>CAWUFW010002011.1:0-2456609 GCA_963921515.1 Calotriton arnoldi
AAGGTCTCCGTCCTCCATACCTCAGGCCCCCACTGCACAGGTGCCCCCACCACACCCTGCCCCAGGTTCCCCCACCCACAGATATACCATCCCCAAGAGGATCAGGCCTTCTCCCCTGCCACTTGCTCTCCCAGCACCACACCCCCGCTGCGCTTGTCTGTGCCACTGATGTGGTGAGGGTGTCCTCCCCCTCTGTCCAACCCACCTTGCCTGTTCCCCATTCTCCTCCCCTGGAGGTAGGCACTGCAGTGGAGTCCACTACCGCCCTGTCTGACTTGGGCACTGCAGTGGCGGACCTGTCCACTCCATCTGCAGGGTCCACTGCAGTTGTGCCGGCACCCACGACATCTGAGTCATGCCCCCCAGTTGTGCCGGCACACACCATGTCAGACACCTCCACTGCAGTTGTCAGTGGCTCTCCAGCACCCACCACCCCTTCCCTGACTCCCCTGGTGAGCCCTGATCCTGTCCCTGCGGTGCCTGGCCTGCCCCCCGGTTGCCCCTCCTAGTGGATTGTCCCTGGTTTTGTGCAGGCATGCGTAGGGTGACATCTGCCAGTGTCACCCTGTTTGAACTTTGACAATGGACTGGCCATTGGCCTTTGCTCTATTTTTTCTGGACGTCGTTTTCATTCAACACATATGCTGAATAAAGCAACTTTCTTTTCTCTAGTGCTCATGCTTCAGATGTACATGTTGTTGGTGCTGCTAACCATGCCCTTGCTGCAGTGATGGTGATATCTGGTCTCATGATTATGAAGTGTTACTGTGCAGGAACCCATGTGGTCCAGGGGGAATGTGTCCTATCATGTGGTGTATCCATGTCATCCATAGCAGCATCTGAGGGTGTCATGTGTTCAGTATTTGGCAATGGGATTTCCTACTTACATTAGCAATTTCATATCTGTGGCTTCCACCCCTGCACATCTGTTGTGCCTGCCATCGTTGCATTTGTCTACTTCCCTGACCGTGTTGCCATCTCCACTGGACATGCAGGTTTGGGCATCAATGGGGAAGGACTCATCCGTGTAGTCAGTGCAACATTGCTATACAAGTGTGTTGGATCTGTGCTGATGATTCCGTTGGCACATCCATGACCAGGCTGATGTGATGGGAGCCCTCATTTGGTGCTAATTGTTGATTGTGTGACCAAGTGCTCAGCTGACATGATGGGGCCCTACTGAGGCAACATATGGCACAGCTTTCCTCACACAGGAGTGGAGTCCCCTCATGGCAGTGTGTACACGTGTGACATTGCCTGCGCCCAAGGTGTGTGTTGTATGTGCATGTCTGTGTGTTCACTTCCATTTATCTGCGCATGCTGTGATCCCTAGTGTTGTACCTGTTTGTGATGCTTGCTGACTTGAGCTATGTTCCCCCAAAGTCTTCTCCCTGTGTTCTCTGTGATGTGGGTGCATGGCACATTACTGGTCATCAGGGTGTCACCCATAGGTGTGTTTGCTGTCAGGGCTGAGTTTGTGTGCAGACGCAGATGGGTCACAGTCAGGTTTCCCCTTGGCACTTGTTGTTTGCCCCTGTCATGTGATTTTCAGTTCGTGTTATCTTTCAGTGATTGTGACACGTTGTGTGTGTGACTGCTGGCACTCCTCAGGGTCCGGGCTGCAATGTTGGTTGTTGTCTATGTGTGTTCTTTGTGGGTGACCTTGGCTTCTTCATTGGTGTGTGACTGTGGCTGGGATCCCATTGGTTGGTGTGGTATCGCCGTCATGTCCATGTACAGCGTAGTGTGCAGTGTGTCAGACATTCAGGAGTCTTGTTGAGTGGCCATGTGTGATGTGTTTCTGCACCTTGGTTCCCACCCACCACCCTGGAATAGTCATGGGTGCATGTGCAATGTCACCAGTGCATGTGTACTTCACTGCTGCACATTGTTGGAGGTCGAGGGGTGTGGTCTTGAGTGTGTGCAGATGGGAGTCGTTGCCCAGCTAGTCCCCTGCCTCCATGTTGGCCTTGGCTTACTGGCCATGCTGATTGATTTGTGCTTGTGTAGGTGTGATGGTAGTTTGTTGCTCAGGACACCTGACTGTGGTTCACAGTGTGAACGACATTTAGCTTTGTCATCACAGTGGGATTTTTATTCAGCCCAGGGTCACCACATTGTGGGGGCCCTGGGGGTGGTGCTGTGGTGTGTCTGTGTCTTGCTGTGTCAGTTGTTGTTCCTACGTGCCTGTGTGACATGTGTGTTTTGTGCTCCCTCTCATCTGACAATGCCTGCTTGCCCACATAGGGGATTTGGATCCATGAGTTACCTTAGTGTGGCAGTGTATGCACATCTGTATGATTGGTATTCAGCTCTCCTCATGTGTTGTGTGGTTGCCTGGGGACACTGGCACCCCCACCCCTCACCTGCTGTGTATGATGACAGTGTTGGTCTGCCTGTTTGTGTTTGTGCATCTGCACCACTGCATTGGCATATCTTGGGTGTGCCATTGGCTGTATGTTGTTTGGTGTGTTTCCCCTGCTGTCCCTGGGACTCCTAGGTCATCGGTCAGCACAGTGATCATGGTTTGTGTGTCCCATTGCTGCCATGGTATGGTATCGGTTCACCTCACATCTGCTGTCTCCACAGAATATCTGCATTTGTGTGCCCATTGGTGCAAATATGTGGTTCTGCATTCTGATGGTCACTTCTGTCATTGTGTCATTGATGAATGTTGACGGTGTCAGCCCCCATGGGTGTTGTTTGTCTGCACATGGCCAAAGGAATGTCTCATTTGCACTGCAGTATTTGGCTCACCCAATTTATGTTGCAATGGGTCACATACACTACTTTGCCACAGATGAGTTTTTGGTTCTGTGACCAGGAATGATCCATGCAGTTTGGCAGTTGCAGCTCTTTCTTTGTCAACACTTACCTTTTGGTCACTGTGATGATGGGGGTGTAGACCCCATTGCCACAATGGTCAAAATGTGCTTCAGCTATGGACCCCACACTTGCCTTTTGGTCACTGTGATGATGGGGGTTTAGACCCCATTGCCACAATGGTCAAAATGTGCTTTAGCTATGGACCCCACACTTACCTTTTGGTCACTGTGATGATGGGGGTTTAGACCCCATTGCCACAATGATCAAAATGTGCTTCGGCTATGGACCCCACACTTACCTTTTGGTCACTGTGATGATGGGGGTTTAGGCCCCATTGCCACAATGGTCATGGGCTGCTTGCATTGTGGGTGCCACACACATATATGTGTGGCACATGTGCTAGGGGTCACATTGTATGTTCAAAGTCATGTTCGGTGTTGTAGGCATTTGACACAGCCTACACACGCTTGTCATGGTGGTGGGGGGATGTCTTTATCTTGCATTCCCTAGGTTGTGGTGTGCTTGTTGTGTCATGCATTGTCCATCCTATGAGTGGGGGTGGTAGTAGTGGTAGGCATCAAGCCCCCTGGCTAAGGGTGGTAGTAGTGGTAGGCATCCTGCCCCCCTGGCTAAGGGAGGTAGTAGTGGTAGGCATCCTGCCCCCCTGGCTAAGGGTGGTAGTAGTGGTAGGCATCCAGCCCCCTGGCTAAGGGTGGTAGTAGTGGTGGGCATGAAGCCCCCTGGCTAAGGGTGGTAGTAGTGGTAGGCATCCTGCCCCCTGGCTAAGGGTGGTAGTAGTGGTAGGCATCCTGCCCCCCTGGCTAAGGGTGGTAGTAGTGGTAGGCATCCAGCCCCCTGGCTAAGGGTGGTAGTAGTGGTAGGCATCCAGCCCCCTGGCTAAGGGTGGTAGTAGTGGTAGGCATCCAGCCCCCTGGCTAAGGGTGGTAGTAGTGGTAGGCATCCAGCCCCCCTGGCTAAGGGTGGTAGTAGTGGTAGGCATCAAGCCCCCTGGCTAAGGGTGGTAGTAGTGGTAGGCATCCTGCCCCCTGGCTAAGGGTGGTAGTAGTGGTAGGCATCAAGCCCCCTGGCTAAGGGTGGTAGTAGTGGTAGGCATCCTGCCCCCCTGGCTAAGGGTGGTAGTAGTGGTAGGCATCCTGCCCCCTGGCTAAGGGTGGTAGTAGTGGTAGGCATCAAGCCCCCTGGCTAAGGGTGGTAGTAGTGGTAGGAATCCTGCCCCCTGGCTAAGGGTGGTAGTAGTGGTAGGCATCAAGCCCCCTGGCTAAGGGTGGTAGTAGTGGTAGGCATCAAGCCCCCCTGGCTAAGGGTGGTAGTAGTGGTAGGCATCCTGCCCCCCTGGCTAAGGGTGGTAGTAGTGGTAGGCATCCTGCCCCCTGGCTAAGGGTGGTAGTAGTGGTAGGCATCCAGCCCCCTGGCTAAGGGTGGTAGTAGTGGTAGGCATCCAGCCCCCTGGCTAAGGGTGGTAGTAGTGGTAGGCATCAAGCCCCCCTGGCTAAGGGTGGTAGTAGTGGTAGGCATCCAGCCCCCTGGCTAAGGGTGGTAGTAGTGGTAGGCATCAAGCCCCCCTGGCTAAGGGTGGTAGTAGTGGTAGGCATCCAGCCCCCTGGCTAAGGGTGGTAGTAGTGGTGGGCATCAAGCCCCCTGGCTAAGGGTGGTAGTAGTGGTAGGCATCCTGCCCCCTGGCTAAGGGTGGTAGTAGTGGTAGGCATCCTGCCCCCCTGGCTAAGGGTGGTAGTAGTGGTAGGCATCCTGCCCCCTGGCTAAGGGTGGTAGTAGTGGTAGGCATCAAGCCCCCCTGGCTAAGGGTGGTAGTAGTGGTAGGCATCAAGCCCCCTGGCTAAGGGTGGTAGTAGTGGTAGGCATCCTGCCCCCCTGGCTAAGGGTGGTAGTAGTGGTAGGCATCCAGCCCCCCTGGCTAAGGGTGGTAGTAGTGGTAGGCATCCAGCCCCCTGGCTAAGGGTGGTAGTAGTGGTAGGCATCCAGCCCCCTGGCTAAGGGTGGTAGTAGTGGTAGGCATCCTGCCCCCCTGGCTAAGGGTGGTAGTAGTGGTAGGCATCCAGCCCCCCTGGGTGAGGGTGGTAGTAGTGGTAGGCATCCAGCCCCCCTGGGTGAGGGTGGTAGTGGTGGTAGGCATCCAGCCCCCTGGGTAGGGGTGGTGGTGCGCATTCAGGCCCCTGTGTGCATATGTGGCATTGGTGATGGGCATCCCGCCCCTATGGTGCTGCTGTTGCTGGTGTAAGTATATTCAGCATCCCCGTGTGTGTGTGTGATGTGTCGTGTACGTGTTGTATGTGTTTTGTGGTTGGTGTCTGGCTTACCTTCTGCGCCGTACGCGTCCGTGCCTGTTCCGGTAGTAGATGTAGAATATTGGTATGATCGGGACGAAGGGATTCATGGTTGGTTCGTGTCGTTCGTCCTTCTCGTTGCTTCGCGTCGTCCTCGTCACTTCGCCTCGTCCTCGTCGGTGCCGTGTTCGTCTCGTAGCCGTGGATCGTGTTGTGGCGCGAATCGGAGCTTATGTGCGCTCTCCCGGATGCTTTGACGTGCCGTGCGTAGCGACGGGTTCGGCGCGTACGGGAAGCGCATCGTACTTGTCCGGCCGGACGGGGCTGCATTTTTCCTTCCGTGCGACTCGATTCGGCGTTTCCGGATTCGCCTCGGTCGGAGAACAGGACCTGGTTTGGGTGAGTACGGCTCGGCCGGATTTTTTGCTGTTGTGCGCATCGTACTTGCTCGTTCGGTGTACTGTACGGATCGGTCGGGAAACAGGCTTTCGCATGGCTTTTTTCCCGACCGAATGGTGTTGGGTACGCCTCCGACCGAGATCGGAATCGGCCCCAAAGTATGGAGTTGAGAAAAAGAAAAAAAAACAGCTAGAAAGAAAAAAGAAAATGTTAAAAAGGGGAGAAGAAATGAAAGAAACTCCCATCACCCTAATTTTGGTCAGACTCAGCACATTATTAGTACTTTTATGTTTTTGGATTACTTCATGGGTACACTTTCAGGTCCACCTGGGAGACATTTTGCTTTTTGTGGAAATTCTTTAAAAAGTTGTGGTGTAAAATGCACTATTTGGCCTTTAAAAACAAAAAGTTCTTAGGAGCACAACATCTCATCAGCACAAACACACCCATCCTGAAAACTAGCAGGGAAGGTTGAACTTGCTTGCTTTGCTCACTGAGGGGCATATTTACAAGCCCCTTGCTCCACCTCAGCTTTACATTTTGTGGCGCTCCGGTGGCGCAAATGTGGTTTTCACTGGCCTCATAGATATGGAGTAAGACAAGGCAGCGCAAATTTCTGCGTTCCCTTGCTCTGCCCTCGGGAGGCATCCCATGGGCATTGCGGTGGGTTTCCCTGTGCAACACCCAAGGATTTTAAAACTGCCACAGATTTACAAGAGCATGCAAACCTGGGGAAGCGTCAAATCCTTGCGCCTCCCGAGGTGACTCGTTACTAGGAGAAATTTCTTTATTTCTCCTCTTTATTTCCTCTTTCTATGTGGTGCAAGGGTGTCTGGGTTGGTGCTAGGCTGCCGAAACGGCACTAGCACAGGGGTATTCCTGCCCTTTTACTTTGGAATAAGGCAGGGCACCAAGGTGACTTGCTGCACCGCCCTTGGCCAAATCCCTGTAAATGAGGGCCCGAGTGCCTTAGAAGTATGGTCAAAGTTGGGAGCATTGTAGTTTTCTGGATATTCCTTTCCTTTTGCAAGTATGCTTTTGTGGACTTAGATTGCTATATAAATGTACATGTATTTTTACATGCTTAGCTATACGAAAAAGCAAAAGTAGTTTCAAACCGCATAAGCCATGCAAATTATGTCGCAACAATAAATTATTTTCAGTCACTCATGGCAATTACATCATTCCAATGCATTATCGATTTTACCTAGTGCTTTTAGGCTGATTTCCCTTTAAACAATAAAAAAACTCAATGTTGAAGTCAAAAACAAAATATGCAGTTTAATCAATCTGTAAAATTTTGTCACAAAAATATTGTCTACCGACTAACTTAAATGGCCACTTTTTAAGTGTGACAAAACCAGCTTCAGCTGTTTCGCTGAGGTCACACAACCAACATAGAAGGGCTTTGAGCACAGCTTGTCTCTGCATTGACTGCACCCTTCTGTTGACAGGGTGTTGCCATGGCCTCCAGATGACAATGGGGACAATTAAGATCTGCTGCACAACCCTATTATTTACTACTGTCAAATTTGTCAAAGGTGAGATGCCCTAAAATGTGTGATAGATGAGCCACACATGCTTAATAGTTTTCTGTGCAAATGTGCTGTTAAGTAACAATCACCAAAAGTCAGTAAAAATCCTTTTGAAAAGGTTAGACTGCAAATACTAAACAGTGCAGAGCTGAGGGCTGCAGACGTGACCAAGAGGAACTTTCCCAAAAAAGCTGGGACTTTGGGTCTGATTTAAAGTTTTGCAGACAGGTATTTCATCACAAATGTGACTGATATCTGTACACCTTATTACAATTGCATTATATCCTAGGGCATGTAACATTAAGTGAATGGGATACCTATCACATTTGTGATAGAGTACATGTCCACCAAACTCAAAATCAGGCCCTTTGCCATTTTCGTGACATCTGTAGTTCAGGGGCATGGTGCATAAGTGTGCTAGGGATGTTGCATCAATAACAGGCTAGAAATCCAGACTTTTTCCAACTTGTTTTGTTTCTGTGCTGAAAACTGGTTCAGTAGGATCTCACAGCAAAGATATTCGTCCTTGTGAAGCCCGGCCTGGCTACGTCTTCCAGCTACACCTCGATGAAGGATTTCGCTTCCAAAAAAGTTACTAAGTCTGAAGGTAAAACTTTGGACCATGACGAGGTGGAAAATCTATGTGACCAGTGCAGTCCTGCTTAGTGGTTTTGGTGCCAAAACCAACTGCATCAATGGAAACTTGACAACAATGTACCCAACTTCCAGGGACACTCACCAGCCACAGCCTTGGACCTTGCCACGCTGGAAGATTTCTACTTAAATAAAAAAGACAAAGTAGAAGGTAAACTGCTTGACTGAGACGACCAGCTTGGTGTATCCCAACTCTGCTCCATCTCTGTCTACCTGAAATGGCACATATGTCCCGGTCAACCCCAAAGAATGACTTTTGATTGGTGCTTTATTTTTTATTGGTTCCTTAAAAATTAAAACAATTATATTTCTGGTTTCCCTTAATCTATTTCAATGATCTTGTTGTCATTTTACTGACTAAACCTTTCTCTATTTTTCTACATTGGTTTTGGAGTTTTATTTTGTGTTTTTTAGTTTGAATGTGTTGGCACTGCATGAACTTAGATCTCACTTCTCTGGGGATTGCTTGCTGCTTGTGCCATAACTACAATGGGTTGAGCAGAAATTCTCTCAGAACTGTGTTTTGACCACACCAGTGTTTATTGAGCTGATAGGGGTACCCATCCCAATTTGATGGCTATTTCTGACACTCATGTTTTCATATGACTCTTTTGCTATGTAATATATGACTACTAGTAGCACCAAATTATGTATGTATATTTATCTGCTAAATATATGTATAAATATAGAGGTTCATTCTTTAAGAAATCGCAAACTAAATAAGGATGAGCACAGTAATCATAAACACAAAATAAATTTGGATAAAACAGATGGACCTACTTTTTAAGTGATACAAGCTGTCTTAAATTGGATGCTTGCTTTGATTGGAAGCCTTTGTACAGTATGAAGGTTAGGAGTGATTTGGTCGAATTTTCTGTGACCTGTGACAAAGCAGGTAGCTGCATGAAGTACTGCTCTCAGGGATGCTAAATGCACATTAGGGAGTGAGCAGATGAGTGAATTTCCATAGTCAAGTTTGGAAAGTGCCTGCGCCTGGGCTGCTAATTTAATGTCCTGCCCCAGAGCAACCTCCACTAATGGTAGGTGCTCTTGGACATGGCTGAGATTTGCCTTTGAATGTCAAGGCAGTTGTCATGGAAAAATGGTAAAAAACCTCAGAGATTTGGCACTCACATCATGCCATACCGGAAGGAGCTCCACTGGCTCCCCATTCATGAACAAGCACAATTCAAACTCCTCACACACACTTTCAAGTCACTACATAACAATGGCCCAGCATACCTCAACAATCGCTTCTGCTTTTGCAAACCTTCCAGTCATCTTCTCTCATCCGTACTCCTATTTGCACAAATCCCACACCTGCGGAAAACCAGATCTGTTGGTCGATCCTTCTCCTACATTACTCCTAAAGCGTGGAAAGACCTGCTGCTACACATAAGAGCCTCCTCCTCAATTCTTGAATCCTGCAAGAAGCTGAAGTCCTGGCATTTTGAGTAGTGCCACTAGGCTCTAGGTATGGCAAGACACACAATTACTCAGTGCCAGGATACCCTCCCGGGTGATAGTGTATTCTACAAATCTGTATAATATAATTTTCTCCTCAATAGCCAGCTTGCAGTTCAAAAGAGATAAAGATTTCAGCCACCCTTGAATAGGGAGGTGGGATCCTTCCATGAGATTAATAGAGATTCTGCTTTTGTTGAGTTGAGTTTTAAGTGGTGATTAGCCATCCACTTATGGATTCTGTCTAGGGTGTTGGATAGAAGGAGGGTTTTTTTTGGGGGAGGAAATCTCCAGATAGATATGGGTAACATCGGCATATTGATGATTAAATATGCGTGAGTTTCTAAGGATCTATCCAACAAAGGGCCTGATTGCGATGTCGTCGCTCTGGAAATGGAACTGAACAACCTCCTGTCATCGGTTCCAGCCCAGCCATTAGGATGCGACCAAATCCTATACTTTGCTATGAGAGCATGCATTCCGAACGGAATGCATGCTCTCATAGTAAAGAGCAGGTGTGCAGTTCATCCCTGCACCCCGTGGCAGGCACCTGAAGGTGCCTGCCACCGGGTGCAGGGATCAACAGGTGGGCACTAAAGGTGCCCCCTAGTCCGCCATTCGGTGACTTTGCACCCATAGGGGCCCTGCTGGGGGCCCCCAAAGACAGTTTCCCAATGCCTTTCTGTGTCAGAAAGGCCGGCACAGAGAGGCAGTGGGAAACTGCCATCGTAATCCCTCTGCCGGAAAGAGCCAGCCGAGGGATTGCTGAAGGCCTTCCAAATGGCGGATGGGCTCTCCGAGCCTGTCTTCAGCCATTCGGAACTCCTGTTTGTAATAATTTCCGACCAACTCCATCAAAATGAGTCTGTCAGAAATTATTACAAACAGGAGATTACGATGTGGTAAGGATGGCTCCAACCAAGGGTTGGAGCCATTCCTTACCGCATCGTAATCGGGCCCAAAGTTGGGGATAGGATTGCAGGGGATTTGTTAGAGTCAGAGTTCACCAGTCAGAGTACTACCTGCAATCAGTTAGATATATAGGAATCAAACCAGTTTAGGACTGCACCATTGATGCCCATCTGTCCCTTTACGATGTTAATCAGAATGGAGTGGTTGACTGTATCAAAGGCAGCTGAGAGTTTCAGAAGCAAATGTGGGCATGAGTTACTATCCACAGTTTGCAGAAGGGCATTTCTGTGCTACAGCCCTGTTTAAATCCAAATTGGACTACACTAGGAATTCATTTGTCTGGATATGGAGAGACAGTTGAGAGGCTGGCTGCACAGCTTTCTAGCACCTTCCCTCAGACGTATTGAGGCGACATCAAGATTGCCTATCAAAAAATGTTTTGGGCCCTTGCCTGTCGCGGGTACTTGGGCCTCCCACACGAGTGAGGCACCATTTTTATCGGGAGACCTGGGGGAATGCTGGGTGGTAGGAAATTTGTGTCAGCCCGGTGATGCCACAACTTTCCCACACAAAAATGTGTGGAAAAAGTGATTTTATCAGCTAAATTTGAGGTTTGCAGGGCATTCTAGGTAAGAAAACGTTGGGGGATCCACGCAAGCCATACCTCCGTGGAATCCCCCAGGTGTCTAGTTTGCAGAAATGTGTGGGTTTGGTAGGTTTCCCTAGGTGGCCGCCGAACACGGGGCCAAAACCCAGGTGACCCCCCTTGCAAAACCAGGTCGTTTTGTGATGGGCAATTTTGATGTCGCCTCAATACGTTTTGGGCCTTTGCCTGTCGCGGGTACTTGGGCCTCCCACACGAGTGAGGCACCATTTTTATCGGGAGACCTGGGGAACGCTGGGTGGTAGGAAATTTGTGTCAGCCCGGTGATGCCACAACTTTCCCACACAAAAATGTGTGGAAAAAGTGATTTTTTCAGCTAAATTTGAGGTTTGCAGTGCATTCTGGGTAAGAAAACGTTGGGGGATCCACGCAAGCCATACCTCCCTGGAATCCCCCGGGTGTCTAGTTTTCAGAAATTTGTGGGTTTGGTAGGTTTCCCTAGGTGGCTGCCGAGCACGGGGCCAAAAACCCAGGTGACCCCCCTTGCAAAACCAGGTCGTTTTGTGATGGGCAATTTTGATGTTGCCTCAATACGTTTTGGGCCCTTGCCTGTCGCGGGTACTTGGGCCTCCCACACGAGTGAGGCACCATTTTTATTGGGAGACCTGGGGGAACGCTGGGTGGTAGGAAATTTGTGTCAGCCCAGTGACGCCACAACTTTCCCACACAAAAATGTGTGGAAAAAGTGATTTTTTCAGCTAAATTTGAGGTTTGCAGGGGATTCTGGGTAAGAAAACGTTGGGGGATCCACGCAAGCCATACCTCCCTGGAATCCCCCGGGTGTCTAGTTTTCAGAAAAGTGTGGGTTTGGTAGGTTTCCCTAGATGGCCGCCGAGCACGGGGCCAAAAACCCAGGTGACCCCCCTTGCAAAACCAGGTCGTTTTGTGATAGGCAATTTTGATGTCGCCTCAATACGTTTTGGGCCGTTGCCTGTCGCGGGTACTTGGGCTTCCCACACGAGTGAGGCACCATTTTTAATGGGAGACCGGGGGGAACGCTGGGTGGTAGGAAATTTGTGTCAGCCCGGTGATGCCACAACTTTCCCACACAAAAATATGTGGGAAAAGTGATTTTTTTCAGCTAAATTTGAGGTTTGCAGGGGATTCTGGGTAAGAAAACGTTGGGGGATCCACGCAAGCCATACCTCCCTGGAATCCGCCGGGTGTCTAGTTTTCAGAAATTTGTGGGTTTGGTAGGTTTCCCTAGGTGGCCGACGAGCACGGGGCCAAAAACCCAGGTGACCCCCCTTGCAAAACCAGGTCGTTTTGTGATAGGCAATTTTGATGTCGCCTCAATACGTTTTGGGCCGTTGCCTGTCGCGGGTACTTGGGCCTCCCAAACGAGTGAGGCACCATTTTTATCGGGAGACCTGGGGGAGCGCTAGGTGATAGGAAATTTGTGTCAGCCAGGTGATGCCACAACTTTCCCACACAAAAATGTGTGGAAAAAGTGATATTTTCCAGCTAAATTTGAGGTTTGCAGTGCATTCTGGGTAAGAAAACTTTGGGGGATCCACACAAGCCATACCTCCCTGGAATCCCCCGGGTGTCTAGTTTTCAGAAAAGTGTGGGTTTGGTAGGTTTCCCTAGATGGCCGCCGAGCACGGGGCCAAAAACCCAGGTGACCCCCCTTGCAAAACCAGGTCGTTTTGTGATAGGCAATTTTGATGTCGCCTCAATACGTTTTGGGCCCTTGCCTGTCGCGGGTAATTGGGCCTCCCACACGAGTGAGGCACCATTTTTATCGGGAGATCTGGGGGAACGCTGGGTGGTTGGAAATTTGTGTCAGCCCTTTGATGCCACAACTTTCCCACACAAAAATGTGTGGGAAAAGTGATTTTTTTTCAGCTAAATTTGAGGTTTGCAGGGGATTCTGGGTAAGAAAACGTTGGGGGATCCACACAAGCCATACCTCCCTGGGATCCCCCGGGTGTCTAGTTTGCAGAAATGTGTGGGTTTGGTAGGTTTCCCTAGCTGGCCGCCGAGCACAGGGCCAAAAACCCAGGTGATCCCCCTTGCAAAACCAGGTCGTTTTGTGATAGGCAATTTTGATGTCGCCTCAATAAGTTTTGGGCCCTTGCCTGTCGCGGGTACTTGGGCCTCCCACACGAGTGAGGCACCATTTTTATCGGGAGACCTGGGGGAACGCTGGGTGGTAGGAAATTTGTGTCAGCCCAGTGATGCCACAACTTTTCCACACAAAAATGTGTGGAAAAAGTGTTTTTTTCAGCTAAATTTGAGGTTTGCATGGGATTCTGGGTAAGAAAAAGTTGGGGAATCCACGCAAGCCATACCTTCCTAGCATCCCCCAGGTGTCTAGTTTTCAAAAATGTATAGGTTTGCTAGGTTTCCCTAGGTGCCAGCAGAGCTAGGGTTCAAAAACTACAGCTAGGCACTTTGCAAAAAAAGGGTCATTTTTCACTGTATAATTGTGGTGTGTCCACGTTGTGTTTTGCGCCGTTTCGTGTCGCGGGCACTAGGCCTACCCACACAAGTGAGGTACCATTTTTCTCGGAAGACTTTGGGGAACGCGGGGTGGGTGGAATTTTGTGGATCCACACAGATTCCAGAACTTTCCACCACAGAAATGTGAGGAAAATGTGTTTTTTTTGACAATTATTTATTTTTGCAAGGGATTCTGGGTAACAGAACCTGGTGAGAGCCAGACAAGTCACCCAATCCTGGATTCCCCTGGGTGTCTAGTTTTCAAAAATGTATAGGTTTGCTAGGTTTCTCTAGGTGCCGGCAGAGCTAGGGTTCAAAATCTACGGCTAGGCACTTTGCAAAAAAAGGGTCCGTTTTCACTGTGAAAATGTGGTGTGTCCACGTTGTGTTTTGGGCCGTTTCCTGTCACGGGCACTAGGCCTACCCACACAAGTGAGGTACCATTTTTCTTGGAAGACTTTGGGGAAGGCGTGGTGGGTGGAATTTTGTAGATCCTCGCAGATTCCAGCACTTTCCACCACAGAAATGTGGGGAAAATGTGTTTTTTTTTTTACAAAGTTTGAGGTTTGCAAGGGATTCTGGGTAACAGAACCTGGTGAGAGCCAGACAAGTCACCCCATCCTGGATTTCCCTTGGTGTCTAGTTTTCAAAAATGTACAGGTTTGATAGGTTTCCCTATGTGCCAGCTGCGCTAGGGCCCAAAATCCACAGGTAGGCACATTGCTAAAAAAAAGTCTGTGCCTAGTGGGCTTTCTGCTGCCCTGGGGGGAATCGGGGAGGGGGGGGGTTGCCCCGATATGTCCCCAAGGGGGGCAGAAAGACTGTGGCTATTGTTTGGGGGGTGGGGGCATTGGTATGCCCATTCTGTGCAGCCCCCACCCCACGCATAAAAAAGCCAGCGTAATCGCTGGCGCCTAGTGGGCTACAGCCCCCATCTGCCTCCTGGGGGGGGCAGAAAGGCTGTGCCATCTTTTTTGGGGGGATGGGGGCATTGGCATGCCTATTCTGGGCAACCCCCACCCGAACTTTGAAAAAAAAAATCCCTGGTGGCTAGTGGGCTTTCTGTCCCACCCGGGGGGGGGGCAGATAAGGGGCTATTGCCCCATCTGCCTCCCAGGAGGGAAGGCAGAAAGACTATCATTTTTTTGGGGGGTGGGGGCCTTGACCTGCCCATTCTGGGCAACCCCCACCCCTACCTATATAAAAAAAAATCCCTGGCGCTTAGCGGGCTTTCTGCCCCCCCCCCGGGGCAGATCAGGGGCTATTGTCCCCATCTTCCTCCTGGAGGGGCAGCAAGTCTTTAGTTTTCTTTGGGGGTGTAGGTTGGGGGCAGCCCCCACCCCAGGCCTATAAAAAAAATAATCCCTGGTGTCTAGGGTGCTTTCTGCCCCCACCGTGGGCCGAAAGACTGGAATTTTGTGGGGGGGAGGGGTAGGGGCATTGGCATGCCCATCTTTGGCAGCCCCCACCCCTAAATTAATCATAAAAAAAAACCCTGGCGTCTAGTGGGCTTTCTGCCCCCCCGGGGGGCAGATTGGGGGCTACTGCCCCCATCTGCACCCAGGGCGGGCAGAAAGACTGTTATTGTGCAGGGGGGGTTGGGGGCTTTGGCGTGCCCATAATGGGCAGCCCCCATCCCTAATTTACATAATAAAATAAATCCCTGGTTTCTAGTGGGCTTTCTGCCACCCAGGGGGGCAGAAAGACTGGAATTTTGTGGGGAGGGGTGGGGGCATTGGCATGCCCATATTGGGTAGCCCCCACCCTAATAACATATGGGAATAAAAAAATCCCTGGCGTCAAGTGGGCTTTCTGCCCTCCCGGGGCAGATTGGGGGCTACTGCCCCCATCTGGTAGGGGGTTGGGGGCATTGGCGTGCCCGTTTTGGGCAGCCCCCACCCTAATTATTTATGCCAACAAAAAAAATCCCTGGTGTCAAGTGGGCTTTCTGCCCCCCCGGGGGGGGCAGATTGGAGGCTACTGCCCCTATCTGCCCCCCAGGTGGGGCAGAAAGACTGAATATGCACAATTTTTTGGGGGGGAGCAAAGGCCCTTGCCCAAGGGGCCGCTTCCCCCCCTCCCTGGTGTCTAGTGGGTGGATCCCTGCTTGGGGATTGCCCTCCTGGGGCAATCCCCAAGCAGGGATCCACTAGGGAGAGGTACCATTGGAAAGGGGAGATTCTCCCCTTTCCAACGATACCTCTCCTGACTTTCTACATGCTCAGGGGGCTGAGATAGCCCCCTGAGCACGTAGAAAGTGAAACTGAAATAAGCCTCTTGGCTCATTTCAGTTTCATTTTCATTGCAATGACGTCAGCACGCCATGCGCGCGATCGGCATTGCAATGAAAATGTAAATTGGCCTCGGGAGGTTGGGAAAGCTCTTCCCCAACCTCCCGAGGCCTATAAAAAAAAGGGGGAATCATTCTGCTGTCTGCAGCAGAGGGATTCAGTGCCCCTGTTCTCATGACGGAATAGTTCCGTCATGAGCACAGGAGCACCGATGCTCATGACGGAACCATTCCGTCATGAGCATCGAAGGGGTTAAAGCAAATTAGTTGACTGAGAAAGAGATCAGGGCCTATTCACAAACTGTATTTTGCAGTATGTTTAGTAGTATTGCAATAATACTACTCATGTACTATAAAAAGGTATTCACAAACTTACCTTGCCTATGATATCCATGCAGCGATCTCTGGTCTGATTGCAGAGATCTTCACATGTGAAAACCTTTGTTGCTATAGCAAATTTGAGGGGGGAGAAGAAGGAGTGGATGGAAAATGGAGAATACTTACTAAAAAATGGAAAGGGTTTAAGGTAGGGTAAGGAGGGGCAAAGGGGGCATTAAAGAGGGATTTAGGGAGGGAGAAATGCCCACCCACAGAAGTGTAAGCCCGTTGCTATTCACAAACTGCACATCTATACTCACTAAAGCCAAAACGTTTCCAAAATAATCATAAATGTTCTCTAACTCTAACCTGGTGGACCTCCACCACCACACATGGCCAACCATTGTTACTGCAACACCATTTTCTAGAAAATAATGCAAGAAGGGACTTAAAATAGCACCCTCTATGAAATAACATTAAAATAAATGAATGAATTTTGCCATTTTAAAAATATATATACATTTAATTTAACGTTGATAAAACTATATAGAAATAACAAATAGACATCATTGTATTTTAAACAATTTTAAAAACCTTTTAAAAATTAAAAATAAATGTAACTAATTTTTAAATAAATGAATTAATTTAAACTAATTCTTTACATATCTTTTAAACAATTTTACTCCATAAAAAGTACATATAAAAATGTTACTTTTTGTGGGAAATAAATCTTAAAAAATAATATTAATATAATATATTTAAATTATATATTTAATTCAAAATTAAGTTAACAATGCTGTAGCATTTCTTATTTAGTTATGCATTTAAAATAAATATATGGGAATAATATACATTAATATTTAATATAAAGATATTTTAAAACATATTTTAAAGTGTTTACAGACTTTACAGTTGGCGGATCTGTTTCGTAGTAGAGACCTACGCCTACATGTGAAAAGTTAATTGCAATAACTTTACACTTGCAAGTTTGCCTATGCCCCTTGATTTCAGAGAGTTGGGACATGTATGTCTAAAATGGGTGGTAAATTTACACTTGATAATAGTGAATACCCAAAAGTAGTACATTTATTGCAAAGTGTAAGAGTAACTATACATGTAGATTTACTCATGTGTAAATTTAATTTGTGTAGAGGCCCCATATGCTTTTATCAGATCAAACATATTTATTTAATTTAATATTAGCACATGATCTTCTTCCAACCTCCTCACCGATAACGTTGATGGTTCACTTTCCGACTCCAAGGAACTGAAACAATGAGACCCTCAGCTCAGAGTCAGTGCCTTTGGCCAATGCAGGTGCAGATTCTTTGGTGAAAGCAGACATAGAGCACCAGCTAAAAGTATTCATGGAACCCTGGCTACAAGCAGACACAAGGCTCTGGATGCATGACGGAACCACACATTCCATTGTAATGCATGCCGTTACAACGCAGCTGTTACAACGCGAATGCCATTACCACGCATAGCCTTTACCACGCATGCCTTTACGACGCATATGCCTTTACGACGCATGCTTGTACTGTGAATTTCATTGTAAAGGCATATGTGTGGTAAAGGTTTCAGTAGTAAATATAAGTATTTTACAGGTACGTATGAGCCCTTTAAATATATAAAGGGTTTATATTTTCCTGTAAAATACACGCATGGTTAAAACATGCACAGGTAGGTACAAACACTTTATTTGTTTATATATATATATATATATATATATATATATATATATATATATATGTGTGTGTGTGTGTGTGCGTGTATTTTTTAATATATTTACAATATGCATATATCTATCTATCTCTATATATATCTCTCTCTCTATACATATATATATATATATAGATATATATATATATAGATATATATATATATATATCCTTAAAACCCCACAGCCCCTCAACCCATGCCTACCTTAAACCCTAAAGTTACCCTTGCCACCCAAAAACCCATACCCACATTGAACCCTAAAATTACCCTTGCCACTCAAAAACCTGTACCCACCCTAAAACCTTAATTTACCCTTGCCACCCAAAAACCAATACCCACCCTATACCTTAAAATTACCCTTGCCACCCAAAAACCCACACCCACCATAAACCCTAAAATTACCCTTGCCACCCTGAAACCCATACCCACCCTAAAACCTTATAATTACCCTTGCCACCCAAAAGCCCACACCCTCCCTAAACCCTAACATTACCCTTGGGACCCAAAAATCCATATCCACCCTAAACTCTAAAATTAACCTTGCCACCCAAACACCCATACCCACCCTAAACCCTAAAATTACCCTTGCCCCCCAAAAACCCATACCCACCCTAAAATAACCCTTGCCACCCAAAAACCCACACCCACCCTAAACCATAAACTTTCCCTTGCCACCCAAAAACCCATACCCAGCCCAAACTCCAAAACTAGGCTTGCCACCCAAAATTCCATACCCACCCCACACCCTAAAATTACCCTTGCCACCCAAAAAACCATACCCACCCTAAACCTAAAAATTACCCTTGCCACCCAAAAACCCACACCCACCCTAAAACCTAACATTACCTTTGCCACCCAAAAATCCATATCCACCCTAAACTCTAAAATTACCCTTGTCACCCAAAACCCATACCCACCTTCAATCCTACAATTACCCTTACCACCCAAAACCCTAAAATTACTCTTGCCACACAAAAACCCATACTTACCTAAACCCTAAAATTACTGTTGCCACCCAAAAACACATACCCACCCTAAACTAACCCTTGCCACCCAAAAAATGCCCACACTTAACCCTTATATATGTGTGTATATCATGCCTTTACAACAAAATTCATTGTTAAGGCATGCCTGGTGAAGGCATGTGCGTTGTAAAATCCTGCATGGTAAAGGTTATGCGTTGTAATGGCCACGTTGTAACGGCAATGCGTGGTAACAGCTGTGTTGCAATGGCTGTTTCCCCATGGCTCATGCTAAGTTAAAATGACATCATTATAAGCTATTTTTTATGCATGGCATAAATGTAATCACGTGAATCTCTATAATGAACTGCCATCTTGCCCACTCAAAGTAGTAACTTCTTTTGCCTAATCTCATTGAGATCTTGACAGGAAACGCACAGCAGAGTAGCACGAGTGGGATGATGCTAGTTTTTTCTTTTTGAGATGAGGACTCCCCTTATGACACTAGTCGGAAGGGCTTATAATGCTTCAGTGCAAAGGAAAGCTGTGGCTTAACTCAAATGATACACTTAGACTAACAAGACCTGCAGATTCTTAGCCAATGGGGCTAATGGAGGCAGGCAAAAATAAGTGGGTGAACGTATGGAAATTACACCAGGTAGGTACAGAGACATTTAAAGAAGATGAGACAGGGAGTAGCAGCGATGGAGATGAAACTGGTAAAAATTAGAGGGAAAACCGACTGCAAGGGAACAGAAGAAGGGGAAAGGACAAAAGAGACAGGAAATAAGAGAACAAAATAAGAATAAGGGACCAAGGATGCTAGAAATGCGATGGGTAGCACAGTCTGTAGAGACTCATCCTGGCTGCGAAATTTGGCAGTTAGTGCAAGCAGCGTACCCCCTGCTTTCTACCACTTCCTTGGAGAACTAGAGAGGCGATAGAAAGCAGGTGAACTCACCAGCTGCCATTAAGCATCCTTGCTTTTGTCTCCATACTGTTGAGTTGGGGAAACACAGGGGAAGTGGCGTCCCCTGGTATTGCAACAACAGTGGTAAACAACATTTGTATGCAACATTTGTTATGTCCTAGCAGTGACTAACCGGATATCGAACATGCTAATGGCTCTTTAAGGCAGCCATACGAAACAAGTACATTTATTTTGATTGTGGGTTTTGCTTTGTTTTGGGGTATTGTTTTGTTTTGGTGTTAAGGTTATATAGTAAATGTTGTTAAAAAGTGTAACAGAAGCCATGGATCAAAAACACAGTGTACTTGTTAAGCCTAATGCCAATTGTGTCGTTGAGACTACAATGAAAGCAATTTTTTAACATTAACTTGTGTCTTTTAAATTGATCGATGGTATTGTTATGGAGCTCCAAGTGATCTTTACAGTTAAACAAGAAGTCATTGAGAATAGCTAGGCTACATTTAAGGTGTCTCCAATCTAGTTTATTATCAGAGTGAACCATGAACTGTATTATGAAAACTGTGGTAAGGTGTAGTGGGTGCATAGAGGCATCAAAGGGAGCGTTACTGTTAACAGAGTGCCCTCACCATGTGGTGGGCTGACCTGGCAGAATGTCACGGTGTGATGTGATTGGGGAACCTCTGGCCTCTGAAGGGACTAGAGGGTTGACTGCAACCATCCTTCTGTGGACCGTCGTGAACAGGCTGATGCAGAGCCAGGCCTGCTAACCCAGCCATCGCCCCTAGGTCTGTGCCAGAAAACCTCTCACCGAGCTTTAGAAGGAGGAAGGACCTTTACCCATGTAGTTGCAGTCTGATGAATTGAGGTGGATCTGTATTTCAGATGGGCACTAAAGGAAACACCTAATAACAAAATCTTCTTTCAAAGGCTTTCATCAGCTTGAAGAAGTGTCACACTTCTGCCGCATATAAATTATAATTAGATTTGATATCAAAGGAAGTATTTTGTCGATTTCACTTCAGTTAGGTATTCAATATATTGGATAAAATGGCCAATTTAGTCCCTTGTTTGAGTAAATATTTACATTTTAATTTGCAATATTTGCTAAAATAATGTTGTGGTTTTCTGTCTCACGTTTGCGCCGTGGGTAGGTTGCCTCTCACTTAAACAGTTACAGGTCACAGTAAATGTAAAATTACTGCATTTTACCACTTTCCTTTTGTCTGTTATTTATGAAGAAGCTTATAAATAAGATGTCACTAGAATGCCATGACATGGCTAACAATTGTAGGAGAACAGCAGGCAATGGAGCAACAGCAGTGTAGACAGGAAAAGAGAAATGTTGAAAACTGTGAAGAAAGGAGAGCGACCGAGAGAGACATAAAAAGTGAGAGAGGCAAACAGAGGTGTTGGGGTAGAGACAGAAAAAAAAAAGTATGGAGGTGAGAATAAGGAAAAAACAGCAAGAAACACAAAAAAAAATGAAGAAAATGTGAGAAGAGATTAAAGAAACCCCTGTCACCCAGGTGTTGGTCAGCCTCAGCACACTTGTAGTACTTTAATTTGTTTTTGATTATTTTATGGATACCCCTTCAGAGCCACCTGGTAGACATTTAGCTTTTTGGGGGAATTTAAAAAAAAGTTGTGGTGCGAGGTTATTGACGTATTTGGGGCCAATAGTGTCAATTGGGAAAAGAGTGAGGCACTCCCACTATCAAGGATTACCTCGTGCCACCATTGCCGGGTATCCATTCCAGTGGAAATCTGCCTCTCTTAAATATATGGGCATTAATGTTAACAGAGGCTTAGAGCTCATGGTAGTGGACAATCTGGACCCACTCATGGAGCGCGTGTGGTTGGAATTTGCGTAGTGGTCCCAACTGAACATACCATTGTGGGGACATATGCAGGCGGTGAAGATGGTGGCCCTCCCGTGGTTCACCTATGTGCTGGCCATGCTCTCCCTGGTGACGCCCCTCTCTGTACTTTGACAGGTGGACAGGGCCATCGAAGCCTTTATCTGTGGGCCAACAAGACCTTGTCAGGTCATTAGGAAAAGTATTGCCCATTGGTCTGCAGGAGGCCTAAATCTCCCGTCCATGGAGCATTGATGCATGGCCTTCCGCCAAGCATGATTTGGCATATATGCATGCCTGGGTCCGACACCCCCTGTATTTGGTCATGACTGAGAACTGACTCGTGAATAGCCTGCCTGGGCTGCTTACCCCCTAACTGCCTGATTGCTCTAGCACCGGGACTCTGAACCCCATGTTACAGACAATGTACAAAACCTGAACGCGAGCCCACAAACTTCTCTCGGTGGATACACACCTTCATAAAATCTGGGGCTACCATGGTATTTGCATTGGAGGGGCCATGCTTAATTGAGGCCATTGGTGAACAGCGGGGATCCTCACTCTAGCACATCTGCTCTCAAATCCTTCAAGGTGCTGGAAGAAGAATTTGGCCTACCACTTACTCAACAGTGGCGCTACACACAACTATGCTGTATGAGCAGACTTGGTCGCAAGCCCTGGTTTGTCTCCCACTCACTAGTGCTCAGAAACTTTAACACCTGGGGCCAGTTTAAGGGCGTGATGTCTGGATTCTACAATCTTCTGATTCGCCACCTTTACTCCCAGCCACTATTGGCAAGCCTTAGGGTGACCTGGCATGCCTGTCTACAGGTGGAATATAAGGAGGAGGACTTGGTGGAGCTTCTGGAGAACCTGGGCCAGGGAGTTCGGGAGACCCAGATGAAGTTCAGCCTTTTCAGGTTCCTCAGGGTTGGCACTGGACAGCAGCATGGCTTCAATCCGTGAGTCTGTTGCCTCACTCCTCATGCTGGCAGTGCAATCACACGCTGTGTGACACGTCCATATTTTATTAGACTGTCCCGCCATCCACCCCTTTTGAACCACGGTAGGGTCCACATTGAGGGAGTCCATGGATGTGCCCACACCACTCCTGGGCCCACCGATCCTGCTGCAAAACCCGCGGATACAGTAATACAGTGAAAACACTACAAATGGACACACACTAGTTTAGAAAAAAACATACTATTTATCTAAACCAAACAAGACCAAAATGACAAAAATCCACAATACAGTAATTAAAATGTAATCCTTAGAAGGCAAAAATAGTTCTGTCCATAAAAAACTAGAGATGCGACACTTTCAACACAAAGTAGTTTGAATGCATCACAATCATAAGCAAAAACAGGCGCAGGGAAGGTGATGCGTCAGTTCCTTACACCCAGGGAAGGTGATGCGTCGGTTCCCTACTCCAGGGGAGGTGATGCATCGGTTCCTTACTGCCACGCAGGGGAGGTGATGCATCAGTTCTTTACTGAAGGAGAGGTGATGCGTCCATTTCTTACTTTGTGGGGAGGTGATGCGTCGGTTTCTTAATGCGGCCCCGGCGTTCTTGTAGACTTGGCGCCCCGGTGTGATGGGTGGGGATGGGGGATGCGTCGGTTCTCGATGTGGCGGCAACAACGCTGCGTTGATCTCTCCAGCCGAGGTCCCATGATCCGTTGGTCCTTGCTGCTGAAGCAGGGTCTGCGTCGGAATCGGTGTGGTGATCTCGGACTTTGGAGATCGGTGCATGGGATTCGGCGTGCAGCAATTTCTCTAGCCGCTGGCAGGCGCTGCGTCGGTTTCTTTAGCGGCACAGCAGCGATGCGTCAGAAACGGGTGCAGATGCGTTGCGCTTCTCGTAGTTGCTTCTCTTTTCCAGCTCTCAACAGCAGGAACAACCTCCAGAGGCCCCACTCACCAACAGGCACCTCTTGGCAGGTCAGAACTCCCAGCAAGGAAGTTCAGAATGAGCTGGTGGTGAAGTCTTTGTGTCCCTGAGACTTCAGAACAGGATGCAAGCTCTACTTCAAGCCCTTGGAGATCTTCTTCAAGCAGGAGACACAGCACACAGCAAAGTCTTTATCCTCTCCTTGCCAGAAACAACCACTGCAGGCCAACCCAAGACAGCACACAGCAAGCCAGACCAGGCCCATTCAGGTGAAAGGAAATCTCCTCCCTCTGCTCTAAATGCAGCCCAGGTCTATTCAGCCCAGCCCTGACTCATCCAGGAAGGGCAGGACACACCTCAACCACCCCGTAGCTGTCTACAGTGAATGCACATACCCAGCCCCTGTCACTCCAAAACCAGATAGTTAATACACACCCCAGGAGAAGCACACAGGATGGCTAAGCAAGAAAATACCTACTTTCTAAAAGTGGTATTTTCAAACACAGAATGTAAAAATCATCCTTACTAAAAGATGCATCTTTACATTCTGAGTTCAAGCATACTAAACTTTCCCTTCCTATCTTGTCCCAATGGGAAGTTATATTTATAAGATGTTATGAATAAACTCCCATTCTATCCTATGGGACAGATAGCCTTTTAATAGTGAAAAACGAAATTCACTGTAGTTCACTATCAGGACATGCTACACACATCAAAACATTCCCTGCCCTACCTTTCACAGACACTGCACCCAGCACTCTGCCCACAGGGGTACCTTGGGCCTACCTTAGGGGTGACTCACATGTAAGAAAAAGGAAGGTTAGGGCCTGGCAAGTGGGCGCACTTGCCAGGGACATGGCAGAACCAGACTGCACACAGACACCGCAATGGCAGGTCTGAGAACCTTTTGCACGGCTGCTTGTGTGGGTGGCACAATCAGTGCTGCAGGCCCACTAGCAGTATTTGACTTACAGGCCCGGGGCACACACAGTGCACTGTACTAGGGACTTAGTAGTAAGTCAAACAAGCCAATCATGGAAACACCAATCCATAGTCACAATTTACAGAGGGAGCACTTGCACTTTGGCACTGATCAGCAGTGGCAAAGTGTCCAAAGCATCTAGACCAGCAAAAACGAAGTTCAGCACATAGCAGAAATATAAGAGGCAAAGACAAAAAATACAGGGGAAACCCATGCCAAGGATGCCAGGTCTAACAACAACACACGAGGAATGGCTCACAGCCACGTACAAAACTGCCTCCTATGAGAAGATAATCTATAACTTGATGGAAAAAGCGGACATGTTTCTTCTTATATGGTCCTCTTTCCTACGGAAGGATTGACACTTTCCCTCTGCCACCCTATGCCTTCCACCTCCCCTCTGCCCCCTCCCTCACCTGTCCTCTCCTCTCCACTACACGGCTTGCAGGTATCGACCACCCCTACGACCACCCTGTCCCCCGATCCCTGCTTCCTCCTCTTCTTGTGTCTCTCTCCTCTTTCTTCATTTTTTCTTCCTTTACTTCTCTTTCTCTTTCCTCTTTTGCAAACCACCCCCCCTTGTTGTTACCATACAGTTACATTGGTTACACCCTCTTGTTGGATATGCATGTATTACTATTCACGGATGTACCCTTCTTTTGTACCCATGCCGGATGTACATGACATTGTTTCCTGTAGAATTCAAGATATCCCCAAAATAATTCCAACAAAAAAAGTTGTCTAAAATTCACTATTTGACCCTTTTTCCTTAAAAGTAAGTAAAGTTTTTAGGAGCGCAACATTTCATCAGCACCAACATCCCCATCCTGAAACCTAGTAGGGAACAGTGGACTTCCTCACTTTGCATACTGAGTGACTTAGAGGTATGGTCAAAGTGGTAGTGTTGTGGTTTTCTGTCTACTCCATTGCTTATCAGTGTGCTTTTGGGTACTTGGATTGCTAAATATATTTATATGTATTTTTGCATGCATACCTATTTGCACAAACAAGAGTAGGTACAAACCACATAATTTATGTGAATTATATCACACCAATTTATTTTTTCAATCAATTCATTGCACTTAATTCGTTCCCATGCATTGTGAATTTCATCTTGCACTTTTTATGCTGATTTCCCTTTACTATAATATTAGAAAAACACAATTTTGAATAGTCAAAAACCAAATATGCAGTTTATTCAACCTCTAAAATGAAATGTGTGTATTAACTACCATAAATGGGAAACTTTTTAGGTGTGACAAAAACAGCTTTGCTGTCTTGCTGAGGTCACGCCATCAATTAATAGAATGGCTTTGAGCGCAGCCTGTCACAGCATTGGGTTCATCCTTCTGTTGACAGGGTGTTGCCATGGTCTCCAGATGACAGTTATAACAATCAAGATGCATTGCATGTCCCTATTATTTACTGCTGTCAATTTTGTCAAAGACAAGATGTCCTGAAGATGCATGTTAGATAAGACACTTCTTAGTAGCTTCAGTGTAAATGTGCTGTTAACCAACAATCAACGGGGGGCGTGGCTTAGAAGCCACAAATGGCGGACACGTGAGTCTGCATCTCCCTGCTGTCCCTTCATACATTCTGATCGATACAAGTCCCAACCTGCACAATCTAACACCAGAGGAGTGGCGCTGAAGGGGGGAAGGCTTGCTTTTGGCAGCGGCGTAGGTCTGCAGGACGCTGAAGCGGGACTCAGAAGCTCTGGTGCTCCAAGCTGCAAGATGGCAGCAATGACGAGTGGGCTGTAGGCCCGGGCCTGCGGCCCTTCACCCCTGGAGGCATGCAAATAGAAACCCCGAGGCCTGTGTAGACGGGGTGGTCACGTGCTGAGAACTTGAGACCTGCACCCCCCGCTGGCGACCTGGTCTGTGGTTAGAAGAGCGAGATCCTGGCGACTGCTGCGAACCCCGCAACGAATGGAGAACGGGAGCCTGCGGATCGGGACTGCCCCCAGAGATGTAGCGAAGATGGAGGTAGGACCCATCACTTTGGGCAGTTCATAGGACCCTGGCTGTGGTGGTGGACTGCTGAGGCATGCCCCGGAGGTGCTGCGGGATTGAGGGGGCAGGCAAACGGACCGGCCCTGCACCTTGCTTAGGTGAGAGGCTCATGCTGCCCTGGGGACCTCGCCTAAGCTCTTACCACGAACTAAGAAGGCACGCTGAATCCCTTGAAGATCCCTGACCCGGGTCAGCACAAGAGGGGCTGAAGCTGGGGATGCTAATAGACCCTTGCCAGAGCCGGCTGATATTTAACCAAGGCAACCGCAGGATGCTGAAGCTGGAGGCCAAATAGCAGCCCACAGGCCCTTGCCCTGATATCCCACTGGGGGGGTAAGGATAAAGAGGCCCAAGTGATAATGTAGGCGTTCCAATGGGATCCAACATAGGGAGGCGGACTCCGCGTCTGATAAGAGCTACAAAAAGGCCCGGGAGGGTGCCCATCATCCGTGATTTGCTAAGAAGCACGGCCTAGAAAGACAGAGCAGACTCTCAGAGGTAGCTTAAAGCACACCAGCGTAAACCCCTGCTGGAGACAGCACACAGCGCCTTACATATGCCATTCTTTCTTCAAATGGACACTACCCCTGCAATACAACAGAGGCCCACCACAGTGGCCGAAAGACACCTTGCACCCAGGCGGGGCGCATATCTCCATCTCTGGCTTGGTGACAGTGCCACCCCGGACAATCTCGATTGAGACCCTGACGCTCCGCACTCAGGGGGGGAAATGGGGAAAGCCAGAGCGTAGGCGACGGGTGCCACTTCGGACCGTGGAGAAGAGACCGCAGACCTCCAACAGGCCCCAATGGACTCACCGACAGTGACAGACCCGGTGCAACAGCAATTGATAAAGATCCTGGGTGCAATTGCAGACACCAAAGCTACCTTACATCAGCACATCAGCACTGTATCGGTGGGGCTGGGCCTGCTCAGAGCTGAACATCACAAGCTAGCAGAACGGGGGAAAACAGCGGAGGCTTCGATTATGGAACTTCACCCCACACAACAGAAATTAACCTGCCAGGTCACCGAGCTCACCGAAAGGGTCAGCACATTTGGAGCGCAGGGCCGAAGATGCGCAGGGCCGAAGATGAGGAGGGGCGCAATAGGAGGAACAACGGAAGGATAATTGGGCTGCTGGAGGGAACAGAAGGCAGCGACATGATCGCCTTCCTAGAACCTTGGCTTTGTACGGTTGCGGCACCGAAAGGCCTCTCTACATTCTACACCCTCGAGAGGGCACACATGGTCTCTGTTCGACCCCCCGGCCCCGGGCCGCCCACCGCATCCAGTGGTAGCAAAACATCTCCATTATAAAGACTGAGATGTTCTCCTGCAGAAAGCATGCACAGATGGCCTGTTCACAGTGGGCAACAGCAGGGTCTCCATCTTCCCTGACTACACAGCCGAAGTACAGAGTCACATACTTGGAGATCAAGAGGGGACTGAGGGAAGAGAACTTGCAATATTTCCTGATGTTTCCCTCCAGGCTCCGTATAATGTTGGATGGGAAGACACATTTGTGTGAAAATCCGGAGGCAGCCTGGGAATGGCTTGAATCCTACAGAGCTGGGGATAAACTTGAGAATGCCAGTAGAGAGTAAGAACCCGGTTGAAGCGGAAATCGCCTAAAAGACCCAGCCCCTCCAAGACTGAGAAGGAGTGAGCTGCAGCCCTGCAGGCTGTAGCTGAAATCATGGGACCCGCTGACTCTGCCTTGGAGCCTGGCTCTGGATCGCCTAAGGGGACTGGGGGCTCAGACTCAGGCAGCTCGCGAGCTGACAGTGTCACATTGCTGATTGTTACCCCCAGATTGGCCGTCGACCTTTAACCGAACTGAGCATCTTCTGCAGGGAGTCATGTACTGAGACATTGCAGAACGCCCTGCCATGGCCATGGACAAACAGGATGGAGACATCGGACACATGGGATGGCGCGGGTTTCGCTGCACACAGGAGCACCACAATGCAGACGGTTGTACATATGCCGTGGCCCGCCCCCCTCCCCCCTGGAAGGCCTCACCTAGCCAGGGAAGGTGCCTCCCGATGACTTAGATGGTTTGCTTGCAGTTTGGGCAGCTGGCCGTTGCCAGGCTGCTCTGGGGAAGGGGGAGTTTTGGTTTGTAGGGGTTTTCATTGTTCCATTTTTGTTCCTTTTGCAGGTGGGGACTTGGCTTACTATTTCTGGGACTGGGGAGGGGGGCGGGGGAGGAGAAGGTAGAACTAAGAACTAAGACTCTTGAAAATGCCCTCTGAACAGCATGCACTAAAACTATTGACATGGAACATTAGAGGAATGGGTTCGGCCGCTAAATGCCACAACATACACAGATATTTGCACAGGAGAGGAGTGCAGGTTGCACTCCTTCAGGAAATGCACCTCACCCGTGGTGAGGTGGAGAAGCTATGCAGAAGATGGAGAGGGCAAATATTTGCGACCTCCTACTCTGCATATACAAGAGGTGCAATGATCTGGGTAAGAGCTGGTATACCATTTGAACCCCTGCAAACACTCATAGACAAGGAGGGTTGATACGTGCTGTTGAGGGGCAGGCTCTTTGGGTAGGACATCACGTTGGGTAGCGTGTATGCCCCTAACCAAGACAAGCACTGTTCCTTCAGAATCTTTTGGCCCCTCTGGCTGAGGTACTAACTCCGAACATACTTCTGGGGGGCGACTTTAATTGTGTCACTGACATTATCCTAGATTGCTCGCATCCTCTATTGCCGGGCGCCAAAGCCCACCGTACAACAGCAAGGTTCGGAGATTGGAGGGGACATTGGGGACTCGAAGATACTTGGAGGATGCAACACGCAGGAACTCGTGACTACTCATATTACTCCCCCTTGCACTAATTACACACCAGGCCGGACTTATTTTTGAGTACACCTGGCTTCGGCTGCTCAGTTACTCACACAGAATATTTAGGGCGCACATTCTCAGATCACAGCCCCCTCTTGTTGGCACTCCAACCTATGGGGACAATCGATTGGGGCTCTGAGGGAACTCCATCGGGAATTGGAAACACTGGAGGGTGACCTACATATGCTAGACAATGAACAAGGAACCAGACCAGATGCACTAAACACTTTAAAAAAAGCACATTCAAAAATACCACCAAACCCTTGAACGGCTGAGATGCCACGATTACAGGGCTTACCTTACTAAGGTGCAGGAGAGAGGGGAGGCCTGGTCGATTGCTGGCATGGCTAGTCAGGCCGGAGACACGTGGATCTCTGATTACACAAGTTAGGCCCAATGCAGGTGACCCACATTATGACTCAAGGCCATTATTGTGACTATTGTACAATGCTATATAGGGCCCCACCCCCGACATACCCTGAAACCCAGAGGGAATTCCTGAGAGTGTTGCGCCCCTGGACACCTGACAGACAGGTAGTAGATGCATTGGGAGGGCCGGAGACGGTGCACGAGATTCGGGTGCCGATCAAAAGCATGGCCACAGGGAAGATTTTGGGACCTGACGGCTTCCCAGCCAAATTTTACTCAACCTATGCCTCGAAAATTGCCCCACAATTGGAGAGATTATATGCCAAATCGCTGAAGCTGGGACACCTCCCCGAAACAACACGAGATGCATTGGGGGTCTCCCCCCCCCAAGAAGCCTTCGAATGAGGTGAGGGTCACGGATTTCTGCCCACTCTCCATGCTAATCATGGATTTAAAAATTCCTAGGTAGTTCCTAGAGCTCTGCTTGCTGTCCCATATGCCAGATCTGGTCCACATAGACCAGAATGGATTTATTCCAGCCAGGACACATTGTTCAACCTGCGCAGAATGTACTCAGTGCTGTTCAACCTGCGCAGAATGTACTCAGTGCTGTATCACCCTGACACTCGATAACTGCCACAAGCGCACAAGCGGCCCTTTGGTCAATAGACCTTGAAAAGGCCTTTGAAGCAGTGCAGTGGGTTTACTTGTTCGAAACTATGACACACAGTGGGCCTGGGCGAGGGTTGGGTAAGATGGGTGATGCTACTGTACGAACACCCCAAGGCCAGGGTAAAAATGGGCAAAACAATGTCCATGCAATACAGGATCTTTCGAGGTAAGCAACAAGGTTGTCCATTGTCACCTCTCCTGTTCGCACTGGTGATGGAACCTCTGGCAGCGTTGTATAGACATGGTGGCGAGGGGCTCGGCATAACCTTAGGGGGGAGAACACACATTATCTCCTTGTACGCCGATGACTTATTGATCTATCTCAACGATGCGACTGAGGGAACCAAGACAGCAATAGATCTGATGGGGCAGTTTGAGCTACTGTCCGAACTTAAAGTTAACCGCACCAAGACTTATCTCTTCCCTGTGTCAGCTGACATGACCAGCGTCCAAGCCTCATGGAGGACATTAATTTGGCTCCCACAACTTTTCAATACCTGGGAATCCAGGTATTTTTCATTTGCTAGACAATCTATGTAAAGGTAACCAAAGAAGGGCTCTCAGATCCCTGAGATCGAGCGTTTCCATGCTTATAAAGCCAAGTGCTTTTGCGTGGTAACATAATATAAAGAGATACATCCCTCATGCGATAACATAATTAAAAAAAAAGAAAAGCGTCCCTCGTTAGCTCTACAAATGCTCCTTCACTGTGTAAATTTGCCGATAAATACGTTTCCCAAATGCAAATAATAAGCTGATATACACATATTAGTAAAAATTATACGGAGAAGTCTACGTCAGTATTGAGCTGTTTCTGCCTAAGTGCCTATGGAGAGTCGGTGGTGTTGCCAGATCCATATCTCTAATTATAAAATAACGTAATCTGACGCAATAGCGACAGCAGATGAAATACGTCCAGTAGTAACAATACATATTATTATATAGACGATTGGTAGGTCTATCAATATGTTTCCAAAGTGGAAAAAGTGGGGATAATCAAACACGGTGACGGAATAGAGGGAATTGCGTCCATCATTAATGTTAATGTAGTTACTACATAGTGACCGAACTCTCTAAATCAAAAAAGAGTAACTAGTGTTTATTCAATTCTGCTTGCCTGTTCCTTACTGGATGGGTGATCACGAAATGAAATACCAGTGTAATTACACATTAACAACGACCTTATTTTATGTAAACCATCAACCTTATCTCATCTATACTGGAATATATGTTTCGTTTAGACGTGGAAAAATACCAGACTATAGAATTATTATAGTATTAGTGCTTGGAAAGACAGAACGTGTGTTACATCCAACATGAGCAAGAAATCCAGGTTCATCCCACTCAGGGCTATTTGCGTGTTAAAAACTGTTTCAGTGGGATCTCACATCACATTCAGCTTTGTGGAGGCCTGCCTGGCTATTGTTTCCAGCCGTGACTCGCTGGAGGATTTGGACTTCCCAAAAAGTGACTAAGGGCCTCATTTATAATCTGGTGGACAGCCCATCGGAACTTACACAGTTCTCATGGCAGACGGACCGACCGCCCGCCTGCCAAATTTATAAATGACCGCCAAGCAGATTGTCATTTGTAATGAATTGTTAGGAACCTCCTTCACCACAGTTCCTGCTAATGGAGCTCGCTGTTTGGTGCAGTGTTTTGTCCACATGACGCAGTCCTGCACCAAACTGTTTTCTTTTTATTGTTTAAAAAAAAAAAAAAATCCCTGAATTGGTTTGGGAATTTTATTTTGTTGTGTTCTTTCATTTTTAATGTGTTGGTACTGCTTGAACTTAGAACTCAGTTCTCTGGGGATTGCCTGCTGCATATGCTATAGCAACCAGGGGGTGAGCAAAGATTCTCTCGGAATTGTGTTTATACCAACTAGATTGGGTTTATTGAGTTGGTAGGGGTACCCATATCCTAAATTAACATCCCTATTTTGGCACTCATATTTTACTCTTTTGAGGTCTTATATGAGGCTACGGGGAGCCCCAAATTTATCAAATATGAGTGTGAGTGCACATTTATCTGCTAAATATATGAATAAATATAGTAGTTAATTCTTGAATAAAACCCAAACTCAATACAGATTTACACAGTAAACATATGCAAAAATTAAATACGGATAAATACAGATGTAAGAGTAAAAAAATAAACACCATGAGACTGAGAGCCATGACTATAATGTATAATTTAGTTTGCTTTAGTTCCTTATATGCATTTGTAAAATACACACCACAAAATAAACTATAATTTAGCTATGGTCTGTGTGTGTTAACATGTGTTAACATGCCCCTCTAGTTAAGGGTCTGTGTTCATGCAAGTATGCCTGTAATTTTTTTTTTGTCCTCATATCACCATGGCATCTGCAAATCTGAGACCGCTCTATCTGTGTGTCCTGTGGTCTACTGCATTCGCCCTCAGTCCTGACGTAGCCAGACAGGACCATGGTGTAATCATTGGAATACTTGGCCAATTCCTTGGTCCTGCACCACTTCAAGAGGTCGGCCCACAATGCAGGTGGAGAGCTCATTTTGCATCCTGAAGCTGAACCCCAAACCCAGACAACCGCCCTAACCCAGTCCTCAACCATTGGAGGTACTGGTTCGATCCAGATCTTACCAATTTCCCTCCGTTCGATAAGTATCAGATAAAATAACAACCCCCTCTGCTCCCACACGTTGTCATATCGACCCCCAGGTGAACTATCATTGAATTCATAACAATCATCACCCCAAAGATATCTCTATTCCACTCCAGAACTCCTTTAACCTGGGACACAGAAAGAAAATATGGTCATCATTAGCTTCCACACATCCACACCTCCTGCATGGTGGGGGTAAGGGGGCAAACTTAGCTATTTTGTATGGCGTCCAATAATGCCGAGTTATTGGTGAATAAAAGGGTTCCGCTTTAAATTCTCTGGTTTGACAACTGAGTATAAAAGCTTCAAAGAGTCACTCCAAACTGATAAAAGATCCACATCTTGAAAGACATCTCTCCACACTAAGTACGCAGGTTTTAAATTCTTTTCATCTGCGGTCAAAAGTCTCCAGTACCAAGCAGCAACCTCCTTACTTTTAGGTCTAACATCTTGGAGGGAAAACTCGAGATGCCAGTCACCCCCCCATCTCCTGTTTTGAGGCTGCAAACCAGGAAGATAATTGCACAAATTTGAACCTGGACAGACTATCTCCAACTTTCGCTCTTAAGACCTCCTAGGGGAGCAGCCCTTGAGTTGTCACCAAATCTGCCCAGATAACGATTCTAACGAGACTAAGAGTATCTCTCATGCAAACTTGAGTACCCGGGGAGTCTCATATTGGGGCAAAGTCAGAGTAATAGCCAAAGCTAAGCATTTTCCTAATCTTGTACCATAGTTTCAATGCAGACCTCAAGACTTTCAAAAGCACCTTCTTAAAGAATTTGAGGGCACAGAACTTATACAAGAATCCCTCATCGCGTAATTCTCTGACCATTTCACCCAGGAGCATCCCCTAAGTAGAGTTTTTGGGTTTCCCCACTAACATCCAGACATTCTTGAACTGGAATGCTACGGAATACAAGTTTAAATCCGGAAGGGCCAGACCACCCTTATCAAGCCTACGCCTTAGCTTTTTCCAACCCAGTTTGGCCCCCCTATCAGCCCAGGAAAAGCTAACTATTGGGAAACAGCATTTACAATGCTGTCTCCACAACACGGTACCTTTACAACGCGGTTGTTACAACGACCGCGTTGTTACCACACGTACCATTACATCGCAAGGCCTTTTCAACGACTTGCTGTAGGGGGCGCGCTGATGTTGGATTTACAATCCAACACCTTCCCTGCTGTTGCACAAACTGGAGTAGGAATAGTAAATAATACTATTCCTAAGTCCAGCGCGCCCCCTACAGCAAGTTGTTGTAATGACTTGCGATATACTGGTTCGCATTGTAACAACGCGGCAGTTGTAACGACCACGTTGTAATGGCATGCAATGTTTTTGCATACGTTGGAAGGAGAAATATTCTAGCTATTTTCCCCTGAATTTTATCTATACTAGGTTTTGGAAGCGCAAGAGGAATACAATTAAAAAGATAGGTGAGTTTGGGGAGAATCACCATCTTTATCAAATTCACACGGCCATACATTTCTAGAGGCAGGTTCTTCCACCTAGCAAGTGATCAATCTCTCTCCCTGGAAACTCTTTCTAGGTTACGCTGGGGGATTTCATCTACCTCATATACAATTAAGATCCCTAGATACCTGTAATTTTAGCATATTTGTCTGCACATATGTTTGTAATTTGTCATGTGTCATTTGTGCTAGTAGCGTTATCTGTATGAGTGCCCTGTATTAAGCCAGACCACCTGGATTTTTTGCTGCTTATTTTCTGTTATTTTCTCCTGATAACAGCATACATATTGTATCAAGCATGCTGTTTTCAATAACATTTTCGCGTTTGAAAACAACCACATATTTGTCATACTGAATATATACCCAATTAAGAAATGTAATGTAAACACATGTTTACAAATGAACTTTTAAAAACTTTAGTTTTCAAGTGTTATGTATTTGACTGCCACAGTGGTGCAGTTATATATATCACTCAGTGGTACTACGCTTCTAGACCATAGAAAGATGAAATGTTAACTAAAACAACATTAGAACCTATTGCATTTAAGTTACCAACAGATATTGAGGGCCTAATGAATCAGAGGCTACACAGTAAAGTGACATTTTGCATCCCCTTCGGAGATCTGAGTGCATTCCAACATCCAATTCTGGCCCTCTCAGACAGTAGATAGTAGGGAATTGACAGGAAGGTCAAATATGGTCTATACATCAGTAGTAAACAGCCAGAAGTCCTGTATACAATGGCAGTGCTGCAATCTCAATCAATCAATCATTCAGGGGGTTTATAGAGTGCGCTACTCACCCGTGAGGGTCTCAAGGCGCTAGAGGGGGGGGGGAGCAGCTCCGGATCAGTCGAAGAGCCAGGTCTTGAGGTCCTTCCTGAACGTGTGCAGGGTCGGGGAGCGTCTGATGTTCACCGGGAGCTCGTTCCAGGTCTTGGCTGCGATGTAGGAGAAAACTCTCCCGCCTGCTCTGTTTCTGCGGATGTGGGGGACATCTGCCAGGGCGAGGTCGGCGGAGCGGAGGTTCCTCTTGGGTACATGGAAGGAGACTCTCTTGTTGAGGTATTTGGGTCCGATGTTGTAGAGGGATTTGTAGGAGTGGGTGAGGAGTTTGAAGGTGATCCTCTTCTCGACGGGGAGCCAGTGAAGGTCTCGTAGGTGTTGGGTCATGTGTTCGTGACGCGGTGTCCCGAGGACGAGTCTGGCTATGGCGTTCTGGATGGTTTGGAGTTTGTGTAGAAGAGTTCTGTTGATTCCGGCGTATAGGGCGTTGCCGTAGTCCAGTCTGCTGGTTATGAGCGCGTGGGTGACGGTCCTTCTGCAATCGGTGGGGATCCATTTGAAAGTCTTGCGGAGGATGCGCAGGCAGATGAAACTGGTGGAGGCGACGGCGTTGATCTGGCAGTTCATGGAGAGGGAGGAGTCGAGGATGACACAGAGGTTTCGTGTGTGGTCTGTAGGGGTGGGTGGATTCCCGAGGGCCACCAGGTGTTGTCCCAGGCGGAGGTGGAGGGTCCGAGGATGAGGACCTCGGTTTTCTCTGAGTTGAGCTTCAGGCAGCTATCTTTCATCCAGGCTGCGACGTCTTTCATTCCTTCATGGAAGCAGAGTCTGGTGTCTTCGGGATTCTTCGTGAGTGAGAGGATGAGCTGGGTGTCGTCGGTGTAGGATACTCTGCTGAGCCCATGCTGTCTGACGATGGCGGCGAGGGGGGCCATGTAGATGTTGAAGAGTGTGGGGCTGAGCGATGATCTTTGGGGTACTCCACAGTTGGTATCGGAGAGGAAGGGAGGGAGTCTGATCCTCTGGGTTCTGCCAGAGAGAAAGGATTGGATCCAGTCGAGGGCGGCTCCTTGTATCCCGCGTCGTGAAGTCTGGCTGCGAGCGTGCGTTGTGAGACGGTGTCGAAGGCTGCGGAGAGGTCTAGAAGGATGAGGGCCGCAGTGTGTCCCTGATCGAGTAGTATGCGGATGTCATCAGTGGCGGCGAGGAGGGCAGTCTCGGTGCTGTGGTTGCTGTGGAATCCAGACTGGGAGGCGTCTAGGATGGAGTTCTCTTCGATGAAGGTGGTCAGCTGGGCGTTTACGAGTCTCTCGGTGACTTTGGCCGCGAAGGGGAGGAGAGAGATGGGCCGGTAGTTTTTCAGGTCCATTGGGTCGGCCTTTGGTTTCTTGAGGAGGGGTTTGACCTCCGCCCGCTTCCAGTCATCTGGGAAGATGCCGGATCCGAAGGAGGCGTTGATGGTCCATCCTAGTTCGGATGCGATGACGGCGGTGGCGGCCCTGTGGAACATGTGCAGTGGGCAGGGGTCCGTTGGGGCTCCTGAGTGGGTTTTCTTCATGGTCGCGGTGATGAGCTTGACGGTGGTGGGATTCCAGGTCATGACGGTAGGCTTATCGGTGGCTGTAGGGAGGGGGGTGGTGTCCGGCGTCTGTTCGCTGAAGTTGTCGTAGAGGACCTTGATCTTCAGGTGGAAGTAGGAACTGAGATTGTCGCAGAGTTCTTGGGAGAGTGTGACGTCCGTGGCTTCGCTGGGGGGTTTGGCGAACTGCTGAATGATGTTGAACAGTTCCTTGGCGTTGGTCGCGTTGGCCTGGACTTTGTCTCTTATGAAGGTCCGTGTGGTGTCTCTTATGCGCTGGTGGTATTCCTTCAGGGCGCTCCTGTGGTTGTTCCGTGCTTCCGTGGTTTTCTGGCTTCGCCAGGTTTTCTCTAGGCATCTGCAGGAGCACCTGGCTTCTTGTAGTTCTGTGGTGAACCAGACGGCCTTCAGAGGGCTGGTTTGGCGGGGTGGCGGAGGGGTGCGAGCTTGGCGGCGCAGCAGGAGATTCAGCGGTGAAGTTCATTGGCTGCGGAGTTGGCGTCGGTCGTGGCGCTGTGGGGGTCTTGGAGGAGGGTGCTGTTGAGGTGTTCCTCTGTGACCCTGCTCCAGTTCCTTCGTGGCGGGCGCGGGGCGGGCTTGGGTGCAGTGGTGGTGATGAAGGTGAAATGGACGCAGTGGTGGTCCGTCCAGGGGGGGCTGGGTGGTGTGGCTGAAGCAGATGTGTGTCCCTCCTGCGAAGATGGGGTCGAGGGTGTGGACTTGGTGTAGTGACACCTGTAGAACTGATTCTCTGAGCTACTGCACCCGAGCTTCTCGCCCCTGTATACGGACTGAGGCTGATTTCACATGTCACTACATTGCATGAGTCACTACTTCACAGAATGATATATTGCTTTCAAGATTCTTTCTCTCCCCCTTTGGTCATAGGCAGTGGAGTTTGCGAGACTTGGCTATCAGCTAGGCCCTGCGACTAACCCACCATAGTTGGCCAACCCTTATGTGTGAAGACTTCAGCTGTGGGCAACAAGGGCTGGCCACAGGACATGGCTTTCAATAAGGACCTGCAGTCGACCTGCTCCAGGCAGCCAACATGCCCACACTTTGCATGGCCTTCAGCTATATGCAGCAGGGGTTGGCTGCAAGAACTGGCCTTTAACTATATCCAGGACCAGCCTGCTGTGAGCTGCCCTCAATATTGGTTAACTGCAGGACCTGGCCTTTTGCAGGTCTACACATCAAATATTTATGAACTTTCACCTATTATTAAGCAACTTCTATATATTTATAACTTTTATTTTTCGAAATGAATAGGTTGTAGGTAAACACTAGGGGCCAGATTTATCAAATAGTCACACAATGCAGCAAGACACCCTGCTGTGCTGCATGGAAGGGCAGGTAATGCGCCTTATTTAATATTAAATGGCTCATTTGCGCTCTCAGCCTGCGCGGGCGCACTTACTGCTGCCTAGCGCCAACGCAGGCACCTTTGCTCCATGGGCAAAGGTGCCTGTGTTGTAGGCAGCATTGTTTTGTGCAGAAAGGGGCACCTTCCTGCACAAAGCAATCCTCTGAAGTTTTTTCCTCTTTCGATGTGTGCTGCAGAAAAGATATTTTCTCTGTATGCCTCCCCTGGGGAGATGTAGCATTTTTATGCATTCCCAGGTCTACCACTAATTGTAAATCTGGAAATATGCCAAAATCCATGGGTGGATGCATGGGAACACTTATGCTCCACCAATGGAATGCCTCCCTGGGACAGAGTAGAGCAAACCAGAGACTTACACTGTCTTGAGTTACTCCAGATAAACTAAGTAATGCAAGGCCACACAAGGTGGGCTAGTGTTGCTTGGTAAATTTGACTTAGGGATAGCATTGCCCTTGTGGCACTCAAGGCGCAACAGCAGCGCAATCCCTTGGTAAATCTGGCCATACGATCTGTATAGACAGTAAGAATATAAGAAGAGCATACTAAAGAAAGAATAACTTTTCTTACCAATTAAAAATCTTTTTTTTTAGGGTTTTGTGAGTTTTTGTTTGTTTTGTTGATATAAACAAAACAAAATACAGGAGTGCCAAACAGCAATATTTTAGGGGGAACTGCTTATCTTGATGAAAGTTTGCATGTAAATTGTTGAAGTGGTCTACTAATTTTCCTTGCCAATATTAGGATTCTATTCTCTACACTGGATATTTTTTCACATTCACTGCAGTAGAGTTCAAAGAAATGCAGCCGTGGATCATCCTCATGATGCTTCTCCTGCAGGACCTGTGCAGGAACTGTGTCTCTCTCGTGCATCTCAATTTTAACAGTGCTGATACTCTTCATTCTTTTCTATGCTCATATCATGTGAAATCCACTGCACTTTGAGCTTTTAGTTGACTTTCATTGTAGACTTACAGAAGGATTGTAAACCTTGGATTCACAGGCTTAATTCATTGTCAAAGAGATTGCAAGAGACAGTCCATGCATTCAATTATTCTTTGAAAGATTGGTAAGTGTAAACTATCCAAACAAAGCTGGATTTCTGTACAAATATCTCCCTCTGACAGATGAAGTCATCCTCTTCTTCTGTTGTATCCTGAGAAGGCCCAGCTCTCTCCTCAGCATCTGTAACCTGAGATTTTGTGGACTCCTCTCTCTTCTTTCTTTCCATAATGGCTCTCACCTTGCTGTGCACTATCATATTGGGAGTCATTACATCACAGGTAAGTTTTCTACATTTATATTGAGAACCACTACATAGCATGGGTTATTGTATCATAGCTAAGTAGGGCAAGTTAACAGTATTTAAAACAATTTGTATATCCATCCATCCATCCATCCATCTATCCATCTATCCATCTATCCATCTTTGTGCCTGTCTGTCTGTATTATATAAATTGAGAGAGATATTTAAGCATCATTTGTTTAGTATTCATTGTTTGTCTGTCTGAGACTGCAGTTGTGTCTGTCAGTGGTTTGAAAAATGAGAGCCTTAACCACAAAGGTAAACTTACCCTTTTGTGTAAGTTTGTGATTGTTTGCTTTTCACAAAGGTACTTTGCTAATAGTATCTTTACGACTGTGGAGTATCCTATCATAAATATATAGGTCAGTTCTAACTTTTTATGTATGGAGACTCCGCAGTCGAAAAGTTACTACCTGTAAAATATCATTGTGAATACCAAACAATTGTAAACTTACACAAAAGTGTAATTTACCTTTGTGAATCAGGCCCTATCTAAAATGTATTTTCATGCAACAACATATATTATTATGTCAATTTATGAATGTAAAGCAGCATTGTAAGGAAATTAAAGCATACCTGTGCTTTTCTTTTGTAGAACTTTCACACTATTGTGTGGGTTTACCAAGACAAATACAAAGAAAGAAAATGTAGTGAATTGTGGGACAGTGTATGTAACTTTTTACTGCCAGGGTTCTGCGTTTATAATGTTTATTTTTATGTACTGGGGATGATTCATTGGTACATGCTTAAATCAAGGGCGGGATTGCAAGGGTGAGCCTGTCAGTGTGCTGAGCAGCATTGTCATTGTGAAAGCATTTGTTTACCAGCACTGAAACAAAGAAGAAATGCTTTGTTAACCATCCATTTAACTTTTTTTCATTTGTTTAGAGAAGCTTACCCATGTTGCAACATGCTGTCTGTCAGGCAGTAAACAATGATTTTGTCATTTGAATTTCATTCTAATGTGGTAATAAACTGGAATTTGACTTTTGCACTGTAGCCATAAATGTTGTGAATGCATGTTTATTAATACAGTTGCACTAAATGACGTGTTGTTAGGCTAAATTTAGTGTCACTGCCATCACCTAAAAATATAAATGTATGTAAATAAATAAATATATATAAATATAAATATTTATTTTATTACTTCCCTCACAAAAATGGGAGGAAAATGCATGATTTTAGACACTTTCAGGGCATAAGCAAAAATGGTAAGCAGGTAAGCAAATGTTGTGAGATCCATGTACGCCATTCCAGCTTGGCTCTAGGTTTCAGAAATGCCCAGAATTCATAGGTTGCCTAGCTACCGGGTGATCCAGAGTCTGAATAACCCAACCATTCCCCATGGCAAGTGAGAAGAAGTTGGGATTTAACCCCTCTGTACTGACCTAAATGTTGAAACTATGCCCAAAAGAATCCACCTTTCCTTTTGCTTGCAATGGGGATGATGCAGGCCTTCCAGAATCCCGCAGATCCCTAACAAAGCAGGAAGGAATCTGTAAATGTTATTTCTTTAAGATCATCGTTTCTGCCTAGATCGAGGTCTGTAGATACCAGCTGGAGCCAAAATTAGAAGAGGAGAAATTCCAAGATGGCCTCTGAGAATCCACTTCCAGTTCAGCTTACTAGTATTGCAGTTCGGGAGGCTGAGATCAAATGTTCAGTGTGCACTGCCTCAGAACAGTGCACTTCACCTGAAGAGGATTCTGAGTAAATTGCAATTCTTGTTTGTTCCGCGAAAGCTAGTCAAGGTACATGTGTCGTGGTACTTGGTGACGTTTTAGTTTGTCACATTTTTTAGATAAATATTTGATATTGTGAGACGAGTAGTGTCTCGATATAGAGTCTGCCGATTTCAACTAATACTCTGTTTCCAGGGTCAGGGCTGTGGGTTGAGTTTATAGGGTCTCTCTTTCCTAATTAATATCCCCGCCCTCAGCTCCAGAGTCAGCACAAGTGAAAAATAACGGCGAAACAGTATTTGGAGGTTCTCTAAGAGATAAGTCGTTTTAGACTGCCGGAAAAGAGAGGCACTTCTCTAACCCATAAATAATAAAGGAAGAGGCATTTTCACTACATAAAGGAACAGAACAGTTTACTCACTTACCAGTGGTTCCAGAGAATCTGCATATCGTCTCTTCGTGTCTTTGAACAGCTGGAAGACATGCAAGTACCTAAAAGACAAAAGAAAATATTAAGACTCCAGTTGTTATTTAAGAACTCTGTTGTCAAAATTGTACATATATTAAAAAGACATATGTGTAAAGATTAGCTACATCACAGCAGGCAAGTGCCTAAAGAAGTAAACAACTGATAGTAGCGAATAAGAGAAGAGAGACAGCAGTCATAGTCTCTTGGGGAATGTGAACTAGTTAGATACAAGCAGTATTTTAATATTGGTAAGAGTTTTTTGCATATGCATTTTAATTCTTCCCTGCAGTTTCCACTCCAATGAAGTACAGCAGATATTACACTAGAAGGAATTAGTGTCAGGCGGAGACAATACGGAAAGGGAAACCAAAGTTAGACCAGACTGTCTCTTCTCTCTCCCAGTCCCCTTTTCCCCCTTTGAGCTCGCCTGTCACTCTAAGAAATATTTGATGAAGGAGGGGTTTAGAGAGGGGCATTGGGAAAAGTCGTCATTCTGCTCCCATGCAAAATCAGGTGAGAGTTCTGATAGAGTGAAGTGCCCATGTGGGTTTTAGCACCTGAGCAGAATGGCAGAAGGTTTAGATTTTTTTTAAATTAGCAGAGATTCTAGAAGTTCATTCAAAAGGAGTTAATGGTGGTTAGGGAGGAAAAAAATGTAAGACAAGACTTAATGACTTCTAGAAGAGAAACTTCAAATCTAGCTATTAAAATGAATAGTATAGCGACAGGAACTAGTTTGGGTTTCCATTCGTCAGAAGAGGAATGTTCTAGTGCCATTTCAAACGCAATACCCAAGATCACTACTCAGGTCATTCATTCTCTATCCCTGGTGATTCCTCTCGGCCCTTCTGAGCGGTTCAATGGTGACACCCAAAAGGCACAAATATTCTTAACTCAATGTACCCTACATTTCATGTGTTGTCCAGCGACTTTGCCTGAGTGGCTTTCATATTGTCCTACCTTAATGGTGACGAAGAAACTTGGTCTATGCTATTGGTCACAAGAAATTACCCAGTCTTGTATGATGTTGACGAATTCAACAATGAGTTCCTCAGAATTTGTGAAAGGCATCACAAGCTACAGACAAATAAGACAAGGATAACGAGACTTGGTAGCATATCTAGCCCAGTTTAATAAGCTGGTTGTAGAAACCGAATGGACAGAGAGCAAAAGAGTAGCAGTCTTTTACAGAGGATTGAAGGACAAACTGAAGAATGCTCTGGCTCAAGTACCAAATAGACCTACTGACATCTCAGCATTGATAGATTTGGTTTTGGAGATAGACTTTCACCAAAATGAAAGAAGAGGAGAAAGAAAACGAGATTGTCGCTCTAGTATACAAAGATTTGACTGAGTTGAGATAGAGAGTTCCAAGAATGGAGGTCAGCATGGCGTAGAGCAAATGCAAATTAGAACCATTAGAAGACCACAGTCAAAGGATGAAAAGGAAAGAAGAAGACTAAAGAAGCCATGTCTTGATTGTGGTGCATGTAGGCATTTTGTGAGAAACTGCCCAAAGAAACCCAAGCAAACCCCGAAGGAAAACTTGCAGCACCATCAGTAGGAGGAGTTGGACTGATGAGTGTGGATTTAGACACATTTCCTAAGAACCATCAGTTGGCTAATACCTTGCAATCATCTTATCCTCATCTGATTATGTCAATAACCCTTAAGTTTAGAGGAACCAAGTTGAAGGAAATTGCAGTAATGACAGATTCTGGTGCTACCAGGAATTTTTGTGACCTAACATTTTCAGAAAGGAACAGACTGATGATTCTTCAGAAGGACAAGAGTGAAGCTGCATGAGCTGCGGATGGGACAAATCTTTCATTAGGTCCCGTAGTAACTAACACCAAACCCATCGAGTGAATGGGTTTGGTGTTAGTTACTACGCCCCACTCACTGCTGCCGCTCCTGCCTGCCTTGCCGCCTCCTGCCTGGAGATTCCTTCGCCGCTGCCCGCTGCTCCTGGGACTTTCCCGCTGCCCGCTGCTCCTGGGACTTTCCCGCTGCTCCTGGGACTTTCCCGCTGCCCGCTGCTCCTGGGACTTTCCCGCTGCTCCTGGGACTTTCCCGCTGCCCGCTGCTCCTGGGACTTTCCCGCTGCTCCTGGGACTTTCCCGCTGCCCGCTGCTCCTGGGACTTCCCGCCACTGCCTCCCTGCGGCCCCGCCCCCGTGATTCCATTCGCCGCCCCGCTCCCGCCACCCAGCTGCTCCTCCCTCCAGGCTCCTTACTTATGACGCCCCTGAGCGACCGCGCAGCGGCCGCGCGCAGCGGGAGCACCGACGGAGCGCCGAAGGTGCGCCAAAGGTAAGCCCGTCTGCGCCCGTCCGCGCCTGGCCCGCGCCCAGCGCCAGGACCCCTGGATCCCACCGATGCAACACTACTCGACGGACCTACGACGCCGCCACCCTCACCGCACTCAATGCCGGCCGGAACCCTGCCTGCTACCGAGCCTCACCGAGACGCACCCACGGACCCTTCACCTGCCAAGCCTGCCGATTCACCTGCCCCCGGACGTGCACCACCTCCGCCAAGTCGAGCACCAGCAGCAACCACCTGAAATGCATCCTGTTGAACACCTGCTCCGTCCACAGGCACGCCGTGGAACTCTGGGACCTGCTCGACGCAACAGCACCGGACGTCGCCTTCCTCACCGAAACCTGGATGAACGCCTCCTCAGCGCCCGACATCGCCATAGCCATCCCGGACGGATACAAGATCACCCGGAAGGACCGCGTCAACCAGACGGGAGGAGGCATCGCCATCGTACACAAGAACACCATCCGCATCTCGACTAACTCCGACGAGACCTTCACCGCCGCCGAACACCTACACTTCCAGATACACACTGACCCCAAGACCACCCTCCGAGGCACCCTCATCTACAGACCCCCGGGACCACGCACACTATTCAGCGAAGACATCACAGACTTCATCAGCCCGCACGCCATGCCCTCCGCCGACTACATCCTCCTAGGGGACCTCAACTTCCACCTGGAGAACAACAACGACAGAAACACCACCGCCCTGCTGGACAACCTCGCCAACCTCGGACTCAAGCAACTGGTGAACACGCCCACCCACTACGCCGGCCACACGCTTGACCCCGTCTTCTCTTCCAGCAAGCACATCTCCTTCAGCCACGCCACCGGACTCCACTGGACCGACCACAGCTGCGTCCACTTCAGCTTCAGAAAGACTGCGACCCACCACCACCCGCAACAGGCTCCCCGCCGGAGCTGGAGCAAGATCACCGCCGAGCAGCTCACCGCCTCCCTCAGCCAGAACACACCCACCAACACAACGGACCCAAACGAAGCAGCCAGCAACCTCGCCAAGTGGCTGACCGCCTGCGCCGACGACCTCGCACCACTAAAAAACCCTCCCAGCAGACCCGGAAGCAAGAAAACCCCTTGGTTCACCAACGAACTCAAGGAATCCAAGAAGAACTGCCGCACTCTCGAGAAAGCCTGGCGACTCGACCAGACCACAGACAACAGGACCGCCCTCAAGCACGCCACCCGCAAACACCACCAGCTGATCCGTGCCACCAAGAAGTCGGCACTCAAAGAACGACTGGACAACAACGCCCACGACAGCAAGGAACTTTTCAGCATCGTCAAAGAGTTCTCCAACCCCAGCGCCGGAAACAACGACATCACCCCTCGCAAGACCTCTGCAACTCACTCGCCGCGTTCTTCCACCGCAAGATCACCGACATACATAACAGCTTCGACGCACAGACCACGCACCCTACCGCCGAACCAACGCCCGCCACCACCACCCTCTGCAACTGGACCCCGATCAGCACCGAAGACACCACCCGCACGATGAACTCCATCCACTCCGGATCACCAACCGACCCCTGCCCACACCACGTCTTCAACAAAGCCGACGCCACCATCGCACCCCATCTCCGGGACATCATCAACTCCTCCTTCCACACCGCCACCTTCCCGGAGAGCTGGAAGCACGCCGAGCTTACCTCCCTCCTGAAGAAACCAACGGCGGACCCCACCGACCTCAAGAACTACCGTCCCATCTCGCTCCTTCCGTTTCCGGCCAAAGTCATCGAGAAGACCGTCAACAGACAGCTTGCCGCCTTCCTCGAGACGAATGGATCCCTCGACCCCTCGCAGTCCGGGTTTCGGGCCAACCACAGCACCGAGACCGCCCTTATCGCAGCCACCGACGACATCAGAACCCTAACCGACAACGGGGAAACAGCAGCCCTCATCCTCTTGGACCTCTCCGCGGCGTTCGACACCGTCTGCCACCGCACCCTAGTGAAGCGCCTCAGCAACATCGGAATCCGAGAGAAAGCACTGGAATGGATCATCTCGTTCCTCGCCGGAAGAACCCAGAGAGTCCGCCTCCCCCGTTCAGATCCGAGGCCACCGAAGTCATCTGCGGCGTTCCACAAGGATCTTCACTCAGTCCAACCCTCTTCAACGTCTACATGAGCCCCTCGCAGCCATCGCACGCCAACACAACCTCAACATCATCTCCTACGCCGACGACACCCAGCTGATCCTCTCCCTCACCAACGACCCCACCACCGCCAGAGCCAACCTACACGACGGGATGAGAGACGTCGCCGACTGGATGAGGAACAGCCACCTTAAACTGAACTCAGACAAGACGGAAGTCCTCATCCTGGGCTCATCACCCTCCGCCTGGGACGACTCTTGGTGGCCCCCGGCCCTGGGCACCGCGCCCAAGCCAACGGACCACGCACGCAACCTGGGCTTCATCCTGGACTCCTCCCTGTCGATGACCAGACAAGTCAACGCCGTCTCATCTTCGTGCTTCAACACTCCTGCGCATGCTCCGCAAGATCTTCAGATGGATCCCCACTGAAACCAGGAAGACCGTCACCCAGGCACTCGTCACCAGCCGACTGGACTATGGGAACACCCTCTACGCCGGAACCACAGCCAAACTTCAAAAAGACTCCAGCACATCCAGAACGCCTCCGCACGACTCATCCTGGACATCCCCCGACACAGCCACATCACCGGACACCTGAAAGACCTGCACTGGCTCCCCGTCAGCAAGAGAATCACGTTCAGACTCCTCACCCACGCACACAAGGCCCTCCACGACCTGGGCCCCAAGTACCTCAACGACCGCATGACCTTCTACACGCCCACCCGCCAGCTACGATCAACCAGCCACGCCCTCGCCACCGTACCACGCATCCGCAGAGCCACCGCCGGAGGAAGATCCTTCTCCTACCTGGCAGCCAAGACCTGGAACTCCCTCCCCACTCACCTTCGGCGAACCCAGGACCATCTCTCCTTCAGGAAGCAGCTCAAGACCTGGCTGTTCGAGCAGTAACTTACCCCCTCCCCCAGCGCCTTGAGACCCTCCCGGGTGAGTAGCGCGCTCTATAAATGCCGTGATTGATTGATTGATTGATTGAATATCTTCAGAAGGACATCATGAGATCCTGCAGTTCAACCTAATAGACGCACCACAGTTTCAATTTATATTAGGTTTACCCTGGCTTATAGAGCATGATCCCACAATAGATTGAAGCACCAGGTCAATTGTGATGGATTCAGAATTCTGTAAAGAAAATTGCTTTGGAAAAAATGACTCCAACCATAAGACAAGCCCGGCGACCTTACTATGTGAAGGTGGAGCTACGGTTTGTGTGATCCATACTACAGAAATTCCCTCTAAATATGCAGACTACCAGGATGTATGTAATTAAATTGAAGCTGAGAAATTACCGCCACACAGAACCTAGGATTGCGAAAGTGAGCTAGAGCCAGGCTCCAATCTACCCTGCAGCAGAATATATGCTTTAACGGAAAAAAAAACATAATTTAAAGGATTATAATCAGAAAAATTTTGACAGCAGATTTATTCGGCCATCCCAATCTCCTGTATCTGTGCCACTTTTCTTCAGTCCCACAAAAGGAGAGTTGCGAGCATGCATAGATTATAGAGCTATCAATCGAATCACAGTAAAAAATCGCTGTCCTCTGCCCCTAATTTCGGTCTTGCTAGTCCAAGTTAAGGGAGCACAAGTGTATACAAAACTCGATTTGAGAGGAGTCTATCATCTAATTCACATTAGAGAAGGAGATGAATGGAAGACGACCTTCCGTATGAAATATGGGCTTTATGAATATCAAGTGATGCCCTATGGGCTCTGCAATCCTCTCGCTGCTTTTCAGCATTTTATTAATTATGTTTTCGAAAGAGTTCATCGACCAATGTACCATAGTTTATATTGATGATATATTGGTATATTTGGACTCTGAAGAGGATCAAGAAAAATATGTGAGAGGAGTACTGCAGAAGCTGAGAGAAAAGAGTCTATTTGTGAAATTGGAGAAGTGTGCTTTCAATGTGAGTTCTGTGGAATCCTATGATTTCTTCAGCAGGTGTAACCATGGATAAACAAAAGATAAAAGCAGTCACAGAATGGGAGTCTCCAAGAAAAGTGAAAGAGGTTCAGAGCTTCATAAGCTTTGCCAAATTCTATAGAAGATGTATTCAGGATTTTTCTAAAAATGAATTCCACTAACACGTCTCTTGAAAAAGGAATTCTATTTGAGTGGTCTGATGATGCCGAAAGAGCCTTTGTTTCTTTGAAAAAAGACTTTAGCTCAGTATTCATGCTGACTCATCTGAACCATTCTTTGTGGAAACAGATGCCTCTGATTTGGCTCTAGGTGGAGTAATGCCACAGCGACATAAGAAAACAGGACAATTGCATCCCGTGGCTTATCAGTCTCAAAAATTAACTACTGAGGAGGTGAATTATACAATCACGGAAAAGGAGTTAATAGCAAGCAAAGCCGCCTTCAAGGAGTGCAGGCACTATCTCATGGGAGCTAGACATACACCGACCACCAGAACTTCAAATTTCTGAAATCAGCAAGAACTCTGACCACAAGGTAACTTCGATAGTCCTTGTATTTTGCTGATTATGTTTCTGTCATTATTTATCGACCAGGCTCAAAAAATGGAAAAGCTGATTCTCTATCAAGGATAGGTACATACAATTTGCATAAGGTGGTTGAGAATCAAAACATAATTCCTGGGATGAGTATCCTAGGGGCAATTTTAAAGGGGTCAATCGAAGAACGTATGTAAGGATCAATGACTATGGAAGAAATTGAAGAATGGGTTTGTCAAGATCCAGTAAGAGAAGCAAGAGAAGACCTACTAATCCATGCCGGAGCTCTGTATCTACTTACGCAGGAGTTACAAGAAAAGGTCTTATTTGAGTGTCATGACAATCTGTTAGCCAAACATGAGGGAATGCAGAAGACAGCAGATCTAGTTAAGAGAAGATTTTGGTGGCCTAATATGACTAAGAATATCCTCTAGTATGTAGACACCTGTGAGATCTGTGGCCGGGAAAAATCAGAGAGACACCCACCTAAGGGCTATTACAACCATTACACAACCCTCCCTATCCTTGGCACACCTTGACCCTAGACATAATTGTAGATTTACCCTCCAGTTAAGGTTTTGATACCATTTTAGTTTATATAGACACCTTCACCGAGATGACTCATTTTATTCCATTAAAAGGAGTGCTCCCTGCCAGGAAGTTAGCACAAGTTTTTAATCAGAATATAGTATGGGCACATGTTATTCCAAGAGTGATAGTTTCAGATCAAGGCTCTCAGTTTCAATTGCATTTTTGGAAGGCTTTCTCAAAAGAGTTGAACATAGAAACAAAATATTCTACCAGTTACCATCCCAAAATCAATGGACACACTTCGTTAACTAATCAAGAGTTGGAAAAATGTATGAGATTATTTTTGTTAGATCAGGAGGGAGATTGGCCTGAGTTTCTATGGGCAGCAGAGTTTGTGCATAATAATCCTAAATATACATCCACAGCCTATTCACCTTTTTACCTAAATTATGGAAGACATCCACATTTTTCAGTAACCTTTCAAGAGGTGGCCGTTCCACCAGTAAAAGATTTAGTACAACACATGGCTTCCATACACCTATCAGCAACAGAAAACTTAACAAAGGCTAAGGAGAGTTACAAGTTTTATGCAAATAAAAAGAGAACCTGATTTGAATATTAGGGACCAAATTTGTCTCAACTCTAAAAACCTTAGGCTTAAGGCTAATAGAATGTTTCTGCCACGTTTTGTGGGTCCATACCCCATAGAGAAAAAGATAAACTCAGTGACCTACAAGGTAAAATTACCCTAACATGCGAAGATGCACCCTATATTTCATGTCTCTTACTGAAAAAGACATAGAATGGTACAAGAATTACTCTGCCACCCAAACCAATAGAAACTGAAAAAGGACCAGAATTTGAAGAAAAACACATTTTAGATTCAAATATAATAAAGGCCTAGTTTATTACCTGATAGATTGGAAGGGTTATGTCCCTGAGGAAAGATCTTGGGAATTGTGTTCTGATGTGCATGCCCCCCTGTCTGACTAAGGCCTTTCATAAGAAATTTCCAAACAAATTCCAACTGGGAGAACCCTCCTTGTGAGGGGTTACTGTCAGGATTCAGCTGATCCCTAACAACACAGGAAGAAAATCTGTAAATGTTATTTCTTTGAGATCATAATTTCTGCCAAGATCTAAGTCTGTAAATACCAACTGGAGCCAAAATTGGAAGAGGAGAAATTCCAAGATGGCCACTGAGAATCCACTTCTATTTCAGCTTACTAGCAGTATTGCAGTCCAGGAGGCTGAGTTCGAATGTTCAGTGCGCACTGCCCGAGAACAGTGCACTTCACCTGAAAAGAATTCTGAGTAAGTATCAATTCTGGTTTGTACCAGAATTCTCAATCAATCAATCATGTCACTTATAAAGCGCACTACATACCCGCGAGGGTCTCAATTCTGAGTAAGTATCAATTCTTGTTTGCTCCACGAAAGCTAGTCAGGGTAGTTGCGTCGTGGTACTAGGCGATGTTTTAGTTTGTCACGTTTTGGAAATAAATATTGGATGTTGCGAGACGAGTAGTGTTTCGATATTGAGTCTACCAATTTCAACGAATCCTCCATTTCCGAGTTCAGGGCTTTGTGCTGAGTTTAGAGCGTTTAGTGTCTCTCTTTCCTAATTAACATCCCCGCCCTCAGATCCAGAGTAAGCACAAGTGAAAAATAACGACGAAACAGAATTCAGAGGTTCTCTCAGAGATAAGCCATTTTAGACCGCAGGAAAAGAGACGAACTTCTCTAAGCTATAAATAATAAAGGAAGAGGCATTTTCACGTTGTAAAGGAACAGAACAGTTTACTCACTCACCTGTGGTTTCAGAGAATGTGCATATCATCTATTCGTGTTTTTGAACAGCTGGGAAATGCGCAAGTACGTAAAAGACAAAAGAAAGTATTAAGACTCCAGTTGTTATCAAAATTTTACATTTTTATCAACCTTTTGACTCAGATTTTTATCACTAGTAATAGTTAACCAAACAGTCCCAAAAAATATCAACAGGAATATATCAAATATCGTACGGACTCCATCTTCTTTATTTGTGTGAATGACTTATTTATTGAAAGTTTTTTAAAAATCATTTTCTTGTGTCTGGTCGTAGCCAACGCGTTTCGTCCATACAGACTTCTTCAGGGCTTTATAATCTATTCCTAAAGGCACAAGTTAAATGCGAAGCCATCAGATTGTCCTGTCCGAGACGTGACACCATTCGGTCTTTCTTTTAACTGGACCAAGATGTTGTTAACTTTTTTTGCCTGGCAGAGACTCCAGTGGGGAGAGGTTGTCGAGAGCCACCATGCTTGCTAGATCAGGAGAATTCTGCCTGGTGTAAGGTGATACGGAAGATTGAAATAATTGATTTGACTATAGGTGGAACTGACTGTGTAACATTTGGGACGGACAGGACCCAATGCCTGATACTTTGATCCATGTACAGGAACCTGCTAACTTGTGAGGACTGAGAGAAACAAAATTACAAGCTGACAACGTCTTGGTCCAGGTAAAAGAAAGATCAAAAGGTGTGACGTCTCTCAAATTAGGCATATATTAAAAAGACATACGTGTAAAGATTAGCTACATCACAGCAGGCACGTGCCTTAAGAAGTAACCAACTGATAGTAGCGAATAATAGAAGAGAGGCAACAGTCATAGCCTCTTGGTGTATGTGAACTAGTTAGATACAAGTGATGTTTTAATATTGGTAAGAGTTTTAGTAGGAGCTTAAGGTTTGCATATGTATATTATTCCTTTCCCTGCAGTTTCCTCTCCAATGAAGCACAGCAGATAATATACTAGAAGGAATTAGTGTCATGCGGAGATAATACGGAAAAAGAAATCGAAGTTAGACCAGACTTTCTCTTCTCTCCCCCATCCCCTTTCCCCCCTTTGAGCTGGTCTGTCACTCTAAGAAATACTTGATGACGGAGGGGTTTAGAGAGGGGCACTGGAAAAAGTTGTCATCCTGCTCCAGTGAAAAATCAGGTAAGAGTTCTGACAAGGCCCCAGGGGGGCAGAAAAGCATTAGAGGTAGGGTGTGGCCTGATACGCGCCATCCCCCTTCCCATTCTTTTTTATTGTAATTTTTTTTAAAGACATCAGGTTTGGGCTTTCTGACTTGAAGGGGGGGGGGAAATTAAACCCCAGTACACTGCCCCTTTGGGGGGACTGAAATTCTGTGAAACCTTTTAGGGGTAGTGGTCAGGCACAATGCAGGGGGAGCCATCCATTCTTTTCTTATTTAAACAAATAATACTTGGTTTTAGAAATGGGGCCTCTAGTTGGCAGATGTTGTCACCCTGTCCAAGTAGGGACCCTCACTCTAGTCAGGATAAGAGAGTCACACAGCTAAGGTAACTCCTGCTCACCCCCTTGGTAGCTTGGCACGAGCACTCAGGCTTATCTCAGAGGCAATATGTAAAGTATTTGTACACTCAGTAACACAGTAAAAACCTACAAAAGGAATCGACACCTTGGTAGCTTGGTACTTGCACTCAGGCTAATCTCAGAGGCAATATGTAAAGTATTTGTACATTCAGTAACACAGAAAAAACACTACAAAAGTAGCCCACACCAGTTTAGAAAAATAGTCAATATTTATCTGAATAAATCAAGACCAAAATGACAAAAGTCCAACATACACAAGTCAAAACATCAATTTTAAAAGATTAAGCAAGTTTAGACCATAGAAATCAATGAATGCATTTGTTTTAGCACAAACTACCTCAGATGCATCAAAAATCAAAGATGGGGCATGCGCAGGGGAGGTGAGGTGCTGGAAAAGCAAAGTGATGCATCGGGTCCTTACTACAAATGGAAGGTGATCCGTCGGTTCCTTACTGGGAGGGGAGGTGATGCCACTGTTCCTCACTGCTAGGCATTGGAGGTGATGTGTCAGTTCTTTACTGGCAGAAGAGGTGATGGGTTGGTTCCTTACTGGCAGGGAAAGTAATGCATCGGTTTCCGGACACGCGGTCTCGGTTCCTTACTGCGGTACGATGTCGATGAAGAATCGGCGCCCAGGGATGATGAGTCAAAAATCCAGATGCACTGCGTCAATGCAACAGTGGCAAAGTAGGCACTATGTCCATTCCACAGCCGCGAAGCAGGCGCTGCACCAATTCTTGTGACGCATTGCGATGGCAGGCTGGGGCCTGCGGTGAAAGCCGTGGTTGATGAGTCAAGCAGGAACCATGCTTCAGGGCAGGCAGCGGCGTAGCGTTGATCTTTTGCAGCAATGCATCCATAAAATAGGTGCTAGGAGTCAATGCGTTTTTCCTTAGGATCAACAGGTTTACACTTCCAAGGGTACAGGAACTGGCTGTGGCACCACTTGGCAAGTCAGGACTCACAGCAGAAGGGGGCAGGTACTGGCAGGTGAAGTCTTTGATGGCCCTTTGACTTCTTAACAGGAGGCAAGCTCAACGCAAGCCCTTGGAGAACCTTGGAAGCAGGATGTATAAAGCACAGCCCCGTCCTTTCACTCCGAGGACAGAAGCAGCAAAGCAGCTGGCCAACACAGCACAGCAGAGCAAGCAGCAAAGTGGCAGTCCCTCCTGACAGCTTCTCCAGCTCTTCTTTCCGGCAGAATGTCCTCAGTCCAGAAGTGTTCTGATTTTGGGGTGTCAGAGGTCCAATACCTACACCCCTTTCAGCCTTTGAAGTAGGCAAACTTCAAAGGAAATTCTTTGTTGTGAACAAGACCCTGGCTTTCCCGTCCTGGCTCCAGACACACTAAAGGGGGGTGGAGACAGCTTTTTGTGAGGACAGAGCAACCCTATTCAGGTGTCAGTGACAACTCCTCCCACCACTCTAGCTCAAGGAGTCCCATCAGCATGCATGGTGATGGGCCATCAGGATATGCAGAGCAAACCTCAACTCAATTTGTGTGACTGTCTAGAGTGAATGCACGAGAGTTCAACTAACAGCCAACCCAGATGTGTTTTCTACAGATAGGCAGAGGCACAGAATGGTTAAGCAAGAAAATGCCCACTTTCTAAAAGTGGCATTTTCAAACACGCAATTTAAAAAACAACTTCACCAAAAGATGTATTTTTAAATTGTGAGTTCAGAGACCCCAAACTCTAAATCTCTATCTGCTCCGAATGAGAAATTACACTCAAAAGATATTTCAAGGCAATCCCCATGTTTCCCTATGGGAGAGATAGTCCTTGCAATAGTGAAAAACAATATTAGGACATGTAAAACACACCAGTACATGTCCTACCTTTTAAATACACTGCACCCTGCACATGCCCATGGGGCTTCGGCCTACATTAGGGGTGACGTACATGTAGTAAAAGGGGAGGTTTGGGCCTGGCTAGTGGGTGCACTTGCCTGGTCAACATGGCAGTATAAGACTGCCCACACAGACACTGCAGTGGCAGGTCTGAGACATGTTTGCACGGCTACTCATGTGGGTGGCACAAACAGTGCTGTAGGCCTACTAGTAGCATTTGATTTACAGGCCCTGTGCACACTTGGTTTACTTTACTAGGGACTTACTTCCTTTTTACCTATACAGCATCCATAGACACCTTTAATTTAGAAAGGCCCTGAAGTCCCTACTGTTATGTTAAATTTCTCTTTGAGGCAAACCTGCATGATTTCATTACAAGACCAGAGGCTACCATTATGCAAATACTTTTATTTGCTGCCCAAACATGCAGCCCTTTAAAGAATGTAACTACATCATAATAAGTAGAACATTGGTAACGTGACAAGTAGACTGTGTAGGCTCCCATCTTCCTCTTTTGTTCGCTGCTCTGACACAGCTAAGTACACTTTTCCATCTGTGGTTTAACTCCTTAATTGTCTATGATTTATTAGCCAGTTTGATGTACATTCTCGCCTTTTATATAACTGTATTCCCGTATTTAACATATTTTCTTGTATTTATCATGTGCTAGATTTTATTAGCTTACCGCTTTTCTTTCCAGCACTCCCCTTGTCCAATTTATGGCAGGGGATGATACCTTATTTAATTTTGTGCCAAGCGATCGCTTTACGATCATTTTCTTTATCCGGTAAGTGCTCGTTTCCTTGTTTTTGTTTGTGTCACTCGTGCGCGCATTTAGGGACAATCCAACTTTGCTCCCTTTTAGTTTCCCGCTTACCGCAGCGCTTCGGCGCATTACTGATCCCCTCGTAAAACAAGATTTTAACACAATCTGTGTTTAAAATTGGAACCGGAGCTTGCCTCCTTTGAACTTTGGTATCCTAGCAACATGCTAGGATACGAGACGCGCTTCAGGCTCGCACAAGCAGGAAGTCGCATTGCTTCTCTCTGGCTCGACGTCAGGTTACCATAGCTACGCTACCTCTCCTCGAGCGCGTAACGGTACCTGACGGAGACGGAGCCTCTCTGCCTATTTCTTTCAGACAAAAGTGCTTTTTTCAATGCAAGATCGCCACCCGGTGGCCTTCTTTCTCGCTACAACTTATTCCCATTTCATCAGTTTCAAGGAATCTGCGCTTTACGAGGTCCATAGGCGATTAACAGTGCACAATCTGCACAACCGTGAGTAAACCTTGCCTAGACTAGTTATTGACACGGTTTATTTTTTTGTTATTACTTTACTATGGACCCTGACGCTAATACCCCTCCTCAGCCCGCAAAGGAGCCTTTGGGAGATAACTTAAAAAAACTAATTGACCAAGAGGTCAAGTCGTCCGTCAGGGAAGCAGTTAATGCTGCTCTTCTTAAGAGGAAGAGGATCTCCCCTCCCGAAGAGATCTATTTCTCTCTTTCTGATGGGGACTCCCCCTCTGGCAGTGGACCTCAGGTAGGGGGTAAAGCACCTCTAAAGAGAAAACACTTGAAGGAGCCATTCACCCATGCTACAAGAGATGTTGGTGCTCGTAGCAGCACAATAGAGAGATCCCAGCTACCTGGGACTGGGAGAAGAGGTGCCCATAGCGGCATTATAGAGAATGGTATTTTACTCCATACAAATGATTTAAGTGATGATTCCTCACCTTTTTTTAATGACCTTGAGGAGGACGAGTTTATTTTTGATCCCCAAGATACCCCTGAGGATCTTGATGAGGACCTAGAACATCCTTCTACCTCCTCCTTTATAATTAAAGATTCTCTCGGGGAGGAGATGTTCAATCCCACTGCTATTCGTCATCCTCGCAGCACGGAATGGTGGCCTATGGACCACGTTGGTAGATATTTATCCAATTGGGTCAGGAAACCCAAGACAGAGAGACACGCAATTTACTGCGTAATGAGTGCCCTCGCCCCTCTTCGGAGGGTAAGATCTGCAATACCCCCAACCTTGACCCCGAATTGATCACCTTTCTTTTTAAATCCGGGAGGGACCCTAGGAAAGGAATCGAGAGATGCCTGAAGCAATGTCAGGATAAGCTTCTTGACGTCCTGGGCCCTCTTTAAAAAATTCTTGATATGACGGAAGAGGCCAGGACTAACAATACTCCAATTAATAACGAGCTTCTGAGAGGTTGGTCCCAACGTGCAATTTGCTTCATTGGGAATGCTAACGCCAACCTAATCACTGAGCGAAGGAAGGCGGTCCTCCTCAGAATGAACCCCAAACTCGCGGACCTTTCCGCTAAGGAGGACATGTGCGACGCCAAGGGAATGTTATTCGGTGATAACTTCGTCAAATCATTGGGAAAATATGTGGCCACCTTCAATGCATTTAGTAAGGCGCAGTCTAGCATGCGAAGAGTTTTGGGGGACGACCACTTTTGGAAGGGCTGACAGGAGGGGACAACCTGTCAGCCGCGGTTACTTCAGGTCCCAATTTTATCCACAAGAGACAAGAGACACTCGTCCTTACAGAGGGTCCCATTCAAACTTCTACCCCCAGAGAGGAAGGGGTTCAAGGAGCCGTGGCAGCAGATCAAGGTTCGCCAACCAATCTTTCCAAGGTAAGTCTGAACCTCTCCCTTCCTTCCAAAGTGGCAGGAAGACTCAAGCTTTTTGCAAACAATTGGTTTCAAATCACCCAAGATCCATGGGTCTTGGAAACTGTAACTGGCTTCAGGATAGATTTTTGGAAGGAGCCCTTTCAAAGAAGGGTTCCAAACGAAAGTACTCTAGACAAAGAAAACTCAAACTTAATAGACCTAGAGATCTCCCAAATGTTAGACTGAAGGAGCCATTGTGAAAATTCCTCTTTCAGAAATCCCAAAGAGCTTCTTAAGTACTATTTTCCTTGTCAAAAAGAAGGACAAGGGTTGGCGTCCCGTCATAAATCTCAAATATCTAAACAAATTTCTAACATACAGACACTTCAAGATGGAGGGTATCCATCTTTTGAGGAACATCTTGCAAATAAGAGATTGGCTGTTAAAATTGGACCTGAAAGACGCCTATTTTACCATACCTATGAACGAGGAGTGTCGCAAATACTTTGTTTCACTTGGAAAGGAACTCTTTATCAGTTCCAGTGCCTCCCCTTCGGCCTTTTGTCAGCCCCTTGGTGCTTCACCAAGGTCCTTTGTCCAGTGGTCAGCTATCTCAGAGAGAGGGGGATTTGTTTAATAATCTATCTAGACGATATCCTTATCATGTGCCAGGACAAGTTAGAAATTATGGAACATTTAAAAATGACCATGGACCTCCTTCGAGATTTGGGCTTCATTATAAACATGGAGAAATCTTTTCTGACCCCCTCACAAGAACTAGAATTCCTTGGGTTAAATGTAAACACCATTCATTCAAATCTAATCCTTCCCCACAAGAAGGTTACCAAAATAAAAAAACATGTTTCACTTATCCTTTCCAAAGAATCTATCCACCTAAATGATCTGGCCAGAGTTTTAGGACTCCTTTCCTCCTCTATTCAAGCCATTTCACCAGGTCCTCTTCATTACAGAGGTCTGCAAAGATTAAAAGCACTGGGCCTGAGGAAGGGCCTCTGGTACGAAGACTCTCTACCTCTCTCGCAAGATGCCCGAGAGGATCTTCATTGGTGGTTGAAAAACCTCCAAGCCTGGAACGGGAAAGCTATCTTCGGGAATGTTCCGGATTTCACTGTGGAATCAGATGCGAGCAACCAAGGCTGGGGTGCTCGCCTACAACATTTAGAGACCGGAGGGAGGTGGTCCTTGGAAGAACAATCCCTTCACATAAATTCCTTGGAGATGCTAGCAGCTCTGAATGCGATTATGAGCTTCAAAGAACTTTTGAAGAACTCCAATACCCTAATCCGTTTGGACAATTTCTCAGCTGTCTCTTATATAAATCGCCTTGGGGGCGCGATATCCAAAAATCTCTCAGATCTTGCCAAGCGGATATGGTATTTTTGTTGGGACCAAAAGATCACCCTCAGAGCAGAATTTATCCCCGGATCACAGAATGTCAGGGCAGACTGGAACTCACGTTTCCTCCACGATTCCAGCGACTGGAAACTGAATCCAGAGATTTTTTCTCAGATCCAAGAGCTTTGGGGCCCAATCCAATTAGACCTATTTGCCAGCAGGTTAACCCACCAAGTCGAGAGATACTTCAGTTGGAGGCCAGACCCCTTTGCCTAAGGAGTAGATGCCTTTCTCCAGTCTTGGGAAGGGATCAAGGCTTATGCCTTTCCCCCCTTCTCAATGATTCAGAGACTATTGTGGAAGGTCAGACTCGAGTCTTGCTCCATCATTCTGATAACTCCTTTTTGGAAATCCCAGGTTTGGTTTCCCGGGGTAATGGAATTAACAGTGGACTTTCCTCTGCTGATCCCTTCCTCCTTAGGCCTACTCCGAGGTCCAGACAGGGAAGAACACCCTTTAGTCTCAGAAGGGAAGATGAACCTTCTTGCCTGGAGGATATCAGGAATTCAGGGAGATATTCTGACCTTTCAGGAGAAGCTAAAGGCTTATTGGAAGATTCATGGGCACCAGGTACAAGGAAAAGATACAAGGGCATTTGGAGTAAATGGTCTTGTTGGTGCTTGGAAAGGGATTTGGATCCCGTACAGTGTTCTCTTCAACAGGTAGTTAACTATATTGCTCATCTCTTTGAGTTAGGTCTTTCCTTTAGAACCATCAATTGCTACAGATCAGCAATTTCTTCAGGCCATACTCTCATTAATAATCTTGCAATTGGTAGCAACTCCCTTATCAAAAGAGTTATGAAGGGTATTAGACTAAGAAGACCTCCCAAGGCCCGTTACCAATCCCTTTGGGACGTTAACCTTATTTTTAATCTCTTTCTTTCTTGGCCTGGCAACGACTCACTCTCCCTTAAAAGAATCTCAATGAAACTGGCGACTCTCCTGTGTCTGATTTCCTTTAGAAGGATATCCGACATTAGAGCACTAGAACTTTCTAATAGATTTTACTCATGTGAAGGCGTCCATTTTGACATCTGGAAAAGAACGAAAACAATGTCAGAGTCCATCTTCTATCCTACCTTTCATGAATGTGAAAAACTATGCGTTGTGAATTGTATGAAATGCTATGAAAATAAGATTTCAACTTTTAGACCTGTTGGTTGTGATCAACTTCTTTTATCATTTGTCAGACCCTTTAGACCTGTTTCCTCAGCGACCCTAGCCAGATGGATTCGCTTGATTATGCATGAGGCTGGAGTGGACCTCTCTAGATTTGGAGCTCACTCTTCTAGAGGTGCAATGGCTAGCAAAGTATTTTGGGCAGGAGGTTCTCTTCCCGAAATACTTAAAGCAGCGGATTGGTCTAACGCAAGTACTTTCTCTAAGTTTTACTTGAGACCAATAGAGCATGTTAGCAGTGTAGCCTTACATGGCTTTAAACATGCATAATGGTAGCCTCCGGTCTTGTAATGAAATGACGATTCTCCAATTATTATGCAGAGAGAATCTTGATTTCATTAAAGACAAACGGAGGCTAACATTATCCCACCCTCCTCTCCCTGTCTTGTTTGGGTTCGGTAGTGTTTATGCTTTGATGTGTTATTATTATTATACTTTATTGTACATTACTTTTAATGATCTTTATGTTTATGCATTTCACTATACAGTGTCCTTTTCTTCTCAGATAACAATGTTAAAGACTAACTGGATTTACTGGAATTTCAAGTTGTTCAGCTGTGTCATCGCAGCCCACGAGGAAGATGGGAGCCTGCACAGTCTACTTGTCACGTTACCAATGTTCTACTTATTATGATGTAGTTACATTCTTTAAAGGGCTGCATGTTTGGGCAGCAAATAAAAGTATTTGCATAATGTTAGCCTCCGTTTGTCTTTAATGAAATCAAGATTCTCTCTGCATAATAATTGGAGAATCGTCATTCTCTTTAAATGATCCCTTCTGCCAAGATGCACTTTGAGTGAAAAACTGTGCTTTATAAATAATTATTATGATAATAATAATTGCATTTATCTCAGGCCAGATTCCTCTGTTCAATATATTTGCACCTTAGGATGTCATAGCTGGACTGATGGAGTGATAATTAGAGGAGGAGGCTAGAGAGAAGAATAAATATGGTATTGTTTCTTACAGAGGGAGACAGCCTTTACAGCGCAGGCTGACCTCACAATGCCTTTACCACACATGCCTTTACCACGCAGGCATGTTTTAAAAAAAAACCCTAATTATTATGTTATTTACAAATAATGGTTTAGATGTAAGCAGTGATAAAGGGAGGAAAGGGTAATTTTTGGGTTTAGGGTTGGGTAGTGGTAAAGAGGGTATTTTTTGGGCTTAGGAGTGGGCAGTGGTAAAGGAAGGTAAGGGCTATTTATGGTTTAGAGATGGGTATAGGGGAAGGGAACTGAATGCAATTATAAGATAAAGGTAAAGGAATGTATGGATAATCTTAAGGTTTAGGGGTGGGTAGTGGTAAAACGGAGATAAGAGTAATGTTATGGTTTAGGGGTGGGTATTGTTGAAGGGCAGGCGAGTTAATTTAAACACAGAGGGTTTGGGGTATCTCTTCCAAAAATGAAAAAAAGAATATATATATATATATATATATATATATTGTATCTGTGTGTGTATATATTCTTTTATTTAAAATGTTATTTAAAAATTATATATACCTACATGTCTGGTAAAGGCTTCTTCATGACAATGTTGCATGGAAAAGGCATGGTGACTGCATGAGTTGTTAAGTAATACATCTCTTACAAATACAGCAGATAGTGCACATGATCGAAAGAAAATGTGCCCAAGAAATGAACATATTTCAACCATATTTATCATCTTCTAGAACTCAGTTGATCATTAGTGCCAAAGATTACAATCCCTGAGTTCTGTGTGGCAGAGGCATAATACAAGCAAGTGATTCTGAGGATGAATAAAATAACAGGTAGAAGAACATGAACACTCGGGCCCCATTTGCAAAGGTAAGCTTGCATGTGTAAATCTCCTCACAAATAGATCTAGCCCTTCACATAAGTGTACGTCTAATGGATTGAATCTACCATTCCCATGTTTAAATTTGCACCTAAATGTAGACCCATGAGACTCCACTCCTTCAAATGAGGATGTGGCGACTCTTATGATTGAATTTATGAGTGTAAATTCTGCTTGCTAGTGGAGATCTGTGCAACCAGGGTGAGATCTCACTGTAGAAAGTGATAGGAAATGTTCCCTTCCTAAAATTCTGCTTCAATTTCATTTACTTCCACCCATTTTGTAGTAAATTACTCCCCATTTTTCCACCACTTCCCCTTGTCCTTCCCACAATTACTACTAAATTCTGTACTCATCTGTGAAGAGATCTCTGCCATTGGGGTGGATATCTCCTTGAAGAAAAGAAAGGTGAAGTGAAGGCAGAGAGCTTCAGTTTCATGAATTGCATTTCGGAGTAAGTAAAGAAGTACTACATTATATGCGCTGGTTTACAGGGACTATAATGCCTTTGGCACTGTAGAAAACTGCACTTTTGTGTGCTCACCCCTACCTTTTGCTACATTTTATTGCTGGTTTTTGGACTCTGCACTGGGGCACTGCTGTTCAGTGAACCCTAAAGACCTAAGAACACGAACCGTAAAAACATGTCAAATTTATATACACCTAAGTGGCATAGTTAACGTATCTATAAATCCCTAGTATATGGTACAATGTGTGCCCAGACCCTGTAAGTTAAATGTCAGCAGCGGACTGCAGCACACATTGTACCACCCACTACAGTGACTGCGCAAACATTGCTGCTAGCCTGCAATTGTAGTCTGACTATAGCAGTGTTAAAACTGCACACCCCTTTGATAGGTCAAAACCTTAATTTTATGTGTTAATAAACCACCCCTGTGTAGGCCTTATAATTTCTAAGACAGGGTGCACGGTACTTAAAGGTAGGACATGTAGAAATGTAATTTTATACAGGTCCTTAGTGTGAAAAGGACCCTAAAGCTATTTTCACTGAAGCAAGGCTGGCTGGCTGTTCCATAGGAAAGCACTGGATTACATTATAGCATTTCATAATGCATATTTTGGGTTAGGAAACAGCTAAAAATATAATTAATTATTAACAGCTAATAACCAAAAAAATAGCTGCACCTTTTGGTGGATCGTGAATCTTCCAGATTTTAGAGATGATGCGCTACTTAGTTTCGATGCTGTTATGCCCCCCTACAGTGAGTGAGCCATTTTACCATGGTGTATCACAACCCACTGGTTAACAACGAAATACTTACAGTGACTGGGGAGCACAATATGACACACACTGCAGGTATAGACATAAAACTTGCATAAGTAGTGGCAGCCATCAACAGGTGCCCTAAGGGTAAGGCCCCTGGACCAGATGAGGTGATAATAGACTTCTTCAAAGGTAATATATTTCTATGTACCCCCCTATTGACAAACGTTCTGAAGAGCGTAAGCAAGTGTGGACTGCCTTTGCCCTTCTCCCACACCATTAAAGTCCCTATGTTCAAGAAGGGCAGCAAAAGTGACCTGAAATGCTGGTGCCCAATGTCTCTGATCAATTTCACAGCTACAATAATAGGCAGGGTACTCTTAGATTGATTGGAGGTGTGGGCCCAGGATAATCATATCCTTTCTGACCTTTAATATAGATTTCAGGCAGGTCTTGGTACCCTAGATTAATGCCTTACACCCTCCCTATTGATAAATGAGTACACTTTGGCCTAACAGGGCAATATATACTTGGGGGCATATTATCAAGAAACGGCATTAAAATTATCGCCGCTTTAGCGGCAGAAAACTGCCGCTAAAGTGGCGATAATGGGCTTGATAATATGCCCTGGAGAATTCCAATAGAAGCCCATGTTCTGGTGTCAACATGGGCTTCTATTGGAATTCTCAAGTTCATATTATCAAGCCCATTATCGCCGCTTTAGCGGCAGTTTTCTGCCGCTAAAGCGGCGATAATTATAACGCCGTTCTTGATAATATGCCCCTTGGTATTTATGGATTTAAGTTCCGCATTCGATCTCATAACTTGTTCAAAATTGTGGAACATTGTGTCCAATATGGGGGGGGTTTATGATAACATAATTTGTTTCTTAAGGCAACTACACCGCTAGGTGACAGCCAGCGTAAGATATAGCCCAAGAGGGAAACCTTTGATCCATTTAAAATATTGAGGGCAAGGCTATGTGCTGGACAAGTTTCTTTTTTCGCTATATATTAACGGGCTTGGAAAACATTTGATCAGTTTGAACCTGGATCTTCCACAAGTTGGGTTGTGTTCAATACCTTTGTTAATCTATGCTAATGATGCTGTGCTGATAGCCAGATCCCCACTTGGCCTTCATCGACTGTTGGGCCAGTTTTCTGGGTGACATAGATCGGACTATAAACCAGTCAAAAACCCATTTGAAAGCATATCTCGCAAAAAATGATAAAACTTATGACAATCACTGTCAAGGACTCCAGAGTTGAACCGGTACCCATTTCCCTTATTTGGGGCTTTTATTAGACGCTGCGTTTAGTTGGAGACCATTGGAACATGCATGGCCCTCTATGTTTGCCAGGTGCGTCGACGCACTATATAACTTCCCTTCTAAATTGGGGATAAAACCACCCAAAAAACTGGTGGTGGTATATAAAACAAAAATTCTATCAATTGGCACCTATTGAGCAGGGCCCTGGGGGATGCAGGACTATCTAGGCCTAGAGAAAATTGAAAATGTGTTTTTGAGAAGACTGCTGGCTGTGCCTTAACTTGTCATGTGTGTGTCATGCAGAAGTGGAGCTAGGTTACATTTCTTATTATATCAAGCTGTGCCCCTTATACTATGGATATCAGTGTGGGCCAAGCAGGACACCATTTTTAAACGTTCAGTATTGGCTGACTGAATTAAATTAGATAGGGTCACTCAGAGCCCTTGGCTACACTACATACAAAAGGTTTGCTCCAGTCTGGATATGCCTGAGTTGTATAACAAACCAGAGGCTCTTGCTTCCTCTTGTAAGGGCATTGTAAAGTCTTGCATTTATGCTTTGTGGATAAACCCCAGAGAATGAAAGGAAAGTGTGAAATTTTAACTGTGTAGGGGTGCTCTGCTATTTATTGAATCATTATCCATAGTTCTTTTATGTTTAGCGGTGGCAAAGTTCATATAGTTTGCGATCAAATTGAGAAAACAATTTGCTAATGATGTTATAGTATTTGTCTTTATTTGTACTGAGTATGCAACTTTCACCAAACTTTTTTATTGCATTTGTGTTTAGTGGTGGTAATTTTAAAACTTGTTTTAACTGAGTTTTTGTTGCTGCCTACTGTTTGCTTCCTTACATAGTTTACATGAATTATGCAACATGAACTCAATTGCATAATTACATCTGTGCACCAGAGGACGGGGGCAAACCTGCCAAATCAATCGGACGAAGGTGCATGGCTGCTTTGCAAAAGATTCAGGCTGCTGCTGCTCAGAGCTTTTCCACAGCAGCAAATCTGTTTCAGCGGGACGCCACAGAGAGGGTATCTGGCCTTCGCAGTCAGCCTTAAATTTCACCTAGGTCACGGTCATGTACAACTAGATGATTGCAGTTGTCAGTTAACGCTTTTTTGCACTATTTTATTTCAAACTTTCAAAATTAATATCTCCGGTTCGCCATATTGGGGTTTTGTTATTTTGATGTAATTTTGTTCATTAAATTATTCTCTATATTTATAAATTGGAGTGGGATTTTTATTGTGTTGTGTTGTTACTTCTTAATGGTTTTGGTACTTCAAAATGCTTTGCACATTTTTTTAAGTTAAGCCTGTCTGCTCTCTGCCATAGCTACTAAGGGTTGAGATCAGGTTTAAATTACCAAAAACCTTACTGGACATAACAAAAATAGTGAGCTTATTACTTGTGGTGGTCTTCCATCCAACTCAACTAATATTCCACTTTCTCACAGCCACAGATACTGATTCATAAATCTCCAGCAGCTCTCCATTGTAGGTGTTTTGACACATGTTCAGTGGGGCAGAGTGGATTGCCAATCAAGAACTGATCAAGAACCTCCCATGGAGTATCCAGGCATGAGTATGGAATCTTAGATTCCCATTCTGGTTCTTCAAGCAAACTCAACCTCCAATGCATTTGGACCACAGGTTGCAGAAATGGCCTGGTTACTTGAAGAACAAAAATGTCACAAACAAGAACAAAGGATGCAACCTATCAGCGCACTAAATACTAGCCATATTCTGCTGCTCTAGAAAGGTTCAGTTTTCCATATCTGAAAGGTCTGGCGTCTACAAATAATTCACTCACAGAGATCAGTGGTAAGTGAGCAGAGGCTCCTTCTGAAATCCAGAAACTTAACCCAATTGTGTATCTTTTGTTGTGTGTGCACAAGTTCAACAGCAAATGTCGCACTCAAATTAACATGAGGGTTACAACTAAAATGTGTCAAGCTGTATTTTCTGAGCACTTTAACCTTCATAATACTGTCCTGAACAAATCTAAGTATGCAATGTTGATTTGATGTCCAATGCCCCTATTGTACAATGCCCCTGGCCATTTAGGATATTCAGTACCCAATCCTGAAATTAAAATTAATGAAGCAGCACAAAGAGTCCACTTGAACTCTGCGTTCTATTCCCGGGTAGGCACCAGCATGATCTATTGGAACTCAAGGCTCATAGTGCCACAGTGATGGTCTGAGAGTGATGTTCATGTGGTTTTCAACTTTCTTTTATATTAACATAGCAGACCCTAGTGAGAGTTTTTTGTTTTTATAGAGCCTAATAGCAAACCAGGGGTCACCTCATTGCGGCACTTACCACCTGCTAATAGGTTTTAATAAGCCGAACATCAACGTACTAAGCTGCCCAGACACGTTGTAATCCTGTACAGGTTTGATCTAAACTCACTTAATTGCATTTGCACTTTATAATGAATTGTCTGGCTCTACATTTTTCAATGCTAATCTATGCTGTGGTTTGTTATGGCGATGAGCATAACAATATGTTAGGACCCTCATGATCTTTAGTTTTTTTTTTTTACTGTTTGGAATTTGCTACCTTAGCTTACATTCTGCACTTTACATTTTCTATTATATATTGACATCTTCTGCCTAAGAGTTAAAAATATTCTCAATGCCCTGAGTCATATTTTACACTCTCTATCTCATATGTAACACCGACATGACAAGATCTCTTCTTCTGTGGTTTGTGAACTGTTATTTGCACTTTTATGGTTCTATTTCAAACTGAATAAAGATCTGAAATTGAATTGAACTCGGCGAAGACACAGTACAAACAAAATGTACATTGGGAAAAATATATCTAACCAATACAGGGATCAACATACATCTTTGGTTAATAAGTGTCTGAACTGGCTCTCTAAGAATATGAATTTCCTTACTTCTTTGGCTCACAATATACTTCTTACTCACAGAATGCAGTGGATTGGGAAGAACCGGAAGGACCGTCCGAGGGACTGTGTCATCATGAATTTTAAAGATCCCTCCCTGGTCCAACAATTGTTAACTGATGCGGCACACATACGAGTGGGTCAAACTAGTATTGATCCGCTTCCCTTGGAATATTTTTCAAACCAACACCATGTTTAGGTTGGGCTCCTCATACCCTTCCCTCGTTACATCCTCAAATAGGCTCAAGTGTTCCCACTGATGGCTGGCAGTAGTCCACTGGGCCTTATAGTATTCCTATGTTCAATCAGTTTGATGTTTTGGACCAAGTTGATTGACTACCCAGAGAGGCCTTTTACTCAGGACCTAGGCAAGAGGAGGTCATCCCTGCTCCAGTTATCATAGGGTCCATCGATGACCATGATCTGACAACAAATTCTCTGCTACCAAGGTTCGCTGCTCAGAGGTCCATGCAGGATCCAACAAATCCAGCCTCTGCTCTCTATCTTATCTCTTAGAACATTGCTGGGATTTGGTCAAAAATGGACGACGGGGACGGGGGTTTGTTTATTGATAATTTTGATATCTGCATTTTCCAGGAGACTTGGGCGCTCATTAAAGTACATAGGCAGGGCTTCTTAACACATAGCATTGAAGCACTGCCATCAGAAGCGGGTAGGCCATCTGGGGGGCTTCTAATATGGTCCAAAATATCACTAAAGTGTACGATTAGGAAAATCATTATTTACTCTTGTGACTTTTTAGTTCTTAGCTTGAAACCCAAGTCTGGGATTCCGTATTTGTTGATTAACATTTACAATAGGTCGACCCCTTTTTCCAAACCCTCCCAGTGTCTGTGAATCTTGAATACATTCTTGGAAGATTTTGGCTCTGGCCATAATGTGATCATTGCAGGAGATTTTAATGCATTTTTGGAACCATATACCCCCATTCTTGGAATTGGTTAAGGACGAGGATGAATCTGGAAGGATACCCAGACTTTGCGTCCATAGGAAACCACCTAAAATGAGTTCTGCTGCCCTCCACATTATTGATATATTGGTTTCTTTTGCTCTGAGGCCATGCAATGGTCGCTTTCCATCAGATTTTGATTCAAAGCCAACATTCAGGAGGGGTGAATATGAGAGCCACATTCATTTTATCCTTTTGGATGTTTGGGCATGGCATGAAATAAAACACATGACAGTACTTAATCACCACAATAGCGATCATTTTCCTATCGAACTAGTCTGGGATAAGTCACAGACAAGGAACAGTGAAAGTCAAATCCTGCCTGAACCATATAGTCCTGTGGTGATTAGTAATAACAAACGCAATGTGAAATGGGAGGTTCTTTCCAGACCCGAAGAGGCCACAACCGAAATATATAAGTTTGTACTAGAAGAATTGCACATTTTTGAGGGCCATGCTTTAACTCCTACCCAGATTATGACGATGCATGATAATTTATTTAAAAAAATTGGCAACCTGCTTGTAAAGTACTGCAAAAGTGGAAGGCGACCCCGGAGACCAAGAGTTAATGAGTGGTTCAATGAATCATGCAAAATCGCCAAGATGGCCCTAGTAAATGCCCTAAAGATTAACCAAAGAACACTCATTACTGAGACGAGAAGGGAATATACCAGGACTATTAAAACCAATAAAGCCCAGTGGGAGGCTGGCATATGGGATGACGTATTAGAGGCGGTCAGGCTCAGAGACAATAAACTCTTTTGGCAGTTGGTTACATATGACGGCCGCAGAGACTTAACTAGCCCACATTGCCATATTGCCCCAGAAGCCTGGGTGAACCACTTCTCGACACTCTGTAAGGAGCAAAGTTTGGGAGTTGGGATTTTAGAAACCTTGTCAGCCCATACTATAGATTCTGCTGGAGAGGAGGTCAAGTCATTCATCCTAAAATAAATGTAGATGCAATCCATGCCCAGAAATCCGGCAGAGCCCCTGACTTGTACAGAATCCCAGCTGATTTATTCCAGAATGAACCTCAGATCTAGGGACCCTATATTAATTGACTGTCAAACGCATTGATGGATGGAGCACCGATCCCAAGTTCCAGGAAAGGAGTGGAAATAATCCCTAGTTATAAAAAGAGTGATAAATCCACACTGCGAAATTACAGACCAATAAGTCTGATTGACAATATCTGGAAAGTCTATAGCATGCAATTCTTTTCTAGGTTATGGGACTGGATTTCCCAAGCCAAAGTGTTATCCCACTTACAGGCGGGATTCATATCCAACATCAGTACTAGTGATCAGATTGTGCAATTCCTGTCTATCAATTGGAAGATAGTAGACATTGATGGAGGCTGCTGTATGTCGCTTTTGTGGATCTGCAAGCAGCATTCGACATTGTCCCAAGGGCAAAACTCTGGGTGGGTTTGCACAAGATCGGGATCCCTCAGGGATTATTATCCCTGATATAGGCTTTATATATGGAAACATTTTCAAGGGTTAGGTGGGGCCCTACAGGGGAACTGACAGAAGATATGCTAATTAGGAGAGGTGTAAGATAAGGGTGTATTTTGGCCCCTACTCTTTTTCTTTTGAACATAAATGGATGCATCCCCTATCTTATAAATTGTGACAATGACTCCCCAAATGTGAAGGATTACAAAATACCCTGTCTCATTTTTTGCCGATGACAATTTGTTATTATTGAAGACTCCTCACTCTCTATCTATTCTCCTGGATAAATGTAACACTTTTTGTTTAGACCACGGCCTGGAAATTAACAATTACAAAACGAAGTACTTGGGGGCAGATTTACAAGCCCCCTGCGCCACCAGTACGTCACTTTTTGTGACGTACTGGTGGCGCAGGGGGCTGCTCCATATTTACAAGGAGAGGAAAAGCCACCCTACGTGACTTTTCCTCTCCTTGTAAATACGGCCCCTTCACACGCAGCACTTTGCGGTGAAGGGGCGTTCCATGGGTGTTGCTGTGGGTGTTCCCACACAACACTCATGGAACAAGACACATCTCCAGAATTACGAGAAATCGTAACTCTGGAGATGCGTCTGAAAGCTACGCCACCCTAGAGGTGGCGTAGCGAGACGCACCGAGGAGAAATGTTTTCATTTCTCCTCGTTTTTCCTCTTTCAATGCGTGCTGCAGAATGCAGCACGCATTGAAAGAGGAAAATGGTTGTAGTGATTGTTTTTGTGCAGGAAGGTTCCCCTTCCTGCACAAAACAATCTCCCTACGACGCAGGCATCCTTGCACCATGGTGCAAGGGTGCCTGCGCCAGCGCATGGCTGCAGTTTGTGCGCCAGCGCAGGGGAAGCACAAGGATTCGACATATTCTTGTAAATATGTCGCATCCCTGTGCTTTCCAAACTAACGCAGCATGGCGCAGCAAAATGACTTGCTGCGCCGTGCTGCGTTAGTTTATTGTAAATCTGCCCCTTGGTCTTTGGTGCTAGGAGGAAAATATCCAAGAGTAAGGAATTCTTTGGGGGGAGCCATTGGATAGGTAACATGAATTTGAATATTTGGGCACAAGACTGGAAGGCACCCATAGATGGGTAGCCCAGGTACAGAAAAGTGTTATGACTCTAAAACAAAGAACAGGGTCTATCATAACATTTGCCAATAGATCACCCATTTTTGCTACCTCCCCTGTCCTTGGAGATATATAAGATTCAAGCTTGTGGGGGAGCTTTGTATGTGGCAGATTTATGGGGGCACTGTAATCTTAACACCCTTGAAAAAGCTGAAAATGTCTTTATAAAGACCCTCTTGAGACTTCTAATTAGATTCAACCTAAAACTAAGATCAATTTCTGACATTGCTATGTTGAGACCTATCCAATATTGGATAAGGCTCTGGACCAATGAGGATCTAAGTCCCTATAAGGATTGCATTAGAATCATACTAGATGACCACCATGTTGGGAAGATCCCCTGGCTTGTCCATTTTAAAAATGGGCTATTCAAGTTGGGTCTGGAAGGTTTTTGGCTGCAGCTCTCTGCATTACCCCAAGGTGCTCGGCATAAGCTGAAAACGTCCTACTGGAATTTTGTATTAGGCACAAAACTTTCTGCAGAATCCCCTGGTACCCCTCTAGATTCCTTCTTGATGTTCAAATGTATACCTGAGTATGAGCAATACCTGAATATGGTTATCAACCCTGCTGCATGTGTACTTTATGTAAAATTCAGATTGGGCATATTACCGTTGGCTAAGTTTACTCATTCTTGGACGAAAAAGGGAGACATAACGAATCTGTGCCCGTTAGTTTGTAAGTACCAGAGAACATTGAACACTTATTATTTTTCTGTTAAGACATATGCTAAACAATGCTTACGCTGGATTATTCCCCTTTGTAAGCTTCTCAGGTTTAGGGACCGTCACACAGCTCTTAGAATATGTTAAACCAACACCAGAGACTGTGTGGTGTATTCAATCACTAGATACTTGTCGGCAATATGGTATATTAGGTCGAATACTTTTTTAAATAGTAAGCATATTTCTCACACACTTAGGGCCTGATTACGAGTTTGACAGTGCAGAGGCAGGATCTCCCTGACGCTGCACCGCCAAACCCGCGTGAGAACCGCCTGCCGCATTATGACTTTTTTAATCACTGGCGGGCATTTTTTTGGAGTTCCACTGTGGTGCCTATAAAATAGGCACCGCAATGGGAATGCCAAAAACAGTTCCTGCACGGCATGGACTGAAAAGTCCATGCTGGGCAGGAACGTCTGTGCATGCACACAGGGGGGCACATTTAGCGCCCCCCCGTGTGCATATACAGGGCGTGAGGCACAAGGGGGCCCTGTAGGGCTCCCTTTGTTTCCTTCCTGCCAGGGTTTTCATGGCGGTCTAACTGCCAAGAAAACACTGGCGGAGAGGAAACTCGTAATATGCTTGGCGGGACCACAGCGGTTCCACCAAGCATATTGCGGCCTCTGGACTGGCGCCCCCTGTTCCCTGGTGGTGTTGGCTGTCCCAGGGAGGCACGACCGCTAGATTCATAATGTGGTGGTTGGAAGACCGCCACTGCTGCCCCACCACGAGTCTGGCAGTCCCAGGACCGCCAGACTCGTAATTAGGCCCCTAATGTCCTGTCTCAATTGTATTTATGACTGGTTTTGTACCCTTTTTTTATTGAGGATTTTACTTGACCTCTTTATAAATCGTATCAGCTTTGGGATGCTTTTTCTGAACACTTTTTATCAATTTTATTATAAAATGTTATGGTTTTTAAAAATATGATGAGACTTGTATTGTTGGACTGTAATTACCCACACAATTTAGTATTATCTAGAAACGATTTCTCAAAATGAATTTGGATGTTTTTTATTATATCTTTATTTTAAATGTTTTATAATGTACCTTTTATGGTTTCATTCAACCGAATAAAGGAAATATGATGATGATGATATCTTTGATCATCATATTTCACATTTATAGTCACTCCTCACAAGTTAGTACTTTAGAAGAACATTAGATATTTGCCAATCCACCTTAGTAAGGGGTGCACTTACAGGAATTGATCCTCCTAACAAGATATGGGTGGCCAGATTACACTGACCATTTAGTGTTGCTACCATGAGACATTCACTTTTTTACACTCACTCTTTCATTCTATGTTCACTTACTTTCATTTTGTTGCTGCTACTTGTATTAATGTTAAACCAATCTGTAGTTGGGAGTGCCATATTTACAGTACATAACCTATATATGGGGGTAAATACTGTAAAACACACTAGAATAGTGTAAGTTTAACATAATACTATTGGTCTATTCTGGTTGGTTTGTTCTGGGTTTCTCGTGAGCGGAGGCCTGCTAACAAGTCCTCAATAACATGTTCGCTCAAAAAATTGTAACAATTTTTAATTGAAAGTATTCATACAAGTAATTCAGTAAATCAACTGCATTTGTACAAAAAGAAAAAAACGTTCCCACTGCCGCCGAAAATATGAAGTACTTTTAGAAGTGCGTTTTCTTCAGCCTTGTCAAACTGTTATTGAAACCTTTCTGCTAACTTGTGAAAAGAACATACCATTGAAGTCAACTTTACCTGGCATAAGAAACCCAGGGGCATATGTACAAGCCCCTATCGCCCCGGGAACGTCACTTTTTGTGACGCCAAAGTGACGTTCCCGTGGCGATAGGGGCCTTGCCTTATGTACAAGGCAGCGTTAAAATACTTAACTTGGCTTAACGTTGCCTTGTACATAAGGCATCCTTTCACGCTATGTTTAGCGTGAAAGGGGCGTGCAGTGGGTGTTGCGGTGGGCGTTCCACCGCAACACCCATTGTATTTGACGCTGGCCCCTATGTACAAGGGTGGCGTACATAGGAGGCAGCACCAAAATTAAGACCAGGAAAATCCTGGTCTTAAGTTGGCAAAACGAGGAGAAATGCATTATTTCTTCTCGTTTTTGCTTTTTCCATGTGTGCTGCCTTGTGCAGCACACGTGGAAAAAGCAAAATGCCATTGTTTGTTTATGTACAGGAAGGTGTCCCTTCCTGTACTTTAACAAACCTTTTAAAAAAAATGCCATTTTGTAACTTTCATGTGTGCTGCATGAAGCAGCACACATGAAAGTTACAAAATGGCATTTTAGGATTGTTTATGTGCAGGAAGGGACACCTTTTCCACAGATAACCAATCCTCCCCTGCACACAGACACCCTTGCACTCTGGTACAAGGGTGCCTGCGTTGGCGCTAAGTTGTTCAACTTAGCGCCATTGCAGGGGGAAACGCAAGGTTGCACCACATTCTTGTAAATATGGTGCAGCCTTGCATTTCCGAAGTGGCGGAGCGTGTCGATAAGCCCAGGAGGCTAACAACACGCTCCGCCACTTCATTGTACATATCCCCCCCAGTGTTATCATTTTGATCACAAATAATGTTTCGCCCATTGTTATTACATGTTGTATGATGTTCCGCTTCTGTTTTCATTAAGGGGGTGCATTCAGATGCGTGAACTGCGCCAAATATATAGGGTTATATGGTGTGCGGTGACAATTTATAATGCATACCATTCTGTAATAAGCCATTTGATTATTGACAACCATGTTGTTATTGCGATAAGACATGTCTGAAAAGTTGGTAATGCAACAGTCACTAATATCTTATGCATGCTCATTCAATAATAGGGGTTAAAGTTTGTCATTAAAATCTGTCAGACCTGGATATCCCTTACATCGAAAAAAAATCACTCAATTTAAAGTAGGACACACCGACCTAAAAGGCTGGTCACCATATCCAAATCTAACTGAAATGGCAGGAAAAACACCTTCCCATGGGGTAGGGCCGCATGTCAGTTGAGGGATGGTCAGCTGCTGAAATGAGAAGAGGGAGGATATCCAGGCTCCCTCCATTGGTAGTCCCTGTTTTCATGTTCCCAAGGCTGTCACCCTCATGATACCAAAAATGTCTTGCCATGAATTTGCCCCACCCAAAAAAATATTCCTACTGTTAAGCACTTGCAGCTAGAAGTGGTCCAGAAAATTCAGATTCTTAGTCATAAAGGGCTCACTGACGGAATAGCGACGTCACTAATATCTTCCTACAAAATTATCAACACCATAATATCGACCACAAAAATATCAACATGCTATACTTATAATGTAATGAGAAAATATCGACACAAAAATATTGATGTCACTATTGTTGTCAAAAATATTGTTTATATATATATACATACAATTTATTTACAAACCAAAAATATAAAAAATTTAATTTACTAAAAATATATTTCATGTTAAAAACATTACTAATTAGAAATATTATAATTTTAACTACATAAAAACATAATAATGCGGATTTAATTAAAAAAACTAAGCTATAAAATTCCACAAATAATACATATAGTATTGCTACTTCTATTAATAAAACAGTAACAAATACATTTAACTCAGGAAAAGGGCAAATTACTATTCCCACTACAATAAATGCAAAAGAAGGTAAAGCTTTGAATTTCACAGGGGTAAAATGTACTATTCCCACTACACTCAGCGCAACAGTAGCGAAAGTGTTGTATTGTGTAGAGGTAGAATTTACTTTTCCCACTCCAGTCAGTGCAACAGTAGAAAAAGCGTTGGATTGTGGAGGGGTAACATTTACAATTCCCCCTCCAATAAGTGCAACAGTAGGGAAAGTTTTGGAATACGGAGGGGTACAATTTCCTATTCCCACTCCAGTCAGTGCAACAGTAGGAAAAGTGTTAGATTGTGGAAGGGTTCTATTTACTTTCCCACTCCACACATTACAACAGTAGGGAAAGTGTTGGATTGCGGAAGGGAAAAATGTAGTATTCCAACTCCAGTCAGTGCAACAGTAGGGAAGGTGTTTGATTGAGGAGGGGTCAAATTTACTATCTCTACTCCAGTCAGTGAAACCGTAGGGAAAGTGTTGGATTGCGGAGGGGTAAAATGTACCATTCCCATTCTAGTCAGTGCAATAGTAGGCAAAGTGTTGGATCGTGGAGGGCTAAAATTTACTATTCCCATTGCAGTCAGTGCAACAGTAAAGAAAGTGTTGGATTGCGGAGGGGTAAAAATTACTATTCCCACTACAGTCAGTGCAACAGTAGGGAAAGTGTTGAATTGCGGAGGGGTAAATTTTACTATTCCCACTCCAGTCAGTGCAACAGTAGGGAAAGTGTTGGATTGTGGAGGGGTAAGTGCAACAGTAGGGAAAGTGTTGGATTGTGGAGGGGTAAAAATTACTATACCCACTACAGTTAGTGCAACAGTAGGGAAAGTGTTAGATTGCAGAAAGGTAACATTTACTATTGCCACTACACTCTATGCAACATTACACACACACACAGTAGTTCACTTTAAAAAATTGAAATATTTTAAAAACATTATTAAATAAAAAGAAATTATTCAAATAGAAAAATTATATATATATTTGTATTTAAAAAATAAACAAATGACATACCTATTACAATCTTTAATACATATTAAGAATTAATATAAATATTATAACTATATTTAAAATACCAAACTATGGGGCCCATTACGATAACCGGCGTTAAAAAATCCGCCATCTACGATAGCATGAGAAAACCACCCGCCTGCACCATGGGAATACCGACCGAGCAATTATGAAGTCGCGAAGCAACCTCCGCCCGCGGCGGTAAAAACACACAAAATTCCGCCCGTCCATGTCCGAGTAGAAGATTAACCGTCCGCCACGGACGCAATCCCGCCCGAAAACCCAAATCCGCCCGCTCTGACGACCGAGACAACGACCGTGAAATTATGATCTCCCCGACATGAGCGCGGAAAATCCACATATTTCCCGCCCGCCACGGTCAACAACAGTGATGAATAACTGACACGGCGGAAGGCCTGGCGGCCACGTCCGTACACGGAAATCCTTTGCGGAACAAAGAAATACACACAACATGGCCAACAAGTCCACACAGCAAACTACGCCAAAATACCCAAACACAGAACACATCCCAAAGACACATGCCCCCTGCCAAAACTAAAAAACTACAAATCCCAGGACAACAGACACAACACACCTGAAAACAACAGCCCATCATGACACACCCACATAGGTCAGTACAAAAGCAGCCCCTTCACAGACCACAATCCCTTGCACTACGACAAAGCGAAGACGCCATCAGAGAACCCAGAGAGCCACAAAGGAAAGCAGCACACCACACGCACACACACATCACACTCATCACCACCACTACCACCACTATCACCACTGAAACAACGGCACCACGAACCCCCTGCACATCACACACCACACACCACACAACCACCACACCAGCACCACAAATAGCAAACCACACACCATGGCAACACAAAGAATGCCTAAGTACACTGCCACTGAGTTGACGGTCATGGTCGACGAGATCATCAAGGTGCACCCACAAATCTATGGGAACCAGGTCCAACAGACACCAGTAGCCACCAGAAACAGAATGTGGAGCAGGATCGTAGACCAGGTGAATGCAGTTGGGAACGTGCCACGCAACCGGGGTGAAATCACAAAGAGGTGGCACGACCTGAAAAGCGTGGTCAGGAAGAAGGAGGCCAAGAATCGTGAGCTGGCTGACAGGACTGGCGGCGGAAATCCCGCGCTATTCAAGACCTTCAAGGCGTGGGAGGAGAAGGTGCGAGGCATTCTACATCCGGAGAGTCTCACCAGAATACCAGGGGAGTGGAGGCTGGTAAGTACAAACAAATGTATACCAGCACACCGCTATGTACTGTCATGCACTACCAGAATGCCATAGCTCCGAGGGCCAAACACCCCCATGTCCAGTACACAATACACAAGACATCTCTCACACATGCAACAGACACTCCTACACACTCAGCCCAAAGGTACCAACAAACAAAACCATGGGGGCATGTGTACAGTCAGCCAGCACCACAACCCCCACCAGGCCCCTAGTCCTACAGCGCAGCAAGATGGAGCACTCCCCACACCCATGTGTCAGCCATTGCAGTGCACAACTCCACCCGACAGGTAGATATGTTTCCCTACATGGAGGGGTGTCTATGGGTGGTAAGCCTTCACCACAACTCACAACACGGCCCCCACTCCCACAGACCAGCAAGATGGAGCACCCCTCCCTCTCATAACCATGTGACAGCTCTGTGGGTGGTAAGCCTTCACCACAACTCACAACATGGTCCCCACTCCCACAGACCAGCAAGATGGAGCACCCCTCCCTCTCATAACCATGTGACATCCATTGCATTGCTCCCTCCAAACCAACAAGTAGGTAGACTACTGTACAGGGCGGGGTGTCTGTAGGCATGAGGACTGTACTACAACTAACATTTGGGACATGTCACGTAGCAGAGGAACAGGTAGCACTGCTCCCTGTCATAACCATGTGACTAATGTGCACACGGACATGAATTACAGAGCCATAGCCCACATGAGCCATCTCAAATACACTAACACGTAAGGAGTCACGTCTGCATGCACAAGTCTCACTGGAGTACTGACCCACATGGCTTGCACTGAGCCAGTCATCACACACATCAGCAACACCATCGAAGTCTTGTCCATGTAGTCGTGTCTGCTTGTTCGGCTGACATCGTACAACATCACCCATGTAAGTCTATCTTGTCTCAATGTAACAGAGTGGAACCACAGTAATATCACATACACCACTGGACCCATGAACCACACAGCTACACAATGCACATTCAATATCTCATCCATCTCATCTTCCAGCCCCAGTGTCATGAAAGGTATATCATCTAAACAGTTGTCCCATATACAGTAGTACAGCAAAGATTCCTGCCGATGACCAATAATGTGTCTGCAGTGTCTGAAGCGCACGTCACACTGTGATTTACAACATACCTAATATAGTCAACACCCCAAGAGCACTGCATTGCTGCACATGGCTGAGGGTAGCACGCACACCAAGGAATTGTCCCATCTGCAATACGTTGTGTGGCCACAACCATTACTCACTCACTACAATGCTTGCAGTGTAATGTCCCTAAATGATAACAGTGAGCAGATATGCTGGGTATGTCAGACATACACACACCTTTGTCTCTGCAGTGTCGTGTGGCCAAAACACATGTCCCCTTCTGCACCCATATGTCACAGTATGTACCACAAAACCATATTTCACCTCAAAAGCGTTGATGGGGCTGTACCCCTTTTGCCATTTGCATTTCTAAGCGTTTCATCTGAACCCCAAAAACATATTTCATCTCAAAAGCGTTCATGGGGCTGTACCCCTTTTGCCATCTGCGTTTCTAAGCGTTTCATCTGAACCCCAAAAACATATTTCATCTCAAAAGCGTTCATGGGGCTGTACCCCTTTTGCCATCTGTGTTTCCAAGCGTTTCATTTGAACCCCAAAACCATATTTCACCTCAAAAGCGTTGATGGGGCTGTACCCCTTTTGCCATCTGCGTTTCTAAGCGTTTCATTTGAACGACAAAACCATTTTTCTTCTCCTAAGCGTTCATGGGGCTGTACCCCATTTCCACCAAAGCCACAAAATGTAGGGGTACTGCAACACACACCGATTGGCTATCCAAATCCGTCCCATGCCATGTGCACCCATCACACTATTCCATTGCCTTGATCACGCACACACATTGTAGAGCCATACACACGCATCTGGAAAATCAGTGCACAACTGTGCACCAACTGTGAATGTCAGACATCTAACACAAACCTTGCAAGGTGCAACACAATAACCTTTCGTCTCCGCCCCACAGGTGACGAACAGCATGATGCTGGAGAGGGAGACAGCAGCCATCACAGCCACTCCACAAGCCCTCCACCCGGACTCACGGATGTGGAAGACCTGGACACCTCTTCGGACGAGGACTCCCGGCCAGGCACATCTGGTGTGGCAGGGCGCAACCGCTCCCCAGGACCCCTCCTACCCACCAACCCATCTCCCAGGGCCCCTGCTGCCACGGTCATTGCGGCCACCACCACCGCCGCAACCACCACCACCACCAGGGCCTCCCTGACCACTCACCCTGCGCAAGGGGCTGCACACACGTCAACACCGACCCTGGGAGCCACAACGAGGCCCCGGGTGACCACTGTGGCGATTGGGCAGGTCGGTGGCAGCAGTTCAGGTGGGAGGAGCAGGGTCAGGCCAACGCCATCAGAGCCTGGGAGCCAAGCCCTGCCGCAAATCGCCAGTGTCCTTGGTGCCTATGAAGAGGCCCAGGGACAATGGGCCCGGTCAGCTGCCGATACGCGGGAAGTCCTTGGGGTGTTGAGGTCCATGGACGCCCATATGGGCCAATTCGTGACCCATATGGGAAAACTTGTCGACCTCATGGGCCAGCTAGTGGTGGCGGTGAGGGCCCAATCAAGGCCAACCACAGCACCTCCGCCACCACCTGCTGGGGCGCAGGTCCGTGCAACATCCAGTTCCCCTTCGTCCACAGCGAGTGGGCAATCCTCAGCCACCACCAGCAGCCCACAAACACAACCCCCCCTCTCAAACATGGAAGGGGTCGTCCGAAGAGGAAACAGGTGTCCAGAGATGACTTTGCACGCTCCAAATGCCAGTGAGACAGCCAGCCACGGTGGCCATCTACTGCATTCACTTGGACTACTATCCTACCCCACACTGCCATGTGAATGGCATGTGTCTGTCGGACTGTGGACCCAGAACAACATGGGTACACCTTGACCATCATGCGGACATGTCCGTCAACTCATTGTTCCAGCATGCACCACTTTTGTCATCACCTTGCCCACAATCACATGTCACTGCTCAAAATAAATACACCTGGATCACATTCTGTTGTATCTGCTCTGTGTTTAATCAAGGATGTGCAACCGTCACCATGATCAGAAATGCATCAGGAATGTGGTATGTCGATAGGCCAGGAGAGGCTGTAGGGACCTAGGGGTGAAAAACAGAACAAGAGTCCATTGAATGTGTGTGTCACACACTCATCACACAGTACTTGTCATCAAGTCTAAGCAATGTACACACATCTCACAGAGCAACAGGGCACAATGCCACAGCCACTCTCAGTGGCATACTACCCTGGACACGGACCATTGCCACACAGCACTCAGTGAACAATAGGCTGCCGTGACAATGCACACATACACCTACACAACTACAGCAACATCAGCCGACGTACATGGTCACTCACCGTCAAGTGAAGTAGCGGGCGATGAGCTGCTGACGCTCATTCACTGCTTCCTCCTCCCCACTGTCCTCGTCACTGGACACGGCCTGGTCTGCAGGCGGGGGCCCTGGCTGATCACCGTCATCCACTATCAGGGGGATCTGCCTGCGAATAGCGAGATTGTGCAGCATGCAGCATGCCACAACTATCTGGCACACCTTCTGTGGGGAGTATGCCAGTGCACCCCGGTGCGGCCCAGGCATCTGAATCTGGACTTCAGGAGTCCAAAAGTCCGCTCCACCACACGTCTGGTCCTCCCATGTGCCTCATTGTATCGGACATCAGCTGGTGTCCTGGGATTACGAAGTGGGCTCAGCAGCCAAGGCCCGTTAGGATATGCCGAGTCACCTGGGTGTGAGAAACACAGAAATCGTTGCAATTCCAACAGGATACAAGACAGCATGTCACACCCAGCACGCTACACGAGTATGCATACTCACCAACAATCCATGCACGGTCCGGTTGAAGATTGGACATCAATCGTGGGAGGATGCTGTGGCGCATGATGTGCGAGTCATGGGTGGAACCGGGAAACTTCGCACACACGTGTGTGATGATCATGTCCGCCAGGCACACCACTTGCACATTCAGGGAGTGGAAATGTTTCCGGTTACGAAAGATGTGCTCCATGGCCTGTGGTGCAACAAGGCCAACATGGGTGCAATCAATTGCACCAACAACGTGGGGGATGCGACCAAGGGCATAGAAAGCACCCTTCACTGCCGCCAAATCACGAGCCCTGGGGAATCAGATGTACTGGTTCCTGTACAGCATCATGGCTGACAGGACATCCCGTAGCACCATGCTGAACATGGGTTGGGACATTCCACCTCCACTGTCTACCGTGTGTTAGAAAGATCCGGTAGCGAAAAAATGCAGTGCAGCCATCACCTTAGCCGTGGGGGTGAATGCTGTTGGATACACCCTGCGAGGACGAAGGTGTGGTTCCAACATGGCACATAGGTGATGCAGGCTGGGTCGGTCCAGCCAGAATTTACGAATGACCTCCACATCCTCCATGTCTGACAGCAATTGGTAGGGGCGATGTATGTTTGGTCTCCTCCTAGGACAGATGGAAGTGGACACATGTCAATGCAACACACCACATGGCACTTTCACATACACATAACTAAAATTACTGACAAAGCAATAGAACCACAGAACAGCTGACAAGTAGGGACAGCACAGCTACAATACTCTTACACAGGTCCCCTTACCAATAGCAATGGCTACTGACACAAATCATTGCTATGAGCATGCACATGGGGATTTAGGCCCTAATAGCTTGAAAGGCATCATGATGATTTCAGACTGCATATGTGGGAAGCGGCAACACCAATGCAATATACCTAGCTGCTGTGCCAGACACAGCTACTGAGGCTGTGTGAGTATGGCACACACCAACAACACAATGTACACAGGCTGAGCGGCCAAAACAAGTGGGTCCTGTTGCACAACAAGATATGAGACAGTCAATGATGTCCCTAGTTCACCCAATGTACAGCACTGTACGTATCACACCTCCAACACACATTGACAGGTGTACACATTGACAACTCCATGACAACACAGCTGTGTGAATGCAAACACACATCACAAGGGACACGTAACGTTGCACGTGCCAAGTGGGAGATGTACATTGAGAAATATGGCATGTGTGTGCATATGCACATCCCATGCTCCCATGCTAATGTGTACATGATGATGTGCCAACAGACATGTGGAGGCTGAGCACTGGCCGTCAATGCCTATGCACACAGCATGAAGTGGCCCTGTCCAGTGTGGACATGCTCCCACACACAAATCATGGCCACACCTGAAAATGCATGGCGCACATTCAACTGTGGATTCCACATGGCACCAGCGGACTGTACCCGCCATGGACCAGGCCCTTGAGGCCAACTCCAATGGCCCTCGCGACTGCATCCTGCGTGTTCGACGATAGAGGTAAGCGTACCGGGACAGCTCGGTGCAGGCCATTGTGTGCATTTGAAGTAGGCAGACATGGTACACCAATTGCAGCAGCTTGGACCCACTGGAACAGCCCCAGGGGGCTATATGAGTGTGGGAGGGAGACTGGCATTACCACAGCTTCCAGGGACTGCTGCCTGGCATCCCTCAACAACACCTGCCGCTGCTGCCACATGTCCACCTACATGTCGACGACTCTGAAGATATGTCCAGGTCCACTCACCAGCGAGGAGCTGGAGATCATGGATTCCGAGCTCCACGCACACTGCCCAAGGCTATTTATAGCAAAAGTTGTGTGTGTAAGACAACTACAGTGTGTGTGGGAGTGCATGTGGGGGACACACATGTTGTTGATCCGCAGCACTATGATTCTGAGCCTGTGGGGTTCCAACATGCACTGCTTACAATGCTAACTACAGGTGTAAGGGGTATGTAGGCTCTCTGGCGCTTTCCCATGCATGTCCCTCACGAGTGGTGGTACATGGCATTTCCATGTCACACATCCAGTGACGCAGCCACTTGGCAATGCAGGACTCAGGGCAGTCATTGCTTGTGTGAATGGCTGGCTGGGTCCCTGCTGGCCTTCTCAGTCGCAGCAGACCTGGGCTGCACATTGACCGCACAATCCTAGAAGGAGACAACACTGACTGTACAGTGGGTTACATGTGTCTTTTGTTCAGGACTCTCCTGAAATGCGCAAACTCAGCCCTGTCGATTGGACACACCATGCCTTGTGATAGGGATGTGTATGAGAGATAGTGGCACTGAATGTGACCTCCATTGCGGGGTGAGCCATTCACAGGGCGAGTACGTTGAGGGCTGCGCAGTGTTGGACACAGTGAGTCCACCCACAAAGATGTGTTGCCTTGTGATCTATGTGTTGGTCCACCTGACAATGGACAGTAGATGTGGGCAGACTACACATTGCTCAATGTGCTGGCAACCTGCATGTGAATGGGATGGACAGGTACTGTGTACACACTCCCACCAGCATGCATTCACGTGTGGTGTACACATGCTGTTAGGCCATGTCCGATTACTTCTTGGCTCTGTTGCACGTCTCTGAGTATTTGGGATGGGTCAGCAGCATGCCACTGTGATTGGTGGATGTGGGTGATGTTGAGAAGTGTATGAGTGATATTCCAAGCCTCTTGTGTACCATCCCTGCAGTTTGAAGTCCTCCAGCCCAAGGGCTTGTGATGAGCCATTGCATCCAAGTTGATGCCTCTGTGTATGTGTGACCGACAGTGCAGCCAATTCCACAAAGGGTGTGATGTCATCTGCCGGATGAGCTACTACGTGGCGATAACAAATCGGGGGATGCCCCCTCGTATTGTCAGGTCAGCACGGCGCTGCATTTCACCAGTAATGGTCTGCATCTTGACAGTCACACAGCCTGTGCCGGATGCATGTTTGTAGGGGCATCAGCAGCAAGCAAGTGTACAGTATTGTGGGATGGTGTCTTTTGCTGTGAGAGGCAGCATGTGTCCACAGCCTACCCATAATCTGGGTAATGTGATGTTTGTTGTGTGATGCAGTGGGTTGTAAGTGTACTCTGTGCTGTGTGCATCTGACATGCATATGCTATTCCTGAGGCTCAAGATGTAATTTGAGCACTCTGCATTCTCAATGCACTCAGAGTCGTAGCCCTCAGGAACAACCTGTAGTAGGCTGGAGTGGCAATTCACATGTATGTTTGAGGCACTGTGACTACTCTGATTTCGTTCGGTCATATGTGTGCGATGCCTCACCTCATATCTCTGGTACTTACACATCCGGCACACTGTGCAACAGCAGTTGTGCTCGTGTGAACGGCAGGTGGATGGCATGGGCTCATGGCCATTGTGGCCTGTCATGTTGCAGTATGTGTGAGTGGTTTCCCATTCTGCTCCATGCAGGTATGTCTTTGGCCGAATTACGTAGTGGTCATCCTTGCCACCATCAGGACAGTGGGTGTGCACACCGCGATTTGTGGCTATGGTCGCAGGGTGACACAGGCCGGGTGTAGTGCTATGTGCACAACACATGTGCCACTTATTAGCGGCTTCATTTACAGTACGCCAGCCATTACGTGTTGATTGTGGTGTCTGTATGCAATTGCACAGGTATCGTGCAACATGTGGATTTGGGTATGTTCTGTGCTGCTTCCCTTGCACATGTCTGTTTAATTGATGCCAGATGAGTGAGGCCACCTCGCTCTCTCTCATGTGGCATCTCACGTGGGTGCTGAGGGACAGGGGACGGTCAACAGTGGTGTGGCATCGGATGTAGCAGCTGCACAGGTGCTGAGTGAGACAGATGTGACCAGCGCCACGGAGGGGCCAGACGTGTGAAGGATGAATCACAGGCCGAGACGGCAATTTCTGAGTCATCTGAGGACAGAGGTGATGCATCCATGTTTGCTAACACAGGGGACGTGGACTCTGGCTCCTCTTCAGCCACGCGGAGGCCAATGCCCGCCCTCCCATCTACTTCCACTGGTGCAACACGTGTCGGCACAGGGATGAAGGGTAGAGTGTCCTTCACACCAGGCACAGCTGCCCCTGCACATGTGACCCCTGCTGCCCTCAGTGCTGGGTCTGTTGAGCTTATGCGCCATCTCTGCGTGGGGCAGACAGCTCTCCTCAATAACGTCATTGCCCATGACATCACTTTGCCGCAGGTGACATAGTTCATGGAGGGCCCACATGTACGCGTGGGTGGGCTACACCAGACTGTCCAATGGTTGTCCCCCCAGTCAAGGTGGGCCTTCAACTGGGCCAATCTCAGGCTGACATTCCTGACCCTTTCTCCACCCCCTGGGAAGTGGCACATCTGACAACAGCAGGGCACGAGTCCTAAAAAAGAAGTGGGGGACGCTGATGTCACGACAGGAAGTGACATCACGGAAGGTGGCTTGCACCGTCAGACTCATTGCCTCCCCTCGCTCACCCCTTATATGCGATTGCATCGGAGAAGCCAGCGCATGCACAAGCAGCTCCGATCTCGCCCCAGAGAGGCCAAAGAGTGAATGTGTGGGTCCATTTGCCCCAGTTATCTGTCTCGCGGTAAAATAAGTGGGGGGACGCCGTCCACCCGCGTGGTACCCCGACTCGAGACCTGGACAACAGTGACAATACATGACAGCCTCCGGAGTCCGGATACACCACATGCAACACACAGAGGCTGTGGCTGCCCTAGCGGGCCAGGCCGCAAACACAATCCCAGACGAAAGGTAGACCCACCTCGGCGCGCATAGTCATTATAACCGCTGCCATTGACAAGGGACTCATGTGGTGAGACATGGGCCTCAGGGTGACGGGCCTCCGAGCCATCCCCCGCCAACGAGTGTCATGCAACTCACATATATCGCAAAGCCAATAGGACACTTTGCCTGCACACCAGGTTTCGAGTCGGGGTACCACGCGGGTGGACGGCGTCCCACCACTAATTTTACCGCGAGCCCGATAACTGGAGCAAATGGACCCACACATTCACTCTTTGGCCTCTCTGGGGCGAGCTCGGAGCTGCTTGTGCACGCGCTGGCTTCTCTGTTGCAATCGCATGTAAGGGGTGGGCGAAGGGAGGCAATAAGTCTGATGGTGCAAGCCACCTTTCGTGACATCACTTCCTGTCGTGACGTCTGCGTCCCCCCACTACTTATTTAGGACTTGTGCCCTGCTGCACACTGAGAATGTGTTGCCTGCGAGATGTGACCAGGAGAAGGGCGCCATGACCTCCCACCCACCAAGCTCCACTGCCATCCCGTGCCCTGGGTAGCCTGTGCAGGTGGACAATGTAGGGGGTACACCTGGTGGACAGGGGATGTGAGTGCCTTGGCAAGGGCCTGGCAGATGCACAGCAGTATCCAGCATGTCCCCAGAGGGAGGGCTAACGTCTACACCTGATGCAGCATTGATCGTGTGCCCGCCTGTTGTGCCCACACGAGTTCACATTCATCCCCAGACAGGTGGGCTTTCCAAATACCCAACACAGTGGAAATCTAGCCCTCCGGAATCCTCCCCACACAGTCTGTTTCAACAATGCATGTGTGCACCTACCCGCGCCACCCACCCACCTGGGCCAAGCGGAACTCCCACTTCACATGCCACATGTGTGTCTTCCACAGTTGTGCTTCTCTCTCAGGGGCGGACCTCCAACTGTCCCGTAGCACACAGACAGCACCGAGTCGAACTGGCATCCTGTTTGAATGGTAGGCACACTCACACATCTACCTGTGACACAGTGGTGGCTGTGATGGCTATTGTGACTGCCATGGCAGTGTTGGTGGCCATGTCAGGGTACACTCACACACATTGCATACGCAGCTTTTCGTGTCACTACTCGGCACATCGGACTGGCCACTGTCCCTGGTGTTGATCAATTTTGCCGCCTGTCTATGTAATCTGTGACTGGATGCTGTTGTTCCTGTAGTTGGTTGTGTCTGTGTAGTTGCTTATTGCAGTTGTTGCTGTGTGTGCATGGTTAAGTGAGGCACATGCCGTGTATGGTACCTCAACAATTGCAATGTATGGTCTCACATTCCAATGTGTTGTACACGTGGCAGGGACTTCACTTCTTTCAGACTCTGCTACTTATGTGTGTGATGAATAAGTATTTTTGTGACACGGATTGTCTGCATGTATTTGGTGGTATTTCAGGGAAAATGTATCCGTGTCATGTTTACGTGCAAGCAAAGCACAGGGTGTGAGTCTAGCCACAGGATGACAGGTAGCATGTGCAGAGTATGCGGGTATGTGTGAGCTTACTTGCTGTGTGGCCAGCAGTGTAGGTGTATGTTAGTCTTGTGATGAACATTGGGCCTGGGCACATGGCTTACTTTCAATGTGTGCATTTGAGAGGTGTAGGTGTGTGTGGTGTGAGTGGTGTGACTTTGGGGTAGTGTTGGTGTGTGTGTTTGCGCTCTGGCAATGTCGACTACACACATGTGTTACCCAGGCCCATGGTGGATGTTTGTATCATTGTTCAGGTCTGTGAATGTGTTCACATGTGTGTGTTGTATGTTGCACAGTGTGCAGTGTGTGGGTGTGTCCTTGCAGTTCAGGATGACTCCTACTTGATATGTTTAGGACATTGTGTGTCTGCATGGTATGTGACTGTCAAGATTGTGCCTTGTTCAATTGAGCATGTATGTGAATTTCTGCAGTTCTTACTCACTGTGCAGTCCTGCCCACCCACACTGATATCGTGTGTGTGTTTTGTCATGCATTGCTGTAGCATGCTTTTGCGTGGCTCCTACTTTTGCTTGATGAGTGTGATGTCAGACTGTGAAGGTAATTATACACATATGTAGGACTGTGCTTTGTAGTGACCAGGCCGTCAATGTTAATGTGATGATCTGTTGGGCCACGTCAGAGTCTGACAAGTCCAGGCCCACGAGCTGTAGTATTTCACTAGGTCCACTGTTGCGGCAACTCATATGCATTGACATCCAATGACACTAGACTACATGGTCATCTCACGACTCTCGTGTACTTCACACACTCTCATCCTCTCTCATTCGTACTTGTCTTCGTAAAATAATTCTACAGAGTCACATATTTGCTTCAAGGCATGTATTTGGACTTACTTCCTCTGTGATGCAGTATAGTGGACACTACTGGCAGCAAAATGCATGTGGAGGATATACTTAGCATGATTACACATACAAAAGGGGGTACGGGTAGATGTGATTAGTTGTTGACTGTGGAATGAAGGCTTCAGAGTTACAACTGCCTTGCCCTTGCTATGCTAAAGTACATTTGCTAATTACTGAGGAGCTGTAGACTTTGACGAAGACAGTATTCATTTTGCCTAACAGACAGCTTGACATCATAGGCACAGTACATCTCAGTTCCATGGTACAGGTTTACTACAATAGTAACTCCGACACACCTGCGTTAGAGGTGACATCAGAGCATGAGCCTACATGCATGCAGCAGCGTCTCACTAGTTGTTGCAATGTGGTGGCTACTGAACATGACACAATAACTAGGGCCATGTTGTAGGGGGCTGCATTTGTTGTCCATGCAAAAGTCCTGGCACGGAAGTACAGATGATGGTGAGGTGACAGTTCTCACGTAATACAGCAGACAGATAAGTGTACACTGACAGGTGCATGTGTTCAGGTGCGCAGAATACATATTATGGCATAGTTGTTCGTGCAGTATTGGCCATGTGGTTACTGTACACAAGTCCCATACCTCTGCCTCCCCCTGTTCATGCAGAGACACGGGATATGGTGAGGAACAGAGTGCATGTCCCGAAAATGTCCAATGTCATGGAAGTGGAGTTGATGGTGATTTGTTTGTTGCAGATTGTATGGTATAGTTGTTGTACAGCTAACTGCCCACTCCGTGCGAAAGCCAAGCATAGGTACGGTGTTGAACATCATTGTTCAATTGGGGGTATTGAGTCGGGGACCGATGAATTGACAAGTTGTCAGGTATGCGATACCTTCCAGCAGGGCATCCATGGCATTGGTGGTAAACATGGATGCCATCCAATGAAGCGGATGGTGGCTAGCAACGTGTTCATCGTACGTTGTCCCTTGTAGAAGCCTGATGGGACATGTTGGATGACATTCGATGAAACTGTGATCCAGAATACGTTGTATGGAGGCACATTGGTCCCATTGCAGTGTGTGTCCGATTGCAGCCACATACGCCATGCCCCCATACACTGAACAGATCCTGTCGTGGGCGTCCAGGGGTGCAAACAAGTGTACCAAGTCCGCCTTTGGACATGCCGGGTTGGAGAGACATAAATCCACAGGACAGTGGAACGGACACCTCCGACAGTAGAAAACGGGGATGACGCAGCTGAACATTGCAATGCGGTAAGTTACTCGGTAACTTACGTTCAGCATAGCCAGATTTTCACAGCCCACTATCTGTAGCAAGCTCTCAATGTACAGCTGCATCTGTCCGGCGTAGTTGGGAAGCAGTGGTGCAACAGCCATTTTGCTACAGGGTGATGTGATGGCGTGCTCCGGCTGCCTGTGCAGTCAGCAGAGTGCAACCTCCGACGATGCTGGGAATTCTGGAATGGTTGTACGGCAGCAGGACTTGGGTTATAGCTTGGGCGGAGGACACAGGCCCTCATCCCACATGCTTCAATGAATGGTCAAGGCCAGTGGTGTCTGACTCCTTCCTGATTACTTGCATTTGACCCACATGGAGGAGTGGTATAATTTTTTTTTTGTGTTATTAACTTTCTTTCATGTTGGGCGCTATCTGCCAGTGGACGGTTTACTCTGCATGGCTCTGTTTGGCTTCTTGTTGGTACAATGGCTCCATTCTCCTGCATAAATTGTTGCAAGGTGATTTCAGAGTAGGAATGGAAGGCCATTCAGTGCTATCTGCTCTCCCGTGTGTGGGCGGGACACTGCGTTTCCGCTATACATTGGGGCTTCTGTGTGGGTGTAGTAATTGGAAACACCTGTTCTCAGGCAGCAGGGTTTTTCAATTTTGTACATTGCATGGCTTGATATTGCGAGCAGGATGGTATAGGTATTTTTGGATGAGACTGGCGTGCCTTTTGCGGACGAGGTCCATATTCTGCGCTGTTATGTAGCAGCCGCTGTGTGCTTCGCCATGTTTTGCACACAAGGGTGTGTCCTATTTTGCCATCACATTACTCCCCTGTTCGGGACACTTGTGTGACATCAGGTTGACAACTGTGAGTTGTCGGTTGGGGACATGACTGATGCAGGAAGGCCACGTGACATGTGCCTTCAGGGTGGGGCTGGTGTGTGGGGTGTGTAGTTGTGACCCTGTGGTGTTTGTGTGCAGCCCATGCATGGCGCTGTCGTTGGCCTCTGCGTTGTGCGCATGTGTACCTGCGTCATCGCCGCTGCGCTGCGGTGCCGTTACGGGGACGTCACTTCCTGGTCCCGGGTAGTGGGTGCCCAGGATGTTGCGAGTTGTTTTTTTTTGACAGGTGGGACATGTGTGGGTACAGTGGTGGATGTGTCCTGTCCACACAGGGGTGTCTGGGGGGCCATGTACAGTTTTTCCGCCCTTGCACTGTGTGCAGTGTTTGTGTGCCCTTGTTGTGTGTCTGCCTACCTGCGTCGTCGTGGCGCGTTCACTCCTAAGCGGTGCATTAGGTAGAGCATGGGGATGGCCTGGAGTGCAGGATTCATCTCTGGGTGGGCCACCTTTTTAGTCTCCGTACTGAACAGTCGGGTTTCCGCCTTGGTATCTCGTGCGGTGTCTCATTGCCGGTGAGACTGTTTGGTTGTGGCATCGTAATTTGTACGCCGGGCGGTACGTCATTTCGTCGGACGGTGTGTCTCCATTGGCTCGCGCCGCTACGTAGACGGGCGCACTTTGATGGCGGGCAGCGCCGCAGGCTTACGGGCGGTGTTTGCTGACTTTTCACATCCAAATTTTGTGGGCGTGTGGGCCGTTGCTGGCGGACGGTAACTAGCGGTTTTTGCCTCCGACAGCACGGCGGTTGTGCTTTCGCCCGACATCGTAATGGGCCCCTATATTCTTAAAATATTAACAACAAATAAATACAATATTTTTCTAAATAACAAAAGCACAATACAAGTAACACATAACGTAATAAATTTTTAATTTATTATTATTTAAGTAACTTCCTACCCTATACCTATACAGACTACACAACACACACCTAAAATATATTTATTAAATGATAATACTTGCACATTTTACATAATTATCAATTAATATATTAATAATAATTACCTAATAGTAAATTAATTATATTTAATTACCTTTCCACCCTTTATCCTTAGAAAACACGCAACCCACACCAAATGTATGTATTTAAGTAATGTTTAATTTAATAATTTACAAAATGTATTATTTAAACAATTAATAATTAACTAATAACTAATTAATTATATTTAACTCCCGACCCTTTACCCCTACAAATACAACTGACACCTAATATATAACACAAATAATATCTTAATTACACAATTTACATTATTATTTAAATATTGTTTGTAAATTAACGTTAAATAAATACTATAATTAATTTCCTGCACACCCTATACCTATACAAAAACAACAAACGACACAAAATAAAAAATATAATTTAGTACACAATTTACATAATTAAGTATTAAATAATTATTTATAATAATACATTATTAATTATTCATAATGAATTTACTCCTCACCCTATAAAACCCAAAACCCACAACTAATACTTAAATAAAAAAATAAACAATTATGCATTTAACATAAATAATGATCAATTAAATAATTTGTATTAGTTAAAAATTAATTTGTTATAATAATTTACTTCCCACGCTGTACCCCTATAAACCCCACAGCCCACTACGATACTAAAAATGACAACAAATGAATGCATTAAATTTAAAAGTACTAAAAATTCGCAAACTATATTAAAAAACATTAAGAATCTTTATACAAACAATTTATAACATACAATTAAAATATATAGTAAAATACATAAAAATAATAAAAAATCGATATTATTAACAACAATATTTTTAACATCTATATTAACAACATAGATATTATTGTAATCGATATTAACACTTTGTATATTTCTAACATTGATATTACTAACCTTAAAATCGATACTCTTGTCCAGCGATATTCTTGCTGACGATATTTCTGTCTGACAATATTTCCAACTCGATATTTCTGTAGGCCGATACTAAAGTTTCGATATTTTGTCTGAATACCATCACGAAGATCCAGAACATATTTGGAGTGAAGTGGAATATGACTAGGGCCATCAATTCAGTTGCAGAGACACCAGTCATAGCATATGAAGTGTCCTATATAGTTCTAGAGGATGCCCATTCAATTATGTGTCTTCTGGGTACTACTGAGGATGCTGCAGCAGCACAGGTTCGAAGTCTATTTGTGCAGGCTAGTTCTAGGAGTGCGTTCCACATGACAGAGGTTGGTGAACAACTAAGGAGGTGATTGGTCTTCTATTTACCCGGCTTGTTATGGCTGTAGACACTTGCAATCTTCATTGCCTGGGCAATGGCTCGATCACAAGGTGCCCGGGTGAATACCGAATCAGACTGGAGACACTGAGCCCTGTCTCGTAGGAAGATATGATGGAAGGAAGGAGTTACTGCAGTCAACACAGGTGTGGAAGGAAAAAAAGAGGAACAGTTCTAACTACTACATTACATTGAGTTAAAATCTGAGTAGTGTAGCAGCTTAGGATATTGAAACCACTGCAGCACAGAGAAAGTACTTTCAGTTCTATTTTGATGCATTCCTAGATTTAGTAAAAACCTTAAAACATTGCGGGTGATTCCCATGCTGGATCTGTGACTATCACTTGAGGTCACAGTTGTTACTTACAATCCTTTCGCAACTTTGGATTTCCCTGGAGGTGCTGTACTCTGCTCAGGCAAAACATCATCACGGAACAGGCCAGCGACCCACTTAAAAAATGCACTCTCTGAGCCAAGATTGTCATCATTCGGCTCTTATGGCAGAGTATCAGGCAACGTTAGTGTTAACGGGACCCATTTGTGGCAGCCACGAAACACAGTTTTAGTATAAATCCCACATTTCTCTGGTGTATTGGACTCAACGTTCTATATGCAGGGTATAGTTTTAGAAACGCTCACTCATCAGAATGAACAGCTGTCTAGCATGCAAAAATATCATGTTATACAAGAAGTGAAATAGAAAGAAACATTTTATGTTGTATAGCTGTGTTCATTGCATTAACTGGGTGCCTTATATAGGGATATGCATTTTAGAAAGAGTGGTTCCCCCTGGTGGTCATTTCAATAAACTAAAATAGCAACTCGATGTAGAATTGGCATTGAAATCGTGTTTTTATGAAAGCAGCAGCAAGACTTTGTAGTTATTAAAATACTAATCGCGTAGACGGCACAGCTGTGACAAATTGTGCGCTTTCTGTTTTGCTATTTTGTGCACAGTTATTACTCAGTACAGTAATATGAATTACTAAAATGTTGGTGCTCTACTACATTTTTATTGTCTTTTTTAAAGTAATTGGGAATTGAGCTATTTAGGGATGAACGTCTTGACGATTGCAGTTTGAAAGTGCAATGCATTACGTCATAATTTCCTTTCTAACCCCTTTCCTTATATTAACGGGAGTCCCATTGACACGAATATATAAGAAATATATACATCCAAAAGACAAAGAAAGTAAATGTGTGTTCCACAAACACACGCTCCAATCAACGCACATCTACAGTACAAAGAGCACATTCCATGGCACTACCACAGTATGACTAATCAGGCACAGAAAAACACTGTTTACTGCCTTGCAGATTGAGGGCCTCATTTACTATATTTAGAGGCACGGCAGCGCAGCAAGCCTTCCTGCAGGAATGGGCCCTGCCTACAAGAAACCGTGCATTCCTATCCTTTTCCCCTACGCTGGCGTATAATGGGCTGCCATCTGTCTGCGTTATAGAGGTCATTGTTTTTGTGCAGGAAGGAAAACCTTCCTGCACAAAAACAATCACAAGAGGTGTTTTCCTCTTTCTATGTGTGCTGCAGAGTGCAACACACATAGAAAAAGAAAAACGAGGAGAAATAAAGGTCTTTCTCCTTGTCGCGCATCCCTTATGCCTCCCCTAGGGAAGCGTGGGAATCTGAAGCATTCCCAGGTTTACAAACCCTTGTAAATCTGGCAATGCGTCAGGTTCCATGGATGTTGCGTGGGAACACCAACAGCAACATCCATGGAACGTGCCTTTCACACAGAGTAATGTGTGAAAAGGGGCCATATTTACAAGGCCATGAAAAGCCATGCAGAGTGGCTTTACGTGGCCTTGTAAATATGGGCCAGCCCACTGCGCCAACAGTGCATCAAATAAAGTGATGCACCGGCGGCGCAAGGTGCTTGTAAATAAGCCCTTGACTGTCCCAATGACTACGAGGCATCTTCCATGTGATTTAGTCATACTGCGCAAATGTAACCCAATGCGTGCTGGTTTTAAATACCTTGGGGCCTATTCACAAACTGCATTTTGTAGTATGTTTAGCAATAGAACTATTAAGGTACTACAAAATGTTATTCACTAACCTAAATGCTGAGTTCTATGCCTCCGTCTCTCCAATCTTTTAAATGCAAAGATCTCTGCCCCGACTGAGGAGCTTTTTGCACATGTAGATATGCATTTTAGTAGTAAATGTGGGAGGGGCAGGTAGAAGTGGCTGCAAAAAGGGGAGTTTCTACAACTAAAGGTGAGAGGTTTTGAAAGGAGTAAGGAAGGGTTAAGAGGGAGATATGGAGGGGTTCAGGGACATACTCCCACCCACAAAAGAGTAACACTATTGCTATTATCATACTCCACTTCTAAAATTACTACACACAAAAAGGTACCAAAACAGAAGTAAATGTACTCTAGTTCAGAGATGGAGTAAGTGCAGCACCACACATAGCCAACCACTGGTATTGCAGTACCCTCCGAAAGAAAATATTAGCCATACGGACTAGCAAACAAACCCCATTGGAAATAATGTTAAAATAAATTAATTAATTTAAACTTTTTAAAAATCTGTATAAATGTATGTTAAAGGTAAAGGGAAATATAAACTATAAATTTAAATTGTTTACTAAAAAGATTTCAATATATTTTAGTAACTTTTTAAAAATACTTTTAATAACCTTTTTAAATTTGAAAATGAATGTAAAGTTAATAAAAAAATATCTAAACTAATTACATTTAATTATATACATAACTTTAAGTAACATTTGTAATACTTTTAAAATAAATATATAAAATTAATAATTTAACATAAAATATTTTTAATCATTGTTTTTAACATTAATAAACGTTAAATTTTTTCCCTATACTTTACCATAGGGAGATCTAACAAAGGTCTCTGTCAAGTGTGTGGAACATCAAATACGTTTGTAAAGTCTATACTCGTAGTAACTTTACAGTTTTATATGATGTGTTTACTGCCTCTTCCTTTAGGTGGTAGGGACATGTAAGTCCTCACTTTTAACTAACTTTACACTTGTAGATGGTGAATATTCAAAAGTAGTAAAGTTACTCAAAAATGTAGGAGTAAACTTGCACATGTAGATCTACTTACATGTATGTTTATTTACCTTTTTTACAACACATAACCATAAAAAACCATGGCATAAAACTTATATGTCTATAACCTATAGCCACTGAAAGAAGAGACCTTCTCCCAGAGCTGGAAGGGCGGAGAGGGGTTCCTGGTGGGGATACGTCCTCCTAAGTCAAACGCAATATCACTATAAGTACCCCACTTACAATAAAAATTGGTTGGGAAGAAAGAAGCACACCGGGTGTCAGCTACTTACTAGTGGGAAAGGAAGCAAATCCTTCTTGTTAAGTAACCCTCACACACTCTAGTAGTGTCATGCTTCATCATCGGGTTCACCCTGACTCCTAAAGGTCAGGGTGGGCTCAACCATATTTCAGGGAGCACTTAGAAGAATATGGCCAGGGGGTTTAAAGATTAAAACTTCTCCTGCGTTTCCTGGTATCCCTTTATTTGCAGAACCGTAGGGGATATTAAAATTAGAAAAAGTCTATGTGGGTCGTCAGGAGGTGATGGTCCTATGACCCTAGTGCCAACATGTTTCAGTCCATAAAAAGTGGCCCAAAAGGGTCCCGGACTTTCTTCAGGGCAAAAATAATGTCCTCCCTGGTTAATTTATGGTATGGAATGTCCTATGTTTTAAGTTTGTAGAGGGCAGAAAGCTGCACCTATACGAAAAAACGGGAACAGATCACTTATCTCTTCTCTTGTTGTATATTGTTTTCACTCCATCTGTAAGACAAACAATTGAGGGAATTTGTATCTGCGCATCATTTTCCCATCCACACTGCGCTCTCATCACTTATACTTGCCATTCGGGATGGGTGTGTAGGTGCGACTGAATTCCAAAGCTATCGTACATATAACCGTGACTCACGGGGCTTTATTAAGTAAAAGCATACACTGGGATGTAGTGGCGATGTCAGTCGCATACTGCCACTCAACCCAAAATTGTGGTGTGATTACACATCACCATGTCCAAACACCATATGCCTCACCATCCATTCCAAATCGCTCCTTCTATACCGCCCGACATTCTCATTGTCTTACTTTCACTCATGCCACAATGACCATCATACCCCAATTTGGAGGTAAACGATCGTCTCAAGAGGTCGTGGTGCTGCTGGGGGTAGCCTTGTAGTCAGACTCTACAAACCGAGTCCGAAGTAAAGGGGGAGAGATAAAGGAAAACACACTCGCAACATTAGAAGTGGCGCAGCATTTTTATTTCTCATGTACCATGCCATTAGTATTGCTCATTTCCAAGCTCATCGCAGTCCCATACTCACTACTTTAAAGGTCCTGCCCTGCTGTCACACCTACTTGGTCCGCGTCTCCCGGCATTTGCACCATTGTATGCCGGAGACCGGCTTTTAACATGCATCCTGGCAGCAATTTCGGGCGGTCAGTGGGCGCAACTCCGCCCCCCGCGTGCGCACCGTGGTGACAGTCATGAGCGACTTTCACCATCAGGACTATACAAGACCGTCTGCATCATGGGAATTGTAGTTTCTCCCTTATCGATGACGGTGTGTGTACACCCAATTGGCGGTGGCGGTTGTCTGTATATTTGTTCGTGCCGTAATACTTTAAGAGGATATGTTATGATAAGCCTTATCAAAAAATTTCGTAAGGTCCATGTCGAGGGGATTCAAAGCGTCACTCCTCTATTTCAAAGAGTGTGAGTAGGTGTGCGAGCAGGGATAATCTCTGTGGCATTATGGTGATTGCGGTCCCCAGCCTCAACGTAACTCTTCGATACCCCTTCCACATTATTAGAAATGTTATTTTGAAAAGCAATTTCCTTATACGTCTTATTAGGGCTCAGCACCACATTTCCTCTAGTTGGAACACTTTTATGGAGAATGGTGTACCCTGTGTGGAGAAATGGATGCAAATAGCATCTCTACTGACTATATACTAACCTTAGTGCAAAGCAGTTAGTGTCCTTAGGTATAGTGTGATCAGAAAGGGTACTGCTAATTTATCTATAATTCAGTTGATTCCAAGGAATGGAATCTTTCAGTCCACTCACATGAGTCTTCATTCTGTAGACCCAGCATTGCTCCCTTTCAAGTAGTCTCCTTGCCACATTTATACCGCCTTTGACCCGTTCATTGATGGTCCACTCCAGGTATTTGTCTGTATGTCCTTTCTCAAGGTAATGGGCTGTCAGTTTAGTGGCTGAGATAGAGCGTCTGATTGTGCTCCTGTGCTCACTCACTCGCACCTTTGCCTTCTTGGTAGTCATGCCTACGTACTTGAGTTTGCATGGGCATGTTATTATGTATACTATGTTGTCTGTGTTACAGTTCGTATGATCGCGTTGTTCCCAGGGGTAGTCAAGGCCTAGGTCTATGTGTGAGGTGTGGGTGGTGAACTGACATATTACACATGAACCACATGGATAATGGCCTTTAACTTGGGGTTGGTTCCACAGAGTGAGTTGTTTGTTTTGTTTGGGTTTGTAAGTGTCTGTGTGGACCAACGTGTTTCTAAGGCTCTTATTGCGCTTGAAGGAGAACATTGGTTTCTCAAATGTGAGTTGGTTCGAGGTCAAAATTTTCCATTTGTTATTGATAATCTTCTTTACGGCATTGGAAGAGGATTTATATGTAGTAACACATCTCAGTGCCTTTGTTTCTGTTTTTGCGTTAGTTTCTAGCAGGGCGGATCTCGGGGTGTTGCGGGACCTCTTGCGGGCCTGGTCAATTACCTTCTTGGGATAAGCTTTCTCTTGCAACTTCTTTGTTAATTTGTCTGCCTCCTTGTTGTAGCTGTTGAGGTCAGAACAGTTCCTCCGAATCCTTAGATATTGGCCGATAGGCAAGTTCTCCCTTAGTGACCATGGGTTGGCGCTCTCGAAGTGTAGTAGACTATTACGATCAGTAGGTTTGGTATACAAAGTGCTTTCCAGCCTACCACCTCTTGCTACAATGTTGACATCTAAGAAGGATACCACTTCATTGTGCGCGGACATTGTGAATCGTAGAAAGGGGTTTAATTGGTTCATCCAATTTGCAAATTCCTTTGTGCTTCCCTCGTTTCCTCTCCAGATGATCAGAATAACATCAGTGTATCTGAACCATCTGCATATCTTGCCAGAGTATGGATTGTTGGACCAGATATGCTCGTCTTCCAAATTGCTCATGTACAAGCACGCTATACTAGTAGCAAAAGTACTGCCCATGGAAGTCCGATGGACCTGCAAGAAGAGTTGGTCTTCATACTTAAAAAAGCTTTCAGTGAGGGCCAATTGCATGAGGGTCATGATCCATCTGATTGGTGCTTCCCAAGGCCAGTCTTGAAACCGTAGTATGTTCTCAATCACGCGGAGGAACTCCTCTAGTGGGATGCTGGTGTATAGGGCCTCCACATCCAGACATATCATGATGTTTTCTCCGGGATCGTATTCCAGTTCAGCTAGGAGATTCAACAGATGTTTGGTGTCCCTGACGTAAGATTTTATCTTAGTGACAAAGGGTCTCAGGAACCAATCCGTGTATTTGGACAGGGGTTCCAAGACCGACCCGATACCGGACACAATTGGTCTGCACAGGGGTGGAATCCTACCCTTGTAGATCTTGGGTATAGTGTAAATTAAGGGGATCCTAGGTTCCTCAGTGATGGGGAAGTCTATCTCGTTCTTGGTGATCAAGTTATTCTCTAGGGCTTCCAGAGTCAATGTCGAGATGGTCTTCTGAAGGAGTGTAGTTGGGTCCCTCTGTATTTTCTTGTAGTGTCTCTAATTCGAGAGGCTTATCATAACTGTTGGAAGTGGGGGTCCTTATCCCTCACCGCCGCCACCAACTGCTGGAGGCGGGAGTCCCCGTCCCACACCACTGTTGCCAGGTGCGAGATCCGGACCCCTCGTTTCAACGTTAGGCTAAGTAAGGACACCGTCTGAGATAGCCCTGCTCGCCCCCTTAGTAGCTTGGCACGAGCAGCCAGGCTTATCTCCAAGGCACGAGTGTACAGTATGTGCAACCACACTCACAGCAACCCAATGATGTCACCACTAATAGACTCCACACGAGTTTTTATAAAACAAGTATAATCTTTATACAAGAAGATATACGATATGACCACACGATACAAAACCAACATATAATAATGGGTAGTATTTCTTCCGGTGGATTGGTAGGTTCTAATCCCAAATACCGCTTCTAACCAACAGTTAAGCTGACTTGTAACCGTATCCAAAAGGTTAGGTAGGTCTTATTGCTAGAATCACACACGTTGCAAAAGAAACGAAATACTGCAATGCGTAACGATATACTCCTGAACTGTGCAATAGATAAACAATGCCATACGTAGCGCCACAGTCATGTACTTTGCAATAGAAGGAATAATGCAATGCGTATCACCACCAGCATGCCCTGTGCAAGGAAGAAACAAAGCAATGCGTCACGCTACAATCATGTACTGTGCACTGAAGAAATAATGCAATGCGCCACGTTATAATCAGGTACTGTGCGATGAAGAAATAATGCAATGCACCACGCTTACAATCATGTACTCTGCAAGGGAAAATAACGAAGTGCGTAGCACACCCAGCATGTAGTTTGTCAGGCACAAATAGAGTCAGGCGTCATACGACAGTTCGATAGTTCGTTAGCAGCAATAATGCAAAGTGTAATACAACAGTCTAGGTGCTCCGTTAACAGTTGCCCCCAACATGGATCAATGATGACACAAAAGTACCGCTTCTCACTCCGGCCCCAGTACTGCCCCTCCTTGGGCCAGCACGGGCCTCAATCCGAGCCGAAGCAACAGGCTCACGCAGCTGCCAGGAGCGAGAGGCCGAGAGAGTGTCCCTCCGAGCCCGCACCCAACCCAGGTGGTGATCCACGTTACCTGGGGGGGCGCGACCCCACTCTCCTCCCCTCCTTCAGCGACTTGGGCCTTGATCCAGAACTCCGTCAATGGGCACGGCGAGTTCGGGCCGGCAACTCCGCTCCTCCGGGACTGCCGGTCCGGGCCGCTACTGCTGCACTCCGAGGGCCCAATGACTTGGCCCCCCTTCCGGCGATCTCAGTGGACACTGAGACCCGCCCTCAGCACTTGTGGAGACTTACTTCGATTTCGGTGCACACGCTACCCAGGCACTCCTCACCAGCGCCTCTGGTTGCACCGCGACACGCACTCTGCGTGTCCGAGACTCGCCTCTTCTCTGGTGCACACGATGACCAGGTGATCGTCACCACGTCTCGGCTTGCACCACGACACGCACCCTGCACGTCCGAGTCTCACCTCTTCTCTCGGTGCACACAACGACCAGGCGCTCCTCACCAACGCCTTGGCTTGCACCACGACATGCACCCTGCGCGTCCGAGACTCACTTCTTTTCCCGGTGCACACAACGACCAGGCGCTCCTCACCAACGCCTCGGCTTGCACCACGACACGCACCCTGCGCGTCCGAGTCTCACCTCTTCTCTCGGTGCACACAACGACCAGGTTCTCTTCACCAACGCCTTGGCTTGCACCACGACATGCACCCTGCTCGTCCGAGACTCACTTCTTTTCCCGGTGCACACAACGACCAGGCGCCCCTCACCAACGCCTCGGCTTGCACCCCGACACGCACCCTGCTCGTCCGAGACTCAGTTTACCCCTGCGTGCCCACGATCACAAGGCACAACTTCTGAGGGTCTCAAGCTGCAAAAGCACGTGCACACCGCGTTGCTTGGGACTTCTCCGGAAACTTTTATGTTCCTGTGTTTCCAAACAGGGAGCCAGCTCACCTCGGGCCCTTGGGGTTCAGGACACAGCACAAAGCACAATCCTGTTCAAGAAGGGGGGGACACCACCCACTGCAATGTCCCTTCAGTCTCTTCCTTAGTAAAAGCTACAAACTGCAGGCCAGTCCCAGATCATGAAGCAAGGGTCAGTCCTATCCAGCAGTCTCTTCAGCAACTTCTTTCTTGGCAGAGGTTCTTCTTGACCATGAAAGAGGTCAAAGCCTTTGCAGACTCGACCTGTCCATTTCGCCATTCAAAATTACACCAAATTCTAGGGGTTTCAGTTCTCTTAGTTATACCCCTTCATGTCTTTGAAGTTCGTTGTGCTCAGGGGTCCCTGACCCCTGCCTAAATCAGTTCTGGGTGTCTCCCTCCCAGTGTCACCTTTCTCCCTTTGATACTGGGGGTCTGGACCCTTAATCACTCAGCAGGAGATGGGTCAATTGTTTTATAGCTGCAACACAGGCCTCTTCACCTCCCGGGGTTTCTCCTCGCATACTCTCCAGATGCAGGTCAGCCAGGTGCCATCTCACCCCCTCCCATCTCAGATCCAGACAGTCAATCCACATTCAGCAGAGTCACACAGAAATGCTTAAAGCACAAAACTCAGCCACTTTCTAAAAGAGTGGTTTCTGAACACACAGTGACAAAACCACTTTCATAGAAAGATGTGTTATGACACTGTGAGTTCATACATACTAAACTTCACCTCTCCATTATACACTTATAGGAAACTAGGCTAACAAAACACCATACCCAGCCTCCCCCATTCTGTCCTATGGGCAGAATGGCCTTTCACCAGTGAAGACGAAATGGAGTGTTTTTTCACTGTCAGGACATAGCACACACCTCAGTTTATGTCCTGCCTTTTACCTACACTGCACCCTGCCCAGGGGTTACCCGGGACCTACCACAGGGGTGCCCCCAGTGTACGCAAAAGGGAAAGTAAGGCCTGACAAGTGGTTGCACTTGTCAGGACAACATGCTAACTTAGCAAACTGTGCGCAGGCCCTACACTGAAGGGCTGAGTTCCCTTCTCTGCGTGCCCTTGCATTACTAGCCCTTGCACACACTGTGCACATCACTAGGGACTTTTACTAGTAAGGCAAACATACCAATCATGGCCAACCAATTACCATTGTACTTTATACAGGGAACCCTTGTACTTTGACACTGATCAGCAGTGGCAAAGTACCCAAAGCATCTAAATTGCCAACTCTATATCAGGAAAACGGTCTAGGGGGAAAGCAAAAAGTTTAGGGAACTTTAGCCAAAAAGGCCAAGTCCTAAAATAAAATATCCTCTTAAAGTATTACGGTACGTACAAATATACAGACAACCGCCACCGCCAATTGGGTGGACACACACCATCATAGATAAGGGAGAAACTACAATTCCCATGATGCAGACGGTCTTGTGTAGTACCGATGGTGAAAGTCACTCATTCCGTCATCACTGTGCGCACGCGGGGGGTGGAGTTGCGCCCACTGACCGCCAGGAATTGCTGCCAGGATGCATGTTAAAAGCCGGTCTCCGGCATACAACGGTGCAAATGCTGGGAGACACGGACCAAGTAGGTGTGACAGCGGAGCAGGACCTTTGAAGTAATGAGTATGGGGCTGCAATGAGCTTGGAAAAGAGCAATTCTAATGACACGGTACGTGAGAAATAACAATGCTGTGCCACTTCTAATATTGCGAGTGTGTTTTCCTTTATCTCTCCCCCTTTACTTCGGACTCGGTTTGTAGAGTCTGACTACAAGGCTACCCCCCGCAGCACCGCGACCTCTTGAGATGATCGTTTACCTCCAAATTGGGGTAAGATGGTCATTGTGGCATGAGTGAAAGTAGGACAATGGGAATGTCGGGCGGTATGAAAGGAGAGATTTGGAATGGACGGTGAGGCATATGGTGTTTGGACATGGTGATGTGTAATCACACCACAATTTTGGGTTGAGTGGCAGTATGTGACTGACATCGCAACTACATTCGAGTGTATGCTTTTACTTAACAAAGTCCCGTGAGTCACGGTTATATGTACGATAGCTTAGGAATTCAGTCGCACCTACACACCCATCCAGAATGGCAAGTATGGGTGATGAGAGCGCAGCGCGGATGGGAAAATGAAGCGCAGATACAAATTCCCGCAATTATTTCTCTTACAGATGGAGTGAAAACAATATACAACAGGAGAAGAGATAAGTGATCTGTTCCCATTTTTTTGTATAGGTGCAGCTTTCTGCCCTCTACAAACATAAAACCTAGGACATTCCGTACCATAAATTAACCAGGGAGGACATTATTTTTGCCCTGAAGAAAGTCCCCGACACATATGGGCCACTTTTTACGGACTGAAACATGTTGGCACTAGGGTCATAGGACCATCACCTCCTGACGACCCACATAGACTTTTTCTAATTTTAATATCCCTACGGTTCCGCAAATAAAGGGATACCAGAAACCGCAGGAGAAGTTTTAATCTTTAAACCCCCTGGCCATATTCTTCTAAGTGCTCCCTGAAATATGGTTGAGCCCACTCTGATCTTTAGGAGTCAGAGTGAACCCGATGATGAAGCATGACACTACTAGAGTGTGTGAGGGTTACTTAACAAAAAGGATTTGCTTCCTTTCCCACTAGTAAGTGGCTGACACCCGGTGTGCTTCTTTCTTCCCAACCAATTTTTATTGTAAGTGGGGTACTTATAGTGACATTGCATAAAACGTATATGCAAATATGCAGAGTGCACTATGGTATTCATTACCACTTTTGTGGGAGGGCGGCTGCTACCTTGGTTGCTCCTATGAAGCCACTGAAAATTTGGTGGATGGCCGCTGTCTTTTAGGCAGCTACGCACCCAGTTTTGTTTGTTTTTCACAAACAAACTCCCAAAGCTGGAATACAAATAAATAGTGACCTTGACACCCTGGGAGTTTTCCCCAGGGTGTGGAAGGTCATTATTTTTCTTTTCTGTTGTGAATGCCACGTTTTCCCTGCCAGTGCCAGTGATGGATTAAAAAAGACATCCTCTCTAAATAGGGCGGGTGATCAAAAGTGCTTAATCCAATGGCATCTACTTCATTGGGCCATCGAAGTAAGCTTTTCAATGGCAGAGTCAGTAGTGGTACCGCTGTTGGAAAGCTGACAGCCTGCCCTACTCATAAATGAAGTATGCAAAAAAGTGAATAAATGAAGTATGCAAAAAAGTGATGGGTGGAATGCCTGAATTAATCTCAGTCACTGGTAATTACTCAGGACACATTAAGGTCCACAATTATTTTGTACACCAGGCAACCTCAGTGTGGACCCAGCCACATGCAAATCAGTCTTGGCCCGGCCCCTAAAGAATATTGCAGCCCAAACTACCAAGCCAGGTCATCCTGGAACCAGATGACAAGCAAACACCCAAGACTGGTTTCACCCTGGTTGGTGCTCTTCAGTCACGTGTAGCTTGGCTACAGTGCTACAGGGAGTTTGGGACCCGGTCAAGATATCTATCTTCAAAATTTGTGCCTGATTTAGAATTTGGTGGATGAGACACTATTCCATACGCAAAAGTATAAATAAGGCCCTTTGTCTATTTTTCTCACCTCAGAATCCTCCAGAGGTGCAAGCGTTTTCTGTGACAAAGTCCTCTCGAAATCAGACACCTTTGCCTCAAGGTGCTGCTGACGCTCCAGAGACCTTGGAAATATAAGACTTTTCTCTAGCAGTTTCTCTTTGCTCACTTCTAAGATTTTCAGGATCTGGGGAACAGCACTTAGGGGCTAGAATTCCGTACAGCAGAGTCCACCATTGGGGTGCAGTCCAGGTCAAGTTGTAAATGGTCAACTGGTCACTTCAGGAAAAAGGCCTTTTGAAGCTTTTGATGCCTCTGTTGCCAGACAGGAGTCAGCCGGTTCAAGCTTGGGCCCAGATTTACTAAGATTTTGCATCAGGGTTGCGTCACTTTTTTGGCACAGTCCGATGAAAAATCTACTTTGGGACTTACTAAACCAGGAAAATCCTGATTTGTTTGGCTTTGTAAAAAAAGAAAAGTGACTCAGGCTGCCTTTCATTACCTTGAATCAGGTAGACATTACATGGGTGGTGCATGGGAGTTTCCATCTATTCACCCATTCATTTTCACGAAAACCCATATTTACAAATTGGTGAGTCAATCTGAGGCTGGCATAACAAGGAGAAATATCTTTATTTCTCCTTGTTTTTCTTTGCATGTGTGCTGCATTCTTTATTCCTACCTGCACAAAACTATCCTCACCACAATGCTGACACTCTTGTGGTATGATGCAAGTGTGCCTGCTTTGGCGCTAGGCAGCCACAAGTGTGCCAGCACTAGCAGAGAGCAGAAATGCGCCATATCTTTGAAAATATGCCACAGTTCTGCTCTCTCCCTTTCATATAATGCAGCACAGCAACTTCACTTGCTGCTTTGCATGAAATGTTAATACAAATTTACTTTGGAGTCCTTTTCTTAATCCTTCTTAGGGAACAAGTAGGAGGAGACCCCCACCACACAGGTCACAGACACCAGGTCCAATATTTTTCTGTTCCTGTGTGAGTCCAGATGTGTTATGAGGAGCTAGGGTTGAGGTGTCACTTTTTAAGAAAGCACTAGCCAGTGGGTGGGGATGACTCTTGATCATTTCCTAATCAATGGGCAAACAGTTCCCAAGGGCAAACTTCACTTTTGGAGCGCATCCTGTTTGCCTGACTGCAAATTGTTCTACATTACACAATTCCCAGAACAATCCAACATGGCAGAACTGCTCTCCCTCTGGAGGAGGTTGCTGGCCCAGTCAGAGATATGAAAGGTCCCCTCATTCTCAACCACAGCAAAAATGGTTCTGGGACCATTTCCCCCTCCTACCGGGTTGGCATCAGAAGGCTATACTCTACCCTGGGATTAAAGGGCTTGTCTTCCATAGGTCTCACTTTACAGTTAACTGTGTAAAAGCAGGCCTCATTCTGGACCTTTTTTTAAGTTAATGAAGTTCTTGAACCCTCCCAAACTGCCATTCCTTATCTAAGATGAGTCACAATTCTAGCATCCATCTTCTTTCTGAAAGGACCAAATGATTGTCTCTGCTTCAGGAGCAGTTTTCACACCTGATCAAGGGAAAATCACTGACGGGGGCAGCTACTAGTAGGCTAATGCTAATTAAAATACTGGACTTTCAACCAGGCAAATAATTAACTATTTGAAAGTGACATTTCCTCTATATTTATCAAAATCAAAACTCCATCTTTACCATTTAATTGTATTTTAATCAGTACTAAAACAGTGGTAGAATACTTCTGTAGCTTATTCCAAGCCAAACATACAACATGACTTTTTTAATCATGCTTTAGTTTTTATTGTAGAGCTGCTGCTGTCCTACACAGTGAAAATAGCCTTTGGGGACTAGTCACTGCAAGTGGCAATCCTATTTTCTTACATGTACCACTTGTAAATACTTGACACCCTGCCTTGTGCATTACCTAGGGGTGACTTAATATTTAACTGTCGGGTTCCTTCCTGCCAACAAGGGTTGCTTTGAGATGTTCACCTGCAGGTTTAAAAGGTGCAATAGTCTGTCTGCACAGGTAGGCCTGAAGTCATGTTTCCATTGTCAGCCTAGTTAATGGAAGTATGTGCTTCAGGCCACATTTAACCTCCATGGCATTGGCTTATTTCCTGTGCCAAGTAGTATAGCCTTAATGCAAAGTTGAATATTCCCATGTTACCCTTGTTTAGGGGTAAGTGTATATACACTAGGTACTGGACAGCAGTGCTCCAGAATGCAGAGTGAAAAAATCAGCAATACTAGTCAGTAAGAAATTGGAGGGATTGTGCAAAAAATGGTATTTTTTCACAGGGGATAAAATGAATGGTAAAGTAAAGTAAAGGGAGGAGGGGCATAGCAACAGAGATGAAGTAGATAGATGGATGAGATGCATAAGGTGAAGTGAGAAAGGTGAGGTAGCCTGAAAGAATGATACACTGAGGCAGATAGATGAAGTGTTAGGTAGAGAAAGAGAGTTACAAAGTCAGGAAAGGTTTTAGGTGAAGGTATAGAGGTACAGACCTTAAGATAGGTAAATATAGGTAAAAGGAATCAGAGAGAGGGAGAGGGGTAGTGTACACCAAGTGATGAGGTAGATAGAATGAAAAACATACAAAACCAGAGGTGAGCTGGAGGCAGATGAAAGTAGAAGTTGTAAGTTAGACAGGTAGTATAGTGAAAAATGGAGATGTAAGCTAGAGACAGAGTGGTCAGATAGAGGAGAATAAATGAAACAATGTATCCACCCCTGTCTACCTACCTTTGTCCCCTCACTGTACCATTCTATCTCCGCTTTCTCTGCCTCAACTGTCTTTCTGTTTCATATCTTTCACTTTAGCTCACTACCTCTTCTACAGCAACCTTCTTCCCTTTACATCTCTCTACATTGTCATGTGCCTACCCTGATCACATCATCATAATCAGGTAAAATAAGAAGTGAGAGAGAGAGGTGAAGAATAGAATGAGTGTTGGGGGGAAAAGATGTGATATAGAGAGACAAGTGAGGAAGAGAAAAAGAGGTGAAGTTAATACAGTGGTAGAGAGAAAGAGAGTGGTGTGGTAGAAAGATTGATAGAGGCAGAGGTGAGATATGCATACAAAAATAGTGAGGGAGATAAGATTGAGAGTGTGAGTTGAAATAGAGAGGAAAGTACAGATAAGGATAACTTAGCCAGTTAATAAAAGATAAGGAAAAAGAGGCAGAGAATGAGAGGTAGCAAGAGAGGAGTAAGGTAGTAAAAGAGATGTAGAGCGATCTAATATAGAAAGTAGGAGAGGAAAGGTAGAGAGGCAAGGTAGTGAATGAATTGTAAGATAAATTGAGAAATTAGGTGACGTGAGAAGTGGATTAGTGAGAGAGGAGGTACTGAGAGATGTGAGTGTGCCAGAGAAGTGAGTTAGAGAGAGCAGTGAGGTAGAGGGCTTGAGTGAGATAGCAGTGAGGTTTAGAGAAATATGGAGAGTGATAGACAGGTGAGGTAGATGGAAACAGAGCAAGGAAGAGGAAAGGGGAGAGGGAGACATAGCTGAGGTAAATAGAGGTAAATAGAGGGTATATAGAGACGAATATGTAGAGGTATACTCTGAGTGATAGGCAGGTGAGATTGTGAGATACAGGTACAGAGAGTTGAGGTGCAGAGACATGTACTAAAAGAAAGGAGATGTAGAGAGCGTAGGCATAAAGAGATGGGGTAGATAAATGACAATGTAAAGAGATGCAAATGGGAAGGTTGCTGTAGAAGAAGTAGTGAGATAAAGTGAAACAGAAAGACAGTTGAGGCAGAGAAGGCGGAGAGAGAATGGTACAGTGAGGGGACAGAGGTAGGCAGGCAAAGGGGTGGATAGAAAAGTGAGGTTGAATGAAGGGAAAAATGTAGTGACTGGTAAAGGACAGCATGATGAGACAAAAAAACGGCGCGAGTGAGATGAGGTAGAGAAAGGTGAGGTAGAAAAAAAAGAGAAAGAAAGGCAGGGTATAAAGAAGAAGGTGAAGAGCATTAGAGAGAGAGGCAAGGTAGACAACAGGTTGCACGAGAAAGTTACAGGAAGGCAGACAGAAACGTAGAGATAAGTTAGAGAGAGGTAATAGAGCACATGAGGTGGAGAAAGGGACATGTAAAAGGTAAATGGAAAGGTAAGAAAAGGCAGAGCAGAGTTAGTGGTAGGCAAAGAGATGGAGAGATGAGGAAAGAGAAGGAGATAGAAGATATATATATATATATATATATACAGAGAGAGAGAGAGAGAGAGAGAGAGAGAGAGAGAGAGAGAAAAAGAATCTAGTGACTGTCCCAATCACTTTACTATGGGGTGCCTTCAATTGTTGGGGTTTTGAACAACTGCCCACTTTGCCCTTGCCATAAAATGGCTGATAATAATCACTCTGTAATGGTAGTATATGAGTTTCCATTGAAAGGCAAATTTGATTTTCTTATAGCTTTGGTATCACTTGATGAATCTGCACAAAAGTTAACAACCAAATAGCAAACGTGAGTGTGTTTCAGAATATCATGTTTCATGCATATCCATCCAGGGAATGAAAAAACTTAAAAGGGGTAAAAAAAGATTAATGGCCATTTGCTCCTTAGACTTCCTAATGAAACTTGTCTACTGCTACAGCACAGAGCAGAATTACTTCAAACCTGGCATTAAACTAGAACAGTCCTCAGTAGAGTGCTTAGTCTGGTATAAATCCATTCCGTAGTTTTTGAGCTATTAGTGTTTGAAAAATGTGTTTGGTGGGCATCAAAGAGTTACAAATTTGAGATATTGTAACACTACAAATAATGTTTTTTCATTTGCCTATACCTTTAGTGCATGAAAAGTGATAGATACTTGGCATAGTTAGCTTAGTCTCGCCATTTTTAAACATGTTCAGATCCATCAAGGGGAGGCACTGTGAAAATGGAGAAGTCAAAAAGTGTTTGCTTGCTAATAGTAGCAACGTATGGCAAGCATTGAGTATGTTTAGTGGTCTGTGGGCATGGTAAGTTTTGTGCAGATCCATCAAGTTGGGGAAAGGGGTTAAAGTAGGGCAAAAACATTTTTATGTTCTAATAACTTTAGTGTTATTTGATGAATGTACCTTAAATTTGACAGGCTTTTTGTAAATTGGGCCCAGTGTAGGAGACTCAGCTTTCATGCAAAGGATGAAAATTAATGGTGTGGTCAAAATATCGCCGGTTTGGTAATACTTCTGGTGCACTTTCATTGATCTGCACAACACTTAGCAGACATTTATCACTTTTAGCTTATTCATTATATTTTCAGTTTCAGTTTCAAGCAAATGTGTTAAATAGGGGCATAGTTAGGAAGGTTGTTCAAACAGGTGTTTATTTGTAGACAACATAAGTGTTTTTATATGAATACATATGAAATTATGAAGGCTCTTAGCAAGTTAAGCCCAGTGCATGTATTTCTGGTTTTAATGAGATCCAATAAGAAGGGCATAAAGTTAAAGGGGTGGCATCACATTGGCTACATGTCATAGATTGCAAGCAATTTGACAGACAACTGTCATGTTTAACTTACTGCTGATATGTTGAGATTCGTGCAAATCCATCAAGGAGTGCATGGTTAATGTCGGTGTGCAAAAAGTGTTCATTTGCTAATAACTTAGGCACCCTTTTAACAATCTGCAAAAAAGCACTCTGGAGTTTAGATGTTTTCTTTTATGTTACTATGTTGAGGTATGCCTAGTGTAGGGAACCCAGGTTTCGTGTGAGTTTGACATGGTGGAGAAAAGTTAAAGTGGGAGGTGGGTCAAAAAAGCTATCATACTCTAATAAGGGTGGCTCCATTTGAAACATTTGGATGTAAGTTGAGATATCGGAATTGGGCTAACGTATAAACTGCAGGTACAGCTAGTGGTTGGCTGCATGGGAGTTTCGTTGCCATTATAAAAAACGCCATTGCACATGACCAAAAGCTAAGTAGAACAGTGGTTAGCCACAAGGTGGGTTTGCACAGGGCCTGGTCTTTGGCCCAGCTCTGCAGTCACCTTCTGCTGCATACAGCTGAAGGTTCTGCAAATTAGTGGTAGGCTGGAATATGATAGAGAGCTATTATCAGTCATCACCACACCTCCTACAAGCCCACCACATATATTCACACAACCACCAGTAAAACATTTTTACCTTTCTATCTAAAAAATATTTACTATGAAGTTATGGATGTGTTTGGCCATAACACATTAATGCATCTTTAACAAAAATATGAAATTCACTTAAGAAACCAAAACTAAAGATCAGTTATGATTATGAAATTAAATGGAACCAGCTCCCCCTTCGAAAGTTCTGTTATGGTTAGCTCCAAAACCATAGTTCACACAAAGCTTATGACTTCTACATATTTGTATAAATATTAAGAGGACTTCACATCTCATCTTTCAATTACAAAATATACACAAAGAGCTCATGCTGTTTCTATAGTCCTGGCAACCATTATGTTAATGGAAAGGTGGTATTGTAAGCTACTGTCACTGGTGAGATAATTTATGTCATTTGTGAAGTCAACTGATACATCAAGAGTGAGATTACGAGCTGTGCATTTCAGGCCATATTTATGTGTTTTGTGGCACAATGCAGTGCAACAAGTCACCTTGCTGTGCTGCCCTGCTTCACAGGGAAAGGACAAGAATGCGTCATATTTATCCAATACGGCACATTCCTGTCCTTTTCCTTTGCACTGGTGCTGTTTTGTCAGCCTAGTGCCAACGCAGGCACCTTGCACCATGGTGCAAGGGTGCCTGTGTTGTAGGCAGGATTGTTTGTATGCAGGGAGGAGCACCTTCCTGCACAAAAACAATCCTAAGAGGCGTTTTCCTCTTTCTAGGTGTGCTGCAGAATGCAGCACACCTAGAAAGAGGAAAGAACGAGGAGAAATATACATATTTCTCCTCATTATGCCTCTCCTGAGGAGGCATATCTTTTTGGCACATTCCCAGGTTTAGGTTTGGTAAATCTGGAACAGCATCAAAAACCATGAGGGTTGCTTGGGAACAACCACACAATGCCCATAGAACACCTTCCTTGCGTAGAGTAATGCAACGCAGCGATTTGCGCTCCATTGCATTACTCCAGATTATTTGCGTCACTCTTGCACCCCATTGTTTGGTGCAAGAGCGACGCAAACCAGGTCATAAATATGGCCCTTAGTGTATGAGTAATGTTTTGCATGGCAGGTGTGCAAGTTATGTGGATGCATTGTCCTATAGTAGAGTGAAGTGGTGTCTCATAGAGTGGTGGAAAGTGGAGTAGAATGGCATAGAACGGAGGTGCATAGAGTGAAGTTCAATGTTGTAGAGTGCAGTGCCGTAGAGTGGAGTGGCATGTCATAGAGTGGAGTGGCGTGTCATAGAGTGGCATGGAGTGTCATGGAGTGGAGTGTTATACAGTGGAGTGGCATGTAGTAGAGTGGATTATCTTTTCAGAGTAGAGTAGAGTAGTGTAGAGTATAGTGGAGTGGCGTGTTGTACATTAGAGTTGAGTGCCTTATTAGTACGTTTAGTTCCCTATAATAGGCATCTTTCTGAAGTGGCAGTGATGTGCTGATTAGACATCACCAACTGAGCTGGTTGCCATCTTTAGTAGCCTGAAGTAAAGCATTGTAAGTTATAGGAAGTGGAACGGTTGTGTGTCATTTAGCGCTGGGAGGCCCATTTGGGGTAGCCATGCGCGATACAAATACAACTGAATTGAATTCAATTGAATAGGTAGGTGTGTCCTTATGCTTACCTTCATAGATACCATATATTCTTCAGTTGTAACATTTATTTCTGTTCCTCTAATTTTTTGTCTGTATTTTTATTTATTACCAATCTCTAGATATTTTATCTATATTTGAAGCTTGCTTCTTTCAACCTATAATGCTGCAAGATTTACTAATGACACGCTCTTTTGTTCTACATCATCCAGTCTATCATTTATTGTTGCAAAGAACCTGGTATTTTTTCTCTCCTGTATTGTTTTCTGGTGTGTTCTCCTTTTTTTGCAAAGATTTTTTACCATAAGTCGTTTTATAGATTCAATATCTAGTAATAAATTGGATAAGGGTAGATGTTGTCTTTCTTGGTTGCAAGTATTCTGAATCCAGACTAAAGTACAACTGTATCTATTTTTGGGATGTGGGAGTATACAGCAGCTATGTTGATTGAGTGAGATAGATTGGCCTTTGAGCAAGACATAAGGAGTGATGTACCAGACTCAGTTGTACAAACAGTAAAAGCTCATAACACAGCAAGCAACAGATACATAAGGCATGGCTCATATTCCTACCAAGGTCAGCACGTAGTAGGAAATACATTGAAAGCACAGCTTACAAGAGGAAGATCTTCATGGTGAATCTAGGTATTTACAATTGTGATGGAAAGGACTACATGGCCTTCTTGTGAATCTGGCGAAAGAGAACCTGTATTCATAAGAAGCAGAATAAACATTGGCAAAATCAATTGGTCTTACTTTAATGTGCTACATATAACCAAAAACGTCCACAAATGCACGTAGACTAATTGTGCTCTGTCTTGCTCGTTGCAGGCTGCCTCTTTCTGTGCTTCCTATTCCTCTGCCTTGTTGCACCACAAACTTGTGGAATATAAACCTGGCAAGAAACATACGAAGCAGTGAAAGAGGCATGATTCACAAAGAAGGGCACAAATAGTTGTGTACTTGATCATGCCTGTTTTTGCATGCACTAGAACAGCAAAGGAAGACCTCTTGGCTTTGACTAAATGTGAAAGCATTGTCAATAAAATACTTGCAGTTTTTTACTAAGCTGTCACCCTTCAAAAGCTTCTCTGTCAGGTAGACATGGTTTAGTGGTGGTGCTATGCCCTTCCTCCTGGTCATTCTGCACTTAGTATAGCAGCGAGTACTGACCTCTCCAGGCCCAACCTGGAAACAGAATCTCTTCAGACAGCAGCTGTTTCAATAACCATCCATGGCACCCAGCAGGAAGCAGTCAGTGAACATGCCTCTGGAGCCCATGAACATCTTTCAGCAAAGGGAGGGAGCTGAGACTCAGGCCTACTGGAAGCTGCTTCCACGGCTCACCATGACCTGAGGGGGCAAGAGAAGACAAAAGCCTTGCCTCCGGGAATACTGATGACTCTGGCACCCTCTTCAGCACCGTGGGTCTGGTCCAGCACCGGTCGGAGACCTTGCTGCCCAGCAGTGAGTCTACAGCCAAGACTGGGCCCATCTGCGTCCGGGTGAGACTGGGATGGGCCCCCCCTCTTGCCTCTTGGCTCTGAGATCTCCAGGACCTCACCAGAATATTTGTGTTCAACTTAGCAAGATGAGTTTAACGCTTAGCTGCTTTCGGAAAGTGCAAGAATGAAGGGGGTAGCGTTATCCCACGCCCCTCCATTTCTATTGACTCCATGTTGGAAAGAGTAGTTGGGATTGTTTCCAATGAAATAAAATTGACGGAGAGAAGATTATCATTGGACTTTGGGATGTTAACAATGTCATTGGTTGATGATGAAAACCCAACTAGTAAAGATAAGTCTAAGGAGGTGGTACTCCCACATACCAACACTCCCTGCTCAAATACAAGCGCTGTAGTGGGTCTTAGCAATACGTCTGACTTGTTACACCCTGTGATATTACCAGAGGACACTTCTCCAGCCATTACTACAGCTGTAAAAAGAAAAAGAGCTCCTGGCAAGCAGGTGACTGCAAAGAGGAAACCGCCTAGTCAAGCTGTTATTAATAACAACCAACTTCTTTCTTGGGTACAGTCCGCACCAGCCCCCCCAGCCTCAACCTCATCCTCAACTATTGCCTCATACTCAAATCTTGGGTAGACAGGTTAATGATGGCTCTCCCACTGGCTGCACACTCCTTGAATTACTCTGTAGTAGATTTAGTTATATTCTTGAAGAAAAACTCAGGCCACTGCTGGAGTGCCTGTATAGCCTGGAGAAGTGTTTTGGTGCAGTTCATACTAGACCCCCGCCGATGGTTGCCGACAGGGGCGGGGGCCAAACAGCCCACAGCCCACAGCTTTCGTCCGCAACCTACATCTAGCGGGGTGTTTTTAACCCAGTCTACGGCCTTATCCTCAATTCCCTGCGCTGAGATAACTGATGCAGCTCACAAGAGCATCAAAGACTGGCTCAGCAAACCACAGCAGGGAATGGCAGTATCCGCTGCTGCTATGATTACTACGCAGAAGGAATCATTGTCTAGTAATAAACATACATGTCGTCCCAGGGGCGTAACAAAGTATGCGCCCAGTGAGGATCAACTGGACTTACCACCTGCAGCTTGTCCCTATGTAGTAGTTTTAGCCGGTGATCCTCCTTTGAGGGACTCCCAAAGTGAAACCTGGGAGGAGCTGTGGAATAAATGTATTTACTGGCTCAGTAAACATTAACATTTCATTCCCATAAGCTGCAATGAAATATTGATGGCACGGAGGGTGGGGTGGGTAGGCAGATCAAAAAAAGATATTGAGGGAGACTGCATTGCTGTCAATTTTTGTAGACCACTGAGGGTACGTAATATATTAAAACAGCAAGAGGTCATTGGCAGTACCAACTCAAACATTTGTTGCCTCTCCTTGGCTATTTTTATGAGCCCACAGCATTAAGAATCAAATCCTTTCCCCCAATTACTGCACATTGGAGCAGGATTTCCATTTTAGAAGGCCTTGATGGGTTAGACTGACTGAGGCCTGAGTCTATAGTGAGACCCAAAGGTAACAAGAATTGCCGCTAACCAGTTTTCAATATGTCGCTACATGGAGTTAGGATCAGCTAGTGGCCGTAAAAAATGACGGTCACTCTAGCATCAAGGCAATACAACAATTCATGTTAGTGTGAAAAAAGTGATGGCCGGCCAAATAGAGGTAAAAAAGTTCAAGCTATTCAGCCCAACATCACTTCTCAGTGTTTAGCAGAAAAAGAGCTTACAAATACATCGCTAAGGATTCCTTTTTTTACCTGACAGCAAAATGGAGCAGCCAGGGCCAAGTTCAACACAGGACAACAACCCCCCAACAGCCAGGATGACCACCCAGAGTCCCAGGCGAGGAGGAAGAGAAAACGCAGATACAGTCAGGAAGAGAATGCGATCCTGATTACTGAGGTGACGGAATATCAACACAAGCCCTTCTTTCCCTCCATGGTGTCATTGGGGACCAAAAACGCTATATGGTAATCCAATGTCAACAAGGTGAACTCCATCGCAGAAGTCAAGAGGACAGTGACGGACTGCAAGAAGCGCTGGCATGATGCCAAGCACAAAAGTAAGCAGAAACTGGCGAGCAATTGACAGGCAGCATTGTAGACCGAAGGTGGCAGTCCAGTGTAGTTTGTTTGAATTTTTGTGCCGTAAACGGCTAAGAGTTGAATTTCCATTGACAACTCATGTACTTTGCGAGTTTTTTTATTTCGGCTATGAAAACTTCACACTAACGTGTAGTGCGGTTAATAAAATAATGCTTAGTGGTATTTGACCTGTATTTGTTCCATTTTGTTTAGCTGTTACATGCCTGGCAACAGTTTATGGCTATGGCATGTGAAATTTGTTGTGTATGTGGCTTTCATTGGTCAGATGTCTTTGGTTCAAAATGTATCTGGGCTCTCTACATGCAAACCTTTCACAATGTTTGATTGGCAATGCATGCAATGGTACAAGTGACAATGTTTTCCATATGATGTATGTGTGACTACATATGTGGCAAGTACTTACCCTATTCCAGTAAGGTGTCTACCACTGTCATAGGGTTGAGACACACACATATGTGTCAACCAAGCATGTACTACTTGTGTCAAAGATTTGGGGGCACGCATGCAAGGCACAAATGCCAATGGGACATCACTTTTGTTTATGTTCTTCTGGTGTTAAAAACATTCCCATATTTACAGGTTTGCGCAAAGCTAGTTATCCTTGAATTACGCCACCTTGTTCATATTTGCCTTACCACAGCACTCCACTACAGCAAAGCGGTGAACAACTGGTGTTGGGTTGGACGTTCCACCACAAGATCCATAGCTTTTGATGCGGCTCCAGATTCACATCTATGGGTCTGTGTCAAATTTGACAGCTCGGAAAATGCAACATTAGACAGGTAAGACTAGGAGACATGTATTTAGTTCTCGTGCATTTCAGCTCATTCCATGTGTGCGCATGCTGCATAACACATGGATGAGGCAAATCCCCTTTCTAGATTATTTTTGTGCTGTAAGGTGTCCCTTCATGCACAGAATAAATAACCATGCAGCGCAGTCATACTTGCTACAAGGCACAAGTGTGCCGGCACTGGCACTACCCAGATTTATTGGCACCAGCGCAAGTGCACACACAGGGATGCACCATAAATATGGTGCATATGCCTCATCCCTCTGTGTTGAGACAAGACAAAGCACCGTGCTACCAATTTTTGCAAAACCCCAGCCTCAGACCTTTCATCATAGATTACCCCTAACATTTCTGATTGGGAATTTGCTGTTTCAATGAGTGAGGCATGGACATATAAGTGGATGTATGTGACCTTATGTGATGTTTTATGACGCATGGTGGTGCACAGTGTCCACTATAGAGACACTATACAGAAGTTAGTAGATGTGTTGTGAGGTTGTACAGAACTATTGAACTAGTATCCTGCAAACATTGCAATGCAAGACGCCTTGGGGCCAGTGTAGGCCCTAGCTTTGACAGTATTTGGTATCCATTCATTGTGTGTCTGCACTGGCAATAGCAGTGCAGATTTCCTCTATAACACTCACGATATGCCCTTGGAGACGTCGTTGTTAGCTGCCAGGCTTATGTTGGCATCAAAGACACTGGGGAGGAACCTGGAAACCTGCCTGTGATACTCTTGCCACTCTTGCCACTCTGGCGGTGGTAGGTTGAAAGGTTCCAGCGCCAGCATGTGGAGGACAGTGAGTAGCTTGGTCTGTGGAGGGATGTTGGTGCAGTGCCGGGATGTGGGCTGCAAGCCAGGCACTATCTGGTTCAGGAGGTGGAAAATGGACCCCTTCTTAAGCATGTAATGGGCTATGACCTCCTCTTGCCAAAGGTGAATGAGGGTGATCCTCTGGCGGTAGACCCACTCTCTTCTACAGCACTACCATGGAGGTGGTGGTTGTCATGACCCTGCTTCCCCCTGTCCTTGCACATTGTGCGCACTCATGCTTGCCCAGCCTGGAGTGTAAATTGTGCTAGTATTATGGAACTGTCCCACATGTTGGTAGTTTAACTGTCCCAATGTATCATGTGTGCTACTGATCTGAGTGATCCCTGTTGGCAGTGTTTGTTCCATCAATTACATGTTTGTGCACTCTGGATATATCCAACAATGATTGTATAGATGAGGAACATAAGTTAAGCAAAAGACATTATGCACGTTGCTTTCGCAACCATGGCACGCACACATAGCCTAATTGATGGTGACACATTGTCAGCACACCTCCACGTGCGGCCTCTCGAGCGCTAGGCTATAAAAGATGCTCAAACTATCTGCACACGCTGGCCGTCATACTTTACCGGAGCGCCACCTGTATTCGGCGATGATCTTCCAGGCTGGGCATCTCTGCTCCCCCAAAGGTTTCTGGTTGTTCGTCTCTCCTTCTTCCATGGTTCCCGATGGCTCCAGAGAGTCTCTGGCTTTCCATGGTTCCCTGTCTCCATCTTCCTTTTGCTGATGTTCCAGTGGCGCAATGTGCCACGGCATATTTACAAGGTCACGTAAAGTTACTTTATGTGGCTTTTCATGGCCTTGTAAATATGTGCCCCTTTCATGCAGAACACTGTGTGAAAGGGGCATTCCATGGGTGTTGCTGTGGATGTTCCCATGCAACACCCATGGAATCTGAAGCATTCACAGATTTACGAGAAATCGTAAACATGGGAATGTGTCAGAATCTAACGTCACCCCAGGGGTGGCATTAGGGAGGCACAACGAGGAGAAATGTTGTAAATTCTCGTTTTTTTTTTCCTTTTTCTATGTGTGCTGCATTCTGCAGCACTCATAGAAAGAGGGAATTGCCTCTTGTGATTGATTTTGTGCAGGAAGCTGTCCCTTCCTTCACAAAACCAATCAGCCCCGCAATGCAGGCACCCTTGCACCATAAGGCAAGGGTATCTTAGTATGTGCATGGAGTCCATTGTGCGTCAATGCTGGGGTAAAGGGCAGGAATTCACTGTATCTTATAGATACAGCGCATTCCTGCCCTTTTCTTTGACACAGGGCAGAGCAGCAACATTCCTTGCGGCACTGCCCTGCGCCAAAACCTCATAAATGAGGCCCCTATTATACAAATGTGTTAGCGTCATTTTTAGGACTAGGTCATTTCTAGCAGTAAGAAACTGCCACTGTGGCTTAGCGGCAGTCTTTCTTTTTTAGCGACATACAAGCAAATCCTTGTAAATATTGCATTGAGTTTTTTGCAGGAGTTTTTTGCGAAAACACCTACCTTGCATCTCATTTTTGGTAAGTCACGCCAAGCGAAGTGGCGCTGTGAAAATTTTACGTTAACGCTAAAAAAATTACGCTAACTGGGCTTTCAGCAACTTTTAAATATGACAATAAAAAAAAACGCTGTAGCATCCAAAAAATTGAGGCTGCAGTGGTGTTAAATCCATGTAAATATGCCCCCCAGTTTTGTAATTAACACCGTGGCAATTGAGTCTTCCCCCAATGCCCTACCTAGATTGAGTATAACATCGGGCCATGACGATTGTACATTAAATATTTGAGCTGGAACATCGGGGGTTTGCAATCTAAATTGATGTGCCCAGACTGGGGTTTCTTTTATTAGTCAATTTGGCATTTTAATGTTCCAGACGACCTGGGCGACACATGAAATATTTGTCGCTGGCTTTGCATGTTATTACAATCTAGCAACTCCCTCTAAATCAGGCTGTGCAGTAGGCGGGTTGGCTATCTGGGTGAACATTAAAGCAGGAGGTTGAGTGAAGGCATTAGACATTGTTGACAGTAATTTCCAGGCAGTGAGGTTCAAAAGAGGTCCAACAATATATTTAATCAATTTTTACATTAATGATTTTACCAATGTGCCAAATACTAAATTTCCAGTCTTGTTTGAATATATATCTTCTTTACAAAGTGCCGTTGGAGATAGTGGACAACTAACCGGCCTTTGCCTTGGCGGTGATTTTAATGAAAGATTGATGCTATCAAGCACCCCCCTAATATCTCTATAGGAACTCCGTTTCTAACTCTAACACTATCACCTATGAACAGAATAGATCTGATGTTAGAGGTTCAGGGCTGACACCACTTCTGGTATCTTGCTATTTAGATAATGTTATGGATATTGTAGGTAATGGCACAGAGTCATTACCCACCTTTCGGGGTTGTGGCCATACATCTACAATTGATACTTCTTCATATTGTCTAATTTAGAGGGTTTGCTGCTATCAAGAAAGGTTTTTCCTTCTAACCATGGCGATCACAACCCAATTTAGGTAGTCTTTACCCTGACTCCTAAACCCCATAACACCACGGAAAGCAGAGCAAGCAATATTGAACCCTCGACAGATGGATTAAGATTAAAATCAAAAGCAGTCGCACCCGCATACTTGTTCCAGGAAGTTATTATAGAGAACCTGCCTGTGGTCACGACATGTCTTACTGAACGTACAGATGCTTATCCAGCAGCTGTGGCCTTTGCACAGCTCTGCTCTCTCATTAAGAAAGAGCTTATGCGACCCATCAAAACATTTATTTATAAACCCAGATGGTTCAGTCATGAGTGTTCCATTGCTAATCATCAATAACGACTGGCACTTAAGGCCACCCTGAGGAACCCCCAAGTGGTGACCGAGTCACGTAAGATATACAAGCAAGTCACCACAGCCAGAAAAAAGGAAGTATTAGATCAGCAATGGGACTCTGTAGTCTTAACGGCCAACAACAAGAACAGCAAAACTTTTTGGATAGCAGTGAAAGAGATGAAAAAGTTTAATCAGATAGAGTCAAAGATCGGCTGTAATATCACTAGTGAGGCCTGGGAAGTGCATTTTAATAATATATGTGCCTCCATTTCTACTGATAGTGTAAACCTGCTTGATTCAAATTTTGCTTTAGTGCAGTTGACCTTGGGGGAAGTTGAGGATGCAATAATTCATAGCATTGGGGTAAGGCCCCTGGCCCTGATGGGGTACCGATAGATCTTCTTAAATACATCCCGGGATTCTAGGCCCCATTACTATTAATGTTTTTAAGAGCTTAGCCCACTCCCCCTTACCAAGCACATGGTCAACTTCAATAATAGTCCCTATTTTTAAAAAGGGAGATCGCTTGAAGCCTAGTTGCGATAGGCTTTAATAGACACAATCCTCAAAATGTTCGGCAGGGTTTTATACAATTTGATAAAGGAATGGGCAGGACAGAAGTACATTTATTAACCCTGCCAGTATGGTTTTAGATCCAATATCGGCACAGTAGAGCAGTGTCTTAACCTTAACCTTCTAACTGGAAAATATATTATAGCCCAAAACTCTCCAATATATCTTGGATTTATGGATCTGACCACAGCGTTCGATAGTGTGAATCGCTCAACGCTGTGGTCTATTCTTTTAGCTCTTGGTACGGACAAAGCACTGGTGCACTTTTGAGCTTATTTGCACAGCGACATGAAGTCCAGAATAAGAATAATCCCCCAGGGGGAGGTGTCTCAAGATATTGGCATATTTTGGGGCATGAGACAAGGATGTGCTTTTATTTATTTTGTATATAAATGATCTTCATCCTTTCTTATTAACCACCACCCCTGATGTCCCTAAAGCTAAAGGTTCATTTTTACCATTGTTGTTGTACGCCGACGATGCCATACTGATGGCTCGCACCCCTAGGGCTTTGCAACTGTTAGTAGAAGGCTTTGTAAATTTTATGACCTCGCTGGACTTATGTGCTAATTTAAAAAAATCTTATATTATGACTTGCGGCCCGAAGAACTATAACTTTGCTTTTCTTGCTGTGGGTGAGTCCAGCCTAAAATGCTCCAGCACTTTTTCTTACCTGGGACTAGTCTTTGCCGATAATGGATCATAGACAGCACACGTCGCGCAATGTAGGAATAAATTCTCCAGGGCGATTTGTTCACTGTTCAGTTTATCGCAACCTAGAAGGGGAGATGCCCTTCTCCCACTCCTGCAGATTTTTAGAATGCAATGCCTCCATATAGCTACATATGGGGCTGAGGTATGGGGTATTAACAAGTGTAGTTTAATACAGGCAGAAGAAAATAGATTCTGTAGAAAAATCTTAGGTGCTCCCATTTCTTCCCCAAATTTTATCTGCCATTTTGAATTGAATGTACCCTTTATTGAAGACTATATTAGTGTTCGCCCTTTGCTATTACGGTTAGCAGTATGGAGAAACACGGTGGCAAGCCTCACTAGGGATATCATCTTAGATTGCCTCTCTTGTGATAAAGGTCGGAGTATCCCATGGTTGGCGACAGTGGAATCCCATTTGCGTAAGGCAGGTTGTCAACAGTTGTTAGAGAACCCCGACGGCCCACATACTATTAACAAAAAACAGCTGCATGCAGTTTTGTTTAAATCCCTGCAGGCTGAAAGATTGGTGAACGAGACCGCAAAGTTCAGTGTAGCAGCCTATGTGAATATTGGAGCAAATGGATACATCGCAAGAGATTTAACAAAACATTTGGGGCGCTGGGAGCATAGTCTATTGTTTCATTATAGGGCGGTCACTGTTAAATATTTGTCATGTTTTCCTTTAGGCTTTCAGGCAAATCTAGATACTTCTCCCTGCCCGTGTGATGAGAGCTCAGGCCAATCTATGTTACGTTTCCTATTCTTCTGCTGTTTTTACTCCATTTACACAAAGAGCATTTTGTTACCCATAATTAAGAGGCCCAGCATTATCGATTTTAGAGAAGCATATAGTAAGCTGCTGCAACTTAATAATGATGAGTGTATCATTCAGGTGGGCACGTTTCTGAAAATTGCTGTTCGGGCTCATTTTACAATGAACAACAATTAGAACTGCTTTATAGTTTTATTCCTGTCTGATGACAGGCTGTGAAAGTCTCTCTGAATTTTATACTGCTTTTTATGAAATGCTTGTTTTAAGTGTTTTAAAAATACCTATTGTGGTTTTTAAATGAACTTTTATGGATACTTTTGTACCTGAATAAAGAATGAATTGATTGACTCTGGCGTTTTAGCAGCAATCTCCTACCGAGGCAGAATGTGGAGGCTGTGCCTAGCTGCTGTGTTACCTCTGCTCGCCTGCTGGAGATGGCAAGAAGACAAAAGACCATCCTTTGAATAAGCCCAGGAGAAAGAAGCTCCTGCATCTCAGCTGGCCACTATGTATGAGAGAAGACTGATTTCTCTTCCAAAGCGGCTATCTTGGAAAGGGTCAATCCTACAAGTTGCTATTGAACAATACAGCAGCTATGACATTCTCTTTCCAAAGGCCAGATATTTCTGGGGTATGTACTGTAGTTTTTTGTACTCACATGACTATTCTAGAGGATTATTGTTTGAATTTATGACATTTCAGCTGCTTATTGACAGCAAGGGCTGGGGAGGAGAGTGATATCCATTCTCCATCTCAGTGATCTCTTGCTGTCAGAAAGGGCTGCATCCACCTTTTTGACCCTATCCAAGGGGGGAGGAGAATACTTTGCAGGTGTCCTGCGTGCAATACCTGCTGAACTATGGATTGGGGCCTATAGCTTCTGGCTGCGGAGAGACAGAGCGTCATCTTGCCACACCCTGGTACTGTCTGGCCTCTTCTCTCCATGCTTGCTGCAGCAACTGCCTCTTCACATTAACAGGCTGATGCAGCCTGGGGCAGCCTGGAGTGTGTGCCCTGGTGGCATACTTGCCACTCATGCTGAGAGCTGTAAGAGGGTTTGCAAGGGTGCTGCCCTGTTTTTCACTTGTTCATCAAGGGCAGGCTGGGCACTTTTATTGAGGGGCACGCTGGTGGTATGTACTCAAGCCAGACAAGCAATGGAAAGGCAAATAAAGTATTTATTCACTAAAATGACCTGTTGCTCTACACCAGCATTGCCATCACAAGCTTGGTGGGAAAAGATCTTCAGTTGTTTTTCCACAGCAGGCCATGTTTGTGAAGGGCATGCTGGCATAATGTACTCAAGCCAGTGTGAATAGTGAATGTTCTTTGTCAGCCACTTTGTAAGTGGACTAAAAGCTGTGCTGGTCAGTCATAAATGAGATGCCATAAAGAGGCTCATCAGCACCCAAAACTCCTCTCTCTATTCTTTACTGTTTGTGGTATTGCATGCTATGGCACATTGGTTAAAGCTGTATTCAGCCAAACATAAGATTGACAATAAACAGTTCTGAAAATCCGTGCAAACGTAACCAAATGAAAAAAACGTGTTATATATTTAAATTCAAATATTAAGGTGCTTCCACTCTGCGTAAATTGATAAAAAGGAATTTATAGAATATGATTAGTACAGTTACTTGCACAGCAAACCAATCAAACTGTTAACTTCTAAACCACCTACTTGAAAATGTTTTTCATTCGACAGAAACATGAGAAACGCAACGTAATAGAATGGACTGTTCTGCACAGCCATACATACGGACATAGCAATGAAGGTTTAGCACATTAACCTTCAACCTGTTTCAAATACATTTCCACAGTCAAGGACGCTAAACTGATACTTTTTGCATACAGAGACACCGAGGCTGCAACTGAATTTCAATCATTTTTGAAAAGCAATGAAAAGAAATGATTGTTCACAACAGTTTAAACATGCACTTTTAGAAGTGCAGACTAGTGAGACCTGTGTATGCTAAATGAACCAAACCCATGTTGAGCATTATTTTTCTAATGAAAAAATAATTTCCCACATTACATTACATACCACTCCCCCATGACATCATAAACGGCAGCATTAAAACTACCCATGCATAATGTTTCCCAGCATGCAAAGAACAAGACCTTTTTCCGTACCCAGCATGCTTGGGAGCATGGACTGGCCACCATCCAGGCGATTTGCTGAATGGGACGGTGCTGATTCAAGAGCCAACATTTGTCCAGATCAATGATCGATGGACCCAAAGCCTCCCTTCAAGCCTGGACCACAAGAATAAACTGGACGTAGTCTTTGGTCATGACTGGTCTGCTTTGTGGCAGAAGCCCTTGCACAAAACACCAGTGTAGGAAAGTAGAATCTGCTTCTTATGGTTACCCCCACTTTTTGCTTGATGTAATGCTGTTTTTGACTAGTCTGACTGGGATCCTGCTAATCAGGACCCCAGTCTATCTGCTTTCTCCCTAAACTGTTATGCTATGTAATTAGGTACATCCCAGATTGGATACTGGGGTACACTTGTCAGTCCCTAGTATATGGTACCCATGTACCCAGGGCATAGGTACCCCAGAGGTCTCCCATGGGCTGCAGCATGTATTATGCCACCCATGAAAGATCATTGATTTGATTGATACATTTATAAAGCACAGGCTGTCACTCCGAAGGGAGCATCGTGGCGCTGGGCGGAGGAAAGTGATGGCGGAACCGGTGGGGGACCCTATATGAGGGATAGGCAGAATTTGTCTGAAGATCCAAAAATCCAAGTCTTCAGTGCCTTCCTGAACTATGTCTCTGTCTTCAACAACCTCAGATGTGTTGGAATGAGATTCCAGGCTTTAGTTCCTAATGCGGCTACAGTTTTTCCTCCCTTGGTTTTAAACCTAAAACACGGGGGTTTGAGGAGGTTTGCCGACGAGGATCTTGGAGTCGTGGCCGTGGTGTAAGGGGTGAATCTGGCTGAAAGGTACGTTGGGCCTAAGTTTAGAGATGCTCTGAAGGTGATTAGGAGTATCTTAAATAAGATTCTCTTATGCAGTGGAAGCCAATGGAGGGTTTTAAGTGCTGCAGATGCGGAGGACTTACGTGGTAATTTCAGGACTAAGCGAGCCGCTGCGTGTTGTACCACTTGTAGTCTCTTTAGTGTTTGTTTATTTACTCCCGCTAAGAGGCTGTTACAGTAGTCTAGACGTGAAAGGATAAAAATGGATCAAAATGGAACTACAGGCCTGCCATTGGAGCCTGTGTAAATTGGTGCATGCACCACTTACTTAAGATATAGGTTAACTATATCTAAGGGTCACTGCACTTAAAACCTATAAACCACCCTTATAGCAGGCCTTTACAATCCTTTTTTTTTTTTTTTTCAATAATTTTTATTAAGTTTTCAGAAAAAGAGAACATGTAATAATCCAATAAACACAGTATAAATAAAGTACAATGAATAATTGTAAGAGAAAGGTATGAATGATAGAGGAAGCAAGAAAGAAGAGAAGAGAAAAAGAAAGATATAGAAGAGAAGAGAAAAAAGAAAAGAAAAGAAAGAGAAGAGGAATAAAGACATTTATAGACTAGGAAAGAATAAGAGATTAAGATGTAGGTGCATGTGCAGAAAGATAAGAAGTAAAGGGTAACCAAAGTAGATCAGATTTAATTTTCTGAGACAAAGTAAGAGAGGAAACAGTAGTAATTCTGTGTTCATCGCAAACAAAGTTCCACCAAGTTAATAAAGATAATTTAGAATTGTCTTTCCAACAGGACAAAATCACTTTAAATGCTAAAGCGATAAATAAGTCAAACAACAAAGTAATATTATTAGAGACACCAAAAGCAGGTGAGGAGGAACCTAGGAAAACATTTTGCATTGTTAACGGAATATTACATTGGAATATTCTCATACATTTGGACCAAATAGATTGCCAAAATTTAAAAACATTTGAACATTCATAAAGTTGGTGAAGAAAAGTCCCCGTAGTTACAGAACAAGACCAACACAGGGAAGAGGAAGTAGGGGAAAACTTAGCTATGTGAACAGGGGTAATAACAACTCTACTATATATGAAGTACAGGGATTGGGTTATACGAGCTGCAACAGAGGTTTTAAAGAGCTTGAGCCATATTTGTCCCAAGAGGGAATAGGTAATGACAAAGATAAGTCTGTTTCCCAAAGTAATTCGACCGGGATTAGGTCTCTCAGAAATATGAGATAACAATAACTTATAAATAAAAGCGGCCTTAGGCCTATGGTCGTGAGGAATACTATGTAATGGCGAGGGGATGTAAGCAATGTAGGAGCTAAGGGGTAATTGTTGGAGGATAAAAAGACTGCAAGGCAGATGATATTAAATGATAGTTATCAAGAAAAGAGTCAGGTAAATTATATTGGGATTGTAATTCCTGGAAGGGGAGAACAGAATTATGTTGAATAAATTGATGAGTAAAGATAATTCCCTTCTCCTTCCAGTGCTTGTAGTAAAATGATTTACGTTTATATTTAATAAATTTGTTATACCAAATAGTGGAGGACAAAAAACACTGATAAGGGTCTAAACCATCAGAGAAGATTTTATATAATAATTGTCGGGAGTATTTTAAAATAGGGTTGTCTGTTATGAAGGAGCAATTAGACATATATATTATATCTCGAAAAGAAAATTCTTTTAGAAGGGAACGTTCGAAAGTAATCCAACGAGGGATAGGGATATCAACAAAATCATAACTTAAAGCAAAACTTTGACGATTTAAAAATGCAGAATGATATGATTTAAAGTCTGGAAAATGGACACCCCCTCCATCTTGGGACGTTTAAGTTTCCAGAGAGCAATGCGGGGATGTTTGTTGTTCCATAAAAATTTTGTACAAATAGAGTCAATCTGTGAGAAATATGAAGCAGGAATTCGAAAAGGTATCATGGACAGTGTATATAGGATATGGGGTACAATTATCATTTTAATAGTGTCCAATCTACCCCACCATGACAGAAAAAGGGGGACCAGGAAAGAAGAAGCGATTGTATTTTGGTAATCAAGGCATTAAACGTATAGTTAATGGTTTTAGATAATGTAGAGGAAAACCAAATACCTAGATATTTAATTTTTGTGGGGCACCAAGTAAATTTAGTATTATTAAACATATATTGATAACAGAGAGAGTTTAAGGGTAAAACTTCAGTTTTAGAGAAGTTCAACTTATAACCAGAAATACTGGAATATAATCGAACTTCATCCAAAAAAGGGGGGAGGGAGGAATTAGGATTAGACATGTATACTAGGATATCATCAGCATATGCTGACAGTTTGGTTTCTATGGAATTATGTGAAAACCCAGAAATACCTGAATTAATTCGAATACGTTCCAGGAAAGGTTCAAGACACAGTACAAATAACAATGGGGATAGGGGACACCCTTGGCGTGTGCCTCTAGATAACACAAAAGACTTAGAAAAATGATTGTTAACAAAAATACTAGCTCGGGGAAAAGAATATAACAGTTTATTATTATTATTATTATTATTATTTGACACTTATAAAGCGCACTGTCACCCAACAGGCATCCTGGCGCTAACATATGTGTGCCCAACAGGGCTCATGCTACGAGGGACCTCGTCCAGGTAATAAAGTTATACACTAGGATAGAGCCATGTCTTTAATCTCTTCCTAAACAGAAGAAGATCTTCCATCTTTCTCAACTCGAATGGAAGACTATTCCATAGTCGAGCAGCAGAGGTGCTGAAGGCCCTACCTCCCGATTTTGTTTTTGAATCTTGGCACCATCACCATTTTAGCGGAGGAGGAGCGGAGGCTCCTAGTAGGGACATACCATGCAAATTTCCTCTGCATTAATATAGGTCCAGACCCATGCAAGGCCTTGAAAACTATACAAAGGGACTTAAATTGAACTCTCTGTCGTATGGGAAGCCAGTGTAGCTCCATCAAGGCCAAGGAGGCAGAAGAGCGTCTTGGCCTCCCCAGTGCTAGCTTGGCTGCTATTGTTTGAATTCTCTGGAGCCTCTCCATCAAATAGCTTGGAGACTCCAGCAGCAAAGCATTGCAGTAGTCTAACCTGCTTAGAATAGTACTTCGTACTACCAGTGCTCGGGCTTGGGATGGCAAAACCGGAAGAATCTTCCGTAGGGCTTTAATAATAGAGAAACAGCTTCCCACGGTTTTATTTACATGTGCTTCAAGGGTCAATTTGTTATTAAACATAATGCCCAAATTCCGCACCTTCTCCACAGGGACCGGTGGGCTGGCTATGGCTGATGGCCAGAAATTAGTGGGAAGCGGTGGGGGGACTTTCCCGCCGCACAATAAAGAATCTCGGTTTTATCAGCATTGAATTGTAGCGAGTTCTTTCTCAGCCACTGTGCCATGTCCTGCAGGCAAGCATGAAGGTCTTCCAAAGATGTCGACTGTTCTCCCTCTAGGGACAGGATAAGTTGGGTGTCATCCGCATAATTTACGATATTAACCTTATGCATCCTTATAACGGCAATCAGAGGTCTCAAATAGATGTTAAACAGTATAGGGCTGATCGCGGATCCCTGGGGAACACCATGCACAATATTTTTAAATTCAGACTGATATGGGGGAAGGGCCACTGCTTGCCTCCTATCCGATAGGTAGGACTGAAACCATTTCAGAGCCATACCTGCTATCCCCACTGCTTCCAGTCTATTCAGGAGAACCTCATGGTTGACTGTGTCAAATGCGGCAGACATGTCAAGCAGGATAAGTATCGCTGATTGACCTCTGTCTGCACGCATTCGAAGATCGTCCATCACAGTTACCAGGGCGGTCTCTGTTCCATGTCCAGCCCGGAAGCCAAATTGCACATCCTCTAGGATGTTATTCATTTCCAAGTGCCTTGAGAGCATTCTGCTAACCAGTCGTTCTACGATCTTTGCTGGGTAAGGCAACAGGGAGATCGGCCTATAGTTTTTGGAATGGCTGGATCAAGAGTTGCCTTTTTCAAAAGAGGTGTCACCAGTGCATGCTTCCAACAAGCCGGCACTGATCCACTAGAGAGAGATTGGTTACAGATCTGGCGAAGTACAGGGAATAATTCTATTCCCAATTCCTTCCAAATTTTATGTGGTAAGGGATCCATAGGTGATCCAGAGGAGACACCTAAGGCCAGTCTGTTAAAATCCTCCACTGACAGAATCTCAAAGTCGGTTAGGGCATTTATAATCTCTGCCCCTGCCTCTTTTGTCTGCTTTATATCCAGTGGGCCACTATTATTATTGCCACTGGGGTCTTCTACCCCTGGTAGGTTATCCCCTTTTAGACCATCGATGATAGTTCTAAGCTGTCACAGAGGTCCTGAGTGGGATGAATTTTATTCTTAGCACAGTCTGGACTGATCATGTCATTCATTATTTTAAAAATACTTTTTGTACTATTCGATGCTTTCAAAATAGTACTGGCGAAGTATTCGGCCTTCGCAGTGTTTATTTCTTTTTTATAACTGATAATCGCTGTTTTCCAGACAGTTTTATCCTCATCTTTGTAAGCCCTTCTCCAATATAGGAAATAAAATTTGAACCAAAACCAAACCATTTTAGTGTACTATACATATATTGTCAGTTTATGCGGTCGAAGGCCTTTTCAGCGTCCAAAGACAAAGCTGCTACGGGAATTTTGTACTTTTTACCAAAGGAGATAACATTAGCAAACATGCGAGCGTTATCCGAAGCCAATCTGCCCTTGACAAAGCCAACCTGATCTGTTTTAACCAATAATGGGACAATGTTCTCAAGTCGAGTGGCGAGGATTTTAGCAAATATCTTGCAGTCATAGTTAATTAGGGAGATGGGACGATAATTTTTACAGAGGGAATGATCCTTATCGGGTTTGGGAATGAGGACGATTAAGGCCTCCATAAATGAACCAGAGGCTTTGCCGTCAACAATAAATGAGTTAAAAAGGTCCAAACGTTTGGGCGCAAAAATAGATGAAAAGGTAGAAAAAAATTCAACAGAAAGGCCATCCGGGCCTGGTGCTTTAGATTTCTTTAAGGATTTAATAGCCTCCATTATCTCCTGTAAAGTAACCGGGTTTTCTAATAATTCAAATTTATCAAGAAGCGAAGGGGGTTAGGATGACCAGAAAAAAAGGTATGAAGATTATGGTCAGAGGGATTTGTATCATCAGAGTATAATGATTGATAATAATCATGAAATACAGAGGCAATATCTTCATCAGATGACACCAGATTATTAGTGGATTCATTAAGAATAGGACCTATATTTTTACGTTCAGATTTAATTTTTAAATAATTGGCCAGCATCTTGCCAGCTTTATTTTGACCACCATGGTATTTAGATTTAATTTTAAGAAGAACATTACATGCATCATTCGTGGCAATTTTGACAAGAGCAGATTTGGCCTTGATCAATTCATGGAGAGCAGACGAAGATTCAGACGAAGTAAAGTAATTATGTTCTAATAGTTTAAGTTGCTGTAATAATACGTCATATTTGGCTTTAGCTGTTTTCTTCTTTCTTGCTGAGTAGGAGATAACAAAAGCACGGAAGGAAGCGTTGAAGGCATCCCAATTATTAGTAATGGAAGTGTGTAAGGGATTATTGAAAGTAAAAAATTCATTAATAAAGGTAGTGGCTTCAGTTACAAAAGTGTTGTCAGATAATAAAGAATTATTAAGTTTCCAACGACCAAATTTTGGGGAACCCAGGGAGAGATCTAGGGAGGAGGAGACAGGGGCGTGATCAGAGATAAAAATAGAACCAATTTTAGAGGATTGAATGGATGGGAGTAGGGGTTTACTGACTAAAATATAATCAATCTTAGAATGAGTATGGTGAACATTCGAAAAAAAAGTAAATTCAAGGGAATCAGGGTTACAGGTCTTCCAAACATCATATAATGAACGAGAGGCAATGGCAGATTGAAATAATTTATGGGTTTTATCAGGGTTAAATTTGCATTTGGATTGCCTATCCGAAAATGGGTCAAGCCATTGATTGAAGTCTCCCCCAACAATAATATTTGGACCATCAATGGAGGATAGTAGGATTTTAATATTATTCCAAAATCTGGATCAGGTTTGACAGGACCATAAATATTCAATAAGACAAGAACTCTATTCTGTATAACAACCTTAGCCATTGCCCAACGTCCATCATCACACTGTGTAGATTAAATTTGTGCATGAATCGACTTATGAAATAAAATAGCCACACCTCCCTTCCGATTAGAAGCTGGAGAATAAACAATTTGGCCCACCCATTGTCTTTTCAATTTAAGTGATTCAACATCATTGCAATGCGTTTCTTGAATAAATGAAATATGAGAATTTAATTTAGACAAATGAGAAAGTACCTTTTGTCTTTTGACGGGATTACCAAGACCACGAACATTCCACGTGACAACATTACACATACTGGAGGGAGGGAGGAGCAAGACATAAATGGATATGATACACTTCAGGAGGACAACTGGAAGTAAAAAAACACCATTCATTAGATAAAGACAGAGACCAAAATGTACGATAAACATTCATATAGGCGAAACTTAAATACAGAAACAGCACCATTGAAAACAATAAGGAAAGAGTAGGAAAAAACAAAATGAATAAAAAAGAGAAGAGAGAGAAGAACAGAGAAGAAAAGAAAGTAAACAGATCAAGGGAAAGAACCCAGATCTGAAGAGAAGCAAGGAACCAAAATGCGAGGAGCATGTTGACGACAACAGCAAGAACAGCGGAACAAGTTTAAAAAAAAAAAAGGGAAGAATAAAAATGGTAAACCTCAATACTAAGTAGTGGATAACATTAATAAAAGATAAAGAGTGAAAAGAGAATGATTCTATAAAAGAGAAGTAAGCAAGGAGAGAGACAGAACCACTCATAGGGGCCTAAAGAGCAGGTTAACTATTGAATGAAGAGAAAAGTGAAACATTAGTTTTCCATATTCCTAGTAGAAATACTATTAAGAAAGAGACTCAGTTTAGCAGGCTCATCGAATGACCGCGATCTCCCTTCATACGTAACTTTGCACAGGCAAGGATGCAAAATGCCATATTGAATGTTCAGTTGTCTCATCTGGGGACGAAGAGCCAAAAATTCTTTACGGCGCGCATTTGTTGCAGTGGAGACATCTTGAGAAATGAAGATATTATGGCCTGACCATGTGAGGCGTCGCTTGGTTTTAACAGCTTTCAGAACATTCATCAATTCAGTGAATTCTAAAAAGAGCATGATGATGCCCCGTGGTTTGTTAGAGTTCGGTTGAAGACGACCCAAGCGATGTGCCCTTTGTATGTTTAGAGGAGTTGAAGATTGAAGATCTAAGAGTTCCGGTAGAAACTTTTTGAGAAAGGATAACATGTCTGGACCTTCAATGTTTTCTGGTAGGCCATAAAGGCGAAGATTGTTCCTGCAATTGCGATTTTCCAAGTCTTCGGTGTGAAGTTTGAGTTTTTGTATTTCTTGTTCTAATAAAGGGATTTTAGTAGAGATATCCTGAAGATCACCAACACGTTGTTCAAGCTCCAATACTTTGCCCTCCATAATTATCCAACGGTCTTCAATTTGCTTTAACTTTTCGTTAGTAGTTACCATAAAAGGCTGGAGACCGCGAACCTCCTCTAAGATGGAGTCCAGAACAGGATTTTGTGAGATATGAATAGGGGAGGGTGGGTCATTTTTATGCCTCTTTGGTTTGGCGCCTGAGGAAGATGATCGAGACAAGGTGTGCTGATCTGTCGCCATTTTGGTTTTTGGAAGGGAACGAATTGTAGTAATTAAAAGTGGACGAATGCGCCCCATAGACCACAGTCAAAGAAGACAGAGAAGGTGACCTTCCAAGATTAGTTGTTTAGAGATACAGTAGTAAACATTAGGCTTCAAAAATAGAAAAAAAATTGTTTTGCATATAGTGCAGGACAAATTGTATAGTGAACTCCTCCGCTGTCACAATATACATAACTGCCACAGATTATAGGGATAAGACATTGTCAAAAGTCAGATTCCAGAACTTGCAGCTTGTAAGTGTTTAACCCTGCCACAGCGCGAGAGTATGCAGACACTGTTGAAAAAAGAAAAAAAACTATCACCACATCTTGCAGCGTGTAATTATAAGCCCCAGATGATGAAGGAGATGATCATTCCATCAAGGCATACAGTGAGATTATGTTACATTGATTTATATGCCGTCCAGGAAACTTAAGCAACAGGCAGATAGCAGTTAAGAGCAAACCGCATCGCTGAGGCTGCAGCAGAACAAAAACAAAAACGCGAGCGCCGCGTCTCAAAATGGCGTATGCCCGTGATTCCGTGAGGAGAAGTTCCCCGCCGCAGCCTTCATGCTTAGCGTATAGGAGGACTTGAATAACAGCGGTTGCTAGACTCACCACAGCTTCCTTTTATCGAAACCACCATCTGCGCTCAAAATTGGTAGTATTTGAGGCACAAACGGGTCCTAGAGCTTCTGCGTCCGAGCGAAGCTCACTCAAAGTCCGACATCCTGCTCCGGCGTTTAGACCACGTCCCCACACATTTATTTATAAACAAATCCCAAAGGAACAGATCATTCACTGGTAAGGAGAAGCTCAATTGATTTTGTCAGCAAGATGCGTTTCAGTAAGGACTACCTATCTCAGTGGCGGCAGTGTGCGCAGGAAATAACATAACATTAATTTTTTTAAAGGATTGAAGCATTCCCATTGGAAAATTAACCAAGGTTGCTAAGAAAAAGCACTCTGCCTTCATAAAAAGTATAGCCAGCAAAACGCCACTGCGGTATGTAAAGAACGGTTTTCAATGAGACCCTATGATGACATCCATGAGTACACCCTTCAGTCAATAGCTCTTCAGACCATGATGGACAATGGCCACATAAAAAAGTCCAAATATACTATGCTTGCTTGCAGTCACATAGATTTATTCGCAGTAGTAACCTTCCTTAATTCAGCTGTGCATAGCACCCCTCCTTACCGCCAATGCCCAGCAGTGTAAGCATTCTGAAGACACTAGTACATGTCATTTCGTTTGGCAATGACCCCTTGCGGCCGGCAATTCACTCTTCCCGGGCTGTGGCGGTTCTGGCAATTACATAGCAAAAACGCGAGCGCCGCTTTTCAAAATGGCGGGCGCCCGCGACTCCGTGAGGAGAAGTTTACCGCCGCAGCCTCCAGGCTCAGCGTGTAGGTGGAATTTGGCAAAAGCGGTCGTTAGACTCACCACCGCTTCCTCACATGAAAACCACCATCTGCGCACAAAATTGGTGGGTTTTGAGGCACCAACGGGTCCTAGAGCTTCCGCGTCCGAGCGGAGCTCACTCGAAGTCCGCCATCTTGCTCCGGCGTTCAAATCACGCCCCCCCGGCCTTTACAATCCTGAAGGCAGGGTGATTGGTTCTAAGTGAGAGGGTGCCAGACACTTTCTTGTTTCCAGCAGCGGCACTTTCTTGAAGTCCTCCATTGGGTTCGACGGCGGTTTCTGACGCCACTTCACACCTATGCACCCGGCTTCCCTGGGATAGGTAACTTGGGTACCACAGTATCCACAGGTGGGGTGGTTCTCCAACCTTCTGTCTTCCACGGGGATTCTTTAGGGTCCACTGAGAAGGGTCCTTAATCTTTAAAATTCCAACCGCGACTTGCACATAGACTTGTATGAAGCACGTGGTCGTGTTCACACACTGTACACGCACTCCGTGGGGTCCCTGTCTACTCACCTTGGGTGGTTCCTTGGGGTCCCAGCAATTCTACGTCCTTTCAACATTGTCCTGACTCGAGTCGTGGTTCTTATACCCCTTTCCTAGTATATGGTTTGGCCCCCCGGGGCCCGCTGTGTATCAGTGCTATTTACTGTGATTTCTTCGGTAAAATATTGTGTGCTTTGTGTCTATCTCCGTGTGGGAGATACTGTAACGTACTAGGTAGTGTTATATAATAAATACATATTTTTATAACTACTGTTTGGTTCTCTTTTCATTCAATCTATACTATAAGATTGCATTCTGGTAAAACAAGCTGCTTTACACTCCTTCAAGACTAAGCCTGAAGGCTGCTCTCCACAGCTACCACTTGGATAGCTTTCTAAGGTTATCTGAGACCTCTTAAGTCACCATAAAGGTTGTCTGGACTAGTGCAAGGTGCCCACTTACATTAGTTAACATCATATACCAGGCCAGCTTCTCACACCCAGTATTCAACACACCTAATTCCAGTCCAATTGGGCATAATGTTAGCCTGCACCCTGTAGAATCTGGGACCTTTCACTTAATAACCCGCCCCAAGAGCACACAAGGCAAGTCCTTCATAAGTGACCAAAAGGCACACTAAGGACAGCCTTTGGGTGTTTACAGTAAACGCAGTATTCTCTGCTGCTCACCCTGACCTTGGAATAGAACCTCAGCTAGTAACATCTTCTCCCTCAGCTCACTGAGATTTTTATTTTACTATGACCAATGGACTCTGGACGCAGGATTTGACTTTGGCCAGGCCATGAGCTAAGCACCAGTGCCCACATGTGACTACAGTGATGCTATGAGCAGTACATTGGAAGAGTTGTTATTGTTTAGCTCACCTTTTTGTGAGTATAGTAAGGGAATTTCTATATTTATTGTGATTTGAGCAAACATCCATAACTTCCACTTAATACAGCTTTTTTCTGTGAATTCTGGTCTTTATCCATGAATGCTGTGCTGTGCAAAGGGCTCTGAACACAGGAACTATCCACTAACCTTGACCTACTTTGCACCGCCTTTTGACACTGAGTGTCACACATGCATCCAGTGCTGTGCGCCCAAAAACAGGTTGCATATACCAGGCTAAGTGGGCTATTTATAATCTCTGAAAATTGATGGATAACTTAAAAGCCAATTCTCGTTTAGACAACTCAGCTTTTCATTCTTCTAGGTTTGAGAAATTAAGTACTACTGAAATGTTTGTAAAAACACCTGCTTACGGTGCTAATTGATTAACTGTGATTAAATACGTTCTCACATACCACAACTATACTGACAGCAGAAAGTCAAACCTACTTCAATTGTTAAGACGTTTGGTCGTTTTGATTGGTTTTTGTGTAGCTTATTTTTTTTTTCCTAACTTGTCTGTATCAGCTTTTTCATTCCTAGTATATTGTCCTTTCTTTCTCTGGGTAGATTGATCACTATTTCTCTTCCTCTCTGTGTGGGTCTTCCACTTTTAGGTCGAGCTTTAGCAGCAGCGCGCATGTGCTGCTCGCTCTGCGAGGCATGCAGTAGTAGAGTATGGGAGGCAAGCTGCCCTCACTCTCCGCCCATATTTTTCATTGGCTTCTGTCTTTGTCCTTCGTAAATTCTGTCTTCAGATTGATTATGAGGCTTGTTAGTCCCGCCTTATTATGGCCATGTTGTCATTTGTACACTCCCATGGCTATTGGCCCCTTTACTTCGAGTGTTACACTGTACGGTACCTGTTATTTAGAGCACTATTTTCCCCCTCCCCCACCCGCACTCCCGTTGTCCTTGCCTTCTCCCCCCGCCTGCACTCCCGTTGTCCGTGCCTTCTTCCCCTCCCCTGCACTCCTGTTGTCCGTGCCTTCTCGCACCCCCCACCCCCTCCGTCCATGGTTTTAGGAATTCTCTGTATCAAAATAATGAAGTGCAGGCACTCAAGACCGGACAGGATTGGCCCATTTACAGAACTGCAATTATATAAAAGTCATGCTGTCAGACCAGTGTTTCACCAGCTGTAAAAGTGCACGTACTGATGGTGTCACTCTTTACAGTGTACTGCTATGCATCTTGTATAATATGTCCTTATGCATTTAGATGTCAGTGTGACGTACGAAAGTCTGAGTGCACAATCATCAATCACAGGGTCCATGCACAAAGTGTCTCCGTGCACAGACCGCTTTGATTGTCTCTGTACAGGGTAGGTCACTCTTGCCTAATCAATTTCCAATTCACCATCATCTGTGCACAGACACTTAGATCCCAGTGTCTGTTGACAATTAATGACCCCGTGCAGTTACGCCGCTTGCACTCTCAGCTGTAAATGTCAGCATTGTGCACAATCCATCTCCATCCCTTTGTGCAATACAGGACATGCAGACAGTAAATGAGCAGGGTGTGTACTATGTTCAGCAATTAGCTATCCAAATTAACCAATGGGCAAAACTTTAGAAAATATGTCTTAGATAAAGGAAAAGAGTAAGTACATAAATAGATCCATGTAGATATTCCATTTCGCAGCCCCTCGTAGCCCAGTAAACTGTGCCTGTGCCTAAGTGCAATTGTGCATTCTGCTCGTTCACTCTGGGTCCACTCTCAGTGAAGATATCACTACTTTCCCCTCATGCACTGCGCTCACCTTACGCTAGGAAATATTCCACTAAAACCCACCAGACATCAAAACAAGTGCCTGACTCATTTACCAACCCCTGCATCACACCGAAACACCACCAAGCTTGGGTCAACAATCCCACGCGCCTCACACCAGAGCACCGCTCTCTTTGATGTCAAAAGCAAAGACTTCATCCCCATCAAAACAATTATCTCCTCGCCATTTCCATCCCATCTGCCCTCACAGAACCAGAGGCCACTCGCCATGAGAGGCTGTAAAATGTGGATGAATCAATGGTTCAAAACCTTTTAGAAAAAGACTTTAAGTGCATTGGTGGCTGAGATGCATTAAAGATGCTGAAACAAAAGCACTAACAGCAAGTCTTTGCTTATACGCCCTTCCCCAACATCTCGTCCCACAGGCTGGTCTCACTCTGGCCCTAACATTTCAAGGTAAAATCCATATATTCTGTTCTTCTCAGTACTGTACTTACGTTTTCACTGCTGGTATAAATCTTGGTCCGTGACGCACAGGGACTCCGTGGCAGGGGCTCAGCACAGGACAGGCAATGTAAGTACAGGCCATAGAGGAAATTTGAGGCCTGACCCATGCAGCAGCAGGTCAGCCACAAAGACTAAAACCAGTACTTAATTTGTAAAAAACAATAAGTGGTGGGCCCTCCTCAGGGGACCACTGTAGCTTGCACCACCCATTGCCTTTGCTGGAGCTGACAATGACATCACCAACACACTACTAATCATAACTCTCTTAAGCATGTGACAATTCCAGGCCCCCAAAGCTATAAAAACGGCCTGGGTGGTAGGTATTAGTCATTTTTTTTTATTATTGTGTATTGAATTAATAAACAGCTTTTGTCCTGATATCTAAATTCACAATGCCACCTTGTGCGGACTGTCATATGTGACAGTGCTGACAATTAAATGCCGGTGCCGAGCCCCGGAAACCACCGGCTCAAATTAAGCACTAATTAAAACACAACAACAGCACCAGACACAGGACTTGCTAGCTGTTCTGGTTTGGATAAATTATATCAGTTCCCGATTCCTCCACATGGGCACAGAGTAGGCAGCAACTACGCTCGTTTATCTGACCTCGAGTCATGCCCTGGATTCCTAACTCCTCTCCCAGCTTCTTAATGTGGAAGGAAGCTATAGAACTCCTCCCCGAGACCCACCCCCTCCATGAAAACAACAACAGCAGTTTGGTAGTACAGGTCACTATCACACCCACTCCAACAGTCTCAGCATTGGGCTGCCCTGCCCCAGGCTATTTGGTTCAATGAGCTCTGCTAATCCTGCCCCCGGTCATTATAAATAATGTCCCAAATAGAGTCCTATTCTTGGCAATGAATTACACAGGTCACCCACTAATGTGTCGCCACTGCCCTGACAAATGGCTCAAGGGTGAGGGAGACCTCACCCGACCAATTCACGCGTACTGCCCAGGAGGCCACCTTCCAGGCTGTAACACCTCCTCTACACAAACAAGTATTTGCAATGCAATAGGTCTCGCATTTACGTGAGTTTGAGCTATTTGCATTGTATATGACAATGTCTTTTATTTCTGTTTTGGTTTTTAAAACATAAATACAAGGCACTGTCATTTACAATGCCAATGGCTTAAACTCTTGTAAATGCGAGACCTATCGCATTGCAAATGCTTGTTGCTTTTGCCTTTACTCAAGGACGTAGCTTGGTCAGTAAGATGGGGGGTGAGCTTCACAGTTTTCCAAGAATCATGCTGGCATATAATGTTATAATACATAATAGGACAAGCAGGGTGCATGAGAGGGGCCTAAGGGGCACTGGAAAGGAAGAGGAGTGCGAATCGGTAGGAGAACTAATTGGGAGAAAACACAATATTTGATAAAATAACCAACATTTTCGAGAACTTTGAAAACAGGGAGAGAAAGAGTGCTTTGTGTATTCTGTTTGTGTGAATGTAAAAACTCCTGGCGAAATCTGGCTGACAGCTCTTCATACCCGACTAAAAGCACCTGTACCCGACTATTGAGGGGGGGAGTGTAACACCCCAAACGCCCCCCTGAAGCTATGCCCCTGCCTTTACTTTCATCCATTCTCTCCATTGTGTTATTTGTATCTCTTTCACTCTCTCTTTTTCTTTCAGCTTTATGTTTCCATTCTAGGGTCTCTTTCACAGTTTCTTTGTAAGTCTCCTTATTTCTTTGCGAGTTGTCCTTTGTCTCTCTAGCTCTCAGTAGAACCCTTTTATTCTTGTGGCTCGCGTCATCACTATAATATCTTGTTTACAGTGTCTCTTTGCATTCCCGGTAGTTCATGTTGTTTTTGTTTAGTTTGTCGTCTCCCTAGTAATCCTACTTTCATTTTAGTAGACACCTGAACGAACCCTGCCATTTCCTGGAGATCTGTTGCTACTCTTCCCACTTTGCACACTTTAAGCCACCAGTGGAAGCATTGGGGTAACGAAACGTGAGGGGGCCCCCCTGCAAAGTACAGGGAGGGCCCCCCCGGAGGGCCCCCCTCTGCAAAGTACAGGGAGGGCCCCCCTTGAGACTTACTCAGGAGCTCTCAGGCCAGTGTACTGTGCTGAGTGGTTCCCCTGGAAGTCAGACCCCCTCCCCCCGCACTGCTGGGGCTGCAAGAGCCTTTGTTATGTCACTGAGTGGAAGAGGGCAGCTTTTTGCTGTGGTCAAAGCTTCAGTAGCATTTTTCCCAGTAACACTACCCTACCAATGAAGAAAGTATTTTTAATGACAAGGATTGTCATCACTTTCATTTTGGCATGCTATGGGCTGCTCCTCTTCCTTTTGGCTCCCTTGCCTGCTCGCCGTAGATTACCTCTGCTGAACACTTCCCTGTTTTTGGACTGGGACAAGCTCTGAATGTCCCTACTGCCACTTGTGTGACTTATATGATAACGAATGATATTCCTGTGACCTCCAACTCAAGATACAGGGGGCCAGAGTGAGTGTGTTTCAGTAGCTTAAGCATGCATTTTCTTAAAGTATTTTTTTAAGTATTTTCTCCAGGAATGTGGGAATCATGGGGCATATTTACAAGAAAATGGTGGGGCATAGAGCTGCGCTAAGTTTGGCAGTGCCGCGCTCCCACATTTTGAAAACACAGGATGCGCCATATTCACAACAATACGGTGCACCCCTGTGTTTCCCCTAGCGCTATCGCAAGAAGAACTGCCTAGCACCGATGCAGGCACCCTGCCGTCACATTGCAAGGGTGCCTGCACTGCAGGGATGTTTATTTATGTGCAGAAAAGGACACCTTCCTGCACATAAACAGTCAATAATGGTGATTTGACCTTTCTATGTGTGCTGCAGAATAATTCTCCTCGTATCGCCATTTCAACACCTGATATTCCATGCCGGTAGTTTTTGGCACTGCCTCAGCCTTGTAAATCTGGGACAGCGTCAAAAAGCAATGGGTGTTGTGGGGGAACACCCACAGCAATACCCATTGTACGCCTCTTTGCCGCAGAGGACTGCAGCGGACAGGGGCATATTTACAAGGTGGCGTTAAGCCATGCTAAGTGGCTTAGCGCCACTTTGTAAATATGGAATATGGCACTACGCCACCAGGGCGTCAAAGAAAGTGATGCTCCGGTGGCGATAGGGTCTTGTAAATATGTCTCCTAGTTTGCCTGGCCCCACGGTCCGACTCCCTATATTTTGAGAGGTATTGCATGCTTTGATATACATTTTTGCTGTCTAGTACTGTTTGGCCAATATCAACATTTTCAAATCTTTACAGGCGAACTGCCTTAAGGGCCATTGTGGCTTTTCAAGTTTGAGGCACTGGACTCGAGCTATAACACTCATCCGAAAATGAAAAGCTGCACAGCTGACTTACTTGGTAGGAGATTCTCATGACATTTTCGTTAGCACAATCGTTAATAGGCATCTTTATCTAAGTTTTATTTTAATACTGCAGAATTTGCACAATACTTACCTGGTAGTGCAGCTATCGTGCGATCACGCCCCTGTCCGTCACGGCAGAGTGCCGATTGTACGGAGGGCATCTGTGGTCAAAGACGGGAGCCGAGAAGCCGGAAGGGCGATTCCTCTACTTCCGGGGGTGAGCGGTCTAGCTTACTGCCACCACACTACTTAAGGCACATGAAACGGACGTGCAGCGGGCGCGCCGATGGCGCGCCAAAGGCAAGCCCGTCTGTGCCCGTCCGCGCCGGAACGGGGCCAGGGGCCAGAAACCCTGCCCATATGAAGTCAGATTGAGTACAATATTCAGGCAAAGAACTTTTAGACTTAAATAAATCATGCTCAGACCCTGACTGCAAAAGACACACATTGGATACGGGGCTCTGCCAAAACCGCTTTTCATGTACATGTGGTTTCACTCTCCCAGAGCAACAAATGATTACAACCTGGCATACCTCAGATACTAAGTTAGTAACAACCCAGACAGGAAGCCAAGAAGGGACAGAGGTACACTGTGGCTTAATCAATGTGAGATCACTGTCCAAACATAAATTCGAAATAGCAGAGGTCATCCTACAATATAACTTGGATGTCATATTCCTAACTGAAACATGGGCTGACCCGGCATCAGACCCCGACTTTGTGATTGCAGTCCCACAGGGATTTGCTTCTTTCAGATCAGATAGACCGATTAAGAGAGGAGGAGGGCTGGCAGTAATATATCGGGAACATATTAGAGCTAAGTTCTCTCCTGCCGCTGACCCCCACTATGAAGGCCTATACTTTGCACTTGACCTAAGTCCAAAAAATACTTTTAAGGGCTTATTGTTGCACCGTCCCCCAGGGTCAAGAGCTAGTTTTACAGGAAACCTAGACTCATTGTTGGAACCCTTTCTCACCACCAATGAATTTACAATCCTGGGCGATTTTAACATATATCTTGAGGATCGAGCAGATAAAGATACAGCTATACTCATGGAAACCTTGGGCTCGCTGGGGCTAACTCAGATGGTTCATAAACCTACCCATGAGGCAGGGCACACACTCGATGGGGTTTTTTCTTCGGCATCGGGTCTGGCAGTTAAGGAGATCTACCCACTGGTCTGGTCAGATCATTCACTTATCTTAATTGACTACTGAGTCCCAAAAATACTAAAAGCCAGAACTACCAAACTACAGCAAAGTACATATAAAGCATGGAGCAAATTAGATATAAATAATTTAAAACTTCAGCTGGAACAAACACAGCCAACTCTGAGTAGCCATACAGACCAAGCAGCAGAAGAATACACCAATTGGCTTAATGATGCCTTTAGGACTACAGTGCCCACCTGCACGAATTCAGGGAATCGTACTCAACCATCAGCCCCCTGGTTTACTGAAGCTCTGCGTCAAGAAAAACAGAATTGCCGTAGAATGGAAAAACGTTGGAGATTGAAATATGAGACACTGGATAAAAATAACTATAAACACGCACTATCTAACTATAAATCTCTATTGATCACAGAGAAAAGGTCCTACTTTTCTCAACAGATTGAGAAAGCTAAAAACTCAACCAAAGAACTTTTTGGGGTAGTTGAGAAACTCACAGCCGCACCCAAAAACAAAGCCTCAGGGAGCAGTCAATCTCTCTCTGATAGTATTTCTAGTGCTTTCAGAAACAAAGTTTATGACATATATAACATCTTTAAGTTGACCACCCCTAATAAACCAGCGAAGGAACCCTTGAGTATGGAGACTGAAATGAACATCTTTTCTAATTTCTCAGAGGTTTCAAATGAGCTGGTAGAAGAACTCATCCAGGGAATCAAATCGGGATCTCCACTTGATCCCTACCCTCCTGCGCTATTGAGAAACATTGCAAGGGAGGTGGGCCCCACATTAACCAAAATATTTAATAACATGTTCGCCTCAGGCATTTTCCCGGCTATCTGGAAAGACGCAGCCATCTTGCCGCTAATAAAGAAAGCTAATCTGGATCCATTATTAACTAGCAACTACCGACCAATTGCTAGGCTGCCCCTCCCAGCAAAAGCAGTAGAAAAAATGATGAATAGCCAGTTAACCCAATTCATTCAACAAAACGAATTACTTGATTCATCCCAGTTCGGTTTCCGTCCAGGACACAGTACGGAGACAGCACTGATCAAGGCAACTGAGGAGATCAGAGCAGTGATGGATAAAGGAGGTGCGGCGGTACTTATCCTCTTGGATTTGTCAGCGGCCTTCGATACCATACATCATGACACGCTGCTCCAGAGCCTTGATAAGTTAGGGATCAAGGAGCAGGCACTGTCTCTAATATCATCTTTTCTGAAAAATAGAAGACAGACAGTGACTCTGGACCATTTCAAATCGACCCCCTATGTGCTCCCATGTGGGGTCCCTCAAGGCTCCTCGCTGAGCCTTTCCTTATTTAATATATATGTATCGGAACTGGCTCCGTTAGTCCGAAACTTTGGTTTCAATTTAACATCATACGCCGAAGATACCCAGATCGTGATTGCGGCTCATAAAAATTTCCCTTCCCCAGCAATACAGTTTCAAATATGCATGAGGGAAATCAGTGGCTGGATGGGAAGGCACTGCCTCAAGCTGAATTCGGATAAAACCGAAGTGGTAATCTTCGGTAACCTCCAGCCTGGCTGGAATGCTCACTGGTGGCCGGCAGAAATTGGAGAAACACCAAAACCAGTAGAAAAAGCCAAAAACCTAGGGGTTCTGATAGACAGTAAACTCACCTTCACCCAACAAACGAATGCTACAGTCTCGGCCTCTTTCTACTTGATAAAAAAATTAAAGAAGGTCCTCCCCTATATTCCCCCTGAATCCAGGAGAACAGTGGTTACTACCTTGGTGTTATCGAAATTGGACTACTGTAATGGTCTTTATCTCGAATTACAGAAACAACATTTGAAAAAGCTTCAGATGGTGCAAAATGCGGCTGCCAGGCTCTTACTGAACCTACCAAAATATGCATCAGTTAAGGAAGAAATCAGAAGACTCCATTGGTTGCCAGTGACAAAACGCATTAGGTTCAAAGCTCTTTGCTTAGCCTACAAAGCCCTGAATAACATAGGACCGGAATCTCTGAAAAGCCTATATTCATGGTACAACCCGGGCAGACAATTGAGGTCTTCTAATGCCGGGTTGATGGTAGTTCCTAGGATTCGAACTTCGAGCTGGGGTGGCCGAGCATAGCCTACGGCACGGCTAAAATATGGAATACGCTACCAAAGGAATTGAGAGCCTCTAACTCCCTGGTCGCCTTTAGGAAAAATCTAAAGACGTGGCTATTTCAGAATTAAGATGCTTCTGCTTTACAGGGCTGTGTTTCAGTCCAGCGCCAAGACACCTCTGGGTAATCGTGCGCTATAGAAGTTATAATAACATAACATAACTCCCAAATAACAAGCACAGGTTTAAAAACAGCCTTCAATGTTCCACCTAGGCATTAGTTTGATAGGAAAATTCCGATTTGTTAACTTTAAGAATTCAATTCTTTCCAGAAGGAGGCCAAAAGTAGTGCCTTTTGCAGTGCACTCCTAGACTGCCTGGCTTAGTTGTGGTGTCACGTGCTTGGTTTGTTGATGTTTGGTGCCTCCTCATGATCACGGCTGTTCCTAAACAGAGCCATAGGTTACTGGGGATGAAATCACAGGTGGTATACTTTGGTGCATTACGAGATTTGCTGTGGCCCAAAAACGCGTATTTATGTACTGTGCATTTGTTTCCGCCATTTAACAGCAGGTAAAAGATGTGTATAAAAATTGGCCAACGCCACAGCGTTTGTTGTGAGAGTCACATTGTCCCAATGCGTGTGTGGCGTGTTTTTCCAATGAACATGCAATCCGTGTAGCCTTTGAACCTCTTTTTGTAAATTGTGATACTCCGACTAACAATTCCTGTTTTTGAATGGCCCGTTCAGACTTTGTTCTGGCATATCGTAGCGTGTTCGTTTTCTAAAACCCTAAACGCAAAGTGTCAACACGCCTATTGAAAACGATATTTTTGGGACGCCGCAGGGCTGCCAACTGGTGACATGTTGCTGACATTAGAGTTCTCTTGTGCCAAGGGGTATAACGCTCCAGGGATCGTGTAACCGAATGTGAAAAGTACGCAAATAGTTCCCTTTTGTTGTGCAATCTGCTGATTGATATCAGCAAGGTGAAGTGCTGGTTAGGCGGCCGAGCTGGAAGTCACGTGCCGCCTGCTTTTTTGGCACAGGATCACACGGAAGTTCGCTTGATGCCTTCTTTATCCAGCTCATCAGCCTACATTGTATTGGAGGGATTCTGCAGCATTCCCTCCAAACAGCAAACTTAAAACTACTTCAACTCAAGAGCTGTCTGTGTCTGTGCTCTCAATCACAAAGAGATGGCAGGACAGCTCAGATCCAACTTTAAATTGTATCTGTTGTTGGATGTATTTCTGTAGCACAAGCACGGCTCCGTGCGTCAGCAGTGGGACCTATACTGTCTTGGATGACACAGGCCGTCTCGGGATGAAGGGTGCAGGTACATTAAACTTGAACTATAAGAAAGGATGTGTCCATATCACCTGGAAACAAATCAAGTCGATCTGCTCTCGACTGATCCCTTCCTAAAACTGCCTGGTGGATCCACACGTGTCCTGCGATTGTATTCATTAATACATGCACTGGGGATCTGGTCAGCACTCACGTGACGGAGATGAGCTAATGCTGCAACCTTACACAACCCTATGGAAAACATTCTTGAGGAAGTGGAATCTTCTCAGACGCAAGGTCTACGTGGTGTCTGATTGAAACCAGATTAGGGACACCAGGACATTTTGGGTGGGAAAGCTGGAGGCATATAATATTTAATTGCATATGGTAATCCTCATGCTCAGCATCCTCTTGTAGCTTTAATGAGGTACTGCTCTTTGACAAGCTCCTGTACCCTAGCTTCAGTGTATCATTCTGTCTCTCCATTCGACCCCCTTCAGGAGGTGTAATATCCTGTTACTCCCCGTCCTCTTCATGGTTGGTGCCAGAGCTAACGATGTGTGTCAGCACCAACCATGTAGGTGGCAGCACCGAAGCCAAGAGTATATGCTTTGGGGATCAAGGCCCCAGTAAAGCCCACAGCATGATTGGTAAAATGGTGGAATTAGCTCTAAATGTTTTTGTAAATGGTTTGATATGGTAACACACAATGATTTTTGAATATTTTCTGATTATAAAAATAATATTCTACCTGTGCTGTGCTCTTAATCCTGCCATAAAGTGCAATCAAACACCATAATTCATAATTTGTAACATCAACTCATTGCAATTTTAATAAGATTGTTCAGGGGCTGATGCACACACTGCTAAGATCTGTGTATACCAGGCAGTTCAGAGGTTTCAAAATTAGTAAAATAGTAGGAGTTTGGTGTGACTTACTCTAGTAAGTAAGTAAAATGTATTTGCAGATTAATTAGAATCATTGCAAGTAGAAGCGGTTCATTTCAATATTACAATCTGTATATTACATGAATAAAAAAGATAAAATATGAATATGGTAAAAAGCAGGTTACACCCTGAAGGGACTGAAAATCTCGACAATTGCAAAGATATGATGCAAGTGTTACTTGGCGAGGTGCTATATGGTAAGTGCGTAGAGTGACATACCTTAGTCTATCCTGTGACTTACGGACCCCACGCAGTGCCCCTGCTGCGCTAATAGCAGTCTGTTGACTTGTATTAAAAACTTGGCTGGCCTGCAAGAGAGCTGGAGCGACTGATTGTTCAATAGTGTCGTTACAGCGGGACGGCAGGATCTTATCTGCAGGGACCGGAAAGCTGTCCGTAGCAATTTCCGTCTAAGCTGACTGACAGTAGGGCAGATACACAGGAAATGTAGTACGCTCTCTTCAAAGAGGCCCATAGTCAACAGTAGAGGTCCGACCAGGATTGTTTCCAGGCTGGGACCTGGTCTTTTGACGAAAAGGTCCCCAGACGGATTAGGAGCAGGAAGTGATGGACAGATGAAGATATATGACTTGTGAGGTAGGATTGTGGGCCCCAGTTTGTGTAGGTTTGTAGAAGCGACCATCCATGCTTTTTACGAGCCAACTCTGCTTTGTTGCTTGTCCAGGATTGTAGTTTGGCTGCTTTATTGACAATTTTTTTAAACGCGGTAAAGCTGATTTTTAGACCCCAGACTTTAGACCGATTTAGGGTGGTTAATGCTTGCTGAAGCACTGTAGGCCAGTCGTTTTTGTGTGTGTGCTGGTTCTTCATTTCTGACCAGTACAGGGGGGCCAGTGACTCAGATGGAGCGGATCTCATTTTCCAACACAGTTTCATAAGTGCGGCCATCCTAGCCGCGAGTTGGTGGAGTAACCCGAATTCCAATCAGACATGTGCTTGGGAAGTGTGTTGCAGAAGTCAAAAGATGCATTTAAACAGGATGGACTGCAGTTGGTTTAGGATTACCGCATCCCTCCCCTTAAGGAGTTCTGAGCCATATGTAAGCGAAGGGAGGAACTTGGCTCCTATAACTTGTAGTAGGTAGGATTGAAATGGACAACCCAGCTTTTTATGAAGACTCGTGAATGCAAAAAGCAGTCTGTAGGAGAGTAGGATCTGCCTCTTATGTTGCCCCCACTTTTTCTGATGTTTACACTGGTTTCTGGCTATAGTCTGGCTGGGACCCTGCCCATCAGGGCCCCAGCCTCTCTGTTCTCTCTAAACGGCTTGGAGTGCACTCTAGGTGCACTAGTGATTGGATACTGTGGTACCTTATGAGTCCCTAGTATATGGTACCTTAGGTACCAAGGGCATAGGTACTTCACAGGCCTACCAGGGGCTGGAGCATGTATTATGCCACCCCTGGGAAGCAGACTAAATCTGACACCACAGGCCTGCTACTGCAGCCTGGGTGAGGAGGTGCTAGCACCCCTCACAGAGATATAGGTCCCCTATATCTCCCCTGCACACACATTGAGACTTATCAGTCACCCCTAAAGCAGGCCCTATCAATCCTGAGGGCAGGGTGCTTAGTTTCCATGTGAGGGGGTGCCTCTGCCTGAGCAGGACCCCTCTGCAGCTCTCAGAGTCTATTCTCTGGGGCTGTTTGTGAATGCAGCCAAACCATATACTCTTAAGTGCATTATATCCTCGCGGTAAATGCTAACTATGGAATGGCTGCATCAAAACTTGTCGTGTTTGGTGTCAAACACTTTGGAATCATACCCCCACACCAGTAACTGGTGTGGGAGTATGATCCCACCCTTCTAGAGGGATAGACATGTAGCTACTGTGGAAACGCGGTAGAATCCTGAAGAGCCCTGGCATCACAAAATGGATGCCACCAGTCACAGACACTGGGCTGCCTTCCTGCTGACGACCGACACTCGCAGTGGAGGAAGCCCAACAATAGGTATCCTGTCCCAAGGGGTGTGACCACCTCCCAGACAGGGTTTAGTGTATTGGGGCTGGGTGGGTGCACTCCTAGAGTGCTTTGAAGTCCTGCACTGGGGGAGCAGAAGGCTCCTCTGTGCATATGCCAGTTCAAACCAGCTCAGGGGCTACCTGCCCCTGCGCTGGCGGAAACTGGACAAAGGGAAGTGGGTGTAGCCACCCTCCCCTGACCCTCCCATAGGTGGGGTCATAGAACTAGTCCCTCCCTTTCTTTTAGTATAAGAGGGGGAACCTGTGCATTGCAAACTAGATACCCCTGGACGACGCTCTACAAGAAGAATCCCGGACCTTCGACGTTCCACTACCTTTGGAAGACTGAAGAATCTCCCTTGGAGTCAAGGAGTGACTCCCCTGCTTGGCAGGCACCAAAAACAACAACGACGGTCACAAACTATGCCGCTCCCGCCGGAGCCCAAAGTCCCTGCAGCCCAGGAAGAGGATTTCCTGACTTCTCCAAGGCCATCGTGAGTCCCCAGCGAAACTGAGGCAAGTGGACCCCACGAGCAACGAGGAACCGCAGACCCTGGGTACCGTGCACTATTGTCAAGTGCAACCCCTTCGCGACGTTCTACGAACTTGTGCTTTGGACCACGTGTGGTCCCAGCCTCTAACAGAGATCCCTCCCAAAATCAGAGGCCTACACCGTCCCGAGTGACCGTGGGCCCCTGTTGAGTGCATCCGCCCGAGGCGTCTTTGCGATCCCTTGCCAGCCGGCTTGTGGGTCCCCAGAAGACTTTCAAAAGAAACCAAAGGGCTCCCCTGGTTGCTCCAGGCCTGCCCTGACCTACCTTTGCTGGGTAAGTTCCTCAGACCTTGCTGGTCTGCACCATTGACTTTTTATTTCCACCATGAGACTTGCTTCTACCAAGGCTTGTTGGCTCCAATTGGGTCGCCGACACCGCAGTCAGCTGCAGACTTCGTGGGACACACTGAATCCAGCTCCTGGCCGTCATCGACGCCTCCTGGACCTCGTGGTCGAAGAGCCAAGACACCAGTGAACGACCTGAATCTGTCGACGACGGTGGGCATTCATCTTCCTTGCCCCGGGTCACTGCCAAGTGCCCTTGAACACTGTCCCCTCTGCTTTCAGGTCTTCCTCCTTCTGAATCCAGGCTTGGATTCCAACGGACACTTCTTCAGTCGCCGCAAGCAGCAAGTCTTCACTGGCTCCCATTGAAAACGACGGCGCGACCCGACACCAAAGGACACCTATGCACCCGGCTCCCCTGGGTGAGGTAACTCCAGCATTACGGTGCTCCTGTGGGTGGGCCCTAGAACTACTTACCCTGTAAGTGACTTGCTTGTAGTTACCCTAGAAGTGCCCTAAAACTCTTACTTTCTAAGTGCGACTATCGCGCTGACTCGTACAGGGTTCGCGTCTGTGTTAAAACACATCGCGTCCAACTCCCTTGCAACTCTATCTGTAACCGCGTCCTTCGACTCGTACAATGACCGATCGGTGTGTTCGCCTCGAACACGCAAGGGACCTTTAACATTGAAATCTCAATCGCGTCTGTTCGCATAGACTCGTACAGGACTCGCACCGGTGCCAGGACACCGCGTCCGTCCCCTGTGGGTCTCCTACAACTACCTGGGGTGGTTCTTGGGGGTCCCTCGATTCTAGATGCCCTAGACCTAGGTCTAGCCAAACTAAGATTGTGATATTTGATTGTGCTAACTTATTTTTGATAACACTTGATTTGTATATATGTTCCTGACTTCTAATCTCATAAAGAGATTAGTAGAGAGTTGTTTATTAATAAATACATATATATTTGATATATATACCTGGTGGTGTCTTTTCATTTGGTGATTCAAGAGATTGTGTGGTAAAACAAGCTGCTTTACATTCCTCCAAGACTTAGCCTGAAGGCTGCTCTCCACAGCTACCACTAGGATAGCTTTCTATAAAGGTTGTCTTAAACCTACCAACCATAAGAGTCGAATTGTTCTGGTGCAAGGTGTCCACTTTAATTAGTGAACAGCATATACCAGGCCAACTTCTCACATTGGTGGCAGCGTGTGGGATTCCAGCTTGCTATTGTTTTACCAGAAAATCTCTATTTGAATTACTAACTGAAAACCACAATAGGTACTCAAGGTACATATAAAATCAAGCTTAGTATCAATAAGTTCTACTGAACTTAGAGCTGTGTGCAAAAGGGATAGCACACCCTTTCTACAGCTCAAGCTAGTATCAGTAGGCCACAAACTAGTGTAGGTAGTACAACACTGCACAACACTAGAATGTCCTCAAGGGATGGACCCAGTGGATCCACCCAGCTTCAGTATAAGGACATGACTTTCTGTGACTTGAAAGCCATGTGTGCTGAGAGGCACCTGAAGATAGGACAGAGTCCTTCCACACTACACTTGATAGATCTGCTAACAGCAGATGACCTTAGATTAGCTCTAGGAGCTAAGGGGTCTGGATCAGTGGGTGGGTCAGTTATAGTGTCTGGGTCAGATGATGAACATCAGGATGACCCGGACTCTGTGATTGTAGGGCCAGGCCCAAAGGGGTTTGAACAAAACAGAGGAATTCTCCCTAAGAGAACTGACATAGTGGAAGACAGGCACAGGTCCCTTTCCAGGGAATCTGAGCACTCCTTTCACTCTGGCAGAGAAACTGTCTACCAGAGGAACTCCTTCTTCCCAAGAAGAGAGACCTCCTCTGAAAGGATGTACAAACTGCTGCAGTATGAGGAAGCAAGATTTGCCCTCAAAACCAAGCAGTTGGCATTAGACAAAGAAGCCTTTGAGTTCCAGAGAGCTTCTAGAAGAGAGGGGTTAGAACCCCTGGTGGCAGCAACAGTGTCCCTAGAGGCAGAGAAAATATTCCAGACCATAGGAACCTGAGCAAGGTTGTTCCTCCCTACCAGAGTGGGGATGATATCCACAAGTGGATAACTGCTATGGAAAGGGCCTGTAGAGTACAACAGGTCCCCCAAAAGCAGTGGGCAGCAATCTTGTGGCTCTCCTTTTTAGATAAAGGTAGAGACAAGCTCCTCACTGTTAGAGAAGAGGATGCTGATGACTATGAAGTCCTGAAGAGTGTACTGATAGATGGGTTTGGCTTAACCACTGAGCAGTACAGGTTGAAGTTCTGAGACACCCAGAAGGCACAGACTCAGGACTGGACTGACTTTGTAGATTGTGCAACCAAGGCTCTGGAGGGTTGGCTGGTTGGCAGTAGGGTTACTGATTTCAAGGGATTGTATAATCTAATGATGAGAGAACAGATCCTTAATAATTTCCAGAACCAGTTGTTGCATCAATACCTGGTAGACTCAGATCTGACCTCTCCCCAAGAGTTGGGAAAGAAGGCAGACAAATGGGTCAGAACCAGGGTGAAGCAGAAAACCCAGAACCAAGGGGGTGACACAAAGAAGCAGGATCAGAAGGGCTCTGAGAAAAGTGGGGATAAGTCAACAGACCAGAAGTCTTCACAAGGGCCCCAAAAATCTGCATCTGGTGGGGAGTCACAATCCAACAAGGAAAAAGGCCAAAAGAAGCCCTGGTGCTGTAAACAAAAAGGGCACTGGACTTCTGATTGTAACAAGTCCAAAGACCAAACCACCACCACTCCTGCCCCTAAGGCAACTGTTCCCCCTAGTTCAGCTACTGGTGGAGGTGGTACTCAGAAAAAGGGTGTAGTAGGGTTGACCCTGGGTTCTGAAGTGGACTCTGGCCTAGCCAGAGAACCCACTCAGGCAATGCTGATTTGTGATGGAGACATTGACATGTCCTTCCTAGTAAGCCCCAGTAATCTGGGCAAATACAAAACAGCAGCCTGTAATCAATGGCAAACAGGCTTTGGCATTTAGGGACACAGGTGCTAGTGTCACCATGGTGGCAGAGGATCTTGTGGACCCTGGACAGATCATCCTGGGTGAAATGTACCAGGTGACCAATGCAAGCAATGCCAAGACCAACCATAGTCTGGCAGTTGTGAATTTCTCCTGGGGAGGGGTAATTGGCCTCAAGAAGGTTGTAGTCAGTGCAGACCTCCCTGTAGAATGTCTATTGGGCAATGATCTAGAGACTTCAGCCTGGTCTGAAGTAGAGTTATGGACTCATGCTGAGATGTTGGGCATCCCTGCAGAGGTATTTGCTGTGACCAGGTCACAAGCCAAAATGCATGACACTGAACCAGCTCTGGATCCTGAAACTATGGACCAGATGCTTCCCAAGAAGAGGAGCAGTAGGGTTAAGGCAGTGCCTTCCCCTCTGTCTCAGATCACAGCTTCCCCTCTTGAGGGAGGAGAAGCAGACCCTGAAGAAGGAACTGCCCCAGAGGAACTTGAGCCTGATCAGGTTGAGTTCTTGGGGGCAGGGGGCCCTTCTAGGGAAGATCTGAGTAAGGAGCAACAGTGCTGCCCCTCTCTTGAACCCCTCAGACATCAGGCTGCTGCTGAGGCTGCTGGGAGTGCTAGTGGGTCCCATAAAGTTTATTGGGATGAGGGACTTATATATTCTGAAGGTAGAGATCCAGCCCCTGGAGCCACCAGGAGGTTGGTAATACCTCAGAAGTTTAGGGGGTTCCTCTTGACCCTAGCACATGACATCCCTTTGGCAGGTCACTTGGGCCAAAACAAGACCTGGGACAGGCTTGTTCCACATTTTCATTGGCCACATATGTCAGAGGACACAAAGGAGTTTTGTCGCTCCTGTGTCACATGCCAAGCCAGTGGCAAGGCAGGTGGCACAACAAAGGCCCCCTGATACCACTACCTGTAGTGGGGGTACCCTTTGAAAGGGTAGGGATTGACATTGTTGGTCCCCTTGACCCTCAAACTGCATCTGGGCACAGATTTATCCTGGTGGTAGTGGATCATGCCACCAGGTACCCAGAGGCAATTCCTCTGAGGACCACCACAGCCCCTGTGGTGGCAAGAGCCCTCATTGGAGTCTTCTCCAGAGTGGGTTTCCCAAAGGAGGTAATCTCTGACAGAGGTACCAACTTCATGTCAGGATACTTGAAGGCAATGTGGAAGGAGTGTGGGGTAACTTATAAGTTCACCACCCCTATCACCCACAATGCAATGGTTTAGTTGAACGCTTCAACAAAACCCTGAAGGGAATGATTAAAGGACTCCCAGAGAAGCTTAGGCGGAAATGGGACCTTCTTCTTCCCTGCCTGTTGTTTGCATACAGAGAAGTTCCACAGAAGGGGGTTGGTTACAGCCCATTTGAGCTTCTGTTTGGGCATCCTGTCAGAGGTCCACTGTGTTTGGTAAAAGAGGGCTGGGAGTTACCTCTCAAGCCCCCAAACAAGATGTGATGGACTATGTACTTGGTCTCCGCTCCAGGATGGCTGAATACATGAAAAAGGCAACCAAAAACCTGGAGGCCAGCCAAGAATTACAAAAAGCTTGGCATGACCAAAGGCTGTACTGACTGTATACCAGCCAGGACAGAAAGTGTGGGTGTTGGAGCCTGTGGCCCCAGCAGCCCTCCAAGACAAGTGGAGTGGCCCCCATACAATAGTTGAACAGAAGGGAGAAGTCACCTATCTGGTGAATCTTGGAACTCCCAGGACCCCCTTGAGGGTGCTCCATGTCAACAGATTAAAACCATATGTTGACAGGGCTGACATGGGCTTGCTCATGGCAACTGATGAGGAACAGGAGGAGGAGAGTGACCCTCTCCTGACCTGCTCTCGCAGAACCCTGATGATGGGTCAGAAGATGGTGTTGCTTTGGCAAGCAGCCTCACTGACCATCAGCAAACTGAGTGCAGACAAGTTCTGCAACAGTACAGACATATGTTTAGCCTGACCCCTAGTCAGACTTCCTGGTGCACCCATGAGGTGGACACTGGAGACAGTCTGCCTGTCAAGAGTAAAATCTACAGGCAACCTGACCATGTCAGGGACTGTATCAGGACTGAAGTCCAGAAGATGTTGGAGTTAGGTGTGATTGAGCCTTCAGATAGCCCATGGGCTAGCCCAGTAGTCCTGGTACCCAAGCCTCATACCCAGGGTGGTAAGAAAGAAATGAGGTTTTGTGTAGACTACAGAGGCCTCAATGCAGTCACTAGGACTGATGCCTATCCCATACCAAGGGCAGATGAGCTGATTGATACTTTGGCCTCAGCCAAGTATCTAAGTACATTTGACATAACAGCTGGCTACTGGCAGATCAGGTTAGCTAATGATGCAAAAGCCAAAACAGCATTTTCGACCCCTGGTGGGCACTACCACTTTGTGGTGATGCCCTTTGGATTGAAAAATGCACCTGCCACTTTTCAGAGGTTGGTGAATAAAGTTCTGGCAGGGATGGAAACTTATTGCTCAGCTTATCTAGATGATATTGCTGTCTTTAGTTCCTCCTGGCAGGATCACCTGGTCCACCTCAGAAATGTGTTGGAGGCTTTGCAGAAAGCAGGCCTCACTATCAAGGCCACTAAGTGCCAGATAGGGCAGAGTCAGGTTGTGTACCTGGGCCACCTTGTGGGTGGAGGCCTGGTTCAGCCTTTATAGAGCAAGATCCAAACCATAATGGAATGGGTTGCTCCAATCACCCAGACACAGGTGAGAGCCTTCTTAGGCCTGACTGGGTACTATAGGAGGTTTGTGAAGGGATATGGATCTATAGTGACCCCTTGAATGATCTGACCTCAAAGAAAATGCCAAAAAGGTTCAGTGGACAGCTAGCTGTCAGAAGGCATTTGAAGACCTAAAGCAGGCCATGTGCACTGCCCCCATCTTACAGAGTCCAGACTACACCAAAAAGTTCATTGTCCAAACAGATGCTTCTGAGCTGGGTGTGGGAGCTGTACTGTCTCAACTGAATGATGAAGGTCAAGACCAGCCAGTAGCTTTCATTAGCAGAAGGCTGACCCCTAGAGAGAAACGTTGGTCAGCTATAGAGAGGGAGGCCTTTGCTGTGGTGTGGGCCCTGAAGAAGCTGAGGCCATACTTGTTTGGCACTCACTTCATAGTTCAGACCGACCACAAGCCCCTCCTATGGCTTAAACAAATGAAAGGAGAAAACCCAAAACTTTTGAGGTGGTCCATTTCCCTACAGGGGATGGACTATACAGTGGAACATAGACCTGGGACCCAACATGCCAATGCAGATGGACTCTCAAGGTATTTCCACTTAGAACACAAAGACTCAACTGGTCAAGGTTAGTTTAGTGTCCCTACGTTTGGGGGGGGGTTGTGTAGGAGAGTAGGATCTGCCTCTTATGTTGCCCCCACTTTTTTCTGATGTTTACACTGGTTTCTGGCTATAGTCTGGCTGGGACCCTGCCCATCAGGGCCCTAGCCTCTCTGTTCTCTCTAAATGACTTGGAGTGCACTCTAGGTGCACTAGTGATTGGATACTGTGGTACCTTATGAGTCCCTAGTATATGGTACCTTAGGTACCAAGGGCATAGGTACTTCACAGGCCTACCAGGGGCTGGAGCATGTATTATGCCACCCCTGGGAAGCAGACTAAATCTGACACCACAGGCCTGCTACTGCAGCCTGGGTGAGGAGGTGGTAGCACCCCTCACAGAGATATAGGTCCCCTATATCTCCCCTGCACACACATTGAGACTTATCAGTCACCCCTAAAGCAGGCCCTATCAATCCTGAGGGCAGGGTGCTTAGTTTCCATGTGAGGGGGTGCCTCTGCCTGAGCAGGACCCCTCTGCAGCTCTCAGAGTCTATTCTCTGGGGCTGTTTGTGAATGCAGCCAAACCATATACTCTTAAGTGCATTATATTCTCGCGGTAAATGCTAACTATGGAATGGCTGCATCAAAACCTGTCGTGTTTGGTGTCAAACACTTTGGAATCATACCCCCACACCAGTAACTGGTGTGGGAGTATGATCCCACCCTTCTAGAGGGATAGACATGTAGCTACTGTGGAAACGCGGTAGAATCCTGAAGAGCCCTGGCATCAGAAAATGGATGCCACCAGTCACAGACACTGGGCTGCCCTCCTGCTGACGACCGACACTCGCAGTGGAGGAAGCCCAACAATAGGTATCCTGTCCCAAGGGGTGTGACCACCTCCCAGACAGGGTTTAGTGTATTGGGGCTGGGTGGGTGCACTCCTAGAGTGCTTTGAAGTCCTGCACTGGGGGAGCAGAAGGCTCCTCTGTGCATATGCCAGTTCAAACCAGCTCAGGGGCTACCTGCCCCTGCGCTGGCGGGAAATTGGACAAAGGGAAGTGGGTGTAGCCACCCCCTCCCCTGACCCTCCCATAGGTGGGGTCATAGAGCTAGTCCCTCCGTTCCTTTTAGTATAAGAGGGGGAACCTGTGCATTGCAACCTAGATACCCCTGGACGACGCTCTACAAGAAGAATCCTGGACCTTCGACGTTCCACTACCTTTGGAAGACTGAAGAATCTCCCTTGGAGTCAAGGAGTGACTCCCCTGCTTGGCAGGCACCAAAAACGACAACGACGGTCGCAAACTACGCCGCTCCCGCCGGAGCCCGAAGTCCCTGCAGCCCAGGAAGAGGATTTCCTGACTTCTCCAAGGCCATCGTGAGCCCCAGTGAAGCTGAGGCAAGTGGACCCCACGAGGAAACGCAGACCCTGGGTACCGTGCACTATTGTCGAGTGCAACCCCTTCACGATGTTCTACGAACTTGTGCTGTGGACCACGTGTGGTCCCAGCCTCTAACAGAGATCCCTCCCAAAATCAGAGGCCTACACCGTCCCGAGTGACCGTGGGCCCCTGTTGAGTGCATCTGCCCGAGGCGTCTTCGTGATCCCTTGCCAGCCAGCTTGTGGGTCCCCAGAAGACTTTCCAAAGAAACCAAAGGGCTCCCCTGGTTGCTCCAGGCCTGCCCTGACCTACCCTCGCTGGGTAAGTTCCTCAGACCTTGCTGGTCTGCACCATTGACTTTTTCTTTCCACCATGAGACTTGCTGCTACCAAGGCTTGTTGGCTCCAATCGGGTCGCCGACACCGCAGTCAGCTGCAGATTTCATGGGACACGCTGAATCCAGCTCCTGGCCGTCATCGACACCTCCTGGACCTCGCGGTCGAAGAGCCAAGACACCAGTGAACGACCTGAATCTGTCGACGATGGTGGGCATTCATCTTCCTTGCCCCGGGTCACTGCCAAGTGCCCTTGAACACTGTCCCCTCTGCTTTCAGGTCTTCCTCCTTCTGAATCCAGGCTTGGATTCCAACGGACACTTCTTCAGTCGCCGCAAGCAGCAAGTCTTCACTGGCTCCCATTGAAAACGACGCCGCGACCCGACACCAAAGGACACCTATGCACCCGGCTCCCCTGGGTGAGGTAACTCCAGCATTACGGTGCTCCTGTGGGTGTGGGCCCTAGAACTACTTACCCTGTAAGTGACTTTCTTGTAGTTACCCTAGAAGTGCCCTAAAACTCTTACTTTCTAAGTGCGACTATCGCGCTGACTCGTACAGGGTTCGCGTCTGTGTTAAAACACATCGCGTCCAACTCCCTTGCAACTCTATCTGTAACCGCGTCCTTCGACTCGTACAAGGACCGATCGGTGTGTTCGCCTCGAACACGCAAGGGACCTTTAACATTGAAATCTCAATCGCGTCTGTTCGCATAGACTCGTACAGGACTCGCACCGGTGCCAGGACACCGCGTCCGTCCCTTGTGGGTCTCCTACAACTACCTGGGGTGGTTCTTGGGGGTCCCTCGATTCTAGATGCCCTAGACCTAGGTCTAGCCAAACTAAGATTGTGATATTTGATTGTGCTAACTTATTTTTTATAACATTTGATTTGTACATATGTTCCTGACTTCTAATCTCATAAAGAGATTAGTAGAGAGTTGTTTATTAATAAATACATATATATTTGATATATATACCTGGTGGTGTCTTTTCATTTGGTGATTCAAGAGATTGTGTGGTAAAACAAGCTGCTTTACATTCCTCCAAGACTTAGCCTGAAGGCTGCTCTCCACAGCTACCACTAGGATAGCTTTCTATAAAGGTTGTCTTAAACCTACCAACCATAAGAGTCGAATTGTTCTGGTGCAAGGTGTCCACTTTAATTAGTGAACAGTATATACCAGGCCAACTTCTCACACAGTCTAATTGTCAAAGCCCGTCTTTGAGCTAGGTACCCCTTGTATGATAATCTAGAGTCAATTACCACTCTTAGGTATTTGTAGGATCTAACCAGCTCTAGTTTGTTCCTTGCTGCTTTCCACTTGTATATAAAGTGGTGGAGGCTAGAGTTTGCTGAAAAACAGATGATCTTTGTTTTGTTATAATTTAGTTCCAAACCCAGCGGTTGTGTTGATCCAGCGGTCTACTAACAACAGATACTCTACTACCATATACTCACTTGGGCCCATACAACTCGCTTCCGCTGCGCTCTAAGTAAACCACTGGAGTCTATTAGTTTTATATGTTACTCATACCTCAAGATCTAGTTATTACTTCTTTAACTAAACCTTCTACTGATCGAACAGTTCTTTCCTCTGGTCAATGGACCAGTAAGGTAGAACTAGTTGATGGCGATAATTGACATAACTTATTATACATTTCTTAATAAGTACAAAATAATGACAGACTCAATATGTTTTTAAATCTTTATCTAAGAGACACTCTCTTAGGGGTTTTAAACCATCTCAAAGCGTTTCAGTACAAACACCCTCATTCGCAGGAGTGCCAAATTCAAAAATATCAGATAACACTTATCAATTCAGATCCACACAATAACTTTGCTCAGAAAGAAGAGGATAGAGACAGAAAAGCATTTATCAAACGATGAATTTCATAATTACCAAAGTATGGTGTGAAGACCAACCCCCTGGCCAAAGGGCTGGTAAGGGCCTCCCAGGACAGATCAGGGGACAAAGGCTTCAGGACAGGAATCAGGACAGGATACTTCACCTCTCTAGTTACCGACGAGTACGTCGCACCCCTCTCTGACACTCTCTTCCTCCTCGTGGTTCTTCCGCGATCTTCTTTCTAAACCCACCCAAATTAAGTAGATGGTTCTGCATTCAGTTTCTTCATCAGCATTTCAGAACACCACCCCGGCACACCCCGATATCAGGCTTCTTTAACGCGCAAAGGCTCGCTCGACTCGACTTGTCATCAAACTCTCGACCCCCGAACTTCTCTCGATAACTGCTCGATGTCTGCATTGACTCCCCGATGACTAACTTCTTCTAACTAAGCTACATCAATTATATTTTCCACAGAATACTAACTTCTGATTGGACAGGCGAGGGGGGATGATCATCACACCACACTTATACTTCATTTATTCTCTTTTTAACCATTGTTTCCAAACTCCTCCCCTCAAACTTTTATTCCGCCTTTCCTTTCCCATACATCTTTAAACTTTATTAATACATTTGTAACTGATTTCTTGAATAAGTTCCTTCATATGAACTCTTCACCCTCATGTTCCCAGGGCACATCTCCGCCGACCTTGGACTTCTGACAAATCCTTAGTCATCTTCCAAGCTTCCGTATCAGGGCGCATGCGTCGCGCCATATTGGTCTGCTCGACTCGGACAACTTTAACAGGCCCAAATACGCACTAATAATAAAGTCGGAAAGGAAAAATGTTATTCTCAAAAATAAATGATTTCACTGTATACCACCAACCTCTACTCTAACCCATACCATTTGTTATTTCTCTCTCTGCATTTGCGTTCGTTTTTTAAACCCATTTCTAATTTAAGCAAGCAGGTGCCATGCATGTGAGCTTTCAAGCGGCCATTTTATAGCTCTTTGCGCAAACGCCAGAATTTCCCTCCAAGCGAAAGCACGTCATACTACGTAGATGCAGTAGACGCATGCGCAGTAAAGATTCCATGTTAAATGCATTCTAGTCCTACGTCTGTGTTATTTGAGGTTAGTAAACACATAGGCAAGCTTCATTCTTTTCCCGCGTATAATGAAAATGCATATTATTAATCACGAGACATGTCGTTAGTAATTCGCTAGTAAGTTAAATCAAGAGGATTGCTTCCGAGCAAGTCTCGTGACCGAGTCCTTGCTCCATCAGTGTATATGACAGTAGTTTGGATATCAGGTGCTGGAGACCAATCGGAGTCTGACTGCATAAGACAATGTCATCCGCGTATTGTGGACACCGCACTAGGATCATTGCTAGTTTGGGTGGATCACTTTGTGCTTCTGATAGATGGGCGTCGAGGTCTGCCATGAAGATGCTGAATAAGCAAGGGGCGAGAACGCACTCTTGCTTTAGGCCGGTATCAGTGGGGATCTTAGTTGTTGTTCTATCATCCTTGCCTATTGAACCCAAGTCTCTGAGTATAAGTTAACTATGGCATCGAATAGCTTCAGCGGAACACCCCATCTAGCCATCTTTGCCCTAAGACGCCCTCTTGGTACCATGTTTTTTTTTTTTTCTTCAGAGTTTTATATAGCGCGAACTTGACCCGAATCGGGTATCAGAGCGCTTTACATAGCACCAGTTACGTTACATTAGGACACACATTCATTTTTGTTAGGCCCGGGGAGATTAAGTGATTTGCCCAGAATCACAGGATGTGTTGAGAGCCGCTTTTAGATCGACAAAGCAGGAGTATAATTTAGAGTTTTTTCCAAATGCTTTTTCAACAAGAAGGCTCAGGGCAAGGAGGTTGGTCATGGTGGGCCTCATTTATGAGACTCCTTGCGCCTTCGGAACGTCACTTTTTTTGACGTTCCGTGGCGCAGAAGCCTGAGTGATATTTATCAGGTAGCACTAAGCCACTTTTTTTGGCTTAATGCTGCCTGATAAATATCAGTCCCTTTAACGCAGTGTTCTGCATTAAAGGGGCGTGCAATGGGTGTTTGCTGGGGGCGTTCCCAGCAACATCCATGGCCTTTTGACACTGCCCCAGATTTACGAGAAATCGTAAATCTGAGGCAGCACCAAAAGCTTAGGCCTCCTCAGGGGAGGCGTAAGGGAGGCACAACAAAGAGAAATATCTTTATTTCTCCTTGTTTTTCTTTTTTTATATGCGTGCTGCATTCTGCAGCACACATAGAAAGAGGAAGAAGCCTCTTGTGATTATTTTTGTACAGAAAGGTTTCCCTTCCTGTACAAAAATAATCATCCCCGCAACGCAGGCACCCTTGCACCATTGGCTCACGGCAGCCCATTGTGCGCCGGCACAGGGGAAAAGGACAGGAATGCGCCGTATCTTATAGATACGGCACATTCCTGCCCTTTTCTTTTGCCGTAGGGAAGCACAGCAGGAAGGCCTGCTGCGCTGCCCTACGGCAAAACCTCATAAATGAGGCCCGGTGTTCATACCGGCTCTAAATCCCGTTCGAGTAATCGGAATTATTTTTCTGGCTGTGGCCCAGGCCTCAAGATCTATTTGTAAATTGGAGGCATACAGTTTGGCTTCGACATCGATAAGCGCGATCAATCTGTAATTCGCTTGGTTGAACCTAGTACCATGTTTGAAAATGGTGTGTAGCACACTGCCTCTCCAAGATGCAGGAATGCTGCTGGTGGTAAAAGCATGGTTAAACAGTGGAGTGAGATGCAAGGCCCAAAAAGTTTGGTCGAACTTAAATAAAGTGCTTGGAAGGCCGTTTGGGCCTGGAGACCCATGATCTGTTTTTTTAAGGATTTCCCGACTTGGATTTAATTCAACCATTGACCCCCTGGCAGATTATCCAAAGGCATAATTCCTTGACAGTTTGGGAGTGGCTGGGCTTTACTATTTACCGCTTGTGCGTTAGCCTTTTCAATGTAGGTTATCCAGTCTGCTTCTGATATCTTGGCATTATGATACGAAAATTGCGTTTGGCAACAGAGTTGATTTCGGCCCCAAACTGTTTGTGTTTTTAGTTTTGCTTATGTGCAAAAACTTTATCCAGACGTTTGTTTGGTGTGTTTTTTTAGCCGACCAGATTAGCTTTTTGTATGATTGCCTTAGGGTAATGATTTGATCCTTGCTGTGTAGACTGTACGTTGGGTCCCTTTTCCGAAGATTCCTGTTCTCCTTGTTCAGTTCTCTTTTTTCCTTAAGAGGGATTTGGTAAACCAAGTTGTTCCTTTACTCAAAGTATTGGTGTTTTGTGCACGGTATGGTGAGAAGTTATTGATAAATGTTGCTGTTAGGGACTCCCAACATTACCACAGTGCCCCCCTTTGGTTGTCAGACAAGTGAGTTATGAACATTTTGTAAAGTCCATTATCGTCGGTATCATCTTTCCATTTCAGGATAGAAGTTTCAAATTATAGGCACTAGGTTAAGCAATCAGGTTATTTGTTCGGGGTGCTCTTGGGGGGTTTATTTGGAACTCAACTAATTAGGGGAAGTGGTCACTTTCTACTCTTTGTGTTATCTGATAGCTAGAGATCTATTGAAACAGCTCTATGTCTTCTAGTGTATAGTCCAAAATGGAGTTAGTTTTGTTTGAGGTTCTGGTGGTGGCTGCCGGTTGGTCTTGGGAGAGGCGGCCATTTATAGGTGTACATGCCAATATTCACAAGGGCTGCAATGCAAGTTCTCCCATGGTGGTCCGATCTTGTATGGTTAGCTGTTACTAGGGGAATGCTTTGGGTGGCTTGGTTGTTATGTTGGTCGGGACTGTTGGTTTAAAGTAAGTACATGTTAAAGTCACCTGACAGCATGACGCCAGCTTGGGGAAAAGTGTATTGCAGGGATTTTAGTAACGATGTTAATGACTCTATTTTTTCAGCTTTTTTCTTCTTACTTGGATGGATATACACGTTTGTTTTGAATTATTGCTTCCTCGTGATAGGCTGTTAGTTTTATGCATTGTATCCATGTTTGACCCAGGTCGACCTGTTCGTGTTTCCACCTTAAGTGGGTTGCAATGAATGTTGAGAGTCCTCCAGAGGCTCTGCCCACATTATTTCTTTTTGTCGCTTCTTCTGAGGCACTGATAATAAAAATAACTATCGCAGAGAACGCCCTGAAAACAACAATCAGCATATCTGCTTGGAAAACACGACTTGCTGAGATTAATTCAGAAATGAATGACCACAAGGAGTATCTCCTACAGAAGAAGATAACAAAACTACAGAAAGATATTAAAAACTTTGAGAGAGAAAAAATATACCCATACACCAGGGAAGACTATGTGAGTAACATCACCGACACCTCATCTGAAGATGGATCAACAAACTCGACCAGATCCAAGAGATCGAGCAGCAACTCCAGCAATGAAAGCTGGAAGAATTACCAAGGCGGCCGAGGAATCCTACCAACGCCACCAATGTTCAACTACCCAATGTCAGGCTATCCAGGAGCTCCACCACCGTGGTATCCTGGCTACCACGGCCCACCACCACCTATTCCATTCTACCAACAACAATGCCCTCCTTTTTGGAACAGAGGCAGGGGCAGAGGAAGAGGCAGGCGGAAAAACGAGCAAAAACAAGTACAATGGTCGGAGGACGAAGAACAACGCAGGACAAGGAGCCAGTCCAAGAAAAACTAGTGGTTAACCTGTCAAACAGGACCCTAACACCTACAGAAGAATCAGCCCTACAGAGGGGACTAGGCTTTGTCCCCACTCCCAGAGAAGACCAATTCAGACTCACAGGTGAACTACATGCCTTTTTCAGGAAACTACGTCTGAGATCCTTTTTCCATACAAAAGAAACGAATAGGATGGATACGACCACGACAGACACAGGCCTACGTAATCCATCCAAATTCACACCTATGACCGCAATGGCGAGCACAGAGATCCTGACATATGAAAAAGCAGTACTAAAAGACATAAACCAACTTCAACCAAGAAAAATATATGACAACCTACCTTCTAGAGAGAGAAAAGCTCTCCAAAACCTCAACGATGACCAATCCATCACAATAAAACCTGCAGACAAGGGCGGAGCCATCGTCATTCTTAATACTGACGACTATGACACCGAATGCCACAGACAACTGGCTGATAACAGATACTACCAAAAAATAGACACTGATCCAACAGATTCACTGACAAGAAAAATCACCATCTCAGTGAGTGAAGCACAAACAAACGGCTGGATAAGTAAAAACGAAGCAGAATTCCTAGTCAACTCCAAACCAACGACCCCATATTTCTACGTCCTACCAAAAATCCACAAGAACATCATACCTCCACCTGGTAGACCAATAGTATCCAGGATTAACTCCATTCTTGAACCACTCAGTCAATACTGCGACCACTTCTTACGACCACTGGTACAAGCAACTCCATCTTACCTCAAAGACACCAAAGAAACCATCAATCTAATAGAACATATAAGAGGACCAGAGGAAATCACCCTACTAGTGACCCTCGATGTGGAGGCTTTATAAACTAACATCCCACAAGAAGCAACACTGAGAGCAGTAGAAGAAAGCCTTAGGAACCAGGACCCTAACACACCACAACCAATAAACTTCTTCCTGGAATGTGCGGAAATAGCACTAAAGAACAACTTTTTCAAGTTCAAAGACCAACATTACCAACAAATCCACGGAACTTGTATGGGCAGCACCTTCGCGCCGAGCCTAGCCTGCCTTTACATGGCTTATTTTGAGGCAACACACATCCTCCCACCATCCAACCCCTTTAAATCAGAAATAAAGGAGTGGAAGCGATATATAGATGACATACTCATGCTATGGACAGGCACAAAAGAACGGTGCATAGAATTCCATAACTGGATCAATGAACAGGACCCTTTCCTGAAATTCACTCTAAGCTCCTCAAGTGAAGAGATTCCTTTCCTGGACCTATTAATCATCCTGAAAGATGGAAAACTACTGACCAAAACGTACAAAAAACCGACTGACAGAAATAGCTTGTTAACCTATGACAGTCACCATACAAAAGCCCTTAGAGAGAATCTCCCCTTTGGGCAATTTTTGAGGCTCAGAAGAAACTGCAGCAACACCGCGGATTACGACACACAAGCGGCAGAACTCAGTCAGAACCTGGAACAGAGGAACTACCCCAGGAGGATCATAAAGAATGCACAAAAACGTGCGCGTAACAACAACCGAGAAGCACTATTAGAAACCGTGGAAAAACAAAAGGACGAGATAATAACATGTGTTACAACCTACACACCTCAATCAAATCAAGTGAAAAGGATTTTACTCAAACACTGGAATATTCTACATGCAGGGGAACTATAACTGGAACGCCCAAGATTCGCCTTCAGACGGACACAGAACATCAAAGACATAATTGTCCACACGAGACCCCAAAACAAACAGTTGGACAACCAAAGGACACTGTGGGACCTACCAATGGTCAAAGGACATTACCCATGCGGGACTTGTAATATTTGCCCTTTAACAAGACATACCAAAACGTTGCAAATGAATAATCAGGAATGGACACAGAAAAGACACACGAATTGTAATACCAAGAACTGTATTTACATGGTGAAATGTCCATGCGACTTTCGATATATAGGAATGACAACCAGAGCCATAAAGACAAGAATAAACGAACATAGAAGTAACATACGATGTAAGAAAAACACCACCAAAATGAGCAGACACTATATTGAGACAGGACATACGCCAGACCAACTAAACTGGACCATCATAGAATCTAATCCTACATGGACAAGCAGGACACTTTTTCAGAAAGAACAGAGATGGGTCCATCGTCTACGGACGAACATTGAGGGTCTGAATGATGAAATACCCTGGATCGAATTAGTATAGTAACACTTCCATGGCACCAGTAACAGAATCCCTCTGCCTTCATCCTGTAAACCCATAAAATAATGACATACTGATAATAAAGGCAGAAAACAATTTTGACCAATCCAAAAACAATCCAGCAAAGTCATCCAAAAACAAAAATAATTTTGACCAATCCAAAAACAATCCAGCAAAGTCTCCTTAAAGTGTAGACAATAACTATAAATATACCTTTCCAAAATGGCACCCAAAAGAGTGAACCACATACTACTTACACCACTCAGAGACAGCGCGAGAAACAATTAGCCTGGAAATCACCCACAAACACCATGTTCAAATTTGAAACAACACATTGATGCCTTTAATTCATAGCCATATGACACTCATACATAACCAAGACCGCAACAGACTAAGACAGACCCAAATACACCTAAACATACTCCACTACAAGATGGCGCCCATGCAGCACACTATACACTCCCCAATTAACCTTCTAATTGGCAACACACTTCCACCATAAAAAGGGCGGCAGCCACTGCTCCAGTATCGGCGGAGATGGAGAGAGGCAGGCAGGTGTACCGGCACAGCTAAATGGGAGAACCGTGAGTACTAAACAAATGTATCTTGTGTTAACTGCCACCTTTGAGAAAATACTCTGGGTCTGAACTAAGTGCCCGGACAGAGCTCTCTCTTATAATTGGAAGCCAAAAAAGCACTTTAGAACAAATATCTGCCTCACTTGTAGCGCTGGCATTTTATGAAACAGGGAGCCAAAACGCCAATCTAGCTTCCTAATATTCTTAGAGCCCGTTTACATTTTGCAGAAAATGCTGCGATAAATAAAAGATTTGATTCCTTCTCAATATACAGGATGTATCAACATGCAGGGACCACTGTGATAACTGCACCTTTATTTGAACAATTGAAACTTTATTGTTATTGTTATATTCTTAATGATTAGGCCACGCTTCCTTCTTCTCGTTTTCCTTACAGCTCCCGACTGCCCTCACCAATCTCATGAGGCAATAATTGTAAAAATAAGGGGTGAGCAATATGTTTTTCACTATGCAGTGACCAAAACAGAGTCTAAAGGTTTGCCATCAATGGTGGGGCCCACTCAGTGACACTTACTTATTGTTTATGTGTATATATATATATATATATATATATATATATATATCTCTTTCACATCCTACCCAGACAGCGCTGACTCACCGGTTTTATCATACGCCCAATATGAGTCATCTTAGATTATTCAAAACAGGATACCACTACTAGTGGCACTGCATGGAATCAAATGACAAAAGAGTGACCCTGACATATAACAATCATTGATCTCTTTATTATATGTCTCTTCTTTATAAGCCCACATGTCAGAATGTTGAAACTCTGCTGATTATTGCTTATCATTCTTTCTTTCACTTTTCACTTCACTGTAAATAATATGTAAAACACGTAAAATAGAATCTCTTTTTAAACATGCACCAATGCCTAAACCGTAGACATAAGACTCACGCTAACGATAATGAACACCGGGCCCTCCAATGGTAGACACGGACAATACTCATTATAGAGAAATACCAACATATCTTCTGTCCTACCCTCTTCTCTTTTCAGGGACGCTACTCCCTCTCATTAACCTAGCAGCACGGGTCAAATCCAGGCCGCTAGTGATACCTAAACTTACCTTGGTCCTGAAGAAACGCTTTGGATCTCCTCCTGAGGCCACAGAGAGCGTGAAACATGTCGACCACCTTATACGCCCATTAGAGACGTATATCTAGCTACCTAGGGACATAATATCCCCCAGAGCAGCACCACACACCTTTTAACAATGACAGAGGGATCACCTTAATAAAAAATATTCACTCCCCTCCAGTCATTTTTTAAAAACACTACTTGAGACCTCACTACCACTCACACGCACGCACCCATACAGCTTCTTCATCAAAAGATCTCCGATAAAGAGACCCTTCGGGGACCCGTAGGGCATTGCAGCGCCGGCCCGATGAGGAGCAACAAGCCCTATGATGAAGCATGACATCCTTCGGGGTGTGTGAGGGCATCATGATGAGGACACACTATCCCCACACATAGAGTAGCACAGGACAAAACTTCATTCTTTGATTTCCCTTTACAAGGAACAGTGACTCCCTTTATTGTACTAGTTATCAATCGGGAGCAAGGGTCACTGGACCTAACAATCAGCTCCTACCGTCCCCCCCCCTCTCTATAAATAGGAAAGGTACTCCTTAAAGCCTGTAATTGGTGTTGGTTACTCAGCCCAGGTTTCCTGAAGTAATAGGATGTCAACATTTTGGAGGAAGGCAATAAAATTGATCTCCCCCCACCTAACTGCTAAGGTCGTTGATGTTCCAGGAACACAGTTTTAATTGCCTGGTTTTTTGTGCCGTGTGTTGCTCGGTTCATGCGTCTCTCTGGGCTGGGCGAGGCCCCACAACAATGGCAGAGATACCTGTCTCATGTAGCTGGGGGCTCCTGGGGCTGCGACATGGTAAAGACTTAGATTTTGGAGGCTGTTAAGGAAGTTTTCTACGGGCCTTTCGGTCCCCTGAGTACCCCACCTGAGACAACCGTGTTGTTTTGTAGAGAGTTCGGTTTTGGGCATAGCGGGCCGGGATATTGCTTTGGCTCCGTTCTTTTATGTTCTATGCCCCATTTCAGGAAACAATCCCTATGATGCCATACCTCAATGGCTATCTTAGTGTTGGTCCAAGAAACCACCGTAATTTCTCTTCCCATCACTTCAGGATTTGATTTGAACTCAATGCTTTCAGTATGCTGGGTTCTCAGTTACGGTATCTATTGTATTAGCCAGTTTTAATATGGCACTTCTATTTAATATATCATGTTGTCCTCTGGACCTGTAGCGGGGGATCATTTCAAGTTTTACTTGTTTGTCCCATGTGGAGGTTTCCTGGTATGGGTGGTCTTCTTGGATGTTATGAGCCTCTAACCATTTTTGTCCATCGGAATGAGGCTGAAGTTGGTTTTGATCTGCAGTGAGTGGAGTTGCATCACTTGTTACCACAAAGGTTTGCTGCTTTGCCATTACTGCTTGTTTTGATTAGGTCGAAAATAACGTACTAGTTACTCTTGGCGAGAACAGTTAGTTCAATTGTTGTGGGAGGGATTGCTCGTGTGACCGCAACTGTACCATCTCTTTGCTATATAGCAGCTTTGGCTGTTCTGGAAGATAATGGGCATCTAATGGTTGCTCTAACTGTTGCGGAAATGCTGGGAGTCCTGACACTGTTGTGCTGTCTTGGCTTGACCCATCCTGATGAGACACAGCAAAGTGAGCTGAGTCCTTTTCCGCCTTGTCCATATTCTGGAGACGAGGTTCATGTGAGAATTGTAAGGCAGAGCAGATGGGAATACAACGCTGCTCAGTTAACGTTCTAATTGGAGATTCTTTGGAATTTGAAGTATGATGTGAGGGTATGTTTTCTTTCTGTGTTGACCTGGAGATGAAAGGTCCCTTTTTTCTAAACATAGGATAAACCTCTGTCCCCTGCTGGCTCGCTGTTTCCTTTCGATTTTGGTTGGTGTTTTGGACCGTGGGTATGGATTGGGGCGAAGATTGCTCCTGTGCTGTTTGTCTTGTCGGCTTGTTATATCTCACTTTCCTAAGCCTTTTACGTGCCCTTTTGGTTAGAGGGGGTTGCTGGTAGTGTACCAGTTGGATGAGTCTATCTGAATGAAGGAGGGGGCCACCACATGGTTGGTTAGGTGGGGTAGTTACAAACTGCAAATCTTCGGAAGACGGTTTTGTGTTCGTCTCATTGCCCTGGGTGCCCTGACTTCTGTGATCAAACAACGGGCACTGTTTTAGAGAGAGTGAAGCCAGCTTGCCCGAACTTGCTGTGAGCAAAGTGTTGGTTGTTGACTGAAGGGTTACGGGTTTTACTTCCACTAGAATTTCTGTCAAGATGGACAGAATAATTTGTAAGTGTTCCAGTGCGAAGAAGCATTGAAATCCTCTGGACCGACCACTGCTGCATCCACTTCACCTTCCAGAAACCCACCACACACCACCGCACCCAACAGATCCCACGCCGCTGCTGGAGCAAAGTCACCGAAGACCAACTACAGGCAAACCTCGCTCTCAGCCCACCCACCGACCCCTCCAACACCGATAACGCTGCCCGCAACCTCAGACGATGGATAGACGACTGCGCCAACACCCTCGCCCCGCTGAAAAAACCCACCTTCAGAGACACCAGCAAAAGAGCCAGCTGGTTCACCCCGGAACTTCTAGCATCCAAGCGTACCTGCCGGAAACTAGAGAAGAAATGGCACAGTGAAAAGACACCGGACAGCCACGCAGCCCACAAAGACGCCATCCGCAACCACCATCACCTCATCAGGTCCGCCAAGAGGATCTCCTTCAAAGACCGCCTGGACTACAACGCACAAAACAGCAAGGAGCTCTTCAACATCGTGAAGGAACTCTCCAACCCGAGCTCCAACACCAACGACATCCCGCCGTCGCAAGTCCTGTGCGATTCCCTCGCCACCTTCTTCCACCGCAAGATCGCCGACATCCACGACAGCTTCAACACCCAGACAGCCCCAACAGACACCGACACACCAGACCCGCCGCACACCATCGACCACGACCCCTTGCCAGCCTGGGCCAACGTGAACATCGATGACACCATCAAGACCATGAGCACAATCCACTCCGGCTCCCTGTCAGACCCTTTCCCGCACCACATCTTCAACAAAGCCAGCAGCTCCATCGCACCCCACCTGCGCAACGTCATCAATCTCTCCTTCGAGACCGCGACCTTCCCAGAGAGCTGGAAACACGCCGAGATCAACGCCCTACTCAAAAAACCCAAGGTGGACCCGAGAGACCTCAAGAACTTCCGGCCCATCTCCCTGCTTCCGTTCCCAGCCAAGGTCATCGAGAAGATCGTCAACAGACAGCTAACCCGATACCTCGAAGAAAACAGCATCCTGGACCCATCCCAGTCAGGGTTCCGCAGCAACCACAGCACCGAGACTGCCCTCATCGCCGCCACTGACAACATCAGGACCCTGCTGGACAACGGTGAGACCGCAGCCCTCATCCTGCTGGACCTCTCCGCCGCCTTCGACACTGTCTGCCACCACACTCTACGTGCACGCCTCCACGACGCAGGGATCCGAGACAAGGCCCTGGAATGGACCACCTCCTTCATCTCCGGCAGAACCCAGAGAGTCCGCCTCCCCCATTCCGATCCGAAGCCTCCGAGATCATCTGCGGCGTACCCCAGGGATCATCCCTCAGCCCGACACTGTTCAACATCTACATGGCCCCACTCACACGCATCGCCAGACAGCACGACCTCAACATAATCTCCTACGCCGACGACACTCAACTGATCCTCTCCCTCACCAAGGACCCCCTCACTGCCAAATCCAACCTCCACAAAGGAATGAAGGCCGTCGCCGATTGGATGAAGAGCAGCCGAATAAAGCTTAACACGGACAAGACGGAGGTCCTCATCCTCAGCTCCAACCCTTCAGCCTGGGACGACTCCTGTTGGCCAACGACACTGGGGGCAGCCCCGACACCCACCGACCACGCACGCAACCTGGGAGTCATCCTCGACTCAACGCTCTCCATGGCCAAGCAAGTCAACGCAGTCTCCTCCTCCTGCTTCAACACCCTCCGCATGCTCCGCAAGATCTACAGGTGGATCCCGACAGATACAAGAAGAACAGTCACCCAGGCCCTCGTCAGTAGCAGACTCGACTATGGAAACGCCCTCTACGCGGGAGCCCCGGCCAAGCTCATCAAGTGACTGCAATGCATTCAAAACGCCTCTGCACCCCTGATCCTCGACGTACCACGCCACAGCCACATCACCCCCCACCTGAGAAACCTGCACTGGCTCCCTGTCGACAGGAGAATCTCCTTCAAACTCCTCATCCACGCACACAAGGCACTCCACAAGACCGGCCCAGCCTACCTCAACAGACGACTCTTCTTCTACGACCCCAACCGCCAGCTCCGCTCCGCCGACCTCTCCCTCGCATTCGAAGAACAACCACCGGCGGCAGATCCTTCTCCCACCTCACCGCCAAGACCTGGAACACCCTTCCACTCAGCCTACGACAGACCCAAGACCTGCTGACCTTCAGGAGGCTACTCAAGACCTGGCTGTTCGACCAGTAGCGGCACCCCCCCTTTTTTCCCCAGCGCCTTGAGACCCTCGCGGGTAAGTAGTGCATTCTACAAATTCTGTGATTGATTGATTGATTGAAATGAGTGATAGGCGGTGTTGGGGTCCTTTTGCACTCGCCTAATCAAGCCATTAGATTCCGCTCGATGCCCGAGATATGTGTGGCTAGGACCTTCAGAAGGGCGACTTGAATCTCTAATTTTTCTGAGTGAAATGTTAAAGCCGAGGAAATCACCTCTATTGTATAGATTAGTGGGGCCCACAACAGCGCTGAAGAGTTGTTATCTGTGGGGTTACCTTCTTCCGATGATCACGACGGTTGGTCGCTTTGCTATAGGGAGAGAGGGTCCATTAAGTAGTTTGAATTTACCTCGGGAATTGACTTGTCCTGGAAACTATTATCTGATAAAATGTTACATTTGTCATTCTGGAGCTTAATAGGGGAAACCAAGATGTTGTGATCATGAATGAGTTCGGATTTATCCTCCGGAATTGATTTTTCCTGGGAACTATCGACTGGTGAAATAATACAGTTGTTGTGCTGGAGCTTAATCGGGGAGAGCAAGGTGTTGTGGTCATAAGTGGGTTCAAGTTTGATGGTGGTATTAAGTGGGGCCACTGCTTCATCCTAATTTTCTTTTAAGGGGCTTCGTAGTAATTCTTGCTACTCTATTGATGTTCCCAATGATCTCTCTGAACATGGAGTGTCATGAGTACTAGGGGTAAGATGATAAGCAACAGTTTGGGAGAATGGTCGACATCCTCCTCCGATTTTGTCTGAAAGGAGACAAGTCGGTAGCTCCCAATGTGCTGATCAATTTCTGCTGTGTGAGCTTGCGCACTAAAAACTAGCAGGTGATTGGAGTTGTTGTGAGGCTTATTGGTCAGACACTGTGGTGAGCATGGTCTTGATGGAGCTTTGCCATGAGGCCTTGGGGATATTAGGAAGTCTGTGATTTTTGCCTTCCTACCTAAGTTCATTTTCTTTGGATGCAGTGGTGATGCTGCTGGGTCTGCATGGGAAAATGAAATTTAGTTGTCATGTTCTAATAGGCCTGTCACCATGACTTTATCCTTTGAGCCACGCATCTTCATCATTTTGGCCGCTACTCTGATCTTGCCAGATCTCATTGTGACGACGGGGGGAAGATTTAGTTGAGTGTCTCTTTGAGTGTCACTTTAAGAATAGATCAAATAAGTGAGAGGTGGTCTAGTTGCAAGTCCTGGAGGAACCATGACCCCTATGTGAACCCCCCGTGTCAACCTGCTGGAGAGGAGGGGGGCTGGGGAGGCGGGGGCCCCGACTTGTTGTGGTCGGTTTTGTGACTGGTTGATAAAAAGTTGACTTCCCAGATTACTGCAGGGGAGAAATGCTCCTGGGAAAGTGTGGCAGAGGCAACTAGTTGCCTTGGAGGAGGGCTGGGGGGCTAGATGGAGCACGCTGTAATGATTGAAATTCACAGGATCGCAAGGGAAGGGGGTTTGAGAGGGAACACACCAGGCAACCTGCAAGCTGCACCCAGACCTAGCTGGACCACTTCTGCGGGGTCTGGGTTCGCACTCAGCGGCCGGTAACTACTACCGCCGCAGCTCAGGTGTCTCACCTCCTCACCTGAGAGATGTCCCGCCTCATCTGCCCGTCTGCCTTCCTTTTCTTGAGGGCTGAGGCTAGAGCCTGAAGGTAGGTGGGCTCGAGGGCTCAGGGGGCAGAAGACTGGGTGCTGATGATTGGAGGCACGGCTACGGGCTCACGGGTCCTAATCAAGTGCAAGTGCTGGTTTTAGGTGAGGGTCCCTGGGTCGGAGCTTTAAGCTTCGCACCGGTCTACCGGAACCACAGAACCGCACATGTCTATTTAAAAAACATCTTCCCCGGGCGTTGTGGTGTTGTGGCTGCTGCTTGAGGCCTGAGGCCCGACCTCTGTACTCATGAACACGGCCCGGCTTTGTCTTCCCGGTCTTCTCAGACTTTGCTCCCTGCCCCTTCCGCTCCAATTCTCTGATCATCCTCTGCTCCTCCGCTCTGCATGACACGCCACTCATCACACATCACACGTCACGCCCGGCATGTCGTAACCTGTGTCCTCTACTGCCTCGTCTTACTCCTAAATCCTAGGAGTATCCCTGGCTGTCAATGGATAGAGTGACCAGGATCAGCAGTAGGTTATGTTCTATCTTAATTTATGGTCAAGCATTATATGAATGTGCACAGACTGAGGGGAGTCTGAGTTTCACCTGCCTGCTGGTACTTTAGACACAACATCAACATCACAACGTATAGTTATGCAGATAGGAATCGTAAGGTCCATGATGAGATTCCTGCAATGTTCTATGACCTGAAACATAAATTGAAACCGTTCAAATAACCAAGTTCTGTACCAACTAATATTATTGTTTGGCTCCATTCAGAAACCTGAAATTAACTAGTATATTGTGTTCCATGTTAGCAACACTTCTTTTGGATACCTATGTAGCCTAAAAGCTATCACAATCAGAAACCTATATAATATCAAGCTATGGCCCACAAACCTCTAATACTCTTAGGCTACAAAGGCCCCTTCTTATCTTAAGAGTTTATTTTGCCAAGGACCTTTGCTGAAGACTAAATATTAGTTTCCAACCTGTGCCTGTCGGTTCTATAACGGATCACTCAAAAGAGCCTGAGACTTCTGCTTTGTTGGTGTTCTCATGGGACTAAGGAAAACCAAAGGGGATGATGGACGGAGTGTTGATCATTACAAGCACTCACCCCCAGTCAACTGATCTGGGTTTAATCCATCATCATTCTTTAGCTCACTCCGCCACCCCAGTTCAGACATGGCCATATGCAAATCAGTCTGACCCTGCGCCTCATGGGAACAGTACAGCCCGAACTGCCAAGCCATGTCTTCCCTGGACCGGAAACAAGCATCCTGGGACCGGTTTCGGGCTCACAGCCCTCATCAGCCAGGCTATCTTGAATCCAGTGGCAAAGTGAGCAAGGGATCCACGTCTGGGCATACCCTGCCAACTTAGGGCGAACAATGCAAAACCAAAGGGGATGATGGATGGAGTGTTGAACATTGCAAGCACTCACCCCCAGTCAACTGATCTGGGTTTAATCCATCATCATTCTTTAGCTCACTCCGCCACCCCAGTTCAGACATGGCCATATGCAAATCAGTCTGACCCTGCGCCTCATGGGAACAGTCCAGCCCGAACTGCCAAGCCATGTCTTCCCTGGACCGGAAACAAGCATCCTGGGACCGGTTTCGGGCTCACAGCCCTTATCAGCCAGGCTATCTTGAATCCAGTGGCAAAGTGAGCAAGGGACCCACGTCTGGGCATACCCTGCCAACTTAGAGCGAACAATGCAAAACCAAAGGGGATGATGGACGGGGTGTTGAACATTGCAAGCACTCACCCCCAGTCAACTGATCTGGGTTTAATCCATCATCATTCTTTAGCTCACTCCGCCACCCCAGTTCAGACATGGCCATATGCAAATCAGTCTGACCCTGCGCCTCATGGGAACAGTCCAGCCCGAACTGCCAAGCCATGTCTTCCCTGGACTGGAAACAAGCATCCTGGGACCGGTTTCGGGCTCACAGCCCTCATCAGCCAGGCTATCTTGAATCCAGTGGCAAAGTGAGCAAGGGTCCCACGTCTGGGCATACCCTGCCAACTTAGGGCGAACAATGCAAAACCAAAGGGGATGATGGACGGAGTGTTGAACATTGCAAGCACTCACCCCCAGTCAACTAATCTGGGTTTAATCCATCATCATTCTTTAGCTCACTCCGCCACCCCAGTTCAGACATGGCCATATGCAAATCAGTCTGACCCTGCGCCTCATGGGAACAGTCCAGCCCGAACTGCCAAGCCATGTCTTCCCTGGACCGGAAACAAGCATCCTGGGACCGGTTTCGGGCTCACAGCCCTCATCAGCCAGGCTATCTTGAATCCAGTGGCAAAGTGAGCAAGGGACCCACTTCTGGGCATACCCTGCCAACTTAGGGCGAACAATGCAAAACCAAAGGGGATGATGGAAGGAGTGTTGAACATTGCAAGCACTCACCCCCAGTCAACTGATCTGGGTTTAATCCATCATCATTCTTTAGCTCACTCCGCCACCCCAGTTCAGACATGGCCATATGCAAATCAGTCTGACCCTGCGCCTCATGGGAACAGTCCAGCCCGAACTGCCAAGCCATGTCTTCCCTGGACCGGAAACAAGCATCCTGGGACCGGTTTCGGGCTCACAGCCCTCATCAGTCAGGCTATCTTGAATCCAGTGGCAAAGTGAGCAAGGGACCCACGTCTGGGCATACCCTGCCAACTTAGGGCGAACAATGCAAAACCAAAGGGTATTGTCATAGTTCCTTGAAGCCGCATGTCTGGAAGTCAAGAGAAGCAGCACTGGGTAGCTGTTCTGTCCTTAGACATTCTACTTGATAAAGAATGAAGATTAACTATATCAACTTGAGCGAAAAGAGAGTGAGATCAGCAGAAGAGCTTCAACATCTCCATGGTTGACATAAACCATTTGAAGGCAGAAGACATTTTGTGCAGGACTTTATCTACTGATGTCATTGACCAAGATAAACAAATTAACTGTGGCAGAGATTAGAAAGCACTGTAACACATCCATATCCAATCAATGGTCTAGCTTCAGCTTGATAGGAAATTTACTTTGATAAATCTACCTATTTACAAATTATTCACGAAGGGCCTCGTTTAGCTGATCCAAAACCAAGTATTTTCTCAAAACCTTGTACTAGCAACTCTTATAAAGAGCTAAAAGACCAGGATTTAGAGCATTTTGTAGGGAAGACTGGCAGTTTAATATTAGGACAAAATGTCTCAAGTTAGCTACATCTGTCAGGAATCTAGCTAGATCAGGACAAATATTTCAGGGACACTAACTGGATAAGGCAAGATAATGGGGGTGCTTGCTCAATGCAAAGCAAAAAGGCTTTCTAAGAATGGGGTTAAATATAAACAAGAGAGTACCTGAAGACGGGGAGGGAAGCAGGACAGAAACAGGTTGGAACATGTAGTGAATAGGAAACTGAAAACCTGGCAGGGAAATTATGTATTTAACACTAGTACAAACAACAGGAAGGTAAAAGCTAGGCAACAATAGACAAACAATCATAAATAATAGTTTTTTTGCTCCTCGGAAGTAATCTCTCTGTGAGGTAAAAAAAAGGTCTCACAATAAGGCAAGGAGCAGATTAATCTCACAGAGTTCAGAGAGAAACTAGCAGCTCCTATGGAGAAGGAGCACTGGGTGGTTCTCTGTGCCAAAGGCACAGCCGTGGAGTCTAACTGGCACCCTTGGAAAATCAGCAAAATAATATAACACACAAGAAGACAAAGGAGAACAGAGGAACGTACACAGAAACAGGAACTTAGCTCAGGGAAAATCTGGACTGGAAAAAGGGTCAGGAATGGGACAGGAATCCACAGGACTGGAAATCTGCAAACTAACAAGGACAGGGCAGGAATTCGGAAATAGGGACTGGAACATAGCATGCAAGACATGGAATATGCATATACAAGACAGGTCTGCATGTGTGCAGTCAGAATTAGGGACAAGGCAAACAGGGAAACTAAGAGGCAGGATAAACAAGAGACAGGCAACAGAGACAAATAACTAATCAGAACAGGAGCATAGAATCAAACAGTAATGAAAACTGAAATCAAAGGCAAGCCTGAAATATAGCTGCAGGATCAAAGAGAGAGCAAGGAGACACAGCAGGTCAGGTGAGAGTGGCTGCACTCTGGGCTCACCAGGCAGAAATAGCAGGAGGCTCGTGTGAGGAGCACAGGTGCAGGGAGAGAGCCAGATCCACTGAATCAACCAGGTGCTAGGAATTAAGGAAACAACAATGAAGAGAAGGTAGAACTGGGGCTTGGAAAGGGAAAGACCAGGGAAACCAGCAGAAACAAGACAGTACACAGGAAATCCAGGAACGGAGTATGGGTCGGAGTCAAGATAGTGAAAAGTCCAGAATGCAGATGTAAAGAGGTCAGAAAGGCCATGGGATCCAGGAGTTAAGATAGAGAATAGAAAACTACCAAACACACAAAAGGTGATGGTAGGAATGCTTGCAATTTTTCTAACCAATGGCAATTGCTCAGGGTACCATCCCAGCCCATTGGCACACTAAGCCACTGTAACCAAGCTATACCTTGATGCAGAAGTGGGATACTTTTCAGGGCTAGTACCTGCAAAGGTTTACAGCACTAAGATGCATGTTAGGTTAACGTATGTGCCTTAACAAATGTCTGTTACTTAATTACTTATACCTGCCTGGGTAGCCCTTATCAGGGACAATCTGGTCATAGGGTTCTTGTGTTCCAGTTCGGTGAGGACCTGGACTGGTTGCATGAGAAGCAACGTCAACGCTGATTTGCAAATGGCTGGGTAGAAACTGAGCTGACATGGTGAGCAAAAGAACAATGGGTTGAGATGCTCCCCTAAGTGATTGCCAGTGGTTAGACAAATTGCAAGGAAAGCATTCCTCCCATCACCGTTTTTGGTTTTCATGTACCGGCCTAAGTGGCAAGGGTATGCCCAGATGTGGGTTCTGTTCTCACTGTGTCACTGGAACCAAGCTATACTTGGCTGATGAGCCCATAACAAGGGCGGAACCGGTCCTGAGTTGCTTGTACTCCGGTTCGGTGATGACCTGGCCTGGCAAGTTTGTGCTGGACTGTTTCCACGAGAAGCAGGGTCAAGGCTGATTTGGATATGGCTGGGTTCAATCCGAGGTGGCCTGGTGATCAAAAGAACGATGAGTTGGGATGCTACCCTGAGTGACTGCCAGTGTTTTGACAAATTGCAAGCATTCCTCCTATCACCTTTTGTGTGTTTAATAGAATACCACCAACAGGGCGTTATCGAGGAAGGGAGTTGGAGACAGAAAAGTTGGCCTAACGCCTAGGGCGGTCGACCTCGAATCTGGGGAACTGGGTTCGAGTCTCGGCAATGACGCTGACCATCCTCTGATTCTAGGCAAATCCCCTCTGCTGTATTTGCATCTAGGTATAAGACATCTGACTGCTCCCAGCCAAGAGACTAGAACAAAAGGAGGCCTGATGACCCCTCAGATTCGGCCTTTGTAATGGGCCCAGCAGGAGTCTGAACTAAGAAAGCCCCCCTCCCTGCCTGTAAGTTGTTGCTGATCGAAAGCAGACAACAACGTGCAGGTCTGCTGAATGTGTTTGCAAATTACACCGGGATGAATTCAGGATATTTTACAGAGGGGCCCAACTTCTTGGCAGGGTGGACGGTGTCCACCCTGTGAAATTAGTGGGTGGACACCGTCCACCCGCCTGTACCCCGACTCGTGCCCTGGTATATGGAGATAATTTCAGGGGCCCCTTCACAAATTTTGACTGCCTAAGGGTCTACCCAGGGTTTAATCTGGCACTGATGAAAAAATATATGAACTCAGCGACCCACCCCCCTGCCCTGGCCTTTGATGGAACATGGAGGAATCTGCTTTGTTATGTATGCAGCCATGATCAGGAGCTTTGGTCCCCCGATAGTTATCTAAAAGCACGAATCTGCAGGGTGCAAGAGGGGTGGTGGGCAGAGTTCAGGCTTTATACCCAACACATATGCAGCCTGGGCCTGCTTTAGTGCTGTGGCGCCTGGTGTGACAATCGTTTTGGGCGGCCCCCCACCTCCTCGGATTCCCTCACTACTACTTAGCAAAAGTGCCCATCTCTCCATAGCCCCTCCCTCAGATACATTTCACTTGTTTTAAAGCACTGGTAAAGACTCGCTTTACTAATCCTCTCAGCTACCCACATAAAATACAGGGGCATATTAACAACGGCCAGCGATAATTATCGCTGGCCGTGCTTAGCGATAATTATATTATCGCAGGCTATCTCTGGTATTTATCGCCCTGGTAGCACGTTATTAACAACGCGTTACTCCAGGGCGATAAAAATTCCAGAGATAGCGAGGTTATCGCCCTTTGCAGGGAACATCGCTGGTTTTCCAGCGATGTTCCCTGCAAACGGCGATAACCTTGCTGATACGACCCACAGGGTCGGATCAGCATAATCCACCCCTATGTTAGGGATGGTTAAGTCAGGATTTTAGCAGACGTTAGTTTTGGCGAAAACGGCAGTTTTCGCCAAAATCTAATGTGTGCTAGAATCCTGTGGGCTGCCTTGTAAATATCGCGATGTAGACATCAGCGATATTTGCAAGGTAGCCCATCTTGGTACGCTTAGTAACGCCCACTTTGCATCTCATTGGAGATGCAAAGTGAGGCGTTGTGAAAAAGGGTGCTAACATGCAATTATGCATGTTAGCACCCTCTTGTAAATAGGGCGCCGGAGATAAAGCCCTTGTAAATATGCCCCACAGATCTGTTCTTTGCAGCAGGCATAACACAGGTCCAGGTCAGCACCCAGTGCGTCTGGGCCAGTCGCAACACATTAAAGCTGGCCCTGTATGCAGCAATTAGCTGGTAAAGCTGCTGCTACGCCCAGTTGTTAGTCAATATTTTCCAAAGGGTTTGATGTAAAGTTCTTAATGGAGCATTACAGACATCTTCCAAATGGTTAAGGCAAAAATAGCAGCCCGGTCCAGCAAGAGGAAGAGACGGGGCACGCTGAATATGGCACATTTTCAGCTGAGCAGACTGAGAGATCTAAAAAGGAGAATAAAGCATTCCGTTAAACCCTTCTTTCGCCGCAGTTAATGGGACTGATGCAACGTTCTTTTGAGTTGAATTTTTTATTTCTAGTTCATGACACTTTGTCACTGTTATAAACTTTTGACTCTAACGTCCTGCTTTACTAAAACACAAAGCCACAGGAGTTTGTCAGAACAAATGCATGAACATTCCTAGCCTCTAACACCCTTTGTCTCTCTGCCTGCGCTCACCCTGGGGACTCATTGTCATTGCTGCTTGTCACTTGTGGAGTTTTTTAGTCCTTCATTCAGTGCTACTATTTTCTCACTTTTCCATGGCTGGCAAGACTTTCAGAAAGAAGTGCAACCTTTAGGATAGCTATTAGGCATAATGTCTGAGAAAATAGTAATACTGAAGATGACATTATGCAGAGATATGATGCCTAATAGCTATAACTAGATTGTTTTTCCTTCTGAAAGTCTTGCCAGCCATGGGAAAGTGAGAAAATAGTACTACTGAATGAAGACATTATGCAGTTTTCCATGGATGGCAAAACTTTCAGAAGGAATAGAACCTTTGAGATAGCTATAGGGCATCATATCTCTGCATAATGTCATCAAACCGAAAGTGAACATTTCTGATTCATTCGCTAATAAATAAAAGTAATCCACACAATATCGATGAGGTTTTTGTATGCAGTGTATAAAAATAGACAGCCTGTAGTAATTCACTCCATAAATAAGTCAATTGTTTAAAAATGACAGTTTTCCTTAAAGAAAAAAAAATCCTTTTCAGACTTACTATTTCTAATGGCACTGAAAAATGTTTTTGGATGAATTCAAATTTAATGTTGCTTATGATTTTGTGAAAATTATTAATGAATTTGTGCAGCACAGGATTCTAGTTTACTCTATTATACTGCAACTTTTGTTACATAGGCTATGTCCCTTTAAAGAAGCCATGTTTATGTTTCATGGCCATGCCCCTTTTTGAGAACCTCCCCCCCCCCGCCCACCTTTTCCACCCCACTTTAAAGCACTGACTGACAGGTTAGTATTCTGGTGCACATCACACTGAATTACCCTAGTCTTGCACTCAAAATCCAACACCCATTATTGTAAGGCACTTGCAGGTTCCTGCCAGTGTGCCTGTCTCTCGGTTTCTCTACCTGCTTCCTGTCATTGCTATTTACTTCTTACTTCTGTCACTTTCCTCTCTCAATGCCTTTTTCTCTTGTTGCTCACAGGTCATTGTTTTCGTTCACCCTTTTTCTTTTGTTGCTCACTCTGTCTCTCTTTACTCACCCATTCTTTCTTCGCTCACTTTATTGCTTGACCTTTCCCTCTCCACCTTGCCACTCAGCCTTTCTTTTTTTCACTCTTGTTGCTGCTGCTCTCACGCTGTCTTGTTGCTCTTGCTCTCACGCTGTCTTGTTGCTGTTGCTCTCACGCTGTCTTGTTGCTGCTGCTCTCACGCTGTCTTTATGCTGCTGCTCTCACGCTGTCTTGTTGCTGCTGCTCTCACGCTGTCTTGTTGCTCTTGCTCTCACGCTGTCTTGTTGCTGTTGCTCTCACGCTGTCTTGTTGCTGCTGCTCTCACGCTGTCTTGTTGCTGCTGCCCTCACGCTGTCTTGTTGCTCTTGCTCTCACGCTGTCTTGTTGCTGTTGCTCTCACGCTGTCTTGTTGCTGCTGCTCTCACGCTGTCTTGTTGCTGCTGCTCTCACGCTGTCTTGTTGCTGCTGCTCTCACGCTGTCTTGATGCTGCTGCTCTCACGCTGTCTTTGCAAAGCCAATAGCTCAAACGTTCACGAATGCGAGACCTATTGCATTGTAAATGCTTGTTTCTATTGCAAGCATGTGACACAAAAATACCAATAAAAGAGAAAACATAACCAGCAAAATGTGGTTGCCATATGCCAATACACATTAAAAAATAATTAACCATTGCATATTATTTTCATACTGTACTGGTGCTGTATGTTTCATTTTAATTTGAGTACTGTACTTGTGTTTTCCTAACAGTCAGATATATTTAAAACAAGTGTAGAAACCTTTTTTAGTTGTAATGCACATCGCAAGAAAGTATGAATATTGTTGGCTTAAAGAAAATGTACTATTGGCTTTAAATTATGGTAAAGTGAAGGCATAGTTTAAATACATAAAGATGACTAAAAATTCAAAATTCTAAAAAATAATAGAGAATGGGAAAAAAGACGTATTGGCAAAGTAGAATTTTGGCCAAGCAGCCCTGGCACCGAAATACACTTCTTTTTAGGCTCATGTCCACATAGGAGGAGGACAAAATGCTGCCATTCACAGCGCAAGAAAGCCAATGGCTGATGCGGGTTGACCCATTTTCCCAGGGCTGACTGAATGGCCTACTACATATGTATTTATGCATTTTTTTTATTAATTAATTTATTTGATTACTTGAGGCTCAAGAGACAGCTAAATCTGCCTCTAGGCCAGGCGAAACGAAGGTAGTTAAAGAGAGTGGAGTAGTATACCAATGTTCGGAAGCCTCTTTGGATCACGATGCCAGTCCACAAAAGACCAAAGGCTGCCCTTATTTGAAAGGACATATTTATTCTAAATGTTAAAGACATCCTCTCTGTGCGAGGCAGCAGTGCAGTATTCTGCAGGGTATTGCTAAGGCAAAAAACTCTGGCATAAAATCCGACAGTGCTCAGCGTGTTTCATGACCGTGCAGGGCTCAGCAGTGAGTAAATACACTATCATCTCTTTCCGTAGTTCGTGTCCGGAAAGTAATTCCTTCAGATCGGCCTTTCTGAATATTCGTATATATTGAACATCCACAATTGCCTAGGCATAATGTTCCAACCTTTGCTATACCCCTGCTCAGTCTAAATGCAAACCATAACAGACCATGACCATCTTCTTCCTTATATCAAAACCCTATTTCAATGTATTAATCCATGCAAGCTGGTGCATATGTATGAGTTCATCTACAGTGGAAAAACCAACAGGCACACCCGCTTCCACCCTCACAGCGAAACCATGACGTAGTAATAGCAGGAATCCACCACTGACCACGCTCTACATGCAGTGCCACCTCTTCTGCCAGGAGGGTGGGCACCTTGTTACCTGGTGGTACCTTTCTTCTCCTAGGCATAGTTAACTGGTCGGTATCCAGAGCTTGAGATGCTACGAGCAGTCAGGGGCACTATTTGCATTTGTCTTCATATCTGGAAGCTGCATTCTTTTGCACATTATGGCAACAAATTGGGTGGCATAGTAATTGTTTATGTCCATTGCTTTTGAGTTAGTCGCAGTGCTGTTTTGCATGTTTACTGTATGGTATGTGAACACGATTGCCACTTTCTAATCTTTTTCCATTGTGGGTTATACACTTTGAAATACATACAATTCTTATTTTGGCAGAATCCTGTGTGGTTGGGCGCAGGGATTTTTGTGAGTAGTAGTTAATTCAGTTGCCAGTGTTTTCCAATCACCATCAGCATCAACTTTGTTTTTAATTATCTGTGCAAGTCATTGATTGGGTGATCTAAGCTTATACGCTTCAGAACTATACAACTATGCAGTTTGTATCTGTAACTTTACATTAGTTAAGTTCCCAATGAAACATCCAATAATTCTATCATTTCTGTACAGGCACAAAATGGGCATATCATTTCTTCAGAAAGCACACTATGTCCAGTCACAAGACAGATTTAGAACAGGAGTGGTATGGCCCCAAATGTTGTCAAAGGCATTGTCTCTATTACCACACATTTAGGAAGTAATTGACAGCCATAATGGGGAGTGGGGGGGCGGGCGGTGGACAGAAGATCCCTCACAATTCTGGGTTCTGGTGCCACTGCCTCTGCTGCACGACTGATCGCTACGCCACTGCCACAAGAAGATGCGGCGGGTGGGGTGGCAGGCAGCTGCACCATGCGAGTTCGGCCTCAAACTGACAAAGGGTTAGTAATAGGAGAACGCAGAAGGGGGCATGGGCCTAGGGAGAGAAGCAGTTCTAGTTATGAGTCCTTGGCTCTAGTTATCACAGCAACAATTGTCCTCATTTCCCGACCATGGAGAGCTGTAGCATCATGACTCATTTGTTAAATAGATGCAGAGAAGGGCGGCACATCATTTCCCCACAATAGGTGTGGCTCTTACAACATACAAATTCCACAGGCCTTTTTCTGAATTCTAATTCAAAAGCCATATGTTTTTCCTTGGGTTGCTGAGAGCAACCAACACCAACTTTTTCTCCCTCGTGAATCAAAGTGTATGTGATGTATTGCTGAGTACCTTGGCCAGCTTCAAATGTATTCTTCTTTAAAGACTTTAGAACACCCTTCATTCCACCCACGCACATTACAATTCAAGAGCATTAGCTCGGTTTCTCACGATAGTAAAATAATAAAAAAGAACATTTGAATGAACTAAAAGTGAACCCTGTTTAAATAGTTTTTACTGATGACCTTCTCACTCTTCCAGTCTAGGAAACACAGCAGCTGAGGTTTCTAGATGTGGATTTATACTCACTCGGGTCACATTGCTTCAGCTGCCTAAGGTATCTTGTACAGCTGTGAAAGGAAAACAGTATGAAGAAGTTCCATAATGCACAGCAGAGTAAAATTCCTAGGTTGTTTCCTCATCAAAAGAAGACCATCAAGATAACCTTAAGAACCAGCCCTCCAAAAATGTTTAAAGATCCTTCGCATAACATGTGCATGAACGGTAGCTAGAAGCTTACTCAAAAAGTTCCTGGAACTATTTCCATTCCAACCCGAGCTGAAAACCTCCACATTTGACCACTCTGCAAAATGAAAAACCCTGACCCATCTAACCCAGAAAACTGCGGACCAATATCAAAATACCCATTCTTAGGAAAAGTATTTGAAACAGTAGCATTTACTCAACTTTAGACCAACAAGCCAGCTTCAGACAAGGCAGAGGCACAGAGTCAGCCATTGCTGGAGCGGGAATCAATTTAAATAAAATGGTTTAACATCTCTATCTCACATTCCCGCTCTCGGTGGGGTCCTCAGTCCCCTGCAACAGATCTTTGCCGCTGTTTATAAGGAGATCAGGAGCTATAAATCACAAATGAATTTATATCAATAATCACAATGCTATTTCTAAGTTCAGTCAATAATGAGAGTTTTGATTAGTTTATGGGTTTTATTTTCATTAAAAGGTTTAGTAAGATTTTCCTTTCTCCTTTTATTTGGTCGGTTCAAAAGGCATCAATCAAATTACAGAACTGATAAAAATATTGGTTAGAACAAGTCATCAAATAAGCAATACAGGGGCATATTCTCAAGGAACTATCGCCGAGTTAAGGGCACTTTATCCCAGCCAAAGTCGTGATAAATTCATCTCCCCATTCACAAGCTGTTGCAAACAGCCGATATCACCAGTTAACCTGCGATAGCAGCCGCAAAAAACATCGCCACAGATGACCCCGGCAACCAACGCTAATTATATGCAGAGTAGGCGTTCCCGTGCAAAAATCCGCGACAACACCACAACGCAACATTCTCAACGACCAGCCAGATCCACGATAAGAACACAAAACATGCGATAAGGCGCGTTAGCAGCAGGAAATTAACACCTGCTCTGACCTGGTGCAAAGTCGGACGACAACCTGCACCAGAAAAGGGAGCCCAGCCCACAGCCACACCTGAAGAACAACAGATGCCATGGAGCTACTCATCATGCAGCTCGGAGCCCCAACAGGACCACAACACCCACCGCCACCACACCCAGGTCCGCCACCCCACCCCTCCCCCGGACCACCACGGAGGCAGCGCAGACAAAGACAGCGGACCTTCAGGAAACGCACCAGTCTCACAGACTTGACACCAGAGAATGTCATTGCCCACTACAGACTCAAAAGGTCAACTGTCCTCCGCCTCCTGACCATCATTGCCCACAGGCTGACGGTACCAACACAGCGGACAACCAACATCCCACCTCAGACAAAGCTGCTGGCCGTGCTGCACCTGTTGGCCTCTGGGACATTCCAACCAACAACTGCCAGAGTCGGAGGAGTCTCACAGCCAGCCCTATCCAAGTTCCTTGCACCTGTCCTGGATGCCATCACCAGCTTGGTACCCCAGTACCTATACTTCCCCCACACTGCGCAGGAACAACTGGAGACCAAACAAGGCTTCTACGCCATAGCAGGCTTCCCGCACGTGTTGGGGGCAATTGACTGCACACATGTCCTACTTGTGCCCCCTGCCGACACTGTACACAATTACCGCAACAGAAAGTACACGCATTCCATCAATGTGCAGGCAATAGTCGACCACCGGGGACACTTCACCAATGTCGTCGCAAACTACCCAGGAAGTGTGCATGATTCATACATCTTCCGACAGTCCATCATCAACCGGCGCTTCCAGGATGGCACCTACGGAAATGCAGTGCTCGTTGCTAAGTACCAAATGAACACACCACACACCTCAAATCCACAATCATGCAACTCACAACCCTGGGAATGCACACGTTACAAACACACATACAACATGCCCACCCACCAGACACGACTGCACAACGTACTGCGGAAACCTGGGCTAGCCATGTACATGAGCCATCACCGGCATGGCACCTCAGCCACACAATAGCAGTATGTGGGGAGAGGTGGGAAGCAGGCATGTGCGAAGGAGGCAAGTGACCCATGAATGAGAATGCACACAATGCCAAGTGTGGCGTGGAAGTGCTGGACAGACTGCAGTATGCAGACCACAGACATATCCATGTCGACATATACTCCTGGTGGTGGTAGTGTTGTGGACAGTGGACGCAACCATGTCACCCCAGCCAGTGGGGAAGGTCTTGGAAATGTAGCCTGTGATGTCCCCCCCTGCAAGCGTGTGCGGAGTGGGCTGGCCCGGCGTACGCCAGGCCAGCGTAGGGGTGTGAATAAAAAGCACATAGCTCTGGGCGTGGTTCTCTTCCGGAATGCCCAACGTGTATGCCAGGGTGGCGCCTCCCACCCCGCCACGAGGCCGACGCCGTCACGAGAGCGGTGTCGCCGCGATCCTGTGCGTCCGCCGCAGCCCGGGCCGCTGGACCCTGAACCAGTCCTACCCGGCCGTGCGCATCCAGGCCTCACTGCTCACCTGCCGACACCGGCGTGTCCCCAAGAGGGCCCACCACGTGCCTGCGCTCGCACCAAGCCAGAGGCCCTCGAGCTTGGCAGCCTCCTCAGACACCACGGCCTCCGCAGGCAAGGCTCGCAGTACTCCTCTGTCGTTGACGTACTCCACCGGCCTACACAGCGGAAAAGTAGGCCACACATTTGGAACGGAGTCTTGATTACACAATGGCAGAGTACACATGTTAATGCAGAGTCTAAATCAGTATACTCCCTTTGCAGTGGTGCCACCAACTCTGTGCATAGCATTCCGACCACACGTGTCTGTGGGCCCTTGCTGAGCGCTGCCTCCGGCCTACACTGCGGTCGAGTAGGTCACACAATTGGAACTGGGTCTGGATTTGTCAATTGCAGACTTCATGTCATTGTACAGGCCTCATCGCAGACTGCATCCCCTTCCGGCTCTGGTGCCACTGACTCTGTGCCACGGGAGTCATGGACACTCTCTGGTGGAACTCTGGTGGCATCAGAGTCTATGGCCTGGGGGTCGACTCCATCATCATGTAGCTGATACTGACATTGTGGGGAAAAAGGAGACTGTAGCATTCAACTCCTCCATATTGCCTGCTCCTGCTTGCTTCTGCCCCCTGCATCATGCCCTGCATGGACACCTTCCACTGTCCCCCGTAACACTCTGCGACACTCTCCTTGGACATCAATGTGCGCCCGCTCAGCTCACCTGGCCCTACCTCAGTGCATCGCAAGTCACCGTCCCGTGGCGGTGTGCCTGTGCCGGCCGCTGTGCATCCGGGGCCACCGACTCTGTGCAGCTCAAGTCTTGGAACCTTGCTGTTTGTGCTTTCAACTTTTGATTGTCTGATCACTGTTGTAGTTGTTGCCAGCACCAACCAACTCCCATCCAGCACAGGCGTCACTGGACGTGTGGCCCTGGCAATAAAAGGTGCCGAGCACACGTGCCCGTAGCCAGTTCCACGGATAATCTCAGTGTGTCCGTGTGGTCATTATGTATGCATGTGGGCCCCGGGCCATACCACATTACGTTGTGCCATGTACAGTGGGCGCAACCTAGTCACCTCAGGCAGTGGGGTAGACCTGGGACATGTGGCTGTGTCAGACCCCCCTGTGAGTGTGAGGGAGTGGACCTGAGTACAGCAGTACGGCGTAGGGGTGTGGTCATTCCACAGGTGGCTCTGGGCGAGGTTAAGTTTAGGCCTTGCCACGGAAGTAACTAATGCGTGTGTCTCAGGTGTAGTGTCGGTGCCACACGTCACGCAAAATTCAATGTTGCCATGTAGCATGCGTCCGGAGTACGGGCTCAGCCGAGGGGTAGATGAGGGTGCGCAGGCCCGCTGGGGGTCAGGGATCAGACATGCCAACTGTTGTGTGTGTCGCTATTTCCGCAGCATAAGCCAAAGGGCTACCCTCGGCCGCATGGCGAGTTCAGCCAGGCATGAACTCTACTTCTGTGTCCGACTGTCTTTACCATTGCCCTACACACACGTGTCCGTCCACCTTCAGCGCAGGACATCACTGTGTCGTCGTCAGGCTTGTGGACATGCACAGACAGGCATGACAATAGTGTGCCGCAGGGGTGCAAGTGATGCAACCGCGCTGCACACTCTGGTGAATATGCTCAGGGGGAGGGAGAAGCAGCATTGAGGCTACGTATTCCACATTGATGCCGCTCATTTGCAACAAGCAGTACATGTCATGCAGGAATCACAAAGTCACACATATCACACACCAATGAACCAGTGAGCCTGCCAACACATCATGCCGAAACCAACTATTGACTCATGTCTCTCTGCACTGTCACAGGTGACAAAGGATATGCACTCTGCGCTTGGATGATGACACCCCTCCGAGCCCCGAACACACAGGCCCAGAGGCAGTGCAATGCGGCCCACAAACGCACCAGGGGCATCGTGGAACGCACATTTGGCGTGTTGAAGTCACGTTTCAGGTGCCTGGACGTCACAGGTGGAAGGCTCCTGTACAGCCCAGACATCGTGTGCAAGATGATCGTTGCATGTTGTGTGTTGCACAACATAGGTGTACGCAGCAGGGCACCATGGATACATGTGCCAGATGCACCGGACGATGATGATGGGGATGAGGCAGGTGGACCACAGCCCACTGCAGCCGCAGCAGGAATAGCCCGTAGGAACACCATCATTGACAATTTCTTCACATGAGCACGTCACATTGTGGCAGTCCTTGGCAGTATTGGGACAGTACATAATGACCACAGGCAAAGCATGTGCAAATAAATGCATTCGAAGAACACTATCCCTGAGTGCATGTCTCTCATCTGTAGAGGCACATCACTCAGACAAGTGTGAGTGCGACATGTATTGCTGACATTTTTGTGATTTGTTCATGTGTGGTGGGTGTGTCACCTCTGTGCAGAGAGGCTGTTTAGCAAGCTCGAGCAGGGGAAGGCAGAACAATAGGCATCCTGTCACAGGGAGGTGTGACCACCTCCCAGACAGGATTTAGTGTATTAGGCCTGGGTGGGTGCGCTTGTCATTGACCGAAAGTCTGCATGAGGGGCACATTTGGTGTCCCTGTGCATAGTCCAGTTCATACCAGTCCTGGGAGCCGTTGGCTCCTGCTCTGGCGCGAAACTGGACAAAGGATATGGGAGTAACCTCCCCACTGTCCAGACCCTCCCCTGGGAGGGCCCCCAGAATCTGTCCAACCATCTCCCGTGGGTACAAAAGGGCTTACCTGGCTGTAAGACCCTAGATTTGATGTGGACAAGATTCTGAACCAAAAACCACTGAACTTCGACTGTCTGGACACGCTGGACTTCGCTGGACTTCGTTTGGGCCCGACTTCATCTCCTACTCCATCAAAAGCATTGACTCTGCCCGTGCACCATACAGGCTCCATGCAGGACCTGTGGAGCATCAAGGACAACTGAAGATATCTTTCTTGGAGTGAAGGAGTCACTCCCCTGCAACCACAGGCACCCTATCATGATTGACCGGTCTGCTGCTCCTGAGCTCCTACAGACTCCGAAGGCTCCAGCAACACAGGAGGTGGGTTTCCAAGTCCCTCAAGGTCCGAGCTGCCCTCTTACCGAGCTTGAGATCAGAATCCCTTGTGGGGGCTGCAATACCCATACCCCTGTGCACTGCGTACGTTTGCAAGTGCATATGCTTGTTGGCATTTCCAAAACAAGTGCACTGGACTCTGAGTAGCCCCAATATCTGGCAATATGTCCTACTAAGAACTCCAGCCTCCTCACACCGAGTGCTCTTTGGGCTGCTGCTTTGTGAAACGGCTTGAGGTTCCCTTGCGACTCCTGTGCCTCCGGCCTGTGGGTCCTCTTGAGGGTCAACACTGCTTTTCTTGGGCTCCCCTGGTTGCTCCAGGCTTACCCTGACTCCCCTGTGTTTGGTGAATCTCCTGGACCTTGCTGGTCTGAAGCGTAACCTTTCTTGACCTTCTTCGTGGGTTGCCGCTGCCAAGGCTTTTTGGTGCTCCCGTCCGACACCGACCCCTCAGCACTCGACATCCTTTGTGGGACAACTCGTATCCGGCTCCTGGTTGTCTTTGGCATCTTCTGGTCCCGGTGGCTGCAGAGTCAAGAACCCCCTCAACGCACCTGAAGCACCCGACATCAGTGGGCATTCGTCTAACGAGCCCCTGGTCACTCCTGAGTGACCCAGACTCTGTTCCCTCTGCTTTCAGGTACTCTTCAACAAGAATCCACCTTTGGATTCCGAAGGACATTTTTCTTCTTCCCAGCAGTGGCTCTTCTTCGAAGTCCTCCATAGAGATTGACGGCGGTTTCCGACATCACTTCAGATCTATGCACCCGGCTCCCCTGGGATAGGCAACTCTGGTACTATGGTATCCACGGGTGGGGTGGCTCTCCAACCTCCTAACGTCCACGGGGTTTCTTCGAAGTCCACTTAGAAGGGTCCTTAAACTTTAAAACTGCAACCGCGACTCTCCCATAGAATTGTACGGCACACGCGGCCGTGTTGCCACACTGCACCCGTCCTCCGTGGGGTCCCTACTTACTCACCTTGGGTGGTTCCTTGGGGTCCCTGCGATTCTACATCCTCTAGACACTGTCTTGACTCGAGTCGTGGTTCTTATACCACTATTTTAGTATATGGTTTGGTCTCCCCCTGGAGCCCACTGTGTATTAGTGCTATTTACTATTGTTTCTGTGCTACAGTATTGTGTGCTTTGTGATTATCTGCATGTAGCAGATACTGTATTGTACTTAGAGTGTGTTATACTAATAAATACATATTTTTATAACTACTGTGTGGTTCTCCTTTCATTTAACCAATACTATAAGGTTGCATTCTGGTAAAACAAGCTGCTTAACATTCCTTCAAGACTAAGCCTGAAGGCTGCTCTCCACAGCTACCCTTGGATAGCTTTCTAAGGTTATCTTTTACCTCTTAAATCACCATAAGGGTTGTTTGGACTGGTACAGGGTGCCCACTTTAATTAGTGGACAGCATATACCAGGCAATTTTCTCACATTGGTGGCAGCAGTGGGATTCAAGTCTGCATTGTTTTACCAGATAAATCTTTGTATTGATTAACTGAAAACCACTAAGTACTAGGTACATATAATACTAGCTTAGAAAAAGTAAGTTCTACTGAACTTAGGGTTGGGTAAGTCAAGGGTCTAGCACACCCTTTCTCCAACCTCAGAGAGTTTAGTTTCCGCTAGGCTAGGTAGGTGCAGCACCTCACCACACTTAGTATGTCTACTAAAGGAGATGCCAGTGGCTCTCTGCCCTCTATATACAGTGAGCTTTCATTCCAAGAATTAAAAGCCCTGTGTGCCTCTAGAAAGCTGAAGACAGGGAAAAATGCCAACACTCACAGTCTAATAGAGATGTTACTGTTAGATGACCTAAGGAAGACTCCTGGGTCAGATGAACAGGACAGAGTGGGTCAGACAGGGAATGAAGACAGGTCTGGAGGTGACACCTTTTATGACCTGGAATCTAACCCTGACCAGGGGGACCAAGATGGGTCCCACCTGGATAACTCCGATCTTTTAGAAGGTAGTGGAGAAGGCCATGGTGGCCCCCTCTTCACCCCTCCTGGCAGAGTGCAGAGTTTACCAAGGAGATCTAGATCTCCCTCTGCAGAGTCTAATCACTCAGGACAGTCTATAGGGACCTCTGTATCTAGCAAGAGGGACCACTCTTTTGATAGGGAATCCCAATTTCTTGAACTTGAGAAAGCTAGGCTTAGGCTCAGGCAAGAGCAATCGGCCCTTGATAAAGAGTCCCTAGAAGTCCAGAGAGCTAGAAAAAAGTTGGGACTAGAGTCCCATGGTGGCAGCAACAGTGTCCCTAGAATTAAGGAGCATTCCTTTGGCAATAGGAACCTGAGCAAGATTGTCCCTCCCTACCATTTTGGGGAAGACATCCATAAATGGATAACTGCTTTAGAGAGGGCCTGTAAAGATCAGAGGGTCCCTCAAGAGCAGTGGGCAGCTATCTTGTGGCTCTCCTTTGCTGACAAAGGTAGAGATAAGCTCCTCACTGTTAGAGAAGAGGAGGCTGTCAACTCTTCAATCTTGAAGAGTGCTCACATTGATGGGTTTGGCTTAACCACTGAACAGTACAGGATTACGTTCAGAGACACCCAGAAGACACAGAATCAAGATTGGGTAGACTTTGTGGATAGTGCCATTAAGGCCCTGGAAGGCTGGTTGCTTGGCAGCAAAGTGAATGATTTCAAGGTATTGTACAATTTGATTATGAGGGAGCAGATCCTTATTATTTGCCAAAATCACTTGTTGCATCAATACCTGGTTGACTCTGATCTGACGTCTCCCCAAGAATTGGGAAAGAAGGTAGATAAGTGAGTCAGAACCAAGGTGAAGCAGAAAAACCAGAACAATGGTGGTGACCAAACAAAGCAAGATACTAAAACTCCAGATAAGGGTGGGGATAAGGGTAAAGATCAGAAGTCTTCATCAGGGCCCCAAAAACCTGCATCTGGGGGGGGGGGGAGTTACAATCCAACAAAGGTAAAGGCAAAAAGAAACCTTGGTGTTATCTCTGTAAACAGAAGACACATTGGACAAAGGATGCTGATTGTTCAAAAGCCAAGGAAAATCCTCCTACCACCACTGCCCCTAAGGCAACTGTGCCCCCTAGCACAAGTACAGGTGGTAGTACAGGGAACTAGGGATTAGTAGGGTTAACCTTGGACCCTGAGATGGGTTCTGGTCTAGTCAGAACTCCAGCTCAGGCTGTGTTAGTCTGTGATGGTGGCATGGATCTTGCCACCTTATTTTTCAGTCCCAGTAACCTGGGAAAATGCAGCCAACAGCCTTTGATCAATGGTAAGGAGGCCATGGCATACAGGGACACAGGTGCAAGTGTCACTATGGTGACAGAGAATCTTGTGGGCCCTGACCAAATCATACTTGGAGAAATGTACCAAGTGACCAATGCTAAAAATGTCAGCACTGATCACTCCTTTGCAGTTGTTAATTTCAGCTGGGGAGGGGTAACTGGCCCTAAGAAAGTTGTGGTTAGCTCAGACCTTCCAGTGGAGTGTTTGTTGGGCAATGATTTGGAAATTTCAGCCTGGGCTGAAGTAGAGTTAAGGACTCATGCAGCAATGCTGGGCATCGCTGCAGATGAGTTTGCTGTGACCAGGTCACAGGCCAAACTGGCTAACACTGAACAGGCCTTGGATCCTGGAACAATGGACCAAGGGCCTTCCAAGAGAAAGAGCAGGAGGGGTAAGGCTGTGCCTTCCCCCCCAGACTCAGTGTGAGGATCAGACTCTTGAGAGAGATGATCTCAGTCCCTGTGAAGGAACTGTCTCAGAAGAACTGGAACCTGATCAGGTTGAGTTCTTGGAGACAGGAGGCCCATCCAGGGCAGACTTGAGTTTGGAGCAGCAAACCTGCCCCTCTCTTGAACCCCTCAGACAGCAAGCTGCTTCTGAGGCTGCTGGGAGTGTCAGTGGATCTCACAAGATCTATTGGGATGAGGGACTCCTATACTCAGAGGGCAGAGGCCCCAAGCCTGGTGCCACCAGGAGGTTGGTCATACCTCTGAAGTTTAGGGGCTTCCTACTCACCCTAGCACATAACATCCCCTTAGCAGGACACCTAGGCCAAAGTAAGACTTGGGACATGTTGTCCCTCACTTTTACTGGCCTCACATGTCAGAAGACACAAAGGAGTTTTGTCCCTCCTGTACCACTTGTCAAGCCAGTGGTAAGTCAGGTGGTACCACAAAGGCCCCCCTCATACCACTACCTGTGGTGGGGGTTCCCTTTGAGCGGGTTGGGATTTATATCATTGGTCCCATGAACCCTCCTACTGCATCTGGGCACAGTTATATTCTAGTGGTAGTGGACCATGCCACTAGGTATCCAGAAGCAATACCCATTAGAACCACCACAGCTCCTGTGGTGGCAAGGGCCCTCCTGGGAATTTTTTCCAGAGTGGGTTTTCCTAAGGAGGTCTTAACTGACAGAGGTACACACTTCATGTCAAGTTATATCACTGCAATGTGGAAGGAGTGTGGCGTGAACTACAAGTTCACCACACCCTATCACCCACGATGCAATGGGTTAGTTAAAAGGTTCAACAAAACCCTCAACGGCATTATCATGGGCCTCCCAGAAAAGCTTAGGCGAAAATGGGATGTCCTGTTGCCCTGCCTTCTCTTTGCCTACAGAGAGGTCCCACAAAAGGGGGCTGGCTTCAGCCCTTTTGAACTTTTGTTTGGGCATCCAGTTAGGGGTCCCTTGTGTTTGGTGAAGAAGGAATGGGAGTTACCTCTAAAACCTCCCACACAAGACATAGTGGGCTATGTACTTGGTCTCCACTCCAGGATGGCTGAGTACATGAAGAAGGCCAGTAAAAACCTTGAGGCAAGTCAAGAATTGCAAAAAGCTTGGCATGCCCAAAAGGCTGTGCTGACTGTTTATCAGCCAGGACAGAAGGTTTGGGTGTTGGAGCCTGTGGCCCCAGCAGCTCTCCAAGACAAATGGAGTGGACCCCATACCATACTTGAGCAGAAGGGAGAGGTCACCTTCCTGGTGGACCTTGGTACTCCCAGGAGCCCCCACAGGGTGCTCCATGTGAACAGGCTCAAGCCATACATTGACAGGGCTGACGTGGGCTTGCTCATGGCAACTGATGAGGGACAGGAGGAAGAGAGTGACCCACTCCCTGACCTCCTCTCACAGAGCCCTGATGATGGATCAGTTGAAGGTGTAGTCCTGGCAGACAGCCTCACTGGTCAACAGCAGATTGATTGTAGGAAGGTCCTCAATCAATGCAGGCATTTGTTTTCCCTGACACCCAGTCAGACCACCTGGTGTACCCATGAAGTGGACACAGGTGAGAGTCTACCTGTCAAGAATAAAATCTACAGGCAGCCTGACCATGTCAGAGATTGCATCAGGACAGAGGTCCAAACGATGCTGGAATTGGGAATAATTGAGCCCTCAGATCGCCCTTGGGCTAGCCCAGTAGTCCTGGTACCTAAACCTCACACCCAGGGTGGTAAGAGAGAGATGAGGTTTTGTGTGGACTACAGGGGACTCAATGCAGTCACTAGGACTGATACTCACCCTATTCCTAGGGCAGATGAGCCTATTGATACTTTGGCCTCAGCCAAGTATCTAAGTACATTTGACCTTACTGCTGGCTATTGGCAAATCAGACTAGCTGAGGATGCCAAACCAAAAACAGCATTTTCAACCCCTAGTGGGCGTTATCAATTTATTGTAATGCCCTTTGGTTTGAAGAATGCACCTGCCACATTCCAAAGGCTGGTGAACAAAGTCCTCACAGGCCTGGAAGCCTATAGTGCAGCATAACTTGATGATATAGCTGTCTTTAGCTCCACCTGGGAGGATCACCTTGTCCACCTGAAGAATGTTTTGGAGGCTCTGCAGAGAGCAGGCCTCACAATCAAGGCTACTAAGTGCCAGATAGGGCAGAGCAAGGTTGTGTACCTGGGCCACCTTGTGGGTGGAGGCCAGGTTCAACCATTACAGAGCAAAATCCAGACCATCATGGACTGGGTTGCTCCAACTACCCAGACTCAGATCAGAGCTTTCTTGGACCTGACTGGGTATTACAGGAGATTGTTAAAGGATATGGGTCTATAGTGACTCCCTTGAATGATCTTACATCTAAAAGAATGCCCAAGAAAGTTTAGTGGACAGTTAGCTGTCAGAAGGCATTTGATGATCTCAAGCAGGCCATGCGCACTGCTTCCATTCTGCAAAGTCCTGACTACTACAAGCAATTTATTGTCCAAACAGATGCATCTGAGTTGGGGGTAGGGGCTGTGTTGTCACAACTTAATGCAGAGGGTCAGGATCAACCAGTAGCTTTTATCAGCAGAAGGTTGACCCCCAGAGAGAAACGTTGGTCAGCTATAGAGAGGGAAGCCTTTGCTGTGGTCTGGGCCCTGAAGAAGCAAAGGCCATACCTGTTTGGCACTCACTTCATTATTCAGACAGATGAAGGGTGAAAACCCCAAACTTTTGAGGTGGTCCATTTCCCTACAGGGGATGGACTATACAGTGGAACGTAGACCTGGGAGTAACCATGCCAATGCAGATGGACTCTCCAGATATTTCCACTTAGAAAATGAAGACTCAACTGGGCAAGGTTAGTCTCATCTCCTTACGTTTGGGGGGGTTGTGTAGGAAAGTAGGATCTACCTCTTATGGTTACCCCCACTTTTTGCTTCATGCTATACTGTTTTGACTAGTCTGACTGGGTTCCTGCTAATCAGGACCCCGGTCTATCTGCTTTCTCCCTAACCTGTTATGTAATGTACTTAGGTACACTCCAGATTGGATACTGGGGTACCCTTGTCAGTCCCTAGTATATGGTACCCATGTACCCAGGGCATAGGTACCCCAGAGGCCTCCCATGGACTGAAGCAGGTATTATGCCACCCATGAGAGGCCATGCAAAATGGAACCTACAGGCCTGTCATTGCAGCCTGTGAAAGTTGGTGCATGCACCACTTACTTAAGATATAGTTTTACTATATCTAAGGGTCACTACACTTAAAACCTATAAGCCACCCCAATAGCAGGCCTTGACAATCCTGAAGGCAGGGTGCTTGGTTCTAAGTGAGAGGGTGCCACTGCATGAGCAGGACACCCCTGCAGCCTACGGAGTACATTCTCCCGGGTTGTTAGTGCTACAGCCATTTACGACATATAGAGTGGCATTACACGACCACGTGATGACCAACTCTAAAACGGCTGAAAGTAACCCTATCGTGTTTGGTGTCAAACATTGTGGAATCATACCCCCACACCAGTAACCGGTGTGGGAGGTATGATTCCAGCCCTCAGAAACGAGCTTTGTGAGGTCCCTGGTGTTCCCGGTACCAGCCTTCTAGTCCCGGGCATCCCAAAATGGTTGCTGCCGACCAGAGACACATTTCTGCCCTCCTGCTGCTGAGGCAAGCTTGAGCAGGGGAAGGCAGAACAATAGGCATTCTGTCACAGGGAGGTGTGACCACCTCCCAGACAGGATTTATTGTATTAGGCCTGGGTGGGTGCGCTTGTCAGTGACTGAAAGTCTGCATGAGTGGCACATTTGGTGTCCCTGTGCATAGTCCAGTTCAAACGAGTCCTGGGAGCTGTTGGCTTCTGCTCTGGCGCAAAACTGGACAAAGGACATGGGAGTAAACTCCCCACTGTCCAGACCCTCTCCTGGGAGGGTCCCCTGAATCTGTCCAACCCTCTCCCATGGGTATAAAAGGGCTTACCTGGCTGTAGAACCCTATATTCGATGTGGACAAGATTCTGAACCAGAAACCACTGAACTTCGACTGTCTGGACACGCTGGACTTCACTGGACTTTGTTTGGGACCGACTTCGTCTCCTACTCCATAAAAAGCATTGACTGTGCCCGTGCACCATCGGGCTCCATGCATGACCTGTGGAGCATCAAGGACAACTGAAGATATCTCCATTGGAGTGAAGGAGTCACTCCCCTACAACCGCAGGCACCCCATTACGATTGACAGGTCTGCTGCTCCTGAGCTCCTACGGACTCCGAAGGTTCCAGCAACACAGGAGGTGGGTTTCCAAGTCCCTCGAGGTCCGAGCTGCCCTCTTACTGAGTTTGAGGTCAGAATCCCTTGTGGGGGCTGCAATACCCATACCCCTGTGCACCGTGTACTTTTGCAAGTGCATATGCTTGTTGGCATTTCCAAAACAAGTGCACTGGGCTCTGAGTAGCCCCAACCTCTGGCACCATTTTCTACAAAGAACTCCGGCCTCCTTGCACCAAGTGTCCGTGGGCTGCTACTTTGTGAAACGGCTCGAGGTCCCCTTGCGACTCCTGTGCCTCCGGCCTGTGGGTCCTCTTGAGGGTCAACACTGCTTTTTGTGGGCTCCCCTGGTTGCTCAAGGCTTGCCCTGACTTCCCTGTGTTTGGTGAGTCTCCTGGACCTTGCTGGTCTGAACCGTAACCTTTCTTGACCTTCTTTGCGGGTTGCCGCTGCCAAGGCTTGTTGGTGTTCCCGCCGGACACCGACCCCTCAGCACTCGACCTCCTTTGTGGGACAGCTCATATCCGGCTCCTGGTTGTCCTCAACATCTCCTGGTCCTGGTGGCTGCAGAGTCAAGAACCCCCTCAATGCACCTGAATCACCCGACATCGGTGGGCATTTGTCTACCGAGCCCCTGGTCACTCCTGAGTGACCCAGACTCTGTCCGCTCTGCTTTCAGGTACTCTTCATCAAGAATCCACCTTTGTATTCCGAAGGACACTTTTCTTCTTCCCAGCAGTGGCTCTTCTTCGAAGTCCTCCATAGAGATCGACAATGGTTTCCGCGCCACTTCAGACCTATGCACCCAGCTCCCATGGGATAGGTAACTCTGGTACTACGGTATCCACGGGTGGGGTGGCTCTCCAACCTCCTAACTTTCATGGAGTTTCTTCGAAGTCCACTCAGAAGGGTCCTTAACCTTTAAAACTGCAACCGCGACTCTCCCATAGAATTGTACGGAGCACGCGGCCGTGTTCCCACACTGCAACCATCTTGACTCGAGTTGTGGTTCTTATACCACTATTTTAGTATATGATTTGGTCTCCTCCTGGAGCCCACTGTGTATTAGTGCTATTTACTATTGTTTCTGTGCTACAGTATTGTATGTTTTGTGATTATCTGCGTGTAGCAGATACTTTATCGTCCTTAGAGTGTGTTATACTAATAAATACATATTTTTATAACTACTGTGTGGTTCTCCTTTCATTTAACCAATACTATAAGGTTGCATTCTGGTAAAACACACTGCTTAAAATTCCTTCAAGAATAAGCCTGAAGGCTGCTCTCCACAGCTACCACTTGGATAGCTTTCTAAGGTTATCTTTGACCTCTTAAATCACCATAAGGGTTGTTTGGACTAGTACAGGGTGCCCACTTTAATTAGTGGACAGCATATACCAGGCCAACTTCTCACAGAATGCATAACTCCAGTCCTGCATCACTGCACTGGCTATCTATAGCTGGAAGAGCAATGTTGAAAGATCTCAGAGTTGTACCCAGAGCCTTTGAGTGAAAAGGACCGCTATACCTACAAGCTTAATTCAAGCAATACAAACAGGTCACTACGCTCCATGCTTGCACCGCAGATCATCATACCACCTTACTGTCGGAAATCCATAGGAGGCACTGCTTTTTCAGCACATGCTGCCAAACTTTAGAACTCACTATCAGCCAAGATCCAAAGCATTCAGGAACTTACACATTTCAGAAGACGGTTGAAAACATGGCTAATTCTAAGGTCACTACACCATTCCACAACTCTGGGATACAACCCAGAATGATCATTGCATCTTGAAGTACAATCTAAAGGTTACAGCTCACAGATATTGAGCATCTCAACCAGAACACCACTTCCTATATCCATGTGAGCTATGAAAGACAGAAATTTGGCTTTCCTGCGCAATACACAATATTATCAATTCATACATAACAGCTCTGGCCCACACTACTAAAAATACCATAAAACTCAGTGGGCAGCAGTCTATTGTAGTACAAACAGGCTGCATAATAATTCCCTTATACTGCTTAATCTTCTTACACTTGCCTAAAATAAAACTGCCATTTTTCTTGTACATAACTCACTATTCTATTGTAAGAAATCGGGGTATTAGTTGAGGGGGGTGAGTACTCGCCTGAAGTAATAACCACAACCAGTGTCACCACTGGATTCACTAAATAGACTTGAGCTTAACACCCTGGTAGTTCTGGCACAGAGCAGATAGGGATAACTTTGGCAATGTGTAAAAGTATTTATATAGTACCAAAACAGAAATAAAGTCAAAACACAACACAAGAAAAATCCAGCACCAATTTAGAAAAATAGAGTGAATTTTAATAAATAAAATGACACAAAAAATAATAAAAATTCAATAGGGAAATCAGAGATTTGAATTTAAAAAAATGTAAGTTTAAAATAGCACCACAAAATGTTAAGTATCAACCTCAGTAATCTGGTTGCACTTGACCTGTACCCAGGTGCAAGTTAAGGCTGACCGCGATGGAGCATGGGACAGATTCAGAAACCAGATTTGACCCAGTCAGAAGTTTTACCTTTGAACTTCTGACATGGATTTCAAAAATCCTCAGTGGGGCGAGGCAGCAATCTGAGGCCGAAGAAAGCTCTGCATAATCGGATAGCCATTGGACGAGGTCTCAGAGAAGCCATACACTTTTGGCTGGAAAGCTTAGAGAAAGAAATTTGAATTTCATGCCCAAGGAATGTCCCTCATTGACCATATACTTTTGGCACCTTCGCCCCCTGAAGATTTCCACATTCTAATTTAGTCACTTTTAAGGAGCTTGGATTACTCCAGTGGAGCAAAGCTACAGGCTTTAGCCAATGAAGGTTACAGAAGGCCAGACTCCTTCTCCTTGAGGTCCAGCTGAAACTGGTTTGCTGCAGCAGAAAAGCTCCGAGCAGGAGGACCTGAATCTTTGGCCCAGAAGCATCACCCCTTCAGCGGATTGGCATGGCAGGTTGATCCCGATCCTCCGACCGTCTTGGAATCCAAAACGTATCTAAGTCCCAGGTTTCAGGATATGATCGGAGGACTATACTGTGACACCAGCGAAGGTTCCAGGACCTTCGGGATAGCACTTGGGGGTCAAGTATAACTCTAGCAGAGGCCAGAAGCAGGGTCCAGGGCAGGTAAAGCTGGATCTGCTCAGCTGAGTAGATGCCGTGAAAGGCCTCTTGTTCTTTGTTGTGTCCATGTAGCTTGAACAGGATGTCAGCCTTATGATTGCGGGTTCTGCTTCTTTGTCCTGCGTATAAGAGCGAGAGCAGGTCAAGCCTGCTAGTTTTTACACAGGTCACAGTCATCTCCTGTTCTTTCACAAGTGCAGAAAGTGTTCTTAGGAGGGTACTGTGGGTCCCACATTTATGCCATGCACCAGCGTTGTGGGTGGGGGTGACTCCTGGTCCCTCCCTAACCAATAGGGTTAAAGTTCCCATGAGCGCCCTACCCACTTTTGCAGTACTTTCTATGTGCCCAACTGCAAAAAATCCCACAGTACCCATCTCTGCCTACATCCAAGATGGTGAAACCATTCTCCCCTTAAGTAGAGCCTGTCTGTTTACCCCGGAGGTGTGTCCTGAGAAATGAGCAATCCCTCCTCTGTGGTCACTCAAACAATTGTTTGGGGGCAGCTCCTCTCCCACTCGAATCAGTGCCTGCTTGACTGAGGGAACAAAGAAGAACCTTGTCTAGGGGTCAGCTAACATTTGCCTGTGACAAGGCAGGTCTCTTTGAAGCTAACCAAGTTCCTGTGCACATCCCAGAGGGTCGTCCTGCCAGAGGAACAGGACACCTCCTCACATCCAAGGCCTTTGTCTCAACTCTAGGAGCAAGTTCACACCTCATCTAGGAGGCTATTCAGCTGCCAGTTGACAGCTTGGCCTTTTCCAAAATATTTATTACAAATCTGACTTCATCAGTCAATTGGTTATATAATAAATATTTCAAAAAGCCAGGGAATTTATTTTGTAGCTGCTTCTTAGCTGGAGATAACATTATTAAATGTAATATTGCATACCAATGCTTTCCTATGGAATAGCTAACCCTGCTACAGTGAAAATAGCCTTATCACTGTAAAGATATGTTGAAAATTGATCTTTTACATTTCCTACTTTTAAATATCACATGCCCTGCCTTATGGGCATTGAGGCCTAATAAGGGATGACTTAAAAATATTTAAAAGGATTATTTAGGCTCGTCAAAAGGGGTTGTTTTCACCAGTTTAATTTGCAGTTTGGAAGTACATAGGCATGCTACAAATGGTTGCCATTTAATTTATAGACACTTGGTTCACTTTTGTTTCATATACAAGGAACAGATAGATATGATAAATTGGCCTACTACTGGTATGCCAATGTCATCAATTGGAACAGAGGAGCACAGACACTTTACCTCTGCTTACCAGGTGTAAAGTGTACAGAGTTCTACAACCAGCAAAAACAGTCAAAGAAAAAAGTTGTGGGTACACCATGCTAAAGATGGTCATTTCATCCACCAGCCCCCAAACCAGCCATGACAAACTGAACAGGCTTGGAATACCTGATGAGATCTGCCACATACTGCTGTCAAATCAGAGGACTCAGATCTAGTCGACAACTAAGGCTCAAACTAGCTACGTATTATGACAGCTTCTTTAAATCTCAGAGTGACAATCAGATATGGGTTGATAGTACCAAAGTCCATTCTGGCAGATTTCACCGCCATTTCTCTCTCCAACCGTGCCTGCTCAGGACAGGAAACCTTTACACAAAACATCTCCAGTTGGAGAACCTAATTCAAACCCAGCTGAGTGGCCTATGATAATATGAAATACCACAAAGGGACCTACAGAGCTGTTCAAAGCTGCCAGCTTATGGAAAGCCAGAGAGTGTGCATCTAACTCTCACATCTCTTCATTCACCACACCTCTAAGCACTGTGTACCATAATCAGATAACGGCACCTCAGTGATCATCACGCATGACATGGAAACACTTCCCTAAAAGGACAAAAGCACCCTTGCGCACCTCCTCCAAGGTGTAGCATACAGCCCATGTAAGCAAGAGCCTCACATAGGGGTAGGGTAGACGGAGACGTTTTAAGGAACGGGCACAGTGGGCAATTGCCCAGGGCTCCCACCTTCCAAGGGGGCCCCATGGTAAAATGAACTTTCTATCTCACGTTCGTCTATTTCTCCATCTCAATCGTTCATGTATTATTCAATATTATTTGGCATCATGGGGTTTAAACTAGTGGAAAATATGAATAAAATGCAAATGTATTCCAGACAGGGGCCCATGGATGCAATTTAGGGGTCACCATATACTAATAGTAAATAAAATTACATTATTCGCTATAAAAAGTGTAATAGAAATGGTGTACAAATAGCTGGAATATGACCTTGTCTGGCATACGAGGTAAGTATGCTTTTAAATGCATGTTGTGTGCATGCATGCAGGTTTGAGTGTGTTAAGGTAAGAGAGAGAATGGGCCTTATTTATGGAGTTTTGGCATAGGGCAGCGCAGCAAGCCCCCTTGCTGTACTACCCAACATCAAAGGGAAAGGGCAGGAATGCATTGTATTTATCCAATATGGTGCATTCCTGTCCTTTCCCCATGTGCTGGTGCTGTTATCGTAGCCTAGCGCCAATGCAGGAACTCTTGCACCATGGTGCAAGGGTTCCTGTGTTGTCAGCAGGATTGTTTTTGTGCAGGAAGGGGCACCTTCCTGCACAAAAACAATCCTGGGAGGCTTTTTCCTCTTTCTATGTGTGCCGCAGAAAGAGGAAAAATTGAGGAGAAAATAAGTTAGGAGGAGAGGCATAACGTTTTGGTGCATCCCCAGGTTTACATGGTTTTGTAAATCTGCGGAGGCATCAAAATCCATGGATGTTGCATGGGAAAACCCATCGCAACGCCCATGGAATGCCTCCCTAGTGCAGAGTAAGGCAGCACAGCGATTTACGCTGCCTTGCCTTACTCTATATCTATGAGGTAATTCTAAGCCATGCAAAGTGGTTTTGAGTGACCTCATAGATATGATTTTGTAGTTTGCACCACTGGAGCGTCACAAAAAGTGACGCTGAGGCAGCACAAGGGACTCTTAAATATGCCCTTTTGTGTGTATGTGTGAATATGTATGCAGGGGTAAGCAGAGTGGGCGTGTGTGTGTGTGTATGTGTGAATGTGTGTTTATCTGTAAACATGTGTATATGTGAGTGAAAATGAAGGTCAAATGGCATGTGAAGTCACTTCCACTACCCTTCGCATTTTGGTGAATTGACGTCCATGTAGGGATCTCTACAATATGCTTTGCCGAGGGCCACCAAAATCCTTAAGATGACACTGGGGTTTGGCTAGTACTATATAAATGTTGCATTACAATACAATACCTCGTCTGCTCACACAGGACTTCGTAAGAACACAATTAAAAAATCATAAAAATTAACAGTTCTTTCTTTATTCCTACCACCTTCGGTCTCAGCTGGAAGTAACCCTTATTCAGCACAAAGAAAATTAAAATGCACAAAGCATCAAAATGAGGGTCGGCTAGCACAACCATAAAATCAAATGCAGACTACTTGTATGGCACCACATGCCTGTGTTTGGCACTCAAAATGCCACAAGGGGACAACACTTTGCCACGGCCATAAGGATGGCACACTGCGAAGTCATACAGACGGTGACCTTGCTGCCAAGTTGTTTTCATCGCGCACCCACCTTCCGTCAACAGCTGTTCCTTTGCCCATTGCCTTTAGGGCAGAGGTCTTCAAACTTTTTGATGCCGAGACCCCCCTGTCAAGATTATTTAGGCATAAGGACCCCCCCCTGACAAACATTTCTAGAACTTGGTACTCCTCATCATTGACAACTATCGACAACCATAAACGCCCCCACTTCCCAGAGCAAATCATTTTTACAGTGGGGAAATAATATTAAACAGTGTTTATCACACCAAAGGTCAGTGAGCGTGGGAGCGTTGTCAAAGGTGTGGCTAAAAACAAAAGGCCTCATTTATGAGGAATTGGCATAGGTCAACGGCGCAAGTCTCCCTGCTGCGCTGGCCTACGCCAATGTGAAAGTGCAGGAATGCACCTTATTTATGAAATATGAATATGAAATATGGTGCATTCATGTCCTTTGCCCCTGCACAAATTGCTGCCTAGCGCCAATGTAGGCAGGATTGTTTTCGTGCAGGAAGGGGCACCATCCTGCACAAAAACAATCCCGAGAGGCGTTTGCCTCTTTCTACGTGAGCTGCAGAATACAACACACATAGAAAGAGGAAAAAACGAGGAGAAATGAAAACATTTCTCCTCGTTACGTCTGCTGTGGGGGAGGTGTAAGGTTTTGGCGCTCCTCCAGGTTTACATGGTTTTGTAAATCTGGGGCAGCGTCAAAATCCATGGGTGTTACGTGGGAACACCCACCACAATGCCCATGTAACACCTACTTGACAGACTAAGGCAAGGCAGCGACTTGCGCTGCTTTGTCTTACTCCATATCTATGAGGCCATGTAAAGCCATGCAGGGTGACTTTTCGTTGCCTCATAGATATGATTGAGACGCTTGTGCCACTGGAGCTTAAAAAAAAAGTGACGCTCCGGCAGCGCAAGCCTCTCATAAATCAGCCCCAAAATATTTTGCACGGTTTTTTAGGTCTTTCACCATGAGATCGGTACATATAAAATAATGGGTAGCTTAAATGAAAAATAAAATTTAAGAAGTTGTTACTCAGTGGGAAATGCACTGTAGTACATTATGAAACCTTTATTAGTTAATGCACTGCAGAGGTCTGTGTGTAACCAGAGAGCCACAAATTTGGTTGGCGCAGTGAAGAATAGTGACGTGTATTTTTAGTGCTACAAGGTCACAGCCTGTGACAGAAAGCACTGTTAATGTGTAAGTTATTATTTTATTTTTGCATTACACACATTATAAGATAGACTGATTGTTGGAAAACGAGGCAGTATCTGTGTGGCCTGCACAAACAACATGACTACATTTGTCCTTCACTGGGAACCAAACACCCAATTGTAGCGCCTGACTCTCAGAGGGTAGCGTTGCAGAGCAGTCTGAGGCTTTACTCAAGGGAGGTGGTGTGGGCTAGTAATCGCCATTTGCAGGTGCGCAGAAATAACACTCAATAATTGATTGTCCAGTCTGTACTTTGCTTTATAAAAGTAAGAGTACATTTATTAAACACACACACTACTCAATACTATGCACCAATTTACAAATATACATAAGCTGTTGGAATTACTTTGTGACATTGCGTAACATCTCCACCCCTCCCAAAAGGGGGTGGGGTCTAGTACCACCACTCCCATGTATGCACATCATCTTGCCCCCTAATGCAGGGTGTTGAGCCTAACCTGGAGCGAGGGCCCTGCGCACTGGCACCATCCCAGTGGCGACCCACCCCATTACCTCAACGCGCATTAAAAATGGGCACACCTGCCTTGGTGACACATAACCCTGACTGAGCATTTCCTACTGACCATAAAGTATGCACCTCTATATCTTAAGGGTTAGCAGTCTGGGTCTTCACCTAAGTGCAGCAGCAAGAATACATGTTTACGCACACCTTAGAATGACAGTACTCATCACCTTTGTTGGACATTAGAATGCATTGCAATTACAGCCCCTAAGGGCATCAGAGATGAAATCACAGGATTACACCGATACAGCCAGACACCCTAGCAGGAATGTCTGGCAACATAACCCACTTTGCTTATGACATCACCTTACACAGGTACCTCCCATTACATATGTGACCTCCTGTCCCTCTAAAAAGGAATAACCGTTAGTAAATGCAGTTCTGGTGCAATTACACCTCTTCACCTCCAGGGGATGCCCTTCTCAAGCCATCCACAACTCAGCCCTTCACTCCATGAAGCACCTCCAAATACACCCTCAGCTGTAGAACAAAAGTTCCAGCCTAGAAGGTGATAATGGCCGGTCGAGCCCTTGAGGGGTTATCCTTTTAAGTCCCCAAGACACTTAGGGTGGGACTTTTCTCTTCGTGCTGGGGGAGACTGCGTTGCTCCTGCAGCTCCCCCGGCACCTTTTACAAAGTTGGCGGTGACCCCATGCTCCTGGGGCTACCGCAAGCATCAAAACAACGAGTTTCCCCATGCCTGGCAAGGCATTATGGGGCGCTTCAGCTCCGCTTCATGCATATCCTAACAGCGGCTCTCCCGCTGTGCTGGGGAGAGCTGCGCAGCCTGCCTTGCTTCGCGGGGGCCCGGTCCCACCCGGGTCCTCCCGCATCTCTTCACTCGTTGGGGCCTCCTGCCCGTGGAAGCCGGCTCGGGGAGCCCACCCCCGGCCGCTCCGGCCGGCTACCTGTCCGGCCCGCACCTCCGTGTGCGGCCGCAGGAGCCGGCACATCACTTCTGGTCTGCCCGCTCTGGCGGCCAGACACGCCGACAGCCGCTGGCCCAGCGAGGGCCCGGGGGAGTGCGATGGCACTCCCCCCTCTTCACCGCAGCACACAGGGGCGATCTTCGCGGGGAGCGCGCCGGCGCTCCCCGTCTTCGATTATTCGCCGGGGGCCAGGGTGGGCTCCTGGCACCCCCGCCTCCCGCATCTTCGCGCTTCGATTGTTTGCCGGGGGCCAGGGTGGGCTCCTGGCAACCCCGCCTACCGCATCTTCACGGGGGGCGCGACGGCGTCCCCCGGCTTTACTTCGGGGCCCGGGGATGGGGTCCCGGGTCCCTGGGGGCCTCTTCACGGGGAGCGCGACGGCGCTCCCCGACTTTGCTTCGGGGCCCGGGGATGGGGTGCCGGGCCCCTCGAGACCTCCTCGCGGGGGGGGCGCGACGGCGCTCCCCCGCCTCCATCTTTGGTGGGGGCCAGGGTGGGCTCCTGGCCCCCCTGCAGGGCACCTTCGCAGGGAGCGCGACGGCGCTCCCCGGCTTCCCTTCCTCCCCCAGGGGGTCAAAGGTCGCTCACCTTCCGGGGGCCCTATCTCAGCCCCTGGGGGTCCGATCGGCCTCATTTTCGCGTCCTCTTACTCCTGGTGGCCAGCCCCAGCCACGAGGAACACTCTCCTTTGCCCTCGGGGTCTCTGAGAGGGGGATTCGGCAGGGAGCTTTCTTCACTGGCTCCCTGCGCCAGCCTGTCGCCTGTCTCTCCTCCTTGGCCTCTCTTCTCCCTGCGCAGAGGCCTCTGCTTCTGCGCACTGGTCCTGGGCTCCTCTTCTGGTGCTGGCAGGGCCCTGGGGGACAGTCAGGGGTTCCTCCTTCCAACTGCCCATTGCCAGGCTCCAGCACCTTCCGCCTCCGCAGACCACACCCCAGAGAGAGCTTCTCCTCCTGTGCAAGCACTTTTTAAAAGTTGAGTAGGGGGCTGGCAGGAAGTCTCTGTTTGTCCTATCAAACAGCGACACATCACTTCCCTGCCTCTGCTCCCTCCTCCTTGTCCAGCCTGTAGCTGGTCCAAAATGGCGTCGTCCAGGGTCTCTGGCCTCATGGTCTCTGAAACCAGACCCTTTCCCCAGTACTGCCTTCCCCTTGGTTCAGCTTGGTGCCTGGCACCCAGCGACAGCTGCTGATGGATTAGCCTGTAGCTCCACCTATCTTGTCTCCGTGGAGGGAAGATCTTGGCTCTGCGAAGAAGGGTCATTAATCTACCCTGCCAGGGCCAGACCCCAGCCAGGGACTCAGAGAAATATGACATTCCTGGATGACCCAAAAGCAGTACAAATATGACTTTGGACTCTGCAGAATACTTCTTTTCACATCCGCTACCGTGGACTTTAGTGTGTGTCTGGAATTTGTAGGCCTTATGGAAGTTAATTTAACACATGGGCTCCACATTCCCATAGGGGAATAATGAAGTGAAAAACACAGTAAAGCACACTGACTTTCCCTGGCATGTTCCTTCCTAGTGTATAAGGCCTATTCCGGATCACCACCCAATGCTGCATAAGTCCTGCCACACCATTCACTTTGTAGCTGCTCCTGGACTGCGCACGCTAGGAATCTCCCCTGCGCAGTCCCTACACATGTGCACACGCATGTACACAGGTGTCTGCATGTAACCAGCCCAGTGCCCCTTACTCCAGCTGCTGCGCAGCGGCCTAGTCAAGCTAGGGGGACACCAGTAAAATCCACATGCAGTCTCTTCCTTCATGAGTTCACTGTGGATGAGTCCCAATTTACGAGGCTCTCCCACAGTAACAGCTCAACAATTAGGTCCTCAAAAGCGAAAAATCCGGGCGGCCTATAGTGTCAGAACCACTTTCTAACACACGCCGCGCCCAGCTGAATCCTACAGGGAAGAAGTAGCCACTCTACATGGGTATTCTTCCCGTAGTCAGCGATAACTAGTTATAAGGGGTTCTGACCAGACCCCCTTACTCACCAGTTATCCGCTCAGACCACCTACTCCTCCCATCCATGAAATCTCCACCCATGACAGGGATCCCAGACTACCCTAAGAACCCTCCGGGCTCTAGGTTAGATACCTCTAGGTCACTCATGGTCTACATGGACTTGGCCTCACTAGGCCCACCTTTGCCCTTGGGCATGCAAAACTATGCCTACCCCTTCTCGGGACAAGGGTCCAGTGCCTCAGCACCGTTGCGGTCTTCCGGGACAGGTCTACATCCCATCCCCTGGGTCACTAGCTGGTCTCCCTTCTGGAGTTTGTTCCAACCAGTACCCTCTCTCCGTTTGGTCCTTGCACCCTAAAGATGCAACCTCTCTGGACCCTCCCCCTCAGCCTGCCGCTGAGGTCATTCTGCTGCCACCACCCTTTCGGGACGACTGGCTTCCCTAAAGAAAGCACAGCCACTCGTGCTTTCCCCACACAGAAAAGCACCCATTGGCCACTGGCCTGGGTCCCTGATAGGACCTCAGACCGGCCTCACTACCGCACTGGCAGTGCCAGGGAGGAACACTGAGGGTGCCCCGTCAGACATTCTACAGCTCATTCCCCCCGTCAGTAGCTCCACACGGAAACTACCCCGGGAACCTAGACCCCTTCCTTGTTCTCCGCTGCGAGAACAGGGCCTACGCACCCTTCCCTCCGAGAGGCGCGCTCTCCTCCCAGAGTACCCTTAGAGAGCCTGTGGGCCCCGAGTTAGCTAGACCCAGGCCCACCTCTCATGGCTCTCCCCGGTCTCCCGGCAGCGCCTTGGGAGACCGTCCAGGGACCCACAGGGTCCCTGGATGGCCTGCACCACCCCTTTGCGACACACAGGGTCCCTTCACTTAAGATAGGCCCCACCTGTGGTCAGGGTAGCACGCCCACACCAAGCCAGGGACCCTAAAGATCCCGGCTAGGCCTGCACCACCCCTTTGCAAAACACAGGGTCCCTTCACTTAAGATAGGCCCCACCTGTGTTCAGGGTGTTACTACCTTGCAGGAGTCCACCTCCTGCCTCGAGCTAGGGGAACACCCCCATGCTCCTGGTCCTTGGGTTCAAGACCCACAGGACCTACCGGACTGGTCACCGTCCACCCGACCCTGACGCCTCAGGGTCCACCACTAACCCTTCACCTGGAAACTAGGGAGTACATCACCCCCACTCCGATCTCCACTGGGTCAGTTACCTAGCCCACCTAGGTTACCTAGGGGCTACCACTACACACTATCACTCAAGAACTACCCTCCTCTGGGGCCACCCCCTACCAGGGGCCACCCCTGGGTCGCTCACCTCCCCACCAGTTAACCTGGGGGCCTGCCGGACACCCAACTCTACCACATCCTCCTCCCACCGTGGGAAAAGTTCCTGGGGGTCCCCCACCATGCGAACCCCTGGGGCGTTACTACCCGGGGTAAAGAAACCTCCTGCCCCACCCTTCCAGTGGTTTTGGCCTGCGCCAATGCAAGTACTTTCAGCGGGGGAAGAATACCTGGGGCCCCTTCTGTGGAAACCCTCCCTGCCCTTAAAAAGCGCGGGAATCTCCCAGGACCCCCTCTCTCTCCTGTCCCCCACAAAGGTCAATCCACCCCTACACCCCCACCTGTGATGTAGGTATCAGTTGCTGTCCCTATCTCTTGAGGAGACACCCTCCTCATGCAAGTGTAGTGCGTGTAGTGTTAGGGTTCAAAGGTATACAATATGGCTTAGAACATTTGTATGCAATCATTTCTAGGAAAGCACCATCCCCCTAGCACATGAAAATCAGCGTTGCGCGGTCATATCAATACAGTTTACATTTCAACCATAATATCTTCACATGACCCGTATGTGCGCGGGGCTTTCCTTTCCCATACCTTTAGTTCACCTAACCAAAACTTTGAACCCTTCTCAGAGCCTTGCGCTCTTCCATTTGCTCATTACTGCATAGGTAATGTGTGGCAAAACTGGACTTATCAAATGCTATAAATGCGCACCAGAATGGGATACTATGTTTCCCGCCGCTAGCCACCAATGTTGGAAAACGAGGCAGTATCTGTGTGGCCTGCACAAACAACATGACTACATTTGTCCTTCACTGGGAACCAAACACCCAATTGTAGCGCCTGACTCTCAGAGGGTAGCGTTGCAGAGCAGTCTGAGGCTTTACTCAAGGGAGGTGGTGTGGGCTAGTAATCGCCATTTGCAGGTGCGCAGAAATAACACTCAATAATTGATTGTCCAGTCTGTACTTTGCTTTATAAAAGTAAGAGTACATTTATTAAACACACACACTACTCAATACTATGCACCAATTTACAAATATACATAAGCTGTTGGAATTACTTTGTGACATTGCGTAACATCTCCACCCCTCCCAAAAGGGGGTGGGGTCTAGTACCACCACTCCCATGTATGCACATCATCTTGCCCCCTAATGCAGGGTGTTGAGCCTAACCTGGAGCGAGGGCCCTGCGCACTGGCACCATCCCAGTGGCGACCCACCCCATTACCTCAACGCGCATTAAAAATGGGCACACCTGCCTTGGTGACACATAACCCTGACTGAGCATTTCCTACTGACCATAAAGTATGCACCTCTATATCTTAAGGGCTAGCAGTCTGGGTCTTCACCTAAGTGCAGCAGCAAGAATACATGTTTACGCACACCTTAGAATGACAGTACTCATCACCTTTGTTGGACATTAGAATGCATTGCAATTACAGCCCCTAAGGGCATCAGAGATGAAATCACAGGATTACACCGATACAGCCAGACACCCTAGCAGGAATGTCTGGCAACATAACCCACTTTGCTTATGACATCACCTTACACAGGTACCTCCCATTACATATGTGACCTCCAGTCCCTCTAAAAAGGAATAACCGTTAGTAAATGCAGTTCTGGTGCAATTACACCTCTTCACCTCCAGGGGATGCCCTTCTCAAGCCATCCACAACTCAGCCCTTCACTCCATGAAGCACCTCCAAATACACCCTCAGCTGTAGAACAAAAGTTCCAGCCTAGAAGGTGATAATGGCCGGTCGAGCCCTTGAGGGGTTATCCTTTTTAAGTCCCCAAGACACTTAGGGTGGGACTTTTCTCTTCGTGCTGGGGGAGACTGCGTTGCTCCTGCAGCTCCCCCGGCACCTTTTACAAAGTTGGCGGTGACCCCATGCTCCTGGGGCTACCGCAAGCATCAAAACAACGAGTTTCCCCATGCCTGGCAAGGCATTATGGGGCGCTTCAGCTCCGCTTCATGCATATCCTAACAGCGGCTCTCCCGCTGTGCTGGGGAGAGCTGCGCAGCCTGCCTTGCTTCGCGGGGGCCCGGTCCCACCCGGGTCCTCCCGCATCTCTTCACTCGTTGGGGCCTCCTGCCCGTGGAAGCCGGCTCGGGGAGCCCACCCCCGGCCGCTCCGGCCGGCTACCTGTCCGGCCCGCACCTCCGTGTGCGGCCGCAGGAGCCGGCACATCACTTCTGGTCTGCCCGCTCTGGCGGCCAGACACGCCGACAGCCGCTGGCCCAGCGAGGGCCCGGGGAGTGCGATGGCACTCCCCCTCTTCACCGCAGCACACGGGGGCGATCTTCGCGGGGAGCGCGCCGGCGCTCCCCGTCTTCGATTATTCGCCGGGGGCCAGGGTGGGCTCCTGGCACCCCCGCCTCCCGCATCTTCGCGCTTCGATTGTTTGCCGGGGGCCAGGGTGGGCTCCTGGCAACCCCGCCTACCGCATCTTCACGGGGGCGCGACGGCGTCCCCCGGCTTTACTTCGGGGCCCGGGGATGGGGTCCCGGGTCCCTGGGGGCCTCTTCACGGGGAGCGCGACGGCGCTCCCCGACTTTGCTTCGGGGCCCGGGGATGGGGTGCCGGGCCCCTCGAGACCTCCTCGCGGGGGGCGCGACGGCGCTCCCCGCCTCCATCTTTGGTGGGGGCCAGGGTGGGCTCCTGGCCCCCCTGCAGGGCACCTTCGCAGGGAGCGCGACGGCGCTCCCCGGCTTCCCTTCCTCCCCCAGGGGGTCAAAGGTCGCTCACCTTCCGGGGGCCCTATCTCAGCCCCTGGGGGTCCGATCGGCCTCATTTTCGCGTCCTCTTACTCCTGGTGGCCAGCCCCAGCCACGAGGAACACTCTCCTTTGCCCTCGGGGTCTCTGAGAGGGGGATTCGGCAGGGAGCTTTCTTCACTGGCTCCCTGCGCCAGCCTGTCGCCTGTCTCTCCTCCTTGGCCTCTCTTCTCCCTGCGCAGAGGCCTCTGCTTCTGCGCACTGGTCCTGGGCTCCTCTTCTGGTGCTGGCAGGGCCCTGGGGGACAGTCAGGGGTTCCTCCTTCCAACTGCCCATTGCCAGGCTCCAGCACCTTCCGCCTCCGCAGACCACACCCCAGAGAGAGCTTCTCCTCCTGTGCAAGCACTTTTTAAAAGTTGAGTAGGGGGCTGGCAGGAAGTCTCTGTTTGTCCTATCAAACAGCGACACATCACTTCCCTGCCTCTGCTCCCTCCTCCTTGTCCAGCCTGTAGCTGGTCCAAAATGGCGTCGTCCAGGGTCTCTGGCCTCATGGTCTCTGAAACCAGACCCTTTCCCCAGTACTGCCTTCCCCTTGGTTCAGCTTGGTGCCTGGCACCCAGCGACAGCTGCTGATGGATTAGCCTGTAGCTCCACCTATCTTGTCTCCGTGGAGGGAAGATCTTGGCTCTGCGAAGAAGGGTCATTAATCTACCCTGCCAGGGCCAGACCCCAGCCAGGGACTCAGAGAAATATGACATTCCTGGATGACCCAAAAGCAGTACAAATATGACTTTGGACTCTGCAGAATACTTCTTTTCACATCCGCTACCGTGGACTTTAGTGTGTGTCTGGAATTTGTAGGCCTTATGGAAGTTAATTTAACACATGGGCTCCACATTCCCATAGGGGAATAATGAAGTGAAAAACACAGTAAAGCACACTGACTTTCCCTGGCATGTTCCTTCCTAGTGTATAAGGCCTATTCCGGATCACCACCCAATGCTGCATAAGTCCTGCCACACCATTCACTTTGTAGCTGCTCCTGGACTGCGCACGCTAGGAATCTCCCTGCGCAGTCCCTACACATGTGCACACGCATGTACACAGGTGTCTGCATGTAACCAGCCCAGTGCCCCTTACTCCAGCTGCTGCGCAGCGGCCTAGTCAAGCTAGGGGGACACCAGTAAAATCCACATGCAGTCTCTTCCTTCATGAGTTCACTGTGGATGAGTCCCAATTTACGAGGCTCTCCCACAGTAACAGCTCAACAATTAGGTCCTCAAAAAGCGAAAAATCCGGGTGGCCTATAGTGTCAGAACCACTTTCTAACACTGATACAAACTGCAAATAGTTTTAGGATAAAATGGAGCTTCCAAAAATGTAAATATTAGTAATACAGGAGCATAAGTGATGCATTTTTATTTTTGCATAACTGTCCGTTCAACACCTCCTCAAGGGTACTAAGAGCTGTGTAAATTATGATTAAGAGCATGCACTTCACAGCCCAGTTGTTAACTCTTCCTACTACCACTCAAAACAAAACCAAATATTTGCCATCACAAAGCAATTAGGGCCAGAATAGCTCCCAAGCACCCTTTACATTTGCAGATTAACTCATAATACACAATTGCATTTCATTCAGGCAACCTGGCATGAAGGATTGTTTTACCTATCTGCCCAGCCTCTTCCTTTCACAGCACAGGAGACACATTCAACTTCAGCTGAAGCATTTTAAACACCGGAATGAAGCGTTTCGGTTTCCACAAGGAAGAGCACATGTTTTAGATTCCAGGCAGAAGTGAGGCCTGGAAATGCGCGACCCCCTTCCCAGGACTCCACGGCCCCCCTGGGGGTCGGGCACCACAGATTGAAGACCTCTGCTTTAGGGTCACTTTGAAACCATTCTCTCCCTTGCTGGCATCTAGATTTAAAGAACTTATCACACCATGCCAAAAGTCTGAATGCCAATGTATTCTGACAAGGGTCCATGGACATCATTTAGGAATCGGCAGGGGTCGCTGCTGCAACCCTTGGCACTGCGTTTGCGACCCCTGGTCCCCGGGTCTCAGAGGGGGCAAAATCAGTGCTAGAAACACAGAAGCAGTTCGTCCTTATCGACGTTGGTTGTGGCTCCACTCTCCTTGTTTTTGTCAATTTCTTTTATTATATTAATAGTGAATAATATGACATTATTCCCTTATGGAATGGGAAGCTGTTCTTACACCTACACAGCTTTGCTTTTCAAAGCAATTCTGTGCTCTCCCTCTGCTATTGCGTTGCCTACGAGAATTCTCAACATTTGAATGAGGAATCTTCCCTAAGGACCTGAAATCTGGACTTGGAGTCAACAACATGGCAACTACCATCTCAGAGGGATTCTTTATAGCTGGCTACAAAGATGCCTTGGCACCCTCTACTGTGCACTGGCTTATAAGCAACCATTGTCCGCACTAGTCTTGTATTTCACCAACTCTGAGCTGAAGTAAATGAAAACTAGTCCAGGAAGTGTGAAACACCAGTGCAATCGTTTGTAAATCAGAGGATAACTTCTATCACGAATGACTAACCCCGTTTCTTCTGCGGTTTCAGCGTGCTTGCTTAAGCGCATCTTAACATTCTGACTTTCAAGTGTCTTTGTTAATACACTATTTTCCTATTTTATTGAAAATAACAGCCTCAGAAAAAGTCTAACTCTTACTAGCTGACAAAGAAATGTAATTTTTTTATTTGAAATCATTATGGACGACAGACTTTGTCCCTAAATAGAGAAATGCTGGCAGACTTTATTTTTGGCGTTCACGGGCCATGATTTAAAGTTAGGCTTTTCTAGAAAAAGGTGTGTGGGTATTATATGCTTTATATAGCTGACGTCATAACAGTGCAGTCTAACTTGTTCTCCACTATATATTATATATAGAAACATAACCAACCTTTCAGTTTAAATAAAGTTATTTTGGCCTATTGCCAGAAATCTGCACTTGTTTTTTTATTCCATTTGGTAGCCTGAAAAACAAATTTAAGGCGGATGGCCACGTCCCCCGCAAAGGGACACTAGAGGGAACAGCCCCCTTAGCATTCCCCCACTGCCCAAAAGGGGGTAGTATTTCTTCCATGCCTACCTACCCGGAAAGGGGGGGCAATCACTAGCAGATCTCGCCTCCCCCCAGGGACGACGCACTTCCGGGAGCACGGGGGTATTTAGGGGGGGTACTCACCTGGGCAAGCCCTCTTTTTTCCGGCACGGCAGCAGTTTTCCCACAAGACAAAGTTGTTGGTGTGTTTTGTTCATAATGCAACTGTATAACTGTGTTTCTTTCTCCAACTCAGGATCCCTATAACGTGAGTGAGACAACAGGGGGCTAGCGGTGGGAATGCTAAGGACTGATTCACAGAAGTGTTTCGGAGTAAGGGAAGTAGTACCACGGGAGTACTCTTTTACGTACTCCTACATGCCTTTGTGAATCGTCCCCAAACCCCCAACTCTCTATTAGTAAAAGTAGAAAGAAGGCACAGTCCTTTCCTCTTTTATAATAATTGTTTATGAATATTTCCTTGTTATTTATATTTTAGATGTTTTGGAGCCAATTCAGAAAGGAATGAAAGAGTACTTAAAATAGTACTGCAGGAGTATTAATTTAAGTTCTTTAAAATGCCTTTGTGAGTAGGCCACAAGTCTTTAGCTTGCTTCTGAAAGCAGGGAATGCATTTGCGTGTATGAGATGCGTGTCATGAATCTGACAATGGATGACCACTGGGAGGTGAATATTGTCAAGCACTGGAGAGCATTTACCAAGGAAGACATTCATTTGATCACCAGAGCACAGAGACCGATGACGCCTGACAGTTGCACGCTTGGATTTTAATACAGCGTAGCTCAGTCAAGGCTGTTGATCTGACACCAAACAACACCCAAAGATGCAACCAGCCACGATGGAGGAATCAATTTCAGCTTACAAGTAGTTTAAATGAGAAATTTATAGAAAAAGGGTTCAACGGTGTGCTTCATTTAAATTACGACAGACTGCATCTCTTTTGTGAGCATTGTCTTAACAGTAGTTTAAATACTGACTACAATGTGGTCTCTTCATCGCACACTTTGATAAAAGACCACGGGGCATATTTACAAGGAAGTGGCAGAGCGTGGCGTTAGCCTCCTTGGCTTAACATCACGCTCCGCCATTTCTGAAACGCAGGGCTGCACCATATTTACAAGAATATGGTGCAGCCCTGCATTTCCCCCTGTGCTGGCGCTAAATTTAGCAGCCTAGTGCCCAAGCAGGCACCCTTGCACCTTAGTGCAAGGGTGTCTGCGTTCAGGGGATGATTGTTTATGTGCAGGAAGGTTTACCCTTCCTGTACATAAACAGTCTTTAAATGCAGTTTTGAAACTTCTATGTGTGCTGCTGAATGTAGCCCACATAGAAGTTTCAAAACAGCGTTTTTTTAAAATGATTGTTTATGTGCAGGAAGGGGGACCTTCCTGCACATATACAATCATTGGCGTTTTGCTGTTTCTATGTGCAGCACACGTGGAAACATCAAAAACAAGGAGAAATAAAGAATTTCTCCTCATTTTGCCTGTTTAAGACCAGGTTTTCCCTGGTCTTAATTTTGGAGCTCCCTATTTACGCCAACCTTGTAAATAGGGGGCAGCGTCAAAATCAATGGGTGTTGTGGTGGAATGCCCACCACAACACCAATTGCCCGCCCCTTTCACGCTAAGTGTAGTGTGAAAGAGGGCCTTATTTACAAGGCAGCATTAAGCCATGTTAAGTGGCTGAACGCTGCCTTCTAAATAAGACAAAGCTCCTATCGCCATCACAACGTCACTAAAAGTGACGTTGTGGTGGCGATAGGGACATGTAAATATGTCCCACATCTGAGACTGATGTACAAATAGATGTACAAATAGAATGGCAGCACACCACAGCTTAGCACAGCAGTGAGATTCTCATGTGATCTTCCCTGGCCAAGACCGGGGAAGAGCAGGGGAGTCAGTGCTTGACAAACTGTATGAACTGTGTACCAATGAGCAATAACGGATTGGAACAAGTATCAGAGGGAGGATTCTGGCTAGTGGCGTCAATTCACTAAAATCAAATGGATTTTAAAACATTCTTTTGTGAGTGAACCAGTGAGCCCAGCAAACAAACCAAGCCATTCCCACTTGTTTTTTGGGATGACATCCAAAGACATCTATGGAAAAACTATTTCCATTGTACATTTTGCTAATTATATGACAGCGTATGATATAAATGACAAATAGGAGTGCCTCCTCAATCAAAGTGGGCACTTTCTTCATGAAATTTGTATTTGGGTCACATAAATCACCAGAAACTGTCACTAGATAGCCCGTTTGTCACAATGTCTGACTATTCTAACAACAGATCTGACAGTGCATTTGTGAAATAGCTTAAATTAGACCACTATTTTCGGCAACACACAGATGTAGTAGCCCACTGCAGCTCAAACATTATAAAAATGCCCATGGTTATGTTGTGGCAAGAAAACCTTAAACAGCACTGCAGAAAAATGCTTGAACAAACTGTGTCCGTTTGAAACAAGGAGCCACAGTTCAAGTGATGCTTACAAAAAAATGTGATGCTAGGAAAAAAATGGGCATCAGAAACCTGGCTTTTGTTAAAAAATCGCCCTTAGCAATACTATGTTGAGATCAATTAAAACATTGAGACACTGTGACATGCAATTACACCTTTTGAGAAGAGAATGTTTCTTAAAACCTTTGTGCTCACACCATAACCACAGATTTCTGGGTCAGAGAATTAGGTTTAGACTGATTAAATGGGAGGATAAAATCCCCATCTAAGCTATGTGCTGAAATAAACACAATTTATATGGTGCAATAATCATTGCCACCTGTAAAACAAATCCACCTTTTCAGTGTAATTGCCCCCGATTTTTGCCTTTTGCTGAACTGTATTTTATTGCTAGTTTTTAGACTCTGATCCCTGAAACATGGAGAAATAGGCTGATCTCTAATTGGAGATCTTAACTTTTCTATACAACCATAGTGTATGGTGTGGTAATACAACAATGGCATGAAAAGTTAACTGTCGCCTATGGACTGCAGCATGTATTGTGCCACCCACTACTGAGACAAAAGAAAACAAGGCTTCAGGCCTACCATTGTCAATTGGCTGTTGCACTATTAAACCTGCATGGCGACCTGTTAAAGTAACCCTTTTTGACAGGTAAACACCTCCTTTAAAATATTAGTAAGTCACCCATATGTAAGTCTTGTATCCCACAAGGGAGGGTGCATGGTATTTAAAAGTGGGACAGGTAGAAAATGACAATGCTCTAAATGCTATTTTCATGGTGGCAGGCTTACACTAGTTGGCATAAACAGATCGTTGGATGCTTTTGCAAACTATTGGGCTGAGGATGATCTGATAATCAGGGTGTATAAAAACTAATTTAGGACTTTCTCTAGAAACCGGCCCAAAACCCTCAAGCAAAAACTGTGGTTACACGGACAGCAAGTTGAGTTTGTAACAGATTATAAGTGTCAGGGCATGATTTTCAGTCAGAGTCACCTTAGATTGCAGGAACAACGAAATGAAGCAGTGGTGGATGTACTGGCCAGACTAGATATGGACTTATGCCATAACTCCGTGGAGGTGTTATAAGGAACATACAGCTTGAAAATGTCAAATCTGCTGCTATATAGCTCCAAACTGTTGTTAGAGAAAGATATTCAACATTTAGAAATAATCAAAATGAACTTTTGGAAGTCCTGATTGGGCCTGCAAAGGGGGTCAGCAAACTCAGCGTTGCAACTGGACCTAGGTATTTTGAACATTAAATTTAAATATTTCCAAAGAATTTTGACTATTGGGAGAAATTGTGAAAGCAGTAAATGGCACGGTTAGGTGTATTCAATCAATCAACTTGGATTTGAAGAGACGACTAATCACCCACAAGGGTATTCAGGCAATGGGTTTTGCTGTGATCAGTCGAAGAGCCAGGTCTTGAGTTCCTTTCTGAAATCATGAAGAAAGGATGAAGTTCGGAGGTGCAGGGGAAGGTCATTCCAGGACTTGCAGCTAGGTAGGAGAAGGAACATCCTCTGCTGTTCCTTAGGCAGATGCAGGGCATATGAGCGAGGGTGAGGGAGGTGGAGTGCAGGTGTCTGGAGGGTTGGTGGAAGTTCAAGCAGTGGTTGATGTAAGCTGGTCCTTGGTCATGGAGGGCCTTGTAGGCGTGTGTTAGCATCTTGAATTGGCATCTTTTCTGGATGAGGAGCCAGTGAAGGCTCCAGAGGTGGGGGATGATGTGGGTCCATTGGGGAGGTCGAGGATGAGTCTGGCAGCTGTGTTCTGTATGTTCCGGAGTCTCTTTAGGAGTTTGGTGGTGAGTCCTGCATAGAGTGCGTTGCTGTGGTCCAGCCAGCTGGTGACTAGGGCTTGAGTGACAGCTTTCCTGGTGTTGACTGTGAGCCATCTGAAGATCTTTCAGAGCATGCAAAGGGTGTGGAAGCAGGTCAAGGCAACTGCTTTGTTCTGGCATTTCATGGTGAGATTGTTGTCTAGGGTGATGCTGAGGTTGAGGGCTTCGTCTGTTGGTGTGGGTCTTAAATCGGCGGGCCACCAAGTGTCATTCCATGGTGAAGCGTTGCTCCCAAAAATCAGCACCTCCATCATGTCCGTGTTGAGGTTCAGGCAGTTGGTCTTCATCAAGTCGGCGATGCTCGTCTTGCAGTTGTGGAAGTTGGTCCTAGAGGTGGAGGGGTCTTCTGAGAGTGTTGAGGATGAGCTGGGTGTAATCTGTGTAGGATATGATGTTGAGGCCATGAGGGATGCTGCAGATGATGCTCTTGAGTTATGACATGAAGGGTGGTAGGCGGATTATCTATATTCGTCCGGTGAGGAAGGATGCAATCCAATGGAGGGCATCTCCCTGGATACCGAAGTTGCGGTGTTTCTTGATCAGGGTGTTGTGGGAATCTGTATCGAGCACTGCTGAAAGTTCAAGGAGGAACAGGGCCGCTGTCTCTCCTCGGTCGAGGAGGGTCCTGATGTCATCGGTGGCCGTGATCAGGGCGGTCTTGGTCCTGTATTTGGCGTGGAAGGTGGATTGGGAGGTGTCCAGCAGGTTTTTGCTCTCCAGGTGTTCGGTGAGTTGATGGTTGATGGCCTTGTCGAGGACTTTGGCGGGGAAGGGGAGCAGCGAGATTGGTCGTTGTTTTTGAGTGTGCTGGGGTTAGTGGAGGGTTTCTTGAGGAGGGGTCTGACTTCTGTATGCTTCCATTGCTCGGGGAAGGTGGCTGTGGTTATGGATGCATTGAGAATAGAGATGAGTTCGTAGCTGATTTTCTTGCTCCCGAGGTTGAAGAGGTGGTGGGGGTAGGGGTCCGTGGGTGCTCCAGAGTGGATGGAGTTCATGATGCCTGTGGTGCTGTGTGTTTTGAGCTGTTTCCATGCAGGGAGTGGATGGTTGTGAGTGGCGTCTGTTAGCGTGAGCAGGCTGTTGAGGTAGGTGGTATGGGGTTCGGAGTTTCTGTAGATGGTGGCTATCTTGTTGTGGAAGTAGTCCGCCAGGGTGTTGCAGAGATCCTGAGAGGGGAGATTGTGTTTGCAGTGGCTGACGGGCAGGAGAACTCCCTGAGGATGTTGAAGAGTTCCTTGCTGTGGTTGGATCTGGCTTCAATGCAGTCCACCAAGGTGCCTCTTTTTGTGTCCTTCAAGCGCTGATGGTATTTTTTGAGGGTGGCTCAGTTTGTGGGATGTTTGCTGGTGTGCATTATCTTTTTAGGTGTTTGCAGTTGCGTTTTATGGTCCCGAGTTCTGGTGTATGCCAGATGGCTTGTTTGGTGGATCTACTGGTTTTGGCAGGCTTGATAGGGGTGACTCTGTTGGTGCAATTGGTGATCCAGTCAGAGAGGTTCCTGATGGGCTGTTCAAGGGTGGTTGCGGGGAAGGGATGGGTGGTGTTGAGGGTGTCTGTCCATTGAGACTCTGTCACTTTGTTTCAGCTGAGGCAGGAGGAGCTGGGAGGCTTGATGGTGGTGCGTGGGGATCCATCGATGGTGAAGTGGATGATGGCGTGGTCGGTCTAGGTGAGTTTGGTAACATGACTATACTTGACTCTGTTGCTGGCAGTGAAGATCGGGTCAAGTGTGTGCCCTACGCTCTGTGTGGAGTTGGTGACCAGTTGGGTGAGGATGATGTTGCTCATGCTACCAGGAGGTTGGCGGTGTTTGTGTTTCTGAGATCACTGAAGTGAAAGTTGAGGTCACAGAGGAAGATGCAGTGCTTGGAGTTGATGGAGAGTAGGACAATGAATTTTGGAATGGCATTTCAGAAGCCGGGGCATGGTCTTGGAGGTCTGTAGGTGAGGGTGCCTCTGATTGTTGTTCTGCTGTCAGTTTGTAGTTGGAAGTTGAGGTGTTCCATGATCGGTGTTGTGTCGTCTTCAGTTGTGGTGCAACGGATGATTTCTTTGTGGATGATGGTGATGCCGCCTCCGTGTTTGCTGGTCCGGTCCCAGAGTCTCATCTTGTAGCTGCTGGGCATCATAGTGGCAATATCTGTGCTGGAAGCGGAGTTGAGCCAGGTCTTTGTGATGAAGATAACATCGGTGGTGAGGGTGGTGATGGTGTCCCAGATCTCGATGGCATGCTTGCAGAGTGATCAGGAATTGAGCAGAGGGCAGTGGAGTAGATCCAGAGTGGTCGTGGTCGGTGTGGTGATGTTTCCATGGGGGTGGGAGGTCCAGAGTTGCAGGTGTAGAGACACTGGTGGCAGGTGAAAAGTCCTACCATTGATCCAGGTGATGCAAGGCAGCAGTTGTTGCGGCGTACGGGGTCCAGGGCTCAGAGTTCTGCAAAGGAGTATCTGTGGGTGGCTTGAGGGCCAGGGTTCCTGGCACTAAGCGTGGTCCAGGCGTGGACAGGTGCAGGCGGGCTTGCCTTTGGCGTGCCGGCGGTTGCGCCGAAGCCTCCATTAAGTAGGTCCTGAGAGGAGGCGGGGCTCTCGGTGGCGAGGATCGAACAGGCGGGAAGGAGTGGGCGGGAAAGGAGTGAACAACTCCATAACGGTGAGGGCAGTAAGAAAAACCAAAAAATCAGAAAAACAACAGAAGGCACAATAAGGTAAATAAAACTAAAAGTCTATAAGGCAACACAAAACTGTTGACAACAGGCAAAAATGAGGCAGTAGAAGAAAATCAGAACCAGAAATCAGAAAAACAACAGAAGGCACACTGAAGCAAAGAAAACTAAGAGGCTATCAGGCAACACAAAACTGTTGACAGCGGGCAGAAACAAGGCAAACACTGGCAAACCGTGGCTTTAGGGAGTGTCAGAGAGACCTCCTATGGGCGGAGCTGATCAGGGGAGTTTATTCCTAAATACTACTTTTATCGGTGCCCTCCTTGCTGTGGATGGCTAGTCTGGGCATAATTACAAGTCCTTTGGAGCTAAATGAGACGTTAAACCAAGGTCTGTGTAAAAAATCAGGCAAGAAGAAAATCATCAAACTTCTGGTCAGGGAATCGGCCAACTTTAATTCTGAGGATTGTAGTCAGTCCCCTTCATCTTGCAGACATGCAGGAAACAGTAGTGGCAGTTAAGATGCAGTCATATTTAAAAAGTATAAAGGCTAGGGGCATCAGACATTGGATTCTGAAGTGAAGATTGGGACAAGTTCAACAACTTAGAGTCTGGAAGATGTCTAAACTTGGAACAAATAACCAACTAGAAAACTTAAAAACATGCCCATGTTGCAAAATTGTCCTGTGGACATTGAGTCATCTATTAGTATTTTGCACAGCCTTTTTACAAGAAAGGAGTTTTTAGAAGTTTGGGAATAAGAATGATTGATGCTCTGTCTTCTACTGTTCTGAAATGTAAAAATGTGTTTGTCTTTAAGATTAGGTCAGTTCTTAGATATGATTCACTGGAGGCTAGAGGTAATTGCTGTGGAGGCAAGCTGTAAAATACGACTCTGATATGCCCGTTATAAAAAAGTTTGATGCTGCTACATCACAAAACCACTTTTGTCCTTGGTATTGTCCTTAAAAGATTTTTGTATGTTTCAAAAAAAATCCTTTACTTTCTACTAAGATATAAATGCACCTTGATATCTTTATCACTTTGAGGTTTATCTAGTCGATATGTTGACGGGTTAGTATTAGCTTTATAATGGTCATGATTGATTATAGTATTTTTAGTTCTTGTGATAAACATGTTACATAACTAGTAAAACCGTAATCTTAGGAGTTGGATAGAGATACAGAAGATTTACTATCTCTGCTGATATGTATAGAAAAACAATTCTGGGAAATTGTTGCTAGTTGTAAGGTGGGCTGTTCAAGTGATATTATTTGTAGTGTATCTGTTTGTATATAGAGTATATTTATAATTTTAAAAGTTTGTTTGCCATGTAGGCATGATATCAAACTTAATAATTAAACCAATCAATCAATCAATCATGTCACTTATAAAGCGCACTACATACCCGCGAGGGTCTCAAGGCGCTGGGGGAAGAGGGGGGTGGTGCTGCTACTGATCGAAGAGCCAGGTCTTGAGGAGTCTTCTGAAGGCCAGTAGGTCTTGGGTCTGTCGGAGGTTGGTGGGGAGGGTGTTCCAGGTCTTGGCGGCGAGGTGGGAGAAGGATCTGCCGCCGGCGGTCGTTTTCCGGATGCGGGGGACTGTGGCGAGGGCGAGGCTGGTCGAGCGGAGCTGGCGGGTGGGGGTGTAGAAGCTGAGTCGTCTGTTGAGGTAGGCTGGTCCGGAGTTGTGGAGTGCTTTGTGTGCGTGGGTGAGGAGCTTGAAGGTTATCCTCTTGTTGACAGGGAGCCAGTGCAGGTCTCTCAGGTGGGGTGTGATGTGGCTGCGTCGGGGGATGTCGAGGATAAGACGTGCAGAGGCGTTCTGGATGCGTTGCAGCCGTCTCAGGAGCTTAGCCGTCGTTCCTGCATAGAGGGCGTTTCCGTAGTCCAGCCTGCTGGTGACGAGGGCCTGGGTGACTGTTTTTCTTGTTTCGGTGGGGATCCACTTGAAGATCCTGCGGAGCATTCGGAGGATGTTGAAGCAGGATGAGGAAACGGCGTTGACCTGCTTAGTCATGGAGAGGGTGGGGTCGAGGATGACCCCTAGGTTGCGTACGTGGTCGGTGGGTGGCGGGGCTGTTCCCAGTGATGTTGGCCACCAGGAGTCGTCCCAGGCTGAAGGGTTGGAACCAAGGATGAGGACCTCCGTCTTGTCCGAGTTCAGCTTCAGGCGGCTGGTCCTCATCCATTCAGCGATGGCCTTCATTCCTTCGTGGAGGTGGGCTTTGGCGGTGTGAGGGTCTTTGGTGAGGGAGAGGATAAGCTGGGTGTCGTCGGCGTAGGAGATGATGTTGAGGATACACCAACCAGCTTGGTGGCAGGCAGGAAGATGTAGACAATCAAAGTAGGGATTCAAAATCCTAATACTGTATCTAGGGAATGAGACTAGCTAGACAAATAATTAAATAACAATTTTTAATAGCTATTAAAACTAAAATTTGCATGTATGGTAAAGGTCTGTATAATGTGTTATACTTATTTCATCTCTCTGCATTGAAAACACTAAGCTCAAATCGATTACTTAGGCCTGTGGTTGATCTATTACTAGGAGTCTATCGCAGGTTCCAGAAACTATATATACGCCTGTGGTTGTAATGTTCTTACTGTACGCTGGGTTTTCTTGCAATGCCAGTAAAGAGTCATGTAGAATATAATGATGTCCCCGAGCTATAGCGCATTGATATTTCAGAAAATAATAATTATTCATACTTAAACACACTTCAACTATATTAGCACTCATCCAGTTTTTCTTCACATCATATTATTCCTTGGGGAATGCAACTTTCAAAGGTGTACATGTTGTCATTCAATAAACATTTTGTTTGCTACCTTCTGTCCAAATGTTTTGCCATCCTATACACTTAAATCAACCCCTCAGTAATATGGTAAAATCTTTAAGCAGGACAAATCTGGTTGGTGTATCCTGCCAGCATTCTATTGCAGTGAGCCTGAAGTTGCGCCTAGGTCCCAGACTACTGCAACCATAGACTATCATTGACCCTTAGTGCTTATTGATGTTATTTCAACTTAAAACTTTAAAAAATCCTATCTCTGATTCCCCTTATTGGGTTTTTCTCATTTTGTTTATTACATTTTCCTCTAGTTTTCTAAGTCAGATTTCGATTTTTATTGTTAGCCATTTTGACTTTATTACTGCAGAAATACTATACACATTGCCCTAACTTAAGCCTGTCTGCTCTGTGCCAGAGCTACCAAGGGCTGAGCTCAGTTTAATTTAGTGATTTTAAGGGTTCACCTGGACAAAAGTTCTGGTTCTTGCTTGAAGTGGGCAGTCGACCACCCTAAATAAAAATCAAATTTCTTTCACTACCTCAAGGCGGATACTGCAGTACTGATTGCTGTAATATCTGTCTGTTTGTTTTACCTCTGCAGGCAAAGATAAAATGCCAAGGCTTTGCAGGGTGTTTTCAAGATGTACTACTATTCTTTTCTGCAAAAATATTCTAAAAGCTCCATAGCTATAATGATACCAACCAACACTCAGAACAAGACTCATCAGAGGAAGTCATATGCAAACCTCTATTCTAAAAACCAGGAGTAACTCAGAGCTATATACCTAGATAATAACAAGGGTTATTTAAATATCCAGAGTCCCTCAGAACAACATACCAGCTAACACACTGAAAATCCCAATCTTATCCCAAAGCTGATTTTCATATGGCTCGGTCTAATTTGAGGTGACATTGTGGACAAAAAAGCGATGGAATGGGATGCAGCACAAGTAAGTACCAGCGCTGAGATTAATTGAAGCATCCCACCCATCATGTTTTGTTTACATTTGTGTGATACCCTAAATGCAAAGGGTATGCTCAGGCATGAATCCCCTGTTCTTTTTGTCACCGGAGCCAAGCAGCACTCAACTGAAGAGACCCAACTAGGGCAAAACCAGTCTTGGATTGCTTGTGTTCCAGTCCAAGAGGACCTGGCTTGGCTTTTTGGGCTGGGCTGTTCCTATCAGAGCTGGAGCAACACGAAGGCAGATTTGTATATGGCTGAGTCTAACCTGAGGTGGCATTGTGGGCAAAAAAATGATGGACTGGGATGCAGCTCCGAACAATTACAAGTGCCTTCTTCTTTATTTGAGTGTGATACCCTAAGTGTGATGGTTATTTAAGACGTGGGTCCCCTGGTCCCTTTGCCATGGGAACCAAGCTGCACTCAACTGAAGAGCCTCAACGAGTGAAATTGGTATTGGGTTGCTTGTGTTTTGGTTCAGCAGGTTACTCACATCTGTCAGTGAAGGGTAGACACATGCTGATCCTTTCAACGTAGCAGGCTTGCAGTCACTGACATCTAAGGGCATCACAGACCTGTTATTGTTTGATCTCATGTGGCTAAATGCCAGTTGTCCCGCTAAGAAGTTGAGCGCAGACCACAGAGGTCATATAACTAGTTAGCATGGAGGAGTCTTGTTCACTATTGGAAAAATCGCTCCGCCAACTAAGAATAGTCATGCACCACCATCTACAGAATCGAGAAAGAGCTATCAATCTTTCAATGCTTTATGTATCTGGGCTGGGTGAGGTTTCTCATGCTGGGTCAAATTAAGCTGCAGGCTCCACCCCAGGTGGTGCCCTTCCATCAATTCCTTTAAATTTTAGCTTTGCAATCAAACTCCTCCAGCAACCTAAAGACTTAGGTTTCCCAGACGCTGCTTGGGAGGACATGAGAATAATGCATCAGATCGCTAGTGTGCATTGTTTATGGTCAGCGTTATGACAGTATCTGATGGCATTTGTATCTCTGACTTTCGTTCTGGATTAATGAAAGCATTGTTGGCAGAAGCTTTCACTTCGGTTTGTCTTGTGCTGGTCCAAGAATTTCACCTCTAGCAGCACAATGCCCCTATATTTCCCTTTAAATCATGACTCCAGTTCTGAAAACAAACAAAATAGAGCTGGAGTGCTATTCTAATATTCCTAGATGAAGTATTCAGGCAACCACAGTTTTTCAAAGCAAACACTTTGGATCCCCAGACACTCAGTCAAGAGCCTCAAGGGGCACTGAGAGGCAGGGGCTGGGACAGGTGGAAGCTCGCTTGTGCCAGACCACCAGCTCTATCCCAAGATCCAAATACGACCTTTTTAATAGGGGGGTGGTAAACTTGAATAATTTGCTGTAGCATAGTTACACAAAATTACAGCTAAATTAGGCATAATTATGTGTAATTATGTAAATTGCATCTTGCACTAAAAAAATAACCTGACCGGTCTGTTCGGGTAAACATTTAACTTGAAAATGTAATTTAGAGTTGATTTCCAGTTTCTGGAATCCAAGACACTGCTGTTCGCGTTCCGATTTGTAGTTTTGGGCTACAAAATTGCCCAAACAGTCCGCTCCAGTAAAAAATCCATCATAAATGTTTGTTAAACGCCCACGTGAAAGTAACAGCTGCTCACGTTTACAAAACTGCTGCTTGTATTGAATATGTAGTTTTACACTCAAAAATTACCAGAATGCTGTGCTCTGGTAAACAATCTACCTGATATATCACTTGCATTCAAAAGTTACCTGACTGGTACATCTTGCCTTAAAATGTCTTTCCAAAATTACGGGATGTGGCAGAATGGCATAATCTCAGTATGTTCACTTAAATTCTGTTAATCAAAATGATCAAAATGATGCCAACTACGCTGACGTAAATGAAATTTCACCCAGGTCTACTTTTTAACTGCATCAACTTTAATATATAACATTGGAGCTGGGATTATTGCATCTGCTGCACCAGACTTCCCCTCCAATGGATCTTTTTTAAACAATTTAAAGTGTATTAATTCCAATTACAGGGCCTCAAAAGAGTCCTGTATTGCTTTTCTTTGTCACTACTTCCTTGAGTCATGAGTGGGTAATTTGTGCAACTGCTGCCTTCCTTGGATGTCGTAGCTATTTCTCTGGCTCCCTCTCCAGAATCCAACCCTGAAATTCTGTTACCCATGGTCACCTTGGTAGGCACAGAAAGTAGCAATGAAAGTTGATAGGGCATCCAAATATATCCTCGGTGTCTCTGGAACGTGCAGTCATCCAGAGGTTTTCTAAATTTCTAGAGTCACCATAGCAGCCAGGCGAGCCCAGATTGGTCTAGGTCTGATAAATGCATGCTTAGATGGAGGTCAGCGACTGTCGGTATGCATTAGCTTTTGCATTAACACAGTTATCTGGGTAACAGATGGAGCAATCAAAGTAACCATACCTGATTTAATGCGATATTCACAGTTTCAGTGTATGTACCATGTGTATTTACACATGCATGGCTTAATCTTTGAGACAAGTATATGGTACTGGTAGGATCAATCAGGTAGTCACACGCGCTGAAATTGAGCAGAGTGCCTGGCCCAGACTAGCTTTCATGCCCCTTGGGAGCTATTGTGGATGGCCTGCCTGCTCTGTGATGATAAAATGGAAAGGCAGGGCCAAGGTGCAACTTGAGTGAGACCCCTGGGTTCTAGCCGCACCATTGGAATGAGCCAGCGGAAACACCTGATTGAACAATCGTTCTGAGCTGCTACAGATTTGCATTGGGTGCAGGAAGGCATTGGTGTGGCACACTGGGCCTAGGCCACTAGGCTACATCCAGGTCTAGAATCACCCAACGTTCATCCAGTCTGGTCAGACCACTAGAAGGCAGTCTGCAGTGCAGCTTGACTTTTACTCCACTGGTTGGGGATGACCAGTTGATAGGTGGGCTTGCCCAAAAGGCACACACTTGGTTCGGATGGCCCCATGCAGGGTGGAGGCTCTTAGCTTGAAAAACAGCCAAGAAAGGTCAATGGGCTAAGTATGCCCAATCGACCATAGTACAGTGCTGACTGGACCGTCCCCAAGCAGGCCGTCCTGCCTGGGATATTGTCTTCAGCTCCATGCCTGATCATTGACAGGTGGCTCTTTGAGAGGTTCCTCGGGCAGGGGTGGAGGATGGGCATGGCCCCTGGGCAGGCTGGCCAGGGCCTTCACAGTGGCCGTAGAAAACAAACGGCTCACTAAAAGTTCCCAAGCATCTCCACCTTGCCCCTTCTAGTCTGGAGGAAGGCCACTAGCCTGTCTTCTAATACATGCACACAGGTTTGTGACACCGGCAAAGCAGGGTCCCCCTCCCTGGGACTGTGGAAGCCTGTCCTAGGCACTTTGAAACACAGCGGGCTGATGCATGGTCCTAGGAGCCCTCACCTCAGGCTCGGCCATAACTCCTTAACCCGGCGATGCAGGGGAGCCCTCCCCGGACCTTTGTTACCCCATCCCAGACATGTTGCAACACTGTATGCTGGTGAATGGAGCCCAAGGCTGAGGGCTTGCATCCCTGGGCCAGTGAAAGGCACTTTGAAACATGGAGGGCTAGTTGGGACATAAACCTAAGCCCAGTAAGAACTTGTTATTCTGTTGAAATAAGAGGACCCTACCAGAGCCTGTGGGACCCTGTCCTGGGCACATTGCCACACTGAGTGTCAGGGAATTGAGCCCAGGGCCAAAGGTTTGCAACCCGAGGCCAGCAAGAGCTCTGACCCAGGGTCCAGTCACAGCCTCTTATCCGGATGAAGTAAGGGAGCCCTCTCTGTACTTGAGGGACCCTATCCCGGACACTTCGAGACATGGAAGGCTAGAGAATAGAGTACAGGACTGGGGGAATGTAACACCATAACAGCCAGAACTCTGACTCTGACCCGGTCAGAGCTTCTTAATCTGGTAAAGCAGGGGAGCTGGTGCATAGACCCCAGGTCTGGTTCTGGGGGCCCTTACATGGGACCCACAGAGGCTCTGACTGGGGCCCAGTCAGGTATTTTCAGTCCAGTGAAGCAGGTAAACCCTCCCCAGTCACTTTGCGACACAGTGGGCCAGCACATTGACCCCAGGTTGACAAGTGGGCCCCACCGGAGCTCCAGTCACGGGAAATGTATCACAGGAAAAAAATTTCACATTGCTAATTATAATTTTGCCCTCACCTAGTAAAAAGCCACAGTTATAACATGTGTTGCACTAATTTCATGATGTTAGCTATTCTTCACTTATTCACTTATGGCTTCTAAAATAGGAAAAATCTTGTGCCAGAATATGCTTAATTCACACATATTACATTGTAAACCAAAGAAGTTTAAAACTTACAGAATAGAAAACTAGATGATTGTAGGAAACTGCCTCTTTATATGATATACCACTAAGTGGTTATAGCGTGCAAAGGGTCCAGAGATTCCCCCAGAAGTGTACAGGGCTCAATGCAAACCCAAAGTGCTCTATTTGTGGTAGTGTGGCCAAGCAGCCTTAGGCCTAACACAGAGGAGTATAAGACATTTGTTATATACACATTGACTAATAAATGACACACGACTCAAAAAGAAGATCCACACTAATTTTAGAAAAATACTTTTCTTTCAAGTTTTATTTTAAGACCAAGATGTATCCAAAAAGGTAAGTAGGTTTTTCAGGATAAATACTTTAGACTTTAAAAAGTGGACACTTTTGCTATTTTCAGGCTTTGTAATGTTAACCTCTGGGAGGAAAGCAAGAATGCAGTTTAGCAGGTAAGTACTTAAGTTATAAATCTAGTCCTCGGGTTCTGGGGTCAACACCAGACAAGGTTCAAATCAGCATCAAGACTGAACCACTAGCGGCACAGGGGCGGCTGGGTGCCGTGGTCAATTTTGGGGACAGGCACAAAATGTTAACCAATGGAGACTGGGGGTAATCGAAGTCGACTTGTTCACAGGTGAGTAAAGCGGTGTCAGGGGTTGATCTCCTGGAGTTAAGGTAAGTACAGGGGGGCCACAAGGCAGCACCAAGCTTACACCCTCAGCGGCACAGATCCCGGCGAAATTTTTAAAAAAACAAGCACAGTTTTCTGCTCTTGGGGCCACCAGGGCAACATTGGCCTTGGAGGGGCTGCGTGCCTCCCTCCTCCTTTAAAAAGGCGGAGTGCCCAGTGGATGGGGTACCTAGGGGAAAATTTGCCCAGGGAGGGGGCTACGTGTCCCTCCTCCTTTACAATATGGCCAGGCCCCTTTACAATATGGCATGGGGATGGGATCCACGGGGCCAAAATCGGCCCAGGGATGGGGGCTGAGTCCCCTCTCCCCATTTAAAATATGGCTGGGCCCCAGGAGATGGGGTCCCCGTGGCTGATTTGGGCTGGGGAGGGGGGCTGCATGCCCCCTTCCCTCATAAATCCCGTTGTGGTCCCAGGGAGGGAGGCCATGCACACCCCTCCCCTATAAACATGAGCCGGGTCACAAGGGATGGGTTTCCTGGTGTCAACATCAGCCCAGGGAGGGGTGCACATGCCCTGCTCCCCCACAAATCTTGCGTGCCTAAATCCCAGTTTGGCTGCTTTTGGGGTGTTGGCCAAGGGGCCCAGCTGCAAGCAAGGTCTTGTGGCCAACCCCGCTGCACACGGCCATCATGGGAGAAGTAATATGTAAGGTCATAAGCAGTGCATTGCGGGGGCGTAAGTTTTAGTTAGCTCAGGAAACTATTGCTGCTAAATTTCTATGGTTTTGTGAAATCCTATCCTATGCCTATAACCTTCATTTTTTTCTGTGCATTTCTAAGTTTTTTTAAATTCTATTTCCTAACTATAACATCCCTGTAACCTTTGGTTTATTAAGTGAGTTTCTAAGGTTTTTCAAATTCTATATTCTAACTAGAACGTAGCTGCAACCTTTGTTTATTCAAGTGAATTTCTACGTTTTTTTAACTAGTAGTCCCCTTTGCAGAGTGGTAGAGAAAGGGAGTGGGGCCTCCAACCAGCTCTCAGCAATCCCTCTGTGTGGGACTTACTGGACATAACAGGAGGGGTTGTTCGCCCACAAGGACACTCAGCAGCCAAGGGGCTTCATCCCCGAACAGTAGTGCTCCTGGAGGAGTGTTTGCAGAGTGATGGAGAAAGGGGATGTGGCCTCCGAAGACCTCTCAGCAATCCCGCTGTGTGGGACATACTGGAGGTAACAGAAGGGGTTCTTGGCCCCCAAGGACCCTCAGCATCCAATTGAACTTCATCTCCAAACCTGTAGTGTGGCAGGATGTGCGTTTGCAGAGCAGTGGTGAAAGGGGCTGGGCCTCTGGCAACTTGCTGGGCTGACTTTTTGAAAAATTATTTTGTTTTATTCTTACCTGGGCCGATTTGACCCCAAGGACCTCATCCCCCATCCCCCAGGGCTAGGCCTTTTTGGAATGGGGAGGCGGGCAGGCACAGCTGCCCTCCCCTCGATTTTGGCCCCAGGGACACCATCCCGGGGGGCCGGTCTTTATATATATACATATATTTTTTTTTTTAACAGTAGGGAAAGTGTGCAGCGTGGCCCCCCTCCTGGCCCAATTTTGGCCCCGGGGACCCCATTCCCCAGGGCCCGCACTCCATTCTGGGTACCCTGTCCTACCAAATGCACTCAGTGACTTTCGTTGGGGACCGCAGGGTAAGCCTGAATGTCCCTGCCAGCTCTCGGCCTCCTGCGTGAGCCGGCATTGCTTTCACACAGAGGGAGCTGCTGGAAAGGCAGCTCCCTGTGTTTGAAAGACATTCTGCTCTGCTTTCAGAAAGCGAGGGCATTTTTAATGCTCTCACTTGCTGGAAGTGGAGCGTTTGCTGTGGCTTGGCCGGAGTGGTAAAGCTCCCGCCAAGCCACAGCAGACAGCTATGTCCCCAGTGCTATCTATGGCTCTAGGACAGGGGCTGCGTGCCCCACCTCCTTTCTTCTCATAGGGCCTGCCTCGGGGAGATGGCAGTCCCAAGGGCTGAGAACGGCCCAGGAAGGGATCTGTGCTGCCCCCTCCTTTTTTTTTTTTACAAGATAGGCTGGCCCGGGGAGGTGATGGTCCCCAGGGACCAGGGGGGGTCCCGGAGGTCTGCCATTACAAATTCATTATGGCCTTGAGGAAATGGTGGTCACCGGTTCCAAGAGGCCCCAACCATAGCAAGACATAAGCCCTGGGGTGGTTTTGGCCGCCTGGGCACCGGGGGTCCACGAGGCCCTCCTGATTCATTTTTGGAATGTGGCCCCAGGGAAGTGGTGGTCCCTGGGGGGGGTCCGAGAGGCCCCCCATTTAACAAGAATAAGCCCCGGGGAGGTGGTGGTTCAGGCTGTAGGCGTGATGAAAGGTCCTATGGGAATTAAACATTGCAAATGCACCCTTGTTTAGCCCCATTTTTCTCATCACCTTCTTCACGAATTACCCTGAAACTTTCCGTGCGCAACAAGATTCACCTGAGCACTTTTTTTTGAAAATGTTGTGAAGATTCATCAAACGCGCCAAAGATATAGGCAAGTCAAAAAACTCTTTTCCTTTGGAAACATTGTCCTAACTGTAACTACCTACTGGCAGCCATCGGTGATGTCACTGACTATGTCATGAGTCATGTAATATGTGAGGTCATAAGCAGTGCATTGCGGAGGCACATTTATACTCAGGTCAGGTAACAATAACTGCTGAATTTCTCTGGTTTTGTACGCGTAAAATGTGAGAATAACTATAATGTCACTGTAACCTTTGGTTTTGTCAGTGAATTTCTAAGGTTTTTTAATTCTATTTCCTAAATATAATGTCCCTGTAACCTTTGATTTTTTTCAGTTAATTTCTAAGGCTTTTTAAATTCTATTTCCTAACTATAATGTCCTTGTAACCTTTGGTTTTTTCAGTGAATTTCAAGGTTTTTTAAAATCTAGTTCCTAACAGTAACCTGTAACCTTTGAAAATGAGTGTGTGAGTGAGTCCAAGAGTGTCTCAGTGGGCGTGTGACTGAGTGCATGAGTGTCTCAATGGGTGCTTGACTGAATGTGTGTCTGAGTGGGTTGGGTGTACATACATAAGTGTCTCACTGGATTTATAAGTGGGTGTGTGATTGACTGCGTCTTTGAGTGAGTGCATGAGTGTCTGACTGTGTGCATGAGTGCCTGAGTGAGTGCCTGACCTGAGTAAGTCTATGAGTAAGTGCATGAATCTCTGAGTGGGTCTGTGAGTGGATGCGTGAGTGTCTAAGTGGGTCTGTGAGTGAGAGCGTAAGCACCTGAGTGGATCTGTGAGTGGGTACGTGAGTCTCTGAGTGGATCTGAGTGGATACGTTAGTCTCTGAGTGGGTCTGTGAGTGAGTGTGTGAGTAACTGAGTGGGTCTGTGAGTGAGTGCATGAGTCTCTTAGTGGGTCTGTGAGTGGGTACTTGAGCCTTTTAGTAGGTCTGTGAGTGGGTACATGAGTGTCTGAGTAGGTCTTTGAGTGGGTGTGTGAGTGTCTATGTGAGTGGGTCTCTGAGTGTGTGAGTGGCCAGGCCCCAATCCCCAGGCCCATTTTGACCCCAGGACCCTATCTCTCGAGGCCCCCAATAATTCAATGGGCCCCCACCCTGGGCAGATTTCGGCCATACAACCCCATTCCTGTGGGCTCGGCAATAATTCAATAGGGGAAGGGAACTGTGCGGCCCCCCTTCCTGGGCTGTTTTCAGCCTGGGGGCCCCAACCCCTGGGGTATGGCCTTTTTTTAATGTAAATTTTTTATTAGGGGTGGGGGTCACATGGCCCCCCTCCCTGGGCCTAGTACGGCCCAGGTACTCCATCCCCTGGTGCCCGGTCAGTAACAAATGGGGGAGGTGGGCCAAGTGGCCCGCCTGCCCTGGGCTGATTTCGGCCCAGGGTTCCCCATCCCCCAGGGCCGGGACTTTATTTTTTAAATGTTTTAATAGGGGAGGGGGTCGCTATTAACAAATAGGGAGGGGGGCTGTGCAGCCCCCCCCTCCTCAGGCTGATTTGTGCCCCAGGTACCCCATCCCTGAGGCCCTGCAATTAAACTATGGGGACGGGGGCTGTGTCCCCCTCCTCCCCGGGCCAATTTTGGCCCTGGGGAAGCCATCCCCCAGGGCCCGCCATTTCTCCTGGGTGTCCCCAGTACACCCAGTGTGCAATGGGACCACAGGGGAGACTCAAGGCCCCCGAGGACCCAGCCGGCTCCCTGCCTCCGCTGAGAGCCGACATTGCTGCCGCAAGCAGGGAGCTGCTTTAGATAGCAGCTCCCTGCTTGCAGGACAATGTTTTCATCTATTTCCCTGCATGCATATTTGTTTGACAGCTCAGGCTTGCAGAAAGCAGAGTTATGTTTGCTTTTGCTTGATGGGAGCTGTCAGCGCGGCCCCCTACACTATTTTACTGATTTGACCCTTGGAGGTGGCAGTCTCCAGGGCACGGGCAAGCCCAGAGGGCTCGCCCGCATAGACATTTTTAAGAGCCCGCATAGACATTTTTAAGAGCCCCAGGGAGGTGACAGTCCCTGGGGCAGTGGGGGGCATGTGGCCCCCTGCAACGTTTTATGGGAGAGTCATGTCTGCACTCTAAAGTACCTCTTATCATTTAAAACCTCGTTAGAGGGGTGATGGTACTAGCTAAGGATATTGCAACTGCTGTCTGTTCTCCACAGTGCAATCTGATGTTAAGAATTGGATAAATGTTGGTAAATTAGAATATGCCAGAAAGTATATGATTGACCATCAGAAGAGAGATTGAATGTAATTAATGTTAGTGTAGGTATAGTTGTACTGCACACTATGTTCAGCTTCAGCAGATGGAAAATTAGAGCAGACAAACACATTCCCAACGACTTAAGTCACACGAAAGGCTACTTCTACCAGAATACAGTGAGCTAGCATGTGGGTTTGCTGACGAAACAGTGCTTTTCCACTTTTGGTAGGTTTAGCACTTTCCATTGTCTAAACTGTAGAATTAAACTTCATTTTCCAAAGTTTTGATGGCAAGGAATTTCAACCTAATGGATCCTGGACATCTAAAGTCCTCCTTTGTGAGCCCCCCTTAGCACAAATGTTAAATGAAAATGATATATACAGGGAGTAATTACAGTGGGCGTGTACCGGCCCCTCTCCCCTGAAAAACAGGTACTGCAGGAACGAAGATAGTCCCGTCACTCACCCTGTGCTTTGTCCCCATATGCCCCAAATAAACAAACTGACATGAGCGGAAAACGCACCGGGGGAAAGCAGGAAGATAAGAAAACAAGGGAAAGTATGGGTAGACACTGGAATGCTCTCTACGGGATATCTCGGAAAACAGTCACACCATAAGCATCCTTTATGCAGAGAAGAAAAGAACAGATAACAATTAGCACAAAGAAAAAGTTTTGAATAACGTCATTCAATTTTTTAGGTGGCAAAGTGGAAAACTCTTTAGGATTAGCTCACCCTTTTTACATCCAACAAGGGACTCATAGAAAATCAGAGGCAGCTTCCACCATTGGACGTTCCGGAAGAAAGAGAGAGAGCATGTAACAGGTCCGTATCCACAAAGGGTTAATTTCCATGAATGCCAAGGAAATAGCAGGAAAAAGCCGCAAGGCAAAAAACCTGCACTCGAAAACAAGGGAGAAAACAGGAAATGAATCCGATTTTCTTAAAAGGAGGGAGGATTTAAAAAAGGTCAGTGCACTGAATAAACACCGGGAACAGGAACAAAGGGAAAACGGGTTAATTGAAAACCCGACAATTACTGACAGACTGAATCCTTAGGAAGGAGTGAGCCTCCGATGCACAAAAACGTGAAAGGCAAAAAAGTCAGTAAATCAAAAGGAACAAATCCAGGGAGGTCCGGGCATGAAGAGCAACGTAGAGTCATCAGTAACTGCTAGCGGCATAAATCCTTCCGGGTCAGGAACCGGATGTGAAAACAAGCAACGAAGAGCAGGAGGGCGGCTCTTACATACTCGTTGTTGCCGCCCATGGAAAACACTGCGGCTGAGCCAAACTACGTTCAACAAGGGAAATCCCAGAAAGGAAGACGCGATAGATTAAAGGGGCAAGAAACGAAAACAGAAATCCCAGAAACAGGATAAATAAAAGAACATAGACGGTAAGTAAATACCCAGTCATACAAGAACATCAACACAATCATAACCCCTAAAACAAAGGGCGGGACTCAGGCCGTAACAGTCCCTCCTCTCAAAAGGCTACCCACAGGATGGGGCTTCGAAGGGTGACGAGCATGGAAAAGACGATACAAGCGAGGAGCATGCAAGAAACTAGCAGGTTCCCAGGAATGATCCTTGGGGGGTAACCCTTCCAATCCACCAAGTAATACAGATGTCCCCGGCGCCTCCTGAAGTCAAGAATGGAATTGACCTCAAATTCCTCATGCTCGTCAACCAGCAAAGGCCGGGGCAGGGGCAAAGCCTATGTGGTGGCAGTATAGGGCTTAAGTAGAGAGGTGTGAAACACGGGATGAACATGGTAATCATCAGGAAATCCAGCTTCATGGTTACCAGATTTATCACCTGAAGAATCCTAAAAGGTCCCACAAAACAGGGCTGCAATTTTCTGGATCCCCCCAGTCGCAAGTTTTTAGAAGCTAATCAAACCATATCACCCGGGATATAGGAAGGAGCAGGATAGCGATGTCTGTCCGCTTTATCTTTCATACCCTTTTTAGCCGCAAGCAAATGTACCTGAGCTTTCTTACAAATATCAATCAGGGCAAGACTCAAGGTGTCAAACGCGGGGACTCTACCAGAAGGCTGGATGGGTATGGCCGGAGGATGAAACCCCATAGAACAAAAAAAGGAGACATACCCAAAGCCGAGTGAAGGCTGTTATTATTGGCAAACTCGGCAAAAGGAAGAGCTTTCACCCAACTACTGGTGAGTGAGGTCAAAAGACAACGAACATACTGTTCCATAGTTTGATTAGTACGTTCCGTTTGCCCATCGGTCTGTGGACGATAAGCCGAGGACAAACGGAGCTCCATCTTCAAGGAAGAACATAATTCTTTCCAAAAATGGGACACAAACTGCACTCCCCTATCAGTGACAATAGCTGTTGGAATGCCATCTAATTGTAACACATGTGTTATGAAAACTTCTACTAACTCCCTAGCAATGGGCAGTTTAGGCAAAGGAACAAAGTGTGCGGTTTTGGTAAACAAGTCAACAACCATGAGAATAGCGGTACACCCTGCATCCCTAGGTAAATCCGTAGCAAAGCCCATACTAATAGTATACCAAGGAGAAGGAGGAACAGGTAGAGGACGTTAAAGACCTGCAGGAGGGGTATGTGAAGCCTTATTAATAGCACACACTGGACATGATGACACAAATACCTATAAATCATGACACATCGTATCCCACCAAAACCAACGAAGGCATATCTCCCTAGTCTTGGTTATCCCAGGATGATCTATCAGGGAGGAAGAATGACACCAATGCAATACCTTATCCCTAAGCTCAGGGGGAATAAACAACTGAGTGCCATGATATAATACCCCATCCTTCAACTGAAAGATGGTGTTAGTCAACCAAGGAGTCATATCAACGGACGCAAACAGATTTTTGACTTCAACCAAAAACTCATCAAAAGAGCAACAACCAATGATCCTACCTTTAGATATCATAGTCATCTCTCTGAGAGGGGCTGTATCACACTGAGGGGTCACATGTATACGGGACAGGGCATCAGACTTCACTTGCTGGGCAGTAGGTCTATATGTGATAGTGAAATCATATTCATTAAAAAACAACACCCATCTCATATGCCTAGGAGTCAAAGCCCGAGCAGAGCTGAAAAACTCCAGATTTTTATGATCGGTATAAATCATGACTGTGTGTCTTTGCTCCCCACAAAGGATGCCTCCACTACTGAAAGGCCAGTTTAATCGTCAACAGCTCCCTCTCTGCCACAGTATAATTCTGTTCAGCAGGTAAAGGTTTCTTAGAAAAGAAAGCAATAGGCTGCATGTGTCCCCATTCAATGCCCCGCTGCGACAAGACCCCACCTACAGTGTACTGAGATGCATCGGCCTCCACATAAAACGGAAGTGCTGGGTCCGGATGTTTTAGGACAGGAGCAGTAGTAAACTTCTCCACTAGGGATTCAAAAGCCATCTGAGCAGGCGTAGTCCACTGAAAGGTAACCCCTTTCTTCAGCAAGGAAGTGATGGGCATACTAATATCCGAAAAATAGGATATAAATTGCTGATAAAAATTGGCAAAACCCAATAAAACCTGGATATCCCTAGCACACGTCAGAACTGGCCAAGTAGTTATCGCCTCGGTTTTCTTCGGGTCCATTTGTATTACCTCCGAAGAGATAATAAACCCCAAAAATTCCACACGGGACACCCAAAATGTACACTTTTCCAGCTTTACGAACAGATGGTTCTCACGCAGCTTCTGCAACACCTGTTTAACATGGGAGTCATGGTCCGTATCGTTCTTAGAAAGTATCAGTATATCATCGATATACACAATAACACTGAGGTCCAATAATTCTCGTAGAACCTCATTAATAAAAAATTGGAAAGCTGCGGGGCATTACAAAGACCAAAAGGCATAATACAATATTCAACCAAGCCAAACTTAGTCCGAAATGCGGTCTTCCATTCATCCCCTTCACGGACACAAATGAGATGATATGCCCCCCCAGCAGATCAAATTTAGTGAACACCGTAGCATGGCGTAACTGATCCAGCAACACAGGTATTAGAGGTAGTGGATACTTGTTTTTAATAGTCACCTTATTTAGAGCCCTATAATCAATGCAGATGCGCAGATCCCCCCCCCACCCCCTTCTTTGGTACCAAAAAAAGGGGAGACGACACAGGAGAGGAGGGCTGTCTGATAAATCCCAAAGACAGCAGCTCATCCAAATAGACCCGCAGATGATGTGTTTCAGGTTCAGAGAGCGCATAAATTCGGCTGCAAGGCAAGGTGGCACCAGGGACCAGATCAATTCGGTAATCAAAATTACAATGTGGTGGCAAAACATTAGCCTTGGCCTCATCAAACACATCAGAAAATTCCACATACTGAGAGGGAACGCAGGTAACCTCAGTATAGGAGCCTAAAGAACAAACCAAAGGAGAAACCCAATCAGTGGATTCCTGATAACAGTGCTGCAAACAATGCTTGGAATCTAATGTAACAGGACGTCTGGCCCAATCTATCTTAGGGTTATGCATTTGCAAACATAGTACCCCAAGAATGATTCCAAAGGTAGGAGCATCTATAAGATCAAAACTGACGTTTTCTTAGTGGCCATTATCACAAATCAACATGAGTGGTTCAGTTTGCTTCGTGATCAGCACTGACGAAAGGTCGGTACCATCAATTGCCCTCACTGGTTCAGGTTGTTTCTTGTATAGACAAGAGATGTCATGTTTAGCTGCTAGTTGGATATCCATAAAATTCCCTGTTGCTCCAGAATCGAGCAATATGGGAAAGGTGGTTCTTTTACTGTTGGAAATCACCAAGGTAACCGTAATCGTAAAATGACGTGGCACCCTTGAAATGGAGCCATCAACATCATAGGGATTGATGTTAACCGCCAATTCCTAATTTTTCGACAAACCCCCGTGCTCAATACAGGCTACCGATTTTCTAGCTGGCAAGGTTGATGTCTTAACTGGACATTCACGAGCAAAATGTCAACTTTTCCCACAATACAAACAAAGATTGTGTGCCCGTATCCTGTCCTTTTCTTCCTTAGACAAAGGACCACGCACACCACCTATCTGCATAGATTCTGGTAGTGATTTACTTCCTACCTCCTCCTTCTGATCCCCACGAACCATGTACAACCGGGGAACCTGTATACGACCTTTCTCACCCCTGCGCTCCACTAGTCTGTGGTTTAATTTAACAACCAGGTCAATGAACTCTGTACAGTCCCCGGAAGGATTAACAACCTGTGACAGGACATCTTTCAACTCCTCGCAGAGACCTTGATAAAACAGAGAAGTCCTCTTCTCTGTAGGCCAATGAGTCTCCGAGACCAGCTGGGTAAAGATGGATATATATACCAGCAGATCCTGTTTTCCCTGTCTAAGTTTAAGTAACTCCGCGTCCCTAGCCTACATGAATGTATGTTTAGCAAACAGGCGACGCATTTGTTCCTTAAACATAGGGAAGTTATAAAGAATGGGATCGTCATTGTCCACTAACGGGACAGACCACATTGCTGCCGTACCGGATAGATAAGATAACACAAATGCTACCTTGGCAGAATCATCTGGAAAAGCCGTTGGTCTTCACATAAAGTGCAGATGCCATTGATTCATAGAAAATACTAAATTTATTGCTATCCCCAGAGAACCGTTCAGGAACTGCCAAAGGCACCGGTACTGGTGTTGTAACTGTAAAGGCAATGGGTGGACTACCACCAGTACTAGAAGTCCTATCTTAGTTAAAGGTCGCAGGTTGTACCAGGGGCACATGTGTTTTGGATGTAGCCCCCAGGTGTGCTCTCTAGCTCTGTAGGCATTCAGTTCTACATATAAAGCCTGATTCTCCTGTCTTAAATCCCATACTTCAGCCTGAACTGTGGAAAAGCTATAGCTAGGTCCTGCAAGGTAGGGCCCTCCCCCACACCCGAAGATAAAAGAGAGGAGTCTTCTGGTTCCATCTTCGTTCAGGCAGCATAAAAGTCATGGGCTTGTTTTTCTGTACCGGCCCCACTCCCCTGAAAAAACAGGTACTGCAGGAACGAAGATAGTCCCGTCACTCACCCTGTGCTTTGTCCCCTCATGCCCCAAATAAACAAACCAACATGAGCAGAAAACGCACCGGGGAAAAGCAGGAAGATAAGAAAGCAAGGGAAAGTATGGGTAGACACTGGAATGCTCTCTTCGGGATATATTGGAAAACAGTCACACCACAAGCATCCTTTTTGCAGGGAAGAAAAGAACAGATAACAATTAGCACAAAGGAAAAGTTTTGAATAAGGTCATTCCATTTTTTAGGTGACAAAGTGGAAAACTCTTTAGGATTAGCTCACCCTTTTTACATCCAACCAGGGACTCATAGAAAATCAGAGGCAGCTTCCACCATTGGACGTACCGGAAGAAAGAGAGAGAGCATGTAACAGGTCCATATCCACAAACGGTTAACTTCCGTGAATGCCAAGGAAATAGCGGGAAAAAGCCGCAAGGCAAAAAACCAACACTCGAAAACAAGGGAGAAAACAGGAAATGAATCCGATTTTCTTAAAAGGGGGGTAGGACTCAAAAAAGGTCAGTGCACTGAATAAACACCGGGAACAGTAATAAAGGGAAAACGGGTTAATTGAAAATCCGACAATTTCTGACAGTCCGAATCCTTAGGAAGGAATGAGCCTCCGATGCACAAAAACGTGGAAGGCAAAACGGTCCGTAAATCAAAAGGAACAAATCCAGGGAGGTCTGGGCATGAAGAGCAACGTAGAGTCAGCAGTAACCGCTAATGGCATAAATCCTTCCGGGTCAGGAACCGGATGTGAAAACAAGCAACGAGGAGCAGGAAGGCGGCTTTTACATACTCGTTGTCGCCGCCAATGGAAAACACTGCGGCTGCGCCAAACTACGTTCCAACAAGGGAAATCTCAGAAAGGAAGACGCGATTCATTAAAGGGGCAAGAAACGAAAACAGAAATCCCAGAAACAGGATAGTGAAAGAACATAGACGGTGAGTAAATACCCAGTCATACAATTACATCAACACAATCATAACCCCTAAAGCAAAGGGCGGGACTCAGGCCGTAACAGGGCGCACCATTTAAAAAAATCAGGTGAGCCACAGATGAAAGGAGGAAACATAATATTGAATCTCATGTCTCAAAGGAGTGATTCTGTTATCTTTTGTGCCTGGCGCCAAACCTCGAATGAGCCATAGTAACTGCAGTGTTATGATTAGTGTGTTCCTGAAGGAGAAGGTCTGTTATGAAAGTCTATGTAAGGTAGAGAATCTTCCAGAAAGTTAGTTGAGTTCCAACCAAGAGGAAACTGAGCCACTAGGGCCATTTTTGCTGTGCCCTGCACCGGCCAAGCCTGGTATCACCGATAGGAGGCATAGAATATATTTTTAGAGGACCCTAGGAAGAAGCTGGGCCTTTTCTTAAGTGATGGTTCATACCCTTGGAGAATGAAGGGCTTGACACTGACAGTAAGCCAGTTGAGAGGCACTGCAGCAGATGCACTGGAGTCACAACTGTCAGAGCCCAGTCTTAATGGGCACATGGCACAGATGATGGAGAAACGTTTCCATTATGACACTCCTGTATGGCTACCACCTCAAGTGGGCGAGTTTAAGATGCCAGGTGGAATTCAGCTATCCTGCCAAGTTCAGGTGATTGGCCACAAACATTATCAGAATTCTAAAGCTTTCTGGAAGGGAAATCTGAGCAAAGTTCTCTAAACTGGTGGAGGGTTTAGAATGCAATGCCTTCAAACCAGAGAGAAAATTCTCATTACTGTCTCACCATGTATTTATTTATTTATTTTTAGCCTTCAAATGACCAGAAATTATGCTCAAATGCTCCTACCATAGACTAACCCATTTCCGGCTAAAGCTTATTCAAGTCTTTTTTTTAGGTCGAGCTTCGATCGACCTGTTATATCTCTTCTGTGGGGTTTGGCAAACCCACCAATTGCCATTGGTTACTATACGTGGCATTCAGAAATGCTGGATTCTTATTGGTTCATTTCTGTCAAAGTCCCTCCTTTGTGTGTTTAGCGAACATTTTAGTTGGCCATCACACAGTACAGCGTGTGATGGCCTCTCTTCCCTCCTCCCATCTGGCTATTGCAGGTCAGGCGTTGTTTTTTTTTTTGTAGCCGTCCCACCTTGCTGGTTATCAGGGGCCCATGCTCTGTCTTCACAAGGGCCAGGTAGCTGCTTATGCCCGAGTTCGTGGGGGTGGGCAATTTTCAACTTATCAAAATGAAAGCGTTCTGAGGTGGATGGGTTTACAAAGTTTTTGCATTTACACAAGAGTTGTATACTAAACGACATTAACAATTGCGTTCAGGCTGCATCGCTGTATCGGCAACAGCAGTAAATGACACAGAAAAGGGACAAGTGCTTGCATCCGAGTCCATAGCGCTGAAAACGTGGTGGCCATCTTACAAACGAACTGCCACTAAGACTGATTTCCTGTGACATCAACATCAGTCCAAAGGGCATGTGATGTAATTTTAATTAATGTCATTATAACACTAATTAATAGTTTAAAAAATAAATTCTTGCCTCTTTGTGATCACTGTATTGGGAAGTATACCATTTGTCCGTACTTTAGGGCTTCTGGGTCTGCATAACACCCAATCCCATGGCTGAACATATTTTGGGACCTCAATCTGGGAGCAAGAGTTACTGTTTATCTATAAAATCATCCATGATTGGAGCATTTTAGGTGCCGCAGCTAATTGTAGTAAGCATACATAGTTCCGAAATGGTGATTGGCTATTGAGTCGGCTCTAGCCCCCATCTGAGAAGTTGGGTGCCACCCAGTTGGGGCTGAGCAGAGTTTGGGGGGAATCGACTGGTGATGACAGAGAATCTAGTCACTGGCTGGGCAGCAAGAGCTACGTTGCTGCCACATGCTGTTCTGGTTTGGGAGGGGGCGCGGAGTAGAGCTCACTCCAGATGGTTGTGCTCGGTCACGGGGCCTCCTCGGTTTCCTTTCTGTTCATGGCTGTTCCTTTTGCTGTCCCCACTCCTGGGGCCCATGCTGGACCTTTGACTGTCATATGTGGCATGACCGAGGCCCTGCTGGAAACTGGGTAAATACTGCTCTATGAACCCACCACCGACTGGGAAAAGACCTGTGAGTTGTTTACATTTTTAATGCTTTTTTTTATATATTGCAACTCGATCCGTAGATATTGGAGTGCTTTACATGCAAGCCACATACGTTGCAGAAGAACACATGCATTGTTCGTAGGCCCGCGGAGATTAATTTATTCATGACGCCTGAGTTGGCGGAGTCAAGTCTGCTCTTGTTACCACTGTGACTCCGGTTGCCGCTCCTGCTCGTATATTTCTTGTCGCACCCGCCCTGCTGGTTTTCAGGGGCAGCTGCTCTGTCTTCACAAGGGTCGGGCGAACTATGACTCCTCCGCCGGACCTGGAAAAGACCTGTCAGTTGTTTGAGCGCATTTCATGGTGAGAAGTTTATTGGAAACATGTCAGATATGTCACCACCCCAAACTGACCTTGGCGAGTGGGCAGATTTTCAGCAACGTATTCCGTAAAATAGCTGAGACCTCTCATTTCAACCTCAAGGGCAGAACTGGCAGAGAGAGGCCTAGATAAAACCATCCATCCAGCCCTATTTTGTCGCATCACTGTTGATCTGTGGTAATTACTCGAAAGAGGAAACCAAAAACCCGTACAATATTCTACAGGCGTGCTATGTTTACTGCTTTTTCCTGACGCGCAGCATGGAAATGCTAGGAATATATACTTTTCCTGGCACATTGCCGTAACACCAAGCACACAAAACGCTCCTGTGCACCACACATCTATGATCATTTTATCTAATACGGTCTAACTTCTTTCACCAGCTGTAATTGTATTAGCAGCGACCCTTGAGCGCCGGTGTTAATTGTGGCAGCGGCCAGCCTGTCGAAGCTCAAAGCCCGTGGCCTCTTCGGGCTGCTTGCTTTGTGTGTGTGTTTTTGCTGACGTACAGCCAGTTTGCAAATGTTGCTTGGGTGACAACATGAAAAATAAATGCATTTTAAGCCGCTGTTATTAGTTTCTACTCATGCTCGGCTAGCTTTCTGTGTATTGTTCAGACATCACTCAGACTGAAAGGAGACCTGAGGTGTTTGCGAGATACTCCAATCAGGTGAGCACAGATGCCTTGGCTATTCTTTAGAATCATTATAAGACGTGTGCTATACTAATGTGCTTAAAATACATTAATGATATTTATCAAAATAAATCCTGTGGGAAAATTTGCCACTTATTCACTTGCTTGTAAGCTTTTTCAACTTAATCACAATCTAACTAATTGTTATTTAACTGACCTTTTTCCATGGTGTGTTGTGTGACCTGTGACTTTTTCTGAAGCTGACACAAAGGGGGTCGCATCTGCGTGAATCAAGGAAGCTCTCAAGTTCAACGGGCTGACTTTGTGCTTCTCGCTCCTGAATGTCAAAACAATGTGATTTCTCGTCCCTCCCTCGTTGCTCCCCTCTCCCTCCAGGCCTCTCGTGCCTCCTCTGCTGTTCTCCTCTCCCTCCAGGCCTCTCGTCCCTCCCCTCTCCCTCCAGGCTTCTTGTCCCTCCCTCGTTGCTCCCCTCTCCCTCCAGGTTTCTCATTCTCCCAGGCTGCTCTCCTCTCCCTCCAGGCTTCTCGTCCCTCCCTCATTGCTAGCCTCTCCCTTCAGGCTTCTTGTCCCTCCCTCATTGCTCCCTTCTTCCTCCAGGCATCTCATCCCTCTCATGCTGCTCTCTTCTCCCTCCAGGCCTCTAGTCCCTCCTCTGCTGCTCTCATCCCTCCCCTCTCCCTCCAGGCTTCTCGTCCCTCCCTCATTGCTCCCCTCTCCCTCCAGGCGTCTCGACCCTCCCTCGTTGCTCCCCTCTCCCTCTGATTAATTTGAGCCGGTGGTTGCAGCACCCAGGATATTGTGCTGCATAGAGAAATACTTATAAGATCCCAAAGGGCGAGACTGATTGCATTGCAAATGCTTCTTATAAAGAATGCTTTTTGCAGACACCCAACGAGGTTAATAATAGTCAAGATCTGTTGGGAAATGGCCCTCTCTAAAGGGTCACCCCAAACTTTTTACCTTCCTCCTCCACTTTAGCTGAACTCATTTTGTTGATCTTAGGACTCTGAGCACTTTACTACTGCTAACCAGTGCTAAAGTGCATGTACTTCTCCCCTAAACATGAGGACATTGGTGTATATCTATTTGGCATATTTGATTTACATGTAAGTCCTTTGTAAAGTGGGATACCAAATACCCAGGGCTGGTAAATTAAATGCTACTAGTCGGCCTGCAGCACTGCTTGTGCCACCGACATTAGTAGCCTTTTAAACCTGTCTGAGGCCTGCCACTGCAGTGCTTATGTGTGCAGTTCACAGCCACTTCGATGTGGCATTTAAAACCACTTGCCAAGCCTTAAACTCCCCTTTTATTAAACATGGGTTACCCCTCAGGTAAGCCCTAGGTAGTCCTAAGGGCAGGGTGCTGTGTAAGTAAAAGGTAGGACATGTACTTTAAAGTTTTACATGTCCTGTTAGTGACAAACAGTTAAATTCGTTTTTCACTACTATGAGGCCTACTCCCCTCATAGGCTAGCATTGGGAATTCCTTAAAACACGTTTAAGCTGTAATTCCTGATTAGACAGGAATAGCTAAATCATGTTTCATATCTTTGGAATGGTAATGATAAATCTTCTTTAGTGGTAAAGTTGGAAATTACATTACTATTTTAGAAATGCCACTTTGAGAACTTAGACATTTCTCTGCTCTGAACTTTGCTCTGTGTGCCTGCAGCCTGTCTCCAATACACATCTAGGCTGGGTGACAGCTACACTTTGAGCATTCCCTCTAGACAGCCACAAACACAGGAAAGTGAGGCTCATCTGCATTCTGATCGGTATTCCTGGGCAGGGAGGAATGGGAGGGGCTGACACTTACACTTCAATAGGTATTGTCTTTTCCACACACAAAACACTGATTTACCTTCCATGGTTAGGCTGGCAGTCAGGACTAGGTTGAAAGGGATCCTTGTGTACTTCAGAGAGTTCCTTTGAAGTCACCCCCTGCATCAAAGGCACTATTGGGTATACCTACTGGGTCTCTGACCCCCTAAAATCACACACTTCTGGATCTTGAACTGAACCTCTGTCGAAAGGACTGCTGTGCTGCCTGAAGTGCTCAACTGGACTGATTTTCTGGAAGGACTGCTTTTCTGCTTGTTGCCCTGCTGCCTGCCACTCCATGACTCTGCTGGCAGGACTCTGCCTTCCCTCCAAGTGATCTCCAAGAGCTTGCTGGCTTGCCTCTTGTTTTCTGAAGTCTCAGGGACACAAAAGACTTCCTGCAATTCTGATGGTGCTGCTGGACTCTGCTGCCTGTGAGTCCTACCCTTGCCTGGGGTACCCATCCAAGCTCTGGGCCTCAAAAGTCTGTCCTGCAGCTGTTTTCATCAAAAACCCATGCATTGCATCTACTCCATGAGAAATTTCACCTCATTGCCCCTTCGACGTGGATGCAGAGTCTGCCAGACTACAGCAGTTCCAGCGCCTGTGCGGCTCGACGGCGACGCTCTGCGCAGCTCGATGACGACGCATTGCCTTCACTTCAGCAAAGCTCAACAACGACAACGCAGTGACCCATCTGTGTGGAAACGATCGACGCATCGAGCTGTCATTGTCGCCGCTTTGACCCATCCAAGGTACTTTATCTGTTAGCCCTGCGTGGGTCCTGTAGTCGGACTGCCCTCTATCACGTTCAGCCTGAACTTTGGATTTGCATCAGTCCCTCGCGACCTTAAGTAACCTTTTGACCGCTAGTGACTTCTAAGCACTATTTTTGATTTAATCTTTCAAAATTCATATCTCAACTTCTACAGATTGGATTATTGTTGTTTTGGTCGTATTTTGCTCTGATGAATATCCTCTATTTTTCTTAACCTGTCTGGAGTCATTTTGTGGTGTATCCATTGTTTTACTGTCTGTGTGTGTGTGTGTGTTTTGCACAAATACTTTACACATTGCCTTTGTAGATAAGCCTGACTGATCTGTGCCAAGCTACCAGAGGGTGAGCACAGGTTATCTTATTGTGTATCTAACTTACCCTGACTAAAGCGGTGATTCCTGCCTGGCCTGGGCTCATACCTCAGCCAACCAGGAATCACATTTCTAACAAGATCTAATCATAGACCAATAAGCAAACAAAAGGTGACGAGTCAATGTTTGCAAATGACCTTCCACTGTGTGGAAGCATGTGCTGCAGCAGTTTTAGTAACTTTTGATCCATTTCAGCAAGAAACAACATTTATTTTCAAATCTGTAGATCATGCAGCAGATGAGGAATTATGGGCCACATATATCAACATTAGGAAAAGTGATTACCTAATTTCATACATTAGTAATCGCAATTCCTAATGTATGAAACTCCAAGAGTTTCATTTAACAAGGGGGTCGCAAATTGAACTACCTCATTAATATTAATGAGGTAGGTCACAATTTGTGACCCCCTAGGAATCGCTAAAATCACAGGGATGGTGGCCTGCTAGGGTCAGCAGACCTTCATGTCTGTGATTGCTTTTCAATAAAGCAATCATATTTTTTTAAAATGCAGCCCATTTTCCTTAAAGGAAAACGGGTTGCGTTTAAATGAAAAAAATGAAAAGTTTTCTTTAAATTTTTTAAGAGCAGGCAGTGGTCTGTAGGACCACTGCCTGCTCTTAAAACGATTTGTGAATGGGTTACCACCAACTTGACGTTGGTGGTAAAATGCGAATATTTTGCGACCACATTCATGGTCAAAAAACCCTCATACAAACCACTGCGATTCGGTATTTAGAAGGGACGCCCTAAACACGCCCCTTCCAAATACCGAATTGTAAACCCATTTTGCGATTCGGTAACAGGTTACCGAATTGCAAAATAGGGGTTGATACATAGGAAAAGCCTTGTTTGCGTTTGCAAACGGGCCGATTCTGCGAATTGGCCTGTTTGCGAACGCAAAATAGGTTCATACAAGTGGCCCTTTATGCTAAATGCGGAAATTTCATAATAATATGAAAAAGCGCTTCAGCAGCCTAATCACAGTGGCCCTGCCTATTACTAAAAGTGCATGAGGGAACAGTTCTTTCTATGTGTACTAAACGTAAATGAATATTCCCTGAATACTCATTTTTTGACCATTTTAGATGTCTTAGTGCCAATTCACAAAGGCATATAATAATACGTAAAAGAGTGATCTAGGAGTACCTCTTTATGAACTCCAAAATGACTTTGTGAATAGGCCCCTTTGTCAATAGCCCTTTGCCCTTTGGTGATTAGGCCTGAGATGCTTTGGGGCCAATTCACAAACGCATCTAAGGGTATGTAAAAGAGACCGAAATGGGTCCTACTTTATTACTCAGAAATGCCTTTGTGAATAGGCCCTAATTTTTTTAATGTTGGGGTTTCATGTAATTTGGGGTGTGCAAAATGGAATTATTTCATATATTACCGGTTGTGGGATGTATTATGGGACTGGGCGGGTAGTGCTTTAATGTTAGTTTAATTTAAATGTGTTTGGCAATCAAAATGTAATGGAGCTAGACATTGAAGGAGCAAATGAACTTCTGTCTGCTCTATTCAAGGTTAGCAAAATGGCCTTTAACTTTGATGTTCATAACACAGTTATACATTTCTTTATTTGCATCCTGTTTAGGCGGTAGCAGTTTTGTTCCTACCAAGTACAAACATATAACTGGTTGAAACTCCAATTAATGGTGATGTAACACCTCATCCAGTGGATGCATGTGGATGGTAAATAAATGGGAGTGAGGAATAATCCCTATCGAATTCAACTAGGTGGAGGCTGTGTAAATTAAAGAAATGTCACTTGCTTCCTGCAACTTATTAGTATTGAAAACAATCACTGAAACACTGACATCAAGTGCCGCTGCTAGTATGATAGAGCTTACTTACTTGCTGCAATGAGCTGTGAGAAAGCATTTCTGGCATCCTCCAAATAGATGGATATTAGACGGCACCGCCTTTGTTTGGTCGCAATTCTCTCACAGAACTAAGGGCCATATGTACAAAGCTTTTTTGGAAGTCGCAAACTGCCCAATTTTCAGAATCGGCCCGTTTGTGACCACAAAAAAGCATTTATCAATGTACAAAAGCAATTCGGTAGCTTGTTATCGAATCTCAATTTGGCTTTGTGATTTGGTATTCAAAGGGGTGCGTTTAGTGCATCCCTTCTAATACTGATTCGCAGTGGTATGTATTAATGTTTTGGAACCGAATTAGGGTCAGGAAACATTATTTTTTTACTGACTTCTGAAAAGTAGTGATAACTATTCACAAACGGGAAGGGGTCCCCAAAGGACCCGGCTGCACTTTTTTTTTAATTTGCTTTATTAAAAAGTGATCATAGACATGGTGGTCTGCTGACCTCAGCAGGCCACCATCCCTGTGATTGCTGTTATTTCTAAGGGTCACAAATTGTGACCTACCTCATTAATATTCATGAGGCAGGTTGATTTGCGACCCCACTAGGAATCGCTATTTTAAAATATAATCTTTAGTGCATTAGGAATTGCGATTTCCAAATTGTGATTCTGTAAGAACCACAATTTGGAAATCGTTATTCCTAATTTTTGTACATATGGCCCTAAATTGGTGGAAATAAAGTTATGTCTAGACAGCATCTATTTCAAAGACAGGCATTTTTAGGTCTCGGTTCTAGACGTCGCGCATGCGCTGTCTCGAACCGAGACCTGCAGTATCTACTTCTGGGCATCCAGCCCGCCCAAAGGCTTTGCATTTGCTGGCACCACTGGCGCTCTATTTTCCCTCCTCCCCATTTGTGAAGGGCATGCATACGTCATGCCTCTTCCATGTTTTGCCCTCCCTAAGCAATCAGCCCTGCTACTTCTGGATCTACACAGCGGCCGCTTTGAGGCATTGTTTCTGCACTACTTATGTATTACTTCATTAAGAGCGCTTTTCATGAGCGCTTTTAGCGACCGCTCCAAACGCTTTTCACAAGGGTTTTTCACAAGCGCTCCTGATTATTTTTTTTTCTCTCGCTCTGAATGAAAGTCTGCTGAGGAAAAAAAGCTGAAAGTCCCCAAAACTGAGTGCTGGTGGGCTCCACCTGCATCCACCGTCTCAAGTTTAGCACTGGTGCTGTGTCGTGGGCACAGTAACGTCTTTCCCGTCACGGGAGGTCAGACGGTGAGGCATTTCAGAGTTGGTCCAAGCTGGTCAAATACGTCTTCTCGCCTGATTGCACAAAGTAAACGCAAAATAGTGTCTAAGCTGAGCGGCATGATTTTTTAGGCTGTCTGACACATTGCCATGGTAGTGGTCACGTAATTAGCAAATTAGTAAATACTTGGGGGCAGATTTACGTTAAACTAACGCAGCACGGTGCAGCAAGTAATTTTGCTGCGCCGTACTGCGTTAGTCTGGAAAGCACAGGGATGCAACATATTTACACGAATATGTCGCATCTCTGTGCTTCCCCCTGCGCTGGCGCACAAACTGCTGCCATGCGCCGGCGCAGGCACCCTTGCACCATGGTGCAAGGTTGCCTGCGTCGTGGGGAGATTGTTTTTGTGCAGGAAGGGGCACCTTCCTGCACAAAAACAATCACTACAGGCATTTTCCTCTTCCAATGCGTGCTGTAGAATGCAGCACGCATTGAAAGAGGAAAAAACGAGAAATGAAAACATTTCTCCTCGTTGCGCCTCACTACGCCACCTCTAGGGTGACGTAGCATACTGACGCATCTCCAGAGTTACGATTTCACGTAATTCTGGAGTTGAGTCCTGTTCCAAGAGTGTTGCGTGGGAACACCCACTGCAACACCCATGGAACGCCCCTTCACCGCAAAGTGCTGCGTGTGAAGGGACCGTATTTACAAGGAGAGGAAAAGTCACGCAGGGTGGCTTTTCCTCTCCTTGTAAATATAGAGGAGCCCCCTGCGCCACCAGTACGTCACGAAAAGTGACGTACTGGTGGCGCAGGGGGCTTGTAAATCTGCCCCTTGTTCTTTGACTACTTCTGCAAGGTTTTAGCCCCCGGGTAATCCCCCTGGCGTCTGCCTGAGCAGCTTTCACGTAACCTCCCAACGCCTCAAGGTGACTCCGAGCTGCCTTTAATGTTTGCTGCTGGGGGCGGTGGGGCGAGTTAAGGGGCGCTTTACGACTGTTCCCGTGTGTGCATGAAGGTGCCTCACAACAATTGCAATTCTCACTCTCCTTTACGGGACAGTACTTGAGTTATTTATGTTTTTTTAAATTTTTATTTGAAGCTATTCGTCAAATAAATCTGTATGCATACGTAATGCATCCTCGATTGTAGCTGTCAGTAATTTAATTGCTTTGCTGTTTCTAATCAAGTAGCTTTAAATCTTCAAGTAATCCCACTCCATCTCTGTGATCACGTCTCCAAACACATTCTCGTGACAGGAAAAACAGTGGTAACGTGCTGAACCCTGAAGTTTACCAGATAAGAGGGTTAACATGTAAAATGACAGTCATTTTAAAAACGAAATACATTTCTGGAAATGTACAGACTTGGAACAGCCTTTCCAAAGCGGCAAAACAAACCCTAAGGACGGTCAGTATTTGTTAATGCCTTGTTAAAATATGTGCTTGTGCCCTATGCTCATTAATGCCCCAGTGGGACATGTTATCATATCTTCTGTTTCTAAATGCCCCGTTGTCACAGTTATATTACCGTGTGCCCTGTTATGCTTTCGACAAATAGCTTTTTTTTTCTTGCCCACCCTCGACTAACTGTGCAACAAGGGACAATTGGATAGCTGCAGGAACATTTGATGCTAAGTATAAGGTGCGTTTTGTACGCCATATTTACTTTTTGATGGTAATCTATCTGGAGTGTAACAGCAGTTCTATAGGGCATTAAAGGGCCATACATTAGAGGGGATATTTGGACAGAAGCAGGAGGCCTAACACGAGGGTAAACCTTTTTGTGTGCCTGTATATCGTGTCATTAGTTTCTCTTTTTCTTATATGTACAAATACCCAGGTACCCAGGCAGAAACGGGAGGGAGCACAGTGTCACTCAGCTTTTAATAGTTTATGTTGCTTTAATGAGCACAAATACTGTTTCTGCCCATTTTGGGCTTCTTGCCTGTATCTCAATGATCCTATTGATGTGTTCATTGTGGATGCCTGGTAGAATAAGTGCTACATCCTATTCCATGTTTGTTAATGTGCTCCAAGCAGGGCTGGTGGCGCCCGGTGCGACAATCGTTTTTTCAGCGACCCCCCCACCTCCTCCTCAGATTCCCTCACTACCACCCAGCAAAAGTATCCCTCATCTCCCCATAGCCCCTCTCTCACATACAATTCATTTGTTTTAAAGCGCTGGTAAATGCTGGCTTTACTGATTCACTGAGCTATCCACTTTAAATACAGATCTGTTCTTTGCAGCAGGCATATGAACCCTGTGCCCTACTTTATGGTGAGTCAAACTGCCACTAGACAAAACTCTGATGTCTCTCTCTAGCAGGAACATTAATTACAAGAGTTATATTGACATTTTTATTGCTGCCTGAAATCTGGATGCACAAGGAACTCTGCATCAGCTGCTTTTAAATCATAAGTTATTGCTAAACAAAGCGCCCAGAGCTGAGGTCAGCGCCCCTCCTCCAGGTCAGCGCACAGTGCGGCCGCACTGGTTGCACTGCCCTAAAACCGGCCCTGGTTCCAAGCTTGACGCAGCAGCATGGAAGAACGTCTCAAGGATGGAGTGAAAAGAGAAGAGCATGTGAGCAACAGTTTAGCGTCCTGCATTAACAAAGTCTAGGATCTGCTTAGCTCAGGCTACCAACAATAAGGCATCTAGCATGGATTTCAAACATGTATTCCTGAATCACACTGCATAATTCAGTGTGTAGCAATTGCATAGCTCTTCAGTCCCTAGTTTTATCTGGCGTGTTCCTCGTTGATTGACAGACACATTGGAGTTGTGCGTTTGTGCAGCTTCCTCGTCTGGACTTTCACAGCCTCGCGCATCAAACACAGAATGATGCCAAGTGCAAATCACTTTGCCTGGTCCGGGTGTCTCTGCATTCATAAACCATTACAGATATTCTAGGGTACAGGAACGCTTTTCTTTCTACACTATTTATGTTTGGACAATGTTCAATTTTTTAGGATTGCCTTGTAGAGATTGTACTACTCCCAACTATTTGCTTCCTGTACTACCAGTTTATTTTTTATTTATTTGAATACACCTGGCTTGCTTATTATTTAAAATTTTGTGTATGAAAGCACTCCAGATATAGGAGTTCAAACTAACAGGTGTACAAAAATAACACTTTAGATAAGTACTTCTCAGTTCAGTACAATAATGTGCCTAGTAGTGTCAAAGCTTCCACGTTAAATAACAGTAGATGTTGTAGCACCAAAAATAATGTGTTGCAATTTCTAAATACTTATAAGGTCCCAAACCCGAGACCAATTGCATTGCAAATGCTTGTTTATAATCTGCTGTCGCCATGAACGTCTCTGCATTAACAGTGACTCTGCTACTTTAACCCCTTTGGTGCGTTGGACGGCCGGGAGCCGTCCGACGCACTCAGTGCTCATGTGCGTCGGATGGCTCCCACCCGTCCAACGCACATGGCACTAGAAATCCCTCTGTTGCGGGCACCAGAGGGATTTCTTTGTGCCCTGAACAGCCTCTGGAGCTGCGGAAGGGCTTCCCCAACTCCTGAGGCTGTTATGCTGGCCTCAGGGTAATGACGATCAGCGCACACTACGTGCTGACATCATTTCTCTGAAACCGAAACTGATATGAGCCAACAGTTTCACTTTCTACATGCTCAGGGGGCTATCTCAGCCCCTCCCCTGAGAACATAGAAAGACAAGAGAGGTATCATTGGAAAGGGGAGAATCTCCCCTTTCCAATGGTACCTCTCCCTAGTGGATCCCTGCTTGGGGATCGCCCCAGGAGGGCAATCCCCAAGCAGGGATCCACCCACTGGACACCAGGAAGGGTGTTGAAGGGGGGAGCTGCCCCTTGGGCAAGGGCCTTTGCTCCCCCCAATTGCTCTTGGGGCTATTCAGTCTTTCTGCCCTCCCTTGGGGGCAGATGGGAGCAGTAGCCAGTAGCCCCTGGGCGCAGAAAGCCCACTAGATGCCAGGAATTATTTTTTTAATTGTTTATAGGGGTGGGGGCTGCCTGAGATGGGCATGCCAATGCCCTCACCCCGTACAAAATTCCACAGTATTTCTGCCCCCCCGGAGGCAGATGGGCAATATCCCCAAATCTGCAACCTGGGACAGAAAGTTCACTAGATTCTAGGGATTATTTTTCCTATTGTATTTAGGGGTGGGGGCTACCCGAGATTGGCATGACAATGCCCCCACCCCGCAAAACACCACAGTCTTTCTGCCCCCCCGGGGGGACAGAAAGCCCACTAGATGCCAGGGTTATTTTTTTTCTTGCATTTAGGGTTGGGGGCTGCCAGAGATGGGCATGCCAATGCCCCCATCCCCTGCAAAATTTCACAGCCTTTCTGCCTCTCCTGGGAGGCAGATAGGGGCAATAGCCCCTGATATGCCCCCCGGGGGGCAGAAAGCCCACAAGATGCCAGGGATTATTTTTCTTATTGTATTTAGGGGTAGGGGCTGCACAAGATGGGCATGCCAAAGCCCCTACTCAGCCATAAAATTCCATAGTCTTTCTGGCCCCCCCTGGGAGGCAGATGGGGGCAATAGCCCCTGCTCTGCCACCCGGGGGGGGCACAAAGCCCACTAGATGCCAGGGATTCTTTTTTAATTCTATTTAAGGGTGGGAGCTGCCTGAGATTGGCATGCTAATGCCCCCACCCCAACAAAATTCCACAGCCTTTCTGCCTCCCAGGAGGCAGATGGGGAAAAAGCACCCCGATCTGCCCCCCCCCGGGGGCAGTAAGCTCACTAGATGCTAGGGATTATTTTTCTTATTGTATTTAGGGGTGGGGGCTGCCCAAAATGGGCATGCCAATGCCCTTTACCCCTGCAAAATTCCACAGTCTTTCTGCCCCCCCAGGGGGGAAGAAAGCCCACTAGATGCCAGGGATTATTATTTTTCTTGTATTTAGGGGTGGGGGCTGCCTGAGATGGGCATACCAATGCCCCCACCCCCCAAAGAACAATCCACAGTCTTTCTACCCCCCCCCAGGAGGCAGATGGGGGCAATATCAACTGGCTTCCCCCCGAGGGGGCGCAGGAAGCCCACTAGGCACCGGAGATTGTTTTTTTTTATACGTAAGGGTGGGTGCTGCCTAAAATGGGCATACCAATGCCCCCACCCCCAAAAAAATTTAACAGTCTTTCTGCCCCCCCAGAGGCAGATGGGGCAATAGTCCCTTATCTGCCCCCTCGGGGGGGGGGCAGAAATCCAACTAGGCACCAGGGATTATGTTTTTTTTTATAAGTAGGGGTGGGGGCTGCCCAGAATGGGCATATCAATGCCCCACCCCAAAAAAAATTAACAGAGTCTTTCTGTCCCCCCAGAGGCAGATGGGGCAATAGTCCTTTATCTGCCACCCTGGGGGGGCAGAAATCCCACTAGGCACCAGGGACCTTTCTTTTTTTAATATGCAGGAGTGTGAGCTGCCCAGAACGGCCATGCCAATGCCCCCACCCCCCAAAAAAAGTGCCACAGTCTTTCTGCCCCCCGTGAGGCATATGGAGGCAATAGCGCCTTATCTAAAGCCCACTAGGCACCAGGGATTATGTTTTTTATTATACATAGGGGTTGGGGGCTGCCCAGAAAGAGCATGGCAATGCCCCCACACCTCATTAAAAATTAGTCACAGTCTTTCTGCCTCCCCCAGGAGGCAGATGGGGCAATAGTCCCATTAGGCATCAGGCATTTTGTTGTTTTTTTATACATAGGGGTTGGGGCTGCAGAGAATGGGCATGCTAATGCCCACACCTGCACCCCCCCAAAACAGTCTTTCTGCCCCCCCGGAAGGCAAATCAGGGCAATAGCCCCTTATCTACCCCACCCGTGGGGGGGCAGAAAGCCCACTAGGCACCAGGGATATGTTTATGGGCATGCCAGTGAGAAGCTTCATAGGCAAGGGTCGCTCCCTTTTTGTAGGCACACATTTTGGCTGTTTCACTGATATTTTTAGTCTCCTCTGCACTCAAGCGGGGGCAGAAAACCACTAGTAACCAGGGAGAGTGTGTGTGTGTGTGTGTGTGTGTGTGTGAAAACTGGAGTTTGGCTGACGGTCTGCGTGTATGACCTTTGGCTGGCATTTTGCTGGCAGTGTGTGTGGACCTGCACTTGGCTAATGGTGTGGGTGGACTCGTGCTTGATGACGGTGTGTGCAGATTTGCACTTGCCTGGTGGTGTGTGTGGAGTGACACTTGGCTGGCGGTGTATGTGGACTGGTGCTTGGCTGGCTGTGTGCATGGATGGTGCTTGGCTGCAGGGCCGGACTGGCTGTAGTGGGCACCAGGCATTTCTTCGGTGGGCCAGAAGGGTGGAGGCCGGTTTTCTGGCCCTGGGGGTGGTTTTGTCACTGGGGGTTGGTTTTGCAGCAGTGCTGCAATATCAGGCCCCAGTAAAAAAAGCGGGAGCATCGCTTTTTAATAGCACGCCCTCCCTCCTCCCAGGGCCGGTTGAGCAGCAATCTGCCAGGGCTGGTTGCTGTTCCCAGTCCAGCCCTGTTTGGCTAGCGGTGTGCGGGGATGGCGCTTGGCTGGCAGTGTGCGTGGATATTGCTTGGCTGACTTTGTACATGGATAGCATTTCGCTGGTGGTGTACTTGGATGGCGCTTGGCTGGTTGTGTGCATGGACGGCACTTGGCTGTTGGTGTGCATGGATGGCGCTTGGCTGGAGGTGGGTGTGGATGGTGCTTGCTGGCTGTGTACGTGGATGGCGCTTGGCAGGTGATGTGCATGGATGGTGGTGTGCGTGTACTGACTCTTGGCTGGCGGTGTGGTTTGCATGGATCCCCCAGCGTTTTCTTACCTAGAATCCCCCACAAACCTCAAATTTACTTACAAAGTCATATTTTCCTCACATTTCTGTGTACGTAATTGTAGGATCACCGCGCAGGCACAAATTTCCTACTACCCAGCATTCCCCTTGGTCTCCTGAGAAAAATTATACCTCGATTTGTGTGGGTGCCTGTTATATTTGGCTTGTGTCTTTCTTTTCTCTGGCCGTGACTTCTCTGCTGCTCAGCTAGTGTGAGTGTCAGAATGCCTGATGACCTCATGGAATGTTGGAGTGCCTGGCTGGTGTGTGGAGTGGCAGTTGATGGCAGGCAGGCTGAGCGGCAGGGAGGCTGCTCCTGGTGGGGCTTGTCTTTTCTTATCTTGTACTTAACCTGGAACTAAGCGTGAATAAAGCTATCTTGTTTATACACTTGGCCAATGGACCTTTTCTATCTACAACAGTGCCCAAAGTAGCGTCAGCCAAAAAAACATATATACAAACTGCCCTTTTGGACTCGCTTTGGGCCCCTCTCAATCTCTACACATTTTTGGCCCTTCCATGTCATAGGCACTTGGCCCATCGACACACGTAAGATATCTTTTTTATCGGGAAACAGAGGTGAACACTGAGTGGTAGGAAATTTGTGCCGTGTGGTGATCCTACAACTTTCCCACACATATTAGAGGAAAATGTTACTTTTTAGCTAAATTTGAGGTTTGCAGCAGATTCTTGGAAGGAAAATGTTGGAGGATCAACGCAAGCCACACCTCCCTGGACTCCCACGGGTGTCTAGTTTTCAGAAATGTCTGGGTTTTTTAGGGTCTCCTAGCTGTCTGCAAGCCGGGGACTAAAAATACAAGTGGACACCTATCTATCAGAAAACGACCTGGTTTTACAAGGGGTCACGTGTGTTTTTGGTCCCGGGCTCAGCGGCCATGTAGGAAAACCTACCAAACCCAGACATTTCGGAAAACTAGACACCCAGGGGAGTCCACAGAGGTGTGGCCTGCATGGATCTCCCAACATTTTCCTTCCAATAATCCACTGCAAACCTCAAATTTAGCTAAAAAGTCACATTTTCCTCTAATATCAAATCAAATCAAATACCATTTATAAAACGCCTGGATACAGCAACGGTGTGTCTCCATGCTAGAATCAGACCAAAGAAGAGAGAGCAGGCAGGATAGTTACAGCACAAAAGAGCCAGAAACTAGAACCTAAATAGCCACATTTTTAATTGTTTGCGAAAGTTTTGTTCTACCAAACATACTTTCACTGAAACGGGTAAAGCGTTCCAGGCTTTTGCAGCCAGATAGCTGAATGAACGGTCACCTATTCTTGCTTTCCGGATTCTTGGAACCTTAGCTTGCAAGATTCCACCTGACCTAAGGGTGCGAGACAGAATATGGGGCGTAATTAAAGAACGTAGGTAACTGGGGCCCCTATTCCACCAGATTTTGTGACAGTAGCACATTGCTTTAAACGTGATTCCTATGCGGGAAAGTTGTTGGATCACCGCACCTCAGAAATTTGAAAAAAAATTGATTTTGTCAGCTAAATTGGAGGTTTGCAGGGGATTCTGGGTAGGAAAACTTTGGGGGGTCCACGCAAGCCATATCACCCTGGACTCCCCCGGGTGTCTAGTTTTTCACAAATGTGTGGGTTTGGTAGGTTTCCCTAGATGGCCGCCCAGCCCAGGGCAAAAATCTCAGGTGCCCCCCTTGCAAAACCACGTTGTTTTGTGATAGGTAATTTTGATGACTCCACAATACGTTTTTGGCCCTTCCCTGCCGTGGGCACTTGGCCCACCCACACAAGTGAGGTTCCATTTTTATCGGGAGGCTTTGGAGAATGCGGGGTGGGTGGAAGTTTGTGAATCCACGCAGATTCCAGAACTTTCCATCACAGAAATTTTAGGAAAATGTGTTTTTGTTTTACAAAGTTTGAGATTTGCAAGGGATTCTGGGTAACAGAACCTGGTGAAAGCCACCCAAGTCACCCCATCCTGGATTCCCATGGGTGTCTAGTTTTAAAAAATGTATAGGTTTGCTAGGTTTCCCTAGGTGCCAGCAGAGCTAGGGTTCAAAATCCACAGCTAGGCACTGTGCATAAAAAGGGTCAGTTTTCACTGTAAAAATGTGGTGTGTACACATTGGGGCCGATTCCGATCTCGGTCAAAGGCGCACCCAACACCATTCGGTCGGGAAAAAAGCCATGCGAAAGCCTGTTCCCCGACCGATCCGTACAGCACACCGAACGAGTAAGTACGATGCGCACAACAGCAAAGAATCCGGCCGAGCCGTACTCACCCAAACCAGGTCCTGTTCCCCGACCGAGGCGAATCCGGAAACGCCGAATCGAGTCGCACGGAAGGAAAAATGCAGCCCCGTCCGGCCGGACAAGTACGATGCGCTTTCCGTACGCGCCGAACCCGTCGCTACGCACGGCACGTCAAAGCATCCGGGAGAGGCGCACATAAGCTCCGATTCGCGCCACAACACGATCCACGGCTCCGAGACGAACACGGCAGCGACGAGGACGAGGTGAAGCGACGAGGACGAGGCGAAGCGACGAGGACGACGCGAAGCGACGAGGACGACGCGAAGCAACGAGAAGGATGAACGACACGAACCAACCATGAATCCCTTCGTCCCGATCATACCAATATTCTACATATACTACCGGAACAGGCACGGACGCGTACGGCGCAGAAGGTAAGCCAGACACCAACCACAAAACACATACAACACGTACACGACACATCACACACACACAGAGGGATGCAGAATATACTTACACCAGCAACAGCAGCACCATAGGGGCGGGATGCCCATCACCAATGCCACATATGCACACAGGGGCCTGAATGCGCACCACCACCCCTACCCAGGGGGGCTGGATGCCAACCACTACTACCACCCTCACCCAGGGGGGCTGGATGCCTACCACCACCCTTAGCCAGGGGGGCTGGATGCCTACCACCACTACCACCCTCACCCAGGGGTGGCAGGATGCCTACCACTACTACCACCCTTAGCCAGGGGGGCAGGATGCCTACCACTACTACCACCCTTAGCCAGGGGGGCAGGATGCCTACCACTACAACCACCCTCACCCAGGGGGGCAGGATGCCTACCACTACTACCACCCTCACCCAGGGGGCAGGATGCCTACCACTACTACCACCCTCACCCAGGGTGGGCTGGATGCCTACCACTACTACCACCCTCACCCAGGGGGGTAGGATGCCTACCACTACTACCACCCTCACCCAGGGTGGGCTGGATGCCTACCACTACTACCACCCTCACCCAGGGGGGCATGATGCCTACCACTACTACCACCCTCACCCAGGGGGGCAGGATGCCTACCACTACTACCACCCTCACCCAGGGGGGGCAGGATGCCTACCACCACCCTTAGCCAGGGGGGGCTGGATGCCTACCACTACTACCACCCTTAGCCAGGGGGGGCACAATGCCTACCACTACTACCACCCTCACCCAGGGGGGGCAGGATGCCTACCACTACTACCACCCTCACCCAGGGGGGGCAGGATGCCTACCACTACTACCACCCTCGCCCAGGGGGGCAGGATGCCTACCACTACTACCACCCTTAGCCAGGGGGGCAGGATGCCTACCACTACTACCACCCTTAGCCAGGGGGGCAGGATGCCTACCACTACTACCACCCTCACCCAGGGGGGCTGGATGCCTACCACCACCCTTAGCCAGGGGGGCAGGATGCCTACCACCACTACCACCCTCACCAAGGGGGGCTGGATGCCTACCACTACTACCACCCTCACCCAGGGGGGCAGGATGCCTACCACTACTACCACCCTCACCCAGGGGGCAGGATGCCTACCACTACTACCACCCTTAGCCAGGGGGGCAGGATGCCTACCACTACTACCACCCTCACCCAGGGTGGGCTGGATGCCTACCACTACTACCACCCTTAGCCAGGGGGGCAGGATGCCTACCACTACTACCACCCTCACCCAGGGGGGCTGGATGCCTACCACCACCCTTAGCCAGGGGGGCAGGATGCCTACCACCACTACCACCCTCACCCAGGGGGGCTGGATGCCTACCACTACTACCACCCTCACCCAGGGGGGCAGGATGCCTACCACTACTACCACCCTCACCCAGGGGGGCAGGATGCCTACCACTACTACCACCCTCACCCAGGGGGGCAGGATGCCTACCACTACTACCACCCTTAGCCAGGGGGGCAGGATGCCTACCACTACTACCACCCTCACCCAGGGTGGGCTGGATGCCTACCACTACTACCACCCTTAGCCAGGGGGGCAGGATGCCTACCACCACTACCACCCCCACCCATAGGATGGACAATGCATGACACAACCAGCACACCACAACCTAGGGAATGCAAGAAGAAGACATCCCCCCAACACCATGACAAGCGTGTGTAGACTGTGTCAAATGCCTACAACACCGAACATGACTTCGAACATACAATGTGACCCCCTAGCACATGTGCCACACAAATATGTGTGTGGCACACACAACGCAAGCAGGCCATGACCATTGTGGCAATGGGGTCCAAACCCCCATCATCACAGTGACCAAAAGGTAAGTGTGGGGTCCATAGCTGCAGCACATTTTGAACATTGTGGCAATGGGGTCCAAACCCCCATCATCACAGTGACCAAAAGGTAAGTGTGGGGTCCATAGCTGCAGCACATTTTGAACATTGTGGCAATGGGGTCCAAACCCCCATCATCACAGTGACCAAAAGGTAAGTGTGGGGTCCATAGCTGCAGCACATTTTGAACATTGTGGCAATGGGGTCCAAACCCCCATCATCACAGTGACCAAAAGGTAAGTGTGGGGTCCATAGCTGCAGCACATTTTGAACATTGTGGCAATGGGGTCCAAACCCCCATCATCACAGTGACCAAAAGGTAAGTGTGGGGTCCATAGCTGCAGCACATTTTGAACATTGTGGCAATGGGGTCCAAACCCCCATCATCACAGTGACCAAAAGGTAAGTGTGGGGTCCATAGCTGCAGCACATTTTGAACATTGTGAACATTGTGGCAATGGGGTCCAAACCCCCATCATCACAGTGACCAAAAGGTAAGTGTTGACAAAGTAAGAGGTGCAACTGCCAAACTGCATGGATGATTCCTGGTCACAGAACAACAAACACATCAGTGGCAGTGGCAAAGTAGTGTATGTGTCCCATTGCAACATAAATTGGGGAGCCAAATCCTGCAGAGCAAATAAGACATAACTTTGGCCATGTGCAGACAAACAACACCCATGGGGGCTGACACCGTCAACAATCATCAATGACACAATGACAGAAGTGACCATCCGAATGCAGACCCACATATTTGCACCAATGGGCACACACATGCAGATACCCTGTGGAGACTGCAGATGTGAGGTGAACAGATACCATACCATGGCAGCAATGGGACACACAATCAACAATTAGCACCAAATGAGGGCTCCCGTCCCATCAGCCTGGTCATGGAAGTGCCAACGGAATCATCAGCACAGATCCAACACACTTGTATAGCAATGTTGCACTGACAACACAGATGAGTCCTTCCCCATTGATGCCCAAACCTGCATGTTCACTGGAGATGGCCACACGGTCAGGGAAGTAGACGAATAGAACAATGGCAGGCACAACAGATGTGCAGGGGTGGAAGCCACAGATGTGAAATTGCCAATCTAAGTAGGAAATCCCATTGCCAAATACTGAACACATGACACCCTCAGATGCTGCTATGGATGACATGGATACACCACAGGATAGGACACATTCCCCCTGGACCACATGGGTTCCTGCACAGTAACACTTCATTATCATGAGACCAAATATCACCATCACTGCAGCAAGGGCATGGTTAGCATCATCAACATCATGTACATCAGAAGTAACTAGAAAAGCACTAGAGAACAGAAAGTTGCTTTATTCAGCATATGTGGCATTAAAAGTAGAAGTCCGGTAGAACATAAACAAAGGCTAATGGCCAGTCCATCAACAAAGTCACAAGTGGGTGACAGTGGCAGATGCCACCCTACACATGCCTGCACAAAACCAGGGACAATCCACTAGGAGGGGCAACCGGGGGGTAGGCCAGGCACCGCAGGGACAGGATCAGGGCTCACCAGGAGGAAGCAGGGAAGGGGTGGTGGGTGCTGGAGAGCCACTGACAACTGCAGTGGAGGTGTCTGACATGGTGTGTGCCGGCACAACTGGGGGGCATGGCTCAGATGTTGTGGGTGCCGGCACGACTGCAGTGGACCCTGCAGATGGAGTGGACAGGTCCGCCACTGCAGTGCCCAAGTCAGACAGGGTGGTAGTGGACTCCACTGCAGTGCCTACCACCAGGGGAGGAGAATGGGGAACAGGCAAGGTGGGCTGGACAGAGGGGGAGGACACCCTCACCACATCAGTGGCACAGACAAGCACAGCGGGGGGTGTGGTGCCGGGAGAGCAAGGGGGAGAAGGCCGGAGCCTCTTGGGGATGGTATATCTGTGGGTGGGGGAACCTGGGGCAGGGTGTGGTGGGGGCACCTGTGGAGTGGGGGCCTGAGGGATGAAGGAAGGAGACCTGGTGCTTGAGCTGCAGGGCGGCGGCGGGGTCTTGCTCTTAGCACTCCGGGGGACTTGCGGGTGGGGGCCTCAGTCTGTCTGCGCCTGGGGGAGGGTGTCCGGGGGCGAGGGGCACTCTGCTCCGTGTGGGGGCTTCCTCTTCCCCCTGGATGCTGGGGCAGCTGGATCGGAGGGGAAGAGGCCGAGGTCACTGAGGAAGAGGCGCTGGGTCTTTGGGGTTGCAGGTGAGGCAAGGGAGGGTGCTTTGGAGGGAGAGGCAACTGAGGACTGCGCAGTGCCCGTGGATGCGTGTGTGTGTACCAGGGCCCCATCCCCTGTGAGTCTGGTTTCAGTCCCCTGACTGTGCGTGCGGGTGCGTTTAGTTTGTGGCGTGTGTGTCTGTGTGCTGGACGTGTGTGTGCTGGTGTGTGCCTGTGCCGGTGTGTGTGCTTGGGACGGGTAAGGTGCTGGGGAGTGTGGATGGAGCAGTGGCAGGAGGGGTGAGGGACTGTCTGAGGAGGGACACTGCTGCCGTCAGGGAGGAGTCCATGGACCTGTTGCCCCTCTGTAGGTCAGACATGCCCGATGAGATGCCCTCCATGAACGACACCAGCTGAGTCAACAGTGCGGTGTGCGCATGGAGGACACTCAGCATGGCTGTCTGCCCTACATGGAGCTGGCGAAGGAGGTACACAGACTCCTCACTCAGGGCAGCAGGGGACACAGGGGCAGGGGGTGCGGTGCCTGGGCCAAAGGAGACACGCTCCCGAACATGGGAGCCTCCACGGACCTGGGGAATGGGAGCCGATGTGAGGGCGGTGGTGGTGCTGGTGGTGGCGGGAACAGCAACACTAGCTGGGGTGTGGTGGCTGCTGACACCCGCCTCCACAAGGGAGTCATCCTCCGAGTTGCTCTGGTCCTCAGCTGAGGTGGATGGTGCTGAGGACTCCTCGGTGTGGCTCCCCTCGCCCTCCGTGCCACTGGGTCCCTCCGACCACTCCTCGGCTGCTGACCCAGTCTGGCTCTCTGGCTCCTCCTGGTCCATGGAGCTGTCCCCTTCCGTGGCCGTGGATGTATCTGCAAACAATGGGGAAACAGACAGACATCAGTCACCTGCACCAAACGCACACACCACTGTGAGCACAGCACATTACAGAGCAAGCCCTGGCATCATTATTTGTACATTGCTAAAAGTGCCCTAACTGAACAGGAGAAGCCAATTGTCAGTCTGATGCCAAGCATGGCACTCACATCCCACATGGCCTTGCACCCATCTGTCTGGTGTCTGTTGGATTGCAACACCCCAGTGTGGACACATGCACCAAGTACACAGTAGTTGGACAGTGCAGAGGACACGGTGTGGCATGTGGACATGCACACATCACAGCTCTTGCCACTGAGTCAGTACAGGTTTCCGGATGAAAGGGATGCCCAGAGTCAAATAGGAAATGCATGTGATGCATACCAGCGACAGACACCATGATGCACCCATGTCCTGATAGCCATCGCCACTATGGTGTGCATGTAGCACATGTCACTCCCCTGCAGGACCACCAATAAGTTGACACATGCCGTGGCAGAGGCATGACTGCTAAGTCATACATCACTGTCTCAGTGATGTATGACTTGGCAGCCAGACAACAACACTATGCACTGTGTCACAATAGTAGGTCATGGGGAATGCAAGTCCTGGAGCTGCACAAGTGCACATGTACATCCCCCACACAACACATCATCTTAACCCTCATCTGTCCAGGTCACACCTATTGGACATATGGGAGACCTGTGACACTACCCTCTGAACCTGAGCCCCTCACAATTTGCTGTGAATGGGGAACAGCTGCCTGAACTTCACATTCGCATACCCCAGTCTGCACGGGCAGCTGATCAAACACCTATGTGACACACAAGTATCGTCTCCTATGGTCACATCTCCAGGGGCATGCTGAGCCCCAACCAAGAAACACCCCAGCAGTCCTGGCAACTAATCCACAGCACACTGACACAGAGGCAGACACCTGAGGGCTCAAATCACTGTGCACAATGTGTCAGCTGATACACAGGAGTGGGAGTACAGAGTGCATTGCATGGCCTGGAGTAGGCATGACTGTCCTGCTCCACATGAATGAGGGATGTGCCCTGGACAGTGGATAGCTGGCTATGTATGTGTGACACACGTAATCTGCACACTCCTGGGGCCCAAACATTGTTCCCACCCGCTGCATGGGCGTGTGCCACATACCCCAGGCACATGTGGTGGCTCAGCTCAGCAAGTGGACCGCATATCAAAGCAACACGCAGATCACATGTCCAAACCCAGGCGTTGTGTGAACAATGGACCCACCCATGATGCCCACAACAGAGTTAGGGAAACAGATGCTGTCCCCCACCTTTAGTGAAGCAAACTGCAAGGACACAGTCCCAAGTGACACAATTCCCTGAATGTAAGGGCCACACCTGGGTATCAGATGAGCAGTGGGCAGTGCACAATAGAGGGACATGGCTCCTGGACAACATGACTGCTGCACTGTGGCAGTTGAACCAGGCCAGAGGAGGGCACAAAGCATGTAATACAGAGTTCACAGTGCAGTCTTTGACTCACCCCCTCCTTGCTGCTGTCTGGCCTTCAGCTGCCCATCCAGGTCTGGAAACACCACCGCCAGGATCTGGAGCATGTGGGGGGTCAGGGTCCGTGTCCGCCCCTCCTGCGAGGAGGCGACAGCTTCAGCTGGACCCGTGCAATCCTCCGGGTCCAGCCCCGAAGGTCCTGCCACCTCTTCTGGCAGTTGCGGATCCGGCGCTTGTAGACCCCCACGGACCGGACAGCCCGGACGATGTCCTTCCAGATTTCCTGCTTCCGATGGGCATTAACCTGTCAGGATGACAAAGTGAAAAGGCCATTACCACACATGCAACATATCCGTGCATGACACAGTTGTATATACATGTCTCAATCACAGGGGCACATGATGTACACAGGCAGTGCAAAGCTGACCATGGACAGTTTGCCAGACGTCACTACATGGTATCATTGCATGGGAAGTAAAACCATGTTCAAATGCACTGTCACTGCACCATACCTGTCCAGTGCAAGTCACTACACACTATGGGGGGTGACAACTACTCAGTGAGCCTGCTAGCCAGTGGCGTGCAGACTCTCAGCCTTGCTAGTCACACAAAATGCACATTCAGAAAGGCAGTGCACAGAACACTCACCTGCTCCCCTGGTGTCCCATACAGCTTGCTGTACTGTGGAAGTAGGCTGTCCAGCAGGGCCTGGTTCTCTTCAAGGCTGAAGGCTGGGGCTCTCTCCACAGTACGTGCCATTGCAGGGTCCAGAGGGGCAGAGACAGCAGCAGTGCAGTGGCAGATGTAGTCCTGGAGCATGTAGTGCAGGCAAGTGAGCTCTCAGGGGAACAGCCAGCAATATATATGTGCTGGAGAGGCAGATACTGTCCCTTGTGTCCAAAGTGATAGGTCCAAGTCGTTTGCATCTTCTGAATCTGGCCAATCCATGGAATAGCAGCACCAAAACACGCCCACAGCATCCTTCAAATCTTCAACTTCATGACATACATGATTTTGCAACATTGTTGTGGGTGACCAACTGAATTTACAGCAACCGACTCGTTCGAAATTCGAAAACGCGTCCGTTGCCAGGCAAGCCCATTGTCAATGGGTGCGCACCGATCGGTCCATTGCGGTACAACGCGCACAGGGGTACAACGCGTACCCGCACACATTGAATGCAATGGGCCGTCCGGAGGCACCGATCGGTCCATTGCAGTTCAACGCGCACAGGGGTACAACGCGTACCCGCACACATTGAATGCAATGGGCCGGCCGGAGGCACCGATCGGTCCATTGCGGTACAACGCGCACAGGGGTACAACGCGTACCCGCACACATTGAATGCAATGGGCCGGCCGGAGGCACCGATCGGTCCATTGCAGTACAACGCATCACTGTACATGTGACTGGCATATGTCAGCATGCCTGTCTCAGATGGACATATGCCAGCCACAGATAGCTCCCAGGGAGTGAGGGGCACACCTACATCACGACAGCCTGTCCAAACTTTATCATAAGGCATGTAAGGCTGCATTTCCTATTGTGTGTATGTTGGTGTACATGTTGTCCTGTGGGTGTCACCTGTGGGCAGCCACCCCCAGGCTGTGCACGTGTTCATGGGGACAGGATCCTGGGTGTTACGTGTACATGACCACTGTGATGTGCAACTGTTCATATCTGTGCATGTGCCATGGTCACATTTCACAGTGGTGTATGTGTATGTCATGTCACATACCCCGTGAGTCCCATGTGGGACGGTATGTTTGAGCCAGGGTGTCCCAGTGGCACAATAGTGATGGTCCTCCACAGTCTTTGTGCATGTAGTGTTTACAATGTCTCTGATTTCATGTGCACAATGGGAGACAGTCTCCACATCCACGTTGTGTGTGCATGGACTCTGATGTTGTGCGTGTGTGTCACAGACGTCCATGTCTGTCCTGCCGTGGCAAGTGGGGCCACTACCTGTGGGGGTCATGGTTGTTTTGCTGTGGTGTATACATGATACTCCATGTAATGCCAGTGTCCATGTGGCATTACAGGGTCCCTGGGAATGTACCTGTCGTTGAGCTGTGGTGCCTGGGGCACATCTGTCCTCACATGTCACTGTGGGGGTTATTGTGACACGGCAGCAGGAGATGGGAACTGTGACATGGCCTCATGATATCCAATGGGCCAACCTGGGACTAATTGATGCCACCTGTTGGACCGTGTTGACAGATGTTGGCCATGTATGTACCATACATGTCCTTCCGGTACTGCACACTTCATGTAGTTGTGCCTCATAATGATGTATGTTGGGATCTTGAGTGTGTTCAATGCCGCATATGTGGGGTGACTGACAATCTTGCTTACTTCTCCTCTGCACTGCAGGGCTCCTGCTGTCCATCGACCATTCCCAGACCTGGCAACGATGGTGGAACGGGACAGCATCCGACGGTACCGCTTCACCAGGCAGCTGATTGAGGATTTGGCAGTGCAGTTGTCCCCACATTTGCAGCCTGGCCGGCCGTATCCTACAGCGCTGACCCCCAAGGTGAAGGTGATGGCAGCCCTACACTTCTTTGCCACTGGTACCTTCCAACATACTGTGGCGACTGCTGGTGGGATGTCACAGACCATGTTCAGCCGTGTGCTCCGCGATGTTTTGGTGGCAATGTTGCTCTTCCTGAACCGGTACATCTATTTCCCTAGACTGCGACGACTCACTGACGTGAAGAGTGACTTTTATGCCCTGGGGAGGATGCCGCATGTAATTGGCTCCATTGATGGGACACATGTGGCTTTGGTACCACCACAGGCCCAGGAGCAGGCCTACAGGAACCGCAAGCACTACCACTCGGTCAATGCACTGGTGGTGTGTCTTGCAGACATGACCATCACACACGTGTGTGCCCGTTTCCCTGGTTCAGCACACGATGCATTTGTGATGAGGAGTAGTCGCATCCCCAGGATGATGGCACAGATGCAGAACCAGCGTGCCTGGCTTGTCGGTGTGTACTGACTTTGTGCCATTGTGTGTGATCTGATCTGTAGTATTCCGCCCACTTTTCCAAGTCAGCTAATGTGCACTTGTCTGTCCGTAGGTGACTCGGGATACCCCAACATGCCATGGTTGCTGACACCCCTCAGGAACCCTGTGACACCAGCCCAGATGCGCTACAATGAGGCACATGGTCGGACCAGGAGAGTGATTGAGCGGACCTTTGGTCTCCTGAAGAGCCGCTTCCGCTGCCTGGACAAGACCGGAGGGTCCCTCCCATATGCCCCTGCGAAAGTGTGCAAGATTATCATCGTCTGCTGCATGCTCCACAACCTGGCAGTGCGGAAGGAGTTGCCTCTCATCCAGGATGACAATGACCAACATCCGCCACCTGTGGAGGATCCTGGCCTGGACCACGATGCCAGTGACGATGATGATGATGATGGTGATGTCCGCACACAGCTCATCACCAACTTCTTTAGCTGAATGTGAGTATCCTGAGGTGTCATGTCAATGATGTGAGTTGGCATGATGTGTGGGTGGTGCTCTGGTGCTGTTGGAGTGTGTCCATGGGCTACTTGACTGGATGTGTGTTGCGATGTGTGGTGACAGGTGGGCTGTACTCCCCAACAGTGTTGACATGCTAACTTGGTTCTGGGTGGGTATCTTGTAACATGTATTGTGCATGAGTTTTGCTGTTCTGTCCTGTACTCCATTGCTTTTGACTGTGTGTCATTTCTGTCCTTCACAGGGTACTTTCAGATTCGTTTGGTCAACTGTGTCCACCGACGACGTGATTGCACATCCAGGCTGGTAGCTGTTGTGTCCCTACAGGTGATGTGCGCAACACCCATGGACTTCCTTCCGTCTACAGTTGTTGACTGTGTGCCCGCTGCCAGGTGGGATTACCTTGCATCTGTAGTGGTTACGGCATGTTGCAACTGTGTAATAAACCTGTGCTTCACTTTGTGATGTGCGTTGTCTGTGGTCACACATTTGACTGCCATTTGCTTACTGCACCTGTGGGCTACTTGACTACAACTGGGAATGGGTGTGGTGTCTGTGCATTGCACCGTCTTCCCTGGCAACATCAGTGTAGGCAATGAGTCAGATGGCCTAGGTGTGTATGTGTTGTGTAGCCCTGGTGGTGTGTCTCCCTCATGTGTGTCACGTTGCCTGTACTCACATGCCTGTGTTGTCCTTGCTGTTGCAGTTCGCATACACAGTGTAATTCTGCAGTTCATCATCCCCATAACAGCACCCACGTTGGAATCACGACAGAGGCAAGTATGGTGTATTAGTGTGTTTATTGTGATACATTTGTGTTAATAGTGCATAGGATGGGTAGTGCTGTACATAAATCTTGCAATCCCAAGTTCCTAGGTGAATTGAAAGTCCTGGTAGACAGGATCCCCAGTATTGGGGCCACAGTTGTCTGACACATTGGTCCAACTTGTACTCCCCATGCAATGTGTGGGAGTAGTGTTGCCGTCAACAGGGTGAACAGTCTGTGCACAAAGGCGAACATCCAGAACAGGTTCAGGCTTCCTGGGAGTTGCGCTTGGCCATCGGCCTCTCACTTTTCCCTCCTCGGACGACCCCTCTTCTTGGGGGGGCCCTCAAGTACAGGCTGCTGCGGTGCAGGGGACTCTCCGCCAGAGTCCTCCTCCCTCCCTGTAGCAGTTGCAGTTTGTTTGGCACCAGATGTTGTTGGCACACAGGGAGGTGTGGACTGGTTGCTGTTCATCTGGGGGAGGCATTGTAAAATGTCCCTGTGCACCGCCGTCATCTCATGCAGTGCATCCCACTTGGACTCCACGCGGGACATGTGTGAGTCCACACGGGACATGTGTGACTCCACGTGGGACATGTGGGAGTCCAAGCGGGCATGATGGGCAGCCTGCTGCTGTTTCATGTCTCTGAGGAGCCCCACTACCTGGCTGAGGTCTCCGGTGCTGGACTGGTACGCATCAGCTATGCGTACCAGTTGTGGGTCATCATGCACACCAGCATCGTCTGCAAGCAGCGACCTCTGTCTCCCACCCCTCCCACCACCCCTGCTGACATGTGCAGTGTGTGCAGTGGCACGCACAGATAACCCTGGTCCACCTTGGGGGTTGGTGGTGGTGGTGGTGTCCATGGCCCCAGGTTGGTCCAGGGTCCCTGTGCTGGTGTTGCTCCTTGTTCTGTCCATGTCGGCAGGGATGGTATTCGTGGTGACAGTCGTTGGAGGGGTGGGTGCAGGGGGTGCAGCTGGTGGTCCTGCTGGTGCTGCAGCTGGTGGTCCTGCTGGTGCTGCATGTTGACTTGCACCGGATGTGCCAGGTTGTTCTTCATCGTCCGAGGAGGACAGAGGCTGTACGACGCCAGTGAGCTCGGCATCCTCTTGAGCCTGGGACTGGGACTCCTCAGCGTCTGCTGCTGTGTCCCCATCATCACCTGTTTTTGGGAGACACAAACAATGTATGTTATGTTTCTGCAGGCATCAATGGTTGACACACATGACAGTTGTGACTGTGCCTCTGGGTGCGGGCCTGTACATTGCATTGTCCTAAGTCGTCACAGTCAGGGGTTGATATTGGTGTGGCACATTGTCCTGCATTATTTGGGCATTTCTATGTATTTTCTGGGGTGTGAACATGGTCTGCATTGGTTGTGTTTGGTTGACAGCCGGCCCTCCTTCCCACCCACCCAGCCAGTCAGTTATCCCACCATGGAACGTGCTTGCGTTGCAGGGAGTGTAAGTTGTCTCTCAGGATGTCACTCAGTGGTGTCCTGCTGTTTGTTGGTGCACATTTGCCAGCAGGGCCTTGTGCTCCCCTCAGCAGTAGCCAGTGTCAGCCATCTTGTGAGTCCTTCTCCACTTCCTGTGATGTGAGCATGGTTCAGGGTGGTGTTGATGGGACAGTTGTGGGGGTGACCAATATCAGTGACTACGACTCCCATCATGCTGTTGCCTCCACCCCCCTTCCCAGCATGCCCATGCTTCCTTCCTTTTGACTCTGCTTCCCTGTGGGGTGGGCTGGCTGTCCTGACAGGATGGCTGGGAGTGTTGTCCTGGCAGTTGTTTGGCTAGAAGTCCCAAGAGTGTCCCTGTGCTTCACACAACATAACCCAGGGTGGTGGTTCTTTGTGGGATCTTGTGTTAGGATGGGGGCATTGCATTCTACCAGGTGGGTTCTGTGGAGTTTGTGTTGGGGGGTGTGTGAGGGGAGGTGCTTGTGACTATGGTCAGTGCTGCAAGTCCCCCTTCCCACCCAGCTAGCCAGATATCCCACCATGGAACGTGCTTGCATTGCAGGGAGTGTAAGTTGTCTCTCAGGATGTCAGTCAGTGGTGTCCTGCTGTTTGTTGGTGCACAGTTGCCAGCAGGGCCTTGTGCTCCCCACAGCAGTAGCCAGTGTCAGCCATCTTGTGAGTCCTTCTCCACTCCCTGTGATGTGAGCATGGTTCAGGGTGGTGTTGATGGGACAGTTGTGGGGGTGAGCTATGTCTGTGACTACGACTCCCATCATGCTATTGCCTCCTCCCCCCTTCCCAGCATGCCCATGCTTCCTTCCTTTTGACTCTGCTTCCCTGTGGGGTGGGCTGGCTGTGCTGACAGGATGGCTGGGAGTGTTGTCCTGGCAGTTGTTTGGCTAGAGGTCCCAAGAGTGTCCCTGTGCTTCACACAACATAACCCAGGGTGGTGGTTCTTTGTGGGATCTTGTGTTAGGATGGGGGGCATTGCATTCTACCAGGTGGGTTCTGTGGAGTTTGTGTTGGGGTGTGTGTGAGGGGAGGTGCTTGTGACTATGGTCAGTGCTGCAAGTCCCCCTTCCCACCCAGCTAGCCAGATATCCCACCATGGAACGTGCTTGCATTGCAGGGAGTGTAAGTTGTCTCTCAGGATGTCAGTCAGTGGTGTCCTGCTGTTTGTTGGTGCACAGTTGCCAGCAGGGCCTTGTGCTCCCCACAGCAGTAGCCAGTGTCAGCCATCTTGTGAGTCCTTCTCCACTTCCTGTGATGTGAGCATGGTTCATGGTGGTGTTGATGGGACAGTTGTGGGGGGGGCAATATGTGTGACTGCGACTCCCATGATGCTATTGGCTACACTGACTTGGCCAGCATACACAGAATTCCTTTCTTTGAGTGGTCTTCACTGTGTGTTGGTGTTGTTGTGGTGGCTACATGTCTGGATGTGTTTGTTAGTTCTATTTGTGCCACTGCCTCGCTGTAGTTGTAGTTGTGTTTGTACATGTGTTGGCACAGTTGGATGTGACTTTTTTGATGGCATGTGTTGTGTTTATCTGACTGACATACACATTTTGGGATGATTCTGTTCTGGTTGCTGTGTAATTGCTATGAGTGCATGGTTTGACTCTCCCCTTGACAGTGGTGTGTGTTTTGTGGCAGTATATTGTGTACATTTGTTGTGTACTCACCAGGCTCTGGGATGTCCTCTAGTCCATATACGCTCACTGGCGGAAGGATGGCCCGCACCTTCTCCTCCCAGGGCCTGAGGTATATTGGCTTGGCAGGAGGGCCACTGCCGGTGTATTGGCTGTTGATGTAGTCTTTCTTCAGCATGTCCCGTACCCTCCTGCGCACGTCATACCACCTGTTCTGGATGTCGGTCTTTGTGCGCCGACATGGTGATTGGGCGTTCACCCTGTTGATGATCCTCTCCCACATCTTGGTTTTTTGCGACATGGGGGTCTGTTGGACCAGTGTGCCAAACAGCTGTGGCTCCACCCTGAGGATCTCGTCTACCATGACTTCCAATTCACTATGTAGGAACTTGGGATTCTTCTTGGGGGGCATGGTGATGGGTGGTGATGGTGGGTGATGTGTGTGTTGGTGTGCAGGTGAGGGTGTGTGAGTGTGTGTTTTGCTGGGTGTATGTGAGGTAGGTATTTGTTGGTGTGCTGATGGTGTGTGGCTTTTGTGAGGGATGAGCTGTGGGTGTGTGGTTGCTTTCTCTTGGGTGCTGGCAGTGGAATGGCATTTGCAAAGGCTCATGGTTGTGATTTGTGTCCTTTATATAGGTGGAGTTGTGGGTGTGTCTTTGTTCTCTGTCCCCACCCCCCAGTATTTATTGGCTTGGTAATTGCTTGTTTGGCCTTTTTTGGGTGATTTTTCCTTTGTGCTGTTTGTGTATGTTGGAAACGTTCTTGTGACCGAGTCGGACCCTGCATTAGTCTCGTACGGTGTTCTCCGTTTCGTTCACGCTGTGTTTGTGCAGTTTTCTATGCTGCGTACGCGTCGGTCGCGGTGTTTTGTGTTGCTTCGGCTCGGTTTTGTATGCTTGTCGGTCGTACGGCTTGTCCTCCGTCCGACTTGCTCGTGGTTTTCGCGCCTTGCATCGTACTTTGCGGTTTGGAGTTCGCGTGTACGTTTCGGTCGGATTTGTTCCGGGTGCGTGTCGGTCGGTTGGATTCGCGTGTTTTTCCGGCCAGATTGCTGTTTTCCGTGCGGCTCGGTCGGTCGACTTGGTTTAGGTACGTGTCGGTCGAATTTTTCGCGCCTTGCATCGTACTTGGCGTGTCGTGCGCCACGGGTACGTGTCGGTCGGTATTATTTCCGGATCCGAGTCGGTCGGTGCTTTTTCCGGCCCGAATCGGAATCGACCCCAGAGTGTTTTGGCCCGTTTCCTGTTGCGGGCACTAGGCCTACCCATACAAGTGAGGTACCATTCTTACCGGAAGACTTTGAAAAATGCGGTGTGGGTGGAATTTTGTGGATCCACACAGATTCCAGAACTTTCCATCACAGAAATGTGAGGAAAATCTGTTTTTTTTTACAATGTTTGAGATTTGTAAGGGATTCTGGTTAACAGAACCTGGTGAGAACCACACAAGCCACCCCATCCTGGATTCCCCTGGGTATCTAGTTTTCAAAAATGTACAGGTTTGCTAGGTTTCCTTAGGTGCCTTCTGAGCTAGGTTTCAAAATACATGGCTAGGCAATTTGTAAAAAAAAGGTCAGTTTTCACTGGAAAAATGTGATGTGTCCACGTTGCATTGTGGGCTGTTTCCTGTCACGGACACTAGGCCTACCCACACAAGTGAGGAACCATTTTTATTGAGAGACTTTGAGAAATGCGGAGTGGGTGGAATTTTGTGGATCCACGCAGATTCCAGAACTTTCCATCACAGAAATGTGAGGAAAATATATTTTCTTTACAAAGTTTGAGATTTGCAAGGGATTCTGGGTAGCAGAACCTGGTGAGAGCCACACAAGTCACCTGATCCTGGATTCCCCTGGTGTCTAGTTTTAAAAAATGTATAGGTTTGCTAGGTTTCCCTAGGTGCCGGCTGAGCTAGGGTTCAAAACCCACATCTAGGCACTTTGCAAAAAAAGGGTCTGTTTTCACTGTAAAAATGCAGTGTGTCCACGTTGCGTTTTGGGCCGTTTCCTGTCGTGGGCACTAGGCCTACCGACACAAGTGGGTACCATTTTTATTGGGTGACTTTGGGGAATGCGGGTTGGTTGGAAGTTTGTGGATCTACGCAGATTCCAGAACTTTCCATCACAGAAATGTGAGGAAAATGTGTTTTCTTTTTTCCACAAAGTTTGAGGTTTCCAAGGGATTCTGGGTAACAGAACCTGGTGAGAGCCACACAAGTCACCCCATCCTGGATTCCCCTGGGTGTCTACTTTTCAAAATGTTAGGTTTGCTAGCTTTCCCTGGGTGCCAGCTGAGCTAGGGTTCAAAATCCACAGTTAGGCACTTTGCATAAAAAGGGTCAGTTTTCACTGTAAAAATGTGGTGTGTCCACGTTGCTTTTTGGGCCATTTCCTGTTGCGGGTACTAGGCCTTCCCACACAAGTGAGGTACCATTTTTATCAGGAGAGTTTGGGGAATGCTGGGTGGGTGGAAGGTTGTGGATCCACGCAGATTCCAGAACTTTCCATCACAGAAATGTGAGGAAAATGTGCTTTTCACAAAGTTTGAGATTTGCAAGGGAGTCTGGGTAACAGAACCTAGTGAGAGTCACACAAGTCACCCCATCCTGGCTTCCTATGGGTGTCTAGTTTTAAAAAATGCATAGGTTTGCTAGGTTTCCCTGGGTGACGGCTGAGCTAGGGTTCAATATCCGCAGCTAGGCACATTGCAAAAAAAGGGTCAGTTTTCACTGAAAGAATTTGATGTGTCCATGTTGCGTTTTGGGCCGTTTCCTGTCGCAGACACTAGGCCTACCCACACAAGTGAGGTAGCATTTTTATCAGGAGACTTAGGGGAACCAATTGACTTTCTTTGCATTTCTACCTTCCATATGTAAGACAATTTGTAAAAAAGAAGTCATTTTGAAAAAGACCTCTAATTCACATGCCTTTATGGGTACCCACAATTTTGGAAATGTGCCAAAAAAACTGCTTATAAAACTATATTTTGCTTCCATTTCAGAAATATATTGGTTTCCTTGGTACCAAATTTTCACTCTTTATAGTTTACCAAATGAATTGCTATATACCCTGTACACAACGAAAAACCATTGCAAGACTCAGCTCAGTTATTGGCTCTGGGTTCCGCGGGTTCTTGGTGAACCTACAAGTCCTATATATCCCCACAACCTGAATGGTCCAGCGGTTGTAACGGTATATTGCTTTAAATAATCTGTCATACTTAGAAGAAGTTACAGGTGAAAACGTTGCCAGAAAGGGCTGTTTTTTAATCTCAATTTCAATATTTTCTATTTTCAACTGTTAGTTTCTATAAAAAACTTGATGGATCTACACAAATGACTCCTTGCTGAATTCAGAATTTTGTCTAGTTTTCAGAAATGTATAGCTTTCTGGCATCCATTATTGGTTTCATACCCATTTCTACCACTAACTGGAGGGAGGCTGAAAGCACAAAAATAGGAAAAATAGGCCATGCTCCAGTAAAATGGCAAAACTGTGTAGAAAATTTTGGTTTTCTGACAAAAGTCTGCCTGTCCATGAAATCTGAAAAGATGGTGATTTCAGCACCACAAACCCTTTGTGGCTGCCATTTGCCGGGAAAAAACAGATGCTTTCATCTGCAGCAATTGTTCCCATTTTTTCCCAAAAACCAAAATGTAGCTGTATTTTGGCTAATTTCTGGGCCCCCTCAAGGGGAATCCACAAACCGTGTCTCAAGGGGAATCCACAAACCCTGTGTACCTTTAGAAACCTCAGGGTGTTGGGAAAAAAGGGAGCACATTTGGTGTGGATACCTTATGTGGACAAAATGTTACAGGGGCCTAAGCGCAAACTACCCCAAATAGCCAAAAAAAGGCTTAGCACAGCGTGGGGGGGGGGGGGGGGGAGGCCTAGCATATAAAGGGTTAAATGTTTGTCCCATTACAAACATGTATTGCATGAGACCCGTTGTTGTCTAAGAACAGGTAAACATAGCCTGGGCTAATGGAAAACACTGGATATCCTAGCTGTCTGTGAAGTTCCATATGTAAACATAATTAACATATTGAATAAGATCTTTATAGCCCTGCAGGGTCGCAGTTCCCTCAAAGAACTAAGGGCCAAATGTATAAAGCTTTTTTGGAGGTTGCAAACAGCCCAGGTTGCAGAACCGGCTCGTTTGCTACCACATAAAAGCATTTCTAAATGTACAAAACCCAAATAGCGATTCAGTAGCTTGTTACAGAATCGCAATTTGGATTTGCGATTTGGTATTTCAAAGGAGCGTGTTTAGTGCTTCCATTCAAATACCTATTCACAGTGGTATGTATTAATGTTTTACAACCGAATTACGGTTGCAAAACATTTTTTTTTTACCAACTACTGAAAGGTCGTGGCAACTATTCACAAATGGAAAGGGGTCCCCAAGGGGCAGCTTTTCTTTTGAGAATTAAAAAAATGTAAATTAAAAGTTTCTTTTTTCTTTTGAAATGCATCTCATTTTCCTTTATAGAAAATGGCATGCATTTAAAAAAAAAATTGCTTTATCAAAAAGCGATCATATACATGGTCTTCTGCTGATCTCACCTGTCCACCATCCCTCTGATTGCTGTTATTTCTAGGGGTCACAAATTGTGACCTACCTCATTAATACTCATGAAGTAGGTCGATTTGCGACCCCACCAGGAATCGCTATAAAAATTAGTTCAGACACATATTTTGTCCAATGCAGGACATCAAAAGAGAAGAAAACATATAAGGCAGCAAAACAAGAACACGTCAGCATTCTCTCCATCATAAAGTGGGAATGTAGGTTTGTTTTATTTATCACCCGTCTGGTCAAGTACATATCAGCCATGCGACCCATGTCATGTTGAGCACCTTCTGTCAGTTATGGCTTTTTAGAAAACACGTCTTAGCATTCTGAGAGGTGTAGCGTTTTCTTTATCATTATAGGTAGAGGCGTAAAATCCCAGAATGCAAATGGCACCGACTCAGAACAAAATTAAGCTTTCACAAATCATGTGGGGTACAACAGCATGTTCTTTGGCCACACTCTACCATCTGCATTTGAACTGTGTATTATGCAGTGTTGCCTTGTGTAGAAAACTCATAGGGCCATATTATCAAGAACGGCGAAAACATTATCGCCGCTTTAGCGGCAGGAAACTGCTGCTAAAGCGACGATAAGGGGCTTGATAATATGCCCTATAGAATTCCAATAGAAGCCCAGGTTCAGGTGTGAAGGACATCAAACCTGGGCTTCTATTGGAATTCTATAGGGCATATTATCAAGCCCCTTATCGCCGCTTTAGCTGCAGTTTCCTGCCGCTAAAGCGGCGATAATGTTATCGCCGTTCTTGATAATATGGCCCATAATGTTTAATCTTTATTTAGCACTTCAAACTCCTCTTATTACTCTTCCAAGCATTGTAAACAACAGCAGTCTATATTATACTAATTAATGGTGCTCTGAACAAATGCTGGCAGGGAGGGAACCTAGTCACTGCACCACCCGAAGTGATCACAAATTTGACACGCAATGATTGTTTCCCACCTCAAGTGACCGGCTACCAATCGGTACCACTTTAGACATTTTAGAACACAAAAATGAGAAGCAACCAAAATTTCCAGATAATAACAGCCAAATCTTTTGCTGAAGTATGAGGAGAGAAACCAGACGGGTTGTTTTTTGCTTGAAAATGTTTCTTTTTTGATTCTTTTCTTCTTCAAACAGCAGAACACATGGAGTCAACGCATTTTGCCTAAACATAGGCTTCTTCAGGGATGCAATCATGCCAAAAAGTACATATAAATAATTTGTTTAAAACATATAAAATACCTCTGAATAACACATTACAACTAAACAAGTGCCACACTCAATACCAAAGTGACATATAAATAAGGAAAAGACCTGGAGATTAAGGACAAATAAAAAGTCCACACTAAAGAATCTTTCTTTCCACATTAAGAAAACATATAAGAATGAGCACAATAGAAAGTACACATAACCACAACCATAGTTATAACAATACAGACACAAGGACATTTCAACAACAAAAGGTGCTGGGTTCGAGGTGTTTGGAGACTTTTCTGTCCCTGAGGCTCTGATCACAGAACGGAACACTGGCGTCTGTACGGCTTGATACATTGAGGGATACGGTTGCTCCCTGACAGCCTTTATTGTCCTAAATGGGAGCCTTAATGCTTCTTATATAGGTTTTCCTGCAGCCGTTGTGTCTTTTGGGGAACCAAGAAATGCTGTGAATTTGGTCATTCTACCCCTATTGGAATGTAGACTACGGAACAAGACACAATATCCTCTTTTGAGGACAGCCTAAGATGGCTACTTCGAGTACGACCTTGACTTCTAGATCTGTGCATTTCCCTTCTGCCATTTCCTATATGAGTAGAGACAATCCTTGATGGGACCTTTGAATGCATTTGTTGTTTCCCCCTCTATTTCTATATTCCACATCAAGTTAAGAAATTGTCTAATTTAGTGCCCTGAGGAAGGTTTGACTACATCCTGGTCTTCACCGAAATACTCGTCGGCACAAGACATAACAGAAATATTAGGATCCTTTCCCTGGAATACATTGGTGTTACTGTTCTCCTACAAAGAATTAATGTACAAAATTGAAAGGTTGTTAGATCTGACTTATTCCATAAATCAAAGGACTTATTGAAATGTTTTCCTAGTGTACAAGAGAATTTCTCTATGCACAGAGATATATATGATTTTGAAACTCGTAGTTATGCTTATATTCCTGCATGCGTCTATAAATGTTAGTTCAGTCATATTTTGCTTATGTTAGTGGAACTAGTATGTTTGTGGTATGTGAGAGAGTTGCTTAGGTGAGATTGAATTTGAATGAATGGATGAGGGGTGACAGAAGAAAGAAAGATTTGTATTTATTATAATATACTTTTGTATAGTTTTATAAGTGGTCACAATATATGTATATAAGATGTTGATGCCCTATTTGAACAAATATTAAAGCAATCCGATAAAGATATGTGACTACCTATTCTCTAATTCTGAAGCTCGATCCAATTTTGAGATTTGATCTAGTTTATAGCGAGATATTTCTGTTTCATGCTATCAGAGGCAGGTGCTTTTCTTTTTAGGATTATTTAAGTTCTCTGATCAGGAGGTCAACCAACTCACCCTTGGAGTCACGATGGTGGCCCTTGTTTCAAGATGCAGGTCCAGTCCTTCTCACTGAGGCTACAAGGCTGCAGGGCAGCAGGGCAGCAGAGTAGCAGTACTTCTTGCAGAGCAGCACAGCAGTCCTTCTGAGTCTTCCACAGGTGTACTGAAGAGTTGGGTCTGAGCATCCAATATTTATACCTGGTAGCCTTTTTGAAGTAGGAAAAGGTTCTGAAGGTTTCCACCCCAGAGATGTCTGGAATTTCCTGCCTTCCTGCCCTGGCCCCAGCTTGTCTGGGGGCACAAAAGACTAGTGTCAAACCCTTTCTGAGGGCAGAGGCTTTGTGATGTGTAAGTGTCGTAGGTGACAGCTCCTCCCCCTCAACAAGTCAGAGATGGCCCATCCCGCCAAAACCTATTCCCCCATTGTCTCACTGACTGGGAGCAATACACAAAGACCAACTGCACCTAGCCATGTCACCCAGGATAAAGGCTACAGGCACCAAATGGTTAGGACAAACAAATGCCAACTTTCTAAAAGTGGCATTCTCACAATTGTGACTCAAAATCCGACTTTACCAATAAAGAGGTTTTCAAATTATGTTTCTTTAGTCACCAAACTCGACATTCGGATCTGCTCTCAATTGAAAGTTATCACTTATTAAATGTAATAAGGTACCCCAATGTTATCTTTTGGAAGAGGAAGGCCTTATAGTAGTGAAAAATGAATTTAAGAGTTTTTCATTACCAGAACATGTAACAGTTAAAAATACATGTCCAAACTTTTAAATACATTGCACCCTGCTCTATGGGCTGTTTAGGACCTACCCTAGGGGTGACTTATATGAATTAAAAAGGGGGGTTTAAGTCTGGCAAATGGTTTATTTTTCCAGGTTGTAATGTCAGTTTAAACTGCATACACAAGCTCCAATGGCAGACCTGAGACATGTTTACAAGGCTACTTAAATGGGTGGCAAAATATGCGCTGCAGGCCCATTAGTAGCACTTAGGTTACAGCTCCTGGGTACATGTAGTACCACTTTACAAGGGACTTACAAGTAATTTTAAAGTGCAAATTTGGGGATAGCCAATTTTACCATGTTTTATGGAGTGAGCACACACCCCACTGGTTAGCAGTGGTAAGGCCAAGAAAAACGAGATCAGAAAAAATTTAGGAGTAAGGAGTGAAAACTGGTCAGGGGTTTCGGTCAGCCCAACCAACGTGCTTAAGGATACATGTCCATTTATAGATTTATAGAGACAATGAAAAGACTATACAACTGTCAAGCGGTGAGAGGTAAAACAAGGTCTTATTATCCGTGTCAAGTAGTATCAGTGATCATATCCTTTCACTAACATTTGGAATTTCTTACGTGGAGGAACGTTTGGTAACTAACCTTAAAAACATTAACATTGCTGTTCTGTAAAACTTTCTCCATGTTTTTTTCTGTTTGAGTCATGCATGTGTTTGCTTTGTGTCACCTTGAAATGCCTCCCCTAAGAAAACACCCTTTGTGAAGTTATGATAAAACTGAGGGATTGTTCTTGCGGCTTAAAAAACTGCATTTCGGAGCAGTGTCCTAAGGTAACCAACAGTGGGGGTCGCAAGGAGAATTAATAACAGTGGCTGTAAGAATATTGGAAGCTGCTACACAGGAGACATTAGTAGAGTTATGAATTGTATTATTTGTACAAATTTGAATTGTAGGCACAGCCACCCCACACTAGGCAAACAATCAAGAGGGTGCATACAAAACTGTATTGTCTAACTTGGAGTCTATAAAATGCAGACTGGGGATAGAGAGATTATAGAGCTATTACTATCACTACCTCCCTGTAATGCCTACAAACCTAAGAATGACTGGTAGGCTCTGATCATGGTGGAATCTCACATCAAACTAATATAATTCCAAATGTACTCTAATTATTAGAAAATAATGTGGCTCTTTGAAGTTTTTTAAATCAAAAGAAATCTCTTTAAAAAGGGACGCATCCTCTCACCCACACTAGGTGGCATGCTTCTTATAAGGGTTCTCCCTTGTCAGCATCCACTGGTGTTAGGAGTGCTCATCCAGAGTTCCTAGGTGAAAACACTATTTGGGACATTGGTAGTGTCAAGGGAGAAAAGTTGTATTTAGACAGGCTGTCAGTATTTTTGATTAAAAACTTGTCCTGTCTTATACAAGTTTAAAAATGTAGTAGTAATGGGGTGTATGTTATAAGTAATGATACCTCCCTTATTGCTTATACTAGGTCGACATGTTTCAGCATTAATCTAGTACGAATCCACATCTACAGGCTTTCTTCAGGACCAATGTGAACTTTCACTGCATTGTATCCTCTTGCTGTGGGAATGCTTAGTTTTTTGTTGTTTTTCATCTTCTTCAAACGTGAGATCTTGGGGCTTCTTTTTACTTTTAAAACTGTTGCCCAGCTGCAAGTGGGCACCCGACTCACACCATGTTGGGGATCGCATGGGAGCCTCATAACCCTGTTGATCCGTGCTGCTTCCCTTGTGTTTGTCGTTACTCTCTGTAGAGTTGAAACATGAGCCAGTTCCATTCTTACCTCCTGCCCCCTCGACTATGAGCAGGAATTGCTGTGGTGGACTGGTTTCCCCCCGGACACGGCATGGGGAGCAAGGGATAGAATGCTACCATGCTCCTAAGGCTCTGGCCCACTCTGAGAGCTGCCTTTTGAAGAGCCTCAGTGCTCACTTTGCCTTCCAGGCACTGAGGGCCCTTTGAGATAGTGATAGTTACCGAGTGTGAAGACGCTTGTCTCTCTTCTTGTCTGTGGTGGTCTCTGGGGCACTTGGTGCCACCAGGGACATTACAAATAAGGCAAGGGGAATGCTACGTGTGCCACTCCAAGACAATCTTCTGGTTCTTCTGTGTTAGTCTCTGAGTCACTCCGCACCTCCAGAGACAACTTCATAAAAATAAGACGGGATGCAGTAAGTGCTCTAGAGCATTGTTTTTCTCCCAGGGGCCTAGGCCCTCCTTTGGGGCTAATATACAATGGGGGTATGAGGTGCAGCATGCTCCAATTCAGTTCTGTCCCTCAGGAGGCCTGCAAGTCACTAATCTCACAAGGGGCAATGGAAAGCAACGATTCTTGATCGGACAGCCTCCACGGGACCAAGCACAAAGGGCTTCTACAAATGCAGATTTCCCTGGCCCACCAGGGCCATTTGGGGTTATTTGTGGTTCATTGTGCTCCAGTGGCACTCTCCAGCCACCAGGATTGCTGCTTTTGGCCTCCCTGTCTCTAAAGTGATTTAGTTTTATAGGAGCTTGATTTTTCATTGCACTCCCTCTGATGAGAGAAAGCTCAGGTCCCATATCCTCCCCTTAGATCCTCTCCTGAGCCTGTCCTCTCTCTGGTTTGTGGTACTCTCATCAACCCGGGCTCTCCTCCAGAGACATCCCACTGCCCTCAAGGCAGAGTACCCTTCCTGCCTGTGCACCCCATGTCCCATAGGTTACTTTCACCACTTGCATGGCACCTGAGTGTCATGAAGAGGTAGTGGTCCTCTCCTAATGGAATTCATCCACCTCCAATACCAGTCCACAGATGTTCCAGGGGAACCCCTTCACTCCAGGGGCCATTGGCCCTGGAGAGGTGGATCCACAGAGTTCCATTCAGTCCAGGTCCAGAGTGTACCAGCACTCCAGACAGAATCCTGGTCTTCAGGTCCTATGAATTCTATCTTCTCTCTTTCCTTCTCTCTCTTGTGCAAAGGATTCTAAGTGGGGGTAGAAAGGTGTCGCTGGTGTTCCAAGGTGCTCTACATAGGAGCTGCTCTCCACCTAAATTTGGGAACTACCCAGAGTTCTCTGCTTTCTATTTTGCATAATTTATTAATCACTCTAAGCCTGAAAGGGTATTGCGTTGACTTATACTGGGTGATCCCTTGGTCTGGACAAAGCTATACCTGTCTGAAGAGCCCAAATGAGAGCAAAACATGTGTCAGGGGTAGCCTTTATGCATTCCAGGTTGGCTTGGATGGGATTTTACCAATCCAAAGCTGCAATACTGTGCCTGAAATGGTTAAAGGCTTTTGTCATTTTACAGCTCAGCATGGATGGCACTTTGCTAATCCTATGCTTAAAGACTTTGCTGTATAAATAGCAAAAGGCTTTGCCCTTTTTTCTAGTTTGGCGTGGATGGCACTGTGCTAATCCTATGCTTAAAAACATTTGCTAGAAAAACAGGCATTTGAGGTGAGCAGATTCAGAGTGTCACTGATGTTGCAGGGTGCTCTACATAGGAGCTACTCACTACCTAAATTTGGGAATTATCCAGAGTTCTCTGCTTCCTATTTTGCACATATATATACATACGTACATACATATTACCTATTGGTGGTCGCCAGTAGGTAGTTATAGTTCGGATCATGTTTCCGTAGGAAAAGCGTTTTTTGACTTGCCTATATCTTTGGCGCCGTTTGACGAATCTTCATGAAATTTTACCAAAAAAGTGTGCCGGTGATTCTAGTTATGCAGGGACAGTTTCAGGGTGATCTGCCAAGGGGGGGCCGAGATAAAGAGGGGGTAAAAAAAGTGTATTCCCCATGTTAATTCCCATGGAGATTTCAGACATGCCTACAGCCTGAACCGCTGGACGGAATTTCACCAAATTTGGCAAAAAAGTAGCTTTTGGTCCAGAAAGCACAATTTTTGTTAATTGGTGTAAATCCATTCAGTAGTTTTTGAGATATTAAAGGAAATCTAAATTTGTATATCTGTGGTCACGAAGCCTTCACGAATAATTACGAGCTGGTGCAGAGATCTGCGGAGCTCTAATTGGCTGCCAGCACTTCAACCAGGAAGTGTTGGCAGCCATTTTGAGACTCAGCTTCAGCCGGGTCCCCTAACAAAATGCAAAGAAAAAGAAAAGGGGGCAGGGTACGAATACCGTAACCCCCTAGCCTTGGTCTTGAGGTCTCCCTGGTGTTAGCCCGAAACCGGTCCCAGGATGCTTGTTTCCGGTTCAGGGAAGACCTGGTTGGCAGTTCGGGCTGGACTGTTCCCATGAGGCACATGGTCAAGACTGATTTGCATATAGCTGGGTCTGAACTGAGGTGGCGAAGTGAGCTAAAGAATGATGATGGATTCAACCCAGATCTGTGACTGGGGGTGAGTGTCTGAAAAGTTTCAGCGCTCCGTCCATCATCTCCTTGTGTTTGCTTTGTTCGCCCCGAGTTGGCAGGGTATGCCCAGACGTGGGTCCCTTGCTCACTTTGCCACTGGATTCAAGCTAGCCTGGCTGATGAGGGCTGTTAGGCCGAAACCGGTCCCAGGATGCTTGTTTCCGGTTCAGGGAAGACCTGGCTTGGCAGTTCGGGCTGGACTGTTCCCATGAGGCACAGGGTCAAGACTGATTTTCATATAGCTGGGTCTGAACTGAGGTGGCAAAGTGAGCTAAAGAATGATGATGGATTCAACCCAGATCTGTGACTGGGGGTGAGTGTCTGAAAAGTTTCAGCGCTCCATCCATCATCTCCTTGTGTTTGCTTTGTTCGCCCTAAGTTGGCAGGGTATGCCCAGACGTGGGTCCCTTGCTCACTTTGCCACTGGATTCAAGCTAGCCTGGCTGATGAGGGCTGTTAGCCTGAAACCAGTTCCAGGATGCTTGTTTCCAGTTCAGGGAAGACCTGGCTTGGCAGTTCGGGCTGGACTGTTCCCATGAGGCACAGGGTCAAGACTGATTTGCATATAGCTGGGTCTGAACTGAGGTGGCGAAGTGAGCAAAAGAATGATGATGGATTCAACCCAGATCTGTGACTGGGGGTGAGTGTCTGAAAAGTTTCAACGCTCCGTCCATCATCTCCTTGTGTTTGCTTTGTTCTCCCTGGGACCCTACCAGGGCAAAAAATATATTTTTAAATTCACTGCAATTTTCACGAATATTTGTGAATATTGCCGTAAATTTTAAAAAATAACAAGCGCAGTCTCCCACTCGGGTTTTTAATGTAGCCCCTCGGTGGGCCAGGCCCATAAATCATGCAGAGTTCTTTAAAATGGGGCCCCCTCCATGGGCTTATTTATGCCCCTGCGACCACCATCTCCCCTGGACTAATTTGAAATAAATATGTAGGGGAGCCATGTGGACCCCCGGGCACCGGGGATCACTACCTCAATGGGGTTTTTTCAGAAAACAAGAGGGGGGCCACACGGAACACCCTCCTGGAGCTTTCAGAGGCCCCAAGGACCACCACTTCCCTGGGGAGAATTTGAAATGAAGGAGGAGGTCCGTGTGGCCCCCCGGCCCCGGGTACCTCCACCAACCTGTGGCCAATTACTTTTTTTAAAAGAGGGAGGGGGCTGCGCTGCTCCCTTCCTGGGCCATTTTCGGCCCCGGGGACCACCACGTTCCCAGGGCTGGTGCATGCAGAACAAAGGAGGGCAGACACGCAGCCCTTCTCCTGGCACCATATATGGCCCTGGGGACCGCCACCCCCCAGGGCTGGCTCCTGCTATCTCCCGAGATGCCTGCCCTTGGGAGATAGCTGTTTTCTTTAGCTCCCGCCATGCAAAAGCAAACACTCCACTTCCAGCAAGCGTGAGCTGTCAAAATGCTCCCGATCTCTTGACTGGGGGTGAATGTTTTGATTTGTTCTGCATTCCGTCCATCAACTGTGTTTCTTTTGTTTTCTCGCCCTAAGTGCACCGGGTATGCCCAGACGTGGGTCCCAGGCTCACTGTGCCACTGGATTCAAGCTTCCTGGCTGATGAGAGGTGAAACCCCGAAACCGGTCCTAGGATGCTTGTTTCTGGTCCATGGAGGACCTGGCTCGGCAGTTCGGGCTGGACTGTTCCCATGAGGCACAGGGTCAAGACTGATTGGCATATGGCCAAGTCTAAACTGGGTTGGCATGGTGAGCGAAAGAATGATGGATTTAGCCCAGATCTCTTGACTGGGGGTGAATGTTTTGATTTGTTCTGCATTCCATCCATCAACTGTGTTTCTTTTGCTTTCTTGCCCTAAGTGTGCCGGGTATGCCCAGAAGTGGGTCCTGGGCTCACTGTGCCACTGGATTCAAACTATCCTGGCTGATGAGGGGTGAAACCCCGAAACCGGTCCTAGGATGCTTGTTTCCGGTCCATGGAGGACCTGGCTTGGCAGTTCAGGCTGGACTGTTCCCATGAGGCACAGGGTCAAGACTGATTTGCATATGGCCAGGTTTAAACCGGGTTGGCATGGTGAGCAAAAGAATGATGGATTTAAGCCAGATCTCTTGACTGGGGGTGAATTTTTTGATTTGTTCTGCATTCCGTCCATCAACTGCATTTCTTTTGTCCGCTTACTGAAAGCAGAGTTCTCATTTCTTTCCCTGCCTACAGACTTGAAGGCAGGGAAGAGATAAAAGTATTTTATGCATCTCCATGCATGCAGGGGCAATGCTGGCTCCCGCAGGAGGCGGCTGAGACCACAAGGGCCTTCAGGCTCCCCCCGCAGTCCCCAACATGCACATTGGGTGCCCTGGGTGGGGCCAGGGCAGCCAGGGAGATTTAGCTGGTCCCTGGGGATGGGGTCCCCATGCCAAAATTGGCTTGGGGAGGGGGCGACATGGCACCCATTGAATTTCATCCGGGCCTCGGGGAATGGGGTCCCTTGCAGCAGCGGCCCGTGCCGGTAAGAGCGGTGGGGCCGGGTGGGGGAAATTTTGACAGATGACCACGAGGTTGTCTGTCGAATCCCCCAACCCAGCCCCAATTACCTGCACGGGCCACACCTGGTCCCCGGGGCTGAAATCGACCAGGGAAGATGGGGGCACGTGGCCACCCCCATTGAATTTCAGTCAGAAGCTGGGGTCCCCAAGGCTCCCTCCCCCTTTTCAGGGCAGAAAAATGAGCAGAAAAGGGAAAACGGAGGGCAGAAAAACAAGCAGAAAAAGGCAAAACAGAGGGCAGAAGCAGAAAAAGGAGCAAGAAAGGCAAAACAAAGGGCAAAAAACTAGCAGAAAATGACAAAACAGAGGGCAGAAAAATGAGCAAAAAAGGAAAATCAGAGCAGGAGAGGGCAAAACAGAGGGCAGAAAAATGAGTAGAAAAGGCAAATCGGAAGGCAGAAAAATGAGCACGCAAGGCAAAATAGAGGACAAAAAGATGAGCAGAAAAGGCAAAACAGGGCAGAAGGATACTCAGGCACTCATACACCCACTCACAGACACCCTCAGAGACTCACGTACCTATTCATAGACCCACTGAGACACTCCTACACCCACTCTCAGACGCACTCCGAGACTCATGCACCTACTCACAGACCCACTCAGGCATTCATGCACCCACTCAGAGACTCATGTACCCATTCATACACTCACTAGGAGACTCATGCAATCACTCACAGTCCCATTCAGAGTCTCATGCACTCACTCACAGACCCACTCAGAGACTTATATACTCACTCACAGACCCACTCAGACTCACGCATCCACTCCCAGACCCACTTAGACACTCACATGCCCACTGACAGACCCCCTCAGGCACTCTCACACCCACAAACAGACCCACTGAGATACTGATTCACTCACTCACACTCAAAGATTACAGGTTACAGTTAGGAAAAACAATTTAAAAAACCTTAGAAATTCACTTAAAAAACAAAGGTTACAGGGATGTTACAGTTAGGAAATCACATTAAAACACTGTCGAAATCCACTAAAAAAGCAAAGTTAACAGGGAGGCTTAGAAATTCACTGAAAAAAACATAGGTTACAGGGACGTTATAGTTAGACTCAGAATTCACTCATACAAAACCATTCAAGTTCCAAAGTTACCTGAGCCAACTATAACTTACAGCCCCAGAATGCACTGCTTATGACTACACATATTACATCACTGTGACATCACTCATGAGATCACTGATGACATCTCAAATGATATCACTGATGACATCATCCACAGGAACATTCATGCATCCACTAACAGACCCACACAACCACTCATGCACCCACTCACTCACCCATATAACCACTCATAAAGCCACTCACTTAGCCATACAGCCATTCACACAACCATACAGCCACTCTCATACCTACTCACTCATCCATAGAGGAACTCAGACACCCACTCACTCACCTTCACAGACACTCACACACCCAATTTTATACCCTTAAAACCACTCCTACTCCCATTTACAAACCCATACAACTACTCACATATACACTCACATACCTACTCGACCACTCACATAACCACTCATACACCTACACAACCATTCACATGCCCACTCACACACCCATACAACCACTCACATACCCACTCACACCATTACAACCACTCACGCAATCACTCACACATCCATACCACCACTCACACACCCAGTCACACACCCATATAACCAAACACATGCCCACTTACAAACCCATACAGAAACTCATACACCCACTGACAACCACACAGCCACTCATAAACCCACTCACACAATCATAGAAGCACTCACACACCCACTCATGCACAGACACACATATTCACACAGCCACTCACATAATATATTTATTTATTTGATTTTATTTGAAAGGTTTTATATAGCGCTGGCTAGACCCGTGGGCATCAGAGCGCTTTACAGTAGCAAACAGGAGTACAGGCAATGTAAAACATTTGGTCAGGGTAAAACATACATCGTCAATTACAACACCAAAACATTAAGTATGAAATTAAAAGAAACGAGGGGAAAGAGATTAAAATGAGAGGGGGATATGTGGGTCGGACACGGACAGTCAAAAAAGAACAGAAGAATTTAGATTATAAAAAGAAGGATTGGGAAGAGAAAATTAAATGAGGGGAGGGAAAAAGGTGGGGCAAAAGTACATGAGGAGGGGGTAGGAGGGAAAGATGGTTGAAAATCAATTATGCCAGGAATTCAAATAATAAAAAAAGGGGGACGGAGAAGAGCATTTAGCATGGGAGGAGGAAATAAGGTGCGGCAGTTTTGCAAAGGCGATAAAAATATGGCTGAGTATCTGATCTGATAGAGAGGAAGGGAGTGTTTCAGTAGAGGGTTTAAGGTCCAAAATATTGGTTGAGGAGGTGGGAATTAAGATCTTTTTTAAAGCTGAAGTAGGAGGGGTTACAGCGTAAGTCCTTGGCGAGAGAGTTCCAGATGTTCGGGGCGTTCCCGGAGAAGGAGCGAGATTGGGTGGATTTCTTTTTAAACAGTGGTGGGACAAGGAGGAGAGCATTGGTGCTTCTCATCGGTCGGGAGCACCCTGCTTTATTTAATATATGTTAGAAGTAGTATCACTCATTGGTAGTACACCTACTATACAACGTTTTGTAGTAGCCTAGTATATATGTTTAACACTTATAAACATTTAGAAAACACACTCACTGGTGATGTCATTAGTAATGCCATTTGAGTTATCATCAGTGATTTCATCAGTGATGCCACTTACCATGCCATTAGTGCTGTAATGTGTGAGGTCATAAGCAGTGCATTGCGGGGTCATAAGGTATAGTTAGCTCAGGTAAATATAACTGCTGAATTTCACTGGTTTTGTATGAGTGAAATCTGAGTCTAACTATAACATCCTTGTAACCTTTGTTTTTTTAGTGAACTTATACTTACAACTTACGCCCCCCCAATGCACTGCTTATGACCTCACATATTACATCACTCATGACAAGGTCAGTGACATCACTGATGACATCTCAACTGACATCAAACAACAATTGTGAGTGTTTTCTAAAGGTTTTTTTGTGTTAAACGTATATATTAAGGTACCACAAAAGTTGAATTAGTATAGTTTGTCTACTACTAATGAGTGATTCCTTTTTTTAACATATTTTATGTGAGTCGCTGTGTGTATCTGTGTGTGAGTAGGTGTCTGAGTGATTGTACAGTTGTGTGAGTAGGTGTGTGAGTGGCTGTATGGCTGTATGGGTGTATAAGTGGGTGTTTGAGTAGCTGTGTGGGCGACATAGTGACTGTGTGAGTTTCTGTATTGGTGAGTGAGTGGGTGTGTCAGTGGCTGTATGGGTGGGTGAGTGAGTGGCTGTGGGAGTGTCTGTATGGGTGGGTGAGTGGGTGTGTCAGTGACTGTATGGGTGGGTAAGTTAGTGGGTGTCGAATGGCTTTATGAGTGAGTGAGTGAGTGGCTGTTTATGTGAGTGTTTGGTTAAATGAGTTGGTGTGTGAATGGCTGTATGGAAGAATGAGTGCCTGTGGTATTGGCTGTGTGGGTGAGTGACTGTGTGAGTGGTTATATGAGTGTGTGAATGGATATGTAAGTGGTTATGTGGATGTGTGAGTGAGTGTGTGAGTAATTGTATGGGTAAGTGAGTGGCTCTGTTGAGAGGCTGTATGGGTGAGTGAGTGGTTATGTGATCGGCTGTCTAGGTTAATAACTGGGTGCATCAGTAGTTGTGTGGGTAAGTGTGTGGCTGTGTGAGTGGCTGTATGGGTGAATGACAAGTTGTACGATCAGGCTTTATGAGTGAGTGAGGGGCTGTGTGAGTGTCTCTATGGATAAGTGAGTAGTTGTGTAAGTACTTGTGTGGGTTCATGAATGGGTTTTTGAGTGGTTGTGTGGATTTGTGAGTGGGCGTTTGAGAGGTTTAATGAGGGTGTGAGTGGGTGTGTGAGTGGTTCTGTGGATGATGTCATCACTGATGTCATTTGAGATGTCATCAGTGATTTCACTGACTATGTCATGAGTAATGTAATGTGTGAGGTCATAAGCAGTGCATTGCGGGGGCGTAAGTTAGCTCAGATAACTGTAACTGCTGAATTTCACTGGTTTTGTATGAGTAAAATCTGAGCCTAACTATAATGTCCCTGTAACCTTTGTTTTTTGCAGTGAATTTCAAATTTTGTTATCCCATTACCAAACTATAACGTCCCTGTAACTTTTGTTTTTTAAGTGAATTTGTAAGATTTTTTCAATTTTATTTCCTAACTGTAACCACTAACTTTTAACACTAAGTGTGTGAGTGAGTTCATGAGTGTCTCAGTTTGTGGATGAGTGTCTGAGTAGGTTTGTAAGTAGATGTGAGAGAGTATGAGTGGGGCAATAAGTGGGTATATGAGTATATGAATTGGTCTGTGAATGGGGTTGTGAGTCTCTGAGAGGGTCTCTGAGTCAGTATGTGAGTCTCTGAGTAGATCTGTGAGTAGGTGAGAGACAGTATGAGTGATTCTGTAAGTGGGTGCATGAGTGTCTGACTGTGTGTGTGAGTGGATGTGCATGTCTGAGTCTTCTGTGAGTAAGTGCATGAGTGAATGGGTCTCCGAGTGGCTGTGAGAGTGTCTGAGTTATTCTGTGAGTAGGTGCATGAGTGCCTGAGTGGGTTCTGCTTGCTTTCAGTAGACCTGGGTGGAGCTCACAGAATTTCACTCCATGGAATTCCAGAGTTACAGAAAAACTCTGCCAAATTCCACGGGATTCAGTGAAGTGAGTATTGCTCAACCACCCTTAATAAAGTCCCCTTGGCTGCTGAGGGCCGCTAGAGGCCAAGAACCCCTATTGATGCCACCAGTAAGTCCCCCACAGTGGGATTGCTGAGATCTTGTCAGAGGCCCTGCCCCTTTCTCAACAACAATACAAACGCACCTCCTGGTGCACTACTGGTTGGGGGATGATGTCCACTTGGCTACTGAGGTTCGTTGGAGGCCAAGAACCCCTTATACTGCTACCAGTTAATCCCATACAGTGGGATTGTTGAGGCTTCATCAGAGGCCCCACCCCCTTTCTCAGCCACTCTGCAAATGGTCCTCCTGGCATACTACTGGTTGGGGAATGAAGTTCCCTTGGCTGCTGAGGGTTGTCGGGGACCAAGAACTCCATTGTTGTCACAAGTAACTCCTCCACAGCACGATTGCTGAGACCTCGTCAGAGGCCCTGCCCCCTTTAGTTTGCCTCTTTCTGCTCATTGCTCACCTTTATTTAGCCTCTTTCTGCTCCCTTCTGACCTTTATTCTGCCTCTTTCTGCTCATTTATCACCTTTATTTTTGCCTCTTTCTGCACTTGTTGACCTTTTTCTGCATCTTTCTTTTTGTTTCTGACCTCTATTTGCCTCTTTCTGCTCATTGCTGACTTTTGTTTTACCTCTTTCTACTCGTTTCTGACCTTTATGCTGACTCTTTCTGCTAGTTCTGACCTTTATCCGCCTCTTTCTGCTCATTTCTGACCTTTATCTTTCCTCTTTCTGCTCATTGCTGACCTTTATTCTGCCTCTTTCTGCTTTTTTCTCACCTTTATCTTGCCTTTTTCTGCTCCTTGCTGACCTTATTCTGCCTATTTCTGCTCATTTCTGACCTCTAATCTGCCTCTTTCAGCTCTTTTCTCACCTTTATCTTACCTCTTTCTGCCTGTTTCTGACCTTTATTCTGCATCTTTTTCCCTGTTTCTGACCATTATTTTGCCTCTTTCTCCTCTTTTCCTCTAGACCTCAGGCGGAGCCTCAAGGCCACCGGGTCCCAGCCACCTCCCCGCCTCCCACAGGAGCCAGAATTGCTTTTGCATGCAGGGGCCTGCTGGAAAAGCAGCTCCCTGTGTATGGGAGCAATGTTTTCATCTGTTGGACTACCCTATGAGGCTTAGGGGGTAAGGGAATTCCTACCCTGCCCCCTTCTCTTTTTGTTTTACTTTTGTTTGTGGACATCGGCTGAAGGCGAGTTCCAAGATGGCTGCCAACACTTCCTGGTTGTCTTGGCAGCCAATCAGATTCCACCACGGGGACTGTCAGATTCTCCTAGGATCTGCATCCCTATATAAACAAATTTGGTTTTCCCTAAATTTTGCAAAAACTACTGAACTGATTTACACCAAATTAGAAAAGGGCACTTTTCTGGACCAATATCTACCTTTCTCCCAAATTTGGTGCAATTCCGTTCAGCGGTTCGGACTCTAGCTGTGTTTACAATCCCTATGGGGAACTACATGGGGAAAAAATGTTTTGGGACACCCCCTTTTTCTCGGCTCCCACTTGACAGATCACCCCGAAACTTTCCACACAGCAGCTAAAGTGAGTGGCAAACTACTTTTGAAAAGTTTGTGAAGATTCGTCAAATGGCGCCAATGTTATTGGGAAAGAAAAAATGCTTGTCCTATAGAAACTACATCCTAACTATAACTATCTACTGTCAATCGCCAGTAGGTAGTTATAGTTAGGACCATGTTTCCATAGGAAAATAACTTTGGTGCCGTTTGACGAATCTTCACAAAAGTTTCCAAAAACAGTGCCCTGCTGATTCTAGCCGTGCTTGGAAAGTTTTGGGGTGCTTCGTCAAGCGGGAGCCCAGAAAAATGGGGGTCAAACAAAGTGTGTTTACCATGTTAATTCCCATTGAGATTTTAGACTCGACTACAGCCTCAACCACTGGATGGAATAACACCAAATTTGGCAGAAAAGTAGCTCTTGATCCAGAAAGCGTGCTTTTTTATTTGGTGTAAATCCGTTCAGTAGTTTTCAAGTTATTAAAGGAAATTCAAATTTGTATATCTGGACGGAGCCTAAGCACAGATCTCATGGTGGGATCTGATTGGCTGCCAACACTTCATCCAGGAAGTGTTGGCAGCCATATTGGGACCATTATACAGGATAGCACCCCCCCATTGAAATGCATTGTGGTAGATGGCATGGTTTGAGGGTCACAAAAGGGTTATAACAGATTTTAGTTACAATATAAATCATTTGTTGATGGTACCATACTAAATTTAGGAATTGTGATATGTTCTAAGGTGATTTTACCTGTGAAAAAGCCTTCTGCTGGGATTTCATCAATCATGTTTGAGAGAAAACTGTTTTCACATGATTTTCTCATAGAGGTTATGGAAGGTGCTCCAGAAGCTAAAATGAGAGCATATTTTCTGTAAATTCACACTACCTTTCTCAGCCATATGAAAATGAAGTCTGACATTCTCAGTAAATCATGTACTTCCAACAGGAGCAGCCTGTCAGTTGATTTCCTTGTGTTATGCTGCTGCCTTTCATAGTGTTGTAAAGAACGACAAGAACGCTGACAGTCTTACTTCAGTGGCATAACATAGGCCCCAGAAGCCTCCGCGATGCGGGAGGGCTAGCTCCAGGGGGCCCCCTCAGCACAGTACCCTGTCCTGAGACTTCCTGACTGACTCCCGAGGGAGGCCCCTCCATGCACTTTCCGGGGGCGCCCTCAACGTTCATTACACCACTGTCTTACTTATGACAAAAGTATGGCACACCTTAAGTCATCTTGATTGATTCAAACTGGTAAAACTTAAAACAGTTAATTTACAAAGGAACAAAATGAGAGGGTTCAGTTTGTCATAGAAATTATGGTTACTGCTGTAGAAATCAAAATCAGGACACATTTTAAGTGAGTTCTCTAATATCTTCTTCTATTTTATTAAGACATTCTGACATGCAGACTGAAACATGCACTTTCAACACCAGCAGCAGACTGCCAGTTAACTCCCTGATGATTAGCAGCTTTACTGCAGTAATCTAATGAGCAACTAAAGTGCTAACATTCTGCATTTATGCAGAAAGTGTAGCACATCTGAAAGCCATCTTGATGGGATCGAAACAGAAAACTGAAAGCATTTTCTACTGAGGATACTGCAGTAAATGAAGAAATTAGGGAGCTTCATAACAAATAAGTCTCCCAAGATGGACCACTAGAGAAAAAAGAGCCCAAATATAGCACAAATATCACCCAAATGTAGCCCAAGTATAGCCCAATGACAGAAGTCTGCAAAACACTAAGGGGCTGATTCACAGAACTAATCTGAGATAAAATCCTAAACTTACTACTTTTGGTATTCACAGAAGGCATTTAGTAGTAGTAAAGTTAGGACTCCTAACTTTACTACTACTAAACTGAGATAAAATCCTAAACTTACTACTTTTGGTATTCACAGAAGGCATTTAGTAGTAGTAAAGTTAGGACTCCTAACTTTAATACTACTAAACTGAGATAAAATCCTAAACTTACCACTTTTGGTATTCACAGAAGGCATTTAGTAGTAGTAAAGTTAGGACTCCTAAGGGCAGTGGCAGCACAACGGACAATGGAGGGCAGGGGAAAGGGGGGCTGGGTCAACAAACCTACCATGCAGGAGAGGCTGTGACAATATAAAAGACCATTGAGGGCAGAAGAACGAGACAGTGGCAGTACAACTATACATGCCAACAGACCCGATTGAAGCAGGAGGCTCCCAATGTTTTTAAGCCAAAAAGGACTTTATTTAATCTGTGACCTGCCTAAAATCTTCTCTTTCTCAATGTAAGTCAATGGGGAAAATCAATGCCCCAGGTTTTTTTTTCAAAATCTTCATCTTACCAAGTTCAAAATGTTAGCAAGTAAGGCACATTGGATCACAGAGGGCAGGAGGACTGGGGTAGGGACATGGACTCGGATAACAGAGGGCAGGAGGGAAATGGGCAAGGGCACCAAACTGACCTTACAAGACAGACGGCAGGGGTTGCAGCAGCACAATACAACAGAGGGCAAGCGGAACAGCAGTGCAGTACAACAGACCATGGAAATCAATAGGGAGGGGTCAGGGCCATGCATATGGACAACAGAGAGCAGTGGTGAAAGAGGGAAGGGCAGCAAGCGGGCCATACCGGACAGACAGGAGGTACAGTTGTAGCATAACGGGCCATGAAGGGCAGGAGGGAGGGGGTAGGGGCACGACAATGGTCAATAGAAGGCAGGAGGGAGGGCATAGGGGTCTGCACATGGAAAACAGAGGGCAGGAGGCAAGGGGGCAGGGCAGGAGCAGCAAGCTGACCATGTACAGCAGGCGGGATGGGCACTAGAAGCACAAAACACCACGGAGGGCAACAAAGAGACTATAATGGCATACACACAGACAACAGAGGGAAGGTGGGGGGGTCAAGGGCAGCAAGCCGACCACATAGGGCAGGTAGGAGGGGCTGTGGCAGCACAGAAGACCATGCATGACAAGTGGGAGTGTCAGTGGCAGCACAACGGTCATGGTGGGTGAGTGGGAGGGGGAAGGGGCAGGCACAAAGGACCATGGCAGACAGAAGGGAGGGGTAGGGGCTGGACACAGACAAAAGAGGGCAGGGGATGGGGCTTCACAACAGACCACGCAGGGCAGGCAGGAGGAGCAGTTGCAGAACAATGGAGCAACAAGGGCAGAAGGGAGTGGCAGCAAAATGGATCATGGAGGACAGGAGGGAGGGGATAGGGGATAGGGGCTTGAAACTGTGTCAGGCAGGGTGGATGTGGCAGGGAAAGGCAACAGCCATCTGACCATGCTAGGCAGGTGGGAGGGGCAGTGACAGCTCAACAGAACACTCAAGAGTAGATAGGAGGGACAGTGGCAGGTCTATTAAACATGGTGGGCAAAAAATGAGGGAGCACGGGCATGCACACAGACATCGGAGGGCAGCGGGGAGGAGAGTAGGGGCAGCAAGCTAAGCACAGAGGCTAAGCAGGAGGACAATGATGGAGCATAGAGTTGATCAACAGAGGCAGGAGGTGTGAGCAGGGACATCAAGCCAAATGGAGGGCAGTGGCAGCACATTGGACCATGCAGGGCAGGAGGGAGGAGGCTGGTGCATGGACTCGGACAACAGATGGTAGGGAGGAGATGGATGGGGCAGCAAACTGTTTAGGGCAGGCAGGATGGGCAGTGGCAAAACAACAGCCACATGTGGCTGTAAATGAGGGAGCAGGGTCATGGACTTGGACTATAGATGGCAAGGAGTACGGGGCAGGAGCAGCAAGCTTTGGATGGGGCAGCACAATGTCAGGCCAGGCCTTGTGTACAACCCCCCACGTGCATTGCAATAGGAATCTTGACATAAAAAACCCCTAAAAATTCACTGAAAAACCCCAAAGGTTACAGGGACATTATAGTTAGGAAATAGAATAAAAAAACCTCAGAAATTAAATGAAGAAAACCAAATGTTGCAGGGACAGTATAGTTAGGCTCAGATTTCACTCATACAAAACCAGTGAAATTCAGAAGTTACCAGAACTAACTATAACTTATGTCCCTGCAATGCACTACTTATGACCTCACATATTACATCACTGATGACATCACTGATGACATCATCCAGTGATTCTGAGTGTTTTCTAAATGTTAGTGGTAAACATATATTCTAAGGTACCACAAAAGTTAAATTAGCATACTTTGTGTACTACTGATAAGTGATATTATTTCTAATATATGTAATGTGAGTGGTTGTGTGACTGTGTGTATCCATGTTTGAGTGGGTGTGTGAGTGACTGTATGGGTGTGTGATTGGGTGTGTGAGTAGCTGTATGGGTGAATAAGTGGGTGTGCAATAAGGACAAGCTTGGGGGGCCAACAACTCCTCCTGTTACCTCCAGTAAGTCCCACACAGCGTGATTGCTGAGAGGTCTTCGGAGGTCATGCCCCTTTTCTCCACCACTCTGCAAACGCACCTCCTGGCACACTACTGATTGGGGAATAAAGTCCTCCTGGCTGCTGAGGGGCCCGGCCTTTCCTTTTTTATTTTTCTGTTTTTTATAAAGAAAGGGAGGGGGGCCATGTGGCTCCTTCCCGGGCTTCACCACCAGGGGCCTGCCCCCTTTTTTTTATTTATTCATTTTTTGAAAAGGGAGAGGGGCCATGCAGCCCACTCATGGATTGATTTTGGCCCCATAACCCCATCCCCAGGTACCTGGCCCCTAGTGTGGGTACCCTGGTCCCATTCAGGGCACCCAGACACTTTGGTGGGGACCGCAGGGGGAGCCTGAAGGCGCCCACAGTCCCTGCCGGCTCTACGCATCTTGTGGGAACCAGCATTGCTTTTGGACAGAGGGAGCTGCTGACCATGCAGCTCCCTCTGTCCAGAAGTAATTCTGCTCTGCTTTCAGGAGGCAAGAGCATTTTTAATGCTTTCGCTTTCTGAAAGCAGAGCAGCGTTTACTATGGCTTGGATGGAGTGGTAATGCTCCTGCCAAGCCATAGCAAACTGTAATGTCCCAGGGTTGGGCACCCCGGGACATTGCTGGAGCCGGCACTGGGGCGTGGCGGTCCCCATTGCCATCATGGACACCAGGAGGGGGGCCGCACAGGCCCTCTCATTTTTTGGCATTTGCCCCAGGGAGGTGGTGATTCCCAGGGCTGTGTGGGGGGGTCTGCATACCCCCTGCTTTTTTTTTTTTTTAAATTAAAGCCTTGGGGAGGTGGCGTATTTAAATACGGGAGGTAACTGACCACTTTTGAAACCATGTGAACAACACATGCAATAGGTCAAAACGTGTCATGGAATTATGGAATAATGATGGATTTGTCAGCTGCAATAAAAGGTCCTTCTAGCCGAGTCGGATGGTGTGGCTCTTCCTTGCGCCATTGGATTGAAGCGTGCGTTTTCTATGGAATGTTGTATTGGGTGATGCCTGCATTAAGAGCCTGACACATTGGCAGGGCTTCACTATCAGTGTCAAGTTCGTATGGATTATATCTCTATATGTGCATATATATATATATATATATATACACACCATAATGTCTCTGTAACCTTTGTTTGGTAGTTGGCCCCCAAGGACGTGTTTGGGGCCAACTACCACCCTTGTTACCTTCAGTAAGTCCCACACATCAGGATTGCTGAGAGGTTGTCGGAGGCCATGCCCCCTTTCTCCACCACTCTGCAAATGCACTTCCAGGCACACTACTAGTAGAGGAATGAAGTCCCCTTGGCTATTGATGGTCCTTGAGGGCCAACTACCCCACCTGTTACCTCCAATAAGTGCCACACAGTGGGTTTGCTGAAAGGTTTTCGATGGCCACGCTCCCTTTCTCTACCACTAAAAAGAAAAATGCGCCTCCTGGTGCACTATTAGTTGGCGGATGAAGTCCCCCTGGCTCTTGAGGATCCTTGGGACTCAACTACTCCTCCTGTTACCTCCAGTAAGACCCACACAGCTGGATTTCTGAGAGAACATCAGAGGCCACGCCCCCTTTCTCCACCACTCTGCAAATACGCCTCCTGGTGCACTACTGGTTGGGGGAAGATGTCAACTTTAACTCTGAAGCCCTCAGGAGTAAAGTGTCATTAATTCCCCAACCAGCAGCGCACCAGGAGGTGCATTTGCAGGGTGGTGAAGAAAGGGGGCGTGGCCTCCCAGTCCTATTAGCAAGCCCCCCAATTATAATTAAATACACCCCGGGGAGGTGGTGGTCCGGGTCAGCAGGGGAGGCCGTAAGGCCCTCATTTGCTTTCATTTTTAAAGAAGCCCCAGGGAGGTGGTGGTCCTCATTCAGCACCAGAAGGGGAGGCCCATGCGCCCCCCCTCCTTTGTTAAAAAAATACCCTCATGACCTGACCCATCCGGGTTTTGTAAAAAAATTTGGCAGTATCCGTGGATCCCGCCGAAAATGTAAAAAACAAAAAATGCTTGATTGGCCCGGCAAGAGGCCTAGGGGGTCAGGGTGTTTCTACCGTGCCCTCTTTTCTTTTTTTTTTTACTTTTTTTTCTGGGACTCGGTTCAATCTGAGTCACAAGATGGCTGCCAATACTTCCTGGTTTGAAGTGTTGGCAGCCAATCAGATTTCAGCACGAGAGTGGGAGTAGTTGCGGATCCTCCACGTCCCTATTTATACAACTAGAGATTTCTTTAAATTTCTCTGCAACTACTGAATGGACTTACACCAAATCACAAAAAGGGCACTTTCTGGGCCAACATCTACCATCCTGCCAATTTTGATGTAATTCCGTTCAGCAGTTCGGGCTGTAGCCGTGTCTAAAGTTCCTATGGAAATTAACATGGGGAAGACGTGTTTGGGACCCCCCTTTTTCTCGGACCCCCCTTTGATGGATTTTCAAGACAGCAGCTGAAGGGAACGTCAAACTAGTCCTAACTATAACTACCTACTGGCGACAGCTATATATATATATATATAATATAATAATGGAACTGGAATAATACTATACTACGATCAGACACTAAGGTCTAAGGTCTAATCGAAAGAAAAAAGACACTGGCAATGTACTAAACATATTATAAAGGCAATTTCGAATTTTGCAATGATAATTTATTGAATGTAAAGTAATGAATTTACACCTAAAACCTGACAACTTTTGTAAATATTGTAAATATTCATGTATAACACAAACATACACTACGTTTCCCACAATGCCTCATTATAGGCAATATGTGATTGGTATAAATAGTGAAACAAATGAGGGACTCACTAACCGTGACAAAGGCCTCGCTGGGCTGAAACGCGTTGGTTGGAGCCAGAGAAAGCTAAATAAAATAAGCTTTAAAACTGGAATTTGGTGTGCATCGCATCTTTGGATAAAAATGTATTTAATGGGCTTGGATTCAGCCTCACCGCGATTGCACCCGTCGCCTGAGCGCGCTGCTGAGGGAATCCGATTGTGTAACAAAGTACGGAGCATGCAGCGGCGCCCGTGAGCTTTTGTAGAAACCACGAGGAAAGGAATAATCGCCCTGAGTGTGAGCGCCAGGACCTGGGGTCGGAGGACGCCAGTTGAACGGGAGTCTCCTCAGAGGTGAGTGAATCCACACGCAAAGTGAATGCAAGCCACGAGACGGCTTTAAAGCTGCCAAAATATTGATAACGTTCTGGGAAACCGTCCCGTAAATGATTCGTTTGACAGTTTGAGCCTTTCCAGAAAAGCAAACAGTGACATTATAGCTGATAATATATTATCTGGCACGAGTGAGAAAAATAGTTGAAAGGTTGAAAGATGACATTTAAATACAGAAATGGAAGCACGAAAAGCTAAACGTGCATTGAAAGCAGTATCCATGTTTCAATCTGAGGAGTTAACAGCAGCACACACAACAGGAGAAAAGAATTCAAGGGAGAATCAGGGGCAATCCTTAAAACAACTGATGTTTCAAGTTGAAAGGCTCTACAAAAAAGAAAGAAATAAAAGTTGGGAAATGATAGCCTTGGAGAAGTACATAGAGGTAAAGAGAGTCCCAAGGGGGCTGCATATATTTACTATGCCAACACATCCAGACACAAAAATGGCGCTACTTGAAGAATGGGGACAAAACAACATGGAGTGTTCCATAAACATGATGAGGATTCTCATCAAACACGCCAAAATAGACCTTGATGAAATAATTAAAAATATAGAGGACTTGGAGAAACAAATTAAAGCCTCAACAAACAAAGAGGACGTAATTAAATTGCGCAAAGATATGGAAGCACGTCTAGAGAAATATGAGACTGAAATTGAAGAACGCAAGCAAAGAAAGTTCAAAAGGGATGAGGCGGATTATACACATGGAAGAATACTAACTTTTGCCAAAAGATTCGATGCCATAAAAAGAAATTACCAACCAAATAAATATAGAAGCACTGGGGAACCTTTAAGCGAATCAGATATAAGCAAGGGAGAACAAACTACAATGGATACAATTATGGCAAAGCCAACTTTTTTAGATGAACTGAGGATAATGCATATCGATCAATCAATACAAAGGGGAAAAGGAAGGGAGAGAGGTACATATCGAGGACGTGGCAGAGGGGAAATGGAAACCTAAAAAAATCAAGAAAAACAAGACGAGGGAAACAGAAAAAGAAAATACCCACTGCGCAGCTTGAAGAAGTGATAGAGGAAAACCTAATTGTAAATTTATCTAAATACAACTTATCACATGAAGAAACAACGTTATTGAACAAAGGACTATCCTTCTGTCCGGAAAACCATTTTGACTATACCCAAACGAAAATAGACTTGTACAAATATGTAAGGAAATTGAAACTTGCCAAAGTACATGCCTCAAAAAAGTTTGGAATTGCTACAACACAACTACCAGAAAGCACAGAGAAGGAGACTATTGCATTAACAATTGATCAAATACCAGACTTGCAAAATATGCTGGAATTAATGTTTAATCTAGACGAAGGGAAGTCACAGAACAAGAAATCGTCCAAGACTTACAAATAGAAACCACTAAGCATTCCCCCACCGGCCTAAAGAGAAAATCTAGGTTCTGCCCAGCTATGCCACCTGGAAACAAATTCGACCTTTTCTCAGAAGCAATTACAGAGGAATTGGATAAAATGGAAAAGGTTACACAGCCGAATCGAAAAGAAAATCTGACCTGCAAAGAAAGGAAAGCATTAAAAGACCTAATGGATAATAAAACACTGGTAATTAAGCCTGCGGATAAAGGTGGAAATATTGTTATACAGGACATAGAAGCATACAAAAATGAGGCATACAGGCAACTAAATTACACTTCCAAATACACCAAGCTCCAAAGGAACCATACCAATGAAATGACAATACAGTTAAATGTGAAATTAAAATCCTGGTTTCAAGCAAACCTATTGGATCTGGAGGAATTACAATTTCTGACAAATGATTTGCCAACAATACCCACAATATATTTTTTACCCAAAATCCACAAGTCATTAAAACAGCCACCTGGGAGACCAATTGTCTCCTCATGCAACTCCCTTTATGAAAAGATATCAGAGTATGTTGACCACTTTCTAGCCCATATCGCACAAAGTTTAAACTCCTATATATGCGATACGGGAGATTTTTTAAGAATTCTCACTGGAATAAACTGTCCAGATTACATCATGCCTACAATAGACGTGGTCTCGCTCTATACGTCAATTGAGCACAGTATAGGTTTGAAGGCATGTGTGTACTTTATATATCAGAATTGGAGCACACAAAAATGCTGTTGACAATGATAGAACTGTGTTTAACAAATAACATTTTCCTCTTTGATCATGACCTATATCGGCAAGAGTGCGGAACTGCCATGGGCAGTTCTTTTTCACCAAACTACGCGAATATCGTGATGGGGTGGTGGGAAAAGGAAATAGCCTGGAACACGCAAAACCAAGATCATGTGACTAGTATAATATTATGGGTCACATTTATTGATGACTTGTTTATTATTTGGAACGGTTCAGAAAGAAGTTTCATGGAATATTTTGACACACTGAATGAAAATAACTTAGGCCTAAGGTTCACATGCAATACAAGCACCCAAGGCATTGCATTCCTTGATACCTGGATATACACTGAGGGGGACCAAATTCACTCCACCTTGTACCGTAAGGAAACGTCAACAAACAGAATATTGCATGGGAGAAGCTTTCACCCAAAGTCTCTTTTAGAAAGTATCCCTTACGGAGAATTTACAAGAATGAATCGAAACTGCTCAAAAGAAAATGACGCAAGAGAGAAAATAAAGGAAACATCATTAAGATTAAGATCACAAGGATACAATGAAACTACATTATGTAAGGGCAGACCAAAAATATTAAAGAAGGCACAAACTGAACTCTGATTACCAAAAAGGAGAAAATGACATCAGATAAAGAACAACAGAAACCGCCAAGATGTATCCTAACATACAGCAAAGAAAGTGGACTCATTACAAAAAATATCCAAAAATATTGGCACCTGATAGCCAATGACCCAGACATTGGCTCCTTACTTGGACCACGACCTATGATAACTTACAGGAAAACTAAATCAATAAAGGATTTAATTGTACGAAGTCACTTTCAACAGGAAACACCAATGAATTGGTTACACCAACAACAACAGGGATTTGTAAAATGTACTACGTGAAAGGCATGTAAAAGAGGAGAGAACCGAAAAAAGATACTGGACTTCCAAGGCAAGACAATTGAGATTAAACAAACCATCACCTGCACAACAAAGTTTGTAATATATGTTATCCAATGCAACTGTGGCATGCAATATATAGGAAGTACTATATGTATGCTCAAAAAAGAATCCTTGAACATATTCGAGCTGTAAAAAATAAGGACACTTCTTATGCAAAGGCAAAACACATGATGGTGTGCCAAAACAGTGACTGGAGAGCAATGCGTTTCTTTGGAATCCACACCATACAAAACCATGAAAGAGGTGGTGACAGAATCAAGAAACTACGCCACTGAATCAAGATATATAATCAGATTAAGAACCAAGACCCCTCATGGGATTAACAATGATGAGGAGCTATTTGTACATCTGGACCCATTGAAACCCTGAAAAATAAAATAGGAACCAAAATGAAAGACACTGAAAAGGGAACTAATCCCCAAAAATGGAACTGGAATAATACTATACTACGATCAGACACTAAGGTCTAATCAAAAGAAAAAAGACTCTGGCAATGTACTAAACATATTATAAAGGCAATTTCGAATTTTGCAATGATAATTTATTGAATGTAAAGTAATGAATTTACACCTAAAACCTGACAACTTTTGTAAATATTCATGTATAACACAAACATACACTACGTTTCCCACAATGCCTCATTATAGGCAATATGTGATTGGTATAAATAGTGAAACAAATGAGGGACTCACTAACCGTGACAAAGGCCTCGCTGGGCTGAAACGTGTTGGTTGGAGCCAGAGAAAGCTAAATAAAATAAGCTTTAAAACTGGAATTTGGTGTGCATCGCATCTTTGGATAAAAATATATATATATATATCAGTATCAATCCTGCTCTCCCAAGGATGAAAGGAGGCACCGGCAACCAGGAATCTGTAAAGGTATTAATTTTAGGCAGAAATTGACGCTGGACGACGCGTTTCGGTGGACACAGCCACCTTGATCACATAGCGCAGCCGCCATTTTCAGGCTCTTAAGTACCACTTGAAGAAGCATAGCTAAGAGTGGCCACAGAAAACATACTCAGCATTAGGCAGCGACAAACAGTGGAGAAGTCTTAATTATCATGAAATGTCAGTACAAATGTCAGTACAAAGCACAATTAATTAGACTGATCATTATGTAGCATAATAGATAAACAAACACTCAAAAACCAATAATAATTGTGACAAAGTAATATACAGTGCAGAGTGTTATAATTGATCTAAGCAAATCCATGCAGATACAATCTAAGACACACTCTGCCTGTGTCGAAAACTGAAGAGGACACAGTAGGCGGCATATCACAAGCGTTAGTCACATGGGATATTCATGTTATAGGGCATATTGCCATTGTCGCGAGTTAAAGTTATTGCACAGCTAAATAAATATATAAGACAAAGAAAGGACATGCCAACTGAGCCTCTCATTGTTCTCTTGATGCAAACTTATTTAAAACAGTGGTGGTGAGTGCATGGAATGAATATTGATCCTCAAAGCAAACCCCTACATAATTGAAAGTGACCTACAGAGAAAATTCTGCATGTGGCTAAAAACACTAGAACAAAGCTGAGAGGATGTGGGAAGAATTTCCAGAAATTCATGGAAAATGGTTGTTACAAACGCATGTACATTTCTTCATCCGAGTTCAGACCTTTAGGGATCTTACTGTTCAGCATAATTATGTACGGGGACTCGAGTCTGCGCAACTTTTGCTCCCTATTGTGACTGGGGACAGAATCAATGACAAAGTACACCAAGTCACTGCTGTTGCCCCCATGGGTCTTGTTGATATGTCGTGCTAGAGGGTATGTTTTGTCATCCTTTGTGATTGCACATAGGTGTTGTAGGATCCTTACATGTACCGTGTGCTTGGTGCTACCTACATATACCTTGGGACAAGAACACTGTAGCACATATACCACAAAGTCGCTTCTGCAGTTGTAGGAGTGATGGATCTTGAGGGAAGTGTTATGCAGTGGGCTGTGGAACTCACTCCTATTTTGGCCAATGGTGCAGGCCTTGCATTTGTTACATTTGTGAAAACCAGGGGAGGATGTAAGCCACGAATCCGATTTGACCATCTCAGGACTGCTAGTACACAATTCTCCCCTCATTGATTTAGCCCGCCTAAAAGAGAGGAGTGGATGTTTAGGCATGGATAGTCCGATAATCAGGTCACTACGTATCAGATTCCAATGTGAATGGAGATGTTCCTCACTCTCTGATGGTATGTGTTGTAACCCGTAATCATTCTCACAGTACCCTGAGTGTCAGCTTTGCTCTTTTTCTCTTTGAACAATATGTATATATAAATATTTACTGAAAAAACCATAGGTTTCAGGGACGTTATAGTTAGAAATTAGCATTTAAAAAACCTTAGAAATTCTCTGAAAAAAATGCAGGTTTCAGGGACGTTATAGTTAGTTGGACATTTCCCTCATACAAAACCAGAGAAATTCGGACGTTATAGTTAGTAGAGCTAACTATAACTCGCGCCCCCGCAATGCACTGCTGATGACATCATATTACATCGCTCATGACATGGTCAGTGACATCACTGATTACATCACTGATGACACCTCAATTTGCATAGCCCCGGGAAGGTGGTGGTCCCCGGGGCTTGGGGGGGCCCGTGAGGCCCCCCTAATTTACTTTGAAGCCCCGGGGAGGTGGTGGTCCCTGGAGTTTGGGGGGCCTGTGAGGCCCCCCTTATAATTATTATAAGCCCTGGGGAGGTGGCGGTCCCTGGGGCTTGGGGGGGCCAGCAAGGCCCCCCCCACATTTTAAATTTGAAAGCCCCGGGGAGGTGGCGGTCCATGGGGCAGCGTGGGGGGGTTGGGACCCCCACCCATTAATTAACAAAGCCCCGGGGAGGTGGTAGTCCCCGGGGCTGCAGGGTCCCCACGGGCCCCGGCTATTTAATTTTGGCATTGCCTCCGGGACCTGGCCCACCTGGGGGCTCATTAAAATGAAGCGCGGGAGCCCGCGCTTCATTTATTTTTATTTTCTCTGCAGGATTCGCGACTTCAGCATGAATTCTGCTGATTCTGTTAAAAAAAATGCTTTTTTTGGCTCTGGGGGTCCTTGTGGGACCCCCTGATTAGGCCTAGGGGTCAGGTTGTTTCTAACTTGCCCCCTTTTCTTGTTTTTCATCTTCTTTTTTCTCTTTTCTTGTGACTCGGTTCTACCGAGTTACAAGATGGCTGTGAACACTTCCTGGTTTGGAGTGTTGGCAGCCAATCAGAGTGAAGCTCGTGCCCGGGAGGGTGCACAGAACCCTCCTCGGTGCTCAGATATCGATATTTTTCTTTTTCTAATTTCTCAGGAACTACTGAACAGATTTACACCATTTAACCAAAAGGGCTCTTTCTAAACCAAGACCTACCTTTTTGCCAAAATTGGTGTAATTCCGTTCAGCAGTTCGGGCTGTAGCTTTGTCTAAAGTTCCTACGGAAATTAACATGAGGAAAATGTGTTTTGGGACCCCCCTTTTTTCTCGGCCCCCGCTTGACGAATCACCCCGAAACTTTTAAGACAGGAGCTGACCGGAGCGCCCCACTAGTTTTGAAAATTTTGCGAAGATTCGTCAAACGGCGCCAAAGATATTGACAAAAGAATAAATGCTATTTGAATAGAAACGAGGTCCTAACTATAACTACCTACTGGCGACCGCCAGTAGGATATATATATATATATATATATATATATATATATATATATATATATATATATATATATATATATATATATATATTGTTGACCACCAGGAGGTTATATATTACCTACTAGCAGTCGCCAGTAGGTAGTTATAGTTAGGACCTAGTTTCCAAAGGAAAAACATTTTTTGACTTGCATATAACTTTGGCGTAGTTTGACCAATCTTCATGAAATTTTCACAAAAAAGTGTCAAGGTAGGTTCCGTGTGTCATGGAAAGTTTGGGGGTGATCCATGCAGTGGGGACCGAGAAATAGGGGCGCAAATAAAGGGTGAGTTTGTAATGTTAATTCCCATAGGAATGCGTTGTCGAACCTACAGCCCGAGCCGTGGGACGGAATTACACCAAATGTGGCAGAAAGGTAGATGTTGTTATGCAGATTGTGATTTCAGTCATTTGGTGCAAATCCGTCCAGTAGTTTTTGAAAAATATAAGCTGCAAATTATAGATATATATCTGTCCATGGATATTTTGCATTGGTTTCGCAAGGAATCACAAATGCGTGTGCCATCGGGAATGCTCTGATTGGTTGGGCACAACCTGAACAGAAAGTTGTGGCCACCATTTTATCATCCGGGAATAGTTCCCGTGGCTGAAAATTTGCAACCGTCGCAGGGACTTTGCGACTATCACGAAGTCATCTCAAATATTGGTGGAAATATGAAAATAAATATATATATATTTCTATAATATTTGTAAACCAAAGCACTCGAAATAGGAAATTGCACAGTCCAAACAGACAGGCTTGTAAGGCGCACTGTTCCTGTTTATTATAACGCATGAACCAACAGATATTCTTCTGATTCAGACGGTATACAACTTTGTAATCTTTGTGGATGAACATCCAACATGTGTTTCATCACTTCGTGACTTTTTCAAGGCTTTTGAGAATACAAGTAATCAGCTGTTCCTGTGAAGATGGATTAATCCAGTAATAGGTTGTGGAATGGTCTCTGTTGGTATACAGGAAGAGTATATTTTGTAAGAAGGCGGCTGGTAATGGCACTACATTTGATCTCTAAGAATATAAGACGGTAGCCGAACGTACAGTAAAAGTAAAACCAGAAATCTAGTATTCCAATGGTGCCGGGGAGTGAAGAAAAGGTTAGTAAGCAAGATACAAGAACAAGTGTAGTGAGATTCAAAGTAAAATAGTTCTCATAAGGTGACAGGAGTCCATGGTAAGCTCCTGTGAGGAAAAAAGAAGATGACGACAGCCAGGCGTAGTCCTGGTATGGCTCAGCTCCTCCAAGAGTGTATAAATATTTGTACACACTTGCCGGTCACTATCACAGACTTATGTATCACATATCCATTAAGACACTCATGCACCCACTCACATACACACTCACATACTTATACATACAGTCACATACCCACTCAGATACTCATGCACCCACTCAACATACTCATTCAGGTACTTATGGACCCACTTATAGACTCACTCGGAGAGTGACGCACCCATGTGCAGACGCACTCAGAGGCTCATGCACCTACTTAGAGACTCAGTCACAGACTCATATGTACAGTCTCATACCCACTTAGAGACTCTTACACCCACTACAGACCCACCTGGGCACTCATGTACCCACTCATAGACCCACGCAGATACTAACGCACCCACTTACGGCACACTCGGAGAGTCACACACCCATGTACAGACCCACTCAGAGATCCACACACCCACTTACAGACCTCATTCACACACTCACCTATATACTCACAGACCCACTGAGACACTCAGACACACGCTCACAGATCCAATGAGACACTCATACACCCACTCACACACCCATACAGTCACTCCCACACTCAATCACAGACCCTCTCAGAGACTTAGGGACTCAGTTAGTCACTCATATACTCCGAAAATCACTCACACACTCACTCACAAACTCACTCAGATATTCATGCACCCACTCACTCACCCAGTCAAGGCTCATGCATCCACTCACAGTCCCAGCCAGACATTCACCCTCCCAGTCACAGACCCACTCAGACACTCATGCAAGCACCCATTCACTCACCCACTCAGAGACTTATTCTCTCACTCACAGACCCATTGAGACACTCATACACACACTCACAGATCTACTCAGACACTCATACATCCATTCACAGACCCACTAAGACACTCACACATCCAGTCACTCACGCTGCCAGTCATAGACCCACTGAGAGACTCATGCACTCACTCTCAGATCCACTCAGATACTCATGCACTTACTCACTCACCCACTCAGACACCCACTTAGGTGCTTATGTATCCACTCACAGATTCAGTCAGACAGTCATATACTTACTTACAAATGCACAAAGGCACTCATACACCTACTAACAGATTGAGTGAGAGACTTACGCAACCAATCACAGACCCATTGTAATACTGATGCACCCACTCATAATTGTACAGAGGCAGTCACACATTTCATTACAGAAGTATTGATAGACTGATGCATCTTTTCAAAGATCCTCTCAAATACTTATACAGTGAATGAGAGAATTAGTGATAAAGTGATGCATGCAGTTATAGATTACGGTAAAAAAGTTATGCGCTGTGTTATAGAGATGTTAAGGGAGTTGTACATGCTATTATATAGTAATTTAGATACTAATGTGTGGTTATAATCCATTTAGCAGTTATAAGTTTTGAATGTGGTGGTGGCTATTGAATTTCTGCATTTGTTTTGTCATTTTGCAACGTATTTGAAGCGATCGTGGCTACTGATATCATTGCAATGCCTGGCGTCACCGCGAAAATGGAAAATAGTCTTTGAAGACGAGTTTTCTGGAATTTCACTACAAAAATATGAGTTTCAACCGTACACTAATAAAGCTCTACTGTTAAATATACTGTAGAATGTGTCTATATATATGTTTTACACTTTGTACAAACCACATGCTCTTCGCGACTACCGACGGCACCACGATGACGTCGGTAGTCGCAAAAATAAATATTTTTTGTAAAGGTGGTTTTCTCCTAAATTGATCACAGAAAGAAAAGTTAAAACAATATCTTACTAAATATTTAGACTTAAACTTTATTTAAAAAATGTCTAAGTGTATTTTTCAGTATGTGAAATACATTTACTGATCACAGATTCTCCACAGTAAATGCGACAATGTTGTGTCGACTCAAAATATTGTTAAAAATAAAACCAGTTATTAATGCACCTTCTGATAAACACATACCAAATCAAAAATGAGTGATACATAATATAAATATTATATACAATAAACAATTATTGAAAGAAAATACGAAAATCACTTTAAAAAAATGGATGTTACAATTAAGAAATGGAATTGAAAAAAACCTTAGAAATTTACTGAGAAAAACAAAGGTTACAGGGACGTTATAGTTAGGAATTAGCATTTAAAAAACCTTTGAAATTCACTGAAAAAACCAAAGGTTACAGGGGCGTCATAATTAGGAAATAGAATTTAAAAAAAACATAGAAATTCACTGAAAAAACCAAAGGTTACAGGAGCATTATAGTTAGGAAATAGAATAAAAAAACCTTAGAAATTCACTGAAAAAAACAAAGGTTACAGGGACGTTATAGTTAGGCTGGCATTCCACTCGTTCAAAACCAGAGAAAGTCAGCAGTTATAGTTAGCTGAGCTAACTATAACTCGCGCCCCTGCAATGCACTGCTTATGGCCTCACATATTACATAACTCATGACATGGTGAGTGACATCCCTGATGACATCACTAATGACATCTCAAATGACATCACTGATGACATCACTGATGACATCATCCACAGAATCTCTGTCGTACCGACTCACACCCCAATATAACCTTTCATACACCCACTCCAACTTCCACACTAACATTCTCAAAACCATTGACACAGCCTTACCCGTACTTACACACCCACTCACTGATTCATAGGTCTACACACCCTCCCACTCAGTTACCCATACAGCCACTCATATACCAACTCACTCACTAATACATCCACTAATATAGCCACTCATGCACCCACTCATAAACTGTCAGTCACTCATAGAGGTACTCACACACCTACTCATAAACCTACTCACTCACCTATAGAGTCAGTCACACAGCCATTTACTCACCTATACAATTATACACATACCCACTCACGTATTCATATAGATAATAGCACATACTCACTCACCCATACTGCCCCTACCACACGTACTCACTAACCCATAAAGCCACTATCACAATCCCTCACTGTTAGACTTGGCATCTTTGGTGTGGTTTCCCCTGACTTTTTTGCCTCTACCTCCTGTATATTTGATGCTGTGCTGGATTTAGTTTTTGCTGGCTTAGATGCTTTGGGCACTTTGCCACTGCTGATCAGTGTCAAAGTGCAAATGCTCTCTGTATAAATTACTGTTGCGATTGGTTATCCATGATTGGCATATTTGATTTTACTGGTAAGCCCCTAGCAAAGTGCACTGAGTGTGCCAGTTCCTGTAAATCAAATGCTACTTGTGGGCCTGCTGCACTGATTGTGCCACCCACATGAGTAGAACCTGAAAAGGTATCTCAGACCTGCCACTGCAATGTCTGCACACAGTTTTAAACTGCCATGTCGACCTGGCAAGTGCACCCACTTTCCAGGCCCTAACCCTCCCTTTTCTTACATGTAAGGCACTCCTCAGGTAGGCCCAAGGTACCCCCATGGGCAGGGTACAATGTATGTGAAAGGTAGGACATGTACTGGTGTGTGTGACATGTCCTGATAGTGAAATACTGTCAATTTCGTTTTTCACTATTGAAAGGCTATCTGCCGCACAGGCTAACATAGGAAATACTTTGTAAGATCTTACAAGTATAACTTCCCATTGGGACACGATAGAGGAATAAAGTTTAGGCTCTCTGAACTCAGAATTTAATAACACATCTTTTAGTAAAGATCGTTTTTAAATAATGTTTTTGAAAATGTCACTTTTAGAAAGTGGGCATTTTCTTGTTTAACCATTCTGTGTGCCTCTGCCTGATTGTGGATTGACTGGCTGGTTTTGGAGTGACAGGGGCTGGGGATTTGTATTCACTGTAGACAGCCACTGGGGGGTTGGGGTGTGCCTGGCCCTTCCTGGATGACTCAGAGCTGAGCTGAATAGGCCTTGGCTGCATTTAGAGTAGTGGGATGAGTTTACGTTGCACCTGAATAGGGTCTGTCTCCCTTGCACAATGCTGGAAGGAATTCTTCCCTTGTGGTCATACTGCACCAGTGAGGACAGAACTGGTTTGGACTGGGCTCAAAGATCCTGGCACAAAGAAGAACAAAGACAAAATGGGGTATAAGTAGTGGACCTTAAACCCCAGAACTTTAGATCACTTCTGGACTCAAGAGGAACCTTAGCCAAGGAGAAGAGCTGGAGACCTGTGAGGAGGAGTACTGTCCCTTTGCTGTGTGCTGTGTGGGGTTGGCCTACAGTTGCTGCTTCTGCCAAGGAAAGGACAAAGACTGGAACTTTGCTGAGAAACCTGCTTGAAGAAGAATCTCCAAGGGCTTGTGTATGCTGATCTCCTGTTCTGAAATCTCAGGGACACAAAGACTTTACCACCAGCTCCCCTGAACTCCATTACTGGGAGTACTGACCTACCAGGAGGTGCCTGTTCCAGTTTTGGGAGGTTGTTCCTGCTGTTGGGAGATGGAAGAAACTTAAAAGAAGCAAGAAAAGCTATCTCCGATGCCAGCAGCGATGCCGCTGTGACACCGCGACCTGCACCGAGGCCAGGGGCACCGTTCATGAAGTGCACGATGTACCGCCCGGCATGCACCGCAGCTCCGACGCCCCTTGATGCCTGCCGACGCCTGCAGTTATCGGCCTTCCCGATGCCAGTGCTCGCACCGACTCTGTCACTGCCAGCGCCTGTATCCAGTTATTGCGGCGCTGATAACTGCAGAGGGTGACTCCACAAACTTGCTGACTTTGCATCGCTTCACCGGAACCAATGCCTCACTGTCGACGCAACCAACTTCCCCTGTCCTGGATTCGACATGTTGCCTCCTCACGTACACGATGCCTCGCCTCCCCTGTGGCAGCCAGGGAGCTGGCCTGGACCTTGGCACTGACACCTCGCCTCCCCGACCGCGTGCATCGTCAAAGACTTTGTTTTCCAAGGCAATGTTTGTTTGGGGTCAGTGTGAATCTGTGCCTGACACCACGCACCTCGCGGTCGGGGCAGTACTTTGGATTTATTGTTGTTACGAAGTCAAAATAGCCCCAGGTGGAGCTATTTGTTTTCTACTAGCTTTATTTTGGAAATAACTGTTTTTAAGTGCTATTTTATTACATGTATGTTGGATTTTTGTCGTTTTGATCATGTTGAGTTTAGATAAAGATACTTTATTTTTCTAAACTGGTGCGGTGTCCATTTGTGGTGTTTTTCACTATATTACTGTGTGTTTTGAGAACAAATTCTTTACACATTGCCTTTGGGATAAGCCTGTCTGCTCATGCCGAGCTACCAAGGGGGGTGAGCAGGGGTTATCTAGAGTGTGTATCCCCCTTACCCTGACTAGAAGCAAGGGTCCCTACTTGGACAAAGGTGCATACCTCTGCCAACTCGAGACCCCCGGTTCTAACACTCACTCACACATACAATCACTCATATACTCCAACACGCTATATTGCCTTTCACATATCCAGTTACTCACCCATATACCACTGACACATCTATTCACTCACCGACACAGCCATACACACACTCAGTCACTTATACAGCCCTTTACTTATACACTCACTAACCCATATAGCCACTGACTCACCCACTCACTCATCCATGCAGGCAGTCACATACCCCCTCACCCGCCCACACAGATACTCATACACCCATACAGGTACTCAGACAACCAATCAATCACCCATACAGCCACTCACATACCCACTCACCAACCCATACAGCCACTTAGACAACATCTGAAAGACTGATACAGACATTCAGACAACCTAGTCAGTGACCCATACATTTACTGAGACACCTAATCACTCACTTATACAGTCAGTCACGCACCCGCTGAATCATCGATACAGGCACTCATACACCCACTGGTTCATCAATACACCTTGGTATATATATTTAACACTCATAAACATTTTAAAAACACTCACAGTCATTGGATGATGTCATCAGTGATGTCAGTTGAGATGTCATCAGTGATGTCATCAGTGATGTCACTGACCATGTCATGAGTGATGTAATATGTGAGGTCATAAGCAGTGCATTGCGAAGGAGTGAGTTATAGTTAGCTCAGCTAACTATAACTGCTGACTCTCTCTGATTTTGTATGAGTGAAATGTCAGCCTAACTATAACGTCCCAGTAACCTTTGTTTTTTTCAGTGAATATATATATTTATTTATATATACACACATACGCGTACGTACATATATATTTATATTTATTTGCATAAAATGTCATCGTTTATCTTGCTCTTTAAATATATATATATATTTGCCTTGTCCAACATGCAGTTTGAGCCACCACAAAAAATGTTGCCAAATAAGGGGAATCCAATTGTACCCTAGAAAAATGGAAAGAAGAATTTTTGAATGATATGGTGGCAATAGAAGCAGGAAGGATGTCTGTTGAATGATGTAAAGGCATAATTCTTTATTGTCTGAGATTGGATGCTCCGGAAATATTTAGAACCCTACCAAAAGTGGAGGCATCTGATGAAGAAGATGCGTATGATGATTATGAGGAGTCACTTTTACGTTTAGAAGGGTATTTTAAACCCACCACTGGTATCATTGTATGGTGTATTAGAAGGATACCATTTTTATACACAGAGGCAATGTGAAAAGGAGTCATTTGATAAATTTTTGACAGCATTGAGTGGTTTATCCATTACCTTTGAATTTGAAGTTGCAACTAATGAAATGATATGAGACCAGTTAATGGTGAACCCATGTAATAAAAGAATTCAGGAGACACTATGGGTTATGGGTAATCCTTATTGAAGCATGTGCTCTTACAAATGGAAATAGAAATGACAATCTAAAAAGTAAAAGTGTGTTTTCTAAGAAAAATTGTTACCAATGTGGCAGGACCTTACACTTAGCATCGCACAAAGGATGTCCAACCATCGAAAGAAATTGCAACTCACGTGGCAAGTTTGGTCATTACTCTAAAGTATTTAAATAGGGAAGACATGCCGCAGGCCTTAGAGTGGCACAAGTATCTGATTCCACACAGGTGCAGAACACCCATGAGGTGATAGTTGCTTCTCAAGCACTGAATATGGTTTTGGTGGTGCAGAACAAATCCTTGGATATTGGCAAGTTGAAATTTAAACCACCTATGTTTGCAATGAGAATTCTGGATATTGACTTGGAAGTATTGGTTGACTCAGGATCTCCTTTGTCAATAATAATGAAGGAAAAGTTTGATGAGTTATTTGCAAATAAAAATATAAAAGTTGAAGAACCTAATGTTAGAGCAGTTTCTTTTGAAGGAAATGTAATTGACTTCATAGGATGTTACTCATCACTTATTGAATTTAAGGGAGGAAAATCAGTAATTAAGATATACATCACAAACATAGTTTGTGTTTTCGAATGGCAAGACCAAAATCTTTTAAAAATTGTGCTAGGTCCCGCCTCTCAAGATCCAGTCCTATCTATTGGTCAACTGTGCATGAAAGAACAGATATACCAGTTTTATTCAAAGGTGTTCAACACAAGTTTAGGGAAGTTGTAACATTATGAGCATAGAACCCAACTAAAAAAACAGTGCTCTATTGAAACAAAAGTTAAGAGGGGTGCCTGTAAATGTCCGCAAAGAGTTCCAGGATCTTCTTGATTATTTACTGAAAGATGACATTATTGAAGAAGTGGAAGCATCGGATTGGATAGCTCCAGTGGTACTGTCCAAGACGAACAATGGAAAACTGTGTTTGTGAGTTGATTTAAGGGACTTAAATGCCAACATTGTAATTGATACACATCCATTGCCTAAAATAAGTGAACTAATTGCAAAGTTTTTTTCAACTCTAGATTTAAAACATACCTATCATCAAATTGAACTATCTAAGGAATCCAGAGCACTGACAATTTTTTTTAACACCATTTGATTTGTACACATTTAAATGTATGCCATTTTGACTGGCATCCGCCCCATTGGTCTTTCAGCGTGTTATGTACCATATGTTCAAGGATATGGATGTTTCCTTCAAGTGCTCCCAAGATGACATCCTCGTATTTCTAAAGAATTTGGAAGAGCATAACTCTAAGTGTTTGACCATTTGCATGGAAAAGGGTTAGTTCTGTCTCCTGAAAAACGCAACCTATTTTGTGCCCAAGTAGACTATCTAGATCATTTTATTTCTGAAAAGGGGACTATTCCCAAAAGGTCTTTAGTACGTGCAATTTTTGAGGCAACTTCACCTGATAACAAGGAGAAACTTTTGTCCTTTATTGGATTATGTGAATCCTATTCTAAATGTGTACAAAATGTCCTTACCTTGATGGAACCTTTGAAAAATCTGTTGAGAAAAGGCGTCGAGTACCAATGGCATGATGAACAAAAAGTTGTATTTGAGAAAGTTAAAAATCAGACCATTTCTGCTCCAACTTTTAAGCCATTCTCTGTAGGAAAAGAATGTGTTATTAATGTGGATGCAAGCTCCTATGGGTTGGGCGCTGTTCTTTCCCAAAATATAGCCAGCAATGATAGTTAGTTGGGTGGTAGAATATGCTTTAAGAACACTTAACAATGCTGAGAGAAGATATGCACTCATTGAAAGAGAGTTACATGCATGTGTATAGGCAGTGAATTATTTCCGTCATTTTGTGTGGGGAAGTAAATTCATCCATCAAACTGATCATAAACCTTTGGTTTCCATTTTGGACCTAGGGGCTGGTCTGTCTGATATAGCAAGTTTGTGTTCTAAACTGAAAGAGTAATGTTTTGAGGTACATGTGTTCATGGAAAATTTAACTGTACTGCTGATTGTTTGTTACATCTCCCTTATGTTTTGGAAAATGATATTGAGGATGAAATGTATATTGTTGCAAGTGTTGGTGAAGTATGATAAGTAATAGAACCAAAATTAACTGCAGAGATTTGGAGATCAGAAGACGCCAAAGATCATATACTTAGTCTGGTTAAAAAGTATGTTAATGAAGGATGGCCACTTGTCAAGACTTTTGATAAGGAGTTGCAGCCCTTTCATCAAATGTCTGGTGAATTGAGTGTGAGTAATGAGCTAGGTATTAGAAATGAGAAATGTATTCCCCCTGAGGGTGTCCTTCACATTATTCTTAAAATCAGTTATTTTCATCGCAGGGCAAAGTCGGCCTTGAAGATCTTATCGAATTGAATTTCTGGTGGCCGCGCATGGGCTCTAAGGCTGAATGCTTTGCGAGAGAGTGTGAAACGTGTAAATTCAGGCAAATGTGCTAAACCCATGTTTCCTGTAAAATGGTCAGAGGATCCCTGGCAAAAAGTAGGACTGGAAATGTGGGGCCATTACGTAAACTTCCCAATTTTTTAAAGTTTGCTTTAGTGTTAACCCTTTCCGTGCTCATGATGAGCTCAGCTCATCATGCTGCGCGGTAGCGCTGTGCGCATGACGAGCTGAGCTCGTCACGACCACACCCGCGATCGGAATGTCCAGCATAAGAGCGGAATTCCGATCGCGGTCAAGGGGTTAAGTTGTTTATCACTCAAAGTGGCCGGAAGTGGAATTTGTTGAAAACGTCAGCAAGTCCATTGTTATTGACTGTTTGATGGAAGTCGTCAGCAAAGAGGAGTGTCCTGAAACCTTTGTAACCGATAATGGGGTTCAGCTACGATCAAGAGGAATGAGTACATTTTTGTATGCTCATGGGATATCACCTAATTCCCTAATCCATGTGAGCCCCTTTGTGTGGCTTAAAGGTAGACAAACTGTTTCTGAGATATGCCCTTGGTAGTTACAGATTAAAATTGCTGTGAGAAGGCCTATGATTCAAGGTAGATGAATGTACAGTGGCCAACAGAGTGATACAATATCAGTTGAAGTCTAAAAGTAATATAGTCTAGGGAAGGCTCTTGGCAACGGTCTTATCTCTGATCAGAATCCTTCAGTGAGACACAGTCTTATTGGAAGAATAATGAGTTCTGGAGCAGGAAGGCTAATAAAGCCAACAATGAAGAAGCCATCTGTGCGCCCGGTCCTAGACTTTTGCTAAAATCTCTGACCATATGAACCAGAACATGGTCTGTCAAAAACAGAGAAGTTATAATGGCTGCAGAACAAATCCTCCCCTCTCTCCTGTAAAAAATATTTCCCCCGCACCTCCAACATTTCAAACGCTTGGTCCAATTTGACAATAGAGTATCCGTACACCTGAACAATCAAAAAATGACAGTGAAACTGAGTGCTGGAGACAGTTCACTTCTTGTAGAAAGATCACAACCATCTTGTGAATACAGTAGAGACCTGGATCATGATATTTGGATTTGCCTGTTTCAGACACTGGATACTACATCGAAAGCCCTTGCATTCCAATCAAATAAATTCGATCTGTAAATTGAAATTTTCTTTGTTGGAGTCTCAAGCACATTTTATTACTGCCATTGACTCACGCTTTAAGAATATGCACCTGATGATAAAAGAATTACATAGCGAGTTCACTATCCCTTCATTCACTCGTAACCAGAATTACAATCAGAACCAGAAATGACCCTGCAGCCCCATTGTAGAAAAATTGCAGGAATTCCCTATCATTCTGTTGAGAAAGTCAAATCCATTAAGGTCTAGTTCCTCCCTATTACAACTAACAGCCATCTTGGGCTTCCTCCATCCGCAGAGCCCAAAAAACTGCTACATCAAAAACGTTTTCAACCACTTTTTCAACCAACTCCATCTGAGCCCCAAGTTCCACCAAAGCTGTGTATAGCAGTTGAAGTGCACAAAGGTCAGGGCCATGCAGACAACAGTGGGTACGAATTGCTTAATCTTATTGAGCCTATACCACTCACAAAAGCTCTATAATTTTCTGAAACATCGAGTCTCTCAAACAAAAGCTTAGCACCAAACTCTCCTGTTGAAGCCACTGTCTCCTTCAGAAGCAAATGGAAGAGAATAAGAAAACAAAACAATAAAAGGGAGAAAAATGAGAATGCTAAGAAATTAAGAGAAATAACTCCCACAATTTTTCCTATATTTAGGAAAACATGAAGAGTCCCTGCTGACACTGAGCCCCAAGAGAATATAATCACTTCAGCTGGCCTAGAGCAAGCACATGCCAAACAACTGCATACGTCCCTTCAACAAGGGAAGCACTCAACCGACATGATAGATTCTCTGGATCCAAATAAAGCCCAATCCCACGTGCATATATCTTCACAATCTCAAACGTCTAAAAACACGTAATATCCTACCTCTGCATCCACAAAGTTGAAATGACCTTCTCAAACTATGACCAAGGCTCAGCCAATCACAGGGCACCATCAAACATCAGCAGTAAAACTGTCAGACCCGTCGCGCAGCAAGAACGTGCCTCAAAGGACCTCTTTCATGAGTACTACTCAGGCTCTTATAGTTAGTCAGCAACAACCAAATCAATCAAATCATTTTGAAATCAAGACTCTAGCAAACTTTGTCACTTTTCAAAAGCTTGTACCTAACGAGGCAAACCGTAAGGAAGATACTGAAACTATATTTGAACCGCAATATAAATTGCGCAGTAGCAGTGACATTTCAAATAGCTGTAACATTCTGAGATTTCAAGGCACACTGGAAGACTTGAGACACTTGTCTCCTTAAGGCAAAGAAGCAATATAATTCAAGCTTGCAAACCATTGTGAAGCTAAATTAGCAACCAGGTCATCAGCCGCAATTGCAAAGCTGATTGTGTCAAAACAGTGTTTTCACAGATTGGGGAATAATGATGTCACACATGATTGAGGAGAAGTACCCCCCCCGATGCTGTTAGCCAAGGATAACAAATCAAATATATTTGAAAAAGATACTCAACGGGCTAGGGTGAGACATACGAAACCCACCACATTGCTGAGGAATACAATAGGTGCTTGTAGAACTAACTACATTCCTCCAACAGACTCAGTAATAATATCACTAAACAGATCGGTGGGTCGTAGCTGCTGGTTTTCCAATCCCCCAAACCTCCAAAAAGCAGACTGGAACTGGTTAGCTCACACTCTTAATGAAAATAAAACCGATTGACATAGCCAGAAAAGTCACTCTGCTATGATCCTGGAAAAAAAGCATTGAATACTGCAAATCCCGAAGAATGGAAACCACACACCACAAACTTGTGTGAAGAGAATTACTCTGATAAGGAACCCTGCTCTACATCTGTTATATCATGGAACATAGCAGGAATTAAAAAACTTCATTCAGATCCTGAGTTAGAAATCTATCTGAGGAATTTTGACGTTGCATGCTTTCAAGGGACCTGGAAAGAGGAGGAATTACCACCAAGAGACTGTGAAAATTTTACTCCAGCAGAAAAAGCCAAGAAAAATGAACACCCGAAAGGTAGCATATCGATTTATGTGATGCTTGTTAAAATCTTTAACTTAAGCCAACTACCAATCAATTCACCATTCATACTTGTCATAATAATACATAACTGGAACTCTGGAAGCATCACAGGACCAATTATAATTAATTTTAAACATATAAATTAACTCCAGATCTTCACAAAAACGACAGAATATAGAAGTGCTAGAAATCCTTCCAATGAAATTAGAAATCTCACATGGTGGAATATATGTTTTCCTTTATATATATATATATATATATATATATATATATATATATATATATATATATATATATATATATATATATATATATATATATATATATATATATATATTCCTCTCCAGATTCCCACAGCTTTCGGTTAACAGCGGGACAGAGACACCAGTTGAGTGCTTATTTTTCTTTTATTCTTTAAATGCGCTGTACATGGCTTGATGACGTGTTTCGCCCATCTCCTGGGCTTGTTCACATAACGAGACAAATAGTTATGGAAGCCTTTATACATGTTGCACCATGTGACCCCTCGTTAACACAGTGAAAATGGAAAACAGACTCTACAAATATATGTCACAGTACAAAAATTATAAATTGTTCATATTAAACCCTTTCAGTGCTCATGACGGAATGGTTCCGTCATTAGCACAAGTTCCAGTGTGCTCATGACGGAACCATTCCGTCATGAGCACATGCTCATAAAATCCCTCTGCTGCAGACAGCAGAGGGATTTCCCATTTTTATTTTTTTTGCCTGGGGAGGTGGGGAAGAGCTTCCCCAACCTCCCCAGGCCTCTTTTTGAATTTTGTTGCAATGACGATCGCGCGCATGGCGCGCCGTCGTCATTGCAATGAAAACGAAACTGAAACTTAGTTTCAGTTTCAGTGTTTCAATGCTCGTGGGGCTATCTCAGCCCCCCCGAGCACCGAAAAAGATGGGAGAGGTATCGTTGGAAAGGGGAGAATCCCTAGTGGATCCCTGCTTGGGGATCACCCCAGGGGGGCGATCCCCAAGCAGGGATCCACCCACTAGACACCAGGGAGGGGGGAGCGGCCCCTTGGGCAAGGGCCTTTGCTCCCCCATATTTGTTTGGGCACCACAGTCTTTCTGCCCGCCCTGGGGGGCAGAAAGCCCACTAGAAGCCAGGGATTATTTTTTTGTTGACTTTGGGGTGGGGGCTGCCCAAAAAGGGCATGGCACTGCCCCCACCCCCCAGAGAAATGTCAGTCTTTCTGCCCCCCCAGGGGGCAGACGGGCAGTAGCCCCTAATCTGCCCCCCGGGGGGGCAGAAAGCCCACTAGAAACCAGGGATTTTTTTTATTGATGTTGGGGTGGGGGCTGCCCAAAAAGGGCATGGCAATGCCCCCACCCCCCCAGAGAAATGTAAGTCTTTCTGCCCCCCCAGGGGGCAGACAGGGGCAGTAGCCCCCAATCTGCCCCCCGGGGGGCAGAAAGCCCACTATAAACCAAGGATTTTTTATTTTATATTAACATTGGGGTGGGGGCTGCCCAAAAAGGGCATGGCAATGCCCCCACTCCTCCCTCCAGAGAAATGTCAGTCTTTCTGCCCCCCGGGGGGGCAGAAAGCCCATTAGAAACCAGGGATTTTTTTTTTATTGATGTTGGGGTGGGGGCTGCCCAAAAAGGGCATGGAAATGCCCCCACCCCCCCTGGGAAATGTCAGTCTTTCTGCCCCCCCGGGGGCAGATCAGGGGCAAAAACCCAGGTGACCCCCCTTGCAAAACCAGGTCGTTTTGTGATAGGCAATTTTGATGTCGCCTCAATACGTTTTGGGCCATTGCCTGTCGCGGGTACTTGGGCCTCCCACACGAGTGAGGCACCATTTTTATCGGGAGACCTGGGGGAACACCGGGAGGTAGGAAATTTGTGTCAGCCCGGTGATGCCACAACTTTCCCACACAAAAATGTGTGGAAAAAGTGATTTTGTTCAGCTAAAATTGAGGTTTGCAGGGGATTCTGGGTACGAAAACGTTGGGGGATCCACGCAAGCCATACCTCCCTGGAACCCCCGTGTGTCTAGTTTTCAGAAATGTGTGGGTTTGGTAGGTTTCCCTAGCTGGCCGCCGAGCACGGGGCCAAAAACCCAGGTGACCACCCTTGTAAAACCAGGTCGTTTTGTAATTGGCAATTTTGATGTCGCCTCAATACGTTTTGGGCCCTTGCCTTTTGCGGGTACTTGGGCCTCCCACACGAGGGAGGCACCATTTGTATCGGGAGACCTGGGGGAACGCTGGGTGGTAAGAAATTTGTGTCAGCCCAGTGATGCCACAACTTTCCAACACAAAAATGTGTGGAAAAAGTGATTTTTTTCAGCTAAAATAGAGGTTTGCAGGGGATTCTGGGTAAGAAAACATTGGGGGATCCACGCAAGCCATACCTCCCTGGAACCCTCCGGGTGTCTAGGTTCCAGAAATGTGTGGGTTTGGTAGGTTTCCCTAGCTGGCCGCCGAGCTCGAGGCCAAAAACCCAGGTGACCCCCCCTTGCAAAACCAGGTCGTTTTGTGATAGGCAATTTTGATGTCGCCTCAATACGTTTTAGACCCTTGCCTGTCACGGGTACTTGGGCCTCCCACACGAGTGAGGCACCATTTTTATCGGGAGACCTGGGGGAATGCTGGGTGGTAGGAAATTTGTGTCAGCCCGGTGATGCCACAACTTTTCCCACACAAAAATGTGTGGAAAAAGTGATTTCTTCAGCTAAAATTTAGATTTGCAGGGGATTCTGGGTAAGAATACGTTGGGGGATCCACACAAGCCATACGTCCGTGGAACCCCCGGGTGTCTAGTTTTCAGAAATGTGTGGGTTTGGTAGTTTTCCCTAGCTGGCCGCCGAGCACGGGGCCAAAAACCCATGTGACCCCCCCTTGCAAAACCAGGTCGTTTTGTGATAGGCAATTTTGATGTCGTCTCAATACGTTTTGGGCTCTTGCCTGTCGCGGGTACTTGGGCCTGCCACATGAGTGAGGCACCATTTTTATCGGGAGACCTGGGGGAACACTGGGTGGTAGGAAATTTGTGTCAGCCCGGTGATGCCACTTCTTTCCCACACAAAAATGTGCGGAAAAAGTGATTTTTTGAGCTAAAATTGAGGTTTGCAGAGGATTCTGGGTAAGAAAACGTTGGGGGATCCACACAAGCCATACCTCCCTGGAACCCTCTGTGTGTCTAGTTTTCAGAAATGTGTGGGTTTGGTAGGTTTCCCTAGCTGGCCGCTAAGCACAGGGCCAAAAACCCAGCTGACCCCCCCTTGCAAAACCAGGTCGTTTTGTGATAGGCAATTTTGATGTCGACTCAATACGTTTTGGGCCCTTCCCTGCCGCGGTTAGTTGGGCCTCCCACACGAGTGAGGCACCATTTTTATCTGGAGACCTGGGGGAATGGTGGGTGGTAGGAAATTTGTGTCAGCCCGGTGATGCCACAACTTTCCCACACAAAAATGTGCGGAAAAAGTAATTTCTTTCAGCTAAAATTGAGGTTTGCAGGGGATTCTGGGTAAGAAAACGTTGGGGGATCCACGCAAGCCATACCTCCCTGGAACCCTCCGGGTGTCTAGTTTTCAGAAATGTGTAGGTTTGGTAGGTTTCCCTTGTTGGCCGCCGAGCACGGGGCCAAAAACCCAGGTAACCCCCCTTGCAAAATCAGGTCGTTTTGTGAAAGGCAATTTTAATGTCGCCTCAATACGTTTTGGGCCCTTGCCTGTCGCGGGTACTTAGGCCTCCCACACGAGTGAGGCACCATTTTTATTGGGAGACCTGGGGGAACGCTGGGTGGTAGGAAATTTGTGTCAGCCCGGTGATGCCACAACTTTCCCACACAAAAATGTGTGGAAAAAGTGATTTGTTTCAGCTAAAATTGAGGTTTGCAGGGGATTCTGGGTAAGAAAACGTTGCGGGGTCCACACAAGCCATACCTCCCTGGCATCCCCCGTGTGTCTAGTTTACAAAAATGTATAGGTTTTCTAGGTTTCCCTAGGTGCTGGCAGAGCTAGGGTTCAAAAACTACAGCTAGGCACTTTGCAAAAAAAGGGTAATTTTTCACTGTGAAAATGTGGTGTGTCCACGTTGCGTTTAGGGCCGTTTCCTGTCACCGGCACTAGCCCTACCCACACAAAAGAGGTACCATTTTTCTCGTAAGACTTTGGGGAACACTGGGTGGGTGGAATTTTGTGGATCCACGCAGATTCCAGCACTTTCCACCACAGAAATGTGAGGAAAATGGTTTTCTTTTGACAATTTGTTAGGTTTGCAAGGGATTCTGGGTAACAGAACCTGGTGAGAGCCAGTCAAGTCACCCCATCCTGGATTCCCCTGGGTGTCTAGTTTTCAAAAATGTATAGGTTTGCTAGGTTTCCCTAGGTGCCGGCAGAGCTAGGGTTCAAAAACTACAGCTAGGCACTGTGTAAAAAAAGGGTCATTTTTCACTGTGAAAATGTGGTGCGTCCACCTTGCGTTTTGGGCCATTTCCTGTTGCTGGCACTAGGCCTACCCACACAAGTGAGGTATCATTTTTCTCGTAAGACTTTGGGGAACACGGGGTGGGTGGAATTTTGTGGATACATGCAGATTCCAGAACTTTCCGCCACAGAAATGTGAGGAAAATTTGTTTTTTTGGACAATTTGTTAGGTTTGCAAGGGATTCTGGGTAACAGAACCTGGTGAGAGCCAGTCATGTCACCCCATCCTGGATTCCCCTGGGTGTCTAGTTTTCAAAAATGTATAGGTTTGCTAGGTTTCCCTAGGTGCCGGCAGAGCTAGGGTTGAAAAACTACAGCTAGGCACTTTGCAAAAAAAGGGTAATTTTTCACTGTGAAAATGTGGTGTGTCCACGTTGCGTTTTGGGCCGTTTCTTGTCGCGGGCACTAGGCCTACCCACACAAGTGAGGTACCATTTTCTCGGAAGACTTTGGGGAATGCGGGGTGGGTGGAATTTTGTGGATCCACACAGATTCCAGAACTTTCCACCACAGAAATGTGAGGAAAATGTGTTTTTTTGGACACTATTTTAGGTTTGCAAGGGATTCTGGGTAACAGAACCTGGTGAGAGTCAGTAAAGTCACCCCATCCTGGATTCCCCTGGGTGTCTACTTTTCAAAAATGTATAGGTTTGCTAGGTGTCCCTTGGTGCCGGCAGAGCTAGGGTTAAAAAACTACAGCTAGGCACTTTGCAAAAAAAGGGTCATTTTTCACTGTGAAAATGTGGTGTGTCCAGCTTGCGTTTTGGGCCGTTTCCTGTCGTGGGCACTAGGCCTACCCACACAAGTGAGGTACCATTTTTCTCGGAATACTTTGGGGAACGCGGGGTGGGTGGAATTTTGTGGATCCACACAGATTCCAGAACTTTCCACCATAGAGATGTGAGCAAAATGTGTTTTTTTGGACAATGTTTTAGGTTTGCAAGGGATTCTGGGTAACAGAACCTGGTGAGAGCCAGTCAAGTCACCCCATCCTGGATTCCCCTGGGTGTCTAGTTTTCAAAAATGTATAGGTTTGCTAGGTTTCGCTAGGTGCCGGCAGAGCTAGGGTTCAAAAACTACAGCTAGGCACTGGGTAAAAAAAGGGTCATTTTTCACTGTGAAAATGTGGTGTGTCCACCTTGCGTTTTGGGCCGTTTCCTGTTGCTGGCACTAGGCCTACCCACACAAGTGAGGTACCATTTTTCTCGTAAGACTTTGGGGAATACGGGGTGGGTGGAATTTTGTGGATCCATGCAGATTCCAGAACTTCCCGCCACAGAAATGTGAGGAAAATTTGTTTTTTTGGACAATTTGTTAGGTTTGCAAGGGATTCTGGGTAACAGAACCTGGTGAGAGCCAGTCATATCACCCCATCCTGGATTCCCCTGGGTGTCTAGTTTTCAAAAATGTATAGGTTTGCTAGGTTTCCCTATGTGCCGGCAGAGCTAGGGTTGAAAAACTACAGCTAGGCACTTTGCAAAAAAAGGGTAATTTTTCACTGTGAAAATGTGGTGTGTCCACGTTGCGTTTTGGGCCGTTTCTTGTCGCGGGCACTAGGCCTACCCACACAAGTGAGGTACCATTTTTCTCGGAAGACTTTGGGGAATGCGGGGTGGGTGGAATTTTGTGGATCCACACAGATTCCAGAACTTTCCACCACAGAAATGTGAGGAAAATGTGTTTTTTTGGACACTATTTTAGGTTTGCAAGGGATTCTGGGTAACAGAACCTGGTGAGAGTCAGTCAAGTCACCCCATCCTGGATTCCCCTGGGTGTCTACTTTTCAAAAATGTATAGGTTTGCTAGGTGTCCCTTGGTGCCGGCAGAGCTAGGGTTAAAAAACTACAGCTAGGCACTTTGCAAAAAAAGGGTCATTTTTCACTGTGAAAATGTGGTGTGTCCACCTTGCGTTTTGGGCCGTTTCCTGTCGCGGGCACTAGGCCTACCCACACAAGTGAGGTACCATTTTTCTCGGAATACTTTGGGGAACGCGGGGTGGGTGGAATTTTGTGGATCCACACAGATTCCAGAACTTTCCACCACAGAGATGTGAGCAAAATGTGTTTTTTTGGACAATTTTTTAGGTTTGCAAGGGATTCTGGGTAACAGAACCTGGTGAGAGCCAGTCAAGTCACCCCATCCTGGATTACCCTGGGTGTCTACTTTTCGAAAATGTATAGGTTTGCTAGGTTTCCCTAGGTGCCGGCAGAGCTAGGGTTCAGAAACTACAGCTAGGCTCTTTGCAAAAAAAGGGTCATTTTTCACTGAGAAAATGTGGTGTGTCCACCTTGCGTTTTGGGCCATTTCCTGTTGCGGGCACTAGGGCTACCCACACAAGTGAGGTGCCATTTTTCTCAGAAGACTTTGGGGAACGCGGGGTGGGTGGGATTTTATGGATCCATGCAGATTCCAGAACTTTCCACCACAGAAATGTGAGGAAAATGTGGTTTTTTTGGACAATTTGGTAGGTTTGCAAGGGATTCTGGGTAACAGAACCTGGTGAGAGCCAGTCAGTCACCCCATCCTGGATTTCCCTGGGTGTCTAGTTTTAAAAAATGTATAGGTTTGCTAGGTTTCCCTAGGTGCCGGCAGAGCTAGGGTTCAAAAACTACAGCTAGGCACTTTGCCAAAAAAGGATTATTTTTCACTGTGAAATTGTGGTGTGTCCACGTTGCGTTTTGCGCCGTTTCCTGTCACGGGCACTAGGCCTACCCACACAAGTGAGGTACCATTCTTCTTGGAAGACTTTGGGGAACGCGGGGTGCATGGAAATTTGTGGATCCACGCAAATTCCAGAACTTTCCACCACAGAAATGTGTTTTTTTTGACAATTTGTTAGGTTTGCAAGGGATTCTGGGTAACAGAACCTGGTGAGGCCAGTCAAGTCACCCCATCCTGGATTCCCCTGTGTGTCTATTTTTCAAAAATGTATAGGTTTGCTAGGTTTCCCTAGGTGCCGGCAGAGCTAGGGTTCAAAAACTACAGCTAGGCACTTTGCCAAAAGAGGCTCATTTTTCACTGTGAAATTGTGGTGTGTCCACGTTGCTTTTTGTGCTATTTCCTGTCATGGGCACTAGGCCTACCCACACAAGTGAGGTACCATTTTTCTCGGAAGACTTTGGGGAACGCGGGGTGGGTGGAAATTTGTGGATCCACGCAGATTCCAGAACTTTCCACCACAGAAATGTGAGGAAAATGTTGTTTTTTTAAAAACATTTTAGGTTTGCAAGGGATTCTGGGTAACAGAACCTGGTGATAGGCAGTCAAGTCACCCCATCCTGGATTCCCCTGGGTGTCTAGTTTTCAAAAATGTATAGGTTTGCTAGGTTTCCCTAGGTGCCGGCAGAGCTAGGGTTCAAAAACTACAGCTAGGCACTGTGTAAAAAAAGGGTCATTTTTCATTGTGAAAATGTGGTGTGTCTACGTTGCGTTTTGAGCCGTTTCCTGTTGTAGGCACAAGGCCTACCCACACAAGTGAGGTACCATTTTTATCGGGAGACTTAGGGTAATACAGGATTGTAGAGCAACTGTTCTTACCTATTGACTTTCGATGCATTTCTGCCTTCCAAATGAAAGACAATGTGTAAAAAAGAAGTCATTTTGAAAAATGACCTATAATTCTCATGCTAGTATGGGTACTCCCAATTTCGGAAATGTGCAAATATCTATTGTTTCTAAACTCTATATTTTGTTCCCATGTCAGAAATACATAGGTGTCTTTCATACCGATTTTTCCATATATACATTTTCCCAAATGAATTGCTATATACCCGGTACATAATAAAAAACCATTGCCAGACGCTGCTCAGTTATTGGCTCTGGGTTCGTCGGGTTCTTGGTGAACCTACAAGTCCTATATATCCCCACAACCAGAAAGGTCTAGCAGATGTAATGGTACATTGCTTTCAAACAACTGTCATAATTAGAAGAAGTTACAGGTGAAAACGTTGACACAAATGGCTTCTTTTTCAACTAATTTTCAATTTTTCCTATATTTAACTGTTAGTTTCTATGAAGAAACCTTGAAGGATCTACACAAATGACTCCTTGCTAAATTCAGAATTTTGTCAACTTTTTAAAAATGTATAGCTGTCCAGGATCCATTATTTCTTTCATACCCATTTCTACCATTAACTGGAACGAGGTTGAAAGCACAAAAAATAGCAAAAATAGGCTATGTCCCAGAAAAATGCCAAAACTGTGTAAAAAATGTTGGTTTTCTGACTAAAGTCTGCTTGTCCCTGAAAGCGGGGAAGATGGTGATTTCAGCACCACAACCCCTTTTTTGATACCATTTGCAGGGAAAAAACCAGACGCATGCATCTGTAGCCCTTTTTTCCCATTTTTCCCAAAAAACCAAACTTTTGCTGTATTTTGGCTAATTTCTGGGTCCCCTCCAGGGAAATCCACAAACCCTGGGTACCTTTAGAATCCCCATGATGTTGGAAAAAAAGGATGCAAATTTGGCGTGGATACCTTATGTGGTCAAAAAGTTACAGGGGCCTAAGCGCAAACTACCCCAAATAGCCCAAAAAAGGCTTAGCACAGGGGGGGAAAAGACCTAGCAGCGAAGGGGTTAATACATAGCTCTGTCACAGATTGCATCACTCTGCAAAAATTACTAGTTGGAGAAATAATGTCATTCTGGTACATAAATACATTATCTTAATTTTTATACTACCAGAAGAAGGTTACTGCCATGTTCGACATTGTGCTGATATAATTGTGTGCAGATAGTACAGGTTCCTAAGTCTATAGTCTGTGCCTGTTAATATTGGGTAAAAATACCCCTGGATCACTGGTATGTTGAAAGTGCAATGTGCAACTCATGTATTATGTTGGCCATTTGATAAACCAATTCATGGGTTAAAAACATATATGTGCAAAAATATGCTTTGTGCAAATACCGCTTTGACTTTGGAAACACACTGTATATTATGTTTTTGTACTAAAACATATGTTTTTAAAAAAAATATATGTTTTAAAAAAAAACTGAATACAGAGGTATGGTTTGGATACTAGCTTCATGCTATACAATCTCATTCAGTTTCCATAAGTTCTATCGTGCAAAGTTACGCCATGTGCAAATAACAAAATGCCATTCTTTATAAAACATTGGATGCTTCTGTACCAATTGAATAAAGTGCACTGTGCAGTCCGTTCATACATATATGTGACACTGATGACATCTCAAATGACATCACTGATGACATCATCCACTGAGTGTAAGAGTTTTAAAAACTTTTCTGAGACTTAAAGATATATACTAAGCTACTACATAACTTAAATTACCATTTTTCTACACTACTAATGAGTGATTCTATTTCTAACATATGCCATCTGAGTGGCTGTGTGAGTATCTGAATCTGTGTGTGAGTAGCCTGCCTGAGTGGCTGTATGGGTGAATAAGTGGGTGTGTGAGTGGCTGTATGGGTGAATAAGTGGGTGTGTGAGTGGCTGTATGGGTGAGCGAGTGGCTGTGTGAGTAGCTCTATGAATGGGTGAGTGGGTGTGTGGGTAGCTGTATGGGTAAGGTGAGTGGATGTATAAGTGGCTGTATGGGTGAGTGAGTGGCTGGTTTGAGTGGGTGTTTGGCCAAGTGAGTTGGGGTGTGAGTGGATGTTTTGGAGAGTGAGTGTCTGTAGGAGTGGCTGTATCAGTGAGAAAACTGGTATGCAAGTGGTTGGTTGGATGTTTGAATGGGTATATAAGGGGTTGTTTTGGTGTGTGAGTGGATGTGTAAGTAGTTGTATGGGTGAGTGAATGGCTGTATTGAGAGTCTATGTGGGTGAGTGATTGGCTATGTGAGTAGCTGTATGGTTGAATAAGTGGGTGTGTGAGTAGCTATATGGGTGAGTATGCAGCTGTGTGAGTTGTATGGGTAAGTGAGTGGTTGTGTGAGGAGGTATATGGGTAGGTGAGTGGCTGTGTGAGTTGCTGTTTGAATGAGTGGGTGCGTGAGTGGCTCTATGGATGAGTGAGTGTGTATGCGAGTGGTTATATGGGTCTGCAAATGGGTATGTCAGTGGTTGCCTGGGTGTGTGAGTGTGTGAGTGAGTGTATGAGAGGTTTTATAGAGGTGTGAGTGGTTCTGTGGATGATGTCAACAGTAATGTCATCAGTGATGTCATTTGAGTTGTCATCAGTAATGTCACTGACCATGTCCTAAGTGATGTAATATGTGAGGTCATAAGCAGTGCATTGTGGGGGCATACGTTTTTGCTAGCTCGGGTAACTATAACTGCTGAATTTCAATGGTTTTGTATGAGTGAAATTTGAGTCTAATTATAATGTCCCTCTGGTTTTATATATATATATATAGAATTTGTTGCACACCTTACACATCTGCTTTGAATCTATGCTTATTAAGCTAGGTCAAAAATGCATGAGAAGTAGTCATAAAATATGGTAACTAGAATGACATTTTTGTGCATGAGGTCATTGGAATAGTCAATACAATGTGGGAGTTCAGAATTTTAAATGTATATATTTTTAATGTATATGTTTTTAATCTGGATTTTTAACACCGTTTTTCTATGTGCAGTGTATTTAAATTTAACTATGAATATTTATTTATTTATTGCATATGATTGCACATTTTGACTATGAGTAATAGATCTATTGTATTTCATGAAAACGAATGGCATTGTGTAAGGCTTGCGAAAGGAAAAAATTGCAGTATTTTTTCTTTGTCCATCGAAGATCTGTATTTCACGTGTGTTTACCATGCACTAGCACTTTAAATTTGAGAAGAAATCTCCGTTTCGTGTCATGTGATCAAGGCCTCGTGTGAGGCTGAAACGCGTAATGGCGGAGGTGCGGGAGTTCACCAAATAAACCTATAATTGCACCAACTCTGGGTCTGCTTCTCGTCCTTTCAAGGAATTGGTGACGAAGGTTTTTGGATATATATATATATATATATATATATATATATATATATATATATATATATATATATATATATATATATATATATATATATATTCACTGAAAAAACCATAGGTTTTAGGGATAGTTATAGTTACTTGGATATTGCACTCGTACAAAACCCGTGAAATTCCCCGTTATAGTTAGTTCAGCTAACTATAACTCGCGCCCCGCAATGCACTGCTGATGACATCACATATTACATCACTCATGACATGGTCAGTGACATCACTGATGACATCACTGATGACATCTCAAATGACATCACTGATGACATCACTGATGACATCACTGATGACATCATCCAGTGACTGTGTGTTTCTGTAAAGTTTAAATATTTTTAATATATATAGGAAAAGACGTATTGAAGAATGAGTGGGTGTGTAAGTGTCTGTATGGATGATTTAGTAGGTGCGTGACTGACTCTATAAGTGAGTGATTTAACGTATCTTACTGAATGCATGGGTTAGTGACTAAACTGGATGAATGTCTGTATCCGTCTGTCTGTTGCTGTGTAAGTGGCTGCATGTGTTTGTGAATAGCTACATGAGTGTCTATATGAGTTATTGAATGCTTGTCTGAGTATCTGTATGGGTGCCTGAGTGTTTGTGTGGGAGGGGTGTGTGCAACTCTGTGCATAGATGTGTGAGTGGGTGATTCACTGGGTGGATGGTTTCAAGAGTGCATCTGTGATAGACTGTATGGGTGGGTAAGTGTGTGTAAGAGTGTGTTAGTGAGTGAATGTATGTCCCAGTGTTACATGTGTGAGTAACTACATATGTGAAAGGCAGTATATATGTGTGTTGGAGTATATAAATAGCTATAAGCAAGAGTGAGTGATTGTGATAGTGGCTGTATGGATGAGTGTGTGCTTGTTTCAGTGATTGTATAAGAGCGTAACAATGTGCTACTATTTGTATGAGTAAGTGAGCTGGTGTGTGTATAACTGTATAGGTGAGTAAATGGCAGTGTGTTTAATTATTTGCATGACTGACTAGGTGTGTGAGTATCTCTATGGATGAGTGGCGTTGTTTGAGTGTCTATATAGGAGTAAGAGTGCATATGATAGTCCTAGTACTGAGTGACCGTAAGTATGAGTGACTGTACGGGTGAGTGAGTGGATGTGTGTGTGTAGACCTAAGAATCAGTGAGTGGGTATGTAGTTATTGGTGTTGGAGTGTCTATGGTTTTGCGAATGGCAGTCTGTAATTTAGAGTGGGTGTATCAAAGGTTATATTAGGGTGTGAGGAGGTGCATCAGATTATCACGTGGATGATGTCATCAGTGATGTCATTTGAGATGTCATCAGTGATGTCATCAGTGATGTCACTGACCATGTCATGAGTGATGTAATATGTGACGTCATCAGCAGTGCATTGCGGGCGCGAGTTATAGTTAGCTGAACTAACTATAACGGGGGAATTTCACGGGTTTTGTACGAGTGCAATATCCAAGTAACTATAACTGTCCCTAAAAACTATGGTTTTTTCAGTGAATTTCAAAGGTTTTTAAATGCTAATTTGTAACTATAACGTGTCTGAAACCTATGGTTTTTTCAGTGAATTTCAAAGGTTTTTTAAATGCTAATTTGTAACTATAACGTGTCTGAAACCTATGGTTTTTTCAGTGAATTTCAAAGGTTTTTAAATGCTAATTTCTAACTATAACGTGCCTGAAACCTACGGTTTTTTTCAGTGAATTTCAAAGGTTTTGTAAATGACAATTTTTAAATGTATTAATTGTTATATTAATTTTTTTCATACTGATTTACTACATTTTTAGAAACAATTTTTTTTTACATATTTTATTTTTTAAATTACATTGTAATTACATTATACATTACATTACAAAAAATACTTTCTCAGAATGAATTACTTTAGTTTAAATACTTTGCAGATAGGCAATAGACTTTTAAGTACAGTAGTTACAGTTGTTGCAATGGGCAACACATTTTCAAACACAATGCAACATTCAGCTCAATGTGAATTTCTAGTTAAATGCAATTAGTTACTTTATGGATTACTTTTGTAACCACAGGACTGGATCCTAGATTCAGTCCTGGTACATCTCCTGTAAACAGTTGAGTAAAAGCGTTTTGGTTACAGTCGTGATTTTTAAGGAATATTATTGTATTTTAAAAGTTGACACTTAGAAACTTTTTCTCATAGAATCACCAATGTTATCCTATGGAAGGAAATTCACTTAGCAGGTAAAAACTGTTATCGTTACTTTTTCTTACTCAGTGTTGGATCCTGGATCCAGCACTGGTGCATCTCCTGTAAACAGTTGAAAGAATGCGTTTAAGTAATACAGGCGATTTTTAAGGAATATTTGTAGTTTGTGAAAATCAACACTTTGAAACTTTTTGCTGAAAACCAGTCAATCTTAGCCTATGAAGGAAATTCAATTTACCGGTAAGTACGGTTAAAATTACTTTTGAGGATCAGTACTGGGCTGAAAGATGCAGCACTGAGGTCTCTCCAGATAACAGGTGAGTAAATCGGAATTCGTATTTCGGCTGATTTTAGAGGAATATTTTAAAGTTCCAAAACTCCACACTTAGAAGAATTTCCAAGTGAAACCAGTCAATGTTAGCCTATGGAAGGAAATTCAAGTTACTGGTAAGTACGGTTAAAATTACTTTTCAGGACCAGTACTGGGCTGAAAGATGCAGCACTGAGGTCTCTCCTGATAACAGGTGAGTAAATCAGAATTCGGATTTCGGCTGATTTTAGAGGAATATTTGTATGTTTCAAAAATCAACACTTAGAAACTTTTTCAGCAAAAAGCAGGCAATGATATCCTATGGAAGGAAATTCAAGTTACTGGTAAGTACGGTTAAAATTACTTTTGAGGATCAGTACTGGGCTGAAAGATGCAGCACTGAGGTCTCTCCTGATAACAGGTGAGTAAATCGGAATTCGTATTTCGGCTGATTTTAGAGGAATATTTTAAAGTTCCAAAACTCCACACTTAGAAGAATTTCCAAGTGAAACCAGTCAATGTTAGCCTATGAAGGAAATTCAAGTTACCGGTAAGTACGGTTAAAATTACTTTTCAGGACCAGTACTGGGCTGAAAGATGCAGCACTGAGGTCTCTCCTGATAACAGGTGAGTAAATCGGAATTCGTATTTCGGCTGATTTTAGAGGAATATTTTAAAGTTCCAAAACTCCACACTTAGAAGAATTTCCAAGTGAAACCAGTCAATGTTAGCCTATGGAAGGAAATTCAAGTTACTGGTAAGTATGGTTAGAATTACTTTTCAGGACCAGTACTGGGCTGAAAGATACAGCACTGAGGTCTCTCCTGATAACAGGTGAGTAAATCGGAATTCGTATTTCGGCTGATTTTAGAGGAATATTTGCACAATGGTGAAGGGAGGGGGCGGGGCCTGAGGTGACATCTGTGCAAACGCGCCCCGTTGCGCGTTTTAGGTTGGGGGATTAAGTCCCCTTGAATCCTGAGGGTCCCTAGGGGCCAACTAGCCCACCAGGAACCTCCAATATGCGCCAGGGGCTGCGTTGCAGAGATGTGTAGAGAGGCCACACCCCTTTTACACCTCTCTGCAACGCAACTCTGTGGCGCTTTCTGGATGTACCTGTTGGGCTAGTTGGCCCCAGAGACCCTCAGGATTGAAGGGGATTTAATTCCCCATCTTAAAACGCGCCACGGGGCCTGTTTGCACACATGTCACCTGAAGCCCCGCCCCTCCCTTCACCACTGTGCAAACGCGCCCGTGGCGCGTTTTAAGTTGGGGGATTAAGTCCCTTGAATCCTGAGGGTCCCGGAGTCCAACTAGCCCACCATATACCTCCAAAAGCGCCACAGAGCTGCGTTGCAGAGAGGTGTAAAAGGGCGTGGCCTCTGTACACCTCTCTGCAAGGCAGCCCCTGGCGCATACTGGAGGTTCCTGGTGGGCTAGTTGGCCCCAGAGACCCTCAGTATTCAAGGGAATTCGTTCCCTCTCTGCAAACGCGCCAGGGGCGCGTTTGCAGAGTGGTGAAGGAAGGGGCGGGGCCTGCGGGCCCGATCGTTTAAAAAAAAAAAAATTTTTGGTCCCCTGAAGGGGGCTGTGTGCCCCCTTCCTTTTTTCTGTTTTTGGGCCCTGGGGACCCCATCCCCCAGGGCCTTACCCCATTTTTTAAATTTCAAAATAAAAAAAAAACGGGAAGGGGCCGCGTGGCCCCCCTTCCCCGGGCCTGTATTGGCCCCGGGGACCCCATCCCCCAGGGCATGGCCTCTATTTTTATTTTTAATATTTTTCAAAACTTTGGGGAGGGGGGCCGCGTGGCCCCCCTCCCGGGCCACTACTTGCCCCGGGACCCCATCCCCCGGGCCTGGCCTCTCGTTGGGGACTGTGGGGGGTCCCCAAGCCCCCACAGTCCCGCCGGCTCCCCGTGTCCTACGGGAGCCGGCATTGCTTTACACATGGGGAGCAGCTAACATGCTGCTCCCCATGTGGAAAGCAATCGGCTTTGGATATTGGAAGAGAGAGCAGGTTTCCTGCTCTCTCTTCCAATATCCAAAGCAAGTTTGCAATGACAGGACGGGAGCCGCGAGGCTCCCGTCCTGTCATTACAAACAGCAGTGTCCCGGGGTAGGCACCCGGGACACTGCAGGAGCCGGCCCTGGGGGTGGCGGTCCCCAGGGCCACCACAGGCTCCAGGAGGGGGCCGCGCGGCTCCCTCCCATCGTGTGCACAGCCCCGGGGAGGTGGTGGTCCCCGGGGCTCTGGGGTCCGTAACGGACCCCCATATTTAAATGTTTAGTGCCCCGGGGAGGTGGCGGTCCCGGGCGTGTGGGGGCCTGGAGCCCCCACACAGGTTTTTCATTTAAAAAAAGAAGCCCCGGGAGGTGGTGGTCCCCGGGGCTGCGGGAGGGCTCAGAGCCCTCCCGCACCATTATGCATAAAGCCCCGGGGGTGGCGGTCCCCGGGGCTTGGGGGGCCCTTAGAGGCCCCCCACACATAAAATACACCCCCCCCCCAGCATGCCCCCGGGACTTGGCCCACCCGGGGGCCAATTAACATGAAGTTTAAAATTTATTTTAAAACGTTATTTTATGAGTAACTGTCGAATTTAAATCAATAGAAACTGGTATGACTAGAAATTGCAACAGGAAAGTTGTATTGATTGAAAAGTAAATTTGTTACTTATTTATAATTTTTACACGGGTGTGTGGTTTTGGAACTAAAGAACCCCACTACAAAATAACGCTCAAAAACAGTATAATGGAAATTTAATCAAGTCCGCTTTCTATTGTTATGGCTATATGCATATGCGCGTGCTCGCATGTATGATAAAATGGCGTGTTGTTTTTGTAACATTTATGGTCGAGAAAGGCGTTAGCCGAAACGCGTCCCGTCTTTGTGGAATAAAATGAATGAATTCACCCGTGAGTGCGGCGTCTTCTTTCCTTGGTGTGAGGAGTTTGAGCGAATATATATATATATATACATATATATATATATATATATATATATATATATATATATATATATCTATATCTATATATATATCTCTATCTATCTATATAATGCCAGAAAACAGTTTTTTGGTCACATGCAATGTCACCATTGATCTGTTACAGGGCTCAGCGCCTCCCCTGTGAAAATCTGAGGCGGATCCACGAATTTCGCTGGGAATCAAAACATTGATATATATACACTCACACACCCACTTTGACACCCATACAGACACTCTCACATGCCCTGTGACACCCAAACAGACACTCTCATACCCAGTCTCACACCCAGACAGATGCTCTTACACCCACTGTGACACTCAAACAGACACTCTCACAACCAGTCACACACACAGACAGAAACACATGCACCCACTCACAAACTCACTCAGACACTGATCCACTCACTCAGATTCCCACTTAGATGCTCATGCACTGACTCAGAGTACCATTCAGACACTGACACACCTACTCACACACCCACTCAGACACTGACACACCCACTCACAGACTCACTCAGCAACTCATACACCCACTCACAGACCCACCAATAGCCTGACACACCCACTCACAGACCCACTCAGACACTCATGCACCTACTCACACACCTACTCAGATACTCACGCATCCACTCACAGGCATAACAGAACATAACATAACCAACAGACCAACTCAGAGTCTCACACACCCATTCAGACACTGACACAGCCCTCACAGACTCATGTACACACTCACACACCCACCCACAGACACACACACCCACTCACACACCAACTTAGAGACTATTGCACTCACATACCCATTCAAATACTCATGTACCCACTCACAGACCCACTCAGGTAATCATGCACTCAATCACAGACCCATTCACACACTGACGCATCCAGTCAGATGCATTCAGTCAGTTCCCAGTTGGGAATACTTTGTGTTTCTGTGCATTCAATATATGCGCTTGGTTTGCAGATTCGCAACGGGTTTGCGCAGTCAAAAAAATATTAATAAAGGGATTTAAAAAGGACTTGCACTAGTGTTTGAGAAATGGGTGGCTCTTAAAAGAGCCTTTGTGTTTATTGTGTGTAGATTATAACTATACATAATACACGATGCAGTCTTTCAAGTTGTTGAGGAACACCCTGTTGCCTTTCTCTGTCAAGTGATCGCCATCATTTCTATATATACCCTCTATGTCACACGTAAATTGTGGTTATAGATGGAGCCCATGTTGTGGTCTCTGAGGAATGTAAAAACAGTTTTATTGACATGTTCCTGGCTTTGTCTATCTATGGACAGAATTTGTCTGACCACTTCCATTTCTGCCTTTGGCAAATGTTAGAGAACACCATGGCATTGTGAGGGAAAAGTGCCATTAATTGTGCAGAGGTGTCCTTCATTAGGATTTCCAGTCCTACCCCAGTCAGTGTGCCTAGGTCAATGCCACCACAGTGCAAAATCATGAGGTCTGGAAGTTGGCAATCGGCAATGCTTTCAACCTAAGGCAGCAATTGATGCCACTTTAACCCTGTCTGACCAACTTAAGTAATGTCCACTTTAGGTAAACCCAAGTCCTTGCCAATGGCACTCTTTCTAGCACACTCTGCAGCCCAAAACATAAAGCTATGACTCACAATCCACACGCTAACTATTTTGAAGGCAAGGAGGAGTAGCACACAGGAGACGGCAGGAGCTGAATGAGGCGATTTTCAAAATGAAAGGCAGTTAAAATGGAGGACAGGACCTGGTTTAAAAAAAACATATTTGATTGGATGGTGTAAATATGCAGGTAGCTAAAATTCAGTAGTGATGTTGAAGAAAAAGTAAGTAGATCGGTGATTGGCTCTTGAAAATTTTAAAAATGTTCTGCTATTTTGGATATCCTTATATTTCCAAACCACACCTGCTGCAGTTGAATTTGAAGCTAGTATGCTGCTCACAGAAAGTGTTGTGAACATTTGACCTACTGGTACAAGAGAGTGTTCCAAAGGCATTTGCTATGGAAACTGAGCTAAAGCAGTGTGGTGGGAAGGGTTCTTAAGAGACTGTACTTTCAACTGTAAAAGTAGATTGGTCTCAACACATTTCTTATTATAGGGGTGTTATTTTCTATATCAGTACTATCTTATAAAGTGAAATGTAGTTGCAAACATATAGTAGTACAATGTTAAATGGTTTAACGGACTCCAGTGCAGATTCGCAAATCTACCGCAAAGTTACACGGGGGCAGCGCTGAGCGTCGCAATGGATTTGTGAATCCTCACAAAACCTTTACCAAACTGGGCTTTCTTAAGGGGAGTGTTAAAAAGGGTAACTATGCTGACCATTCAGAAGTGTTATAGGATAAGTTAAATATGAAAGGGATGTTGTGATTTGTTTTCTGACTGAGTACCCTTGAAAGCAAAGTTGAAAAGGTTGCCATTATTAGTTCCCTTGTATGAGAGCGGTGTACCATTCTTGTGCTTGGGTTTTACACATTTTCAGTGATGAGAGATTCTAACTGATACTGAGAAACAAAAAAGAGACCAACAAACACATCTAACAGGTATGTGAATTAGGGTGCAGTTTAAAAAAAAAAGTAGTAAAAGCATGAGTGTATATAAGGTGGATGAAAGTGAGTAGAATGTTTAGAAAAAGTAAAAGAAAATATAAAAGGAGAGCATGTGATCAAAGTTAGGAAAGGTACAGTGATCACCAAAGGAGGATTACAAATTTCTAAAGAGTAACAACACCCAGGCATACATTAATTGAGACACTGACACAACCATTCAAACACTAATGCATCCAATGATACACTCAGGCATTCCATCATGTATACACTGACACACCCAGGTATACACTAATTCATACACTGAGACACCCATGCACATACTGATGGTTACACTGACACACCCAGGCACACACTGATGCATGCACTAATACACATAAACACATACCTATGCATCAACTAACAGACTCATGCATACTTATGCATACACTAACACATCCAGGTACACAGTAGTACATACACTGACACACCCAGGCACACACAGTTGCATTCACTAACACATCCAGGCACACATAAACGAATGCAGGTAGTGACACACCCAGGTATGTACTGATACAAGTACTGCCACACCCACCAAACATTAATAGAGGTAGTGAGACACCAAAGCAGACACTAATGCAGACACAGTTACATAACCGTACACTCACTAAAACAGCCAGTAAGCAATCAATACTAAGAGTGGAACTTATCATTTTTCATTTTGTGTCTGTAGTTTACCATGCTAAGTTGAACTGACATTTATAATGCCATGCCAAGTTTTAAGCTTTCCTTTTGTTACATATAAATCACCCCCAAGGTAAACTGTATGTAGGCAATATGGCAGGAAGGTATGTGTTTAAAAGGTAAAACATGTAGTTTGAATTTCCAGTTAGTTAGAAACACACTTACACACCAATATACCCAGATATACATCCACTCATCTATCTATGCACTTACTGAGATACATATTTACAAAACCATGCAACCACTTACACACCCAGTCACACAGCTAAGAGGAACGTACACATTCAGGCATGCACCTACACAGCAGTTATATATCCAGCACTAACAGAGTCAGCTGTATACACAGTTACATACCCCAACACTCACTAACAGAGATAGTAAGGAATCCATACAGGCACGTATATGCACATTTACAGAACCATAGAGTTACTAAGAGAGTCAGTCATGTAGTGGCATAGTTGCTTCAACTTCCGGTGACACGGCCATAGAGCGACTGAAACACTCACTCGCATATGCACTCAAGTACTGACACAAGCAAGTCACCCATCCAGACAAGTGGCCCTTTAAATATGTCTCTGGCCTGCTATAGCAGAGCGTGCCTGAGCAATTTTTCTGCCAGCCGGACTTGCCATTTAAAAGCCCTTGCCAAGCCTTAAACTCAGATTCTACTACAAATATGTCACCTGTAAGGTAGGCCGTAGCTATGGCCATAGAGCAGAGTGATATTGTCTTGTGGATTGTTACCTGCCTTGTTATGTTGGCCTAGGCCTGGCTGCCATGCTGCTTTTCTTTGCGCACGTTACACTGAGCCGGGTCTCCCTCGCCCTTTGCTCGTGCCAAGTTCTTTTGCACTGTCTGCATTTTCTGTTGTTCACCTTTTTGGGCTCAGTCTGCACAAACATGTACAAGGTCACATAACAATGTATTTTGGTTCTTCCTGATATGGCCAGTTTCGCGCACCCAGACATAACATTAGGTGCAATTGCCATGAAGAATTTGGTGTGCTTTTAATACTGTGGTTTACTAGCGCTTAACACACTTGGAGAAATCCTTTCAGTGAGAAGAGCTATGATGTCCTGCTGATGTAATTCTGCATCTAGAGACTGAGGTATGGGGGTTCACTAGTCAAAGCCCAGAGGTCTTCTATTTTTATAATAAACTATCTTACTGCACGGGGAGGGTGGTAATGTTATTTAGACATTTATCCACTGAGTTATGAAATGCTTTCCCCGTTTGTATTCTATGGAATTGTAACCATGCTGCTTATATTATTCATATTCATTATGCTATTAGTACTGACACGTGTACTGTACATTAGAGCACGTAAGTTGGAATAAACATTTTAACCTATCCAGTGTCTCTTCCTACGCACCTTGTGGACAAGTACGAGTGAGTGACGAAAGAGTGTTCTTGCTTCTGCGAGTCCTGAGATAAAGATACCGTGTTCTGGGTTGTCCAATCATTGGTACTTGGGTGCTAATGGGATGCTAAGCTAGTTGGGTTGGGGTTTTTGGGTGCTACGGTATATGGTGGCAAACCACTGTATTCCGGGGTCCCATTTTCCTGTGCATAGCTCTGTGTATGTGCAGAAACCTTATGACATGGCGCGACCAACGTGGGGCTGCTTAACTGCGAGACGCTTGAGTAGTACTTGTGCTTGTCCACAAACCCCTCGCGTACGCTTCCGGAGGCGTATGTGACGGTGATACCTCCTATATTGAATGTTTTATAGGTTCTTTCAAGCTTGATGTTATTAAAAAAGGTTAGTTAATAGACCCATTTTAGTGCTCCCTGTTAGGTTGTCGAATATAACTGTTTAGTCATAGCTGGTGTGGCGATTGCTGCACATAGTCGAGGGGCACTCCGAGACCACTTACGGGTGTATGGAGTGCCTGATACAGGGATCGATTTGGTCTTTGTGGTTCAAGCCGATCCGGCTTACCACTTTGAGGTGTTTTACACTTGGATCACTTTTGAAGCGGTGGAGGCAGATGATAATCTGTTTCATGAATATAAACCCACCGCTATTCCTGCTGCCTATCGACCCTATACCAATCTTGAAGTACCTCTCACGGCTTGGCAGCACCGTGTTTGGTTTAATGGCGCCCTACCACAACCAACTACCGCAGTTCGTTTAGGCCCCTTATCAATTCAGGGGCCACTTGGCCTGTATTGGCCGGGTATACCCCGCATCCAAATTATCTGGCATTACCGCTTGCGGAACTGCGCACTATGCATACCGAATTGGTACGAGTGCATCGAGCCCTAGTGACATATGTTACAGGTAGCCTACATGGAGCTGCTCCTGTAGTCGCAGGCCAACCAGCTATTGCAGCTGGAGTGACCATAAGTCCTGTCATGGTAAATTCTGTGATGGGCAAACGTCCACAAAATAAGGACGACTATCCTTACTGGCTTGCAGAAAAGTTCGATCAGATAGAAGCAGTGTTTCCCCATACATCCCCAGTAGATAAACACCGCATCCTCACGATAAGTTTGCCAAAAGACATAATCCCCGATTTGACATCATGTGAAAACTGGGGTAAGGTATTCGCAGCAGTTTATTCAAAATGTTTTGGAACTCCTTCCATGACGGTTCTCCCCTCTGTAATTAAAAAGTACAGGATGAACATGGCCCTGAAGCGGCTGTGGAATTAGGGATGAGACTAGTGGGAGTGTTTGATGTAGTAGCTGAGCTGATCCTTGGAAATGTCAAGGGCGATGCTATGAACTTTCAAGTAGCGAATGCTTTGGCTTTGGTCCCAGAGTTGGACAGGCCCCGCGAATTACCAAAAATTATTGCCCGGGCTTATAAAACAATTGGAAGAAATAGCCTGGGCAACAAGCCTTTTGTAAAAATGCAAACTCAATCGCAAACACAAGTTACACAAACAAAAAGTGCATCTGAGAAAGATGATAAACCGGTCTTCACTAAAAAGAGTTGGAGACAGAAAAAACAGGGTAAGCAACAAAAGAAGCCGGGGTCGAGAGGCGCTTCCCCAGTTTCGGTTTCTTCTGAACGTACTTATGATTTACGTGATAGGTCAAGGATTAAATCACCAGAAAGGTTTCAGAGCTCTGATACGCGTTCTCCTCGTTCTTCACAGGCCCAGACGTCGTCACAGGCTGGTGGAGGAGAACGGCAAGATAGAGGAAGGGGCCGAGAGGCTCCCCAGGAGCGAGACCAACCTCGACAACAAGTCAGAGGGAAAGCAGAAGACTTTCATCTTCCTCGACCGCAATTTCAGAAGAAAAAAGTTGCCGCTGTCACAGCGAAATATGCCTCAGACCGTGAGAACGAGACTCCAGAATTGGACGTGGGCAGTGACCCTCCTAGACAGCGCCGCGGAAGTTACCATAGTGCGGGAGGCGCTACGTCCTCATATGGAGGCGACAGCAACTGAAACATTCGTTACTGTAGAGACAGCTGACACGAGAGTGGCACCCCCTGACAGACTTTACAACATAGTCATCCAAATTGAAGGTGACATACCGCGTGAAATAAAAGGGATTTTTGGGAAAATCTAACCTCTTCATATGACATTTTGTTAGCAGAGGTGGATTGGCCACCCCCATTCGTTTTAGCTGCACATAAAGGAGAGGAGGTAATCCTTCCAAGCTTTTCACGGCATGTCCCAAAAGACAAAGCTGGAGCACTTGCAGCTGAGTGGGCTGTGTACCTGGCACCAGCGTTATACCGCAACCATGTGGGATGGGATGAAGAATCACCTCCTCATGCAATACCTTTGCGGTCACTACCGCAGCCACAACCCCAATATCCCATCAAACGGCAGGCAAAAGGCCCCGTCTCCGAAATTCTGACACAGTTGGAATATCAGGGAGTAATTGAACCATGCGTATCACCTATGAACAATCCCCTTTTCGTGGTTTCTAAACCCGATGGATCGTACCGCTTAGTTTTGGATTACCGGCATTTAAATACTCATTGTCGGAACTTTGCGGTGCAAAATACACACAGTTCTGCGCTTGTAGACAGTCTTGTTCGTAAAAAATACAAAACGACACTTGACCTTTCAAACGGTTTCTACACGCACAACCTAGCCCCGGAGAGTGGTCAATGGACCGCATTCACTTCCGGTGGTAAATTATTCCAGTTCCGGCGTTTACCCATGGGCTACAAAATAGTCCGGGTATATTCGCCGCCCGTGTTGTTTCTTTGTTAAATGACATTGATCAAGACGCATGTTCGTACGTAGATGACATCTATCTGACGGACGATGAATTATTTCAGCATTTGTCCCGTGTGGACCGCATTATTCTTGAATTCGCGGAGCAGGGTTACAAATTTAACTTTGCTAAGTCACACATTGCTGAATTTACCGTTCTGTTCTTGGGCTATGAGCTCAATAACGAAGGTAAGGGCTTAGCCCCCCATTTCTTGGAAAAATGTGCACATTTGTGCCCCCAAATACTCTGAAGAAACTTCAGTCTTTGCTGGGTTTCCTGAATTTCGGGCGTACTTACATTCCCGAATATGCCCAGCGTATCAAGCCTTTGTATGCTTTGATACAACCTACTTATTCAAGGTCTTGCTGGCTGCCCGAGCATACCTCGATTCTGCAGTCTTTGCAGACAGACCTATTGGAGTCTAAATATCTTTTGACTCGTGATAACCACACAAACCTGGTGATTAGAATTATTCCGGGGGCGGTGGGATTCACATACTTAACCTTTAATGACGGTGATACAGTACCCATCGCATACAAGTCGCATCTGTACACTTCCGCTGAATTACGCTTTACATCTGTCGAAAAAGTTCTAACTGCAGTGCAAATGGCGATTCTAAAAGAACGCGCACTGGCACAGGGAAAGCGGATTCTAGTGGTAACACCCTGTCCTGCCCTAGAGGCAGTAACAAAGGCAAGTGTACCGAACTCAAAAGCAATGCATCCCCGTTGGATACAATGGGCTACATCCTTGACGTCATCAGACGTCACCTTTATTTTCGATTCTTCTCTTCAGACTCAGGAGTTCTTACAGTATGAATTTGTTCATCCTCCTCCTTTGTTTTTACTACCGCTTGAGGATTACAAATGTGTGATCTACACCGATGGTTCGGCACAACCGGCCACTGGGTCCAAGCACGCTTATTCAGCTGCATGTGCTATTGTTGCGGGTTCCTTTGTAAATGGAAAGTTCAAATCCTCTGTAGTGCATACTCGCACACTTGGAGATAGTACCGCACAATTGGCCGAGCTGCATGCATTGCTACTTGCACTTGAGTTCGCTTCTCAGGATGAGACAACTCTTATTGTATGTGATTCCTTCTACTGTGTACAGTCTTACAATGACAATCTGTTTTTCTGGTCGAAAAACGACTACAAGGACGCAAAAGGGAGCACAATTAAGCATAAAATGCTTTGGGTTCGAGTGGCAGAATTGCAACAACGTCTGCCCCTCACTCAGGTGGTTCACACCTTAGGCCATCAGCGGGTGGGCGCACACGCTATTGGTAACGATCTGGCAGATGAAGCTGCCCGTTCAGCAGTAGTCACGTGTTCAGTAGCAGCGGTTACCAGGTCCATGTCTAAAATAGACTCTGTTATTCTAGCAGCTATTGCTGCAACCAAGGAAGGTGATAATTACCCTACAGGTTTCCCTTCCAAGTATTCTTACAAATTAAGTCCCGATCAGGTTCCTTATGTAACAATACCTGACGTTGGAGATCGGCTGATCCCCAACGCGGACCGCAGGAGTGCCTTGATATCGGCTGCACACGAAGGCATGGCTTCGGCTCATGCAGGTGTGTCAGCTACAGTTTCCATCTTGCAGCAGCGTTATTGGTGGCGTGGATTGTATAAAGACACCCGTGCTTTTGTGCTTTCTTGCGATGTTTGTCAACAGATTAAGCCTTCCACGGTAACACGCCCACCACAGACCCCGCTCTGCATTGCTAACAGACCCTTTGGGTGTGTTTACTTGGATCACTGCGGTCCATTCTCATCAGACACTGCCTATAAATACATCTTAGTGGCAGTGGACTCGTGCACACGGTTCCTCTGGGTCTGGCCACAACGTAGTGCTGACGCTCGAAATGTAATCAGGGATTTGCGTGTCTTTGTGGGAATTTTCGCATGTGGCACCTTCCATTCGGACCAAGGTCCAGCGTTTGCCTCTAGGGCTTACAAGGATGCAATGGCTTCGCTTGGGGTGCGGGTGAAATTTTCGTCTCCGTATAGGCCTGAGGGCAACTCTATCGTTGAACGAATGAACCGTGACTTAAAGCAATCCTTAACAGCTAGAGTTATAGGTACTGGCAGGAACTGGCTGGCCCATTTGTATACCGTTCAGCGTGCACTTAATAATCTCCCTAGAAGACCTCTGGGTGGGCGGACCCCATACGAAATGCTCTTTGGCATAAGAATGTTTGTGCCTGACCTTGAGGGTCCAGACATCGCGGCGCAATCCGCCAAGTTTGATGTAGATAACCATTCTGCTATGTTACAGGACTTACAAGAAGCCCGAGACAAACTTGCAACTACACATTTGCCTTCAGCCACAGACCCTGCGTTGCAGATTCCGGTAGCCGGCTGGCTTCCAAAGGTTGGAGAACTGGTTCGAGAGAAGGTTGAAAACAAAAAGAATTCGGCCCCTCTTTTCGTGCACCGGTTCCAGTTCTGGGCTTGAAGGGAACACGTACAGTCATTTTACCACCGCTTCCTGGTTGCAAGGAGAACAGATACATCTCAGTGGAAAATGTCAAGCTACAGCGCCTGGCCGATCCTGAATAGTGTCACACCAGCGGTCTCTTGTCCTACCATTTATCGGACATATGTTCGTGGCCCATCTACACGAACGGTCGCTGATGCTGTAATTGAGATGGTTGATTTGCCTGAAACTACACTTGATCCCCAACTCTCCACCAATATCGACGAGGATGAGTATACTTATCCTGCATCTGAATCGGTGGCACATCAACCAATAACGCCACTGAGCCCGACTCGTTATTCCTTTGATTCGGATTCCACCTCTTCAAAAGTCCCATCCAAGTTCAGTATTTTTGTATCCTGGTTTAGAGACAATTTTTTGATTCCACCCTGGACATACATCTGGTTGGTACTTTTCTTGATTTTTCTGTTCATGTCCATTGGCTTTGTCACAGTGTTTTTTCTACTAATCAATGGTCACTATTTACCTGAACGCTCTGCTGTAGACTATGTTTCTGGAACTTTGGCTCCTCATTCCTCGTCTCACATCATGAAGCGTGACCACACATTTGTGAACATTTCAGCTTTTCCAGTTGCTGATGGCATCGTATGGGATGCAGTGAACTATCAAATCCATGGTCCGACGGAAATTATTAATGTACCTAATGTCCTTCGTGTTTCAATGGGTGATGTAGTACAAAATAATATTCATTCTGATGATTGGGATGTGCATGCCGTTGAAGCATTGTTTGCCGATTTAAAATATTATGCATCTTTTAATGCTGAGGATTTATATATGAATTCTGCGAATTATGCCGATTTGTATTGTTACCAACATTGGGGTAATCATTTTCTCCATAAGCCAAGTGCCCTGCGTAGTTCTGTTAACTACACCCAATGGGAACATTGTCCAAACCCCTTGCCAGGTAGCTCACAGACTCTTCGAAATAAGTTTACCTATTTTACTGATTTTAATCGGTCGAACCCCGCATCCTATTATTTTAGACTTAATACCACATCAACTCAGAAAATTATGTTAACACACACCAAATTGCTTTATTCGGGTTCCTTTTTAAGTGCCCTAGCAGTGGGTGGTTATGAGTACTGGGAGGATACAATAGATTTGAAATCCATTTGGGGCTCCAAGCCATGGCAGGTACAGGGAACTGAGGCGTTGCATCGTGCATGCCTCATCCCTACCCAAATTATGTTCCTAAATGTTTCCATCTATCAAACTACGTGTTGGGGCTTAGCTACCACTAAACAATTAAACTCGCCCTCAATTCCATCCCTGTCGAGTTTTCCCAATGATAGCTCACGTTTTAACCTGTCCCTGACGACCCTACAGGCTCTATTACAGAATAATTCATTTAATGTTTCCGAACTGGATCAGTCACCCTGGTTGGTATGGCCTATATCATCTAATGCATGTCAAATGCGTTTTCATGACTCAGGTACTGGCTACACACAGGATAGGCCTGATCCGAGATTTACTGCTTCCCGTACTGTCACTACATATTCTGTTGGTAAATTATGCAAACAATGGCTGCAACATTCGACCCTTGATTCTGTTAAACAACATTTGTCCCTCCTTTCAGGCAATATTGATCTGTCCGACTTTGTTTTGGGACCTCGTGGTCCCCGACCTAAAAGATTCATTTATGAGACATATAATGAACTCTGGAAGCTATCACAAATGGAAGCTGCTTCCCGTCTTCGGGAAATAGATCAAGCAAATTTGGAAAAGGTGCTTGCTGTTGTTGACAATAGTATTAATACCCTGTCTTCTCGCATTTATACTTTAGAGAATATTGTGTCCTCTGTTGTTGATATTGTACAAGATGATGTTTCTGTGTTATATCATGGTCAGAATCAATTGCGTTCAGTTATGCAGTTTGCATGGACTTTACAAACGCTCAAGTTAGGTAAAGTTCCTTGGCATTTTTTGAACACCTCTGCCTTGTTTCTACCTTTTAACTTAACTGACAAACAGCAATTTATGTCCATGAAAGATGCAACTTACACTCTATTACATATCGAAAAGATGGATCCTTTGCCGTTCTCTGTTGCAGAACTCGATTCTGCTGTATGGCTAGTCCATGGGGTTATCGCTTTACCTTTTTCCTTGTTTGAATTTAACTCGTGCATGAAACATTATCCTGTGGGCCGTTACCGGCCCTTGGGCAGTGCTTTCCTGCATGAACTCTGGTCCCTGCCTTTCATGTATAAATGCCTTCGGGACGGCAAGGAAGTCTTTCTCACGGGGAGTACTGCGACTCGACTATGGGTCATTCGCTTATTTGTAAACACATTAAATTGCATGGCTCATGTAGCGTTTCCTCTCCTAATCTTGCTTGTGTGCTGAAAGGTATTCCTGCTCCTGTTATTTCACCTACTTTCACTCTCCTTTCCAATGGTAGTTATTTACTTTTAAATAACGAAAACTGTTGTGGCCTGCAGGCTGGCATTCCTTACATTGTAACAGTTTCGCACAGGGTTGTCTGCTGCAAAAATTTGCTTTTTCCTCCCCCTCATGGCAAGGTTGATATCTCTATTTGGCCTTTGGAAGCAGATTTCAATAGACTGAGCAGAATAAAGGCACTATTATTGAACGAGGAAGTTATGCTCACGTCCGCCCGGGAGACATTCATTCTCCAGGTGGCGAGTACCCACAGTGAAATACAGGCCCTTTTAAACACTAATCTCCCCCAACATTTTGGGGAGTTAATACATCGTATTTTTAACGCATCTAACACTGAAGGCCTAGTACACTTTTTTAAGGTCGTGGGGTCGGGCTTGGTGTCCTCCTTCCAAACTATTTTTGGTGTCATCCCGGCTTTCATACATTCTATTTTTTCCAGTGTCTTTGGCGGTTTCCCATTGATCCTCGCTTTAGCGGCTGGTGTCTTGCTCTTAATTTGCTTTCTGCGCAATGGCTGCTCCCCGATGGGACCTGCTCGATCCAGAACGCCTCCAGCTGCTCCGTGAGCGCCTTTTGGCTGGTTTTGGTGTCTTGCCATTGGCGACACTGAGTGTGTCATATACTCTTTCATTTCGCTTTGCGTATTTCACTTGCGTGCAACCTGTGATGACTTGTATCCGCTGTCCTTTCACCTGGACCTTGGATTATTGCCTCTCCAATTCGTCATTGTCTGTTCCGGATTTTGTTCAGTTGATGGGTCCCTTAGAGGCCCATGAGCAGGACTGTTCCGTTGCCGGCTGTATGGCGCGTGCGGCTGCACTGGGGATTTTGGCGCAATGGGATATCTGGGCGGCTGCCCAGGATCTCCTACAACAAAGCTGTTTCAATTATCACGCAAGCTGTCCCGCATTGCTTCTGGATGCTCCCTTTGCTGAGGAGCATTCCTGCTCTTTGATCTCATGGATTGGATGGCATCTATGTTTTTTGACAATTCCAATGATGAACTCTTGGAGGGTATGGCTTTTCTCTGCACTTACACTTTCATGGATTGACCTGCCCTTCGCCGTTTGGGCGCTCCCTGTGCTCCAACGGCTGTGTTTTTCCTCTGATGGGCCTCTGTCCTGGCCGCTGGACTGACCAGGGAGGGTGTCTTGTGGATTGTTACCTGCCTTGTTATGTTGGCCTAGGCCTGGCTGCCATGCTGCTTTTCTTTGCGCACGTTACACTGAGCCGGGTCTCCTCGCCCTTTGCTCGTGCCAAGTTCTTTTGCACTGTCTGCATTTTCTGTTGTTCACCTTTTGGGCTCAGTCTGCACAAACATGTACAAGGTCACATAACAATGTATTTTGGTTCTTCCTGATATGGCCAGTTTCGCGCACCCAGACATAACATTAGGTGCAGTTGCCATGAAGAATTTGGTGTGCTTTTAATACTGTGGTTTACTAGCGCTTAACACACTTGGAGAAATCCCTTTCAGTGAGAAGAGCTATGATGTCCTGCTGATGTAATTCTGCATCTAGAGACTGAGGTATGGGGGTTCGCTAGTCAAAGCCCAGAGGTCTTCTATTTTTATAATAAACTATCTTACTGCACGGGGAGGGTGGTAATGTTATTTAGACATTTATCCACTGAGTTATGAAATGCTTTCCCCGTTTGTATTCTATGGAATTGTAACCATGCTGCTTATATTATTCATATTCATTATGCTATTAGTACTGACACGTGTACTGTACATTAGAGCACGTAAGTTGGAATAAACATTTTAACCTATCCAGTGTCTCTTCCTACGCACCTTGTGGACAAGTACGAGTGAGTGACGAAAGAGTGTTCTTGCTTCTGCGAGTCCTGAGATAAAGATACCGTGTTCTGGGTTGTCCAATCATTGGTACTTGGGTGCTAATGGGATGCTAAGCTAGTTGGGTTGGGGTTTTTGGGTGCTACGGTATATGGTGGCAAACCACTGTATTCCGGGGTCCCATTTTCCTGTGCATAGCTCTGTGTATGTGCAGAAACCTTATGACAATATGCGCTTAGAAGGTAAGAGATGTACTTTAGAGTTTCAGTGAGTCATATGTGCACTTCCATACCCATGTGTGTAGTTAAACATCCAATCTAACACCCATATTGCAAGTTACATACCTATTTAGAAAAGAATAGAGTCACTCATACTCCCAGTCACACTAAGACAGAGTTATGCACACACCCACCCACTCACCCATAAAACACTTATGTATCCAGTGGTAACAGAGCACTTGCAGATACAGTTACACACCCAAGGAGTCACTAACAGAGCCAGTAAACAATCCATACAGCTAATTACATATACATGTAGAGCTGCAAATAGTTTATAAACTAGTAAGTCATATAGCAACATAATTACTTACATATCCATTGACACACACACACACAGAGGAAATGGTACACTCACTCAGATATGTGCTCAAGTACTGACACAACAAAGGGAGTGATCCAGACAAGTTGACCTTTAAACATGTCTCAGCCCTGTTACTGCAGAGCCTGTTTGTGCAGTTTTACTGCTAGTCCGATTTGGCATTTAAAATCCCTTTGGCAAACCTTAAACTCGTATTCTAGGACAAATAAATCATTCCTAATGTAGGCTGTAGGTAGGGCATAGGGCAGGGTGCTTTGTGCTTAAAAGGCAAGACATGTACTTTAAAGTTTCAGTGAGTTACATGTAAACTTACAAACCCATACATCCAGTTATGTATCCAGTCTCCCACCCATACTGCAAGTCACATACCTATTTGAAAAAGAATAGAGCCACTCGCACACCAAGTCAGACCACAACAGAGGGACTTAGACATTCACTCACACAGCACTTATGTATCCAGCAGTAGCAGAGCTAGTTGCACACACAGTTACATACCCCATCACTCATTAACACAGCCAGTAAGCTAACCATACAGTCACCTGCAGACCCATAGATTTACTCAGATAGCCAGTGAAATTGTGATATAGTTACTTAGACATCCAGTCACATGCCCACAGACATACTGATACAATCACTCAGATATGTACTCAAGTACTTGCACAAGCAAGTCACCCTTCCAGACAAGTAGCTCTTTAAACATGTCTCGGGCCTTCTACAGCAGAGCATGCGTGTGCAATTTTTCTGGCAGTCTGACTTGCCATTTATAACTCCTTGCCAAGCCTTAAACTCAGATTCTACTGCATAAAAAGTCACCCGTAAGGTAGGCTGCAGGTAGGCCATATGGCTGAGTACTATGTGCTTAAAAGGTAAGAGATGTACTTTGGAGTTTGTGAGTCATATGCGCACTTCCAGACCCATATGTGTAGTTAAACATCTAGTCTACCACCCATACTGCAAGTTACATACCTGTTTAGAAAAGCATAGAGTCACTCATGCACCCAGACACACAAAGACAGAGGGCCCGATTCACAAAAGTAATCTGCGACAAAATCCTAACTTTACGACTTTCGGTATTCACAGAAGGCATTTAGGAGTACTAAAGTTAGGATTTTGCCTCAGTTAAATTTAAGTTTTGGTCTTAAGTTAAACTTAAGACAAACTTAAGTTTAACTGAGACAAAATTCTAGTCGTAAAGTTAGGATTTTGTCTCAGTTAAACTTAAGTTTGTCTTAAGTTTAACTGAAGACCAAAACTTAAGATTGACTGAGACAAAATCCTAACTTTAGTACTCCTAAATGCCTTCTGTGAATACCGAAAGTCGTAAGTTAGGATTTTGTCTCAGATTACTTTTGTGAATCGGGCCCAGAATACTTTACACGCCCACCCACTCACCCATACAGCACTTATGTATCCAGTGGTAACAGAGTCACTTACAGATACAGTTACACACCCAAAGACCCACTAACAGAGCCAGTAACTAATCCATACAGCTACTTACATACTCATTTAGAGATGCAAATAGTTTATAAGCCAGTAAGTCATATAGCCACATTGTTATTTACATATCCATTGACAGACGCAGAGAGGAAATGGTACACTGACTCAGATATATACTCAAGTACTGAGACCACCAAGGAAGCAATCCAGACAAGTTGCCCTTTAAACATGTCTCAGGTCTGATACTGCAGAGCCTGTGTGTGCAGTTTTACTCCTAGGCCAACTTGGCATTTAAAACCCTTTGCCAAACCTTAAACTCTTCTTCTAGTACAAATAATTCACTCCTAATGTAGGCTGTAGGTAGGCCAGAGGGCAGGATGCTATGTGCCTAAAAGGTAGGACATGTGCTATAAAGTATCTGAGTTACATGTAAACTTACAAATCCATACGTCCCAGTTATGTATCCAGTCTCCCATGCATACTGCTAGTCACATACCTATTTGCAAAAGCACAGAGCCACTCACACACTCAGTCACAAAGCGACAGAGGGACTAACACATTCGTACATACACCCACACAGCACTTATGTATCCAGCAGTAAAAGAACCAGTGTATACACAGTTACATACCTCTAGACTCACTAATACAGTCAGTAAACACTCCATAGAGCCTCTCACATAAACATATAGAGACCTACACATATACTAAGACAGCCAGTCATATAGTGAAATAGTTACTTACACATCCAGTGACACGCCCAGAGAGGGTCTGGTATAGTTATTTAGGTATCTACTCAAGTACTGACACTCTAAGTCACCTATTCAAACAAGTAGCTGTTTAAACATGTTTTAGGCCTGCACAGGCTGTATATATAGTATTAGTTATATCAAAGAGTGAGGGGAATGAGTGTGTATATCTAAATTAGGCCCTAGGTAAGGGATTTAAAATGGCTACTTAACCGGGCACTAAAACTATATATCTAACAAGAGTATTGAAGTTCCTTTTAAAGATAATGGAATGAGTGTGTATAGGTACAGTTTCTTAGCAGGGGAATATGGTCCAATAGGAGCAAGCAGCCTCAAACACCCAGGCGCCGGCCTGACGAGAAACTTGCCCGATGATGAAGCATGACACCTACCTGGGTGTGTGAGGGCACTTGCTCCTATTGGAGCATATTCCCCCGCTAAGAAACTGTACCTGCACACACTCATTCCATTGTCTTTAAAAGGAACTGCATACTCTTGTTGGATATATAGTTTTATTGCCAGGTTGAGGAGCCATTTAAAATCCTTACCTAGGGCCTAAATTAGATGTTCTGTGGCAGTTGCGGGCCCAAGAACTTCGTTGAGCTGACGGTCTTCCACCTGCCATATTTAGATGCACACGCGATACACAGAAGACTGTGACAGTCTTCTGTGCTGGCGAACCGCCCGCCTTCGTCGCCTGGATGGTGGGGTCCCGCTGAGTAGATTTGGGTGTTGCCGTTGGGCTGGCGGGTCCTGTTGGCAGAGTACTGAAAGGGGGGGCCGTGATGGTGAGGAGACAGGTAAGTGGGATTAATTTCTTTCAGTAAAAACACATGTATGTTGTGTATTTGTACATATGTGCATGTAGGTTAATTGTAGTGAGCATGCTGTGTACATTCTGCATTGCACCCCACCAACATACACATGCATGCACACACCACAAACACTTACCATCGGGTAGGTCAAAACGGGGTGCCGGTCCATTGCGGTGAAGGTCCAGCGGGTATGGGGGACATGGGTGAAGGAGAAGAGGATGAAATCGCAGCCTATACCCTGAGAAAAGGTGAGTTTACATCCTTTTTCTTACCATTCTGCCGATCCGAAGTAGGAGGGATTCCCGCCGGAATTCCCTTTGAAACAGGCCACATCCAGATCTGAAGGATGGGAATCCTGTCTGGAGTCCCGCCGCCACCTGTTGTAGCTTATCCCACCATAGGTGCAGGGAGCAAAGTCCTGGCGGAGTCGGCGGGACCGCAGCAGTCTTTTTTCCCATTGCAGCCAACATCTAAATCGGGCGGGCGGACTGCCAGGGTGGCAGGCGGGAAGACCGCCAAAAAAGCCCACTCCATCGCGGTCTCACCAACATTTATATCCGGCCCCAAGTCTTAAATTTCTTTTTTCCTACATAAAGGGGGGAAAGGTGTACTTTAGATAGAGAGCCACTGATGCATACATTGACAAATCCAGAGACACTCTAATGCAAGCAGAACCCACCAAGGAAAACACTGATGTATACACTAGCACACTCAAGCACAAACTCATGTATACACTAGCGCACCCAGATACACATTTATGCATACAGTATCACATCCAGGCACACACTGATGCATACACTGACACACCCAGGCACACACTCATTCATACACTAACATACCCATATACACACGTATGCATACACTAACACATCCTGGGCCACACTGATACATATAGTGACACGGCCACACGTACACTAAAGCATACAATGAAACACCCCGGCATACACTGATGCACACAGTAACACAAGTAGTCACATACTGATCCATACAGAAAGAGACCCAGGCACACACTGATCCATACTCTGACACACCCAGGCACACAGTGATGCATACGCGAACACACCCAGATACACTGTGATACATACAGTAGCACACCCACGCATACACTGATATATACACTAACACACCCAAGCAGGCACTGAATGATACCCGGACACCCAGGGACACACTCATATATACACTAACACACCCAATGAGACAGTTATGCATACACTGACACACCAAGTCACACACTGATCTATACACTAACACACCCAGGCACATACTTATGCATATAGTAATACATCCAGGCACACACTGATGCATATACTGACACACCCAGGCACACACTCATTCATTTACTAACATACCCAGATACACACATGTATACCCTAACATACCCAAGGCCACACTGATATATATAGTGGCATAGCTGCTTGTACACTAATGCATACACTGACACACCCCAGCACACACTGATGCACACAGTAACACATGTAGTCACACAATGATCCATACAGAGAGAGATCCACTCACACACTGATCCATACTACGACACACCCAGGCACACAGTGATGCATACGCTGACACACCTAGATACACTGTGATGCATACAGTAGCATACCCAGGCATACACTGACATATACACTAACAGACCCAAGCAGGCACTGATTGGTGCACTGACACAACCAGAGACACACTCATATATACACTAACACCCCTAATGAGACAGTTATGCATACACCGACACACCCAGGCACATACGGGCGCATATGCTGAGATACCCAGGCACACTCTGATGCATACGGTGATACACCCAGGCATCCATTGATGCATACACTAACACACCCAGGCACACACTTATGCAGGTATTTATTCATGCATACACTAAGACACCAAATGACAATGAAACACTTATGGATACAGTAACAGACTCAGTCACACACAGCATGACACCCGGTCGCTCATTTATACATATAGTGAGACACCCTAAGACACACTGATGAAAATGCTTAGACACCCATGGACACACTGATGCATACAGTAGTCTACTCAGGCACAGACTGATGGATATGCTGAGACAGGTAGAGACAGACAAATATAAACATGGAAATTAATAGACTAAGAGCAGCTATAGTATAGCTACATAGCTATTTATCTCGCCAATTAAATGTTTTAAATGTGTAATTTAATAGTGTGCTATGAGAAGCTAAATGTAGTGGTTTGTTTTTTCTTTCCAGACATCTACTTCTACTTAAAACCAGCAAATTACATTGCCAAAACTGGAAACAAAAAAGAAACAGAGGCAAGGATATTATCTTCTTACAAAAGTTAAACAAAAGGGAGAGGAAGTGGACAATGTGGTTAAGGAGAAAAGAGCCGCTGGTAAGAAAACTAAAATGTTTCTTAAAATAGTATGTGGAAAACTGCAAAGTGAGCAAAAGCAAGTAAAGAAAAAGCGAGGTTTCAATTTAGCTAAAAACAGACAAAAAGGAAATGACATAAAGAGAAATAAATCGTATGTGAAAGAAAGTAGTTTAACAAGAAGACAGAGGCAGTTTAAGAAAATATGAGTCAGACTGTTTCGCAGTAGAGTAATTCAGAATCTTATACGACCTATGAAGCAGTATAAAAGGAGTAGAGAAGCACTCAAACAAAAGGAACGTGATGAGGCTGTAGTTGATAAGGCATTTGCCCTGAAGAGAAAGCTATTTATTTTGATTATGAACAGAATTGAGAATACTGGATAAAACAATGTTGTCTAGGAGGAGAAAAAGCCAGAAAAAAAAACTTGTTAATAGAACGAATTTTTATAAAATATTCACTGGCGAATGGAAGCATACTTCCAGTACTGTGCCTTTCTTTAATGAAAAAGCTACTTTCGAAAGAACACATTAGTGCTTGCAGTTGAAACAACTGGCCCATGTTATGAGGTGAAAGATGGTGCGCCCATTCCAAAAGAGGAGATGGTTACTAGGAATGTAGAGAAATGATAGCTGAAGAGGTACAGGGAAGGTGCACACATGCCCCTGTATACAAATGGAACTGTAGCAGTATTTGCAGAGTTCGGCAGTAATCAAGTGATATATTGAGAACTTTTGTATGTTTCCATGCAAAAGTCTGAAACTGAAAATTAGTATTTTGCAAGGATTAGACCCATGCAAAGTAAGAAAGTATGTCTATCAAAGAAAGTGTGCTGAAGCAGCTTCCATCACTTCAGAATGTTAGCTGTTCACCACTCTAAAATGCAAAATTTAGTTAGGAGGCTTTACTATGTCAAAGCTCCTGCCCTATGATTAAGAGAAATTAATACAGCTCTTTTGCATTGTGCAGTAACAGAGGCAGACAAAGTTTGTGAAGATTTTCAGTTTTGTTTCTTTGGTCCTGAACAGGAGTATAGGGCGAATGAAGAGTTAGTATGTGCAGGTGTAGAGGAACAAAACACAGGTAGTTAGTGTTGATAGCTTTTCAGAAGAGATGAGGAAGTTTAAAACAGTTTCGTCTGAGAAACCAAACTGTGTTTGTATTTGTTGTTGATGCACTCACTACAAAGGTCAAACTCGCAATGTAGTTATATTCTCAAAAACTGAACAAGAGAACAGAGATAAGTGGCAAGAATTAGCTGTTTATTTATTTGTAGAGGAACGCTTTGAGTTGTCCACACGGCAAATTATATGTAAGTACTGCTATGACACATTAGAGGATAACAAAATGCGAGCTAGAGCAGTACATATCAAGTTATAATTAGTATCTATTCCACAAGTTCAACGAGATTTAAATGTTTATGAATTACTTCTCATATAATGTGTACACCCATTTCAGGCTATAGTTCATATGGAGCCAAAGACAGGAAAGCTGCCACCGACAGAGCTTCAGAAAGTCCTTAAAGGAAGAGTTGTCTACTTACCTTTAGATTTTAAATGAAATATTGACACTGTAGGGATAGAGACAGATATTGATGAACCACTTATGTTTTGTTATAAGTTATTTGTAAAGCGCAGCTTTCACTCCGAGGAGCATCCTAGCGCTGAGCGGATCACTAACAGACAGGGTGACTGAGACTGGGAAAAGATTTAGATGAGTGCTCTGCATAGAGCATCGGGGCCCTAAAGATCCAGGTTTTCAGAGCTTTCCTAAAAAGGGTTTCTGATTGGATGAAGCGTAGGTGATCAGGGAGTTGGTTCCAGGCCTTGGTCCCAATCACTGCAATTGATTTCCCCCCTTTTGAGACACATCTGAAAGCAGGGGGTTTTAATAGATTTGTGTTGGACGATCTGAGAGTACGGCGTGGCAAATAGCATGCAAACCTAGGCCGAAGGTAGTCGGGGCCTGAGGAATGAAAGATTCGGAAGGTAATTATCAAGATCTTAAACAGGATTCTTTTGTGGATGGGTCGCCAATGCAGTGCTTCCAGTGCAGCAGATGCTGATGAGATCCTGGGCCATTTTAGTACTAGTCGGGCTGCAGCATGTTGTACCATCTGTAATTTGTGTAGGACCGACTTATTTGCTCCTGCATGAAGGCTGTTGCAATAATCCAATCTAGAGGCGATTAGGGCCACTGCGACTGCCTGTCTTGCCATACAGGGAAGTAGGTCAAAGAACTTTTTAAGTTACTTTATCAGATGGAAGCAGGTCCCAGCCACTGCTAGGGATTGCTGGTGGAAGGATAGTGCTGAGTCAAATTTGACCCCCAGATTCCTAGCTATCGTTATTGTATTGGGGGGAGGAGGTATGTCGGAGGGCCACCATAGACTAGGGGAGAAGATGTTGGCTTTCCCTAGTGGCTTGATTTCAGTTTATTCTGAGTTACATTTTAGGTGATTTGCTTTCATCCAATGAAAGACTTCTGTGAGACATTGACGGAGATTTTCCTCAGCCAGTGTGGTATTTTTATCTAAGACCAGAATTAGCTGCGTATCGTCTGCGTATGAGATGGTCTCGATGTTAAAGGACGATATCAGACTAATCAGGGGGGCCATATAGACCTTGAATAGCACTGGACTGAGAATGGACCCTTGTGGAACCCCGGAAAGCAGGGGGTTTTCTGCTGACTGGTATTGTCCGAGAGTGATGACTTGTCTTCGGTTTTGTAGAAATGATTTTAGCCAGGCCAGGGCGAGATGAGAGATACCACATGTCGCGAGACGGTCCAGGATAATGACATGTGAGACCATGTCGAAAGCAGCTGATAGGTCTAATAAGACCAACACAGCATTCTTTCCCTGGTCTAAAGCGGCTTTAAGGGATTCAGCAGTGTACAGGACGGCTGATTCCGTAGTGTTGAGGCCTGAAACCTGATTGATTATGGTGTAAGATATTGGCTCCTTCCAGAATAAGTTGAGAGTTAAGTAGTTTTTCAGTAATCTCACTAAGACATGGGAGTAGAGAGATAGGTCAAAGATTGGTAAGGGAGGTGGGATCAGCAAGTTGTTTCTTTTGAAGAGGTTTGACTGCTTCAAGTTTCCATTCATTGGGGACTTCAGCTAGTGACAGAGAGGCGTTTATTATATTATTGATGACTGGATTGACAGTATCTATAATAGCATGTAAAATTAAGTGGGGGGCATGGGTCAAACGGATAACCTGATTTCACTGCAAGAATAGCCTGATGGTATTGTTCTGGGCTAATGGCTTGAAAAGCTCGAAGGGATGGTCTGTTTTTTCCTAGATCAGCAATTGTAGTAGCAAGAGAAGCGGAAGGTACTGGGAAATCTTGTTGTAATGACTGGACCTTCTCTTCGAAGTAATCTGCTATGTGGTCGTGTGGGGGAATCTCTTGTTTAAGGGATGTGGGGTTGGTGAAAGAGTTGACTATCTTAAAGATAGTTTTTTGGTTTGCGTTGGCTATTTTGAGCATCTCGGTAAAATAGGATTTCTTGGCAGCTTTGATTTGTTGGTGGTAGTTTTTAAGAGCAGTTTTGAACTTGGTTAGTTCATCCTGTTTGTATTTTTGTCGCCATCTGCGTTCGAGATTCCTGCAGTGGCTATGAAGTTCTTTCAGGTTTTGGGTATATGTAAACGGTGGGCCTACCAAGAATAGAAAATCTGGCAAGAGTCAATAGATGTTAGTAAAGTAAAAAAAGCAACTTTATACCTGGTACAAAATAATATTTATTATAAAAATGTTGTTGTTGTTTGAGAACATGTATGGAGGATGAAACATTATCATCAAGTGGACGGATTGAAAAAGTCGATTGAGCCAGATCAGAAGAGATTTATGAACATGATAGCATCTATCCCCTGAATTCTAAAGGAGTTATTGGTGATGCTATTGATCTTTTTAAAATGAAACAAGCAAAAGGAGCTCCCATGAGTGTGTGGGAGAAAGGTTTAGAGGCTCGCTGTTTTCCACAACTATTTCCCACTGGAGCAGGTGGACACTATGATGAATGCCCCGTGCAGATACCAGCAGCTGAATACAGCTCAACCAGATTATATTCAGAGGATCCAAGATTTCACCAGTGTATTCCCTTCGTATTCCATCTTCTGTTTGAGAGTGACTTGTCTGGATTTTCATATGCTGTAAACCACGTACTGAAGACAGAAGTTAATCTTCAAAATCTGTCTGCAAAGGAATTAATTGACAAAGTTCATGGAAAGGATGAAAACTTCTTCAGGACCACTAAGTCAAGATCCTCTTGGACACGAAATTATTGAAAATGAAGCTGCAATAGCTATGAATGAGCTGGAAACTGCAATGGAACAAGCAAGACAGGAAACTGTGGATTTTGAAGACTTAGTTGGCCAAATGAATGACGAACAGAAAGAAATTTATATTGAGGTAAAACAGAAAATAGAGCATGGATTCCTCCAACAAAAGAAAGAATGCAAATGCTCATCATTTAATCCTATATTATTATACATACGTGGTCAAGCTGGCACTGGAGAAAGCTTTTTAATTAAAGTTCTCACAACTTACCAACAGAGGACTACAGAATTAAATTTATCGTGTGTGGTAATATCACCAACTGGGTTAGACGCACATAACAGTAAAGGAATTACTTTACACCGACTGCTTATGCTACCAGTTGAACATGACAATTAACTGGAATACCAGAAGTTATCCTGTGAAGCTTGTCATGAAGTCTCAAGAGTACTGAATAAACTGAAGCTTTTAATCATCGATGAAGTGAGCATGGTCTCAAACTTAATGCTTGCCTTTGTACACTTTAAAATGCAACAGTTTTTAAAAACCGAGTACGATGTATTGTTTGAAGGAAAGCATTCCATTTTCTTTGGTGATCTAGTGCAACTTAACCCCTTCAAAGGACAGCCTGTTTTCAAGACGCTTCTCCATGATGAAACTAGGAATTCTTGGGGAAGTATTGGCAATATAAACATTTGGCTGAACTTCCAATACAAGGAACTACTTGTAAATATACGTCAAGCATCTGATGTGGAATACTAAAATATTATGAAGAATATTAGAGGCAGGAATTCTGTCGAAGAAGGGGAAACGTACCTTAGAAAGTTGAATTATCAAGAAACTATTTTCCTCTAACAACACAGCATCACAGCTAATGTTCAGTTTAATTGAAGAAGGGAAATCCATAGTCTGTTTAATACCTACACTTCAGGAGTGTTCCAATTTTAACGAAGAATTACAAAGACTGTTAGACCTGGCACCATTGGCGTGGGTCTCCCCTGCATTTTTTGCCTTTGCCTCCTGTGTTTTTGCTGTGTGTTGGACTCTGTTTTGCTGGTCTAGATGCTTTGGGCACTTTGCCACTGCTGTTCAGTGCCAAAGTGCAAGTGCTCCCTTTGTAAATTGTTGTTATAGATTGGTGTTTCCATGATTGGCTGATTTGATTTACTAGTCAGTCCCTAGTATAGTGCACTGTGTGTGCCCAGGGCCTGTAAATAAATCAAATGCTGCTAGTGGGCTGCAGCACTGATTGTTCCACCCACATAAGCAGCCTGTAAATGTAACTCTGGCCTGCCATTGCAGAACCTGTGTGCAGTCTAATACGGCCATGTCGACTTGGCAAGTGTACCCACTTGCCAGGCCCTAACCTGCCCTTTTCTTACATGTTAGTCACCCCTAAGGTAGGCCCAAGGTACCCCTGTGGGCAGGGTGCAGTGTATGTGAAAGGTAGGGCATGCCCAGGTGTGTGTGGCATGTCCTGATAATGAATTACTGCCAATTTAGTTTTTCACTATTGTCTGGCTACCTGTTCCCACAGGACAGAATGGGGAGTTTGTTTATAACATCTTTTCAACATAACTGCCCCTGGGAACCAGGTAGGAAAATAAAGTTTAGTATGCCTGAACTCAGAATGTTAAAATACATCTTTTAGTGAGGGTGATTTTTACATTCTGTGTTTGAAAATACGACTTTTAGAAAGTAGGTATTTTTTTGCTTAGCCAACCAGTGTGCCTCTGCTAGGTTTGTGTATTGCATGTCTGGCTTTTGGATGACAGGGGTTGGGGAGGAGCGGTGCCTCCAGAGAGCCTGATGAGTCAGGGCTGGGCTGAATAGACCTGGGCTGCATTTAGAGTAGGGGGAGGAGATTTCCTTTCACCTGAATGGGCCTGGTCTGCCTTCCACAATGCTGGCTCCACCTCCTGCCAGGAAGCTGCACCAGAGAGGACAGAACCGGTTTTGACCAAGCACAGGGCTTCTCTGCCACCAGAGAACAAAGGATTTTGTAGTATAAATCTTGGGGCCCAGACCCCAGAAATTTAGATCATTTCTGGGAGTCAAGAGGAACCTTTGCCAAGGAGAAGAGCCGGAGAAGCTGAGGAGGAATATTGCCCCAGTGCTGTTTGCTGTCTGGGTTTGGCCTGCAGTGGCTACTTTCTACCAAGGAAAGGAAAAAGGACTTTGCTGTTTGCTGTGTCCCCTGATTGAGGAAGATCTCCAAGGGCTTGAAACTGGGCTTGCCTCCTGTTCTGAAGTCTCAGGGAAACAAAGACTTCACCACCAGCTACCCTGAACTTCCTTGCTCGGAGTTCTGACCTGCTAAGAGGTGCCTGCTGTTGTTTTGGACCTCTGGAGGCTGTTTACCGCTGGGAGCTGGAAAAGTAATGCAACTTCGAGAAGCGCAACGCATCCGCACCTGTTTCCCAACGCATCACTGAAGAAATCGTCGCAGCGACTGCCTGCGACTCGAGAAATCGCTGGACGCCGCATTGAGTGCACGATCTCTGAAGTCAGAGATCATCGCACCGATTTTGACGCAAGGCCTGCTGTGCGGCCGCAAGAACCCATGCATCATCCCAGATCATCGCATCGAGGTGCCTAGTCTGTCGCATCGTTGAGGTACGCAGTAAGAAACCAACGCATCATCTCCCCACGCAGTAAGAAACCGACGCATCACCTCCTCTCCGATAAGGAACCGATGCATCACCTCCCCTGTGCAGCAGTAAGGCACCGACGCATCACCTTCCTCGGAGCAAGGAACCAACGCATCACCTTCCCTGAGTGTAAGGAACCGATGCATCACCTTCCCTGCGACCCCTTTTGCTTGTGTGTGACGCATCCAAGGTACTTTGTGTGAAAAGTGTTGCCTCTGCAATTTGCTTTGAACTGAACTATTTCTACCATTTGAAAGTCTTATTTTTATTACTGTATTGTGGATTTTTGTCATTTTGGTCTTGTTTGGTTTAGATAAAGATTACTAATTTTTCTAAACTGGTGTAGTGTCCATTTGTAGTGTTTTCACTGTATTACTGTATGTGTTCACAAATGCTTTACACATTGCCCCGGAGATAAGCCTGTCTGCTCGTGCCAAGCTACCAAGGGGGTGAGCAGGGGTTATTTTAGAAGTGTATCCCCCTTACCCTGACTAGAAGCAAGGGACCCTATATGGACAAAGGTATCACCTCTGCCAACTAGAGACCCCCATTTCTAACAAAGACCAAATGTTGGAAATTACAGCAATTAAAAAATTGGAGCACCAGGGGTGACAGTACTGCTAAATGCAAAACTACAAGCAAAATTTGATTAATTGGAGAAATCTGTATCCAGGACTGCATGATTAGAAAAGTGTTTACATGTATGCAAAAACTGTAAAGTAATTTGTGGCGTAAATTAAATGTTGAGGAAGGATTAGTAAATGGAGCTATAGGTAAAGTGATTAATTTCGTTAACTTTCTAAATTGGGATCAGGTTGAATACTTAGCCATAAAATTTGATCAAATTGATGGCATGAAGCTGATTAGCCAATATGTTGTATGTTTTTTGCTTGTAAAGGACTTATATGTCCAGCGGCAGCAGTTCCCGCTCTCTCTATTGTTTGCTGTAACTATCGATAAATCTCACAGCTTTTATTCATATTGGTAGTACTGTGTTTAAAGAAGGTATGGCATATGTTGCATTGTCTTGAGTGAGAACATTGTCCGGTTTGTTCTTGGTTGATTTTGATGACAGGAATGTTAGTGCTGATGCAAGTTGTGTCAGAGAGTACAATCAGTTAAGAAGTCTATACGCTCCTCATTTAGGACAGTATCCCGTTCATGAAAAACAGATAATCTGTCCAAAGCGGAAGCTCACAAAAGAATCTGCAGATGTTGCTGAAAACAAGGAAAAGAAGGGGAACAAGGAAGGTGTTAAGAAACAAAACTGGACAATGACGGAGGTATTGTAGGTTGCCAGTTGTCAAACTCTTCTGGTGTCAACTGCTATGCAAATGTTGTTCTCAATGTACTGTTTCATTTACCACATCTGGTAACTGCAATTGAACAGAAATCACAGAAGAGATTATGTTCTGCACTGTGTGGTTTAATGCAAAGTTTACATAGTGATAAGACTGTAATTCATTGTGCTTCAGGCATTCGCGTGCTAGTGGATATATGTAGTGGATCAGCACTATTTACTCAGAACACTCAACAAGATGCACAGGTGTTTTTAGAATGGTCATCCTTGGAGTATTAGAAGAAGAAGAAATCAGTATTGATGAGTTATTTGGACTCAGTTACCCATGGAACCATTAGTGTGAAGATTGCTCTTTTGCATCTACCAGTCAAATAAATTCTGGGTGATTTCTGTACTTAAAACTACCGGATTCCAGAACTCTGTCTTTTAAGAGATTGATCAAAATGGCTAACGAAAATCTGACCTGCTCAGATTGTAGATCCGATGTTAGGTCTACATTGCATATATGAAGAAGTGGAAAAAAACAGCGGGCCACCATAAACAAAGGGTGGTGGGGCGGGTGGGGTCGCGCGGGAGGCGTGGCGTTAGAAATACAATATTAAAAGAAAACTTACCTTTTGCTGCCTGCCTCCTCTCCTCTTCCTGCCTTGTCCCAGCAGCCCCTGGGACAGACTGCCTATCCAATCCCCGTGATTGGTCTGAGCAGGCAGGAAAGACGCCCTGCTCAGACCAAAGAGTCTGTGGGGTTCCTCCAGCCCGGCTGCTCAATGCAGCTGGGCTGGAGAAAACCTAAGTGTGCATGTTTGTTTTGGTCGGCCTGAGATAGCCGGCCAAACACCCATGAGCACTTAGGGAGTGGAGTGCACGTAGCACTCCTCCTACCCCCTCCCATGACTCAGCTTTATTAATAACATAAACATTTGAATTGCATAAACTTAAACTTTACTGTGCAAGTTTATAACAAGTAACAATAACTTTTATTTTTGTTTTCTCTCTTTTTACACAGATTAATGGAACCAATGTTTGCAGTTATATTGGTGAATAATAGTTACTTCTTTACGCTTTATAATACATCCAATAAGACATATTGGCAGACATTGCTGGATCCACTGCAAAACTCAAGTACACACTCATACAGATACTAACATAGCCAGGCACACACTGATGCATACACAGAGATACCCATGAACACACTTATGCATTCTTTGACATACCCAGTCACACACTCATTATACACATAGACACCAATGCACACACTTATTCATACAGTTAACCACCTAGGACACACTCATAAATACACTGACACACCCAGGCACACACTGACACATTCACTGACACACTCAGGCCCTCACTCATACATACACTCAGACACCCAGGGAAATACTCATACATACACTGACACACCCAGGCACACTCTGCTACATACACTGAGACACCCACTCACACATTAATACATATCCTAACACACCCAGACATACACTTGTGTATACATTGACATACCCAGCCACACACTCATCCATAGACTGAGTTGCCCTGAACACACTTATGCATACACGAGACACTCATACACACACACGTATTCATACAGTTAACCACCCAGGACACACTCATACAAACACAACCCACTCAGGCACACACTAATGTATTCACTGACACTCTCAGGAACTCAATCATACATACCATCAGACACCCATGGATACACTCATACATACACTGACACACCCAGGCATGCTCTGCTACATACACTGAGACACCCACTGACACATTAATACACATTGTAACACAACCTTTCACATGCTTAGTCACCCAGGACACACTCATACATACAATACCAAGGCACACACTGATGCATACACTGACACACTCAGGCACACACTCATGCATATCCTGACACACCCACGTACACACTCATGCATACACTGACATACCCAGGTACACATTGAAGCATACACTGACACACCCAGGCACACAGTCACACATACACTGGAACACCCAGGCACACACTGATACAGTCACTGACACACCCAGGCACACAATTATGCATACATTGACATACTGATGCATAAAGTGACATACCCCAAGACACACTGATGGATACAGTGAAATACTCAAGCACACAGTGATACAGACAATGATACACCCAGGTACATGCTGATGCATACACTGACACACCCAGGCACACACTCATGCATCCACTGACACACCAAGACACACATTTCTACATACACTGACACACCCAGGCACACACTGATACAGACACTGACACACCCAGGCACACACTGATACAGACACTGAAACACCCAGGCACACATTGACATACCCAGACACACTTTCTTATATACACACTGACACACCCAGACACACACTGACACATCCAGGTACACATTCATGTATACAATGACACACCCAAGCACAAACGTATGCAATCATTGATATACCCAAACACACCCTGATGCATACAATGACACACCAAGGCATACACTGATGCATACCGTAACACACCCAGGCACACACTGATGTATACACTCACACATATAGGCATGCACTCATGCATACACTGAACCACCTAGGCATACACTGATTCTTACACTGACACAGCCAGGCACACGCCAATGCCGACACTGACACACCCAGCCAAACCCTAATATATCCAATAATGCACGTAGGCACACACTGACACATACAGAGAAACATACACAAGAATAATAAAGTGACAGACTCAGCTCTTTGATTGATAAAATGGTAGACATAACAGGAACGGTGTTTTTTTACAAAGATTTTTATTTATTTTTTGTTGTTTTGTTTTTCTTCAAAAACTAACCAAAATGTAAACAAATAAACCAGATGCAGCAACTTTGCATTCTTGAGAGAAAATGGTGTCGTGCAACAACAATAAGAAAATTATACAGAAAAAAAATCTAACACTGCTGCCTCTGAACAGCAACAAAAAAATTAGACACGTTCTGTATTTTAACTGCCACAAGCTTGTGACAGGTGGCCCAATGTGTCACCATACCTCCTAACTCTCTGCAGGCAGCTGGCACAGTAATTTCAGCAGGAGTGGTAGTTGCTGAAGAAGTTGAGGCACCTGCGGCATCTCCAGATCTGCTCTCCCTCACCATCTGTAGATCAGCCAGTTTGTGAATTGTTTTGATGTGTTTCCACATGCTGGAGGTGCAGTGGCTGTACTTCTTCGCCTTGCCATGTGATAAATCCTTGCCACACAGTTTGCATTTCACAAATCAGGCACAAACCTTCTTCTTCCCTGATGGTATGGTAAAAAACTGCCACACCTCACTCTCTTTCCTGGTACTGAATGGCAGTTTCTCTTCTTCCTCATCTCCAATAACTTCATGATCTCCAGATGGGGGTGGTGCACTCCCTATTGCCATTCGAGATTGGATTGCAGAAAGCAGCTAATAAAAAGGAATGCTTCTCCCAGAACAGTTAGAATAAGAATAACCGTTTTAGGGAGTAGTAGTATCCAAAAATAGGTGTGGTTTAACATTAACCAATAGAATGGGAGATTCTCTTCTTCACATCAAGTGAGTCCATGGTTCTCAGCTGCTGATACGTGTAGCTACCAAAATCGTAAAATCACTTATAAAAAAAAAAAAATTATCTACAGCATCGATTTTGTGCTTTCAAGTATGTTCAACCTTGTGATATAATTCCAAACAGAGGCTCCTATAGACTTAATTTTTTTTTAATTCAATGAATCCTCAGACTGAAATCGCAGGAATATTCCAATCACATGATTGGAACAAAAAGCAAACAGTAGGGCCCGTCTGTGATTGTGGTTCCATGGAAGTTCCGCAAAGCCCAAAAAAAGTATTAAAATTACAAAATATGATACTCACTACTTTATTTTTCTTTTAAACTTAATTTCACTAACTGCTTCTTTGTTTACTGTCTTTTATACTGCTTTTATCTTGCTGTTTCAGCCAATTTTCCATTGCAGTCTCTTTGCTTTATTCCCATTTTTATGTGAAGTCTGCTTGCATTTCACTTGTTCATAAAGTGGTCTTGTTCCATTTTTATATATCACTTCAGTGCCTACGGTTTGCTTTTCCCACTTTCTATCCACTTTTGTTTTCAGTTTTTACCCATTTTTTAAATGACTATTCCTTTATTTACCCTTACTAGTAATACTTTCTCCTAGCTTTTCCCCCCATATTTTGTGTGTTGTCTCTTTCCTTTACCATAGTTTCCAGTGCTTTCACCTTGCGATTGCCCTTATTTTTTCTTTGCCTTCTCCTTTCTTTCTCAAAGTTTTCACTACTTACTCTTTGCTTTTTTCCACATATTATAAGAGGCTACTGCTTGTTTTCCTATAATAGCATAGTGTTCCAAACATGTGGAGGGTTGGCCGCACTCCCTACTGCTTTTGAAAAACCATAGAAATTCACTGAAAAATCCAAAGGTTAAAGGGGCATTATAGTTAAGAAATAGAATTTTAGAAAACTTTAGAAATTCACTGAAAAAAACAAAGGTTACAGGGACGTTATAGTTAGGCTGACATTTAAACGTACAAAACCATACAAATTCATAGTTACAGTTACCTGAGCTAACTATAACTTACGCCCCCTCACTGCTATGACCCCATATATTACATCACTCATGACATGGTCAGTGACAGTTTGCTTATCCTTGACGCTGGTTTGTTTTCTGAGATAATAACGGGACCTGCACCTGTCCCTCGCAGCAGCCCTGCTTTGGTGGACGCAATCGGGCTCCTGCAGGATTCCCTTTGCATATATATATATATTACCTACTGGCGGTCGCCAGTAGGTAGTTATAGTTAGGACCTAGTTTCCATAGGAAAAGCCTTTTTTGATTTGCCAATATCTTTAGCTCCGTTTGACGATTCTTTGCGAAATTTTCAAAACTAATGGGGCGCTCCAGTCAGCTCCTGTCTTGAAAGTTTTGGGGTGATTCGTCAAGTGGGGGCTGAGAAAAAAGGGGGGTCCCAAAACATGTTTTCTCCATGTTAATTTCCATAGGAACATTTGTTCCGGCTACAGCATGAACTGCTGAACGGAATTACACCAAATTTGGCAGAGAGGTAGCTCTTGGTCCAGAGTGCACTCTTTGCTTTAAATTGTGTAAATCCTCTCAGTAGTTCTTGAGAAATAAAAAATATTGATATCTGGTGACCGTGGTGGATTCGCGAACCCTCCCGATCATGAGCTTCATTCTGATTGGCTGCCAACACTCCAAACCAGGAAGTGTTGGCAGCCATCTTGTGACTCTGTAAAACTGAGTCACAAGAAAACAGTAAAACAAAAGGTAAAAAACAAGAAAAGGGGGCAGGGTAGAAACACCCTGACCCCCTAGGCCTGCCCAGGGGGTCGCCCAAAAAAAGCATTTTTGTTTTTAAATTTTCGGCCGGAGTTGCGCTGTGCTGGGTGCGTGAATCCGGTAGAATTTGTTTTAAAAACGAAGCACGGGCTCCAGAAGTGGCCCAGGAAAGGGGGGCCAATCGGCCCCCCTCCCCTAATTAAAAAAATTAATTTAAAAAAGGGGCCAGGCCCCAGGGGATGGGGTCCCCGGGGGTCAGAGGTGGCCTCGGGATGGGGGCCACGCGGCCCCCCTCACATAAATAATTTAAAAAAATGAGACCAGGCCCCAGGGAATGGGGTCCCCAGGGCCAGAAGTGGCCCAGGGAAGGGGGGCCACGCGGCCCCCCTCCCCTAATTAAAGAAAGACATTTTAAAAAAGAGGCGAGGACCTGGGGGATGCAGTCCCCAGGGCCAATAGTGGCCCCGGGAAGGGGGGCCATGCGGCTCCCCCTCCTGTAAATAATTTTAAAAAACGAGGCCAGGCCCCAGGGGATGGGGTCTCCGGGGGTCAGAGGTGGCCTCGGGATGGGGGCCACGTGGCCCACTTCCCGTTTTAAAAAAAGAACATGGCTCAGGCCCTGGGGGATGGGGTCCCCAGGGCCCAAAAAATTGTAAGAGAAGGGGGGCCACACAGCCCCCCTTCTAAAAATATCAAAAGTATAGAAAAACCAGCATCTTGCCGGAGGCCCCGCCCCCTCCCTGCACCACTCTGCAAACGCACCTCTTGGCACACTGCTGGTGGGGCGATGAGGTCCTCTTGTGTCCTGAGGACCTCAGGACTGAAGTGGACTTCATCCCCCGAGCAGCAGTGTGCCAGGTGCCGTGTTTGCAGAGTTGTGTAAAAAGGGGGTGTGGCATCGGACCACTCTCAGCAATCCAGCTGTGTGGGGCTTACTGGAGGTAACAGGAGGGCTAGTTGGCCCCCAGGGACACTCAGGAGGTAAGGGGACTTCCTCCTGCAATCAAGAGCGCACCAGGAGGTGCGTTTGCAGAGTGGTGGTCAAAGGGGGCGTGGCCTGTGTCCACCTTTCAGCAATCCCACTGTGTGGGGCTTACTGGAGGTAACATGTAGGCTAGTTGGCCCCTAACCACCCCCAGCAGTGAAGGGGACTTCACTCCCCATCCAAGAGTGCGCCGGCAAGTGCGTTTGCAGACTGGTGGGCAAAGGGGGCGTGGCCTGCTATGAGAATTTACCAATGCTACTGTGTGGGATTTACTGGAGGTAATAGGAGGGGTAGTTGGCCCCCAAGGTTGTCCTTGGGGGCCAACTACCCCTCCTGTTACCTCCAGTAAGTCCCACACAGTGGGATTCCTAAGAGGTCTTCGGAGGCCATGCCCCCCTTTCTCCACCACTCTGCAAACATGCCTCCTGGCATACTACGGGTTGGGGGATGAAGTCTTCTTTTCTCCTGAGGGACTTTGGGGGCCAAGAAGCCCTCCTGGTACCTCCTGTAAGCCCTACATAGCAGAATTCCTGAGCGGTGGTCGGAGGCCCAGCCCCCTTTCTCCACCTCTCTGCAAACGCGACTACTAGTTAAAGAAGCATTTGCATTGTATTAGGTTTTGCATTTGCGAGAGTTAGAGCTATTGGCGTTGTAAATGTAAAAGTGTTTTATTAATGTTTCTTGGAGTGGAGTGGATGTAGGTTGTGTGTAGTGGAATTATGTGGTATTTTGTGCAGTAAAATTATGTGGATAGAAAGTATGTGGTATTTAGTGTATAGGAATTATGTAGAGTGGGATTATGTGTTATGGAGAGTAATTGTGTGGTATGATAGTCTGTGTTGTGGGGTGGTAACCTCTGGTTTAGTCTTCCTCATTTCCATAGAAGCTAAACTATAAACTCAACGAGACAAAAAAAAGAAGGAACCACTGAGGAGCACTTCTGGACCTAGTCAGAGGTATGAGCAGGGCCACTGGAATTATGCAACTGTTTGGCTGCACTGACTTTTGCACAATTATACATTTCCCGCATTTGCCACATAATCCATCATCTGCTGCATAATCTGCAGATTTGAACAAAAAAAAGCTTGTTTCTAGCTCAAACGGCTCAAACGTTACCAGAAATGCAGCGACAAGTGTTACAGCGTGGTGGAAGGCCCTTTGCAAACCTAGAATGGTCACCTGTTACTTATTGCTAAATGTGGCTATTAAATTGGTACTAATGGTGTGCAAACCACTCTTGCTTCTTTCTGCTCCTCTCTCAGCTCTTTCTGCATTTCTGTTGCTTCTTTCTGTACCTTTCTTTCTTTTTCTGCACTTCTTTTGCCTTGTTCTGCTCATCTCTTTCACTTTCTGCACCTCTCTTGCCTCTTTCTGCACCTCTGTTGCCTCTTTCTGCACCTCACTTGCTTCTTTCTGTATCCCTCTAGCCTCTTTCTGTACCCTTCTTCCCTCTTTCTGCATCTCTTTTGCCTCTTTCTGTACCCGTGTTCCCTCTTTCTGCACCTCTCCTGCCTGTTTCTGCACCTCTCTTGCCTCTTTCTGCTCTTCTCTTGCCTCTTTCTGCACCTCTGTTGCTATTTTCTGCACTTCTGTTGCCTCTTTCTGCACCCCTCTGGCCTCTTTCTGCACCTCTGTTGCTTCTTTCTGCACTTCTCTTGCTTCCTTCTCCACCTCTGTTGCTTCTTTCTGCACCCCTCTTGCCTTTCTATACCCCTCTTCCCTCTTTGTGCAACTCTCCTGCCTCTTTCTACACCTCTCTTCCCTCTTTCTGCACCCCTCATGCCTCTTTGTGCACCTCTGTTCCTTCTTTCTGCACTTCTTTTGCCTCTTTCTGCACCCCTTTTGCCTCTTTCTGAACTTCTGTTGGTTCTTTCGCACTGCTCTTGCTTCTTTCTGCACCTCTCTTGCAAATTTCTGCACCTCTCTTGCCTCTGTCTGCACCCCTGTTCTCTCTTTCTGCACCTCTTTTGCCTGTTTCTGCAACTTTCTTGCCTCTTTCTGCAGTTCTCTTGCCTCCTTCTGCACCTCTGTTGCTTCTTTCTGCACTTCTTTTGCCTCTTTCTGCACCTCTCTTGCTTCCTTCTGCACTTCTCTTGCTTCTTTCTGCACCTCTCTTGCTTCTTTCTGAACCCTTCTTCCCTTTTTTGCATCCATCTTGCCTCTTTCTGCAGTTCTCTTGCCATTTTCTGTACCTCTCTTGCCTCTTTCTGCATCTCACTTGCCTCTTTATGCACTTCTCTTGCTTCTTTCTATACCTCAGTTGCTTCTTTCAGCAATTCTCTTGCCTCTTTCTGCACCCCTCTTCCCTCTTTTTGCACCTCTCTTGCCTCTTTCTGCACCCCTGTTCCCTCTTTCTGCACCTTTCCTACCTGCTTCTGCACTTCTCTTGCCTCTTTCTGTACCTCTGTTGCTTCTTTCTGCACTTCTCTTGCCTCTTTCTGCACCCTTTGCGCCTCTTTTAGCACCTTTGTTGCTTCTTTCTGCACTTCTCTTCCTTCTTTCTGCACCCGTCCTGCCTCTTTCTGTATCCCTCTTGCCTCTTTGTGCACCTCTCCTACCTCTTTCTGCACCCCTCTTGCCTCTTTTTGCACCTCTGTTGGATCTTTCTTCACTGCTCTTGCTTCTTTCTGTACCTCTTTTGCAAATTTCTGCATCCCTCCTGCCTCTTTCTGCACCCCTCTTCCCTATTTCTCCACCTCTCTTGCTTCTTTCTGCACTTCTCTTGCTTCTTTCTGCACTGATCTTGCTTCTTTCTGCACCTCTCGCAAATTTCTGTATCCCTCTTACCTCTTTCTGCACCCCTGTTCCCTCTTTCTTCAGCTTTCTTGCCTGCTTCTGCACCTCTCTTGCCTCTTTCGGCACCTCTGTTGCTTCTTTCTGTACTTCTCTTGCCTCTTTCTGTACCACTTTTGCCTCTTTCAGCACCTCTGTTGCTTCTTTCTGCACTTCTCTTGCTTCTTTATGCACTCTCTTGCCTCTTTCTGTACCCCTTTTGCCTCTTTGTGCCCCTCTCCTGCCTCTTTCTGCACCTATCTTGCCTTTTTCTGTAGTTCTCTTGCCTCTTTCTGCACCTCTTTTGCTTCTTCTGCACTTTTCTTGCCTCTTTCTGTAACCCTCTTCCCTCTTTCTGCACCTCTCTTGCCTCTGTCTGCACACCTGTTCCCTCTTTCTGCTCCCCTTTTGCCTGATTCTGCACCTCACTTGCCTCTTTCTGCACTCCTCTTGCTTCTTTCTGCACCCTTCTTCCCTTTTTCTGCACATCTCTTGCCTCATTCTGCACCTCTCTTGCCTCTTTCTGCACATCTCTTGGTTCTTTCTGCACTGCTCTTGGTTTTTCTGCACCGCTCTTGCCTCTTTCTCCACCTCTTTTGCTTCTTTCTGCACTTCTCTCTCTTCTTTCTGCACCCCTCTTGCCTCTTTCTGCACCTCGGTTGCTTCTTTCTGCACTGCTCTTGCTTCTTTCTGCACCTCTCTTGCCCCTTTCTACATCCCTCTTCCTTCTTTCTGCAATTCTCTTGCCCCTGTCTGCACCCCTGTTCCTTCTTTCTGCACCTCTTTTGTCTGTTTCTGCAACTCTCTTGCCTCTTTGTGCAGTTCTCTTGCCTCCTTCTGCACCTCTGTTACCTGTTTCTGCACCCCTCTTGCCTCTTTCTGTACCCCTCTTGGCTCTTTCTGCACCCCTGTTGCTTCATTCTACACTTCTCTTGTTTCTTTCTGCACCCTTCTTCCCTCTTTGTGCATCTCTCTTGCCTCTTTCTGTACTTCTCTTTCCTCTTTCTGCACCCCTCTTGCCTCTTTCTGCACATCTGTTGCTTCTTTCTGCACTTATCTTGCTTCTACCTTTTTGTACACAAATTTACAGATTATGCTGTTTGGAACACAGGTATTCAAGTATTTGTATGTTTATTTTTATGTAACGTGTCACTAGGTAAAAGGAGAGACACACGCATGCATACCTTCACAAACATGGTCAGACTTACAATAGTGTTATGCTTAGAATTGCTGTTTTATATTTGGTAGGCCTAACATTCTGAGCAGTCAATGAATATTGAACCTTCAAGAGAAAAGTGAGGTTTAAGACATCTTGGGAGACGGATTAGTGATTAGACTACTTTGTATGAGTCTGTTGTAAGGTACAGTCAAAGTAGGCCTCTTTCTGCACCTCTGTTGGTTCTTCCTGCACATCACTTGCTTCTTTATGCACCTTTCTTCCTCTTTCTGGACTTCTGTTGCCTCTTTCTGCATTTCTGTTGCTTCGTTATGCACCTTTCTTCCTCTTTCTGCACCTCTCTTGCCTCTTACTGCACTTCTCTTGCTTCTTTCTGTGCCTTTCTTCCTCTTTCTGCACATGTCCTACCTATGTAGGCATAGTTAGAAATTAGCATTTAAAAAACCTTAGAAATTCACTGAAAAAACCAGAGGTTTCAAGGAAGTTATAGTTAGGGATTAGCATTTAAAAAACCTTAGAAATTCACTGAAAAAACCACAGGTTTCAGGGACGTTCTAGTTAGAAATTTTCATTTAAAAAACCTTTGAAATTCACTGAAAAAAACATAGATTTAGGGACGTTATAGTTATAAATTAGCATTTAAAAAGCCTTAGAAATTCACTGAAAAAACCACAGGTTTCAGGGACGTTATAGTTAGTTGGACATTTCACTCGTACAAAACCAGAGAAATTCTGCCGTTATAGTTATTTGAGCTAACTATAACTCGCGCCCCTGCAATGCACTGCTGATGACGTCACATATTACATCACTCATGACATGGTCAGTGACATCACTGATGACATCACTGATGACATCTCAAATGACATCACTGATGACATCATCCACGTGATCATCTGATGCACCTCCTCACACCCTAATATAACTTTTGATACACCCACTCTAAAATACAGACTACCATTCTCAAAACCATAGACACACCAATACCAGTTAGTACATTCCCACTCACTGATCCACTCACTGATTCATAGGTCTACACACATCCACTCACTCACCCATACAGTCACTCATCAATACAGAGTCTGATATATGCACTCATACACCCATACAGACACTCACACACCACCACTCACCCATAGAGTTACTAACACACCTAATCAGTCATGCAAATAATCAACCGCACTCCCATTTACTCACCTATACAGTTATACACACACCACCTCACTTATTCATACAGAAACTAACACATACTTACTCTCTTATACAATCACTGACACAAGCACACACTCATCCATACAGTCACTCTCACAATCACTCACTCTCACATATAGTCAGTTATATACTCCAGCACTCACATATACTGCCTTTCACATATGTAGTTACTCACACATATACAACTGAGACATCCATTCACTCACCAACAGAGCCCTACTCACACTCACTCACCCATACAGCCCCTCGCAGATGCACTCATGAACCCATACAACCACTGAATCACCCACTCACACATCCATGCGGGGAGTTACAACACACAGACACTCAGGCACTCATACAGGAACTCAGACAACCAATCATTAATCCATATAGACACTCATGTAGCTACTCACCAACTCTTGCAGCGATTTACACAGCAACTGACAGACTGATACAGACATTCACACAGATTAGCCATTCACCCATGCATTCAGTAAGACACGTTTAATCACTCACTTATACAGTCAGTCACACACCCACTAAATCATCCATTCAGAAACTCATACACTCACTCATTCTTCAATACACCTTTGCGTATCTATATATATATCATTCTTAAACTTTTAAAAATCACTCCAGTCTCTGGATGATGTCATCAGTGATGCCATCAGTGATGTCATTTGAGATGTCATCAGGGATGTCACTGACCATGTCATAAGTGATGTAATATGTGACATCATCAGCAGTGCATTGCGTGGGCATGAGTTATAGTTAGCTCAACTAACTATAACGGCAGAATTTCTCTGGTTTTGTACTAGTGAAATGTCCAACTAATTATAACGTCCCTGAAACCTGTGGTTTTTTTCAGTGAATTTCTAAGGTTTTTTAAATGCTAATTTCTAACTATAATGTCCCTGAAACCTATGGTTTTTTCAGTGAATTTCAAAGGTTTTTTAAATGAAAATTTCTAACTATAACGTCCCTGAAACCTATGTTTTTTTCAGTGAATATATATATCTATATAGATAGATAGATATATATCTATCTATATAGATATATATATATATATATATATTTCACAGTGACAATCGCCAATGTGTATTTATAGTTAGGTCAGCTGTTCCTTAGGAAATGCCTCATTTGTTTTGCTAGTAACTTTGCCGCCGTTTGACGAATCTTCACAAAACATTCCAAAAAAGTGTTCGTTTTTGCCTAGATCGTGCTTGGAAAGTTTTGGGGTGACCCCCAGAAATAAGGGCCATATGTACAAGCTCACAAATGGCCCAATTAGCAGAATCGTCCCATTTGCAACCTCAAAAAAGCATTTCTAAATGTACAAAATCCAAATTGCTACTACTGAAAGGTAATAGTAACTATTTGCAAATCGGGAGGGGTCTCCAAGGGACCCCTTCCCCTTTGAGAATAAAAAAAATTTAACTAAAATGTTTCATTTTTCTTTTGAAATGCATCTTGTTTTACTTTAAGGAAAATGGCATGCATTTTTCAAAAAAAAAATGTGCTTTGTTAAGCAGTAATCATAGACATCTGCGGGCCACCATACCTGTGATTGCTGTTATTTGTAGGGGCCATAAATTGTGACCTACCTCATTATTATTCATGAGGTACGTCAATTTGCGACCCCATTAGGAATCACTATTTTAAAATATAATCTTCAGTACATTAGAAATTGCGATTTCCAAATCGTGATTCGGTAAGAATCGCAATTTGGAAATCGCTATTCCTAATTTTTTTACATATGGCCCTAAGTTGGTGGAAATAAAGTTATGTATAGACAGTATCTATTTCAAAGATGGACATTTTCGATCATCTGCTGTCTACATGCACATGAATGCCTCTGCATGAACAGTGACTCTGTTGCTGTAAAGGTTTGTCCCATTGCGGACATTTATTGATTGAGACCCATTGTGTTCTAAGAACAGGTAAACATAGCCTGGGAAAACATTGGATATCCTTGCTGTCTGTGAAGTGCAATATGTAAACGTAATTAACAGACTGAGTAAGATCTTTATAGCCCTGCAGGGTCCTGGAAAATGATTGACAGCATGCTTTCATCATTCCTCATCACATTTTAAAAAGGCTTATGCAGTTCACAGTATATGAAAGTATATAAAATTAGTTCAGACACCTATTTTGTCCAATGCAGGATATCAAAAGAGAAGAAAACATATTAGGCAGCAAAGCAAGGACATGACAGCATTCTCTCCATCAAAAAGTAAAAATGTAGGTTTGTTTTGTTTACCACCCATCTGGTCAAGTACATATCAGCCATGTGACCCATGTCATGTGGAACATCTTCAGTCAGTTCTGGCTTTTTAGAAAACAAATATTAGCATTCTGAGAAGTATAGCTTTTTCTTTATCATTATAGGTAGAGGCTAGAAATCCCAGAATGGAAACTGGCACTGACTGAGGACAAAATTAAGCTTTCACAAATCATGTGGGGTATCACAACATGTTTTGGCCACACTTTGCCATCTGTTTTTGAACTGTGTATCATCCAGTGTTGCCTTGTGTAGAAAATGCATAATGTTTTTTCTTTCTAAAGCCCTTCGTACTCCTCTTCTTCCTCTTCCAAGCATTGTAAACAACAAAAGTCAATGTTACCCTAATTAATGGGGCTCATTTTTCACTTTTGGATCGATGAACGGCAAGTTGTCCTTGCAAGTTGTCCTTCCATGGATGCAAATTCATGATTTGGAGATCACAACAGATGGCAGCAGCAAGTGCTAACCCAGATAGAGATCTTGCAAGCTATACTTCCAGTGTCACTTGTAAGTGTGAATTCAATGAGTCATCTTGCGAGTGATGACATTAATACACGGCCCCCAGTGTTAGAACACCAACTGCTACCCCATAGGCCCCTCACAAAGTGGTTCCCTGTGCTCCACTGATGAACACTGTCCTGTGATTCCTAGGTGTACTCTAACTTTTATCCCCTTTTGGACATTATCCTATTCTGCATTAGTGCACATCATCTGGTGCCACCTGGTGGACAAGGTATGTGTAGGAAATTGGGCTACTGGTTAAGGGTGGGTGAAACCCTACCGAAGCAGAAACCACACTTCTTGTCAGGGTGAAACAGAAACAAACCCCAAATTACCTTGTGCTTACCCCTCTGGTAGTTTGACACAAAGCAGTCAGCCTTAACTTAGAGTCAATGTGTAAGGTATTTATGTAGCATTTCAAACAGTAATAAAGTAAAAACACAACAAAAGAAAGATCTGACACCAATTTAGAAAGAGAATAAAATGTAATAATTTCTCTGATACCAAAATGACAAAATTCTAATCAGTAGAACTGGAGATTTACAATTTTAAATATTTAAGTGAAAACAGTGAATATAAACACAAAGCGCCAACTGTGGGTATCTGGTCATGCCAGACCGGGTCAAAGTCACAAGTTCAGGCTGACCACGATGGAGCGTGGGCCAGGTACAGGGACCAAGTTAGGCCAGCTGAACAAAGTACCTTAAATCTTGGTTGAGGAGCGTTGCAAGATCCTCCTTCAAGTATATATCATTTAGCGTGTTCAGAGAGGCTACAGGAGGTGGTGCGATGTCCTGCATAAGAGATGCATTGCGCAGTGGTGGTTCCAATGAGGCCATTGACGGGGCTTGCGATGCAGGTTCCTGGGTCATCGTTGAGGATGCCTCCATGAAGGCTTGCAATGTGAAATCCTGTGACGGAGATGCATTGCACAGTGGCGGTTCCAAAGTAGAGCCTCAAGGAGATGTGTTGCGATGCATCAGTTTTGCCCATGAGACCACAGCTGGGCTGGCAGAGCACCTTCAGGCCAAATTCCAAGGGTGGCACCGCTTGGGGGGAAAGACTCACAGCAGGCAGAGTCCAGGTGGTGAGTTCAAGGTGGTTGGAGCCTTCTGTCCCTCAGGATCTGATCAGTAGGCCAACCAATCAGACCTTGGAGTCGCCCTGGTGGCCCTGGTTTCAAGATGCAGGTCCAGTCCTTCTTGCTCAGGCAGCAAGGCAGCTGGGCAGCAGTGCAGCAGGGCAAAGGGGCAGCAAAGTTGCAGTCCTTCTTGCAAAGCAGCCCAGCGGTCCTTCTGAGTCTTCCACAGGGCCAGAGGTGTACTGAAGAGTTGGGTCTGAGGGTCCACTATTTATACCTGGTACCCACTTTGAAGTAGGAGAAGGTTCTAGAGGTTTCCACCCCAGAGGTGGCTGGAATTTCCTGCTTCCCTGCCCTTGCCCAAGCTTTCCTGGGGTCACAAAATACTAGCGTCAAACCCTTTGTGAGAGTGCTTAGGCAGAGGCTTTGTGATGTGTAAGTATGGTAGGTGACATCTCCTCAACAAGTCAAAGATGTCCTATCCTGCCAACACCTATTACCTCTTTGTCTCACTGACTGGGAGCAATACACAAAGACCAACTGTGAGCTACACCTAGCCATGTGACCTAGGATACAGGCTACAGGTACCAATTGGCTAGGGCAAAGAAATGCCTTCTTTCTAAAAGTTTGGATACTGGAGCCTCGTCAGGTTCCCCAAGATGCACTGCAATATGACAGTCCAAAGAATTTAAACATTTCCTTCCATTTTTAAATCCAATTTATTTCAAGTTGTCCATGGTAATACAAAACTTAATCCAAACATATTTAAACTCCAAAGACAGAGTTCCAGTCTTCTTCAGGGTCCTTTGAAATCTATCTTCTCTCTCTCCTTCTCTCCCTTGTGCATAGGATTTTAAGTGGGGGTAGAAAGGTGTTGCTGGTGTTGTAGGGTGCTCTATACAGGTGATGCCCTCCACCTAAACTTTGGAACTATCCAGAATCCTCTTCTTTTTTGCATAATTTATGCAGCACACTAACTCTGAAAGGGTATTGCTTTGACTTATACCAGGTGCTTCCCTTATGTCTGGACAGAGCTAAACGTCTCCAAAGAGCTATAATTATAGCGAAACACATGTCTGGGGTTGGTTTTATTCATTCCAGGTTGGCTTGAATGGCATTTAACCAATCCAAAACTGTAATACTGTGCTTGGAGTGGTAAAAGGCTTTTGTCATTTTACAGCTGGCGTGGATGGCACTATGCTAATCCAATGCTTAAAGACTGTGCTGTAGAATAGGCAAACGACTTTGTCCCTTTCTAGCTCATTGAGGATGGCAGTATGCTAATCCTAAGCTTAAAAACTTTGCTAGAAAAAGAGGCATTTGAGGTGAGCAGATTCGGACTGTCGCCGGTTTTGTAGGGTGCTCTATACAGGAGCTGCTCCACACCTAAACTTGGGGACTACTCAGAAATTTCTGCTTCTTTTTTGCACATATATATTAATTGTGGAACAGCAGAGTAGCGTAATTACTGCTTTTTACTAGTTGGAGGTCCAATAAGGGTAATGTACTATTGCTTATTGCACGATGTTGCGCAGATTCTACTATAGAGCTACTTACTGAAATGCACTATTTTTCCCAGCAGGCAAAACAAGTTTACTCACCTGGAACCTACTTAAGGAGAACTTTATGCAGGGAAATATGCCTTTCAGCACACTGCGAACATCGTGGCAGCCTGTGAACAAGGAGCCATGCTCCGAAACACATCAGGCCAGATGAAACATCCACAAATAAAAAGCTGGCTGACTTTAACTAATCTGCTGTGGAGTGCATTTTCAAAATGAGGGCGTTTTTGTTGAATATGTGTATATATATATATATATATATATATATATATATATATATATATATATTAATCAACAATATGCCCAAGCATTGAAAGGGCACTCACTCGACAGCGCCCCTTACCATCAGGTATCTTTAGCCTCGGTTCAGCTCGCCTCTTGAATTCCATATATTATCCTCATGCCGACGCGTTTCGAGGCTTACACGCCTCTTCTTCATGGGCTTAATCATTCATATATATATATATATATATATATATATATATATATATATATATATATATATATATATATATATATATATATATATATATATATATATATATATATATATATATATACACACAAGTATATATGTATACACACATATATCTGTGTGTATATATATATATGTATATGTGTATGTATTTATGTACTTATTTATCTTTATATTTATCACTTTGCTTCTAATTCAGCATATCCAGTGCACTACCCTATATCTCACCCTATATCTCTCGCATTATATCCTCTACCTCCACTCTGACTCATTTCAAACCTCATTCCACTACTCTCTCCATTGTACTACCCTATTTCTCACCCTCTACCGCTCTCAAGATATCCTCTGACTCATTTCAAACCACATTCTACTACTCTTTCCAATGCACTACCCTATTTCTCACCCTATACATCTCTCAATATATTATCTACCTCCACTCTCCCATTCATCCCAAACCCCATACCACTACTTTGATCCCCATAATAACCCTTTCTAGACTCTTCCCTCCTCTATCCCTCCTTGCAACATCTCATAGCTCTTTTACTATTCAGATCTCCCAATAAATCCTTTCTAAACCCTTCCCTCTGACTTTTCCCCCTCCGCCTCCCATTTACTCATCCCAAACCCCCTGCAACCGCTATGAGTTTCCTTCTTCTAGCCCTCCACTATTCCTTTTTACAATCCAAATAACAGCCTAACATGTCCACCCCTCAAATCAAATTAATTTCATATTTTCCTACACTAATTCACCACTAAACCTTTTTGGGGTCCACAGTAGCCTGCTACTTGCTGAAAGGTTCTACAACACCTCATCAGGGGAGGAAGCAATATATAAATGCAAACCTTTCCCTCTTCCTTCCCTCCACTATCCTTTTCAATGCAAATAACAGACTTACATATCCACCTCTCAAATTAATTTCATACTTCCCTAGACTAATTCACCACTAATCCTTTTTTGGCTCCTGAGTAGCGTGCTACACGTCGAAAAGCACTTCAACACCTCATCAGGAGAAGGAAGTGCTATATAAATTCAAATATTTTCCCTTTCTATCCCTCCACTATCCTTCTCAACCCAGAGAACAGACTAACATATCCACCGCTCAAATTTATATCATATTTCACTATACTAATACACCACTAGTCCTTTTTGAGTTCCGGAGTAGCGTGATATTCGCCAAAAAAGCGCTGTGGCGCCTTGTTAGGGGTAGTAAGAGCTATATAAATGGAATTACAATACAATTATTATATATATAGTTAGATAGGTAGATAGATAGGTAGATAGATAGATAGATAGATAGATAGATAGATAGATAAATAGATAGATATATTCACTGAAAAAAACAAAGTTTATAGGGACATTATTGTTAGGAATGAGCATTTAAAAAAACCTTAGAAATTCACACAAAAAAACAAGGTTACAGGGACGTTATATTTAGGAAATGGAATAAAAAAACTTAGAAATTCACTGAAAAAACCAAAGGTTACAGAGAAGTTATAGTTTTATAGTTAGCCACAAAACCAGAGAAATTAAGCAGTTATAGTTAGCTGAGCTAACTATAACTCGCGCCCCCGCAATGCACTGCTTATGACCTCACATATTACATCACTCATGACATGGTCAGTGAGATCACTGATGACATCACCTGTGACATCTCAAATGACATCACTGATGACATCATCCAGGGAATCACTGATGTACCTGCCCACACCTCATAGAACCTTTCATACACCCACTCCCACACAGCCATTCACAAACCCATTCATAGACCCATACCTGTACTTACACACCAACTCACTGATTCATATAGAAAGGGGGAGTGGCCTCCGACCAGCTCTCAGCAATCCCACTGTGTGGGACTTACTGGAGGTAAAAGGAGGTCTTGTTGGCCCCTAAGGACCCTCAGCAGTGAAGGGGGCTTCATCCCCCAATCAGGAGCGCACCCGGAGTCACGTTTGCAGAGTAGAGGAAAAAGGGGGTGGGGCTCCGACGAGTTGCCAGCTTTTTTTTCCTCATGGCCCCCCTTCCCTGGATCATTTTACTCCTTGGGGAGCCCATCCCCTGGGGCCTGACCCTTTTTCACTTTTTTAATAGCAAAAAAGGGAGAGGGCCGCATGGCCACCCCTCCCGGGCTGATTTCGGCCCCGGGGACCCCATCCCCCTGGGGCCAGGTCTTTTCATTTTTTTATCTTTTTTTCTTAAAAGGGAGGGTGCCAGAGTGGCCCCCTCCCAGGCCATTTTCGGCCCTGGGGACCCATCCCCCTGGGCCAGGCCTCTCAGTTGGAGACCGCAAGGGGAGCCTTAAGGCCTCTGAAGTCCTGGCTGGCTCCCCGCCTCCTGCTGGAGCCGGGATTGCTTTTTACACACAGGGAGCTGCAGACAGTGGTGCTCCCGCCAAGCCATAGCAAACTGCAATGTCCCATGGGGGGCACCCCGGGACATTGCTGGAGCCAGCCGTAGGGCTGCCCCACTTTTTTTTCATAAAGTTTGGGCCCCAGGGAGGTGGCGGTCCCCAAGGCAGCAGGGGAGGCCCTACAGCCTCCCCTGCATTACTTAACATAAAAAACAGTGTGCCCCAGGGAGGAGGCAGCCCCGGGGTAGGGGGGATACGCGAGGCCTCCACACATAATTTTAAGTAGCCCCCGGGAGGTGGCAGTCCACCGGTGTTCTGCCAGGCCCCCACATAATTTTAAATAGCCCCAGGAGGTGGCATTCCATTGGGGCAGGGGAGTTCCGCGGGGTCCCCCATATTGTTTTAATGAGCCCGGGGAGGTGGCGGTCCCCGGGGCTGTGGGCCGGTCAAGTGGGCCCACCCTAATTCATTATCAAAAGTGTCACAGGGAGGGGGCAGTCCCCGGGGCTTTGATAAGCCCTAGGAGGGGGGCCCTGTGCATTCCCTCCTATGATTAGTTTATGCCCCCTGGACCTGGCCCCCCCAGGGGTTATTTTAAAGCAAGCACAGGAGCCCATGCTTGCTTATTTAAAAAAGAATCAGTGGATCCGAAGCAAAATGAAAAAATATATATGCTTTTTATCCCCGGCGGGGTCCCTCTGGGACCCCCCACTATATCTGAGGGGTCATGGTAGTCCTACCCTGCCCCCTTTTCTTTTTTTCAAACTTTTTTTCTGGGACTCGGCTTCAAGCTGAGTCCCAAGATGGCTGCCAACCCTTCCTGGTTGAAGTGTTGACAGCCAATCAAATTTTAGTAGGATTTGGGAGTCCACTGCAAGGACTCACGTCTCCCGATATCTATATTTTTTAAAGATAGATATCTCAAAAATTACTGAATGGATTTACACCAAATCACAAAAAGCACATTTTCTGAACCAAAATCTAGCTTTCTGCCAAATTTGGTGTAATTCCGTTCAGGAGTTAGGGATGTATTCATGTTAAAAAAAATGAAAAATCCCCATAAACTTAACGTAGGGTAAACGCGTTTTGGGACCCCCTTTTTTCTCCGCACCTACTTAACGGATCTCCCCAAAATTTTCAACACATCAGCTGAACCAAAAGGGGGAGGTTTTGTGAAACTTTTGTGGAGATTCATCAAGAGACACCAAAGTTATTAACAAAACAAAAAATGCTTTTCTTACGGAAACTTTGGTCCTAACTATAACTACCTACTGGCGACTGCCAGTAAGTAATGTATATGCATAATATGTATGCATTTATGTATATGTATATATATATATATATATATATATATATATATATATATACACATAATATGTATTGTACAGTGGTGGTCGCCAATGTGTAGTTATAGTTAGGTCAGCTTTTGCATGAGAAATACCTTTGTTTTTTTGCTAGTAACTTTAGTGCCATTTGTAGAATCTTCACAAAACTTTCCAAAAAAGTGCTCTTTGTTGCCTTGTTCGTGCATGGAAAGTTTTGGGGTGAACCACAGAACTAAGCTCCATATGTACAAGGCTTTTTTGGAGATTGCAAATGGCCCAATTTGCAGAAATGACCCGTTTGTGACCACAAAAAAGCATTTCTAAATGTACAAAAGTCAAATTGCGATTCGATAATTGTTACCGAATCTCAATTTGGGTTTCGTATTTGGTATTTCAATGAGGCGTGTTAAGTGGGTCGCTTCAAATACTTATTTGCAGTTGTATTTATTCTCTTTTAAATTTTGTTTTATTATTTTAATACATAACTCAGGAGTGTGTATACACCAGAATTTCACATCGGCAAACATTATTCATACAATACAGAGGAAGTACATTCAACCCTCTTCCCTTCTTCCCTTCTCTTGTAGTAGGTCTTTACTGCTGGAGTCGGATTGTACAGATCATATCTCAAGGCATTCCTAAGGTGTGTTATTCCCCGATCCACCATCTTTCCCTCCCTGTGTGCGTAGCTTCCAGTTCTAAACCGATAGTACACCAACTAATCTTCTATGACCCCTCCATCCCAGGACCCCCAGATCTTTTTATATTTCTTCTTGCAGCCTCTATCGCTGTAGAACTCTTTTTCATTGATTTTACAGCGTGTCATTCCCTCTTCACATTTTTGGAAGGATGGTGCCATATCACAACCCGACCATTGTGCTATGTCTCTTTTAACTATTGTCAATCCCATTTTCACCAAGGTCTTTTGATATTTTGTAAGGTCTGAGGGTATATCCCAGCAAAGCCCTCTGGGGTGATAAGTCGAGGGTTGCCCCCACCGGCCCCTCCAACAATTTGGTTAACCTTTCCCAAAATGAGTGCATCACAGGGCAGTGCCATCAGGTATGAATAAAGGTACACTCTGTGCCGCATTTCCCTAAGGCACAAGGAGGACACAGCCCTCCCGATGTTATAAAGTAATGTCCTGGTGTAATACGTTCTGTGGAGCACTTTGAGTTGAATTAATTTCAAACTAGCTTTAATAGATCCCTTGGCTAGGAAATTTAACACATCCTGCCAGTACTCATTATCGAATTCCCCCAGGTCACCTTTCCATCTGTTTTTAAGGTGTGTCAGTGGTCCCTGAGTATTCCGCATCAGTGTGCCATACATCAGTGATATTGATTTATGTCGAATCTGTCCATCTAATAGCCGGCTGTTCAATGGGGAATCCTCCCTGGTCTCCTCATCCGGGTCTGTGCTGCGGATAAGAGCATGTCTAAGTTGTTTGACTTTAACTACTGTGTAGATGGCCTTTTTTACTCCCTTTGGAGATGTTCAAATGGGACAACCCCATTGACATCCCATACATTGACAAGTGTGCTGAGACATAGTCTGTCCCATCCTGAAAAGCCCTGAAGAGCAGTCACCATTTTTAATCTGGTGCCCTCCCAGAGGGGTGTGGCTGGGGTAAGCCGCGTAGCCCAATTTATCTCTCTTTAGAGGCCATTCCATATGTCCCGCACAGTGATTGTAACCAGAGAAGCTCTTGCATGAAGGCGACCTCCCTATAGCACAAAACATTCATTTTTCAACCCCTACTGAAAGGTATTGGTAACTAGTAGTAGTAGTAGTCTTTATTCAGTTTTGAAACAAAACCATAAAAGCACATTTAAAAATACAGTTTAAAAATATAACATAAATGCCCCCATGAATACTTAAGTATGTATACAGTCAATAAAATACGTTAAACCCAAAACAGCTGTATATGATTTCATCGAAAAATACAGAACATCTTAATCAATCACCAAAAAAGTGATTGATGTACATTAGCTTCCCATAATCACCTCAAATCAACATTGAGGAACATCAGATTAAATGAACAGTAAAATTAAAAACACATACTGAAATAGGCTAAAATACTACTACTTATGCATTGTAAAAAGTGCTATCTAGCATGGGATGACAGGTGCTGCTGTACTATCAAGTTATCTATTCTTAATCATCAGCCTCATGCATGTAACAGATATCTAGACAGGGCAAAAATACGCCATCCTGTGGTGTCACTACGAAGAATCCCACATATGTCTAGTTGATAAAGTGTGACAAATTGGAATTAGCCAGGTTTTCCTGATATTGGTGAAAGCTAAACAGAGGAATAAAAAATGGCCTGGCAGGAAGGGCAATTTGTTAAAATAGTACAACCCTTCCATTTACTGTGAAAGTCATTTAGTGGTAAAATGCCACACCCAAATTGTAAATATAAAGATTACACTTGTAGGGTTCAACCTGGTTCAAGGATTCCTTGCAATGCATATTATCCTTAAAATCTAAAAACCTTCTTATTAACTCCCCAGCCGTGCTAAGATTCAACCAAGGACCATGAACATAGTGCCAGTATCTTTTTAAAGGCAAATCAAGGTATCTTTTCTAATGCTACCTGGATTGGACCACAGCTCTCTCATGGCAAGTTTGTGAACCCATGTCTTGACATAGTGAAACCAGAGTATACTCCTGTTTTTGTCAAGAGCATTTACTTCAGAAAAGGATTGTCTCATAGGGAGCGGGGAGCTTTTTTGCCCATACCTGGATCCAATAGGCCAGAGGACTGAATGCCACCATTTGCACTATGTTTTTTAGCCCAAGATCTAATTGAATGGGGGTTAAGGGTGCATTCTAGGGTAGTTTGAGTATCAGTCTCATGAATGTGTTTTTGGTATTTTCTATAGCCCCTATGTTGTGCTGTATGGAGCCCAGATCTGGGCTCCATACAGCACAGCCCCTACTGCCTTGGAACGATATAGTTCAATCGCTGGTGTAACTAGCCTAAAAGTAGAGAATTTCAATTTTTTGACCAGGGCTGAGCTAAAATGCTGAAGGGATAACTGACTCTTGGAAAGTTGAGAGGCCCTTGATAATGAATTTGTTAACATAACCCTTAAGTAATTAAATTCTTTGACTTGCTCCAACATAGAATCACCCCTGAAGGACTTATGAGGATTAAATGCCATGAATTTAGTCTTGTCGACATTGACTTCAAGTCCTAATTCCTCACATAATACTGATAACTGATCCAAAACATTTTGCAACCCCATCGCGTCCTGGAAATAAGAAGAGTGTCATCCGCAAATAGCAGGGACGCAACTGTGTGGCCAGCTATTGTCGGAGGATCCCCCTTGCAGTTGGCCAGGGAATTTATCAGCCCATTAATGTATAGAGTAAACAGGGTCGGTACCAAAACACACCCTTGCTGCACCACTCTGTTTACCCTTATACGCTGAGTTAATTCACTGTTACGACACCATCAAATTTGGGCAAAATTATCCCTATGGAGTCACATGATCATTTGCAATAGGTAATTCAGAATCCCTAGCTGCTTTAAAACTGCCCACATTTTCTCTCTTGGCATCACGTCAAATACGGCCCTTAAGTCCACAATCACAACATAAATGTCTTCTCTTCTGATTTTTACATATTTCCATAGAATTATTAAAAACCTGAACAGTTGGTAGGTAGTGCTCATGTTCTCTCTGAAGCCTGCTTGAAGAGGTGACAGAGTCTGGCTCTCCCTTATCCAATCCTGGAGCCTCCCCAACAGGTGCATACAGAGCAATTTTAGTGAAATGTCGGTTAAGCTGATTGGCATATAGTTTGCAGGTTCGTTGTTGTCCCCCTTCCTGTGTACCAGGAATTCCCCTGCCCCCGCCAAGAATCCGGTATCTCAGCCCCTTTTAATCTGGCATTAAAACTGTAATTTAAAATAGGGCACCAAACATCAGGTTCTGAAAGGGAGAGATCGCCTGGGATTTTTTCTAGGCCTGGTGCTTTGTTCCATTGCAATATAAGTTTCCTCCAAGCTAAAGGTAGTCTGATCTACTTCCCATGGTACCCTTTCAACGCCTAAACAGGCTTTGCCAGAGCCCTCCATCCTCTTATTGATGTTATCGACTGCCCCTGCATAGGGAGAACAAAATTGAGCTACCCAGACCTCAGGTTGAATATGCAAATCTTCTTCCACTACTTGTTTACGGGTCCCTTCAGCTACAATGTGCCAAAATGATCTCCTGTCCTTGGCTTTAGCTACAGTAAGTAAGTCTCTCCAAAGCCCCTCTTCCCAGTTACCTGTAGGTTTGTTTTGAACCATTATGTAGTTTTTTCCTTTTTGAGCCACAATATCTCGACAGCCATTTTTTATTGCACTCCTGAGCTCCTTCCGAACATCTTTACACTGGTCCTCACATCATTCATTTTTATGATTGCTTATGGCGGTATGCTTCACAGTCTTAAAAAAATATCTTTCGATTTCCCCCATTAAATAAGTAAAGATTTTCATGGTTAGGTGCTCATCCTGGCCATGTTGAGGAATCTTGTCTAGTGCATGTGCTACAATGATGTATATCTGGGCAAGAGAGTCCACATTTCCCTCTATAGTTGGCCACTTGACCCTCCTGCGGTTATTACTAAGCACAATTAAGTTAGTCAGATTTCTCTCAGGTTGGGTCATGTGAGGGAAGAGCAAATGATCTAGTTCCCATCTCAGAGCGTTATGGTTGCAATCAAATCTCTTGATTACCCTCATATCGATCAAATGAGACCATAGTTCTAGGTTTGATAGAATGTAGTCTATTCTAGTACGGCAGTTAACTTTTTTAAACAGATGAAATTGTACTTTATCTGAATTTGAGCGCCTATTACATGCTCGAAGCCTATACTTTAATGTAAGTGACACTAATTGGAGCGCTACTTTGGTATTTCTGGGACAGCCAACAGGATCTATACTGGGTATTTCCCATTCTTTTTCCTCTGCACTGATGTGACATCACTTCAAAGGGCTCAAAGGTAGAATTCATATCTCCTGCTAGAATTAGGTGGCCCCTGCCTTCAGACCTTTCCAATAATTTATCAAGGGCGATTACAATAGGGGATTCCTGATTCTGCGTGGAGAATCTGTTATATATGTTGACCAAAAGTACGTTTGAATTTGTTTTAGTGCTTTTAAGAGTTACGGGCAGTAGATCCTTAGACTTAGTATTCGATTTTTTAAGGATACTGTGCAAGTGAGTATTAACTCAAACTATGAGGCCCCCTACCGGGCATCCAATGGGCGAGGGAGAGGCCTCTATACTAAAATTAGTGAAGCCCACCCTGTGGACCACGTCTGTGGCCCAAGTCTCTTGCAGGAGGCATATGTCAAATTAGTCAATGAAGTTCCCCCATTCCTCTGATTTAAGTTTGGATTTGATACCAGCAATATTCCAAGACAGTATCGTCAGATTAGCATGCTCCCCTGATTCTTTTGGATGAGAATATCCTAGGGATTGCAACCCCCTTTCACCAGCCTCAGCCAGGCTGGTATGGGTTCCTTTGTTTATACATTTATAAGAGCACCTATCTCCCCCTTCCGTGCTAAACTTATTTCTTGGGAGTGACAATCCCTCGGTCCATCATTTGCTCCCGTCTCCTATCTCCCCCTTGGGTGGTATCTTACTAGAGACAGTTTGTGCATTGGTCATACTACCCCCTGAGCCAGGACCTTCCCTATGGTCTGGTAAGATGTATTTGAGTGAGATCTTAGAACTGTGTGGGGGTGAAGTACGTAAATCCAGATTTACAAGGCCATGTCCAAGCTACCCATTAGCTAGCTTTAGAGTAATATAATCAAACTTCTTGTCGAAGTGGAAGCATCTAGTAGCTACTAAGTCAGATCTAGTTAATGAGTGACCCTGCCTGACCTGTCTTTTCCAGTCGGTAACCTTGTTGGTTAGAGTCTCACTGTTTTCTTTTGTTGAGTTTGTTAATTTAGGAACATTTATCATGTATATTGTGTTTCTGTTCCCTTCCTGATAGAACAACCACAATTCTTGTCATGGTGAAACACAAACTAACCCCAAATTACCTTGTGCTTAACCTCTGGTAGCTTGGCACAAAGCAGACAAGCTTTACTTGGAGTCAATGTGTAAGGTATTTATGTAGCATTTCAAAGAGTAATAAAGTAAAAATACAACAAAAGCAAGATCTCACACCAATTTAGAAAAAGAATAAAATGTAATAAATTATCTGCGATCAAAATGACAAAAATCCAATCAGTAGAACCAGAGATATGCAATTTTAAAGATTGTAGTGAAAACAGTGAGTACAAGTACAAAGCTGTGGGTATCTCATTGCGCGGACTGGGAAAAAGTCACAAGTTTAGGCTGACCGTGATAGAGAGTGGGCCAGGTATAGGGACCAAATTAGGCCAGCTGATCAAAGCACCTTACATCTTGGTTGCAGACCATTGTGAGATCCTGCTTCAAGAATGTGTCGTCCAGAGTGAGTTCCAAGGAGCTACGGATGGTGGTGCGAAGTCCTGCATCATAGATGCATCGTGCAGTGGTGGTTCCAATGAAGCCATCCACAGGGCCTGCAATGCAAGTTTCTGGGTCATAGTCGAGGATGTCGCCGATGAAGGCTTCTAATGCACAATCCTCTGTCGGAGATGCGTTGCGCATCGGCGGTTCTGATGTAGAACTGTTGGAGGATGCGTCGTGCTGCATCAGTTCTTTCTGCTCATGAGACAACAGCTGGGCTGATATAGCATCTTTTAGACTTTAGAACTTCCAAGAGTGGCACCACTTGGGGGGCAAGACTCACAGCACGAAGAGTCCAGGTACTGGGTTCAAGGTGGTTGTGGCCTTCTCTGTCCCTGAGGCTCTGATCAGAAGCCCAACCATATAGCCCTTCAAGTCACTCTGGTGGCCCTGGTTTCAAGATGCAGGTCCAGTCCTTCTCACTCAGGCAGCAAGGAAGCAGGACAGCAGGGCAGTAGGGCAGCAGGGCAGCAGAGTAGTAGTCCTTCTTGCAGAGCAGCACAGCAGTCCTTCTGAGTTTTCCACAGGTCCAGAGGTGTTGGAGGAGGTCTCGAGGTTTCTACACCAGAGGTGTCTGAAATTTCCTGCGTCACTGCACTGGCCCCAGCTTGTCTGGGGGCACAAAAGACTAGTGTCAAACCCTTTGCGAGAGTGCTTATGCAGAGGCTTTGTGATGTGTGAGTATGGTAGGTGACAGCTCCTCCCCCTCAACAAGTCAGAGATGGCCCATCCTGCCAAAACCTATTCCCCCTTTGTCTCACTGACTGGGAGCAATACACAAAGACAAACTGCCAGCTACACCTAGCCATGTGACCCAAGATTCAGGCTATGTGCACCATATGGTTAGGACAAACAAATGACAACTTTCTAAAAGTGGCATTTTCATAATTGCGACTTAAAATCCGACTTCACCACTAAATAGGGTTTTAAATTGCAGTTATTTAGACACCAAACTCGACTTTCCTATCTGCTCCCAATTGAAAGTTATCATGTAGTAAATGCAATAGGGTAACCCAATATTATCCTTTGGAAGAGGAAGGCCTTGCAGTAGTGATAAACTAATTTAAGTGTTTTTCATTACCAGGGCATGCAGCAGTTAAAAATATATGTCCAACCTTTAAATAAAATGCACCCTGCCCTGTGGGCTGTTTAAGGCCTAACCTAAGGGTGACATATGAATTAAAAAGAGGGGTTTAAGTCTGGCAAAGGTTTATTTTTCCAGGTTATAATTTTAATTTAAACTGCACACACAGGTTGCAATGACAGGCCTGAGACATGTTTAAAAGGCTACTTAAACGGGTGGCCCAATATGTGCTGCAGGCCCACTAGAAGCACTTAATTTACAGGCCCTGGCTACATGCAGTACCACTTTACTAAGACCTTACTAGTAAACTAAATGTGCCAATTAGATTTAAGCCACTTCAACCATGTTTAGGGGAGAGAGCTCAAATAGTTTAGCACTGGTTAGCAGTGGTAAAGTGCACAGAGTTCTAAGGACAAGAAAAACAAGATCAGAAAAAATTAGGAGTAAGGCAAAACGTTGTGGGAAAGACTATACTAAGGCTGGCAGGTCTAACAGTAAGTATGTCAGTTGTGCATTATTGTCTGCATGTTTATCTGTGTGAAATGGTGCCTGTATGGCTTTTGTCAAAATGTGTCTTTGTTGAAATGTACGTTATACATAAATGCATTCTACATGTTGTGCACGCCTTTATGCATCCATTATATAAAAGCTATAGCTTATAGGATGCACCATGAAAATGTCAGACCAATTGGCTTTGCAAATGCTCATTTAGCAATGATGGTGCAATAAATAAATTCCTGCCTTTTAAATGATCTCCTTATCATTTCTGTGAGATCAGGTGTGAACACTCTCATAGCTTGATTGCTAATTTCAGTTGGAAACTGGTCAGGGGTTTCGGTCAGCACAACCAACTTGCTTAATGATACCAGTCCATTTATAGAGACAATACAAAGACTATACAACTATACAGAAGTGAGAGGTGAAACAAGGTCTCATTATGTGTGTCAAGTAGTATCAGTGATCATATCCTTTCACTAGTATTCGGATTTCTTTCGAGGAAGAATGTTTGCTAACTAATCTTAAAAGCATTATCATTGCTGTTCTGTAAAACTTTCTCCATGTTTTTTTCTCTTTGAGTCATGCATGTGTTTGCTTAGTGTCACATTAAGACGCCTCCCCTAAAAAAACACTCTTTGTGAAGTTATGATAAAACTTAGAGATTTCTCCTGCTGATTAAGAAAAACCTGCTTTTCAGAGCCGTGCCCAAAGGTAGTCTGCCTTGCGGGTCACAAGGAGAGTTAAGGACAGTAGCGGTACGAATATTGGAAGCTGCTACACAGGAGACATTTGTAGAGTTATGATTTGTATTATTTGTACGGAAATGAATTGTAGGCACAGTCACACCAGACTAGCAAACAATAAAGAAAATGCTTACAAAACTATATTGTCTGACTTGGAGTCTATGAAATACAGACTGAGGAGAGAGAGGTTACAGAGCTATTACTATTACCACCACCCTGTAATGCCTACAAACCTAAGAATGACTGGTAGGCTCTGATCGTGGGGGAACCTCACATCTAACTAATATAATCCCAAGTGTCCTATAATTATTAGCTAATAATGTGGCTCTCTGAAGTATTTTTTAAATTAAAAGAAATCTCTTTAAAAAGGGACGCAACCTCTCACCCACACTAAGTGGCATACTTCATTATACGGGTGCTCCCTTGCCAGCATCCACTGGTATTAGGTGTGCTCATGCAGAGTTCGTATGCAAGAACATTGTTTGGGGTATTGGTAGTGTCAGAGGGAGAAAAATTGTATTTAGACAGGCTGTCAGGATTTTTGATTATGAACTTGTCCTGTCTGATACAAGGTTAAAAATGTAGTAGTAATAGGGTGTATGGTATAAGTTATGATACCTCCCTTACTACTTATGCTAGGTCGACATGTTTCAGCATTAATCTAGTGTGAATCCACATCTACAGACTTTCTTCAGGACCAATGTGACCTTCCACTGCTTTCTATCTTCTTGCTGTGGGAATTCTTAGTTTTCTTTTTCACCCGCTTCAAAACTTATGTCTTGGCGCTCCTTTTTATTTTCAGAACTGTTGCCTAGCTCCAAGTTGGCACCAGCGTCACACCATGTTGGGGAGCGCATGGGAGTCCCACAGGCTTGTCCATCCATGAACTCTCTGTAGCATTGAAATGGGAGCCAGTTCCATTCTTTCCTCCTGCCCACATGACTGCGAGCAGGGATTGTGGGGGTGGACCACTTTCCCCAGACACGTCATGGGGAGCAGGGGCCAGAATGTTAGTATGCTTCTAGGGCTCTGGCACACTCTGGCAGCTCTTGTGTGTTTTGCAATTCGCCCCAAGTGGGAAGGGTATGCCCAGACGTGGGTCCCGTGCTCACTGCGCCACTGGAGTCAGGCTATCCTGGCTGATGAGGGCTGAATGCCCGAAACCGGTCCTAGGATGCTTGATTCCGGTCCAGGGAAGACATGGCTTGGCAGTTCGGTCTGGACTGTTCCCATGAGGCACAGGGTCAAGACTGATTTGCATATGGCCATGTCTGAACTGGGGTGGCGTGGTGAAGCAAAATAACGATGGATTAAACCCAGATCTGTGACTGGGGGTGAATGTTTGCCATTGTGCAACATTCCGTCCATCATCTTGTGTGTTTTGCACACTCTGGCAGCTGCCTTTTGAAGAACGTCAGTGCTCACTCCACCCTCCAGGCAATGATGTGACAGTCACCGAGTGTGATTATGCTTGTGACGACGCTTGTCTCCCTTAATGTCTGAGGTGGTCTCTGGGAAACTTGGTGAAACCAGGGAAACCAGGGATATTACAAATAAGACAAGGGGAATGCTACATATGCCACTCCAAGACAATCTGCTGGTTCTTCTGTGTTGGTCCCTTGGTCACTCTGGACCTCCAGAGACAACTTCATAGAAATAAGATGGGATGCAGTATGTGCTCCAGAGGCAATCTTTTTCTCCCTGGTTCGGCTCAAGTCCTCCTTCGGGTATAATATACAATGGGGGTATGGGACGCAACATGCCCCAATTCAGTTCTGTCCCTCAGGAGGCCCGCAAGTCCCTAAACTCACAAGATGCAATGGAAAGCAAGGATTCTTGGTCTGACAGCCTCCACAGAAAATTTTATTCACCAAGACTGAGTTCGGTAAGTTGCCCAAACAAAGCAGCAAGCGTCTCATGACTGACGCATTTCGGAATCCATTTCCTTTCTCAAAGGCAGAACGAGCAGCACACAGCAGGCATGATATATATATATTATCTACTGGCGGTCGCCAGTAGATAGTTATAGTTACAACCTATTTTCCATAGGAAATCCGCGACATTCTATTTGAAATAACTCTCTTGCCGGTTGACGTATCTTCGCAAAATGTTCAAACTTTGTGGGGCGCTCCGGTCCGCTCCTACCCTGAAAGTCTCGGGGGGATTCGTCAAGCAGGGGCCGAGAAAAAAGGGGGGTCCCAAAACGCGTTTTCCCCATTCATTTTTCCATAGGAAACTTTAGACACGGCTACAGCCCGAACTGCTGAACGGAATTACACCAAATTTGGCAAAGAGGTAGTTCTTGGTTCAGAAAGAACCCTTTTGTTAAATGGTGTAAATCCGCTCAGTAGTTGCTGAGAAAATCAAAAGTAAAAGTACATATATATCTATGGGCACGGAGGATCCGCGCACCCTCCCGATCACGAGCTGCATGCTAATTGGCTGTCAACACTCCAAATCAGGAAGTGTTGGCAGCCATTTTGTCCCTCGGTAGAACCGAGAGACAGAAACAAGTGCGCAAAACGCAAAAAGGGGGCAGGGTAGAAACACCCTGACCCCCTAGGTCTGCTCAGGGGGTCCCACAAGGACCCCCTGGGCAAAAATTGTTATTATTATTTTTTTTTAAAAATCGGCAGGATGCACTCAGGGAGCGCGAATCCTGCCGAAAAAAAAAAAAATCTCCCGCGCTTGGATGTTAATTGGCCCCCGGGTGGGCCAAGTCCCGGGGGCATGCTGGGGGGGTTAATTTTATGTGTGGGGGCCTCTAAGGGCCCCCCAAGTCCCGGGGACCACCACCCCCCGGGGCTTTATGTATGACGGTGCGGGAGGGCTCTGAGCCCTCCCGCAGCCCCGGGGACCGCCACCTCCCCGGGCTTCTTTTTATTTGAAAAACCTGTGTGGGGGCTCCAGCCCCCACACGCCCCGGGACCACCACCTCCCCGGGGCACTAAGAAAAATTAAAATGGGGGTCCGTTTTGGACCCCAGAGCCCCGGGGACCACCACCTCCCCGGGCTTTCAAATGTAGGGAGGGGGCCGCGCGCCCCCTCCTGGAGCCTGTGGTGGCCCTGGGGACCGCCACCCCCAGGGCCGGCTCCTGCAGTGTCCCGGGGTGCCTACCCCCGGGACACTGCTGTTTGCAATGACAGGACGGGAGCCTCGCGGCTCCCGTCCTGTCATTGCTAACTTGCTTTGGATATTGGAAGAGAGAGCAGGAAACCTGCTCTTCTTCCAATATCCAAAGCCGATTGCTTTCCACATGGGGAGCAGCATGTTAGCTGCTCCCCATGTGTAAAAGCAATGCCGGCTCCCGTAGGACACGGGGAGCCGGCGGGACTGTGGGGGGTTTGGGGACCCCCTCACAGTCCCCAACGAGAGGCCAGGCCCCGGGGGATGGGGTCCCCGGGGCCATAAGAGGCCACGGAGGGGGGCCACGCAGCCCCCTCCCCAAAGTAACAACACTTTAAAAAAAAAAAAAAGTGTAAGGCCGGCCCCGGGTGATGGGGTCCCCGGGGCCTTAAATGGCCTGAGGAGGGGGGCCACGCAGCCCCCTCCAAATAAAAAAAAAGAGGCCATGCCCCGGGGGATGGGGTCCCCGGGGCCAATACAGGTCCAGGGAAGGGGGGCCACGCGGCCCCCTTCCCATTTTTTATTTTTTATTTTAATTAAAAAAAGGGGTAAGGCCCTGGGGGATGGGGTCCCCAGGGCCCAAAAACAGGAAAAAGGAAGGGGGGCCACACAGCCCCCCTTCAGGGGACAAAAACAAACAAACAAAAAAAACGATCGGGCCCGCAGGCCCCGCCCCTTCCTTCACCACTCTGCCCCCTGGCGCGTTTGCAGAGGGGAACGAATCCCCTTGAATACTGGGGTCCCTGGGGCCAACTAGCCCACCAGGAACCTCCAGTATGCGCCAGGGGGCTGCCTTGCAGAGAGGTGTACAGAGGCCACGCCCCTTTTACACCTCTCTGCAACGCAGCTCTGTGGCGCTTTTGGAGGTATATGGTGGGCTAGTTGCACCCCAGGGACCCTCAGGATTCAAGGGGAGTTAATCCTCCGACTTAAAACGCGCCACGGGGCGCGTTTGCACAGTGGTGAAGGGAGGGGGCGGGGCTTCAGGTGACATGTGTAAACAGGCTCCCGTGGCGCGTTTTAAGATGGGGAATTAAATCCCCTTCAATCCTGAGGGTCCTGGGGCCAACTAGCCCAACAGGTACGTCCAGAAAGCGCCACAGAGCTGCGTTGCAGAGAGGTGTAAAAGGGGTGTGGCCTCTGTACATGTCTCTGCAACGCAGCCCCTGGCGCATACTGGAGGTTCCTGGTGGGCTAGTTGGCCCGTAGGGACCCTCATGATTCAAGGGGAGTTAATCCCCCAACTTAAAATGCGCCACGGGCGCGTTTGCACAGTGGTGAAGGGAGGGCGGGGCCTGAGGTGACATGTGTGCAAACAGGCCCCGTGGCGCGTTTTAAGATGGGGAATTAAATCCCCTTCAATCCTGAGGGTCTCTGGGGCCAACTAGCCCAACAGGTACGTCCAGAAAGCGCCACAGAGCTGCGTTGCAGAGAGGTGTAAAAAGGGGTGTGGCCTCTCTACACGTCTCTGCAACGCAGCCCCTGGCGCATACTGGAGGTTCCTGGTGGGCTAGTTGGCCCCTAGGGACCCTCATGATTCAAGGGGACTTAATCCCCCAACTTAAAATGCGCCACGGGGCGCGTTTGCACAGATGTCACCTCAGGCCCCGCCCCTCCCTTCACCATTGTGCAAATATTCCTCTAAAATCTGCCGAACTACGAATTCCGATTTACTCACCTGTTATCAGGAGAGACCTCAGTGCTGCATCTTTCAGCCCAGTACTAATCCTGAAAAGTAATTTTAACCGTACTTACCAGTAACTTGAATTTCCTTCCATAGGATATCATTGCCTGCTTTTTGCTGAAAAAGTTTCTAAGTGTTGATTTTTGAAACATACAAATATTCCTCTAAAATCAGCCGAAATACGAATTCCGATTTACTCACCTGTTATAAGGAGAGACCTCAGTGCTGTATCTTTCAGCCCAGTACTGGTCCTGAAAAGTAATTTTAACCGTACTTACCAGTAACTTGAATTTCCTTCCATAGGCTAACATTGACTGGTTTCACTTGGAAATTCTTCTAAGTGTGGAGTTTTGGAACTTTAAAATATTCCTCTAAAATCAGCCGAAATACGAATTCCGATTTACTCACCTGTTATCAGGAGAGACCTCAGTGCTGTATCTTTCAGCCCAGAACTGGTCCTGAAAAGTAATTTTAACCGTACTTACCAGTAACTTGAATTTCCTTCCATAGGCTAACATTAACTGGTTTCTCTTGGAAATTCTTCTAAGTGTGGAGTTTTGGAACTTTAAAATATTCCTCTAAAATCAGCCGAAATAGGAATTCCGATTTACTCACCTGTTATCAGGAGAGACCTCAGTGCTGCATCTTTCAGCCCAGTACTAATCCTGAAAAGTAATTTTAACCGTACTTACCAGTAACTTGAATTTCCTTCCATAGGATATCATTGCCTGCTTTTTGCTGAAAAAGTTTCTAAGTGTTGATTTTTGAAACATACAAATATTCCTCTAAAATCAGCCGAAATACGAATTCCGATTTACTCACCTGTTATAAGGAGAGACCTCAGTGCTGTATCTTTCAGCCCAGTACTGGTCCTGAAAAGTAATTTTAACCGTACTTACCAGTAACTTGAATTTCCTTCCATAGACTAACATTGACTGGTTTCACTTGGAAATTCTTCTAAGTGTGGAGTTTTGGAACTTTAAAATATTCCTCTAAAATCAGCCGAAATACGAATTCCGATTTACTAACCTGTTATCAGGAGAGACCTCAGTGCTGTATCTTTCAGCCCAGTACTGGTCCTGAAAAGTAATTTTAACCGTACTTACCAGTAACTTGAATTTCCTTCCATAGGCTAACATTGACTGGTTTCACTTGAAAATTCTTCTAAGTGTGGAGTTTTGGAACTTTTAAATATTCCTCTAAAATCAGCCGAAATACGAATTCCGATTTACTCACCTGTTATCAGGAGAGACCTCAGTGCTGCATCTTTCAGCCCAGTACTGATCCTCAAAAGTAATTTTAACCGTACTGACCAGTAACTTGAATTTCCTTCCATAGGATATCATTGCCTACTTTTTGCTGAAAAGTTTCTAAGTGTTGATTTTTGAAACATACAAATATTCCTCTAAAATCAGCCGAAATCCGAATTCTGATTTACTCACCTGTTATCAGGAGAGACCTCAGTGCTGCATCTTTCAGCCCAGTACTGGTCCTGAAAAGTAATTTTAACCGTACTTACCAGTAACTTGAATTTCCTTCATAGGCTAACATTGACTGGTTTCACTTGGAAATTCTTCTAAGTGTGGAGTTTTGGAACTTTATAATATTCCTCTAAAATCAACCAAAGTACGAATTCCAATTTACTCACCTGTTATCAGGAGAGAACCCAGTGCTGCATCTTTTAGCCCAGCACTGACCCTGAAAAGTAATTTTAACCGTACTTACCAGTAACTTATATTTTCTTCCATAGGAATCCATTGTCTGGTTTTCAGCAGAAAAGTTTCAAAGTGTCGATTTTCACAAACTACAAATATTCCTTAAAAATCGCCTGTATGACTTAAACGCATTCTTTCAACTGTTTACAGGAGATGCACCAGTGCTGGATCCAGGATCCAACACTGAGTAAGAAAAAGTAACGATAACACTACTTACCTGCTAAGTGAATTTCCTCCCATAGGATAACATTGGTGATTCTATGTGAAAAAGTTTCCAAGTGTCAACTTTTAAAATACAATAATATTCCTTAAAAATCACGACTGTAACCAAAACGCTTTTACTCAACTGTTTACAGGAGATGTACCAGGACTGAATCTAGGATCCAGTCCTGTGGTTAGAAAAGTAATCCATAAAGTAACTAATTGCATTTAACTAGAAATTCACATTGTGCTGAATGTTGCATTGTGTTTGAAAATGTGTTGCCCATTGCAACAACTGTAACTACTGTACTTAAAAGTCTATTGCCTATGTGCAAAGTATTTAAACTAAAGTAATTCATTCTGAGGAAGTATTTTTTGTAATGTAATGTATAATGTAATTACAATGTAATTTAAAAAATAAAATATGTAAAAAAAATTGTCTAAAAATGTAGTAAATCAGTATGAAAAAAATTAATATAACAATTAATACATTTAAAAATTGTCATTTACAAAACCTTTGAAATTCACTGAAAAAACCGTAGGTTTCAGACATGTTATAGTTAGGAATTAGCATTTAAAAAACCTTTGAAATTCACTGAAAAAACCATAGGTTTCAGATATGTTATAGTTAGAAATTAGCATTTAAAAAACCTTTGAAATTCACTGAAAAAACCATAGGTTTCAGGGACAGTTATAGTTAGTTGGACATTGCACTCATACAAAACCATAGAAATTCCCCCGTTATAGTTAGTTCAGGTAACTATAACTCGCGCCCCCGCAATGCACTGCTGATGACGTCACATATTACATCACTCATGACATGGTCAGTGACATCACTGATGACATCACTGATGACATCTCAAATGACATCACTGATGACATCACTGATGACATCACTGATGACATCATCCATGTGAGAATTTCATGCATCTTCTCACACCCTAATATAACTTTTGATACACCCACTCTAAATTACAGACTGCCATTCTCAAAACCATACACACTCCAATACCAATAAGTACATACCCACTCACTGATTCTTAGGACTACACACACACATCTACTCACTCACCCGTACAGTCACTCATACTTACAGTCACTCAGTACAGAACTATCATATGCACTCATACACCTATATAAACACTCACACAACGCAACTCATCCATAGAGGTACTCACACACCTAGTCAGTCATGCAAATAATTAATCACACTCCAATTTACTCACCTATACAGTTATACACACCAGCTCACTTACTCATAAAAATACTAGCACATTCTTACGCTCATATGCAATCACTGATGCAAGCACACACTCATCCATATAGCCACTCTCACAATCACACACTCTCACTTATAGCCATTTATATACTCCAACACACATATATACTGCCTTTCACATATGTAGTTACTCACACATGTACCACTGAGATATACATTCAATCACTAACACACCCATACACACAGTCACCCACCCATACAGTCCATCACAGACGCACTCTTGAAACCATGCACCCAGTGAATCACCCACTCACACATCTATGCACAGAGTCACACACACCCCATCCACACAAACACAGGCACCCATACAGATACTCAGAGAACCAATCCATAACCCATATAGACACTCATTTAGCTAGTCAGAAACCCATGCAGCTGCTTACACAACAACAGACAGACGGATACAGACATTCACACAGTTTAGTCACTCACCCATGCATCCAGTAAGATACGTTTAATCACTAACTTATAGACTCAGTCACGCACCTACTAAATCATCCATTCAGGCGCTTCTACACCCACTCATTCTTCAATACGCCTTTCCCTATATATATTAAACATATTTAAACTTTACAGAAACACACAGTCACTGGATGATGTCATCAGTGATGTCATCAGTGATGTCACTGACCATGTCATGAGTGATGTAATATGTGACGTCATCAGCAGTGCATTGCGGGGCGCGAGTTATAGTTACCTGAACTAACTATAACGGGGGAATTTCTATGGTTTTGTACGAGTGCAATGTCCAACTAACTATAACTGTCCCTAAAACCTATGGTTTTTTCAGTGAATATATATATATATATATATATATATATATATATATATATATATATAAATATATATATATATATATATATTTTAGAAATTCACTGAAAAAACCAAAGGTTATATGGACATTATAGTTAGGGTCAGATTTCACTCACACAAAACCAGTGAAATTCGGGAGTTATAGTTACCTGAGCTAACTATATCCTATGCCCCCGCAATGCACTGCTTGAGACCTCACATATTACATCACTCATGACATGGTCAGTGACATCACTCATGACATCACTGATGACACCATCCAGTGAGTGTAAGTATTTTTTATGATTGTTAAACATATATACTAAGGTATACAAAAGTTTAAGTAGTATACTAGGTGTACTATTAATGAATGATACTACTTTTAATGTATATCATGTGAGTGGCTGTGTAACTGTATGAATCCTTGTGTGTATGGGTGTGTGATTGGCTGTATAAGTGGTTGTGTGAGTAGCTGTGTGGGTGAGTGAGTGGGTTGGTCAGTGGCTGTATGGGTAGGTGAGTGATGGTGTGAGTGGCTCTATCAGAGGGAAGTGGGTATGTAGTGACTGTATGGGTGAGTGAGTGGGCATCTGAATGACTGTATGAGTGAGTGACAGGGTGTGTAATTGACTGTATGGGTGAACAGCTGTTTGAGTAGGTGTTTCGTTAAGTGACTTTGTATGTGAGTGACTGTATTGGACAGTGCGTGTCTATGTGAATGGCTGTATGGGTGAGTACAGGAATGTGTGAGTGCTTGTATGGATGTGTGAATGGGTATGTAAGTGGTTGTGTGAGTGAATGTATGAGGGCTTGTATGGGCGAGTGAGTGGCTGTGTTGAAAGGCTGATTGGGTGAGTGAGTTGCTGTGTGACCTTGTAGGTAAATAAGTAGGTGTGTGAGTAGCTGTATGGGTGAGTGTGTGTTTATGTGACTAGCTGTATGGGTGAGTAACTGGTTATATGAGTGGCTGTATGAGTGAGTGAGTGGGTGTGTGAGTGGCTCTATGGAGGAGTATGTCAGTGTGTGAGTACTGGTATAGGTCTGGGAATGGGTATGTCAGTGGGTATACGGATATGTGATTGGGAGTACGAGAGGTTGTATGGGGTGTGAGTAGGTGTGTGAGTCGTTCTGTGGATGATGTCATCAGTGATGTCATATGAGACGTCATCAGTGATGTAATCAGTGATGTCACTGACCATGTCATAAGTGATGTAATATGTGATGTCATAAGCAGTGCATTGTGTGGGCACAAGTTATAGTTAGTTCAGGTAAATAGAACTGTCAAATTCCACTGATTTTGTACAAGTGAAATCTGACCCTAACTATAACGTCCCTGTAACCATTGGTTTTTTCAGTGAATTTCTAAAGTTTTTTAAATTCTATTAGCTAACTATAACGTCCCTGTAATCTTTGTTTTTTTCAGTGAATTTCTAAGGTTTTTCAAGTGCTAATTCCTAACTATAACTACCCTGTAACCTTTGTTTTTTAAGTGAATTTCTATGTTTTTTTAACCAGTAGTCACATTTGCAGAAAGGGGGCTGGGCCTCCGACCAGCTCTCAGGGTTTCCACTGTGTAGGACTTACAGGAGGTACCAGGAGGGCTACTTGGCCCCCAAGGTCCTTCAGGAGTAAATTGATCTTCATCCCCCAACGAGTAGTGCACCACAAACCGTGTTTGCAGAGTGGTGGAGAAAGGGGGCGTGGTCTCCGAAGACCTCTTAGCAATCCCTCTGTGTGGGACTTACTGGAGGTAACAGGAGGGGTAGTTGGCCCCCAAGGACATCCTTGGGGGGCAACTACCCCTCCTTTTACCTCCAGTAAGTCCCACACAGCAGGATTGCTGAGACCTGGTAGGAGGCCATGCCCCCTTTCTCCACCACTCTGGAAACACGCCTCCTGGTGCACTACTAGTAGGGGGATGAGGTCCCATTGGCTATAGAGGGTCTTTGGGGGCCAACTACCCTTTCTGTTGCCTCCAGCAGGTCCCACACAGTGGGCTGGATGTGAGGTTTTTGGTGGCCATGCCCTCTTTCTCCACCACTCTGCAAAGGCACCTCCTGGCGCACTACTAGTTGGGAGATGAAGTCCCCTTGGCTCTTGAGGGTCCTTGGGGGCCAACTAGACCTCCTGTTACCTTCAGTAATACCCAGATGCCTGACCTTGCCAGGTAGGTCGCTCCCCCGCCACACAGCTCCGCCTGTGGTGTCCTGCCCGCTGCTGCTGCTGGTAAGCTCGCCCCTCTGCTTGTGGCCTCGGTGCCCGTTTTCCGTCTGTTTCCCCTCGCTGCCCCCATTTTCCCTGTGTCCATTTTTCCTTCTGTTTCCCTCGCTGCCCCCATTTTCCCTGTGTCCATTTTCCTTCTGTTTCCCTCGCTGCCCCCATTGAACTGTGTCCTTTTTTCCTTCTGTTTCCCTCGCTGCCCCCATTTTCCCTGTGTCCATTTTTCCTTCTGTTTCCCCTCGCTGCCCCCATTGAACTGTGTCCTTTTTTCTTTCTGTTTCCCTCGCTGCCCCCATTGAACTGTGTCCTTTTTTCCTTCTGTTTCCCTCGCTGCCCCCATTGAACTGTGTCCTTTTTTTCCTTCTGTTTCCCCTCGCTGCCCCCATTGAACTGTGTCCTTTTTTCCTTCTGTTTCCCCTCGCTGCCCCCATTGAACTGTGTCCTTTTTTCCTTCTGTTTCCCCTCGCTGCCCCATTGAACTGTGTCCTTTTTTCCTGCTGTTTCCCCTCGCTGCCCCCATTGAACTGTGTCCTTTTTTTCCTTCTGTTTCCCTCGCTGCCCCCATTGAACTGTGCCCATTTTGCCTTCTGTACCCCTCACTGCCTCTCTCCACTCCCGCCGCTGCGTCCCCTGCGGCCCCGCCCCCCTGACTGCCCATTCGCTGCCCCTGCCTCCCAGCTGCTCCTCCCTCCCACCTCCCCATATATGGCGGACGCTGCGCGGTGAGGAGAGCGACCCTTGACCTTGCCAGGTAGGTCGCTCCCCCGCCACACAGCTCCGCCTGTGGTGTCCTGCCCGCTGCTGCTGCTGGTAAGCTCGCCCCTCTGCTTGTGGCCTCGGTGCCCGTTTTCCGTCTGTTTCCCCTCGCTGCCCCCATTTTCCCTGTGTCCATTTTTCCTTCTGTTTCCCTCGCTGCCCCCATTTTCCCTGTGTCCATTTTTCCTTCTGTTTCCTCGCTGCCCCCATTGAACTGTGTCCTTTTTTCCTTCTGTTTCCCTCGCTGCCCCCATTTTCCCTGTGTCCATTTTTCCTTCTGTTTCCCTCGCTGCCCCCATTGAACTGTGTCCTTTTTCCTTCTGTTTCCCTCGCTGCCCCATTGAACTGTGTCCTTTTTCCTTCTGTTTCCCTCGCTGCCCCCATTGAACTGTGTCCTTTTTTCCTTCTGTTTCCCCTCGCTGCCCCCATTGAACTGTGTCCTTTTTTCCTTCTGTTTCCCTCGCTGCCCCCATTGAACTGTGTCCTTTTTTCCTTCTGTTTCCCTCGCTGCCCCCATTTTCCCTGTGTCCATTTTTCCTTCTGTTTCCCCTCGCTGCCCCCATTGAACTGTGTCCTTTTTTCCTTCTGTTTCCCCTCGCTGCCCCCATTGAACTGTGTCCTTTTTTCCTACTGTTACCCTCGCTGCCCCCATTGAACTGTGTCCTTTTTTCCTTCTGTTTCCCCTCGCTGCCCCATTGAACTGTGTCCTTTTTTCCTTCTGTTTCCCCTCGCTGCCCTCATTGAACTGTGTCCTTTTTTCCTTCTGTTTCCCCTCGCTGCCCCCATTGAACTGTGTCCTTTTTTCCTGCTGTTCCCCTCGCTGCCCCCATTGAACTGTGTCCTTTATTTCCTTCTGTTTCCCTCGCTGCCCCCATTGAACTGTGTCCTTTTTTCCTTCTGTTTCCCCTCGCTGCCCCCATTGAACTGTGTCCTTTTTTCCTTCTGTTTCCCTCGCTGCCCCCATTGAACTGTGTCCTTTTTTCCTTCTGTTTCCCCTCGCTGCCCCCATTGAACTGTGTCCTTTTTTCCTTCTGTTTCCCCTCGCTGCCCCCATTGAACTGTGTCCTTTTTTCCTGCTGTTTCCCTCGCTGCCCCCATTGAACTGTGCCCATTTTGCCTTCTGTACCCCTCGCTGCCTCTCTCCACTCCTGCCGCTGCGTCCCCTGCGGCCCCGCCCCCCTGACTGCCCATTCGCTGCCCCTGCCTCCCGCCTCCCTGCTGCTCCTCCCTCCCACCTCCCCATATATGGCGGCCGCTGTGCGGCCGCGCCTAAGGCAAGCCCGTCTGCGCCTGGACCGCGCCCAGTGCCAGAACCCCTGGGCCGTGCGCCCCCGCAACAGCCTCGAGGACCGATGCCGATACGATGCCACCACACTCCACGCTCTCAACCCCGGATGGACGCACAACTGCTTCAAGGCCGCCCCGAAACGCACCCATGGTCCCTTCACCTGCCGGAACTGCAGCTACACCAGCCTCAGAGCCACCGAGGCGCCCGCCAAGAAGGACATCAACCACCTCCGATGCATCCTACTGAACACCCGCTCCGCACGCAAACACGCCGTCGAGCTCTGGGACCTGCTCGATACATCATCACCAGACGTCGCCTTCCTGACAGAGACCTGGATGAACGACTCCTCCGCCCCGACATCGCCATAGCCATCCCAGACGGCTATAAGATCACCCGCAGAGACCGCGTCAATGCAGTAGGAGGAGGAATCGCCATCGTCCACAAGAACACCATCAGGGTCTCGACCAGCACCGACGACACTCTCAGCACCGCCGAACACATGCACTTCCAGATCCACACGGAGCCCAACACCACCCTTAGAGGCACCCTTGTCTACAGACCCCCTGGGCCCCGACCCCAGTTCAGCGACTCCATCGCCGACTTCATCAGCACGCACGCCCTGACCTTTACCGACTACATCCTCCTCGGAGACCTGAACATTCACCTGGAGAACAACAACGACAGCAACTCCACCACCCTGATCGACAACCTCGCCAACCTCGGTCTGAGCCAGCTAGTCACAACACCGACCCATTCCGCCGGCCACACGCTTGACCCCATCTTCTCCTCAAGCTCCCACGTCTCCTTCAGCCACACCACGGAACTCCTCTGGACCGACCACCGCTGCATCCATTTCACCTTCCAGAAACCCACCACACACCACCGCACCCAACAGATCCCACGCCGCTGCTGGAGCAAAGTCACCGAAGACCAACTATGGGCAACCCTCGCTCTCAGCCCTCCCTCCGACCCATCCAACACCGACGACGCTGCCTGCAACCTCAGACGATGGATGGACGACTGTGCCAACACCCTCGCCCCGCTGAAAAAACTCACCTACAGTGACACCACCAAAAGAGCCAGCTGGTTCACCTCGGAACTCCTAGCTTCCAAGCGTACCTGCCGGAAACTAGAGAAGAAATGGCACAGTGATAAGACACCGGACAGCCACGCAGCCCACAAAGACGCCATCCATAACCACCACCACCTCATCAAGTCCGCCAAGAGAATCTCCTTCAAAGACCGCCTCGACAACAACGCACACAACAGCAAGGAGCTTTTCAACATCGTGAAGGAACTCTCCAACCCCAGCTCCAACACCAACGACATCCCGCCGTCGCAACCCCTGTGCGATTCCCTCGCCACCTTCTTCCACCGCAAGATCGCCGACATCCATGACAGCTTCAACACCCAGACAGCCCCAACTAAGATCGATGCACCAGACCCGCCGCACACCATCGACCACGACCCCCTGCCAGCCTGGGCCAGCGTGAACATCGAGGACACCATCAAGACCATGAGCACAATACACTCCGGCTCCCCGTCAGACCCTTTCCCGCACCACATCTTCAACAAAGCCAGCAGCTCCATCGCACCCCACCTGTGCAACATCATCAATCTCTCCTTCGAGACCGCGACCTTCCCAGAGAGCTGGAAAACGCAGAGATCAACGCCCTACTCAAAAAACCCAAGGCGGACCCGAGAGACCTCAAGAACTTCCGGCCCATCTCCCTGCTTCCGTTCCCAGCCAAGGTCATCGAGAAGATCGTCAACAAACAGCTAACCCGATACCTCGAAGAAAACAGCATCCTGGACCCATCCCAATCGGGGTTCTGCAGCAACCACAGCACTGAGACTGCCCTCATCGCCGCCACCGACGACATCAGGATCCTGCTGGACAACGGTGAGACCGCAGCCCTCATCCTGCTGGACCTCTCCGCCGCCTTCGACACTGTCTGCCACCGCACTCTATGCGCACGCCTCCACGACGCAGGGATCCGAGACAAGGCCCTGGAATGGGCCACCTCCTTCCTTGCCGGCAGAACCCAGAGAGTCCGCCTCCCACCATTCCGATCCGAAGCCTCCGAGATCATCTGCGGCGTACCCCAGGGATCGTCCCTCAGCCCAACACTGTTCAACATCTACATGGCCCCGCTCGCACGCATCGCCAGACAGCACGACCTCAACATAATCTCCTATGCCGACGACACTCAACTGATCCTCTCCCTCACCAAGGACCCCTCGCCGCCAAATCCAACCTCCATGAAGGAATGAAGGCCGTCGCCGATTGGATGAAGATCAGCCGACTAAAACTGAACACGGAGAAGACAGAGGTCCTCATCCTCGGCTCCAACCCCTCAGCCTGGGACGACTCCTGGTGGCCAACGACGCTGGGAGCAGCCCCGACACCCACCGACCACGCACGCAACCTGGGAGTCATCCTCGACTCAACGCTCTCCATGGCCAAGCAAGTCAACGCAGTCTCATCCTCCTGCTTCAACACCCTCCGCATGCTTCGCAAGATCTACAGGTGGATCCCGACAGACACAAGAAGAACAGTCACCCAGGCCCTCGTCAGTAGCAGACTTGACTATGGGAACGCCCTCTACGCGGGAGCCCCAGCCAAGCTCATCAAGCGACTGCAACGCATACAAACGCCTCCGCACGCCTGATCCTCGATGTACCACGCCACAGCCACATCACCCCCACCTGAGGAACCTGCACTGGCTCCCCGTCGACAGGAGAATCTCCTTCAAACTCCTCATCCACGCACACAAGGCACTCCACAAGACTGGCCCAGCCTACCTCAACAGACGACTCCTCTTCTACGTCCCCAACCGCCAACTCTGCTCCGCCGACCTCTCCCTCGCCACCGTCCCTCACATTCGAAGAACTACCACCGGCAGCAGATCCTTCTCCCACCTCGCCGCCAAGACCTGGAACACCCTTCCACTAAGCCTACGACAGACCCAAGACCTGCTGACCTTCAGGAGGCTACTCAAGACCTGGTTGTTCGACCAGTAGCAGCACCCCCCCCTTTTTTTCCCCAGCGCCTTGAGACCCTCGCGGGTAAGTAGTGCGCTTTACAAATTCTGTGATTGATTGATTGATTGATTGCTGAGAGGTTGTCAGAGGCCACACTCCTTTTCTCCAAAGGTTACAGAGACGTTATAGTGAGGCTGACATTTCACTCGTACAAAACCATAGAAATCAAGCCATTATAGTTAGGCGAGCTAACTATAACTCGTGTCCCCGCAATGCATTGCTGATGACGTCACATATTACATCACTCATGACATGGTCAGTGACATCACTGATGACATCACTGATGACATCATCCACATAATCTCTCATACACCTACTCACACTCTAATATAATCTTTCATACACCCACTCCAAAATTCAGACTACCATTCTCAAAACCATAGACACACCAATACCAGTTAGTACATACCCACTCACAGATTCATAGGTCTACACACACATCCACTCACTCACCCATACAGCCACATGTACATGCAGTCACTCACCAATACAGCCACTGATATATGCACTCATATACCCAAACAGACACTCACACACCGCCACTCACCCATAGAGTTGCTCACACACCTAGTCAGACACCCAAAGAGTAAATCATACTGCCATTTACTCACCTATACAGTTATACACACACCACCTCACTTATTCATACAGGTACTAGCACATACTTACTCTCTTATACAATCATTGACACAAACGGACACTCATCCATATAGCCACTCTCACAATCACTCACTCTCACATACAGTCACTTATACACTCCAACACTCACATATACTGCTTTTCACATATGCAGTTACCCATATACCACTGACACATTCATTCACTCATCAACACAGCCATATGCACACTCACTCACCCATACAGCAGATCCACTCATGAACACATACACGCAGTGAATCACCCACTCACACATCCATGCATAAAGTCACACAACACAGACACTCAGGCACCTATACAGGAACTCAGACAACCAATCAATAACCCATATAGACCCTCATGTAGCTATTCATCAACGCATGCAGCCAATTACATATCAACTGATAGACTAATGCAGACATTCACACAGATTAGTCACTCACCTATACATTCCTTGAGACACGTATAATCACTCACTTATACCGTCAGTCACGCACCCACTGAATCATCCATACAGACACTCATGCACCCATTCATTCTTCAATACACCTTGCCGTATATATACATAACATTCTTAAACTTTTTAGAAATACTCACAGTCACTGGATGATGTCATCAGTGATGCAATTTGAGATGTCATCAGTGATGTCACTGACCATGTCATGAGTGATGTAATATGTGACATCATCAGCATTACATTGCGGGGGCGCAAGTTAATGGCTGAATTTCTTCGGTTTTGTATCAGTGAAATGCCAGCCTAACTATAACGTCTCTGTAACCTTTGTTTTTTTCGTGAATTTCTAAGGTTTTTTAAATGCTAATTCCTAACTATAACGTCCCTGAAACCTGTGGTTTTTTCAGTAAATTTCTAAGGTTTTTTACATGCTAATTCCTAACTATAATGTCCCTGTAACCTTTGGTTTTTTTCTGTGATATATATATATATATATTTTATAGGAAATCTCAGCCAGGGAGAAAGCACCGAATAGCAATAATGAGTGACGAAGAGTGTGCTGCAAGGCAACAGGAAGCCTTGAAAATCTTTGAGGAAACTGCTGTACCGGTACAAAGAGATAGGGGTGGTGTAGCCCCGATGGACAGCAATGACTTAAATAGACAACTACAGGAGTATGAAAAACTAAAGAAAAGGGAAATCTCACGTTGGTGGGAAGTGGCATCCCTGAATCAGTATTTACAAGTGGGGCGGGTCCCAAGGAGGCTCCGCATAATGATTACGCCCACGTATGAAAACCCGCAATAAGAGATGCTATGTGAATGGGCTGAGAACAGTGCGACCAGCTCTACTAACATGATCCGCATCTTGGTCAAATATGCAGAAAAGGAAAGACGGGAGGTAGTAAGGAAGTTGAAAGAGTTAAGTGATACTCTGGATCGGAATGAAGATAAAACTAGAGTAAATAAAATCAGAGGTGACATCAAAACTAGGCTGGAGAAATATGAAAAACGAATAAAAGATAGAAAGGCTACTAAGTTCCTGCGTGATCGGCTTGATTATGAGTCAGGACGAATATATACATTTGCAAAAAAATTTGACCAGGAAAGAAGGCAAAAAATTAAGAGTGGTGCTCTAGATCAACAAATTGTCTCCCAGAGTGAAGCCAGCTCGGATACTGGCTCAGAACAAGAGCAAGAGGAATCAAATGGGAGAGGCATAAGAGATGTACGGCTTGCCGTCACCGACGAGTTCCGTTTTATGCTACTGGAGCAACAAACCGACCATCGTTCCGGGAGAGGACGTGGGAGAGGAAGAAGCCAGGGAAGAGGAAGAGGAGACAAAGAAGAGGAGGTGAGGGATATAGGAGGAGCACAAGACTGGCAAACAAAATGATCTCTGCGCTCCAATGTGAAGAAACCAATGAAGAAGTGATTCGAAATAATACGATTATTAATTTAAGTACAGTGACTTTGACAGAAGAAGAACAATCAATACTGGAATTAGGACTTTCATTCTGTGACAGTAATGAATTTAATTATCCGCATAGCAGAATGGACCTGTATCGATTTTTTCGAAAATTGAAATTGGCCAAAATGCACTGTAATCGTATTGCCCAGAACACCGAAAGACAGGAAATATTGTTGGATCCTCAAACTGAATTGAATATCTTAAGTGTGAGTGATGTACCTATCTTGACAGATCTAATAACTCTAGCGACAAATACTAACATAGATATGGAGAATATTGAAGTTGGGAATCAATTATCTGAATGCAACGAACAAACAGAACTAATGACATTGAGTTTAAAAAGAGGGGATTATACTCCGTTCCGGCTACCCTCCAGATTTATTCCTCAGACGCCTAGAGATAATCTGGATATTTTTGGGGAAAATGTGACGAAAGATCTAAAACAAATGTATTATGATTCAAGCCAACAGAAAAAGCAAATGAATCCGAAAAAAGTGTTAATTCATCAAACTGTGGCAAAGTTACAAAAAGAAGAGGGAGTATAGATAAAACCCTCTGATAAAGGGGGAAATGTTGTTTTGTGGGGCCGTGAAATGTATAAAAAAGAAGCATTAAGCCAATTAAATAACCACGAATGCTATCGGAGGATTAGCATGAAAGAATATGAAGAAGTTAAGGAATTGTTTTTTAAAAGACTGGAGGTGTGGCAACGAGAAGAACTACTAAGCTGGGATGAATTTAAATTCATCAAAAAAGAGAAACCGGTAATACCTGTGTTCTACATGCTCCCAAAGGTGCATAAGAGCACCACCACACCCCCAGGCAGACTGATAATTTCTTCATGTGGTAGTCTGTTTGAAAATGCATCAAGATATATTGATTATTTTTTAAATACTATTGTTAGAACATTGACTTCATATATAAAGGACTCCTCTGATTTCCTGAAATGTATCTTTGATATACGTTGGGATGCAACAACCATGATTTTACTAACACTAGATATCTCCACATTGTATACAAGTATACGACATGTGGATGGTTTAAAAGCAGCAGAGTACTTTTTGAATAGAAGACCAATAAGATTTTTAAAGCATAATCAAATGATCTTAGAGTTAATTTAGTGGTGTTTAACCAAAAATATATTTTTGTTTGGTGAGGAATTCTTTATACAAGAGTAGGGGATGGCAATGGGCACCTGCTTCGCCCCCAGCTATGCTAATTTACATCTAGGCTGGTGGGAGGAGCAGGTGCTCGGAGGGCCGCCCCTAGAACAGTGGTCAGATAATATTCTACTGTGGGTCAGGTTTATAGATGATGTTTTCGTACTGTGGCAGGGTACGGAAGCGGATATTGAGAAATTCATCATAAACCTGAACCAGAATTCTTTGAATTTACAGTTTGTGGGGCAGTATAGCAAAACCACCATAGACTTCCTTGATATTAGGATTATACCAGTGGGGGAAAAATTAGAGAGCACTGTCTTTAGGAAAGTCACTGCCGGGAATACAATCCTGCATGCAGAAAGTGCCCATCCTGCACCATTGATAAGAAGTATCCCCTTTGGGGAATTTTATAGGGCCAGGCGGGCATGCAGTAGTCAGGAGGAATATTTGAAAATTGAACAAGAAATGACAAATAGATTTCTCCAGAGAGGATACTCACCAAACATTATAAAGGGAGCAGCCACAAAAGCCAGGAATTTAGAGAGACATAAAGTACTCTTTGAACCATCAAAGAAATCAGAGCCATTTTAAAAAAACATTGGTATGTGATACAAGGTGACCCTGTATTAGGTCCACAAGTGAATAAACAGCCTAACATCACTTACAGAAAATCTAAATCACTTAAGGATCTAATTGTAAGGAGTGAATTTCAGGAAAGGAAAGGGGAGCCCCGATGTGGCTACAACAAAAACCAGGTTTTAAAAGATGTTTTAAGTGTAAAGCGTGCCAACATGGATTGAATGTCATGAATTTTAAAACATTTTTTAATAAAACTATTTCGATCAAGAGTTTTTTAACCTGTAGATCAAGTTTTGTTGTTTATTTGTTGCAATGTGCTTGTCCGAAGTTGTACATAGGTAGTACAACTTTACCAGTGTACAAAAGAATTTTACAGCATAGGAGAGCGATTGTAAACAAAGATAGAACCTACCCGGTCGCAAGACATTTTGAAATGTATCATCAAAGTAATCCCTCCAGTTTACAGTATAGTTGCATAGCGAAAATTCCCCGAAAAAAGAGAGGTGGGGACCGGGAAAAAGAACTCAGGAAATTGGAAACTTATTATATTTTAGAGTTCAACAGTAAGGAACCTCATGGGTTAAATGTAGATGAGGACCTTTATACATGCCTATACTGAGAACGGGAGATGGAGAAAGGCTTTAAGAGTTTTTTGCAGCACAGATTGAGACTATTTAAATGTTTAGCATTTTTTTAAAACCCTTTTTTAATGGGAATTTTTATAAGGAGGGACAGGAAAGTAATGGTTGATTGAAATATACTAAGAATTAAGGAAGTGAAATTGAAAATATAAAGGGGCCGATTCTGATCTGGGCCGGAAAACTCTCCGACCGAGCTGGATCCGGAGAGTTTTCCGACCGACCCGGACTCCAGCAGTCCGATCGAGCGAGTACGATGCGGCCGCATGCTGCCGGACTCGACTCGGTCGGATTCCCATTGAAGTCAATGGGAGCCGGTCGTACAACGCGTACACGGGCTCCCATTGACTGAATGGGCATGTCGCAAACAGGGGGGCCCCCTACAGTGGGTACGCGTCGGTGCGACTCGCACCGTACATGCATGTTTAGGGGGGACCCTTGGGTCCCCCCTGTGTGCGACTCGCGCGGCTACGCGAGCAGGGGGGTCCGACACGGACCCCCGAAGTCCGGCTCCGACAGCTCTTCTGAGCCGGACGCTACGAGTCGGTCGGGCTGTTCGAAGCACGCCTCGTACTGGCTCGGTCGGGTAACGTCTCCATTGCGTGGTGCGAGCCGTGTCCGTACGAGTCGGTCGGAGCGGTTCGGACCCGGGAACGAGTCGGTCGGTGATTTCGCACGCGCATCGTAATTGCTCGCGCGGACGCCCGTACGAATCGGTCGGGAACTAGGCCTCCAAATCGGATCCGGTAAAGCCGAATCCAATTCGGTGCCCTACCGGCCGAGATCGGAATCGGCCCCATAGAGTCTTCTTATTTTTTATACAGCTATAAGGTGGATATTTGGGGAATATATTGGACGATGTACAATAATGTGGATAAATTGATTGAGTTTTAAGTGTGTTTTTATATGAGTATATGAAATGTGTTCTTATATAATTTTTCTTTTTAAGACTAATATACTATGAAGCACTTGCACTTTCAAAGAAATTTTTAGAATATATAATGTTGTTTTTAATTATATATTTCTAGAGAAGCATTTGCACTTTCAATGGCTAATTTGCACTATAGCACTTGCACTTTAATTATTTTAAGGTTGGTATTGTACAGAGATTATATGTGATAGTGTAAAGGAAAAAAAAAAATGTCCCCTATTATTTCATTGGGTTGTATAGAAGAAGGAACAATTGATTGAGAAGGAAGTTTATTGTTAATCTTTGACACTGATAGGAACCATTAGACCGAGTTTAGCTCTGAATTACAATTGTAAGAGACTGTAAGTCTCTGCTAATATATAAAATTAGAGAGGTCTATATTGTTTGTTGTCTATGTTATATAATATAAATGAACTTTACCCTGTTAAATGCTGGTATTCATGTAATAATAGGAACTGTCCTAACAATTGCCTTTTATGTCAAGCCCTATACATGATAAGATGGCTGCCGTTGTGAGAGAAAAAACCAGGCTGGCTGTTGGCTTGAGATTTTGTAGTCCCTCCTAACTGTTTTCCTTTTGAATTGAGTATTGTAAGTAAAAAATAATGGCGCTCAAGCATCGTGAGCAAGGCAGCGTGAGACTGCTGAAACGCGTTGATGTTTTGTCATGGAGAATAAAAACGAGTGACCTAACCCGCCTGAGAGTGCTAGATGATTATTTTCGGAAAAGAGAGAGAATCTTATTTGAAATATATATATATATATAAAAACGTTATTTATTTTTCTTAGATATAAAAATGGAGTCGCATACCGGACGCGGTCCCCCGCGTTTTTTTTTTGGTCCTCATTTGCCTTGTTTCCACCCTTCGTCTTTCTACCGATGCGAACCTTGGGTTATCTAACCTCATTCGCTGTTACAGGGGTAATAAGGTAAAGGCTCCCAAGACAGCTTCCACGCCACCTTTCAAAGAAACCTTCTCCTTCTCTCGACCGCAGACCCTTCCCCATGTCCTTCTGCTCACGCAGAAAAATCTATAAACAGCAGAGGCAGGAGAAGGCTTAATCATAGGACCAATTCCTCCAATCATGGAGTTCCCCTAGACACAAAGGGAGTCCAAAACTCATATTTCCTTTTCCCCTGATCCGAAATATCCAAATTAGCAATATAACTCATAGATTTCAACCAATCCTCCAATATTGGAGGTGTCGGAGATACCCACAATTTACATATCTCCCTACGCGCTAAAAGCATAGCATAAAAAACCAATTTTGCAGAGTCTTTAGTGACAATACTTTGACATTCCAAACTTCCAAAAATAACCAAAACAGCGCTTACCTTAATCTGCAGGTTTAAAACGCTAGCCAGGCATTTACTTACGGCCTCCCAAAAGAGCTGTAACTTCGGACAGTGTAGAAACATGTGTAAGTCGTCTGCACTCTGACTGCCGCATTTGGGACACACCACCACTCTTCCTGACCCAAATTTAGAAAGCCTTTGTGGAGTCCAGTACGCCCTATGCATAGTAAAAAAATGATTCCTCCTCAGATATGCGGGTTTAACTGTTTTGTAAAGCATAGACATAGATACTTGCCATTGGACTTCCAGCTCGGTCTCTGGCAAGCATCCTCCCCACAGATCCACCGGCAGGGTAAACACACCATCCTCCATCTCCAGGATCATCCAGTACCATAGTGCAATTTCTTTTTTAAACACTGCAGTAGAGAGAAGCTTTTCCTCAAATTCATTTGGCTCTCCTAACGTTACACCCGTTGCCATGAACCAGCTTTGTATCTGGAGGAATTTAAACCTTGAAAGCGATGAGCCTACTACCTGCTCACACCAGCTCCACGAAACCATCTGACCCTCCGACGGCAAGTGCTTCCATCTTAAAATACCCGCTTCTTTTAAAGGTAAGGCCAATAAGTCTTTTGTCCATTCAGGAGTGCCTAGTGCATCCCAAATCGGAGCCCAGTAACTAAAATATGGTATGTTCAAAACCTTTCTGATTTTAAACCACATTTCCGCCATTTCCCTTAGAATCTTAAGCCTAACCTTCTTAAAATATTTCGGATCAGAAAATGTATACATAAAACCCACGCCAGCTCCCTTTTCCTTTGTCAGCATCACTCTGAACATCCTACCTATCTCAGAAACTATGGGGATGTCCAGTAACATTCTGCCATTTTTATGTAAAAAAGCCCAGGAATAAAACAGAACATCTGGAAGAGCTAAACCCCCTTTCACCAGCCTCCTTCTGAGTTTGCGCCATGATATTCGTGGCCCTTTTGATGCCCAAATAAACAAACTTATATCGCTCTGTAACTTAGCAAACCACTCCGCGTTTTGTGCTCGAACCCATTTATATATTTACAAGTGTAAAATATAGTGAAATTCATACTTTATGCATATATTAAGGGTAGTAGTTTCCAACTAGAGTAATAAAATGAGTACGTAATTATGGTAAAGGCAATTTGAAAATGTAATTTAGGCATTTTGTGGGTTCGCGAAACTATCGCACACACAACCGGGCCTTACTTGCGGGGCTGCGTAGGAATCGCGGCTCCACCATGATATCTGAAAGTGATATTTATCATTGTGCACAATTTAGATTTGAATACTACTTTAATAGTTTTGTTTAAAATATGTTAGATCTCCTTGTTTGTTTCCAACATGTATGTGCAGAATCGCGGTCGGGACGTGACTCTATCTTTTTGATTTGTGATATTAAAACATATATATAGAGCATAATATGCTTAAGTTAAAGGTTACATTTTTACTAAGATAGTAAAGAAACATGTATATTAATAAGAAAAAAATGTTAAAACTTTTTTTAATAATAATTACAGGAGTCGCGGTACGTCCGCGTAGATCGCATGTACTTCCGGGTTCGAGTAGGCGACGCAAATCTAAAGATAATTTTACAATAATATTATATATAAATGTGGAATCATTTACTTTATTTTAAATGAAGATGTACAGTTATTTGTAAATCAAATATTATAAGATACAACCAAATATCGTTCAAATGTAAAATTAAAAGAAGCTCCGGAATTGTGTTAGGTACGCGCTGCCCCAACGTAGGGGTCAGGTACCCCGTGTGACACAAAAAAAACCCATTTCATTGATTAAACATCTCGTCATCATTAAGCTAGGTAGATCCCACCCTCTTTCTTCTACATCAGGGTGTGGTTGGCAACAGACACATTCCTTCTAGAAGAAGCTATTTTGGAGGAGAAATTTTGTTTTATATTTTGTTTTTTAATAGAAAATTTTAAATGACAACTTCTGCTGACTTTGAAGAACAGGAGGAGCAATATCTAATGGAGGAAGAAGAGGAGCCACCAAGGAAGAGGAAGGAGAGTGTGGCCTGGGAGTTTTTCTCCATTCCCGGAGGAGCAGAAAAAAGTCAACGCCCAAAAGGTAACTTGCAACATTTGCAAGTAGATGCTTTTGCGCGGGTCTGGAAAAATATTCGGGCGGTACATCATCAGTGTATAAGCACCTGAAGACAATGCATGGAAGCCGGCTTGCTTGAGTGGAACTCACCAGGCTGAAGGAGCAGGAAGGTGCCCAAGATGCGCAGCCAGGAATATCTCGGCAGGGCGACAGGCTGCAGAACCTTCCCGCCACATTGCCGGATTTTGCAAAGGCAGGACTTTTTTGCCCAAAGAGTTGAGTGTGGGGGAACAGGTTGTCCAAACTATGTTGGACACCATCAACAACTATCGTTGTTGATTTTTTTTTCCCAGTTAGGCACACTTTTTTGTGCTTGGTTTTTTGTTGACATCTTCCTATAAAAAATAAAAAGCCACCCAAAAAAGTACAAAATAGTTAGAAAAACACTTTTTTTTTAAAGTAATAAAAACGGTTGTTACAGAACCACTTATTCTGGTTTAAGAAAGAAAAATTATATGTTGTGTATATAATTCAATGAATTTGTGGATGTATGGGTAACACATTTGAGCAATAGTGCTTGTATGTATGAGTGAAAAGATATGTGACTGATTGAATATATAGTGCCTGTGTGATTGGGTGAACAAATGCATACTACGTAAGTGATTCAATGAGTGCATGATTAGTGTCTCAGTGAATGAATGACTGTATGAGTAGTGGCTGGGTGAATGTGTGAGTGCATGGATAGTGCCTGGGTGATTAGGTGACTGCATAGGTAGTACCTGGGTGATTGGATGAGTGCATGGGTAGTGCCCGGGTGAGAGGACAAGTGCAACAGTAGCACCTGGGTGATTGGATGACTGCATGGGTACTGCTTTCTTGAAAGAATGAGTCCAATGGTAGTGCCTGAGTGATTGGATGAGTTCATAGGAAGTGCTGAGTGAATGCATGAGTGTATGGATAGTGCATGAGTGAATAGGTGAGTGCATGGATAGTACGTACGTGAATGGATGAGTGCATGTGTAGTGCATGAGTGAATTGAAGAGTGCAAAGTTAGTGTCTGAGTGGATGGATGAGTACATGGGTAGTGCCTACATGAATGGATGAGTACATGGCTAGCAGCTGAATGAATGTATGACAGTATGAGTAGCATCTCATTGAAAGAATGAGTGCAAGGGTAGTGCCTAGGTGATTAGATCAGTGCTTAGCTAGTGCCTGAGTGAATGGATAAGTGCATAGATAGTTCCTTGGTGATTGGATGAAAGAATGGGTAGTGCCTGAGTGAATGCATGAGTGCATGGATAGAGTCTGGCTGATTGGTGACTGTTATGGATAGTACCTGGGTGATTGGATGAGTGCATGGGTCATGTCTGGATGACTGCATAAGTGCAAGGGTAGCACCTGGGTGATTGGATGACTGCATGGGTAGCGGCCATTGAATGGATGAGTCCAAGGGTATTGGCCGGGTGATTGGATGAGTGCATGGGCAGTACGTGAGTGAATGGATAAGTGCATTGATAGTGCCTTAGTAATTGGGTGAGTGCATGGGTAGTACGTAAGTGAATGGCTGAGTGCATGGGTAATGCATGAGTGAATAGATGAGTGCAAGTTTAATGTCTGAGTGAATGGATGAGTACATAAGCAGTACCTAGGTAAATAAATGAGTGCAATGGTATTGACTTAGTGATTGGATGAGTGCATGGGCACTGCCTGGGTTAATGAATGATGCAAGGGCAGTGGCTGAGTGAATAGATGAGTACTTGGGTAGCGGCTGAGTGAATGGATGAGAGTATGGGTAGCACCTCATTGAAAGAATGAGTGCAAGGGTAGTGCCTAGGTGATTATATTAGTGCATAGATAGTACCTGAGTGAATGGATTAGTGCATAGATAGTTCCTCTTTGATTGGATGAGTGCATGGGTAGTGCGTGAGTGAATGCATGAGTGCATGGACAGAGTCTGGATGATTGGGTGACTGCATGGATAGTACCTGGGTGATTGGATGAGTGCATGTGTAGTGCCTGGGTGACTGCATAAGTGCAAGAGTAGCCACTGGGTGATGGGATGAGTGCATGAGTAGCATCTCATTGAAATAATGAGTCCAAGGGTAGTGGCTGGGTGATTAGATGAGTGGATGGGTAGTACATGAGTGAATGGATAAGTGCATGGTAGTGCCAGGGTAATTGGGTAAGTGCATGGGTAGTACATAAGTGAATGGATGAGTGCATGGGTAATGCATGAGTGAATATATGACTGCAAAGATTAATGTCTGAGTGAATGGATGGCTGCATAAGCAGTACCTGGGTGAATAGATGAGTGCAAGTGTATTGACTGAGTGATTGGATGAGTGCATGGGAAGTCCCTGGGTGAATGAATGAGTGCAGGGGTAGTAGCTGAGTGAATGGATGTGTACATGGGTAGTGGCTGAGTGAATTGATGAGAATATGGGTAGCACCTAATTGAAAGAATGAGTGCAAGGGTAATGCCTAGGTGATTAGTATTCTGATACTATTCTGACAGAGTTTATAGAGGAAAATGCCATCCTGGACTCTTCGCAAAATGGCTTCAGAGCCCGTCACAGTACTGAGTCTGCTCTGTTGGCAGTGACTGAGAAAATTCGTAGTAGCTTAGACGATGGAAATTCCGCGGCCTTAATTCTTTTGGATTTAAGTGCCGCTTTCGACACTGTCTCCCCTGAAATATTACTGTGTAGGTTACAGGAGATAGGGATTGGGGGTTCAGCCTTGGCCTGGTTTTGCTCTTTCCTAGAGGGCAGAACTTTCCAGGTCATGGGTCCAGGGTGCCACCCTACCACTCCCAGGAGTTGGCGATCAGACATGGGGTTCCGCAAGGATCGATACTGAGCCCCGTGCTCTTTAACATCTATGTACAACCCTTGGCAGTGGTGGCAAAAAGCAGAGGGCTGTCTTTGGTTTCCTACGCCGACGACACCCAATTAGTCATCCCCTTTTCTAAGAAATGTAAAAATAATCTCATCAAATTTAAGGAGGATATGTTGGTGATCGCTAATTGGATGACAACAAACTGCTTGCAGCTAAATGCCAGCAATGGTGGCCAGACCACTTAAAACCAGCACCTCTGCCTAAGGAGACGGTCAAGAACCTGGGCTTTTGGATCGATAGAGGTCTTTCTTTTGACGCTCAATCCAAATTAGTCGCAGGGACCTGCTTCGGGCTCCTGAGAGGGTTAAAACCTCTGCTTGGCTTCTTTGAGCCCAAAGTCCGGCAGACTATTCTACAGGATACAATTTTATCTAGACTGGATTATGGCAATTCCCTATATTTGGGTGCCAACAAATCCTGTATTCAGCGCCTTCAGAGAATACGAAACGCAGCAGCCCGTACTCTATTGGCGCTTCCGAAATCATGTTCAGTATCTAAATTTTTACCTAAGCTACACTAGCTACCGGTAGAAAAAAGAATCCAGTTCAAGACACTATGGGGCCGATTCCGATTCGGGCAGGAAATCTCTCCGACCGAGCCGGACCCGGAGAGATTTCCGACCGAATCGGACTCTAGCAGCCCGACCGAACGAGTACGATGCGTACGTATGCTATCGGACTCGATTCGGTCGGACTCCCATTGAAGTCAATGGGAGCCGGACGTACAACGCGTACGCGGGCTCCCATTGACCCAATGGGTGCGAGGCGAACAAGGGTGCCCCCTACAGCGGGTACACCTCGAAGCGACTCGCGGCGTACATGCACAAGTAGGGGGGACCCATGGGTCCCCCCTGTGTGCGACTCGCGCGGCTACGCATACAGGGGGGTCCGACACGGACCCCCAAAGTGCGGCTCCGACTGCTCTTTCGAGCCAGACGGCGCGAGTCGGTCGGACTGCTCGCGGCGCGCATCGTACTTGCCCGGCCGGGGAACGTCTCCAACGCGCTGTGCGAGGCGTGTCCGTGCGAGTCGGTCGGAGCGCTTCGGACCCGCGAACAAGTCGGTCGGCGATTTCGCGTGCGCTCGCATCGTACTCGCTCAGCCGGACGCACGTACGAATCGGTCGGGAAACAGGGCTCCGAATCGGATCCGGTTAAGCCAAATCCGATTCGGTGCCCTACCGGCCAAGATCGGAATCGGCCCCTTAGCGTTGCTCACAAAATCTTGACTCAACAAGCTCCTCCGGTTCTAGCAGACCTGCTAACACCGTATGTTCCGAGCCGTCTCCTGCGATCAGCTGACCAAGGGTTGGCATGTACCCCCAGAGCCCTAAGAGCGAGAGCTGGTGGTCACTCTTTTAAAGTTTTAGTGGCCAAACTCTGGAACTCCCTTCCGATTGCTATTAGAGGGCTCCAAGATCACCTAGCTTTTCAGAAAGCCATAAAGACCTGACTCTTTCCGGCGTAACTTTCTCTCCTTTTTCTGGGCTGTCACTACTTACTGGTGTTTTGGGTAGCACTGGGACGCCCCATCGCTGGGGCAGCTTAGCGCTGTACAAATCCGCTAATAATAATAATAATAATTACATCAGTGCATAGATAGCTCCTTTGTGATTGGATGAGTGCATGGGTAGTGTATGAGTGAATGCATGAATGCATGGATAGAGTCTGGCTGATTGGGTGACTGCATGTATAGTACCTGGGCGATTAGATGAGTGCATGGGTATGGCCTGGGTGAATGCATGAGTGAATTGATAGAGTCTGGCTGATTGGGTGACTGCATGGATACTACATGGGTGATTGGATTAGTGCATGGGTAGTGCCTGGGTGACTGCATAAGTGCAAGAGTATAGCACCTGGGTGATGAGATGAGTGCATGGGTAGCATCTCATTTAATGGATGAGTCCAAGGGTAGTGGCCGGGTGATTGGATTAGTGCATGGGTAGTATGTGAGTGAATGGATAAGTGCATGGATAGTGCCATGTTAATTAGGTGAGTGCATGGGTAGTACGTAAGTGAATGGATTACTGCATGGGTAATATTGAGTGAATAGATAAGTATAAGGTTAATGTCTGAGTGAATGGATGACTGTGTAAGCAGGAGCTGGGTGAATAGATGAGTGCAAGGGTATTGACTGGGTGATTGGATGAGTGCATGAACATTGCCTGGGTGAATGAATGAGTGCAATGCTAGTGGCTAAGTGAATGAATGAGTACATGGGTAGAAGCTGAGTAAATGGATGAGTGCATAGGTAGTGTCTGGGTGAATGGATGATTGCATCGGTACTGCTTGAGTGAATGCAGGAGTGCATGGATAGTGCCTGGGTGATTAGGTGACTGCATGGATAGTACCTGGGTGATTGGATAAGTGCATGGGTAGTGCCAGGGAGACTAGACATGTGCAAGGGTACCACCTGGGTGATTGTATGACAGCATGGGTAGTATGTTATTGAACAAATGAGTCCAACGGTAGTGCCTGAGTGATTGGATGAGTCTATGGGTAGTACTGAGTGAATGCATAAGTGCATGGATATTGCCTGAGTGATTGGGTGAGTGCATGGGTAGTGCATGAACAAATAGATAAATGCAAGGATTAGTGTATGATTGTTGGGATGAGTGCAAAAGTAGTCCTTGGGTGGATGCGTGAGTGCATGGGTAGTGCTTGAGTCAATGGATGAGTGCATAGGTACTGCCTGAGTAAATGGATGTGTTCAAAGCTACTCGCTGTGTGATTCATAAGTGTACAGGTAGTGTATGGATGAATGGATGAGTGCATGGGTTGTGCCACATACAGTAGATTCTATCGTTTAAAACTTAGGCCTATTAGCTCTATGATATATGTTAAAATACTTGTTCAAATGAGAAAATACGTCAGAATTCAAAACTGTCAAATTTTCAAATATAACAAAAAGCCATTTCAGTTCCAAGCATAGATTTTATATATACTATTTCAAGTATACCTTTGTGAAGAATAATATCAGTTACAATAGAGGTAAATACAGTTTTGAACATGTTTTAAAAGTCACATAAGAATACTAGCTTGTTAAAAGCAGAAGTAGTTTGCAATAGAAACTGAAACTCAAAATAAAAGGCCAACTATTATTATACCACTTTTATTGGTGTGTACACTTTTGCAGAAAGTGAGTGTGATACTGCTCCTCAGGAATAGGATGATACTTTTCAGATAGTCTAAAAGTTGTAGATTATTTATATTAAAAACAAATTACATATAAATACATTTTAAACATATCTCCAGTTTATCATGAATATTGTATTATGTATTCTTACCTTTGATGTAATTTAGATACATCATTCAGTAAATCTATTTTAGAGTAGTATTATCCTAAACAGTATTAAATCAGTTTTCAGTGTTGAACAGTATCTACTATAAAGGAATTAAAAGAAAAATATTATTTAATGATAATATTTTAGAGAAATTATAATATTACATATTTGAGAACATAATATTAATTTATAATTAGATATCATCTCCAGTTTCCCTTTTTGCTGTTCTCAGATTGCACATAACTTCACCATACACAGTGATTTGACTGTCGCATCATCATGGAACAGCGGGGAAAAAACAATCAAATTGATTGTACAAAAACCCCCAAATCAGCATAGTACATCATTATCAATCTGTGTAACTATGCGTTTTCCTATCTACACTTTGTTAATCACTTCTTTCATCTACATCAACTCTATTATTTATCACAAATACATTTGAATACATGTACAATCTTCTTTACATCTGGTACAATATTGACAACAAATATATAAACTATTTGCTTTTAAACACAATTTACAAAATATAATATCTATTAGGCAAAATAATAATCAAAACACTAATTATAAACACTAATAGATTGCATTACTTTCTATTTTCTGTTGACCTCTTCCTCAATAGGCAGAATGATGTTCTCAAAATTTTGGCTGGAGAAATAACATATAAGAATTTGGTAACTGAGAAGGCAATTTAGGTTTGAATTCCAAGTGGGCATCATTGCAATGCGTCCATCCTTTGTTATACTCTAAATAAACAGTATAGTGTCCAGATGTTGTAGTAGGTCCATCATGGAAAATAATAGCCACTGTTGTATAAGCTCTTCCTGAAATAGATATTTGACTTCCTTTAAAATTTGTAATTTTTGTTTTCGAATTTTCTTTCATTTGCTCTACAACGTTGTAACATTAAAATGACATATTTTCCAAATCTTTCTATATGTAATGTAGACAACATCTCTGATCTACAATGTGAACATGTCATATCCTGATTTGCTGTTTTAATCAATTTGTTTAAAGGTACTGATTTGCAGTCTGGTATTTTTAAGTTTAGGAATCGTTCTGCTTGTAGTTGAGTGGTAGAAGTAAATGAACACTCTTCACAGTTATGGTCCCATTTGTAACTTAGTCCAAATAAGTTATCAATGTGTATTCCTTCATGTTCTAATACTCCAAGCTGGACATTAGAAATTTTTGTGCGTCTTGTTCTATGTTTGGAGTAAATGTCAATGAACCAGTACATATATCTAAAAGATGTTGAATGCCAGAAGCAGTATGTATTTTACTTCTGTCACTTACCAACTGTTGAAATAAATGATGTAGTGCAGAACAGAATCTTTTTCCATGATTTTCCATGATTTCATGATGAAGATGTGGTAAATGAAACACAACATTCAGAATCACATTAGCATAACAGTTGATACCTGAACGGGTTTCCTACTGATATCCTACAATGTCATCATCATTTTCCATTTTTGTTTTTCTTTACGCCTTCAACTTTCTCTTCAATTGTTTTCTTATTTTCAACCTCATTTGATTGTTTGATATATTTCTGTTTTGGACACACTACACGTTTCTCATATATTGGATATTCACCTAAATGAGAAGCATAAAGTCTTCTTAAATGATTGTACTAAGCTTTTTCTCATCAAAATCTATCAAATACAAAACAGACAATGTTCTTACTCGAGACAATGCAACTTATGCCATTCCCTCTTTGAACAACGTACTTCCAATATGTACAAAAGCTGTCTTTACTTAAGCCTTGAGATTTATGAATAGTTACTGCATATGCTAGAGATAGAGGAAACTGTTGTCTACGAACATACAACTTTTTTACAAGCAAAAAACATACAACACAACGCCCAATCTGTCTTACCTCATTAATCTGGCCAAGTTTTAAAATAGAAAAAAAATTCTATTCCATCTCTATTTTGAAAATTAACAAAATCAACAACTTTTCCCATTGCTCCATTTACTAATCCTTCTTCTATATTCAAATTACGCAGCAAAATTACTCGACAGTTTTTGAATACATGTAAACTCATTTCTAGTCCTGCAGTTTTAGATACATACTTTTCCAAAGAATCCAATTTAGCCTGTAGTTTCTCAGTAAGTAGAATTGTTAGAATTTTGTCAATAGCTTTAATTTCCAGAATTTTTGTTTTTCCAGTTTCAGAAGTTGTTCATTAAATGTAGAACACTCTTGCAGTGTAGGCATTAGGCAAACTATAGATTTGCTTTTTACAAGCATATTGTACATTACTTCTGCCGCTGTTATTTCAGATGTAAACAAGTTCCTTAGTAGCCGACTTTCTAAAGCTTGTTTACCATGTTCCGTCAACATACCAATTCTTATGTCTTTAAGAATATTTCCACAATCTTCATCACCTGCTTGCCGTATGTTTTTAACAAGTTCTTTATATGCCCACCTGTCCTGTATAATGTGGAGAAAGGAATACATATACCTTTTTCTACACAAGTTTAAAGAGAGCATGTGGTCGGAAACAGAGGTATTCTAGTATTTGTAGGCTTCTTTTGATGTATCATGTCATCACAAAAAGACACAGACACACAGATTGATGACTTGAGAAACATGGTGAGACTTACAACAGAGACATTAGAAGAGTTGGGGGCACATGCATCATTTTTTGTGGTCGTAAAGGGGCAGATTCGCAGAACCTGCCCCTTTACGTTGCACTGTTACATTTGGGATACATCATCCCAAATGCAAAAATCACTATTTAAGTAATCGCAAAATTTGCGATTACTTAGATTGCCATTGCATTTAGGGAATCGCAAATTGCGATTCCCTAAATACACTGCAACAAAAAAAAAAATTAGCGATTTCGCTTTTAAGAAGCATAAATTACCATCAACTTAAAGTTGATGGTAATTTGCGAAAACTTGGAATATGCACAAAGTGCATTTTTCAAAGTTCTATGTTGCACACAAACATGCCCCTGGGGCATGTGTGTGTGCAACATGTTTTTAATTGCACTTTCAGGGGTGCATCAGGGTGTCCTTTTGGCACCCTTGCACCTTGAATTGACATGCGCAATTGCGAGTACCTATTTGGTACTCGCAAATTGCTGCATGTCAATTTCCATTGATTCCTATGGGCCTCCAGGCCCATAGGAATGAATGGCAAGCCATTCCTTATTTGCGATTCGCAATTTGCGAGTCGTAAATAAGGAATGTGGAGGAATTGCAAATTTTTTTGCGATTCCTACGTGCATAAGGATTTGCGATTCCTAAATTGCGATTTCTTAAAAATCGCAATTTAGGAATCGCAATTCCTGTTATGTTATGTTATGTTGAAAAGACTTGTTGAGCGCACATACACCAAACGGTTTCTTGGCGCTGAGCCGAAGCAGTTACAGACACTAGACGATGAATTCAGTTGTAAGCCTGGGAGAATAGCCATGTCTTAAGTAATTTCCTGAACTGAGTATAGGAGGTGGCCAATCGTAGTTCAGGAGAGAGAATTCCAGAATTGAGGTGCCAAGGTCGAGAATCTGAGGCCCCCATGTTTTTACGTTTAAAAGAGCTAGAGATCGGTAGGTTTTTATTTGAAGAGCGTAAGTCGCAGGAGGGGGCATACCGCTGTATCTTTGAGGCGATGAAGGCCGGACCACAACCCGAGAGGGCTTTGTAGATGGTGCAGCCCAACTTGAAGAGGCAGTGTTGGGTCACCGGGAGCCACTGGAGGCTCTTCAATAAAGGTCTCACGTAATGGTGCTTAGGTTGACCATAAATAAGTCTGGCCGCTTGATTCTGAGCCAATTGAAGTTGACATAATTGGTATGCAGGAATACCAACATACAAAGAGTTTGCGTAATCAATACGCGACATTACCAGTGCGAGGACGACTTGAATCAGAGCCTCAGTGGTCAAAAATCTGCTGATTTTCCGGATTCTCCGCAGATGAAAAAAACAAACGGAGACCACTGAGCTGATCTGGACCTTCATAGTGAGATCATCACTATTCCTAAGTTTGATGCATGTGGCCCTTGGTGTTTTATATTTGGCTAGGCATAAGATTGTGAGCAGTCGGTGAATAATGAAGCTGCAAAACAAAACTGAGGTTTAAAACATGTTGGCAGATGGATTATTGGTGGTGCTACTTCAAATGAGTCTCTAGAAAGGTACACTTGAAGTAGGCCGTATAAATTTAGGTGTGTGCTTTAAATGGAAAATGCACTCTGTCAAGTTTGAATATCTGCGTGCTCTCATGACTGAGGTATGTGTGTACTTCTACATGTATTCTGACACGTGTTGTGCATCTGAAGATCCTAACTTAAAAACTCTGTAGCTTTTCATACAGGTGCACAAATCTTGTCAGTTCTGCTTCAGCATTCAGTCACAGAAGCAGACATCTATTACAGTTTTTAAGTTATGATCTTCAGATGCACAACACGCATTACATCCTGGCCATGTTGAGTAATCTTGTCTAGTGTATGTGCTACAATGATTACTAAGCACAATTAAGTTATTCAGATTTCTCTCAGGTTGGGTCATGTGAGGGAAGAGCAAATGATCTAGTTCCAAACTCAGGGCGTTATGGCTGCTATCAAATCTCTTGATTACCCTCATATCAATCAAATGAGACCATAGTTCTAGGTTTAATAGGATGTAGTCTATTCTAGTACGGCAGTTAACTCTTTTAAATGTATGATATGGTACTTTATCTGAATTTGAGCGCCTACTATATATGCTCGAAGCCTATACTTTAATGTAAGTGACCCTAATTGGAACGCTACTTTGGTATCTCTGGGACAGCCAACAGGATCTATACTGGGTATTTCCCATTCTTTGTCCTCCTCACTGATGTTTGACATCACTTCGAAGGGCTCGAAGGTAGAATTCATGTCCCCTAATAGGATTAGGTGGCCCCTGCCTTCAGCCCCTTCCAATAATTTATCAAGGACGATTACAGTAGGGGATTCCTGATTCTGCATGGAGAGTCTGTTATATATGTTAACCAAAAGTGCTTTCGAATTTGTTTTAGTGCTTTTAAGAGTTACGGCCAGTAGATCCTTAAACTTAGTATTTGATTTTTTAAGGGTACAGTGCACGTGAGTATTAACCCAAATTATGAGGCCCCCTACCAGGCACCCAATGGGCAAGGGAGAGGCCTCTATACTAAAATTAGTGAAGCCCACCCTATGGACCACGTCTGTGGCCCAAGTCTCTTGCAGGAGGCCTATGTCAAATTTGTCAATGAAGTTCCCTCATTCCTCTGAGTTAAATTTGGATTTGATATCAGCAATATTCCAAGACAGTATTGTCAAATTAGCATGCTCCCCTAATTCTTTTGGATGAGAATATCCTAGGGATTGCATCCCCCTTTCACGAGCCTGAGCCGGGTTGGTGGGGGTTCCTTAAGTTTATAGATTTGTAAGAACACCCATCTCCCCCTTCCGTGCTAAACTTATTTCTTGTGAGTAACAATCCCTTGGTCCATCATGTGCTCCCGTCTCCTATCTCCCCAGTGGGTGGTTTTTTACTAGAGACAGTTTGTGCATTGGTACTACTACCCGCTGAGCCAGGACATTCCCTATGGTCTGGACGAATGTACTTGAATGAGATCTTAGAACTGTGCTGGGGTGAAGTACGTAAATCCATATTTACAAGGCCATGTCCAAGCTCTCCATTGGCTAGCTTTAGAGTAATATAATCAAACTTCTTGTCGAAGTAGCAGCGTCTAGTAACTACTATGCCAGATCTAATTAATGAGTGACCCTGCCTGACCTGTCTTATCCAGTCGGTAGCCTTGTTTGTTAGAGTCTCACTGTTTTCTTTTGTTGAGTTTGTTAATTTAGGAACATTTATCATGTATATTGTGTTTCTGTTCCCTTCCTGATAGAACTTGGGGCCTGTTTGGGCACACCCTGTCAGATAATTAGGACGCTCCTGTGGGTACAATGCTGTCCTCCCTTCCAGTGCCCTAGAGGACAGAAAGAGTATATTAGTTAGGGTGACCAACCGTCCGTAAATTTCACGGACCGTCCGTAATTTGGACCTCACGTCCGTTGTCTGTGAGGATCCCTTTTACAGATGCCTATTGACAGTAATTTTGGGCCTTTCAGGCAGCAGAGCTGTTCCCCAGTGAGAGGCCTCTTCTCCCTGATGGGGATGCTTCGCACTCATCTGAGCCCAAGAGCAGCCCCACCCCGCCCATTGTCATTCTGTATGCAGGCTGATTGCCACATACAGAATGACAGTGGGTCAGTCTGGGCTGGCACAGCATGTGGTGGCCTCCTCCAGCCTTGGTCTAGGGCAGGGCATTCTGTCACATGGAAGTGCAAAAACACCCATGCTGCTGCTATGTGAAAATCCAGTTCATCAAAGCAAGGCGGTGAAAGAAGTTAAAAGGAAAGGATTATAGTTCTTTCAGAGTCCCATCATTTTAGAACTGACGCATTTTCAATATTATATTCAAGGAAGCCATGGTTGCTGCTTTTTTATTTTATGCAACTAACAACCATTGACAAAGTCAATAGATCTGGCTTTCTGTAGGTGTAACGTTACTTGTTCTAGGTGTACGGTTACTTGTATTATATATCTGGATGCAATGAAAGAAGCAACAAAAATACCAGTCGGGCGGCACATTATACTAAGTACAGATATTTAGCTTAGGTGTTTTAAGCCAGGCCCTTAATTACATCGAACACCCCCTTTGGAGAGATCCCCCTAGTTTTTTCATCACACGTAAAGCTCTGGAAACAACACCATGTCACAATCGCCTCACGTCCTGGCACTGTGCATCATACATGACTATTGCCTTCCACTTTTTCAGATTACCTATGTGCAGGGGCATAGTGAACCCTCCCCCACCCCACCCCTTGCTTTAGGAACTACAGCGAGGGTGGAGTTCTTGATGGGTCTCTTCTGTCTGCAACTCTGCAGACAAAGGCTCAGCTCATAATTAATGTGAAAAGGTGAGTGAGTAAGTAAGTGAAGGGATGGGTGGATGGCTTAGTGAAAGGTTGAATGGGTGAATGATGGATGGATGAATCGTGAGAGAAAGGATGGATGGATGAGTTAGTAGAAGGATGGATGAGAGAAAAGGTAAATAGATGGATGTATGGGTGGAAGGGTAGATGGATAGGTAAAAGGATGGATGGATGAGTGAAAGGATGGATGGATGAGTGAAAGGGTGGATGATGGGCGAGTGAGTGGGTGGATGGATGAGTGAAATGATGGTTGGATTGATGAATTGATAAGTGAAAGGGTGAATGGATGGACGGATGAGTGAAAGGGTGGATGTAAGGCTGGATGAGTGAGTGAAAGGGCGGGTAAACGGACAAAAGGATGGAGAGTGAAGGGATGGATGAGTGATGGGGTCAATGGATGGATTCATGAGTGGATGAGTAGATGGATGGGTGGGTGGATGGAAGTATGGATGGCTAAGTGAAAGGGGGATGGAGAGAGAAAGGGAGGATGGGTGGATGGATGACTGAACGGGTGAATGGGTGGAAGGATGAGTGACTGGGTGGATGAATGAATAAGTGAAAGGATGGCTGGATGGGTAAATGGCTGGATGGATGAGTGAATAGATGGATGGGAGGAAGAGTGGATGGATGAGTGTACGGATGGATAGGATGAAAGTGTGGATGAATGGATAATGGATGGATGAGTGAAAGGGTGGATGGAAGGATGGATGAGTGAAATGATGGATGGAAGGATACATGATGGATAGGTTTGTAAATGGTTGAATATGGACATGGATGGGCACCCAGATGGAAGGACAGAATGAATGGTGAAAGACTGAATGATCGATGAAAGTATGATTACACCTTGTAACCCCCGTTATCTTAAGCAACATATCCTATACATTGACTTTCACATTTATATGAGTCATTGTCTGTATATAATATGTGTGTGATGTAACGCACTCCGACACCCTGCCCTACATAATTGGGATGAGTAGCACTATAAAAGAAATTAAATATACATGAGAGAGGAACTATGTGAAGATGAGGTTGACCATTGGAGGGTGGTAGCAAGGCCGAACTGGCTGGACCGGGCATCGGGCAGTTCCCTGGGAGGCTGGAAAGGTGGGGGGGCAGTTTTATTACTGGGGGCTGGCACTGCAAAGTTCCTTGTATATCCAGCAGTTTTCAGGCAACGATAAAAGCCTCAAAGATTGTCATATCCTGGTGCACAGTAAAGTCATTGCTTACTATGCTTTAGAAGCTAATACAATTGATATATAATGACAAACGTGTTGTAGAATGAACCATGTTTTCCCACATTTTCTTGGGGGTGCGAAAACAAAGGCTGAGAGCTGTCAGTTTGTTTGTAACACACAACAACTTTTAAATATCTGTAAATAAACTGTGCAAATGTTTCAAAACATATCAGCAGTTAGGAAACGACAAATGGACCACTTGTTTGTAATTCAGAAGTGTGCTGGAAACAGAGTTATAATAGGATCAAAACAATCAAGACACTTTGCTTGGTGATGTTCAAATTATACATATTTTCGAAGTAGGAAAAAAGGGTATGCAGTTCCTCTGGTGGTAGGACAAAGGAAGGAGATATGTCAATCAGCCACAAAGTATGTGCTGCTCTGGATGGTTTAAGAGGAGGGGAATTCCTCCTGTCAGAACTAGGGCCCTCACACACCCAGCCAGCTAGGTGTCATGCTTCATCATATGGGCCTGCTCCTCGTCGGGTCGGCGCTGCAATACCCGACGGGCACCCATAGAGGGGCTCTTTAGCGGAGATCTTTTGTTCCTTGCCGTATGGTGAAGTGGGGGTAAAGGACCTTAGGAAGTGTAGATGTGGTGAGAAGTGATTAAAACAAGTCGGATAGTCCAAAGATACTTTTATTCAGACTGGCTATCCACCTGATTAAAAACGTGGAGAGAGTGGCAGTTATCTGAAATTTATGATCCAGTTTAACTATGCTCAACTCTATGGGTCAACATGTTTCATGCCGATTGGTCAGGAGGATCCGTGGCAATTCATCAGGACCTAGTGGTTAAACTATCTACACCGTGTGGTGGGTGTGTAATCTACCTACCACATCTCAGCGCTGTGAGTGGAGTATCCACAGTATCTCAGAGCGACCTAAGAGAAGGATACAGAATAAATTCACAACTGTATCAATTGGTAGTAATCACGGTCAAGATATCTCTCTCTCTCCTTGTCCAGACACATAGGTGACCATCCAGCAGTGCATAGGTGACCATCCTATGGTAATAAAGTGAGGCAGCGTCACATTACAAGTGGTTAGTGACGAAAGTAGGTGTGTTCAATCGTGACCTACTAGAAGTGTAGCATTTCTTAACAAAAAATATTTAAGGCTAATTAAAAATGTAATTAAAATCAGAAGACTGAGCTATAGAGAGGCCGGGTTCACTGTTTATACAAACATTGTATGTGTGGATGGTGATGCATACTCACTCACCTAATAGTGATCAAAGTATCGCTTCTGTGAGTTTCCGGTGGGGTAACTGGACAATTACAGTGTAGTGCCCTGAGAAATCAATATAATGAACAAAAATTGGACACAACAGTGAGGGACCAGGTGGGTGAAGATTCAAGCGTCCCTAGTATCCCCGGTGTCATTCGTATGTCTATGAAATGGTATAGGGGAGCTGGCATGTCTGTCACATAATACACGTTCCGTATCGCAGAGGCACTACCGGGGGGTATTTAAGGTCAAGGGTAGGAAGAGCATGTCGAGCCATGGAGTCCGCCCGCACTAGGATGGTACCAAGATTTAAATAGTACTCCCCTGCGGTCGGCATATGGTCCCAATGCCTTCCCGCTACTGACTCAAGGATCGCCAGTACTGCAAATTGGAAGAGCGCATTAGTTACGGCGTGCAAGAACCCACCGCCCACATCTTACCTTACAGAGCATCGAGGAATGAGGGTTAGGCATCGTCTAACAACATGATGACTCACCATTGGGCTCCAGGATGTGAGCCGTCACACCTACCCCTCTCTGCCGGCACCGCTGCGTCCAGGAGGTGCTGAAATACTCACCGGCGTCTCGAGCGGGGAGGGGCTGGTTTCCGGGTCGCGTCAGTCACAGCATGTGATTGACGCTCTCAGGTCTGCTCTAACGCTTTGTCAAAGCGGCGGCCATATTGTAATGTGAAAGGTAATGTCTATTTTCTTATTTCAGGTGTCCTACCCACATGCAAATTTGTTATGTAGATAACGCTGCCCAGCGAAAAAGGGGCAGCCAAAAACGCTAGTGATAACCGGTTGGCGTGTTAAAGGCCCACTAGGGTTGGGTATCAGCGGCCAGTATGTCAAGTGTGCTGTTAGTAAGTAACGTGCACATTGAGGTATAAGGCCTACTTGAAGAGACTAGTTAAGTGGGTCATTACTTTGTGGGAGCCAAAAGTCGTTGTTGTGTGTTACTGAAAGGTTATCAAGGAGTACTGAGCCAGGTGTGAGTGTAGGCTCTTACATATTAGTGAGTGGTACACTAAGTCTATCATCGCCTCAGAATTTTTTCGAGATGGAAGTAAGGGCTCTTCACCTACCAGTTGTACACTTAGTATATCGTCGCCTCAGAATTTTTAGAGATGGAAGTAGGGGCTCATCACCTATCAGTTAGTGATGCCCAGTGTATCTCGTCATTCAGACCATGTCGGTCGGAAGAAAGCCGATATATCCATCTTTGTTCTATTCTGAACAGCGCTTGTTGTGTGATTCTGGGGTGGGCTTCAAGCACCAGCCAACGTGGGGATTCTGGAGGATGGTTCAATTCCTTGTAGTGTGTATACATCTTAGTATTGACTCGTTGGCATCGTATACTGCTCTTGTGATAAGTGATGCGTATTTTCACTGTCCTCAGTGTCATCCCTATGTACTTCATATTACATGGGCAAATGACCAAGTATATGCAATGAGAAGTGTTACAGTTAGTATGTCGTGTCATTTTCCAAGTGAATGTGTCAGTGAGACTTATCTCCTTGGTAGTAGTAGTCTGTTCGCATACTGCGCAGGTGCCACATGGGTAGTGGCCCAAGACCGGGGGGAGATCCCAGAGTGTTCTTTGCGCTGTGTTGATCTCTGTCTTGGGCCTCGTGTGCACCAGAATATCTTCCAAGTTTTTAGTTCGTTTGAAGGCGAACCTAGGTGTTGGCATGTGTAGCTCTCCTGTCATCAAAATACCCCAGTGTTTTTTAATAATACCCTTGATGAGTGTGGAGGCTGGTGTAAAGGATGTGACACATGTGAGAGTATCTGTGTGTTCTTTGGGGGTGACCTCCAGCAGTGCCTCACGGGGTTGTTCCTAGCTCTTTTTAAAGAGTTCATGATCTGGCGTTGGGGGTATTCCCTTTGTCTAAGGTTGGAAGCCAATACTTGGGAATCAGTCTTATAGTCAGTGAGGGAGCTACAGTTTCTCCTAATCTGGAGAAACTGGCCAAAGGGCAGATTGTCTTTTAGGGCTCTAGGGTGGTGACTACTATACAGTAACAGACTATTTCTGTCTGTAGGTTTTTTGTATAGGGTAGTGCTTAGTTCTGTGTTGTTCAATCTCACATTCAAATCTAAGAAAGGTATGCTTGTGTTTGATATCGTGTGTGTGAACTTCAAATATTCATTTTGTGCGTTAAGCCACTGGCAAAATTCCTCGCAGATGGTCAGATCCCCCTTCCAGAGTATAAAGATGTCGTCAATGAACCTCTTCCACAGTTTCAAATTATTGGTGTAAGGGTTCCTTGGGTGATTGACAACATCCTCCTCGAAGGCAGCCATGTAAAGACATGCCACGCTCGGGGCGAAGGTACTCCCCATGGAAGTACCCTGAGATTGGTGGAAAAGTTGTTTTTTGTACTCAAAAAGTTCTCGGTCAGTGCAAGGGTGGCACAATCCATAATAAAAGAGATAGGGGTCGGTGAGGACCACTCTTCTCTTGTAAGGGCTGTTTCAATAGCAGTTAAGGTGTCACGCTGGGGGATGTTGGTATACAACGCTTCCACATCCAACGTGACCAGAAGATCAATCTCATCTGTGACCCTTGTTTCCTCTAGAATGTGCAGGATGTCAGTTGTGTCACGTACAAAGGATGGAATTTTTCTCCCTAAAGGTTGTAAAAAGTGATCACAAAATTTGGATAGAGGCTCAAGGAGGGAACCTATACCTGAGACAATGGGTCGCCCCGGCACTGGTGAAGTGCCCTTATGAATTTTAGGGAGCGTGTAGAAATAGGGTATCTTAGGGTCTTTGTTAATGAGGAAATCGGCCTCTTTTTTGTTTATCCATCCATTGTTTTCAGCTTTGAATACCAGAGTAGCGATTTTCGAGGTAAGTCTGGGGGTGGGATTTTCAGAAATAGGAGTATAGTATCTGGCATTGTCAAGTTGACGTTGACACTCAAGGTCATATTCGGTGGTTGATTGTATTACAGTCGCCCCTCCCTTATCAGCCTGTTTGATGGTAATGGTGGTGGTGTCATCAGCCAGAGATCTTGCTGCAGTCAATTCAGCATTGGAAAGGTTATTGAAAGGGGCTCTTGTGGGAGCAACGGCCAAGTCTTTCAGTACAGCTTGTTCGAATGTTAAAATCTCAGGTGGGGATCATGTTGTTGTTAGGAGTGAAGGTGGATGGGTTCCGTAAACCACTGTCTTCTGTAATCATCTGGGGTTTGTCTTGGAAAAAGGCCTTCAGGCGTATTTTTCTAAAGAAATCCTGTATCTCACAGTTATCTCTAAATTTGTCCACCCTAGGGGTTGGAACATAGCCTAGTCCTTTCTCAAGTACAATTTTTTCTGTTTCTGTTAGTGGTCTGTGTGACAGGTTAACCACTAGTTCCTTTTTACCCTGGTCCTGCTACTTGTCTCTACTGCATGCGCTGGTTGCTCTTGCCACTGCACCTGTTTCTGCATCCCTCTTTTTCGCCCTCTTCCTCTGCCCCAAACTCTGTCTAAAAAAGGGGGGTTGCCATAGGGTAAAACTGAGGCTGGCCTTGTGGGTACATAGGGAATTGCCAGTACGGGGGTTGTGGTCCTGGGTAAGATGGTGCATTATAGTTAGGATAGGGGGGCTGGGTAACCCTTCTCTGGTTGTTACTTCCCCAGCTGCCAGTGCTGGAATCGGTATTGGAGGAGCCCCTCCTATTGGTATCTGAGCTCTCATCAGAAGAATAGCCACTCTTTGCTGCTGAGTAGTCTGCCTTTAGGTAAGCATATACCTTCTCCTTATCGAATTTCTGTATATCCTTTTGTAGTTTGGCTATTTTCTGTTTCAATAGGTACTCTTTGTTGTCCGCGATTTCGCTATTAATTTCTGCCAACTTGGATTTGAAGGCAGTTGTCTGAATAGTAGTTTTCAGTGCTCCTTCCGCTATCTGTATTCTCATGAGTAGAGCATCTGCTATCCTTTTGGCAGTGTTGATGATTAATAGCAGGAGGTCCCTAGTGCATTTCCATGCAACTAAGGACCATTCTTTTTTAAAAACCGCGTCTTCCAGAAATAATATGGGAAAGATGTTAACTATGAGCCCCCGGGGGGCGATGTTAGCCCGCAGGTACTCAGTCATCATGGCTCTATGAAGGGTGATCTTGAGCCATTCCCTTTTCATTGTTGTCAGAGAGGTCCAGTCTTCTGATTGCGTCCCTGAGGCCGCACTGCCTCCCGCCCCTAGGAGCGAAGGCGTTTTCAAGATATCGGCTACTGTTTCATCATCGAAACTGAGTCCCTGGGTTTCCTCCATCATGGTAGGTATCCCAACTGTCCAACTCCCAAATAGTATAAGGAGAGGTGGCGGGAGAATTGGTCCAGTAAGTGCTAATCACACTGTTGGTAACCTAAATGTCCCACGGAGGTTACCCGTGCATACAGTCAATCAATAAAGAGGTACTAAAGGGCTTTTTTGGAAGGAGGTCCAGCATACATGCCCAATCATATAGTAGGAAAAAAGGGTATGCAGTTCCTCTGGTGGTAGGACAAAGGAAGGAGATATGACAATCAGCCACAAAGTATGTGCTTCTCTGGATGGTTTAAGAGTAGGGGAATTCCTCCTGTTTTAACTAGGACCCTCACACACCCAGCCAGCTAGGTGTCATGCTTCATCATATGGGCCTGCTCCTCGTCGGGTCGGCGCTGCAATACCCGACGGGCACCCATAGAGGGGCTCTTTAGCGGAGATCTTTTGTTCCTTGCCGTATGGTGCAGTGGGGGTAAGGGGCCTTAGGAAGTGTAGATGTGGTGAGAAGTGATTAAAACAAGTCGGATAGTCCAAAGATACTTTTATTCAGACTGGCTATCCACCTGATTAAAAACGTGGAGAGAGTGGTGGTTATCCGAAGTTTATGATTCAGTTTAACTACGCTCAACTCTATGGGTCAACATGTTTCATGCCGATTGGTCAGGAGGATCCATGGCAATTCATCAGGACCTAGTGGTTAAACTATCTACACCGTGTGGTGGGTGTGTAATCTACCTACCACATCTCAGAGCTGTGAGTGGAGTACCCACAGTATCTCAGAGCGACCTCAGAGAAGGATACAGAATACATGCACAACTGTATCAATTGGTAGTAATCACGGTCAAGACATCTCTCTCTCTCCATGTCCAGACACATAGGTGACCATCCAACAGTGCATAGGTGACCATCCTACGGTAATAAAGTGAGGCAGCGTCACATTACAAGTGGTTAGTGACGAAAGTAGGTGTGTTCAATCGTGACCTACTAGAAGTGTAGCATTTCTTAACAAAAAATATTTAAGGCTAATTAAAAATGCAATTAAAATCAGAAGACTGAGCTATAGAGAGGCCGGGTTCACTGTTTATACAAACATTGTATGTGCGGATGGTGATGCATACTCACTCACCTAATAGTGATCAAAGTATCGCTTCTGTCAGTTTCCGGCGGGGTAACTGGACAATTACAATGTAGTGCCCTGAGAAACAATATAATGAACAAAAATTGGACACAACAGTGAGGGACCAGGTGGGCGAAGATTCAAGCATCTCTAGTATCCCCGGTGTCGTTCGCATGTCTATGAAACAGTATAGGGGAGCTGACATGTCTGTCACATAATATATGTTCAAGTATCGCAGAGGCACTACCGGGGGGTATTTAAGGTCAAGGGTAGGAAGAGCATGTCGAGCCATGGAGTCCGACCGCACTAGGATGGTACCAAGATTTAAATAGTGCTCCCCTGCGGTCGGCATATGGTCCCAATGCCTTCCCGCTCCTGACTCAAGGATCGCCAGTACTGCAAATTGGAAGAGCGCATTAGTTAGGGCCTGCAAGAACCCACCGCCCACATCTTACCTTACAGAGCATCGAGGAATGAGGGTTAGGCATCGTCTAACAACATGATGACTCACCATTGGGCTCCAGGATGTGAGCCGTCAAACCTACCCCTCTCTGCCGGCACCGGGATGTACACAGCTGCGTCCAGGAGGCGCTGAAATACTCACCGGCGTCTCGAGCGGGGAGGGGCTGGTTTCCGGGTCGCGTCAGTCACAGCATGTGATTGACGCTCTCAGGTCTGCTCTAACGCTTTGTCAAAGCGGCGACCATATTGTAATGTGAAAGGTAATGTCTATTTTCTTATTTCAGGTGTCCTACCCACATGCAAATTTGTTATGTAGATAACGCTGCACAGCGAAAAAGGGGCAGCCAAAAACGCTAGTGATAACCGGTTGGCGTGTTAAAGGCCCACTAGGGTTGGGTATCAGCGGCCAGTATGTCAAGTGTGCTGTTAGTAAGTAACGTGCACATTGAGGTATAAGGCCTACTTGAAGAGACTAGTTAAGTGGGTCATTACTTTGTGGGAGCCAAAAGTCGTTGTTGTGTGTTACTGAAAGGTTATCAAGGAGTACTGAGCCAGGTGTGAGTGTAGGCTCTTACCTATTAGTCAGTGGTACACTAAGTCTATCATCGCCTCACAATTTTTTAGAGATGGAAGTAAGGGCTCTTCACCTACCAGTTGTACACTTAGTATATTGTCGCCTCAGAATTTTTAGAGATGGAAGTAGGGGCTCATCGCCTATCAGTTAGTGATGCCCAGGGTATATCATCATTCAGACCATGTCGGTCAGAAGAAAGCCGATATAGCCATCTTTGTTCTATTCTGAACAGCGCTTGTTGTGTGTGATTCTGGGGTGGGCTTCAAGCACCAGCTAACGTAGGGATTCTGGAGGATGGTTCAATTCCTTGTAGTGTGTATACATCTTAGTATTGACTCGTTGGCATCGTATACTGCTCTTGTGCTCAGTGATGCGTATTTTCACTGTCCTCAGTGTCATCCCTATGTACTTCATATTACATGGGCAAATGACCAAGTATATGCAATGAGAAGTGTTACAGTTAGTATGTCGTGTCATTTTCCAAGTGAATGTGTCAGTGAGACTTATCTCCTTGGTAGTAGTAGTCTGTTCGCATACTGCGCAGGTGCCACATGGGTAGTGGCCCAAGACCGGGGGGAGATCCCAGAGTGTTCTTTGCGCTGTGTTGATCTCTGTCTTGGGCCTCGTGTGCACCAGAATATCTTTCAAGTTTTTAGTTCGTTTGAAGGCGAACCTAGGTGTTGGCATGTGTAGCTCTCCTGTCATCAAAATACCCCAGTGTTTCTTAATAATACCCTTGATGAGTGTGGAGGCTGGTGTAAAGGATGTGACACATGTGAGAGTATCTGTGTGTCCTTTGGGGGTGACCTCCAGCAGTGCCTCACGGGGGTTGATCCTAGCTCTTTTTAAAGAGTTCATGAACTGGCGTTGGGAGTATTCCCTTTGTCTAAGGTTGGAAGCCAATACTTGGGCCTCAGTCTTATAGTCAGTGACGGAGCTACAGTTTATCCTAATCCGGAGAAACTGTCCAAAGGGCAGATTGTCTTTTAGGGCTCTAGGGTGATGACTACTATACAGTAACAGACTATTTCTGTCTGTAGGTTTTTTGTATAGGGTAGTGCTTAGTTCTGTGTTGTTCAATCTCACATTCAAATCTAACAAAGTGTTTGATATCGTGTGTGTGAACTTCAAATATTCATTTTGTGCGTTAAGCCACTGGCCAAATTCCTCGCAGATGGTCAGGTCCCCCTTCCAGAGTATAAAGATGTCGTCAATGAACCTCTTCCACAGTTTCAAATTATTGGTGTAAGGGTTCACCACTTAACTAGTCTCTTCAAGTAGGCCTTATACCTCAATGTACACGTTACTTACTAACAGCACACTTGACATACTGGCCGCTGATACCCAACCCTAGCGGGCCTTTAACACGCCAACCGGTTATCACTAGCGTTTTTGGCTGCCCCTTTTTCGCTGCGCAGCGTTATCTACATAACAAATTTACATGTGGGTAGGACACCTGAAATAAGAAAATAGACATTACCTTTCACATTACAATATAGCCGCCGCTTTGACAACGTTAGAGCAGACCTGAGAGCATCAATCACGTGCTGTGACTGACATGACCCGGAAACCAGCCCCTCCCCGCTCGAGACTCCGTTGAGTATTTCAGCGCCTCCTGGACGCAGCTGTGTACATCCCGGTGCCGGCGGAGAGGGGTAGGTTTGACAGCTCACATCCTGGAGCCCAATTGTGAGTCATCATGTTGTTAGACGATGCCTAACCCTCAATCCTCGATGCTCTGTAAGGTAAAATGTGGGCAGTGGGTTCTTGCACGCCGTAACTAATGCGCTCTTCCAATTTGCAGTACTGGCGATCCTTGAGTCAGGAGCGGGAAGGCATTGGGACCATATGCCGACCGCAGGGGAGTACTATTTTAATCTTGGTCCCATCCTAGTGCGGGCGGACTCCATGGCTCGACATGCTCTTCCTACCCTTGACCATAAATACCCCTCGGTAGTGCCTTTGCGATACAGAACGTGTATTATGTGACAGACATGCCAGCTCCCCTATACCGTTTCATAGACATGCGAACGACACCGGGGATACTAGAGACACTTGAATCTTTGCCTACCTGGTCCCTCACTGTTGTGTCCAATTTTTGTTCATTATATTGATTTCTCAGGGCACTACATTGTAATTGTCCAGTTACCCCGCCGGAAACTGACAGAAGCGATACTTTGATCACTATTACATGAGTGAGTATGCATCACCATCCACACATACAATGTTTGTATAAATAGTGAACCCGGCCTCTCTACAGCTCAGTCTTCTGATTTTAATTAAATTTTTAATTAGCCTTAAATATTTTTTGTTAAGGTATGCTACACTTCTAGTAGGTCACGATTGAACACACCTACTTTTGTCACTAACCACTTGTAATGTGACGCTGCCTCACTTTATTACAGTAGGATGGTCACCTATGCACTGTTGGATGGTCACCTATGTGTCTGGACATGGAGAGAGAGAGATGTCTTGACCGTGATTACTACCAATTGATACAGTTGTGAATTTATTCTGTATCCTTCTCTTAGGTCGCTCTGAGATACTGTGGGTACTCCACTCACAGCGCTGAGATGTGGTAGGTAGATTACACACCCACCACACGGTGTAGATAATTTAACCACTAGGTCCTGATGAATTGCCACGGATCCTCCTGACCAATCGGCATGAAACATGTTGACCCATAGAGTTGAGCGTAGTTAAACTGAATCATAAACTTCAGATAACCGGCACTCTCTCCACGTTTTTAATCAGGTGGATAGCCAATCTGAATAAAAGTATCTTTGGACTATCCGACTTGTTTTAATCACTTCTCACCACATCTACACTTCCTAAGGCCCCTTACCCCCACTGCACCATATAGCAAGGAACAAAAGATCTCCGCTAAAGAGCCCCTCTATGGGTGCCCGTCGGGTATTGCAGCGCCGACCCGACGAGGAGCAGGCCCATATGATGAAGCATGACACCTAGCTGGCTGGGTGTGTGAGGGCCCTAGTTCCGACAGGAGGAATTCCCCTCCTCTAAAACCATCCAGAGCAGCACATACTTTGTGGCTGATTGACATATCTCCTTCCTTTGTCCTACCACCAGAGGAACTGCATACCCTTTTTCCTACTATATGATTGGGTGTGTATGCTGGACCTCCTTCCAAAAAAGCCCTTTAGTCCCTCTTTATTGATTGGAGATATTTTCTGAAACCACATTTCCACACATTAGAATTTGTGCGCTATATAAATTTATCAGTAAAAGTGAATGATGGCAGTTTGCTTCCTTTTCAATAGAAAATGTTCTGTATGTAAAAGAGAGTGCCTCCTTCTGCCCTACAATAATGCCTCAACAGCGTACACAGTTTCTAGTCTGTAGCACACTTCTGTGTATCAATGAGAATCTGCAGTTTAAAGCTCACAGAAATGAAATGGCCCAATCAGTATACTATTTCTAATGTACAGCTAAAATAAGGAGGGCTGATATATGGCTAGCCAGAGCATATTATAGCAATGTCAACACCTATCTACCCACTCTGACCCACAATAATACCATTACACTCAGCAGTGTTCAGCCAATTATAGCTCATGCAGTCTGGTTAATAACTCTTTTTTCCTGCTTAATGCTCTTACCCTTATACAAACCCTCTCCGCTATGGGTCTTATCCATCACTCAATACTATACTAGCCCCTGTACCAGTCATCACCAGCTGAACAGAAATGGAATGCTTGAAGCGATCTGACACAAAGCTGGTCACTCGGACGACTGAACTCTAGTCCAGCACTGCAGGTCCCAATTAGCTGCATCCTATGCGTGTCGCTTTACATCACACAATGTCCATCCGAGCAGATCTTCCCTACCATTTCTCTCATGAAACATGCCTGCTCAGGACCATGAATTGTAAACAAAGTATCAGACTGGACAACCAAGTTCAGTAACCATATACATAGATCATATGAAATAACACAAAAACACCTGGACAGTTGCTCAAAGCTGCGCGCATACTAAAAAAATGTTAAGTGCACAATTTTCTCAACCTAATATAAACTTTTCTTGACTTGTACTTAAGTGGTTGTCTATTTACTTACTTATATACTATTGCGCGACCTCCTCTGATGCATCTGTAAAACTTACCTTTTTTCCCTAAGTTTTGTCCTGAATTTTTAACTCCTGTCCTGAATTTCTGTCCTGAATTTTGACCCTTTGTCCTGAATTTTTACACTCACCATCCTGAATTTGCACCCATGCCAGTTGGTCACCCTAATATTGGTATCCTGCATCCACACTGAAGGTTACCCACATCAGTGGTTGGGCAATGAAGCAAGGTGCGTTGTATCATAGGGGCGTTGTGGATTTTCCTAGATGAAGTATCCCTGGGTAGCGACTGGATATGCCTGCTAAATAATGAGCGTGATGGCTGGTTCAGACCCGTGCCAGGACCCCACACCTGATTTGGTTGAGAAATAATTTGAGAACCAGTGCACCCTGTGTTCATTCCTCACCAAGACCTTTCATGTTCTTGAGGCCTCAGTGCCTCTTTACCAGTTGGACATATCAATCTTAACAGTAAGTGACAGTAAGAGACTCATTTGTTAATTTCCCAGCCATTTCTTGGAGCTGCCTACCTTCGCTCTGGCATGTACAACTAAGACATTCTTTAGTGTCTCCAGGCTTTCCCTTAACTTCCCCTCCCATGGGTTCAACAATACCTGGAGCAGCAACATTGTTCTCAGAGTCACCATTCAGATGAACTATGGGAAGGAAGGGGTTTACACAAGCAATATTTGGGGCCAAATCTAAGGTTGAGGTAGTGCCCACAATAACATTGGCTGTTGTGTCAGTGGATGGCGTTTTATGGGAAATTCCACCTGCTCCTATGCCACCTTCTATGGTTGCAGACCCTCCTTTGTTGCTAACTTCATTAACTTGAGGCATTGGAAACTTTGCCACCTGAACTTGAAACAACAGGATCTTTCTTTTTTTAAATATAGGGGATTTTCTATCCTGTGGCACTGGATTTGGAAGAACACTAACCTGTAAGTAGAGACTCTACCTCTTCTCTTCGATTAAATCATCAATGTTGTTGACCACGCTGTTCTTAGCTGCATTCGGACCTGATAGTTTAGCCCTCTTGGTAGTTAGTCCCCTGGGGGCTCCCTTTTGCCCATATTTGCACAGGAACAGCACAAGGCCCGGATGACCGGGAGTATCACAAGAACATCCAGCAGCCCTGCTTCCTTCAAAACCTTCCAACCCAGTTTGAATCCAACTCCTTAGTAAGGGCGAGCAAAAGTACAAATGTTTCGTAGTTGTGTGTTACAAAAGTGACTCAGGGGTTGGGATGATCCAGGAAGGGAAGGGATTGATGAAATACACAAGCAAAGTACCTGTTTTCTTCCTCCTTTAGATCACCAAGTGGGCACTCATAAGCGGCACATGTCCAGGAGCCAAGGGGGGTGGCTCAGCCCAGGCTCCTCTGGGTTTGAACGGGCCTGCCCTTGGTACGGGCTTCGCCCAGGCACAACCCGCATGTGTCATATTCAGCGGTGCTGCAGCACTCTTAAGTAGCGCTCAACTGGCCTCAGCTGATGGCGAGGAGGGGGTTGTGGGACATGGAGTCTCCGGCAGCTGCACCAGCCGCAGCACACCTCCCTTCATGCACCTGAGCCCTGGAAGTTGCAGGCTGAAAATCCCTCTGTGGTATCAATCAGGAACTGGACTGATTTTCACCCAAAAGCGGCAGATGATTGAAATCGCAGCAGAGCAGCCCCCTTACAGCGGGACAGCAGTGCACTTAAGTAGCGCTTAACTGGCCTCCACTGATGGTGAGACGGGGGCTGTGGGGCATAGAGTCCCCAGCGGCTGCACCAGCAGCCGGACACCTCCTTTCGTGCAGCTGATCCCTGGAAGTTGCAGGCTGAAAATCCCTCAGCACTATCACTGAGAAAAGGGGCTGATTTTCACCAAAACAGCGGCAGATGATTGAAATTGCAGCAGCGCAGAAGTCACTATTCACAAATGGGAAGGGATCCCCAAGGGACCCCTTCCCCTTTGTGAATTAAAAAAATGAAACTTAAAAGTTACATTTTTCATTTGAAATGCATCTCGTTTTCCTTTAATTAAAATGTGCTACATTAAAAAAAATGTACTTTATTAAAAAGCCATCATAGCCATGGTGGTCAGCAGGCCACCATCCTTGTGATTCCTTTTATTTCCAGGGGTCACAAATTGTGACTTACCTCACTAATATTCATGAGGTAGGTCAATTTGCGACCCCTCTAGGAATTGCTATTTTAAAATATAATTTTTAGTACATTAGGAATTGCGATTTCCAAACTGTGATTCGGTAAGAATTGCTATTTGGAAATCGCTATTCCTAATTTTTTTACATATGGCCCTAAGTTGGTGGAAATAAAGTTATGTCTAGACAGCCTCTATTTCAAAGACAGGCATATGCTATCATCTTCTGTCTACATGCACATGAATGCCTCTGCATGAGCAATGACTCTGCTGCTGTAAAGGTTTGTCCTACATGTATTGCATGAGACCCATTGGGTTCTAAGAGCAGCTAAACATAGCCTGGGCTAATGGAAAAAATTGGATATCCTTGCTGGCTGCGAAGTGCACTATGTAAACGTAATTAACGTACTGAATAAGATCTTTGTAGCCCTGCAGGGATTTGGAAAATGATTGACACCATGCTGTCATCTTTCCTCATCCCATTTTAAAAAGGCTTATAAAGTTCGCAGTATATGAAAGTATATAAAATTAGTTCAGAAACATATTTTGTCCGATGCAAGACATCAGAAGAGAAGTAAACATACTAGGCAGCAAAGGAAGGACATACCAGCATTCTCTCCATCATAAAGTGCAAATGCAGGTTTGTTTTGTTTATCACCCATCTGGTCAAGTATATATCAGCCATGTGACCCATGTCATATGGAGCATCTTCAGTCAGTTATGGCTTTTTAGAGAACAGATCTTAGCATTCTGAGATGTGTAGCTTTTTCTTTATCATTATAGGTAGTGGCTTAAAATCCCAGAATGCAAAATGGCACTGAGGACAAAATTAAGCTTTCACAAATCATGTGGGGTACCACAACATGTTTTTGGCGACACTTTACCATCTGTCTTTGAACTGTGTATCATTCAGTGTTGCCTTGTGTAGAAAACTTGTATGGTGTTTTCTTTATATAGTACTTCATACTCCTTTTCTTCCTCTTCCAAGCATTGTAAACAACAGAAGTCAATATTACCCAAATTAATGGTGCATTTATCACCCTTAGACAGATGAATGACAAGTTGTCCTTCCATGGATGCAAACTCATTGTTTGGAGATCACTACAGATGGCAGTAGCAAGTGCTAACCCAAATAGTGATCTTGCAAGCTATACTTCTAGTGTCACTTGTAAGTGTGAATTTAATGAGCCATCTTGCAAGTTATGACATTAATGCACAGCCCCCAGTGCTAGATCACCCACTGCTCCCGATAGGCACCTCACCCAGTGGTTCCCTGTGCTCCCCTGATCCACATCATCCTGTGGTTCCTAGATGTACTCCAACTTTTACCCCCTTTTGGATGTTATCCCACTCTGTATTGGCGCCCATCATCCTGCGGAACCTGTTGGAAAGGGAATGTGTAGGAAATTGGGTTACTGGTTGGGGGTGAAACCCTACTGAAGCAACAACCACAATTCTTGTCAGGGTGAAACACAAACAAACCCAAAATTACCCTGTGCTTAACCTCTGGAACCTTGGCACAAAGCAGTCAGGCTTAAATTAGAGTCAATGTGTAAGGTATTTATGTAGCATTTCAAAGAGTAATGAAGTGAAATACAACAAAAGAAAGATCTCAAATCAATTTAGAAAAATAATAAAATGTAATCAATTTTCTGAGACCAAAATGACAAAAATCCAATCAGTAGAAACGTAATCTTAAAGATTTAAGTGAAAACAGTGAGCACAAGCACAAAGCTGTGGGTATCTGATTGAGCAGACCGGGACAAAGTCACAAGTTCTGGCTGACTGTGATGGAGCGGGGGCCAGGTACAGAGACCAAATTAGGCCAGCTGAACAAAGCACCTTACATCTTGGTTGCAGAGCATTGCGAGATCCTGCTTCGAGGATGCTTAGTGCAGAGGGAGTTCCGAGGGGCTATGGGTGGTGGTGCGAAGTCCTGCATCACAGATGCGTCACGCAGTGGAGGTTCCAATGAGGCCATCGATGGGGCTTGTAATGCAAGTTCCTGGGTCATATTCGAGGATGCCATCGATGAAGGCTTCCGATGCAAAATCCTGTGTCGTAGATGCGTTGCGCAGCGGCGGTTCCAATGTAGAACTGCGAGGAGATGTGTCGTGCTGCATCAGTTCTTTCTGCTCATGAGATAACAGCTGGGCTGGCAGAGCACCTTTTAGACCAACTTCCAAGGTGGCACCACTTGGGGGACAAGACACATATCAGGAAGAGTCCAGGTGATGGGTTCGAGGTGGTTCGAGCCTTTTCTATCCCTGAGGCTCTGATCAGGAGGCCAACCAACTAGCCCTTCGAGTCACTCTGGTGGCCCTGGTTTCAAGATGAAGGTCCAGTCCTTCTCACTCAGGCAGCAAGGCAGCAGGACAGCAGGGCAGTAGGGCAGCAGGGCAGCAGTGTAGTAGTCCTTCTTGCAGAGCAGCACAGCAGTCCTTCCGAGTTTTCCACAGGTCCAGAGGTGTACTTGAAGAGTTGGATCTGAGGGTCCAATATTTATACCTGGTACCCACTTTGAAGTTGGAGAAGGTTCTCAAGGTTTCCACCCTAGAGGTGTCAGGAATTTCCTGCCTACCTGCCCTGGCCCCAGCTTGTCTGGGGGCACAAAAGACTAGTGTCAAACGCTTTGTGAGAGTGTTTAGGAGGAGGCTTTGTGATGTGTATGTATGGTGACAGCTCCTCCCCCTCATCAAGTCAGAGATGGTCCATCCTACGAACATCTATTCCCCCTTTGTCTCACTGACTGGGAGCAATACGCAAATACCAACTGTCAGCTTCACCTAGCCATGTGACCCAAGATGCAGACTACAGGCACCAAATGCTTAGGACAAACAAATGCCAACTTTCTGAAAGTGGCATTTTCATAATTGTGACTTCAAATCAGATTTTACCATTAAATAAGGTTTTTAATTGCAATTCTTTAGACACCAAACTCGACATTCCCATCTGCTCCCAATCGAAAGTTATCAGGTATTAAATGTAATAAGGTAACCCAATATTGTCCTTTGGAAGAGGAAGGCCTTGCAGTAGTGAAACACTAATTTAAGAGTTTTTCATTACAAGGAGATGTAACAGTTAAAAATATATGTCCAACCTTTTAAATAAATTGCACCCTGCCCAGCGGGCTGTTTACCCTAAGGGTTACATATGAATTAAAAAGGGGGGTTTAAGTCTGGCAAAAGGTTTATTTTTCCAGGTTGTAATGTCAATTTAAACTACACAGGCCTGAGACATGTTTAAAAGGCTACTTAAACGGTTGGCACAATATGTGCTGCAGGCCCACTAGAGGCACTTAATTTACAGGCCTTGGGTACATGTAGTACCACTTAACTAAGAACTTACAAGTAAACTAAATGTGCCAATTAGTTATAAGCCAATTCTACCATGTTTTGGGGAAAGAGCTCAAGCAGTTTAGCACTGGTTATCTGTGGTAAAGTGCACAGAGTTCTAAGGACAAGAAAAACAAGATCAGAAAAAAATGAGGTGTAAGGCCAAAACGTTGTGGGAAAGACCATGCTAAGGCTGGCAGGTCTAACAGTATGTATGTCAGTTGTGCATTATTGTCTGCATGTTTGTCTGTGTTAAACGGTTCCTGTATGGGTTTGGTCAAAATGTGTCTTTTCAGGAATGTTGGTATACATATATGCATGCTGCATGTTGTGTACGCCTTTATGCATTCATCATATAAAAGCTATAGCTTATATGGCTTTGTCAATGCTCATTTAGCAGTGGTGTTGCAATAGAGTTTCAAAAAGGACAGAAAATTCCTGTCTTTTAAAAGATCTCCTCATCATTTTTGTGAGATCAGGTGTGAACACTCACATAGCTCGATTGCTAATAACTGCTGATAACTGGTCAGGGGTTTCGGTCAGTCCAACCAAATTGCTTAATGATACATGTCCATTTATAGAGACAATGAAAAGACTATGAAATTATACAGAAGTGAGAGGTGAAACAAGGTCTCATTATGTGTGTCAAGTAGTATCAGTGATCAAGGGCCAGATGTACGACCGTATTTTGCGGTCGCAGATGGGTTTCAGACCCCTTTGCGACAGCAAAAAACGAGTTGGCCATGTACTATTCCTATTTTGCGAGTCGCAAATTATTTGCAACTCGCAAAATAGGAATAGCAAGTTGCTATTAGGAAGGGGCGTTCCGAGGGCGTCTCTTCCTAATAGCGAGTCCTCCAGCTATGTATGACTCTTTTGGACTGCAATAGCGGTCGCAAAACAGCCGCAGTTTACCACCCTTCTCAGAAGGGTGGTAAAGCACTCGCAAACAGGAAGGGGTCCCCAGGTGACCCCTTCCCCTTTGTGAATGCAGGGGAAAATATTTTTTAAGGGCAGGCAGTGGTCTCAGAGACCACTACCTGCCCTTAAAAAATGAAACGAAAACATTTCATTTTTTCTTTTTTAAATGCATCCCGTTTTCCTTGAAGGAAAACGGGCTGCATTTAAAAAAAAAAAAAACTGCTTTATTGAAAAGCAGTCACAGACATGGTGGTCTGCTGACCCCAGCAGGCCACCATCCCTGTGAGGCTGGCCATTCCCAATGGGCTCGCAAATTGCGAGTGGCTCATGAATATTGATGAGCCTCGCATTTTGCGACCCCATTGGGAATCGCTAACAGTGTCTCTGACACAGTTGCACATTGGATTTAGCACCTCGCAATTTGTGACTCGCAATTTGTTGCAAATTGCGAGTCGCTAAATCCAATGGTCGTACATCTGGCCCCATATCCTTTCACTAGTATTCGGATTTCTTTCGAGGAAGAATGTTTGCTAACTAATCTTAAAAGCATTATCATTGCTGTTCTGTAAAACTTTCTCCATGGTTTTTTCTGTTTGAGTCATGCATGTGTTTGCTTAGCGTCACATTAAGACGCCTCCCTAAGAAAACACTCTTTGTGAAGTTATGATAAAACTTAGAGATTGCTCCTGCTGTTTAAAAAAAACCTGCTCTTCAGATCTGTGTCCACAGGTAGTTTGCCTTGCGGGTCACAAGAAGAATTAAGGACAGTAGCGGTAAGAATATTGGAAGCTGCTACACAGGAGACATTTGTAGAGTTATGACTTGTATTATTTGTGCAAAAATGAATTGTAGGCACAGTCACACCAGCCTAGAAAACAATCAAGAAAATGCTTACAAAACTATATTGTCTGACTTTGAGTCCTTGAAATACAGACTGGGGAGAGAGAGGTTACAGAGCTATTACTATTATCACCACCATGTAATGCCTACAAACCTAAGAATGACTGGTAGGCTCCGATTGTGGGGGAACCTCACATCTAACTAATGTAATCCCAAATGTCCTATAATTATTAGCAAATAATATGGCTCTTTGAAGTATTTTTAAATCAAAAGAAATCTCTTTAAAAAGGGACACGACCTTTCACCCACACTAGGTGGCATACTTCATTATAAGAGTGCTCCCTTGCCAGCATCCACTGGTGTTAGGTGTGCTCATCTAGAGTTCATATGCAAGAACATTGTTTAGGGTAATGGTAGTGTCATAGGGAGAAAAATTGTATTTAGTCAGACTGTCAGGATTTTTGATTATAAACTTGTCCTGTCTCATACAAGGTTGAAAATGTAGTAGTAGTGGGGTGTCGGGTTTAAGTTATGATACCTCCCTTACTGCTTATGCTAGGTCAGCATGTTTCAGCATTAATCTAGTGTGAATCCACATCTACAGGCTTTCTTCAGGACCAATGTGACCTTTCACTGCTTTCTATCATCTTGATGTGGGAATGCTTAGTTTTTCTTTTTCACCTTCTTCAAAACTGAGGTCTTGGGGCTTCTTTTTATTTTCAAAACTGCTGCCCAGCTCCAAGTGGGCACCTGAGTCACACCATATTGGGAACCTCATGGGAGCCCCACAGACCTGTCAGTCTGTGTTGCTCCCATGTGTTTGTCCTTCCTCTCTGTAGAGTTGAAATGGGAGCCAGTTCCATTATTTCCTCCTGCCCTCTCGACTGTGAGCAGGGATTGCTGTGGTGGACCGCTTTCCCCGGACACAGCATGGGGAGCAGGCGCCAGAATGCTACCATGCTCCCAGCGCTCTGGCCCTCTTTCAGGGCTGCCTTTTGAAGAGCGTCAGTGCTCACTCCTTCACTCAGTGTGACAATGCTTGTCTCCCTTCTTGTCTGTGGTGGTCTCTGGGGCACTTGGTGCCACCAGGGACATTACAAATAAGGTAAGGGGAATGCTACTCATGCCACTCCATGACAGTCTTCTGGTTCTTCGGTGTTGGTCCCTGGGTCACTACAGACCTCCGGAGACAACTTCATAAAAATAAGACTGGATGCAGTAAGTGCTCCTGAGGCAATATTTTTCTCCCCGGGGGCTCGAGCCCTCCTTTGGGCCTAATATACAATGACGGTATGGGATGCAACATGCCCCAATTCAGTTCTGTCCTTCAGAAGGCCAGCAAGTCCCTAAACTCACAAGGGGCAATGGAAAGCAACGATTCTTGGTCTGACAGCCTCCACGGGACCAAGCACAAAGGGCTTCTACAAATGCAGATTTCCCTGGGCCATTTGGGGTTATCTTGGGCCCATTTTGCTTCCAGTGGCACACTTCAGCTGCCAGAAATGCTGCGTTTGGCCTCCCTGTCTCTAAAGTGATGTCGTTTTATAGGAGCTTGATTTGATTTTCCATTACTTTTCATCTGATGAGAGAAAGCACAGGGCCTATATCCTCACCTTTAGATCCTTTTATGAGCCTTTCCTCTCTCTGGTTCTTAGTACTCTCGTCAACCTGTGGTCTCCTCCAGAAGCATTCCACTGCCTTCAAGGCAGAGTACCCTCCCTGCCTGTACACACCAGGTCCTACAGCTTACTTTCACCACTTGCATAGCACCTGAGTGTCAGCAAGAGTTAGTGGTCCCCTCTTGATGGAGTCCATTCACCTCCAGTACCAGTTCACAGATGTTCCCGGGGAACCCCTTCGCTCCTGGAGAGGTGGACCTGCAGAGTTCCATTCAGTCCAGGTCCAGAGTGTCCCAGCACTCCAGACAGAGTACAGGTCTTCTCAGGGTAATATGAAATCTATCTTCTCTCTCCTTCTCTCCCTTGTGCAAAGGATTTTAAGTGGCAGTAGAAAGGTGTTGTTGGTGTTGTAGGGTGTTCTATACAGGAGCTGCCCTCCACCTAAACTCGGGAACTACCCAGAGTTCTCTGCTTCCTTTTTGCATAATATATGCTGCACTCTAACCCTGAAAGGGTATTGCTTTGACTTCTATTCAGTGGTTCCCTGTGTCTGGAGAAAGCTAAACCTCTCTGAAGAGCTATAATGATAGCAAAACATGTGTCAGAGGTTGCTTATATTCATTCCAGGCAGGCTTGGATGGTATTTTACCAATCCAAAGCTGTAATACTGTGCCTGGAATGGTGAAAGGCTTTTGTAATTTTACAGCTATGCATGGATGGCACTGTGCTAATCCTATGCTTAAAGACTTTACTGTAGAAATGGCAAAAGACTTTGTCCCTTTCTAGCTCAGCGTGGGTGGCACTGTGTTAATCCTATACCTAAAAGCATTGCTAGAAAAATAGACATTTGAGGTGAGCAGATTCAGAGTGTCGCTGGTGTTGTAGGGGGCTCTTTACAGCAGTTGCTCTCTACTTAAACTTCGGAACTACCCAGAGTTCTCTGATTTTTTTGGTATATATATATATATATATATATATATATATATATATATATATATATATATATATGGATGTTTATTTATTTGGTGGTTTTGCACTTGGAATTATTGTTACTTCTTGGAACTCCACGAAATGGTGATAAAATAAAGAACACAGAAACTCACTGAGGACTGTGTCTGACGAGTTCTGTGCCGCCGTATCGCAGGTCGCGAAGGACGACCACGCAGTGTGTGTGTATATATATATATATAAATATATGTGATCAAGGCCACAGGTAGTGGCCGAAATGTGTAATGGGCAACACGCTGTATATGCAAAAATAAAACTCAAATAACTGAGCACCGCAAAATAAGGAGCTCGTGCCTATGTGTGTAGTTCACAGTGAGGAATTTATATATATATATATATATATATATATATATATATATACATATATATATATACATTTATACGAATATATACACGTATATATATATATATATATATCACAGTGGCAGTCACAAATGTGTAGTTATAGTTAGGACAGCATTTCCATAGGAAATGCCTTTTTTGTTTTGCTAGTAACTTGGGTGCTGTTTGACGAATCTTCACAAAACATTCCACAAAAGTGCTCTTATGTGCCTAGTTAGTGTATGGAATGTTTTCAGGTAATCCGTCAAACAGGGGCCGGGATAAAGGGGGTCCCAAAAAGCAAAATTCCCATGCATTTTCCGTAGAGTTTTTTAGGAAGCACTACTGCAAAGACTGCTTAACGGAATTACACCAAATTTGGCAGGTGGTTAGATCTTTCTCCAGAAAGCGTTCTTTTTGTGATTTGTTGTAAATCCATTCAGAAGTTGTTGAGAAATTAAGGTGTGTGTCCAGATATGCTCTGATTCACCAATTTAAAGGGGACTAGTCAATCCTGATTGGTTGGTGACAACCTGAACAATATGTTTTGGCAGCCTTTACAAGACTTAGAGACTTGGTCCCTGTGTCTTAAAAATGAATTAAAAAAATATGTAAGGGGGAATGGTGAGCACACCCAGACCACTAAGGGCATGTGGGGGTGGGGTCCCTGAGGGATCCCCCCTTTTATTGGCTGGCCCCAACATGGACAACATGTGGTGGCAACCTTTACAGAACTCTGGGACGTGGTCCACATTGAAATGCATTGTAGTGAATGGCAGGTTTGGAGGGTCACATAAAGGACAGATTTCAGTTACAATATAAACCATTTGTTGGTGGTACCATGCACATTTTAGGAATTGTAGTGTGTTCTAAGGTGATTTTACCCTGCAAAAAATGCTGACCCTCTGCTGGGATTTCATGAATTATAATTGAGAGAAAACTGTTTTCTCTCATGATTATCTCATAGAGGTAATGGAAGGTGCTCCAGAAGCTAAAATGAGAGCATATGTTCGGTAAATTCATGATATCTTCCTTAGCCATGTGAGAATAATGTCTGACATTCTGAGTAAAACTGAAAAAGTTCCTAGCTAACGAGAAGGAAAGTTGCAATTCTATTAAGGACAAGGAGGCGAGGATTATGAATTTCTTTCTTCACTTTTATTAAATCAGCAGCCTTCAAAGAACATAAGTAAGAAAAAACAGTAAAGACTACATATCCCTTGAACCACTGGGGAATGAGTCTCCATAACAACTATTGTCCAATCATAACATAGTCTGATGTACAATTCTTTACAACCGTTTTACATAAACTCTTTGCTTGTCTGTACGTCCATTGCATTGATTATTTTACATCGTGAGTGAGAAAACATTAAACCAAGATAAACAGATATCAACTTGCATAACTTAGCTCAGTTATTAATATTACTTACTGATAACAAAGTATCATAGGGAGGTCCAGGAGATCACTCCCTGATGGCTCCGGGTGGGATAATCCTCGTCTCCTTGTCCTCAACAGAATTGAAACTTTCCTTCTTGTTAGCTAAAAAAAATTCATTCTATGTCAGGATCAGAGGTGAGGATTATGCATGTCCAAAGCTTACTTGCCACCAAAGCTGCGGCCTCTGAAATGGGTTTGAAGTAAAACCTCTTAAAGGTCAACTCGGATGACCAGTCCGCAGCACTCATAATGTCCTCCAGTCTACCACCTACCTGAATGGCCTTAGACGCCATGGCTCCCCTTGTGGAATGAGCCCCAAACCTTTGTATATCAACACTGGCTTCCACCATGATCCATTGTACCGACCTGGCAATGGAAGGTGAGGATGCCGCCTTAAATGGTTTCTTCAGGGCAATCAGAAGTTGCCTCTCACCTGCTGGTCTGATGTTGGTTGTCATATTTTCATATGCCTTAATGCATCTTACCACACATAACTTAGGGTTTTCAGTAAATGCAGGATAAGATTCCAACCTGGTATTAGTCTTAATTCTTCTAGAGATGGTAATCATGACCCCCTCTGGTGTGAAAACTTTAGCTGAAACATCCAATGCCCTCACATCCGACACTCTCTTGCAAGAGATTAGACATAATAAAATAGCCAGTTTTGCAGAAAGCTCTTTTCTTGAGAGATACTGGTTATCCTGCCAACTCATGATGAGTCTTAATACCACATTAACATCCCACAGGCCAGGATACCTGGACTCCGGTGGTTTAGAGAGTCGAATACCCTTCATTAGCTCACAAACCCAAGGGTGTTCCCCAACTGGCACATTGTCAATGGTATCATGTCCGGCTGAGGTGGCTGACCTAAAACAGTTGATTGAATGGTATGCCAGCCCTGACAGTGCCAATTCTTCCAAAAAGTTTCATATATGAGCAACTTCTGCCCCAAGGGATCCAGATGCATCTCCAAATACCAACAATGCCATTTTCTCCAAGCCGAGCTATATCTTTTGATGGTGCCTGTAGCCAAAGCTTGCTAGAAGAAGTTTGCAGTGAGTGCTGAAAGGTGATCATCTTTCCATCATCTCCGGAAATCCTCTATGCCATGAGGGAGAGATGTCCCTGCAGAACCACTGAATGCAGACAACCCTGATGGTCCCTGAGGATCGAAGGGAATAAAGACAGTCCTATTGGGAGATCCCATGACAGTTTTATCAATGTCTGAAACCATGCCTGCGACTTCCAAATCAGCGTCACTAACACCAGTGATGCTGTTTGTCGTCTGACCTGAGCCGCTACCCTGGGAATCACCATAAATTGTGGAAAGGCATACGGATGTTCCCACGACCAATACTAGAGGCGAGCGTTGACTGCTACTGCCTCCGGATCCAGGCACCAGCTCACATATCATGCTAACTGATAGTTCAGTCTGGATGCAAAGCGGTCCAAGTCGCATGGACCCCATCTGTCTTTCAGGGCCAGGAATATTGTGCGATCGAGTTGCCAGTCGCTACTGTCCGTGAAGTTCCTGGAGTTCCAGTCCACCACCATATTCTGGATCCCCGGAAGGTATTCTGCCATCACCGAGATCTGCTTCTGCAGGCAATAGTGCCAGAAGTCCTTTGTCATATCTGACAGGGTCTTCGAGCGAGCGCCTCCCAACTGGTTGATGTATTGGACTGCCAAGACGTTGTCCATCCGCAACAGACTACAGCAGGATACTTTGTACCTGGTGAGGGATTTGACCACGAAGAATCTGGCCAGGAGTTCCAGCCAATTCATGTGTAATTGCAGCTCCTCCTCCGACCATCTGCCTTCCACAGACACATCGCCACATCTGGCCCCAATGCCCTGATGGCTGGCATCCAATTCTATGATGATATCCAGCATTGTTCCGAAAATCGCTCTTCCATTTTAGGCATCCATGTGGTCGATCCACCACTGGAGTTCCGTCCTGCATTTGGATGATAAGGAGAGTAAGTTAACCCTTCTATAGGTGTGTCCCTTTCAGTCTCTGTAGGGCTCGGTAGTGCAGTGGCCCCGGAAGATGGCTTGTATAGATGACGATTGGAGTCCCACTTTCCTGGTCAACTGCAGTACGAAGATTCCATCCCGCCTCAGGACGTTTCTGAGTTCCTTCCATATTTTGGAGAGCTTCAAAGTTGGGAGGCTCAGGGATGCCGCGGCTGAGTTGATGAGAAACTCCAGGAAGGTCATCTGTTGGGCTGGTAGCAATTCAGATTTTCACTTGTTGATGACAAAACCCAGCTCCTGGAGGAGCGCAATAGTCATGTTCAGTTTGTGGCTGAGTTGCGATTGAGACTGGCCCATGAGAAGGATGGTGTCCAGATAGATGATCATCCACACCCCCCTCGAGGGGAGGACTGCTACCACAGGTCGCAGGAGCTTGGTAAAGCATCATGGGGCCAATGAGAGGCCAAAGGGGAGAGCCCAGAACTAATAAATCTGTCCCCTCCAAGCGAATAGGAGCTATCTCCAATGTGGTGGGTAAATGGGAACTTAGAGGTAGGCATCCTTGAAGTCCAGTCTGATCATCCAGTCTCCTGTTAGAATGATGTCTCTTAGAAGATGGATACCCTCAAACTTGAAGTAGTGATACACCAGCCACTCATTGAATTCCTTTAAGTTTATGACCGCCTGGAGCCCTTGTCCACTCTACAAGAAATAAGTTGCTCAAGAGCCTATTTGGGTGTAGTAGTGACCTGTAAATTGCCCCTTTTTTCAGAAGCTCTGACACTTCTGAGTCTATCAGATTCATCTCTTTGGTCCAGAAGAACAGAGGCCTCTGGCGAAGCCCCTGAACTGGAGATCTGTAGAACTCTATGTGGTAGCCCTGAACCGTATGAAGGACCCACAGGTCCTTGATAATCTTCCCCCAATTGTGAGCATACTTTAGAACTCTCCCCCCTAGATTTTGAGGGGAAGAAAGGATACTACTTACTGGAATTTTCCTCTGCCTGTGCCCCTGTTGGGGTAGAAGGGTCTCTGCCGACTGTTGTTCCAGCCGTTGTTCCACGTGAACAGTCCTCTAGAGGGGCCTTGTTGGTATGACCGGCCGGAGGAGCGAGCACTGCCTCTTTCGGCCCCTGCCAAAAACCTTCCCGGGGAAGATCTTCTTAATGGAGGATTGTGACTTGTCAAGGGCAGAAAAGGTTGCTGCGAATTTACCTAGCTCCTTGACAAAGGGTTCCCCAAACAGATCACCCTGAGCTATGGCCCCGGCTTCTGAGGTTGCGAGCTCCCTAAGCTTCGGGTTTATCTTGACAATGAGGATCTACTTCTTTTAGCGCGAATGCACGATTTGCATTTCCTAGTAAGCAAACAGCCCTCTGCGTCTAACCTGCTACTATTTCTGTGGACATGGGAACACCTAACTGTTTGGATTTCTCCTCCATCTGAATGATTTGTGTGAGGGGTCTGACTACATTTAGAAGTTTATCCTGGCATGTCCTCCAGGATCAATCTATGCCCTTCTTAGGGTATCTCATCTATTTGTCAAAGAAGGTGCACATTTTGGCATCTATGTCCGGTGTGGCCCCCACCTTCCCCTTCAATGAGGGTCTGGGACACTCTGCCCTAAGTCTCGCCCTGACTTCCTTCTCCAGAGGTTAGCACATCAACTGGCCACGCAGTCTGCTACCTTTTGGTCTGGGGTCCACTTGGAGGACAGGGGGTGATAAATACCGGCGCGATCAAACATATCAGAGTGTCCAGTGTCCCTGTCTGGGGAATCAGAGGCATTGGATTCCGGGTGCCATGGTCTGCCCGAATCACGATCCTTGTTAGAGATGTCCCCTTCCGAATCACCCTCCCCTCTATAGGGAACCCCACTATCGGGGTATCAGTTTGGAGCAACCACGTTGCTATTTTCTCCCGGTCCATCTTCCTCCTGGAAGGGTGCATGTTTTTTTGTGCACACACTCTTATGGAAGGTCTCTTTCAGTCTATCGAAACCTTCCAGGTGCCCCGCGTCACGCTTAGAGGCCTTTTTTTCCCCGCTGCACTTCCACTAGGGCCTGCTCTTAATGATGAAGGGTTGCTGAAAACCCCCGGGATGCTCCTGGCCAATTTATCTACCTGATCCTGCAGGAGGGCCAGCACTCTAGAAATAGCCTGAGAAAGTGCTTTCTCAACCGCTGCAGGAAGGCCCTGGGGAGGTCACGCCTCTTTTACCTCTTGAAAAGAGGAATATTCGGGGTCTCTAAATTGATCCATGTTATGTGAGGGTGAGAGCACAAAAACAAGATATTAACACGCCCAAACAGTTGACTGAGCACCCCCCTCGCAAGTGCTGACTATCCGATTGAAACGGTTGCAGTATGGGATAATCGCACCAGGTGGCGTTGCAGCCGTTCGGCTACACAGACATGTGGGGAAGCAACTGCTGGAGCGGTGTCCTTTGAGAGGGTTGGCAGGAAAGCCCTGAGGGAATCCCAAAAGGAAATCCTCAACAGGGCTTCCCCAACATGCAAGTGAGCCGGCGAGAGTGATAACAAGCTGCTCTGACAGGCCCGATATGCCTGATAGGTCCGTAGTTGGCACGAAACAGCACCCCTAGAGGACTCGCGTGGTATTGTGAAGGGCGCTTGTGCAAGAAGCCGACCACGTGTCAAGGATATTAACCGAATACCCAAATATCACGGCAACAATAGCCCTTAGTCAATTACACTAAGCAAGTAATTAGCAATAAGCAATTAACTGAGGAAAAGTTAAGAAGGCAATGACTTAACTGACTAGCAGTGCAGAAAGAGGAACAGGAAGGGACGTCACACATTTATATACATCGGAATGTGTTATGATTGGACAATGGTGGTTATCGAGACTCATTCCCCAGTGGTTCATGGGATATGTAGTCTTTACTGTTTTTTCCTACTTATGTTCTTTGAAGGCTGCTGATTTAATAAAGTGAAGAAAGAAATGCATAATCCTCGCCTCCAGTCCTGACATAGAAATGTACTTCCAACAACAGCAGCCTGTCAGTTGATTTTCTGTGTTCTACTGCAGCCTCCAAGAGTGTTCTAAAGAACAACTAGAGCACTAACAGTGTACTTATCACAAATGTGTGGTGGTCCTGAAGCTGTCATGTGGCTCGGTTAGGCCCGGGAAGAAACACTGCCATTCTAACACGTACATGTTTTTTAAGTTGCCTTCTCTTCGACACAATTACTTTTGACACATAGTTACTTGTGTGACAGTGCAGGATTAGTTTCTCTGAAACCACATTGCTTACAAAACCACTTCGTAAGTTCACTATCACAACAACTTGAGCATTTCGTACAAGGCCTTGACACACATTGTGCAAAAATGTTGTTTGTTATTTCATTAATGTCAGCTCAGCTGGAGCATCGACACGGAAGCATGAACACTGTTGTTATAAATCACACGTATTTCCGTGCTCAAATCAGAAGAGCACTCTGCTGTCATTGCGAGGTTGTCTCTGTGTCGGAATTTCAACTCAGCTGATTCCTGTTTATCCCTCTGCGAGGAGGTAGGTCAAATTTGTGACCAAGATGGGGACCTACATACCTTGCCTGTAGCTAATGAGGGGTTAGATCATCCAGTAGGGGATTCTTGGCAGAACACTCACCCTAGGCAACTAGGTTAGGGAATGCATAGTAGGAGTACACTATACCCAGTACTTCTATACCAGCATATATACACTGTTTTAGCATGATGGTGTTATTGTTCATGCTGCTCACTCTCCTTATATTGCTAATCACTTTTATCTGCTTTTGTCTATTGATCATTGCAGCGCATATATTTTATACATGAATCATGATGGTTCAATAACTATTGAAAAAGCCCCTTTGTGTGTTTCTTGTAAATCTCTCTGGGTGAGCACGAGTGACTGAGCGAAAAGGTTCTAGATCTGTTACCACGATTCCTGGGGAATCAGGGTCATCATGTTCTGAGGTTGCCCAAACCATTCGTTACTTTACTAGGTCTAGGGGTAATTATGGTGGCACTGTGAGTTAACTGGTCTATACACCAATATATCCTGAGTAGGTGCATAGAATCAGTCTGGCACCATCCCAACGTTTATGTTGTCCAACAAATAAACAGATCCTACTGAAAAGTGGAAACTGCACAACAAAGCCATCTTGATTAAATCAAATTGGTAAAACGTAAAACTTTTCATTTAGAAAGGAACAAAATAAGGGGGTTCATTTTGTCACAGAAATTATGGTTAGTGCGGTAGAAAGTAAAATTAGGACACATTTTAAATGAGTTCTCAAATATATTCCCCATCTATTTCATTAAAACATTTTGACATACAGACTGAAACATGCACTTTCAACACCAGCAGCAGACTGCCAGTTAACTCCCTGGTGCTCAACTGAAACTAGAGTGCTAACTTTCTGAATTTATGAAAAAAAGGTTGGCACATCTGAATGCCATCTTGATGGAATCGAAGTAGTAAACTATAAGCATTTTCTGCTGCAGTAAATGAGGACATGAGGGAGCTTCATAACAAAGAAGACTCCGAAGATGGCCACCAGAGAAAAAGAGCCCAAATGTAGCCCAAATATCACCCAAACATAGCCCAATGACAGAAGTGCATGTGCAAAGCACTTATTTTTTTCTGCCATTTTATATAGCACAGACGTGACCCAAAGGTACTGGAGTTACTTTACATGGACATCAGTTGCATTACACAAGGACACATTCATTTTGTTTTTAGGCACGGGGAGATTAAGTGATTTCCCCAGAATCACAGGGGGATGAGCCGACGCTGAAACTTGAACCTAGTTCCCCAGTTCCAAAGTCAGTAGCTTTGACCATAACGCCACATCCTCTTTCCTAAGTGCAACAAATAATCAAGTGATCAACTGGATAAAAAAACATAAAAATAGTAAATAATTTAAAAGTGCTTTGTTGCTATTTGAGAACTCTGAAAATGTGTATTCATTTTAGTTTTTTAGTGCACTAACCATAACATCTATGTGAAAAGACCTCCTCATTTTTATCGTTTCTAAAGTAAATGCTTTAGGTTTTACAGTTTTGATTCCATCAAGATGACTTCAGGTGGCCCACATTGTAGTGTAGCTCCTATTTCCCTTATAGGCTCTGCGCATTGGAATAATATATCCTATAGGTTTGACATAGGACTGAGGTCGGTATGTCCCTATCGAGTATATTAAACTTAATTACTTGTGCCAGCTAGCTCAGAGGCCACTAGAAACTTTTTGACAACAAGAAGGGAGTAGTTTCTGGCAGCCGCAAAACATGACCACTGTGTTTCCCTTACAGAATCAGGATGTGTCCCAGAGTCGTAGAAACAATAGATAACTATTTCACTCAGCTCAGTTGTGCAGGATTCAGTTACGTCTCAAAGTTACACAGAAATAACAGACAGGCGTTTCAATAAAAAGGTTTATTGAACAGTCTTGTTTCTGTTGTAAGTTAGATGTGCTGTTACGATCACAAGACAGTATGCGAGATAAATAATGTACAGAGTGAGCAGTAGAAATAAATAATACTGCGTTAGCATTATCTTTTCAGCATATATGCATTTACATAAAATGACACAGCCTAAAAATGCGAGTACTCATACGATGCGTTTCTATCCTAGGTCTACCCAGTGTGCCTAACCTTTCCTAGGTGTAGGGAGAAGTAGAAGTAGGTGCTGTATTCCTGACTAGAGTATACTAAGAGTAAGTTACGCCTAGTATGCCAAGAGTCTAGTATGCTAAGAGTCTAGTATGCCAAGAGTCTAGTATGCCAAGAGTCCCTCTAGGTTCTAGTCTGCTCCATACCTGAAGAATGAGAGAGGTAGGAATCTCTTTTCCGGACTCGAACTCCAACACCCCGCAAGGGAAGTTAGATCACTGGAAGCTGGACTCTCTGCTTGCAGGAATGACAGCGTCTTCTCAGTGCGTCCGGCCGGGAATCGGGCTCCTCTGAAGTCGAGGTCTCTTCTGATTTACAGGGGTTTGGGAAGGTATATTTATACCTGAAAATGTTAGCATTGACGTGAGTTGGGCAGTGAAAGACGTCATGAATGAACCTCTAGGGATTAACGGTTCATGCATAATGTATGAGTCCTTGAAGAAATCAAAAGTCCTGGGCAAGGGAAACTCCCGCAGCCTGAGGGTCTGTTTTTTCATGGACTCTTTGAGACGTTAGGGTGGACGGATGTCGGAATCCATGCCTGTATTTGGAGTGCATGGTTTATGCCTAAATAAGGGCTGGGATTTTATGCCTATATAAGGGCAAGGTGAATTGTGCCTATATAAGGACATGATTCTAGAAAGCCCGTTTATGGACACCCTATAAAGTATACAACACCCACTCCTCTTTTGTGTATACAACAATACTAAAATGCTAAACATTTAAAATGCTAAACATTAAAATGGAGTACCGCATATTAAAACATATCCTAAAAAAGCTTTAAAAGATACATTAAAATGCAAAGGTTTCCGTACATCATTAAGCAGTGCTTCATATTTCCAGCATAAAGTATGAAATAAATGCATTTGGAATGAAATATAAAAGCAATATTTACATATGACGAAAATGATCGATAAGGTTGTTCAAAATCAAAGTCATTTCCTATCATGAAATTTAAATGAACTGATTTAGACACACAAGATGACTAAGTGTCCCTGGAAGTACTGCCAAGTCTGTATTATAAGGCTAGTTTTACTTTAAGCAGATTGAAGTGCCATTTTCGTAAAAAAAAAAAAAAAAAAAAATGGGACAAAAGTTCAAATTTGGTAAAGTTCCAAGGTTTTGAAAAATGAAGGCCAAATAGTTGCTGTTGCACTGGAACAGAGTATGCCGAATCAGAGTCAGTTTACGAGTCTGGTGTAAACATGAGATCATCTACTTCAATAGACAAAACATCATCTATTGCCGCTGGTGTAAGTTGGAACACCTCGTGTAGAAGATTGATCGCACAAAGATGGGAAGCATCGCTCTCAGCATAGGTCGCCGCAGCAATGTTCGCGCTCGTTGTTACCTGTGTGCCTGGAGTTGTTTCTCGTACCTCAGCAGCAGCAGGAGGCGACTGTGAGATCTCAATGAATGCTGACATCAGGATTGGAAGCCTCTGGGGGCAACACAGAGCATGGGCCGTAATCGGGTCCAGCAAAGTATCGACGTCCTTTGGCGCAGTTGATGGAAATGTTAGACAAGCCTCCAACACGCATTCTTTACCGCATAGCAGGCATCGTAGAACAGGTAAGATGCAATCTTGCCAGATTGGTCTAAACGACAGGAACCACGTGGTATTAAGGTTTCGTAGACGAGTCATGCCTAGTAGCTCTACTATTCGCTCACGGCACTGTCTTTCAAGGAGAGCTTTCTCCATTTCGCTCGGAGTGATGTCGGCGAATTGGCTGGCCATAGCGCAATAGCAGACAGATGAATAAAATTCCGGCAACAAGTGCGAGAATTAATGGTATGCCACCAAACACCGAATGTGCAAAGTTGGGGATTATTCCAAGTATTGCCTGGAACGGTGCTAACAGACTGGAGCAAATGCTCTTAAATACATGTACAATTCCTGTTGTATCTGACATGTTAAAGATACGTGATATCATTTCTACGAAATGTATAGGGCAGTTTGTACGTATTAAAGTCTGTATCTCAGCTGAAGTCCTTGCTACTTGTAGATCATAGGTTTCTTTGGCCGAGGTCAAAGGCACTGTTTGCTGTAAAAGCATGGCTTTCATTCTGCTCAAAGTATCAAATCTTATAAAAGAGACGCTCAGCGAAGGCCATAAAGGCGACTCCCTGACTGTGTCTATTGGGGAAACAATACTTGCATACAGCAAGTGACCCTGGAGTTGACCGTTACTAGATATGGGATGCCTGGCAACATTCCACAGCAGCTCTGATCATTCAACATGAGGTAACTCCCATTCGAAAGTTGTCCAAACGTTGGATTAATCACAGCAGCTGGTGTACCCCGCTGGTGGCAAGACAAGTTTGCCACAGAACCATTACAAGCCCCATGTAAAGAAATGTCCTGACAAATGAGTGAACCGGTCAGCGCATGTTTACAGTTGATACCGCTAAGATACACTTCACGATCCCCACTCCAACATCTATGTGTATACGGTAAATCCCAAGATATCTTAATGTATTCCTTACCCAACCTTTCATATTTGCCTGCTTGCATCTGTCTGAGGCAATACTGAAACTGAAAAGTTGTCACAGGTAATGTTATTTTGCCATGAATAACCCATTCTGTAGCTGGTTTTTCTGCCACTGTAAATGGTAATTTCTCCAGTTTTTCAATGCTCAGCACTGTATACCTTGCTCCTCTTTGTGCCAATTCGATCTGTTTATCAGTTAGATTGTATTCTGCAAACAGAGACGACGTGTTGATGAAACGCCAAGGCACATAGCCCGCTCGCAATGATTGCAGCGTCCATGTCAATAACACTATAGAATGTAATTGAGATTGACCTTGTTGTAACATAGCCAAATCTTGTTCTAGAATGTCGATAGCAGAGGATACAATGCCATCCAATGAATAAATTCTGGAGGACAAAGTTGTTAACCCATTGTCGACTACAGAGAGTGTTTTCTCGAAATTAATACGATCAAGTTCACGTATTCGTTCTGCAGCCTCTATCTGTGACACTTTCCATGCTTCGTTATAAGCAGCATAAATGCCGGCATATATGAAACGTTTTTGACGCGGTTTTCTTGGTCCAAGCAAGAATTCCCTAAGATCTGCGTCCTCTTTAAGTAAGGTTAAGTGTTGCTTCACATCCTGTAGTGTAGATTTATGCAGCCAATCGAGGCATAATTTACCTACACTGTATGTTGTTACTACCCCCGGATGTTGTCTTTGGACATATCTTGGGTCTGGCCTATGAATAGCTAAGCCCTGAGTTTTGTTCAAGAACCTTTCCTGACAGTTGTTTGTGTCTGTGGGCCAGATCAACCATTTTTTCCAATTTGGATGAGTTCTGTTGAGTTGTAGTATATTGTCAACTGTCACCACTGCCTTTGTATCATTACCACTGGCAGGTGTTGGCACAGAAGGTGTTTTCATCTCTTTGATCTTGGCTAATCCAAGACAAGATGTTTGTTGGACGGTGTCATTCAAAAACAGTATTTGTTCAGGGATGATACAGGCTCTAAATAAAGCTTCTATACCCTGTACTTGCCAATCTTTACTACCACAGACAGTTTTTGTCTCAATTGTGTCTTTCCATAAGTCGAAACCTTGTGTAGACAGTTGGGCAATAAATGCTTCAGAGTAAATCTGTTTCGTATTTGTTAACATAATTTTCAGTCCTGTTTGGTTTACATTTTTGTAGTAAAACGTTTCTGGGTCAGATGTATTATAACCTGAAAAATATGGAAATTTACTAGCAAAAGTTTTCGAACTACCTTGTGGTGGTGTAGGACAATGTTCCCATTGGTTAAACATAAACACATTTCTTGGATATGCAGTTTTGTGCAAATAATGATGACCATAGTGGTTATAACAATACAGTTCTTCATAATCAGATGAACCCTCTAAAAATTCATTCTTAGAAAATGCAGCAGATTTTTCTAGATCAAACATTATATTGGTCACAGTCTCAAAGTCCCAATCATCTGAATAGGTACTGGACGTAATTAAATCACTTAGTGAAATTTTAAATAAATGTGGAATGTTCAATTGTTCACTTGGACCGAAGATTTCATAATCTGTTTTGTCCCACACTATACCATCCTGTATAGGAACAGCTGTGATGTTCACTGATCACAAGTCTCTTGCTTCACGATGGGAAGATTTATGTGGTTTAAAAGTACATTCACGTTTTTTCCTTCACTGTACACATGGATGTATCTGCCATTTATAAGCATGCTTACTGTTGTTACCAAAGCTAGCCAGAGCAGAAAAACAAAAAGTCCAGATGTAATCCAGAGTTCAATCCATGGAGAAACCAGATAAGTCTTTTTCAGAAAGTGAATAAAGTCTTGTACTTGCTGCTTGAGTTTTGATGATGCTGGCATCGTTTCACGTTCGCTTGGATCTTCTGAGAACGTATCAAAGTCAATGAAATAGCCAGAAGCAGTTCTGTCAATTGTTGGAATTGCATCAGGATTCGTTGAAATCACAGAAACCAGTTCTTCACAAGTCACGTTGGTGTAGACAGGTGTATTTGGACGAACTGTTACTTGCTTATCAAGAGGGATGAGTTCCATAGCCTGGTTGCTTGGTCCTTCATTTGTTACAGCTGAATTCTCGATCGTGATCAGTCTTTCAGTCTGAACCTCTTGAATAGTAGCGAGAGGAGTGCGTTTGCTACTAGGTCGGAGTCCACGAGGCCTACTGCTTAGTATTGGCCACATACTGTGGTTTGATCAGGTCGATTGACACAAATCTTTTCTCCTTTCTTCCAGCAAGGGGCGGCAGAAGTACTGTCCTTGTTCCTTGAACAGCTAGAACAGGTACCGGTTGTCTGTAAGAAGGTCCAAATTCCTTCTTGTCCGCTATTTTTTCTCTGACTAGATCCCCAACTTTTGGAATCCAGACAGGCCTTGCTGGGACCGCCGATGTTTCCCCAGTGGTGGTTGGCTGTATGGATACGTTGCTTTGTTTCGTTCTTAATTTGTTAAGATCCTGAAAAACAGCCAAACGATCTTTGATATCAAATGGTTTCATGTCCACCACTGTGTCTATGTGTTCTAAGTCTGGAACCCACATTCTTGTCCCAAATAGGACCTCATATGGAGTGACCCCCCATAGAGAACTTCTTGGCAGATTATTAAGAGCGCGCTGTACACTAATGAGGTGTTTGACCCACCCATCACCCGAGCCTAATACCCTAGCTGTTATAGACTGCTTTATGTCCCGGTTTTTCCTTTCCACAACAGAATTTCCCTCAGGATGGAATGGAGAGGAGTACCGCAATGCAACGCCCAGACTGGCCATGGCCTCCTTGTAAGCCCTAGAGCTAAACGCAGGACCCTGGTCAGAATGTAGCGTACCTATTGTGTATGTGCCGATAAAGACTCGCAAATCTTTTATAACAGTTCGAGCGTCAGCCGAGCGCTGAGGCCATAACCATAGGAACCTAGATTTAGTATTTGCGGGAATGCCTTTGTCCAGTTGGACGCCGGTAAGTAGATAGCCGAACGCTGTCTAACAGTGGTGTCTGCACTGGGCTGCCGCATTCGCTGTATGGTGTCTGGTGGCTCTCTCGCTGTAATTTACAGTCTAAGCAGTTGTTGATGAATATGTGAATGTGTGTATTCATTCCAGGCCACCAGTACATCTCTTTTAACTTCAAAATTGTTTTTGAGATCCCTTGATGTGACAGACCCTCCCCCAAATGTGTTTCATAAATCAAGGCTGCTCTTCGTTCCATGTTTGGAATTACCCTATCCCCCACTCCAGGGATTCGAGCAAAAAGAACGTTATTCGCATCAATTACATAAGAGTACTTGAGTGGAAACTTTTTGGGTAACGCTGCACTGCTGCCTTTACTTGAAGCATTGACAGCTAACATTATCTCACCGTCTATTTTTGTTTTTGAACGAGTGATCGCAGCTACGGAAGCCATCTGAACAGCCCCCTTCGCGGCTTCGTCAGCCAATGAATTCCCTGCAAATTGAACGCCATCACGCTGATGACTCAGTGTGTGAATCACGTGAGCCTTTGGTAGTTTGTTTTTCAACTGAACTACTTGTTCCCAAAGCAATTTGTGCTTTATTGTGCCACCCTTCGCATCTTTGAAACCATTTTCAAGCCAGGTTCGTATATAGTCATTATACGACTGAACACAGTAATAGGAATCGCACACTATCAGTGTGAGGAATTCTCGATCCGTACTCTCAATTGCCAGTTTGAATGCCTGTAGTTCAGCTCGCTGAGCTGTACAATCACCTAGTGACTGAGTTTTTGTGACCATAGGTCTGAAGATGCCATTTCGTATGCGACCTTTAACGATAGCACACGCTGCACTGTAAGCTTGCTTACTCCCTGTTGCGGGCTGTGCGGATCCGTCAGTGTAAATTACGAATTCATACTGATCGAGAGGCAGAATCTCAGTGGGCAGAGGACATTCTTGTTCATACTGGAGAAATGCTTGTGTTTTTAAATCTGGATCAAAAACATATTCAACATCAGGTGCAGCAAGAGAATTAACCCATTGTATCCATCTCGGATGTAAAGCTTTAGCATTTGGAATGCTCGCTTTTGTCACTGCTTCTAAAGCCGGTACTGGGGTAACGACAATTATGCGTTTCCCTTGGGCTAAGTCTCTTTCTTTTGCTACAGCTGTTTGAACTGCTGTCAGAATTTTTTCAGTTGAACTGAAGCGCATTTCCGCTTGTGTATACAAATGTGATTTGTATGCAATTGGTACTTTCTCACCCTCATTAAAGGTTAAGTAAGTGAATCCACATTGACCCGAAATTATTCGAATCACCAAATTTCTTTGACTTACGCGTGTTTGTAAGTGATTTGTTGCTAACATGTTAGCCTGGAGTGAACGCAAAATTTCTGTGTGTTCGTGTGTCCAGTTTCTGATTGTGAAATCAGGTTTGATTAATGTGTAGAGAGGTTTAACCCTTTCTGCGTAGTTTAGAATGTATGTTCTTCCAAAATTTAGGAATCCCAGTATTGATTGTAAGTTTTTTAGCGTTTTTGGAGGTTGGAGCAGCGCACATTTCTCTAGAAAGTTAGCTGCCAAGCTCTTGCCTTCACTTGAAAGCTCATATCCTAAAAATAGGACATTGAGATGGGCAATTCGGGACTTTTTAAAGTTGAACTTGTAGCCCTCCGAGGCGAATCCCAATATAATGGTGCTCACCCTGTTCAAGTGTTTTTTCAAGTCATCGTCTGTCAGATAGATGTCATCGACATAGGACAATGCCTCGTTGTCATAAATTTGTAGTAACTCCGTTACTCTCGCTGAGAATAAACCTGGGCTGTTCTTGAACCCTTGTGGGAGTCGACAAAAGTGACGCTGGGTCCCCATTATGGAGAATGCCGTTAAGTACCTGCTTTCAGGTGCTATATTTTGACAAAAGAAACCGTTTGAGATGTCTAATGTTGTTTTGTATTTTTTACGCACAATGTTATTCATTAATGCTGTGCTGTGTGCATTTTGCACTGCAAAAGTTTTAGAACAAGTGTTTAAATGTCTGTAGTCCAAAACTAGACGATATGTATTGTCTGGTTTGGAGACAGGAAACAAAGGATTGTTCATGGAGGAGGTGCATGTTTCAATCACCCCTTGGTATTCAAGTTGATTTAAAATCTCCCTGACCTGTTTTTTAGCTTCTTGCTTAATAGGATACTGCCTCTGAGCAGTAGGTTCATGTTTCAGATTTATTTTATGGTGAGGTGAGTCCTCATCCCATCCTACATGATTTTTATATAATGCTGGAGCCTGGGCCACTGCCCATTTTCTGGCATATGTATATTTTAAGTGAATTGGTATTTGATTGGAGAAGGCAGGCATAATGATGTCCTCGCCGTGTGGGCACTCCCTGACAAATTGTGGTGGCCAGTCTTTTTCTGCCAGAAGTATGTCATAATCCTTTGATAGTTTTTCCCAAAAAAGTGCTTTAACCTGTCTAGGTTTGTCTCCCTCCATCCGGAGTGTTATTTCATATAACCTTTGTGGAGTACTAACCCTGGTGTCTACAGTCTCTACTGTAATGTACTCATTCAAGTCCACTATCTCCAGAAGTTCCATCAGGTTCTGGCGAGCTATTGTGACTTCTGCTGCCCTGTCCAGCATTGTCTGAGCCCATTCTCCGTTCTTGAGTTGAGTTCTCAGTATTCTCGGCATGTCTTACTATTAGACCTGCTACTTTCTTTTTGGAGAATTGAGGTTTAGTTTTAATTTTTGTTGCGTGCTTGTCGTCTTTCGATTTCACGCGTTCTTCTCTATGTTCTGTTCGTCCTCTTCTTTCCGAAGTCTGTGATGAGACCTGAAAGGGACGAGAGGAACGTGTATCATTATCTTGATACCTATCAGGTTTTCTCAAATTATCCCTGTTCCTGAGGTTGTACCTCCTTTCAGAGGGCTCCTTTTGAGGAGACCTACCTCGGGATTGAGATCTTTTCTCATTTGAATTTTGTTTAGTAGACTCCCACTTCTTTTTAGAAGATGTAGGAGTTTGTTTAATTGAGTACTTCTCAGGACTTTCAGATAGTTTTGGTTTAACTGGTCTCCCACCTAAACTATCTCTGCCTAATTCTGCATAAGATTGTTCTATTATTCTGGGTAGCTCTGTTTGATGTTCTGTAACATCAAATTCCCTTAGTTTTTGTCGGATCGCCACTGCTGCTGCCTCCCCTTTAATATTTGATAATATTATTGTTGAGACCTGGTCAAAATTTCTTAGTAATTTCATACCTAAATTTAAAGCAGGCTCTGCCCCGTATTCATTTTGAATTTGTTTTAGGACATCAGGTATTACCGCAATTGACGGAATGCCGTGTGTTTTAGTGTAGATGGCAGCAAAGACTGAGCCCCAAGTGGTGCAGTCTTCCAGTTGTGGTGTGATCCCCATTGGTAAACTAATGGTTAGGATTCTGTGTTTCTCATGCGGGCTAGTATTTGGAAATACTGCTTCGATTTGAGTAATTTTTTGAGCTATCCAAAATGGAATTTGCTCCCGCTTAGTGGGCATTTTACCCATGACTGCGTATAGAGTCTGTGGTGTAATTTTTAGAGTGTTCCCCTGGTGAGGGGTTTGATTTGGAAGTGTTAATGGTGGTTGGACTGTTAAAGTCCACATGACATATTGAACCAATTGTCTGTAGATTTTTATTAGTTCTTGTAGTTGAACAAGTAAGTCCTCATCTGACATTATGTCAAGTTCAGGATGAGGTGTGTAGCCGGCTAGAATCGGCCAAGTTGCTCCTGGTCTACCTAGTGGACCGAGCCTGGTTATATTTCTGTGATGTTTTAGGGCGCCTTTAAACCAGAGCTGATGCTCTTGGTATGTTAATGGGATTTCAATATCCTCGAAAGGAATGTATTTCTCTGGTGGTTCATCTTCTTTGTAGAAGTGAAACATGTGTGTCACTGAATTGGATTCAGGAAATATTACCCATGAATAGAATACCTCTGTCTGAAAGGATTCATGTGCCTCAATCACGAAAACTGCTCTACCTCCTCTCGGTGGTAGGCCATGTTTTATAAGTTTTAGAGTAATGGCTCTTCTTAAGTTTGGAGCGATGTCAATGACACCCTCCTCGGTTTCATTTAAACCGGTGAAGTTAAAAAGTGCTGGTTGGGCTGGATCAGCCGCAGCTACACCGTTTCCGGCGTCTTCATTCATTTTGTTTTATGAAAAATGTAGAACAAATTTCAAGGAGACAAAGATAAGGTGCACAATATTGTGGAACACTGTATCCTTCAACGTTGAGCAAACCAAACAGCTAATATATAGGGTACTGCCCTATATAGCCGTGGTGGATACTATCCCTGCCCACTCCAGACGTCTTTTGGAGTATATGGGTAGAGGTCTCTGAGAGAGAAAAGAATATTATGCACAGCTGAGTTACTCAGTATCTAACGTTGAATTACTGCCTTCCCAAACGTTGGGCGCCATGTAGTGTAGCTCCTATTTCCCTTATAGGCTCTGCGCATTGGAATAATATATCCTATAGGTTTGACATAGGACTGAGGTCGGTATGTCCCTATCGAGTATATTAAACTTAATTACTTGTGCCAGCTAGCTCAGAGGCCACTAGAAACTTCTTGACAACAAGAAGGGAGTAGTTTCTGGCAGCCGCAAAACATGACCACTGTGTTTCCCTTACAGAATCAGGATGTGTCCCAGAGTCGTAGAAACAATAGATAACTATTTCACTCAGTTCAGTTGTGCAGGATTCAGTTACGTCTCAAAGTTACACAGAAATAACAGACGGGCGTTTCAATAAAAGGTTTATTGAACAGTCTTGTTTCTGTTGTAAGTTAGATGTGCTGTTACGATCACAAGACAGTATGCGAGATAAATAATGTACAGAGTGAGCAGTAGAAATAAATAATACTGCGTTAGCATTATCTTTTCAGCATATATGCATTTACATAAAATGACACAGCCTAAAAATGCGAGTACTCATACAATGCGTTTCTATCCTAGGTCTACCCAGTGTGCCTAACCTTTCCTAGGTGTAGGGAGAAGTAGAAGTAGGTGCTGTATTCCTGACTAGAGTATACTAAGAGTAAGTTACGCCTAGTATGCCAAGAGTCTAGTATGCTAAGAGTCTAGTATGCCAAGAGTCTAGTATGCCAAGAGTCCCTCTAGGTTCTAGTCTGCTCCATACCTGAAGAATGAGAGAGGTAGGAATCTCTTTTCCGGACTCGAACTCCAACACCCCGCAAGGGAAGTTAGATCACTGGAAGCTGGACTCTCTGCGTGCAGGAATGACAGCGTCTTCTCAGTGCGTCCGGCCGGGAATCGGGCTCCTCTGAAGTCGAGGTCTCCTCTGATTTACAGGGGTTTGGGAAGGTATATTTATACCTGAAAATGTTAGCATTGACGTGAGTTGGGCAGCGAAAGACGTCATGAATGAACCTCTAGGGATTAACGGTTCATGCATAATGTATGAGTCCTTGAAGAAATCAAAAGTCCTGGGCAAGGGAAACTCCCGCAGCCTGAGGGTCTGTTTTTCATGGACTCGTTGAGACGTTAGGGTGGACGGATGTCGGAATCCATGCCTGTATTTGGAGTGCATGGTTTATGCCTAAATAAGGGCTGGGATTTTATGCCTATATAAGGGCAAGGTGAATTGTGCCTATATAAGGACATGATTCTAGAAAGCCCGTTTATGGACACCCTATAAAGTATACAACAACACTTTTGCAATAAATGCAGAATGTTAGTGATCTAGTTGTTCAGTAGAACATTGTAGGGAAGCAGAGGTCAAGGGCACTGACTTGGACAATTGAGAGCAGGGAGGAAGGGCAGAGGCAGCAAGTTGACCACACTGGGCAGGTGGGAGGGGCAGTGGCAGTACATTGGACTATAGAGTGCAGGGGAAAGTGGGGCAGCAGCAGAAACCCAACCATGCAGGACAGGTAAAAGAGGATGTTGAAAAACAACATACAATTGAGGGCAGGAGGGAGAAGCAGTGGCAGTACAACGGACCATGGAGGGTAGAAGGACGGGGGTAGCGACATGAACTCGCACATAAGAGGGCAAGAGGGAGGTTGCAGGGGCACCAAACTGACCTTATAGGGCTGGCGCCAGGGTTTGTGGCAGCACAATACACAACACAGGGCAAGCAGGAGGGCAGTGCAGCATAACAGACCATGGAAAGTAATAGGGAGGTAACTGGGACATGCACACTTACAACAGAGAGTAGGGGAGAAGAGGCAAGGGCAGCGGGCTGACCATAAAGGGCAGACGGGAGGGGAAGTTGCTGCACAACAGACCATCGAGGGCAGGAAGGAGGGGGCAGGGCCATGCCAACGGTCTGTGGAAGGCAGGTGGGAGGGGACAGGGGCCGCACATGGACAACAGAGAGCAAGGAGGCAAGAGAAGCAAGCTGACTATGAAGGGCAAGTGGGATGGTCAGTGGAAGCACAGCACAAAGTGGAGGGCATACACATGGACAACTGAGGAATGATGGGAGGGGGTCAGGGGCAGCAAGCTGACCACACAGAGCAGGTGGGAGGGACATTGATGCACAAAAGACCATGCATGGCAGGCGGGAGGGTTAGTGGCAGCACAACGGACCATGGTTGGCAAGAGGGAGGGGGCAGAGGCATGCACAAATGACCATGGAGGGCAAAATGGAGGGGTAGAGCCTGGACACATACAACAGAGGGCTGGGGACGGGGCAGGGGCTTCACAACAGTCCACACAGGGTGTGCAGGAGCAGCAGTTGCAGCACAAAGAGCATGGAGGGCAGAAGGTAGTGGCAACAAAATGGACCATGGAGGGTAGGAGAGAGGGCATAAGGGCATGGAATTTGGACAATGGAAGGCAGGGTGGAGGGGTTAGGGACAGCCACTAGTCTTCTGACCAAGCATGGGTAGGCGGGAGGAGCAGTGGCAGCTCTGCAGAACACTCAGAATAGACAGGAGGGGCAGTTGCAACTCCATGGAACTTGGTGGGCAAAAGGGAGGGAGCAGGGGCAAGTACACAGACATTGATGGGCAGATGGAAGCAGTGTAGGGGACAGCAAGCTAAGCATGGAGGCTGCGCAGGAAGGCAGTGACAGGGGCAAAGATTGGGACAACAGAGGCCGGAGGAGTGGGCAGGGACAGCGAACTAACTGGAAGGCAGTGGCAGCCCATCGGACCATGCAGGGCAGGAGAGAGGGGGCACGTGCATGGACACAGACATAAGAGGGCAGGGTGGAGGGAGCAGGGGCTGCAAGCTAACTGTGCAGGACATATAGGAAGGGCAGTGGCAGAACAACAGCCACACAGGGCTGGAATGAGGGGGAAGGGACATGGACTTGGACAATGGGGGGCAAGGAGGAGGGGAGGCAGGGGCAGCAAGTTTGGGCAGGGGCATCACAATGGACAATGCCAGGCCAGGACCTGCATCCAAACCCCCGCCATGCATTACGATGGACATCTCACTTTATATTAAAAATACCCTCGAAATACACTGAAAAAAACAAAGGTTAAAGTGACTTTAGAGTTAGGAATCATAAGAATATCTAACTGTCCATTAAAAAACACCTTAGAAATTCACTGAAAAAAACAAAGTTTGAAGGGATGCACTCGCTATGCACTGTTTTCACCCTTTGAACCTTGCATATTAAATCACTCATGACTTATTCATTGACTACATTTACAACATACCTAATCACATCTAAAATGCTATCATTATTGACAATACTGTGCATGGCGGGGGTGCGAGTTATATTTACTTTTGTTGGTTTCAAATGGTATGTTTAAGTGATATCTTCACCTAACTATAATATCCCTTTAACCTTTTTTCAGTGAAAATATATGTATACTCAGTGAAAAAACAAAGGTTAAAAGGATTGTTATAGTTAGGTGAAAATGGCTGTTAAAGCATGCAGTTTTAACAAACAAAACCACTGGAATTCACCAGTTATAGTTATGTCAAGTTACTATATCTCATGCCTTAAGCTAACTATAACTCAAGCGCCCCTATGCATAGTTTTGTCATCAATGATGTCAATGCAAATCTTGCAGTAATATTGTCAATTATATCATAAAGCATGTCATGAGTGATGTAATATGTGGGGTTATTAGCAGTGCATGGCGAGAGTGTGAGTTATAGTTACCTTAGGGCACGAGTTAAAGTTACTTGAGATAACTATTACTGATGAATTTCAGTGGTTATGTTTATTTAAAAGGCATGTTTTAACTGACATTTTCACCTGACTACGTCTGACAAGTGAATTTCTAAGTTTTTTTGTAATAAAAAGTAAGATATTATTATCGTACCTAACTATAACGTCACCCTAACCTTTGATTTTTTTCAGTGAATATATATATATACATGGCAAAAGACTTTGACCCTTTCTAACTCGGTTTGGGTGGCACTGTGCTAATCCTATGCTTAAAAACTTTGGGGCTTATTTACAAGCCCCTTGCGCCACTTTTGCGTCATTTTTAACATGGGAAAACTGACGTACGGGTGGCGCAAGGGGCTTGTAAATAAGCCCCTTTGTTAGAAAAACAGACATTTGAGGTGAGCAGATTCAAAGTGTCACAGGTGTTGTAGGGTACTCTATCCAGGAGCTGCTCTTCAACTAAACCTGGGAATTATCCAGAGTTCTCTTCTTTTTTACATAATTTAATGCAGCACTCTAAGCCTGAAAGGGTGTTGTTTTGACTTATAATGGGTGCTCCCTTGTGTCTGGACAAAGCTAAACCTCTCTGAAGAGCTGAAATGACAGTAAAACACTTGTCAGGGGTTGCTTTTATTCATTGCAGGTTGGCTTGGATGACATTTTACTAATCCAAAGCTGTAATACTGTGCGTGTAGTGGTAAAAGGCTTTTGTCATTTTACAGCTTGGAGGGGATGGCACTGTGCTAATCCTATGCTTAAAGACTTTGCGGTAGAAATGGCAAAATTCAGAGTTGCATTGTTGTAGGGTGCTATATACAGGAACTGCTCTTCACCTAAACTGAGAGCTCGTTGCTTCTTCATATATACTCGGCCGAGTCCCAAGATAAAACAAAAAAAAAGACAAAGGGGCAGGGTAGGAATACCCTGAGTCCCAAAGCCTGGGGGTGAGGTCCCACGGGGACCCTGCCGGGGGCCCAAAACATCTATTTTTTTGTATTCTCCCGCTAACTTGTGGAGGATCCGCTGAAAAAACAAAAAAAAACGACAAGTGCTGTTTCCAGCACTTGCTGTTATTAGCCCCTGGGTGGGCCAGGTCCTGTGGTGAATTGTTTGTGATTTTTTGTGGGGTGGGTGGTGCATGCAGCCCCCCTCCCTGGGCTGCTTTTGGCCCCACAGATGCCACCCCGGGGTACAGCCAATATTTACAAGGGGCCCAACCTTTTGTAATATTGGGAGGAAAGCATGCAGTCCCCCTCGCAGGCCGATTTCAGCACCAGGGACTGCCACCCCCTGGGGCCCGGCTGAAACAATCAAGGGGAAGGGGGCACGCAGCCCCCCTACTGGGCTGATTTTGGCCCCAAGGACCACCAACCCCCCTGGGCACAGCCATGAAAGAGAAGGGGCAGGGGCTGCATGGCCTCTCTCTCTGAGCAATTAATGGCCCTTGGCGTCACCTTCCCCCAGGGCCTGCTACAGGTATGTCCCGGGGCACCCACCCCTGGGAGGGAACCATTTTAAAGCTTCTACCAAGCAAAAGCAAACCCCAAGTCCGCTACCAGCGGGTGGGAGCATCAAAAATGCTCCCACCCGCTGGGAGTGGAATCTTTATCTATTTCCCTGCCTGCATTTTTAGCTGCTCCTTGCGGACGAGGGCAATACATGTTCCCGCCGGAGGCGGGTAGCTAGCTGGGGCGACAGGGGATTTTGGGCTCCTCCTGTGGCCTCCAACAATGATGTAGTATGTGCCCTGGGTGGGCTCCGGGACACACACCATTTACTGGCTGGTCCCCAGGGGATGGGGTCCCTGGAGCCAATATTGGCCCAGGGAAAGGGGCTGCATGACCCCCTTCTACTTCATAATGTAGCCTGACCCCGGGAGATGGGGTCCTGGGCCCAGGGAGCTCTGGGGAGGGGTGCTGTGTAGCCCCCTACCCATTTAAAATATGGGTGGACCCCAGGAGAAGGGGTCCCTAGGGCTAAAATCAGCCCGGGGAGGGTTGCTATCTCTCCTCCCCCATAAATTAAGCATTGGGCCCCGGGGATGGGGTTGCTGGCGTCAAATATGGCCCGGGCAGGGGGGCTATGTAGCCCCCTTCCCTAAAAAAATGTGACAGGCCCTGGGAGGTGTGCTACGTGCCCCTCCTCCCAGGTTGGCTGCCTTTGGTGGGTTGGGCCCTGTGGCCACCCCCGCTGTGCATGGCCAAAGGCCATGTGCAGCATGGGGTTGGCTGCAAGTAAGGGGTGGGTCACCAGGCCTAGCTACAGGCCAGGCCCGGCAGCCAATCCCGCCCATGCACAGCAGCGGTTGGATTAGCATATGGTAATTAAATATTAGTTTACATTAAAAAAACAAAGGTTACTGGAACGTTATAGTTAGGAAATAGAATTAAGAAAAACCTTCGAAATTCACTGAAAAAGCCAATTGTTACCGGGAGGTTTTAGGGTCTCATTTCAATGTCAGCGGTCAGACCATCACCCACTATCATGATGGTCAAGAGACAGCCCGACAGGCAGGTGGTGGTCTGACCGCTGAATTAGGATGTGGCAGTCGCAAAGTGCAAAGTGCTCCTTTACATGGCGACTTGTGCTGTGGCCAAGGAAAAGGGACACAGCACAAGCTGCCATGCAATGGAGTGCTTTTGCACCTCCGTGCACTCTGTGCCATGCACCATGTGGTGCAGGGTGCACAGTGCATGGATGTGGGTGGGGCTCTACATGTGCCCCCAGGGCTACTTTGCAGTGGCCCACGAGGGACAGGGGCTCTGTTTGGGGCCCCCAAAGTCCATTTCCAACAGCCTTTTCATGCAGTTGGACCGCCATGAAAAGGCTGTCGGAAAGGGACATCGTAACCCCTAGGGCGGTGCCTGCCTCGGCACCGCCTCCATTCGGGAGCGTGATTCCGACTGCCGCACCTGGCGGAGGTGGCGATCCAACCCCTGACCGACAAGGGTCCGACCGCCAGCATTGTAATGCAGTTGTCGAACCGAAGGGCTAATCGTAGTCGGACTGCCATCGACAGCCAGTCGATGGCGGTCCGACCGACATCGTAATCAGCACTTTAGTTAGGTTCAGATTTTGCACACACAAAACCATAGAAATTCAGCATTTATAGTTGTAATTATTTGAAAAAACTATAACTTGTGCCTTAAGGTGACTATAACTCACCCCCCCCTCATTATCTATGTGAGAACATTGGACAGATTTAGTCACTGGGATCTTATAATTCAGTTACACCCACATATCCATCTGCCCATGCACGTACTCAAAATGTAAAATTATTTGCAACGCAATGAACCTTTTGTGCTATTTACTATTGAACATTTTTAAGATATTCAGTGTTTTATACTTATGGCATATTCAGCCTTTTTTATTTTTGTGAGGCAACATCATTGAATTGAACACAACCTGCAAGACTGATGTTTCCTTAATATACATCACGTTTCACAGGGCTAGTTTTCTTCATGTGAAGTAAGTGTGGAGTGTTGATGTGTTGTTGCTTACTCTCCATGTAAAGTGGTGCATGGGATACAGTGATGGGGCTGTATGAAGCTATCAGGTTTTGCGCTTGAATGGTACATTTTGACTTTACCTTTTATACAGACCGCATTGAGGACAAGCTATCCCGGCACAGTGGGGGGTTGAGTCGAAGTGACCTGTGTCTGTCAGCAGCCCCTGACGAATGAGGACACAGGCTGCTGGATGGTCTGTGAGTGCCTGCTGGACATTGACTAGCTGCATTTAAGGCTTGAATTTAGGGCCAAGTAAAGGTGTGCCAGCCCTGGCTGTGACTGAAGTGACAGTGTGAATGTAAGGCCTTTGAACGGGTGTCTGCAGAGTGTGCATCCCCTGGGGTTAGTGAGAATACATCATCTGAGAAAGGGATACATCCGCTGCTTACACCTGTGGCTGATTCAAGTAGTGCAAGCAATGTGCAGCTGTGGGGATAATGTGAATGCAGGTCTGAGGAGGAGTGCCGGCGCTGTGAGGGTGAGTGAATGCAGGACCCATGGAAGGGTGCCAGCAGAGTGTGCAGCTGTGAGATAGTGTGAATGTATCATCTGGAAAGGGGTGCCAACACAGTGATAGAATAGTGAGAATGCAGGGCCCCTTTGGGTTGAAAGGTAGCTTTGTTTGCAGCTGTGGGGGGTATACCAATGAATACAGGGCTCAGTAAGTGGTGCCAATGGAGTGTGCAGCTGTGGGGATAGGTTAAATGTAGGGTTACATAAGGGCTAGTGGTGATGCGTGCAACTGAAGGAAAAGTGGGTGCAACCAATACGAACAGCTGCAAACAGTGTGCCATTGACAGATCCAAGTGACTGTTGTGCACCGCATTATGTGCTGGTCAGGATAACGTGGACGTGCACTAATTTTACAGAGCCACTGGTCTTCTTGGTGGAATTGAGGCGGGATGGCGCACCTGGGTACATACCACATTCTCGGAATGCACAGCGTTGGGAAGGGGGTCTTACTGTCCGCTAAGAGTGAATGTAGTGCTTGGGAATAGGCTCCCTTCTGATGTGCAGCTGGAGGGATTGTGGATGTGTGTTGTAAATAAGCATGTCCATTCCACGTAGTTTCTTTATGAAGATTTATTCCAAGTTAAGATGTTATACAGAAGAGAGCCCCACAAGGAGCAGCCTCCCTGCTGCTCAGCCCTTACTCCAACTGACACTCTCTCTCATCCAACATTCCATAACCAGCTCTCACACCAACATTCCACTCCACAGACACACAGGCTGAGCAGCAGGTTTAACACATCTCCCTTTCTTAATATCAATACAAATCAACAGCAAAAGAATCACAATAAAACAGATGCATGTATGAGATGGCAATAATAATTACATGCAAGAGAGGGGCAACATGCAATACATGTAGATGGCGAAATACAAGTATACAAAATAGCAAAAAGATAAATATTTGGAGGAAGTAAAAGATTACGCAATCCAGCAACTCTATCGCTCACCACTTCTCCCTTTCTCATACAAAAAACCCAAAATCCAAGCCTCCTTAAAACCAAGCCAAATCAACACACGCACTACCACGCCAGCAAAGCACAAACTACACCCAAACAACCAAACAAGAAGGCTGGCCAGGCCAACAAGAGGTAGGAGGGGTCCCAACTAAAAGGCGCGACAGTAAACGTCAAACAGATACAATAAATTCAGTACCTGATGAAAAGCAAGCAAACACATACATACAAACAAGAAACTCCACCCAAAAAAAATTGGGTTGTGAGGTGTGGAAAGGGCACTCCACACTGAACCTGAAGAAAAGCAATCAGAAACTCCACCCAAACAGAAGATTGGGTTGTGATGTGTGGAAAATACGCTCCACACAGAACACATGTACAATGCACTCTTAAACCAGAAAAAAAAACGAAATACGGGTCCGGACCGCAATGGGTGGTAAATAATCATCACCAACCCAAAACCACGTAAAAGTGGGAATCATCAACACACTAATATACCAATCATCACTTATCAATACACCTGACAAATATAAGGATAAAGCACAGTAAAATATCAAACATGAAACAGTAACATGAAGAAAGTACCAGCACAAAGCAACGTAAAACATCCTACCGCAAACCTGACGTGCGAGAGAAGTGTAAGGATAAAGCACAGCATAAAAACAGCAATCAAATATTTAAAAAAAACACTCACTCTACGAAATGTGCACTACAAGCAGTGGAATTCGGCAGGAACCCACAGCCACGTAAAAGTGAGAAACAGCAAGTCAATCAAGCACTAACTTCCACTCATATCCAAACGCATGCCAGGAAACATAACTTCAAGGACCTAAAGAAAAGTGAAACAAGAATTAAGAAATAACACATTTGCACATTAGTAAGTAAAGGACAACAACATGTACATGGCATCGGACATTAGTGCTCAATAACACTCTGGAACACTGGTGAGCGACGTCTCACCCGAAACTCTTCTACAAATGCAAAGTACAAAACTAGTGTAAAATGAAATCCATTGTGAAAATGAAATCCATTGTGAAAGGTGAAAAGAAGTCACTGCAGGGATTAATTTAAATGTAAATAATCTAGTTCCAGAGGAGTTGTTTAAGTCTTGAAGAAATGCAGCTCCGTAATATAACTCTAAAAACAAGGCATGTAACTTGAAAAACAAGTGGCATGAATGAGGAAAGAAAAACAGCAGTACCTTTATTTTGAAGATTTCCCATTCCAAAAAAACTTCTAAAGTGTTGCCAGAGCAAAGTTTGTCAAGATTCCTTGAAAGCTCGGCTCCCCACGACACAAACGAAGAGGCAGTCCAAACGAACAGCACCACGCAGGAGAAAAAAAACACGTGGTTGGCAATAAGAAAGAAGCCGGGAGCTGAAGAAAACTAGAAGAAACGCGCAAAACACAAGATGGAGGCACGCACTGGTGACGCCGCGCCGGATGGCTCCCGGCATCACCGGGCAGCAAGGCGTCAACAGCATCAAAGGAGCCTTGAAAAGAAAGGAACGTCACAGAGGATCCTTTGGACGCATGACACGACAGCTGAAGTAAGGTAAGGTGGCGTGGCACGCGCTCTGTGTTGTGCTCGTGGCTCATATCTCGTGGCAAGTTTAAAATGGGAGGCGGTTGAACTGTCATGGTGCAGCGATAATAAGGCTGGGCATTAAAGTCAGCAATACCAGCAAAAAAACCAAACTTACAGATAAAACACAGCCGACAGTCAAACCGCCTACAGCAGCGAGGGGAAAGGACAAAAAGAGACCATAAATTCAATTAAAATAACGCTCTCCAGAAATGTCCAATGCCAGAAAATGGGGTGAAAAACACAAGAAGATTTTTATGTAAAGCAGCAACGAAAACTGCCAACACTTTTGTAAGAACACAGCTATTGCAAGAAAAGTACAGGGTACAGCGTTAACGGGGACTGCTGTCCCTGAAAGCAGGAACACAGAAGCTGCCGATGAAGATGACACAGTCAAACACAAGGTCGTGTTACTTGTTGACACTTCTATGAACAGCAGGTCTTCTCCGTTTAGAGATTAGCAGGATAAACATAGATCACAGGGGCAGTAGGAAAGCAGAAGGAGGCGGGAACAGGTCACTGCTGTGGGAATTTGTGCTTCCTGGAAACACTCTCACAGGGCAGCAAAACATTGACACCTATTCTAAAGAAGAAGGAAAAGGAGGAAGCATGGCAGGCAGGTTGCAGGACAGGAAAACACTTTTCCAAAGTAGCGGAACAGGCAGCAAGGCAGTAGAAGTTCATTCAAAGCAGGAGGGCAGCAGAAGAAGGCAAAAAGGTACGCTCTCCTGGGGAATTGCACTTTGATAAGGCTCTGTCCCAAAGTGACAGGATGGGGACGACTGTCCCAAAGGAGATGGAGAGGGAGGGAAGTAGAGCAGGAACTGGAACATTACGGTTGAACCTGGCACCGTTGGGTTGTGGGCGACCGATGGGGTGGTCACTGGTGGGGCTCAGGGGTGCCAGCTTTCTTTAAATATGTAGATTTAAGTTCCTTTACCTTGAGTTCTCCAAAGTTCATAGTGGTTCAGCAGAAGTTGCACACGTAGGTTGTTTTCCTTCTAAATCGTCGCCAAAATATGTTGTAAATAAGATAGGCAGTCCAGGTAGATTTCCATGTAGATTTATTGTAAGTTAGATGTTACAAGGATGAGAGCCCCACCAGGAGCAGCCTCCCTGCTGCTCAGCCCTTACTCCAACTGACACTCTCTCTCATCCAACATTCCATAACCAGCTCTCACACCAACATTCCACTCCACAGACACACAGGCTGAGTAGCAGGTATAACAATGTGCCCTTCTGGTGTGCAGCTGGAGCTAGAGGCCAGAGTTAATGCATATGTTCGATAGAGATGTGAGGAGATACTGAATGTGTGTGCCAGCACGTTCTGAGTTGGAAGTATTGTGAACATGCATTTTATTTCACACAGTAATTGTCTTCTCTGTGGGGACGGAGGGGCAGAGAATGCACTGCTTGAGGGATGACAAGCACAGTGCGCAGCTGGACGTAGTGTTACGTTTCTTACAAACCCCCATGCCTCGCACCGGGCGTGTAAACGCATTTGAACCCCAGTTCCGTGGCCACAATTCAGCCAGCCTTGGGATAGCTTGATAACCTGCATTCGGGGACAAACTCTTCATAGAGCAAAATCAGTCGCTTGTCTGGTTTGTTGGCCTAAGTGTTGTCAGTAAAATAAAGTAGTTTGGGTTTGGCAGTTGTGAGGGGAAACATGTAAACCTCACAGTAGTCGCAAATGAATTTGGTCTTTATTTGTACTAGTACTATCTTTATTTAGTCTAAGGGTCATTGAAGGTAAAATACAGCGTGTCCTTTTTTTAACTGTTAGGCTCATACGATCCCATGTAAATTTGAAGCACTCGGACTCTACAACAAAGTGGTTTGCAGTGCTTTATAAAGACGTTGAATAAATTATGACATTGTGCGCCTGTGGTACACTTACATTGACAAATTGGAAAAAATGTGTAACATCCATGGCAAAAACACTGGCAGTCACTTGGCCACTCATGCCAAAGCCTTTACTTTGCATTTTTTTCCATTTGTTTCAAATGTTCTGGGATCGTATATTGATGTGTAGCTTAAAGACTCGAAGTATACGAGAAAATTTTAATACTAAAGAAAAGCCTTTAAATCTTGAAAGTAGGGGTGGGCGTTACTCCATGGAATCTCAAGGAGTTTTTATGTAACTCTGCGGAATTCCACAGAGTTACACTCTGCGAGTTCCGCCCACCCCTACATATTACATCACTCATAACATGCTCTATGACATCATTTATAACATCACTTCAACATCTGAAATGACATCATTGATGACAACACTGTGCCTGACAGTGTTTTTACTCATTTAAAGGTATGTTTTCTATCCCCCATAAATATTCTCTCTCTGCTTTCCTACTGTAATTGTTTGTAAGATGACATTCTTATTTTTACTATATGATATTTGTTTCACTCATTTATTATTAAGTTGTGGATGAGAACGTTCTTTCTCAGACCGTTATATTTAGGATAGTGATTATTTTTTTTATTTTTTTATTCCCCTGTTATTTCACCCTTCCCTCTCTCCCTGTCTTCCGCTTCTGGTAAAACTATAAAGACTTTAATATTTCTTCCCATGTTTAAATTGCTGGTTACCTACTATAGTTCTTGTGTTGTATTATGGTATTTATTGATCCTAAATAAAGTCTTTTAAACACAAAAAAGGTATGTTTTAACTGACATTTTCACTTAACTATAACATTCCTTTAACCTCAGGTTTTTGTCAGTGATATATGTACTTGTATATATATATATATCTTGTATGTGGGCAGTGCCATATTTCCTCTGAAAAAACGCATTTTGGAACATCAACGAGCTATAAGAAACTATGACTTTACTTACCCAATGGCCAGGCACTTTTATGACCATCATGAGAGTGATCCTGGACTACTGAATTACTTTGCAGTAGATAGAGTGGCCCCGAATATAAGAGGCGGGAATAGGGTGAACAATCTTAGACGCCTCGAGTCCAGGTATATCTTGGACTTACGTACTAAATTCCCGGTGGGCCTAAATAGGGATGAAGAGTTGGAAGTACATTAGGGGTGATTCCACTGTTGCCCCCAGTATATACTTAGAGTAGTCCATGCCTGGTTTACTGAGTAAAATGGACTAAGAACTGTACATAGCCCCCACATGTAATTATTTTGCTGATGACATCTCTCATGTGACAGGATTTATGTATTTATTGATGAAATGAACAGCTTGATTGATGAATTTATTAACATTTTGTAATTAGATATTCGTAAGTATTTATATTTCAGAAAAAACCCTCCCCCTATTATTTTTGATATAGATTTTGATATATTTGAAATATGATGATTTTTTTTATATATATTAATTAATTGGTGGTAGTGGTTTTATCCTTAAGATATTTATGGAATTGAGATAAAGGCGTATGTTTTTATCTCTATAATGCTGTAAGAAACTATGTCCATTTCATCTTGTATAAACATTTTACCTTGTCATCTTTAGATAACAACTAGCCGTGACTGAATAGGGCACAGGCCCAAGAGACTAAATATAGTTCTCAGGTCTAAATACTGTACACTTGAAAGTAAGGTACACAGAAGTGTGTTATACCTATGTATTGCATTGTAATCATAAGGAGAAAAAAAGAAATATAAAAAAAGAAAAAAGGAAAATATGTAAAAAAAACGAAGAAATACTTCAGAAACATTGATGTCCTCTATGTCTATGACACCATGTACCTTTAAAAAAGAAATGGCCGGATGGTTAGTGTATCTTTGTGAAAGGCTGGGACCAGCCGAAACGCGTCAGGGAGCTGATACGTTGTCAATTTAAATAAAGGAGTATTTCTTACCCCCGTCTGGAGTGCCCACTGTGTTCTCGTGCTGCGAGAGGTTGGGGTAGATATATATATACACACACACACAAATCTGTATATATGGATTAGGGTATTAGGAGTACAACAATGAATGGAAGAAAAGGGGGTATGGTGTTTGCCACATTTAAAGAAATAGTTCTCTCTATATATTTAAATATAAAATATACACTTACATAAAACGTTACTATGTAGATGTAGTCCTAATGTAGTGGCTCCCAATGCAGTGGCCATGATGTAATGACTCTCGATGTACTTAACTAAAGTGTAATAGCCTACAACCATTTTAGGCCAAGGTTCAGTATACATAACTTTTCGAGCTATATGCCATTGGCTCTCTCCTGGAATGCCTGTAAATGGTAAGATTTCACTCTTATCTCAGTTCACATGGTATGAACATGGAGAACAATGGGTGAGAAACCATGAGAAGAATGTAGCCTTTGTAGGGGAAATATTTGTGAACACCACCTGGAGTTGTGATGCCCTCTATGCCTTGGCTTTGATATATTGTTGTGGCTAGCTGTTTGAGTGTCCTCAAAAGCAGTAATAGCGATAATGGGCAATCCTGTCTGGAAAGCCTTGCCTGGAAGTCCTTTTAATAGCAACATGCTGTGACATGAAGGGCCCACAATTGAGGCTAGTGAAGGGTTCAGTGTAGAGCTTCCACACATTTGTAATATGGCCAGGGCCTATTCCTTCGTTCACTAGCACACTGAATAGATAACTCAATTTGATGGAATCAAATGTTTTTTTGTTCAATCTAAAAGAAGATTCACCTTCTCCTCGAGAGATGCACTAGCGTTCTCACATTATCCACTGAGTGATAGTCGGGACTGAAGCCTACTTGGTAGGTGAGTTAAGGCAATATTTTGTTCAGTTCGGTGGGCAGTAGTTTTGCCAAGATTATAACATCTACATTCAATATAGGTATAGTGCACAGTTGTAGGTCTTTTCCAGGTTTCTGGGTAAATGAGGTGCCAGCCTATTAAATTCAGGCCAAAGAGTCTCAATTGAAGCAGTGTATTCATAGACCTCACTCATTGCTGGCACAAACATAATCTGTTTTGACGATTCCTGCTGGCAAAGTTGAACTTTCAACAGGCACCCCACCTTCTCATCATGTTCATTTATTCCTTTATGTATGTATTAATGTATTTTTTCTGATTCTTAAGTGATTTGTACTTTGTATACGTTCCCGTGTTCATAATGCCTGCACTATGTTTATAAGAAGGCATATTCTGCCTGAGATGTAAAATATGCCGAGGCATCTATTTATATCTCGCTGTTAGGTTTCAGACTTGAGCTTCCAGTTATACCTGTTTGTCCTTTTTGGTGTGCATTTTTTGCTGTCTTGCCTCATGTCACCTCTGTGCTAATAGAACCGAGCTTTCATTGAGAACCAAGAAGTCATTTTGGTGCCACTGCAGCTGGTGCTTTTCTTCGGGCTCCCTATACTCAAAGGTGTAGATTCTTTACAGTTGGACTGGTGGCACTTTCAGACCTAATGCTAGGTTCATTAGAATCAGAGCATGGTCCAATAGCACCCTCCTCGCCCCCCTAATATCTCACAGGAGGAGTTATCTGGTAACATAGTGATTGATGTCAGGAGAAAAGAAAATCATACGTGTGCTTGTGCCGTGCTCACATGAAAGAAAGGCATTCTCCCTGATATGTGGGTGCACTATCCTTCAGGTAATGCATAGTCTTGAATTACATTTTTAATGAATCCCCCTGTCCCTGTGGAAATCTGGCCTTTCCAACCTATACAACACTGGATTCACACTCATGTTTCAGTCCATTCTCACCACCAGCTTAGACATTCCATATTCGGTTATGATCCTGGTCTGTTTGAGGAAAATGTTTGTCTTGCTGCCGTTTGGCGCATACTCCGAAACCATTGCTGCATTCTTCCCGATGTCTCTATCTTTGCAAAAACAAAGCTCCACATGGGACTTTCCTGGTCCAAACAATACGGAGTGAGAGTGAGTGGTTGAAGAGAATTGCTTTTCTTCTGTTCTTCTAAGTTCTAAAACAGGAAGCACCACCACATCATTCACCAGCGTGATAAGTGTAGTATATTCCAGTGGCAACTCCTCCGCTATGGAGGTGGAGCGTCGCCTCACTGCTTTCTCGCAGTGTGAGAAGCAAAAACATAAAATGGTAATAACCTTTAGTTATTACCATTTTTTTTTTTTGCCGGTGGGCGGGGCTGCTCTGCTTACGGAGCAGGGCAGGGGAGGAGTGGTTTGTCCACTCCTGAGTGCGCAATGACTGTTTGGTCCAAACCAGTCATGCGCACTTTCCCTTTCTCCATGCGGGCTGCGTGGGGAGCATGCCCACCCCTCCAGCCCCTGGCTGAGCTCCGTGTCACGGCACTCAGACCAATCCCAACGCTGCAATGTTGTGATTGGCTTAGGGGTGGGAGCCTGGCTGCCTGCTTCCTGTTCCAACCTGGAATCGGACACAGGTGAGCAGGAGTGAAGATGCGGGACCCGGCGGCGGCAAGGTAAGTGTTATTTATTCTTTTTTTTAATGCAGCCAACACCCCCCGCGTGCCTGCCCCCCCACCCGTGAGCCGTGCCGACCACTGCTTGTATATTCTACACACCCAATCACGTTAGCGCTTGTCAGCTTTGGTGCAGGGCATGTGCAATTCCTGTGGAGTACTATGTCCAGTCATCTCAACGCCATGTAAACAAAGGGACTTATTTACGAGAGGCTTGTGCCGCCGGAGCGTCACTTTTTCTGACGCTCTGGCAGTGCAAGCCTCTCAACCATATCCATGAGGCCATGCAAAGACACTTTGTATGGTTTTGAATGGCCTCATAGATATGGAGTAAGACAAAGCAGCACAAGTCGCTGCGTAGTCGTACTCTGCTCCAGGGAGGCATTCTACGGGCGTTGTGGTGGGTTTTCCCATGCAACACCCATCGGTTTTGACGCTGCCCCAGATTTACTTCATCACATAAACCTGGGGAAGCGCCAACACTCATACCTTCCGAGAGAAGGTGTAACGAGGAGAAATATTTTTTATTTCTCCTTGTTTAGTTCTCTTTCCATGTGTGCTGCATTCTGCAGCACACTTAGAAAGAGGAAAACATCTCTCTGGATTGTTTCCGTGTAGGAAGGTGCCCCTTCCTGCACAAAAGCAATCCTGCCTGCAATGGAGGCACTCTTGCACCACGATGGTGCAAGGGTGCCTACATTGGCGCTAAGCTGCAAAACGCCACCTGTGCAGGCAGAAAGGACAGGAATGCGCTTTATTGCTTGAATACTATGGAGCTTATTTACAAGCCACTTGCACGCAGATGCGTTACTTTTAACATGGGAAAAAGTAACACACCGGTGGCGCAAGGGGCTTCTAAATAAGCCCCTATTCATTCCTGCCCTTTCACTTAAATGAGGCCCCAAGTTTTTCTTGCATTTATATCGTGCATGAAACCATTCATTTTAAGAGACATGACGGCGGCGTCATTCAGATTCTGAGTGTGCCCATTCTCTTAGTCCGAGTGGGTAAGCAATGGAGAATAGGATATAGCATGTAGGCTGTCTCCAATAATGAAAAAACACTAACTCCGAAAGGAACTATATTGCATCATTCAGAGCACTTGGTTGAATTGATCTGGAAGGTATGTGTAAAAACTGCAGACCAAAAAGAGCAATTAATGCAGCCAATTAATAGCAGTACACATGCGTAACAAAGTAAGTTTTTGAGAACACTGAATAAGGAACATTTCATTCATTATTTATGCACAAAGTTGATCAATAATAAAAGGGGTTCAGTTGAAGAGCGCACACATGTATGTCCAGCAATAAATCAATGATGGCGCAAAAACACTCAAGCACCTACAAGTGCTACTCCCGTCTAAGGCAACTAGAGACCATATGTTTTTTCAGCCGTTATCAAGGTGGCACTTGGCTTAATTGGAAGCAAGATGCGGAGTAATTGTCGATGTTTTCATGTCTGTGTTAGTATGAACACGAGACAAAGCTGGGAGCGAACGTTTGTGTTTTCTGAATATACTTAAGCTCTCAAGTGTTACTGGCTTCCCCTTTGTCAGTGCTCCAATGACTAAAAGGAGGAGGTGAGCCAGGTCAGTGGGAAAAATATCCACTAAGAAATTATGGGGCTTATTTATAAGCCCATTGTGCTGCTGGTGCCGGCAGCGCAATGGGCTTCCCCATATTTGCAAAGCCATGTAAAGTCACCCTGCGTGACTTTTCATGACCTTGTAAATGTTTCCCTTTCACGCATAACTCTGCATGAAAGGATCATTCCATGGGTGTTGCAGTGGGTGTTCCCAAGCAACATCCATGGAACTTGACACATTCCCAGATTTACAACATCTAAACATGTAAACCTGGGAATCTGTCAGAATCCTACGTGAGGAGCAACGAGGAGAAATACTTTTATTTCTCCTCGTTTGCCTTTAATGATTGTTTTTGCGCAGAAAGGTATCCCTTCGTGCACAAAAACAATCATCCCCTCAGCGCAGGCACCCTTGCAAAATGACGCAGGGTGTCTGAGCTGGCGCACGACTGCTGTTTGTGCACTGGCACATGTAGATTTATTTTGACGCATAGTAGCACAGCATGCTGAGCTGCCATGCATCAAAATATTGTAAATGAGGCCCTATTAATGTAATGCAAGATAGGAGTTTGGTGGGTCAGAGGAGGAGGGAGAGGAGGGAGAGGATGGAGACAATAAGCTGAGAGTGAAGCCTAAGGGGCACGGAACTGAAGCCTACCAGGCTGTGAAAACGTAATCAAGTCCTAAATGCTAACGTTTTGGGTAAACTCGCTGCATAGGCAGGTTACATTTTCCATCATCCTCAGTTCTGCGGTCACCCATACATGTATATGCGATCATATTGTGTCGACTATCTAACACTATATATGGCAACAACAGGAGAGGGAATATATTAATTTGTCCTAAAACCAAGATGAGCTAGATATATTGGCTAAAGCATATCAATGCTAACTTTCCACAATATAGATTTTGCCTTAGGAAGTGCTAAGAAACAACACCACAACAATAAAGAGAGGACAAAATAAATAAACAAGAAGAGGTGTCCTAAACAAAGTTATGAGTTTATAGTACATAGGATTCTGTAATCCCTGTATAAACACCAGCCTCTAATTTCTTTATAAACGACAACTTGTGACACACCCAGTCACGATTGTAAAGAAAAGTCAGAATTTGACTATTATAGCCTTGGAGCCCGACGTAGAGGAATCTACCAGCCATTAAAGGCCCGCTCCAGTGTTAAAAGCCTGAGTCGAAGGCCAGGGCCTTTAACAAGATAGTGGGCCTTTAATAGCCGGTAGAGCCTGCTATGGTGGGCTCTAAGGCTATTAGAACATGCCGCTCTTAGAGGGCAGAATGTTCTAATTTGTAAAAACAAAGGCCTCTCAGAGCCCCAGGGGGTTTAAATCCCCTCGGGCTCTGAGAGGCCTTTGTTCACAGCAACAGCTGTGAAATGAAAAAATACATTGGAATGTTGCTCTTCGGATTTCTATCAGCCAGTAGAAGCCCGGAACACTCCATTGTCTATAATAGAGCACTCGGCATTCCAATGTTCTAATATAAGTTATTACAGTTGAGTTCTGACTTCACAACGCCTGCTGCCAGAAGCAGCAGCCAAGGTGAAAGGCAGGTCAGGTCACAGAGCATAATTGAAGCAGCTGTTTAAAGCGAGGAAAACTGAATGTCGCTTTTCTTTCTTCTGCTCTATTTTTCTAGCTTACAATGAGAAGCAGAGAGAGCATGTTTATTTTATTGGACTTATTAGATAGTTAGAGAAAGGCTAGAATCTTTCTGCATGTTTCTACACGTTCTGAGCTACAGCTTCTTTTTTTTAACTGACTTGTATTGAACTGTTTCTTATATCTGTTTGCAACAAACAGGTTTTTGATGTGTTTAATTTTGCACTAGAGGTTCTATTTTTATTCTTCATGTTTGCAAACATGCTCTCTCTTTCATATTGTTATGTTTCATATAGGTACCCTAATATAGGCCCGGGTAATATCATACACCTTCACCTACATAATCTCCCTTACACTACACAGTAACGAGTCTTTAGGATTGAACCTTTACATAGTTCTAGTCCTGGGCGCAGAAGGAGGGTTTTCCCTGAACAATAGTGTCCTATAACTCCATCAATGGACTCATACAGTATGAATGAATATTCATGAGGGTTCTTGGAAGCCAGGCAGGGGCTACACCACCTGCATAATATCTACATACAAGGTTCATCGCATACGTCATGCTCAAATCCAACAATGGCTAATACAAGAAACAAGGGACAAAGAAACCCTAGATACTTTTTGTATAAATACAGCACATCTTGCTAGGGTTAGGGAGGAGACCGAGACTTCCAGGCCGACACATTGACCAGAGACGCTGAGGCTCCTGCATGCAGACGCTCCAGCTGACAGTGGTCTAACACATCCCTCGCGGGGTGTCCAACTCGAGACCAGGACGGGGTCCCACACTCTCTCACTTCAGGTAATGGGGTTAGACTAAATCCTAGAGGGATTCTTGGCTTCACACCTACTCCCATGCTAGGTACACTTAGGTACATCTAGATAGGCATCGTAGGAGTACGCACATTTTTATCAGGCATTTTATATTCATGTATGTATTCATGATTATTGCAAGATGGTAGAACTGTACTATCCTTTTATTTTCACTGTACTGCTAATCATATATATCTGCTACTGTCTAACGGTTGTTGCAGCACATCTATTTTACACTAGAAGAACAACTGTGCAATAAATTCTTATTGTAACACGGCCGACTGTTTCTTCTGTGTAACTCTCTGAGACCGAATAAGTGAGCACGAGTGACTGAGCGAAAAGTAGTATATTGTTTCCACGATCCTGGGGGATCAGGATTGTCATGTTCTGAGGTTGCCAGAAACTATTCTCTCCCCGATAAGAGGAGATTCTAGTGGCACTGTGAGCTAGCTAAAACAGAAAGGCTAACATTCTCGGTGGGGGTGCTCAGAGCCAGTCTGCCACCAGTCCTACAGTTTATGTTATCCTAACGCGCAGATCCTCTATGGGTAATATAGGAACTACACGACATGGCGCCCAATGTGGGGCGGGTACTTATTTAACAGTAGAATCTGAGTAGTTCAGTCGTGCTAATTCTCAGAGACCCCTACTCACAAAACGCCAGAGACGTCTGGAGTGGGTGGGCACAAACTCCGCCACAGCTGAGTAGGTGAAAACATCCTATTTATTAGTTGTTGGTTAATCAAGCTTGAAGGGCACAGTGTTCCTAAAATTGTGCAAAACACCTTATCTTAGTTCCCTTGGAAAACTTCTTTGTTACAAAAATGACTGAGGGCGAAAATAACCCAGTAGGGGAACTACACCTCTCAGCCGGAGAAGAAGATTCAAACGCAATACAAATTGCACCAAAATTCAGACGTACGATCACCCTGAAACTATTAGAAAATGGTTTATCAGCTAGGGGTGGCATAGTAGCTTTCGTGATTGAGGCACATGAATCAAACAAAACAGAGGTATTTTATTTGTGGGTTACATTCCCGGAAGCAGATGCGAGAACACAGACATTTCACTACCATACAGAAGGAGATGCACCGATGGAATATGGTCCGTTCGAGGACATAGAGGTTCCACTCACGTACCAGGAACACTTATACTGGTTTAAAGGTGCCCTACCCCACATAAGAAATAGAGTAAGATTAGGCCCGCTCGGAGGAGAGGGGGCAACATGGCCGATATTAGCGGCCTACACACCACATCCTGACATTGACACAATGCCACAGGCAGACTTACTCATACAACACAAAGATTTAATTAAAATCTACAGAAACTTGACACAATTCGTCATGAGGACTTTCACAGTCCAACCTGCAACAGTTGCAACAAATGGTACTCATTCTCATGGTACAGCAACTAAAATTACACCACAAAAATTACACATGGTAATGGGCAAAATGCCCACGAAACGTGAACAAATGCCATTCTGGGTAGCTCAGAAAATAATTCAGCTCGAGGCAGTATTCCCGAATACTACCCCGTATGAAAAACACAGAATGCTTACAATCTGCTTGCCCATGGGGATCACACCACAAATAGAAGATTGTACCACTTGGGGTACAGTCTTTGCTGCCATTTATACCAGAACACATGATATACCATCATTAGCTGTAGTACCATATGTATTAAGACAAATACAAAATGAGTATGGAGCAGAGCCTCCCCTAAACTTAGGGATGAAGTTACTAGGTAACTATGATCAGGTATCAGCCATAATACCAGCTAATATTAAAGGGGAAGCAGCTTCAGTTGCAATCCGCCAACGCCTAAGGGAGTTCAGTCCTATAGATCAACAACACGAACTACCCAAAATAATTGAAACTGCATATGCAGAATTAGGCAGAGACAGTTTAGGTGAGAAATCTTTAAAACCACAACTGATGGGCAGTCCTGAAAAGGACACTTCCAAGCAGACACCAGCTTCTTCTAAAAAGAAGTGGGATAATAAAAAACAACAAAACTTTAAAGGAAACAGATCGGAATCCCGAGGCGGATCTCCTCCACAGGAGCCCTCCGAAAAGAGGTATAACCTCAGAAATAGGGATAACATTAGGAAACCTGACAGGTATCAGGATACTGATACATGTTCCTCTCGTTCCTTTCAGGGTTCATCGAAAAACTACGAGAGGGAAGGACGGTCAGAAAGACAAGAAGAGCGAACAAAGTCCAGAGACAAACAGCACGCTCAAGACTATACTTCCAAAAAAGAAGAAAAGCCAAAATCAAAACCTCAGTTTAAGAAGAAGAAAGTTGCAGGCCTGAAGATCAGACATGCCCAGAATTCTGAGGACAGAGCTTCTGAACGGGGAATGGGCTCAGACGATGCTAGACAGTGCGGCAGAAGTAACAATAGCTCGCCAGAACCCGATGGAATTTCTGGGGACAGCGGACTTGAATGATTACATCATGGTGGAAACACCAGAAACGAGGGTAAGCATCCCACATAAGTTATACAAAATAACACTCCGGATGGAGGGGGACAAGCCCAGGAAAGTTAAAGGTCTCTTTAGGAAGAATCTGTCATCTGGTTATGGCATCCTATTAGCTGAACAAGATTGGCCACCAGCATTCGTTATGGAGTGCCCTAGGGGAGAAATGGTAATTTTTCCAGCCTTCTCCAACCTCGTTCCCATTAATTTAAAACACACATATGCATGGGAGTGGGCAGTTACCCTACCTCCAGCATTGTACAAAAATCATGCCGGATGGGATGAGGATTCAACCCACCACGTGATCCCATTAAAAGTTTCACCAAATGCATAGAGACAATATCCAATAAAGCAAGAAGCTAAAAAACAGGTCAGGGAGATCTTAGATCAACTTGAATATCAAGGGGTCATTGAAACATGTACCTCACCAATGAACAATCCTTTGTTTCCTGTCATGAAACCTGACAATACATATTGTCTAGTTTTAGATTACAGACATTTAAACACTTGCACTAAGACATTTGCAGTTCAAAATGCACACAGTGCCGCATTAATGAATAACATTGTGCGGAAAAAATACAAAACTACATTTGATATCTCAAATGGATTTTTCTGCCTAAATATAGCGCCTGAAAGCAGGTATTTGACCGCATTCTCAGCTTAGGGGTCCCAGCGACAATTTTGTTGTCTCCCCCGAGGGTATAAGAATAGCCCGGGGTTATTTTCAGCAAGAGTAACTGAGTTACTCCAAAATTTTGATGAGGAAGCATTGTCCTATGTGGATGAGTTTTATCTGATGGACGATGACTTAAAGAGGCTCTTGACCAGGGTGAGCACCATAATTATGGGATTCGCCTCTGAGGGCTACAAATTTAATTTTAAAAATTCAAAGATCGCCCACCTCAATGTCCTGTTTTTAGGATATGAGCTTTCAAGTGAAGGGAAAAGTCTGGCAGCCAACTTTTTAGAAAAGTGAGCGCTGCCCCAACCTCCAAAATCATAAAAAAAGTTGCAATCAATACTGGGATTCCTACATTTCGGCAGAACATACATTTTGGATTACGCAGAAAGAGTAAAACCTTTCTACGACTTAATAAAACCTGACTTTTCAGTTAGACAATGGACACAGGAACACACAAACATCCTTCGTTCACTACAAGAAGACATGATAGCTTCAAAACACTTACAGACGCGGGTAAACGTACGCAACTTAGTGATCATTGTGTAATAGCGGGTCAATGCGGGTACACCTACTTAACCTTCAATGAAGGCGAAACAGTACCAATCGCTTACAAATCACACCTGCACGCAAACGCAGAAATGCGTTTCACTTCAACAGAAAAAATCCTGACAGCAGTTCAGACCGCTGTAGCAAGAGAAAGAGCACTGGCTCAGGGAAAGCGCATAATTGTCGTAACACCGGTACCGGCTTTAGAAGCTGTTACAAAGGCTAGCATTCCAAATGCAAAAGCCTTACATCCGAGATGAATACAATGGGCTAATTCTCTTACTGCAACGGATGTTGAATACAGATTTGATCCAAGTCTAAAAACACAAGCATTTCTGCAATACGAACAAGAATACCCTCTGCCGAATGAAATCTTGCCTCTAGATCAGTATGAATATATTATTTACACTGACGGATCTGCTCAACCGGCCATAGGGAGTAAGCAACAATACAGCGCAGCATGTGCTATCGTTAAAGGTCGCATGCGGGATGGAAAGTTCCATCCACGTTGCACCAAAAACGCAATCTCTAGGAGACTGCACGGCTCAGTTGGCAGAGTTAAAAGCGCTGATACTGGCGAATACGGATCACAAATTCCCCACACTGACAGTGTGTGATTTTTTTTACTGTGTGCAATCATACAATGAATATTTACATCATTGGGAACTAAACGGGTTCAAAGATGCAAAAGGTGGCACAATTAAGCATAAAATGCTATGGGAACAGGTAGTTGAGTTGAGAAACGAACTACCATGGGCTCACGTGATTCATACACTGAGTCATCAACGTGATGGCGTTCACGTTGAAGGGAATTCATTGGCTGATGAAGCCGTGAAGGGGGCTGTACGCATGGCTTCCGTAGCTGCAATCACTCGTTCAAAAACGAGGATAGACGGTGAGATTATGGTTGCTGTTATTGCTTCACGCAAAGGCAGCTCAGCAGTTCCAAAGAAATTTCCACTAAAGTACTCCTACAAGTTAGATGCAAACAACATTCCATATGCTCAGATTCCTGGAGTGGGGTACAGAGTAATACCAAATATGGATCGTAGGCAAGGTTTGATTATTGCAGCACACAAGGGTTTGGGCTCTGCGCATACAGGCGTTGCAGCGACTATTTCATTGTTGAAACAGCGCTATTGGTGGCCAGGTCTGACAAAACAAACTAAAGACTACGTCTAGAAATGTGACATCTGCCAGCAGATGAAAGGCTCCACCATAGCACGCCCGGCACAGACACCGTTATTAAAATCAGACAGACCTCTCGCTTGTGTATATCTGGACCACTGCGGCCCTTTACAATCAGATGGGGCTTACAAGTATATCATGGTTGCAGTGGATTCATGCTCAAGATTCCTATTGGTTTGGCCTCAGCGCTCGGCTGACGCTCGAACTGTTATCAAAGATTTGCGAGTCTTTATCGGGACATACGCAGTTGGCACGTTACATTCTGACCATGGCCCGGCATTTAGCTCTCGGGCTTACAAAGAGGCCATGGAAAGTATGGGCGTAGCATTGCGGTACTCCTCTCCGTACCATCCTGAGGGAAATTCGGTTGTGGAAAGGAAAAACCGGGACCTAAAGCAATCTTTAACAGCTAGGGTATTAGGCAAGGGCGGTAGTTGGGTCAATCATATATATGGGGTACCACGAGCTCTCAATAACCAGCCAAGAAGCTCTCTAGGGGGTGTCACTCCTTACGAGGTCCTATTTGGGACAAGAATGTGGGTACCTGATCTTGATTGTGAAGGCACAGTGGCGGATAAGAAACCATTTGATATCCATGATCGTTTGGCTGTTTTACAGGATCTAAATGACAGCCACTGGGGAAGTCAAGGCAGTCACGGCAAGACCTGTCTGGATCCCAAAAGTCGGGGATCTGGTTAGAGAGAAAATAGCGGATAAAAAAGTATTTGGGCCATCCTACAGAAAACCTGTACCGGTCCTAGCAATTCAAGGAACAAGAATTGTACTTCTACCGCCTCTTGCTGGGAAAAAGGAGAAAAGATTTGTCTCAATCGACTTAATCAAACCACACTATATGGCCGATACTGAGCAGTAGGCCTCGTGGACTCCACTGTAGCACACACCCTCCTCTAGCTACAATCCAAGAGGTTCAAACAGAAAGACTCATCACGTTTGAAGAGTCCTCTCAAAGGAATGAAGGACTATGCAACAATGCTATGGAACTCGTTCCCCTTGAACCCGAAGTTCAACTTCAAAATCAAACTCAAAATAACACACAAGTTGCAATAAGACCTAATACAGATGTCTACGTCAACATGCCTCGACGAGAGAAAACTACGATTTCAACAAATCCTGATGCAATTCCAACAATTGATCGAACCGCTTCTGGCTACTTCATGAATTTTGATATGTTTTCCTTGGATCCAAGTGAACCGGAAACGACGCCAGCCCAACAAACACGCAAGCAGCAGATTACGGATTTTCTCAAAAAGACTTACCTGGTATCGCCTTGGGTAGAACTCTGGGTAATTACTGGGATACTGTTCTTTCTTTTCTGGCTAGGCTTAGTTATAACTTTTAGTACGCTTATTAATGGACGATACCTTCTTCAACAACCTGCAGCCGAAACAGTAAATCTGATTCTGAAACCACATCAATCTTCTCATCGTGAACAAAGAGACTTGTCATCAGTGAACATTACAGCAGTTCCTATACCGGATGGTATAGTCTGGGACTAGGTTGATTTCGATATATTCGGTCCTACTGAACTTTTAAAAATTTCTCATGTATTTAAAATTTCATTGAGTGATATCATTACCTCCAGTACATTTTCTGATGATTGGGCCTCTGAAACTGTTAATGATATGTTGTCTGATTTAGAGAGAACTGCCGCATTTCCGAACACTGAAATGTTAGAAGGTACTTCAGACTATGACACTTTGTACTGTTACCAACATTATGGTCATCATTTCTTGCACAAATCTATATCACCTAGAAATGTTTTTGAGTACCACCAGTGGGAACATTGCCCTACACCACCAAAAGATAGTTCGCATACATTTGCACAGAAGTTTTCATATTTTTCAGGGTTTAACACCACTGACCCGACCTCGTATTATTACAAGGTTGCACCGACATCAGCACTGAAAATTATGTTGACAAACACTAAACAAATATACTCTGCTTCCTTTATCACCCAATTGTCTGAACAGGGTTTTGACCTATGGAAGGACACAATAGACTTAAAATCAGTCTGGGGTTCTAGAGACTGGCAAATCCAGGGAACAGAGGTTCTATTTAGAGCGTTCCTCATTCCACAGCAGATGATATTCCTAAATGACACTGTGCAACAGACATCCTGTCTTGGACTAGCCAAGAACAAGGATCTGAACACACCTCGGTTTCCAACACCATCACAGATGGAGGGGTGGCAAAATTCAACTTCACAAGAAGGGGCAACAGTGGATGACATTTTACAGTACAATAGATCAGACCCTAATTGGAAGAAATGGGTGGTTTGGCCTTTAGACACAAACACATGTCAGAAAAGATTCTGGGGTATAACAGAAGGGTTCAGTATCCATAGGCCAGACCCACGCTATGTACAAAGAGAACACCCAGGAGTAGTGACATCCTATAGTGTTGGGAAGTTGTGCCTTGATTGGCTAGGGACCTCAACACTCACAGAAGTGAAACAACACTTATCCTTACTCACACATGACATGGACCTTAGGGATTTTTTGCTAGGTCCCAGGAAATCACGTCAGAAACGTTTCATATATGCTGGCATTTATGCTGCCTACAATGAAAATTGGAAAATATCCCAACAAGAGGCCGCAGAGAGAATACGGGAAATAGACCGTATTAACTTAGAGAAGGCATTAGCAGTAGTGGATAATGGGTTAACAACTTTGACCTCCAGGATCTATTCGTTAGGCAACATTGTATCTTCTGCAATAGACATACTGGAACAAGATTTGGCCATATTACAACACGGGCAATCTCAGATACGTTCTATTATGTTGTTAAGCTGGACGCTGCCATCTTTGCGTGAAGGCTATGTGCCTTGGCATTTTATCAACAGTACATCTCTGTTTTCTGAATACAATCTAACAGATAAACAGGTAGAAATGGCACAAAGGGGAGCAAAATATACAATGTTGCGCATTGAAAAGCTGGATAGATTACCATTTACGGTAGCGGAATCACCATCAACGGAATGGCTAATCCATGGCCCCATAAGTCTACCGGTCACTACTTTTCAGTTTCAATATTGCCTTGAGCAAAGGCAGGCAGGCAAATATGAAAAATTGGGTAAGGAATACATTAAGGAATCTTGGGGGGAATTACCGTACAGATTTCGATGCCGGAGTGGGGATCGAGAAGTGTTTCTAAGCGGTACAAACTGCAAGAACACTTTAAGCGGTTCTCTCATGTGCCAGGATATTTCCCTGCACGGAGCTTGTAATGGTTCAGTAGCGAACTTGTCCTGCCACATGAAAGGGACTCCAGCGGCCGTGATTACTCCGGTATTCAGGCTACTCTCGAATGGGGGTTACTTGATGCTGAACGATCAAGGTTGCTGTGGGATGCTTCCGGGCATTGCCTATCTGGTCACTGTGAACTCCAGGGTTACTTGCTGTATGCAAGTATTGTTTCCCCCAGTAAATACAGTTAAGGAGGCGCCGTTATGGCCTTCGTTGCATGTTTCCTTTATACAGTTTGATACTTTGAGCAGACTGAAAGCCATGCTTTTACAGCAAACCGTACCCTTAACCTCCGCTCGAGAGACCTTTGATCTTCAAATCGCAAGGACCTCGACTGAGATACAGGCACTTATACGTACAAACTGCCCCTTTCATTTCGCAGAAATGGTAGGTTGTATCTTTAAAATGTCTGATCCGAGTGGTATTGTACACCTATTTAAGACCATAGGGTCAGGATTTCTAAGCACCTTTCAGACAATCCTCTGAGTTATTCCAAACTTTATACACTCCATATTGGGAAGCGTTTTTGGAGGTCTTCCGCTGATCCTGCTCTCAATAGCAGTTATCCTGATTGTCATATTTTGCTACGCAATGGACGGCCCAATCACCAACGAGATGGCAAAAGCACTCCTGGAGCGCAAATATCGTGAGCACATGGTACAACATCTGGGCACACCTCGCCTACGGGAACTGAGCGCCTCTTGGTTCCTATCGTTTAGACCAGTCTGGATGGACTGCATCTTACCTGTTCTTCGATGCCTCTTCTGCGGAGAAGAATGCGTGTTGGATCTCTGTCTGACACTTGCATTGGGCACGCCTACGGACTTGAATACGAGGTTGGAACCCGTGAGGTCCCATGCTCGGCAATGTCCCCAGCGTATTCCTATACTGATGGCTGCATTCCTCAAGAACCCGCAGGTACCTTTTACTACAACTGGGTTAAGCATCAGCTCTTCCACTAGCACTCAGGTATCAACTACAGCACCAGCTGCCTCTGCACTAGCTATTGGCAGTTTTGAATATCATCTGTGCTCCATTGACATACTCTGCGAGGTGTTACAGGGACCATCCTCTGCAGCGGCAAGCAACAACGATGTTGCGTCTCCCAGCCAGGACACAATCTATAATTGGCTCATTGTGTGCTGGGAAAGAATTCGGAATTTTTTCTTTTTAAATTTCAAAACTCAACTAAATTTGGAACACTTCCTAAAAATTGACACTTTCGGTGGAAAAGCATGGCCTTCTGACGCTTGTAGTGGTTCGGCATATATAAACAAACTCACCTAGGACTTTGGCTTAAAGTGACATTTCCAATACTAGCTTTCGAAAATAATTTTTTTCTCCCCCCCGATTAGACTGTTTTTAAATGGTTTTAATGACAATATTTTATGAAGCTCACTGTTAGTTTTATGCGCTGCTACCTAGTAAATACAGTAGTTCGCTAGCATTTTTATCATTGTTGACTGTTCGGAAGAGGAGTGGGTGTTATGTTTCATATAGGTACCCTAATATAGGCCCGGGTAATATCATACACCTTCACCTACATTATCTCCCTTACACTACACAGTAACGAGCCTTTAGGATTGAACCTTTACCTAGTTCTAGTCCTGGGCTAGGAAGGAGGGTTTTACCTGAACAATAGTCCTATAACTCCATCAATGGACTCATGAATATTCATGAGGGTTCTTGGAAACCAGGCAGGGGCTACACCACCTGCATAATAATATATGTACAAGGTTCATCCCATACGTCATCCTCAAATCCAACAATGGCTAATACAAGAAACAAGGGACAAAGAAACCCTAGATACTTTTTGTATAAATACAGCACATCTTGCTAGGGTTAGGGAGGAGACCGAGACTTCCAGGCCGACACACTGACCAGAGATGCTGAGTCTCCTGCATGCAGACGCTCCAGCTGACAGTGGTCTAACACATCCCTCGCGGGGTGTCCAACTCGAGACCAGGATGGGGTCCCACACTCTCTCACTTCAGGTAATGGGGTTAGACTACATCCTAGAGGGATTCTTGGCTTCACACCTACTCACATGCTAGGTACACTTAGGTACATCTAGATAGGCATCGTAGGAGTACGCACATTTTTATCAGGCATTTTATATTCATGTATGTATTCATGATTATTGCAAGATGGTAGAACTGTACTATCCTTTTATTTTCACTGTACTGCTAATCATATATATCTGCTACTGTCTAACGGTTGTTGCAGCACATCTATTTTACACTAGAAGAACAACTGTGCAATAAATTCTTATTGTAACACGCCCGAATGTTTCTTCTGTGTAACTCTCTGAGACCGAATAAGTGAGCACGAGTGACTGAGCGAAAAGTAGTATATCGTTTCCACGATCCTGGGGGATCAGGGTTGTCATGCTCTGAGGTTGCCAGAAACTATTCTCTCCCCGATAAGAGGAGATTCTAGTGGCACTGTGAGCTAGCTAAAACAGAAAGGCTAACATTCTTGGTGGGGGTGCTCAGAGCCAGTCTGCCACCAGTCCTACAGTTTATGTTATCCGAACGCGCAGATCCTGTATGGGTAATATAGGAACTACACGACAATATGAAAAAGCTAAGCACCAACATTTTAAGTTGTTTTTGGGAAAGGTGATTGTGTGACCATGTATTATATGGGATAAAGTACCACCTGCATACATGATAAGTATATTGCAAGCCATCCCGGAGTTGCATAACCTTATAAAGGAATTCATTGATGACTTGCAATATCCTTATAATGTATAGCATGGGGTACTTTATCCCTTATATAATTTACAGTTTCAACGATGATCTCAACTTGTTACTTTCTTTGTGCAGCTGTTCTTCCTAGGCTTTTATCCAACAGACCACCACCTCATGACTGATTCTAGACATTCTCCTTTTGTCAGCATATCATCTTTTGGTGCTGTAGTAGTGCTTACGTAATGTGGCAGTATGGGGATGTCCATTTGATGGAATTCCCTATGATAAAGCATGCCACTAATGAGCACTAATGAGGGTTCTTCTACAGCAAAATAGGAGCACCCTTTGGCAGATCAAGGGGCCTATACGGACATAGGAGATAGGCTCTCTCTTATTGGTTATTTTATTTTACACTCAATGGAATAAACCGAAAAGTGATGGGTGGGATGCTTTAATTAATCTCAGTGGCTGGTGTTTACTTGGGACCCCATCCCACTCCCACAATGGCGCCTCAGATAATACCCAGCTATATGCAAATCAGCTTCGAATCTGCTCCAGTAGGAACAGTCCAGCCCAAACTGCCACACCAAGTCCTTCCTGAACCAGAACACAAGCAACCCAAGACCAGTTTCACCTTAGTTGGGGCTCTTCAGTTAAGTGCAACTTGTACCACATACAAGTAAATCCTCAGGGTGGGCCATTTAAGAAATTGAATTGTAACTCTAGTCTCTTGCACATAGAAGTAGGTTTCATGTCACAAAGTACACATATTTATGTCATAAATTATCCTTCTTTCACATACCTATTTCCACCTTCTTGGACTTTGCGCTTCTAGCTAGTTGCTTGAAGGAACCAAGGCTGTATTTGGTTGGAAAGCTATCACCCTGATAGATGCCCAGGACATGGAGGTCTCTCTAGTAATGCGTAGCGGCAGCCAGCAACATAGTAGAGACCCTTGTGCACAAGAAAATTGTCTTTTTCCTATTGAGGTTGTGCAATGACTAAGGGCCTGATTATGAGTCTGGCGGTCCATGGACCGCCAGACTCGCGGTTGCGGTGTTCCGTCTGCCGGATTACGACTCTCTGAGTCGTTCTAGCGGTAGACCGCCGACTGCGCCAGGGAACCACCGTTCCCTGGCGATGCCATGGTGAAGGGGTAATGCAATATGCTAAGCGGGACTGTCGCAGTCCCGACAGGCATATTACGAGTTCCACTCACTGCCAGCCTTTTCATGGCGGTGAGCCTGCCACAAAAAGTCTGGTGGTGGATAAACAAAGTCCCCCCGCCATGGGGATGCATTCATGGGGGCACAACATATGCCCCCCTGTCTGCTTGCACCCCCAGTTCCAGCACGGCATGGACTTCATAGTCCATGCCGCGCTGGAAAATTTTTGCCATTCCCATTGCAGTGCCCTTTTTCAGGGCACATGCCGTGGTAAAGGAAAAAGGGCCGTTCACCTGCACGAGTAATCAGGTCGGCGGTCCTTGCACAGCTTTGGCGCAACTGCGCCAAAGTCGTAATCAGCCCCTTAGATCTTGGATATGGATTAAAACATTGACCAGAATGGAGAGTCAGCACTGATTGGAAAATTCAGATCCATACTCAATGTATTTTGTTCCACTTCTTCAAGTTCAGCGTTCTATTCAGACCTATATACATGATGGTGCATGCAAATCTATTTAATTTTTTATTTCATATGACAATCCATTTTGGCTTTCACTCCTCCTTTCCTGCAAAGCTTCTTCACTTACTCTTTCATATAACATATATTCTATTGTATAATGTTTTCATATGACATTAGCCATGCAAGGTAAATCATAAATGTCTCCCACAGTGTATGTTCTGCTTGGCATTCTCCAGCCTTGATAACATCAGCATTAAATACATTTTCAACAAAAGAGGAATTTGTTGGTATACTGTCAGTCAAAAAATAATGGTTGGACTTATGAATAAAAAATATGTGCAATGGCCATCATTTTGCATTCTGAGACTTTTCTTCAAATAGAACATCCTCTATTACCCTTGTAGCTCTTCCAGAACTTATCAACCTACCGAGTTGCATTAATATCCCAAATACAAGAGGATTATTACTAATACTTAAAATATATTGTCATACTTCTCTCACCATTTAAAATCACACATGTTTGTTTATTTTATCCTTGACTAACCAAGAGAATATATTTTGATAGCTACAGCGCGGCCCTCTGTTTCTGTCAAAGATCACAAGAATTGGTAAAACCAGTGGGCCTGGCTTTAATTTGCCAGCACATGTAAACGACTGCATTTAAAATTCAGTGCTACACATAGATGTGTTATTTATCACATTAAATCCTACCCTATTGGGCCCTATTGAAAGCATAAAAGAGGCAAAGAATGGGAAGGGCCAAACGGCTTGATGATTGAGTGTACTTTTCAGATGTTAAACATTCCCTCGTGCAGTGCAATGGAAACATTTCATGTAAGACGGAATAATACACTAAATAGCCAATAATATGTGGCAGCAGATTAATACTTCTATAGGTGGAGGCAAAACCCACTATGTGTATATTTTAAAGAATGAAAACAACATGACAGCAGCAGTTATGCTGTCATACCAGACCAAAATATCAGAGGGGGCACAAGAGTGAAGGAATAGATGTTTACCATCATGTCTGCATAACAAGAGATGCCCCTACACTGAGCGCCACTTGCCCTTGCCCGTCGCAGGTACTTGGGCCTCCCACAGGAGTGAGGCACCATTTTTATCGGGAGACCTGGGGGAACGCTGGGTGGTAGGTAATTTGTGGCAGCTCGGGGATGCCACAACTTTCCCACACAAAAATGTGTGAAAAAAGTGATTTTTTCAGCTAAATTTCAGGTTTGCAGGGGATTCTGCGTAAGAAAACGTTGGGGTATCCACGCAAGCCATACCTCCCTGGAAACCCCCGGGTGTCTAGTTTTCAGAAATGTGTGGGTTTGGTAGGTTTCCCTAGATGGCCACCGAGCCCCGGGCCAAAAAGTCATAGGACCCCCCTTGCAAAACCAGGTCGTTTTGTGATAGGCAATTTTGATGTCGCCTCAATACGTTTTGGGCCCTTGCCTGTCGCGGGTACTTGGGCCTCCCGTACGAGTGAGGCACCATTTTTATCGGGAGACCTGGGGGAATGCTGGGTGGTAAGAAATGTGTGTCAGTCCTGTGATGCCACAACTTTCCCACACAAAAATGTGTGAAAAAGTGATTTTTTCAGCTAAATTTCAGGTTTGCAGGGGATTCTGGGTAAGAAAACGTTGGGGGATCCACGCAAGCCATACCTCCCTGGAATTCCCGGGTGTCTAGTTTTCAGAAATGTGTGGGTTTGGTAGGTTTCCCTAGGTGGGCGCCGAGCCCCGGGCCAAAAATTCATGGGACCCCCCTTGCAAAACCAGGTCGTTTTGTGATAGGCAATTTTGATGTCGCCTCAATACGTTTTGGGCCCTTGCCTGTCGCGGAGGCACCATTTTTATTGGGAGACCGGGGGGAATGCTGGGTGGTAGGACATTTGTGTCAGCCCTGTGATGCCACAACTTTCCCACACAATGTGTGAAAAATGTGATTTTTTCAGCTAAATTTCAGGTTTGCAGGTGATTCTGGGTAAGAAAACGTTGGGGGATCCACGCAAGCCATTCCTCCCTGGAATCCCCCGGGTGTCTAGTTTTCAGAAATGTATAGGTTTGGTAGATTTCCCTAGGTGGCCGCCGAGCCCGGGCCAAAAGTCATGGGACCCCCCTTGCAAAACCAGGTCGTTTTGTGATAGGCAATTTTGATGTCGCCTCAATACGTTTTGGGCCCTTCCCTGTCGCGGGTACTTGGGCCTCCCACACGAGTGAGGCACCATTTTTATCGGAAGACCTGGGGGAACGCTGGGTGGTAGGAAATTTGTGTCAGCCCCGTGATGCCACAACTTTCCCACACAGAAATGTGTGAAAAAAGTGATTTTTTTCAGCAAAATTTCAGGTTTGCAGGGGATTCTGGGTAAGAAAACGTTGGGGGATCCACGCAAGCCATACCTCCCTGGAATCCCCAGGGTGTCTAGTTTTCAGAAATGTGTGGGTTTGGTAGGTTTCCCTAGGTGGCCGCTGAGCCCCGGGCCAAAAAGTCATGGGACCCCCCTTGCAAAACAAGGTAGTTTTGTGATAGGCAATTTTGATGTCGCCTCAATACGTTTTTGGCCCTTGCCTGTCGCAGGTACTTGGGCCTCCCACACGAGTGAGGCACCATTTTTATCGGGAGACCTGGGGGAACGCTGGGTGGTAGGAAATTTGTGTCAGCCCCGTGATGCCACAACTTTCCCACACAGAAATGTGTGAAAAAAGTGATTTGTTCAGCTAAATTTCAGGTTTGCAGGGGATTCTGGGTAAGAAAACGTTGGGGGATTCACGCAAGCCATACCTCCTTGGAATCCCCCGGGTGTCTACTTTTCAGAAATGTATGGGTTTGATAGGTTTCCCTAGGTGGCCGCCGAGCACGGGGCCAAAACCTCATGGGACCCTACTTGAAAACCAGGTTAGTTTGTGATAGGTAATTTTGATGTCGCCTCACTAGGTTTTGGGCCCTTGCCTGTCGCGGGTCCTTGACCCACCTACGCGAGTGAGGTACCATTTCTATTGGGATAGTTGGAAAAAGGCAGGGAGGGGGGGTAGAAAATTTGTTGTTTCTGTCTGCAGCGTGAAAAATTAGGCACAATAATGCAAGAAAAATGTGACAGACACAATTTGAGGTTTGCAGGACATTGTGGGTAAGATAACTTGTTGGGATCCACAAGAGCGACATCACCATGTACTCCCAAGGGTGTTTAGTTTACGACAATATCTACAGTTGGTAGGTTATTCTTAGATGGAATGTACACCTTGGCAGAGAGACAAAAAGACAAAGATTACTGCACAGCCATCTATTCCTCAAGCACACACACATACTGGTTGGATTTGGCACGAGGGCGAGTGATGGTTCAGTATATAACATTTTATTAACAAGAGATTTCACAAAAATGAAATGCACTGTCAATAATTGAAAGGACAAAAAACTGAACCAGTGACTCGCAGCTCGTGAGCTGTAAAGCCACGTCAAGGCCCCAACCGCTTTACAGGCCATTCACACACCTTTCATACGTGATACACACAAGACCATTCACACCACCAGGCACGAAACCAACACATTACAACATTCACAAAAAGGGACAAGGTACACCCGGCTTGAGAAAGACAGAAAAGACAAATATTTCTGCACAACCACCTATTCCTCAAGCACACAGACATACTGGTTGGATTTGGCACGAGGGTGAGTGATGGTTCAGTATATACAGTTGTATTAACCAGAGATTTCACAAAAATGAAATGCACTGTTAATAATTGAAAGGACGAGAAACTGAACCATTGACACAGCTTGTGAGCTGTAAAGCCACGACAAGGCACCAACCTCTTTACAGGCCATTCATACACCTTTCATACGTGTGACACATACAAAACCATTCACACCACCAGCCGCGGGCCCAGCACATTACAACACTCACACCAGCACCATTCAAGGGCCCATCACTTTCACACGCCCACATTCCTGACACAGCAACCACACCAGCTCACGGATTGCGTGGAGTGGCGTTTGGCTAGCAGTGTGTGTAGTGACCAGCAGCTAGTCACTACTCACACACCGCCAGCCAAGTGCCAGTCCACGTACACCACCAGCCGAGCACCAGTCCACGCACACTGCCAGCCAAGCGCCAGTCCACGCACACCGCCAGCCAAGCGCCAGTCCACGCACATCGCCAGCCAAGCACCAGTCCACGCACACCACCAGCCAAGCGCCAGTCCATGCACACAGCCAGTCAAGCGCCAGTCCACGCACACCACCAGCCAAGCGCCAGTGTACGCACACCACCAGCCAAGCGCCAGTCCAAACACACCGCCAGCCAAGCGCCAGTCCAAACACACCACCAGCCAAGTGCCAGTCTATGCACACCGCCAGCCTAGCGCCAATCCAAACGCACTGCCAGCCAAGCACCAGTCCACGCACACCGCCAGCCAAGCACCAGTCCATGCACACCGCCAGCCAAGCGCCAGTCCACGCACACAGCCAGTCAAGCGCCAGTCCACGCACACTGCCAGTCAAGCGCCAGTCCACGCACACCACCAGCCAAGCACCAGTCCAAACACACCGCCAGCCAAGCGCCAGTCCAAACACACTGCCAGCCAAGCGCCAGTCCACGCACACCACCAGCCAAGCGCTAATCCAAATACACCGCCAGCCAAGCGCCAGTCCACGCACACCGCCAGCCAAGCGCCACTCCACGCACACCGCCATCACATTTAGGATTTTTTATACAAATAAGAAAACACAAACAAATTGCAAATAGATACAAATCTACTAACACAAAATCTGAAACTAAATACACTACACAAATGCCAACCTTGAAACTGGACAAAAAATATTAAACAATAGAGGCCAGGCAGTTCTATTTACCACTCATGGATGCTCCCAAAAATTCTTTTGCGTGTGGTACATTCTAAAACAAGCAGGCACACACAGCCCAGGGTTAGAAGGACACTCGGGGCAGTACATACGAGTCTCCTTCCGCGTACCTCTTCGCCAACAGACTTTACATCTCCTACTGGGAAAGTCTTTTGAGGGTGTGGGAGGAATGTGATCAGGAAAGTGGCGATCTTTCAATTTAGCCACATCCTCCACCACTCCAACTCTAGGAACACTTGCCTGTTCCACTAAAACAAGGCTGCCTATTACAGACTCCTGAAACTTAGCAAAAGTCATCTTTGACTCAGGACAAGAATCCTTGAATACAACAAAACCATTAAAGGTTGCCAAGTGGAAAAGATGGATAGCCAACTTCTTATACCAAATGTAAGCCTTACGAAGAGCAGCGTAAGGTTCCAACCTCTGATCTACTCTGTCAACACCACCCATGTGCCTATTATAGTCTAAAATGCACACAGGTTTGCGCGCTTCAGCAACCTGACCCCAAACAGTCACAGGTGAAGTGCTTTCATCATGGATGGTAGTCAGCATGTAGACATCTCTCCTGTCTGAAAACTTCACAGCTAGAAGTTCCTCGCAACGCACTGCACTGTCCCCGCACAAGCTTTTGACAAACTAGTTCTTTAGGGAAACCTTTACGGTTAGAGCGGATTGTGCCACAAGCAACAGTGTCCACTTTGGCCAATTCCCTGAACAACTGCACACCAGTGTAGAAGTTATCTACATATAAATGGTGACCTTTGTTAAAAAGTCCTCTACCAAGTTCCCACACAATTTTCTCAGTCACTCCAAAAGTGGACGGACAACCAGGGGGGTTAATCCTGGATTCCTTACCGGTGTACACCCTGAAATTAGAGACATATCCAGTCCTACTGTCACACAGCATATACACCTTAATTCCATAGCGTGCCCTCTTACTAGGAATATATTGCCTAAAAACCAAGCGGCCCTTGAACAAGACCAAAGACTCATCCACTGCTATTTCTTTCCCTGGAGCATAGATCTCAGAAAATCGATCTACAAAGTGATCAATGACAGGCCGAATCTTAAAAAGACGGTCACACTCAGGGTGATCTCGTGGCAACGCTAAACCATTATCGACAAAATGCAGCATCCGAAGCAGAAGCAAATACCTGTCACGACTCATGACTGCCGGAAATATAGCCGTTGCCATCAAGGGACTAGTAGACCAATATGAAGACATTGATGGCTTCCTTAGCTAGCCCATCAAAAAAGTTAAACCCAAGAACTTCTTCATCTCTTCCAGATTTGTGGCAGTCCACCGGGTAGCTCTAGAATGGGGCTTGAGGCTGGCACTGTTGTCCCTCAAAAACTGTTCAGCATACAAATTAGTCTGCTCAACAATCTCTGCCAAAAACACATTGTCCATAAACAACTGAAAAAAATTTATCAGCAAAAAGTTTTCTGTATTCACTCTACACCCTGGAACACCAGTAAAGTCTGGCAATGCCAGCTGCACCATGCCTGGGGCAACCCAGAGGTCATCACTTCCAACTGGAAGCCTTGCAGCCCCAGGCTGCAACCCAGATGCCTCTTGCTGCACTATCAGCACATCAATGTCCTCCTCTAAAACAGGCACTTCATCCACACTGAAATGTGTGCCTTTATCACAAAGGTCTATATACTCAAAAACTATACGATTCACTTGCAAGAGACAGCTACACTCACCAGCACCTACTCTGCAGAGAGACAGCAAAAACGATATCCCACTAGAAAGAAAAAAACAAAACCAATTACTCACAAGACAACAAAATACACATCGAGCACAAATGCAAAAAGTTTTTGACACACAAAAACAGAAGCCAAACATACTGCTATTATTACACCATTTGCAAAAAACACATTCATGCAGAGAAATGAAAAACATTTACATTGTACAAAAAAGTCTCTTACCAAACACATGCAACTACACAAACAGCAGAACCACCAGTAACGAAACCGCAACATGGAACAGTCTAAAGAGCAAAAGCCTTGAACTAGAACAAAAAGGGAGAAATAAAGCATTATAATTGCAATTCACAAGAAATAAAACAATTAACATTATAACACGCTATGTCACTACCCATATGGGGGCAGAAAGGCCAAATAAATGGGCAGATCTGCCCCCAGGGGGGCTGAATACACATAAAAAAATATATGTCCCCTGGAAGAGACCCTTGCCCAAGGGGTAGCTTCCAATTTATTTATTTTTAAATCCCTGGCTCTAGTGGGCTTTTCTGCCCCCCCCCCCCTTGGGGCCAGAAACGCCAAAAAATGCAGGCAATCTGTCCCCAGGGGGGGCAGAAAAGTCTTAAAAATTATTTAGGCCCATAAGGAAACGACCCTTGCCCAAGGGGTTGCTTCCATTTAAAATTTAAAACACTCCCTGGTGTCTTCTGGGGGCAGAAAGGCCAAATAAACAAACCGATCTGCCCCCAGGGGGGGCAGAATATACTTTTTAAAATAATATGGCCCCTGGAAGCGACCCTTGCCCAAGGGGTCGCTTCCAATTTAATAAAAACAAATTCCCTGGCTCTAGTGGGCTTTTCTGCCCCCCCTCCCCCCTCCTGAGGCCAGAAATGCCCAAAAAAATTGGGCGATCTGTCCTAAAAGTAATTATCCCCCAAAGGAAGCGACCCTTGCCCAAGGGGTCGCTTCCATTTAAAAATTAAAAGACTCCCTGGTGTCTAGTGGGGTTTTCTGCCTGGGGGCAGAAAGGCCAAATAAAAACGATCTGCCCCCAGGGGGGGCAGAATATACTTTTTAAATAAATATGGGCCCTGGAAGAGACCCTTGCCCAAGGGGTCGCTTCCAATTTAATAAAAAAACAATTCCCTGGCTCTAGTGGGCTTTTCTGCCCCCCCCTGGGGCCAGAAACGGCCAAAAAATCGCCGATCTGTCCCCAGCGGGGGCAGAAAAGTCTTAAAATTAATTTGCCCCCATAGGAAGCGACCCTTGCCCAAGGGGTCACTTCCTTTTCACCAAAAAAGACATCCCTGGTGTCTAGTGGGGCATTCCTGCTGCACGATCGCGACGCTGTGCGTGATCGTGCAGCAGGAATGCCCTGCATTGAGACATCAGGGGAGAGGAAACACTGTTTCCACTCCCCCGATGCCTCAAGGCATGTGGATCTGGCCCCCCCGCCCCACCAGAGCACAAACACTCACCCTCCTCCTTGGGACGCCTGGAAGCAAATGGCTTCCAGGCGTCCCAGCGCTTCCTGATGACGTCGGCGCACGCTGTGCGCGCTGATGTCACAGGATCGCCGAGGGGGGGTCGGGGTGGCAGCGGAAGCTCTTCTGCTGCCATCCCCCTTTGTGGCACGATGTTGGGCTGCCCATGGGGGGAGCGCCAGCGCTTCCCCCATGGGTGGGTGCCATGACGGAGCGGTTCTGTCATGAGCACAGCCCAACCGATGCTCATGATGGAACCGCTCCGTCATGAGCATCGAAGGGGTTAATTGTCTATCACTGTTGTCTGCTCTTGATTTAATGGTTTTCCTTCCTATTCTTGTGTTTTCCTACCAAGAAGCATTTTGCTCTCACAGTCTTCTGACAAAGCCTGGGCGTAGTTCGCGAAGTTGCGCTACGCGAAGCGGTAAAATATCTCCGCCGCGCTACGCGGAGCTACGCGAGCAGCGTAGTGCGATAGGAAAATGCTGTTCGCTGTGATTGCACAGTGCCGGATGCTTGTCCGCACTGTGCAATCATTGCAAATGGCATCATGCACAGTGCAAGTGGTCGTTTTCTGCCGCTCGAGTAGATTTTTACTCGAGCGGCAGCTTTCTTAACGCGAACGGGCAGTTTCTCATTGCGAGCGGTCACGAGCATACGCGACCACTCGCAATGAGAAACCTGACCCCCCCGCGTTGAGAAATCTCGCCGGGAGGTTTATTTTCCACGCTCGCGCTCGCCAACTTGATGTTGCCGATCGTGAACGAGGAAAAATCTCGCCGGGATGTTGATTTTGCTCGCTCGCGGTCGCCAACTTGACGTTGAGGAACGCGAGCGAGCAAAAATGTCCGCTATGCGTAGCGGATTTTCTCTGCACTCCGCGAGATCCGCTTAACGCGCAGTGCAGAAAACTCTGCAAACTCCGCAAGCGGAGCGTAGTTCACCGCCCAGGGTTACTTCTGACTGATGTGTGGCATGCTTCGGCCACATACAGTTTTAGCTTTTTTGCCAGCCTCATGTATTCAAGAAAAACTTACCTAAAATACAAATACATATAAATATACTTAAAGGGCTTTTGATCAGCGTCTTCATTCATTGGCCTGCAGAAGTGTTATTCACATGATCCTTCTGCGCACCACAGCTTACAGCATGCGACAATGGGCCAGCCCACTTCAACCACTGGATGTCTTGCCCTGTGAGTGACAACATTTTTCTTGATTACATGTGCACAGCTTCATGAAAATGAGTGCACTTCCCTGATTGGGCTGGAGTGCGCCTACTGGTGTGCCATTCTTTAATTTTTAGTACTTTTTTGTGAGTATTGACCTTGTTTGACCTCAGAAACTCAAAAGTCATACTAGGCAGGAATTGAATCTGGCAAAAAAGACATGCATGCACACAAATACGCACACAGACTTTACCTAAAGAAGACACCTAGCATTAGTACATAAAATTTCACATATAGCTTAGCATGTATGTTGTGTTCTGATTAAATCTGTGTTATGTTTAGGGTAAGGGCTCGTAGACGGTTTGGCTCGTGACACCTCCATCCAGCATCACGACGCAGACATTCGGATGATGTGCGGTGGTGAGGTGACAGTTGGAGATGCCAGCATGCTGGAGGAGTCGGTGAGCGGCTGCCCGCATTGCATTACTCTTACTTGAAATAAACCTTTTACCTTCACTGGAGAGCCTGCTGTGGGAATATTACTCCCTGTAATATTGGCAATGGTTTGGAAACACAGACTACGCATGCGGCGGACATCCACAGAAACAGTGACGGCACACGGAAGCAGTGACAGCACGACAGAAGTTGCAGGTCACATGTCTGGTTGTATTACGGGTAGCAGTGGAAGATAGTGGTGGGCGGTGCTAATTCCCCTTCAAGTATGACATATAATGTGCAAGCAATTTATGTTTTTCAATTCATTTCTACTTGTCAAAGGGCATTTACGAGTGCAGCAGTTTGCCACTCTATATTTCCAGCCTGTTATCTGCAAATGTGTGGGCTCTGGATATTCTATGGTGATAGGCACACCATAGCTATATTAACTATCTTACAGTTCTATGGCCTTTTTGTACAAGCTATTGTGGAACTCTCTGCTGGAAAATTATTTTCTGTAACACCTCAGAGTTTATTTCACAGATCCGATGCAGTCCATTAACCCTCCCCCACTATTTTTACAATTCCCAGGAGAGCCCACCGTTCCCTGTAAGAGTGGTTTTGAGCGTTTAACGCATTTCTGGGGGCAATTGATGGGTTTAAGTTTGAGCCTGAGAGGAGATAATGGATGCTAGAACATTCACTGGGTATGGAAAGTCAAGAGATTTTCGTACATTTACCAGTTTACACACCTGAGCATGGTGAAGAACTAGATAAGTACAAAGATGCTGTTAAAAGATTAGAAAAGCATTTTTCCAAACCACCAAACTTAGTTGTGAGGAGTCACACATTGTTTTCTAGGGAGCACCCGGCCACTGAATTCATTGATGTGTATGTTGCTTCCTTACATTTACTGGCGGCTAAGTGCGAATTTGGAAACTTTATAGATCAATTAACTAGGGACCAACTGGTTACCAGATGTTTTAGTAAGAAAATCCAAGAAAGGATACTCACGTGCAAAACCCCACTATTAGACGTAGCAGGATTCAAAGGATTCAGCTAAGGCACTTAACAAAGCTGATGACACTGTTTTGTTGGTCACGGGTACCAAACCTCCTATGAATAAGACAGTGGATAAACCAAAAGTGGTGGAAAGGAAAAGACCATCAACCTCTGGCAGTATATGTTATCATTGTGGATCCAAGTTCCATATAGTTTCTTTCAAACAGTGCAATTGATACCTCTGTGCAGTGGCAGCTGGCAGGGAATGGGGCAGGGAGCCAAAATATTTAAAAACAAAACACTTGCCTCCTCACGCCGCAGCCGCCTCCGTCTCTCCTCCCTCGTTGCTGAAGAGCCCGGAAGCACACAGGCTCCGCTGAGCCAATCGCAATGCTGCAATGCAGTGTTGTGATTGGTCTGAGCGCCGTGGTTTGGCGCTCAGACTGGGACAGGGAGCCTGTGCATGTTCCCTACCCAGGCTGTAAGAAAGCCTGGGTGGGGAACTTGCAAAGTGCACAGGACTGTTTGGCCGGCCCGAGACGGCCGGCCAAGCAGTCCTGTGCACTTAGTATGCCCAGTCCACTCCTCCTCCCTGAGCCACCAGCCCCGCCCTAACCCAGCCCCGCAGAAACGAAAAATAAAATGATAACTTTGTTATGATCATTTTATTTTTCCCTTTTCCACTGCTCTGAGAGCAGTGGGGTGACGCTCCTCTGCCTTAGCGGAGAAGCCGCCCCTGCCTCTGTGTGTTGTCAGGCAAAAACATATTGATATTAGTCACAAAGGTCATTGAGGTATGACAATGACCAAAAAGAGGTTGAGGGAAACTTTCTGGTGGCCCAGGATGGACAAGGATGTGGAGGACAGGATTCGTAAGTGTTCTAATTGTTTGAAAAATGACAAAGAGTTGAAGTGTGTCACCCCACCAATTGGTATTCCTGATGTTCTTTGGAAGGTGTGGGAGAGGGAGAGTATAGATTTCCTTGAACCCTTTCAAATCCTTCCATCTGCTCAGAGATTTGCTATTGTTGTTGATCGATCATTTATCTAAATGACTTGAAGTCAAGTTTATTAGTGTACCTAACACTAGGAATGCGATCATTTTTCTCACGGATGTTTTTGCAAGGGAAGGATTTCCTTCAGAACTGTTATCTGACATTGGGGGTGCAGTTCGTTTCGTTAGGGATGGAAGAATTTTTAGAAGGAGCTGGAATCAAACCCAACAGGTGTATTCTTTACCATCGTTTTTTCCTTTCTGTGCCCCCTTGCTGCCCCTGATTGTGATCGTTTTTTCCTTTCTGTGCCCCCTTGCTGCCCCTGATTGTGATCGTTTTTTCCTTTCTGTGCCCCCTTGCTGCCCCTGATTGTGATCGTTTTTCCTTTCTGTGCCCCCTTGCTGCCCCTGATTGTGCTCGTTTTTTCCTTTCTGTGCCCCCTTGCTGCCCCTGATTGTGCTCGTTTTTTCCTTCCTGTGCCCCCTTGCTGCCCCTGATTGTGCTCGCTTTTTCCTTTCTGTGCCCCCTTGCTGCCCCTGATTGTGCTCGTTTTTCCTTTCTGTGCCCCCTTGCTGCCCCTGATTGTGCTCGTTTTTTCCTTTCTGTGCCCCCTTGCTGCCCCTGATTGTGATCGTTTTTTTCCTTTCTGTGCCCCCTTGCTGCCCCTGATTGTGATCGTTTTTCCTTTCTGTGCCCCCTTGCTGCCCCTGATTGTGATCGTTTTTCCTTTCTGTGCCCCCTTGCTGCCCCTGATTGTGATCGTTTTTCCTTTCTGTGCCTGTTTCCCGCCGCTGCGCCCTGCGGCCCCGCCCCTCACTGCCCATTCGCTGCCCCATTCCCTGCTCCTCCCTCCCACCTCCCCATTTATGGCAGCCGCTGTGCGGCCGCGCCACTGGCGCGCCGAAGGCGCGCCTAAGGCGAGCCCGTCTGCGCCCGTCCGCGCCGTGGCCGCGCCCAGCGCCATACCCCCTGGTCCGGGCATCCCCCGCGCCCGCCACATCAACAGACGCCGATACGACGCCAGCACCCTCCACGCACTCAACCCCGGAAAAGATCACGCCTGCTACCAGGCCACCCCGAAGCGCACACAAGGGCCCTTCACCTGCCGGAACTGCAGCTTCGCCAGCACCCGCCCCGTCAAACCACCGCCCAGGAAAGAACCCAACTACCTCAGATGCATCCTCCTCAACACCCGCTCCGCCCGCAAACACGCCATCGAACTCTGGGACCTTCTCGACTCAACCTCCCCAGACGTCGCATTCCTGACGGAGACCTGGCTGAATCCCGCTTCAGCCCCCGACATCGCCATTGCCATCCCGGACGGATACAAGATCACCCGCAGGGACCGCACCAACGGAGTCGGAGGAGGCATCGCCATCCTCCACAGGAACACCCTCAGAGTCTCAACCAACACCGACGACACCCTCAGCACCGCCGAACACATGCACTTCCAGATCCACACCGATCCCAACACCACCCTCAGAGGAACCCTCATCTACAGACCCCCGGACCCCGACCACAGTTCAGCGATTCCATCGCTGACTTCGTCAGCACACACGCCATCGCCTCCACGGACTACATCCTCCTCGGGTACCTGAACTTCCACCTCGAGAACAACAAGGACACCAACTCCACCACCCTGATCGACAACCTCGCCACCCTCGGACTCAGACAGCTCGTGACTACACCCACCCACGCCGCCGGCCACACGCTAGACTCCATCTTTTCCGCAAGCCCACACGTCTCCTTCAACCACACCTCCGAACCCCACTGGACTGACCACCACTGCATCCACTTCACCTACAGGAAGCCCACCACGCACCACCGCACCGAACAAATGCCTCGCCGCTGCTGGAGCAGAGTCACGGAAGACCAGCTAACCACAACCCTCGCCCTGAGCCCACCCGCCGAACCCTCCGACCCCGACACCGCCGCCCGCAACCTCAGACAGTGGATCGACGACTGCGCCAACACCCTCGCCCCGCTCAAGAATCCGCCCAACAGCCACACCAGCAAGAAAGCCACCTGGTTCACCGAAGACCTCCAGGCCTCCAAACGAACATGCCGAAAACTGGAGAAGATCTGGCTCCACGAACGGACAGCGGACAGCTACGCCGCCCACAAGAGCGCCACCCGCAATCACCATCACCTCATCAGATCCGCCAAAAGGGCCTCACTCAAAGACCGCCTAGACAACAACGCACACAACAGCAAAGAGCTCTTCAACATCGTGAAGGAACTCTCCAACCCCAGCTCCAACACCAACGACATCCAGCCGTCGCAAGACCTGTGCGACTCACTGGCCACCTCCTTCCAACGCAAAATCGCAGACATCCACGACAGCTTCAACACCACGACCGCCCCGGCAACCACCGAGACCACTGCCCCCACAACCACCAACCGCCTGCTCTCCTGGACCAACATCAACGACGAGGACACCAGCGAGATCATGAAAACCATCCACTCCGGTTCACCGCTAGACCCGTGCCCTCACCACATCTTCAACAAAGCCAGTACAGCCATCGCGCCCCATCTCCGGAAAATAATCAACATCTCCTTCGAGACAGCAACCTTCCCGGAAAGCTGGAAGCACGCCGAGATCACCGCCTTACTCAAGAAACCCAAGGCAGACCCCAAGGACCTCAAGAACTTCCGACCCATCTCTCTGCTCCCGTTCCCCGCGAAGGTCACCGAGAAAATCGTCAACAAACAACTGACCCGCTACCTCGAGGAGAACAACATCCTGGACCCTTCCCAGTCCGGCTTCCGCAGCAACCACAGCACCGAAACCGCCCTCATCGCCGCCACCGATGACATCAGGACCCTGCTAGACAATGGAGAAACAGCAGCCCTCATCCTCCTGGACCTATCAGCCGCCTTCGACACGATCTGCCACCACACACTACGAACACGCCTTCACGACGCCGGGATCCAAGAGAAGGCCCTGGACTGGACCACATCCTTCCTTTCCGGCAGAACACAAAGCATCCGCCTCGCCCCCTTCTGATCCAAGGCCACCAAGATCATCTGCGGCGTACCCCAAGGCTCCTCCCTCAGCCCAACGCTGTTCAACATCTACATGGCACCCTCGCCCACGTCGCCCGACAGCACAACCTCAACATCATCTCCTACGCCGACGACACCCAGCTGATCCTCTCCCTCACCAACGACCCTCACACCGCCAAAGCCCACCTCCACGAAGGAATGAAGGCCGTCGCCGAATGGATGAGGACCAGCCGCCTGAAGCTGAACTCGGACAAGACGGAGGTCCTCATCCTTGGTTCCAACCCTTCAGCCTGGGACGACTCCTGGTGGCCAACATCACTGGGAACAGCCCCGCCACCCACCGACCACGTACGCAACCTAGGGGTCATCCTCGACCCCACCCTCTCCATGACTAAGCAGGTCAACGCCGTTTCCTCATCCTGCTTCAACATCCTCCGAATGCTCCGCAGGATCTTCAAGTGGATCCCCACCGAAACAAGAAAAACAGTCACCCAGGCCCTCGTCAACAGCAGGCTGGACTACGGAAACGCCCTCTACGCAGGAACGACGGCTAAGCTCCTGAGACGGCTGCAACGCATCCAGAACGCCTCTGCACGTCTTATCCTCGACATCCCCCGACGCAGCCACATCACACCCCACCTGAGAGACCTGCACTGGCTCCCTGTCAACAAGAGGATAACCTTCAAGCTCCTCACCCACGCACATAAAGCACTCCACAACTCCGGACCAGCCTACCTCAACAGACGACTCAGCTTCTACACCCCCACCCGCCAGCTCCGCTCCACCAGCCTCGCCCTCGCCACAGTCCCCCGCATCCGGAGAACGACCACCGGCGGCAGATCCTTCTCCCACCTCGCCGCCAAGACCTGGAACACCCTCCCCACCAACCTCCGACAGACCCAAGACCTACTGGCCTTCAGAAGACTCCTCAAGACCTGGCTCTTCGATCAGTAGCAGCACCACCCCCCTCTTCCCCCAGCGCCTTGAGACCCTCGCGGGTATGTAGTGCGATTTATAAGTGACATGATTGATTGATTGATTGATTGATTGATCCTCAAGGGAATGGTCAAGTTGAAAGGACTAACAGGATGATTTCTGATTGTGTGAGAGTACAAGATGATCAATCATCCTACTTCATCTGCATCTGAGAAACGAGTCTGCACGGTTCCAGAAAGATTCAAGGACTATGTGATGACTTAACATGCTTTTTCCTTGCATTCCTCAATGTTTTCTTTTGTTGCAATATTACATTGTTCCATTGTTCTATTGTATGTTATTGCTTTCTTTTTGGGGGTAAGGTCTTTTGTCTTCAATTTTTGTGCATTGGGAAAAGGGGGAGGTGTGTTATGTTCTGATCAACTCTGTGTTGTGTTTAGGGTAAGGGCTCACGGACGGTCTGGCTCGTGACACCTCCACCCTGCGCCACAACTCCTGCATTCGGATGATGTGCGATGGTGAGGTGAAGGTTGGAGGGGCCGGCGAGCCGGAGGCGTCGGTGAGCAGCTGCCCACATTGCATTGCTCTTACTTGAAATAAACCTTTTACCTTCACCGAAGAGCCTGCTGTGTGAATATTACTCCCTGTAATAATGTATTACATATGAAAATGATTGAGCCGAGCTGCATACGCAGTGCTACTATCAATTTATAGTTACAGTCACAGGCAATAAATACTATGCAATTGAAGGCTGCCTCCTTCATCTATTCATTAGATAAAACTTGCCCAACATCAGTGGGGCAGAGGCAACTTCATTGCACTTATACTAATGAAGTTATATTCTTTCCTTTCCAGGTGACATTTGGGCCAGATCTTATTAATTAAATCTTCCCAGCAAAGCACCAACACTAAAGTCATTTATCATTCAGAGCTGTAAACGCTTCAAATAGAACTGCTTCACTGCCTTTTAATTTTTTTCCAAAGTGCTAACTCCAAAGTTGTCCAACAAGATCACTTAGGATTTGAAACTTGTGGATGCATTGCTTTGAACCAAAGAATGAAGAGCCCTATCTCTATGATTATTTCTTTTTCAAGAGGATTCTCTATATACGCCTTAAAGCAGTGCTTTTGTTGAAGACGATGGCCCATGAATGTGTGTAAAAGAAGTATCCTGTGTGTCTACATTCAACTTAGATGTGCAAATGGCTTTCTTAATCAAGTAAATATTGCTTCATGTTTACAATGTGACACTGTCACATGATTATTTTTAAGTTCAAATTTTTTCTGCATTTGTTTAGTTGCCCTACCATTCCAGAGCTTTATTTTGTAACCTATCATGCAGTCTATTTCTTAAGGTGCTGCCTGGAGAACTTTAACTTTATATTTTGCAGTCTAATAATGAAATAGGAAGAGTAGTATGGTGGCAGACAACTATGAATGTGAACATTAAGGTGTATGGAAATTGTTATTTACGATAAGAGGTCACCACAATAAAACCTTGTGGCAGTATGAAATGCAAAGATCAGCACACTTTTGGCTGATGCTTACAAACCGCAATGTAGAATTACCATTGATAACTATGGAAATATATACATATGGGTCACACCCCATTTCTAAGAGTTATGACCACTACTTGAATCCTATTTTAAGAATGTGGCTGCCATGTTTAGGAAGCAGCATGGTTTTTTCTTTTTTTTAATCCTTTTTTGGTTTCGCCTGCACAGCGTTTGCACTGTGCTTGTGAAATAGTTTGAATTAAATATATTTTAAAAGGGGCTTACATCCTGCCCCCTTGATTTCATTGCTTTTCATTGGTTCCTGTGCTTGCCACTTACTTTTCCTCCATTTCTATTGGATGTAGCACACTGTTTCCTCATGTATTTCCTCTCTTGTGCTTCTCTTATCAGTTTCCTGTCGCTGAAGTACCGTTTCCCTCTGCTTTTGGGGCACTTTTTAAAATGCTTTCCCTGCACAGCGCTTGCGCTGTGCTTGTTGTTTAATCTCATGGTTTCCTTGCACAGCGTTTGCACTGTGCTTGTTTACCTAATCCCTCCATTGCCATTGATACTCTTGGCTGGTTCCCGCAATAACACACCTTTCATGACTTTCTGCAACTACATACCCAGCATTACCCTTATATTTTGCTTGTTTACCTAATCCCGCCATTGCTACTCTTGGCCGGTTCATGCAATAATGAGCCCGGCATTACTTTCTCGTCTTTCTCGTTCCCGCACTTAGGTGCCTTGCATTACCCTTTCAATTGTTGCGGGTGTACTGCCATTAGTTACCCACTAACAGGTGGAGACCACTTCACCCTGCTCTGTATATGACAATAGTGGGGTTAGATCTTTGTTTTAATCAACCTATTCCAGGGTCGAACATGTCCCTGGACTACATAGCCCAATCTCCCCCTATCAATCCTCCCCCTCTCTTTACACTGCTTGTTGGCAGTGTACAAATGATGTCACCGGCTTCACTTCTGTACTCTCGGCGGGCATGCCATTGTGGTTGTCTGCAGTGACTTTGAAGGTACGTGGAGTGGGCGGTATACATTTTTTCTTCCTATGTGCCCTAGAATGCCATTGTTTATAGTAGACTGATGCTTATTAAATGTAGGCGAGTAGTAACCCTTTGAAGATTCTGAGTCTGGACTTAAATGCTGGAGATCATGGATGGGCTTTACTTTAATGTGCCCTGTAGTGCCAATTCATTTCAGATTTCGGCTTTTAACTGCAAGCGGCGTATAATCTCTTTCTTTCTTTTTTTTTAAATTGAGTCCTGACACAATTATTTGAGGTCGTGGGCTGGTTCTACGCCCCGTTTCCCCTGCATGCTGTAGTATATTGACTTTTACAGCACCCATTGCAGATGAATGTGAGTGGCCGTATTTATCGGCGTTCACACTTGGCTTTTCAGGTATCACATTTGCTGGTCATATCTGTAACACATTGTCAGTCTGGTTGGTACTACCTGGCAACTCTTTTTCCTGCTGTATGCTTCCTCTAGTACACATGGCTGTATTTGTGGGTGATAGTTCCCGCCGTGTTTGCTTGAACAGCCACACACTAATCGGCTCTTAGACCCATTTATCCCATACCAGTACTGAGTCAATTGGTTAGGCACACTTGGCAAGCCATGCTACATTGGACTGTGTTAGAATGACTGTTTTCTGTCCACATTCTCTATTTTCAAACATACACATTAGTGGATTGATATTGTATATATTTTTACTTTACTCCGTGTTCTGAGACTCCACTCTTGGAGCTTACAAGTAGGAGATAGCGTTCTAAGTACTCCTTTGAATGATTGCATTGTTCTTTCTCCCCTTTTTGTTTGTTCTTTCTTTTATTACATAACACAGTTCTTCGGCAAAGGCGACCTTACTAGGCTCGGGAGTCCATTGCATCTCGTCATTACGGGTAAAACAACCTACAATTTTTGCATATAAGTTTGTTTCTTTGATGATGGGCACTAGACGCACTGTACCAATACACTAGGAATCACAATTGTGTCGTAGTGTCTTAGTGTGATGTTAATTCAATGCTTCTTATCTGTATTTTGTTCTGTATTTTGTAGAACGTCGGTGGAATCTGTGATCAGTTGGACCGTCCCATTCCCATTTGTGCTTACCTTTTGAGAAGTCAGTAATATCGTTTTTACTTTTTGATGCAGAGTGACTTTCTTCTTCCAGTCCGCATGAATGCCTTGGTACCCTGTGTGGGTCACTGATGGTCAGAAACATGTTGATCACAGATAGGGGGTATATTATTTCCAAATCCCCTGTCCTCGCTTGCTTTTAACCCTATCTCGAAAGGGCCCCAGCATAAAGTTAATTCTGCCCTTCTGGAGTTAGTTTTATCTCCATCCCTCACTCCTAATCGACATCTGCTCATCATGTGAAAATCTGTGAAAAACACCTCTGCACCTCCCTATACGGCAGTTGTAGCCCACACCAGGTACCTTTCGGTCCTGGTGTGAGGAGGTAACCCAATGATAAAGCATGTCACCCTTGGGCGAGTGATGGTTCTTAAAGAAGCGCTCTTACGCCACTGCACTCTACTCTACACCACTGCACTCTACGCTCCTGTACACCGCACAGCTCTGCTCTGCACCACTACAGTCTACGCCACTGCACTCTACACCAATGCATTCAATGCCACTCTACTCTGCAACACTGCACTGTACACTACTGACCTCTATGCCACTCTACTCTACACTACTGCATGCTATGCCAATGCATTCTAGGCCCCTATTCCACATCAGTCCACTCTATGCCACTACACTCCACAGCACTCCACTCTACCCCACTGCATTCTATGCCACTCTACTCTGCGCCACTCTGCTCCACGCCACTCTGCTTTGTGCCACTCTGCTCTTTGCCACTCTGCTCTTTGCCACTGCACTCTTCACCTCGGTGCTCCACTATGCAACACTTTGCTGATATGCAACACTCTAATCTACACCACTTCTTTCTATGATGCTGCATTGCGCGCCGCTGAATTCTATGCCTCTGCACTCTACACCACTGTATTGGCAGCAGGCCCAAAAGTTGTCAGAACTCATCTAAACACGTAACATTGCTATTACATCAATTAATTCTATTATTTCCTTCTTTCTTTTCATTTTTCAAAATTTTGCAATTACTTACCTACACTATTTTTTTTTTTCCCCATTGTTTAAATATCTTTATTGGTATTTTCTGATTTTTACATGACTATCATCACGATTTTGTACAAAAATATTTAGATGTTTATAACAGAAATACAAATCACATATACAGAATAGCATTACCCGTTACAGCAGCATATAATCAACTCTGACGTGCCATTCTCCATTACAGATATTTATATCTTACAAGAGCATATGTTCTAGCGTCTCTGCATGCCATTGCCCACAGTTTTGCTACATCATGATTAGTAAATTGGTGTCATTGCTATCCACAGCGTGCTCATAACCCATCCTACCTAAGCAGTTATGACAGGATCTTGTGTGTGTATACCATATACATACAAATCTTTGCCATTCGGGCCTGATCATCAATTTACTGCGTAATAGGAAAAAAGGAATTGTATGATGATAGAACGCAAATAGTAGTCACTAGTGAGTACCAATAAGTCCCATTTTCTAAGATATACAAATCAAACTGAAACTTAGAACATAAGAAGAAAATCTGCCATCTATATAATACAAACAATATCAAGTTTGCACGACTGGGTACGAAGGTGCATTATCGGTTCATTTCCACATAACCATGTATCTAATGGATAGTTGAAGTAGTGCATATAACAAGGCATGATAGCTTGCCAGCAAAGAGGGCCTTTGTGCCTGAGGACGGATGGGGGTGTGAGCGGCTATCTATTGCGGACCAGGGGGCACGATATTTTGCTATTCTGTGTGTACTGAGGCGTGTCTACTCCACTTGGCTGAGAAATGGGGGGTTAGTGGATTTATCACTGATTAACTGTTGGGGCAGTATCAACTGCTATTGGGTTGCCGGTCTGTAAGGCAGTGAGCAATGCATCATTACTTACCCACACTATACCACTAGTAACAGCACAATATATTGTCTTTTTGTACATAAACAAGTCATAACACTTTAGCAGACTTTCTGTAAATTACAACTACTCAGCAAGCTACAACTTACAACAAAAAACAGCTTATTATTAACCACATAGGCGAAACATAATTCATTTACCAATGCTTGTTATTTCTGTTCCTTATGCTTGCCTAAAAAAATAAATAGAAACAAAAGCCATCACAGCTTACAAATCGTTGCTTGCAAAAGCCAGACCTATTGGATTTGCCAATTGTTTTTTATTCTGTGTCTATTTATTGTGATTTTGAAAACACACGCTGTACTAAACATGAAAATAAGCTGGTTCATTCTCTCATCATTACATGGTCCCATTCTGCTAGCTCAATGCTTGTAATAGTTCAGAAAACTTGATCTTTTTATGATTTGAAGGTCTAGTTATTATAGCTGAAGCTGTTGCTTCTTGTCCTGCTTCCCAGAAAATTGACCCAAACCTAGACTATTTTTCACATTATGTAAAGTTCCTGAGCTTCTTTCAGTATTGTGTTATGTTGCCACATAAATGACCAATTGCCAATGGCGTAATCAGGCTTGCGTCAGAGAAAGGACAGAACCTTCTGTACTTTTGTAGGTGTCTCGGTCAAAAAACCCAGGACAGTTACGGAGTAGATTGTAAATAGGGTTGGTGATATTGGCAGAGAATCTAAACTAGAGTAATACAGGGCGTTTTTAAAGCAGCCTAACTGGTCAGGGTCTTTCCTATATCCTTGAGCATATGTACTAGCCCAGAATGCACTAGAGAAACACCCCGGGCCAATTTACGAAGAATTCACGCAGTGCAGCGCAGCAAGTCACATTGCTGTGCTGCATTGCGTGACAGGAAAAGGGCAGGAATGCGCCATATTAAAAGGCAATACAGCGCACCCCTGACATTTCCTCTCCGGTGGCGCCCTTTTGGCAGCCTAGTGCCAATGCAGGCATCCTCGTATCATAGTGCAAGGGTGCCTGCATTGCACATACAATTGTTTTTGTACCGGAAGGGGCACCTCCTTGCACAAAAACAATCCTGAGAGGCATATTCCTCTTTCTATGTGTGCTCCAGAATGCAGCACACATAGAAAGAGGAAGTAACAAGGATAAATAAAGATATTTCTCCTCATTACACCTGTCCTGCGAAGGTCTACCAGTTCTGATAAATCTGGAAATGCATGAAAAACCATGGAAGTTGCATGGGAACACCCACGCAACGGCCATAGAACGCCTTCGCCACACAGAGTCACGCAAAGTGGCCCTGCGTGGCTTCATAAATCTTTCTTAAAGTTTGTGTTGTGCATGTATCATGTTGTGTGGGGCACACGTGAAGCAAAACATCTCGTAAATAGGCCCCCTTTTGCCTAGTTTGTCTCAAAATAATACTTTAAAAGAATTAATTTGGAAGAAACAAGTAGCTTCAGGGTATTACCACAAATTAACTTAAGTTAGCAAGCAGATTTGAAGTACTTCATTATTGAAGTAGGATAAGTTAAAGCGAAAGTTCCACACAAAAGTGTATGACTTTCAGTCAAATGAAATGTAACGAAAATATACTTTTCAAATACATGACCAATCTCGCTGCTATGGACCTCTTTTAAGAACTTTTGCACGTTATGGCTATTTCCTCTACCATAAAACACTTTAATATTGAGTGCTACCTCTAGGTCTTTTACCTTACCTCAATACTGCTGATATTATCTTTCTAAGCTCTTAGGCATTTCTAAATATGGTGCTATCTGTACTATGGTGATCTTTGCTGCTTTGGTCTTACTACCTCACTTTTAATTACCTCAGAGCTCATAGCCATTTTTAGTAATGGGTACTCCTGTGTCTGCTGCTAATCTTAGTCCTTTTTAGTGTATGAATTGGAATATGATAATACTGTTTTAAATGTTTTTCTTAAGGCATTTTAATTCCTTTTTTGCCCCTGTGTTACTAAGATGTTGCTTTCTTATTCATGCCTCATGTATTGCCTTTGTTTAGAGAATTCACTCTGACATTGTAAATGTTTTTATTTATCATACAATAAAAAATTGTTGACTGACTGAACTACATTCTTCATGCAAAAATATTTGAATGGCTTCATCCATGCCTGCGGTTGTGTGTCTATAAGGTGGACTAGTTCTAAATCTCATTTGAGTGGGACAAATCTCAAGGAATGCTGTGCTCAGTCAATAAGGGAAATAGCTAGCCTTATTCCTGTGACTCTGCTATTGGTATTGACTATGACCAACAGCATAGTTTTATAACTGCAGGCCAAAACTAAAAAACTACAAACATCGGTGGACTGATATATATGTTAAAATAGAGACGTAACACTAGAAGAATGAATGACTCTGGAATGTCATTAGAAACTATGTGGTTGATTCACGAAAGCATTTATGATTACAGCAAACAGTACTACAGAAATACTCTTACAAAGACACCTGCATACCTATGTAATTTGGAAGAAACATCTAACTCCCTATTAGTAAAAGTGCAAAGAGGCACATGTTTTTATATTTGTATTAATGGTACATGAATATTCCCTGAATATTTTGTTCCCATTTTAGATGACTTGAGGCCAAATCACAAAAACATCTAAGAGAGTGTAAGAGATTACTACAGGAGTACTACTTTATTACTCTAAAATGGCTTTGTAAATGGCATCCCCCTACCTGCAGTTGATGCAGTCCTCTTGGCAAGGACACCAGTGGCGCTCCAAAAGCTAATAGAGGAGTGTGAATGTGTCCAAATACTTTGTTTTAATTGCAGGAACGCGTCCAAAGAAACCTTTTAACTTCCATATAGGGGAGAGAAGGATAGAAGTGGTAGACACTTTCACTTATTTGGGGGTATTATTCGACAAGAATTATCCTGGAAAAATATGGTACTAAGCAGAAAGAGCCTCTTGGAAAATGGCATTATGGCCCTTGCAAAGCTCTAAAAAAAACTGGGATCCAAACCGATCCCAGAAATGCTAAATATCTACTGTGCGAAAGCAAGGGCAAACACAATTTATGGGGCAGCAATATGGGGCACACTAGATTTAAGGCCACTTCAGTGTGTGGAGGATGACTTTTGTAAGAACATCCTGTCGCTACCTCGATCTTGTGCAAACTATTCTGCACACAAGGAGTTGGACTTACCATATCTTGAGAATGAAATTAGATTAGCCCCTCTAATATTATGCTATCAATATGGAAAAGAGAGTTTGTACCGCTAAATCAGGCAATCCTGAGGGGCTGTTTAAAACTGGATCATGCCAGAGGATTCTGTGGATAAATATGTGAAGGATGCTTTCTCTGCATTGGGACTTTGTGCTTTATTTGCTACTCTGAGCTTATGTGCTAATTTCCCTAAACCAAACTAAAAAATATCTTTTTAGCAAAAGCCGTGGGGACAGATGGGTAAGGAATAAAACAAAACCTACCGTACTTGCCTATAGCTTGCTCCCGCCAGTCATAGACATACGAAAATCGTATTTGTCATTTGTACAGAACCCTCACCAAGGGTACATATTGATTAGATTTCGTTTGAATTATATCCATCTAATGTTTAGTTTCCCGGCTAATATTTACTCGGTGAATGACCTACCGCCATGTCCCTTTGACAGAAGAGCAGCACAATCAACTTTACATATTTTATTCTTCTTTACATTTTATGGTCCTAAAAAGAAAGCCTTTTTAGTCCCTATGCTTCGCAAACACAAATTTGTCCAACATAGACCTGCACTGCACTTTATTCAACAGCTGTAAGATCCCTTTGTATGTTATGCGTTGCATAATTTTTATGGGCGGTGGCAAAGAGCAGAGGTTTTTCGCCTTAGATCAGTAGCGGCTCCTCGAGGGAGTGCTGCGGGGCGGTGGGGCGGGGGGTAGTAAACTCCGGAATACGGACGAACGGAGTTGAGTAACTAAATAAATAAATAAAACTAATTACATTGCGCGATGCATCGCCGATTTGGCGTTGCAGCGCGCGCAATGTAATTCGTTTTATTTATTTATTTAGTTACTCAACTCCGTTCGTCCGTATTCCGGAGTTTACTACACCCCGCCCCGCCCGCCCCCACCGCCCCGCAGCACTCCTCGAGGAGCCGCTACTGCCTTAGATGTTTTAATACTTGTGTTACTTTGGTTGTCATTTCAAACATGTGAATGTAAAATTAACTTCTTTTAAAATGATGTATGTTTTTAGAGGGATTTTAATGAAATAACATTTTAATTCATGACTGTTTGTACTTTTATGCATTGAAATAATGCGAAATAAAGTAAAAGTAAAGTAAAAGGCTTTGTAAATAAGCCCTATAAATGTTATCCTTATGGAATAATGGCATTCAAGGACAGGGTTTATGTTTCTGCATATACTTTTGAACAGTACACCGAGATTAATGTAAGAAAATGCTGTTAATTACTGATTGATGATTATTATGTACCAATAACATTCATCCTACTCGCTATGCCGAGCCATTTGAAGAAGATATGTAATGGTTTTGCAAAACTTTCTATACATCAGCTACGAGCATGGAAAGAGTCGACTTAACCCAGCATTCACGAAGACAACTTTTCGTTTTTATACTTTGACTATAAAAAATAGGCCGTGGAGTGTTATCAGACTTGGCAGTGCCATATATTTACAAAACATGACTGCTTGTGTTTAGAATTTTGGGTCAGCAAAGGTTTGTTTGCTTTTTGAAATGTCTGCATTGACATAATGATTATAGAAACAAGTGGATTGTTTCTGTAGGAGTATTACAGCAGCATTCTTTTTTTACAAAAATACCACAGTTAAGAAGCTAAATTTCAAAGCATTTCAGTACTATAGCTCTAGAGTAGAAAAACCTGTTAGTGGAAATGATGCACATGCTATTAGCAATGTCAACACATTGTCAGTTGTTGATAAAAAATAGTTTCGTTTTCAGATATTTTGTTCTGATTATGTACATTTAAAACCTGTTCCATGCAAATGTCATTAGACATCTGCGTAGGAGTTGCTAAGGATGGGTTAGTCCCTTGAATCCTTTACCCTGGCGAGAAAAGCATGGGAAAGCCTCCGAAATTCTACCAGAAATATATTGCCTGATGAACCTTCAAAGTTTGTATTTGCCAGTGGTTTTCAAGGTGAAAATGCCTTACTGCAGGTGGGGAAATAGGCCCAATAGCATGGTATAAGAATCACGAGATGGTAACTGACAAATCAAAATGTAAATTTTCGACAGTTTGGTGAGCTGAAACCGGGGATTTTTTTGAAGACATAGACAGCAATATATTTCTGACCTCTTTTACTGCTCCCACTCACAGCAGCAACAAAAAGGAATTTGGGACTTTTTCAACATTCTAAAAACAATTAAGCCAGAACTTGCAGCTATCTCCCTTCTTAACTTTCTTGTGAACAAACTGCACTCCAATTTGAATGAATACCATCAAGTTGATATACTCAGAATACCTGTTTTCCACCCTTTCCATGTATTTTCCTCCAGATCCATTCTTCAGCTTTTCTCCTACACTAAAAGCCAAAATACAAATTATTGTAGGGTGGGAAACTGAAGGGAGAGATAAATTGCCCTTCATGTCTTTAACAAAATGCTAATTTTCTGAAAGCCAAGCTGTGGAAAATCTACATTTCATAGCAAGTCAGTTAGGCAAACATTATGCAAGTTCAACGCCTTGCCACCGAACATTACGTAGCACTCACTACAGGTTTAAAGACGAAACATCTAAACATGGAATCCCTCAACAAATCTGCAGAACGCAGAATGTCCTGCAGTCCATTACATTATAATGATGACTTTATAACCTGATGCAATCATAACCAAATGGGCCCCCAAAATATTCCAACAAGAAGTCCTATCTCTCGGATCACTTCCTTTACCCACCCTGCTAAACTTGCGGTAGATACAGCCTTAGGGGATGGCTCGTAATCTTTGGCACAACAAACCACACACAATTTCTCACTGTTTTGACACATGGTGAAGAAAATCCTCGCTGATAATGTTTTGGTGGTTCTAGCCAAATAAAAGTGAACATCCTCAGGACTGAAAACCCTGCTCGAAACATGAGGAGCCTTATTGGCCAAAGCCCTACTATAACACACCAAACAGAATAACACTGTAACCTTCATAGTCAATGATCACACTGTCAGAATCTCATTTGTCCAGCAGTTTTCCAGAAGAGAAAGAAAACTACTCACATCCCAAAGAGAATTATGGGGCATATTATCAACGTGATTATCGCCGCTTTAGCTGGACTTTTTCCCCGCTAAAGCGGCGATAATTCAATCGCCCTATTAGTAAGCTGTCGCTAACTGCTGTTAGCGACAGCTTCTAGGTGATAGCGACCGGGTTGGGTGCCGCTTTGCATGCCAGCGATATTTATCGCTAATGGCATGCAAAGTAGGCGTTCCCAACCTAAAAGCGACTGGAAACAGTCGCTAAGGTCGCTATCGCCTATTAGCGAGGCAGGGGAGGTGATTAACGAACCAGCGCTAAACACGTTTAGCGCTTGTTTGTTAATGCCTGGTCCAGACCTGACTTAGCCATGTAATCCAATGGGAGGTGGATTACATGGCTAAATCCCCCTCGCCCTATCACCAAGCTAACACTGGTCACAGTGCGAATATCGCTTGTTTTCAAGCGATATTCACACTGTTCTCCAGGGTTTCTATCGTTTTGGAGATAAGCGTTGCTGATAGCACGCTATCTCCGCGATAGAAACCTGCGATAGCCGGCGATAATTATCCTAGCGCTAACTGCGCTTAGCGATAATTATCGCCGGTTATTGCTAATAGGCCCCTCTATCTGTCAACTCTCCTATTCCTCAACAGTCTCCTAACCAACACATCCTGATCTACTGATAACATGTTAATCTGCTCATATCTTGCAGGAATAGCTGATCTATACAAATTATTGGTTCTGTATGATAACCCATTCTCAAACAACTCAGATAAATAATTGACTACTTCCACTACCCCAGACAAACCAACATCAAAATCCCTCACTACACACCAGTGAAACCATTTCTGCCATGCCAGTCAATAAGCCTTCATAGTTCCTGGTGCCCAGGATACCAAAATTAATTCTGAAGTGATTCTTAAAAGGTCTTGCACTTCCCAACCCTCCTGAAATTCCCCGCGCTACCAGAGCCAGATGACCTACACTCATAATTTTGTGAATCTCTGAAACCAAGGAAGAAGTAATGGACAATCCACTGACATTCACATCATTTCTGGGAACCAAGATTGAGACCTCCAAAATTAAGTTACAACAACCATAGTCTTCTTCCACCTTTGACCCATCAGTGTTGCTCTAATTATCACTGCAAACTGGGAAAATGGATGATAAGTCCTTAGTCCCCTCCAATTTTGGAGAAATGCAACCACACCTGTAGCTTCCAGATCCGGTTGCCAACCGAAACATTTCTCCTCGAATCATTTAGACTGTTTGCAAACACATCAACCTCAAAAGGACCCCACAAATCTATAATCATCTTAAACACAGTTGTGTCTAACCTCGGTCACTTATAGCCTGATTATTTTCCGCATTGCTTTTCAACCCTGGCATATGTTTTATGAAAATTGACACACCTTTCTGCAGACAATAATCTCAAACATTTTGGCCAAATCATCTAGACCCTTTAAATGGGGGCCCGCAACCTGGTTATGTATCTCACCACTGAGAAATTGTCCTTCCAAAACATCATGCAAGAATTCACTCTCCTCCCTCGAAAGCACTTGATGGTGAGTGCTCTCATCGGTAGCTCCAAGCAGTCAATGTATAACATTTTGCTGGGATCTTCCCGAAACAAGCTCTGGCATTCCACATTTGAACATTTCTTAACCACACTGACAATGTTTCTCTCACGTCTTCAGGCAAACCAATCTTTTGTGAATAACTTACACCTCTCAGCAAATGCATTGCCTTCAACCCCTGCCAGTCTCGATAATGTAACAGACATGCAATAATTGCTGGAATAGTTGGCTGTTGAAAATTGGGTTACTGATTGGGGGGGGCAGTGAACCTGACTCATGCAGCAACCACAATTCTCTGTTAGGGTGAAGTCACAAGCAAACCCCAAATTAACCTGTGCTCAACCCTCTGAAAGATTGGCACAGAACAGTGCTTAAAATTTGAGCCGGGGCTTTCCGGTGCTAAGCACCGGCACTTAATTGGTTTCCAGTGCTCGGCACCGGCACCTAATTGTCAACACCATACATGGAACAGTCTACCACATGGTGGCGCTGCTCATCTAATTTAGAGATGAGCAGAACAACGGTTGTTTAGGAATACAATATACAGTAAAATTGCTAATACCTGCCTCCCCAGCCATTCCTGTAGCTTGGGGACCTGGAATAATCTGAACTGTTGCATTTACATGCGAGAGAGATGGTTAGTCGTTGTTTTGACAGCGATGACAAAGGCGATGGCTGGTGCATGCTGCAGTGGCCTCCTGGTCAGAGCCCTGGCACTTAATATTTTGCAAATTAAGCACTGGCACAGAGTGAACATACAACAAATGAAAAATCCCACACCAAATTAGAATAAATAGAGTACAATTTAATAAGTAATTTAAGTCAAAACAAAACAACAAAAATCCTATCAGTGTAACTGGAGAAATGTAGTTTTAAATCGCCAACTGTGGCTATCTGGTCGCACCGGACCGAGACAAAGTCACAAGTTAAGGCTGACCGCGATGGAGCGTGGGCCAGCTACAGGGACCCAGTAAGGCCCGCTGAACAACATACCTTAAATCCTGGTTGCGGAGCAATGCGAAGTCCTTACATTGAGTTGCGTTGGCCTGCATCGAGAACCCATCTATGTGAAGGTTGTCAGGCGAGGTTCTGCGCAAGATGCGTTGTGCAGCAAAGTCAGTTACCCATGATGGGAGCTTGAGATATGAGGTCCTGCGTCATCATCGAGGAAAAAGCTGGGGCTTGTGAAGACTTGCATAGCGATGTGTCGACACTGAGGTTGGGGTACATTACACTGGGCCAGTACTGGTGAAGGGGCTGGGGCTTGTGAGGACTTCTGTTGAGACACACTGTGCTGTATTGAGCTGGGCCGTTTGTCGGCATTGAGATGCATCATGTTGGGTCCGCTGTTGGAGCCACTGAGGCGATGCACAGTCCTGCATTAGGGCTGAGGGGTGCTAGGCCACCTGTCGGCGTTGAGATGCATCATGCTGGATCAAGCTTGAAGAGCTGTCGAGGCGATGAAGAGTCCTGCGTCAAAGACGCATGGTGCAGAGAAGCCTGTTGTGTCCTTGTGGCTTGAGAACAGGAGGTCAGTCGATTAACTCTTGGAGATATGGCAGGGTGAGTTCAGCAGGGCAGCTCACAACAGAAGAGTACTGGTGCAGCAACAACAGTCTTCGGGCAGCAGAGCAGTTCTTGGGCAGCAAAGCAGGTCAGCAAGGCAGACTTCACAGCTGGGCAGTCCTTCTTCCTGGCAGAGTATACAGTTCCAGAAGTGATCTGAAAAGTTAGGGTCTGAGGTCAGATAGTGATACCTGGTGCCCACTTGGAAGTAGAAGAAACGTTTAAGAGGTTTCCACCCCCCAGAGATGCTTGGAATTTCCTGTCTCCCTGCCCTGGCCCCAGATTGTCTACGGTCACAATAGACTGGTGTCAAACCCCTTTAAGAGTGTGCTCAGGCAGAGCCTTTGTGATGTGCAAGTGCGATAAGTGACAGCCCCTCTCCCTTATTAACTCTGAGTGGCCCATCCTGTCAACACCTATCTTTCTTTTGTCTCGCTGTTTGGGAGCTATACACAAAGACCAATTGCCAGCCACACCTAGTTATGTTGCCAAGGTACAGGCTGCAGGCACTAAATGGTTGGGATAGTAAAAGACTAGCTTTCTAAGAGTGGCATTTTCAGAATTGTGATTAATAATCTGACTTGACCATTAAAGAGGGCTTTTAATTATAATTCCATAGACACCAAACTTGACCTGCTTGCCTGCTCCCAATTGAAATTTATCACTTATTCAATGTAATAAGGTATCCAAATGTTATCCTATAGGAGAGGTAGGCGTTACAGTAGTGAAAAACGAATTTGGGAGTTTTTCACTACCAGGACATGTAAAACTTAAAAGTGCATGTCCAACTTTTTAAATACACTACACCCTGTCCTCTGGGCAGGTCTGTATATAAGAACAATAGGTTCTGCTGAGGTGAAAACCATAACTTTTATATGTTTGTTTTTTGTCATTAACACTGGAGTAAATATTTTATTTTCATTTAATTTTTTATTTATTGAGTATATTTAATTTATTGAGTATATTGAAATATATCTCTCAATTCCTTTATACAAATAAATAACTACAAACACACATGAGTCTGGTTTCATGTTTCTTTTGTATATGCAATCTTGTTAAATCAAAATTACATGAAACATACAAAGAAAGGCTGCTTCTAAAGTGACATGAAAAAAGTGCTGGTGCAATGCAATTGGTGAAGTCAAGTGACTTAATAATGATAAAAACAGAATGATCTCTCAAGATTTGTTATGGCAAATTCAGTTCTTTTGGCACAAAGCCCATCTTCCACAGGAAATCTCAAAAGTCCTGACTATGCAGGTTTGTATTTTCCACTTATTGCCAGACTTGAAATTTAATTTGGGCAGCATATGTCATTTGTTAATGTTTCAACCCTTATTTGTTGTGTTTAATAAAAAACACCAATGCAGGTCTTCATCAGGACTAAAATCTAATGCAGCCTGTGTAATAGAATACAATATTGTATTAGACCGCATGTGTGGATAGAACTTATGCTTACATCTGGAAAATTTTACATTGATCATGACTCATCTAGAGTCAAATAGAAATGTATTGGGTCCTGGTAATCTCCTGGATCTTGGATGCACAATCAAGTTTCTAGTTATGAGGAAGCCCTCCTCGATGGGTAACTCCTACATGGAAACATTCATTAGTCAATGACTCAGTTAGGTAAAATTGGGAAATTCATCACCAATAGGTATACAGCCGACTAACCTCCCAAAATGGGATGAGGCCAGGGAACTGAGAGCTGTGTGAAAGCGCCAGAATTCTATGCTCAATAGGTCACCAGGGAGTGGTCAATGCGCTCATCTCAGATTCCATACTGCAGCGGGAATTGAATCCTAGAAATATGTACATATGTATATTTGACTTCATTAGTGCCCCTTCTAAAATGAACGTAGGCCATCTAAAGTAGAGGGATAACCACAAATCTTACCCCTACTGGAAGAGGCCGACCAAAGCGTCTGCTAAATCTCCACCCACTCAGCGATAGTGAGGCTCGGCAGAAAGAGTCTCGCTAGATAACAGAGACGCTTACCAGTGTTCGGTCCACCAAGATGGCAGGTCTGGAAAGCAGTCTATGCCCCGCTCAATTATCCCGATTGCATAGAATCCTAGGCATACAAAGTATTTGCTTTCAAATTGATGAGTCCTTCTCTGACTGAGGAAAGCGCAACACTATATTCATGTAGAGATGTAGCGCATGATTAGGGCATAATGATTGAAGCATGCGGTGTTAGACAACAATCATTGCAAAAGGCAAGATGGCCACCGGACAAGAGCTCCTCCACTGAGCTCCTGGGTTAGGGATCACCAAATCGGTCGATATCCCTGCATAACCCTGCCATCCATCGCCCTGCTGCCCTTAACCATCACCACATAGCATTAGTGCCCCACTGCACCGACGACCGTACACGGACCCCTCTCACCTCACTTGGGACCATCGGCCATTGAAACTGATGAGCTGGCCGCTGGTGAGTCTGTCGGATGCCTTGCTTCTGCTGTCTGACGGAGCCCCCACCGAGCGCTGCTCCGAGAATCCAGCTGACATCAGCGGAAGACTTGAAATTCATCTGACATCAGCGGAAGGCTTGAAATTCGTCTCCGACGTGGGCGGCTGGTTCGCTGACCATTGAGGATTGTCCTGGAACGGAGGCATGGTGAGGCCCCCTCGCTGCAGGCCACTCACCACCCAGGGCACCCGCACCTGTTAACCGCCAGGAACTGGCAGGCTAGCGCAGAATCCCAAGGCAAGACAACAGGTGGCGCTGCATCACCTAGCTCGAGCCGAGCCCCTGGGTAGCTATCGCCGCCTCGGCCTTCGGCCCTGTTGTGGGTTCCCGTATCGGGAACGATCGCGCTCCTCCCACCAGAGGCTCCTTAAAAGACGCTGTGCTGCAACAACAGCTGAGACCATCAGGGCGAGACAATTTAGGCAATTTAGGCATCGGCCCTGCTGAGAAGAGACCCTCATACCGGGAGCGGCAGTGTGCAACAGAAACAGCAAAAATAACGATCAGCATCTGCCTAGTGAGAGTGAAATGCACGGCGGATGCAGGGATCACAGATGTAGAGAAACCCCTCTCTGTCTAGAATGCAGGAGATAGTTGAATAGCAATTTGTATAGATGTGCAGGACAGTTGTATAGCAAATGTATTGCCCCAGCCATTTTGTAAACAGGGCTGCACCTTCATATTGTGCTACTCCCTACAAAAATGGCAGCAAATGGCAATGGAAAGAGGACTGCGCCATGAAAACCAACGAGGGACTACAGCAGCAATCTGAGCCAGGCTCGACAAGGTGGCGGCCATCTTGGAACGGCTATGACCATATACAGTCGTCAATGAAAACTTGTTTGGATTTGCAATAAGTACAGGGAATTACTTTCATCCATACGCCCTAGCAAGTCTATAGTCTTCAATGAAAGACTTGTTGGATCTGCAATAAGTACAGGGAGTTATTTTTATTTTATTTTATTTTATTCCATACGGCCTAGCCAATTCTCTACATATATTACCTATGAAGGTACTATCCAAATGGTCACGGACATAAGGAAATCGAGGATAGTAAAGACACCAGCAGAGGACTAAAGGATACATCAAAGTGGGTGTCACTACTACTCCAGGACCACCCCGGAGTGTTGTATAACCCTATCGTTAATTATGGCCGGAATCAATTTAAATTCAGCAGCCAGTAACTCCTACACCATAATGTACCCACCTAACCTATCTAAGAACGCAGCCAAAAAATTCAAACACAATTTAATTAGAAAAAACCCAGATACGCTGATCTCTGACCCTTCATTCAATCTAAAAAATGGCACTATTGTAAATGACTTGATATTTTTCACCAGAAAAACTGCTAAATGGCACACTGCCATGACGAAGATGCTTAACATAAAAAATATAAGTAATATCCCACATGGTACTAAACTATCGATCGTCCCTTCACTAAGATTAAGAGCTGAACTATGCATAACTATATACAAGAACGGTATTGTGCTTATACAAGCAGCCAACAACAAATTGAAACAGTTTGACAACTATTTTGCAACCTTAAAAGACTGTGTAGATAACACAAGTTCCCAACAACACCTGATCACACAAGCAGTCACCCAATATACCACCAACGCAACCACCATAGACATCATAATATCAGAAGAACCCCAACAGCCACAACCTACAACTATGTCAAGAGACACCCTTGACATTAACTACACAGATCTAGGAGAAGAATCACTACAATACGCTAATATCGTCCCTACACCACTACATCAGGAAAGGTCCGTACCTCTCCCCCAGGATATGATTACTCCCACACATAGGCCACTCAGTGGGAACCCCTATCCAGCAATAAAGGGTAGGGAGGCTAACCCTCCTCCCAAACCCCTCACTACGACAGTACCAATAGCATCTGCTTACTTACGAAACTCTCGGATCCACCTAGCGCGAACAAAAGATCACAGGACAAATGGAGCTCATCGCATATCATACACAGGAGAGGCTCAAACACTCTACCTAATGAGAAAAAAGAAACATTGAAAAAGGCACTGATCTGAATCTCCAGGACACAAGCAAAATACGAAATAGGCAGGTGCTCACTTCTAGTATATCTCCTCCTACACAAAGGGAAATCGAAACTCTTAAAATACAAGCAAACAATATGTCGCAGACATTCTAAATGCACTACAAGTTATGAAGGAAATATTAGAAATCACAGTAAGGACTCACTCCAAATTCGAGCTCATTCAAGAATCAGTGCATGATCTTCAAGGAAAGAGTAAATGGATAGCCATGCCATTATCAAATAGACATAATCGGCCATACAAAAATCTTAAATATCTATCGGAGGAGGAAACCCATGCCCTACTCCTCTCCTATGAGCCTACATCCATCAGTAAAGGTGAGGAAATTAGATCAGTCCCGATCGATGCAAATAGAACTTCCTTGCCTAATAACAGAAAACTCAATCTTAACAACCTAAAACAAGTCCAGTTAACCACCAGTGTTCAAAAGATGAACTCGGGTAACTCAGGGAAACCACTTCTTTGCCTACTGCTCAACTGCCGTTCTGCAGTAAAACATGCCTCTGACATTGCTGCCCTTATCATTAGTCAGGAAGTAGACGGGACAATCTTAACAGAAACATGGCTCACTGAGTCTTCTTCCCCATACATGGATCTACTGGTGCCTCCACAGTATAACATTGTGAGACTAGACAGACTAAATAAGACAGGAGGTGGTATAGCTTGCATACATCGCTCTGATCTTTCAGTAAGCCAACTACAATCCGACCCTCTTGAATCCTGTGAATACCTCGGTCTCGCTATAAAAACTGTAGATAATCAAAGATGCAATTTGCATGCACTCTACCATTCACCAGGCAATAATGCACCCTTCATAGACCAGCTAATGGAGATCATCACAGCTAACTCTAACATTCACACTGATTATATATTCCTAGGTGACTTTAATTTACACTGGGACGATAATAATGACAAACAGGTCAACATACTCAAAGACTTCTTAGTGGACCTAAACCTTACACAAGCCTGCACACTGCCAACACACTCGAAAGGGTCAACTTTAGACTGGGTGATCTCTAGAGTTAAGACTACTACAATTCACTCAATTGTTCCTTGCGATTGTTCAGATCACCATGCCATAACCTTCTATATATCTACCATAAAAAGAATAAGACCACGCAACCTGTCAAACTTAAACAATGGATTCGGGACACCAAAGACCCTAATATTGAGCAATTAGTAGCACAATGTGAGAAGGAGCTTAATCCGCCCAACAATTGATGAACGTTAGCGAACTCACAGATCACTACAACGCATCAATGACGAATATAATCAATTCCACCATGCCGCTAAGACTGAAAAGAATTACAGAGAAAGATAAAAATCCCTGGTTTAATGGGTCACTAAATGAAGAAAGGCGGAGACTGAGACTAGCAGAAAAAAAATGGAGACAGCACCCATCTTCCCCCCAGCTAAAAACTCTCAGGAAAACTAGAAACGACTACAACAAAAGCATTCTCAGATCCAAAAGGATTTTTTTAGATATGAGCTGGATAATGCTAAAAACAGACCACGGAAACTCTTCGAGATGTTAAAACAACAATCCAATAAATTGGCCAAAACTGCTCAGGAATCAACTAAAACCCAACTGAGCTGCGAGGAATTCTCAACCTTCTTCACAGAAAAAGCCTACTCTCTAGAAAGGGAACTCAGGTTGGCAGCTGACAACCTCCCTTGCCCATTATCATCACAGACTGATGTTACCATGCACACCGCTCAAGATATGAAGAAAAATAAAGCACAATGGTCGACCTTCAAGTTATATGACCAGAATACCATTGCCAAAACTCTCTCAGAAATCAAACCAAATAACCACTACAATGACCCCCTACCATCAAAATTCCTGAAAAGAATCAATCACATCGTCGTCCCCATATGGACAAAAATAATCAATGCCTCACTGTCTCAAGGCACCTTACCAGAATGCCTAAAAACAGGTCAAGTCATCCCCATCATTAAAAAACCTACAGGGGACCCGGCAGACCCAAACAACTTTTGTCCAGTGACCAATATTCCATTACTAGCCAAACTACTTGAAAAATGCGTGCAACAGCAACTGAGCCACCACATCACTAATTTCAGTCTGTTGGACGACTGCCAATCTGGATTCAGACCAGGCCACAGTACGGAAACAGCGATCTTACATATAGTGGATGATGCACTACAGGCTCTGGATCTCAATGAAACATGTCTACTAGTTCTTCTTGACCTGTCTTCTGCGTTTGACACGGTAAATCATGAAAAATGATTAGCCCGGCTTGAAAACAGGATGGGACTATCTGGAATTGTACTGAAATGGTTTAAATCCTTCCTACAGAACAGAACACAAAGATTCTTGGTATACCAGGCGCTATCCCCGCCATGTCCTAATTCGATTGGAGTTCCACAAGGATCAACATTATCTCCATCACTATTCAACCTATATGTCGAACCCCTTACAGAAATTCTCCGGCACGCAAACATCTCCTATCACATGTACCCAGATGACACTCAGATCTACATCAAGATCTCGTCGCTGGAAGAGATCAAGACAATGGATGAGGCCTTAAAAGTGTCATTACAATGGTTAACTAGCAATCATCTGAAATTAAATGCACAAAAATCGGAATTCCTATTAATATCCCCTCCAAAAAACTCAGCAGATGTGAAGGAATGGACCAAACTGATCACAGCGCTAAACTGCACCCCTATCCTAGGTGACTCAACCAAATCACTAGGAATCACGCTTGATAAGAACCTAGACATGAAAGCCCACATCAAATCAATGGCAAAAAGTGCCCGTTTTCACCTGAACTATCTGAGAAAAGTGAAACCACTCATTACTATGTCGGACCTCAAATTGGCAGTTCAGTCCTTAGTCATATCAAGTATTGAATATGGCTGTACAACATTAACAGGTCCACCTAAAATCTCCACAGCACCACTAAAAGCCTGTCTCAATGCGGCCGCAAGACTCATTACAGGTTCAAGAAAATATGACCACATTTCCCCACACCTGAAGGCATTAAACTGGCTACCATATGAAACCAGAATTCAACTTAAACTGGCATGTATTACCCACAAAGCACTCCACTACAAAACGCCAATGTATGTAGCCAAGAAAATTGAGCTATCCGGTGGAAGGAGACCACCCCGAAATGCCAGAGACCTGTTGCTGAAACCTCCCATCTTTCAGAAGAAGGAAACATATGACAGAGCATTCTCCGGAGCGGCCCCCAGAATCTGGAATTCACTCCCTCCAAACATTAGAAAAATTCCAAACACGTCAACCTTCAAGAGGGAAGCAAAGATCTTCCTAATGAGCAAGTTCCTACCCTAAACAATGATTGATCATCATCTGCATCATGGTTAAATTGCCAGACGCTGCATAGTCCTGTCAGATATGGATGCACCCTGCACAAGAAAGATCACAAAGACACCAAAACAACCCAAAGAGTGGTGCCAACTAGATCTGATGTAGGTGTTTACCTCAACAGATCAATAATGAATGTAAGGATAAACTCACCAGTTAGCTGCGAAGACACCTTAGACTGTACATTACTACAATTAATGGATCATATTTGTAATATTGATGTAAAAGATACGAAAGGTACACATCGGAACCATATGTATAATACTACTGTTATACCTTTTGTACACCAAACCGATCCTAATCTTGTTATTGTTGAAACTGATACGAAAGGCACGTACCGGAACCATATGTATATTACCTTTGCTATACCCGTTGTATTCTAAACGATTTACCTCATGTAACTGTGAAGCGCTCTGATACCCATGGGTCATGTTCGCGCTATATAAAACTCTATAAAAAAAAAAAAAGAATTGCTAAAAAGACTCAATGGAAGTTGCAATTTCAAAATAAGGTGGTTGTTCCACAATCATTGTATGAGCCAGCGTGTCATAGATTATGAAAAATGGATGCATATAATGATCTGTGTGTACTGCATGTTAACCTATTTATTTAGTTGTTCCGTATGGTCGCATCACAATAATGATCACAGATTATGGAAAAACAAGATTGTACATAGATACATATACTCATTTCATGTATACTGCATGTTAACCTATTGATTTAACAATATCTATAGAATCACAGAAGGATGTACATTACACATCCAATGATTATCAACCAAATGATTTAACAATTGTTGATGCGTTCAAAGAAGAATGTACATTAAGCATCAGGCGGGAAATACATGTGGAAAAACATTGACGTAGATTATAAATTGTAAAGGAAACAAAATATTCCATATCTACAGATCCAAACCAAGCCATAGCTCAGTAGTTCTACCTGTATGGAAATCTTCTTGAATTCATTCAATCCTTCGTTCACAGTCTCTTATGCAAGTATTAATTTGCATTCCATCATATTCAACACATTAGAGATGTTACCTCCTCTTGGGTTAGAAATCCCCTTTTCCAAGACAAAACATCTTAGGCTCTCGGCAGGATTGTCAGCTGAAATAAAGTGTTTGACTAGTGGAGCACCCTATATTGTACAAAGAATCCTACTGCAATGTTGGAGAATCCTTGCCTTTACTTTCTGGCATGTTTCCCCTACATATAACCTATTGTATAGTCATTTAATGGCATACACCATATCTGTACTGTTATAATTGGTGTGGTGCCTCAGGGTGTAATTATGTTTCTTATGTCTGAATTCTTTGATTTCCATTGTCAACTCACATGCCTTGCATCTACCACATTTATAGTGGCCTATAATGGGAGGCAAATTCCACTGAGAGCTCACATTAGGAGGATCTGCTGTTTTAAGATTAGAACTGACCACAAAGTCGCTCACACTTCTGCCTTACTTGAAGGTATATATATAATGGATTGTCTTCTTTGTCCAACTCATCCAAAACCAAGTCCCAATGCCTATTGGTTATCTTTTTGATGTCATTACTATTGGTACAGAATGTAGTCACACAAATCTCCCACCTGCAGTGCCCCATTTATCATGTATCTCAAGGAGGGTGTCCCGAGGACAGTACCAAGCTCTTTTGTGAGCCTGTTTCAAAAGGCCTTTGGGGTTGCCTCGTTTTTGTAACCTCAGGAGTAAAAGATCAGATTCCTTAAGATGGTCCACCCTGCAGGAACAGTTTCTTCTGATTTTGAGAAATTGACCGTATGGAGAATGTCCCTTAGACTTCAGGTCTAAACTTAGACTTTTGGTCTAAGCTTACCTTTGTGAATCAGGCCCAGTATATATACATATAATATCTTGCACAATCATCATTTTGATAGTGTCAGTTCTTCCCCTTAGTTTTTGGGATTTCAACATAACAAAATTATGACAGAGTGATTCTCGTATAGTTGAAGAAATCCAAATACCAAGGTATTTAACCTTTGAGGGACACTACGTAAAACTAGTGTTGGCAATCATGTATTGATAACAGAGAGAGTTCAAGGGCAACATCTCACTTTTATTTGAATTAAGTTTATAATTAGAGATACTGGAGTATAAGGAGAATTCTTTTAAGAATGGGTCCAGAGAAGCTAGGGTGTTGGCCATATTTATTAGAAAATCATTTGCATAAGCACATAGCTTAAGTTCCAGAGAGCCATGTTTGAAGCCAGGTATACCTTTATTACAATGGATAAGTTGCAAAAAGGGTTCCAAACATAAGACAAATAACGAAGGAGAAAGAGAATACACTTCTCTGGTACCTCTATGCAAATCAAAATAGGGAGAAAAACAACCATTAACAACCTGGGGGTGAGAATATAATAATTTTATAAAATGAATTTTGGTACAAAACCAAACCAATTAAGGGTGGAAAACATATATTGCTAATTAATATTGTCAAAAACCTTTTCAGCATCTAAGGAGAGAGCTGCAAGTGCAGAGTTAAATCAGTTACATTTTGCAGCTAGACTGGTGATATTTGAGAACATTCTGGCATTGTCAGAAGCAAGTCTTCCCTTAATAAAACAAGATTGGTCAGATTTAACAAGAAGGGGGACAACAGATTCCAAGTTGGAAGCTAGAATCTTATCAAAGATCTTGCAATCATAATTAATAAGAGAAATAGGTCTACAATTTTTGAAAAATTTGGGGTCCTCATCTTGTTTGGGAATAATGGTTATCAATGCTTCTAAAAAATAGCCACTGGCTTTGGAGTCCAAAATGAAAGAATTGAAAACGTCTAATAGCTTGGAAGCAAAAAAGTGAGATAAAGATGCAATAAGTTCAATAGAAAACCCATCAGGGGCAGGTACCTATGCTCTGTTCGGGGATTTAATTGCATTTAAAATTTCCTCAAGGGCAATATCAGTCTCAAACTCAGCAAAAGTGTTTGCAAGGGAAGGTGGACAGGGAGATGATTAAAGAATTTCTGGAGATTGAGGTGTTGGAGGATGGGAATCTTCAGTGTATAAAGTTTTATATATAATTTAATTAGATATATCAGCATCCGAAGATGATACAGAATCATCCAACTCATCAATAATAGATCCAATAGCCTTACATTGTGTTTTAATTTTGAAGTAATTAGCAAGCATTTTGCCAGCTTCATTCTAGCCTCCATGAAAGTTAGATTTGAATTTAAGCTAAATAGTATAGGCATCAACAGTGGTGAACTTATTCAGGGCAGATGTAGCTCTAAGTAATTCATGAAGCATGGACAAAGACTGGGAGGTAAAGTAAGCATGTTCAAGTGTCTTCATTTGTTTAAATAGGAGGACATATTTAGCATTTAAAAACATTTTCTTGGCAGAGTAAGAAATAGCAAAGGCTCAAAATGAAGCTTTGAATTCAATTGTTGCAACAGGGGTGTCAACAGAGTTGTTGAAGTAAATGCATTCTGGCATGAATGTGTTAGCTTCAGAAAAAAATGGGTAACATAATAACGAATTATTAAACCTCCATGTACTTATTTTGGAATGAATATCGGAAGCATCAAGGGAAGCAGATATTGGAGCATGATCGAATATAAAAATTGAGCCAATGTAAGAATATTTTAGAGTGGAAAGCAATGATTTAGTGACTAAAATATAAATTCTGGACATTGTATTAATGACATTGGAAAAAAATGACTATTTTAACTTATTAGGGTTACAAGCCCTCCAAACATAAAAAAAAGTCTAAAAGTAATTGATAATTGAAACGCTTTATGTGATTTATCAGGTTTGAACTTATACTTAGATGTTCTATCCATAAAGGGACCCACTAATTGTTTAAATTCACCAGACACAATAATATTACAGTTAGGAGTATTAGCGAGTTTTATCTTAATTGAATGACAGAAGTCAGGGTCAGATTTAACAGGACCATAAATATTAAACAAGGTAAGTTGTTTGTTGTATATGATAACATTGACCAATACCCATCTGCCATCAGTATCACATTCAGCTGAAACAACTTGCAATTTCAAAGTCTAATGGCAAAGAATAGCAACGCCACCTTTACATTCAACTTCTGGAGAGAGGAAAACCTGATTCAGAGGCATTACAGTGTGTTTCCTTTATAAAAGCAATTGTAGACTTAAGTTTAGATAAGTGAGAGCGTACCTTTTACCATTTAACCGGATGTCCAAGACCCTGAACATTTCACAAGACAATGTTAAACATGATGGGTACTTGGGAAGAAACATACACGAACATGGGTAAACACGCTGCGAGGAAGGAAAAGGAAACTAAACAACATTAATAATACAAAGAGGATAAGGATAAGAGGAATAAAGGAAATTAAGCTCCATATCAGTACTCACATAGAAGAGGGAGCAATGAAGAAGGGCTAGTAAAAAAGGGAAACCATAGGAAAACAAAGAAGACAGCAGGTCAAGGAGAAACATCAAGATCTGGGTGCCCAACAAGAGAGAATGGGTATGAGACGTGTCAACACCATGACAAGAGTGACAGCAGAGCAGTAGTAAATAAAGTAGAAAAAGAAAGAAAGCCATGAGAGGTAAGCATAGAAATATACAAAACATTAAAGTTTCTGAGCAACAGCATACATAGCATGTGATGAAATGTCCTGGAGAAACAGTTTCAGTTTTTTCGGATCATCAAATGATTTAGTGGTGCCCCGTAGGTTATCTTGCATAGGCAGGGATGTAGAATATCATAACGTATATTCAAGCATCTCATTTGGGGCCTCATGGCGAGAAATTCCTTACATCTGGCATTGGCTGCATTAGAAATATCTTGAGATATTAAGATACCTTGACCAGACCAGACAATCCGCTGTTTGGCTTTAGCTGCTTTCAAGACACGTAGAAGGCCAGTAAATTCTAGAAAGAGCATAATGATGTCTCGAGGTTTAGAGGATTAAGATGACCAAGACGATGAACTAATTGCAAATTAAATAAGGAGCAGTAGGAAGACCAAGCAGGTCAGGGAGGAATTTCTTCAGGAAATCAAGAAGATTTGGATCCTCAAGAGCCTCTGGCAATCCATACAAATGAAGATTATTGCATCGATCTCTGTTTTCCAAATTTTCTGTGTAAAGCTTGAGTTTTTAAATTTCTCGTTCAAGTAGAGGAATCTTCGTAGCAGTATGCTGAAGAGAACCAATGCACTGTTGCATTTCAACCATCCTACGCTCCATAAGAATACATTTATCTTCAATTTGCTGTAGTTTTTCATCAGTGGCACTCATGAAAGGTTGCAGGCCCCTCACCTCATCGTGAATGGAATTTAAGACTGGATTACTTGAGGAGGTTATAAGTGAGGGAGGATCATTCTCAGCCCTTTTGGATTTTTTGCTAGAGGTGGTAGCCTTAGCCATGTAACTCACCAGCCATTTTGACGTGAAACAGCTTGTAAGACCTCTGCAAAAATCGTGTTCTGCCTATAAAAGTAAGGATAAAGGGGCAGGACAAAATTACGGTTGGATGGCAAAACAAGATATATCAAAAATTGCCCAAACCATAAGCATCACTAAAGGTGTCATAAAACAAAAAGGTGGCCAAAAGAGTCAGTCAGACAGATACAGGTTAGAATCTAAAATGGTGTCCATAGAAGCATAGGAGTGTAGCAGGATTTCGCAGGAGACTTCAAGGAGACTATATGTTGAAGCAGGCTATAAAAGAAAGTCATTCAGGAGCCCTGAATGAAATATATGAAACGTGGCATATGTTGGGATGTTCACCATGTTCAAGAACAAAAGAGGTTGTTATGAGTTGTGTGAGTCTACATTTCGAAGGAACCTGGAAAAAAGTACTATACTTAATGGAATTTTAAACAAAGGTTTATCTTTGAAAAATATGTGGTGCCTGCTGTTGTACCTGATGTTTTGCAGAACATAACAGTGAATGTGTTTGAAGGCACAGAAAAAGTATAGATCCGTTTCACACAATTTTTTCTGTATATGAAATGTGCATGATTTTGGGTGCTCGGACAGTTACTGTTGCGAAGGTCATGTCAAAGGCAAGAATGTTATTCTTTTTATGTCTTATCTTTACTGAAATAATCTGATCAGTGGACTGGTGCTGTTCTGTTTTATACCTGCAGATGTTATTAGGACTATTCACTTTTGAGTACAGTGTCTTGAAGAAGATGGAATTCAGATGAAAAGGATGGTGCCTAATGTTCAAATGGGAATGCTCATATAATAAGCACAGCTCCTTCCTAAATAGAATATCAGACTGGTCATAAGCACCATAATGAATTCCTGTTTTGCTGTCTGTGTCCTGGTTAAGGATATGAAATATATGTGATCCCGGTCATTCATTTGTCCTACAGTTGTGCAAAGTAGGGAGGTTCAACATTTTGCATATATTTTTTTAAACTTCGCTAGTCTAGTGTAGTTTTAAAAATGGTAAAGTTGGACTTTAAGTCACAATTCTTAAAATGCCACTTTTAGAAAGTTGGTACTGGTGCATCGCAATTTTGCTCACCCTTTGCACATCACAAACACGTCACCATTTCATAACAGATACATGACATGAATGTTCAGTTAGCACATGATCCTTCTATGTACTAACAATATTAAAATAAGTGTTTCACTTGACCTTATAACTAAAGTGCATTTTCTATAGGACTAGTGAATTTGCTCAAACTATCTGAATTAAATGAGAAATTGAGAAATTAATAAATCAACTGTACTTAGTAGACATGTATTCTCTATGAAGATGAAACGCAACTTTCTTAATGTGTGCTTTAGTACACTGAATAACGTTTACTGCTTAGATAACTGGATAAGAACCATCCTCATGTATGTAGAATGTGATTACACTAGAAATGACAAACAGTTTATGTAATGTGTGCACTAATGTTTCATACATGTCATTTAAATGTAGTTCTCAGCAATATTTACCCATGATTATCCAAAGGATTTACTGTATGCCCTATGTAATCTGAACCTAATGTACTGAGTATTCATATTAGTTTGTGTTTAAATGTGCATACACATATTAAATATGCACTCCTACTACTACTTTGAGTTGAAATCTTAGGCCGATAATTCTTCATGCTGAATAATACTGGTTTTCAGTTTCTGCTAATGTGATCTTTCTTGCAGGTATTCACACACATTGTTAGTTGAAGAATATGTACATTACTGTGCTAGAGCAAGAGAGAAAAAGCCTGAGAAGAAGACCTTGAAAAAAGACCTTCACTAAAGAACATGGCGAGCTAGAGCTATTCAACAATGTTACAATCTGCCCTATGCATGAGAAGACTATGCCGTTCCCATGTTCAGTGTGGGATACTTGGAAATTGTTGCAGTCTACAAGGTGAGAAGTGAAGAATGAATAGTCCCCTAATGATGCATGCAAGGAGGTGTTGCCCAAGAAGACTCTTGTGTATTATAACTTAGTGTTCACACTGTTAGAGAACAGATGCCTTTCAGAACCTTTCCAGATACCTTGCGGGTCTGTTTAGGTTCCTTTACTGCACTTTTCCCTGAACTTTGAGAGTTTTAGACCTACATGTTTTCCTTGAATCTTTGCTGAGTGTGGCTTAAGCTAACACTTACCTGAGCTTCTCAAATGTTGATACGTTCCTACTTAATTTTTCCTTGCTAAGTTCTATTTTCCTTTATGGAAATTCCTGATTTTTTAGATCCTTTAGATTTTTGGAATCATTCTTTTAGCTGGGACTTTATTTAAAGTGCTTTAGATTTACCCATGTATAAACAACAAATCCTGAGACTCTTCTCTGAGCATCAGACTCTTTTACTATTCTTTTGCATTGCTGAAACTGCTTGTTTGCCTAATATTGGTCCGCTTCAATGTCTTCAGTAGATTGTGCCTTCCTGTTTTTATTCTGTATCATTATAGCATGGTGTTAAGAGTTGTGTACCTTAACTTGATTCATAATGTGTAATAAATCTTCTTAACCCTAGCTACTGATTCCTTCTGCTTATTGTGTAGCCAAATGGGTTACACTGTTAATTGAATTTGATTGATGTAAATGTTAACTCCCATCATCTCTCAGTCAGATAAAAAGGTCCATCGGAGTACCAATGGTAAGAAAGTAGTTTAAAAAAAGCTGTATCAGTATTTTCCTGTCCTAACCATTTGGTGCCTGCAGCCTGTATCTTGGGTCACATGACTAGGTGTAGCTGGCAGTTGACCTTTGTGTATTTCTCCCAGACGTTCATTGCTCCAAGCCCGTGAAATAAAGGGGGAATAGCTGTTGGCAGGATTGGCCATCTCTAGCCTGATAGGGGAGAGGAGCTTCACCTATCACACTTGCACATCACAAAGCCTCTGCCTGAGCCCACTAACAAAGGGTTTGACACTAGTCTTTTGAGCCCCCAGACAAGCTATGGCCGGGGCAGGGAGGGAGGAAATTTCAAGCACCTCTGTGGGTGGAAACCTCCATAACCATCTCCTACTTCAATGCTCACATCAGATATAAATACTGGCCCCTCAGACCCAACTCCTTAGTACACATCTGGACCTGTGGAAGACTCAGAAAGACTGCTGTGCTGCTCTGCTGCAAGAAGGACTTCTACTTTACTGCCTTGCTACACTGCTGTCCTGCTCCATGAGTGAAAGGACTGGACCTGCATCTTGAGCCCAGGACCACTAGGGTGACTCCAACCACCTTGACCCAGCACCTGGACTCTGCCTGCTATGAGCCCCACACCCCAATTGGTACAACTCCAGTCCTGGACCCATATAAGTGGGCCTGAAGGTGCTCTGCTAACCTAGCTGGGCCCTGTGGGCAGAGCCGACACAGATCAATGCATCTTCTTGCAGCCCCGCCTCTGAACTGCCGCTGCATGATGCATGCCTGACACAGGACCGCACATCACAGTCCAGCAACTCCTCGATCACCTCTGCACGACGCATCCTCGATGCAGGATTTTGCTTCACAAGATCCTTGTCAACAACATCCTCGACGACGATGCAGGACATTGCAGCACAGCCCACAACTCTAAGTAGTGGCTGTGTGACACATCCTCAATGCAGGACTTTGTATCTAAAGCCCCTCGTTGATTGCATCGTCAGTGATAACACAGGACATCGCATTGCAGCCCCGCAGCTTCGTTGGAACCGCTGCTGCGTGATGCATCCTAGACACAGGATCTCGCAACGCTCTGCAAACCAGGATTTAGCGTACTTTGTTTAGCGGGCCTAACTTGGTCCCTGTCTCTGGCCCGTGCTCCATTATAGTTGGCCTGCATTGTGACTTTGTCTTGGTCTGGCGTGACTAGATAACCAAAGCTGGTGCTTTGTGTTTCTAGGCACTATTTTTACTTAAATCTTTAAAATTGTATATCTCGAGTTCTACTGATTTGATTTGTGTTGCTTTGGTCTCAAATAATTTACTAAAATCTGGTCTATTTTTCTGAATTGGTGTGGGATTTGTGTTGTTTCCACTTTATTACTGTTTGAAGTGGTGCACAAATGCCTTACACATTGCTTCTAAAGTAAGCCTAACTGCTTTTCATACCAAGCTACCGGAGGGTTAAGCACAGGTTAATTTGGGGTTGCTTTTGACTTTACTCAGACAGAAATTGTGGTTTCTGCTTGAGTAGGGTTTCATCACCTCAAACAATATCCCAATTTCCTACACTTAGGAGGTGTCTGATCCTGCCTTGCACCCAACAATGTATTTAATGGAGGAGGAGCTCCATGTTGTGCAACTATCAGATGTTGAGGATGGCCAGGAACTCTTGCCCCCCGACACACCCTTGAATAGACATTGCCTTCTTTAGGAAATTCATTTGGACATTTATCTTGTATTTTGGATATTAGCTTGGGACTTTCAGTGATTTCTTTGGATGTTTCAATTTTACATTTTGCTTCAGTTTCTTCATTTTCCCTATTGGGCAGTTTAGGTATTTCCCATGATGAGTTAACACGCAAGTAGAAAGTAGGTGCCATTAGTTTTATACAAAATTCTTTACAAAATATGAGTTGATTTTCTGTACATATTCTTTGGTGCAGTGGGTTACACAAAGTAGGTGTGTATTGTGTGAGAATGAGGCAATGATAGGTAGATGAAGTTTTCATGGAAGTAGTGGTCCTGGTCCATCCTGGAAGGTCATCTGTGCTCCCAACTGTGCATAACTGGGCTCACATTGGATTAAAAACCAAGTTGTGCCCTGGAAGAAGGTTTGTGGGTGGGCCCTGCAGGTGGTTGTCTGAGGCTCATGACTTTTCCCTGTAGCTTGATGTGGGTCGCTGGGTGAGAGATCCTTTATTAGCTTCATAACTACACCATGGCACTTTGAATTTGACCTGCAGGATTTTATCTATGTTTTCCAAGACCCAGGTCTGTTCCGCCTTCAACTTTTGGAGTCTTAAGGTAGGTGAAAATGTTGCACCTGGTCCTTCTTTTCATTGATCTTTGACTGCACAGAGGACTGGTATTCAAAGAACTCATCCTCCAATAAGACAGGTTTGCCCATGCCAACCCCACATGTTGTTCTTACATTGAACATTGACAACTGGTAGGTCATGGGTGGAGATAATTGAATGAGAGATAACTCTACCTCTACTGAGGTGCACCTCTATGATAGAATTTAACCGGGAATGTACCTGGAAGCTGAGGGTTGATTTAAGGTGAGTCCTGTGGCTTTTTTCCTGGTGTCTGGTGACTTGCAGTCTGGAATATTGTCTTGTGAGGAAGATTGCTGGACAGTAGTGAGGCTGCCTTTGAGGTACCACCCTGAGTGGAGCCAGCAATCTCCTCACCATCTGCATTGTAAGAGGCTTCAGAGATGGCAGAGAGCTTTCTCCCTAGATTGCACACCATCCTCCATTGTGGCTGGAATTACATCATTGTTACGATGATTGTCCTTTGTTGCTGCAAGGGAGAGAAAATTACAGTTTATTTTGGATACTTGATAAGCTGTAGAGTTATAATGTCAAAAGCAAAAGGACATTTTGTACTGTAACTTTAAGGCACATATGACATTTTAATAGACTCAGATGAGGCACAATATTGGTAAATATGGGTGTCTGTTGCTTGGTATGTGCTCAAGGACATGAAATATGATAGTCCCTTACCTAGCAATTACATGGATGCTTGCTTTGTGGGTGTACACCTTGAAATCAGCTACTCACCAACAGTCCCTGAAGGTGGCTGTGGACCTGCATTCCTTTATGTAGAGAAGTGTAATGATAAACAATAGAATTCTGACAGTTTGGCTGAGGACAACTATGAGAGGTGTGACAACTTGGGCAGATGCTGATATGTGTCAAGGGTGATGTGGCATATTCATTTCACAAGGATAACATGATAAACAGAAAGACATGTTTTAGAAATGAGACAGGGGTGAATGAGATACAGATGGATATTAATAGTAATGTTTCACTAGGGCCACATACTTACATGGCAGAGGGCTGGATTTCTGCTTACAGAATGTCCCTGTTGTGATTTTATCACTGGGCCATAGTGCAGCTACAAGAGGCCAAAGCAACATTGTAGCTGTGGATAGAAATACAGAAACTGAAATATCACAACAGCGATAGTATGTGGGTGTTTGAAACTAGTTAGTGTTATGTAGTGATTATACATCCATGGAGTTGTGTTCTGGGCAAAGCTGCTGGCAGAAGGGCATCAGCTAAAGTTATACATTGACATAATATGCAAATGTTTTAGGTGCTGAGGCAATGGACAAACCACTCTATGATTGACTGCAGTGGGGACATGTGTGGATTGAGTGGTGCCAGAAAACATATGGGACTTGGCTTCAGCCGGCGGTCCCCAACAGTGGTCACTAGGTGCCCTGGGTGGGCTGTAGGGCACCCAAGGAGACATGGCCGGGCCCCGGAGGGTAGGGCCCAGGTAGGGGCCTCCCACCCCCATTGAATTCTGGCCGGGCCTGAGGGATGGACGCCGGGGCATTTCTGGCCCTGATGCTCATTTCAAAGAAATTAAACCTTAACAGGAAGACCTTACAAATATATAGCAGGTCCCCCAGCTGAAGCTACACTTCTGTAAAGGACAAATTAGTCTAACTCCTGGGTTGGCAAAGGCAAAGCAAGTGTGTTTTCTCTGCAATTCCATATTAAAAGACGGTCGGAATGCTTTGTGAAGGTGAATGCATCGTTGAGCTATTGGAGGCAATCTGTAGTGACTGTGACAAGTGGGTTTTTTCTTGTCCTCTCTTGGTGAGAGCAGAGTCCATGGTTCTCTCTTTATATTGCTACAAGTATTCAATTCAATTCAACTTTATTTCATCTCATAAGGTCATAGAATCACATAAAAGACATTATTCAATATAAACCGTAAATCGTTAAGTACATAAATATGGTTAAAATGCAATTCATTCTATGGGTTATAAAAACAACAGATTTTAAATTATTAAAAGACAGTTAGTGGGCGCACTATAGTGAAAGATGTGGAAAAAGGACAGTAGGGTCAAGTATTAGAATCCAAGACTGAGCGTAGGAACTGCAGTATATCACATTACTACATCAACCAGGGATGGGTTACTGTGCAGAGCTTTGCCCTAACTTTCCACATAGCCAGTAGATAATGTGTTAGTGAAAATATTAAAGGCTTTCTGAGATCAGTTCTTAGAATCCTTAGGGCAACTTTGTATTCTCCAGTGCCTAGGGACCGGCACAGCGGTGAGATCCAGCATCACCTACTGTTCTCATATGCCGGGCAAATAAACAGGACAGGATCTAGGGTCTCCTCAAGAGCACCACATTACGGGCACCACCTCTCATCCCCACTGGGTACTTAGGCCTATCTGGCTGTGAAGGACCAGAGGGGAAGCGTCAAGAAGCGGAACAGCAGGAACAGGCGCTTGGCAATAGGAGGTTCGATCTCACCCATGAAGTTTTCTCTTCTATAAACATCCTTAACTACCAGGAATGCATTGGTCAGAGAACCTCTGCTTTCCTCTGTGTTTGCTGCAATATCTAGTAACAAGTATTCAAATATACAAATCACTTGGAAGCTTTTCCGTTTGGCCCCGCCCACCTTAGTAGTAGGCAAAGGTCATACTGCCTTTTGCCAGAATAATGGATAGCTTAGCAAGTGGCTCACCAGCGTGTTTCCCACCAATTTTGGTGAGGCATTCTTGATGCAGAGGAAAATGAGGATGTCTCCACCAAATGAAGAAGCACTTGCTTCATATAATTAAGAAGAAAGACACTTGCTTGTTGGAGATTTACTTCTTTGTAGTATTGTTGTCTTCGCTGTAAAAGGATTTATGTTATCACATATTTCTGGATAAACACGCACCAGGAACAATCACATTGCCAAAATGCACACAAGGTCACTGCTGACATTTCCTCATGCTCCATTACGCAGCTATAATGTAGAATGTGTACTGGATAGGTACCCAAAGAGGTATTACGTAGCAGTAAACCAGTATAAAGTACCCTACTTGGGTAGATATTTTGTGCAAAACTGTGGAGTCTTGTTGGATTAAGTCACAGGTGCGGTACCTTTGTGGCCCAGTCACTTACACAGCTACTGACACACCCACATAGATATTTAGACACTCACTTACATATTCCGGCACTCACACACCCACTGACAGACCCACTCAGGCAATGATACACCCACTCACAGAGACCCACTTAGACACTCAGACACCCACTTACTGAGCCACTCACTCACCTACTCTTAGAACTACTCAGACACTCTCACACACACTCATAGACCCACTCAGGCACTCATGCACCCACTCATAGAACCACTTAGGCACTCTCACAGCCACTCACAGACCCATTCAGACACTCATGCACCTACTCACAGATCTACTGAGAGACTCACACACTCACTCACAGACCCACTCAGAAACTCATGCATTCACTCATAGACTGACTCACATTCTCATGGAGGCACTCGCAAACTCACTCAGACACTCTAACACCAACTCAAAGATGCACTCAGACACTCATGCACCCACTCAGGCACCCACTCAGACACTCACACACCCATTCACTGACCCACTCAGACATTCACGCACCTACTCACAAACCCAGTGAGACACTTATGCAGCTACTCTCAGACTCACTCACACACTCACACACCCACTGACAGACCCTCTCAGACACTCTTACGCCCACTTAAAGACCCACTGAGAGACACATGCACTCACTCACATACTCACTCTCAAAGGTTACAGGTTACAGTTAGGAAATAAAATGTAAAAAACCTTGGAAATTCGCTTAAAAAACCAAACGTTGCAGGGACGTTACAGTTAGGAAATAACATTTAAAAAAACATAGTAATTCACAGAAAAAACCAAAGGTCACAGGGACGTAATAGTTAGGAAATAGAATTAAAACAAGCATTTGCAATGCAATAGGTCTAGGGTTTGCAAGAGTTAGAGCTATTGGTATAGTAAATGACAATGTTTTTTATCTATGTGTTTTGGTTTAGAGTAGAGTGGATGTATGTTGTTTGGAGTGAAATTAAGTGGTTTGAATTGCAATTGTTAGTTGTGGCTTGTGTGAGGCGAATTTGTGTGGTGTGTAGTGTATTTGTGTAGTGGAATTATGTGACATGGTTAATAGATAGGGGGAGAGCTGCAGAGAATAGATAGAAAGGAAGATAGAGAGGGATAAGTAGTTTGTGCACGGAGTGGTGAATGAACTCTAGATAGAGGAGCAGAAAGAGTGTGTGGAAAAGAGAGAAAGAAGGGGAGAGTAGACCATAGACGCATAAAGAGTGTACACAGAAGAGACCATGAGAAGTGGACAAGAGTGTGGGTTTGAGGGTCAGAAATGTTCAAAAGGCACAGGAAAGAAATTGTGCTTGAAGCTCTGAAGTGAATTAATATGAGTGACAAGAAGAATGCATGAGAGAACGAGAGAGAGGTGTGAGAGAGAGATCCTCGGATCCACCCCCTCCGCATGGGAGGACACCTGGCCTCCTGCCCTCAAAAACCCACCCACCCCCATGGACCACACCCGTAACCTTGGCATCATGCTCGAATCCTCACTCACTATGAACCGCCAGATCAACGCCGTGTCCTCCACATGCTTCAACACCCTCCGCATACTCTGCAAGACCTTCTAATGGATCCCCCCTGACTCCAGGAAGACCGTCACCCACACACTCATCACCAGCAGGCTGGACTATGGAAATGCGCTCTATGTTGGAATCAACAAAACTCTCCTTCGCAACCTCCAGACTGTCCAGAACGCCACAGCCAGACTCGTCCTTAGCATCCCACGACATGATCACATCACCCAGCACCTCTGCGACCTCCACTGGCTCCCCATCGAAAAGAGAGTAACCTTCAAACTGCTCATACACACCTACAAAGCCCTCCATAACCCAGGATCCCAATACCTCAACAAAAGAATCTCTTTCCACACCCCAAGAGAAACCTCAGCTCTGCCGATCTAGCCCTTGCCGAGGTCCCCCGCATCCACAGAGCCAGAATGGGGGACAGATCCTACTCCCACATCGCGGCCAAGACCTGGAACGAACTCCCCCTCAGCATCAGACAAAGCCCTACTCTGCAAATCTTCAGAAAGGACCTCAAGACCTGGCTTGTTCGATGATCTCGGAGCTGCCCGAACCCCCCCAGCACCTTGAGACCCTTGAGGGTGAGTAGTGCACTCTATAAATCCCTGATTGATTGATTGATTAATTGATTAAGAGGGATGAGAAGAAGGGGCACCCAGAGGGTAGGCGGAGGCGGGAGATAGACTTTAGCACAGCGCGAGCTGGTACAGGATGGTAGCATGTGAGACCAGGCAGTGTAGAGAGGAGATAGGGAGTGTAAAGGAGGGATAAGAGGGTGTAGAGGAATTGTGAGATGAAAGGGGGTAGTGGCAGTGTGATGAGAGATGCAGTGGGTGTGTGGGGGAGAGATTTAAAAATTGCTGAGGATATTAACCTAGAAATTTGAAAACATCCTTCATTTACGTATTGCAAATTGCCTAAGTGCATGGAGAAGCTAATCTAGTGACTAGTAATGTTGATGGAGAACAATGAAATATGACTACAAAGTGTGTTCTATGTGGCTGAACTTGCAGCCAATCAGAAATTATTTGAAAAAAACACTTTATCTTTATCTTGCAGCGTCACGTTATACCATCACATTACATTATGACTTTTGATTTTTTACAATTACAAAACCAAGCCATCTTTACATGTGCCTTTTAATGAGCCTTGAAGATACATTATAAGTGCATCTTTATATCCCACCAACCTAAAAATCAAACAAGACAGAACAAATCTAATCGTTAACAGATATTTAGACTTCTGTTTGTATCAAATACTTCCTGGTTTTTCCGGCCTCACCCCAGAATCAAACAGAATTGTGAAACATGCAGTAAACCACCCATCTTGGTAAACACATTTAATATAAGGGCGCATGAAGCTGCAGATTGAGCAGGATCACCTTCCTTGATAAGGCAGCTCTGAATAGCGCTCAGTGAAATGTTGTGACAGTAGGATGGAAGCTCATGGCGGCTGATAGCCTTCACCTGCTGTTTCGATTTAACGCCAGGCGTCCGTCCAAGTTAAATGAAAACACAAGGCTGCCGTTCACAAGGTCAAATATGCAGGTAAGTGGTAGAACTTAGCAATAACATAGTGTCCTCGTAGTACCGACCTCGACTTATTATCTTAAGGGGGTTTGCGCTTTTACTTATTGCAGATCTTCCAATGAATACTGCCTTTCATACCTGCCAACCTACAAAAAACATTAGTTACATCGCTAATCCTGTCTAAAATAGATTACTGTAACAGTCTGCTTCTGACCACCCATAAGTATAATTTAAACAACCTTCAGGTCCTGCAAAACGCCGCGGTTAGGCTCCTACTGAAAATCCCCAAATTCAGTTAAGTTGCTCAAAACCTTAAAGATCTGCACTGGCTTCCTTTTAAGCAAAGAATAACCTTTAAGGTGCTATGCTTAACCCATAAGGCAATTCACAATCTTGGTCCCGATTTTTTGAATCACACTTTCAAACAGTATGTTCCTGTTAGAAAACTTCGTTCAGCCACTGCTAACCTATTGGTTCAGCCTAGATTTCAAAAGGTACGATGGGGTGGAAAGAGCATTGTGCTGGAAGCATCCAAAGTATGGAATGCACTTCCTCTTTGCATAAAAAATGAATCCAGTCTTCTCTCTTTCAGGAAGGCTGTAAAGACCTGGTTATTCAAATCCTGGTAACTGTAACAACAGCCCTGGTTGATACTCGTAGCTGAAACATAACAGCGCTTAGACGCCTCAGGGCAATAATGCGCTATACAAATAAAGTTAACATAACCGAACTCGATCTCTCCGTATTTTCATTAAGAATATTACAATGATTAAGTCCCGCAGAGCAGTGGTTTGGTCTCTTTAAAACAGAGCTGAATATATGCAATGTATCCTTTGTGGAACATTTACATATTCACTGTGCAAATAAATGTTCCCTTGTTGTGCCCTGAGCATGCAATCCTGTTTTCTCTGCAGTATGTACCACCTGAGGTGGTTTTACAGCACAGCTCACCTCAGACTCAGGTGGGCATTTTGCAGGACTGTGCTGCTGTCATGAGTATATCTTTCATTTAGTTGACAATCTTCATAAGTATCTCTGCCATTGATGTACTTTCCTGTATGCAAGGAGCATGCAGTAATCATTGCATGGGGTGCAAATAATGTTTGCATGTTCTTCAAAGATTAATCTAGCAGTGTCTCTGTATCCCAAGGAGGGATGGGCGGGTACTGGTGGGAGGGCCGACACAGACATGCGCCGAGCACTGACACGAGCATGAAGCAATGCAAGTTGAAAAAAAGAATTCCCCCAAAAACAGATAAACTATCTAAGCATAACAAAACTGTACTTGGCCGGTGCTCCTCTGGAAAAAAACAGAAGTAACATATCACTGCCTAAACCAGTTACAAGACAGCAAATAAGACCAAAACTGCACTGAACAAATGGTAAGCAATAGGTGGGAGCTACGTCCTTTACTGAATACTACAAGTCTTGCAGACCGAGCAGGCGTGCTGCCAAGGCTCGACCTAAAAACTATACAAAATAACTGGGAAAAAAAAAGTATACACAGACGTTATAGTTAGGCTCAGATTTCACTTGTACAAAACCAGAGAAATTCAGAAGTTAGTTAGCTGAGCTAACTATACCTCGCGCCCCCGCAATGCACTGCTTATGACCTCACATATTACATCACTCATGACATGTGCCAGCGCAGGGAGAAATGCAGGGCTGCACCGTATTGTTGTAAATATGGTGCAGCCCTGCGTTTCTAAAGTTCTTGGCTTGACGGCGCTCTCTGCCACTTTAGTTGTAAATATGCCCCTTAATGTCATCGAACGTCGCCGAAATTCATCCTAAACTAGATGACCCCCCCGCCTCGACCGACACCAACGTGGCAGCCATGGCAGCCATGGCACTACACCACTGAATCACCAACTGTGCAGACAAGCTCGCACACCTCCGCACCACCGACAGACAACGCCCCCTGAAGGCCACCTGTTTCACCACCGACCTCAAAGAAGCCAGACGCTCCTGCAGACGTCTCGAAAAACAATGGAGAAACAGCAAAACCACGGAAGAGCTGACCACCTACAAGAACGCCATGACAGACTACCACCAACGCATAAGATCCACAAAGTAGACCTTCATCCGGAACAAAATCCTCACCAACTCCAGCACCTCAAAGGAACTTTTCAACATCATCCAGCAATTCACCAAGCCCCTCAGTGAAGCCAGAGACGTCACTCCCTCCCAAGAACTCTGCAACAAGCTCGGCTCCTACTTCCACCTGAAAATCAATGCTCTCTATGACAACTTCAGCGAGCAGACCCCAGAAACCACCCTCCCCTCCAGCTATGACAGCCGGCCCACCATCACCGCCTGGACCCCGGTCACCACCGTAGACACCACCACGACCATGAAGGGCACCCACTCAGGAGCCCCCATGGACCCCTGCCCTCCCCTCATCTTCCACAGAGCTGCCACTGCTATAGCACCCCAGCTACATAGCACCATCAACGCCACCTTCGAATCCAGAACCTTCCCAGATGACTGGAAATACGCAGAAGTCAAACCCCTCCTCAAGAAACCCTCTGCAGACCCGACGGACCTGAAAAACTACAGACCCATCTCTCTCCTTCCCTTTGCAGCCAAAGTCACTGAGAAGATCGTCAACGCCCAGCTGACAAATTTCATTGAAGAGAGCTCCATCCTCGACCCCTCCCGATCCGGATTCCGCAACAACCACAGCACCGAGACTGCCCTCCTCGCTGCCACAGACGACATCTGCACGCTCCTCGACCAAGGCCACACTGCAACCCTCATCCTGCTCGACCTCTCCGCGGGATTCAACACCGTCTCCCACCGCACCCTCGCAGCTAGACTCTATGACGCCGGAATACAGAGAACCGCCCTCGACTGGCTCCACTCCTTCCTCACCGGCAGAACCCAAAGGATCAGACTCCCGCCTTTCCTCTCCAAACCCACAGAGATCAACTGCGGAGTACCACAAGGATCATGGCTCAGTCCCACGCTCTTCAACAACTACGTGGCCCCTCTCGCTGCCATCGTCAGACAGCATGGACTCAGCATTGTATCCTGCGCCGATGACACCCAGCTCCTCCTCTCCCTCACGAAGGGCCCAGAAACCAGCAGACTCAGCTTTCAAGAAGGAATGAAATACGTTGCAGCTTGGATGAGCAGCAGCTGTCTGAAACTCAACTCGGAGAAGACAGAAGTCCTAATCCTCGGACCCTCCCCCTAGGCGTGGGACAACTCCTGGTGGCCCTCTGCCCTCGGCACCCCACCACCTCCACGGACCACGCCCAGAACCTCGGCATCATACTCGACTCCTCCCTTACCATGACCCGACAGATCAACGCCGTCGCCTCCACCTGCTTCAACACCCTCCGCATCCTCCACAAGACCTTCAAGTGGATCCCCCCGAAGCCAGAAAGACCGTCACCCATGCACTCATAACAAGCAGACTGGACTATGGAAACGCCCTCTACGACGGAATCTACAAATCCCTGCTACACAAACTCCAGACCATCCAGAACACCGAGGCCAGACTCGTCCTCGACATCCCACGACATGAGCACCTCACCCAACACCTCCAAGACCTCCACTGGCTCCCCGTCGAGAAGAGAGTAACCTTCAAGCTACTCACCCAAGCCTACAAATCCCTCCACAACACTGGACCCAAATACCTCAATGAAAGAGTCTCCTTCCACGTACCCAAAAGGAACCTCTGCTCCGCCGACCTCGCCCTGGCAGAAACCCCGCGCATCCGCAGAACCAGAGCGGGTGGAAGAGCCTTCTCCTGTATCGCTGCCAAAGCCTGGAAGGAGCTCCCAGTCAACATCAGACACTCCCCTACTCTGCACACCTTCAGGAAGAGCCTCAAGACCTGGCTCTTCGGCTGACCAGAGCTGCACCCCCCCCCCCAGGGCCTTGAGACCCTCACGGGTGAGTAGCATGCTTTAAACCCTCTGATTGATTGATTAATAGATGATGAAGACTGGAGCTCCTTTATAGATAGCTTCCATGTGTGTATGTTTCAAGAGACCTGGGCTCTGGTAGGGATTTACAACAAAGTATTGAGGCTATTCCGTTGGTAGCTGGTAGGCGATCTGGTGGGCTCATTATATGGTTGAAAATATCCCAAGAGTTTGCCATCACGAGAATAAATGTCAACTCCCCAGATTTGCTAGCATTGCAGCTATTGCCTAGGACAGGATCCCCATGCTCAATGATAACTATCTATAATAGTTCGACATCTTTTAATAAACCATACCAGACCTTAAAAGCTTTGAATTTGGTTTTAGAAGGCCATAGTAGGAACCATATTGTGGTTATTGCTGGGAATTTTAATGTGCGTTTTGAACCATACACCCCTCTTTTCTATTTATTTATGGAAGAAGATGAAAGTTGGGGGATTCCTTCCTATCCTGATCATAGAAAACAGCCGAAGATGAGTGTAGCTGCCCTTCATATTGTGGATATTGCAGTACACATGGTTTGAGACCTTGCAACGGTCGCTTCCCCTCAGATACTGTCGTTAAACCTTCGTTCAAGAGGGCTAACTCCAACAGCCACATTGATTATATCTTGATTGTATTGAGGGGCTGGCATGAATTTAGTGACATGGAAGTTGTTGATCGTTATGAGAGCGACCACTTCCTGATTGCACTCTAGTGGGATAGGGCCAGGATAGGGGATATGGAACATGTATGCCACTCTTCGTTATCATCTCCCATTGCTCTAATGAATGACAGACTGAATGTTAGGTGAGAGTTTGTTTCTAAGACTAAGAAAGCCATCCAAGACCTTTATAACATTGTGATTAATGAACTGGAAGTGTCCGAGCTACAATCTTTGATACTTTCTCAGGTTATGGATCTACATACTAGTCTTTTTGAAAAACTGGGAAATATATTCAATAAAGATAGTAAACAAAGTAGGACCCATTATCCAACGAGAATGAATGAATGGTTTGATGAATCATGCAAAGTTGCAAAGAAGGCTCTGATCCAAGCCCTAAGTGGTAACCAAAGTTAAGAGATTTAAGCCAGGAGATGGGAAAATGGCAATACTATCAGCTCCAGCAAAGCCCGGTGGGAGGCTGATATCTGGGAGGAATTGTTGGTTGCTTCAGAACAAAGGGATAACAAGCACTTATTGGCACCTAGTAGTGCATAATGGGTGTAGACAGCCATCATGCCCCGATTGTCACATAGTGCCAGAAGAGTGGGTTAAACATGTTTCAACTTTGTATTCAAAGGTCAATATTGATCAACCCACACCAGGTATCAAGGAACAGGGATGTAGTGACTCCCTGGAGGGCATGATGAGGCCCTTTACCCTAGAGGAATCTATGGCTGCCATACAGTCACAAAAACCAGTAAAGGCTCACAGGTTCGATAGAGTCCCAGCTGGTTTTTGTCTTCTGAATTAGAGGTCCGGGGACCGCATGTAAATTCTTTGTCAAATACTTTATTGGCAGGGGCCCCAGTACCAACCTCCTGGAAAGGAGCTGTTATCACTCCCATACATAAAAAGGGAGATAGATCAACCCCGAGGAATTATAGGCCCATAAGCCTAATAAACAACATTCAGAAAGCCTATACTAGAGAGATGCTAAATAGGCTGTGGGAATGAATTTCAATGACCCAAGTCTTGTCCTATCTTCAGGCGAGTTTTCGCCAAAATACTAGCACTATTGATGAGACATTGAGGTTTCTTACCATCATATGGAAAAATGTGGACATCGATCGGGGATTGCTATATGTAGCCTTTGTGGGCATTTGATCTTGTTCCGTGAGCAAAGTTATGGCAAGTCTTGCATAGTGTAGGGGTCCCACTGGGTCTACTGTCTATAATACAAGCCTTGTATTACGAGAACTATTCAAGGGTGAGGTGGGGTCCAGAAGGACAAATGACTGAGTCCATTCCTATTAGAAGAGGAGTCAGACAGGGGTGTATCCTGGCTCCCACTCTTTTTCTTATAAATGGATACATCCCCATCTGTTTGATTGCAAGAATGACTCACCTAGAGTGGGGGGACAAAAAATGTGAGGTCTCCTCTTCGCAAATGACACTTTGCTCCTCTCCAAAACCGCAAAGGGGCTCTGCAAGGAGCATGGCCAAAAGATTAACACTGACAAAACCAAATATATGGTATTTAGTCAGAGAAAAATAAAGGGCAAGATATTGTTTGAGGGTGTGACATTAGATAGAGTAAATTAATTTGCCTACCTGGGTGTGAGAATAAGTGAATCTAACAGTTTGAAGGAAGTGGCCCTTAGGGGCCACCCGGGTTACTTACAACCACCTGCTAGGCCTTCCCAAGAAATGAAGAGTTGGTCAGACAGTAGAGAATACAAACATACCTTTATTAGTAATACTCTGCAGAGGAGTCCAATCTGACCTGCACCCTAAGATGTCTGCAGAGGGACTGACCCCCCAACAGTCTGCAGTGAGTAATCATTCTTCCCAAGAAGCCTCCAACCACGCCCACAGTGGAAAGTTACCGGCCTGAGCTGAACATGAACAAAGAAGGCACAGGAGGATGGGCTACCACCCGCCAGTTGGGTACATGCTATCTGTGATTCAAGGTCACCGCGCTGAGTCTCAGCGTCTCCCAACGTGGGAGCAGAACTACACACTTGGATAGGTATGTGAGGGCAGAATGGCCTATTCATTAGTAAGTCGGAAAACAGCCTTGAAAAGAGAGAAAATAACGAAATATAGTGTTCTGCTGAGGCAAGCAATACGAATGATGAGGCCTAGTTCAGACACGGCCTAAGCGGCTCAATAGGGATTACGAAATACAAAATGGAGTCACACTGGCTAACTACAGGAAAGCTTGCACGTTGTAGGGATAACTCAGTGGGTTGCATAACGTGAATACAAATGGCGTATATTTAGCCACACACTGCTAACCTAATGTAGCATGATACGACTGCATAGCAGGAATGGGATTTTCAAATCTAACAGACCCTCCTTTTAGCAGGGGTGGCTAAATGCTTTATTAGGCTATCCGGTAGGGTCTTTACAATTCTAAGTGGAAGGAAGAGAATGCATGCTCACTTCATGTTACAAGAAAGAATAAAACAGTACATGAGAATCAACATCTACTTAGTACTCAAAAATACCTTCATCGATGAGCATGATATCCTGGATATCCTGCATCATCATTGCAGAGACCTTAGTATTACGTCCTGGCAATTTAGGGGTAGGGGTGAGCTTGCTCATACAATAGGTGCAACATGCTGAAAGGCAATTAATACATAGGCAACATGTGAAGATGACACCTGCGATAGCTATGAGGGCAAGTAGTATCTTCCAACCCCATGATGTCAGCAGACCCCAGAACCACCCTGTCAAGGACCACAACCCATTATCTTGGTGAATGTCAGATGCAAGCTTGTGGAGCTTCTGTATAGCAGAATATACAGTGGGGGCGTGGTCATGGATGTAAACACAGCAACTGCTACCGATGATGCGACAAGCTCCACCCCTATCTGCGAGAATGACGCCTAAAACCATCCGGTTTTGAAGAGCAACAAGTCTCGTAGCCTGAAGCTCTACTGTAATGTTGGTCAATATTCTTGTCGTCATATTGATAACCCCCTCTACCACCCGGGTGAGTCGTCTAATATTGAGGCTATTGGCCATAGGGCCCCAGAAGGGTAGAATGCCTTCATTGCATCAGTAAACTGTTGCACGGTCCTGTCAGTCTGGTCTATGTCGTCTGTACTAATCATCCTCTTAAACCGGGAGGCTAGGACACCTCTACGCTGTAGGCGATGAGTTTTGTGGTAGTTGGGAGGGGCTATATAAACTGGGGGAAGGAGGTAGGAAAGGTAACACCGCCCGGACCATCCCTCAGGGAGCCACACATAACCACGAGCACCACAAACAAAGTAAACATTAGGCGGCGGGATCAAGGGCGGACCTTTGGGCATCCTCAATATAGAAGTGGTGTTGCATCTACTGTCTCCCACCTCTATGTCTCCTGCCCCTTGAACGCAAAAAGGAGCCAGTACATCTACCACTTCCAGGGGTATGGGCTTATCTTCGGTGACATTGCGGGCTTGGAAGGATTGATAATATTCTGATACATTGAACTGCGAGAACCCATCCCTGTCCATCTCTGTTCTGTTTGCATTTCTACCTCGATCTGCTGCTCTGAGGCAAGAATTCAAGAATACTTGATCAAACCGCCCATTCCCGGGGGAAACACCAGGTGGGGCCCTATGTTGGGAGTACACATTCATTGTCAAGGAACGGAAACGGGTGTCTTTTTGTTCCAAGGAGTCAACCTGAGAGAACGAGCGGATCATACTAAGTAAGGTAAACCACCCCTCACAACTATTAACATAGGATAAGGGCATAGGCAACAGGTTCTCACTTCGATGTGTAGTAGAAGGCAGCAAACCACACCAGGTGGGCCCCTATGTTGGGAGTACACATTCATTGTCACGGAACGGAAACAGGTGTCTTTTTGTTCCAAGGAGTCAACCTGAGAGAACGAGCGGATCATACTAAGTAAGGTAAACCACCCCTCACAACTATTAACATAGGATAAGGGCATAGGCAACAGGTTCTCACTTCGATGTGTAGTAGAAGGCAGCAAACCACACACCCAACATTTTGTCGTATTATAGGCAGCATGCGTTTGGTGCAACGTCTGAATAAAAACATTGTCCTTATAGGACTTCCGGTGCTCTTCTTTATGAGGCGCTAAAGTACCAAAAATATGTTCAGGAGGGGCTGGCGTAGTACTTATCCAAGCGTGCACAGGGTATTTCTCTTCTAGGAAGAACAGCACCCCAAATACAACTATCAAGGAAAGCAAAATTATTGCGACAAACACTATTTTACTCTTAGTGGACCAAGAAGACCAAACAGGCCCATCTGAAGTGGGACGCGGAGCCGCAAAGGGCTGCTCCTCATCATGGGTAGGACGACCAAAAGGATACATTCTCAAAACTTCAAAAGCAACTTATATGCGTCACAGGAAAAAAATATCACAGACTGGAGCCACAAAAATACAACCGACCAGAGGGGTTAAAATCACCCAGTGTCCATCAGAGCCTCACTGGTAGACTCCTATTAATCATCAACGACAGTGCTATGAAGCACTCCGACAGGGGGCCCTGCGCGATCACAGTCCTTGCTGGAAAACAAATCCTCTTCTTTCAGGATAGGGCACTCTCCCTCCTTGGAAGACACCCTCAGCTAATCCTGTCCAATTTCCAGGGCAGTGCACCAGTGTAACTCACTCTAATCTAAAGTAGGCACCTTAGGCATAGCACCTATCAATCAATCAATCAATCAATCAGGGAATTGTAAGCGCGCTACCCACCCGTGAGGGTCTCAAGGTGCTGAGGGGGGTCCGCAGATCTGATTAGCCGAAGAGCCAGGTCTTGAGGGTCTTCCTGAAGGTGTTCAGGGGGGGCGCGTCTGATGTCTGCCGGTAGCTCGTTCCAGGTCTTGGCTGCAATGTGAGAGAAGGATCTTCCACCTGCTCTGGCTCTGTGGATGCGCGGGGTTTCGGCCAGTGCGAGGTTGGAAGATCTGAGGTTTCTTTTGGGTACGTGGAAGTTGATTCTGTCGTTGAGGTATTTGGGTCCGTTGTTGTGTAGGCATTTGTAGGCGTGAGTGAGGATTTTGAAAGTGACTCTTTTCTCCACGGGGAGCCAGTGGAGACTTCGTAGGTGTTGGCTGATGTGTTCGTGTCGGGGGATGCCGAGGACAAGTCTGGCAGCGGTGTTCTGTACTGTCTGGAGTTTGCAGAGTAGGGACTTGTTGATGCCCTAAGCTCGAGTCCTTCCCTAACTCCTGGCCTGTCCTACTGGCGCACTGTCCTTCCGTCGGGGCTGCAGGTTGTACCTGGCCACCCTAGGCACTTCTTCATCAACAAAAAGGGGAAGAAATTCAGGTTCAGCAGGGCATTGAGACTCAGGTGACTGTGCACCAGAAGTGGGAGCATCCGGGGCGGCCCTTATCTCTGGGGGACCGCCTCAAGTAAGGCCTCGTCACTTTCTTCGTCTGTCTGCGCCCACCTCAATCGGGCGTCAGAGAAAGGAATGAAACGGGGCACGCGCTCCCCTTCCTGGTCAGCAATTCCTTCGAGGGCCCACTGATCATACGGAAGTGGTAGAGGCACCCTTTTTACATGGGATGCATGCACCCAGTGCTTCCGGCCTTCAAGCTTCACTGCAGTGCGGGTGGCGAGCAGGACAATCAGGGGCCCTTTCCACCTCGGCTCCAAGCAGTTCTTCGGTTGAAATTTTCGACCATCACAAAGTTCCCGAGTTGTAGCTGGTGCTCGGGCCCCTCTGGTACTGGTTGCAGTGTGGCGTGAATCTGTTGGTGGACAGAACGAAGATCTTTAGTCAACTCATACAAATAGTCCACAAGTAGGGGGTACTCTCTCTCGGAAAAGCGATTGGTTCTTGGGACGCCCCAGATGTTGGTGGGGCGCCCAAAGACCACCTCATATGAGGACAACCCTGTTCTAGAATGCGCTGTTGCTCTGGTTGATAACAAAGCCAAAGGTAGAGCATAGGGCCATCGCAATCCTGTGCTTTCTTGAATCTTTGCTAACTTCAATTTGAGAGTACCATTGTACTTCTCAACCAAGCCTGCTGACTGAGGGTGGTTCACTGCATGAAACTTCTGTCTAATATGCAAGCCTTTACACACCAATTCAATGACCTTTGAATTGAAGTGACTTCCGTTGTCACTCCAGATCACATGTGGTAATCCATAGCGCGGGAAGAACTCTTTTAAGAGCGCCTTCGCCGTCGCCACGGCTGTATTCTCCTTAGTGGGGTAAGCCTCAATCCATTTACTGAATGGCCAAATCACTAATAGCACATACTTCAAGTTGTTAACTCGTTCCATTTCGATGAAATCCATCTGGAGAACCTCGAAAGGGAAGGAAGGCGGTACAAAATTACCTGCAGCTGTAGGAGTACCTTTCCCAGGATTATGCTCAGACAAATGATGCAGTGTTTCACTAAGTGCGTGGCTACCTTAGGGATATTATCATTTCGCCATACTGGGTCCAGTAGTTTACATATTCCTTTGACAATAATGTGTGCTGGGCCGTGGGCCATGGTAACAACAGGGAACACATACGCATTGTGCAGCAACCATCTCTGCTTCTCAGACAAGCCAGTCCAACACCCATCCTCGTCCAAACGCCCTATCCTCTCCTCCCATTCTGCCAGTTCATCTGCTGTTGCCTCACTCTGTATTTCCCTGACATTGTCTAATGTGTCCTCGAACATTCCATTGTCTGGAACCCACCTAGCAGGACCTGCCACGAACATCTTTTTCATCTTCGATCTAGCTGTCTCCTTAGCTGTCTGATGCAAAAGCATTGCCCCTTCCAACATCGTCTGTTACTGCTTTGTGAGCGCTGCATTTTATTATTGCCAACTTATCAGGAAATGTCAGTGCTGTCAACAGTCTATGTATCAATGGACCATGCTGTATGCGCAATCCATGCAAAGTCAACAACCCTCTCTCCGTCCAGAGGCGCCCGAAACTATGGGCCACCCCAAAAGCGTACTGGCTGTCAGTGTAGACATTGACAGTCAGTCCCTCACTCAACTCACAAGCCCTAAGAAGGGCAACCAACTCTGCAGCCTGGGCTGATTGGTATGGGATACAGGATGTCTCAACTACAGTGTGTAACATTGTGATTGCATAAGCTGCAGTAGTAGTGCCATCTGGTAGTTTGAAACAAGAGCCATCGACATATAGTTCCCCTTGGGGGTCAGATAAGGGAACATCAGTCAGGTCTACCCGTCCCTTCGTTTCTTCCTCAGTCCGAAATAAACAATCATGGACATCATTGTCCTTTTCTTCCGAAGGGAGGGGTAGTAACGTGGCTGGGTTCAGAGTAGCACATTGTTTGATGGTAGTGTGCAGAGCAAACAAGGTTAACTCATATCCAGTGAGACGCGCACTAGTAAGGTGCTGCGTCTTTGTCTTGTTCAAAAGCGTGTCCACAGCATGGGGTACCATTACTGTGAGATCAGTATCAAGGACGAGCCCTGCCGATTGTCTGATAGAAACTGCCACCCCCGCGGCAGCCCTCAGGCAGCTCGGGAGAGCTCTGGCGACGTTATCAAGAATAGCAGAGAAATACGCGCAGGGTCTCTGTTTACCACCAAAACCCTGTGTTAGAACAGGAAGCGCGCAACCGTCCACCTCATGTACATAAAGCACAAAAGGCTTATGGTAATCAGGAGTACCAAGCACAGGAGCAGAGCAAAGTGCAACTTTTAATTGCTCAAAAGCTTGCTGGCATGCAGATGTCCAAGGCAAGGGTTCATGCACATCTTTAGTGGTCAGGTAAAGGAGGGGTTTTGTTAGTAGGGAATAATTAGGGATCCAGTGCCGACAATACGAAGTTATACCGATGAACGCGCGTACCTCGCGTTGGGTCTTAGGAACAGGCATATTAGTAATAGCAGCTATGCGTTCAGGTGTTAGTCTGCGACCCTCCTTCGACAGTAGGTGACCTAAATAGGTGACCTCCTGTCGACAATATTGAAATTTCGAAAGTGACACCTTGTGTCCATGGTGGGCCAAATGTAACAACAATTTAACTGTGGCCTCTTTACATCCATCTTCAGTGTTTGAAGCCACCAGGAGGTTGTCAACGTACTGTGACAGCACATTACCAGGGGAAAGTTTCATAGAAACCAATTGAGCTTTCAAAGCTTGACTATAGATACTCAGACTTTCTGTACAGCCTTGTGGAGCACGGCAGAATCTAAAGCTCCTTCCGGCTACTGCAAATCCAAACAGATATCTGCTATCTGTATGGATTGGAATGGTGAAGAAAGCATTCTTCAAATCTATTACAGAAAAGAATTTGGCTGACGGGGGAATCATTGTCAAGATTGTGGTAATGTCTGGAACCACAGGATACTGGGGAACCACAATTTTATTAACCTCTCTAAGGTCAATGACAAAACAATATACGTCAGGGTGGGCATCAGAAGAATCCAAAGGTGTCTTTTTAAGTATAGGAAGGATAGGGCTATTACACACATTCGCTACTGTCTCTTCAATCACATCAGACTTAATCAAATCCTGTATTATTTGCAACAAGGCGTTTTCTCCTGCCTGGGATATCTTGTACTGGGGAATACGCGGCAATTTAGCATTGTCTTTGATCTGTATAGAGACCGGTAGGATCTGGAGTTACCCCACATCCGTGTCTCCTGTAGCCCACAGTGTACGTGGCACATCCTGAAACTCAGCGGGGAGGGGGGCATCTTTTGCGAGGCATTGTTTGGCACGGGCCACATGCGGTCCAATAGTCATGTAAACACCGTCTGGGGAACAAAAGATTGTCGCATGCAACCTTTTCAGCAAATCCAACCCTAACAAATTTTCCCCACAAATTCACGTTAATAGAAATGGTGAATCAACCGTGAAGGGGCCAATAGTCAAAGCAAGAGGTTTGGAAATGGGGCTGACAACCGGCACGCCTGAGAAACCCACTGAAACATTATTTTGGCCAGACAGAGCTGCCCCCGGGACCAGTGAACGGGAAACAGAGCTATTCATAGCCCCTGTATCAACTAAGAATTTCTCGGTTGTACCATGTAGATCTGCAGTGATATAAGGTCCGCACTGATCTACAGGCACCGGAACTGGTCCCTTACCCTGTCCCTGGCTGTCCTAGCTGTGAGACATCCCTGTCACTTTGTCCATGTCATAGTCGTCCTGATAGTATTATCTCCCTCGGGGGTCGTCGAAGTAGTTCCCGCGACCTCCTCCTCCCCGTCCTCCAAACCCCTCACCTCTCGGGGTCTCACCTCTCTGCGACAACTCAGGGCACTCATTCCGCCAATGTCCCTCCTGCTTGCAATATGCACATTGATTGAGGCCAAGGGGTGCATTCGCAGAACCACCTCTGTTAGTCCGGGGCAGCCGCTGGGCCGAACCCGAACCTCTTCCTCTCCCTCTCCCTCTTCCTCTCGTAACTTGCTGCATCAACACCCTCGTCTTCAAATCCTTTGACTTCTTTTCTGCCTTCTCTTTGTCCTCATTCTCTCTATGCTTGTAGTACTGTGCCATACTCAAAATTACTGACGGGGAAGAAGCGCTCCAGGTGCTTTCTGAAGCCTGCAACCTAGTCGCAATCTCAGGAAGCAAGATGTTAACAAACCTGCTGACAAACAACCGGACACCACCTTCCACTGACAGATCCTGGCCACTAAAGTCGAGAAACACCCCTTCAAATCTAGTAAAGAAGTCAGACACACTCTCGTCCTTCTTCTGACGACACGCAGTCAACTTGTCCCAATCCACCCGTCTCGGCGGGATAAGGGAATGCATATAGGTGATAATGCGACCCGGCAGAGCCAATATCTCCGCCCTCGGCTTGTCACCGGGCTTGCGGTCCTTATCCCATGCCCTGATCTGATCCCATGTTCCTCCCAATTCTACAAGATGATCCTGTGTATGCACTTGCCTCCATATATCCACCGGTACCAACAAGCCAAAGAACAATTCAATATCAGCTAACGTCATCACTGTGGAGGAGGCCGCCTCTGTCAACTCTTTGTAGTACGCAGTCGGGTTTTTCCGAGGGTCCGGCAACTGACTTTTAAGGGATATTACCTCACTCCTCTTCCAAGGAGTATAGATCCACTGTTCCTGAAACCGAGCATCAACTCGTGGCCTAATTACAATATTCGTGGAGTCGCGCAGTTCTGGTATTTCAGGATGATAAATGGGATGGACCTCCCTCATGGGGCACTGTGTCACTATCGTCGGAACCTTTTGGAGCAATCTGCCCCGATAACCCACCAACGTCGTTACATTGCTAAAAACTTCATTAGGAGCCATACCTGCAGCATATACCCTGTCCCGTATGTCATAGATGATCTCCGGTGCAACACCCTGGAAACACTGCTCCCACAGTCCTATTAGCGTGGCCGACATGTGCTTAAGGGCATGCTGCTGTATGAAGGGCTCATAATCTTTCATCACACTCCACACATCCTCCACACTATAGATCGGACTCCGAGCCCACTGGGCCGCCTGATTTGCCACCATTTGCTTTTCCTCATCACCCACAGCAGAACGCATCAACACTTTGTCCCCACGGTCTCGTGCTGCCACCCAATTCCCTTCATGTATCCTTCGTACAGGTGTCTCACCATACTGCAGTGCTTGGGGTGTCGTACTTGAGGGAGAAAGAGCAGATGAGGAGACAGGTATCATCATGTAAGGAGACAATGCTGTAGGGGTGAAAGGGGGTGTAGTAGTAGATACAGAGTCAGTAGACGGAACATGAGAGCTAACGGCTCCCGCCTCTATCACTGTCGTGAGCAGAGAGGAAGCAGGCGGGGCTGGGGCCGAAGCAGTTTGACTAGGGGCCGAAATACTAGGAAGAGCGGCACCAGAGGCCGGGGACTGAGATGTGTGGACCCTCGGGTATATCCACTCAGGAGCATAAGGTGGAGGGGGGCGAGAATCCAATAGCTCTTCAACGAAAGCATCACCTTCCTCTCTAGTGACATAACATTTATCTGTCTGCAATCGAAACTTTCTATCTGCACATTCTATGCCTTTCTCTAACTTTTCCCTTTCATAGGCCACTGCTTTCTGCGTTATAGTTTGCGTCTGTCTCTTCCGGGCCTCTTTCTCTGCTCTCATGCGCCGCTGCTTTGCTTCCTTCTGCCATACTCTTAGGGAATCAAACATCGACTGTCTGCTCCTTTTGGCAAACAATTTGTCCTGCAAGAAATTAAATTTTTGCTCATCAAATGAGCCAGTAAGTGGCCATTGTAACTCAGCATTGTCCCTCGTATATTTATTCCACAATCTGCTAAACATAATAGGGCATACATCAAAATTTGATGTACCCTCCGGAGGCGCAGGCTGACTCTCTTCCAATCGTGCCTCAGTAGAACAACACCGACATCCAAAACACCCCAATTTGCTTAAACAAGGCATCTTAATATAAGACACATGCACTGTCCCTAACGGACAAGTATAACACCAGCAACAGTAATATAAAGAAAGATAAATAATAAAAATTATTCAAAAACCAAACCAAATGGTCCAAAGACCACTCCCTACAGTCCGGAGACTGTACCAAGTTCAAGAAGACAGGCTCTAGCCCCAGACCTTTTCAAGCATTGACCAAATTACCAGTTGGCCAGGCAGATTGTTCGCGAACAGTCCCAGACCTTTTCAAGCGCGGACCTAATTTCCAGTTGGTCTGGTAAACTGCTCACAAACACTCTGTGCATTTTTCAAGGGTCCGCAGACCCACCAAGTTCCAGACAAGACAGCCCGAAGACCGTACCAAGACACAGCCCGTCCACTCGTGCCGTTCAAGCAAGGCAGTCCGAAAACTGCACCAAGACAGTCCGGAGACTGTATCAAGACACAGCCCGTAGGCTCGTGCCATTCAAGAATGGAGCCATTTTTCCAAGAATCAAATCACTCACCTGGTGCACACAGGTCGAGTCAAGTTATTCTCCACTGCCGACTCTTCGGACCAAACGGTCAACTCCAAGGTTTCACCTTCTCAGGACCCCAGCCGGTGACCACTAGACGAGGAGGCGCTCGATCAGACGGGCGGGGCAGCTGCGAGAACCAAGCTTGATCGTGTGGGGTACCCCGATCCGCCCGACCGACCAGACACAACCCCGACCCTGCAACCCGATTACGGGCGAGCTGGATCCCCTTGCGGGATCCCTGTTCGGGCGCCAACTGAAGGAAGTGGCCCTTAGGGGCCACCCGGGTTACTTACAACCACCTGCTAGGCCTTCCCAAGGAATGAAGAGTCGGTCAGACAGTAGAGAATACAAACATACCTTTATTAGTAATACTCTGCAGAGGAGTCCAATGTGACCTGCACCCTAAGATGTCTGCTGAGGGACTGACCCCCCAACAGTCTGCAGTGAGCAATCATTCTTCCCAAGAAGCCTCCAACCACACCCACAGTGGAAAGTTACCGGTCTGAGCCGAACATGAACAAAGAAGGCACAGGAGGATGGGCTACCACCCGCCAGATGGGTACATGCTATCTGTGATTCGAGGTCACCGCGGTGAGTCTCAGCGTCTCCCAACGTGGGAGCAGAACTACACACTTGGATAGGTATGCGAGGGCAGAATGGCCTATTCATTAGTAAGTCGTAAAACAGCCTTGAACAGAGAGAAAATAATAACAAAATACAGTGTTCTGCTGAGGCAAGCAATACGAATGATGAGGCCTAGTTCAGACACGGCCTAAGCGGCTCAATAGGGATTACAAAATACAAAATGGAGTCACACTGGCTAACTACAGGAAAGCTTGCACGTTGCAGGGATAACTCAGTGGGTTGCATAACGTGAATACAAATGGCGTATATTTAGCCACACACTGCTAACCTAATGTAGCTTGATACGAGTGCATAGCAGGAATGGGATTTTCAAAACTAACAAGTTGGCATCCCCCAATAGAAAAAAAGTTTACTATCTCTGAAGCAAAGGGCTGGATCTATTTTAAGGTTTGCTAATAGGATGTCTACTTTCCCCATAACCCCCCCGATTGAGATATACAAAAGCCAAGTTTGCGGAACTGTTTTGTATGGGGGTGAACTGTGGGGACATTGTAAACTTCCTTCTCTTGAAAAAGCAGAAAATACCTTTGTGAAATCCCTGTTGAGAATTACCACATGTGCCCCAATGCTCCCAGTAAGAAAATACCTTAATCTTAGGTCTATTTTGCATGTGGCCACCCTAAAACCTATTTTATACTGGATCAGGTTGTGGTCTATTGAGGATTTGGGTCCCTACAGCGACTGCGCGAGAGTTCTAATAGAGGGCCAACCAGTGAACAAGATACCATGGCTATGCATAAAAAATTTGACTTTTCAAATTGGGTTTGATGGATTATTGGCTTAATCCCACTGGATTAACTCAAATTGCACAGGAAAAGGTGAAGGAAACTGTTAGAACTGGGGGTATCTAGTTGGCAGAGGTAGGTACCTTTATCCAAATAGTGACCCTTGCTTCTAGTCAGGGTAAGGAGGATACACTACTAAAATAACCCCTGCTCACCCCTTGGTAGCTTGGCACGAGCAGGCAGGCTTATCTCAGAGGCAGTGTGTAAAGCATTTGTGAACACATACAGTAACTCAGGGACAACACTACAGATGGACACCACACAGGTTGTAGTATAAAAATAAGTATTTTTATATAGACTTAACACAAGACCCAAACGACAAAAATCCACAATACAATACGAAAAATATGACTGTCAAATGGTAGAAAATAGCTCAGTTCAATAAAGATGATAAATGAGACACTTTACTCTCAATGTACCTTTGGATGCGTAACGCAAAACAAACAAAAGGGTCGCAGGGAAGGTGATGCTTCGATTCCTTACACGCAGAAAGGAGGATGCGTCGGTTTCTTACTGCGGCCCGGTTACGATGCGTCGAGATGGCGCTTCGATGCGATGACGATCCGGTGCGATAAAATGGCATCTTGCTTACGGTGCGACAACGTAGACGGGATGCGTGCACGCCCGACGGCCGTGCGGCGACTCGGCGATCTTCTGAGCCACGACAGGCCCTGCGACTCGCTTCTCCGGTGATGCGCCGGCATCCTCTGTGGCGGCGGCACGCTTCTCCGGTGATGCGAGGCGCTTCGATGATTCGATGGCGACAGCGGCGGCACGCTTACTCTGCGATGTGACGACAACTGCTGCAGCAGCGACACGCTTCCTCTTCGTTGAGTCGCGCTTCCAGCTCCCAGCGACACGCAGTCTCTCAGAAGGCCCAACAGCAGTAGGCACTTCAATTCCCAGCAAGGGAATTCAGGAGGGGAGCTGGGGGTGAAGTCTTGCATCCCTGAGACTTCAGGCAGGAGGCAATCTCAATCTCAAGCCCTTGGAGATCTTCCTCAAGATGATGAAAGCACACTCAGTCCTTTTCTCCTTTCTTTGGCAATAAAGTAACCACTGCAGGCCAACCCCAACAACACGCAGCATAGGGGTAGTCTCCTCCTTCAGCTTCCTGGTTCTTCTCCTCAGCAAAGGTTTGGCTTGATTCCCAGAAGTGATCTAAAATCTTGGGGTCTGGGCCCCAGTATTTATACTAGCAAATCCTTTGTCCTCTGAAGGCAGAGGGTCCTGTACCTAGTCCAAACCAGTTCTGGGTGCATTCTGCCAGTGCACAACTTCTTCCTTTGTCAGTGTGGGCCAGGGTCATCAGACACACCACAGGAGGTGGAGCCAGCATTGTGGAAGGCAGGCACAGCCCTATTCAGGCCCAGGTTCTACTCCTCCCACCACTCCTCATGCAGATAGGTCTATTCAGCCTAGTGCTGACTCACCCTGTCTCCTGGAGTCCTGTGTTAAATTCCAGTCACCCCAAGGACAAGACGAGTGTCCAAAACCCACCAGTAGTCAATGAAGCCAGGAGAAGAACGACAACCCCCGACAGTGTCTTTCCAGGTGTTGCTGGCACAGGCCATCACTCGTTTGTGGATTAGAATGGTAGTACCCCCCTTCTTGGGCATGGGGCCAACTGCATAGAGTACTTTCCCCTCCCAGTCACTTTGCAATTTGGAGGATTGAGTGGCCAATAATGTGTGTTTACTGAAGCAGAGCAACATCAGGAGAATTAGTTGTGAGGCAAGTTAGTATCTTTTTCCTTTTAACATAGCTATTGAGTACATTCATCTTCAAGGATATAATCCTCACATGGGTGGATGTCATGGTGGGCAGAAAGATTACATTTAAGTAACCCTGGCTGGAGTACGCGTAGTGGCACTCCACGGATATAAAAAAAAACTCTGTGGAACTCCGCTCCTCCCTGCTCAGCTCCACCATCCCAATAAAAAATAGAAAAAAAACCCTGCTTACCTTCTCTGGTGTCTCCAGGTTGCCCTCCTCCTCGCCGTGGTCTCTCCTCCTCGCCAAATGTGCAAATGTAATGGTCACTGCAATTGAAGATGTGCTGGCTGTAATGGCAGTGTGCTACAATACCATGCATACTCCACCTTAACCCACTCCACTCTACTGTGCACCACTCTACACTATGCCACTCCACTCCACACCACTCCACACTACTTCACACTGCCTCACTGCACTATACTCTGCACCAGTTCACTCAACGACACTTCACTCGATGCCTCTCTACTCTACTCTACCCCACTCTACTCTATGCTAATGCACTCTATCCCACACTACTCCACTATGCACCACTAAACTCTTCACCACTGCACTCTATGCCAATCCACTCTAATACACTCTAATATTCTCTGCACCACTGCACTTTATGTCACTGCACTCTATGGCACTGCATTCTATGACACTCTACTCTGCAAGACTGCATGCTCGCCACTGAACTCAATGACACTCTACTCTGCACCACTGTACTGTATGCCACTGCAGTCTACGCCACTTCACTCTACTCTTAAATGATCTACTCTATGCCACTGAGCTCTACGGGTCTCTATTCCACTATGCGCCATTCCACTCTATGTCACTCGACTCTACGACACTGCTATCTACCCTGCGCCACTCCGCTTTATCCCCTGCACTCTACGCCACTATATTCTACACCGCTGCACTCTACGCCAATGCACTCTACACCACTTTACTCAAAACCAATACACTCTGCACCACTGCACTCTACGCCACTCTACTCCACACCATTGCACTCTATGTCACTTTACTCTGCACCACTGTACACTACTGCTATAATGTTCCATCCACAGTAGGCACAGGCATTTCATCTTCTGTTAAGATTCCCATTTCAGTAATACAAAAGCAACCATTATTGCTAATACTGCATACTTAAATTTTGGATAATCATTCATTATGATAGTAACCATCCCTACATAGGGTAAAAACCCTCTTGCTCTTCCAACAACATCCTTTTTCTCAACCCCTGTACAAGCCGCGGTCATCAACCATTGTCACCTTTTGTAAGAAACTAAGGGGGATATTTACAAGGTAGTGGCGGAGCATGGCGTTAGCCTCCTTGGCTTAACGCTGCGCTCCGCCACTTCTGAAATGCAAGGCTGCACCATATTTACAAGAATGTTGTGCAGCCTTGCGTTTCCCCCTGCGATGGTGCTAAGTTTAGCAACTTAGCACCAACGCAGGTACCCTTGCACCATAGTGCAAGTATGTCTGCGTGCAGGGGAGGATTGTTTATGTGTAGGAAGGTGTCCCTTCCCGCACATAAACAATCCTAAAATGCCATTCTGTCACTTTCATGTGTGCTGCTTCATGCACGTTAAGTGGCTTAACACTGCCTTGCACATAAGGCGCAGCCCCTATCGCCATCACAACGTTGGTAAAAGTGACGTTGTGGTGGGGAAAGGGGCTTGTACATATGTCCCCTAATGTCACCATTCTCTTTTTGATGACTCTGTGAACAATTGGAATATCTCTGCCTTCCAATTTGAAGACTACAATTTCACTAACTCGGATAGCATCAGCCTGGAAATTTGGTATTAATAACAGGCCTCCTTTGTGTAATTGTGGCTCCATGCTGCCACGTAGTACAAACAGCAATGAGACTTTCACTTCCAGTAACCACAATCAGGCCTTTCCATATCATAAGGGCAGATGATACAATCATCGCAAAATGTAGCACTTGATAGTTCAACTGCCATTTGTTCATACTCCACAAGTCCCCAAACAAATGCATTTTAAAACCACCCGGGCACCCCCCGTTGCTTGACCGGTCACCCTAGACAGCAGCCTCCATCATCACCCTATGGACCCTTTACCTGCTAACTATGCCACTGCACTCTACACCAATGTGTAAATATTGATGCAGCTGTATGCAATTATACTTGTGTGCAAAAAAACTAAATCAAATTGCGTAACCAACAGAACAAACGCACAAACAGGAAAAACCTAGATTAGTCCCACAGATAGGCAGCAATGCCACAATGGTCCGGGGAGATTGGCCCCAATAAAACGCACATGGCTGGAGGGGCACTTGTTCTGTTCTTAGATGCCACATGAAGTTAGGAACACTAAGCCAGTCAGGACACAGCGCACACAGCACATGCATTGATCATGCGATCCCCATGCTGGACAACTTGACATGTTCCCCCCGGCCCTCACTGTGCCCAAGCAAGGTAGAGACCCACCTTCATATGTCATCAAGAGGGAGTAATTTATGGCTTCATGACTAGGCCCAAATGCCTCTCCCTAAAACAGGATCTATGAATTGTTTTATGATGCTCCAAGAAATGTATATAAAGTCGCTCAAAACGATTGTACTTTGAGTTAGTCCTGAGACCCGTTTCTGTATGCTGTACTCCTGGCTGCAGTGTTTAATTAAACCAACTGTTCCGGTTTTGCCAAACGCCTCTTGTCTTTGTTTTTCAAGGTAAATTCATATTTGAGCAACAAATGCACTGTACGCCACTCTACAGCACTGCACTCTACAACACTCTACTCTGCAACACTGCGCTCTCTGCCATTGAACTTTGCGCCACTCTACTCTGCACCACTCTACTCTCTGCCCCTGCATTCTATGCCACTGCACTCTATTCTGCACCGCTCTACTCTACATCACTCTACTCCACTCCACTCTACGCCGCTCTAATCTACTGTGCACCACTGCACTCTTACACTGCACTCTATGCCACTTCACTCTTTGCCTCTCTACATTACTCTGCACCACTCTACTCTGCCAGTGCACTCAACCAAACTGTACTATGCACCACTGCACTCTTCATCACTGTACTCTGCACCACTCTACTCTACGCCAATGCACTTTATGCCACAACATTCTATGCCACTGCACTCTACTCTGCACTGCTCAACTTTGCACCACTCTACTGCACTCTACGCTAATGCACTCTATGCCACTGCATTCTACACTACACTACTCTGCATCACTCCACTCTATGCAACTGCACACTACACCACTCTTCTCTATGCCACTCCACTCTACACCTCTGCGTTCTACCTTGCACCACTTCACTCTACGATATTTCACTCTACACCACTGCACTGTAGTCCACTCTACTACATTCTGCACCACTCCATTATATGAATGGGTCAGTTCCCAACTGTACCTCATGATTCTGGTGTTTTCTAACTAATCGTTCCAAGATGGCAGTCGGGCTTCTAAAATGATAATACTCAGCTGGTTATGGTCAGAAATGCACAAATATTCTCACTCGCTCACTAATTACAAGTATTTTTAGGCGTATAGGGATTTTGGCACAGAAGTGATCTATAATGCACATTATGCACTATGGATGACATGCATTGATCTCCGATTGCCTCAATATGCTGGTTGACCCTGCCAGCTTTAGCATTGTTCCACATGGCTATCATATGGGAATACTATCTCACTGAAGCATCGATACACGTGGTCTGTATAGATGATTAATCCGCATTCATGAATAGGCATTTAAACGCCCTGAGGAAATTAGGAATTGTTTGCTCACTGAAACGAATATTGGCGATGTGAAAAATTCGAAGGAAGGTAAGAGGCGTCGGCTTTAGTCTGGCGGCAACGCTAATCGCTGCGGTCCCAATAACAGAGTGTCAGGATACGTGATGTCTTAGTCTACCTTACTTAAATCTGGGGTAGGATCAATATAGGGGCATTGATTAAGTTTACTTTAGTCATTGGACGTTAAAGGAAGGTACTCTCTATATCTAAGAGCAAATGCATGCACATAGGGAGATTCACTTGGAGACGCATACATTTGATCCCACCTTGAGATAAAAATAGGAGTGCACCGCATCTATGACTAGTCAGCACTCGAATATATTTGTGTGATTAATGTACTAAAAGAGAAATGAAGTACCGCATATAAAAAGTGCTTCATGTATAACTGATACAGTTTATAAATTTGTCTGTTTAGATTGTGACTAATGAAGAACTATATTTGCTGATGTATTAATAAGATTAGGGGAAATCTATAGACATGAGATGATATATTGTGAAACTAATGAAATGAAATGTGTAAACTAATGTTTAGGAGATTCAGGTGTAACACGACATTATGTTCACTTGAGAGTATTTTATTAAGAATTCTTAATAGCTTTTGCATTATTCAGTTGCTATGAGATTTCATTTGCGATGCATTTATATTTGTGTATGTATTTGTAACCTTGTACACTTGCTAAAGTTAGCTATAAATTTTGAGGCCTAACGCATATTTTAGCTCAGCTTCATGTGAGTGTCTGAAAAGTGTCAGAGCTCCGTCCATCATCTTCTTGTGCTTGCTTTGTTCGCCCTAAGTTGGCAGGGTATGCCCAGACGTGGGTCCCTTGCTCACTTTGCCACTGGATTCAAGCTAGCCTGGCTGATGAGGGGTGTTACCCCAAAACCTGTCCCAGGATGCTTGTTTCTGGTCCAGGGAAGACCTGGCTTGGCAGTTCGGGCTGGACTGTTCCCATAACGAGCAGGGTAAAGACTGATTTGCTTATGGCTGAGTCTGACCTGGGGTGGGGAAGTGAGCTAAAGAACGATGTTGGATTCAACCCAGATCTGTCACTGGGGGTGAGTGTCTGAAAAGTTACATCGCTCCGTCCATCATCTTCTTGTGTTTGTTTTGATCACCTAAATTGCCAGGGTATGCCCAGACATGGGTCCCTTGCTCACTTTGTCACTGGATTCAAGCTAGCCTGGCTGAGGATGAGTGTTACCCCGAAACCGGTCCCAGGATGCTTGCTTCTGGTCCAGGGAAGACCTGACTTGGCAGTTTAGGCTGGACTGTTCCCATAATGAACAGGGTCAAGACTGATTTGCATATGGCTGGGTCTGACCTGGGGTGGCGAAGTGAGCTAAAGAACGATGTTGTATTCAACCCAGATCTGTGACTGGGGGTGAGTGTCTGAAAACTTTCAGCGCTCCGTCAATCATCTCCTTGTGTTTACTAATTTCACATTAGTCTAATGTTATATTGCAGTGCAAGCTCACGTTGCAGTCCCACGTTCTGTTTGTGTTTAACCTCCACTGTGGAATGTTTCGTTGCATTTTGTTTCCACTGCAAGTGTGGACAAAGCCTCATTAGTTAGCATAGAGGAGCTTTGTTTTCTAATAGATAGTAGGGTATGAGAAGATGGAGTTGTAAAGAAGAACCGCTGTAAAGAGTTGGGAGGTGAGTTGTCATGAGAAGGAGGAGAATGACCAAGGACGAATGAAGTTGCAATTTATCGATGTGGGAAAGGTGGAAGAAGTTTCTGATTTGTGCTAGGAGCCATGGAAATTCACAAAGGAATGTCAGGTGGGATTGTCTACCTTGAATGCAATTGATATTATGCTGTGCTTAGCGAGGGAGAGCATTCATTCATTCTTTTCCTCCTTTAGCGGAGACATCTTGAGACTTCGCAGGGTACAGACCTATGCTCTGCATATGTGACTTTATGCTACTTGCCCAAAATGCTTGGAGTATTTCTACTGAAGCCTCCAGCAGTTGACACCTTTCTTCTTTTAGTCCTATTCTGAAATGTAATGCTTTTGAGAATAGGGGGTTCTTGTTAGATTAGTATAGGGAAAGACAGGACTAATGCTTTCTTTTGAAAATCGATTGATCCAATTTCACTCACAATTCTTTTTCCTTATTATCTGTTTGACAATAATCAACTTCAGTAGACTTTTCCTTCTGTATAGAATGAATCTCTTCAGGAGACTTGGTCATGTTTTGTTTGGTCTGTACTTCTATACCCTCATGCTGAGATTGGTCTATGTAAACTTATTCTTGAACTTATGAGTTAAATCTCACTAACCCTATTTTCGATTGTGGTCTGGATTATTTTGTGACCCAATTGGTTACACAGTATTGTAAATTTTGATGCCTGGTAGTGTTCTCCATTTACCTCTCATGCTGCCAATAAAAGACCATTGAATCTGGGTAAATGTGAACATGGGCCCGAGCTCTCACAACTAACTCTGGGCGTCAAATTCCGCTCCGCTGGCGGAATTTAGGCAATTTTGCGTTCCGCGGAGAATGCGGAATTGCCAACAATTCCGCGATCCGCGGCATAGCGGAATTATTTTATTGTTCGCGCTTTAAAAATGCGTTTTAGCGCGCGCGATAGCGACTTACCGGGATTCCTGCGTTCGCTGACGGGTTTTCCTATCCGTTCGCGTGCGCCACGAGATTTCGGTAGCCGGCCGCGCGATCCCGCGAGAGTTTGCGATCGCGAACACGTCATTCGCCGCGCCATCGGACAACGCAAGAGTGTGCGATCGCGAACACGTCAGTCGCCGCGCCATCGTGCACCGGGAGAGAGATTGCGATCGCGAACACGTCATTCGCCGCGCCATCGGACAACGCGAGAGTGTGTGATCGCGAACACGTCATTTGCCGCGCCATCATGCACCGCGAGAGAGATTGCAATCTCGAACACGTCATTCAGGCTCGCCATCGGACATCCGGCGGAATGTTGGTAAAGCTCGCGATCCCGAACACGCAAAATTTTCAATCTGGAGAAGAAGAATATCTCGAGCAGCATAAAACCTTCTATAAAATGATGATTTGGATGAAAAAAAAACCTCAGATTGATATTTGGCTGTCCTTTTTGTCAAATTTTTTGGGGGGAGAGGGAGAAAGTGCCACAGAGTCTCCTACTTCCTGTTCCTGTCCAGCAGGCTCCTCCCAGTGCTTTGTCCATCTCCTGTTCATTTTTCACTTGGATTTGAGCTGGAAGGATCACTCTTTGTGTCTGCTGCATCATTATCATTGGATTTGAGGACTTTTGGATTTGAGATTTTACAAGTAAGTTGGTGTTGTTTGATTGGGGCATTGCAGTTGCTGCAACTACAATTTTGGTACTTTTCATCATTTTTAAAATAAATAGTTGTGGGTAGCCAGTAGGCCCAGAGCTAGTCATGGGTGGGTGCATGATGAAACATGATGAAACAACTGTTCCTTTGCTGTGTGATGTATTTATTAATTTCAAACATCATTTAGGGCACATGGATGGCATTGGATTGAATTGCAAAATGTGTATTTTTGGGTGTATTTCAGTTTTTTGGGTGTGTGTTAAATACATGCCTTAGTTGTGTGTGGTGTGTTGCAGGCCTTGTTTAGCCCTGTGGATTTTCGTTTTTGCATTTTATTGCGTTACAGGCAAAGCAGTGTGGTTTATCTATGCAGCCTTTGCCTGGCTATTATAGGCCTGTTTTCAGTACATTGTTTTCCAGGCCTCCTGCTTGTTGCTTGTGATTTGTGAGTGTCCATGTGGCTGGTAGCCCTTTCTGGTGGGAGTTATAAGTGTGCTGCTTTTGCCATATAGGCCTGCATATGTTTCCTTTGTGGCCTAGGCTTCTTGTTGTGGTCCTGGCCTTGAGGCTGGTGGCCATTTTGAAGCCAGGCAGTGTGCTTTTTGCCATAGGCCTGCATTGTCTGTCTTCAGTTTCTTGTTGTTGTGGGCCTGGCCATGAGGCTGGCGGCCATTTTGAAGCCAGGCAGTGTGCTTTTTGCCATAGGCCTGCATTGTCTGTCTTCAGTTTCTTGTTGTTGTGGGCCTGGCCATGTGGCTGGTGGCCATTTTGAAGCCCGGTAGTGTGCTTTTATCCATAGGCCTGCAAGCTTGTGGCCTAGTCTGCCAACAGGCCTTTCATCCAGTAGGCTCAGAGGTAGTCAGGGGTGCATGAAACAACTGTTTCTGTGTGTTCTGTTGAATTTAAACATCATTTAGGGCATGGATGGCATTGGATTGAATTGCAAAATGTGTATTTTTGGGTGTATTTCAGTTTTTTGGGGTGTGTGTTAAATACATGCCTTAGTTGTGTGTGGTGTGTTGCAGGCCTTGTTTAGCCCTGTGGATTTTCGTTTTTGCATTTTATTGCATTACAGGCAAAGCAGTGTGGTTTAGCATGCAGCCTTTGCCTGGCTATTATAGGCCTGTTTTCAGTACATTGTTTTCCAGGCCTCCTGCTTGTTGCTTGTGATTTGTGAGTGTCCATGTGGCTGGTGGCCATTTCTGGTGGGAGTTATAAGTGTGCTGCTTTTGCCATTTAGGCCTGCATGGTTTTCCTCTTGGCTTACTGCTTCCATCCATCCTCTTTGCCAGCTGCAGCTCCCTGAATGATGTGATGAGCAAATAATTTAATGCCAAACAGGGTCCACCTCTATTACATTTGTATTTTTGTTGTTGTTCCTCTTCTTTCCTATCCTTCCTGAGAGTGTACACAGTATACCATGAAAGCCCTTGTTGACAGTCTCACAAATGGCTACACTAACTTATATATTTTATTTGTTTGTTTGTACTACTAGTAATTGAACCACAACAACAAATGCAACATTTCACTGATGTTCTTCTCCTGGCTTCTTTGCTTTTAGGTGCACAAAAAGACAGAGGAGGAGGTGTCATCATCATCACCCGTTGTACTGCCAGACAGAAGTCCTGCTGCGCACCACGTCACGTCCACGTGTGACCACAGACATCTCTGCAACTTGTGCACCTGCGTCCTGCTGACATCTGAAGAAGATGGCCCCAAAGAAAGGTACCAGGTCCTCCAGTACCAAGAAAGTTGCCAGTGAGAAGAAGAAGGAACAGAAGAAGGAAGTGGCACTTGCCAAGACTGGTGTGCCGGCCGATGTGTTTTTTGGTAAAAAAACTTACGCCTGCAGCAGCGGTGTCCGGCGGGGACCAAGCTGGGAGCAGCACCTCCGCATCAGCGGGCCCACCTCACCAACCTAGGCCCAAGCCCATGAGTGTGGCAGAGGTAGCCAGTCTACTAACGAGCAGTGATGTTGAAATGTCATTATCGCAAAGTAGTACCCAATCCACGCACTCGCAGGCGGAAACTCAGCAGATAAGTGGGCAACCACAGCCGCAACCACAGCCGCAACCACAGCCACAACCACAGCCGCAACCCCAGCCGCAACCCCAACCCCAGCCGCAGCCGCAACCCCAGCCACAGCCGCAACCCCAACCACAGCCCCAACCGCAGCCGCAACCACAGCCCCAACCGCAGCCCCAACCGCAGCCCCAGCTGCAGCCCAAACCGCAGCCCCAACCGCAGCCCCAACCGCAGCCGCAACCACAGCCGCAACCACAGCCGCAACCACAGCCGCAACCACAGCCCACAATAGTAGTTGTTCCACCTGAAGTAGGGGCAATTCAGGAAATCGAGCTTTTTGCAGACGAAGAGGAGCAAGCCACTGTTTCAGAAGATCCATTGTCTACCAGACCCCCAGCAAGGAAAAGGAGGGTTAGTCCATCAACTTCTTCTTCAAGCCCCGCTTCTGATGATCTAGATGCCACTTGGAAGCCACCAGCTCAGTCTGAGAGTGATGCACGCCACAAGACAAGGCTAGTGAAAAGGAAGGTTCCAGAAAGCCTTAGAGTTATGGAGGTAGATGTAGACGAGGGGGTGATGATGATGAAGAGCCAGTCATCATGAACATCACTCCTGGGCTCTGCGGAGATGGAGACCAACATTATTAGACTATCCAAAATCGCTGCGAGGGATGTAGCACGGATACCACCAACACAGGTAACACCAACACGACCTCCAGCTTCCATATTTGCCTTTGCAAAGGCCCGGCAGGGACCTACATCCAGCTCAACCACCACCTCAGTAGGTGGTGGTAATGTAAGTGCACAGAGTCAAATTCCAGGCACACCCTCCAGTTCATCTGGTATTGAAAGTGGCACCTCCAGCAGCGCCAGAAAGTTCTCCTCCCCAGTTTGGGACTTCTTTTCGGTTAGCAGTAAGGAGGAGAACATTGCTATATGCTCAATTTGTCGGCAGGCTGTTAGGCGGGGTAAGCTTGGTACAAACTATGGTACCGGAGGACAAACAAGTCATCTCAAAAAACACCACAGTATCAAGTGGGAGGCTCACCTACTTCACTTAGAAAAAAGTAAAACTGGACCCATTGCTGTTGTTGGGGATGAAGAAGTAGGGGAAGATATGATCGCGGTGGAAGGTCAACAAGAGGGAGACATTTCTAGCCCTATCCCCAGCAGTGTAGTGGTACCGCCCACATCCTCAGCAACATCTCAGTGGCACCGTAGTAAGAGTCAGCCTGAGACACCAAGGCAACCGGGCACTGCAATGAGCAAAAGTGCGGCGTCGTTGAGCCTAACTGGGTTCAAGAAGAAAGGTGCACCACAAAGGAAAATATTCCAGCCTACCATTGACAGCATGCTTAGGTCGGAGGGGCAGTACCAACGCAACCACCCAACGGCACGGTTGTACAATGCGAAGCTGGCTAAAATGTTAGCGCTGGACCTTCTCCCTTTTTCATTTGTGGAAGGGGTGGGTTTCCTTGAATTTGTGTCAGCCATCTGCCCTAAATGGAAGGTTCCCAGCCGGTCCTATTTCGCCCGAGTTGCTGTTCCAGCACTACATCACGATGTGCTGGAATTGGTTGGACAAGCTTTGCAGCAGAGTGCTGTTCACAAAATCCACCTGACAACAGACATGTGGACCAGTTGCCAAGCCACTGATTACATGTGCATCACTGCACACTGGGTCTCTTTTGTGGGGGTTAGAGAAAAGCTATCTGAAGTAGGTGCTGTTGACACAGCTGAGATTTTTAATGCTTCTCGGAAACATGCAACTGTAGCCATGTTTGTCATGGAGAAATCTCATACTGCTGCAAACATTTTGGAAGAGTTTAACAGCAAGGTCTTTGAATGGCTGCGCCCAAGAGGGCTTAACATTGGTTTTGTTGCCACGGATAATGGCAGTAATGTACTTAAGGCCATGGAGGTTGGTGCCTATTTCAGGGTCCCGTGTTTGGCGCACTGCATTAACATTATAGTTCAAGACTTTCTGAAAAAGAACCCATAGTCAGCAACTTACTGACCACCTGCCGCAGAATATGCACTCATTTCAGCCATTCTTTTAAAGCCCGGAAGCAGCTGAGGATCATTCAACGTGACTATAGAATGCCAGTCAAAGCACTCATCCAGGAGGTGGCAACACGTTGGAACTCAACGTATTACATGCTTGACCGTCTGTTTGAGCAGTACAGACCAATCAATGAATATGTCATGCGAAGGGCGGATGCTACTGTGAAAGGCATGACCCTTCAGATGGACCAATGGTGCCTAGTTAAATCTCTTACAGAGATGCTTCTTCCTTTCGAGGTCTTCACACGTGAAGTCAGCAAGGAGGACTGTACTATGGGCCAAGCTATCCCATTGTTGCACATGCTAGAGCAACAGCTGAAGGAGGTGTCTGAAGCGTACATAGGTGTGGAGGAAAAAAAGAAGCATATGAGTTGGTGGAGAGCTTATCATGTCGCTTAACTGAAAATGCAAGGGTGCAAACTAAGATTTTGTCACAAGAACATTACATTTGTGCCACAATTCTGGATCCACGGTACAAATCGGCACTGAACAGTAAGACATTACTCCCTTTTTCAGAAGTGGATGTTGCCCGGTACAAAACTTGGATAGCTGAGGCAGCCAGTAAATTGGAAAATGAACGGCTGGTAATTAAAGGCCTCAAACCCACAACAAGTACTGCAGCAGGGCATCCGGCGTCAAGTTCAACTTCAGAGCCTGAGGGCAGTGCATTTGGTTCACAGCTGTCACCAACACCAACACTATCGACAACAGCAAGAACCGGATCATCAGCCCCAGTAAAAACGGCACAGGATTGGTATTTACAGCAAGGACTTGCTAGGTCCAGTGCTGATGCAAAGACAAAAGAGGCCGAACAAAGTGTAGCACCCCTGAACATTGACCGGATGGTCCAGGCCTACCTGGATGACCCAACAGAGGTCTACATTGATCAAAACCCATTGCGGTATTGGTATGGCAAAAGGGGCCAATGGCCAGTGCTCAGCAGGCTGGCGATAAACTATCTGGCTTGCCCTGTCGCAAGTGTCTCTTCTGAACGTGTTTTCAGTGCTGCTGGTTCCATTGTAACAGTGAAAAGGACCAGTCTCTCACCAAAAACGTGGAGAGGTTAACCATGATCAAAATGAATCAGCAATTTATACCACCGAATTACACAATACATGAATCAACGCAGGAAGATGAGGACAGCGGCTCAGGTGACGGAAGTAGCGTGTTAGATGCTGATTACCTACTTCTGGTTGAACCCCCAGAGTTTGAGGACGAGCTATACTTCCCTGACAACTAGGCTTCCACTTCTTACTGTCGTCCTCCCTTATTTACTTTTATTTGTGTGTCTGTCTTCAAATCACAACAAATCCATCACCACCGTCTTCGTCTTTTATTGCCATATATGAGTTTCAGCTGTCTGCATTTCAGTCCACTCCTCCGAGTCCTGCTCCTCCATCCTCCTGAATCGACCTAAATCTATTGCATTCAAGCCTGATGATGATTGGATGTAGCATAATCGAAGAAAAAAGAAAATCTTGCCTCGTTGAGTCTCTCCAAAAGAAGTGGAACATGATGATGACTACTATAGCTATCCTCCTTTCCGAGCCGAGAGAGACTGCCCATTAACTGAAGATGAGAAGGAACAGGTAATGAATGATGACATGCATTGGACGCTGACTGAGTGATTTGTGTTGTTGTTGTTTGTAGTGCATGAAGTTAATTCATTGTGTACTATTATCTAATCTACACACTAAAAGTAACTCAATGCAATGTTTGTTTCCATTCTTGTTTTTTAATAACAAATTTCTACTTCTACTGCAGGCCGATCCATTGCATTTTGAATATGGAAAGGGGACTCAATCTGTACACTGCACACTGAGTTGGACAACACACCATGATGATGACCACAGTGACATAATATCTTCGCAGTCACTCAGTACGATCCGAGATGATTGATGGAATAACTCAGGGCGTTTCATGAGTGGCATAAAAGGTAAACAAGTCAACAACAACCACTGCAGACCTACATGTCTGTGTAGTGGTGGAGTCGAGTGTGGTGGTATGACTGACAGCGGGGCATTGATTTAGTCACTTAATTTGTAAAATGCTATGTTGCTGTATATCTGCTTTGTCTGCCTCTGTCAAAAAATGTACGCTAAATGGAGGATGGGTCACGGGTGCCGTGGGCCTGCTCTGTCCTGTTGTTGTTGGAGGTTAATGCTGGAAACAGACTAGAGTAGACATGATGTATCCATGCCGCCTCTGAAAGTGTTCTTGTTGCACTCCACCGTAATTTATGCATTTTTTTCTACTTGATTTTTCAATATCCCTTTTGTTTTCCCATCTACAATTACAGGCCGGCCCTTACCCTGTGCTATACTGGGAAAAACAACTCTCACTTACCTTACCAATGAATCTACATCTGCCAGGCAGGCAGTGGCGTCACCCAAGATTGATGGCCGGAGCGTCCATGGAAGGGAGGACCAAGAGGAATGCCGAGATGCAACTCCCCATTTTGACCAGGATAACATACAGTAACAGTATCAACTTTCATCATCTTTTAAATAATTTGATTCATTTTTTGTCTTCAATCATTAATACTGTGTGTTGTTGTTGTTGTTATGTTTGCTCTCTGCTTATAATTCAATTCATCCCTACAGCTATTTTTAACTTTTCTTTGCTATCTTTAAGCCCGGGCCGGTACAACAGAACAGAAACTGTATGTAATTCGGGTCTCTCGGAGGGCAGACAGGCAAGGCAAATTGCATAATATACTGCTGCCCTGTACTGTCTAATTGTCTCGTAGTAGTTAGTAAGTACTACTTATCATTAACCATCAAGTTATCATCATGATGCGTGCATTTCCTTTTTCTCCCTTAACAGATTTATGGATATGGTTGTCTGCCAAGATTGTGTTTTGTTGTTGTCCATATGACCTGTTTTTCTTTGTCAAACCTTTCCCAAAACCCCCCTTCCCAACCATTCATCAAACCCTAACCCTCTTCCCCCGGGCTGTGTTACTTATTGAGTTGTGACTAAATTAAATGTACACCAATAATTTATCACACGCTTGCTGGGGCGGATGTGGCAAAAGCAACACTAATTCAATTTCAAGGCAGGGCGAGGATCTTCTTCTGCTTGCCCACCCATGAGCAGTATATTTGCGAGATAATTTTTTTACCAAAGGAACTTAATCCATCAGCATTAATTGCCGGCATCGATTGGATTTGTTGTCATCCTCCTACACAGCACTAACGGTTACGCTTGTGTCGAGTATACTGTAGGCCTAGTCGAGTGACTCGACACAGCTAGAGTTTGTAACTCTATGTACTAGGCTATCCCCGCCACCATTATGTTTTATTGTATTTTGGCATATTATTGTTTGGCAGTAAGTTCCGTACTGTACTTCGTTCTACTACTCCTCCCACAGTCTCTCTCAGACGACTGACTGTCTCATTTTCCTTTTTTTGCAAATGCTACTGCCAGGGTCTACTACTACTACCACCACAACCATGGCATGTTGGGAAAGAAAACCATCATCACCATGCAGCCATCGCCGTGCCTAGGTTAAACATCAAGCACAGTTAAGAGAAGAAGTTTGGGGGAGGCATAATTAATAATGGAAATTTTTTCATTAATTCTATTTCACACACCCCTTTGAGTCCAGTTGCAGAATGCATAGACTAGGAGGAGAGACTGACAGTACTAGTAGGACAAGTCCTTCAGTGAGGGGTACCGCATCTATCTGTTTGTGTCTTACTAAGTCAGCCAATTATTTAAATCAAACACTGGCTGTGGCCCTGCACCAGCAAGGAAACAGTGTGACGTAAAACAGTAACCCCACCCACAAAACATTAACAACATCGTATATAAAGTATAAATATATAATTTAATCCCCTAACAAAAATAAACTATGTAAAAAAAATCCCACAACACCTGACCCACCCCTCTCCCTAACCCCAACCAATGTCCATTGCCCGGAACGAAAAAGTCCAACAAATTAAATGTCCAATTGTCCAAAAGTGAAAACCCCAACGCCCGATTCCCACCCACCAAAATAAGCAATAAAAAAGGGACAATCAACAGGGTCTGTTCATCAGCGGGCTCGCCTCTCCTGGACACAAATACGCTCCTCTAGACGGGCCACGCGGCGCTTCAATGCGCGGCAATTGCATCCACAGGGGGGGGGGCAGCAGTGCTTAATGAAGTACGGCGGCGGGCGGCTGCCAGACGGTGGCGCCGTAACACTGGAGGGGGTGGCTGGGGCCCGGGGCATTAGAGGAGGCTGCAGCTGCTGCCGCCTCCTCCTCCTCCTCCTCTAGAACCACCAGCTGCCGGTATTCACTTTGTATGGCCTCCAGCTTCCGGCGCCGGGCCTTGGCTGCCAACTCCTTCCTGTCTACTTTCACTTTGGAAGGAGTAGCTATATCAAGAAGAAAAACAAGACTATTGTAAAATATACTCTTAGCAAAGCAGTAAGACAAATTAATTCTACACATAGTGGCACAGTAGCACTAGCAAGCACAGTACATAACATTTGTGGTATGTATCTATCCTCCCACTACCTCGGCCTCTAACATTTGTGGGAGTTTCAGGCATTCCACCACCCATGCATCTGATTCCTATCAGACACCTATGCATGCATCCCACGTATCCTTCTCTGCCAGTCATAAATATTAAATCTCGCCCGTCCTTCCTCCTTCCACCCTTCTTTCCCTTTTCGTTCAACCCATCCATCAAGGTCATCTGATCTGACTTTTAGTCTTCTCCATAAAACTTTCACAGCTGAGTTGAAGTCAGATAGAAGAGGCCATTGGTTACTCAACAGTACACTCCCGTCGCTAATGCTATTGCTAATGCTAAGTAAAGGGTGTCTTCTTCAACCGTTCACAACAACTTCTTACTTAAGTCTCAACAGTACAGTATACATTACACCCTTGCAGCGAGTGTAATGTCAATAAGTAAGGATTAGGAATATAACTTACCACCGCCCGCCACTGCTGCTGGCTCACCCCTGCAGCTCCTCCTGCAACTGCCGCATCTCCTCCTGCACCCTCAGCGGCCGCGTCACCTTCGCCGCTGGCCCCGGTACTGGTGGTCGGTAGTATGCCTAGAAAAACATTACACATTTTTCAGATGCCATATACACCTCCCCTATTTTTCACTAGCAAGATTGAAAAAAAAGTTAATACATACATAATACATATACAACATACATCACTAGTACAAATCAGGTAGTAGAGTAGACACTAGTAGTGTTATATGGTCCCTAGGGTCATTTGAGTCTTTGCTAAGTTACCCCGAGCCATGCAACCATTTTAGCTTTGTGTCTTTTATTTTTGCGCAAGTTACCTCGCAGCTTGTTGTGTAAGACGCCTTTGAGCCCACATGAGCTCATACTGCTACTGTCTGAGCGCTGCGTACAAGGTCGAAGAACAAGCCACTTTGTTATGGAGTACTGGTGTTAGTCCATATTGCTTATCCATAAAAATACTACACTTTTTGGCACTACTGAGAAATGCTTGCACTATACTAACGCGCACCATTTTTCTCATAACAGACGGAAGATTCCCTTCTACGAACCAGAGCTTTGCAGAGCTTATGATGTAACCAGTACTAGGTTCTTCTGAGATGAGGGGTCCCCAGAATTCGCTCAGATCTCCATTTATAATTTTATATAAACTATATTCCTACCAAGGGGAGGGTGGTTCTTCCACCACTGATCAGTTATCATGATTTCGCCTTTTGTCTTCTATGGACTTGTAGTTGTAAGTGTAACTAAGTGTAACAATGTTTAGTGTTTTAATCTTATGCATTTTGCTGTTGCTGCTGCATTATAGAACAACGTACAGAGCTTGTCAGTTGAAAATAAACCTTTTGAACTTACATAGACTCGGTGGTATTTGGTGTGGACTTACACGAGTGAGTGAGCGAAAGGGTGTGCATTGCTTCCACGACTGAGAGGTCGGGAGTGTTATGTTCTGGGTTGTCTACTCATTGGGTATCTTGGGGGGTTTCGGAGAGCTAATGAGACACTATAACTAGTCGGTCAGGGGATTGTGGTGGCTTCTGATTGAGGTGTGAGGAAGGTCCAACCTCCCATCACCAACGTCCTATTTTCTTGTGCAAAGTTCTGTATGTGCAGAATCCCTACAACAGTAGTAGTATGTCCTATCCTATCAAAAATAGTAAAATCTGGTTGGGCATTTTGTTGGTGGGAATTGTCGAAAAGTCTCAAGATTAAGAAGACTAGAAGTAGTAGAAGAGGACAACCCAAAGGACTGGACTCAATGGCTAGAGCTATTGGTGAATCTGAGTTTTATTTAAAACCTTTTAAATAAAGAGTGGCCAACTGGGCAAGCTTAGCTACAGACAGACTAATAGTAGTAGTACAGAGAGTCATAGCAGACGCAGTTAGAGGCAGGGATAACAAGAATTTAGAAACAGATAGTCTAGATCGAAGAAGAATTTGTAAAAAATAGAATTAGGAAACCGAAATAATAGTTCGGAAAAAATAAGGTGCAGGAAAAGTTAGGGAAATATAATTATTAATATTAACCACTGGAGGACTTACTGGGGCCAGCAGCAGAGCCCTCGGTAGAGGAGCGGTCCTGGCCCTGGGAGGCATCTTGATGATCTTGTCCCGCCGCCTGTGACCCCGTCTTCTTCCCCTGGGTGCTGATCATGTAAGATTTCATAAAGAAAGAGACAAAAATTAAAGTTTGGTGTGAAACAAATAAAATATTTTAAAATACGCTCCAAAAACATTTTTGTGAACAACAATTGCAATAAAATTGACCTATCTAATCTGATCGACTAGTACTATTGCGAGATTCACGGACCGTCTAGTAAGCCTAAGTACCACCTGACCTAGCCCACCTATTCCAATCCTGACGTGCCAATTGTTCAGTAAGTCTGCATTTCCATTTATTTTAGTCCTCAAAAATGCATAGATAGAGGATAAATGCATACATTTTTGCATACACCAAATTGTTGGCTGGTTGCTGCTGATGTTCTGCTAGTGATGATATAAGCCTATTAACACTCACTAAACAAACTACAAAAGGTTCTACTAAGGACTGGGGTAAGCAGCACTCAGCAGCACGTGACGTGACAGAGGATGCATCACGCACACCACTTAAAAATTACCAACTAATAAGTAACTAAACCTATCAATCCACCACTATCCCTTCTTAGTGGCAGGAGGACAAAGGAAGGACTAGAGTCTCTCTAGCATTACCTAACTTAAGTTCTCTAAAGTAAACTCCTACATAATCATCAGGCCAAGCGAGCGCAAAGTTGCAAACAAGTAAGATTAGTAGCGCCGAGCGCCTGTGTCATAACAATAACAGAAGATTTTTAAACGTAATTTACCTGCAATGTAAGCAGCAGCATTCTTGCTGGTCGGAAAAAAATATTCGCAATATATAACACAGAGCAGAAGAACACAAAGTAGTAATATTAAATAGCTACTCACCAAGCCCTGGGATCTCCACTCCTAGCAGGCCCAGCAGGTCCTGCTCCCGGTCCAGAATATCGGACCACCGGTGCGTCAGCTGGTTATTGGTGCGCCGGACACCAGAGCAGCGAAACACTGCCCGACGCACCTTGCCCCACCGCTGCAGACGCTCCCGGAGCCCATACCCGGACCCAGGCCTGCCGCCTGCTGCCAGGGTTAAGGGGTGGTGGCGCTGCACAAAAAAAAACAGTGCGGCCACCTCCGCCTCACCAAATAAGGCCCATGCCTGCACCCCTTTTTGGCGCCGCCTTCCACAAGGAAGGCGGTCGCAGCTCTGGCTACGGCTACGAGCACTGTGGCCCTTTGCCATGGTTCTGGGTAGGCGGGGGGGCGGAAAAGAAAAGGTAGGAATTAAAAAAGTAAGTAAAAGAAATGAAAAAGCAAGTAATAGAAAAAGAGTGAAAAAGTAGTGAAAAACACACAAAAAGTAGAAAAAAACTCAAAATATAGAATCAATAAAATAGAGAGATAGATAATAAATAAAAAAAATCAAAAAAAAGTTTCCAGAAACAAAGGATTGAAAAGATAGAGGGAGGATTGAAAAGCAGGCCCAGAACCATAGCAATAGAGTGAAAAACAAGATGGCCGCGCCCATTGCGACCGCATGGGCAAGTTCGCGCGATATTTCCCCCGAGCACGCAAAAGCATCACGAACACGTAATACGCGTTCCCGAACAGGAAATACTTATCGCGAACGGGCGGGAGCATGCAATACGCGACCCGGAACTGGAAATAAGCATCGCGAGCGGGCGGGAGCATGCAATACGCGACCCGGAACAGGAAATAACCATCGCGAGCGGGCGGGACAAGTGAAAAACAAGATGGCCGCGGCCATTAGCGACCGCATGGGCAAGTTAGCTATATATTTCCCCGCGAGCACGCAAAAACACATCACGAACGGGCGGGACAAGCAATTCCGCGTCTTCGCGGAATTTCTACGCTCTCGCGGAGATTTTTAACAATTTTGCGGAGATTTGCGTAACGCGACTACGCAAATTCCGCCCACCCCTACTCACAACTGGTAACAGACCTCTCTCTCAGCTAGCAGCATTGTCAGATGGTTGGTTCATGAAGTAGAGGGAGATAGACCCTAGCCTAAAATAGTCTAGATCCAACCCCGGTGCCCCAAATCCAGAACCTGGATTCGAGACGCGGAGGATAGATGCAGTTCCAGTGGCATATGTCGACGCAGCGACAGTGGAGGAGTGAGTATTAATGGGATTTGTGAGGATTATGTTTAGATTGCGGTGAAGAATTGATTGTGCGGTGTCTGGCGGAGATGTTGTGAGTGTTGTGTGAATGTGAAGTTAAGTTGTTAAAGTTGTTATCGGGTCCGACGAAGCCTAAGATCCTGGGATATATAATAAGCTGCAGAAGACACCACATTGTATTTGTCTGCTAAGTTTTGTGGGGTTTGTCAGGAGACCTTGTCGACTGTCCAATTGAAAAAGGGAATTTTGTGTGAAAGAGACAGTTGTAATTAGTGTAGTGGACCTTTTTGCACAAAAGGAAAACTGTGCTGATTTGAATTAATTCCCCACTGGTCGAGGATTCATTGTGTATGTGTGCATTCTTCGAGTGATTACATTCTATCGATCTTTTAGTGGAGCAGACAATTATTTTTGTTTAAATCGAAGTGAAAGAGAGAGAGTGTAGAGAGAAAATTGTGAAGGAGGATGAAATGCTGTGAGGAGTGAGAGTGACATCAGAGTGTGTAGCGCTGGGCTAGGTAGGATGGTGTAACGCCGCGCTGGGATTAGTTGATTGTCATCTGATGTTGAAGGGTTATTCTCGGTCGCATTGAGATGGAATTTGGAAATTATTGTCTCTGGAATTGATTGTAATTGACTAAATTAAAGAAAAATTAGATGCTTTAGGACAATAAGAGATCTGATACGAGGAGACGAAGTTGAACCTACTAGAGTCGGCGAAGAGGCGCCACCGGATGATACGCCAACTCATTATATGGCAATGAATGTAGGGCTCCATACTATTGTTTAGCATAAAAATTGGCACAAGATCACGGAGAAAGAGGGTGCATAGGCATTTCAATGCTATGGTACTTTTAATTTGAGAATAATTAATAATTTGACAGGAATGTTATTTGCAATGAAGCCGTTACCTAGACCCAGACAGTTTGAAGCTCCTAATGCATGGGAATATGCAGCGCATGTAAAACAAAGAGAAAAATATCATGGGAAGATGAACAAAGCGATGCGTACATACGAAGATGCAAGATGGGATGACCAGCAAGTGAGATGGAGAATAGACATGATTGAGGGAGCAAGATTATACCCTGCTATAATGAGTGAGGAAAAGGATACTGAGAAAAAGAGAAAGGACAAGAAGGATAGGGGAAAAGAGTTTGAGGACAGTGATAGTGATGCAAGTGACAGTTTTTTGGATGGACTTTTAGCTGAACGTCCACCACCATATAATCAGACACACCTTGGAGGTAGGGGAAGGACGAGCGGTAATGATGGTTCTGGGAATGCTTTAGCACTGGTTGCTTCTACCTCTGGTGTTGTAGGGGTCATATCAACTGGTGTGATTCAAGCTACAGCAGGAGGGAATAATGACACACAAGTTCCAGGCTCAACAGGAAATTGTAACCCTAATTTGGCATTGAAAATTCCAGATGCTCTTACAGTGACGGTAACTCTTGGTCGTATAGTCTCTATGTACAATCCTAGTTCACTTGGGAACGGAGGTCAGAGAATGCCGGCTTCTACAGGAGTAAAGGTAGCAGAGAGAGGAACAGACAGTCATATAATGCAATAGGTCCCATTGATTCCAAAGAATGCGAGCTCACCATGTGCAGCGAGTGCAGACCCTTCAGTGAGACAGAACGGATTTAGACCCATACAGTCGTTTCCAGGGTTGGCAGGAGTAGATTCCCCTGTATGGGAGACTCTCTCAAATGCAAGAAATAGTACACCCCAGGAAAGCGACACATAGAGAAAGGCTACTGACAGCCAACACCTATTTGATGTCCAAGATTTAGAACAGTGGCTGAAATAGCACAGTAATAATTCGAATGAAACCCAAAATACAGAAATGTGTCATGGCACCATAAAAGCGGCTATAAAAGTGGAACTGATTGATGTGGTTAAATTAAAGACTGAATTGGATGAAATAATAAGTGGAAGCCTAGAACTTAATAGAATAGACACTTATCAGCACAGTGAACTGCAGTTCATGAGCAAAGATGCCACTAGGAGAGCGAGACAAGCACATGAGAAACTGTCTGAATTGGCACAGAAATATGATGTAGACATAGAAAGAAATAAAGCTTTACAAAAGAAACACAAATCTGAGAATTGGTTCTGAACATTCGAATTTCTGGATCTTTGGACAAATGGGAAGACAAATTGGTGAAAAGAAAGGGTTCAAAAAGAGCAGTAGGAGAACCTCCTCCTTCGGGGGAAAATGGGATGAGTGTCAAGGCTTTTCTGTTATGGGAAGTACTTAGCGGAGGCTATGTGCATGTACCTTGGAATAGAGGTGATCCTGCTGAATATACAAGTGATTTCCTGAGATTGAGAGAGAAGCCTGTAGAGTGGTATAAACAAATTGATTGATTTGTGAAGATTTCAAAAGTGTTATGGATTGACCTGACACATGGATCATCACCCATAGTAATAAAGAAATACGAACAGGTAGTTACTTGGCTGAAATCTAAGGTGCCACCACCAGATATTGATTGGGTGAAAATTCATAGAGCAACCCAAGAGCCTTTTACGAAAGATCGTTGCAGGCTTTTGAACAGTATAGTGGGATGGATACCCTTGAGCCCAAAGACATGGGACAATTTGTGTCTAGATTTGTGACTGTATTGAGACCTGAGATTAGCATGATGATACAGCAGCATTTGATCTGTTGGCAGAACAAGTCTGTCAACGAGATTCTGCTTTATGCGAAGCATTGCTGTGAGGAAATTGAAATTAAACACAAGAAATTGAAAGAGAAGTTGATGATGGTGCAGATGAAGGCTGCCCAAAGGGGTCAAGGACAACCTTATGTAGGGAATATGGTTCAGATGCAAGGAGTCTATCAGTCTGGGTCTCCGGGACAACAAGGTGGAGGATTTCAGGGACAAGGAAGAGGAAGGGGTGTCCCTATAGATCCCAAGACTGGAGTGGATATTGCCACTTTGAAAAAGACCAACCCATCTCACTACTGTAACAGGGTGGGGCATTGGAAGCATGAATGTCGTTTAAATCCCTCAAATCAGGAACAAAATGGAGGAAGTATTCAGTCTCAAGGGAATGCTGAACAGACTCAGAATGTGTCCAGACTGAGATCTCAAAATTAAGCTGGTTCACAAAGTCCCGTAATGCAAGTTCTGCAACCTCAGATGCCACAGCAAGCTGGTGGCAATCCTAGATTCAATTAGAACATGGACATGAATGTTAATCAGAATTTGTCCCATAATTTCCCGATGTTTGAGAGTTCAAATGAATACGGTTCAGACCAGTCCTTATGACGGTGCCTGAGGGGGGAGGAAGACTATACACTTGGCGTAGTCTTGGAGGTAGACCAGAATGGACCATATGTTGATGCCGATGTAGATAGCCACAATGTCACGTTTCTGATTGACGCTGGTGCTACCCGCTCTACTATGAGAACAACAGAGGTCACAAACCTACCCCTCTCGGGAAAAACAATCCAAGGTATAGGAGTTGTGAACAAGAAATTAGCAAGCCCCCTGTCTGAAGAAGTACCTGTAAAGATAGGGACATTTGAGGATAATCACGAATTTGTGATACGTGACTCGAGTCCTGTGTGCCTCTTAGGACGCGATCTGTTGTGCACGTCTTTTGCATGTCAAAAGGAATCGAGCTCTAAATAAACGATGAAGACAGTGGACCCGATTCACAAAGGTAAACTAAGAGGAAAGTCTAACTTTACGACTTTCAGTATTCACAAAGGGCATTTACGAGTAGTAAAGGTAGACTTTTGCCTCAGTTAAACTTAAGACCAAAAATTAAGTTGAACTGAGGCAAAAGTCTAACTTCACTACTCGTAAATGCCCTTCGTGAATACCGAAAGACGTAAAGTTAGACTTTCATCTCAGTTTACCTTTGTGAATTGAGCTCACAGCCTTTAAATTAGCAGATCAGAATCTGAATGCCTCATTGTTTCCTTTGTTAACAGTGGAAGACTTCCCGTTGGATCTTAGAGACACGGTAAGAGATATAGTATGGGATTTTTCAGGAAAGGACATTGAACTCATTAAAGGAGTAGAGCCTCTCTGCATCCAAATCAAGCCAAATACTGAATACCCAAGAACTCCACAATATAATCTGATGTCCGAAACAGTGGCGGGAATCACACCTGTGATTGAGCAAGGCATTTTGAAAGAGATCCTGGGGAGTCCATGTAACTCACCTATTATGGGCTTACAGAAGCCTAGCGCTAAATATTACACTGTGCAGGATCTTCGTAAAATGAATAACATAGTGGTTCCTTGTTGTCCCGTGGTACCGAATCCTTCTGTGATATTGTTTCAAATCCATGTGAGGCTGAATGGTTCACTGTCATTGATCTTTGCCAAGCCTTCTTTTCGATTACCCTCCACGAGGAAAGCCAACTTTTATTTGCTTTCCATCTGGGAAATCAAATTTTAACATGGTGCCGTGTCCCACAAGGGTATACAGAGAGCCCGTCCATTTTCAACCAGATCTTAAAAAATATTCTGGAGTCTCTGGTTATGCCCTGCAGTTCTGTCCTGGTGCAGTTCATCGATGACCTCCTGGTTGCAGTGAATACTCAAGAAGTATGCAAGACTGATACAATAGCTTTACTAAATCATCTAGCTGAGAATGGCCATAAAGTGTCCCCAAGCAAACTACAATACTGTATGACAGAAGTCCTTTAACTGGGACATCACATTGTGAAGGGTGTGAGAAAGGTGTCACAAGAGACGATATCAATGATCACGCAAATGGATTCGCCTCGTACACAGAAAAAAGTCAGGATGTTTCTGGGAATGGTGGGCTACTGTCGCCACTGTATACCCAGCTTCTCCCTAGTGGCCAAACCTCTACAGAGGTTGATGCACAAGGATGTGTCCAACCCAGTGCCCTGGGACAACGAATGCTTGAATGCATCCCTGGAGTTGAGAGAAAGTCTTTGTTGCGCACCTGCCTTAGGAATGCCACATTACAACAAAGCTTCTTTGCTCTTTTGCAGTGAAAGAGAAGGTTGTGCACTCTCAGTATTGACTCAGAATCATGGAAAAACCCATAGATCAGTCCCCTATTTTTCAGCTGCTTTAGATCCAGTAGCTTCAGCATTGACCGGATATCTCAAATCCATTGCTGCAACAGGTGTCAGTATCCAAAGATGCAAGAGCATCGTAATGAGTCATCCTTTAACTGTATATGTACCTCACTCTATTGAGATTTCTTTTAACAGAACTAGTACTCCGCATTTGACAAATAGTACGCTCACTAGGTATCAGCAGACTATTTTGGCCCCTGACAATGTGACCTTAAATAGATGCTCCGTACTAAATCCTGCAACACTGCTTCCATTACCTGATTGTGATGCGGATGAGTCTGGAGTAGAGCATGACTGTCTTGATGTCATCAAACTGTGCACCAAGCCTTGTCCTGACATTACTGATGAGCCATTGCCTGAATCTGATTACACCCTATTTGTAGATGGCTCGTGTCTCAGAGACAATGAGGGAAATTTGAGGGCTGCCTGTGCTGTCTGTACTGTTACAGGGGTGGTAGAAGCTGCCTGGTTTCAAGGAGTTTTCTCCGCACAGGTAGCAGAACTGATTGCCCTAAACAGAGCATGCTGCATTTTAGACAAGCTGAAGGTGACAATTGTCACCGATAGCCAGTATGGTTTCAGTGAAGTTCATGATTTCGGACAGTCATGGTCTCAGAGAGGATTCATGACCTTGTCAGGTTCCCCTATCCACAATGGAGAAAATGTGGGAAAGCTACTGGAAGCACTGCATATGCCAGCACAAATTGCTGTCGTTAAATGTTCTGCCCATTGTAAGGGAAACAATTTCGTCACAGTAGGAAATCGCTACGCAGACGAAGTTGCATGCTACTGTGCACTGAAAATCTGCACTTTTAATGCAGAATACACAAATGAAGGTACTGATTAAATACATTTCAACCTTCTTGCTGATACATGGTAATAAGTGAAAAGGTTGCAAGAGGAAGTTACTGAGCAGGAACAGCAAAGTTGGATTAAAGCAGGATGTGTGAAAAGAGATGATGATATTTGGATTTCAGGACATGAGAGACCAGTGTTGCCTGATAGTTTGTTGCCACCGATGGGGAGGTACTACCATGGGCCTATGCATGTGGGAAAAGATGCCATGGTGCGGTTGTTCAGGCAGACTTGGTTTAATCCAACATTTCAAGCGATGGTTGAGGCATTGTGTTATTGGTGTGTGATTTGTCAGCAAATGAATGTAGGAAAATGAACTGCTGTTACACTGAGTCACATAGGAGGATCAGGAGGACCTTTTAACAGGATGCAGTTGGATTTTGTTGAAATGCCAGTGTGCAATGGATTGAGAACATTCTAGTGGTGGTGTGCATCTTTTCACGTTGGGTGGAAGTCTATCAGACTAGGAGATGTGATAGGCTTACTGTAGCAAAATGACTGTTGGGGGAACTCATTCAGAGATTTAGATTTCCAACCTCTTTAGAATCAGACCGAGGTAATCATTTAAATAATGAGATTTTGAGAATGCTGTGTGCAGCACTGCAAGTGGAGCAAAAATTACACTGCAGTTATCAGCCAGAAGGTATAGGTATCGTGGAACAAGTCCATGGCACTTTGAAATCCAGGTTGGCTAAAGTGTGTGCTTTGACCTCTCTAAAATGGCCTGATGCTTTGCCTCTTGTGCTGATGAGTCTTCGCAGTATCCCAGATCGGAGGACAGGACTGTCCCCTCATGAGATCATCATTGGGAGGGCTATGCGGCTGCTTGCTGTGCATGTGAATATGCTCAAAAACATCATTGATAGTTTGGTGCTCAATTACTGTAAAGTATTGGCTGACGTGGTTCGTTCTGTGTCTCACTAGGTTGAAGCAGCAACATCACCGCCACATCAGGAGCAGTGACATGACCTTAGTCCGGGGGACTGGGTCATGGTGAAAAAACAAGTGAGAAAGAACGGTCTTGAGCCTCGTTGGCGTGGTCCATACCAGGGGATCTTGGAGATTATGACTGCTGTGAAGTGCAATGGTTTGCCAAATTGGGTGCATGCGTCCCATACTCATAGGGGGATATTCTCAAGAACGTGCGATAAACATCGCCAAAATAGGTTAACGCAAGTTTTCATATCGCCGTCTATCGCGGGAAAATAACTCAGTGATAACGTCGTATTTTCAACACGGCGGTAACATGCGATAGTCTCCCGATAACTCGTCAAATGTCCGCGATAACATTACCGGGACGGCGATGAAAATCCAAACCCGAAAGCGAAAAAAGTTGCGATGGGCCCAACCGCGATAAGACAATCAGCAAAAAGCAGCGCCAGGCCTGCAAATCACACATGTCAGGCGTGAAAAATCACTTCAAAGGCAGAAAAAAAATAAACACAAACAAAAACCAAACTATAGCGAAGCACAATGGAGGCAGCCGGAGCAGGTACAGAGGACGGCCAGAACCCCACAAGCCCCCCGGAGGAGCAGCCTGGGACCTCGGGGACAGGGAAGGGCAAGGGCAAGGACAAGAAGAAGAGGAAGACGCGGTTCAGTCTGCAGGAAAACAGGATCTTGATCACGGAGGTGATAGAACACCATCAACAGCTGTTCGTCACCTCCACTGTGTCATTGGCAACAAAAAATGCAACATCCTGGACAAGGTGAATGCAGTCGGAGTGCTGAGGAGGACAATGGAAGAGCTCAAGAGGCGCTGGAATGATGTGAAGTGCAAGGCCAAGCAGAAACTCGCCAACAACCAGAAGGCAGCAATGCAGACTGGAGGTGGGAGTCCAGCGCCACAGGAGGAGCTGGATGAGATGGAGGAAATGGTGTCCACAGACGGTGGCAGGAGTTGGGGGACCGGACACTGCTCAACATGACCTGACACAACAGCAACAGGGTGAGTAACGACCAGGGACTGGGGGGAGATGGGCACAATTGCACACATGCACAATTAAGTACAGCACAGTGCACACCCACAATGACTCTGGATCATGTCCCTGATCCCCAGGCACACTGCAGCACACCTAGAAACAGCAAGTAGGCCCCCGTCGACTATGTACCCAGAGGGGGCCCTTCCCACACCTCACCAATCTCACAACCAACCCATGCGCCAAACCCAGCAAAGCGGCGTGTCTGTGAGCCACACTGACAATGCAAGTGACACTGCATGACGATTAGCATGGCTGCAGTCCGATCATCATGACATGGTGGACCACATCCGTAAAGGAGCAGGTCACACTCTGACACATCCACCTGCACAAACAACCCCTGATGTCAACAACACATCTGCCCCAGAGTCCCAACTCCCACCAAGACCCAAATTCACCCAAGTCTGCAACATCTCAGTACTGTATGGGCACAGAAGTCAAAGGCACACCGCCTGAAAGGGACAAGGGGCAGCAAAATCAGAGCTGCAGGGGCGACTCTCCCAAAATGCAGCACACACACATGACATTCAGAGCACATCAGCATTGACAACAATGTGGTACAAACTGCAACACGTTTACCACAGGACAGAGGACACAACAGGTGATGCCTGTGTGTAGAAACTGGCCAAGCACATTTGGCATAGCAGGGAAATGTGAGATGTCAATGTATAAGTACAAACACATATCCGTGATGTTGACGAAATGTCCACTGTCCCGCATCAAATAGGCAGCTCCTCCTAAACAGTCACAATGTACATTGTCATGCAGTCTGCATGTGAACTTGTACAATGCGTCAACATACATGTGAACACAATGTAACACTGCATCTCCCCTTCACATTGCAGAGGGAGCATCAACACCTCCTGCAGAGCAGCCCCAACAACTCTTCACTGATGACGATGAGGACATCCCCAACATCGACACCGAAGCCCTCCAAATCCTCATTGACAGCTTCGGCACCCCACCTCCAGGAGCAGGGCAGCCCAGCTGCATCGAGGAGACCCCACCCCTGCACAGACCACACAGCAGGAAGCACCTACCACCCCAGCTGTCTCCCAGGACCCCCACGAACAACACATGGCCTTCCAACGCCGTGTGTTAGAGGTCCAGGAGAAGATGGCTGATCAGGTGCGGGTGGGGTTTGACCTCATGGCAGCCAAACTTGATGCCATACATGGGTGTCTGATTCCCATCAGGGACCACTTACAGTCCCTAACGGACACCCACAGTCCGCTCCATGCTCTCCAACGATCCATGGCTGACATCGCTGGAGTCATGATACTGAGACAAGAACACCTGTCCAGTCAGAGTGGCTCCAGCGATGTCAGCCGGGAGTTGGGACACATGCAGAGGCTCATGGGGAACATGGAGCGGATGACGGCGGAAAGAATGGCTGCCACGGCTGCACACCAGCGAGATGTGGCTGGGACCTTCCATGCCCTGCAGCACATTGTCATGGCATTGCTGCCTCAAGGCCTTGCGCAGATGAATGCTGCTGTTGCTTCTACATCCACATCTCCGCCCCCTGATGTGTCAGTGCCTCACAGTGTGGCAGGCAATCCACCTCCGGCCCCCGATGTGTCTGTGGCACACAGTGCGGCAGGCAATCCACCACCACCCACATGTGAGGCATTTGTGACATCAGAGGACGAAGATGCGGATGAATCAACCTTACTGGTAAGGAGGAGGCAGTAGCATTCATCACCGCCATATGGCCTGTTTCTGCTTGGTTCTGTCCTTTGCATCATCACCTTCCACTGTCCCCCGATACACTCCACGACACTCACCTTGGACCTCGACATGGACTGCCATTTTCTGTTTGGTTACCAATGACACAGCGATCAGACTGCGGACTGAACTCTTCCTCTTCCGATGTACTTGTCATTCCCTGAAGGACTCTGGCTGGCCCTCCACGGGCCAATAATGTGAAGTGGGGTTTACATGGCCCTGTACTGCTCCAGCTGCAACACTCCACTGGATGTGAATTAAACATTCAGAATCGCACAGATGTTTCATGTCTTTGATCATTCAAGTATGAGAGTATGGATGAATGTAGGGTCAGTGATTTCCCCTTACGTCCATGTTGCTCATGTCGTGGGACTTGAGTCACAGGGTGCAACATTGCCGATTGCGGTCCGGGTGGCGTAGACACTACAACAGAGACACAAGCATCAGTTACTTCCTTGTCCAGCCCAGAACTGAAGCACGCCCAGAGCCCCGGGCTCATTGTTCCCACCGCTACGCTGGCCTGCAATACGCCAGGCCAGCCCACTCCGCTTACGCTCAGAGGGGGGGGACAAAGCTACATGTCCCAGGTCTACCCTGTAGTGATCTGCTGATCACTGGTCTAGTTGTCAGCATGCCACAGCCACTCCCTGAGGGCTGGTTAACACCCACACCACACCCATCCAGCACAGGCGTCACAGGACATGTGACCCTGCCAATAAAAGGGGCCTAGCACATCACATTCCCCACTGCCGGAGATGACATGATGGCGTCCGCACCACGAGACCCAATCATAAAGGGTCCATGACTTGTGGCGCACTGGGTTAGTGGCACCCGATGCACTGCGGCCGGCACGGGCCTACCGCCACGGGACGATGACTTGCGGTGCACTGAGTTGGTGGCACCCGATGCACTGCGGCCGGCATGGGCCTACCACCACGGGGCGATGACTTGCGGTGCACTGAGTTGGTGGCACCCGATGCACTGCGGCCGGCACGGGCCTACCGCCACGGGACGATGACTTGCGGTGCACTGAGTTGGTGGCACCTGATGCACTGCGGCTGGCAGGGGCCTACCGCCACGTGACGATGACTTGCGTTGCACAGGGTTAGTGGCACCTGAAGAGCTGAGCGGGTGTGCAGCCTGCGATGATGCGTATGCCTCGATGAGCCGTCCTGCTAATCGTGGTTCAATTTGAATTGTGAGTCCTGCTGGACCGTAGTGCACGCCGAAGGCAGCAGTCAGCACACACATGACTCCGTGGTGCGGTGCCGCAGAATGCGTTGGGGGCCTGTGGTGCGGAATCCAGTGATCGACTGAGGAGGATGCACCGACACGTGGTGGGCCCTCTTGGAGACACGCCGGTGGCGGCAGGTGAGCATTGAGGCCTGGGTGCGCAGGGGCGGCCAGTCATCGCTGGGCGGAGGACCGGTCTGGGGACCAGGGCTGGGGTGCAGCAAGTGCACAGGATCGGGCAGGCACCACCGGTCACGGCGGCGGACTCATGGCTGGGTGGGGTGCGCCGCCCTTGCTGACACGACCCTGCATGCGATGATCGTGATGTGCGCGGGTTGGTTTGGGACGTAGCCACTTCGTCTCCAGTTTGAATGTGGCCGTTGAAGGTGGTCGGCCACGTGTGTGTAGACCCTTGGACAGGTTGTGGCGGAGACTGAGACACACGCAGTAGTCACTTTGGTGGTGGATTTGTGATGTGTGCATTCCCACAGTTGTGAGTTGGGAGATTGTGGAGTTGAGGTGTGTGGTGTGTTCAGTTGGTACTTGCGGATGGGCAGTGCATTTCCATGGGGGCCATCCTCAAAGCGCTGGTTGGTGGCAGACTTGCGGACATGTGGGAATCATGCACACTGCCTGGGGAGTTTGCGACGACATTGGTGGACAGGCCACGGTGGTCCACTTTTGTATGCACAGTGATGGCATGCGTGTGGTTGCTGTTGCGGTGATTGTGTGCAGTGTCGGCAGGGGGTACAAGTCATACACGTGTGCTGTGAATTGCCCCCAACACGTGCGTGATGCCAGCTATGGCGTAGTTCCCTTGCGTGGTATCAAGATGTTCCTGCGCAGTGTGGGGGGAGTGAGGGGCAGGGGTATCGAGCTGACACACACCATGATGCTTTCAGGTATGATGAGTCCTGCATGATGTGACCGTAACAGCAGTTCGTGTGGTCGTTACCTTCCTCTTCATTACTATGATGATTACGGCCACACGAACTTCTGTTACGGTCTTCTCATGCATGGTTTATCATGCCTGTGAGCATTCCGGTTTGTCCAAGTGCAGTACACTGTACCAGATTAGGCATGTAACTATACGGAAGTTTGACCATTGTCACCATTTCTCCCTCAGGTTTCTGAAGACACGTTGCCCTGTTGAAGTTCCCCGTTGGGAATGGAATGCGTTGGCTGAGCTTTTCGTTTTGTTTGTTTGTGTATTTGTAATAAAGTTCTGTTTTTACACTACTGTTGACTACTGGACTTCATGACCTGGCGCACCCACATTTCGGTTACTACGATCTTGGGTCTGGGGCACGGAGGCGTATAGCACGGCTGGCGTTGGGGTTGGTTGCGCAGGTACACTACGAATTGGAACTATCGTGTGGTGCGGATAAAGGGGCCCGCCGTTGCTTTTGTGGACATGCATCCATGACATATGTGAGGGAGTTTGATGGGGCTGGCTGTGAGACTCCTCTGACTCCGGCAGTTGTTGGTTGGAAGGTACCAGGGGCCAACAGGTGCAGCACAGCCAGCAGCTTTGTCTGCGAGGGGATGTAGGTTGTCCGCTGTGTTGGTGCCATCAGCCTGTGGGCAATGTGGGTCAGGATGCGGTGGATGGTTCTCCTTTTGAGCCTGTGATGGCCAATGGCTTCCTCTGGCATTGAGTCTCTGGGGCTGGTGCATTTTAGGGTTGTCCGCTGTCCTGCACTGCCTAGGTGGTAATCCGGGGGAGGGGTGTTCCGGGGTGGGGGGGGCCTGGGAGTGGTGGCGGTGGGTGTTGTGGCCCTCTTGGTTCTCCGAGCTGCATGATCATTGGCTCCATGGGATCTGTTGGTCTTCAGATGTGGCTCTGGGCTGGGCTCCCTTTCATACTGCAGGTAGTCGTCCTGCTTAACACCAGCAAAAGGCAGGTGTTAAATCCCTGCTGCTGACGCGCCTTATCGCCTGTTCTTGGTTCGCATCGCAGATCTGGCTGGTCGTTGAGAATATTGTGAAGTGGTGTTTTCTTGTGTTTTCGCACGGGAACGCCTACTCTGCATATCATTAGCGTTAGTTGTCGCACTCATCCGTGGCGATGTTTTTTGTGGCAGCTATCGCTGGTAAACTGGCGATATCGGCAGTTTGCACCAGCTTGAGAATAGGGCGATAAATCTATTGCCACTTTTGCGGCACTAAAGTGCCGATAAATCGGCGATAAGTCCTTGAGAATATGCCCCATAGAGTCCTGTGTCTCCTTAAATGAGAAACAGCACCTCCCCCAGAAGAGAAGCCAGCTGTGGTCGAAGGGCTGAACAAAGCTGTAGGGGACCAGATAGAGTCTGAGACAGCACTTGAATTATCTGAAAGGGGTCTTGATGAGTCTGATGCCGCAGCTGAATCTGAATCGGAAGGAGCTGATGGTGTAGCGGTGAACGAGTCCGATTCCGACCCCAATGGAAGTACTAGTGAAGTGAGATCACGAGTGGTGGCGGGTTAAAGCTGGACAAAGAGCAAAGGGAGGAGAAGGCTGAAGGTATCCTCTGAAAGAAATCTTGCACCCATAACAGAAACATCTGGTGAATCTGAACTGAGTGGAAATGAGGATGAAGGATCAGATCCCAGAAGGTCCAAAAGATCGAGGGTGCCTTGTCGGAAGTACTCTTCTCTTGAGTGGACTTACCTAACTACTGATGACAACGAGAATGACTTCTGGAAATTCTGGAATCATACTAGAGATTCTGCTGAAACTTTCAGATCTTGATTTGAACTACATGTTCACATTTACACTGCTGTATCCGACAAGACTAGGTGCTTTGAGAAACCTAGTGCTGAATGAAACTGAATTTCCTTATTTGAATAGAGAAGAGTCTCCTGTGCTCATTGATTGACTAAAAATAATACTGCTAGAGATGCTCATAAATGAACTTGGTTCTCTTATTATTTGAGATGATGAATGAACTTGGTTGAGTTTTTTAAAGAATACCTAGGCCCGAGTGGAAGAAGAAGAAATTTAAGGTTAACAATCTAGAAGAACACGGAGTAGGGCTAGGAAAGTCTCACAGAGATTATATATATATTGTAAAGGAAGTCAAACGCAGATAGAGAGTGTTTGCTGTTTTGCACAGGTGAAGATTACAGAAAAAATTGTGTTGCTGCTATTTCTTCAACCCACTTGGTCTGAGTCTAAACAGTATGGAAACGAGTAACACTAATCATAGACATAGGTACATACTAAAGTGCAGTAGTAACACTCTTAGTGTTAGGTTTAATAGTATTGATTATAGGGCTATGTTTAGGTTCGATTAACGCTAAAGGAGAGAAACATACACTTAAGCAGAAATCATCACACAAAGTAGATGGAGGTTTATATGCATGAGGGGGACAGAATTTACATGGAGATTTATCTAGGGGAGAGTACACATTGAATGCTTACACTGATTTGTTATATGAATATGTGAACACAGTGGAAGCAAGGGATTGCTATGCTTGTATGCAGCTACCTGCTTCAGTAACTGATGGAATTACATATCATCACATACCACTGACATATGGCATTACATGTAGTTTACTGCTGAGTCTTTTCTATGGACAGGGAAACTTTCAGTATTATTATTCAAATTATGATTTAGTCTTTTCAGAAGTTCCGCTGTTTATGCATTCGAATAGGCATTCTTATGCTCAAATTGCTGAAACTGTAAATAGATATTTTACACTGGTTAAAACGTTAGACACAGCTTATGCACATAGAAAAAATTTGGCATGTATTCTCATTGACATTGAAAAGAAATCTCTAAAGCAGGTAGAAGATAGATATAGAGCAGTAAAGGCAAAAGAAACTAAAGGAGTTAAGGTTATCAGGTGGTCACAAGAAGAAGTAGAACATCAAACAGCAGGAAACACTGGAGCACTGACACATTGGCAACACCAAGGGATATTGTGTATACATAATGACAAGAATGAGCACAATATTATTTTTTGTGACTGAAAGTGAATGTAATCATACTTTTGAAGTTCAAGGTAGTTGGAAGTAATTTCTGGATGGAACTGATCCTGTGACTCCTGGAGTTAATTTTCTTTGTGGAAAGAATGCTTATTTTAAGTTGCCGAATAAATGGTATGGTACGTGTTATTTAGGAGAATTTTTTCCAAAGATTTATCATGTGGAGAATTTTGATCAGCCTGTTTGGGAGAAGAATTCCAGGTCAAAACATGGTGCTAGTATTGGAGAGATTGTGAGAGATATCTTTGGAGCAGTCATACCAAATGTAGGGGTAATACTGAATGGCATCAAGATTAGAATGCTTTCTACTGCAGTTCATAAGCTATCTACTAATACAGCTGGAAATTGCTGACTGTAAATACGGAAATGGTTGCTTTTAGGTGTATGGTTTTGCAGAACTATCTTAAGTTAGGCATTTTACTCGCAAATGAAGGTGGAGTCTGTCGGATGTTAAAGGTCCAATAATGTTGTACTTACATCCCAGACAAAAGTAAGGACTTGCAGAAGTTCATGAAGAATATTACAGACATTTACAGTGATTTGAGTGAGTTGTCAGCAGAAGGTGTTTGGAATCCAGTTGGGAATGGATTTAGTGCCGTAGGTAGATGGTTTGTGAATTTGGGAAGTGGTATAGTTGGTTCTATTTTGAGACAACTGCTGATTATTGCACTTTGTGTTATTATTTTGACTGTGGGTGTGAAGGTGACCAGGAGATATAAGTCGAAGAAAGGAGTTTTGAGAAATAAAGGAGAGATACTGAGTGAGAGGAGACAGAATGAGTACTATAATAAAATGAAAGTTTGGAGGAGTTAAAAAGAAAAACGATTGTCATGACAAGGGTTTAACTTGGGTAAATCAGATAAGATCAAGAGATAAAATTGGGAGATTGTGTGATGGCTTGATACACCATCTGATGGGGGATTAGAGATGCATAAATGTTATCCCACCTTGAGATAAAAGTAGGAGTGCGCCATATCTATGAGTAGTCAGCACTCAAATATATTTGTGTGACTAATGCACTGAAAGAGAAATGAAGCACTGCATATTAGAAGTGCTTCATGAATAACTATTGTAGTTTATAAATTTGTGTGCTCAGATTGTGACTAACGGAGAAATGTATGTGCTGATATATTAACATGATTAGTGGAAATCTATAGGCATGAGATGATATATTGTGAAACTGTCTTGTGGATTGTTACCTGCCTTGTTATGTTGGCCTAGGCCTGGCTGCCATGCTGCTTTTCTTTGCGCACGTTACACTGAGCCGGGCCTCCCTCGCCCTTTGCTCGTGCCAAGTTCTTTTGCACTGTCTGCATTTTCTGTTGTTCACCTTTTTGGGCTCAGTCTGCACAAACATGTACAAGGTCGCATAACAATGTATTTTGGTTCTTCCTGATATGGCCAGTCTCGCGCACCCAGACATAACATTAGGTGCAATTGCCATGAAGAATTTGGTATGCTTTTAATACTGTGGTTTACTAGCGCTTAACACACTTGGAGAAATCCCTTTCAGTGAGAAGAGCTATGATGTCCTGCTGATGTAATTCTGCATCTAGAGACTGAGGTATGGGGGTTCGCTAGTCAAAGCCCAGAGGTCTTCTATTATTATTATAATAAACTATCTTACTGCAAGGGGAGGGTGGTAATGTTATTTATACGTTTATCCACTGAGCTCTGAGATGCTTTCCCCGTTTGTATTCTATGGAATTGTAACCATGCTGCTTATATTAGTCATATGCATTATGCTATTAGTACTGACACGTGTACTGTACATTAGAGCACGTAAGTTGGAATAAACATTTTAACCTATCCAGTGTCTCTTCCTACGCATCTTGTGGACAAGTACGAGTGAGTGACGAAAGAGTGTTCTTGCTTCTGCGAGTCCTGAGATAAAGATACCGTGTTCTGGGTTGTCTAATCATTGGTACTTGGGTGCTAATGGGATGCTAAGCTAGTTGGGTTGGGGTTTTTGGGTGCTACGGTATATGGTGGCAAACCACTGTATTCCGGGGTCCCATTATCCTGTGCATAGCTCTGTGTATGTGCAGAAACCTTATGACATGGCGCGACCACCGTGGGGCTGCTTAACTGCGAGGCGCTTGAGTAGTACTTGTGCTTGTCCACAAACCCCTCACGTACGCTTCCGGAGGCGTGGGTGACGGTGATACCTCCTATATTGAACGTTTTATAGGTTCTTTCAAGCTTGAAATTATTAAAAAAGGTTACATAAAAAACCCATTTTGTGCTCCCTGTTAGGTTGTCGAATACAATTGTTTAGTTATGGCTGGTGTGGCGATTGCTGCACATAGTCGAGGAGCACTCCGAGACCACTTACGGGTGTATGGAGTGCCTGATACAGGGATCGATTTGGTCTTTGTGGTTCAAGCCGATCCGGCTTACCACTTTGAGGTGTTTTACACTTGGATCACTTTTGAAGCGGTGGAGGCAGATGATAATCTGTTTCATGAATATAAACCCACCGCTATTCCTGCTGCCTATCGACCCTATACCAATCTTGAAGTACCTCTCACGGCTTGGCAGCACCGTGTTTGGTTTAATGGCGCCCTACCACAACCAACTACCGCAGTTCGTTTAGGCCCCTTATCAATTCAGGGGGCCACTTGGCCTGTATTGGCCGGGTATACCCCGCATCCAAATTATCTGGCATTACCGCTTGCGGAACTGCGCACTATGCATACCGAATTGGTGCGAGTGCATCGAGCCTTAGTGACATACGTTACAGGTAGCCTCCATGGAGCTGCTCCTGTAGTCGCAGGCCAACCAGCTATTGCAGCTGGAGTGACCATAAGTCCTGTCATGGTAAATTCTGTGATGGGCAAACGTCCACAAAATAAGGACGACTATCCTTACTGGCTTGCAGAAAAGTTCGATCAGATAGAAGCAGTGTTTCCACATACATCCCCAGTAGATAAACACCGCATCCTCACGATAAGTTTGCCAAAAGACATAATCCCCGATTTGACATCATGTGAAAACTGGGGTAAGGTATTCGCAGCAGTATATTCAAAATGTTTTGGAACTCCTTCCATGACGGTTCTACCCTCTGTAATTAAAAAAGTACAGGATGAACATGGCCCTGAAGCGGCTGTGGAATTAGGGATGAGACTAGTGGGAGTGTTTGATGTAGTAGCTGAACTGATCCTTGGAAATGTCAAGGGCGATGCTATGAACTTTCAAGTAGCGAATGCTTTGGCTTTGGTCCCAGAGTTGGACAGGCCTCGCGAATTACCGAAAATTATAGCCCGGGCTTATAAAACAATTGGAAGAAACAGCCTAGGCAACAAGCCTTTTGTAAAATTGCAAACTCAATCGCAAACACAAGTTACACAAACAAAAAGTACATCTGAGAAAGATGATAGACCAGTCTTCACTAAAAAGAGTTGGAGACAGAAAAAACAGGGTAAGCAACAAAAGAAGCCGGGGTCGAGAGGCGCTTCCCCAGTTTCGGTTTCTTCTGAACGTACTTATGATTTACGTGATAGGTCAAGGATTAAATCACCAGAAAGGTTTCAGAGCTCTGATACGCGTTCTCCTCGTTCTTCACAGGCCCAGACGTCGTCACAGGCTGGTGGAGGAGGACGGCAAGATAGAGGAAGGGGCCGAGAGGCTCCCCAGGAGCGAGACCAACCTCGACAACAAGTCAGAGGGAAAGCAGAAGACTTTCACCTTCCTCGACCGCAATTTCAGAAGAAAAGGTTGCCGCTGTCACAGCGAAATATGCCTCAGACCGTGAGAACGAGACTCCAGAATTGGACGTGGGCAGTGATCCTCCTAGACAGCGCCGCGGAAGTTACCATAGTGCGGGAGGCGCTACGTCCTCATATGGAGGCGACAGCAACTGAAACATTCGTTACTGTAGAGACAGCTGACACGAGAGTGGCACCCCCTGACAGACTTTACAACATAGTCATACAAATTGAAGGTGACATACCGCGTGAAATAAAAGGGATTTTTGGGAAAATCTAACCTCTTCATATGACATTTTGTTAGCGGAGGTGGATTGGCCACCCCCATTCGTTTTAGCTGCACATAAAGGAGAGGAGGTAATCCTTCCAAGCTTTTCACGGCATGTCCCAAAAGACAAAGCTGAAGCACTTGCAGCTGAGTGGGCTGTGTACCTGGCACCAGCGTTATACCGCAACCATGTGGGATGGGATGAAGAATCACCTCCTCATGCAATACCTTTGCGGTCACTACCGCAGCCACAACCCCAATATCCCATCAAACGGCAGGCAAAAGGCCCCGTCTCCGAAATTCTGACACAGTTGGAATATCAGGGAGTAATTGAACCATGCGTATCACCTATGAACAACCCCTTTTCGTGGTTTCTAAACCCGATGGATCGTACCGCTTAGTTTTGGATTACCGGCATTTAAATACTCATTGTCGGAACTTTGCGGTGCAAAATACACACAGTTACGCGCTTGTAGACAGTCTTGTTCGTAAAAAATACAAAACGACACTTGACCTTTCAAACGGTTTCTACACGCACAACCTAGCCCCGGAGAGTGGTCAATGGACCGCATTCACTTCCGGGGGTAAATTATTCCAGTTCCGGCGTTTACCCATGGGCTACAAAATAGTCCGGGTATATTCGCCGCTCGTGTTGTTTCTTTGTTAAATGACATTGATCAAGATGCATGTTCGTACGTAGATGACATTTATTTGACAGACGACGAATTATTCCTGCATCTGTCCCGTGTGGACCGCATTATTCTTGAATTTGCGGAGCAGGGTTACAAATTTAACTTTGCTAAGTCACACATTGCTGAATTTACCGTTCTGTTCCTGGGCTATGAGCTCAATAACGAAGGTAAGGGCTTAGCCCCCATTTCTTGGAAAAATGTGCACATTTGTGCCCCCAAATACTCTGAAGAAACTTCAGTCTTTGCTGGGTTTCTTGAATTTCGGGCGTACCTACATTCCCGAATATGCCCAGCGTATCAAGCCTTTGTATGCTTTGATACAACCAACTTATTCAAGGTCTTGCTGGCTGCCTGAGCATACCTCAATTCTGCAGTCTTTGCAGACAGACCTATTGGAGTCTAAATATCTTTTGACTCGTGATAACCACACAAACCTGGTGATTAGAATAATTCCGGGGGCGGTGGGATTCACATACTTAACCTTTAATGAAGGTGATACAGTACCCATCGCATACAAGTCACATCTGTACACTTCCGCTGAATTGCGCTTTACATCTGTCGAAAAAGTTCTAACTGCAGTGCAAATGGCGATTCTAAAAGAGCGCGCACTGGCACAGGGAAAGCGGATTCTGGTGGTAACACCTTGTCCTGCCCTAGAGGCAGTAACAAAGGCAAGTGTACCGAACTCAAAAGCAATGCATCCCCGTTGGATACAATGGGCTACATCCTTGACGTCTTCGGACGTCACTTTTGTTTTTGATTCTTCTCTGCAGACTCAGGAGTTTTTGCAGTATGAATTCGTTCATCCTCCTCCTTTGTTTTTACTACCGCTTGAGGATTACAAATGTGTGATCTACACCGATGGTTCGGCGCAACCGGCCACTGGGTCCAAGCACGCTTATTCAGCTGCATGTGCTATTGTTGCGGGTTCCTTTGTAAATGGAACGTTCAAATCCTCTGTAGTGCACACTCGCACACTTGGAGATAGTACCGCACAATTGGCCGAGCTGCATGCATTGCTACTTGCACTTGAGTTCGCTTCTCAGGATGAGACAACTCTTATTGTATGTGATTCCTTCTACTGTGTACAGTCTTACAATGACAATCTGTTTTTCTGGTCGAAAAACGACTACAAGGACGCAAAGGGAGCACAATTAAGCATAAAATGCTTTGGGTTCGAGTGGCAGAATTGCAACAACGTCTGCCCCTCACACAGGTGGTTCACACCTTAGGCCATCAGCGGGTGGGCGCACACGCTATTGGTAACGATATGGCAGATGAAGCTGCCCGTTCAGCAGTAGTCACGTGTTCAGTAGCAGCGGTTACCAGGTCCATGTCTAAAATAGACCCTGTAATATTAGCAGCTATTGCTGCAACCAAGGAAGGTAATAATTACCCTACAGGTTTCCCTTCCAAGTATTCTTACACATTAAGTCCCGATCAGGTTCCTTATGTAACTATACCTGACGTTGGAGATCGGCTGATCCCCAACGCGGACCGCAGGAGTGCCTTGATATCAGCTGCACACGAAGGCATGGCTTCTGCTCATGCAGGTGTATCAGCTACGGTTTCCATCTTGCAGCAGCGTTATTGGTGGCGTGGGTTATATAAAGACACTCGTGCTTTTGTGCTTTCTTGCGACGTTTGTCAACAGATTAAGCCTTCCACGGTAACACGTCCACCACAAACACCGCTCTGCATTGCTAACAGACCCTTTGGGTGTGTTTACTTGGATCACTGCGGTCCATTCTCATCAGACACTGCCTATAAATACATCTTAGTGGCAGTGGACTCGTGCACACGGTTTCTCTGGGTCTGGCCACAACGGAGTGCTGACGCCCGAAATGTAATCAGGGATTTGCGTGTCTTTGTGGGAATTTTCGCATGCGGCACCTTCCATTCGGACCAAGGTCCAGCGTTTGCCTCTAGGGCTTACAAGGATGCAATGGCTTCGCTTGGGGTGCGGGTGAAATTTTCGTCTCCGTATAGGCCTGAGGGCAACTCTATCGTTGAACGAATGAACCGTGACTTAAAGCAATCCTTAACAGCTAGAGTTATAGGTACTGGCAGGAACTGGCTGGCCCACTTGTATACCGTTCAACGTGCACTTAATAATCTCCCTAGAAGACCTCTGGGTGGGCGGACCCCATACGAAATGCTCTTTGGCATAAGAATGTTTGTGCCTGACCTTGAAGGTCCAGACATCGCGGCGCAATCCGCCAAGTTTGATGTAGATAACCATTCTGCTATGTTACAGGACTTACAAGAAGCCCGAGACAAACTTGCAACTACACATTTGCCTTCAGCCACAGATCCTGCGTTGCAGATTCCGGTAGCCGGCTGGCTTCCAAAAGTTGGAGAACTGGTTCGAGAGAAGGTTGAAAACAAAAAGAATTTGGCCCCTCTTTTCGTGCACCGGTTCCAGTTCTTGGCCTGAAGGGAACACGTACAGTCATTTTACCACCGCTTCCTGGTCGCAAAGAGAACAGATACATCTCAGTTGAAAATGTCAAGCTACAGCGCCTGGCCGATCCTGAATAGTGTCACACCAGCGGTCTCTTGTCCTGCCATTTATCGGACATATGTTCATAGTCCATCTGCGCGAACGATCGCTGATGCTGTAATTGAGATGGTTGATTTGCCTGAATCCTCTACTTTGCCTGAACCTATAATTGATCCCCAACTCTCCACCAACATCGACGAGGACGAGTATACCTATCCTGCATCTGAATCGGTGGCGCATCAACCAACAACGCCACTTGGCCCGACTCGTTATTCCTTTGATTCGGATTCCACTTCTTCAAAAGTCCCATCCAAGTTCAGTATTTTTGTATCCTGGTTTAGAGACAATTTTTTGATTCCACCCTGGACATATATCTGGTTGGTACTTTTCTTGATTTTTCTGTTCATGTCCATTGGCTTTGTCACAGTGTTTTTTCTACTAATCAACGGTCACTATTTACCTGAACGCTCTGCTGTAGACTATGTTTCTGGAACTTTGGCTCCTCATTCCTCGTCTCACATCATGAAGCGTGACCACACATTTGTGAATATTTCAGCTTTCCCAGTTGCTGATGGCATCGTATGGGATGCAGTGAACTATCAAATCCATGGTCCGACGGAAATTATTAATGTACCTAATGTCCTGCGTGTTTCAATGGGTGATGTAGTACAAAATAATATTCATTCTGATGATTGGGATGTGCATGCCGTTGAAGCATTGTTTGCCGATTTAAAATATTATGCATCTTTTAATGCTGAAGATTTATATATGAATTCTGCTAATTATGCCGATTTGTATTGTTACCAACATTGGGGTAATCATTTTCTCCATAAGCCTAGTGCCCTGCGTAGTTTTGTTAACTATACCCAATGGGAACATTGTCCAAACCCCTTGCTAGGTAGCTCTCAAACTCTTCGAAATAAGTTTAATTATTTTACTGATTTTAATCGGTCGAACCCTGCATCCTATTATTTTAAACTTAATAACACATCAACTCAGAAAATTATGTTAACACACACCAAATTGCTTTATTCAGGTTCCTTTCTAAGTGCCCTAGCTGTGGGTGGTTATGAGTATTGGGATACTACAGTGGATTTAAAATCTATTTGGGGCTCCAAGCCATGGCAGGTACAGGGAACCGAGGCATTACATCGTGCTTGCCTCATCCCTGCCCAAATTATGTTCCTCAATGTCTCCATCTATCAGACTACATGTTGGGGCTTAGCAACCACTAAACAATTGAATACGCCATCAATACCATCCCTGTCAAGTTTTCCAAATGAAAGCTCACGGTTCAATCTGTCCCTCGTGTCCCTGCAAGCAATGTTACAAAATAATTCGTTTAATGTTTCTGAGCTGGTTCAGTCACCCTGGTTAGTATGGCCTATATCATCTAATGCATGCCAAATGCGTTTTCACGACTCAGGCACTAGCTACACACAGGATAGGCCTGATCCGAGATTTACTGCTTCCCGTACTGTCACTACATATTCTGTTGGTAAATTATGCAAACAATGGCTGCAACATTCGTCCCTTGATTCTGTTAAACAACATTTGTCCCTCCTTTCAGGCAATATTGATCTGTCCGATTTTGTTTTGGGACCTCGTGGTCCCCGACCTAAGAGATTCATTTATGAGACATATAATGAACTCTGGAAGCTATCACAAATGGAAGCTGCTTCCCGTCTTCGGGAAATAGATCAAGCAAATTTGGAAAAGGTGCTTGCTGTTGTTGACAATAGTATTAGTACCCTGTCTTCTCGCATTTATACTTTAGAGAATATTGTGTCCTCTGTTGTCGATATTGTACAAGATGATGTTTCTGTGTTATATCATGGTCAGAATCAATTGCGTTCAGTTATGCAGTTTGCATGGACTTTACAGACGCTTAAGTTAGGTAAAGTTCCTTGGCATTTTTTGAACACCTCTGCCTTGTTTCTACCTTTTAACTTAACTGACAAACAGCAATTTATGTCCATGAAAGATGCAACTTACACTCTATTACATATCGAAAAAATGGATCCTTTGCCGTTCTCTGTTGCAGAACTCGATTCTGCTGTGTGGCTAGTTCATGGGGTTATCGCTTTACCTTTTTCCTTATTTGAATTTGACTCATGCATGAAACATTATCCTGTGGGCCGTTACCGGCCGTTGGGCAGTGCTTTCCTGCATGAACTCTGGTCCTTGCCTTTCATGTATAAATGCCTTCGGGACGGCAAGGAAGTCTTTCTCACGGGGAGTACTGCGACTCGACTATGGGTCATTCGCTTATTTGTAAACACATTAAATTGCATGGCTCATGTAGCGTTTCCTCTCCTAATCTTGCTTGTGTGCTGAAAGGTATTCCTGCTCCTGTTATTTCTCCTACTTTCACTCTCCTTTCTAATGGCAGTTATTTACTTTTAAATAACGAAAACTGTTGTGGCCTGCAGGCTGGCATTCCTTACATTGTAACAGTTTCGCACAGGGTTGTCTGCTGCAAAAATGTGCTTTTTCCTCCCCTCATGGCAAGGTTGATATCTCTATTTGGCCTTCCATCCCTACCATGGAAGCAGATTTCAATAGACTGAGCAGAATAAAGGCACTATTATTAAACGAGGAAGTTATGCTCACGTCCGCCCGGGAGACATTCATTCTCCAGGTGGCGAGTACCCACAGTGAAATACAGGCCCTTTTAAACACTAATCTCCCCCAACATTTTGGGGAGTTAATACATCGTATTTTTAACGCATCTAACACTGAAGGCCTAGTACACTTTTTAAGGTCGTGGGGTCGGGCTTGGTGTCCTCCTTCCAAACTATTTTTGGTGTCATCCCGGCTTTCATACATTCTATTTTTTCCAGTGTCTTTGGCGGTTTCCCATTGATCCTCGCTTTAGCGGCTGGTGTCTTGCTCTTAATTTGCTTTCTGCGCAATGGCTGCTCCCCGATGGGACCTGCTCGATCCAGAACGCCTCCAGCTGCTCCGTGAGCGCCTTTTGGCCGGTTTTGGTGTCTTGCCATTGGCGACACTGAGTGTGTCATATACTCTTTCATTTCGCTTTGCGTATTTCACTTGCGTGCAACCTGTAATGACTTGTGTCCGCTGTCCTTTCGCCTGGACTCTGGATTATTGCCTCTCCAATTCGTCATTGTCTGTTCCGGATTTTGTTCAGTTGATGGGTCCCTTAGAGGCCCATGAGCAGGACTGTTCCGTTGCTGGCTGTATGGCGCGTGCGGCTGCACTGGGGATTTTGGCGCAATGGGATATCTGGGCGGCTGCCCAGGATCTCCTACAACGAAGCTGTTTCAATTATCACGCAAGCTGTCCCGCATTGCTTCTGGATGCTCCCTTTGCTGAGGAGCATTCCTGCTCTTTTGATCTCATGGATTGGATGGCATCTATGTTTTTTGACGATTCCAATGATGAACTCTTGGAGGGTATGGCTTTTTTCTGCACTTACACTTTCATGGATTGACCTGCCCTTCGCCGTTTGGGCGCTCCCTGTGCTCCAACAGCTGTGTTTTTCCTCTGATGGGCCTCTGTCCTGGCCGCCGGACTGTCCAGGGAGGGTGTCTTGTGGATTGTTACCTGCCTTGTTATGTTGGCCTAGGCCTGGCTGCCATGCTGCTTTTCTTTGCGCACGTTACACTGAGCCGGGCCTCCTCGCCCTTTGCTCGTGCCAAGTTCTTTTGCACTGTCTGCATTTTCTGTTGTTCACCTTTTTGGGCTCAGTCTGCACAAACATGTACAAGGTCGCATAACAATGTATTTTGGTTCTTCCTGATATGGCCAGTCTCGCGCACCCAGACATAACATTAGGTGCAATTGCCATGAAGAATTTGGTATGCTTTTAATACTGTGGTTTACTAGCGCTTAACACACTTGGAGAAATCCCTTTCAGTGAGAAGAGCTATGATGTCCTGCTGATGTAATTCTGCATCTAGAGACTGAGGTATGGGGGTTCGCTAGTCAAAGCCCAGAGGTCTTCTATTATTATTATAATAAACTATCTTACTGCAAGGGGAGGGTGGTAATGTTATTTATACGTTTATCCACTGAGCTCTGAGATGCTTTCCCCGTTTGTATTCTATGGAATTGTAACCATGCTGCTTATATTAGTCATATGCATTATGCTATTAGTACTGACACGTGTACTGTACATTAGAGCACGTAAGTTGGAATAAACATTTTAACCTATCCAGTGTCTCTTCCTACGCATCTTGTGGACAAGTACGAGTGAGTGACGAAAGAGTGTTCTTGCTTCTGCGAGTCCTGAGATAAAGATACCGTGTTCTGGGTTGTCTAATCATTGGTACTTGGGTGCTAATGGGATGCTAAGCTAGTTGGGTTGGGGTTTTTGGGTGCTACGGTATATGGTGGCAAACCACTGTATTCCGGGGTCCCATTATCCTGTGCATAGCTCTGTGTATGTGCAGAAACCTTATGACAAAACTAATTAAATGAAATATGCAAACTAGTGTTTAGGAGATTCAGGTGCAACACGACATTATGTTCACTTGAGAGTATTTTATTAATAATTCTTAATAGCTTTTGCATTATTCATGTGTTATGAGATGTCATTTGCGATACATTTACATTTGGGCACATATTTGTAACCTAGTGCACTTCCTAAAGTTAGTTATTAATTTTGAGGCCTAACACATATTTTAGCTCAACTTCATGTGTAATTTCATATTAGCCTAATGTTATATTTTAGTGCAAGCTCAGGCTGCAGTCCCATGCTCTGTTTATGTTTAGCCTTCACTGTGGAATGTTTCATTGCATTTTTTTTCTACTGCAGGTGTGAACAAAGCCTCATTAGTTAGAATAGAGGAGTTTTATTTTCTAATAGATAGTAGGGTATAAGAAGATGGAGTTGCCAAGAAGAACAGCGGTAATGAGTTGGTAGATGAGTTCTCATGAGAAGGAGGAGAATGACCAAGGACGAATGGTAAAGGTGGAAGAAGTATCTAATTTGTGCTGGGAGCCATGGAAATTCACAGAGGAATGTCACGTGAGATTGTCTACCTTGAATGCAATTGATATTATGCTGTTCTTAGCGAGGAAGAGCATTAATTCTTTCTTTTTCTCCTTTAGCGGAGAGATCTTGAGGCTTCGTAGGGTGAAGACCTATGCTCTGCATATATGTGGCTTTATGCTACTTGACCCAAATGCTTGGAGCATTCCTACTGAAGACTCCAGCAGCTGACACCTTTACTTCTTTTATTCCTATTCTGAAATATAATGCTTGTTAGAATAGGGCGTCCTTGTTAGAGAAGTATAGGGAAAGACAGGACTAATGCTTTCTTTTGAAAATTGATTGATGCAATTTAACTCACAATTCTTTTTCCTTATTTTCTGTTTGACAGTAATCAAATTCATAGTATTTTTCCTTCTGGATAGAGTGAATATCTTCAGGAGATTTGGTCATGTGTTATTTGTTCTGTACTTCTGTACCCTCATGCTGAGATTGGTCTATGTAAACACATTCTTAAACTTATAAATAAAACCTCACTAACCCTATTTTCGGTTGTGGTCTGGATTATTGTGTGACCCAATTGGTTACACGGTTTTGTAAATTTATATGCCTGATAGTGTTCTCCTTTTACCTCTCATGCTTCCAATAAAAGACCACTCAATCTGGGTAAATGTGTAAATGGGTCTGAGCTCTCATAACTGGTAACAGAGCTCTCTCTCCCACTAAATATGTAAGGACCAAATGGAGTCTGAATTAAGTTTGTGTTACTCATTAGATATTTAAAGGGCGGTACGCTCTACATTTAAAGGCAACAACATCCACGGTGGGGGATTCCTTTAATATGTAAAACCAAATAGTGTCTGCAGTGGGATTCCTTTAACATGTAGAACAAAATGGCGTTTGCATTCTATTCATGTCACAGTTTGTCTAATTTTTTCATTTTGATGCGATATAACCGATAATTGTGGGTGGTATTCACACGGTGCACATGTTCTATGAAAGTGATGCCATATGCGCAAAGTAAATGAACGTGCTTTACCTGAGTTATGTTTTTTATATTCTACATGTGGTACAATATAGGACCACCCCTCTTTTAGGACAGCGTGGCTATAATGCCATATTTATTTTATTAGCATGAACATGCCTGGCCTCTTTGAGGCTGCTCTTTAATTGGGTTTGAAAGACCTATAATAATGAATATTTCTACGAGTATGGTCATGAGACTCAGTGACCATCCAGCATTACACTCTACATTGCTTTGGACCCCGCAAGTATTCAGTGATTGAAGAATAGACACATTGACATTTAGACTATGTTGTATTATTGTGGTCGTACAGTGGGAGGGACCTTTGTATTAGGCCCGTAGATGTCTTGCGAATGCAAAGTGCTATTTTGCCTATTTAGCTACCCCAATAATTGTTCCTTTTATCTCCGGGCAAAAAGGGATGATACATGCCACTTTGTCAACAAAGAGGCCATTACTAAAATCCTTGGTGTACCTCGCTCAAGAGGTAAGATGTCAAATATGCCTCACTTGTGAGTAAAAGATTCCCAACTTCCCAACTTAACAAGGGACAGACATCTAAATGATGTTTCCTTTTTTGACGTTTAGATCATTTTAGATGTTGCATTTAACTATTTGAACAACCAAGGAGGATTATATTTCATTGGATCTAAATCACACCTGAGCATTCAAATCGACAATACCCAGGGCATAAGTAATATATGGGGTAAGAACTGTGGTGAATGTGGTCGCATGTGAGTTAGAGGAGGAGTGTAGTGGAGATAGTGGATGCATCTGCATTGACAGTGGTAAAAGGTCCCCCTGCCAACTAAGTTCTTCTCTCTTCCTACAGTGACCTTTCTACATGTGCCTCCTAAACATTAATAAGACTCATTCCTTATTGGATTTATATGGGTCCTGTTTAGGAACACCCTACCATAGGCATTGGTGAGTGTGATGCCTTTATGTTTAGAGGAGACATGTGTGTACATGATTATGTATGGATTAAGATACAAGTGAGTGGGATGTATTGATGTTGTAGCAAGATCGGAACCTACAATATAGGTGCAGATGCATGGACGGCTGGATGAGAGTGTATTGATTTGTATGATGAGTGAATATGGCTCCCTTTGAGTCCCACCTTGGTGCTGAATGTGTTAAGATGTTTTGAGATTTTTGAAAGGTTTCTGTAACTCCCCATGCACTTTAGAGTATTGTAATACCTAGTGTCATACACATATACTCTAGTGATAAATGTGCTGAGATATAAATAAGAGTTTATGAAATGTTTTTGTAACTCCACATGCATTTTAGATTATTATAAAAACTGGTGTTTTTATACAGGTTTCTAATTATTTTTCTTTTCTGAATGTTTGTAGGAGACATTATTTGATGTTTTGCCCTGAAGGGGGCAACAATCTGCATATTCCACCGAAGAGCGTCAAAGTATATTGTTTGTTCTAAATCTGTTAAACATTGTGATACTAGAGATGATCACCACTTGGAAACATCATGTATCTTGTACAATGATCATAACGGATTAGTATCATTGGAAAGACATACGTGTGTATGTTTTAATTGTTTTTTTAATTTTTCTATTTTCTCTTCGTGCCACATTGTGAGGTTATTATGCTTTGAATTTATGTCAAATTAGATGTTTTTAACTTTTCCTATATTAAGAGGATTTTTAATGTAATATTGACATAGACTTTATTGTGTAATTTATAAATTTGACACAGTGCTGGGAAGCACTTCATTAAAACTCTGTGTATTCTGACACTTATGTGGTACTAGCTTTGTTTTGCTAAGTTTAAGGAGGGTTGTCAACCTGGTGTATGCTTGAGCAAGTGGTTGTGGATTATGAGTGTGAACTACTGACCTTCCGAGGGGAGTTTTTACTTTACTGTTTAAAACGGTGCTCTGTCCCTATGGTTCGTGGAGTCCCTCTCTCTTTCTATTTATCCACTCGATTCTATGTCATTGTACGCTATGCCAATGCAATCTACTCTGCTCCACTCTACTCTACGTCACTACACTCTAAGCCAATGGACTTCACACCACTTTACTCAAAGCCAATGCACTTTATGCTAATCTATGCTGCTTCACTATTCTTTACGCCACTTCACTCTACTCCACTCTGACACTCTACTCCACGATACTCCACTCTATGACTCTCTACTCCAATAAACTTTATGCCACAACACTCTACTACACTATACAGCCCTACTGCATTCTACGATGCTTTATATAACTCCCTCATGCCACTCAATGTCACTTTATTCCACTCTATTCTCCAACACTCTACTCCAGTGATCCACTCAGCGCCACTTCACTCTATACCACTCCACTCTGACACTATGCCACTCCATTCTACTCTATGCCACTCAACAACACTGTTCTCCACTCTATGCCATTCCACTCTCCTACACTACTCCACTCTGACACTCCACACTGTGACAATCTACTCCACTCTATGTCACTCTTCTCTACAACACTCTACTCCACTCTACGCAACATCCTCTATGCCACTCTATTCTGCTCTACAGTAGTCAACAACACTATATGCCATGACATTCTGTTCCACTCTGACACTCTACTGCACTCTACTCCACTATATGCCCTTCCGTTTAACGACACTCTACTTCCTCCATGATACTCCACAACACTCTTCACCGCTCCACTCTATCGCACTACATTACACTTCACTTCTCTCCAGGCCACTCAACTCTACTCGACGCCACTCCATGCCACTCTACGTGACTCTCTATGCCACTCCATATCACTCCACTCTACTCCACTTTACAACAATACCCTACACTCCTCTTTACCCTGCTAACTTTTAATCATGTTGAACAGCAGCCATGCTGGTGTACAACATGGCTAAAACATATAGGCAAAGCCAATAGCTCTTGCATAGGTGAGACCTATTGGTTTTGCCAATGCTTTGTTTGTATGCTGCATGACAGATAGCCACCCTCGAATGATCTCTTGGTGTTATTTTTACTGCCTCGATCAGATCACAATGAGCCCTGGAACACAGATTATCAAACCATTTACAAGGCTTTGTGTGTGAAAGGTTAGAGGTAGTAGTCAACAGGGATTTCACCTTCTTGCAAATAGAATTAAAAGAACTAATAATAGAGTCATCACAAGATGAGTCATTTAGGCAAATGTCAAAACACAAATGGAAATCGGCGAAAAGTTCACAATAAAATGCTTCCAGCATGACCTTAACCAGTCTGATGCGGCTACCTTGTGCATGTGTGCTGACGCTGTTAGTGACAGGGCAAATAGGATGGCTACATTTCAAGCCCCAGACAAAAGAAGCAGTTGGGGGAATGAGTGTCCCACTATATTTCAAAATGTCTAAGGGAATGCACTAGGGAAGGGGAAACAATAGAGAAATCAATTACTGAGAAACAAGCATTTTCTGTAAACGTTGGTACACTTGCAAAAGGCGTGCCTGTGGGCAAAAGTAATGAATGAGCAAGAGCTTAAAATCATTAATGATGCAGTTCTTCCTTTTGCCCTGTATGGCCTGAATAAAATGTAAGCCCAGGTTAGAGAGAGACTCCAAGGGGCCATGTCTGATAGAACATCACTGAGAAAAGGTGTGGGCTAAAATCGCCTTCTAAGATAAAAAATAATATGTTGGAGCTGTTGTTTGTTAATTGACGTTGCAAAAAATTCCTGAGATTGCAAACATCCCTTGACCTTCTTGGTCTTGTCGCCTCTCCCCTGCTGCTGCTCATCTTCCTTGGCTCCCCTGGCCAGGTGGCCATGCCGTGACCCCGAGCCCCCGGTTGGGTCCTGCTGTGGTTCACCTTGCTGGTTTCATTGCACTTTGTTTGCCTGGCTCTGATTTATTTGTTTGATTTTTTGCTTGATTTTTCATTCTCATTAGGAGGACAAGTCCCTAGTACTAAAAGCCTTTGCTCCATGCACAGCTCTACACTGAGAGACCACTCCCTGCAGACACCCAAGCCCCATTACGTGGCCAAACCCCTATTATGCACAGCCTTCGTGCAGTGCATAACTCATAACAAAGAGCTCACTTTCTCCACACACCCATTCCCCATTAGGTGACTGAGCCCCTACTGTGCACATCCCATAACTTCCTCCAGACACTCAAGTCCCATTAGATAGCGAAGCCCTTACTATGCACAGCATTTGCCCTGTGCACAGCTTTTCACAGAGACCTACTCCCTCCTGATAGCCAGGCCCCATTAGGTGGTCAAGCCTTTACTATGCACAGACTTTGCCCTTGGAAAGCTCTTCATGGAGAGCCAACTCCCTCAAGACACCCAAACTCCATTAGATGGTCAGCATATTGCAAACACTTACACTCAAGTCAAGTCAAGTCAAAAGGTACTTTATTCGACAACTAAAAGCCATAAAAGCAAGCATGTTAAAAAAGATACATTTCATCAACATAGATTGCCATTCCACTCTCCTACACTACTCCACTCTGACACTCCACACTGTGACAATCTACTCCGCTCTACGTCACTCTTCTCTACAACACTCTACTCCACTCTACCCAACATCCTCTATGCCACTCTATTCTGCTCTACAGTAGTCAACAACACTATATGCCATGACATTCTGTTCCACTCTGACACTCTACTGCACTCTACTCCACTATACGCCCTTCCGTTTAACGACACTCTACTTCCTCCATGATACTCCACAACACTCTTCACCGCTCCACTCTATCGCACTCCATTACACTTCACTTCACTCCAGGCCACTCAACTCTACTCGACGCCACTCCATGCCACTCTACGTGACTCTCTATGCCACTCCATAACACTCCACTCTACTCCACTTTACAACAATCCCCTACACTCCTCTTTACCCTGCTAACTTTTAATCATGTTGAACAGCAGCCATGCTGGTGTACAACATGGCTAAAACATATAGGCAAAGCCAATAGCTCTTGCATAGGTGAGACCTATTGGTTTTGCCAATGCTTTGTTTGTATGCTGCATGACAGATAGCCACCCTCGAATGATCTCTTGGTGTTATTTTTACTGCCTCGATCAGATCACAATGAGCCCTGGAACACAGATTATCAAACCATTTACAAGGCTTTGTGTGTGAAAGGTTAGAGGTAGTAGTCAACAGGGATTTCACCTTCTCGCAAATAGAATTAAAAGAACTAATAATAGAGTCATCACAAGATGAGTCATTTAGGCAAATGTCAAAACACAAATGGAAATCGGTGAAAAGTTCACAATAAAATGCTTCCAGCATGACCTTAACCAGTCTGATGCGGCTACCTTGTGCATGTGTGCTGACGCTGTTAGTGACAGGGCAAATAGGATGGCTACATTTCAAGCCCCAGACAAAAGAAGCAGTTGGGAGAATGAGTGTCCCATTATATTTCAAAATGTCTAAGGGAATGCACTAGGGAAGGGGAAACAATAGAGAAATCAATTACTGAGAAACAAGCATTTTCTGTAAACGTTGGTACACTTGCAAAAGGCGCGCCTGTGGGCAAAAGTAATGAATGAGCAAGAGCTTAAAATCATTAATGATGCAGTTCTTCATTTTGCCCTGTATGGCCTGAATACAATGTAAGCCCAGGTTAGAGAGAGACTCCAAGGGGCCATGTCTGATAGAACATCACTGAGAAAAAGGTGTGGGCTAAAATCGCCTTCTAAGATAAAAAATAATATGTTGGAGCTGTTGTTTGTTAATTGACGTTGCAAAAAATTCCTGAGATTGCAAACATCCCTTGACCTTCTTGGTCTTGTCGCCTCTCCCCTGCTGCTGCTCATCTTCCTTGGCTCCCCTGGCCAGGTGGCCATGCCGTGACCCCCGAGCCCCCCGGTTGGGTCCTGCTGTGGTTCACCTTGCTGGTTTCATTGCACTTTGTTTGCCTGGCTCTGATTTATTTGTTTGATTTTTTGCTTGATTTTTCATTCTCATTAGGAGGACAAGTCCCTAGTACTAAAAGCCTTTGCTCCATGCACAGCTCTACACTGAGAGACCACTCCCTGCAGACACCCAAGCCCCATTACGTGGCCAAACCCTATTATGCACAGCCTTCGTGCAGTGCATAACTCATAACAAAGAGCTCACTTTCTCCACACACCCATTCCCCATTAGGTGACTGAGCCCCTACTGTGCACAACCCATAACTTCCTCCAGACACTCAAGTCCCATTAGATAGCGAAGCCCTTACTATGCACAGCATTTGCCCTGTGCACAGCTTTTCACAGACACCTACTCCCTCCTGATAGCCAGGCCCCATTAGGTGGTCAAGCCTTTACTATGCACAGACTTTGCCCTTGGAAAGCTCTTCATGGAGAGCCAACTCCCTCAAGACACCCAAACTCCATTAGATGGTCAGCATATTGCAAACACTTACACTCAAGTCAAGTCAAGTCAAAAGGTACTTTATTCGGCAACTAAAAGCCATAAAAGCAAGCATGTTAAAAAAGATACATTTCATCAACATAGATTGCCATTCCACTCTCCTACACTACTCCACTCTGACACTCCACACTGTGACAATCTACTCCGCTCTACGTCACTCTTCTCTACAACACTCTACTCCACTCTACCCAACATCCTCTATGCCACTCTATTCTGCTCTACAGTAGTCAACAACACTATATGCCATGACATTCTGTTCCACTCTGACACTCTACTGCACTCTACTCCACTATACGCCCTTCCGCTTAACGACACTCTACTTCCTCCATGATACTCCACAACACTCTTCACCGCTCCACTCTATCGCACTCCATTACACTTCACTTCACTCCAGGCCACTCAACTCTACTCGACGCCACTCCATGCCACTCTACGTGACTCTCTATGCCACTCCATAACACTCCACTCTACTCCACTTTACAACAATCCCCTAAACTCCTCTTTACCCTGCTAACTTTTAATCATGTTGAACAGCAGCCATGCTGGTGTACAACATGGCTAAAACATATAGGCAAAGCCAATAGCTCTTGCATAGGCGAGACCTATTGGTTTTGCCAATGCTTTGTTTGTATGCTACATGACAGATAGCCACCCTCAAATGATCTCTTGGTGTTATTTTTACTGCCTCGATCAGATCACGATGAGCCCTGGAACACAGATTATCAAACCATTTACAAGGCTTTGTGTGTGAAAGGTTAGAGGTAGTAGTCAACAGGGATTTCACCTTCTCGCAAATAGAATTGAAAGAACTAACAATAGAGTCATCACAAGATGAGTCATTTAGGCAAATGTCAAAACAGAAATGGAAATCGGTGAAAAGTTCACAATAAAATGCTTCCAGCATGACCTTAACCAGTCTGATGCGGCTACCTTGTGCATGTGTGCTGACGCTATTAGTGACAGGGCAAACAGGATGGCTACATTTCAAGCCCCAGACAAAAGAAGCAGTTGGGGGAATGAGTGTCCCACTATATTTCAAAATGTCTAAGGGAATGCACTAGGGAAGGGGAAACAATAGAGAAATCAATTACTGAGAAACAAGCATTTTCTGTAAACGTTGGTACACTTGCAAAAGGCGCGCCTGTGGGCAAAAGTAATGAATGAGCAAGAGCTTAAAATCATTAATGATGCAGTTCTTCATTTTGCCCTGTATGGCCTGAATAAAATGTAAGCCCAGGTTAGAGAGAGACTCCAAGGGGCCATGTCTGATAGAACATCACTGAGAAAATGGTGTGGGCTAAAATCGCCTTCTAAGATAAAAAATAATATGTTGGAGCTGTTGTTTGTTAATTGACGTTGCAAAAAAATCCCTGCGATTGCAAACATCCCTTGACCTTCTTGGTCTAGTCGCCTCTCCCCTGCTGCTGCTCATCTTCCTTGGCTCCCCTGGCCAGATGGCCATGCCGTGACCCCCGAGCCCCCGGTTGGGTCCTGCTGTGGTTCACCTTGCTGGTTTCTGTGCACTTTGTTTGCCTGGCTCTGATTTATTTGTTTGATTTTTTGCTTGATTTTTCATTCTCATTAGGAGGACAAGTCCCTAGTACTAAAAGCCTTTGCTCCGTGCACAGCTCTACACTGAGAGGCCACTCCCTGCAGACACCCAAGCCCCATTACGTGGCCAAACCCCTATTATGCACAGCCTTCGTGCAGTGCATAACTCATAACAAAGAGCTCACTTTCTCCACACACCCATTCCCCATTACGTGACTGAGCCCCTACTGTGCACAACCCACAACTTCCTCCAGACACTCAAGTCCCATTAGATAGCGAAGCCCTTACTATGCACGGCATTTGCCCTGTGCACAGCTTTTCACAGAGACCTACTCCCTCCTGATAGCCAGGCCCCATTAGATGGTCAAGCCTTTACTATGCACAGACTTTGCCCTGTGGAAAGCTCTTCATGGAGAGCCAACTCCCTCAAGACACGCAAACTCCAATAGATGGTCAGCATATTGCAAACACTTACACTCAAGTCAAGTCAAGTCAAAAGGTACTTTATTCGGCAACTAAAAGCCATAAAAGCAAGCATGTTAAAAAAGATACATTTCATCAACATAGATTGCCATTCCAATCTCCTACACTACTCCACTCTGACACTCCACACTGTGACAATCTACTCCGCTCTACGTCACTCTTCTCTACAACACTCTACTCCACTCTACGCAACATCCTCTATGCCACTCTATTCTACTCTACAGTAATCAACAACACTATATGCCATGACATTCTGTTCCACTCTGACACTCTACTGCACTCTACTTCACTATACACTCTTCCGTTTAACGACACTCTACTTCCTCCATGATACTCCACAACACTCTTCACCGCTCCACTCTATCGCACTCCATTACACTTCACTTCACTCCAGGCCACTCAACTCTACTCGACGCCACTCCATGCCACTCTACGTGACTCTCTATGCCACTCCATAACACTCCACTCTACGCCACTTTACAACAATCCCCTACACTCCTCTTTACCCTGCTAACTTTTAATCATGTTGAACAGCAGCCATGCTGGTGTACAACATGGCTAAAACATATAGGCAAAGCCAATAGCTCTTGCATAGGTGAGACCTATTGGTTTTGCCAATGCTTTGTTTGTATGCTGCATGACAGATAGCCACCCTCGAATGATCTCTTGGTGTTATTTTTACTGCCTCGATCAGATCACAATGAGCCCTGGAACACAGATTATCAAACCATTTACAAGGCTTTGTGTGTGAAAGGTTAGAGGTAGTAGTCAACAGGGATTTCACCTTCTCGCAAATAGAATTAAAAGAACTAATAATAGAGTCATCACATGATGAGTCATTTAGGCAAATGTCAAAACACAAATGGAAATCGGTGAAAAGTTCACAATAAAATGCTTCCAGCATGACCTTAACCAGTCTGATGCGGCTACCTTGTGCATGTGTGCTGACGCTGTTAGTGACAGGGCAAATAGGATGGCTACATTTCAAGCCCCAGACAAAAGAAGCAGTTGGGAGAATGAGTGTCCCACTATATTTCAAAATGTCTAAGGGAATGCACTAGGGAAGGGGAAACAATAGAGAAATCAATTACTGAGAAACAAGCATTTTCTGTAAACGTTGGTACACTTGCAAAAGGCGCGCCTGTGGGCAAAAGTAATGAATGAGCAAGAGCTTAAAATCATTAATGATGCAGTTCTTCCTTTTGCCCTGTATGGCCTGAATAAAATGTAAGCCCAGGTTAGAGAGAGACTCCAAGGGGCCATGTCTGATAGAACATCACTGAGAAAAAGGTGTGGGCTAAAATCGCCTTCTAAGATAAAAAATAATATGTTGGAGCTGTTGTTTGTTAATTGACGTTGCAAAAAAATTCCTGAGATTGCAAACATCCCTTGACCTTCTTGGTCTTGTCGCCTCTCCCCTGCTGCTGCTCATCTTCCTTGGCTCCCCTGGCCAGGTGGCCATGCCGTGACCCCCGAGCCCCCCGGTTGGGTCCTGCTGTGGTTCACCTTGCTGGTTTCATTGCACTTTGTTTGCCTGGCTCTGATTTATTTGTTTGATTTTTTGCTTGATTTTTCATTCTCATTAGGAGGACAAGTCCCTAGTACTAAAAGCCTTTGCTCCATGCACAGCTCTACACTGAGAGACCACTCCCTGCAGACACCCAAGCCCCATTACGTGGCCAAACCCCTATTATGCACAGCCTTCGTGCAGTGCATAACTAATAACAAAGAGCTCACTTTCTCCACACACCCATTCCCCATTACGTGACTGAGCCCCTACTGTGCACAACCCACAACTTCCTCCAGACACTCAAGTCCCATTAGATAGTGAAGCCCTTACTATGCACAGCATTTGTCCTGTGCACAGCTTTTCACAGAGACCTACTCCCTCCTGATAGCCAGGCCCCATTAGGTGGTCAAGTCTTTACTATGCACAGACTTTGCCCTGTGGAAAGCTCTTCATGGAGAGCCAACTCCCTCAAGACACCCAAACTCCAATAGATGGTCAGCATATTGCAAACACTTACACTCAAGTCAAGTCAAGTCAAAAGGTACTGTTTTCGGCAACTAAAAGCCATAAAAGCAAGCATGTTAAAAAAGATACATTTCATCAACATGGATTCGATTTATATAACCTTGGTCACATAAAAAGATAAAATAGGAGCATCATTTATATCAATAAAAAGCGGCCAGGATTCAGGTTTTGAAGTTACAAGGGATACATTATGTAAAGTGCGGAGTGCTAAAGACCAAATACAACGGGCAGTATATCATAAAGTGCACATGCTGACATAAAATGGGCCCTAGGCCCAGGGCAAGAAAGAACAGGCTGGCTACTGCAAAGACAACTTTTTCCTATGCCTGGTAGCCCCTGTTAAAAAACTTGCAACCCCGAAAAAGACCATAGGGGAGGATAACATTTGAAGGTACAATAAAGCAGGCCTAACTTGGGTAAAATGGCAATCTCTGAGCAGCGGGAATATAAACCTTCTGCGCAATGAATGATAGAAATCACAGAAAAAAATAAAATGTAAGATATCTTGCTCTGAGAAGTTGTCACAGGGGCAAGGTTTTAGAGTACCAGGTTTCGTAAATCCTTGGGGAAAGGCCAGAAGCCAAGGGACCAAATGCAGTCGGAATCTAGTCAACACAAAGCGATGAAAAGCATTGCTAACAACGAGTAAATACGGTTGAACTTGTTTGCTCAGGGACAATGTGACATACCTTCTCACAGTGGGCTTTGCTAACTCCTTCTCCTCCCTGAGCCCCTGGCGTTTGTCCAGGAACTGTTGTTTGATAATTCTGACAGCTGCTTTACCCAAAGGTTTAGGGCTCAGGTACAGGTCGGGGCAGCCGAGCCATTTTGTCAGTTCCATTACATATTTTAACCAAGGGATGTGCATAGCACCCTCCAGCGCTACACAATCAGTGATTATGAGTTGATTTAAATTAGTAGTGGGACAGGCCCAAATTCTCAGCCAAAGTAACATGGGGGCTACCGCTATCAGATCCGAGATGTGCCCCACCCCTAATTCTTCATGTAAGATAAATGCCGGGGTAGTGGGCGGGACTACCAGGAGCTTACGCATGAACTTGTTTTCAGCCCCCTGGATATCCTTTCAGTCCTTGTAACCCCAGACATCACATCCATAAGTTGCCATAGGGATGCACTTTTCTTTGTAGATCTTCAACAGGGCGGGGAAGGGTTTTGACCCTAATCTTTTAGCAAAATTCAGAGTGGCCCCCACCGCTCTAGTTAAGGTGTTCTTTTTTTGTGTGATTTGTGCACACCAAGACCCACGTTCATCAAAAAGTACCCCTAAGTAGGGGAAGGTAGGGACTTTAGTTAGCTCAGCCCCCTTACAGTAAAATTTACACTCATTATCAGTAGTAAAGGTATAGAAAATCTGCTCTGGATGTACTTTACTAAATACATTTAAAGTATAGCAAACTGTCACACTCATTGGATGATGTCATCAATTATGTAATTTGAGATGTCATTGAACATGTCATGATTGATGCAATATGTGCGATCATACGCAGTGTATGGCGGTGATCGAGCTATAGTGAGCTGAGTAAACTATAACTGCTGAATTTCAGTTTTTTTTTTTAAACACTAGTTTTTATATTATTCCACTGCCTAACTATAAAGTCACTTTAACCTTTGTTTTTTTCCAGTGAATTCAAGGTACATATGTGTGGGGATAAGTAGAAAATATATGTACTTAATCTATAATACTTACCTTTGAAATATTTTTGTATTCGCTATTCATGAAATTATATTTTTGTAGCACACCATTTAGGACTCAATATTTTAGTAGTATACCATTCCTGGATGTTATTTAAACACTCATTTATACTCTCAGTATACGTTTGCAACTTAATTATGTATATTCAATATTAGCAGGTTGTGGCTGAGTACCATGGTTTTTAGAATCTCACTTCATCCATCCCTTCTTTTCTATATTTTGTTTTGAATATATTTACTGGCCAAGTTCTCAAACAAAGCAGGGCTCACAAAAAATACACAAAATTCAGCATATTAAGGTATAAAGGTGCGCTTAATATCAACATCTTGGAATCATAAACTTTTGAATGTAAACCAGTTAATTAAACAATCACACTACTCAACCCATCATTCTATGGATTTTCTTTCACTTTAGGATGCATATGTGTTCAGCAAGGTTTCTGTGTGTTTCTTTTTTTACAACATCCCAATTCACAACTCCATCCATGACTTTCCACTTTAACATGTACTTGGCACTGTGGTTGTAACAACAACAGCGGTGTTCTCGCTTTTTCACTATCAAGCCCTGTCCCTTTAGGTGCCACCAACATGTGCAGTAGTCAGCCTGCTGGCAGCTTTGAGAAGGGACACACACTCTCAAGCCCCACCCTGGCTATCAGTGCACCACTGCTCTCCTCAGTGTCACACTGCTTTAGCCACTGCATATTCCCACATGGATCTGGCAAAGTCACGCTCCGTTATGCCAGCCACCCTCTTCCCAGTGTCTCTCTAAACAGACAGCACCGTTTTAAGAGACATGTTGAGTGTGTTACCCAAACACTATTTTTTGGGGGGAGGAGCGCTACCTCTGGCAACGCCTATGTAGATGCGCTGGCTCAGGCTCTGAGGAAGGTCACAGATTGTGGCTATGAGAAGAGATCCATGCTGGAGGAACACAAATAAGAGGCCATCACAGAGTTCCACATACTGTGGCCTGCTGTGTATATTTTAGGTATATTGTGTTTCTGTGAGCCAGTTATTTTTGGTATAACTTTCAATAAATGGCTCCTTACAACACTAAAAGACTGTGCAAGAGATAATTAAATTGTATTGCAACGAAAAAGTAAGTTGACTTCAAGGCCAGCCATAATACCGCAAATGGCATATTACAATCAACAACTTCTTTAAAGGTACATTCGGGGATGAGGGTGAGGTGGCATAATATTTTTTCTCAACTGTTACTGTATTATGTGCTGGATACTGGAGAACTACACCATCTCATAGATGATATCATTTTTAAATTATAGATGTTCTAATTCGTATAAACTTAAAGAACTGGTGCAGCTGTAAAGTGTTTCAACACTCCTGCGGGAGCTCAAGGAGTCACCAAGATGGTTCAATCTTTATATACACCCACTTACAAATCTCGCAGTGGAGATCCTTGTGGCTCCAGAGTTCGACAGACACTTTAAGGTGCCATTTTGAAGGGTGAGCGGACTAGCTTTAGTTGTCTGGCTCCCCTGGTGCCTATTTAATGTACACTGCACTGCTGACGCACAGCGGACTCAGCCGTCTCGCCCGTCTGCGCCCATCCGCATCCCGATTGCGGCCAGCGCCAGCCACACTGCTCAAATAGGTAGCGGTAAGTTCATTACATGGCCTCGTGATTCCCTCCTGGCCTTAAGGGGGAACCAGTGTTTGGGAGACCAGGGCACTAACCTAGTGAGTACTGGTTTCCCATACCACTGCAAGGCTTGCAATTTCACCTTAGAGGCACTGGTAGGGACATCCCGGAGCAAGGGCACGACTCCCGGCACTCAGAGGTTGTTGGCAGGCAGAATTAGAGCATGTCTGATCAATTGCAGGTCACTCCCCAAACACGCAGACGATATCTGGTTATCACTGTTGTACAATAACTGGGATGTGATGTTCCTGACAGAAATGTTGGCTTAAGGAGGAATCTAAGCCGACCCTAACCCTGGCTATCCCCCGGGCTTCCGAATCATCTGTGCCAACAGGGACTTCGACAAAAGAGGGGGTGGGGTTGCTATCATTTTGAAGAAATCGTGGGAGATCTCTACAACGGAATTGAGAAAGATGGGTATTATGGAGGGCCTAAATTTCTGTATACAGATCTCTCTAACTCTCTCCTTCGCTGGGTTATTGATATACCGACCACCTGACTGCCCACACAGCTTTACCCCTGAACTATCCAAATTCATTGCTCAGAGATCATTGCAATACGCCAACTTTACGGCCTTAGGAGATTTTAATCTTCACATAGATGATCCTAGCTGTCCCCAGGCCTCTCAGCTAACTATGTCACTTACACTTAATGGTGCCAAACTTACACAGCATGTGAAGGCTCCCACTCACAAAGCAGGTCATATTTTAGATTTAATTTTTTCAAACATTCCAGCCATGGCAGCAGAGGCCCCCCGGTGTTTGGTCTGGACTGACCACTGCCTTGATCCCTTCTCTTTCAGCCTGTAGAAAACTCAACCAAGTGGAGGTGTACGCACTATGTTAAAAAGGAACTGGAAAACGTTAACAGCTGAGAACCTAGGTTCAGTGCTATCAGTGAGTTTGCCTCAGTTAACTAGCAATCCCAACGATGATTCGTGCGCACTTAACACGTTGATTTCTACCGCTCTGGACACAGTGTCACCTTTGAGATCAGTTAGGACCCCGAGAGAATCCCCATCTGCCCCCTGGTTCTCGGCTGACCTCAGAGTGGAAAATAGCAGGTGTAAAAGGATGGAGCACCTCTGGAGGAAAGATTATAGTCTGGCGGCTTAACTGGCCTATAAGGAAGCCTTGAAAAAGCTCCGCAAACTGATGAGGGAGGCTAGAAGGGAATACTTTGTGAAGCGCATTAATAGTGCAGAAAACTCTGGTAAAGAGATCTTCAGGATAGTCAGCTCCTTCACCAAGCCTTCTGCGATGGAGGGGAATATACAGCCGTCCGCCTCTCTGTGCATGAAGCTATCGGACTTCTTTGAGGACAAAATACAGACGCTATATGACACATTTACGGCAGGGGCTGAGATGGCTGAGCCACAGTCACAGGGAATCCAAAATACTAAGGGCACCCTCTCAAATTTTCTCCCTATTTCCCAGCAGGAATCACTGGCTGAAATCATGAAATGCAAGTCTGGTTCGCCTGAGGATCCATGTCCCCCAAAGTTGTTCAGGACATTGGCTCATTTGATTAACCCTGTTTTAAATCATATTTGGAATACCTCGCTTTTCACAGGCATTTTCCCTGATATTTGGAAACATGCTTTGTTACTGCCCCTATTAAAAAAGCTGAACGCTGACCCGACGGAGCTTAGCAACTACCGCCTCAGCTCACTACTACCAGCACCCGTGAAGATGCTGGAAAAACTGGTGCAACACCAACTCACCAATTTTATAGAAGGTCATGACATCCTGCACGACACTCAGTTTGGTTTCCGGTCAGGATTCAGCACCGAGACTGCACTGGTGGAGGTGGCGGATTCTGTAAGAATGACGGTAGATGCAGGGGCTTCACCGATGCTGGTACTTTTAGATCTGTCCGCTGCATTCAACACGGTTGCGCACCCAATCCTACTGGACAGACTCAAACAGCTGGGCTTGCAGGGGGTAGTAGTCTCCTGGATCCAGTCTTACCTTAAAGACCGCTCTCAAAGGGTCTTTCTCCAACCCCATCAATCGGAACCTAAGCCACTGTGGTGCGGAGTGCCTCAGGGCTCGGCCTTGAGCCCATTGCTCTTCAACACCTATCTGGTGCCACTCTTCTCTCTCATTGCTTCTTGGGAAGTGAAGGCAGTCTCCTATGCGGATGACACCCAGCTGGTGTTCTCTTTCAAGGATCACTCTGCTGATTCTTTTACTAGATTTAGGGGAGTGTTTGAGGACTTTTCACGCTGGATCAACAATAACAGCTTAAAACTTAACGCGGGCAAGACGGAGGTCTTGTTCTTCGGCCAGACATCTCCTCCCCCCGCCGGACTTTGGTGGCCAGTAGAAATGGGATCGCCACCGTTACCAGCAAACACAGCGAAAAAACTGGGCGTCAAATGGGAGACAGACCTCTCTTTTTCGGCCCAAGTCCATCATATATCAGCCTCATGATTTGGGAAGTTGAGAAGTTTGAGGAAATTCTTGCATCTATTGCCGAAGGATTGTCGCAGGATCATAGTCCACACTACTGTGACATCTCGGCTGGACTACGCAAACTGTCTTTACCTTGGGCTGCCTGCCTATCTGATTAACATGTTACAAATGGTACAGAATGCGACAGCGAGATTAATTCGTTGAGTCCCGTTCCGTCACCACATCGCTCCGCACATCAGACAACTTCACTGGCTACCTGTAGCTAAAAGGATAGAGTTTAAGTCCCTGACTCTGGCCTTTCGGGCTTTGCAAGATGGTGGCACGGGCTATCTTAAGCGTAGGCTCTGCCTATACCAACAAGAACGCACGCTGAGATCTAACTCCTAGCACCTGCTCTGTGTACCTCGTTTTGCTAAGTCCCGTATGGGAGGCAGATCCTTCACTGTGGAGACGGCCAGACTGTGGAACTCCCTGCCTTCCCATATGCACCTGATCAAGTCCGAACGTGAGTTCAGAAAGACCTTGAAGACTTCGGTTGGACCTCCCTCACCTGCTGTTGACCGAGAAGCACCGGGACACCTCTGCTTGAGGTAGCTGTTGCACTCTACAAATGCTGTTATTATTATATTATTATTTTCCACCATAGGCGAATTAGAGCTCTTTCAAAATAATCAAAACATCAATGACATTTAGATTTTACCGATTAGTCAATGATGAGAGGTTGGTGAAGGTTTCAAAAACCTTTATTTATCGTAAAGTTAGAATCTTTATTCAGTGTAGTAAGTTTATAGAAATATAAAATAGAGTTGGTCAGCATTAGAAAAAAACAGTGGGGCATATTAGCAAGACCCACGTTAAAATTATCGCCGTTTTAGCGGCAGGAAACTGCAGCTAAACGGCGATAATGGGCTTGCTAATATGCGTTATAGAATTCCAATAGATGCCCAGGTTAGATGTGCAGGACATCTAACCTGGGCTTCTATTGAATTCCATAGCGCATATTAGCAAGCCTATTATCGCCGTTTTAGCGGCAGTTTCCTGCCGCTAACACGGCGATAATTTTAATATGGTCTTGCTAATATGCCCCAGTGTTCCATAAAGAAACCCAGTAAGCTAATAAGGGGACTTATTCTAAACAGAACCCATAAAGAGTTCCTCTGGAGAACAGCGAGTAAGAGATGAACTTCTCATAAAGAGGAGTTCCGGAAGCTCAGCCGAGTTCCCTACAGCTGCAGTACCGACTGTAAATAAAAGTATGATCCTTGCAGTAGCATTGATCACTAATAATCCCCCAAAAATTAAAAAAGAATCAGTCTCCCCAGGGAAAAAGTTAAAGAATTAAACTCTCCGTAAAGAAGAGTCTCAGAGCAGGGAAAGATCCAGGAGCAGGACCACTGGAAAAATTAAGAAGCAATGAGGTGTATGGGAAAAGTGATGTGTCTCTAACTAGCCAGGAACACTCATTAAAATAGGTTCATACTTTCGTAACAATTCTGTAGGCATCCTCTGTCGAAATCCAATGAGAATGGTTCACAAAATGGTGCCATCAGTAGTACGATGCTTCTTCTTCCGATTCCCACAGTTGTACTCTCGTCGCCATGATCGATACGATTATTATTATTATTTTTATTAATTGTTAACGCATTTGTTACATGAGGGAAGGTTCTCATGAGAACCCTCTTACCTAAGATAAAGGATGCACTATGAGCTAGATGTGTGAACAATGGTTAGTCAGTAATATGAAAGCAACTATCAATGTAATTCGGAAGCCGCATCCATAAAAGTCTCTAAGTCATCATTTAACATAAACAGTTTTAATAAGCTCTTTGTATTCTAACATATGATCTAGCATGGGGTGAGGTGATGGATAAACATGATGTTATAGTCAGCATATTTCTAAAGGAGGTCATTAATGCTAAGCAGTTTTACTAAATGTCTTATTCATGAAACTGTGAGCAAGAGTCGAGTGAAAAGACTTTTGGCCCTCGTTAATATACACGTTAAGAAATGGTTGCCTGGTGCAAACATTTTTGAAACACGCATTCATTTACAAACATTTTAAGAGCGTTCTTAATCCTACTTGTGATTAAGTAATGTATGTTCATAGTTTGTTTACTAGGATGCTAAACATTATGCGTTTACTCTTTTTCCTACAAGTCATTTTTTTAACATAAACATTTCTGCAGCATTTAAAGCATTCTACAGTGCAATTCTAACAAAGTGAGTTAGTGGGTTTTCTAAATTTGTGCTAATTTCTCCCACTCCCAAACCCACCTGCTACTTTCTGCTGAAGGCGCTCAAGAACCCAGGCAAACATTCTTCTACTTCTTCTTTTTTTTTTTTTTTCTTTTCTTTTTTTTTTTTTTAAATTAACTTCTTGCAAGGGTATCAGCACAAATACATATCAATCAAAAAGAAAATTAAAAGAAGATGCAAGGTTTGAAGGAAGGAAATAAATCACATAAACAAACAAAAAAAAATCATCAGTTCGATTACAAAGACTCTAATCTAACCCATTAACAGAAATATATTTCATAGAGAGATTTACTTTGACCAATTTATACCAACATCACATTAAATTTACCCCTAGTTGGCTTTAATTATTCTTTTCCTTCCATTTTATTAAAGGAGCCCAGATGCGCTGTCCCAGCAGCTTCGGCTTTTTCCCTTTCTTTCGTAAATTGCTCTCTCCATTGTATATAGAGAAAGTAAACGAGCAAGCCATTGCTGGAAAGTAGGGGGAAAGGATCTAACCAAGCCGAGGCAATTTTAATCCTCAATACCGCCATAGCAACAAAAAGAAATCGATAAAGCGAACTCATTTTTGGTCGTACTGCTTATTCCTAACAAGATTAATTCAGGGGTTAATTTAATTTTAACCCCAAGTGAGCAATCTAAGTATTCCATAATTGAGTCCAACAGCCCCTGTAGACAAGGGCAGGATGCAAACATATGCACCAGATCAGCATCCATCCCCGCACACCTAGGACATATAATCCCTGATAACCCGCCCCACTGTGCTATTCTAGCCGGTGTATAGTATAGAGAAAAAATAGTTCTAAAATGTTGTGCCTGGAGCCCAGCTGAACATAAAACCAACTGACCCAACTCTAGTGATCTTGAAAGTGCTCCGGGAGCAGCCCCCACACGCTCAGCCCATTTAACCTCGTGTTTAGTTAAATCATCTTGTTTTAAACTTATCAATTCTGCATATATCAACTTGATAGCCCCCTTATTCCTGCCTTGCATAATATCAATAATTACATTACTATCAAACTCACTATCCCCCCAGTTTTTTACTAAAAAAGCTGCGCAATTGAAAATACTTGAAGAAATTACCTTTCTCCAACCCAAACTCCATCTGTATATCGTTAAATTGGCGAAACCCTTCTATCCCAATTAGGTCCCCAACCTTCCGGACACCCTTAGCATCCCATCCTGCCATAGACTCATCGGAGAAGATTCCAGGGAATGTGGGGTTTTTATATAACACTGTATAGTGATTGAGTCTCCCCCATTCTTCTACTTCTGAGTAATTCAAAAACCCTATGAACTGCATCTACCAGAATTCAAAAGAATAACTTGTACTGAGTTGCTGGTAGTATGCTCCTCGCCCCAAAATTGGCTACAGTACAGAGAGGGTATAGTTGACGAGCGTTTTGCCAATAAGAGTTTAATTTATTGCACTCGTCAGAATGAAGGAGGAGTTGCCTGGTTAGCTAGTTTTCTTAAGTCTACTATTGAGTACACAGGATGCATTATCACCACCAACTAAAAAATTGTCAGCTGGGATGGCGTACATTGAACAACCAAAATAAGGTCCTTTTTAGATTTTGTCAGTGTGGTGCATGCCATCAAGTGCCAATGTGACCTACTGTATATGTGGGAAATGAGAAGGAAGGTGATATCTAGGGCATTCTTTAAAGAATCAATCTCACAGTGATGTCTTGTTGTCTATAAAAGGCCAATATGGATCTACTGTTCTCTTTCATCTCCTATTGACTATAGGCGGCTCGCACCTCGTCGAGCAGTTGACTGGCGGATGTCCTGACGTAATGCTTGCCATCTGGGGCACGTGCTGTCAGCTAGCACCCTCTTAGCAAGGAGGCTTGTGAAATCCTGCGCCTCCCTGGTGTATACAAGCCCACGGACACAGCCCAGCAGTACTCAGCCTGGCCGGACCAGCTAGTTCGGTCTATTGAAGCAAAATTAGGTCGAAATGGCCGCCTCTGGGGACATCTGACACACCAATTTTCTAATAATGGCCACCATGAGTGGGCCCCTTTCCAAAGCACTCCTTCTCCCCTTGTTGGGGAGGGGTCCAGCATTTATGCCCTGGAATCTCAGAGACCCCTCTGAGAGAGTCCACAGCGACAAGGGAGTCTCACACAGCAGAGGCCTGGGTTCTTACCCCATTACCGCTGGGAGCACAGCACCGTACACCGTGACTGGCGCGCTCAATGGAACTTTTTGGACTATGCCCCCCTAGGCGGAAACTATAACCCTTCTGTATGTACTGCGGTGCCCGAGCAACCTTTGGCCGAAGACCGGTGTAGCTGTCCCACGCAGCTATAGAGGAGTTTGGCTCTGGTTCACCCCTCGGCCGTCACCTACCCAGCCGGACGTCGGACACTGTTTTTCCTCGTCTCCCCGTTGTGCCTCCTATACCCTCCCCCTCCTCTTCCCCCATTATTCTCCTCTACCTCCCCTATTCCTTCCCTCTCTCCCCTATTCTTCTCTCCCCTTGCCTATTTTTTTCCTCATGTTTATGCTATGCTTTTGTACTCATGTAATTCCTGCAACTAAGCTCCAGTAACTGATGTAACCATGTTCTGAAACAATGTTTCTTCCTCATGTAAAGCGCTCTGATACCTCCGGGTCTAGCCAGCGCTATATAAAACTCAATAAATAAAAATAAATAAATAAATAAATAGCCTCAGATTGATTGGTATTGCACCTGATACAACAATCCAGAAAGAGAAAGGCTATTGATTTATTTATCGAGTTTTATATAGCACGAACTAGACCCAAAGGTATCAGAGTGCTTTACAGAGCTATTACAGCAGCAATAACATGAGATACATGTTGAGTAAATAAAAATACATAGTGACACGATATAAAAATCGAATACAATAAAAGGTAGGATATGTGGACAAGTAGTTTGGAGGTAGTTAAGGTAGGGTGTTACATAATTGGGGAGAAGTGGATGCACAGACCTGGCACAGCAGCAAATACATGTTACATATGCAATACTGCATGGTTTTCTTCACCTCCCAACTCATAAGATCAGACAACAATATCTTCCTTGGTGTCTTCGCCATCCACTCCCTCTCCGGCAACTCCTATCTCCTATCTCCTGATCCTCCTGGATTTATCCACTGCATTTGACACTGTCAACCATCTGGACCTCCTTCGTACTCTTGAACTCCACATGGGATGTGGAGTTACTGTCCTCAACTGGTTCTCCTCATACCTATCCAACTGCTCCCAAATTCTGAAATTAGGCAACTCGCTCTCAAGACCAGTCACCGTTCACCAAGGGGTCCCTCGAGGCTCGATCCTCTCCCCAACCCTCTTTAACCTCTACCTAGAACCTATTTGTGTGATTCTTAGAAACTCTGGGGTTCTCTTCCACCTTTTATGCCGACGACACCCAAATATACTTCAAAATCTCATCCCCGGAAGGCCTTGCCTTGCTTTCAACAACACTCTTAAAGATTCAAAACTGGATGTCCAACCACCATTTAAAACTCAACCCAACTAAAACAGAATTTCCTTTGATCTCACCTCCAAAAGCATATGGGTGAATCCCAATAGCCAACACCACTTTAACGAGTTAATGGACGAAATTTTATAAAAAATAATGTATAAACCCGAAAACAAAGAATGGCCATTACAATATTACACAAAAGATATAAACACTAAAGGATGAAACATACGGCATTAGTAAGAGAATTCTCGATACATATTTTAAAACCGAATAACAACGTCATGATGATACAGCAGCTAGTTTTAATCAGATATTTATTTTACAAGCGCTTACATCATCATTTCTGTAGTACCTGATGAGCTCACATTTTAATGAATAGAACTCTTTACGACCTTACACAATGTTTGAGATTATCAACAAAAATTAGCTGAAATACATCACAGCAGATACTAAGTTGCATTCCAAATCAAGCTATTTGCTGTTGTAAGTGATAAAGGAAAAACTGTTAATGGCAATTACAGTACTAAAGCCGTCGGACTACAAAAGGAGTGCTACCTTAATACGCGCGTCACTGCAAGGAGTTAGACGTGCAAATCCTGCCCGCCAGTAGCAAGTAAGTGTAAGTGTCATGGCATGATTGTACCTGTAGGTCGCTACGGCCAGGAAACATGAGGGTTGTAGTAGCAGATTTGGCTTTGTACGCTTAGTAGACTCCAACCACCTTGGCAGGTCTGTGTCTCTCCTTGCTTCTCACTCGGTTTTGACGTTATCGCAAAGATTGGGACCCAACAGCAGTAAGGGAATTTTTCTTCGGTTAAACGTGGCCAGTCACAGGGGCGTTGTCTCGACGATCCCCAGTTTCATGAAAAGCTGAGGCTAGTTTCGGGCACGGGTAAAGAATAGGAGACATGGACGTTTAATCTGTTATTAATATGCTGCATTACCAGAGATACAGTTCACGATGAAGGACCCCCCAAGGTGCCCACAGTAAAGAGAATAAATAGGAGATAGGGCATGAAGGTTCAGGCAATAACCTTTCCTGCTAGACTCTAATGTTAGATCTCTTGTCTCCTGCAATTTAGGCATATAAATACCATTAAGTGGAGCACCTAGGTGTGAATTAATGGACATGCACGAAAGCATCATTGAGATGGACTAGCACCCTTACACATCACATAACCTTGGCAAGACAAATATGAGATAACAGACAACAACAGGCTGTTTCCATGTAAAATAGAATATAACCTATATATTGTTATGTTATTTATGTTAACCTATAGAGCTGGATAGCGAGATACAAAAAGTTAACCCCTTATCCAAACTAATAAGGAGCTATCCGGCTGCGCATGCACAACATTTAGAACAGTTGCATCAAATTTGCCTGCTAGCTACGAGTCATGCCAATAGGTCTGCAAGAGTGGGGACCTGTGACTCCAAGCTGCGATCAATAAGGTGCCATATGGGAGATGTCTCCTTTCTTTTTTCTTTTTTCATTCTTCTTTCTTTGTTTTTCTTTTTCCTTTTTCTCGTATCTAATATTTTTCCTTTTTTTCCCCTTCCTTTCACTTCAATGGCCTGGTGCATGAAACAGCATTTCGAGTCACTAGTTCATCTAGGTTCCTTTCCTCTTTCTTTGGGAATCACACGGTGAACATAGATATGATCTAAAAAAACATCTAACCTTACGGATGGAAAGCACCACTTGGACAACAGTTCTGAGCACATGCACGGTCTTTGCACTTAAGGATTAAACCACATCTCAATAAATTCTGATCACAACTATAGTATATACAGGGCATTTTTCCTTTATTTTTGTGTAAAGAATTCATTTTTATGATTTATCCACCGAGGACCCCCGTCCACTCACCTGAAAGTAGTTAACAAAGAGTGGTCCTGATGAAGGTGGTAGTCATGTACATCTCCGAAATGTACGTTGACCAGATTATGGGAAACTCCTCAAAGACAACACAAAAGTGGAACATTTTGAGACTTAGTCAGTCCGCTTGATCATCATCAGTGTATGTGATATAAATGGATAGAAGCTTCCCACGGATTTTCGTTTGTGTGTGAGTGTTCCGAGTGTGAGAGTGTGGTTTGGTTGGTGAGATTGATTGATTGATGGTTTTCTTTGGGGTCATATGTATGAATTAATAGAATGTATTCACATGTATTTCCATGTATTTTACCTGTAAATAATAGTTTTTGTATATGTCAAAAATGAAATGTGTACTATCAACTTTATTGTTTCTCTACACATTGAGATTTGATAATACATACGTACGTTTTCACTGATTGAGATCTTGAAAGAAAGCAAACAAATGTTTTTTTTAAAAAGGAGAAAATGATGAATATATACAAAATGAAAAAAATCTTTTAATAAAACTTAATGACTTTTGTACAGCTTTGTATGGAAAGACTAATTATTGTGGAACAGCCCTGTTGTTGTGCCTTTTGTAGGCCACCAGCAAACTGATATAGGTCTGACAGGAGTGTCTACTCGTGTGATTTTGCTTTCTTTTCCCCCCTCACTCTTGGACCTAAAAGTATCTATAGGGTGTACCTTTTTGCGATATTCATTAAGCCAGTGAACACGTTTTTGTTGGTTGAGAGCAAGTTTAACATATAACAATATAGAAGAGGGATATTCATAAAGAAGGTGCGAGGGTGACCCCAGGAGTAACTAATGCAGGAGGCAAGAGTGTGACTCCAGATGTTATTGATGCAGGAGGCATGAAGGTGTGCCCAGCAGGTATCCATCATTCTCAGATTCATAAACAAAATTTGAGCTGTAAACTATTTTTTTTGCTCTAATCAACAAATTATGCAGCAGTTGATGGATTCTGTGGCAAATGCGGCATATGCATATTTCAGCGGAAAATGCAGGGGCTACAGAATCGCATGATTTCAGTTGCCTACAGAATCGCATAATTTCAGTTGCCCTAATTATGGAGTTGATTAGACTTGAAGTGGGTAATAAAAGACTACAGATTTTTCACTAATATCCATAAAAAGACAACTGGGTCTGGAGCCTAGATTTGGCTGACTGTATTTAGAGGGCTGTTAGGGATTCTCCACATAAAAACATGTTTTCCCCGTGGAAAAAATGAGGGCTAAAATATGTATAAATGTGAAATGTTCGTAACTCTAAAGGGACAAAAGGCTGCTTGCAGATTCTCGGAAGGAGTAGGGTTAGGGAAAACAAGTTTACGTCAACAAATCTGCCAAAACACCAGAAGATAGTACAACAATGAAAACTGTAGGTTCAGTCTCGACTCAAACCTTTACTAATTATTATGGGACTCCGAATCTGCCTATTAGAAACATCCGTGTATTATGCGTTAATAATACTTGTAAGCTTGCACTGCACGGAGGACACTAGAACCAGATTAGTCTTGTCTCTAATCTTTTTTATAATTGTCCAGTTTTGGTTCTACTATTATTTTTTCTTGAATTGACAGTTTTGCTGTTTACATTTCTCATTTGTTTACTTTTCATCAGCAACTTTCCAAAATCTATTTTAGCTTTAGGAAGTTCAGTGTTTTGTTTTGCTTTGGGGCCCTATTTAGACATTCGAATACCTCCGTTCTGCTTTTGGCTATCTTGTAAATAAAAACGTTAGTTTCACGTCATTAGTAGGGTTGTTGAAGGAAAGAACATTTGTTTATCAGTGCAATATTTATATGGGCCGTGGACAGTGCTCTCAGCTTGTTTTCCACAAGAGGAAAGCCCGTCTGCTGCCAAAAGTTTGCTTAGTCTGATAATGATTTTTTTATACTCACGAGTAACTGCGCTCTTGACTCTAGACTGACTGACCTAATGATCTCACCATTTGATTTTTGTGTAACATCAGTGTAAAAGTTCTGTGTTTGCTATTTCTGGCGTGTTCCCTAAAAAGCTCTTTTGAACATATTAGTTTCTTGTGCATGTGGGAAATCAGTGTCTCTGGACTGATGTCAGTCTCTTATTAGATGTCAGTCTTGATAAATATAGGCTGAACCAAAAGGCAGGAGCTCGTGTGTCCTAGTTTGAAATGTCCAATAGAGTGGATTATATTATCAAATCTCACTAACTTACACAGGGCGGGGCCAGGGATCCCATGGTGAGAGTAGGACTTTGCTTGAAAATGAGGCGGCCATTTCTACACAGTTTCTCTTACAGCTTTTGTCAAGCAAACACATAGTAAGGTTAACAGAAGTGAATACATTACACCGCAATGGGAAACAGCGTTTACTACGCATGCGATAGATCGCATGTTATTACAATGCAGTTGTTACAACGACCGCGTTGTTACATCGCAAACCATTACATCACAAGTTGTTACAACAACTTGCGATAGGGGAACAGGGTGTTGGATTCACAATCCAACACCTTCCTTGCTGTTGCACAAACTGGAGTAGGAATAGTAAATAATACTATTCATGAGTCCAGCGCGCTCCCTACAGCAAGTCGTTGTAATGAATTGCGATGTAATGCTTTGCGATGTAACAATGCGGTCGTTGTAACGAACGCGTTGTAATGGCATGCGATCTATCGCATGCGTAGTAAAGATACATATTCCATTGCAACAGCATTGACAGAATATCATCTCACACTTTTAATGTGCTCAGAACAGCATTCAGATCCCAGCACTCACAGTCACTCGCAGTCAGAATAAAGTGCAAAATGAAGATTCCCATAGGTGCTAATGTTGCCCCTCTACTAATATGTGACATCGATTCTCAGTAGTGGATCGCTGGGTGGGGTCGGCGGTGCCCCATCTGTAACTGTCCTTGACCCCCTTTTGAGACACAACCACACAACAGCTGCAGCCACTGAAAACAGATTCTGGCCAATCAGCCTAGGAACAGCTATGTTGGTCCAATTTACATTTCACGTTTTGCTTACACTTGAATTCCCTAAGAGCATTTGAATTGTCCAGGATGTTTTGTTTCTGTGGTTTTTTTCCTGCAACATATTATTTGTGCATAGTGTGTACCATGAAAACAGCTGCCTCTATATCTGTGTGAGTTCAGATTGTGGGTGGGTGTTTATTACGAGCCATGTGTAGTGTTATTATTAGAGTATCATGTGTGTAGTGTGCGAGACCCATGTGTTGTTGTATTTACTTGAATGTGTCCAGCGCATGGAGTGGACACTGACCAGGGTTCGAATGGTATCTTATCAGTTGCTGTCCAATCACCGGGCCAGGAGGTCGCTTCATGTAGTTGGTGGTACCATTACAATAAACTCCTTTAATATGTGAAACCAGGCTACTGTGCTTACTTCATCTGGCGACAACTGGGAAGCTGGTTGCCACCCACCTTTTTCACCCATGCTGTGCAAAGAGGATCAGCTGATTTCTGAGCGAACCGATGGTCGGAGTATCCAGAGGCCGAACGGTGACGCGAGTCTCCTGCGCCATGACCGGACATACAAATTCCTTTTCGTTTTATAAGGGGGAAGGTGCTGTAGTGTTATTATTAGAGAATCACGCATGTAGTGCATGAGACCCATGTGTTGTTGTATTTACTTGAATGTGTCCCACGCATGGAGTGGACACTGACCAGGGTTCGAATGGCATCTTGTCAGTTGCCGTCCAATCACTGGGCCAGGAGGTCGCTTCATGTAGTGGGTGGTACCATTACAACAAACTCCTTTAATATGTGAAACCAGACTACTGTGCTTACTTCGCCATGATTTAGAGTTCTGAGTTTCAGGCCGAAGGCAGAACGTATTTTTTCACAATGGCCTTTAATGGGTCATAAAGTGGCTCAGGATACATTCTCATTCAATCCTCCGCCTCTCTGCAGAAAGCATAGAGCAGTGATCATGTGTGCCAACTGTAAATGTTACTCAATGTGAAAGTGTGTGAAGGAGGTATACAACTATTGAAATATTGCCATGGTGAAAGATAAAGAACAGGTAGTGCTTACAGGTGAGTGGGTGCATCATGTGTGGGGATGTGAGGGGAAGGAGTTGCAATTAAGTACATGCGCAATAGAGTGAAAATATGGTGCTGAAGAGGAAAAAAAGAGGTGTGAGATATGCTGATGGAGGGTGTTAGACCTGTCAGCCTTAGGGTGATCTTCCCCCAAACCTTTTGCCTTCACCCCTCCTATTTTTGTGACTCTCGTTTTTGTTGGCCGTAGACTCTTTGCACTTTACCTCGGCTAACCAGTGCTAAACTGCTTGTGCTCTCTCCTAAACATGGTAGAATTGGCTTATACCCAATTGGAACATTTAATTTACATGTAAGTCCCTAGTAAAGGGGTACTCCATGTACCCAGGGCCTGTAAATTAAATGCTACTAGTGGGCCTGCAGCACTAATTGTGCCACCCACTTAAGTGGCCCTGAAAAACATGTGCAGCCTTTGAGTACAGTTTTAAAACTGTCATTTAAACCTGCAAAATAAACCTCCTGTCTGCCCTAAACCTTCCTTTTTAATACACATGTCACCACTAGGGTAGGTCGTCAACAGCCCAGAGAGCAGGATTAACATGTCTTGGTAGTGAAAAAACCATAAATTTGTTTTTCACTGCTGAAAGGTCTACCTTTCCCATAGGATAACATTGGGTTACCTTATTACATTTAATAAGTGATAATTGTCATTTGGGAGCAGGTAGACATGTTGAGTTTTGTGTCTAAAGAATTGTAATCAAGAGCCCTCTTTGATGGTAAAGTCGGATTTTTAATCACAATTCTGGAAATGCCACTTTCAGAAAGTTAAAGAAAGTACCAAGAACAATTGCTTCAGACACAGTGTGCACTACTAATTCCCAAGTTTGGGGTGAACAATAGTTATGACAAACATAGGTGAACTTCAACAATTTAGCAATGTATCAATCATACATAAACATCATTATGCAACAATCAGAGGTCATGTACAATGTAACACGCAAGAACGCTGTCTTTGATCAAGTCGCTTTCATTTCAAGGACGTGATTCTTGTCAATTGATTTCCACTTGGCCGCTAGTCTTGACAGTCTTCAGAGACTAGCTGTAGGGTATATCACAATGCATTTTGGGCTATAACAGTAGCCCTTCATCAGGGGTATTTATAATCGAAAACATATGTAGAAAAAGATTTTGAAAAAATAAACCAACCATAAGAATTAAGTGATCAACCTCAAACCTTGAGGGACATTCCTTAAAGTGAATAACCGAAAGAACCATCAACCATCATAAGAACCAAAAAAAGGAATGTGAGTTACAGCTGGGAAGTCATGTCACAATCTAGTGTTATACGTGTAACCATGACACTGACCTTGATAGAAAAATTGCAGTAGAAATGACACATTGTGAGAAATGTGTAGACATGAAACGAGCTCCACATATCAAAACCACCATCTGGAAATACATGCAGCATTCGGAGAAAAGAAAAGAGAAGAGAAAACCACCACTTTCAATGTGCAGACAATATGAATGCCATGCGTTAATTCGTGAGTATAAGATATAAAATCTACCTCATTAATATTCAATCGCTGCTGAAATGATGCAAACCGGCGGCAAATTCAAAATAGTCTGACCCCATTTCTGTAAGTAAAACGTGTAGCGGAACTTAAACGTAAAACTTGACAAAGTGATATGAGTTCATGCCACCTGCTCACCCCCAAGTGAAAAGAATCTTACCAGGTTACTACACAGGTGTGATCCACACACTGATAAAGATGAGTATAAGAAATCAACTGCCGAGAAACCAACAAAGAAAAGCAAGCTACTCAGGACTAGGTCCAGCAAAGCAACGAGGACTGAAATCGTAAAACGTGTCTGCTTAACGGTTAAAGTAAAGTCTTACCCAAAAGCTTTTGTGTGTGTGTCCTCCGAAAAAGAATCTGTGAACCACGGTATGGTGTGCATTTTCTTATCCCAAGCATTTGGTGTCTGCCAGTTGGCAGTTGGTCTTCTTGTTTTGCTCTTACACAGTGAGACAAAGATAAGCTAGGTGCTGGCAGGATGGGCCACTCTGAGTTAAAAAGGGGGAGGACCTGTCACCTACCACCCTTGCACATCACAAAGGTCATGCCTGGGCACTCTCACAAATGGATTTGACACTAGTCTATTGTGACCCTTGACAACCTGGGGCAAGGGCAGGGAAGCAGGTAATTCCAAGCACCTCTGCGATTGGAATCCTTTAGAAACGTCTTGTACCTCAAAGTGGGCACCAGGTATTAATATTGGGCCTTAGACCCCCTACCCTTCAGTGTACTCCTAGACCTGTGGATGCTACAGAAGAAGGATTGCTGTGCTGCTTTGCTGGCAGAAGGACTGCCACTCTGCTGCCCTACTACCCTGCTGCTTTGCTGCCTGATTCCCTGCTTGCTGAGAAGGAAGGCTGGACCTGCACACTTCATTCCAGGCTAAAGTGACTACAAGGGTCAGTCAGCTGACCTCCTATTCTGAGATACAGGGACATAACAAGCTCCAGAGGCTCCCTGCAACTGCCCAGTTGACCTACTGCCTGGATCTGCTGCCTGGGCCTGCAACTAGACCTGCTTGAGCCCTGCTGGCCTCTGCTGGAGTGAGTACCTGACTCCTACGGGGTGCCCTTCAGATTCTGGACCCTTGGTGTGGCCTCAGTTGAGCTCCCCTGAAGTGTTTGGTCTCCATGCACATGCAAATGGGCCCGTTCGTGTCAAGAACCTGTCGCCCGTACTACCCACCAACGTGAAGTTTTGGCAAGCCCATCTCTTCGTGCTACAGTGACCACCAATGACGCCCGGCAGTGTGAGAGAGGCACTTCGTGCTACATCATGGACAGCTTGCGGGGACCGCTAACATGAAGCTCCAGCCATGACAGGATCTTTGTGCTACAGCGATGACCGTCTGCGACACCTGGCCGATCTTCGCGCTGCTTTGACAGTCATCCACGACCCTCTTCCTACTCCTTGCAGTCCCTTCCACCACTAACAGTACTCTTTTCAAAGGACTATGAAGGTAACACTTTCAATGGGAATAACCTGGTCCCTGTATCTGTCCCGCGTTCCATGCATGACCAGATAGCCATGAGTGACGCTTTGTGTTTTTGGCTCTATTTTCACTTTTTAAAATTCTACTGATTGGATTTTTGTTTTGCTCTTAAATTATTTATTAAAATGTACTGTATTTTTCGAAATTGGTGTGGTATTTTTCTTGTGTTCTCTTTCACTTTATTACTGTTTGAAGTGTTGCATAAATACTTTACACATCACCTCTTAGTTAGGCCTGATTGTTTTTCTGCCAAGTTACCAGAGCGTTGAGCATAGGTTAATTTGGGGTTTGCTTGTGACCTTACCCTGACAAGGATTGTGGTTGCTGCTTGAGTAGGGTTTCACCCACCTCAACCTGTAACCCAATTTCTTACAGAAGGTTTCAGAAAGATATCAGGAGAAAAGGGGCATAAGTGTTCAACCGCCTACAGGCAAACCCTGCACAGGCTGTCAACCGCTGCTACACACGGTCTTTGGCCATGCACAGCAGAAGATTGGCAGCACGGCCTGGCCTGTGACCAACCCACCCAGAGGCAGACAACCCCCCACCGCACAGGCAGAGAACCACACGCTGCATGTTGAATCTGTGGGCTTCAGCCCTCCCACAGGCTTCCCATTTGCTCGCTCCATCATCTGTCTCATATTCTTTGTCACCATTTGTGGCATGCATGGTCATGCCTCTTCTTGTGTTTTGCCCTCCCCCCAGAGCATGGACCAAGTACTTGTAAACATCCACCACTCCCGTTTTTGGACCATTTTAGGACCTACTTTTTTCTTTGTTTTTCAGCACTCTACACAGTGCTTGTGCTTTTACCAGCTCTGTCTCTTCCCACCTGCCCTCATGCGCCGTCCACAGATCACCCCCTCCACTGTGACTGCTTTTCCCTTCATTGCTGCTTCTTGTTTCCCACGCCTTCTCCCTTCTGTCAGTTCTTGCTCCCTTGCACCTCCCGGTGCTTGCCCCATTCACAGAACACCTCCTATCCCATCACTGCTTTTCCATCCGTTGCGGTTTCCTTGTTTCCTTCACCTCCTCCCTCCCATCACTGCTTGCTCCCACGTACCTCCCGGTGCTTACCCCGTCCACAGACCACCCCCTCCCCCGACAGGGAGCAATGCCTTGCTTTTATTACTTCGTTTAGAGGTTTAGCTGCCAGGGCAATAAGGTTCTTGCCTTTACCATGCCCGATCGTGATGTAATGTTTATGCTATATGGAAAAGATGGTTGCTACTGCTGACTGGTGCAGTGAAAGCAGGGTTCCCCTGTTTATTGCCAGTGCTCTGCAAGTAGGGCGTGAATCTTCTTGCGCATTTCATACTCATCTCATGGACTCAAAGGTTTATTGCCCTGACACGTTGTCATTGTTTCTTTACCAATTGGTTTTGGGACGTCGTTTACTCGTAAACTAGCATCCCATTGTGAAATGTTACTAAACAGTTCGATCGACTTCATAACCTGTGTGACACCAGTGTAAGCAGGAAGGCTGAGAAGATATAACGACTGTGAAATGCAGCTGGATTCACTTGTTTAGCAGGTAGTTATTCTAAAGGTGTGCATGGAAGTTTACCTAACAACAGCCCAGTTGGTGCAGGGTTTAATGCTTGGGTCAGTAGGGGAGTATTTTATCCATTTCGAATCCCACTTTTGCCACTGTCGCCACATGGGTAGGCAAACACACAAATTTACATTTTATCTGATGCATTGTATACAATATCTGCACTTCCTGACGCCTGAACCTGGCATTCTTAATGTATTCATTCATTGTGTTCAATTTCTGCACTTCCTAAGACAGAACGCTCACTGTCTTAAATATGTTGCAAGTTTTAGGGTTCCTTGAGAAGTTCTATGTCTTCATGGTTTAAAAATTCAATTTTTATTCTGTGGTTGGCACAATTTATATGTGTTAACATTTTTGTTTTTTCAAAGTTATTTATTTTCGGGGCTTTTATGGCAGCTTACGGCCGATTATTTATATAGGACATTTAATTTTAGATAGCTCAAGGGGGAAATGCCCTGGTCAGTAGTGCAATACCTCACCGGTTCAAATACCATTAGCGTTTTTATGATTATAACTAGAGGGGCATGGGGCAGCAAATACATTTTGCGATATTTCCTCAGACGTTTGAACTAGGCATTCTTAATATATTGATTCAGTACTTACATTGGGGCATATTCTCAAGGACTTATCGCCGAGTTAGCGGCACTTTATCGCAGCCAAAGTGGTGATAAATTCATCGCACCATTCACAAGCTGGTGCTAACAGCCGATATCACCAGTTTCCCTGCGATAGCAGCCGCAAAAAACATTGCCACGGATGACACCGGCAACTAACGCTAATGAGATGCAGAGTAGGCATTCCCGTGCAAAAAGCCGCGAAAACACCACTCCGCAACATTCCCAACAACCAGCCAGATCGGCGATAAGATTCAAAAACATGCGATAAGGCACGTTAGCAGCAGGGATTTAACACCTGCTCCTACCTGGTGCTAAGTCGGACGACAACCTGCACCATAAAAGGGAGCCCAGCCCCCAGCCATACCAGAAGAACAACAGATGCCATGGAGCTACTGATCATGCAGCTCGGAGCCCCAAGAGGGCCACAACACCCACCACCACCCCCCCCAGGTCCCCCTCCAGGACCCCCTCCCCCCGGACTACCACAGAGGCAGCGCAGACAAAGACACCGGACCTTCCGAAAACGCACCAGCCTCGGAGACTTAATGCCAGAGGAAGTCATTGCCCACTACAGGCTCAAAAGGACAACCATCCTCCACATCCTGACCCTCATTGCCCACAGGCTGATGGCACCAACACAGCGGAGAACCAACATCCCTCCGCAGACAAAGCTGCTGGCCGTGCTGCACCTGATGGCCTCTGGGACCTTTCAACCAACAACTGCCATAGTCGGAGGAGTCTCACAGCCAGCCCTGTCAAAGTTCCTCACACCTGTCTTGGATGCCATCATCAGCTTGGTACCCCAGCAACTTTACTTCCCACACACTGCGCAGGAACAGCTGGAGATCAAGCAAGGCTTCTACGCCATAGCTGGCTTCCCGCACGTGTTGGGGGCAATTGACTGCACACATGTACTCCTCGTGCCCCCTGCCGCCACTGCACTCAATTACCGCAACAGGAAACACACGCATTACATCAATGTGCAGGCAATAGTGGACCACCGGGGACTCTTCACCAATGTCGTTGCCAACTACCCAGGCAGTGTGCATGATTCCTTCATCTTCCGACAGTCCATCATTAACCAGCGCTTCCAGGATGGCACCTATGGAAATGCAGTGCTCGTCGGTAAGTACCAACCGAACACACCACACACCTCAACACCACAATCAGACAACTCACAACTCTGGGAATGCACACGTCACAAAATCACATACAACATGACAACCAACATCCCCACATTCCAAACACGACAACACAACTTACTGTGGCAACCTGGGCTAGCCATCTACACAAGCCGTCAACGGCATGGCACCTCAGCCACACAATAGCAGAATGTGGGGAGAGGTGGGAATCCGGCATGTGCGAAGGAGGCAAGTGACCCATGAATGTGAATGTACACAATGCCAAGTGTGGAGTGGATGTGCTGGACAGATTGCAGTATGCAGACCACAGACACTTCCATGTCGACATACACTGCTGGTGTCTGCAGTGTACTGGACAGTGGACGCAACCATGTAACCGCAGCCAGTGGAAAAGAATGCGGAAATGTAGCTTGTTACGTCCCCCACGTAAGCGTGCGCAAAGTGGGCTAGCCCGGCGTACGCTAGGCCAGCGTAGGGGTGTGAATAAAAAGCCTGTTACTCTGGGCGTGGTTCTCTTCCGGAATGGCCAACGTGTCTGCCAGGGTGGTGCCGTGAGCGGCGGTGCCTGCGATCCTGTGCGCCTGCTGGTCCCAGGACCCGTCTTGCCTGCCCCAGCGCACCCAGGCCTCACTGCCCACCTGCCGACACCGGCGTGTGTCAAAGAGGGCCCACCACGTGCCGGTGCAAGCTCCAAGCCCGAGGCCCTCGACCATGGCAGCCTCCTGAGACCATCACGGCCTCGGCGACACAGGCCCCCATTACTCCTTTCTCATTGACGTACTCCACCGCTGCCTCCGGCCTATACGGCGGTCCAGTAGGTCACACATTTGGAACTGAGTCTTGATTATACAATGGCAGAGTACATACGTTTATTGCAGATTTTATATCACCGTACTCCCTACGATGTGGTGCCACCGACTCTGTGCATAGCATCCCAACAACACGTGTCTGTGGGCCCTTGCTGACTACTGCCTTCGGCCTACACTGCGGCCCAGCACCCCGGGGTCACCTGTGTACTGCATACACTACGGTCCAGCAGGCCTCACACCAATCCAATACAATCCGTACCAGGCAGGACACGGCATCGTCGCAGGCTGCACACACGCTCAGCTCTGGTGCTACTACCTCCGTCAACCACAAATCATCGCCACATGGCATTCCAACGTCGTGTGTGAGAGTAACAGGAGGAGCTGCCTGAACAGCGGTTGGCCCGCGCTGACCGCTGCCTCCGGCCTACACTGCGGTCAAGTAGGTCACACATTTGGAACTGAGTCTTGATTTTACAATGGCAGAGTCCATATCATTGCACGCTAGGAGAGGAGTAAGAGGAAGACGCGATTCAGTCCGGATGAAAAACAGGATCCTCGTTACGGAGGTGACCGAACACCACCAACAACTGCCCTGGTGCCACTGTCTCTGTGCATCGCAAGCCAAGGACACGTGGCTGGGGGCCCCTGCTGACCGCTGCCTCCAGCCCACACTACGGTCAAGTAGGTTACACATTTGGAACTGAGCCTTGATTTATTTATGGCAGAGTTTATACCATTGTACAGGCCTCATCGCAGACTGCATCCCCTTTCAGCTCTGGTGCCACTAACTCTGTGCCCCGAAATTCATGGACACCCTCTGGTTGAACTTTGGTGGCATCTCAGTCAATGGCCTGGGGGTTGTCTTCATCATCATGTGGCTGGTGCTGACTTGGTGTTAAACATGAGTTTGTAGCATTCATCTCCTCTATATTGCCTGTGTCTGCTTGGTACTGCCCTCTGTATCATGCCCTGGAAGAACACCTTCCACTGTCCCCGCAACATTCACCTTGGACATCGACGGGGACCTGCTCAGCTCTCATGCCCCTACCTCAGTGAACTGGTAGTCACCGTCCCGTGGCGGTGTTCCATGTGCCGGCCGCTGTGCATCCGGGGCCACTAACTCCGTGCAGCTCAAGTCATGGACCATTGCTGTTTGAATTGTGAACTTCTGATTGTCTGATCACTGTTGTAGTTGTTGCCAGCACCAACCACCCGTTGAGGGCTGGCTCACACTCACCCCACACCCATCCAGCACAGGCGTCACTGGACATGTGACCCTGGCAATAAAAGGGTCCGGGCGCACGTGCCCGTAGCCAGTTCCACAAACTATCTAAGTGTGTCCGTTTGGTCATTGTGTATGCATGAGGGACCCGGGCCCTACCACATTGCATTGTGCTGTGTACAGCGGACGCAACCATGTCACCTCAGGCAGTGGGGGAGACCTGGGACATGTAGCTGTGTCGCACCCCCCTGTGGGCGTTGCCGGAGTGGGCTGGCGTACGACAGTCCAGCGTAGGGGTGTGGATAATCACCCCGGGGCTCTGGTCGTGGTTAAGTGTTGGGCTTGCCAATGAAGTACCTAAGGTGTGTGTCTCTGTTGCAGTGTCGGCGCCTCCCATCCCGCAATGGACAATGTTGTGATGTGGCATGCCCCCGGAGTGTGGGCTCGGCTGAAGGGATAAATGGAGGTCCGGGATCATACATGCCAACTGTTGTGTGTCACTATTACCGCAGCATAGGCCAAAGGTATAGCCTCGACCGCATCACGAGTTCAGTCAGCCATGAACTCTACATCTGTGTCTGCCCTATCCTTACCATAGGCCTACACACATGTGGCCGCCCACCTTCAATGCACAACATGCGAGACCGCGACCTTCCCAGAGAGCTGGAAACACGCAGAGATCAACGCCCTACTCAAAAAAACCAAGGCGGACCCGAGAGACCTCAAGAACTTCCGGCCCATCTCCCTGCTTCCGTTCCCAGCCAAGGTCATCGAGAAGATCGTCAACAAACAGCTAACCCGATACCTCGAAGAAAACAGCATCCTGGACCCATCCCAATCGGGGTTCCGCAGCAACCACAGCACTGAGACTGCCCTCATCGCCGCCACCGACGACATCAGGATCCTGCTGGACAACGGTGAGACCGCAGCCCTCATCCTGCTGGACCTCTCCGCCGCCTTCGACACTGTCTGCCACCGCACTCTACGTGCACGCCTCCACGACGCAGGGGTCCGAGACAAGGCCCTGGAATGGGCCACCTCATTCCTCACCGGCAGAACCCAGAGAGTCCGCCTCCCACCATTCCGATCCGAAGCCTCCGAGATCATCTGCGGCGTACCCCAGGGATCGTCCCTCAGCCCAACACTGTTCAACATTTACATGGCCCCGCTCGTACGCATCGCCAGACAGCACGACCTCAACATAATCTCCTACGCCGACGACACTCAACTGATCCTCTCCTCACCAAGGACCCCTCGCCGCCAAATCCAACCTCCATGAAGGAATGAAGGCCGTCGCCGATTGGATAAAGATCAGCCGACTAAAACTGAACACGGAGAAGACAGAGGTCCTCATCCTCGGCTCCAACCCCTCAGCCTGGGACGACTCCTGGTGGCCAACGACGCTGGGAGCAGCCCCGACACCCACCGACCACGCATGCAACCTGGGAGTCATCCTCGACTCAACGCTCTCCATGGCCAGGCAAGTCAACGCAGTCTCATCCTCCTGCTTCAACACCCTCCGCATGCTTCGCAAGATCTACAGGTGGATCCCGACAGACACAAGAAGAACAGTCACCCAGGCCCTCGTTAGTAGCAGACTTGACTATGGGAACGCCCTCTACGCGGGAGCCCCGGCCAAGCTCATCAAGCGACTGCAACGCATACAAAACGCCTCCACACGCCTGATCCTCGATGTACCACGCCACAGCCACATCACCCCCACCTGAGGAACCTGCACTGGCTCCCCGTCGACAGGAGAATCTCCTTCAAACTCCTCATCCACGCACACAAGGCACTCCACAAGACTGGCCCAGCCTACCTCAACAGACGACTCCTCTTCTACGTCCCCAACCGCCAACTCCGCTCCGCCGACCTCTCCCTCGCCACCGTCCCTCGCATTCGAAGAACTACCACCGGCGGCAGATCCTTCTCCCACCTCGCCGCCAAGACCTGGAACAACCTTCCACTAAGCCTACGACAGACCCAAGACCTGCTGACCTTCAGGAGGCTACTCAAGACCTGGTTGTTCGACCAGTAGCAGCACCCCCCCCTTTTTTTCTCCCCAGCGCCTTGAGACCCTCGCGGGTAAGTAGCGCGCTTTACAAATTCTGTGATTGATTGATTGACAACATCACAGTGTCGTTGTCAGGCTTGGGGACATGCGCAGACAGGGATGACGATGGTGTGCCGTAGGAGTGCAAGTGATGCAACCGCATAGCGCACACAAATAAATGGGCTCAGGGGGAGGGAGGAGCAGCAGTGAGGCTACGTTGTACACATTGATGGCGCTCATTTGCTACAAGCAGAACATGTCAAACAGTAATCACTATGACACACATATCACACGCCAATGAACTAGTGAGCCTGCCTACACATCATGCTGAACCAACTGTTGACTCATGTCTCTCTGCACTGTCACAGGTGATCAAGGATATGCACTCTGCCCTTGGAAGATGACACCCCTCCGAGCCACGAACACACAGGCCCAGAGGCAGTACAATGCGAACCACAAATGCACCAGGGGCATCGTGGAACGCACATTTGGCGTGTTGAAATCACGTTTTAGGTGCCTGGACATCACAGGTGGGAGGCTCCTGTACAGCCCAGACATCATGTGCAAGATGATCGTTGCATGTTGTGTGTTGCACAACATATGTGTACACACCAATGCCCCATGGTTACGAGTGCCAGATGCACCGGACGATGATGAGGAAGATGAGGCAGGTGGACCACACCCCACTGCAGCTGCAGCAGGTATAGCCCGTAGGAACACCATCATTGACAATTTCTTCACATGAGGACGTCACATTGTGGCAGTCCTTAGCAATCATGAGACAGTACAAACTGACCACAGGCATAGCATGTGCAAATAAATTCTTTTCGACACACATTCCATGGGTTTCTGTATGTGTGCTGCAGTGTGGCACGGGGATCAGGGACATGATCCTGAATCATTGTGGGTGTGCAGTGTGCTGTACTTAATTGTGCATGTGTGCCATTGTGCCCATCTTCCCCCGTCCCTCCAGTCCTTGGTCGGTACTCACCCTGTTGATGTTGTGTTTGGGCATGTTGAGCAGTGTCCCGATCCCCGACTCCTGGCACCGTTTCCCGACTGATGACTGTGGCCACCATTTTCTCAATGTCATCTAGCTCCTGGTGTGCCGCTGGTCCCCCACCTCCTATCTGTGTTGCTGCTTTCATGTTGGCATCTGGTTTCTTCTTGGTTTTGCCCTTCACATCATTCCAGCGCCTCTTGACCTTTCCCATTGTCCTCCTCGACACTCCGACAGCATTCACGTTGTTCAAGATGTGTTGCCATATTTCCGTTTGTGTGGCTGATGATACAGTGGAGGTGACGGACAGTTGTTGGTAGTGTCCTGTCACCTCCGTGACGATGATCCAGTTTTCCTGCGGACTGCCCCGTCTTCCTCTTCCTCTTCTCCTTGCCCTTCCCCAGGGGTCCTGGCTGGTCGCCTGTGGGGCTTGTGGGGTCTGCGTTGTCCTCTGCACTCGGTCCGGGTGCGTCCATGGTGCTACGCAGTTGCATTGTTTTATCTTGGTTTTTTTCTCTGCTTTTATGGTGCATTTACCCGCATGTCGCGTGGGAATCGCAGGCCTGTCGCTGGTTATCGCTGCTTTTTGTTTCGCGATTTGGGACTTCGCAACTTTTTTGGCATTCGTGTTTCGCATTTTTTCGGCGTCGCGTTGATTTTAATGCGGGCATTTGTCGCGTTGACGTGTGGCTATCGCATGGTGCCGCCGGGTTGGGAATACTGCGTTAACACAGTGTTATTTTCCCGCGATAGACTGCGATGTGAGAAGTTGCGTTAAGCAAATTTGGCGATAGTTAACACATGTTCTTGAGAATATCCCCCATTGTTGCATGTTCTCTAGGCCGAATCTATGGATAAAATGCACACTGAGGTAAATTCATTGCTAGTTTGCGCTTCCATAAGATGCCACATGGCTTCATGATTTAAACTCTAATTTATTTTTTTAATTAATTCATTTATTTATTTTGCAATTGTTGCAATTCACATCTTTGACAATTTATCTTTAATTTGAGTACTGTAGTAGGGACACATCAGGCAGCCTGCTGCTGTTCTATTTTTACAAAACATTAAATTATTGTTCCTTCTCCGTTCCAATAGGGAATTATTGTTTTTTCTACATTGTTTGTTGCGTAATTTTCCATTAATTTTATTCACAACTTCAGCTGGCTGTTCTCATTGCAAGTTATTGACCACAGTTAGGCGTCTTAATATCCTTGCATAGAGCCTGTGTCTTTAGTTCTAGGGTTGCCCCCACTTTAGCAGCATTGAAAGTTAATTCCATGGTTATTCTTAACAATTATTGGAGTTATCCTAATTACCCATGTAGTCTCACATGCAAGCTGATTCTTGTATCGTTTAGAGGGCAGTAGTTTTTTATTTTATTTTTATTGATTTTTGAAACATTTGCCAACAAACATAACAACATTTGGAGCTCTCAACTTTGTCAATTGTATTACAACCGGTTTCGCAGTACATAGTTACACTTCTTCGCCTTTTGACATATGACACCTTTTGTAGTTCTGGTTAATTTACAAACACATGTCCCACAGTGAAGCAGTACCCCGTGCCAACTCAGATAGCGACTTCCAAACAGCGATAGCATGAGACTGGCTACTTTGGTATCAGTGGTTCCTTGTGTACTCTATTTGGCGGTTAAAAGGGGTAGCTCCTAGAGTGCAGCACCGTCTACAGAACCAAGCCAGTGTGTGAACAAAGACCATATATCCTTGGGGCGGGAGCGGGCCGGCATCAGCTCCCAATAGCATTCCAGACGGTCTCAGCAGTAAGTGATGTTTTCCACCCAGGCTTTAATGGCTGGTGGTGTTGGCTTTCCCCAGTGTATGGCCACCCGGCGCTTTGCCAATAGGAGCAGTAGTGCCGTCAGCCGTCTCCCAGTGGTTGGTACTCTACACACATAGCCCAGCAATGCCACTAGGGGAGTATGCAGTGGACTATAGTCTGTTATGTCCTTTATGTGTCTAAAAATCTCCCCCAGTAGGTGGTTAATAGTACGGCATTCCCAAGCCAAGTGAATAAAGTTGGCCTGTGTCACTCCGCATCTCCAGCATCGTGTATCAGGTCGCAATCCCATGCGGTGTAATTGTGTAGGGGTGTGGTATAAACGATGTAAGTACTTAAAGGGACACAAGGACTTATCTCTGAGTTATCGCCACCTTAACGCAACACAAGTGGAGATAGATTTAACGCCCCATTCACAAGTGGGTGCAAACTGCAGACAATGCAAGTATTCCCGCGATAACTGCCGCAAAATTTACCTCCACAGGTGACACCCCCAACTAACCCCAATGAGAAGCAGAGTAGGCGTTCCTGTGCAAAAACACACGAAAACACCACTTCACCACATTCACAACGAACTGCCAGATCTGCGATGCCAACCAAAACCACGCGATAAGCCGCAGTAGCAGCAGCTATTTAACACCTGCCTCTTGCTGGTGTAAAGCAGGATGACTACCTGCAGTAGGCAACGGAGCCCCGCACACAGCCACACCCGAAGAACAACCGACGCCATGGAGCTACTCATCATGCAGCTTGGGGCCCCAACAGGGCCACAACACCCACAGCCACCACCCCCAGGACCGCCACCACCCCCAGGACTGGGACCGGCACCCCCCCGGACCACCACAGAGGCAGCGCAGAGTGAGACAGCGGACCCACCGAAAATGCACTAGTCTCACAGACCTAACACCCGAGGAAGTCATTGCCCAGTACAGGCTCAAAAGGACAACCATCCTCCGCATCATGACCCACATTGGCCCCAGGCTGACAGTCACAACACAGCGGACAACCAACATCCCTCCGCAGACAAAGTAGCTGGCTGTGCTGCACACGTTGGCCTCTGGTACCTTCCAACCAACTACGGCCAGAGTCGGAGGAGTTTATCAGCCAGCACTATCAAAGTTCCTCACACCTGTCCTGGATGCCATCATCAGCTTCATACCCCAGTGCCTTCACTTCCCCAACACTGCGCAGGAACAGCTGGAGACCAAGCAAGGCTTCTACGCCATTGCTAGCTTCCCACACGTGCTGGGGGCCATTGACTGCACACATGTCCCACTTGTGCCCCCTGCGGACACTGCACACATCTACCGCAACAGAAAGCACACGCATTCCATCAATGTGCAGGCAATAGTGGACCACCGGGGAATGTTCACCAATGTCGTCGCAAACTACCCAGGCAGTGTGCACGATTCCTACATCTTCCGACAGTCCATCATCAACCAGCGCTTCCAGGATGGCATCTATGGAACTGGACTGCTCGTTGGTAAGTACCAAATCAACACACCACACACCTCAAACCCACCATCACACAATGCACAACTGTGGGAATGTATACATGACCAAACCACATACAACATGTCAGTCAACATGCCCACCCACCAGACACGACAACACAACTCCATTGGGATACTGGGCTTCCCATGTACACAAGCCAGCTATATCATGGCACCACAGCCTCACAACAGCTGAACGTGTGGAGAGGCGGAAAGCAGGCATGTGCGAAGGACGCAAGTGACCCATGAATGGGAAGGTACACAACGACAAGTGTGGCGTGAATGTGCTGGACAGACCTGGGCACGCAAATCACAGATATGTCCATGCAGACATTAACTGCTGGTGTCTGGGGAGTAGTGAACAGTGGACGCAACCATGTCACCTCAGGCTGTGGGGTAGATCGCGGAAATGTCGCTCGCTGCGTCCACCCCTGTGTGCGTGAGCATAGTGGGTTGGCCTGGCTTACGCCAGGCCTACGCAGGGGTGTGGATGAAAACACCATTGTGCTGAGCGTGGTGCACTCCCGGAATGGCCAACGTCACTGCCAGGGCAGCGCCTCTCAGCTCGCAACGAGGCCGACGCCGTGAGCAACGGGGCCTGCGAGCCTGTGCACCTGCTGCACCCCAGGCCGCTGATACCCAGATTGCCTGCCCCAGCGCACCAAGGCCGCACTGCTCACCTGCCGACACCGTCGTGTGTCAAAGAGGGCCCACCACGTGCCGGTGCTAGCTCCAAGACCCATGCCCGCGAGCTTGGCAGCCTCCTCAGACCATCGCTGTCCTCCGTGACACAGGCCCCCAGGAGTCCACATTCGTTGACATACCCCACCGCTGCAGCCCGCCTACACTGCAGTCCAGTATGTCCCACATCTAGTACTGAGTCCTCATTCATCAATGGCAGAGTTCATGCCAGTGGACGCAGGGAGAGGAGTGAGAGACAGATGCGTTTCAGTCCGGTGGGAACACGGATTACCGTTAAGGAGGAGGTCAACCACTCGCAAGGACTGACCTGGTGCCACTTACCCTGTGCGCCGTGAGACACCATCAGCCTCCAGCTGAACATTGTTGGTGTCTGAGCCTGTGGCCTGGGGGTTGTCATCAGCAACTGGCAGGTACGGACTTGGTGTTTGGCATGAGTCTGTGGCATTCATATCCGCCATGTTGCCGGACACAGCTGGTATGTGCCCTCTGCACCATGCCCTGGGGGTACACCTCCCACTCTCCCCCCGGACACGCCACGAAAACCACCCTTGATACATACAAGACCCTGCTCTGCCCTCATGACCCTACCCCAGTGTCCCGCAAGTCAGAGTCCCATGGCGGCAGGCCCTTGTCGGCCCCTGTGCATCCGGGGCCACTAACTCTGTGCAACTCAAGTCATGCTCCCTTGCTGTTCGTACATTGCATTCCTGAGTGCCTGATGATTGTTGAAGTTGTTGCAAGCACCAGGTACTCCCTGAGGGCTGGCCTACACACACCCCACACACAGCCAGCACAGGCGTCACTGGACTAGTGGGCCTGCCAAAACATCATGCCGAACCAAGTATTGACTCTTATCTCTCTGCACTGTCACAGGTGATCAAGGATATGCACTCTGCCCTTGGATGATGACACCCCTCCGAGTCCAAAACGCCCCCCAGAGGCAGTACAATGCGGCCCACATACGCACCAGGGGCATCATGGAACGCACATTTGGCATGTTGAAGTCACGTTTTAGGTGCCTGGACATCACAGGTGGGAGGCTCCTGTACAGCCCAGACATCGTGTGCAAGATGATCGCTGCATGTTGTGTGTTGCACAACATCTGTGTACACACCAATGCACCATGGATCCCGGTTCCAGAGGTACCTGACGATGAAGAGGACGATGGGGCTGGTGGCCCACATGCCACTGCAGTTGCGGCAGGAATAGCCCGTAGGAACACCCTCATTGCCAATTTCTTCTCCTGAGCACGTCACATTGTGGCCGTCCTTGGCAATCATGGGACAGTACTAAATGTCCACAAGCACGGCATGTGTGAATAATAAATATTTGCAGGTTACAGGTTGTACTTGTACATTGTCATGTCACAGTTTCCTGCTGTGCCCGATGTGATTGGCCATGTTGTGCACATTTGCGGCACCAGTTGTGTCCTGTGTTCTGTTGTGGTGGTGTTGCTGTTTGTACCAGGATGTTGTCAATGTCGAGGTGCACTTATTCTTCTGTGCGTATGCTGCACAGTGGGTGAGGTGCTCCGGCGGCTCTGATATGGCTGCCACTTCTCCATTTCATGCGGTGTGCCTTTCAGTTCTGTGCTTCCACAGTGCTGAGATGTTGCAGACTTGGGTAACTTGTGCTCTTTGTCGAGTTGTGACTCTTGGGCATGGATTGTCCGCAGATGTGTCGTTGATGTCAGGGGTTGTTTGTGCAGGTGGTTGTGTCTGAGTGTGACCTGCTCCTTTCCGGTTGTGGTCCGCACTCAGCCACCTCAGTGTTGTGCCGTGTACATTGTCATGATGATTGGACTGCAGCCATGCTACTCATCATGTGGTGTCTCTTGCATTGTCAGTGTGGCTGACGTATATGCATGTTTGCTGTGTTTCGCACGTGTGCATGTGTTGGTTGTGTGATTGTTGATGTGTTGGGTGGATGCCCCTTTGGGCACATGGTGTACGTGGGACTACTTGGTGTTTGTGTGTGTGCTGAAGTGTTCCCGTGGGATCAGGGACATGATCCTGAGTCATTGTGGGTGTGCAGTGTGCTCTGCTTAATTGTGCATGTGTGCCATTGTGCCCAGTTCCCCCCTTCCCCCCACTCCCTGGTCGGTACGCGCCCTGTTGCTGTGGTGTCGGGTCATGTTGGGCAGTGTCTGGATCCCCAACTCCTGTCACCGTCTCCAGACTGATGGCTGTGGCCACCATCTTCCCCATGTCATTCAGTTCCTGGTATCCTGCTGGCCCCCCTCCTCCGAGGTGCGTTGCTGCTTTCGTGTTGGCAGCGTGTTTCTGCTTGGTTTTGCCATTCACATCAATCCAGCGCCTCTTGTCCTCTTCCATTGTCTTCCACGGCGCTGCGACGGCATTCACATGGTCCGAGGTGGTGTGTCATCTTTGCCTCATTGTTGCCAATGACACGTTGGAGGTGACGTGCAGTTGGTGGTGGTGTTCTATCTCATCCGTGCCGATGATCGTGTTTTCATGCAGCCTGTAGCCCGTCTTCCTCTTCTCATTGCCCTTCCACGTGCCCTGGATTCCTGGGTGTTCCTCCGTGGGGATTGTGGGGTTCATGTTGTCCTCTGCAGTCGTTCAGGGTGCATCCGTGGTACTCCGCAATTCATTTCCTTTTTGGTGGCATTTTCCGTGGGCTGTTCTTGTGCTTTTTCCCGCATTACGCGTGGGTATTGCTGGCCTCTTGCCGGTTACCACTGTTTTCTTGTCACGTTTGGGGCCATCGCGTCTTTTTACGCGTTGGGGTTTGTGTTTTTATCGGCGTCGCGGTGGTTGTATCGCGGACATTGGCTGCGTTTTCAGAAGACTATCGCATGGTACCGCCGTGTTGTGAATTCCAGGTTAACACAGGGTTATTTTCCCGCGATAGACTGCGATGTGCAAAGTTGCGTTAACATTTTTTGGATATGTTTAGCGCACGTTCTTGTGAATAACCCCCAAAGTGTATGAGGCAAAGGCGATAGTTTGGTGCCAGGTTTTCAAATTGTCCACAACAGAATGCCCATTTTTTGTCGGAGATATCTTCTCCTATGTCAATTTCCCAAGCAGCGCGCGCGCTTGGTGTAGTGATAGGTGATTCCCGTTGTGTGGTAGTGTAGATGCGAGTGACTAGCTTCCGCGCTGAGGGTTCTTTTAGCACGTGTTCTAGCGCCGCCAGCGATGGCGGGGTGTCGGGAAAGGTGACAAATCGTGCGCGGCACGCAGCTCTGAGTTGGAAATATAATAGCATATCCAGTGGTGAGGGCTGTGCGCTGCGCTTAATTGTTGCATTGTAATGAATTGGCCATTAGGGTATAGGTCGTTAAATGTAGTTAGGTTTTTCTGTTGAGCTCGTTTCCATACGTTGCTCTCCAGTAATGGAGGGATCAAAGGGTTGTTAGCTAGTGGCATAGTTGGTGCATATAGTACATCTAGTTTAGCCCTCTTACGGATGCCCGTACAGGCCCACCGTAATGTTTCTGTTGTGTCGATCTCCTGTTTGGGATTTTTGTATTCCTGGTATAGGGCGGTTGACAGGGGTAGTGGGGCCACTCTGTCCGTTTCTATGGCTACGTGTGGTTGGAATGGTGTGGGATGCTGCCAGAAATGGAGATATTGCGCCTGGGCGCAGTATGCGTACAATACAAAATCAGGAGCTGCCAACCCTCCCTGCATCAGGGGCAGTGTGAGGAGGTCTCAGGACGCTCTGGGCTACTTGCCCGCCCATACCAATTCGATCATGCAGTATTTGAGGCGTTTAAAAAAATGTGAAGTGAGGGGTATCGGTAGGTTTACAAATAAATACAGTAGTTTAGGGAGGAATATCATTTTCGTGATTGCTATGTGGCCTGTGAGTGATAACGGCAGGTGTTTCCACCCTTGGATTCTCTCTTCTATCCAGTTCAACACCCTGCCGTAATTAGCTGTCCAAAGCTCCTGCAGATTTCTACTTATCCAAATTCCGAGGTATCGCACCGGGCCCTCCGCCCAGGCAACCAGGAACTCAGTGTCGAATGGTATTGTGGTGTCTGTCAGTGGGAGAATAGTAGATTTCGCCCAGTTAATATGGATGCCAGATAGTCCCCCATACTGGACCAGTTCTCTCGTCAGTGGGTTAAAGTTAGTCGCTGGGTCTGTGACATAAAGAGTTGGGTCATCCACGTACATGGATACTATCAAGCATCTAGTTGTAAAGCCAAGGCCCCTTTGCGCGTGGTGTTGCCTTAGCCATGCTGCCAGGGGTTCCGTGGTGATAGCAAATAGTAGGGGGGACAGTGGGCATCCCTGGCCGGTACCCCGGGAGATCGGGATTGACTCCGACAGTAGCCCATTCACTTTTAGCCTGGCAGTGGGTGTGGTGTATAGGAGTCTAACAAGCTGTATGAAAAGGGGACTAATACCCAACCGTCCGAGTAGCACAAAGAGAAATTTCCACTCCAGCGAATCAAATGCTTTTGTGGCGTCTAGCATTGCAGTGATTGCTGACACCTGGGGGGCGAGGTAATGTAGTAGTGTGAAAATTGTCCTGAGGTTGTGCGAGGTGGAGCGACCCGGCACAAAACCGGACTGGTCCGGTCTCACAATAAGGGGGAGTAGCGGCTGTATCCTATTAGCTAGTAATTTGGCAAAGATTTTATTATCTATATTTATTAGGGATAAGGGATGATACGAGTCGCATGAGGTTGGATCTTTTCCTGGTTTAAGTATTGTTATATTAATGGCTTCTCGCATTGAAGGCAGGAGTGATCCCACCTGTAATGCTTCGTTATATACTGCCAACAGCCGTGGTGCCAGCAAATCAGCGAATTCTTTATAGAAGGCAGCGGTTAGGCCATCAGCCCCAGGGGCCTTATCACCAGGCATGCTCTGGATGACTTTTTGGATGTCCTCCGCAGAGAACGGCTCATTGAGGTACTCACGATGTGCATTACTAAACCACAATAGTTCGATTGAATCCAAGTAGTTTTTTATTTCCAAGTCTAATGGAGTGGTCATCGATGTGTATAGGTGTGCATAATAGTTCTTCATTGTGTCAAGAATGTCAGTGGGCAAGTGTACCGGCGCGCTCTCTGGGGAATGCAGCTTAGTGATGTATCCAGAACCTCTGTGTGGTTTAAGCAGATTTGCCAATGTCCTCCCAGGTCTATTACCCTCCCCATATTGGCGGGCCTGTGCATGCTTAGTTAAGAAGTGTGTTTCCCTTACAGCCTCTTCCTGGTGTGCTGTTAGCTTCCGACGAATGTCCGCCAGTATGTCCGGTGTTTGGGATTGAAAATATCACTGCTCCAAACCTCGGATTTCGCTTTCTAGTTTAGCGAGTCAATTGCGAATGTCTTTGAGGACCCCGGCCTGTAGGGCTATACACTCCCCGCGGAATACAACTTTGAAAACCTCCCACATTAACCCCTCTGAGTCCACTGATCCCGCGTTGTGATCAAAGTAGTCTTGTATTTTGTTGCAGATTTCCTCTTTGAATACGGTATCCATCAATGCTTGGTGTGGTAGGCGCCATGTGAAGGGCTGTATGTACGGCCTAGGGATCTGAATATGGTGCATGGTCTGACAGTGTGCGTGGGTGGTGTGATGCCGCTATGGTCCATGAGTGTATGTCTCGTGATGCAAGCCAGAAGTCGAGTCTAGACCAGGCTCTAAATTGTTGAGATACACATGTGCCCTCTCTAGTGTTAGGATTCAGGGCGCGCCAGGTGTCAACCAGACATTTGTCGTTGATTATATGATTGAGTGTGGCAGCAGCCCGCCGGTGGTGTGGTCTAGGTGCACCCACCCTGTCGTCGTGTTCTGAGAGAACCAGATTAAAATCCCCTCCCCACAGCACGGCATTACATCCCATGATCTGGACTCCCTTCTACAGCTGCTTAAAAAAGGCAGGATCGTCGGTATTTGGTCCGTAAGTGTTAACTATTGTAATGCGCTGGCCAAATAGCTCGCCACTTAAGAATATATATCCGCCCTCCGGGTCTACGGTTACTTTCTCAGTTGTCAGTTGCTACTCCTCTTGAGTAGTTGGAATAGGTTGAGGCGTGTGATTCTCCCCATCTGTTGCCTTTCAGTTTAGTTAGGGATGCATCAGTTATGTGCATCTCTTGTATGAGACAAATATCGGCCTTGTGTCTAGTTAAGTAGAAGTGCATCAGTCTCGCTTTTCTGTGATCATTTAGGCCGCGCACATTCCAAGTAATACAGGTTAGACTATTCTTGCCTACCATCACACATTTTCAGCCGGGTGCAGTATCAGGTGCGTGAGTTTGTATATTTCGTGCGTGGCGAGTGGGAACACGTGTTTGCGAGCTAGGGCATGTGCGTCTCGAAGCCTACAATGCATTTCTACAGATTTTGCAAAAGTGCGTACTGACAGTGCTTTCATTTGTACAGTCTGCAACATTAAACACCAACAATTAAAACAGTCCCCCCGCCTCCCACACCAACCCCCCAAACAGGTTGAGTAAGTACCCCCCTATGCTCCCCCAACTCTTTTTGAATAGGAGATAGCCCAAATGGCTATACAGGAATTATCCCATGGGGGAGCGAGGTTCTGCCAGCGATCACCCCTGCCGTTTATGGCTGGGTGGCCAAGCCATTTGTTGTCGGAGCATATGGATATATTGGCACCCCCTTATGGGCAATACAACTCATGCCTAACAGCCCAGCTACAGAGTGTAGTCTGTGGCTAGTGTGAATGCAGAAGATTTCTTTAGTTTCAGTTGAAATGATTCCCCCTAGGGCAGGTTAGCACAACATTGGGTAAGCAGATATGTATCTAGTCCCAGCTTATCTGTGTTCAGAGTGTATACATTCAATCATTGTCGCTCAAGTGATCTTCTGAGGTATCTCCAGTGTTATGCTTCGGACTTGGGCGTGGGCCTGCATTCTTCTTGGCGAATTTCATGGCAGCACGAACATCTGTGAAGATTAGCGGTATGTCATCAGTGTGCACTTTGAGTTTGGCAGGGTAGAGGAGAGCGTATTTAATTCCGCCTTGCTGAAGCAGTTTTTTCACCGGTGTGAATTCGCGACGCGTGGCTTGTACCAATTGAGTGAAGTCCGGGTATAAGGATATATGATTGCCTTGGTAATGTACCGTGCCTTGCTCGCGAGCCATACGCAGGATGGTGTCCCTAACTCTGTAGTTCATTAGGCGAGCGAGAAGCGGCGCCCCAGTCGGTGGTTTAGGGGCCAAAGTTCGGTGTGCCCGTACTACCAGGAACATGCTGGAGAGGTAATTTCTGAATAAGTCTTTCAGCATTGACTCCACGTACTGCTCCATGTTGGAAATGTTCGTTGTCTCTGGGATTCCAGTAATTCTTGCATTGTTGCGAAGAGATCTGGCTTCGAGGTCCTCGTTCTTGGCCTTTATCAGGTTGAGGACCTTGTCCATATGTAGTAGTTGTTCGTGTGACTCAGCTTGGCGGTCATCCGAGTTGGATATCCTTGACTCAATAGCGTCGAGTCGGGTCTCGTTTTTCTTGATCCTCTGCGACATCTGGTCCATGTGCGCAGCCATGGTATCAAGTTTAGAGTCTATAGCTTTGAGGCTTGCCTTCACGTCCTTCAGCATGGATTTTAGCTCGTCATCCTGTGTGGAAGCCATTTCAGATTCGCCAGTTTCAGTGGTTGGCGGAGTTCCTCCTTCCATTTGGCGCGTTGTGCGTTTGTCAAATGATAATTTGAGCTGCTTAATGTCCTTTTTGCCCATGGCTGGTGGATTCTCTATTGGAGTGCAGTGCGTGTTGTTCGTTTTTTTGCTGTCAGAAGGGTTGCTTATTGGTAGTTAGCTTCGCAGTACAGCTTGCACACAGGCAGGGCTCCACGCACACTCAGCACCTGCCGGACGTCCCCTCCCCGGCTGCCCCGGTCCACCACAGGATGTGCCTCCCAGCACCAGGCCAGTCGCACCCCCGACAGATTTGACCGTCCCGCAGTCGTGTTACAAGCACCCAGCTGCGCTGTCCACTGGAGCCCCCTCCTGGTCTTGTTTGAAGGGGTTGTGCCCGAGCATGTTTTGGTGATCACAGCAGTTCTGTGCAGTCCGTTTGGAGGCAGGACTCGCTTATCCATGAGGCAGCACACTGTGGACTTGCGGTTAAAGCATAGTATTTACACAGCACTCTTGGCGCTTCAGTATGGCTCCAAATGGCGTCTGGCAGCGTTTATGCACACATCCCTCTTGTTGCTTCAGTGTGGCGCCAGATGGCGTCTTGCAGCGTTGGTGCACCTCGTGTCCCCCAGCGGGGCCTCACTCTCTCCGTGCACCGGCCCAGCGCGCCCCAGCTCACCGCCACTGCAGACTATCCACCCCAGGCCAGACACGCACCAGACGGGCATGCACCAGCGCTCAGCTGCAATCCGGGGGGAACAATGGCGCGTCCAGCAAGGGCCTGCAGGTATCTTCTTACCCAGCGCAGTCTGTTATGTCAGGCAGCCAGATTCCGTTAGTGGGAGACCCAGAGAGGCCACGACCGCAGGCCCAGTTGTCCACCAATTCCTACAGCTCTCAGTGCGCCCCGCCCATTTGGGCATGCGATGACACGGCGCGGGCCCCGGGGATCTTCCCCGGTCCGCCTCCTTCTGGGGTCCAACCCCGTAGCGCAGTCCCAGACCGCCCAGCCAGGCCCACCAGAGTTCAATTTCTTCTGGCCCTCACTCACACAGCGCGGCTTGGATCGGCTTACCGCCACTTTGATTTCAGTCCTCAGGAGTGTGTTGCCGATGCCGTAGTCGCAGTGTAATCACGCTTACTTTCACTGTCTGTTGGTTTTGCACGGCAGGCCCGAGTCTTCCACGTTGCTGATAGAAGGTGGCCCAGTTCGTCCTTGGCCACCGGGCTGGCAGATTATCGATGCCCCGGGTCTCAGGTGGGTGGATCGAGCAGATTGCACTTGAGTGTTCCGAGATTATGCAGGATAATTAACGGATAAATGGGCTCGGCCGGCAGAGCCCTCTCAGTGAGCGGCCATTTTGCTGCTCGGCTTAGCCACGCCCCTCTAGGGGGCAGTAGTTTGTTGGGTTGGTCCCTAGGCCTGGCGCATTGTATCACAGCCTTATCAGCATGTATATGCATTTTATCCATCCACTTTTACCATGCTGAATGTCCACTTTTAGACATGCTGAACAGGAGCCACACTAGTGTACAACATGGCTAAAACGCGTTGGCAAAGCCAATAGCTCTTGCATAGGTGAGACCTATTGGTTTTCCAATGTGTGTCTAAAATTGTCTGTGAACTTGTACCTGTCTGTTATTGTTACCGTTCAATGAGTACTGTCAAGCTGTTTAGTATTTGTGTGGGCAGTAAGTTGGCTACCTTGTTTTCAAACGTTAGAATCCAGGATTTTTAAATGATACTCTCAGGCATTCTGGAGCTATGCATTTTTATTTGCAATAAATGCACTTAATAAAGAAGAAAGAATTTATTATTTTGTATGAAAACTAAAATATTAAGAAAATACTACTTCATTAATAAAGTTGTGGACATTTGTTACCCTATTGGTGAATTGCTGTATGTAACGCTTACAATCCAAGCATTACCATGAACGGGACGTTACAACACAGGTGAGTAAAATTCGGGAAATTTTTCAGTACAATGTTGGATTTTACAACCCAAGTAGGGTGTAAGTAATTTTAAGTCTTCAGGGATAAGTAAGGGAATGGGGTAGTAAGAGTTAGAAGGGGCTTTTAGTGTTTAGAGATGGGTAAAGGTAGGGGTTAATAAGGGTTATAAAGGTATTTTGCGGTTCATGAATGAGTAAAGGCAGGGGCTAGTAACAGGTTTTAAGGCTTCAATATAGGGTAAGGGAACGGTGTAGTAAGGGGTTTATAAGGTTTAGGGGTGAGGAAGGGTATAGGGTGGTAAGGGATTGTAAGGTTCAGGGGTGGGTAAGGGTATGGGGTGGTAAGGGTTTTCTACGGTTTAGGAATGGGTAAGCGTACAGGGTAGAAAGAATTAAGAGGGTTTTATATTACCTCTAAATCAACATAATTTTTAATCTCACCACATACATAACATTTTAAGTGTTTGTCTTCCGTCATTACCTTTATTTGGCAATCTCAGTTAGTACTATGTGGCATTGCCCTCACACTTATAATATATGTACCCGGAGGGTCAACGCTGGAGAGGTAGTTGAGTGCAACTTGGCATTGTTGGACAACGAGGCAGCATCTGTGAGGCCTGCACAAATAACATGACTACATTTGTCCTTCACTGGGAACCAAACACCAAATTGTAGCGCCTGACTCTCAGAGGGTAGTGTTGCAGAACAGTCTGAGGCTTACTCAAGGGAGGTGGTGTGGGCTAGTAATCGCCATTACAGGTGCGCAGCAATAACACTCAATAATTGATTGTCCAGTCTGTACTTTGCTTTATAAAAGTAAGAGTACATTTATTAAACACACACACTACTCAATACTATGCACCAATTTACAAATATACATAAGCTGTTGGAATTACTTTGTGACATTGCGTAACATCTCCACCCCTCCCGCAGGGGCGGTGGGGTCTAGTACCACCACTCCCATGTATGCACATCATCTTGCCCCCAATGCAGTTAGTTGAACATAACCTGGAGCGAGGGCCCTGCGCACTGGCACCGTCCCAGTGGTGACCCACCCCATTACCTCAACACGCATTAAAAATAGGTACACCTGCCCTGGTGACACATAACCCTGACTGAGCATCTCATATTGTCCATACAGTATGCACCCTTACATCTTCAGGGCTAACAGTCTGGATTGTTCTTCACTTAAGCGCAGTAGCAAGAATACATGTTTAAGCATCACTCTAGAATGACAGTACTCATCACATTTGTGGATCATTAGAATGCATTGCAATTACAGCCCCTAAAGGCATCACAGATGAAATCACAGGATTACGCATATACAGCCAGACACCCTAGCAGGAATGCCGGACAACATAACCCCACTTTGCTTACAACATCACCTTACACAGGCACTTCACATTACACATGTGACCTTCAGTCCCTCTAACAGAAATAACATTAGTAAATGCACTACGGGTGCAATTACACCTCTTCACCTCCAGGGGGTGCCCTTCTCACAACATCCTCAACTCAGCCCTTCACTCCTTGATGCACTTCTCCATACACCCTCAGCTGTAGAAAAAAAAGTTTCAGCCCAGAAAGTGTTAAAATGCTGGCTGAGCCCTTGAGGGGTTATTCTTTTAGGGCCCCTAGAAACTTAGGGTGGGACTTCCATTTTCGTGCTGGGGGAGACTGCGCTTCTCCCGCAGCTCCCCCTGCACCTTTGCACTCACTTGGTGGTGACCCCGTTCTCCTGGGGCCACCACAAACAGAGAAAAGGCTGGTTTTTCCTTGCAGGCCGGTCCAGGCCTGCAAGGCATTATGGGGCGATTCCTCTTTTGCAGTGAATATTAGATCAGCGGCTCTCCCGCTGTGCTGGGGAGAGCCGCGCTGGAGGTCTTCTGCCGCATTCTTTCCTCGTTGGAGGGACCGGTCCCACCCGGACCCCCAGGTGAGTGAACCAGCTCGGGGAGCCCACCCCCGGCCGCCTATGCCAATTTTCAGGGGCCCGGTCCCACCCGGACCCCTTGCACCACACGCTTCTTCCGGGGTCCCGGTCCCACCCGGGACCCCCGCCTGCCTCTTTTGTTGGAGGGCAGCCTGAGGAGCCCACCCCCGGCTGCCCCCGCCGGCACCCCGCCCGGCCAGCACCTTCGCGTGCTGCCCCGGGAGCCGGCATTCCTTTTCTGGTCTGCCCGCTCTGGCAGGCAGACGCGAGGCTGCTTCCCCGCTTCAGCGGGTCTTCGGGGGAGTGCGACGGCACTCCCCCCACCTCCTCCTCACTTGCGGGGCCCGGGGATGGGGTCCCGGGCCCCTGAGTAGTCTTCACGGGGGTGCGACGGCACCCCCCTGACTTCATTCTTCTCGCCGGGGACCAGGGTAGGCTCCTGGTACCCCCGGCCTCCATCGGGGCCCGGAGTTGGGATCCCGGGCCCCTAGTTACTTCACGGGGAGCGCGACGGCGCTCCCCGGCTTGACTTCGCTCGCAAGGGGGGACGCGCGACGGCGCGCCCCCCTCCTCCTCCTCACCAACACCGGGGCCATCTTCACGGGGAGCGCGACAGCGCTCCCCGGCTATGAACTCTCTTCGAGGGGGGTGTGACGGCGTTCCCCCTCTACCGGTGTCTTTGGGGGCCAGGGTGGGCTCCTGGCACCCCACATGGGCCAGTTCACGGGGAGCGCGATGGCGCTCCGTGACTTTACTTCTTTCTGGGGGCAGCCCCCGGGACCTGACCCACCCCGGGGGCCCATTCAAGACCGGCGGCGGAGCCCCACGCGCTTCGTCGTCGGTCTTCTTGGAGGTCAAAGGTCGCCTACCTTCTGGGGGGCATATCTCGGCCCCCAGGCTGCCGATTTGCGCCATTTTCGCCTCCTCTTGCTCCTGGTGGCGCTCCCCAGGCACTGGGAGCACTCTCCTTTTCTCCTTTTGGTCTCTGAGAGGGGGGATTCAGCAGGGAGCTGTCTTCACTGGCTCCCTGCGCCAGCATTTCGCCTGCTCTCCTCCTGGGCCTCTCTTCTTCCTGCGCAGAGGCCCCTGCTTCTGCGCACTGGTCCTGGACTCTTCTCCTGGCGCTGTTCAGGATCCTGGGGGCAGTCAGGGGGTTCCTCCTTCCAACTGCCCATTGCGCCAGGCTCCAGCACCTTCTGCCTCAGCAGACCACACCCCAGAGAGAGCTTCTCTTCCTGTGCAAGTTCTTTTTAAGAAGTTGGGGAGGGGGCTGGCAGGAAGTCTCTGTTTGCCCTATCACACAGAGACACATCACTTCTCTGCCCCTGCTCCCTCCTTCCTGCCCAGGCCTCTGGGTTTGTTCAAGATGGCGTCGTCCAGGGTCTCCTGCCACATGGTCTCTGAAAGCCCCTTCCCCCCCCAGAACTGCCTCCCCTTCGTGCAGCTTGGTGCCTGGCACCCAGTGACAGTTGCTGATGAATTAGCCTGCAGCTCCACTCAGCTTCTCTTCGTGGAGAGGAGGTCTTCGCTCTGGGAAGAAAGGTCATCAATCCAGGCTACTGAGGTCAGCCCCCAGCCAGGGCCTGGTTACGGCTGACTCAGAGAAATATGACAGTTCTGGATGACCCAAAAGCAGTACAAATATGACTCTGGACTCTGCAGAATACTTCTTCTCACACCCGTTACAGTGGACTTTAGTGCGTGTCTGGAATATGTAGGCCTTAGGAAAGTGACACTAGTCCATGGGCTCCACTTCCCCATAGGGGAATAATGAAGTGAAAAACACAGTAAAACACACTGACTTTCCCTGGCATGTTTCTTCCCAGTGTATAAAGCCTATTCCATGTCACCAACCAATTCTGCATAAGTCCTGCCACACCAATCTATCTGCACCTGCTCCTTGGCTGCGCACGCCTGTAATCTCCCCTGCGCAGCCCCTACACGTGTGCACACACATGTACACATGTGTCTGCACGCAACCAGCCCCGTGCCTCTTACTCCAGGTTCTGTGCAGCGGCCTAGTCAAGCTAGGGGGACACCAGTAAAATCCACATGCAGTCTCTTTCACCATGAGTTCACTGTGGGTGAGTCCCAACTTATGAGGCTCTCCCACAGTAAAAGCTCAACAAATAGGTGCTCAAAAAGCGAAAAATCCAGGTGGCTCAGAGTGTCAGAACCACCTTCTAACAGGCATGATTCATTCATTCATTTCATTAATCAAAATATTGCACTCAAAAAGAAAAATATTTAATGACATGTTATTACTAATCAATGACTGTATATATTGTTGCAATGAGTTTCTTTTTAAGAATAATTTATTTCTTGTACCCTTCCCTTAACATCTCCTTTTGTGAGACAAGCATTTTACCATTGATCCTCCAAGGATTTCATAACATAAGAGTTTTACAGGTGCTGTTGAGGATTAGTTGAAGCAGTGCATAGAATATGTGTACACAAAGCAGGGCAATACTCCAACCTCTGGTTAAGTTCACTGTTTCCAGCCCTGGACTGTCAGAGCCTAATGCATTCTGAGTGTTGCAGTTTTGTTTCAGTTAAAGGCATTGCACCAAAATTCCTGAACACAAACTTTTGTAGGTTTACATTTCTTATCTGTAGCTCCTTGGCCTCATTATTAGTGTGGCAGCAGATCCACTACACCCCCAGGATGATTTCATTCAGCAACCAATGTGTATGGCAACTTCCCTAGCAGAGATCTCTGTGGTTTTAGAAGAATCACTACCATAGAGGCTCCGCTGAAAGAACTGCAACTTTGCTAAGCAGCCGTGCTTAATGCCACATATCAAAAAATATAATTAAAACATTAAATTAAAAACGTTGTGTACTATCAAAGTAATATTATTAAAAATACATGACACTCTTGAACTGTTTTCACAGCATGAACGTATCATTAAATTATTTCCACGTGTGGGACCACCATGTTTCACCTCGTTGTCACGAAGAGGAAATAAATTGACTTCGCAACATCCACAATGCATATGGAAGAAGGTCTGACATCCATTGATAAAAGGCACAATATCTAACTTTCTGTTTGTGTACGGTTTGTACTAGCAGAGCCATAGTAGAATTCAGATGTGGAAACAGAACAGTTTATCAAGCTCTAAATTGAGAAGGCGACCACGTTTTTTGCAGGCACAATACCATGCCATGTTTCAGTATACTGTGTGAAAATCTCAAAAGAAGGACTTGTCTCCAGTATGACCTGGAGGGAGGTGGTCACCCTTATGATATACACGTTTGTAGATTGTATGGATGGTGTAAATAGGATGTGTGAGAATGGAAACCTTCGAACTCTGTGAACTGTGACCCAAGAGAGACTGCATATGTATGACACTGTAATGTCACGGCCCGGACCGCACTAAGTAGAACGCCGAGGGAGGGTGAATGTTGTACAACCCCCTCGAGCGTAACTCTGTTGAGCTGGCCCGGCGTACGCCTGGCCAGCGTGTGCTAAATGAATAAAGGGGGCGGGCGTGCTGGAGGCGGCCAGTTACGTACTAGCCAGCACACTAGCACAGCCTCACGTGTCTCATTGCCGGCCATACAAGGCCCCAACCACGACACGACATTGGCGACGAGGTGGTCTCACCCCTCGCAGCGCTCAAGTGTACCTCGCGCCAGCCACCTGCTTCCACGTGTGCATGCGCGGCCGAGCGCCGGCGGCCCCTACGCCACCCCGCTGGCTTCGCCGCCCCCGTCGAAGCCTGTCCGCGGCAGCCACTGCGTCACCTGCCCCACCGCAGCGAGTGTGCGTGCCGGAGTGCGACTCCGATCACCCGCGGCAGGTGCGCCGAGACCGCCAGCCGCGGCACCACCATCAGCCACTGCTTTTCAGCCCGGTGAGTGTTTCCACACGCGCAGTCAAGCGCGAGGGTGCGCTGCACCACAGCTGGCCTACACCCCGTCACGGCCCTCTCTGCGGCCCACCACCTGCGCTGCCAGGCCTGCGTGGAAGTGCACATTGCTGCCCAGGCCCCACCGTCTCTTCGGCCTACCGCTACCTCACAGCTAGCCTGAACTGCTCAAGGCAGCCCTGCCATCCCTGCGACAAGCGCCAGCAACAGGTTTCAGTGCCAACCCGCAGCAACTGCCGAGAAGCGCTGCCAGGACACTCTGCTGACCGGCCGGCACGTGCCCACCGCGCACATCTTCCACGAGTGCACGCCCTGGTACAACCCCGCCTATTCGCCTGTCCTCATGGCGACTGTTCCACACCTGGAGCCTTTCATCATCACAGGTCCGCCACCCTCCCAAGCGGCCCGCTGGAGGGTGTGGGTGGAGCGCCTAGAAATGTTCTTTGACGCGGCAGACATCCCGGCACCGCGACGTCGCCCCATGCTGCTTCACCTTGGAGGGGCTGACATACACAAGATAGCGAAGACGGTGCGCGAAAATGGCCCTCCCAGGAACTACGCCACGATGCGCGATGCCATTACCGCCCACTTTGAGCCATATGCCAACCCGGATTACGAACGGTTCCTGCTCCGCCAAGCACGCCAACAACCAGACGAGTCAGTAGATGTTTTCTACGCGAGGCTCAAGGAGCTAGCAAGCACGTGCACCCTCCCAGATGAGGACAACGAGGTGAGGGCACAATTTATCCAGGGTTGCGCGTCGTCAAAGTTGCGGGAACGCGTTTTGGAGGCCCACAACATGCCGATGAGGGACATCCTCACGTTGGGTCGCTCCAAGGAACTGTCCAAGGTGAGGGCGGCACATATGGAAGCCAAGCCTGCAGCGGTGGTCAAGGAAGAACCGGTGTGCGCCATCTGGACAGATGCCCGACACCCGCGGGCGAAAGACAGCGTGCCCGCTCCGCAACCATCCAAACAGCCCCAGCGAAGCCGCCCGTGAGGGTGGTGTGGAGGCCCTTACCCCCATGAGGGCGCCTGCCCTGCGAGCGGGAAAACCTGCAGTGCTTGCGGGAGATTAAACCACTACTCGAAAGTATGCCGCTCATCACGAAGAGGGACGGCGAGAGGCCCACTCCCCGACGACCCACACAGCAGCGACATGGACGACGACGAAGAGACCACAGTCCACGTGGTTCGAATGCTGCACGCTCTGTCAGCCTCTCAACTCGCCACGCCGATGTGCGAAATCGACGTACAGGGCCAGGCAGTGGCCGCGCTAATTGACACCGGTGCCACGATCAATCTCATGGCCGCCAGCGTCTACCGGGGCTTATCAAATCCTCCCCCGCTCCGCGAAACCAGAGTACAAGTCTATGCATTCGGGACTCAAGCCCCCCTTCGACTGTGTGGAGTCTTCCAGGCTGACCTCTCCCACAAAGACACCCAGCAGCAGGCCAAAGTGTATGTGTCTCAGGAAGGAGCCGGGTTTCTGCTCAGCTGCCGCACCGCCTATGACCTCAATCTCATCCAATTTGCTTTCACGGTACACGCCCAGGACCTCAGCGGGCTGCTACGGGACTTCAGCTCCCTCTTCGAAGGCATCGGCTGTTTGAAGGGCCCAGCCATTCGGCTGCATATCGATAAGACAATTGCGCCGGTGGCCCTCTGACACCGGCGAATCGCCTTCCATCTTTGCCCCAAAGTGGAGGCTGAGCTGCGTCTGCTGGAAAAAGCTGGAATTATCGAGCGAGTGACTGGCCCCACCCCGTGGGTGTCGCCCATCGACGTCGCAAAGAAGCCAAAGCAGCCAAACGCAGTCCGGATTTGTGTGGACATGAGGATCCCAAATCTTGCCATCAAACGGGAGCACCACCTGACCCCGACTGTAGATGACATAATCGGAGAGCTAGCGGGGTCCCGGTGGTTCTCGAAAATGGACCTCTGTTCCGGATATCATCAGGTCCCCCTCCAACCGGACTCAAGGCCCATCACGGCATTCTCTACCCACGCAGGGCTCTGGCGATACACCCGCTTAAACTTTGGGATATCCAGTGCGGCTGAGGTGTTCCAGAAGATTGTGAAGAACGTCCTCCAAGGCCTGGACGGCATTCTTAACGTAAGCGACGACATCCTCGTGCATTCCCCCATGTTGGAGCAACACCTCCTGCGCCTCCAAGCGGTGTTCGCTCGCCTACTAGACAACGGCCTCACCCTACACCGGGAAAAGTGCGAGTTCCTAAGGCGAGACATTAGCTTCTTCGGATACCGGTTTTCGGATAAAGGCATCGGCCCGGACCCGGACAAAGTCAAGGACATACAGGAAGCTCCTGCCCCAACGTCCGTGTCCGGAGTCCGCAGCTTTTTAGGGATGGTCACCTACTGCGGGATTTCATCCAAAACCTATCTGATCTAACAGGACCGCTGCGAGAACTCACGAGACATTCCAACCACTGGACCTGGGAAACAGAACAAGAAGAGGCGTTTCAGAATACGAAGGCTGCCCTCTCTGCTGATACCACGCTAGTGTTTTTTTACCCCAGACACGAGTCGCAACTGGTGGTGGATGCCTGCCCGACCGGACTAGGAGCGGTGTTGGCACAACAGCTAAAATGTGGGGAATGGGCCCCGGTTGCCTATGCCAGCAGGACACTCACCCCCACGGAGCAACGCTACTCCCAAATCGAAAAGGAGGCCATCGCAATCCTGTGGGGGTGCCGCCATTTCCACATCTACCTGTACGGACACCCTTTCACCGTCATTACGGATCACAAACCCCTCCTTCCCCTGTTTCAAGGGTCGTCCTCACGTCCTCCACCGCGCATCAAAAAATGGATTCTACAGTTACAGGAATTCCAGTTCACTGTGGAGTACAAGCCCGGTACCCGAAATCCGGCGGATTTTTTGTCACGGCACGCTCGTCCTGTCACCGGACCTGAAGCAGCTGAAGTGGCAGCCACGGCAGACTACGTCAGAATGATCGTGGAGCGGTCCCGGCCCCTGCCGATGTCGCTGGCAGACGTGGTGCTAGCCACGAAAGAAGACAACTGCCTCCAGGTGGCCATCCAGGCTGTCGCATCCGCCAACTGGAAGCCGCTACAATGCCCGACGCAGTTCCGTATGGCGGCTGCCCAGGCTACGCTGAAGGCTCTCTATGTGGTACATCACGAACTGTCCGTGTCAGCCGACGGCTGTCTCCTAAGAGGCCCACGCCTGGTCCTTCCGGAGAGTCTTACCCAGCGAGCGGCCCTCCTGGCGCATGGAGCACACCAGGGAGTGGTGAAGTCGAAGAATCGCCTAAGAAGCAAAGTCTGGTTTCCCGGCCTCGACCAGCAGATCGAATCAGTCGTCCAACGCTGTCCCGTATGTCTAGCAACCAGCCTGCCCACAAAGCCCGCACCGATCATCACCGAAGCAGGCCCTACAGCTCCCTGGGAAAGAGCGAGCGCCGACTTTGGTAGCCTGCCGGGAGGAAGATACATGCTGGTAGTGGTCGACGATTTCTCCCGTTACCCAGAAGTCGAGTTTGTCTCTTCTACAGCGGCAAGTGAAGTCATCCCGAAGCTGGAGAAGCTCATGGCCACCCACGGGCTAATTGGAGAGATCAGGACGGACAACGGGCCTCCGTTCACCAGTGCCGAGCTTGCCGAGTACCTCGCGTCTCACCGGATCAAGCATCGCCGCGTAACGCCAAGATGGCCCCAAGCAAACGGTGAAGTGGAACGTCTGATGCGTACGTTGAACAAGGCAATCCAAATTGCAATAGCTGATGGCCATAACCTGGAGCAAGCAATATATCAGTTCCTGCGGGAGTACCGGCTCACACCCCATTGCACCACCGGTATCTCCCCAAGTAGATTGTGTTTTGGTCGTACAGTAACGGACACCATCCCGCATCACCCAGTGTGGGCTGAGTCACGGGTTCCCCCGAACCAGTCACTTGCCAGGCGGACAAAGGCGAACCAAGACGCGTCCCGGAGGCGACTTGCGAAGGAGAGCAGGTTGGTGGTCGGCGACCGTGTACTAGTGCGAGACCGCCACCAAGGCGGAAAGTTCAGGCTGCCGTTCGAGTTGCATCCATGGGTCAACACCGAGGTCAAAGGCACGATGGTGACAGCGTCCAGAGGAAATGAGATGGTGAGCCGTAATGTGTCATTCTTCAAGAGAGTTCCGGACGATGATGACGAAGGATCCCTGCCGGAGAGCGAGCCCGCGACGGACACCCCAGAGGGTTCACCGGAGACTTCGTTGGAGCGAGGAGACCCTGCGCTACCCGTTGTGAACAATGGACAAGGCGCATCCACCCGGATGGGTGCCCCGGACATTGACTGGAGCTCTGAACATGTGTCTGTGGACAACAGCCAAGGTGGGGAAGTGCCGCCTGACCCCGCAGTGAGGGGCAGCCAGAGCAGGTACAGTCTGCGGCCCTGTCCGAAGCCATCCCAGAAGTACCGAGACTTCGTGGCCTGTTGCCAGGTTTCCCGCTGAAGAGTATGTTGCACCCTGCTGACCAAGTAAGACTGTTCCAAAAATCTGTTGTTCGTTATGGACTAAGAAATGTGGTTATGCGTGGGGTTTTCTGTTTCCACCCCCCCTTTGATTGTAATTGATACTTATTGTTATCCTCTGGGTAAAGGAGGAATGTAATGTCGCGGCCCGGACCGCACTAAGTAGAACGCCGAGGGAGGGTGAATGTTGTACAACCCCCCTCGAGCGTAACTCTGTTGAGCTGGCCCGGCGTACGCCTGGCCAGCGTGTGCTAAATGAATAAAGGGGGCGGACGTGCTAGAGGCGGCCAGTTACGTACTAGCCAGCACACTAGCCCAGCCTCACGTGTCTCATTGCCGGCCATACAAGGCCCCAACCACGACACGACAGACACTATGGGGTATATTTACTAACATTTTGCACCATGTTTGTGTTCCACAAAAGTGAAGCAAATATATGCAAAATCTTATTTTACCAATTTACAAACCAGCGCAAAGCTGCAAAATGACTTGAAAGTAACTTTGCATTACTTAACGCCAAGGGGGCTTTCCATGGGTGGTGCATGGGTGCTCTACTGTGACCACCCAAGGTTTTTGACGTAAAACCCTATTTACTCAAAAAAGTAGACAGGGTTTTACATCTAAAAATATTGCCCATTTCAAATAGGCACTATCACTGAGAAATGATTTTATTTCTCCTTCCTTTTCCGACTTTGCATTGTGCTGCATTGTACAGCACACATGCAAAGTGGGAATTTTTTAAAGTTAGCATAAACATAGTATTTTCTACTGGAAGGGTATCCTTCCAGTATAAAACCTATGCTAGACTCATGAAAACACCCTTGCACTATGGTGAAAAGGTGTGTGCGTGGCGCACAGCAGCACATTTATGTGCCAGCGCTAGGGAGCAGGGAGGAGATTGCCAAATCTCTGCAGATATGGCACTTTCCTGCTCTCTCCTTCTCACGCTGCACAGCATTTTTGGCTGCAGCACTGCAGGAACATCTAGTAAATTTGGGCCTATGTAGCTTAAATGTGACTTTTTGTGAGAGTGAAAAAGGTACCCCCAAAGTAAGTAATATCCCAGTGTGTGTAAAAGCTGATTTACAAAGAACTTACCACTGCCCACTCTGGGCTTGATTACGATGAGTGTTGGAAAGCCTCCGAATGGTCATTACGGCTGGATTCCGATGGTCTCTAGGAGACCGTCGGCCAGTCGGAGACCGGCCCTTAATCCCAATGGATGGTGTTTCCGCCGTTGGGATTAAGATGCTCGGTTTCTGACAGGCTTTCAATGCCAGGCTTTCCAACATGGAAAGCCTGTCGGAAAGCGAGTTTGGGGGCCCCTAGCAGGGCCCCGTTCTCCTTGCGGCCTCCGGTTGGGGGCCGAGGGGACACCTATGGTGCCCCCCTGTTCATACCTTCACTGCGTGGCAGGCACCATGAGGTGCTTGCCACGCGGTGCAGGGATGAACACAATCTCCCAATTCTCTATGGGAGATTGTGCTACGGCCGGTTTACGGCTGCAGCACAAGCTCCCATAGGGAAATGGGAGTATGCGACCGCACCATGTGAGGTTGCATCATAATTGTGCAGCTGGGACTGCCGACCGGAGGTCGGTCGGTCCCGAATCCACGATGATGTAGGTCGGAGGCAACTCTGACCAACATCATAATCTGCAACTTAGTCTTTAATGCCCACAATAGCTTCATTGTGGAGTATTTTGAATACTTTTTTCTGGCAGGGCAAAAGGTTGAGGAGTCTGGGAGTCCCACTACCTGTCCCAGTAGCAGGTTGATCAGACCAGGTATAGAGGGAACACACTCTCATCCACAAATTGTTCCACCTCTTGAGTTTAACATCCTGTCAGTATTGTACAATGGACACATAATTCACCCTATCCACTATTTCAGCCCAAACTTCCCTATGCTTTCTTAGGTTGTGATCCACACCTGAGCACCAAACAACTGTGTCCCAGTCCTCACAGCTTCATCCACCATAACAGTTAGATAATTCTCAGAAAAGTGAGGGGCTCTTCTACCTGCCATGACGGTAGCTTCTAATGTGGAGCTGCACAATTCTGTGGTGTGAGTGGTAGATCGTTCAGTTTGTTTGTGAGTTATGATTTGTAGAGGAGGTGCAGGTGTTGGTAATTGGAAGAAATATATCAAGTGTCTTGAAAGATTGTCTGTTTGATTTTGATGGGCGTCTGCTATACATTTTTCTGTTTGCTATTGCCATCCTCTGTAACAATGGCCTGTCCATCACACCATGGCAGGCATGGTGAGCAAAAGAACGATGGATTTAACCCAGATCTCTTGACTGAGGGTGAATGTTTGATTTACTCTGCATTCCGTCCATCATCTGTGTGTCTTTTGCTTTCTCGCCCTAAGTGCGCCTCGTATCCCCAGACGTGGGTCCCGGGCTCACTGTGCCACTGGATTCAAGCTAGCCTGGCTGATATGGGATGATGCCCCAAAACCGGTCCCAGGATGCTTGTTTCTGGTCCAGGGAGGACCTGGCTTGGCAGTTCGATCTGGACTGTTCCCATGAGGAACATGGTCAAGACTGATTTGCATATGGCTGGGTCTAAACTGGGGTGGCATGGTGATCAAAAGAACGATGGATTTAACCCAGATCTCTTGACTGGGGGTGAATAATTGATTTGCTCTGCATTCCATCCATCATCTGTGTGTCTTTTGCTTTCTCGCCCTAAGTGCGCCAGGTATGCCCAGACGTGGGTCCCGGGCTTACTGTGCCACTGGATTCAAGCCAGCTTGGCTGATGCCCCGAAACTGGTCCCAGGATGCCTGTTTCTGGTCCAGGGAGGACCTGGCTTGGCAGTTCGGTCTGGACTGTTCCTATGAGGCACAGGGTCAAGACTGATGTGCATATGGCTAGGTCTAAACTGGGGTGGCATTGTGAGCAAAAGAACAATGGATTTAACCCAGATCTCTTGACTGGCGGTGAATGTTTGATTTGCTCTTCATTTCGTCCATAATATGTGTGTCTTTTGCTTTCTTGCCCTAAGTGTGCCGGGTATGCCCAGACGTGGGTCCCGGGCTCACTGTGCCACTCGATTCAAGCTAGCTTGGCTGATGCCCCGAAACCGGTCCCAGGATGCTTGTTTCCGGTCTAGAGAGGACCTGGCTTGGCAGTTCAGTCTGGACTGTTCCCATGAGGCACATGGTGAAGACTGATTTGCATACAGCTGGGTCTAAACTGGGGTGGCATGGTGAGCAAAAGAATTATGGATTTAACCCAGATCTCTTGACTGGCGATGGATATTTGATTTGCTCTGCATTCCGTCCATCCTCTGTGTGTCTTTTGCTTTCTTGCCCTAAGTGCACCGGGTATGCCCAGACATGGGTCCCGGGCTCACTGTGCCACTGTATTAAAGCTAGCCTGGCTGATGAGGGGTGATGCGCCGAAACTGGTCCCAGAATGCTTGTTTTCGGTCCTGGGAGAACCTGGCTTGGCAGTTCGGTCTGGACTGTTCCCATGAGGCACAGGGTCAAGACTGATTTTCACATGGCTGGGTTTCAACTGTGGTGGCATTGTGAGCAAAAGAAGGATGGATTCAACCCAGATCTCTTGACGGGGTGAATGTTTGATTTGCTCTGCAATCCATCCATCCATCATCTGTGTGTATTTTGCCTTCATACCATGGTGGCAGATAGTTCTAGGTGAGATGGAAAATGTTCCGTCACACCAACAATGATGGACATATGACTGCCAACAGAGGAAGGTGGGAGCACTGACAGAGGAGGGCAGGATCAACAACAGACTGTAATCTGCTTTGGTGGTTGGTGGGCATGATTGACAATACATGGACATCCAACACACTGACAGACATGAACATTCTGATATGGTGGAGAAACAGCAGCCAGACTGCCAAGCTCTAAAAAAAAGTCCCCTATGTTCATAGCAACAAAATGGCAAGGCACAACAAGCACTTCACTTTCAGGAAGCTGAGAATTTGAGGACAATGACCCTTCATGTTTTTTGTAAAATATTTTTATTAGAGTTTAGCATTGAACTTGAATATAGCAGTACAAGAGAAATCCCTGGGTAGGGAGTTACATATTCAAGCAAGAAATGTGTCATACAATAATACAGAAAATTTCCTGATCAGAGCTGAGCCTCCTCTCAGCCAGAGGCACAAGAGCGGACCTGCCATTCATCAGTGTGTGTGAAACTGAACATTTCATAACAGCAAGTGAGAAATACCCAGCGGATTAAGTCTACAACAACGGGAGGGGCATGAAGTGGGATAGAGACAACGCTGAGTGTGAAGTAATGTGGCAAGTGTGTAGGGGTGTGATTGACACAAGATATGCAGCCATTGGAGAACGGGCAGGAGAGTCCACAGCTCAATGTCTTATCATATGAGAGTGAGGTGGGAGAGGGATGGGGGGCCGGGGGCCTATGCTTGGGGACTTACTATGTAGAATTGCCTGGGAGGATCTCCCCATGTCAGCTGCTGGGTGCATTGGGTTCATGGAGGGAGATCATCAGGGGACATAAGGTGCAAGAATTGTGATAAGAGTGTGTCCCATTCTTGTGAGATTGGGTGCATGTGCAAGTGGCGTATCTCTTCGTACTGCAGGGCCTCCCCCTCTGCTTTTCCCCACTTGTGAATTGTGCCCTGCCACACCGCCACTTGTGGGGTGGTTGGGGGCCACCATTTAAGGGTAAGTGTATGTTTGAAGAGTAAGAGGACCATACCTGCGAAGCAAGTCTGCACTTTGTAAATTTTCCCACATTTAAAGATGCCCAGCAGACAAGCCTCCCAGGTGTATATGTCTGTGAGTTCCGTGAGCTCTCACAGCACCACATGCACCCCCCACCAGTAGTCTGATAGGGTTGGGCAGTACCATAGCATAATACGGAGGTCTGCATCCTCCGATTTGCAATGGGGGCACTGCAGTTACGCCGTGGGAAAGTAACAGCTAAGCTGCGACTGAGTCAGGTATGTGAGATGAAGTATGGAAAATAGTATAATCTTAAACCTGGTGTTTCTGGAGACCTGCTGTGGGAATGCCAGGGTCTGTTCCCACTCAGTATCGTTCAGCACCCTCTCCAAATCATCATCCCACTTGGCGCGCAAGAGAGGTCTGTAGATCCATGTGATCAAATGGAGGCCCTTCCCCATGGTAAGGAGCACCTGGAGGACCGCATGTGTCATAGAATCATCATCGCGTGTCTCCCACACGGTGCAACAAGTGTTATGTAATTGAAGGCATGTGAGGAACTGCCCCGGCGGGAGGTCATAATCCACTTAAAGAAGTTCAAAAGAGAGACGGTGGCCTTCAGAGAAAAGATCCCCGTCTGTGGTCAGTGAATGATCCTGCCAGCCACGTAATTCTGCCTCTGAATATATGTCCCAGGGTACAGTGGAACACCTACCAATGAGAGTCCTGAGGCATAGCAGGTATATGACGTGTTAGAAGGTGGACTTTCATGAGGCATTTACGGGCTACGTACACTTGAAAGGACTGTGAAATTTGTGTATAGACTTAGGAAGCAAGAAGCTACAAATCGTGGTAGTCATCAGAGGCTGTGGGCCATGGTACATTTCCACCAGATTACAGTGTGCTAGCCAGCTGGCAAACCATTGCAGTTGCACCGCCAGATAGTAGGCTTCAAACAACGGGGCTCCCAGACCACTCTCTCCCATGGGCAACTGCAGTTCCTTCAGGCGACGGTGGCCACTTCCTCAAATAAGCTCCCCTAACAGCATGTCTAATTTGCAGAAGAACCCTCGCGGAGGCACTACAGGAAGATTCGTAAAAAATAATACAGAAGCCTAGGTAAGACTATCATCTTTGAATAGGCAATCTTCTCCTAAGTGACTATTGGTAACCGTTTCCAGGATTGTACTTGCATTTTTAGTGCTGGGAGCACAGGTCTTAGATTTTCCTCAAAGAGATCTGTCGAAGAATGGTAGAGGCGGACCCCTAGGTATCTGACAGCCAAATTCCACCAGCTGATCAGTGAGTCCCCTAAGCGCACCTTTTGTTGCGGTTGGTCGAGGTGTAGTGGAAAGACCAAGGACTTTCCCCAGTTGACTTTGAGGTCCGCATTCTTAGCGAAGGCCTGGAGCGCCTCCTGATTAGGGGAGAGGTCCGATTGAACATTTGGAGATACAAAAGCAGGTCCTCAGCACATAGTGACACCACGGGCATTCTGTCTGCGGGCGACATGCCCCAGGATTGACCATCCCTCATTAGCTGAATGGCAAGTGACTCCATTGCCATTGCAAATACAAGTGTGGATAGGAGGCACCCCTGTTGGGTGCCGCCTCCTATGGGAAATGTGTCCCAGATATGGCGCCCGATCTAGACTTAGTAGAGGGGTTTAGTGTATAACAATCTCGTGTACCCCAGGAGGCACCTACCGACACCTATCCGCGCTACAACCTGGAACAGGTAGTCCCAGGACAGCAAAACAAATGCTTTCTCAATGTCAAGCACTAGACATGCTGCATGGGGAAACCCCCCCTGCACCTGATCTTGGATATGGAATAGATGCCTTATGCTTTGTGAGGTTCTTCACCCCGGGAGTCGAGACAAACTATTTTGGTCAGGCTGGATGAGTTCCGGGAGGACTTGAGCGTATCTACTGAACAGTACCTTCCTTAGTATTTTATAATCTGCTACACAGGTGGGGTCACAGTCTGGATTAGGAATAGAGATCAATAATCACTCCCGGAGGGAGGACGGTAGCTCCACAGATTTTAGGGCTTCATTATACATCTCCACCAATTGAGACACCAGACTGCCAGCAAAAGTGCTGTAGTATTTTATGTGCTGGCCGTCGAGCCCTGGAGTCTTATTCTTGGATAGTTCCTGGATCGCCAGTTTAACATACTCAACTGGGATCTAAGTGTCTAGGCCGTCTCTCTGGTCTATTGAGATTTGTGGGAGGGGAAGATGGAGATGAAATTAGTCTTCCGCACAGCCCATGTCATGAACAGGCTCCACATGCACTCCTGAATAATACCGATGGAGCTCCTGGAGAATGTCCTGCTGCACATAAATTGGCATGCCGGAGCAAGAGTTGAGCTATAGGATGGAGGCCTCTCCCTGTTCTGTCGAATTAGCCAGGCAAGGAGACAGCCAGACTTGTCTCCATTTCTGTGGTTTTTAGCCAGGTAAGCTGTGAGATTATAGCATCTGAGGCGCTCTAAGAGAGATGCATGTTGGTACTTGGCAATATCTAACGCAGCACGTTGGATAGGGTCCAGTTCTGCCTCTACTTCCCTTTATGGTAAGCCCTGCTCCGCCTTCTCGATCTCTTTTTCAAGGGTACTGCAGACCCACACTATTTCCTGTATACAAATTCCCTGAGTAACCACCTTAAAGGCGTCCCACTCCACTGTCCTGGAAGAAGTTCTGCCTCCATTTTCAGAGAATTAATCCCGTATCTGGGATTCCTGGGTATCCCAAAACAAGGGGTCCTCCAGGCGATCCCGGGGAAGGTGCCACGTAGGGATTGGGGGACGGGCAATATTCCATTGCACGTCAGCCACATGGGTGTCATGGTCTGAGACCATGTGGCCAAGATAATCCATGCTTCGGACCAGTGACAGGAGGGAGAGGGAACATAGTATATGGTCTAAGTGCACGTATAAATGAAGCAGTGCTGAATAGAAGGAGTAGACTTTGGATGTGGGATGCAGAGATCTCCACATATCTGCTAGTTCCCAGTTTGTCACCCACCTCTCAAACCCTCTGGCCTGCGTGTGTGGGGAGGTATGAGGGAGCGGCGGGTGGGAACAGTCCAAGTGCAGTTCAAGTACACAATTGTATTTTGTGTGCCAATACACTCGAGAGCATCGCCCAGAATGCATCCTGGTCAGAGTTTCAGAGTTTGATGCATACATGATCCCTAGTAGAACATGGGGGCCGCCCAGTCACCACGACACTACGCCTCACCCCTCTTTGTCAAAGGTTATATCTAATATCTCAAAGGGAACACCTGGGCAAACCCAACAGGACCCCTCAGCCTGCCCTGAGTAGATGGTAGCATAGACGGTTCCCCTCCGCCATCTCTAAAGTTGTTGCAGTTCCCCCAACATTGTATGCATCTCTTGAAGGAAAGCTATTTGCCGTTGTTGCCTTTTTATGTGGTTATATACAGAGTAATGCTTCAGCACATTGTGCATCCCCCTGACATTCAATGTAAGGAACCTAGAAGTGGTGGGCGGAGCCTTTACGAGCACAATGAAAGTGACCTTGGGCCCAAGAACCCAATGGATGCTAGCTAGGACTCCCATATGCCCGAGATGCCCTCCAAAGCCACCAATGCCTCCTGATGCTCATCTATCCCTGTGCTTCGTGGAAGGGTAAGGTGTGTCTGGGTGTGGACGGATGCAAACAAAAATGAAGTGTGCCTACCGCAATCGGAGGTACACCCAAACTGGACAACAAATTAAACCATCTAGTTCAGTGGGGTGGTGGCCTTGCAGTGTATCAGAGAAGTGTTAGGGCTGATCCACCCTGCTTGTCAGTGTTGCAGTCACTCTGGGCCCGAACAGTCTAAGGTTGAAATGTGTAGTGTCATGCCCCACTTGGGGATATCCAGTGTTCCCATGTCCGAAGCGGGACAGAACAGTCGTAAGTTGCAGGATTGTCATTCTTGTGTTCCTCTACAATGGGGGGGGAGGAAGGTAGGCCTGGGCAGAGTTCACGGAGTTCTGCTACGTGGAACTCCACGAAGTGGCTAAAAAACATCTGCGTGTCACGCACAGTTCCACATGCGGGCGGAGTTTGCAGGGCGCCCGTTCACATTGCCATGTGCAACGCAGAGTGGGTCCTAGCATTGCAAATCATGAGCGAACAGCACTATGCTGTTCTCATGTGCGTCCTCGCGTTGGAAATCACGCACAAACTGCACCAGACGGTTCCCATGGGCATAGCCATCTTGTATTTTTACTCTCTTTTATGGTGCTGGGCCTAATTTTCATCCCTCTTTAATCTCTTTAATCCTCCCCCTTTAAAACATATCTACCCCTCAATAGGTGGAGCATTCGAGACCTCTTGTATATACTTTAGTATATACTTATATGTTTATGTACTTGTGGGCTCTGGAGATCAGCCCTAGGACTTGTCTGCTTCCGCTTAGGGACTTTTCTCTGTTCAACTGCCTCCATTTAACTGTCTTGATAGAAAATGGCCAGTAGAGGTCAGTAAAATACCAGAATTGCTTTCTGCTGAGGGACTTTCTTTTTTAAAATTTTTCTGGCAACTGCCTCTATTTAACTTTCTTGATAGAAAACGACCAGCAGAGGTCATCAGAATACCAGAATCACTTTAGCATTCTCTAGATTCCAGTCCATAGAAATTGTCTTCCACGAGCACCCGTAGACAATAACCATTTTTTCAAATCTTGTATTTTCAGTGATATGACCACCGAAGGCCCTGATTTTATATTAAAAACAGAGCTTTGGACCATACCATTTCCCGCTAAAAGGCAATATTTCTCTCCATGTGTTCCCATACCTGGCATGTCACGCAGTTTGGTGCTTACTTTCCCTCCATATTAAAGAACAGTAGATGTTTCAGCACCCAGGCTAATGCGCTGCATAGCTAAATACATATAAGGTCCCAAAGGCGAGACCGATTGCATTGCAAAAGCTTGTTTTTATTTTTATATTAGTATGTGTCTTTGTGTATTTTATGTTTTTAAAAATTTGTTTGGAGTTTTTCATGACTTTTTGTATTTTGTTTATTTTACCCCTTACTTCCTTATTTCTTCTTTCCTTTCCTTTCTTTTCCTTTCCTTTCCTTTCCTTTCCTTTCCTTTCTTTTTCTTTCTTTTCAACCCCATCCAGCACCATGGTAGAGGGTCGTCTTCCTTGCGGGTGGCGCCACTGCTCAGGTGTGCAGCCCCGGGCGATCTTTAGTGAGAAGGAGGTGGCAGAACCTGTTTTCTTTGTGCAGCGCCACCTCCCCTCCATGCTGGTAGCAGGCTGCAGGCCTGGAAGTGGATACACCCTGCAGAAGCATCGGCTGTGCTGGGGGAGGGTGCGCCGGTGCATGCGGCGCACCAGCCAGGTGCGGCACACTGTTGAGCAGCTGACGCACTGCTGGGCAGATATCTTAGTCCATGAACAGGACCTGCTCGACCTGCTAGGTGTTAAGATTCTGGGGCTCAGTGAGTATTAATTATTTGTTGTGTTTGTGTTCTACAATGCTAACATTTCTTTTCCAAATACCATACTGCTCACACTCCGTGGTAAGTTACTTTAGTTTACGTTAGAATATTATTATTATATTATCCAGTTTCTAGTTTATGCTAGGAAGGTGCTCAGCGCTACGTAATTGGACTCATCATTGGCGCTCGCTTTGGCTGATTAATTAAGAAGCCTTTGCAGACTGTCCTCCTGTCACTATAGTGAATCAGTGATATCAGTGAGTAGCATGTTCTCTCTGTGACTTTGTTTATGTAGCTCGTACAGTTCCAAGCTATTTCACAGCGATGTGTAGTATGAATCTATGCATTGCAAAAAGGGGAGATTGAGTTGGTCCATCAAGGGGTTGAGAAATGAGAATAGAATCAAAGATCATTCACTGCAATGCATTAGTTCCAAATTTTATTTTTGTTAAGTTAATTTGGAATAGGGATTTTAGGATTAGTATGGGCAACTCAGCGATAGTCGATCTGTTTTAGAGAAGTACAATTATGCAACTGTGTTTGCCTGTCATAATAATTTTGTGGAGATTAACTGAATGATTTATCCATTTTATTTGTTATCTTTCTCATTTCTTACATCCACACCCAAGGGCAAGAAGAGGGACGTTCTAGAGGGTCCGGGAGAAGTTTGTCAGCTAAAGGCCATGACCACCAGCGCTGCTGCCGAGGGCTCTGGTAATCCTAGTAAGTCCAATTATTTATTATTATTATTTCTCTAATGTTGGGTTTCAAGATAGTTGTGGGCTTAGGGTAGAATCTTGGGGTATTGGAATGTTGGTGCTGGGTTCCAGGATGGGAGTTGTTGTCTGGAGTCTGGTGTTGCTGGTGAGAAATAAAGATACTCTGACACCCTTACCTGCTGTCTTCCTTCCATGTGACAATGAAAACGGTATACAAACCCAATCGTGCAAAGCAAAATGGATTACATTTTTGTTTCATTCATGTTATCCCTGCATTCTTTTTTGTTCCTTATAATACATGTTTTTCTGTTTTTTGGTAGCTGACTTTTTCCGGTCTCTAGTCTCTACTAGGTCACTTATCTTTTGCTTTCTTGGTAAGCTTTCCCTCTCTCTCATATATATTGTGGTACTGTACGAGTAAGACTAAGAAGAACACATTTTTGGTACTGTGCTGCCTACCATGAAGATTGCAGGCCCAAGTAAGCTAGTATTATAAATAATATTCACCATGTATGTGTGTTGATAAGGTTTTCTTTTTCATGCTCATGCTCTAACAATTGAGTACACGAGAAAGTGGCCATGGTCATGGACCACCCCCCTCCCCAATGTTGTGCGTTGTCTCATTCATTTATACAGTGTACCAGCAGTTTTCCATGAAAGTGCAACATGGCTGCAAAAACAGTACGAGGTCCCACTTCCATTGCAGTTACCAGCCAACACCATATGTCTTTCATTGACTATTATTTGCACGCCTGGCTTGTCTAACATTGTGAACCAACCAAATCCCCAGATTGATATTTTTGTTAGAAGATACTGCAGTGCTAAAAGAACTGTAGTGATGTATTGCGGTTGTACTTTTTTATTGAAAAAATTAAGGGGTGGCGTATCTGGCATCTAAAATATGTATAATGCTTTATTCTAGCAACACAGACCACCAGTGATGCTGGCTCTAGTGCCGCTGCAGGAGGAGAGTCAGTTGGAGGCGGAGAAGCGGCAGAAGGGACGGGCACTGGTAAGTCACATAATTGCTTGCTTATTGACAATTACAGTTATACTCACTAGCTAGTACCAGGGCGTCATCAACTCATGACTGTGAACCCCCCAGCTTTATCATCTGCAGCAGTGTTTGAGTTATTATGGCCTCTCCTATCTGTAACTCACCAAAAGCTTGCATAATGAGCGTTGATGGCTTGAGGGAAACGTGAAAGAACGGAAGGTTAACAGAAAGGAAAATGGTATATGAGTGAAAATCGAAAGGGTGCATGGGTGGGTAAAGGGATGGTTAGGCGACAGAATGGTTGGAAGAAAGGGTGGATATTGAATGGCTGGATAATGGATTGGAAATTTTGGTGAAAGACTGGATGAGAGAAAGTAAAGCCTAATCATGGCGGCTATGGGTGAATTAGAATGAAAGGATGAATGAATATTTGGATTGTTTTGATGAATAAGCAAGGCAGCTCTTCTCATAGAGAGGGGCATGCTGCTCACCTACTATGCCTACTTTGTTTATGAGGGTTATCAAAGCTATATTTGTTAAGTGAGCCAGATGTATCCCACCCATCATTCGACCACCCCCCTCTCCACCCATGGCATTTTGCCACCTATGACCGAAGTGCAGTACGGTTCAATTCTGCAGTGTTGGCTGTGCAATGTGCGTCTGATTCAGTTAATGCAGCATTTACAAAGTTTTCATTGCATTGCACCCCGACCACACAAGGGACCAGATGTACGACCCTACCGATTTGCGAGTTGCAAATTGCATCGTTTGTGACTCGCAATTTGCGACTCGCAAATAGGAATGTACAGCAGTGTTTCAGACACTGTTTGCGATTCCTAATGGGGTCGCAAATTGCCTGCCTCATTAATATTCATGAGGCAGGTGCAATTTGCGACCCCATTAGGAATGGCTAGCACTCCCAGGGATGGTGGCCTGCTGCGGTCAGCAGACCACCATGTCTGTGACTGCTTTTTAACTAAAGAAGTTTTTTTTTTAATGCAGCCCATTTTCCTTAAAGGAAAACGGGATGAACTTAAAAGAGAAAAATGAAACGTTACTGTTTCATTTTTTAAGAGTAGGCAGAGGTGCGTGGGACCACTGCCTGCTCTTAAAAAATATTTTCAATGCCAGTCACAAAGGGGAAGGGGTTCCCTAGGGACCCCTTCCCGTTTGAGAGTGGGTTACCACCCATTTGAAATGAGTGGTAAACTGCGAGTGTTTTGCGGCTGCAATTGCGGCCACAAAACAATCTTACATTGAAATACGAGTCGCTATTAGGAAGGAACACCCTTGGCACAACCCTTCCTAATAGCAAGTTGCAAGCCCTATTTTGCGAATTGTAAATAGGTTACAGACTCGCAAAATAGGGTTTGTAAATAGGGCAGAACTATTTTGCAGTCGCAAATGGACCAATTTCCCATTTGTAAGCACAAAAAATGGTCGTACATCTGGCCCAAGGTGTGTTTCCCTTCACCCACTCAGTCACCTCTGAGCACTTCACCCCTTTATTTTTTCCTAAGTTCTTCCGTCCCAGCCTACCAGAAAATTGGAAAATCCATTCTTGGCATGTGCCACATTTGATTTTATAACCATGTGAAGTGAAGTGAAGTGATTCCAGAATATATTTCATGGTTTCCCATAACAGATTAATTTTATACTTCTTCAGACTTTTCCCTTTCGTCTTCCGTTGACTAGTACAGTGACTGAATAAGTTTCCTTTCCTTACTTACTGCCCAGCGAATGAATTTGTTGGAAATAATATGTGGTGCTGGGCAGGGCCAGTTAGTAACGTGGGAGTAAGTGCATGATTTGACATATGGGATACACTGTGACGAACATGCCAAATGCAATCTATATAGCCTATTCCTTTCCCTGTAGTGCAGTTCATCATTTTCCCCAGCCTCTACTTATGGCAGACAGGATAATATCTGCATTTCAAACGTGAGGTGTGTGACGTAGTATCTTATTTACTATTCATCTACCACTTTGGATTCAGGGAAGAAAGAGAACTGCATTTGGAGAAGAGCAGGGCCATTAGAATTTAAATAGATAATTGTTAACTACAGGTGCCCCAGCTGCAGACAGTAGCAAAATACCCGATGCGCTGGCTAGCAATGAGGATGGCTCCATTATTTTAGCACAACACAACCTGTACTCTATAGTGCATAATGCAGTACTCATTAATGAGAGGTAATTTATTTTTCCACTCAAAGTGTCTGTTTATAGTTACTTGAAAAGCCTTTAAAAGAAAAAAAATATCAAATCACTGTTGTTTAATCCGGTGTTATTCTGCCTTAAGTCCTTTCTGCCACACAGTCAGTGCATTTAATGCAAGGCATAAGTGGGTAAAACAAATTGGCCTTGTGACTCTCCTATTCATAATCACATCTAATTCCAATGGCCCTAGGGCACTAGCAATGCACTGCTACTGTGCCACCCAGTAATTTAAAATAATTGTTTGCACAGAGCATTATTTACAATTTGTCTTTTTTCATTTTGTTTTTCTCAATATAGCTGCTCCTGCTGGTCCACTCGTAGGACCCTTCAGGCAGGAGATAGCGGCTCATCTGCAGAGGCTGGAGCGTATTCAGCATGAATACCGGTTGCTGGTGGTCCTGGAAGAGGTGGGAACAAATGCCTCTCAGCCGGGACCCAGTGCAGCCGATCCCCCTCAGCCTCCTGGACATCCCATCACGGGTGCCGCCACCAGCTCACATCAACTGCCGCCACCCCCCCTCCCACACTGACAACAACAGGTCATTGCACATCATGCAGCGGCTGGACACCATCGAGAGCCGGCTCACTATGATGGAGCAGAGCGTGGACCAGCTGTGAGCAATAATTCAGAATGCCCTCTTTTGGCCCTTTTTGATTTTTTTGTTTTGGTGGGAGGGACTTGTTGTGGGTGGGTGGAGAAGATGGGAAGGGAGTGTGGACCGGGCTTCTTTGGACATTTCAGATTTTGGGACATTGGGGCTTGGGCCAGTATGTTTGGGGAGAGGGGTGAGCATGTTGTGTGGGTCGAGAGGGTAGGTTTCTTTGTAAATAAATAAAGGAGAAACTATATTGTATTGAAAATTATGCCTGAAGTAGTTTGTTTTACTTTAAATTTGCACTACTGCCTTGAGCTTTTACTTGTCTGTTTATGTGCTTGTAAGAGAGAGTGCACCACTTAGTTATAGAGTTATACCTCTCTAACTATCTTGACCATTAGGGGGGATGCTGCCATAACCTATATTGTCTACAACAGCCTAGATAAACAATCACTTGTAGTAGCAGTTAGTTACTTACTTACTAACTAAATTAACTAGTTCACTTCATAGTTGCTATACCTGAATATAGATGAAGCAATAACAGAGAAGTCATCACAACCTCACAAGCGAGGTCCCACTTCCACCCAGGTGAGCGCCAACTGTAGAATTAATCGAAGATTATCCATCGTAGGCAACTACATGGAAATAAAAACACTGAGTAAGTGGGTTATATATCAAAGCTTTACAAAGAATTGACACCAGCCTACTACATGATGACACAGCAAGAATTCCAGATAGTAATAAAATACCCAAAAATAGCAATGTAGTAGTTTGGCTAATGGGGAGCTACTAGTAACTTACAAAATCCCTGAGTCAAAAAAAACATGGACTCAAAGTCTGCAGTGGACAAGCTTAGGTTAGACGTTTACAGTTACATAATGCAACACAAGGCCTGAATGATGATGCTGATGACTGATGTTCTTCATTCTATATCTAAAATATGATCACTTTTTATGCGTGAGTGGGTAAATGGGGCCAGTGTGGGCTATTGCTTAGAAGATCCTGCAGTGAGTTGGTGCTGCTTTCACCACATCCTCCCCACCAAGTGTGTGATCCACTGATGGTGTAAATGAAGCCACACCTCAATAAATCACACAGCTCGGGGGAAGAGGGTTAGGGGTTTGATGAATGGATGGGAAAGGGGATTTGGGGAAAGGTTTGACGAAGACAGACACTACACAAGGACAACATTCATCTGGACAATGAGCAGCATATCATTCGTCATCAACATGTTGTGGAAGGAAACGAAGGAATGAGTATGACATAGTTAAATGCATTGCAAACAGTCCTTCTGCCCCCGAAAAATGTTCTGTCTTCTAGGCTGGGAGTGAACCCAGCCATCCAGTTCTCCAAATATTATTGTTAAAAGAGAAATGATACTGTATTACAAAATTAGGTGGTGCATCTGCATTCTACTCGGGAATATCCATCACTTTTGGGTGCCTGTCTGAACTGTATTTTAGAGTCAAGGAGAAGGCCAGAAGGAAGGCAAGCTTCATGAGGAGTGCATCAGGAAGACTCGGAGGCAGAGCAAAAAAAACAAGAGGGGGACTCAGAGTTTCACTTTTGCCACAAGTGCAACACACACACACAAACACACACACAGAGCAGCATTTCACAGATAAACACACCTCTCTCCATTCCACATAGCTGAGTGCTAGGCCTCAGAATCTTGGTTTACCTCTGAAGTCAACAACTTCTTGCTTCTAGCTGTTGATGAGGTAGTCTAGCAGCTCCTGCCCTGAGTTCATCCATCCTCGTCCTGACTCCAAGTAACTCCGTCCTAGACCAGTAATGACCTGAGCAAGATAGACGTGTAGTACACGGCTGTTGAAGAGCAAGTAGAGAACCAGAATTGGTGCAATGGTTACCTGTTCCAATCCAAGCACAGTGGCAGGTACACTATCTCCACTTTGATGGAAGCAACAGATTGGAATTTGGCAGTCTTGTAAATCAAACGATTGTCTGGGGCAGCCATCCTAGATGATGGAAAAAAACAAAAGGATCATAGGAGTGTACAGTGCAGGTTAATTCATTTTCGCTAAGTATGTTTGTAAAGGCCAAACACCTCCAGGGAAAGAATTATCGCCCATCACTCAGGCCCCAAATATTACAAATCAATCATCTCACGCAAGTTCCCACATTACAGTTCAGCACCCTCCCTCACTGTCTGCCACCACATGAACCATCAATCACTCACACAATCACTCACTCACCATTGCAATAATTGCAGTTACCTCTTCTAATCCAAGCACAGGTAGTTTAGGTATTAGGTATTCATCTTTGACGCTGGCAAAACATTGGAATTTGGTATTGGTACTCTTGTAAATCAATGATCTTCTGGGGTAGACCTGCTAGTGCTGAGAGAAGCAAAAAGGGATAGGCAATAGGCATGCTAGGGGGGCAGGCATTGTCTCCAATGTTGTGGAAAACGTGTAATATTTTTACTTAGCATAAGCAACAGCCATTTTGGCTATGGTGTCCATTTAAGTTTCCTTCGTAATTCTTTCGTCTTTTCACTCTGCTTGTGTTATCTATTTTTGTTGACTTCCTGACTCAGCTAAAGCAATGTACGTGCTGAGGGTTTATAGTTGTCAGTGCACCTGGTCTCAGATGTTAACTGTCGACCATTTACTGCTGCCATAAGCATTCCTGCTCCCCTTCCCACTTTGCTGACCACATGGTTATTCATCTGCCCTTGTTTGCTGATAGCTATTCCTAAAACTTGTTCTTCCTATTTCTGTTCACATGCTTGCATTGCAGAAAACCTGTATAAAAGACCTGTGTTCTGTGACTTCAGTGTACTACCTCCTGCAACACTTGAGAGTGTTGTATAGACATGGTCCCGCTCATGAGTGATTAATAAACTTGTTATTTATTCCAACTCCAGTGCTGATCTCTATTTTGTTGGTCTTTGGACCCATGGACAAGAGGGTGACCCTGCACCAGTGTACCCCTAAAAGGTACATTTCCACATTTGGCGCCCGACACGTGGGGCCCAATCGGAGACGCGGCCGTCCGAAGGAGGGGTCTTGACGGAGGACCAAAATATTACTGAGGAAGCGCACTGCATGAGGAGACCTTTGTCTTTGCAGGCCGACATGACTTTTCCGGTTTTCCGGATTTGACCCTCCAGGTGGTGGCTGGTCTCGACTGGGGTTTTCTTTGGCGCAAATCTGTAGTGACCATTAGGTCGACCGGAGATCGGCAGGTGGGAGTTGGAGTCTCCTGTTTGGTAAGGTCGCTAAAGCGGCACTCTTTATTTGTTAAGCCTGGGCTTTTTGTTTAAATTTGTTATTCAATCTTTGCAAAGTTTGAAGGCAGGTAATGTGGAGATTTTTCTCCTTTTGGAATATTTGCTTGGAGTAGTAATATTTTACACATATTTTGGTAAAACATGCCTGTTCTCAGCACACTCCGTAGGTGGTGTTGCTGTTCTGGTGGTACCAAAGAAAGCTTAGAAAAAAGTCAGCCGGCTCCCCCAGAAGGGACGCCTAATAGAGATATGTATGTCAAATATGGTATTTCTTCCATAATGTACGGTCCACTGTGGAACAAATTCACAAAGAAAGATTTCGTTCTGCAATGGCCATTGAATGGGTCATTTGATCTTAAAAAGGTTCAATATGTAGAGCAGTGTTTGTTTAAAAGAAGATGTTGACAGGATATGTTTGATTGTGTGCGTGTGTGGAGGAAAGAAGTGCGAGAGAGAGCGAAGAGAGCGGAAGCTATAGCAGAAAAAGTACAACGTAAAGCGATATATCAAAAAGCGCTAGAATTAAAAAATAAAGAATAGAAGGAAAAAACAGAAAAAGAAGATAGAGAACATCGATTAGAGATAAATGGCCAGTATCCTATTAGGCGCCCTCTCTATTCTCTACTTGATACAACTAAGGATGATTGCATCCTATTAGAACGTCCCCCTCCCCCGTATAAACCTCACACTCCAAGTACCCCTGATGAGGCTTCTGATGACGAGCATTTGTCTTCAGACGACAAAGAACAAGATAAACAAGATGGGCGACAGACTCGCTCTACTTTGACTAAAGCAGAAAAAGATAAATTAAAAACTGCTGCTAGGGAGGAGGCTCGTCGGTCTCACGCGGCATTGCTCATTGTAACTATGGATCAACAGTGGAACAGTGCAGAGCAATTTTATTTTGTAGAAAAATTCGTTTGGGAGGTAATATTTGATTATAGACAAATTTCTCAGGAACTAGAGCCAGCTGATATAAATACTGATTACAAACGATTAACAGAGGGGACTTTTCCTTTTTCAAACCTATCTGATATGATTAGACGAGTGGTTAAAATACGAGACACAACATTGCGTTTACGAAAGGAGCAAGAATTAGCTAGAAAACAGAGAGGTATAGAAGCGGTTCAATCTCAAGCACAGAATGTAGATGCTCCGGTGGAAGAGGCTGCACCCAGTAGTACTACAGTTACTGTAAAACCTATGCGTGAAGCTGCACCCCTGTATGTTCCTCCGAAGGGTGCGGGAACAAATGATGACAAAACTTCAGATGATGCAAAGGGATATTTTGTATATAACTGGGTTTACACTCCTTGGAGTAGAGCTGATGTGATGGCTCTTAAAGCTGCTTTGCCCGACTCCCGGAAAAATCCTGCCGCCTTCTATGAGGAGGTGGAAGGAGCCATTAGCTCCTGCACCATGACTTTGCCAGATATTGATATGTTCTTTGGGCTTATTTTGCCCCCTGATATGTGGAGAACGATACGTAAAATAGATGACAATGTAGCATATGGTGATACTTGGGAACATTTAGAACAAATAGATGCGGAAAGGGAGCCTGCACAGAAACCTCAGAAGGAGATATTAGATCTTCCTAAAGCTATTGTGACTAAGTTAAAGACTCTCATACCTCCTAAGAAAATAGATTGGACTACGTTAGCGTCCTGTAAACAGAAAACGGATGAGTCAGTCTCTGATTTCTTTTCAAGGTTTGAGGAAACATTCCATGATTTTAGTGGTCAGTCATTGGCCGATGATACGGATAAGCATTTGTTTGTCGATAAATTTGTCGCTAATATGTTACCGGAAATAACTAGTCGCTTAAAGGCCAGTGAGAGTTCTTGGACTACATCTTCCCCAGTTTCCCTTTTGACTATGGCCCAATATTATGAGCGACAGGAACAGGAAGCGAAAGGCAGGGAGGATAAGAAGGATAAAGCTTTAAAGACGAAAGTTATGTTGGCTCAAATATATGGTCCACCATTTAGGGGAGGTGGAAGAGGCGGACGTGCAATGTATACACCTGGAGCACCGCCTCTCCCTCGAGCAAATTTGTCCCTTGATCAGTGTGCTTATTGTAAAGAGACTGGGCATTGGCGTTCTGAGTGCCCTCTTTTGCGAGGTCAGCAGTGTCAGCGGGGAAGGGGCAGTATAAGAGGACGCCCAGGGAATTCAGGAAACAGGGGAGGTACAGGAGCTCGTCCCAGGTTTGAGGCAGTTAAACAAGGACCAAATTACTCTAATACTTTTGATAGACAAAATAAATATCAAATGTCTGATTATTCTGATGAGGTCCTTGCAGATTCTGATTACGCATAGGGATGCCTAGGACAGGGTAAGGAACCGGTTGAGGTACCAGTAGATCAAATGGGTTCTTATGTTGACGCAAACGTCTTGGGATCTACTGATCGGTTCCTGGTTGATACAGGGGCTACTCGTAGTGCCCTGTCTAAAAAACTGGTTTCTAGGGCTCCCCTGTCCGGCACAATGATAACATTGATAGGATTCGATGGGACACCTACACCTAGCCCACTTTCACAGCCACTTGATAAATTCACTGCAGCATGTCCATTTTTGCTTTCCCCTACCACACCGGACAACATTGTGGGTATCGATATGCTTAAATATTTTCGTGCCACAATACGTTGTTCTCCAGAAGGAGTGCGTGTTATTTTGAATGATAATCACCCAATGGTAGAGAGATCTTGTCTTATCAATGAGGACGTCGCTCTGGCATCCTTACCTAGTACTTTGTGGGCTAAATCAGATACTGATGTGGGTCAAATGGTTATTCCACCTGTACATATTCAAGTAAAGGAGGGTGTTTCATTGCCTCGACTACCTCAATACAAAATATCTCGAGAAGGTGAAGAAGCATTGGCACACATTGTTCAGGATTTGATTAAAGTGGGGGTAGTGGAAGAGGTCCCCTATAACACTTGCAATAGTCCTATCCTTCCTATTTTGAAAAAAGACACTGACACTAAAATCTACAGATTCATTATTGATTTGCGAGAGGTTAATAAAATTGTAGTGCCCCAATATCCGGTGGTTTCTGACATTACTACACTTCTCACTATGGTCCCTCCTACTGCCACTACATTTTTGGTGATCGATTTGAAGAATGCTTTCTTCTCGATGCCCATCCATCCTGACAGCCGTTATTTGTTTGGGTTCACCCTGAAAAATAGATCATATCGGTTCTGTAGAGCTCCACAGGGCTATACAGAGAGTCCCAGTATTTACAGTCAGGCATTAAAAAGGCAGCTTGATTCCTTTTCTGTACCCAAAGGGGTGGCCCTTATCCAATACGTCGATGACATCTTGTTGGCTGCAGATACCCCTGAGCAGTGTGAAGAAGGAACACTGTTATTGTTATCATTTCTTGCATCTCACAATCACAAAGTCTCGTGTAAGAAATTGCAATTTTTTAGACAGCAGGTTACCTATTTAGGTCACCTCCTGTCTAAGGAGGGACTTGCACTTACACCAGATCGCATTCAGACCATTTTAGATACTCCTATGCCCCGTACTCAGAAGGATGTTCGTGCACTGATTGGCCTCACTTCTTTCTGTAGGCAGTGGATCCCCAGTTTCTCGCACATTATTAAACCTTTATTGGCCCTTTTGACTAAAGACACTCCGATGCCCCTCCCATGGACTACTGAGTGCCAGAGCGCCTTCCAATAATTACGCCAAGCCCTTTGTTCTGCACCAATATGAGTGACTATTTGTCCCAGTTAACTGATAGCTTGTCTTCTATTTATCAGCAGGTGCGGGAAGCTCTTCCTTCGTGAGCCCTGCTGTGCTGACAGATCATTGCGACATTTTGGTCACCAAGAAAGGACGAGCTGCGTCACCTGAAGGGCCTGAGGAAGTCTTCCCGGACCACACGATCCCTGGTACATCCAGATATCTGCTTCGATCCAGGAAGAAAGACATTTCATCACAGAAAGAGACTTTGAGCCACTGTCCTGGGTGGTTAAAGACTGACTACAAAGGGGGGTAGCCTATTAGTGACTACTCGTCTCAATGTTAGTGAAGAAACCAACGCCTGCCCAGGACCTTAGGGCATCATCTATTTTGTTGTTTGCCGATGAAAATGAGCTTGCCTAAGAAGAAGGCGATCGCTGCGACAACGTGCAACGGCTGTACAATCTGCATCCTTGGTCTGACTTTGACTGCTGCCATCATCGCTACTGTAATGTGGGTAGTGGAGGAAGTAATGCCCGGAGCCTCTTTACCTAACATTACTGTTAAATCACTTGCTGCAAAAAAAAGCACCATCATTTTGATCTGCCGCAACATGAACAGGGATACCGGCAAAATCTGAGAAACAATTCATTTCTTCAAATGTTGCATCATACACACCAGCTAAGCAATGTTACTAACTGCTGGGTTTGTGGCACGATTCCTCCTCATCAGAACATAAAAGGAATCCCGTTGTCACCGCTGCCATTCTCTCACAATGGGTCATGCCCAGCTTGGTTCAAACTTCTATATGCCTCTAAAGTATTTAATCTCTCAGAAACATGGGATGTGGGTGACCTCAACGCCAAACTGAACAAAGTCTGTTACCCCGATGAGGAAGGGGACCCACAAGCCAAAGGAACTGTATGGGAAATGGAGGAGTATCGCAAAGGAGATTCCTCCACAAGCTATGTTTCCCCCAACACTCGAACAGCCAAGGGTAACGGGCCTCCTGTCATCCTTGTTACCAGAGCTCGAGCATATCTTTGTGTGAGCAGTTTTGGCAGTATTCCAGTGAGAAAAAGTGACTGTACTACAGTATTGAACATTACTGGAACGAAAAATAGCAGTTTTCTGTCCTCACACAACACTTATTTCATTTGTCGGAGTAAAGGCTACTATCATTTACCAATCGGATGGTCCGGAATATGTTATGTATCCTTCTTGCTTCCTCCTGTGTTCTGAGCACCTGCATCTTATCATAAAGATCAAAAACTGTTTGATTACATTTCCTTGAACCGATTTAAAAGAACTATAAATAATGATGAAGTGGATCAAACTGATACTGCATTACAGCAATATGTTGACTTTAATTTGGGACTCTTTTTCTTTGTTGGTGCGGCTTTAAATAGTACGAAGATTAGACGCTTAACCCTTGTAGTAGAGGCTGTGACTAATCAGACAGCAATGGCGTTTGGGAATATTACAGAAGAACTCCAAATTACGAGAATTGTGACTTTGCAAAACCGAATGGTGCTAGACGTGGTTCTAGCTGATCGTGGTGGAGCATGTCGCATTATCGGTAGTAGTTGTTGTGTGTTTATCCCTGACCACGCCCCTTCTGTTTATGATGCCATTTCCAAAATGCATAAAATAGCTACTGAGATACATCAGGATTCAGGAACATGGACTTGGGCTGGATGGTTCTGGAATGTATTTTCTGTATGGGGTTTAAAAATATTATCGGCCTTGTTCATAATTATTGCAATTCTTTTCTCCTGTTGTTTATGTATCCAATGCGGACCGATGCTTTGTTCCCTCTGTATTTCCACTTGTACTACTTGTCTACCATCTAAAACGAATGTCCAAAATGAAAATACCCGTTTAGCAATAGACCGAGAAGTCAGCAATATGATGCTAATTGATATACATGATCTTTATCGGACCCCTTTTAAAGAATAAGAAAAATGTCTTAGCTAATGCTAAAAGGGCCGTCTATGGAAAACGTGTAATATTTTTACTTAGCATAAGCAACAGCCATTTTGGCTATGGTGTCCATTTAAGTTTCCTTCGTAATTCTTTCGTCTTTTCACTCTGCTTGTGTTATCTATTTTTGTTGACTTCCTGACTCAGCTAAAGCAATGTACGTGCTGAGGGTTTATAGTTGTCAGTGCACCTGGTCTCAGATGTTAACTGTCGACCATTTACTGCTGCCATAAGCATTCCTGCTCCCCTCCCACTTTGCTGACCACATGGTTATTCATTTGCCCTTGTTTGCTGATAGCTATTCCTAAAACTTGTTCTTCCTATTTCTGTTCACATGCTTGCATTGCAGAAAACCTGTATAAAAGACCTGTGTTCTGTGACTTCAGTGTACTACCTCCTGCAACACTTGAGAGTGTTGTATGGACGTGGTCCCACTCATGAGTGATTAATAAACTTGTTATTTATTCCAACTCCAGTGCTGATCTCTATTTTGTTGGTCTTTGTACCCGTGGACAAGAGGGTGACCCTGCACCAGTGTACCCCTAAAAGGTACATTTCCACAATATCATGAAGGAATTGTGGAGGCTTCTTCAATGCACACTGTTCCAACTGCAATCCGGCAATATGACAAAAAAATGGTGGGGCAGCAAATCTGACACCAAAAAAATAATGTTCCACTAGCTACTTTTTTTTTCAAAGATAGAAATTCAACGAGAAATAATAAAAAATGTTCTATGAGGGCACTGGCATACTTAGTCTGGGTAGAAGAGTTTGTCCTCAAACTCAGGTGGTTCACCCAGAAGTTGGTCAGCTAACACACTTGATTCTGATCAATCATCCTCCTCCTCCTGTGCTGTTTCAGGAACAGTGTAATTCTGTGGTATGAAATGTTGGTTCATTTTGATCATAGTCAATCTCTCCATGTTTTGATGCAAGAGACTGGTCCTTCTCACTGTAACAACCATACCAGCTGCACTTAACACATGCTCAGCAAATACATTGGTACAGGACAAGCCATATACCTATTGCCAGCCTGCTGAGCTCTGGACATTGGTGCATCTTCCTATACCAACACATCATTTCGATCGATATAGACCTCTCTTGGGTCATTCAGATACTTCTGGAACATCCTGTGGATGGTCATTGGTGCTGCCACTTGTTCAACCTCTTTTGCCATTGCCTCTGCCCTGGACTTAAGCCCTGTCTATTGAAACCAATATAATGCAGAGGTTGGGTCTGGTCCTTCTGTTGCTGTTGTTGCTGGTGTTTTAGTTGATGGCGTTGGCTGCTGTGAGACAAGACTGCCCTTTCCGAAGTTGAAGGCGGCACCCCAGAAGTGCGGGTTGGACTCTAATTTCCAGTGATTCTTCTTCCAGGTCTGCGGCTTGCTCTTGAATCCACTTCTTGTATTTTGAAACATCCCCTTCAGAAAACGAAATGAAAGTGGGCAGAATTTTTTTGTACCGTGGATTAAGTAGTGTGGCACAGATGTGCTCTTTGGATGTGATGATGTCATGTTGCAGCCTTGTATTACAAGCGAAGGATTAAGCTCTCAACCAAGGCATGTGCTTTTGTTTTCATTCACACCTGCGGGGGCGAACCTTTCAGACACCTTCTTTACCTGGTCCTGTAGCAGATGCAACAACAGGATAGCTTGGCCCATCGTACTGTCCTCCTTGCTAACTTCCAGTGTGAAAACATCAAAAGGGAGTAGCATCTGTGTTAGGCATTTGAATGGGTCCCATTTCTATGCATCCATGGTCATAGCATTCTCAACTGCCTCCCCTCTTCTTAGAATGACATAGTCATTGATCTGTTTGTACTGCTCAAAGAGAAGCTGCAACATGTAATAAGTCGAGTTCCAACGTGATGGCACCTCCTATATCAGGGCTTTAACTAGTGCTCTATTATTACGCTGAATAATCTGCAACTGCTTCTGGGCTTTAAACGAATTGCTGGAATGAGTGCAGTTTCTTCTGCAGGCAATCAGTATGTTGCTGACTATGTCTTCTTTTTTGAGAAAGTCTTGCACCACCTGGTTGATGCAATGGGCCAAACGCAGGAACCTGAAATAGCCTCCATCTGACATGGCCTTGACTATGTTACTGCCATTGTCTGTGGCAACAAATCCAATTCTGAGACCTATGGGTCACAGCCATTCATACACCTTGCTGTTAAATTCATCCAAGATGTTTTCAGCCATATGTGATTTCTCCACGGTGAACATGGCCACTGTTGCATGCCGCTGAGTGTTCTTAAAACTTTCTTCAGGGCCAAGACTTAAAGACTTCTTTTGCCTTACCCCCTCAAAAGAGATCCAGTGTGCTGTGATGCACATGCAATCAGTCGCCTGACAATTGGTCCACATGTCTGTTGTCAGATGAATAGTGTGAACAACACTTTACTGCAGAGCTTGTCTAACCAACTGCAGCACATCGTGATGCAGCGCTGGCAAAATAGGTTGGACTTGGTACATCCAATTTCGAGCAGATGGCTGCCACAAATTCTAAGAATCCCACTCCGTCCACAAAAGAAAAAGGGAGGAGGTCCAGCACTAATATTTTTGCCAGCTTCCCATTGTACAAATGTGCCATTGGGTGGTTCCGCTCGTTGGGCCCCTCCTGCCTAAACATGCCCATAATAGTAGCCTGGATTTTCTTCTTTTCTGGGGCCACCGACACCGGCGTCTTTCGAGAAGTAGATGGTGGTGGCAGACTCAATGTGCGTTGTGGTGGGGCAGTCACTGTATACCGTAATGTCTCCATCTCACTCCGAATCTTGTGCCAGTGTTAAGTCGCAGAGGTGGGTGATTCTGCTGGTGCAGTGCTAGGGACAGGGCTGCTTTGCATCAAGATGTCACCCTCTTCTTCCTCATCATCACCTTCCAGCGTGATTGGACTTGTAGCTGATGTTTCAGGCTCTCCTCACCACACCGACCATGTTCAGCCCTTTTTTTAGGTGCTCCTCCCACTTGATTGTGTGGTGTTTTTTTATATGGGTCATTTGGCCTCTAGTCCCAAAAAGTGTACCAGGCTTACCTCAATGAATATTTGTGTGGCAAATGCTGCATACTGCAAGGTGCTACCACTCTTTGCTAACCATAAAAAAGTCCTAAACTGGGGAGAAGTACTTTTTTACTGTGCCACTGACAATGCCTGAAGAAGAACTGGAGGCAGGTGGGCATATCGTTGATTGCCTCTCTGCTTCTCCTGAGGTAAGGGTTGGTGCAGGTCTCAGCTGCAGCTTTGCAAATATGGGAGCTTGCAGTGCTACCTGTGCCACATCCCTCGGAGCAGGTTGAATAGCAATGTCAGACTCCTCTGTGTCACCTTCCACAATGGCTGCCTTGTCGTTGTCATCCTCTTCATCATCCTTTTCCATATGTCTAAGTTGTTCAGGAACTTTTCTTTTTCCTTGCCTCTCCTGTTGTCTCCTAGACTCTGCTGGGGTCCACTCCTTGTCCCCATCATCATCATCAGAAGTGGTGCTTGGAAAAGATGGTGGAGTAGTACCCTTACTTTTCCTTGCTGGAAATCTGGGAGCCAATGATTCTAAAAGAGGAGGTTCTTGCTCAGAAGGAAGATAAACCTCCTGTTCTGCTCCAACATCAGGAAAATGGACTATTGCTTGCTGCAGCTGTCATCCACTTTGCTCTGTTCCCTGAAACAGCTGTGTAAAACTTTGTGAAGGGGACAAATCCAATTCAACGTCACTACTCATCGGCATTGACATGATTGCAGTGTCTGTTTCACTGACAGACATGTTCCTGGGCTTAGGTTGGGGTGGTGCTGTTGATGCAGGAGTGCTGCTCTCAGCTTGCTCCCTGGAGGCCGGTGCAGCAGGCACATGATGTGGTGGTCCAAAAAATGTTTGGGGCGATATGCCACTGATGGGAAGCTGCTTCTTCTCAATTAACACTTTCTTGGAAGCATCTTTCTTTGGGGCAATCTTAAAGCACTTAGTTGGCAGTTGAACCAAGCTGCACAAGCGGAAGTGGTTGGAGGACTGACTTGTGACTGCATAGGCCTTCTGTTTGGCAATACTGCGGGTGATGTCTCTTCTCTTATGCACCTAAAAGCAAACGAGCAAGAAAAACATTTTGAGTGAAATGTGGCATTGTTTGCAGTTTGAATTAGTACAGACAAAGGCAATATTAGTGTGGTTGTTTTGTTAACTTAGGTAACCACTTTAAACTCAAACCACACCACCATACCATAATTCCCCAACAGAATAACACACAGGATAGAGCTCTTTCCTTTATGTTCATATATTCTAAAGGAGACACCTGTGGCACTCAGGGAACTTCATAGGTACATAGAATAGTAATCTTTTAAAAAATGGGGGTTAGTGTGCGCCTATGGCAGGCAATGTGGTCATGGGAGAATGGAATAATAATCATCATCATTACACAAATGAATGATGCTAATGTCTACTCTAAAGTGCACCGCAGCTAGGGTGTCCAGGAGAAACTGAATTATATACCTAAAAAGCGGAATACTGTTGTGCGTCAAAATATTGAAAAAAATAACATTAAAAAATACATAAAAATAAAAAAAATAAAAAAATTAACATTCAATAAAATAAAACTAATAAAAAATTTAGATTAAAAATATTAAATAAAATTAACAATAAGTGAAATTATCCTCAAGCATATTCTTAAACTGATATCTCATTCTTCCATGCAAGCCAATGGCAAAGGCACACTGGCTAGACGCAGAAAATGGCTGACAGCCAGTGCCATATGGTCAACAACAACACTGAGCAAGAAGGCATGGGGAACAAAGAAGATATGCAGGCCTATGGCAAAAGCACACTGGCTGCCTCCACAAAATGGCCGACAGATACATGGCCAGTCACAACAACAACAAGCAGCAAGGAGGCATGGTCACAACAAAGAACAAATGCAGGCCTATGGCAAAAGCACACTGGCTGCCTACACAAAATGGACGGCAGACACATGGTCACAACAACAACCAGCAAGGAGGCATGGCCACAACAAAGAACACATGCAGGCCTATGGCAAAAGCACACTGGCTACCTACACAAAATGGCCGCCAGCCACATGGTTACAACAACAACAACCGGCAAGGAGATATGGTAACAACAAAGAACACATGCAGGGCTATAGCTAAAGCATACTGGCTGCCTACACAAAAATGGCTACCAGCCACATGGTCACAGCAACAACCAGCAAGGAGGCATGGCCACAACAAAGCACACATGCAGGCCTATGGCAAAAGTACACTTGCTGCTTACACAAAATGGCCACATGGTCACAACAACAACAACCAGCAAGGAGTCATGGCCACAACAAAGAACACATGCAGGCCTATGGGAAAAGCACACTGGCTGCCTACACAAAATGGCCACCAGCCACATGGTCACAACAACAACCAGCAAGGAGGTATGGCCACAACAAAAAACACATGCAGACCATTTACAAAAGCACACTGGCTGCCTGCACAAAATGGCCGCCAGCCACATGGTCAAACAACAATGAGCAGGAGGCATGGAAAACAAAGAACACATACAGGCCTATGGACACTGACTATTAAAAAAATGGCCCCTGGCCACACGGCATGGGGAACAAAGACAAGTGGTGGCCTATGGCAAACACACTCACACACTGGCCAGACAAAGGAGGCATGGTAACACAGAAAAAACAGCATTAATGCAGCAATCCCCAAAAACTAAACTTAACTGGCCTAAAATTTTTTGCAACAACACACTTCCTCCAAAGGCATCAAATATAATTCAAGGGCATGCCTTTCAGGTAGTAAATACCCCTCATGCCTCTAAAAAGTTTCCTCTGTCCCAGGGGGTGCCGCAGGGCTCTACGCTAAGTCCTACGCTATTTCACATCTATATGCGGCCCATGGCAGATGTCATCGACAAACACAATGTCTTCATGGTATCGGACGCCGATGACACTCAATTGATTATTACTCTTATCCTGGATGAGGGCGAGTCAGCAGCTCACTTCAAATCCTGCATGTTAGAATTGGCCCAATGGATGAGTTCCAGCTGTCTTAAATTAAAGGCGAACAAAACGAGGTCCTCATAGTCGGGAGTCAACCCTCAATATGATCCTCGGCCTGGTGACCACAGACGCTAGGTGCTTTCCCAAACCCCAAGCCCAAAGTCAAAAACCTTGTTATATGGTTTGATGCACTTCACTCCTTTGACGACCAAATCTCTTACCCGGCTGAGAAATTTTTTGCCATACTCAAAATGATCGCAAACATCTCTGATCTGCTTCCACTGTCTGCAAGGAAGGCTGTTACACAGGCCCACGTACTCTTGAGCTTGGATAAGTGCAACAGTTTGTATATTAGAGCATCCATGTACAATGTAGAGAAGCTGCAAAGAGTGCAAAATGCAGCCGCCCACCTTCTCCTTAATCGTCCAAGATGAACACACGTGTCACCGGCTCTGGCCGAGCTTCAATGGCTCCCTCTGGAGAAGCGTATCAGTTTTAAGGCCATGTGCCTATGTCACAAAATCCTTAACAAAAGAGGACCCCGCTATTTGCGCGACTTGATAAGGCCCTACTTGCCTGGCCGCTGCCTTAGATCCTCGGATACTGCACTTGTGGTTATTCCGAGGGCAAGGAAAGCCTGGATGGTCAGCAGCTCTTTTGGTGTTTGCACAGCCAGATTATGGAACACTCTCCCCTTGCATTTAAGATGAGAAACAACCGAGGCCCCCTTTAGGAAAAATCTTAAAACCTGTCTGTAGAGACAAATTTATCTTTCCTAGTCTTCATTAGATCTTATCGGGTCGCCTGCCCTTTTTTCCTCCCTGAGGTCCTTTTTTCTTGATCATCTCTTGATCCCTCTTGTTCTGTCCTGACTGCAATCCTAGCGCCAGGACGCTCCAGCTGGAGTAAGCTGCATGTTTTATAAACCTCATAACATAACAATTAACCCACCTATACACTGTATGCAGAAAAACAATGTGAAATACAAATACACCCAAAAAAACACATTTTGTAATTTAATCCAATGCCATCCATGGCCTGAATGATGTTTCAATTTAACAGACACCACAGAAACAGTTGTTTCATGCACCCATGACTACTACTGAGCCTATTTGGCTGGAAGGCCCATTGACAGACTAGGCCACATAGTGAATTAAATGAATATTGCAAATGTATTCAAAATCATGAAGAAAATGTTCTAAACTGTGCAACATTTTTCCTTCACAAAAGAAGAAAATAAATCTTGGTGCATGCCTCCGATCAAACAAGCAACACCCTTATCCACCAGTTTTTCAACTTACTTGTGACATTTCAAATAAAAAGTCTTTAAATCCAATGGTACATATGCAGCAGACAAGGAGAGTGATCCTTCCAGCTTCACATCCCAATGAAAAGTGACCAAAGATAAGGACAAAGCACTGGGAGGAGCCTGCTGGACAGGAACAGGAAGTTGTTGGAGTCTCTGGGGCACTTCCTTCATGTTGAAAAGAAAGTACAAAAAAAAAGGCTTCTTGGACAAGAAAGCAACTCCAATGGCCAGTTAGAGAAAGAAAATCCACACGAAAAGCCTCTCAGCTGCTCCTCGAGCACAAAAGATGCTTGAAGGGTCCGTTCGCGATTGGCACAACATTGGCGCTGTCACGGCCAGAAGCGACGCAAACGAGCACAAAGTACAGCTTGAGCTCGCTAGCAGCCCGAGATTATCATGGTGTTCGCAAGCGAGTGTCAAAACAAACCTCGAACAAGCAAAAGGGAAAAAACCTCCGCTTTGCGTCTGGGTAGGCAGAATTCGGGAACTCTGCGCTTCTCCGCGGAATGCAGAGTGACCGAATTCCGCAAACTCTGCAAGCAAAGCAGATTTTTACGCCCGGGCCTAGAGGATGGTGTTGAAGGGGCAGCTCCTGAGAGCCCTGAGTTTGGCCACCAGAAGCACCCTCAGAGAATGTTGCCTGCTGTCTGGGGGGTCACCCATGGAAGGAGCGAGGTGACTTGAGTAGAGGGCAGGGAGGGGTCACAGTCTCCATCAGCAGAAAATATGTGTGGGCCCCTGTCCATATCAGAGGGGCTAGCCTCCACCCCCAGGTTAGCCACACCTTTGAGGGCCTGTCTGCAATCCTCAATAATCTGTTCCAGTGGCTGTGCCTTCAGAGGTGGGGATTTCGGCAACAGACCCTGCTGTGTCTGAGGCAGTCTGCTCACCGTACCAGGTGAGGGGACATTAGAATGCTGATCTGGCAAGAGTCCCAGGCCTCTTTGGGGTAAGTAAAGAAAAAAGTTTCTCCCTTGTCAAGCACCTTGACGTGGGTCGGGAGGAGTAAGAAATATTGAATCCCCATTTGAACGAGATGTTGTTTTCACATCAAAGAAGGTGGTGTGCTGCTTGGGAGTAGTCTGGAAACAGCATGACAGTTTTATACTCCAACTTTAAGAGTCTGGCTATTCTAGCCATGTGTAAGATGGCATCCCTGTTTGGATAGTGAAGGAGCTGGGCCAGCATGGGACGCGGTGGAGCCCCCGGGGGGGATGCCGCACCAAGACTTGGTGTGCCCTTTCAAATGAGAAGAAAGAAGTGAGGGACACAGGAGGGGAACCAGGTCTCCAAAAAAGTTAGGGGGCTTCTGCCCTCTGCCCCCTCTAGCAAGCCCATGATACGGATGATGCTCCTACAGGAGCGTCCTTCGGCATCGTCCGTCTTTTCCTCCAGTGTGCGGATTCAATCACTGAGGTCTTGAAGTGCCTGTTGGTTATCTGTTGCCTGCGGCTGGAACGTGGCTAGCGTTTTCTTTCCCTCTGTAACCCGGTCTGCTAGTTTCCGAGGATCGTTGCGTAGGAAGCTTAGCTCTGCTACAAGTGGCCCAAGGGCTGTTTCCATCGACTGCTGGGATCTCTCCATTGCTGCCAGCACTTGATCCAGCTTGTCTTGTGGACAAGACTCCAACTGTTGGGTATCCAGTATCATGGATGGGGGGTCAACCACCATTGATTTTGAGGTGGTTTGCCGTGGACTTCAACCAACCCATGGCATTGCGTGCTAGGGCGTTGCTGGATTACGCAACTGCAGCTGAACTCACTCTGGGTCGATACTCCGGTGCGACAGCTTATGACTGGGAAGTGTGTATTGACTAAGGCCATAGATGCAGGACAGGAGGTGCTGTGCTGTTAGCTCGAACTGTCTATCCTGACCTCTGTCGGCACCATTTGCTGCTCCCATCCAGGGGGCCAGAGCCCCTAATGCAGTCTTCAATGAGTGGTACCCCGACTTCTAGCTGACACAGCCAGGTCTCAGCAGGAGGGGAAAGGGTCACAGCTGGTCCCTAGTCATGGTCCAAGTACACAAGGAGGAGTGTGCCCACCTCAGGCAGCAGAACGGTCCTACCCACTCACATCAGCACACAGGGCTACTCCGCTCCCCTGCCCCTGTTCAGATGCCATCTGCAGGTGGGTGCGCAGTGTAGAGAATTTACATGCGGAGGCCCCCTCCAGGAGCAACCTCTGGCTCTTTCATGGGGCACCCATGCGACCCCCAGGGCCTGGGCTGTTTAGAAGAGGGATCAGGCAGCACATGGGGATCTCCCCTCCTAACTTCACAGTAGAAGGACTAGCATGAAGCAGGGCAATATGAATGTCACTCTGCACCAAGTTTAAAGGCCTAAGTGGTCTCATATGCTGGGGGCCCACCTCCTCCTCACTGTTCCCACTTCTCACCCACTGACCTAGGTGCCAATATTGCCTGGGGATAGCTCAGCACCGGGTAGGCCTGCACCCACACTCACCGTATCTGTGGAGCCCGTAACAGTCTTTCTCTCTATGCTCTGCACTCTCGTGCATGGCTTTAGGAGGACCTGGGGCTTCAACGGTGTCTGCCACAGGCCCCCTGTGGCAATCCAGGCCACTTAGAAGCTCCAGCAGTCTCACAGATGGCATGGGGGGCCCCAGGGCATTTGTCATTTGCAGGCTGTGCACTGCCTGTGCATGGTTCAGTGTACCACTTACAGGCCCGCAGCCACCATGCGGTACCCCAAACCTCTAGGTCTGCTCAGCCTATGAATGCTGACACAAAGCAGGTCTTTACTCCATGCCCCAAATCAGGACCGCACCTGCCAGCTGATATACGTGTTCAGGCTCCCCCAGGAGTGGTGCCCTTGCTTGAATTACAGGCGGGTCGCAATCAGGCCCAGCCATGGCTCAGGTTGACACCTTATGGGCCTGCAGCAGCTCACGAGCCGCCGTGGGTGTGCCTCAGGCTAGAGCGCAGGCCACCATCTTCCAGTTGATGCGGCCTTCAACCCGGCCGGCGGTCTGTTCATACACCATGCCCCGATGCGGGCACCGAGAGCTATCGCTCATTCGCCGTTCCCTGCCATGGGCACCAAGGGCCGATCAGGTGAGTATTTCGGTGGGTAAGGCCCACCAGCCACCAACACCGTGCCTCAGGCTTGAGCGCAAGCTGTCATCTTCCCATCAGTGCGGCCTTCAAGGCAGCTGGCCATCAGCTGCAGTCTGAATATGGATAGGGAGACCCACCCGACTGATGGTGCTTATCTCTGCTTAGGGTCTGAAATCTGTGTTGATGCAGGGCCCACAGACTAAATGGCAGGCGATGACAGGGTGGATGGTGCAGAGTGCGATTAAAGCACGTCAGCCATCTTTGCCTGCTTGGCCTCGCCACTGGACCCTTCATAAACACCCTTCATAAACACCAAACACCAAAGACCTTTCATAAACACCAAAATAAATGAGGCTCAGTGATATGAATAAGTCTTTAGACTTGCAAGGCTTCCAGACTTCTGATCTGCCACTTTTAGTTTGCTGGTTAAAACCATTTGGTGCAGTTCTAGTCACTCAGTTTCCAAGCTAGCAATTTAAGGCAGAGTGTCATCTGACTCTGAATAAGAGTTACCTGAGTGTGGGAGGAATCAAAGGGAAGAGCCCATTCAGCATACACAAAAGAGAGGAATGTCAACATTTTTATTAAATATAAAATCCCCCAGAAAAATACTACCTTTTGCTCATGATCCTGTATACCACTCCTAAAATATTGGCAGAGGCAAAAGCAAACACTAATCACTATGTCCTTCACAAAGAGTTAGCATCCTGCTTTTGGTGGGATTGCGGTCGGCTGAAGCGCTAACGCCCCGCCTCCCTGCCACATCTGGACGCCAACGCAACGCAGGTAGAGACCGCGTCGGATGAAGACTACCGGCTCCCCCGCGGTGCTCCGGTTACCGGCTCTGTTGTTTGCCGCGATTAGAGCGGCTGTGAGGATTCATGTTCTAGGGGCCCCGTGGAAAAATAATTAAACAGAATACCAGGCCAGCCACTCCATCAGTGCATGTGGCCATCCATTCAGCCGAGCCAGTCTGGGTTTTCTCAACTCCCCTTCTCCACCGGCATTCGAGTGTGCAGAGGAAGATTGTTGTGCTTAACAGGTGGACTTCTCTGAATTGGCGGGAAGGCCCCGGGATTCCCAGGCATCCGGGGAGCTGGAAATTCAAGTCTTACTAGTGGCCCCCTGGGGTTAGACCACGGCCCCGTAGGGGACAATTGCAGAGTCTCTGCAGGTGGGACCTTGTAGCAACCAGCAGAAGCTGTGAGGAGCAGGCTGCTCAGAGGACGGAGCTTGTGTATGATCTACCAGTCCAACACCATTCCAACAGGATATCAGCATCCAGACCCAGGAGGCAGGATTCAGAAAGCTTCATCCTCACCAGGGACGGTCTCCCGGTTTCTCGCCAGGGGATAAGTGCGCGCGCTCTGCTTAGTTATTGGCAAGGCTATAGCGCTACCCGGTAGAGGGTCGCTGGGGAGGGCCATAGCAGTATTTTGTTATATTGACAGATGATAAAAAGTGGACCTTTTCTTTTGGAACTAAATCAGTGGGGTTAGGGCGGAGTATTAAAAAAATGCGGTCACTCTAAGATCTTTGGCTCTGCAACAACACATTTTAAGATCCCCGCCCCTAGCCAATGGATTAAGAAAAGAGTGGGACAAGCCACAGCACGAGCCATTCGCACTGTGTCGGCTCCAAATGTTTTACATTTCTCTAACGAGTTAGGGGACCGTGAAGAAGGCGCCAATATTAGTGAGGACCACGCCCCATGTAGGGAGGCCCAGAAGCAATCATTTCAAGTCCTGAGAAGAGCAATAGCAGCACGGAATTTATAGCAGCCATGCCTACTATGACCTTAATGCAAGATGTAAGTGATTCTACTCCGATTGCTCCATTAAAAGAAGTTAGGAAATATCCCCTCTTCACGAAGGCGAAAAAAGGCTCAGGGCCAAATGGAATCGCAGTGACTGATCAACTTGAGAAAACGCTGCCTCCGCAGTCTCCTCAATCTCCTCACTTGCCACAGTCAAAGGCTCATACTCCCACTCTTGCTTCTGGAAATAAGCTGATGGGGCTCCAACCCCCGACATCGTCCAACGAGTCAGCACCAACTCAGGCCATATTAATTCCTGAGCATGAAGATTCAGGAGGGAAAAAGACGCAACAGGATCCACCACCTTCTCCAGACAGTGGGATATCTCAGGGCAGTCTCCCATTTACGATACAATGGGATGCCAAGACCATGCTAAATCTTATCCTAGAGGAAATTCGAGATTTGAAAACCTCGCAGACCATGGAGCTCACTGCCCTACATGTATGTCTTACAAACATTGAGGAGACTGTGGCCCAGATCCCGGAGCGGTTAAGAGAAGCAGAAGGAAGGATCTCACAGTTAGAGGATCAAGTAGTGAGTCTACAGGAGAAGACAGCCGCGATGCAGAAACAGAAATCTTCAATGGAATATAAGTTGGAGGAGTTAGAAAATCATTCAAGGCAGGCTAATTTGTGCATCGTGGGGGTCCCGGAAGGGCTGGAGGGACATCAAATGCTGCAATGGGCAAATATATTTATCAAAAAACATGTCCTCCAGGAACATACCAGTGATCTCACACTCACAAGAGCTCATCATGTACCTGCGCATCTTCCTCCCAATTTAAAATATCCACGCACAATCCTGGTGAATTTCGGAGATTATAGGGTGAAGGAGTTAGAACTATCCAAGGCTATCAAAGAAAAACAGTTTAGCACTCCTGAAATACCTCTCTGTCGCATATTCTCTGCGGCAGCAGCTAGGAGGAGGAAAGAATTCGAAAAGATGCTTCATCTTTTAAAGGAATAAGGAGCTCAAGCAATGATTGCGCAGCTGTCAAAACTGAAGGTGCTAGTAAAGGGACGGTTCCATATATTCTGCGACGTCTCAGAGGCTCAGGAATTAGTACAGCAAATATCAGATAACCCATAAGCGAGGAGGAGTGAGTGATCAGAAGCTGACTATGAGAACGCTTTTGTTCCCTTTCTTTCTTTTCTTTTCTTTCTGGGAGTCCAGGACTGAGAACTATGGTTATAATTGGTGGCTCACCCTGGGATTGAATCTCGACCTTGAGGGCGGAGGCGCATTGTAATATCTTATAAGGATAATGGTATAATGGAAAAGTTGCTGAGCCCCACTAAAATAATCTCTAAACTGGCAGGGGGGGGCTATATAAGGGGGCCTGTTTATGTTTTTTCCTATCTTTAGGGGCCTCTATCTTTTTCTTTTTTTTCTCTTTCGGTGTGGCGGGGGGGTTAAGGGTAGGCCGATCGATCTAGGCACAAGACCAGGGTGCCAGATACTTAGGGGAGGGAATCATGTCAGGTGTGAGTGGGATGGCACACCACTCACCACGGCTTAGGGGTGGGGGGACCGAGGTGGGGGGTGGAGGGACACGGGTTAGGTGTAGGGTAAGGGTGGGAAGAATGATAAATATGGATCCAGGTATACAGACATTTAATTCATACAGTAATATATGTAGAATAGAATGTTAGCTTTGCCTAAAGGGGGGCCCAATCAGCAGCAAGGATCTTTCCCCTATGTTAGTTTAATGCTAGTTAAAGGGGGGGTGAAAAAGTGGGGAGACTCACTTTTGGTATGAAAGGATATCTTCTTACTGAAGTAGCTTTTAACTTTCAAAAGAAAGTTTATTGGGAATGCAATACAAAATAGCATTAGGTAACAAGTAATATAACATCAAAAGGAAGTAATACATAACACACTGAAGTAGCTTTTAACAGAACATTATTATAAGTTTTTCCCTGAAGGTATTGTCCTTTAATGCAAACAGGCTTAATAATGTCAAGAAACTTCGGGCAATTAAAAGTTGGATCCTAGCAGAGAACCCAGCAGCCATTTTGATCCAGGAGACTCACATCCCAGCAGCTAAATTGTTGGGATTCTCGAGGTTTAAAACCTGGGCAGGATATAGAGGATTCTCGTCCTCCCAAGCTCAATGCAGCACAACTGTTTTTTTATCAAAATGGGTAGGTGGAGAAGTGGTTAACAGCGCAAGCAATATACACGGTCGTTGGTGCTGGGTTAGCTGCTTGGTCGGAGGGAAGCTTTTTACATTCGTAGCTTTTATGCACCGGTAGAAGATAACAATGCTCGCTATGTAAATTTGTTCTAATCACTTATGAAAAACCTGGGGGGGTTCATTATTGGCGGAGATTTTAATGTGCTACAGGATCCAAGAGTAGATTCCTCAGTCAAAACAAAAAACCAGGTAAAACCAAATTCTTTGAGAATTATTAGGAACTTTAAGGATATCCTTGCTTTAATTGACCCCTGGAGGGCAGCATGCCCCACAGAAGTTGCAAATACTTGCTTCTCTGGGAGGTTTCGTACCTCCTCCCGCATAGATTTCTTTTTAATCTCTCGGACCCTTAAATATAAAACGCAAATTACCATTCCTAATGGGTTTTCCGACCATGCAATGCTCAGACTTGAGCTTGAAGTGAGTAAATCATCGCTGGGCCCTAAACGATGGGTGATCAATAAACAATATCTGCAGGAGGAAGGGTGGGTACAAACCTTCAAAGAAGAGGTTAGGGAATTCTTTGTAATCAATAATAAGACCGCATCTGAGGGCATTGTGTTGGATGCCATGAAGGCATTTATCAGAGGGAGGATAATAAGTAAGGACGCAGTGAATAGCCTAAATGCCATAAAACAAAAGCAGATTTTAGAACAAAAGGTACAACAAAGTTACAATACGTTTTTGAAGAACTCCTCTAGGGCTAATAAAAAAGCGTTTGACGCGGCCAGACAGGCCATGAGCGAAGCATATTATGCTAAATGCGCCACAGTGAGCTGGATGCCCTCTCAAAAAGTGTATGAAGAAAGCAACTTTACTGGCAGATTTTTAGCATGGCAGGCACGGGAACAAGCTGCCAAGAATCAAATAAATGCCCTGAAATGCCCAACCACTGGTATAGAAAGTAGAGATTCAGAGAAACTGGGAGAAAGCATGTTGGACCATTACAGGCAGATCTATTCACAAAATCAGATAATTGATAGAGTCTTTTTAGAAAGATGTTTAACAGATTGTGATGTCCCAGTTTTAGCTATAGAAGAGGGGGCCAATATGACTCGACCCTTCTCTAAAGAGGAACTGTTGGAGGTAATTACGAATCCCCCGAACGGGAAAGTCTGTGGCCCGGACGGATTCCCTGGAGAATTTTTTAAATCTTTTTCAGATGTTTTAGCTGACCCTCTTTTATCTTGAGCTAATAGATTGCTACAGGGACATGATATACCACCTTCTTTTTTTAAAGGTAATGTTGTAAGTTTCCTGAAGAAAGATAAGGAGGCTGAGGATCCTAATTCATACCGCCCAATCAAACTACTAAATACAGATTATAAAATAGTGACTAAGCAGCTCGCAAATAGATTTAGCTCAATAGCCATGGGCCTGATTCATTCAAACCAAAATGGCTTTTTAGCTGGGAGACAGCTCGTGACAAACACTCACTATTTGGCGGAAGCTTTGGATTACTTTGCGATGAATAATATACAAGCCCTGGTGTTTCTGCTAGACGAGGAAAAGGCTTTAAACCTTGTGGTCTGGGAAACCTTATTTAATATTCTGACCAAATTTGGTATTCCATCCCAGGTCACGGGGCTCATATATAATATGTATTGTAAAGCTGAAGCTGGTGTTATCATCAATTCAGCAGAAGTGGGACAAATAAAGGTACTTCGTGGCACAAGGCAGGGGTGTCCCCTGTCCCCTATTCTTTTCACCTTTTTTATTGAGCCTCTAGCTAGAGCAATTCGAGCAAATAAGAGTATCCAACCTCCACTCCCACAAATGGATAAAATAAAATTATATGCTGATGACATCATGCAAATAGTAGATAGTCGGAGGGAGACTCAAGAAAAGCTTTTTGAGATCTTTGCTCAGTATGAGACACTAGGAGGGTATAGGATTAATAAGAGGAAGACAAAAATAATACTCTGCGGGTGTACTCCTGAGGTCCTACTTCCAGATTTGGCTGAATGTGTTAATTTTCAACTGAAGCGATATCTAGGTATAAGGTTCTCTTCTAAAATTGAGGATTTGTATGACCTTAATTTCTCTCCTCTTCTTATTAAGGTACAACACTTATTCTCCCAGTGGATCTCCCTCCCTTTGACTATTTTAGGGAGAGTCTCTCTAATCAAAATGTTGGTCCTCCCTTTATTTAACTTTTTATTCTCGGCTATTCCGTGTGTTTTAACTTCTTCTTTTTTAAAGCTGCTGAGTCCATGTTCTCATACTTTATTTGGCAAAAAAATCACCCATGATTGCACTTAGCTCTTTATGTGAATCACGGGAGAATGGAGGGTTGGCGCTCCCCAATCTTAGAGATTATTACTCTGCCTATTTTGCACAATACTTGTCTAGATTCAATACAAAGGTACTCAGGGGTCTTTTTGTAGATAACTTTATGCAGTTGATTTTTAAGGAGTTCAATATTGGAGACGCACTAAAGATAACTAAACTACCCAAAAGAGCATGCTAAAAGAGCCTGAGGTGGCTCTTCCGGAAGTGTAGGGATCTCTATAGAAGATATTCCATTCCTCAGATCAATGCGGTGACACCCCTGGCTGCGGTTGAAACAGGACAAGGGGGGAAGCTCTCACCCAAAATTGTTCAAAGGTGGGGTAAAGTGGGATATTGGAAAATATCGGACTCCCTCAGGGGAAATAGATGGCAAGACTTAGGAGAAGTAAGACAGGGTATACAAGATGACTTTCTTCTTCTGGGGTCATTTAGAATAATTAATAAAGTTCTATTGGATCTGGATTTGGGCCAGATACTTAGCACCAGGGAGGTGGCGTCTACCTTAAGCAACGATGTGGCTTTGAAAAGGCCAGGGGAATGGAAGAGAATGGTTTTAGTGTGCAAGGGCCCAGTATCCACCCAAAAAGTGATTAAAACATGGGACAAATATGAAAGCCTTGAAATAACAGACAAAATGTGGAAGGAAGTCAATACATTACATTTTAGTGTTTTAAGAGGGGCCAATTGGCGACGGTTGCTTTTCTTTTCTAAATGGCTTCTATAGAGAACCCCAGCTTTTTTAACATATATCAACCCCACTCTCCCAGGTAACTGTCCCCGGTGTATAGGGCACTCTCCAGCAAACTGGACGCATGTGATCAGCCACTGCTCATTTATATAGGGATTTTGGACTGAAATTTTTCAGTATCTTGTAGATGTGGGGAAGGTTACTTTTGCCCAACCACTTGGCTTAGAGTCTTGGGGTATGACCCAGGACTGGGTCTGTCTAACAAGTGGGTAAAGTTAGTATATATTGCAACAGCTGTAGCTAGATCCCTCTTACTACAAAATTGGCGAACACAGATAATCCCTTCAATGAAGGATTGGCTACAAAAAATGAGACAAGTTAGAACGAGTGAACAGTTATATGCAATACAAACTGGAAGAGTTAGGAAATTTGAGAAACTCTGGGGACAATATTTGCAATCGGAAGATACAGGAGTAGTTTAAAAGAGGAAGGATTAAATAAGTTAAGCTTTTCCCTCACACCCTATTGCAGGCATTAAATGAATTACTTCCTCGTATCTGGTTTTAAGTCAACTGCATTTATAATGATAGGTTTACCATAAGATGTGATACTCTGTGTATTTATTACATGTATATTGTATTTATTGCATTTATATATTATGAAATTATATCTGTATTGAAGACTCTTATCTATGATTGATGACGAAAGTTCACTGTAAGTTACATTTTTGACATTGCAACATCTGGATCCTTTTTTCTTTTTTATTCCCTTTTTTTTGTTTTTGTCCTCATCTCACCATATAGCGTCTGCAAAACAAGCAAAAGGCCAACCTTCTGGCCTGGGCACCCCGGGCTTCTGCTACTGCATTGGATTTAGGCCTAACCAGGCCAGCTTCTTTGTATAAAGCTTGGTGTAATCATTGGACCGAGGGGCATTGAACTAGCCTCATTTCATTACCCCATGATAGTAACAATGACCAGATGTTAAAATTATTATCATTCAAGTGTCCCTGGTCTAAACGAGCCATACCAAATGCAGCACTCAGCCAGTTCTCATACAAAGGAGGCCTAGGGTCTTTCCACAGTTTACAAATCTCCCTCCGGGCAATAAGGATCAAATATAGTAGCAGGCCTTTTTGAGTTGCCAACAACGAATTTGTCAGATCATTATCCATACCAAATATGACTAGTGCGAGATTCAAATTAAGCTTAACTTTAAAAATTGCTCCAAGAGCACGCTCCATGTTCTTCCAAAATCCTCTTAGGATAGCGCATTCAAAGAATATGTGAATATCGTCCGCCGCGGTGAAATCACATCTTGGACACTTCGAAGAAGAGAGAGGGGCAAATCTTGCTATTTTCATGGGGGTATAATATAATCTGTTGATAACATAAAAGTGATTCTTTTTAAGGGATGCTAGCTTAACATACTTATATAGTGTTTGGAGAGATAGACCATACAAATCAACAGCTATACCATCCAAGACTGATAGGTTCCAAACAGAATAGTGTGGAGGGAGGTCTGCGACGTCGGCATCCAATAAATTCTTATACCAGTACCCTACCTCCTTTTTTATGGGTTTTAGATTTTGAAGACGATGCTCAATTTCCCAATTTCCACCTATATACTCTTTCTCGGCTGTATACCAGGAGGACAGTTGTAAATATTTAAATTTTGAAAAGGAGCTTCCTATTTTTAATCTTAAAACCTCCCATGGGTGAACTCCGTCTAATGATATAAGATCAGACCAAATCGCGATGCCAGCCTTTTTAATAGGCAACGCAAGACTATCTTCCAAACATGTAGGTAACCCGGGAGAATCCCAAATGGGAGCGAAATCAGAATAATAGCCAATCCCCAATTTCCTTCTAACCCTATACCACACTTTAAGTGCTGTTCTTAAAACTTTCAGACGGACCTTTTTAAAAACCTTGGAGCCCCAAACTTATATAGGAAGCCCACTCCCCCCTTCGAAAGTGACCATCTCACTCAGAATCTTCCCCCAATTGGTTTCGGCGGTGATAGTGAGCAATGTCCGTATATTTTTAAACTGAAAAGCAAAAGAATACCAAAGCAAATCCGGGAGAGCTAAACCACCCTTCAGAAGCTTGCGTCTTAACTTCTTCCAGGATAGCCTTGCACTTTTATTAGACCAAATAAAGCTTCCTATTTTGCCTTGGATTTTACTCACAACCTTACTGGGAAAATCAAGGGGGATGGTGCTAAACAGATATGTCAATTTTGGCAGAACAACCATCTTTACAAGATTGACCCGGCCATAGATAGTCAGAGGTAGATTCTGCCATCTTGTGAAAAGGTGATCTATTTCTTTAGATACCTTCTTCAGGTTGATCTGAAGAATATCATCTAGATCTTTAACTATGATTATCCCTAGGTATCTGAATTCCTTGCTCATCCTGCCGGCCCAATTGTTGATTTTCCAGCACATTACCTCTGTCTTAGAGGAATTAACAAGGTACCCTGAATACAAACCAAATTCCTCCAAGAGGGCTTCCACCCTTGGGAGTACCTCCGCTGGGTTGTTGGTATACACCAACAAGTCGTCCGCATATAAAGCTAACTTACTGCTGTAATGGTGGACTTGAAAAGTAGTAATTAAATCATCCAATCTTAGGGCTTGAGCGAGAGGCTCGATGTAAATGTCAAACAATAAGGGCGAGATGGGACAGCCCTGCCTTGTTCCCCTTGTTATATTAAAGCTTGATGTTAGCATGCCATTTAACAGGATAACTGCGGAGGCACCCTCGTAGCATCTGATCAGGGTCTGTATAAAGGTTGAACCAAATCCCATTATCTTTAGGGTTTCCCAAAGGAAGACCCAACAGACCCGGTCGAATGCCTTGGCTGCGTCAAATGCTGCCACTGCCAAGGGCTCCGACCGCGCCACCGCTAGATCTATACTGCCTATTAATTGCAGCGTTTGCTCCTGGATAAACCTCCCTGGGATAAAGCCCTTTTGGTCCATATTTATCAACTGCGGAGCTATCTTGACCAATCTCCCTGCTAAGATACTCATAAAGATCTTGTAATCAGCATTAAGCAGGGAGATTGGTCTGTATGAATCGGCTTTAAGGGGATCTTTCCCTGGCTTCAAAATAAGCACAATCGTAGCCCCCTTCCAGGATTTAGGGACTCTACCTTCCGAACTATAGATGTAATTAAATAATTCACACAGTCTAGGAGCTAGCTCATCCTGGAGGATTTTGTAAATCTCCCCAGGGAGAGCGTCAGTCCCCGCAGCCTTGTTGTTCTTAATCTTATTTATATAGAGTTTTATCTCGCTCTCAGATATGGGGGCATCAAGAGCAATTCGGCTGCCCTCTGTTAATACCGGTAGTGCCTTGTTCTGCAGCCACTTTTGAATACTCCCTGGGCTGGGTGTTATCTCTTCTTTATATAAATCAGAGAACAAGGAAAGGAGACACTTTTGCATATCCTCCTGTTTACAAGAGGTTGCCCCACTCTCATCGATAACCAATTTGCTTATGTTGTTTTTGGCTCGATCCACCCTCGCTTTCCAGGCCAAAAGGGCGCCCGCCTTTTCGCCATACTCATAATTTTGCATGTTATGGGCTGACCACTGGGCTTTTACCTTTTGATCCAGCTTCCCCCTATATTCCTGACGCAAACGTTCAAGATCGTTAAGAACTTGTATCAGGTTTTCGGGATGGGTCTGAGGGCAACTCGTTCTTTCTCCTTCCAGCTTAGAAATCTCCCTTTCCAGATTCTGAAATTCTAGGGCCTCTTCCCTGTTCTTAAAGCATATCAGACTATGCAACTGTCCACGCAAATGCGCTTTAAATGCATCCCAGACAAAATCTAAAGATGTCGAACCTATATTAACTGCGAAATAGTCCATTGTAGAGGCTTTAAGAGCACTGATTATTTCAGTATTTGACAGCATTGCCCTTTTCAATGTCCATCTAGGACTAAGACTTTGCCTTTTCCCTAAGTATGAAAAGGAGATGGGGGCATGGTCCGAAAGAATACTTGGAAGAATGGAGATGTCTAATAAATTCTCTAGGCCCAGCCTATCAGTAAGAATATAGTCGATTCTGGAAGAGTGACCATGTTTCTTACTGAAAAAGGTAAAACCTGATACTACACCCTTTTTTGCCCTCCATACGTCGGCGAGTCCAAGATCATGAATCATATTGATCATTGCCCGACGAATACGAGGGGCACCGACATAGTGACTGTGGTTGGATCTGTCCCGTAGGGGATTAAGAAGAACATTAAAATCACCACCGATTATTATTGGAGTAGTGGTTCCTATTAATTTGGCCTGTATTTTATAAATATGAGCTGGATCATCAACATTAGGGCCGTAGAACGAGACTACGGTTAGCTCGATCCCCCCAATTTCCAGCTGTGCTATTATCCATCTCTCAGATTGATCTGATGAAACCGATTTAATAATGCCTCTAGCACCTGACCTAATTAAAATCGCCACCCCCTTGTTGTGGACTGTCTGTTCAGATGAGCAAAAATGGTCAACCCAGTGATATTTACCAAAAATGGCCCTACATTCCAGATAGCTCAGGTGTGTCTCTTGTAGGAGACAAACCTGTGCGGATAATTGTTCAAGGAATTTCATGGCTAATCTTTGTCTGCGTGGACATCTAAGCCCATTGATATTCCACGAAATAAATTTAATTTTAGTACTCATTAAAACTTGCAACATCTACCTACTGACAGGGCTTTATTCAGGCATTCTGAGAATGGCTTAAATCTTAAGACGCAGTTGAGATTGAGGATATTTTTTATATTTTTACCTGCTGCAACCCCACCCGTGCTCCCCCAGATCCCCTCTACCCCTCCCCCCCCCAGTGACCCCATCGACCCCTCACTAACCTGGGGAACCCCCCCTTCTCCTCTGGGCATAGGCCCTATGGGCGAGGACCCCTGGACGTGACCATAACAGAACAATTCAGTATAATAATAAACCAGTCTCTCCAAAGGAGCCCAGCGACACAGACTATACAGAAAGAAAGATCAGATGAGTACTCTCACCCCCATTCCACTTATACCCCACTCCCGTTCCTTATTTTATCTATTAGGGCGTCTACTTCCTCAATTTGGCGCAGATTATGCATGTGATTATTCCACATAATCCGGAGGGATGCGGGAAACCTCAATTGTGTCTTGGCCCCCAGTGAATTTAGGATTACCATTCTTTTGCCTAACTCCCACTGTTTTGTTGCTGTGATGTGGGAGACATCAGACCTCATAGAAAAGGAAAATGAGCTGGAAAAAGAGTTACTCTTGACCTGACCTGCTTTCAAAGCCAAGGATAAAATGTTCTCCTTTACGGAGTATGTGAGAAAGTTTACTAGAATTTTCCTTGGCTTTTGTTTTTCTAAATTCCTCCTATATGGATCTCGGTGTACTCGCTGAATATCCGAAACCAAGTCCAGTTGCGGGGAATCTTTAAGAATTGTCCCCTTTAAGAGAGAAATCACAAAATTTTTAATGTCTCCCCCTCCAAATCTTCGGAGACATTTAATATTTTCAAATTGTTTTTTCTTGAGTGATTTTCAAGGCGTTCTATGTCATCTTTCAGTTCCCTATTTTAGTGGGCTAGTTTATCCATTTCTACTGAAGAGGAGTGTAAAGCTTCCTTGATTTTAGGGATCTCAGACTCGAGAGCATCCGTTCTCTGCGAAACCTCTTCTATTTTTTGTGCCAATACCTCACATGAGGCCTGGATTGCAGCTTGGTTAGACTCTGAAATTGAAAATCTTCTCCCAATGTCCTCCTTTAGACTTAATAAAATATCAGCTAGTGACCCGGACGACACCGTGTTAGGGGGTAAACCTAGGGGGGGGTCAAGCGGTCTAGCTAACGGAGTGACCGATGATGGTACAGGAACATCCACCTTCTCCGTTACTGGAAGAGTGCCTAAGACGATTTCTTGACTATCCAAGGCCGAAAATCTATTCGAAACTTCCACAAAGGAATGGATAACCACCTGTTGTCCCATCAATGTGTCCACTTCATTCGTTACCCCGGGAGAAGGCATAACAGAGGGCTGAAAATTTTCCTTAGGTGAGGGGGGGCCAGACTGAATACCAGTAGAAGCCATAGCGTTTTTTTTGTTCTGCCCCCTATCCGGTGTGGTAGATAGCACCTTATAGTATGTCTTCAAAGATGGAGTTATTCTAAGTTTAGAAGACAAAACTTTCTTGACTTTCCCTTTCCCCCTTCCACTCACTGGGGGGGTGCTCTCCGTGGTGGCTCTCACTTTGCCCTGCCTAGCAGTGGCCCTTATTTCTGTGACTGGAGGAGAAACAGAAGTGGATTTTGCAAAATCTGGAACAAGATTAGGAGCCCTATTACGCAAGGTGTAGCGACAGATAGCTGGCTTAGCAGTTTGATTCGTAGTAGCACTGGGGGGGGCACTACGGGGGGCACTACTCCCACCGTTCTCCATGCAGTTCCAGGAACCCACCCGTGGAAAGACAGTCCCAACCGACCCTTCTACACAACTCTGTGCTACATGAGCCTCGCTGTAAAACTTAGAGGCAGACCAAACAGCCGGTGAGTCCTCGTGGAAGAGTTCCAAAATAACACCATCACCTTCAGTTTCACTTAAACTAACAGCACCTGCGCCGGCCGTCCCTTTTGCAGACTTCCACGCTACATTAGCCTCGCTACAAACCTTAGAGGCAGTCCAAACAACCGGTAAATCCGGTAAATCTTCGTGGAGAAATTCCAAAATCTTACCTCCACCTTCACCTTCGCTTGAACTGGTGACGCGCTTGAAGGGAAAGAGCGAGCAAACTCCTGCCTCACACTCGCTCTCCAAGGCGCTCCCTCGCGTCTGCTTACCATACCTCTTTGGAGCGTACTCGAGAGTGCTGACTCTGCCGGAGAAAACCCGGAACTGTAAGCCGGGAGTCCGCCGTCTCCACTCTCGCGCTGCGCCAACAAACCGCAGCAACAAGAGCTCCAGGGACGCCGCGCCACCTCGATCCTCAGACACCATCCGGTGGGGAGAAAGCGCCGCAAAAAAAAAAAGAAAATAAACCGTAAGCGCTCTCCTCTAAGGTTTAACCAAAAATATGTTCCAGGCTGAGAACCGTGAAAACAAGGGGGTCCAACACTGCTTATTTAGCTAGGATGTCATAGTTATAGTGCTCGCTGTACTCGCTGTGCTTCCCGGAGAGACCTGACAGTGCACGCAAGGGGAGCTCGGCCGCGACCGTTAGCTTCCGGCCGCCATGTTCCCCGTCTCCGGTCCCACCTCACAACATCTGGATCCTAATTAAAAAAAAAAATTTTAGGATCCTGAATCTTCAGGAACTCAGTTTCATGTTGTTGCCTCCCGCTTTGTCCATAAAAGAGATGCGTGAGATCAGATGGGTGACCCTTCTTACGGGCATGTCTCTGAGTGAAGTGCAGTTGCTGCAAATGGTGCATTTGCTCACAGAAAGGCTTACTGCTCTGTGAATAATTGAGGGGGTCATAAACCCTTGCTCAATCAGGGATTTTCAAATATATTGGTACCCTTATCTAATGTCTTGTGACATCTTGAAGTCTTGTGAGATCACGTCCTTGCATGAGATTTGGTGGCAATCTTGGGTGCCTTACTCTTGGGAAAGGGGACCATGTCCTGCTGCTCTTGCTTGTCAACATCATCTATTAAGAGATGTTGGGCATAATATTTTTCTTGGTAGACCTTATAATGCACAGGGTACCCTCAATAAGGAAGTCTTATTTTTGGTTTAAAATACCATGAGTGCATTGGAATTCTCAAGTTGGTACTCACACTTTCAGTCTTAAGCAGCTCTTGAGAAAAACAGACATGATGAAAGGAGTTGGTCATAACTAAGTGCACCAAATTACTAAGGGCCTGAGTTAGATGTTAGCGGACTACCCTTTCTGCCAACCTGAAGATCCACCCACCTGACTTACAGGCAGGCAGACCATCAGCATGTAGACGTCAGAGACTATTCCATCTTCACTACCTATATACCCCTCAGATGGCCCGACAGAGTAAGGGCCATCTAAGGTTTGGCCATGTGCCCATCCATCCAATTTAGAGTAGGTGGACACATAGCCAGTTTTTACTTTTACAACTCGTAAACTAAAACGTGGCATTATGTAAAAGTAACAATTTTTCAATGACCCCCATGCTATCGGAGAACCCTCCAATGGCAAGCGGGACATTGCTTTTTTTACTTTCAAAAACAAAATTCAACTTTTTTAAATTTGCTTTTGAAACTAAAATAAAAAGAAAATGAAAGTGTGTTGTGTGGCGCTGTTATGATGACAGAGCAGTAAAACACACATTTATTGCATGTACAGGAAGCTCTGTGATGGCGGTTTTTGTAAATGTACGAGCTGTTCGCTAAGCCGGTGGACATTTGCTTTTTTTTATAACCAATTTTATCAAATTTTGCAAAGTGAAAATGCACTCAGAGGACACAAGAGAGAACATAATAATTATAGCATAAGACAAAAATACACAGCACTGTTGGGTGAGAATCCAATGAGGAAACACAAACAAGCAATATAATGTTATAAAAACTTCCCTCCAGTTGCCCCAACCACTTCCCCCAGACATGCTTCACTGGGCAACCCCTAGCTTCGTACACAGGCTTCTCTTGTTGTGCACACCAGTCCAGACCTCATCGTCATCGCCTTATTGTAGGGAGAGCAGATACCTTCCATCGAACTGCAATGTCCCGCCCCTCCCCCATAGTGGCCGCTCCCAAAAATGCTCGGTCTGTGCTTGAGCCCTCGAGATGGGATCTGGAAGAAGGCTCACCCATTGTAATGTCACCAATGAGGTATGAGCAATAAAGATAATATGTCTGGACCAGGCGGAGCCTGGATGATATCGTGATGACTCTGGGAGCCATTATGGCGTCTTGCCAATCAAAATCATCCATGGAACACACCCAACCCTCCCAGTGGGCTCTAAGGTGGTCTAGTGTGTGAGGGGCATTAACGTCAAGGGTACAATAGATCTGAGAGATACCTCCCTTTCCCAACGGGCCCATTAAGAGTAAGGGTGGGCGGAGCTAATGAAGGTTTCACTCCGCGTAATTCCCCAGAGTTGCCTAAAAGCTCCACGAGATTCCGCGGAATTCCGTGAGCAGTGGAATTCCAGTCCGACCGGCGCCTTAAACGCTCTCCGGGACCTTAGTTACCACACAGCACAAATCATATGCATCCACTGCCATTCCTCGTCATTCAATGTCGCCCGTTTGCCAGTTAGAGCACCCCTGGCATCCATCCAAATAGAAGCGATGACCCACAGCACTTCCCAACTGACAGCCCCCGGCTTACCTCTCCTGACAGCCTCCTTGCAGGTGAGGAACCCTATGCGAGACTCTTTGGTGCCCATTGCCCCCTCACTCTTTGACAGCAGGGGCTGCTCTCCCTATCCCTGCCACCACTCCATGTCTGTCACCAGTCCTGACCGAGTCCCCCATGCCTAGGCTGGAACGCTGCTCGCTCCGTTTCCTTCTCAGTCTGCCGAAGCCTCCATACTAGGTCACGTGACAGAAGCAGTTTTTTCCATCTTCCCCTCTGTCACCTGACAATGCTGTGAGGAAACTGGAATGTGAGCGATGCTAAAGGTCCCGCTCCCACAAATCTTTGAAAATAGGAATACAAGGTAAGTGGAAACTTGGTGATGCGATTGTGTATCACTGAGGCACCCATATCTTACTTAGTAGTTGGTGATGGAGCGTAAAAGTTTAATGACGGTTGCCTCTATCAATTCTCACCATCAAATGAGATTTACGACAATAATTGTTGATGAAAACGCGTAAAATGACTGAAATGAAAACGTGAGGTTTCTTACTGCATCGTAAAAGCATGCAGAAATGTTTCAAAACATGGAAATGTGAAAACGTAAATAGAGAGAGAAAAAGTTTATTTACTTATGCATGTAATCATGTGTTTAAGAAATTAAATGTAGTTAACATAGAAAATGTGCTGATGTTGGCTTCTAAAATGTGACAAGTGAAATTAATGCTTACATAATGAAACACTCGAGATGATAAAAAATGCTTGATAATATTAAGATTCGCAGTTTACCTTTAGTATTGTGTGATACAAACGTGAATATAAAAAATGACACGTATATTAATTTGTTTGAAAATGAATAACGTGAAACATTTTTTTTTCTTTTTTTAGCAGTGCCTAATATTGACATGTAACTTTTAAGGGAAGAAAAATGAGTGAATTAACTAAGAAAACTGAAATATTCATATTAAGGTGTGTTTTATATAAGTCATAACTTGGTAAAGATTCAGCAAGTTTTCATGTAGGCCTCAGATGCTTCTCTTTCCTCGTTTCCAAAGGCAGAATGTAACTGAAGTAGTCATTTTAGATGTTGTGAGAACTTTTCATGAAGTTTCTTTTTTGTGCTGGCAAACAAAGGACTCTCTTTTGATTCAGGAACACTTTTGACAGAAATGTATCGATACAATTGCTAACCCAGAGAGAGCGTCTGGGAACGAACAGACAGTGAACAAAGTGAATTTTCTTACTTCCGAGGAAAGAATGGAAATATAAAATTATTGAATCTGATGATTTTGCAAAAGGATTACTTAATGCTTCTGGATTTCTTAGTGAGGTATTGATCAAACCATGAGCAGCCCACTCTGGACAACCAATAGAAACCATATGGAGTGATTCGAAGGATGCTTTGTGGACATAAACTGAAAACCTTTGTGTTGCACTTGGCCCTTTTTGGCTAAAGTTCCTTAAACTTTTTGCCTTCCTCCTAGATCTTTTTCTGACATTATGTTGCCGACTTAGATGCTTTGGGCACTTTGCCACTCCTGATCAGTGTCAAAGTGCAAGTGCTCCCTGTATAAAGTGTTATGGTAATTGGTTGTCCATAATTGGTATGTTTGCCTTACTAGTAAAGTCCCTAGTAAAGTGCACTATGTGTGCCAGGGCTGGTAATGCAAATGCTACTAGTGGGCCTGCAGCACTAATTGTGCCACCCACACAAGTAGCCCTAAGAAGAGATCTCAGGCCTGCCACTGCAGTGCCTGCGCGCAGTTTGGTAACTGCCTTGTTGTCCTGGCAAGTGCACCCACTTGCCAGGTCTTACCTTCCCTTTTTATGCACATCAGACACCCTTATAGTAGGCCCAAGGTACCCCCCTGGGCAGGGTGCAGTGTATGTGAAAGGTAGGACATGTACTGAGGTGTGTACCATGTCCTGACACTGAAATACTGCCAAATTCGTTTTTCACAGTTGCAAGGCCATCTTGCCCATAGGACAGAATGGGGAATGCTGAGTCCCATGTTTCCAGCATATCTTCCCATAGGCATAAGATGGAGAGATGGAGTTTAGTGTGCCTGAACTCAGAATTTAATAACACATCTTTGTGTGAAGATGGTTTTTGAATTGTGTGTTTAGAAACCACGCTTTTAGAAGTGGATGGTTTCTTGTCTTAAACCATCCTGTGTGCCTCTGCCTGGTTGTGTATTGCCTGTCTGGGTTTGGATGTGACAGGGTTTGGGAAGTGTCCTGACCCCAGGGAGGAGTAGGTAAGACAGCAACAGGCTGGCCTGCATTTGATGTGGGGGGGGGAGTAGCCCCCTGCATGTGAAGAGGGCTGTGTTGCTGCCCCCAGAGGATGGCTCCACCTCCTGCTGAGCATCTGGGCCCCAGACCCTGACTATCAAAGAAAGAGGATGTGCACTGGCAGGAAGACACCCAGGTCTGGTTTGGACCGGGGTCAGAGCCCCCTGAACACAAAGACTTCAAAGGCATTTAGGGGTATAAATGTAAGAGCTGAAACCCCTGAACTCAAGACTGAAATCCATACTGAAAAAGAATTGAAACTACTTCGTGATCAAGAGGAACCTCTGCCAAAGAAGAACAGCTGAAGAGACTGAAGAGAAGGACTGCCCTTGCTGTGTGTTCTGGAGCTGGCCTGCAGTTTGCTGATTTGACTGAGGAGAGGACAAGGGACTTTGCTGTGTGCTGTGTCCCCCTGCTTGAGAGGACTTTGCTGTGTGCTGTGTCCTGAAGTAACTTGTCTCCAAGTGCCCGAGGAGAGCTGGTCCCCTGTTGTGGAAATCAGGAACCTAAAAGTTTCCAAGTGTGTCTCAGCGACGCTGTGTGCGTGTGCTTTTTGCACGCCTGAGACTGCTGTGTGGTCCGTGGTGCTGTTTACGAGATAAAGCAAACACAAGGAGATGAAGGACGGAGCGCTGAAACTTTTCAGACACTCACCCCCAGTCACAGATCTGGGTTGAATCCATCATCGTTCTTTAGCTCACTTCGCCACCCCAGTTCAGACACAGCTATATGCAAATCAGTCTTGACCCTGTGCCTCATGGGAACAGTCTAGCCCGAACTGCCAAGCCATGTCTTCCCTGGACCGGAAACAAGCATCCTGGGACCGGTTTCGGGCTAACAGCCCTCATCAGCCAGGCTAGCTTGAATCCAGTGGCAAAGTGAGCAAGGGACCCACGTCTGGGCATACTCTGCCAACTTAGGGCGAACAAAGAAAACACAAGGAGATGAAGGACGGAGCGCTGAAACTTTTCAGACACTCACCCCCAGTCACAGATCTGGGTTGAATCCATCATCGTTCTTTAGCTCACTTCGCCACCCCAGTTTAGACACAGCTATATGCAAATCAGTCTTGACCCTGTGCCTCATGGGAACAGTCCAGCCCGAACTGCCAAGCCATGTCTTCCCTGGACCGGAAATAAGCATCCTGGGACCGGTTTCGGGCTATCAGCCCTCATCAGCCAGGTTAGCTTTAATCCAGTGGCAAAGTGAGCAAGGGACCCACGTCTGGGCATACCCTGCCAACTTAGGGCGAACAAAGCAAACACAAGGAGATGAAGGACGGAGCGCTGAAACTGTTTACGAGGTGCCCCGCGACCGCATTGCCCCCCCGCAGCGTGAAACATTGTCCACGCTGCTACATTGCTGTTTGTGGCCCGAGCCGTCATCGTAACTGAGGCTGTGAGTAAAGATCGCCACCGCCAGTCCGAGCCGCAATGTGCTAAAGGATTTCTTGAAGCTAAGGAAGCTACAAGGTGAAAGGGATCGTGATCATTGTTTGTCGAAAGGAATCTGCCCAAGATCATCAACGAAGGAGAAGGCAGTGCCGTAACCCGTCCGGCTACAGCGTCGCCTCGCAACAGAGCTGCAACGTGATCAAGATCGCCCAGCAGGACGTCCGACGAGCGGAGAGAGAGAGCGAGGCAGCGCACGCCCCGAGGTAAGGCTTGGACTCCGGTCGGGAGCCGCAAGCGTGTGTGGCCTGGGGAGACATGCAGGAGGAGTACAGGAGTGCTCCGAGCTCTCTCCCGCTGCACCGCGTTAGACGCGCTGAGTCCCCGAGTGGCCCGTACCTGCCCAGCAGTACCGGGGCCGCCCCTTTGAGCTTACGACCGTTGTCTCTGTTGTTGGGGCCTAGTGGTGCCCGAGTTGACCGTGCAGATTGGCTAACTGCATTATTCTTGCATTACGAACTGCCTGATTCTTGCATTACGAACCGCATTATTCTTGCATTACGAACTGCCTGATTCTTGCATTACGAACCACGTTATTCTTGCATTATAAACTGCCTGATTCTTGCATTACGAACCGCATTATTCTTGCATTACGAACTGCCTGATTCTTGCATTACGAACCGCATTATTCTTGCATTACGAACTGCCTGATTCTTGCATTAAGGACTGTCTTATTACTACATTACGAACTGCATTAAGAACTGCATAGCAATGCATTAGGACTGCATTAGAGATCGTGAATTGCTCATTTAATACCGCAAGAACCTACAAGTGATTGCTGGCCTAATAACCGGCAAAGCAAAATATTACGAATACCCATATGTTGGATTTCTATCGTTTGGTCTCATCGTATTCCTTTTATAAAGATACCGCTATTTTTATTAAACCAGTGTGGTGTCCATTTGTGGTGTTATCACTGTGTTAGTGGGAGTGTGGTTGCAAATACTTTACACATTTCCTTGGAGATAAGCCTGGCTGCTCGTGCCAAGCTTCCAGGGGGTGAGCAGGGGTTATCTAAGCGTGTGTCCCTCCTTACCCTGACTAGAAGCAAGGGTCCCTATTTGGACTAAGGTACCTACCTCAGCCAACTAGAGACCCCCAGTTCTAACACTTTGGAAGTATAATTGCCCCCAGGAGGAGGAGTCAGGGGCTGTTTGCCATTTTCAATTTCCTTGCCTGGCATGCTGTTGGACTGAACTCTGATTTTCCTTTCTATGCCAAACCCATTTGAACTGAACTTTCCGAACTGACTCAAACCTATACTTTGCTGGCTGGTAAAGTGCGCAGGTATAAGTCTTCAGCTGAAGAGTTTATGTACTCTTTCCTGTGACTCATTGCGCTTCAATTCTGCATATTTGGTTTGTATAACCTAAACGCTGAAACTCGATTTTTCCTATGTTTCTCTCTCTCAATTCTTTTCTTAGGTAACCAGCAAATGTTTCCTTGTTGAATCTGCATGGCATTGTGTGACCATTTGTACTAAATGATTTCTTATTATACCTGATTATAAAATGTGATTTATGTTTTTGACCATTCAAACTGAGGCTTAGATAAATCGTTTACATGTGCAAACTTTATCGTATTTGAGACATTCTTGGTGTGAACTTTCTTGTCTTAAGTGTTATCAATAATGGTGTCTAAAGAAATGGTTGTTTGTTGCTAGCCTGTATTTGGCATTTTCTTATTCGAGGTCCTCATAAGGAATTGTCTCACGTTCTCCGAATATCCAAGTCCCTGTTATCGCACATAAAAGATCCATTGGAGGACCAATGGCAGTTTAGTGATATGTTATGGGCCCAGAGAAGAAATAGTCATATTTAAATATATGTGATGTGAGTAAATACATTTTTTTCCCCGCTTTCAGGTGCATCATTGCCACCTAAAATACTTTATCTGATCAACACGTATGGCACTGAACCACTTCCCTCATATGCCATACAATAAACCGACACACTGTTCTATTGATACCTTTCACCTAAAGCGCTTGGTAGCTCGCCTGGGGGGTGTCGCACTTTATAAATGCAGCCACATTCAAATTTGGTATAAACTCTGCATTTCAAACTAATTGAACAGTGCACTTTGGCCGTGTCAATACTGTGGATAGAGATGTGGAGGTGGGGAGCTGTAGAGAGAATGGGGCATTTACTTTTTAATTTTGGCCAGAGTTAACAAAAACATTAAATGACAGCGGAGGGCTACAGAAGAGTCAGTCATGTGTCAGATTGTTTCACCAATTCCACCCCAGCCCTACTGACCTTTACAAGCCGCTGGCTCAGTATGTAATCTGTTGATTTATTTCCACTAGACCAGCGCTCTTCTAAGTTCCATTAATGCTGCAGTCAAGATATTAAATATGTAGGTAGCTTTTAAAACTGGATCCGTCTATAGTATCTTGACATCAGGGGTAAAATAAAATAATCATGTGTATTTTTCTTAGTAATACATTGTGCCGATCTCTGTGTTGACTGGTTGACTAGAGGCCAGACATTTTGCAATGTTTACAATGCTCAGAGCATGCCCAGTCACACTGGCACTGGCCGCCGCCAGCTCCTAGAAGTGATATAGAAGGCTGCCGGAAGTTAATTTACCAATGATGGAGCAGGATTTCGCGAAAAGAAACCTGCTCAACCGAACCACCCTTTAATATGGACTAACAGTAAGTAGTGTTAAAAGACTAATGTGCACATTTATACTCCACATGGGAAGACTGCTTTATAAAATGCATGAACTAACTAGAACTAATGCGTAAATAACTGGAAATGTAATAATTTTGTGTTTTGAATGAATTCAAAGAGGTTTGCATGGCAAGGCCGCAGGAGTTTTTCGTAAAAAGCATGGCATATGTTGCTTTATACTAATGAATAATGCCGCTTTTCTGCTTAATCTATGCTAGACTAACATAAAGTAGAGTTAAGATGGGGGGTAAACCGTGAAAATTTCATTATCACATAATTAATAATGTTCGTTTTTCTGTTCTTTTAGTAATGGACGAGTTCTCCATATTGATTAAGTTAGCTACAGTAAGGGCGGGTGAGCAAGAGAGCGAGTGGGAGCCACGTGACTTCATGACTGAACTGCTGAGCAAAGCTGAAAAAACCGTGACCTGGTGAAGGACATGGACATTGACAAGCGGCTAACGCCAGTGTCATCGTGGGAATGGAACACGAAGTTGTTGAATTTAATAAATTGTTAAAGAATGTTGATACATGTTCTCATGGGAGAGAAGAGGTATTGATGACTGTATAAAAAAAAATTGTTTAGAACAATGGTGTGGTCAAAAGTAGATGATTTCATAGTGGGGTGACACTCCACCCCTAGAATCCCACCAATTCCTTAGCTAGTAAATGTGAAATTAGCAATTATTATGGGACGGACAAGTTCTTTTAGGGTATAAGAATAGGTACTTTAGGGGTGTGGTTTAGGTAGCCGATGGTGTGGTGTGCGGGCTTCAAGGGTCACGTAGGCTGAGAGGGAAGCGTCGTTGGTTTTGTCGGTGAGCTGGGAGGCCTAGATGTTCCTGTCCTGTCCCTGACCTGGTTCTTAAGTCTTTGATCCCTGACTCTTGGTTCAGGGGTCCCTCACTACCACCTAGGCCTGGGTGGTGGTTTTCCCTTACAGATCCTCCGGGTTTGTATTTAATCTACTTAGCATTGTAGAAATTATATTTTTCCCGGCTGTTTCTTTGATATGTGTGCCTTTTGTCTCTTCATCTATCCCGTCCGAAATTGTTTTTTTTTTTTTAAGAGATCGATTATTGTGTATCTGATGTCTCTTCATCTATCCACTCTGTGCAACGTATACATTTGAATGATATTTCTGATTGTTACTGTGATTAGTTTGTTATTCTCTCCCATGAGGTCTCCAGTATTTGAGTTTATGGATATGATCGTTATAAGTTTTATTATTGCTAGATAAAATTATTAAATCACACCGAGAGTTTGTGGTCATTTAATCAGGTTTCTAAAGGTTAATACTTATTTCGGAGAAATTACCATTGCCATCAACTCTTCAACTACTTGGTCCATCGACCAAGTAGATGAAAAGTCGAATAAAATTACAAGATGTTTAAATTTTGTGTATAAATAGCAGGAATAGGTCGAAGAAAAGTTAACAAACTTGACAGCAGCGCATCAGGGATTTTTGGTGAATGAGTATGGGCCAATGTATGACGTTGTTGAATAATTATCCCTGATCAATTATTTGGGTTTGCGCTGGATCAGTTTCTTGGTAGCAGAGAGACGGTTTGATTATTGATTAGTTTGGTAAATGGTTATTGAATATTGATTATATGTTTAACAAAAAGAGTTAGCGTCATGTTTTATGTTGTCTAGAAGTAGAGGTACGGAGTTGCCTGAGGAATCTCGGGAAGGAATTTGCCTGAAGTAGGCAGAAGAAGAGTGTGGTAAAGAAATCACACTGCAGAAGTACTTTGTCTGTTGGAAATAATACTGAAAAGCTAGGTAGGGCTGTCAGTATTATAATTAGGGAAAATTTCGTATGTAAGGAGAGTGTCTGAAATAGCGAAGGATCCCTTTTGAAACTCTGGCAGTATCTCCGGGAAAAGTAACAGGACACCCTTTTTGTATGTGAAAAGGTCCTCTTGTGATACCTCGGTTTTATCTCTAGAAGAGTAATAGGTCTCCCCGGAGCTTGTAGGAGAAGTGAGATAACGCTGGTCGTTATTGTTACTTGCAGTGTAAGGATCTCTTGGAAAAGTGAAGACTATGGGGCCGATTCCGATCTTGGCCGGTAGTGCTCCGAATCGGATTCGGATTTACCGGATCCGATTCGGAGCCCTGTTTCCCGACCGAATCGTACGCGGGTCCGGCCGAGCGAGTACGATGCAAGCGCCCGCGAAATTGCCGACCGACTCGTACGCGGCTTCAACACGCTCTGACCGACTCGCACGGACACGACCCGCACCGCGCTATGGAGACGTTTCCCGGCCGGGTAAGTACGATGCGCGCCGCGAGCAGTCCGACCGACTCGCGCCGTCCGGCTCGAAAGAGCTGTCAGAGCCGGACTTTGGGGGTCCGCGTCGGACCCCCTGTACGCGTAGGCGCGCGAGTCGCACACAGGGGGATCCATGGGTCCCCCTACCTGTGCATGTACGCCACGATGCGCATGGACGCGTACCCGCTGTAGGGGCGCCCTTGTTCGCCTCGCACCCATTGAGTCAATGGGAGCCCGCGTACGCGTTGTACGACCGGCTCCCATTGACTTTAATGGGAGTCCGACCGAATCGAGTCCGATAGCATGCGAATGCATCGTACTCGTCCGGTCGGACTGCTAGGGTCCGATTCGGTCGGAATTCTCTCCGGGTCCGGCTCGGTCGGAGAGATTTCCGTCCGGAATCGGAATCGGCCCCTTACTCTTTATTTAGTGGAACAGACAAGGTAGCACTGTCTTTTTATGTTGTTGCTAACAGAATTTTGATTAAGAAAATCTCAGAAAAATATTGCCGTAAAATTTTGTAAAGGAGGGGTCAGTAGAAGGAGTGATACTGACGTCACAGAGTGCCGCGCTGGTATTGGTCGAAGCAGTGGGCGTGTATCGAGTGTAGATTGTAAAGGGAGGGTCAGTCGAAGGAGTAAAAACTGACGTCACAAAAGACCGCGCTAGCATTGGACAAACAGTGGGAGAGAACCGAGCTCTGATTGGTAAATTAAAGTGAGTCGTGCAGACATTGGTTGAGATTGAAGTTACGTAGGGAGCTGTGATTGGTTGGTTGGTGTGAGTCGCGCTGGTATAGGACAGAATCTAACAAATAGGGAAGAGAGAAATACGGAGACATTTTTGTTGAGTTATTATTGAGAACAGACTTTAATAAAGAAGAATTTTGAGAATGGGTTTGTTAAAAACTATAAAGAATTTCTTTAAAAAAGACAAACAAATTGTGACGAGAGAAGGAATCCCTATTCCACCCCCAAAAACGCCTGCCTCTTATATGATGATGGAGCAAGATTATCATACGTGTGTTTGGTTAGAAAATTGGATGAACTATACGAAGGATGATGGAATGTTAGCTTTTCCTGAATTTGAAACATTTAATGTGAGAATTTTACAGAATATGAGAGCTAGGATGAACATGCTAGAGCCAAATCCAAGACTTACTCAGTATGAAGCGTTGGAGGAATGGGAAGTAGAAGCTTATGAGCGAGAAAAAGATCGAAGTGGTAGGAGATTCAGAGGTTTCATGCCTAGATATCCATTCGAGAGGCGAGAAGATCAGATGAAAAGATGGAGAAGAGCGGTAGTGACCGAGGGTCTATATCCAGTTTTGACGGTAGAGAGTCAGACAGGTACCAAGTGTAAGGAGAAAAAGAAAAATATAGAAACGTTCGGAGAGGGCTTAGATGAGTCTGATGATGAATTATTAGAAGACATTATGACTAAAAGGCCTCCGCCATATGAAGAAAACTCAGGAGAAATGACTCCAAGTGCCCCACAAATGTTAACCCCATTGACTCCCCAAGTTACCGAAATGGCTAGAAGGGTGCGATAAAATGAAGTGAGTTTGTTAAACAAGGCTAGAATGGAACAAGTACAGAAATTAAATCAGTTACATTTGAATGCAGAAGCTTTGACGGTACCCGTGACAATTGGTCCCGTGGTTCCATTGTTTGGAGAAAAATCGACTTTGCCTAACGTACACACGTTGTCAGTTCCAAGAAGTAGTGTAAGGAGTGAAATAGTGTCAGCAATGAATGAAAATAGACAAAATGACCAAAATACGACACTGTTAGATTTACCGATTGATGAATTATTAATGGAAACCCCTAGGAGAAGTATTCAACTAGACCCAAGGAAATTAGGGCCAGACATTACTCCAGTAAAAGGGAGTTCAGCAAGTCCCTCTCCAGAAGAATTAACTCATTGGATAAATGAAATGACTAAAACAAAAGCCCAACCACAGAGTATAAATGTAAGTCAATTGAAAGTAGATTTAGAAGAAATGATTATTGGAATAGTAAGTCCAGATAGATTAGGGACTTATAGTGAAGAAGAGTTGTTGTTTTTGTGCAAAAGTATTACATGGAGAGCGAAGAATTTCCATGAGAAATTATCAGAGGTTGCTAATGAGTTTGGTGTAGATATAGAAAAATCGAACATGTTACAAAGGACATACAGAATGGCTTTTACTGACAATGATTTAAAGAGTTTGAATATATCAGGAAAAAGATTGCAGATAAAAGAGTTAATGAATTTACTGAAGAAATGGGGAACTTTAGAACGATGGAGGAGTAAGTGGATGAAAAAGAAGGAAGAAACTGCGGGTAGGGGAACTTCCATGTTTCCATTGAAAGAAAACGAGCAAGTTGAAAGGGTATGTCCGATGAGAGAAGTTCCAGGTGGTGGATATGTTCATGTACCTTGGACTAGACAAGACATATTATCATTCACTAATGATTTTCCCAGATTGCGAGAGAAGCCAGTTGAATGGTACAAACAAGTGGACAAATTTGTAAAAGTCTCAAAGGTATTGTTGAAAGACTTAGATGGTCTTTTTGAAATAGTGGTCCCAGCTGACTTGTGGACAGAATGTAAGATTACTGTTGATTGGCCTAAGGATGAATATCTCAGGGATGCAAGAACAGGTGCACCATCTGAAGAGGTGATGAAAAAGTACCATTAGGTCATTACCTTCTTGAAGGGGAAGATTTCTCCTAAAGAAACAGATTGGGTTAAGATTGACAGGACAACCCAAGAGCCCAAAGAGTCGGTGCATGCATATTATGAGAGATTGTTACAGGTGTTTAAGCAGTACAGTGGGTTTGAGAATATTGGTGACAAAGATATGGGACATTTTGTGTATCGATTTGTATATGGATTGAAACCAGAGATTAGTGCAATGATACAGCAGCATATGCTCTGCTGGCAAAGTAAGTCAATGGACGAAATTTTGAGGTATGCAAAGTATTGTAGTGATGACATTGATTCAAGACTTAAAAAGTTGAAAGAGAAAATGATGTGGGCTCAAGTGAAGATGGCAGAACAGCAACAGGAAAATAGTAATGGACAACAAAGTCAAAATCAGAATGGTCAGGTAAACAGTGGAGGTAAAGGAAAATTTAAAATGAGTAAGGAAGAGGCTAAAAAGAAATTTCCTTGTCACGCGTGCGGAAAAATTGGACACTGGAAGAATGAGTGTAGAAATGGACAAAAGGGCAATGAAGTAAATCAAAATTTAAATCCACAGATGCAGAATGAGGTGATTGGGAATCAACCGCAGCAGCAGCAGGTAGTTACTCCACAGTTACAGGTGCCACAACCTCCTATGTCCCATAATGTGAATGCTCATATGCAGATGTACAGTGCAAGTACTGGATTCCACAGAGGAGAGCAGTTTGGTAAGAATCCACTGGTTTCACAATATTTGGTACGGTGTAGTGAGAGTGATTCAGATTCGTCTCAATGACGGTGCCCGAGGGGGGAGGAAGAGTGCGTACTTGGCGCATCTTTAGAGGTAGATCAGTCAGGTCCATTTGTTGATGGAAAGGAAGAAGGTAAAGATATCACCTTCTTGTTGGACACTGGTGCTACACGTTCTACTGTGAGAGCAGCAGAAATTCCAAACCTACCCCTCTCTGGAGAAACTATCCAAGTTGTAGGCGTTGCAAATAAACAGATTAGAACTCCTGTCACTGCCCGGGTAGAAGTTCATATTGGAAACTTCAAAGACATGCATCAGTTTGTGGTATGTGAATCCAGTCCCGTAAATATCTTGGGCAGAGATTTACTGTGCAAAATGAATTGCACCATTTATTGTACACCAGATGGTGTTGCTTTTATGACACCTGATGAGGATGTTGAGTACAAAGTATTGATGGCCTAAAGAGAATCAGAAGTGAGTGAATTATATTCACTCCTCACTGATGAAGATTTGCCTGAAGAGTTAAAAGATACAGTGAGATTAGAAGTGTGGGATTTTACAGGAAAAGAGATTGGATTAATGACAAATGTGGATCTAATCCAGATTACAGTAAAAAATGGTGCTATATATCCAAATACCCCACAGTGCAAAATGAGTCCAGAAGTAGTAGCAGGAGTCACACCTGCGATTGACCAAATGATTGAACAGGGAATATTAAAGGAAATAATGAGCAGTCCCTGTAATTCACCCATTATTGGAATCAAAAAGCCTAATGGGAAATAGTACAAGATTTGAGAAAGGTGAATAAAATTGTAGTGCCATGTTGTCCAATAGTGCCAAATCCAGCAGTAATTCTTTATCAAATTTCCTGTGATGCGGAATGGTACACTGTTATTGATCTGTGTCAGGCATTTTTCTCCCTTCCTTTGCACACGGAAAGTCAATATTTATTTGCATTCCGGTTTGAAAACCGAATCTTGGCCAGGTGCCGAGTTCCTCAAGGGTATACTGAAAGTCGCTCAATTTTTAATCAGATTTTGAAAAAATGTTTGGAGACTTTGGTCATGCCTGGAAACTTTGTTTTTGTTCAATATATTGATGACCTACTGTTGGCATCAAAAATACGAGAAGCATGTGTGACAGACACAATTGCTTTATTGAACCATTTAGCAGAAGGAGGACATAAAGTATCACCATCCAAATTGCAATACTGTAAACAGGAAGTTCAATATCTAGGTCACAAAATTGGAAAAAGAAAGAATCAGTGTGATTAAGAAAATGAATCCACCCAGAAATCAAAAAGAAGTGCGAATGTTTTTGGGAATGGTTGGATATTGCAGACAGTGGATTTGTGGTTTCTCATTGATTGCAAAACCTCTACAGAGGTTGACACAAAAGGATGTGAAAGATCCAATCATGTTGGATGAAGAGAGTATGGAATCTTTCTCAAGATTACGAAACAGTCTTTGTCAAGCACCTGCTTTGGGAATGCCGGATTATTCTAAAGAATTTGCATTGTATTGTTGTGAGAGAGATGGATGTGCACTTGCAGTTTTAACTCAGAAACACGGAATGGCTCGACGTCCAGTGGCATATTTTTCTCCCACCCTAGATTCAGTGGCTGCAGCATTGCCAGGCTGCTTGAAAGCAGTAGCCGCCACTTGTGTAAGTTTGGAGCAAAGTGAAGCAATTGTGATGGGTTACCCTGTAAAAGTATTTGTACCACACTCTGTTGAGATCCTTTAAACTCGCACTAGGACTCAACATATGACATCTAGTCGGCTGACTAAATATGAGAGAGTGATTCTAGGCGCTGAAAATGTGACTGTGGTGAGGTGCACTACTGTGAACCCAGCCACATTGTTGCCAGATTCAAGATGTGAGGAAGTGAAAGAAGAAGCAAAACAGGATTTTCTGGAAGTGACAGAACTTTGTACTAAACCCCGTCCGGATATAAAGGATGAACTGTTAGAAAGGCCAGATTGTGAATTGTTTGTGGATGGATCATGTTTGAAAAATCAAAAGGGTGAATTGTGTGCTGGTTATGCTGTCTTCACTTTATCAGGAGCATTAGAAGCATCTTGCCTGAATGGGGTAAAATCTGCCCAAATTGCAGAGTTGATTGCTCTGTTTAGAGCTTGTAAATTGGCAAAAGGTCTAAAAGTAACCATCTACACCGATAGTCAGTACGGATTTGGTATCGTACATGACTTTGGTCAAATATGGATGCAAAGAGGATTTTTGACTTCCTCAGGTTCCCCAATTCGGAATGGAAAAATTGTAAAGGAATTATTGGATGCTTTACAGTTACCAAAAAGAATTACCGTTGTAAAATGTGCAGTAAAAAGAAATGTGGGAACCCAATAGACCCTTGGAGGCTTGGGATATGTAGCAATTAATAGGTAAGAGTGCCTACAAGGGATTTATTTCAAAAGAACTAAATAAACATCGATCACATGAATAAATCTATTGTCAAGTCCTCAAGTGGTGACTGACTAATGAACAATCAAAATCAAACTTAACTCATTTAGATCATGATGAATCTTTAAATGAACACTTTAAACACGGGTGTGTGTATTTCAACAAATCAAGTTATTTAATAAAAACAAATAGAAAGGGTACAACACAATATAACTACATACAAGAACCGAGGTAAATCAGTGTTATACAAAAAATTGTGACCTCAGGGTCAAGTATGTAAACATCTATTCCAAAATATTGTTGTATTGGAAAACGGATCTAAAATAACAGAAAACAATTTCCAAGGAAACCAAATAACTGTAGAAATAGATGAGCTGGTCAACGTTTCGGTCTCTGTGGCTTAAAAGTCCATTAGACCATCTTCAGGACGATGAAAAAGTTAATAATTGACCCCTGTATAGACATAACAAGTATTTGTAAGTCTCGTATTCAGTGTGCAAACTTGAAGAGATAGACACACACCGGTGAAGAAAGAAAAGAAAAAAGCCTGTAATAGGTCTTTTGTGGAAAAAGAATAGAAAGCGAACACCGCACCCAGTGCTTTATTTACATTCTGGTGAAAATAAAGAAACTTACTTATGTCTGGTCAAGCAAAAAGATTGTTGAACCAGCCGAGTTTCAACTTATTTAGACTTCCAGGTAGCTAACGCAGGAATAGTGATTAATACTCCAAGCTGTAAGTGAAACAGATATGCCTATTTAACGTTATGGACACTTGAAGATATAGATAGGTCTGAATATCTGCATATAGACCATGTTGGTTAAGAGAGATGAACCACATGGGCTAAAAAAAGGAGAAGAATAAGACACGCTCTCCTTATTAACGTATAGACAATATTAGCATGTAGGTCAAAAACCGATATAGGGGTTTCAAGTTATGTTCATAGAAACTTTTACACAAAATAAGATATTGCCGTAACCTTAGCTGGCAAGAAGACTTATCCCATGAGTCCAGACCGAGTTGAGGACTGCAGATAATATTCATATAACATTTCTCATAGTGAGAGATCACATGGCCTCAACTGCCAAATGACTGCTAATTACGTGCAGTCATGTATGCTTGATCCATTAACTTGGCTATATAACCACTACCAGTAGTATATAAAGCCGAGAAAAATAGAAGGAACAGATCGTATGTTTGAAACTACAGTTGAGGCCACTTGAATCTCTCACTATGAGAAATGTTATATGAATATTATCTGCAGTCCTCAACTGGTCTAATGGACTTTTAAGCCACAGAGACCGAAACGTCGACCAGCTCATCTATTTCTACAGTTATTGGGTTTCCTTGGAAATTGTTTTCTGTTATTTCAGATCCATTTTCCAATACAACAATATTTTGGAATAGATGTTTACATACTTGACCCTGAGGTCACAATTTTTTGTATAACACTGATTTACCTCGGTTCATGTATGTAGTTATATTGTGTTATACCCTTTCAATTTGTTTTGATTAAATAACTTGATTTGTTGAAATACACACACCCATGTTTAAAGTGTTCATTTGAAGATTCATCATGATCTAAATGAGTTAAGTTTGATTTTGATTGTTCATTAGTCAGTCACCACTTGAGGACTTGACAATAGATTTATTCATGTGATCGATGTTTGTTTAGTTATTTTGAAATAAATCCCTTGTAGGCACTCTTACCTATTAGTTGTAAAATGTGTAGCACATCAATCAGGAGATGATGATGTGACAAAGGGCAATAGATACGCGGACCAATTAGCGCATTACTGTGCACAAAATACAGTGGCCATAAAAAGGTCAATTGAAAAGGGAAATACTGAATGCCATCTTATGTACACAACAACATTTGAGACTTGGGATGAAATAAAGCAAATGCAGGAAGAAGTCAGTGATGAGGAAAAGGAAGAGTGGAATAGAACAGGCTGTAGGAAAAATGCAGAAGATGAGGTTTGAGTCTATTATGATGGAAGACCAGTATTACCAGATTCTTTACTTTCCCATATGGCCAGGATGTATCATGGACAAACACACATCGGAAGGGATACAATGGTGAGACTGTTCCAGCAGACATGCTATAATCCAAAGTTCAGGGCCATCGCAGAAAGTTTATGTCAAAGGTGTGCCATATGTCAAAAACAAAATCCTGGAAGAAAAACAGTTGTAAATTGGGGTGTAATTGGGAAAGCAGGAGGTCCTTTTACAAGACTTCAAATTGATTTTATTGAGCTGCCACCATGTAATGGGCTGAAGTACATCCTTGTCATTATCTGTTTGTTTTCTCGCTGGGTGGAAGCCTATCCAACGAGAAGGAATGACAGCCTTACAGTGGCTAAGTTGTTGTTAAGAGAACTAATCCCTAGGTTTGGTTTTCCAGTCACTTTGGAATCAGATAGGGGATTACATTTCAATAATGAGATAATTCAGATGATATGTGCAGCATTACAAATTGAGCAAAAACTGCATTGTGCCTATCGACCAGAGGCTTCTGGAATTGTTGAACAGATAAATGGTACAATAAAATCTAGATTAGGGAAGGTATGTGCATCCACAACACTGAAGTGGCCTGACGCTTTACCCCTGGTATTGATGAGTCTTAGAAGTATTCCTGACAAAAAGACTGGATTGAGTCCCCATGAAGTATTGATGGGAAGAGCCATGAGCCAAGCATACATACCTACGAACAAACTGATGACTATGTCTGATGATCGTGTGCTAGATTTTTGCAAAGGACTGGCTGACCTGGTGCATTCTGTGTCCCGCCAGGTTGGAGCAGATGCCACAATGACACAGCGGAACCAAGCACATGATTTGAATCCTGGTGAGTGGGTACTAGTCAAGAAGCACGTAAGGAAAACGTGTCTAGAACCCCGTTGGAGCGGCCCTTACCAGATCACATTGGTGACGACCACAGCAGTAAAGTGTTTTGGCTTGCCAAACTGGATACATGCAAGCCATACCGCTTAGTCCAAAGTCCATTTGAAAGATCTGAAGTACAGCAATTGGAAATTCAAAACCAAGTACCAGCAGCTGAAGGGTGTGAAGCTGAAGAGTCTGGAGTGACAGATTCTAGTGAACATTTTGACGATGAACAGCCAAGCACAAGTCAAGTAAATTGGGCACCAGATGCTGGGATTAAAGAGACTGTTGTTGAGTCAGAAGAAGGTGAGGCTGCCGGTGAGCCAGGAGAAAGAGAAACGGCTGTTGAGATAGAAATTGGACCAAAGGAGAGTGAAAACACCAATGAGCTAGAAGAAGGTGAACTCGTTGATGAATCAGAAGCAAGTGCTGAACCTACAGAAACAGAAATACAAAGGAGCAGAGAGGGACAGACAGAAAGAAGATCAAACAAAAGAAATAGTGAAGCAAACACAGAAGGTGAAAAGATAATTCAGAAGAAAAGACCTAGAAAGGGAGACATTTTGTCAAGTGGAGCAAGAAGTCTAAAATACAGAATAGTCAAGAGAAGGTTGGGAAAAAGACCAGAGCAAAGTAATGAAGTTTCTAGCCAAACAGAATTAGAGAACACAAAAAGAGAAACAACCCAAAAATCAAAGAGAACAAGAATTCCATGCAGAAAGTACAAAGCTCCTGAATGGACCTATGTTTTACTAGAAGAATTTGAAAATTTAGGTTTAAGTGAAGAACATGACAGTAGTGATACTGAAAAGGAAGATGAGAACAAACTAAGACCACCTTAAAGGAACTATAAAGAGACCAAGGAGAAAACTTTTTTTTTTTTGTCAGATGAACTGAAATGAGAACATAAGAGAAAACCCAAAAGACTAAATAAAAAAGAGAAAGGGGTGAAGAAGAAAGTCATTAAGTGTAAGATTACACAAAACCATATTTTTGAGAAAAATTAGGATTTTAGACTAGAAAATTGTTAGATTTTTTTATATTTTTCTCTTTTATAGTACATCAAAATGGCAGAACTAGAAGTGACTGAACAACCAAATTCTAGACTAAAACGTAGATGGATTAAAACCTGTATGTGTAGTGTTTTCCTATTAACGCTTATGTGGATCCTGTTGATTGTTATCTTACCTATTTTTTGTGTAAATAATATTAGAAATAATACTAATGATATGACAGATGAAGGAATGAAAGATGTGTCTAAAACACGTATAAATACTAATATAGGACCAATGGATGGAAGTACTTACCATCATGATAAATCAATTAGTGATTTTTCGTTAAATGTCTTTACCAAGTTGTTATATGAGTATACTAACACTATGAACGTGAGTGATTGTTATGTCTGTATGAAATTACCTAAGTCTGTCTCTGAAGGACTAACCTATCATCATCTTTCTCTAACCTATGGTGTGTCATGTAGTGTACTCGGCAGTCTATTTTACATGACTAGTAAGCTGGATTATCAATTTACTAATATAGATTTAGTATTTTCCGAAATACCAATCATAAAGGAATTAAATAAAGTAGTAAGTGCTAAAAATGCTCGTTATATGGGAGAATTCTTCCATATCACTAAAACCTTAGATATAGAAAATGCCTACAAAAACAATTTAACCTGTAGTTTACATGCTGAAGAAAAATTATTTTTTAGATATGGTAGAGAATAGAAGAGCAAGTTTCCAGAAGGAAGCTAATGAACAGAAATCACAGGCACCACCTTGGGCTTTTAGAGAAGGAAATTATGAGAAGGGTGTGACATACGCTGCAATGTCCCTGGACTGGTTACAAAAGGGGAAACTTTGTTTATATAGATCAAGGACTAACTATAATAATTACTTTATTGGCACTGGTGAATGTGAGCATACTTTCCAAATTATTGGAGGATGGGGATCGAAGGGTGGAACTGACCCAGTTTTCCCGGGAATCTATTACGTGTGTGGCAAGAAAGCCTATTATAGGTTACCAGCATGTTGGTATGGAAGCTGTTATTTTGGGATCGTCTTTCCAGAGGTCTATCATAAAGACCGTGGGGACAATAGTGCCAATGAAATAAAACAAGGACTAATACGAAGTAAAAGAGCAAGTTTTTCAGAAATAGTAGGTGATATCTTTGGTGCACTGATACCCTCAGTTGGAGTTGTTTTAAATGCACACAAAATTCGTAAATTATCCACAGTAGTTGATCGTTTATCAACAGATACTGCTGGTGGTTTCTTGATGATTGTTACCGAAATGGTGGCAATCAGTTCAATGGTTTTACAAAATCGACCTGCCCTTGATATTCTTGGGTATGCCCAGACGTGGGTCCCGTGCTCACTACACCACTGGATTCAAGCTAGCCTGGCTGAAGAAGGGTGATGCCCTGAAACCGGTCCTAGGATGCTTGTTTCCGGTCCAGGGAGGACCTGGCTTGGTAGTTCGGGCTGGACTGTTCCCACAAGGAACAGGGTCAAGACTGATTTGCATATGGCTGGGTCCAAACTGGGGTGGTGTGGTGAGCAAAAGAATGATGGATTTAACCCAGATCCTTGTGACTGGGGGTGAATGTTTGCATTGTCCAGCATTCCGTCCATCAATTGTTTCTTTTGCATTTGTCGCCCTAAGTGGGAAGGGTATGCCCAGACGTGGGTCCCGTGCTCACTACACCACTGGATTCAAGCTAGCCTGGCTGAAGAAGGGTGATGCCCTGAAACCGGTCCTAGGATGCTTGTTTCCGGTCCAGGGAGGACCTGGCTTGGCAGTTCGGGCTGGACTGTTCCCACAAGGAACAGGGTCAAGACTGATTTGCATATGGCTGGGTCCAAACTGGGGTGGTGTGGTGAGCAAAAGAATGATGGATTTAACCCAGATCCTTGTGACTGGGGGTGAATGTTTGCATTGTCCAGCATTCCGTCCATCAATTGTTTCTTTTGCATTTGTCGCCCTAAGTGGGAAGGGGTATGCCCAGACGTGGGTCCCGTGCTCACTACACCACTGGATTCAAGCTAGCCTGGCTGAAGAAGGGTGATGCCCTGAAACCGGTCCTAGGATGCTTGTTTCCGGTCCAGGGAGGACCTGGCTTGGCAGTTCGGGCTGGACTGTTCCCACAAGGAACAGGGTCAAGACTGATTTGCATATGGCTGGGTCCAAACTGGGGTGGTGTGGTGAGCAAAAGAATGATGGATTTAACCCAGATCCTTGTGACTGGGGGTGAATGTTTGCATTGTCCAGCATTCCGTCCATCAATTGTTTCTTTTGCATTTGTCGCCCTAAGTGGGAAGGGTATGCCCAGACGTGGGTCCGGTGCTCACTACACCACTGGATTCAAGCTAGCCTGGCTGAAGAAGGGTGATGCCCTGAAACCGGTCCTAGGATGCTTGTTTCCGGTCCAGGGAGGACCTGGCTTGACAGTTCAGGCTGGACTGTTCCCACAAGGAACAGGGTCAAGACTGATTTGCATATGGCTGGGTCCAAACTGGGGTGGTGTGGTGAGCAAAAGAATGATGGATTTAACCCAGATCCTTGTGACTGGGGGTGAATGTTTGCATTGTCCAGCATTCCGTCCATCAATTGTTTCTTTTGCATTTGTCGCCCTAAGTGGGAAGGGTATGCCCAGACGTGGGTCCGGTGCTCACTACACCACTGGATTCAAGCTAGCCTGGCTGAAGAAGGGTGATGCCCTGAAACCGGTCCTAGGATGCTTGTTTCCGGTCCAGGGAGGACATGGCTTGGCAGTTCGGGCTGGACTGTTCCCACAAGGAACAGGGTCAAGACTGATTTGCATATGGCTGGGTCCAAACTGGGGTGGTGTGGTGAGCAAAAGAATGATGGATTTAACCCAGATCCTTGTGACTGGGGGTGAATGTTTGCATTGTCCAGCATTCCGTCCATCAATTGTTTCTTTTGCATTTGTCGCCCTAAGTGGGAAGGGTATGCCCAGACGTGGGTCCCGTGCTCACTACACCACTGGATTCAAGCTAGCCTGGCTGAAGAAGGGTGATGCCCTGAAACCGGTCCTAGGATGCTTGTTTCCGGTCCAGGGAGGACCTGGCTTGGCAGTTCGGGCTGGACTGTTCCCACAAGGAACAGGGTCAAGACTGATTTGCATATGGCTGGGTCCAAACTGGGGTGGTGTGGTGAGCAAAAGAATGATGGATTTAACCCAGATCCTTGTGACTGGGGGTGAATGTTTGCATTGTCCAGCATTCCATCCATCAATTGTTTCTTTTGCATTTGTCGCCCTAAGTGGGAAGGGTATGCCCAGACGTGGGTCCCGTGCTCACTACACCACTGGATTCAAGCTAGCCTGGCTGAAGAAGGGTGATGCCCTGAAACCGGTCCTAGGATGCTTGTTTCCGGTCCAGGGAGGACCTGGCTTGGCAGTTCGGGCTGGACTGTTCCCACAAGGAACAGGGTCAAGACTGATTTGCATATGGCTGGGTCCAAACTGGGGTGGTGTGGTGAGCAAAAGAATGATGGATTTAACCCAGATCCTTGTGACTGGGGGTGAATGTTTGCATTGTCCAGCATTCCGTCCATCAATTGTTTCTTTTGCATTTGTCGCCCTAAGTGGGAAGGGTATGCCCAGACGTGGGTCCCGTGCTCACTACACCACTGGATTCAAGCTAGCCTGGCTGAAGAAGGGTGATGCCCTGAAACCGGTCCTAGGATGCTTGTTTCCGGTCCAGGGAGGACCTGGCTTGGCAGTTCGGGCTGGACTGTTCCCACAAGGAACAGGGTCAAGACTGATTTGCATATGGCTGGGTCCAAACTGGGGTGGTGTGGTGAGCAAAAGAATGATGGATTTAACCCAGATCCTTGTGACTGGGGGTGAATGTTTGCATTGTCCAGCATTCTGTCCATCAATTGTTTCTTTTGCATTTGTCGCCCTAAGTGGGAAGGGTATGCCCAGACGTGGGTCCCGTGCTCACTACACCACTGGATTCAAGCTAGCCTGGCTGAAGAAGGGTGATGCCCTGAAACCGGTCCTAGGATGCTTGTTTCCGGTCCAGGGAGGACCTGGCTTGGCAGTTCGGGCTGGACTGTTCCCACAAGGAACAGGGTCAAGACTGATTTGCATATGGCTGGGTCCAAACTGGGGTGGTGTGGTGAGCAAAAGAATGATGGATTTAACCCAGATCCTTGTGACTGGGGGTGAATGTTTGCATTGTCCAGCATTCCGTCCATCAATTGTTTCTTTTGCACTTGATATTCTTTTGGCAAAAGAGGGTGGAGTCTGTGGCATGTTGAAAATTCAACACTGCTGTACCTATATCCCAGATAAAAGTAAAGGGATAGAAGGATATATTAGATATATAACAAAATTACATAATGAGTTAACCCAACTGGAGTTTGATAGTGTTTGGGAGAGACTTGGTAAGAGTTTCTCTGCAGTAAGTAAATGGTTCTATAACTTAGGAAATAGTTTATTATGAAAAATAATAAACCCAATATTTTCTGTAGCAATTGTAGTTCTAGTAATAGTAATAACATACAAATGTTGCAAATATGTAAGAGAAAGAAAAGATGCGAAAAACAAAAAGAATAAAAGTAAAGGAAGAAAGAGAAAAAGAGAAGAAATAGAGATAGAAAAATTAAAAGGAGAATATTATGACATGATGAAAGAGTTAGACGAGAGTGCCATAAAAGAAGAAAAAGAGAGTAAATGTTAGACAACCTAAAAGGTGGCACTCGGTATGGTGAGTATTTATGATGGCTCTTAAAAGCCATCAGAGGGGGGATTGATGGAGCAGGATTTCGCGAAAAAAAACCTGCTCAACCGAACCACCCTTTAATATGGACTAACAGTAAGTAGTGTTAAAAGACTAATGTGCACATTTACTCTACACGTGGGAAGACTGCTTTATAAAATGCATGAACTAACTAGAACTAATGCGTAAATAACTGGAAATGTAATAATTTTGTGTTTTGAATGAATTCAAAGAGGTTTGCATGGCAAGGCGCAGGTGTTTTTCGTAAAAAGCATGGCGTGTGTTGCTTTATACTATTGAATAATGCCGCTTTTCTGCTTAATCTATGCTAGACTAACCGTTAACATAAAGTAGAGTTAAGATGGGGGGTAAACCGTGAAAATTTATTTCATTATCACATAATTAATAATGTTCATTTTTCTGTTCTTTTAGTAATGGACGAGTTCTCCATATTGATTAAGTTAGCTACAGTAAGGGAGGGTGAGCAAGAGAGCGAGAGGGAACCACGTGACTTCATGACTGAACTGCTGAGCAAAGCTGAAAAAACCGTGACCTGGTGAAGGACATGGACATTGACAAGCGGCCAACGCCAGTGTCATCGTGGGAATGGAACCCGAAGTTGTTGAATTTAATAAATTGTTAAAGAATGTTGATACATGTTCTCATGGGAGAGAAGAGGTATTGATGACTGTATAAAAAAAAATTGTTTAGAACAATGGTGTGGTCAAAAGTAGATGATTTCATAGTGGAGTGACACTCCTCCCCTAGAATCCCACCAATCCCTGAGCTAGAAAATGTGAAATTAGCAATTATTATGGGACGGACATGTTCTTTTAGGGTATAAGAATAGGTACTTTAGGGGTGTGGTTTAGGTAGCGGATGGTGTGGTGTGCGGGCTTCAAGGGTCACATAGGCTGAGAGAGGGAAGCGTCGCTGGTTTCGTCGGTGAGCTGAGAGGCCTAGATGTTCCTGTCCTGTCCCTGACCTGGTTCTTAAGTCTTTGATCCCTGACTCTTGGTTCAGGGGTCCCTCACTACCGCCTAGGCCTGGGTGGTGGTTTTCCCTTACAGATCCTCCGGGTTTGTATTTAATCTACTTAGCATTGTAGAAATTATATTTCTCCCGGCTGTTTCTTTGATATGTGTGCCTTTTGTCTCTTCATCTATCCCCTCTGAATTTTTATTTTTTTATTTTTTTTAAGAGATCGATTATTGTGTATCTGATGTCTATTCATCTAGCCACTCTGTGCAACGTATACATTTGAATGATATTTCTGATTGTTACTGTGATTAGTTTGTTATTCTCTCCCATGAGGTCTCCAGTATTTGAGTTTATGGATATGATCGTTATAAGTTTTATTATTGCTAGATAAAATTATTAAATCACACCAAGAGTTTGTGGTCATTTAATCAGGTTTCTAAAGGTTAATACTTATTTCGGAGAAATTACCATTGCCATCAACTCTTCAACTAATTGGTCCATCGACCAAGTAGATGAAAAGTCGAATAAAATTACAAGATGTTTAAATTTTGTGTATAAATAACAGGAATAGGTTGAAGAAAAGTTAAGAAACTTGACACCAGCGCATCAGAGATTCTGGGTGAATGAGTATGGGCCAATGTATGATGTTGTTGAATAATTATCCCTGATCAATTATTTGGGTTCGCGCTGGATCACCAACACCATGCTGCAACGCCGGGACCGGAAAGTTCACACGCAGTTTCGGTGCCTGGAATGCCCAGAGATAACTCATATCATTGTCAAAAGTGTGTAGTCCGGGGGACGATTGCTATTTTCACCGATCTGGTACTTTATACCGGCAGCCGTATTTATTTTGAAGTTTTGTTTTGTGTTTCATGAGAACTCGTCCGAAATGCTTCAATCGTTTCCATTCTCTGGTGAAATCTCACACTCAGAGATTTGTTAGGTAATTAGCAAGACCTTACTAGGTATATCTTGTTCACTGTAGTGAAACCTTACTTCGAGTATTGTGTCACTGATAAGTGAGTCTTAATCTGCAGTATTGTGTCACTAAATTGTAATGCACAATGATGTTAAGTCATTAGACTGATTCACTCTGCCATACGTGTTTAGTAGGCTACAGCCCCTTTCATATCAAATGGGTGTAACGCTCCTTTTGTGAGTAATAGACTGAGCATGTGCTGCAGCAAATCCAGCTTCCCTTTCACACAGAGAACACACACACACACACCATGCATTTCCCTGACACCATAGTGACATTTACAGCTGCGCGACCTAGTAACGCCAGCCCCTTGGGTTGGAAGGTATACGTAATGGATGTTTGCACTGATAACACTGCGAGTACACCAGTAACATGCAGGTGGTGGAAAACAAAAAGTATCTGAGTCACTGATGTAGCGTTCTGCAGCTGATAAGAGGTATGGGAGACAGGGGGGACATTAATTAATGGACAGCCACACTGTGTAGTATACTTGGGGAGACTGACCTCACGTGCGAGGTCACCCCTTTTATTGTAAACCCCACAGGCCATGCCTGGCCTGCGGATGACGTGGGGATTGTTCCGGTGGGCAACTAGAGCGCCACCGCTTAAGTCATTACATCCCTCTTCAAATTGGTTCTTGAACAAAACCTTTTCCAACGTCCAAAAATCTGGATGCAGTTCAGAGGAAAAAGTCTTTAGCACACAAAGTCCTGCAGATGTCGGTTAGGACCAGGATTGGGTCGCAGACTGTACCGCCGGGGTTGGCTCCGCAAAGGTGGTTCACCAGGCGAAACCCCCATGGTCGCCGGACCCAAAGGTGGAGAATTTGACTGAGTAGGCTCCGAGGCGCTGTCTCCTTTGCCCTCTTGGATCGGTCTTTCTTGAGTTGGTGTCGTCGGGACTTGGAGACTAACCCCCGAGGACTCGACCGGGATCTCCTTAAACCATGAAATATTGCGGGATACCTCTTCGCTTCCTTTTCGGGCCGTTATCATGGTCCCATCTGTGGAGGTTACCGTCCAGGTGCCTGGCTCATGGTTGGTCCGGAACTTTCCGCCCGGCCGCCGGTCTTTGAGTATAACGTTGGTCCCCGGCTGGAGCGACCGAGGTACCGCGTGGCGTCGAACACTCGCTTTGTAATTTTGTCTCGTACGTATTTCTTGGGTGGCTTGAATATCCAGAAGCTGGGCTGTCCAACCGGGGCACGTAGGGATCAGATCTCTCCGTGGACCTCGGAACATGAGCGACCATGGGCTCCGTTGTGTGGTGCAGTGTGGGGTGCTCCGATATTCTCTTAGAAACTCGTGTAGTCGTTTTTCAGGATCTGCCTGTTCCACACTTGCAATGGTAGCATCTTGTTTAATGTCCTCATAAAGTGTTCTACGTCTCCGTTTGCTTGGGGCCACTGGGGTGTAATCCTGCGGTGATGAATCCCTAGCTGACGGAGAAATGTAGCGAACTCACTCCCGTGATACGGGGGTCCATTGTCGCTCCGGAGTTCTTGTGGGAAACCAAATGTGGCAAAGATCTTTTCAAGTATAGGAGCCACATGGGCGAAAGCAGTCAACGTGGCCGGTTCTACTATGGGATACTTTGAGAAGGCATCTACGAGGACGAGTGTGTGTTTTCCCCCTGGGAAGCTCCCGAAATCCATGCTTACTTTCGACCAGGGACTGGTGCAAGCTTCCTCGGTGATCACCGGAGTCGGCCTCTCCGGAGCACTGGTGAGCTGGCAGGCCTGGCAGCGGCGCACTAGGTCTTCAACCATCGTCTCGAGTTCCGGAAACCAGACTTTTTCCCTCATCCTCGCCTTCATTTTTGTTACTCCTTGGTGCCCTCCGTGAGCCAGTTGTGTTGCACGGTGCCTTAGAGTTCTCGGTATTACTAGCCTGGATCCTCTCAGGAGTATGCCATCCACCGTGGCACTTAGCTCATTCCTTACTCTCCAGAACATGGTCAACTCCTCTCGGCCCTCTGGGGCCCAGGCGTTGGTTTGCTGGAGGTAGCTTCTCCACGACCCTTCTTGGACTGCATGGAGGGTCCGGGTGTATGCTCTGTCTTGTCCCGCCGCTTCTTTGATCTCGTCCAGCGTCATCGCCTGGGGGCACGCCGATTCCGAGATCATGTTGATATACTGTTCGGACCCCTCCTGACCTTTCGACCCTCCATCAGGCACCGGGTGACGATACAAAAAATCTGCAGGGTTCTTTGCCCCTGGTCTGTACACAATGTCCATCTGATATGGCTGTAGTTGCACCGCCCACCGCACTATCCGGGGAGGTGGATGAGGGGCAGAGCCCTTGAAGAGGGGGACTAGTGGTTGGTGATCCGTCATGACCGTAAACGGCTGACCTGTCAAGTATAGATGGAAGGCCCATTTTATGGCAAGCGCTTCCTGCTCAATCTGAGCGTATCGTGTTTCGGTGGGGGTTAACGACTTGCTGGCGAATGAGAGGGCTGCCCATCGGCCTGGCTCTTGCTCTTGTGCGAGCACCGCACCCAACCCTACCGGGCTTGCGTCCACTAGGAGCTCAGTTCGCTTTGCCGGGTCGAAATATGCAAGAGTCGCTTCTCCCAGTAGGGCATTTTTGATGCTCTGGAAGGCTTCTTCCTCTTTTGGTCCCCACTGCCACTTAGTGTCTGTCTTCGTTAATGCTCTCAGCGGCTCAGCGCGGGTCGCTAGATCGGGGATGAAGCACCCGCAATATGTAGCCATGCCAAGGAAGCTTCTCACCTCAGTGGGTGTCGTTGGTGCCTGGGCACTCCTGATGGCTTGCGATTTCTTTGGATCTACTTGTATGCCTTCCTGGCCGAACACATATCCGAAGAACTCCAGGGACGGCTGGAAGAAAAGGCACTTGTCACGGTGGAGTGTTGCTCCATGTTCGCTGAGGCGACGCAATGTGCTTCTCAGGTGTTTGTGGTGGTCAGCGGCAGTGGCGGAGTGGATTAAAATATCATCGCTGACATTTATCACCCCTGGCAGTCCGGACAGCATTTTGCGAATTGTGTTTTGGAATACCTCCGCAGTGGAAGATAACCCGAAATTCAGCCGTTTGTACCGCCGTAGCCCTAGGTAGGTGCTGAACATTGTAATGTAATGGCTCTCTTCCGCTAGTGGCAGTTGGTGATAACCCGCATTCAGGTCAATTTTGGAAAACCACCGGGACCCATTGACATCCGCAATGATATCATCCATCGTTGGTGTGATATGGCGCTCTCTTTTAATCACCCGGTTGGGTAGCCGCATGTCAATACAAAGGCGTATAGCGCCTGGTTGCTTAGGCTTTTCGGCGATCACCATCGGGGAGACCCATGGCGTCGGTCCCGAGACCTTTTCGATCACTCCCAGTCTTTCCTGGTTGTCTAGCTCTTGTTCAACCAGGGGCCTCAGATGAAAAGGGACTCATCGGTGTCGTAGCGCCACTGGGGTGATCGACTTGTCAATATGCAACTTGATGGGGTCACACTTGATGCAGCCAAGCCCCTGGAAAAGTTCTGGGAACTGGTCGAGTAGTTCGTCAACTTGGTGTGCTTGGACGCTCCTTGCGAACGACACCAGGCCTAGATCTTCTGCTGTATGGCTACTGATGAGGGTGTCTGCTTCCCGGTCTATGACATGGATGATGGTTGTGACTTCCTGGTCGTCTGCTCTGACTGGGGCCGATATCTTCCCTTTCAGGGGGAGGGGCGTTTGGCTCCCATATGCAAATATTTTTGTACGGGGTGAATTGTGGTCGAGGCCGGAGGCACCGATATTGTTGGAGGCCCATTACGTTGACGGACGCCCGTGTCGATAATCGCCTTTACTTCCGTCCCAGCGATGGTTACTGTACAGGTCGGTTGCGGACGCCTGCGATGTTTGAGTTCTCTTGTGAACGAGATTAGGTAGGTGTCCACCTCTTCGTCTTCTGTAGACGAGTCTTCAGGTCCTTGGTACCGTCTGTTTGTTCTGTGGGGTTCTTCGCGCTGTGCGGGGTCAGCTAGGGACAGTTGGCGGACCTCCCGTGATGGTGGTTTCTGTCCCCTGGCCTCCCGGCCCTGATTCCGCCGCCGGCATACGGCTGCAAAGTGGTTGGAGATCCCACAATTAGCGCAGGTTTTTCCTTGCGCTGGGCAGTCCTTCGCTGCATGCGGTTCGTGCCCACAGTATCAGCACCGTGTCTTGGGTGTATCAGTCCTTCCTTTCCTCGGCGTGTCACCTCGTGATCTGGTTCGGATGGCGTCGGCTCGCTCCGTCTTGATGGTTTCTGATCGTGCCTGTGGCTTCGTGAGGGCTTGATCCATCTCATTGGCTCTGGCGGCCGATAGGTCATGGGTCCTGGCCAGTATGAGTATGTCCTCCAATGCGATTCTTGGCTGGCGCAGGATGAGGCCTCTAATTGTCTTGTCTCTGCACCCTTGGATGACTTGGGCTCTTATCTCCTTGGGTTGATCGTCCTCCGTGCATGTGCTGGCCAACTCACGTAAACGGTTGGCGTAACTTAAAAAGCTCGAAGTCAGGATTAAGTTGAGGATCAAAATGTGCATTGAGCGCTCCTACAGCAGCGTCGTAATCGGTGGCGATCCCTGTATGCGGTAGATGTTTGAACAACTTGAATATCTCATCTCTGGCATAGTGGAGTAGTAGAGATCGTTTCAACGCTCCGTCGGTCTCCCTGGTGGCCACGAAATAGTTGTTTAGGCGTTCAATCCATATTTTCCACCTTGGGGAAGCTGTGGCCGGGTCCTCCAGCTCGCTGAACGGTGGCAGTACCCCTGTGAGTGCGTGTTGGACCTGGGGTCTCTGTGGCGCCTACGCTGGATCTTCGTCCCCCATGGTTCTTGTGGTCGAGTGCCGTTTCCCTCCTTCCTCACCTTTGACGTCCTCTTTCTAGTGGTGTCTCCCTCGTGTCCCTGGGGGCCGCCTCTGGGTGTACTTGTGCCTCTCGTTCGTTTTTGGTAGCCCTCTGTGAAGCACCCTTCTGTCCTTTTAGGTGTCAGCGACCGTGGTATATGTAACTTCTTGCCCACTCTTTCACTCCTGGCACCTGTGTTCTTATCTGCAGCACTTTGTAAGTGGGCTGCGCTCTTTTTCTGTACTCTGTGTAGGGCTGCTGCCGGTTGCCACAGGAGAGCACTCCCTATGCTTGTCCTCACTTTGGTGCTCCTGAGGGGCCTCTGCGCTGTCCTTGGCCAGGGAGCAGCCTTATCCGGCATCCTCCCGCGTTGGCAGGACGTGTCCCACGTGTTGGGGGCCTCGCGCACATGGCGGTGGCTGGTTCCTCTTCCCTCACGCTCTTCGCGCGTGCGCGACGCTTCTAGGCCGCACGGCAACTTCGGGCAGTCCGTGCCCCACCCCCGTGGGAATAGCGAGCAGCTAGCGGGTGGCGCGTTAGCAGCGCAACCTGCTTGAGGCGGCAGGCTGCGGTCAGGTCGTTGCAGGCGGAGGGTCGAGGAGCGCATAGAGCGCAAGGGCACCTCAAATCTCGCTACTGGGCTGGACTCACGGTTGGGAACGTGTGCTTCCGACGGTCTGATGGCTCCGCAGCGGCAGCTCGGCGTCGGCGGGAGGATCACAGCGAGGATCACAGCCCCCACCCTCGTCGCCAATGTAGCGTTCTGCAGCTGATAAGAGGTATGGGAGACAGGGGGGGAACATTAATTAATGGACAGCCACACTGTGTAGTATACTTGGGGAGACTGACCTCACGTGCGAGGTCACCCCTTTTATTGTAAACCCCGCAGGCCACGCCTGGCCTGCGGATGACGTGGGGATAGTTCCGGTGGGCAACTAGAGCACCACCGCTAAAGTCATTACATCTGACTCGACCTCATCTTGAATTGCAAAAGGTGTAACTCTATTCCCATTCCAGCAGCATTTTGACATAACTAACTATTCCTGCTGTGCTATTTTTCCATGTTCATTCTCGGGTACACGCAGTTGTATGCAGGAACAGTTCCTTCGCACTGAATGGCTCCAACAAATCCGTTACCTTTAAGAGAAGGAGGACAGAGGGCAGGATGGTTCATGCACACAGTGCATCCCAGGAGGGTGCACGAACCAGAAAACACTGCCATGGTGAGCACAAGAATATTATGCACTCACTAAAGCATAGTTAAAGTCCCTTGGCGCTATGCTAGTAAAGAGTGAATCACTTGTTCAATCCCTTTCACCATGCCCATTGGGTTATCGTGAGGAAACAGAAGTGACTGGAAAACTAACATTGGCGGTGTTTCTTTTACTTGCTGACTCAATTCCTGCTGGAAGTATACATCTCAGGCAAGAGCATTTTAACACGCAGCAGCATTTTTTGCTGAACTTTGCCCTCCCAGAGGAGCACGGAGTTGCTAAACTCCGCGAACTCCGCTGGCAGAGCAGAGTTTGCCGCCCAGCCCTAATTAGAGGTTTAGCCTCCAGGGGACTAAATTCAGGAGGAGAGGCATCCGGGGACATATAAGTATAAAGTGTGTTGCGCAGTTGTAAATACTTGTTGAATTGTAAAGAGGTGAGTGCATATATGTACTGGAGTCCTCAGTAAGAGCATATATGAGCTCCAGACCACACATCACCCAGTTGCGTTATGCCGATGAGGTCCCATTTCCTAAAGCCCTCCAGTTCTGCCATGTCACACAGCCACGTTCCACAGCGATAGGAGGCGGGGAGTCTGGATTTCATGGAGGGTGGAATAGGATTCTGTGGGAAACCCACCAGGGCAAGGGATCTTGGCAGAAATAGCTGCTCCCTCTTCTTTACTTGATATTGGCTGGTCCAGCAGCTGAGCCTCTGAGTGCGACAAACAGGCAAGGGGTACCTCAATCAGGAAGTGGAGTTCTACCGCAGCTTCCGGTCTAGGGGTCGCTGTGTACAGGTGGCTATAGTAGTCTGCAATGTTTGCACAATTTCACGATGGGACCTGTGAGTACAGCCATGCTTGTCTACAATTTCAGAAATTATCCTGTTTGCCAGTGGGTGGGAGGCAAGCCAGTACAACAATTTGCTGTTCTTGTCCCCCACCCCTAGACAATGGCCGTCGAAGCACTCCATATGTGCTTTGCAGCTTCCAGAGACAAAATACGAATCTCTTCATGTACTAACTCTAGTTGCCCTGGGGTGTCTTCTTGGGGATCGGGTGCAAGTGTGCCTTTTTCCGTAGGGCACAGGCCTCTAATTGGGTTAGATGCCATGAGTGCGCTCGTTCTACCTCTCTCAGTTGGCCCTTGACAAACCCCCTGATAGTCGCCTTATTGAGTCACCTTATTGGCAACCCATAAAGTGCCAACTGAGCTGACCAATCCCTCGCTGGCTTGGACATACGCTCTCAACTCACCCTTCAGCTCCTGCGTATAGGTTTCATCTTGGAAGTACCAAGCGTTGAGCCGCCATATAGGATGTGAGTCACCCGTAGGGGAACCGGGATGCAGGAAGAGAGGGGAGTTGTCAGATATTCTATGCGGAAGGATCTGAGTCTGGGCCACTTCGCAGCAGTCGGGAGCTGGCATGAATATAAATCAATGCGGAATGGGTATGGTGCACAGTGGAGGTGTGGGTGTATTGGTGTTGATGGGTATTCCACACCCTCCATACATCACCAAGGGCAGGAGTCCAGTCCGAGAGACGACGGGCACCGGCCCAACGGGAAGCAGAGGGAGTGCCAGTGACATCCATGTCCAGTTTTAGGACCTCATTAAAATCGACCCCAATCACGGTCAGTCCACTTGGGAGGGCCAACAGCACCATGGCAAGGTCCCTAAGGAGGGCATCTAGAGCTGTGGGGGATGCATAGACACACACAAGGTTAACGAGTCGGCCCTCAACCACACCAGTGAGGGCAAGGAAGGGATCCTGAGGGTCACTCGTGTCTTGCATGACATTAGTTGGGAAGGAGCATCAGAGCAAGATCGCCACCCCTCAGGAGCCTTGGGCATAGCCAGTGTGATAGCCCCTGTCATAGCCCTTGCGTGCCAGGAAGGGACAGTGATTCCCAATAGGTGAGTTTCCTGAAGCAGCAAGGCATCCGGAAGGAGTGGGCATGTGTATCTCAGGACCATGGTGCACTTCACACAGTTCAATAACCCATTAATATTCTAAGACAACATTCGGAAAGTCCCCATGGTTGTGTAGAAAGATCTTGTGCTGGACATGGGGCAGAGAATAGTTTAACCTACGGAGAGGATCTTGTAGGTCGCTCATCCCAGGGGTGCACAGAAGAACTGTGTAGCTAATTCTTCGTGTATCAGTGGTTGCATGAACTTTGGCCTGAGTGCAATACAAAACCAAAGTGATAAGAAAACAAGTGAAAAACTCCTCCAAAACAAACAATACCCAACCCAATCCCCCAACAACTCTCCACCCCATACTTCCACCCCAGAAGCATCTATTGCCCATAAACTAGAAATAGAAACACAACCCAACTCAATAATGGGACTGGAGTGGTGGACCCCTCCATAATGCAAGATAAAAGACAACCTTTGGGAAGTTAGTCATACAGTAAGTAGCAAGAGACAGTACCCGCCCCCTGTCTTAAGCTACAAAGTCTAGTGGTTCATAGTGTAGGACTTTGTGACAGGTCAGTATCCTCTAATTGTTCAGCAGGAGGAGTGTCGATCACGTCCTGTGGGCCATCTGCAGTTGGCAGGGAGACCACCGCATTCGAGGACAAAAATGATGGTGCTGCGAATGGCAGCGGGTCTCGCACAGGAGGAGATGGAGAAGGAGAGTTAGATAAAGCACCACATCCTCAAGAGTGGGTGTGGTTCCTCTTGAGTTTTGGAGCTGCTGTCTTCTTCACTGAATCTGAAAGCCCTGACACAAGAGGGGGGAGCTGCCCGGTCGGCTGAGCGGCTGATCCTCAGTGAGCCAGGTCCATGCTGTTGTTTGTGTACATGACTATGAGACAGGCTGGGAACAGCGGTCCATAGGAGAGATTGAGCTGCCGGAGCTTCTGCTTCACCTCCACGCAGGAACGATGCTGCAATTGCACCTCTCTGGTGTAAACTGGAAATAGAAGCAACTTGGCGTTGTGGTATCTAAGATCTGGGTGGGAGCGGGCCACCCTTAGGATAGTGACCCTATCTTTGAAATTAAGTATGCAGCTGATCATGGGCTTATGCAGTGTCCCGGGTGGTGGCATGGGTGTCAGGGCTCTGTGTGCCCTCTCGATTGCAAACCAAGGAGACAATTGGTCCGGAGGCTTCCAAGACTTAATCCAGGATTTGAGAAAGTCCACAGCTTGTGGGGATTCCATGCCTTCAGGGAGACCCACAAGGTTAGATTATTATGCCAAGAGCGGTTTTCCGCAACTTCGTAGCACCAGTGAAGTTCCACTGTATGCGAAAGAAGTTGTGTGACCTGCGATTTTAAGTTGGTGACATCATCCTCTACTGTGGACAGGTGGGCCTTGGCCTCAGTGATTCTGCTTGTGGTGCTGTGTAAATCTTGGTGCAGAAGAGCCACGTCTACACGTACTTTGCCGATCTTGGTCTCTACTGCAGACTGGGAGGTGTGAATGGCTTTTAAGATTGTAGCTAAGTCCCATTCTGGTGATGTTGTTTTATTCATAACATTACTCCCAGCTTGGCCTTGAGTCGTGGCCATCCTGGTCTGGGAGGTTGTAGGATGGGTGTGTTTGTCTTTACCCATGATGACAATTGTTCAAGGCATTACGGAGGATCACTGGAGGGGACCCAGCCCGCTTCTCGTGAAGATGCCAGAGCACGAGCAGCCGGATCCAAGGAGCCAGAGCCCCTGGCAGTTTAATCTCCTCCACAGGTGAGCTTGGTAGATACCGAAAGGGGCAGGCTAGGTCCTCATTATATGGCTCAGGGCATGAAGCGGTCCTCTGCGTGCAGACTGACCGTGGGATCTTAGTTGAAACAGGAGCAATACCTGAGCTCATGGGTAAGGGGACCTACTCTGGGAGGGCTGCAGCACATGGGGCACCAGAAGACCTCTAACTCAGGCATTAAGAAACAAAGCAAGTGGGGGTCGGATATAGACTCCTGTAGTGTGTTCGGGAACCTGACCTCACCTCTCCATGGAGGCAGGCCCTCCGAGGGAGTACAGGCCCACTGCCCCTCAAATATGCTGTGTCTAGTCCAGGCCGGCCAGTGGTGTACCTGCCCTCAGGGCCAGGTGGTAAGCGACTGACCTCCCATTAAAGCGAGTGAGCCCCCCAACAGAAGAGCGTTGCACTGTCCAAGGGATCTGGGCGGGCAGAATAGGCAAGGCTCCAAATCATCGACGAACAGGCTTGCAGGACCGACACTCCCATGGCAGTAGCCCCAGTCTCTCACAGCAGTCACTTAGCCTCAGGCCACAGGGCCCGTCAGTTCCTCAAGCATCAGCAGCATTGTCACTATGGCAGAAGTAGCTCAGGGGGGCCATTAAGGGACACTATCCTATTAAGAAACCATTCCCATGGCTGAGTTAATGGGTGTGGAACTGCAGGGCTAGCAGGGGGGACCCTGGAGCCAGTGCAGACGCACCCGCCTACCTGGAGAGGATCCTGCCTCAATGGGGCAGTGATCAGCTGTTGGACCATTGAGGCACCAATACGGTGAACAGGCGAGACCCATCAGGGCAGGGCATCATCATGTGGGCTAGCCCAGCCGCAGAGCAAAAGTCGCAAATGTCCCAGAGCCCGGTCAGGACATCCTCACACCAGCACTGGGCCCCCGTCCCCCAGGCTGTAGTCCCTGGGTCCAACAGGAGAGTTAGGCGTTCAGTCACTCATGGGGCCAAAGAGGTGGATGGACCTCCAAGGTCAGGCTACACGCACCCCAAGGATCAGGTGGGTACCACGGATCCACCACACAGCACATCCCGATCCCAGAACAAGAAGCAGGAAGGGGGCCATGAGCAGGAGGTGGCCCAACAAGCAGATTGCAAAGGGGACTCTCAGTCTCCAATCCCGACCACAGCACCGCAGCCCGGCCTGGACCACGCCACCCCAGGCTCATCAGAACGGCAGCACCAGTCCCACACAGGCCGCCATGTTGGAAGGAGTGGAGTGCCGCCGGATGCCAGGTGACCGGAGCTTCAGCATTTCCTCAGGATTAGGCGGCAGGCAAGGCAAGTCTGGGACACCAGAAATTGTATTTATGGGGGAATAGGCATCCCATTGACTTTCAGATGGGACCGGATGATGGAGGAGTCCGGAGCAGTCTTAGAGTGAGACCGCCATCTTGACGCTCCAAGCCACGCCCCGTGGACATTTTTACATGTGGGAGGTGGAGTACCCTCACCATGGTGGGAGTAAAGTACCGTCAGCCAATATTTAAATCTCGCCGTAAGTGTATTGTTATGGAACTATAAAGACTGCAGTGTCTGGTCAAGTGCAAATAAAATCAGACAGGAAATTACGCATTATAACTATGCTCAATGTTTCAAAATACAGAAAACAATGAAAGGAGAAATGCATGATAGCTCCTCAAATTGCAAAAGAAGGATAGGAGTGATAAGTAGATGTGAGGAGAAAACAGAGTATATTCAATATTGTACTTGACTTGTACTTGGTGTATTAACCCGTATTTTTATTTGTAGCAATGGAGTACGCCACCATCCTTCCACTTCCAGTGAGGCTTAAGATGTTTGTTTTTGGCTGCCTCTCAACCTAGGTCCAACCCCATGCTAAAGATATGCTGCTATAAATGTGGCTATTGTTGTACGAGCTCCATAACCAAAGGGCAAGTCATTTCAGGATCTTCTCCCTGGTCTCTAAATCCAAACCCCATTCACCATGTTTTAAACATGGCTCAAGCATTTGTGTCACATTGCTACATCAGAACGACGGGGGCAAAAGCTTGCTTTCTACTTTAGTAGAAGTAGTTAGTCCTAGATGTGTGATGGAGACATATGACGGATGATTAAAAAAATGAGGAATATCACAAAATTCCACATTCACATCTATCATTTGTTGGAATTGAAACTACAAGTACACATATTAGGAACCCAATAACTTGAATGAGGAATATCTGCAGTTGTAGACAAATAAACATTTTCATTGTTGAGATATTCCTCCCCATATACACCCACAAAAAAATGGGGCATTCTATGCCCTTGCCCATCATGGCATCAATTTGAATGTTTTTATTTGCACGTATGCTTACCTTGTGCTCCTAGGGTGATGTAAGCGACTGCAATTTACCTGAGGTACAGCACGCCTTGTCCCGAATGGGTTCTGGGTGTAACAGTGCTCCGACTGTGACCTTGTCCATGTGACTATGATAAAGCTTCACTTGTTCTCGGCTCCTGCAGCATGTGTTATGGTAGCGTGTGATTGAGCTGGGAACCAAACACCATGATTACCTGAGGTGAGAGATACATTCATAGTCAGTGTGACTGTAAGGGAAGAGGGAAGATGGTAGGAGGGGAGTCTTAAAGGAAAGGGTCCTTCAGGTGAACCAATGGAGACATAGCAAGAGCCCTCTGGATAGGTGAAACCAAGATATTCAATCAAAGTTTTTCCTCAGGCCTGGAAGGGTGAGTTCTGAACACACGTGGCTGTGTAAAGCACACAAGGTAGAGAAGAAGATGGGGAATACAGGACTTATGACTGGTGTGCTGATATCTAACATATCTACTCCGCATCAAGCAAGTGTAGCTAGGGATTGGAGCCACAACAAAGCTTTAGAAAGCTATCCATAGAAATCGAATTGGGAATGCTGCCCATGATTTTTGTCATGATACCTAGCATCTCATTTCCATACTACGCCGACAAGCAATTACAGGATGACCCTTAAGAAGCCTGAGATTTTGCCATAGAATCTTCAGATCCAAGTATTTATTAGACTGCTAGAACCATATATGTTGGATAAAAATAAGATACGCAGGCGCAAAACCATACCCCAACATTTGGGTACCCCAAAATGTACCTCAATTGGTTCACCCACAGTTTATTGAGTTAGAGATGGTATTAAACCTCAATTTTATGAGGCCCTGTGTCCCCACGTTAATGCACCTCCCCAAACGTAACTTACCAGAGTAGAACAATTCATTAAGTAAGTTGATTCATTCACCAACCTTACTAAAACCCTTTACTCTCTCATTAACCCAGGAACCTATAGCTTCCCATTGGCCATGCGCTTCTAAAGATTGGATTTCCCAATGGATTTTAGTCGTTTGTGGTATGGGGTTGATAATATTTGACTGTAATCAGAATAAAATTGCAGTATCTCTTAACCTTTGAGAGATACCGCCTTCCTTCGCAAGAAGGATATCCAATGCTAAGTGGTTCTGCATCACCATAGCTCTATTAGTAATTAGTTCTGAATTAATTTGAGTTAACGCTCCAGCCATGCTTAAAGCAGGTCTATCCACCAATGTAGATAAAGGTATAAGTCAAGCATCATTCATTGCAGCACCTATGGAAGGAATAATAGCACCTAATATATCTAGAACTACCTGTCCAAATCCTCGTTTCAATCTCCTCAAACCGACTGCATCATCCGTTCCAATCATATAATAAACTCTAGGAAACACTAAAGCAATAAAAAAAGATCCAATCTAATTATGCAACAAATTAAAATAAGCAGTCTTACTACAAACATAATAAATTCCTCTCAAAATTGACTTTCTGCCAACCAAATAATCACCACTTATAACATAGTTCCTTTCATACTGACTCTCTCCCACATATTCCGCCTTGCCACCCATAAGAGGTTCACAACGCACCACACACATTTGACCTCTTCTTTCTTGTTCCATTTTCCAATTTCTCACAACCTTTGCTCTCCTTTCATTGTATTCTTTAAAAACTTTTGCTGTATGCTTTTTTTCACTCTTACCCTGATTTAATAGTTTTAGTTTAATGCTTAATTTGTGCCATATTTGCATATATTTACCATACTGAATACATTATTAGATTCTTCATTCTCCAGGATAAATATGTTCTCCAGTGACACATTGAAATCCGACAAATGAAGAGACAAAAACAATTTCTAACCTTCATAATACTGTAATACTGTATCATTTTAGCAGAAATGTTATCTTGAAATCCACTAATTTACTTTCCTTATGTTTCAGTGTGTTATATTTTGCTTCATTATGTACTGTAGTTAATTCAACTCATGTGACGTATCCCATTTGAGATAATAGGAATAACAACAGGCAACTAAGACTATTATTATTATTATTAATATTATTAATAAAGCAATTAAACCAAACATTTTACAGCATTTGTTTAACTCCATTTTCTATTGAGACTAATAAAAATGGTTGTGAGGTTCAAAATTCAAAAGCTAAATTTTTAAAAAAACAATATTACGTTTTTTTTGTTTTTTTTCCTTATTATTTTTTTCAAAACAATAAGAAAAAAACTTCAAAATATTTTTTCCAAAGGTTTTTCAGTTCACGCTATCAGTAAATTCTCTCTTCATTTATTTCAACTGGAAAGCTTGATCTACACAGTCTTTTAAAACTTTTCAAGGTGCCTCTACTTACTCTCCTGATTCACTTCCAAACTTACTTTCAAAGCTGCACTGGCATCGATTTATTGGTCTATAGATCTACTTCCTCTGACACTGTAACCAGATACCCATTCAGGTGAAATATACTTTCTATTTGATGTTCTTTTTCTAGCTGCTCTTTTAGCTTGATGTGATTCACTTTCACTATGTTCTGAACTTAGTTCAATTACTTCTGAAATTCATTGATTGGCTTAGCCTCTCTTGTTTCTCTGGTTGACAATGCTTTCTATTGCGGGTGCTTTTTAATTACTTATTTCCCCCTACTCTCTCTTTTTCACTTGCTTCTCCACTCACTGTTGGAACTGAATCCTGATCAATCTCGACTGCACAGTTCACTATGAATTGCTTTTTGTCTACGGGGGTTCATGTAACTCGAATTTTCAATACTTTAGACCCGCAAAAAAATACCTCCAAAAACAGAAAAATACCATCAGCCACATGGTTCTCAGAAGCACTCAGGCTTGAAAAACAAACATACAGAAACATAGAAAGACAGTGGTGTCGGAACTACACCCAAACCGAGAAAACACGCTATAAATTAGCACTTACCAAATATAAACACCTTATAATCTCAGAAAAAAGTAATTACTATCTTAACCAAATCGAAACTGCACAAAACTCCACCAAACAACTGTTCCAGGTCGTAACCAGATTATCAGGCCCCAAACCCATCCCCTCCATAACTCCCACTCAAACACTCTGCGATTCTCTAGCCACATTCTTTCAAGAAAAAGTTAGTCACATCTATACTAACTTTGCTGCTCATTCTTCTATCAACAACCAGACCATTGCTCCCACTGACAACACTAACACACCTATCCCCACTCATCCTGGCCTCACCAAGAGTAGCACCCTCACTACCCTCCTGGAATTCAACCAAGTCACACCAGACCAAATTGTAGACTATATTTCCTCCATCAAATCAGGTTCCCCCAATGACCCATGCCCCCCCACCATACTAAAATTGATACCCGAGATCATCGACCCAGTACTAGCCACCATCTGTAACTCTATGTTCACCACAGGAACATACCCATCCATTTGGAAAAAAACTGTCATTAAACCGCTACTAAAGAAACATAACCTCGACCCCACAGAAACAAAAATCTATAGACCTATTGCCTGCCTCCCCTTCCCTGCCAAAATCTTTGAAAAAGTAATCAATACTCAATTATCACAGTTCATTAATGAAAACAACCTCCTAGACGACACCCAATTTGGATTTAGGAAGGGCCACGGCACCGAAACGGCCCTCATCAAAGCCTCCGACGAAATCAGGATGATACTCGATCGGGGAGGAGCTGCGGTTTTGGTGCTGCTGGATTTATCAGCAGCATTTGACACGGTCGATTATACTACACTTATCGACCGTGTCTCCACCATAGGTATCAAAAATAACGCCAAAGCCCTCCTAACCTCCTTCCTCTCCAACCGCTCCCAATCAGTAATGCTAGGCGACTTCACATCCCCATCCTTCACCTTCCCCTGCGGTGTTCCTCAGGGATCCTCGCTGAGTCCGACCTTATTTAACACTTATGTGTCCGACTTGGCGAGGGTCATCAAATCTCATGGCATGCGAGTGACTACATACGCCGATGACACACAGCTAGTAATAGAGACCCACAATGACGGAGAAAAAGTTGCGGCAAATTTCCAAACTGGAATGCTCGCAATAAGCACATGGATGGCAAACAATTGCCTTAAACTAAACTCCGATAAAACGGAGGTAATGATCTTTGGTAACCTCTCCCCCATCTGGTCTCCATCCTGGTGGCCAGCAGAGCTAGGCCCACCTCCATCCCCCGTAACAAAAGTCAGAATCTTAGGTATCATCTTTGACGACAAATTATCATTTTTTCAACACGCTAACAACGTTGTCTCCTTGTCATTCTTCACCATCAAAATGATAAAGAAACTCCTACCCTACCTTTCTTCAAATGCCGGGAGAACTCTCATGAGCACGCTAGTCATGTCCAGGGTAGACTATTGTAATGGCCTATTTCTTAATGCTCAGGAAAGAGTCCTAAACAAACTGCAAATGGTCCAAAACGCAGCGGCAAGGATCCTGACTAACACCCCCAAATTCAAACCTACTTCCAATCTAATACGTCAGCTCCATTGGCTGCCCATCAGAAGCCGTACAAAGTTCAAGGCCCTATGTATCGCCTATAAAGCAGTAAACAACACAGGACCTGAATTCCTAAAAAAAACACTATGCTCCTACAAACCAACCAGACCCCTTCGCTCTTCAGCAGCAAACCTCATAAATGTCCCCAGAACAAAAAAATCTTCCTGGGGCGACAGAAGATTCACAGTCGCCACCGCCAGACTTTGGAACACACTTCCCCTTCACATCAAAAACACCCCCTCTCTCCTTGCCTTCCGTAAACAACTTAAAACCTGTTTGTTCAACCAATAAATGACCAGCTCCTAGTCTGTCCCATCCTCTTCCGTCCACAGCGCCGAGACACCCAAGGGTATTTGTGCGCTTAATAAATTGCATAATAATAATAATAACTCGTCTTTCATTCTTTGGATCTGAGACTGCTTCTTCTTTCTGCCACTCATGCCTTTGACTTTGACATTTCAACAGCTCTTCTATCTGATCCCCACTTTGAAGTTTCAAAATTTTAATCCCCCCTGGATCCACAGCTTAAACTTGTGCTTGATCTTGAGATTCTGTGGTTGTCTTTACTATTTCTTCTGCCATCTTCAATCTATTCTTGTGAGTGGTGTGGATCCATGGAGGGATTCCAGCACATTTCACTGCAGTGTTTGTCGTCAAGATCCCTGGTAGGGTCCGCACCAGTGCTCCCCCGCCAAGCAGTTCATCCTCGCGTGTTTTCCGACCACTATCAAATCTCCAGGCTTCAATCCATGACATAGTATCTCCTTCGTTGCTTCTCTTTCCACATTCACCTGATGAAAGACAGATTTCACCATATCAGCCCATCCTTTGTAGTAATCTAGCACAATGTCAACAGTTATTGAAACTAATGCAACTAAGGGAGTATAAGCCAGTCTCATTGTTCTGCCGATAGTCACTTCAAAGGGTGACTGCCCACTCGTTTCGTCTAGGGTACATCTGATGCTCATCAAAACAAGAGAAAGAGCGTCTGACAATTTTAAGCCAATAGAAACACAAACCTTGCCCAGTTTGTTCTTGAGAATTCCATTCATCTTCTCTACCACTCCAGAAGACTGAGGACGATATTACAATGAAACTTCTGGTCAATTTGGAAGGCAGTACAAATTGTTTGCAAAATGTCATTTTTAAAATGTAAGCCGCAATCTGTCTCAATAGAAGTTGGAAAGCCAGAGCGTGGAATCAATTCCCTCAAAAAATGTTAGGAACTGTAAGGCTCTCCAATCTCTTCGTGGGATAAGCCTCAACCCATTTATAAAACAAGCAGACAATGAGCAAGAGGTGTTTCAAGCCATTGCAATCTGGCATCTCCACAAAGTCTGCTTAGAGTCTTGTAAATGGGCTTTTTGATTTGCCAATATAATTCATCACAGTTGTTGTCCTCTTTCCCTGAATTTTTCCTGGCACACCAAGCATCTAGAACATAAACTTTCAGCAACATTTCTAAAATGTATGTTTTCCCAATATTTATAATATTTATAATCCATTTCCAGAAGAGTTTCGTTAATACTAGGGGTAGGCTGAAGTTTTAATTCTGCCGGCGGAATTGGAGGAGTTTAGTAATTCTGCGATACTCTTGGAGTGTGGAATTACTAATGAATCCCTCAACTCCGCTCCGCTAGCGGAATTAATCAGCAGAACCCACAGTGACTTTCCAAATGCAACTTCTCTGTGGCCCTAGAGGCATCCACAGCTTCACACAGAACCAAATGCAGAAGAAAATGGTGAAATATTTCTGTTGCTGTGGAGTGAAAGGTGCCTCTTGCTCTTGACCGCTCCACTCTCTCAGTGCTCCATTAAAATAATTAGTTGTTAAGATAAGAAGCAGCATGCATGTACTTCCACCACAATACAGGCATGCTAGACTGCATCATAGCTCTGCGCCCCATGAAGAGGCATGGACTGTCCCTGAACCAGGCTCGGTGACTGCTTGGAGTGTCTGACAGCCCCAAGCACTGGAAGCTTTACCCGGCTGAGTGGTCGGCAGATATTCAAAGGCCTGTCTGAGGTTAAGCTACCTGAAGAGAGCAGCACAAAGATGGAGGAAACAGACCAGAGTTGAGCACCGAAGGCTAGGCTGACTGCATCCCGAGCAGACTATGTTGTGTAAAATGACAAGGCTAGGGTCCCATCCACTTAAATGGTTTGAAGGGAATGGAAGGATATTCAATGAATGCTCCCAATAAGCAATGCGGTGGTGAGCCATGCATTTTTAAAAATAGTTTGATAAATAGTGGGAAGGGTCAGGGGGTGGTAGAGATAGGTGTGGAGCGATATTCTTGAAAGTGAACATAATTCTTGGTAAAACTGCATGTGTAGAACAAGCCACAACTTAAACCCAAAACGTCCGTATCCAGACTTAGCGTTTTATTTTTATTAAGCTCTTTAAAATGAAAGCATGTTGGATTCACATGCATCCTCAATGGTTACCAGCTTATTTCCTATATTACGTAGAATCAAGTACCCAGCTATCTTGGTTTGCAGTGCACCATGCTCTGACAGCCAAGTACTGAGAAGTCTTCAAAGTTAATGCAGAACACGCGCACGTCACCACAGCAGAAGGTTAGGAATCTGAATGGATAAAACAGAAATGAAACTGCGACATCCAGTTTGCCAATAATAATTGGGATAGGAGAAATGTATATTAAGGGAAAACTCATATATTTCCATAAACTTTGTCACACAATTGTCACTCCGTGTGTTTGTTTATGAAGTTATGCTTCTGTCCTGGAAATCACGTGACAGTTGCTTTATTGAGCCTTACTAAACAAACGTGAGGCAGTGGCATAGTTTCTGATGTCATAGATTTCCATGCAGAGGTCAGAGGAGGGTGTAGTGATGAGGTGATAACTGCGGGAGCGCTCTGTCCCATACCTGAGCCCTTCGCACCATGTCAGATGTTTTCAATTTTCATGATAGGATCTTGATCGTCAAATCAAGCGTTGTGCACCTGAGAGTTGTTTTTTAAAACCACCTCACTGGCTTTCACCAATGAGTGAGCTGTGAAACCAGCTGAGAAATATTTCTGAAGTGAATGCGAAGTGGTTCAGAAGGCAATCACGTCGAACAAAGGCTTCATTGTCATGTGCTGATTGTTTGTTTTCTAGCTATTTCACAACTTGAGCGACTGTTTAGCAGCAGTAACTTCATCTGAATCGCAGAAACAGGATGCATGTCACTTGTACTTTGCATCCGGTTTGGATGTTTGTGGAGGAGGCGGCAAATGTCCACATTCAGTTCTCTTTGCCATATTGCTACTGCTTACTAAAGCATTATTCAGTTTCTTATTCAATGAGCTTGTGTGGAACTGCATGGCAGGGTTTCCAACTGCAGCATATAGGTTTTTGGCATTTGGCTATCAATGTGAAGTGGGATAGAAACACAGGAAAAATTGCCCTCGAAAATAAAAACATCAACTGTAACTAAATGTGCTGCACAAGATTCTAACAGGCACATGCATCAAGCTAAATTGCGTTCGCAAAAATAGCGATTCGCTAAAAATGCCTGTTTGCGAGCGCAATTTAGCCATTTCCAATGCAGGAACCCAAAAAGCGGAAAAAAGAGGAAATCGCTAATATAAAGAATTGCTAAAATTGCGAAGGCCAATTTAGCGATTCCATATTAGCGAGTCCCTAAATAGCGATACCAAATAGCGAATCGCTAACAAAGATTTGCAAAGTAAAATCGCAAATAGCGAATCTCAAGAAAATCGCAATTTAGCGAGTGCAAATTAAGGGGAATCACAATCAGGTGGTAAACAGGAGTTCAAAAAATCACACAGGTGGAATCGAACAGAAACCTATTTAAACTGACCCAGGAGGCCTCTGAACCTTTTCCACAATGGCAGCGCTCTACGTGATGGCGAGGAGGATGAGGATCCATGCAGCAGCCCAGCGTAGGAGGAGAATTCAGGAGTGGATTTTCAGAGTGCGCATCACATTGTTGGGACAAACACCTGATGAAATCTACGACAAGTACAGGCTGAACGGTGCAATGATCCTTGACCTAATTGCAGAATTGGAACCCCTAATGCGGCGCCAGACCAGTAGGACCCATACCATCCCCACTCATGTTCAGGTCCTATGTTGCCTGCACCTACTTGCGTCAGGCAGTTTCCAGGGGGTAGTAGCTGTAGCTGGAGGGGTGTCACAAAGTTCCCTTTCACATTTCTTCAAGCCCTTCCTGAACGCCATGATGACAAGGATCCACACCCACATCACCTTCCCCACAACCCCACAGGAATTGAACAAGACCAAACTGGACTTCTACCAGGTAGCACAGTTCCCTCATGTGATAGGTTGCATCGATTGTACGCATGTTGCCATTTGTCCCCCAGCAAATAATGAATATATTTACAGGAACCGGAAATCCTATCATTCGATCAATGTACAAGTAGTGTGCAATGCTAAGTATATCATAACAGACATAGTGGCGCAATTCCCTGGAAGCACACATGACTCATATATATTTCGACACAGTGGCATACACACCCGTCTGCTCAGGGGTGATTTTGGCGAAGGACATCTGCTTGGTAAACACATATACTTATTTCCCACACCTAATGGCCATATGGCAATGCATAACTGTTGCTAATCCTTTGCTTACTACCCTGTAGGTAACAGCGCATACGCCATGCGGAACTACATATTGACACCATACCTCAACCCAGCCACCCCACATGAGCAGAGGTACAATGCAGCACACATCAGCACACGGATTCTCATTGAACGCACATTTGGACTGATGAAAAGTCGCTTTCGCGTCCTCCATAAAACTGGCGGAGCGTTGCAGTACCGGCCAGAGACCTGCTGCAGGATTGTGGCTGCATGTGCCATGTTGCCCAATATTGCAACCAGGAGAGGCATACCCATTTAACTGTCCGACTGTGAGTCTGAGGGGGACAACTAGCTACTGGCACAACTATGACAAGCAGATAGGGCAAGCACAGCAGAAGGGCAAAGGAGATGTGCAGACATCACACAACATTATTTCTGAGGTATGTAATGATGAGACACGACACATCACGGTTGAACAGAACTGTATTTACTGCCATGAAACCATGTAGTAGTGTTTAGGCACACATAGAAGGTGCAAAGTAGCGCAGTGATATCACGCACAAAAGAGCAAAATAACTATTGTCGGGACTTGGATCTCAGTCACTTTTTGGGTTTTGTCCATGGTTACGTCACCATGGGCTGATCAAGATGGGCAAGTCAGTCTATCGCTTCCTGCCACACACCCCCAAACGCCTTTCGGCTGCATCAGCTCCATCCCTCATGGGTGCTCCGGAAGGTGTTGTGCTCTGGGTACTGCGCCTACTGCGAGTGGAAACTGGCACTGACAGGCTGCTTAGGCTGGATGCCTCCTCACTCCCCTCTTCCCCCGTAACATTGCTGCCCCCAGCAGTAGCAGCCTGGATCTGTTCCACGGCAGTGGTTACCTGGGCCAGTGCCCTGGCCACATCCCCACAACAATGTCCCATGTCAATCTGCATGGCCACGGAACGACGTGACAGCAGTGCAGTGGTGTTGCTAAGGTGATTGTTAGACTTGGTATAGCCAGCCAAGCATATCATCAACTGCTGATGCCTTCTTCTCTGTGTGTCCTGTCCCTCCTGCATCAACCGGCTCAGCTCCTGCATGGTTGCGTTTGTCTGCCTGTTGCCGTCCACCACAGCTGTAGTGAGTTCTCGCACGCAATCAGTCATGACTGTGATGTTCCTTGCCAATTTGCTCATTTGCAGCTGTATTGACCCCAAATGTCTCGCTTGCAGGCGCTGCACCCTCAACATCTGGGCCTCCACGCCACCCCACACATTTGGAGTTTGGTCCTCCTGTGATGTAATGCCGGCCCTTGACCTGCGCCTCCGTCTTTGCTGGACCTGTGACTGGGGTGTAGTTGTGGGGCTAACGTGAGGCTGGCTTGTCTCAGGAGCTGGTTCAGGCTCCAGCTCAGGCTCCATGGGCTGCAGTGATGCAACTGGGGCCCTGCGTTTTGTGGGTGCGGGGCTATGCTTGGTGGTGCCACAGGTATCTCCACGTCAGCCTCTGCAGGAGTGTCCTGGATGTCGCCACATTCACTGTCCTCAGTGTCTCCTTGTGCTGCATCTGTGATGTGAAATAGTGCACTTGTTAATTTGTGGTGAGGGCAAAGTTGTGTCACATTAAGCATACTTGGGTCTCATTAAATCACTGACTTCAATCACTGACTACCATGCATTGCTTACGTGTTTTACTTTCCAATGTTGTGTTTGACCACCCACTTGCCTGACCTACCTGTAACTCCCATAATGCATTTGGGTTTGGAGGGAAAAGGTGGACTGGAGTTTGTATCTGTACACTGGGGTTGAACTGAGGGGATGTGCACATTTGGTTTGTATTTTGTATTGTACAGTTGCATGCATCTTACCTTGTGAAGTACTGGCCGCTCCGGATGTATCCAGCTGGGTCACTCCCACCACTGCTCCTGTCTGGATTGTGGACTCAACCAGGTCCTCTATGGGTGTATTGGCAGGCACTGTTGATGGGCCCCCTCCTGTCCTCTTGGCCTCCTTCAGCCTGTCTGCAATCCTCTCCTTGGCACGGCTGCGCAGGTCGTACCAACACTTCTTCAGGCCGTCTATGGTGCGGTGTGTGACCCCAACTGCATTGACTTTGTTCTTGATCTGAAGCCATATTTTCCTTTTCACCGCCTCAGGCACTTTTAGTGACAGTTTGCTAAAGAGCTTGTCATGGCTCTTGGCCACCTCCTCCATGAGGCTTTCCAGTTCCCTCTCACTGAACTTTAATTTTCTTTTCCTGCTCACTGCACTCTCCCCTGATGCTGGTGTATCCATTATTGTGCACTGGAAAGGTCTGCAAGCCAAGTTGGTGCTAGTTCTGCTCTGCTCCTGCACTCAGCTTCCTCCTCTCACTGACTCTGGGTACTGAATCAAGCATGGGCTGGGTGACTTCCTGGGAGTGATGTCATCATCCTGCTTCCTATGCGACGCGCTATTTGCGATTTCGCTAATTGCGATTTCGCTAATAACGATTTCGCTATTTGCGAAATTGCAAAATAGCTTAATCGGTATTTGCACTTCGCTATTGTATGTTCGCTAATTGCGATTGCGAATATTACCGAATCGGTAATTATTCTCTATGAGGGTCATGCATTGCAGATTGCGATTCCTAAATTGCGAATCCTTAATTTTCGCTAATTAGGAATCGCTAATTCTGATTTTGATGCATGTTCCCCAAAGAGCCTCCCTACTTGAAATGCTGCTCTCACTCAGGGGACCTGGGGGTGTGCGGAACGCCGCGGAATCTCGCAGAGTTTTGGTGTAACTCTGCAGAATTCTGCAGAGTAGACTCAGTGAGTTCCGCCCACCCCTATTTAATACCTGGTCTTGGTTTGGTACATAAATCAGTAACTGCAATGCAGTCATGCTCACCCTTGTCATCTTCATCCTCATTTTCGACAGTGTCCCTGTTTCCATGACTTTTTCCTGGAATAGGAAGCATTGCAGTGTTGCTGGATTGAGTGAATTGCACCTCCTAATTAATATGTTCTCTGCTACAAGAATAACTTGCTCGTATTTGGTTAATCAACTAATTGTCATGTACTAAGTTCTTGTATGTATTAATAGGATCCCAATTAAGTGTGGGACATATACAATTAAATTATGGCTCATCACTATTCCTTCACTTTGTCCAATGCAACCAGCTGCAACCGATTTGGGACTTAGGATGTTTAGGAAGACTTGTGGCTACTTGGTCTAAAATAGCTGAAGGGTAGGCTACTGCTCTCAGAATCCTACAGTGTCTCTGTGTAAGAATTGATAATGCACACCCACCTTTCTCATAGCAATACAAAAAGAAGGTAACATTTTTGTCAGACATTCCAAGGGTGAGTGCATTGCATAAACACTCTCTCAATACTTGTAAGGCCTCTAAACACTCTTCTTCAAATGGTAACAGGTCCTTAATGTCACAGTGAGTCAACCTTATTAAAGGTTTTTCAATCAAGGAAAAGTTTGGAATCCACTGATGACAGTAGCCAACAATTCCAGAAACATCCTCACTTCCCTGTGGGTGGTAGGAGGGCTCATTTTCAGAACTGCAGAAACAAGTTCTTTTGAGACTTTCCTCGCACCTTTCTCAATATGGCGACCAAGATAAATTACTTCCTTTTTACATTACTGCATCTATGTTGGAGAAACTTTATGACCACTCTCGGCTAAATGATTCAACGAAAGATTTGTGTCAAGTTTACAGTCCTCTTTTGTCTTTGATGCGACTAATAGGTCACCGATATACTGCACTAACACTGAGTTACAGGACAAACACAAGGAGTCCATCAGTTGTTGTTTTTGCATTTGTCACACCGAGTGGGACGGGTATGCCCAGACGTGGGTCCCGTGCTCTCCATGCCACTGGAGTCAAGCTATCCTGGCTGATGAGGGATGAAACCCCGAAACCGGTCCTAGGACGCTTGTTTCCAGTCCAGAGAGGACCTGGCTTGGCAGTTCGGGCTGGACTGTTCCCATTGGGCACAGGGTCAAGACTGATTTGCATATGGCTGGGTTCAAACTGGAATGGCATGGTGAGCAAAAAAACGATGGATTTAGGCCCAGATCTCTGAACTGGGGTGAATGTATGACAATGTTCTGCATTCTGTTCATCAATTGTTTTTGCATGAGTTACAGGACAGCATCACATTTTCTAGATCTTTCTCTAGAAATAAACTAAAGATGGAAGGATTTTTAGTATACCCATGTGGAATTCTACAGCACATAAGAACTTTATTTTGAAACAGAAATGCACATAAACATTGACTTGTATGGAGAAGAACGGTTGGCATAAGGCAATGAATGTATACCATTCTGCATCTGAAGGAATTTGTAACGAAATCAGTGCTGGATTCGGTACCACCGGACAACATGGAATGACTATTTTATTAATTTTTCTTAGGTCCTGCACAGTGCACCATTTTCTGCTCGGTTTATTTATTCCCATTATTGGACAGTTGCAAGAGCTACCGAGACCTTTCCGAAGAATTTCCTGCTCAATCATAATTTAAATAATGAACTCAAATCAGTTCACAGCATATGTGAAGTTGTTGTCAGCCTATGAACCTTCTTCTTCCACCTTTCAGGCTCCTCTCACAATTTTGAAAAATTCATAGTAAAAACATAAAAATCAGCTCTAGTCCATGGAATATGTATCAAATTTCCCCCATGTACTTCTCTTCCCAGACTTTTCCTGATCCTGCTTCTGAATCACTAGCTGATTGCTTGCTCTCTGATTCTCTAACTTTCTTTTTGCTTACTGTCCTTTTTTATCTCTCTCTGTATTTTTCCGGTAGCTCCACTCCCTTGTTTTCGCAATTAAATCTTTAATGTGAGCTCTTAAAGTAATTAATCCCAATGCCTTTATTTCCTCATAAGTCAAATCCCTTTTTTTTTTTTTTAATTTACATTTATCGAGCACGTTATCACCAACAGGTCTCTAAGCGCTACCAGAGGGGACACCCATCCTAGTTAGTGGGGGAGTGGCAGATGTTAAATGATGCCCCAGGCTTCTAAGAAAAGTACTGTCTTCAGCTTCTTTCTAAAGGGGAGGAGGTTCAATTCCTTACGTAAATTTACGGGGAGACTATTCCACAGCCGAGGTATTGATGCTGAGAAGGCTCTTCCTCCAACAGAAGACAGATTAAAGCGGGGGCAAACCAGTAGGCAGGCCTCAGCTGACCGAAGCACCCTACTAGGGACGTAGTTGGCTAGACGGTCTTTGATGTAGCTTGGGGCTTGGCCATACATGGTTTTGTGGGCAATGCAGAGACCTTTAAAGTTTATTCTCTGCCTGACCGGGAGCCAATGTAGCTCATATAGCAGAGAAGTGGCGTGTACTCGTCTCGGCTTTCTGAAGATTAGTCTAGCCGCGTCGTTCATAACAACCTGAAGTCTGGCCAACAGTTGTTGCGGCAGACCAATGTACAGGGAGTTACCATAGTCCAGACGCGACAGTATCATTGCTGAGACTGCCCGTCTGAGTGTAGAAAAGGTGAGAAGTGGGTCCAGTTTCCGCAACTGTCTTAGTAGGCCAACACAGGTTCCCACTACTGCCGACACCTGTTGTAACATAGAGAGCTTGGCATCAATTTTGATGCCCAAACTTTCACGGCACCGGCCGGTTCCGGAAAAGGGCCAAGTTCTTGTGGCCAGAACAGATCATTCCATGCATTGGATGCTGTGGTGACGGCCAGTACCTCAGTCTTGTCTGGATTAATTTTAAGGGAATTGGCCGTCATCCAATTAACAGTGAATTTTAAGATGTTTTGCATCCTTAGATGGGCCGTCGGCGAGCTGTCGATCTGGATGATGATTTGGGTGTCATCGGCATAGTTAAAGATCCTGCACTCCATCAGGTTTAATGCTGATATCAAGGGCTGAAGGTAGGCATTAAAAGGAGGGGTGACAATGCCGAGCCCTGAGGTACCCCACATGAAAGTGTGCCTAGGTCGGATACCAGATCAGCTAGCTGAACTCTCTGTGAGCGATCCTTAAGAAAGGATGAAAGCCAGGCCAGGGCCTTACCCTGGATTCCCAGATCCGAGATCCGCGACAGTAATTGATCATGGTTGACCGTATCAAATGCCGCGGACAGGTCCAGTAAAACCAGGGCACACGGCTTTTTCTTATCTGCCCTTAGTCTTAGTTCATCCAGCACGGATAGCATAACCAATTCCGTGCTGTGGTGAGCCCTAAACCCTGCCTGGTTAAATTCAAGAAGGTGATTATTTTCAAGATGGCATGAGAAGGAATGAAGTACATGCTGTTCTAGTACTTTAGCAAGGAAAGGTAGCTGCGAGATTGGCCTAAAATTTTTTAGATTCTTGGTGTCTGCCCCAGGTTTTTTTAGGAGCGGGATAACCCGGGCCTCCTTAAAGCTGGCAGGGACAAGCCCTGCTTCCAGGGACCGGTTGAGCAGCGAGAGCACCTCGCTGTCAATTCCGGGGAGGGCCATCTTAAAGATCTTTGGCGGGCAAGGGTCTGCCGGTGAGCCTGATTTCACCTGGCCCATTAAGAGTGTCAGTGAATCATTCGTGAGTAGTGGCAGAGAGATTAGAGGGTCTGAGAACGAAGGGGACGGGCAGGTGAATCCTGCAAAGCAGGGAAAGGTCGGGGTGCGATGAATTTCCGTCAGGAGGTCCTCTATTTTTTTAGTAAAAAAGGACTGGAATTTGTGACAGTCATCCTGACAGAAGGAGGGCATCTGTCCCTTATTCTTTCTTAACTCATTCAAGATCCGGAAGGTCTCCTTCTGAGGATTGGTTGCTGCAGCAATCCTAGCTTCATAGTATTCTGCTTTTCTTGACAGAATAGCCTTCTTATAGGAGGCCAGCATTGACACATATTCTGTCCGGGCGCTGGGTTCATACCCTTTACGCCAGGCTCTCTCACATTGGCGAAGTGATTGTTTCAAATTCCTGAGTACATCATTGAACCAAGGGGCCCCTTTGTCCCTAGTTCTTACTCTACGCGCTGGGGCTACCACATCAATGGCATTCCTAAGCCTAATCGATAGAGAGGAACTAATGCCATCGAGGTCTCCTTGTAAAGTCGTTGATGGAGCAGAAAAACGTAAGGTGGCTACCAGATCATCTACACTGATCTTGGTCCAGCTTCGCAGTATTTTCCACTCTGGAGAAGGGTTTGCTTTTAGGTTGATGCAAGAGATTCGGCCATGGATTAAATAATGGTCCAACCAGGAGCAGGGAGTGGTAACTATAGGGCTGGTCAGCGGGTGAGACGACCAGACCAGATCCAGAGTGTGCCCTTCTCATGCGTGGGCCCATACACTAGTTGGCAGAGTTCTAAGGAAGTCAGTGCCTCATCTAGCTGTTTTGCCTGGCTATCTTTGGGAGTTTGCTCCCAGTGGAAGTTAAAATCCCCCATCACCACCAGCCTTCGGTAGCGTGAGCGAAGATCGTGGACTAATTCCAGAAAGAGTTCCACGAACCTGGGCGGCGTACGTGGTGGGCGATATACTAATAGAATTACCAGGCAGTCCTTGGGGGAACAGAACTTGACCCCCAGTATATCCGCACTATCCAAGCTTTCAGAGCAGAGAGTTTCTGTCTTTAATAGACAATTATAGAGCATTGCAACGCCTCCCCCTCTGGAACTGCCAGGTCTATTATGATGGAGAGCCGCATAGTTCGGTGGGAGCGTGGCAACCAGGTCCGGGGTAGAGGACTCTTCCAACCAAGTTTCAGTAACACCCAGAATGTCCAGGTTATCCTCTTGGAGGAGCGAAAAGACCTCAAGGCAGTGTTTCTGCAATGAACGGGTGTTAAGAGTGGCGAAGCTAAGTCCACAAGGGCTAGAGGGCCGAGACAGCCTCGGGGGGGGGGGTAAGGAGTGGCTTAACCTCCTCGTACTTGCAGGTGGCATCAGCAGCCCTTCCCGCCTAAGAGTGGCTGTAACGTTGTTATGCAAAGGCCGCATACCTTGATTTAGGGACTTGAGCTCCTTAGATGAATACATGAGGCGGCGACCAGGGGTCTTGGCCCCTGGTCCCGGCTGGGCATGGACGGGCGCAGACGGGCTTGCCTTAGGCGCGCCTTTGGCGTGCCCGCTGCGCACGCGCGCTGCGCGCTGCGTGCTTGCTCCAGCTTAGTTTTAAGGCCAGGGGACTCCTCCCACCCACCACTCAGCCCTGCTGTGCAGCGGCTGCCTATTCCGAGCACTAGACCGAGGCGATCCCGGAAGTGCAAGATGCGGAGGTAAGGGCGCGCAGGGAGCGAGCAGCAAATACAAATATATACAATACAGTCACAGTTAGCCAGATAAAATTGTTAACATTTTTAAAATTGTCATCAACGAAGTAAGCAGCTTTTTTTAGCAGCAATATTGAGGCCAAGCATGACGGCGACCGAAGCAGCCTACCACCACTACCGGTGCAGCCCTCTGGTCCCGCACGCTTGCTCCAGCTTAGTTTTAAGGCCAGGGGACTCCTCCCACCCACAACTCAGCCCTGCTGTGCAGCGGCTGCCTATCTCGAGCACTAGACCGAGGCGATCCCGGAAGTGCAAGATGCGGAGGTAAGGGGGCGCAGGGAGCAAGCAGCAAATACAAATATACAATACAGTCACAGTTAGCCAGATAAAATTGTTAAAATTTTTTAAATTGTCAACAACGAAGTAAGCAGCTTTTTTTAGCAGCAATATTGAGGCCAAGCACGACGGCGACCGAAGCAGCCTACCACCACTACTGGTGCAGCCCTCTGGTCCCGCGCGCTTTCTCCAGCTTAGTTTTAAGGCCAGGGGACTCCTCCCACCCACCACTCAGCCCTGCTGTGCAGCGGCTGCCTATTCCGAGCACTAGACCGAGGCGATCCCGGAAGTGCAAGATGCGGAGGTAAGGGGGCGCAGGGAGCGAGCAGCAAATACAAATATACAATACAGTCACAGTTAGCCAGATAAAATTGTTAAAATTTTTAAAATTGTCAACAACGAAGTAAGCAGCTTTTTTTAGCAGCAATATTGAGGCCAAGCACGACGGCGACCGAAGCAGCCTACCACCACTACCGGTGCAGCCCTCTGGTCCCGCGCGCTTGCTCCAGCTTAGTTTTAAGGCCGGGGGACTCCTCCCACCCACCACTCAGCCCTGCTGTGCAGCGGCTGCCTATTCCGAGCACTAGACCGAGGCGATCCCGGAAGTGCAAGATGCGGAGGTAAGGGGGCGCAGGGAGCGAGCAGCAAATACAAATATACAATACAGTCACAGTTAGCCAGATAAAATTGTTAACATTTTTAAAATTGTCAACAACGAAGTAAGCAGCTTTTTTTAGCAGCAATATTGAGGCCAAGCACGACGGCGACCGAAGCAGCCTACCACCACTACCGGTGCAGCCCTCTGGTCCCGCGCGCTTGCTCCAGCTTAGTTTTAAGGCCGGGGGACTCCTCCCACCCACCACTCAGCCCTGCTGTGCAGCGGCTGCCTATTCCGAGCACTAGACCGAGGCGATCCCGGAAGTGCAAGATGCGGAGGTAAGGGGACGCAGGGAGAGAGCAGCAAATACAAATATACAATACAGTCACAGTTAGCCAGATAAAATTGTTAAAATTTTTAAAATTGTCAACAACGAAGTAAGCAGCTTTTTTTAGCAGCAATATTGAGGCCAAGCACGACGGCGACCGAAGCAGCCTACCACCACTACCGGTGCAGCCCTCTGCACTGTCTAACTCTCATTCTTAATTTTCCTGATGTCTACTTCACATTCATCTGTTAATTCTTCAAATTTATCATGTGCTTCACTCGCACATCTGTCTGCTACTTTAATCAAGTACTTCATTTCATCAACATCATATGACAATAGTCTATTTAGATCAATTGTTCCTTGTAACATTTCTCCAAATCCTATTGTCAAAAGACCAGCATTAATAGTTCTCTCTTTAGGAGCTTCTTCAACCACAATTGTGGTAACAGGTGGGTCGATTTGAATTTGAGAGACAGCTGGGGTATCTCAGCTAATATTTGACAATGCTGTCAATGCAATTTTAGGTGTCACACTTGCTATCATGCTAACAATCACAGCTGGTGATGGGCTCTGTATCTGTACTGCTGCACCATCTAATGCTGCACCCATATCAAGTACTTCAGCAGGACCAACACCAGTTCCCTGTCAGTATATGGATGAGGTCTAGCATTCAAAAGGTCATTAAAAAATTATTCCTCTCATCTTTATCATGACTCTATTTTTCTCCCTAATTGATTTTCTTCCTGTCATCAGTTTCTTTAATTATTGAAGGAAAAACTCTTACACACTGCATTGTATTCACACTCCAACATTTGTCTTGTTGACCCAACTTCTTTTCTAACCGCTCTCTAAACGAACCCTTCACTTGCTTTGTCTTTTTCTTTCTTTCCTTATTTGTGACCAGTCGATCTCATTTGTTTAGTGCCTCAAACTGTGTGGATCTAAGTAACGGCTTCTTTTCATTCATTGTTTGTCTCAGGGAATTTAGCTTTCTAATGTTAATGTTACCTTCATTGAAAACTGTAAGTCTTTATAGTCATACCATTCAGAAATGTAGGCGCATGTATAGAACCCAATATCCGTCATCATTTCATATGCAGGTGTTCCCTCAGCAGATAATTTCTGACCCCTAATAGAAGGTACAACAGAAACTTTAGGCTTTTACAACACAGCACCCCATTTAGTTGAACTCAATCTAAAGATCCCATAGTATGACCCAGCAAACAACAACCAATCCCATTGTGGCTCTGTCTAAGGTCAATCTATCACAGCGTGGCTCTGCCAGCAATGAACCAATAAGAGCACAGCTTTGTGCTAATGTTTCTCCAATCCCAGTTTGGCTCCCTCACTGACTAACCGATCACAGTGCGACTTTTCTGTGAATGAGTAAAACTATTACAAAACCTTTTTCACTTCTCTTTATACAAACTAAACCTTGTCTGCACAACCTAAAGTGGAAGAAAATCAGCAAGTTAAGGTAAGACATGTCTTGCAATCAATAAACATAAAAGCAAAAACAGCACCCTTCACAGCACCGTCTTAAATCCCACTTAACTTTAAGTAGACACCCTGACTAATGCACCTACTCCCATGCATTTAGGAGCAAGCGCATCAACCCGAATCAAACATGTAACCCTGGAAAGGAAAACTCGTTAATTCAGAAATCCTTATCTTTGCGTATGTCACGCCTCACGCTACACACTATCTTATGCAGACAGGTTCACCACAATAACTCGAGATCTTGGATTTTGACAAATCTGATAACTCAATCAACCGATAGTAAAACAAATTCTTTATTAAACAAGGTTCACAAATAGGAATAATACATCAGCACAACAGTGATCAAACCATCAATTGTGCACATAATTAGCAAAAAAACGATGGATTTAGGCCCAGATCTCTGAACTGGGATGAATGTATGACAATGTTCTGCATTCTGTTCATCAATTGTTTTTGCATGAGTTACAGGACAGCATCACATTTTCTAGATCTTTCTCTAGAATTAAACTAAAGATGGAAGGATTTTTAGTATACCCATGTGGAATTCTACAGCACATGAGAACTTTATTTTGAAACAGAAATGCACATAAACATTGACTTGTATGGAGAAGAACGGTTGGCATAAGGCAATGAATGTATACCATTCTGCATCTGAAGGAATTTGTAACGAAATCAGTGCTGGATTCGGTACCACCGGACAACATGGAATGACTATTTTATTAATTTTTCTTAGGTCCTGCACAGTGCACCATTTTCTGCTCGGTTTATTTATTCCCGTTATTGGACAGTTGCAAGAGCTACCGAGACCTTTCCGAAGAATTTCCTGCTCAATCATAATTTAAATAATGAACTCAAATCAGTTCACAGCATATGTGAAGTTGTTGTCAGCCTATGAACCTTCTTCTTCCACCTTTCAGGCTCCTCTCACAATTTTGAAAAATTCATAGTAAAAACATAAAAATCAGCTCTAGTCCATGGAATATGTATCAAATTTCCCCCATGTACTTCTCTTCCCAGACTTTTCCTGATCCTGCTTCTGAATCACTAGCTGATTGCTTGCTCTCTGATTCTCTAACTTTCTTTTTGCTTACTGTCCTTTTTTATCTCTCTCTGTATTTTTCCGGTAGCTCCACTCCCTTGTTTTCGCAATTAAATCTTTAATGTGAGCTCTTAAAGTAATTAATCCCAATGCCTTTATTTCCTCATAAGTCAAATCCATTTTGTATTTCTAACTCTCATTCTTCATTTTCCTGATGTCTACTTCACATTCATCTGTTAATTCTTCTAATTTATCATGTGCTTCACTCGCACATCTGTCTGCTACTTTAATCAAGTACTTCATTTCATCAACATCATATGACAATAGTCTATTTAGATCAATTGTTCCTTGTAACATTTCTCCAAATCCTATTGTCAAAAGACCAGCATTAATAGTTCTCTCTTTAGGAGCTTCTTCCACCACAATTGTGGTAACAGGTGCATCGATTTGAATTTGAGAGACAGCTGGGGTATCTCAGCTAATATTTGACAATGCTGTCAATGCAATTTTAGGTGTCACACTTGCTATCATGCTAACAATCACAGCTGGTGATGGGCTCTGTATCTGTACTGCTGCACCATCTAATGCTGCACCCATATCAAGTACTTCAGCAGGACCGACACCAGTTCCCTGTCAGTATATGGATGAGGTCTAGCATTCAAAAGGTCATTAAAAAAATTATTCCTCTCATCTTTATCATGACTCTATTTTTCTCCCTAATTGATTTTCTTCCTGTCATCAGTTTCTTTAATTATTGAAGGAAAAACTCTTACACACTGCATTGTATTCACACTCCAACATTTGTCTTGTTGACCCAACTTCTTTTCTAACCGCTCTCTAAACGAACCCTTCACTTGCTTTGTCTTTTTCTTTCTTTCCTTATTTGTGACCAGTCGATCTCATTTGTTTAGTGCCTCAAACTGTGTGGATCTAAGTAACGGCTTCTTTTCATTCATTGTTTGTCTCAGGGAATTTAGCTTTCTAATGTTAATGTTACCTTCATTGAAAACTGTAAGTCTTTATAGTCATACCATTCAGAAATGTAGGTGCATGTATAGAACCCAATATCCGTCATCATTTCATATGCAGGTGTTCCCTCAGCAGATAATTTCTGACCCCTAATAGAAGGTACAACAGAAACTTTAGGCTTTTACAACACAGCACCCCATTTAGTTGAACTCAATCTAAAGATCCCATAGTATGACCCAGCAAACAACAACCAATCCCATTGTGGCTCTGTCTAAGGTCAATCTATCACAGCGTGGCTCTGCCAGCAATGAACCAATAAGAGCACAGCTTTGTGCTAATGTTTCTCCAATCCCAGTTTGGCTCCCTCACTGACTAACCGATCACAGTGCGACTTTTCTGTGAATGAGTAAAACTATTACAAAACCTTTTTCACTTCACTTTATACAAACTAAACCTTGTCTGCACAACCTAAAGTGGAAGAAAATCAGCAAGTTAAGGTAAGACATGTCTTGCAATCAATAAACATAAAAGCAAAAACAGAACCCTTCACAGCACCGTCTTAAATCCCACTTAACTTTAAGTAGACACCCTGACTAATGCACCTACTCCCATGCATTTAGGAGCAAGCGCATCAACCCGAATCAAACATGTAACCCTGGAAAGGAAAACTCGTTAATTCAGAAATCCTTATCTTTGCGTATGTCACGCCTCACGCTACACACTATCTTATGCAGACAGGTTCACCACAATAACTCGAGATCTTGGATTTTGACAAATCTGATAACTCAATCAACCGATAGTAAAACAAATTCTTTATTAAACAAGGTTCACAAATAGGAATAATACATCAGCACAACAGTGATCAAACCATCAATTGTGCACATAATTAGCAAAAAAACGATGGATTTAGGCCCAGATCTCTGAACTGGGGTGAATGTATGATAATGTTCTGCATTCTGTTCATCAATTGTTTTTGCATGAGTTACAGGACAGCATCACATTTTCTAGATCTTTCTCTAGAATTAAACTAAAGATGGAAGGATTTTTAGTATACCCATGTGGAATTCTACAGCACATGAGAACTTTATTTTGAAACAGAAATGCACATAAACATTGACTTGTATGGAGAAGAACGGTTGGCATAAGGCAATGAATGTATACCATTCTGCATCTGAAGGAATTTGTAACGAAATCAGTGCTGGATTCAGTACCACCGGACAACATGGAATGACTATTTTATTAATTTTTCTTAGGTCCTGCACAGTGCACCATTTTCTGCTCGGTTTATTTATTCCCGTTATTGGACAGTTGCAAGAGCTACCGAGACCTTTCCGAAGAATTTCCTGCTCAATCATAATTTAAATAATGAACTCAAATCAGTTCACAGCATATGTGAAGTTGTTGTCAGCCAATGAACCTTCTTCTTCCACCTTTCAGGCTCCTCTCACAATTTTGAAAAATTCATAGTAAAAACATAAAAATCAGCTCTAGTCCATGGAATATGTATCAAATTTCCCCCATGTACTTCTCTTCCCAGACTTTTCCTGATCCTGCTTCTGAATCACTAGCTGATTGCTTGCTCTCTGATTCTCTAACTTTCTTTTTGCTTACTGTCCTTTTTTATCTCTCTCTGTATTTTTCCGGTAGCTCCACTCCCTTGTTTTCGCAATTAAATCTTTAATGTGAGCTCTTAAAGTAATTAATCCCAATGCCTTTATTTCCTCATAAGTCAAATCCATTTTGTATTTCTAACTCTCATTCTTCATTTTCCTGATGTCTACTTCACATTCATCTGTTAATTCTTCTAATTTATCATGTGCTTCACTCGCACATCTGTCTGCTACTTTAATCAAGTACTTCATTTCATCAACATCATATGACAATAGTCTATTTAGATCAATTGTTCCTTGTAACATTTCTCCAAATCCTATTGTCAGAAGACCAGCATTAATAGTTCTCTCTTTAGGAGCTTCTTCAACCACAATTGTGGTAACAGGTGGATCGATTTGAATTTGAGAGACAGCTGGGGTATCTCAGCTAATATTTGACAATGCTGTCAATGCAATTTTAGGTGTCACACTTGCTATCATGCTAACAATCACAGCTGGTGATGGGCTCTGTATCTGTACTGCTGCACCATCTAATGCTGCACCCATATCAAGTACTTCAGCAGGACCGACACCAGTTCCCTGTCAGTATATGGATGAGGTCTAGCATTCAAAAGGTCATTAAAAAAATTATTCCTCTCATCTTTATCATGACTCTATTTTTCTCCCTAATTGATTTTCTTCCTGTCATCAGTTTCTTTAATTATTGAAGGAAAAACTCTTACACACTGCATTGTATTCACACTCCAACATTTGTCTTGTTGACCCAACTTCTTTTCTAACCGCTCTCTAAACGAACCCTTCACTTGCTTTGTCTTTTTCTTTCTTTCCTTATTTGTGACCAGTCGATCTCATTTGTTTAGTGCCTCAAACTGTGTGGATCTAAGTAACGGCTTCTTTTCATTCATTGTTTGTCTCAGGGAATTTAGCTTTCTAATGTTAATGTTACCTTCATTGAAAACTGTAAGTCTTTATAGTCATACCATTCAGAAATGTAGGTGCATGTATAGAACCCAATATCCGTCATCATTTCATATGCAGGTGTTCCCTCAGCAGATAATTTCTGACCCCTAATAGAAGGTACAACAGAAACTTTAGGCTTTTACAACACAGCACCCCATTTAGTTGAACTCAATCTAAAGATCCCATAGTATGACCCAGCAAACAACAACCAATCCCATTGTGCTCTGTCTAAGGTCAATCTATCACAGCGTGGCTCTGCCAGCAATGAACCAATAAGAGCACAGCTTTGTGCTAATGTTTCTCCAATCCCAGTTTGGCTCCCTCACTGACTAACCGATCACAGTGCGACTTTTCTGTGAATGAGTTAAACTATTACAAAACCTTTTTCACTTCACTTTATACAAACTAAACCTTGTCTGCACAACCTAAAGTGGAAGAAAATCAGCAAGTTAAGGTAAGACATGTCTTGCAATCAATAAACATAAAAGCAAAAACAGCACCCTTCACAGCACCGTCTTAAATCCCACTTAACTTTAAGTAGACACCCTGACTAATGCACCTACTCCCATGCATTTAGGAGCAAGCGCATCAACCCGAATCAAACATGTAACCCTGGAAAGGAAAACTCGTTAATTCAGAAATCCTTATCTTTGCGTATGTCACGCCTCACGCTACACACTATCTTATGCAGACAGGTTCACCACAATAACTCGAGATCTTGGATTTTGACAAATCTGATAACTCAATCAACCGATAGTAAAACAAATTCTTTATTAAACAAGGTTCACAAATAGGAATAATACATCAGCACAACAGTGATCAAACCATCAATTGTGCACATAATTAGCAAAAAAACGATGGATTTAGGCCCAGATCTTTGAACTGGGGTGAATGTATGACAATGTTCTGCATTCTGTTCATCAATTGTTTTTGCATGAGTTACAGGACAGCATCACATATTCTAGATCTTTCTCTAGAATTAAACTAAAGATGGAAGGATTTTTAGTATACCCATGTGGAATTCTACAGCACATGAGAACTTTATTTTGAAACAGAAATGCACATAAACATTGACTTGTATGGAGAAGAACGGTTGGCATAAGGCAATGAATGTATACCATTCTGCATCTGAAGGAATTTGTAACGAAATCAGTGCTGGATTCAGTACCACCGGACAACATGGAATGACTATTTTATTAATTTTTCTTAGGTCCTGCACAGTGCACCATTTTCTGCTCGGTTTATTTATTCCCGTTATTGGACAGTTGCAAGAGCTACCGAGACCTTTCCGAAGAATTTCCTGCTCAATCATAATTTAAATAATGAACTCAAATCAGTTCACAGCATATGTGAAGTTGTTGTCAGCCTATGAACCTTCTTCTTCCACCTTTCAGGCTCCTCTCACAATTTTGAAAAATTCATAGTAAAAACATAAAAATCAGCTCTAGTCCATGGAATATGTATCAAATTTCCCCCATGTACTTCTCTTCCCAGACTTTTCCTGATCCTGCTTCTGAATCACTAGCTGATTGCTTGCTCTCTGATTCTCTAACTTTCTTTTTGCTTACTGTCCTTTTTTATCTCTCTCTGTATTTTTCCGGTAGCTCCACTCCCTTGTTTTCGCAATTAAATCTTTAATGTGAGCTCTTAAAGTAATTAATCCCTATGTCTTTATTTCCTCATAAATCAAATCCATTTTGTATTTCTAACTCTCATTCTTCATTTTCCTGATGTCTACTTCGCATTCATCTGTTAATTCTTCTAATTTATCATGTGCTTCACTCGCACATCTGTCTGCTACTTTAATCAAGTACTTCATTTCATCAACATCATATGACAATAGTCTATTTAGATCAATTGTTCCTTGTAACATTTCTCCAAATCCTATTGTCAAAAGACCAGCATTAATAGTTCTCTCTTTAGGAGCTTCTTCAACCACAATTGTGGTAACAGGTGGATCGATTTGAATTTGAGAGACAGCTGGGGTATCTCAGCTAATATTTGACAATGCTGTCAATGCAATTTTAGGTGTCACACTTGCTATCATGCTAACAATCACAGCTGGTGATGGGCTCTGTATCTGTACTGCTGCACCATCTAATGCTGCACCCATATCAAGTACTTCAGCAGGACCGACACCAGTTCCCTGTCAGTATATGGATGAGGTCTAGCATTCAAAAGGTCATTAAAAAAATTATTCCTCTCATCTTTATCATGACTCTATTTTTCTCCCTAATTGATTTTCTTCCTGTCATCAGTTTCTTTAATTATTGAAGGAAAAACTCTTACACACTGCATTGTATTCACACTCCAACATTTGTCTTGTTGACCCAACTTCTTTTCTAACCGCTCTCTAAACGAACCCTTCACTTGCTTTGTCTTTTTCTTTCTTTCCTTATTTGTGACCAGTCAATCTCATTTGTTTAGTGCCTCAAACTGTGTGGATCTAAGTAACGGCTTCTTTTCATTCATTGTTTGTCTCAGGGAATTTAGCTTTCTAATGTTAATGTTACCTTCATTGAAAACTGTAAGTCTTTATAGTCATACCATTCAGAAATGTAGGTGCATGTATAGAACCCAATATCCGTCATCATTTCATATGCAGGTGTTCCCTCAGCAGATAATTTCTGACCCCTAATAGAAGGTACAACAGAAACTTTAGGCTTTTACAACACAGCACCCCATTTAGTTGAACTCAATCTAAAGATCCCATAGTATGACCCAGCAAACAACAACCAATCCCATTGTGGCTCTGTCTAAGGTCAATCTATCACAGCGTGGCTCTGCCAGCAATGAACCAATAAGAGCACATCTTTGTGCTAATGTTTCTCCAATCCCAGTTTGGCTCCCTCACTGACTAACCGATCACAGTGCGACTTTTCTGTGAATGAGTAAAACTATTACAAAACCTTTTTCACTTCACTTTATACAAACTAAACCTTGTCTGCACAACCTAAAGTGGAAGAAAATCAGCAAGTTAAGGTAAGACATGTCTTGCAATCAATAAACATAAAAGCAAAAACAGCACCCTTCACAGCACCGTCTTAAATCCCACTTAACTTTAAGTAGACACCCTGACTAATGCACCTACTCCCATGCATTTAGGAGCAAGCGCATCAACCCGAATCAAACATGGAACCCTGGAAAGGAAAACTCGTTAATTCAGAAATCCTTATCTTTGCGTATGTCACGCCTCACGCTACACACTATCTTATGCAGACAGCTTCACCACAATAACTCGAGATCTTGGATTTTGACAAATCTGATAACTCAATCAACCGATAGTAAAACAAATTCTTTATTAAACAAGGTTCACAAATAGGAATAATACATCAGCACAACAGTGATCAAACCATCAATTGTGCACATAATTAGCAAAAAAACGATGGATTTAGGCCCAGATCTTTGAACTGGGGTGAATGTATGACAATGTTCTGCATTCTGTTCATCAATTGTTTTTGCATGAGTTACAGGACAGCATCACATATTCTAGATCTTTCTCTAGAATTAAACTAAAGATGGAAGGATTTTTAGTATACCCATGTGGAATTCTACAGCACATGAGAACTTTATTTTGAAACAGAAATGCACATAAACATTGACTTGTATGGAGAAGAACGGTTGGCATAAGGCAATGAATGTATACCATTCTGCATCTGAAGGAATTTGTAACGAAATCAGTGCTGGATACAGTACCACCGGACAACATGGAATGACTATTTTATTAATTTTTCTTAGGTCCTGCACAGTGCACCATTTTCTGCTCGGTTTATTTATTCCCGTTATTGGACAGTTGCAAGAGCTACCGAGACCTTTCCGAAGAATTTCCTGCTCAATCATAATTTAAATAATGAACTCAAATCAGTTCACAGCATATGTGAAGTTGTTGTCAGCCTATGAACCTTCTTCTTCCACCTTTCAGGCTCCTCTCACAATTTTGAAAAATTCATAGTAAAAACATAAAAATCAGCTCTAGTCCATGGAATATGTATCAAATTTCCCCCATGTACTTCTCTTCCCAGACTTTTCCTGATCCTGCTTCTGAATCACTAGCTGATTGCTTGCTCTCTGATTCTCTAACTTTCTTTTTGCTTACTGTCCTTTTTATCTCTCTCTGTATTTTTCCGGTAGCTCCACTCCCTTGTTTTCGCAATTAAATCTTTAATGTGAGCTCTTAAAGTAATTAATCCCAATGCCTTTATTTCCTCATAAGTCAAATCCATTTTGTATTTCTAACTCTCATTCTTCATTTTCCTGATGTCTACTTCACATTCATCTGTTAATTCTTCTAATTTATCATGTGCTTCACTCGCACATCTGTCTGCTACTTTAATCAAGTACTTCATTTCATCAACATCATATGACAATAGTCTATTTAGATCAATTGTTCCTTGTAACATTTCTCCAAATCCTATTGTCAGAAGACCAGCATTAATAGTTCTCTCTTTAGGAGCTTCTTCAACCACAATTGTGGTAACAGGTGGATCGATTTGAATTTGAGAGACAGCTGGGGTATCTCAGCTAATATTTGACAATGCTGTCAATGCAATTTTAGGTGTCACACTTGCTATCATGCTAACAATCACAGCTGGTGATGGGCTCTGTATCTGTACTGCTGCACCATCTAATGCTGCACCCATATCAAGTACTTCAGCAGGACCAACACCAGTTCCCTGTCAGTATATGGATGAGGTCTAGCATTCAAAAGGTCATTAAAAAAATTATTCCTCTCATCTTTATCATGACTCTATTTTTCTCCCTAATTGATTTTCTTCCTGTCATCAGTTTCTTTAATTATTGAAGGAAAAACTCTTACACACTGCATTGTATTCACACTCCAACATTTGTCTTGTTGACCCAACTTCTTTTCTAACCGCTCTCTAAACGAACCCTTCACTTGCTTTGTCTTTTTCTTTCATTCCTTATTTGTGACCAGTCGATCTCATTTGTTTAGTGCCTCAAACTGTGTGGATCTAAGTAACGGCTTCTTTTCATTCATTGTTTGTCTCAGGGAATTTAGCTTTCTAATGTTAATGTTACCTTCATTGAAAACTGTAAGTTTTTATAGTCATACCATTCAGAAATGTAGGTGCATGTATAGAACCCAATATCCGTCATCATTTCATATGCAGGTGTTCCCTCAGCAGATAATTTCTGACCCCTAATAGAAGGTACAACAGAAACTTTAGGCTTTTACAACACAGCACCCCATTTAGTTGAACTCAATCTAAAGATCCCATAGTATGACCCAGCAAACAACAACCAATCCCATTGTGGCTCTGTCTAAGGTCAATCTATCACAGCGTGGCTCTGCCAGCAATGAACCAATAAGAGCACAGCTTTGTGCTAATGTTTCTCCAATCCCAGTTTGGCTCCCTCACTGACTAACCGATCACAGTGCGACTTTTCTGTGAATGAGTAAAACTATTACAAAACCTTTTTCACTTCACTTTATACAAACTAAACCTTGTCTGCACAACCTAAAGTGGAAGAAAATCAGCAAGTTAAGGTAAGACATGTCTTGCAATCAATAAACATAAAAGCAAAAACAGAACCCTTCACAGCACCGTCTTAAATCCCACTTAACTTTAAGTAGACACCTGACTAATGCACCTACTCCCATGCATTTAGGAGCAAGCGCATCAACCCGAATCAAACATGTAACCCTGGAAAGGAAAACTCGTTAATTCAGAAATCCTTATCTTTGCGTATGTCACGCCTCACGCTACACACTATCTTATGCAGACAGGTTCACCACAATAACTCGAGATCTTGGATTTTGACAAATCTGATAACTCAATCAACCGATAGTAAAACAAATTCTTTATTAAACAAGGTTCACAAATAGGAATAATACATCAGCACAACAGTGATCAAACCATCAATTGTGCACATAATTAGCAAAAAAACGATGGATTTAGGCCCAGATCTTTGAACTGGGGTGAATGTATGACAATGTTCTGCATTCTGTTCATCAATTGTTTTTGCATGAGTTACAGGACAGCATCACATTTTCTAGATCTTTCTCTAGAATTAAACTAAAGATGAAGGATTTTTAGTATACCCATGTGGAATTCTACAGCACATGAGAACTTTATTTTGAAACAGAAATGCACATAAACATTGACTTGTATGGAGAAGAACGGTTGGCATAAGGCAATGAATGTATACCATTCTGCATCTGAAGGAATTTGTAACGAAATCAGTGCTGGATTCAGTACCACCGGACAACATGGAATGACTATTTTATTAATTTTTCTTAGGTCCTGCACAGTGCACCATTTTCTGCTCGGTTTATTTATTCCCGTTATTGGACAGTTGCAAGAGCTACCGAGACCTTTCCGAAGAATTTCCTGCTCAATCATAATTTAAATAATGAACTCAAATCAGTTCACAGCATATGTGAAGTTGTTGTCAGCCTATGAACCTTCTTCTTCCACCTTTCAGGCTCCTCTCACAATTTTGAAAAATTCATAGTAAAAACATAAAAATCAGCTCTAGTCCATGGAATATGTATCAAATTTCTCCCATGTACTTCTCTTCCCAGACTTTTCCTGATCCTGCTTCTGAATCACTAGCTGATTGCTTGCTCTCTGATTCTCTAACTTTCTTTTTGCTTACTGTCCTTTTTATCTCTCTCTGTATTTTTCCGGTAGCTCCACTCCCTTGTTTTTGCAATTAAATCTTTAATGTGAGCTCTTAAAGTAATTAATCCCAATGCCTTTATTTCCTCATAAGTCAAATCCATTTTGTATTTCTAACTCTCATTCTTCATTTTCCTGATGTCTACTTCACATTCATCTGTTAATTCTTCTAATTTATCATGTGCTTCACTCGCACATCTGTCTGCTACTTTAATCAAGTACTTCATTTCATCAACATCATATGACAATAGTCTATTTAGATCAATTGTTCCTTGTAACATTTCTCCAAATCCTATTGTCAGAAGACCAGCATTAATAGTTCTCTCTTTAGGAGCTTCTTCAACCACAATTGTGGTAACAGGTGGATTGATTTGAATTTGAGAGACAGCTGGGGTATCTCAGCTAATATTTGACAATTCTGTCAATGCAATTTTAGGTGTCACACTTGCTATCATGCTAACAATCACAGCTGGTGATGGGCTCTGTATCTGTACTGCTGCACCATCTAATGCTGCACCCATATCAAGTACTTCAGCAGGACCAACACCAGTTCCCTGTCAGTATATGGATGAGGTCTAGCATTCAAAAGGTCATTAAAAAACTTATTCCTCTCATCTTTATCATGACTCTATTTTTCTCCCTAATTGATTTTCTTCCTGTCATCAGTTTCTTTAATTGTTGAAGGAAAAACTCTTACACACTGCATTGTATTCACACTCCAACATTTGTCTTGTTGACCCAACTTCTTTTCTAACCGCTCTCTAAACGAACCCTTCACTTGCTTTGTCTTTTTCTTTCTTTCCTTATTTGTGACCAGTCGATCTCATTTGTTTAGTGCCTCAAACTGTGTGGATCTAAGTAACGGCTTCTTTTCATTCATTGTTTGTCTCAGGGAATTTAGCTTTCTAATGTTAATGTTACCTTCATTGAAAACTGTAAGTCTTTATAGTCATACCATTCAGAAATGTAGGTGCATGTATAGAACCCAATATCCGTCATCATTTCATATGCAGGTGTTCCCTCAGCAGATAATTTCTGACCCCTAATAGAAGGTACAACAGAAACTTTAGGCTTTTACAACACAGCACCCCATTTAGTTGAACTCAATCTAAAGATCCCATAGTATGACCCAGCAAACAACAACCAATCCCATTGTGGCTCTGTCTAAGGTCAATCTATCACAGCGTGGCTCTGCCAGCAATGAACCAATAACAGCACAGCTTTGTGCTAATGTTTCTCCAATCCCAGTCTGGCTCCCTCACTGACTAACCGATCACAGTGCGACTTTTCTGTGAATGAGTAAAACTATTACAAAACCTTTTTCACTTCACTTTATACAAACTAAACCTTGTCTGCACAACCTAAAGTGGAAGAAAATCAGCAAGTTAAGGTAAGACATGTCTTGCAATCAATAAACATAAAAGCAAAAACAGCACCCTTCACAGCACCGTCTTAAATCCCACTTAACTTTAAGTAGACACCCTGACTAATGCACCTACTCCCATGCATTTAGGAGCAAGCGCATCAACCCGAATCAAACATGTAACCCTGGAAAGGAAAACTCGTTAATTCAGAAATCCTTATCTTTGCGTATGTCACGCCTCACGCTACACACTATCTTATGCAGACAGGTTCACCACAATAACTCGAGATCTTGGATTTTGACAAATCTGATAACTCAATCAACCAATAGTAAAACAAATTCTTTATTAAACAAGGTTCACAAATAGGAATAATACATCAGCACAACAGTGATCAAACCATCAATTGTGCACATAATTAGCATCGCAGAACCAAATACTTTGATATATAACATAGTAATCCATCTAACAAACTAAAAATTCTACACACAAATCATGGACACCTCAGAAACACGCATAATTACAGAATCCTTTGATCCTATTCATACGTACATGCCAAATCGTTCACAAACAGCACTGCAAGTCAGACCTCTCAACAGAATTTTGATACTGGAAACTCCACTGGAAAATTCACTTCGTTCCAGGACCAGGCATAAGGGGTAAAAGGAACCTAAAAAGGGTCTCTTAGCAAAAGGGTGTGCTCTTCAAGATGCATCCGTCTTTTGCTACCAAGATTTGTGGGAGCAAAACCGTACCCCAAAATTTAGATACCCCAGAATTTGCCTCATTTGATTCTCCCACAGTTTAATAGCTAAGAGACGGTGTTGAATCTCAATTTCATGAGGTAATGTTAAGGCAACTCCCCAAACATAAATTAGCAAAGTAAAACACTTCATTAAGTACGGGGGCCTAGTAGATAATTGAGTTCGAGATCAATGAAAAAAAGGGCCTTTATTACAAAAAATCTAAATAAGCAGTACAGAGTTAATGCCATGAAGGCTTTCAAACGCATAAGCTAATATCACTTCAGTTTGACTGGATGCTATGGAGCGGATGTACGCAGGAAGGGAAGCAGGAGTGATAATAAATCATACTTCTACACTTTTTAGGAATTTTGTTTCAATTGCAATTATGTTAATGCAGTTTATATATTTAAAACCATGTATAAAAAGGCATATTAGTCATCATTGATGCACAAACTATAAACCTGAAAAACAATTCCACAAATCCTCCCTCTGAATATTTTATAATTACTAAAACAATTAATAAAACGTCCCTAAAATAATTTTAAAAAAAGCAACCACCTCTCCAGTCCCAGCAGTCACCACTGGGTAGTAACGGTTAGGACCATGTTTACTTAGGGAATGGAGTTTTTGGTTTGCTAATAACCTTAGTGTTGTTTGAAGAATCTTCATAAAACATTTCTAAAAAAAAGACTCCTCCTCCTCAACTTCTTCCTGGAAAGTTTTGGGGTATTCTGTCATGCGGGTGCAGAAAAAAAGGAGGGTCCCAAAATGCATTTTCCCCATGCAATATTCCATTGGAAAATGAGACACAGCTTCAGCCAAAATAGCTGAACGCAATTACACCAAATTTGGCAGAAAGCTATATCTTTACCCCAAAAGCATGCTTTTTATGGTTGTGTGTAAATTGATCAGTATTTTTTGAGAAATTAAGGTTCACAATGTATGTACTTATCATGCCATTTGATGGCACCACGGATCTGTGGAGGATCAGCGGATCCACGGTTCTGCAAAAAAAAGGGCAGACTCCCTCACTTTTGAAATATAACCTCCCCTAGATAGTCCAGGGCCTGGGGGGTCAGCACAAGCCTTTATTTTGGGGAGGGGGCATGGGGCCACCCCCCTCGAGCCTTTAGATGGCCCAGGAACCCCTTCCCCCGGGCCAGTTTCATATTTAGGGGAAGAGGCATGTCGTCCCCTGAGCCTTTAAAAGGCTCTGTGGACCCCATCCCCTTGGGTGGATATCTTCATTTGTGTTAAGGGGCATCCGGACACCCTCCTCAAAGCATAAGATGGCCCAGGGGACCACATCTCTCGGGCCGAAGAGGCAGTGTCCCAAGAACTCCATCCTGGGGCACTGAATTGTGTCCTTCGTGGGAGTGTTTGGGCAAGCAAACTAAATGTTATTCCATATCCACATTCTCCTTGGCAGGGAACACAGCTTTGCTCCCAACCCAGTGGTAGTAGTGAAAAAAGTTGCTCCCACCCTGCGATAGTAAAGCAACAGAGCTAGCTCCTAGCACACAGGATGGGAGCTGGCTGGGGAGCTGGCAGGGGCAGCAGGGCCTTGAAGCTGCCCCGCATCCCCCAAAGACCAGGGCAAAAGCGGGTGGCCGGGGTAGCACAACAGGCAGGAAACTCGCTGGTTTACAACTGACAGGGACAAGTCCCAATCTCCTTTGAAACCCTGATGCCTGGAGAAGTAGTGGCTACCGGCGGATTGCTCCCGGGTGGTGACTTCATCTTTACCCACTGCCCCTCTCACTTTCCATGACACTGGATCATTTCTCTACACCCAAGATGAGTCGGGTCTGATTTGCCGGTTGCTTCTACTACCCCGTCCATGGACTGTTAGCTAGAAAGGACCTTTTGTTGGTTAGGCCCATGTTAGATAATCACCTACGCCGACTCTGTTACGGTCACTTCTCAATAAAAAATACAAGTTGAATATGACCTACACATTGATTGCAGAGAAAGCACTCATGAAAATTAAACAGAAAAACAATGAGCAGGGCAAGAAGGAGGTGCAGCTACTTGCATTACAGCTCTGACAAAGAGAGGCCAAGGCAGCAATTCCACCTCTTTTTACTCATCAGACTATCCGGCTGATGCAATTGAGGAGGAATCCTTCTTATCATGGGTTCACCTTCCTGAGCTTCCCCTACATCTCAGGGAGCAGTTGGAACAGAACATTACTGAAGAAGAGGCGGGAGGAGCTCTCAAGCGGATGACAACGGGCAAAATGCCCAGTGAAGATGGATTCCCTATAGGGTTTAATAAAATTACGCAGTCGGTCACTATTCCCCACCTCACAGCGATGTTTCAAGAGGCCAAAGCCTTAGGCTCTTTGCAAGAAGAATTTAACAGAGCTCATATCGCATTTATTCCTGAGTCAGATAGGGACTCAGGAATCTGTGCTAAATACCGCCCAATCTCCCTCCTGAATCGTGACATAAAAACCCCGACCAAGGTCCTGGCTATTAATTAGACTGGGAAAGGTGATATATCTTCTTGTTTATGAAAACCAAGGAGGATTCGTGCCAGGACACTCTTCCCATCATCATTTACACACTCTGTTGCATATCCTATGGCAGACCAGAGAGGATATTGATGGCCAACTGTTGCTCTCTTTAGACGCTTAAAAGGCATTTGATATGGTGGAGTGGACCTATCGTTTTTGTATTTTGCAGCGTTTTGGCACAGGTCCCAGCTTCCTATGGATGGTCCGCTGTCTTCACACAGCTCTGATGGCCCAGGTCCTTTGTAATGGCTTTCTCTCAGACCAGATCCCAATTCGATGTGGTACGAGGAGGGTTGCCCTTTATTGCCATTACTTTTCCTGTTAGCCTTGGAACAGTTGGCTACAGGAGCAGTCTGTGCAGGTAAGAGCGGTGGGGTGGTGGGGCGGGTGGGATTCGACAGACGAAGCTGAGGGAAAATTAAATAAATAATTAATTTCCCCTCGTTGTTGTATGTCGAATTCCCCCTAATCCGTCCCACCACTCTTCCCTGCATGGGCCACTCCTGGTTGGCTATCGACATATGGTTGTTCACTTTGATACCTCGAATATCTACTCCGGGAGGCAATCTCATATTGCTATTCTATGTGGACGATGTGCTTTTGACATTGAGCAATCCTGAAAATTCAGTACCGGCCTTGATGTCACTTATTGAGGTCGTCTGTGCTTTCTCTGGGTGCAAGATCAGTTGTGCCAAAACTGAGGCGATGCCCATGACACCCACCCTTCCACGTTCCTCACTCCAATGGTTGCCAGTGAGATGGATCCCCAAAGGGCTGAAATATTTGGGGATACAGATTAGCACTGACTTTCCAATCATGGTCAAAGATATTATCCTCCCCCTTTTAGAGAAGATGAAGGTAGACTTCAACACATGGAGGTCCCTTCAACTCCCCTTGTGGGGCAGGGCTCAAATGATCAAAATAGTGATTGTCCCTAGATTCAATTATGTTTTCGGCATGCTCCCATTCAACATATGGCAAGCTACTTGAGACAGATCGATATAACTATCCGGCGGTTTGTTTGGAATTCTAATGCACCTAGGTTGGCGGCGGCCAAGCTCCATATGGCCACGATGTCTGTGGGCCTTCGCCTGCCACACCTCTGATCATACTACAGAGCTCATCATATATCCCAGATGGCTTAACATCTGAACTCTCACATGGACAGGTCTCTGTCCATAGCTCGCTCTCACTCTTGCCCGATAGCGGGTTCTTGTCAGCACGCTAGGCGTGGTGTGACACTGCAGCAGTGCATCAGTGGGTGGAAGTGAGCGGCGTAGCTCCCGATGCAGCTTATGCATCATGTTCTCACTGCCTCTTCTGCTTTTCACCATTCCAGCACTTCAATTCTCTGTACCCTCGCAATGGCCCCCCTTTGACGCCAGCACAAAGTTATTGGAGCCCTGTGATTGTTACAAAAGCAGGGAAGCACTGCAGCTACCGCCGCATCGTGCTAGAAGCTGTTGGATATCATACTACAAGATGGCCCAGGGCTATACAGGTAACGGGAGGGCTAATTGCCAGCCTCAATTTCCCCTCTACAGTGCTGCCATCTTACTTTGGTGAGCCATTCGGTAATTAGTTTAAAAAAAACTTGAGGTAAGCCATCACTGCTGTTTTCTGCACGCGTCCACCTCAAGCCCCCTGTTCCTAGGGTCTTTGTGTTGCGTGGTACTACAAAGCAGAATTTTCAGCGGTTGTAATCGCGATTACACTGCACACACCTAGTGAGCTTGTGGGGCCTGGTAGTGCTTGCTTCTCCTGCCAGCATCAGGGTGCCAGGGCGTCCTAAGGGTGCCATATTCTGATACGGGATCAGTGAATACAGGGTCTGAATCAAGGTCTGGGTAGTACTGAGCATATTGAGCAGCACAGGAGTACAGTCTAGGCTCAGATAGGCCCAGCAAAAGTCCTGTGAGCCTGGCAGCTTAGTGAGTTAGATATACTCCGCAAGGCAAGGCAAGCTTATCTGAATAGGCTAGAGCCCACTTAGCCCAATAAGTGCCCGAAGAAGTGATTGATTCCTGCCACATAGTCAGGTATTAACACTTAAACCGGAAACGATCATCAGTCTTCTGACCAGAATTCATTGCCCTACGGCCCCTTTAGTGCCTGCAGACTGTCCGGTGTTACAAGGTGCCATTGGGCACCACAGGGTGTCGCCAAACTGCTGTGTATGCCCAGAAAACCACAGGAGCCCAGCAAAGGTGGAAGCATGGTGTCAGCAGGCATATCCTCCCTACAGGCCCCTAGTCTCAACCAGACAAACTTGTTGCAATATTGGTCAAGCTGTTGTCAGAAGATTAGGGCAGAGGAGTCAGCAGTTGCAACCTCAATTGCTAAACAAGGACGGTACACAGCTGACCCAAGAGCAATTATAGTGGAGGCAGAGATCGATCACAAGTCTGCAATTCACACAGATCCACCCATGTTCGGGGAGAGTCCTGGAGGCACAGGAGATACAGAAGATACAGACACAGTCACAGACCTATCTGGAACTATGCAGAAGGACGGGCTTATCACTGTGTAAAGGAAGGATGAAATCCCCAGATCACTCTCCCAGAATGACCAACATTACACAGGATGCATGATAGAAGTACAAGAAGATGCAGAAATTTGTGAGATCGACCTAAATAGTGGTTTGTCTTGAAGCTCTGTCTTCGGCCCCTTTGGCAGACAAGACTACTTCAGAGACCTCAGAGATTCCCTTCACTGCCCCCATGTCTTTGTTTTGAAGAGCTCAAGGCCGTAAATGGAACACCCATAGGGAAGTTCCGCTTTGTAGGCTCCGAACGGCATCTGATTCGGTCGAATCTGATTCGGAAGCCTTGTTTCTGCCGACTCGGACACATTTCCAGACGACCGATCATGATGTCCCGAAAGCATCCGAACTGTCCGACTCGCATTCGGAGTAATGGTGTCGTTCAGAGCCGACTCGTACAGGTCTACGGGCCGAGGTTCCGGATGAGCGATTAAGGATGTTGGATTCAGACTGCCTTTCCAAGTCGGTTGTTCCAACATGGATCGGCTGCTGGAATTTGACTTTGGGGGCCTGTAGCAAGCCCCCCTTCACCGGGACCCTCCAAATCTGGCTCGTGGGGGTACCCATGGGTCCCCCCTTTACCTGCAGTGCAAGGTTTTTCCCAACCACCCCTTTTCTCAATGGGAGCCTGTGTTCTCGTTCGGAACACAGGCTTCCATTGAAGTCAATAGGAGTCCGACCGAACGGTGTTCGTACACACCGTAATCGGTCGGTTGGACTCCCCTAACCTGAGTCATTCGGAAAGCATTCCCAAAACAATTGGGTTGGACTGCTTTCTGGACGACATCATAATTGGGCCCTAAATTGTGTTGAGCGGCACGCTTTAATAAATAAACTCCTTGGCAAAAACATGGATTTAAGAAAAGAACTCAAGGAGTTAAGACAAACTGAGTAGATGGAAAGGAGAACATTTTGCATATGTACACACAAAGTCATATGACTCTTCGACATACTGTTTACTAACAGCCAACTGGGACACAAACATACCGGACGCTGCTCAGCACAATCACTTCGCTCCCCAGTAGGCAGACAAAATCGATAGGAAAGCATCCCTCATACTGGCTACTCTAGAGACAGAAGGAAATGCTGCCTCTCATGATCTATTGTCCTGAGGGTCACCGGAGGCCCTGGACTACCTCCTGAAGGACGAAGTAGGGTGAACAGACTGGTTACCCCTCTAAACCCACCGGCAAGTCTACTTCTACCTGAAGATAAGTGGCCAAGAAGTGTAGACTTAGTGGTGTCAAACTGGTTAAAAGATCCAGAGAATTTTGCCATCTGCAATTACCCCATAGCAACCGACAAGGAAGAAAGAGAGGGATTGAAAAATAAAACATACAAATGGTTCACTGAAAAATTTGGGGACAACATGGTCAAGTGGAACGACTTACAAATCATAAAGCACCATCAACTCCGCGTTTAACCCAAATCCCAGTTGCATACTAATAGGGACAGGTAACACAAATGTAATTGAGTACATGATCAAATTGGCTCCACTTGCAAATCCATCTTCACCAATAAAAATTGTGTTAAGCCCATTTGCCTTTCCGGGCAAACAGACACATACTTTGGTCAAACCAACCACCCTCAGCCAGGGCTTATCTGCTCCTAACGGTAATCAGATTAGGTGGTCATAAGCCTCCAGCAAGTAGAACATGTTTCTAGGAATAAGGAGGGCACTAAGGGTCCAAAAACACATTCAGCAACCTGGCGCCCCGCAAAAAGGCCCTTCGAGAAAGCAATATAATTGAAGAACCCGAGCAACCAGCTTGCCCAAGAGAGGGCACAGCCCATAATTCAAATCTGGACAGACTAACTCAGGCCCCTGGGGCATTCTTTCAAAATTGCTAGGACCAGATCCCAAATAGCTCAAATAGCTTAACTATCTCCTGGAACATTGAAGGAATCTGGGCGATGGTGATCTAAACAATATAATGTCTTACAACGTGATCATACTTCAAGAAACCTGGGCCACTACAGCATGGGATATCGCTGGACATGTTACTCATTTAAAGGAGGCAAAAGAGTTGGAAAAAAATATAATAAGTGGTCACCTACAGCTGTAGAACAGACATAAGTGTTTCATCTAAAGCCTGGGAAGATTCCCAAAAGGACCTATAAGTCGTTGACATCTAACTCCTAAACAACTTGATCTTGAGAGTAATAAATATCTACACACAACAGAAGAATACAGTAGGGTTTAATGACCGCCTAACGAGAAACAAGGAGGCATTCTATTTTCCTTCCCATCTGAAAGTTGTATCTATAATCTGCGGGGACCTAAACTGCAAGATGGGAGAATGGGGAAAAGCCCAATCTGTAATAGATTATATTTTGATCAAGATTTCAGACGGGATTCATTTGAAAACATGACGGTAAATAGGAATTGGAAAGTGACCTTAACCCCTTCCGCGCTGCGCAGATTTTCGCGCTGTGCGGGTGTTTTAATGAGTGGGCGGGGTTTGGACGGCCCCCGGCCGTCCTCCGCACACCCCCACCGTGACGTCGGACGGCCGGGGACCATCCGAAGCACACAAGGGGTTAACCCTCTGTCAATAGAGATAATTAACCATGGGTTAGAGCCAAGAGAAACACAGAATTTAAGCCATAATTGGGAGCTTGGGTTTGGCAAATCAGAATAAAATGGAACAACAACCATGAATCTAAAACTGAGGATGGGAAACAGTATCCATCAACAGTGAGCCTCCAGACTCTGATAGTGAATGGAGCAAGTGAGGTGACTACATTATTTCTTTATGATCTTCTGATGAAATCCTTAACTCCAATCGTTTCATGAACATGTACTTTCAAAAATCCCCCACCACCAAAAGACAAACCTGGAAAATCAGGATGGTTAGAAGAAGAATGCAAGATAATGAAATTAAAATTGCAAAGTGAATGAATGAATGATTTTTTATTTGCATAATTACTCAAAATCATTGCAAAGTTGCAGTACATTAACAAAATTATTCTAAAATATGTGTCTCACACCATTAGAATACATATATCAGATTGTATATAAAAAATTAGAAGTGTCATTTAAACAACGGTGACAGACCATTTGTAAAATGTGGGTTTTGCTCTAAAATTCATTGATTTAAAATTACATGTTAGAAAAAGTCCCTGTTCCTTATATGTTCTTGAGAAAAGAAAAAGTAACTTAATGCGTTACGGGTCATGTGAGGGCCATGCGGTTCTTTCCTGGCGGGGAATCCTCATCGTTCATCTCCTTCTGTTACTACCGGAGTCTCAACAACTGCAGCTGCACAATTTTCTTCGGTGCTGTTGTCCTTTAGGGCCCTTCGTGTCATTTTCATGAATTTGCCAAATTTGGCCAGATCCGAGGGCTTTGTGCAGGACTGGAGCAGGGCCATTGCATCAGCGCATTTTCTGATCCCATGCCTTAAAAACATTGGTTTTAACAATTTGCATCGGTGTTGCAGTAATGCAGGGCAGCAACATATTAGGTGTATCAACGATTCTGTACTATAGTTGCAGAACCTGCATCTGATTATATTGCTCAGAGATTTCCAGCCCGGGTTCAGTTCCTTTATTGGCAGGGGGACTAGGCGCGCCCATTGAATTTCTTTCAAGCACTTCCTTCCTATGGGGGTTGTTCATATATGGCTGAATTTTGTGCGACTCATATGCTTTAGTTAGGCCGACCAACCCTTTGAAGGCCTTCAGTCTTGCCATATCCTCATTCCTTGAAATCTAGGTGGTATGATTATTTAGTGCCCTCTTTATTGCGAGATAGTTTAGTTCTTCTTGGGACCAGGCGGCTGTGGATAAGCCCAGCTCGGCCACTGTCTCCAGACAGTACTTCTGACATGGGTTCAGTGCCCCCTCAAATATAGATCTCAATACCTCCTTAAGGGATCCTTTAGAATTGCAAAGTGTGCTTCGAAGTGAATCCCCTAAACAGGTCATAAGGGCGGACAGACTCAGCTACTTGTCAACTTATTCAAATGCTATATTCTGGTACATCGACGCAGGTGAGACTCAGCCATAAGGGTAATTTTAGCAGTGTTTGACCTCGCTTTTTCAGCGGGTTTATCCCCAGAAGTTTTGCTTTTTGGCCTCCTGTTTTGGACCCTATTTACATTCTGTGTTTGAAAATACTACTTTTAGAAAGTAGGTATTTTCTTGCTTAGCTATCCTGTGTGCCTCCGCTAGGTTTGTGTGTTGACTGTCCAGCTTTGGAGTGACAGGGGCTGGGGATGTGCATTCTGTTCAGTGAGCCACTTGGGGGGGGTTAGGTGTGTCCTGCCTTTCCAGGGTGAGTCAGGGCTGGACTGAATAGACCTGGGCTGCATTCAGAGTAGGGGGAGGAGATTTATTTCACACCTGAATGGGCTTGGTCTGCCTTGGACAATGCTGTCTCCACCTCCTGCCAGGAAGGTGCACCAGAGAGGACAACGCTGGTTTTGGCTGGGCAAAAAGCTTCTCTGCAACCAGAGAACAAAGGTATTTGTGCTATAAAAAGTGGGGCCCAGACCCCAGACTTTTAGATTACTTCTGGAATTCAAGAGGAACCTTTGCCAAGGAGAAGAGCTGGAGAAGCTGAAGGAGATGTACTGCCCCTTTGCTGAGTGCTGTCTGGGGTTGGCTTGCAGTGGCTGTTTCAGCCAAGGAAAGGACAAGGACTTTGCTGTGTGCTGTGTCCCCTGCTTGAGGAAGATCTCCAAGGGTTTGAGGTAGAGCTTGCATCCTGTTCTGAAGTCTCAGGAACACAAAGACCTCACCCCCAGCTCCCCTGAACTTCCTTGCTGGGAGTTCTGACCTGCCAAGAGGTGCCTGCTGCTGTTGTGGGCCTCTGGAGGTTGTTCCTGCTGTTGGGAGCTGGAAAAGCAATGCAATTAAGAGAAGCGCAACGCATCCGCACCTGTTTCCGACGCATCACCACCGTGCTGGAAGAATTTCCATGCATCGTCATCGTGCCGCTGACTATGCCGATGCATCGCCTGCCCATGGCTGGAGAAATCGCCGCATGCTGCTTTGAGTGCACCGATCTACGGAGTCTGAGATCACCGCACCGATTCCGACGCAGGCCCTGCTGTGCGGCTGCAAGAACCAATGCATCGTGGGACTGCAGCTGAAGAGACCAACGCAGCACCGTTGCCGCAGCTGCCGCATCGAGAACTGACGCATCCCCGATCCCCACTTACATTGCACTGGGGCGCCAAGTCTACAAGGACACCGGGGCAGCAGTAAGAAACCGATGCAACACCTCCGCACACGGTAGGAAACCGACGCATCACCTCCCCTTCAGTAAGGAACCGATGCATCACCTCCCCTGCATGGCAGTAAGGAACCGATGCATCACCTCCCCTGGAGTAAAGAACTGACGCATCACCTTCCCTGAGCGTAAGGAACCGACGCATCACCTTCCCAGCAGCTGTTTTTGTTTATGATTTTGAGGCATCCAAGGTACTTTTTGTTAAAAGTGTCACATCTATAGTTTGCTATGGAAAGAACTGTTTTTACCTCTAAGAAGTTTATTTTGATTACTGTATTGTCGATTTTTGTTGTTTTAATCTTGTTTGGTTTAGACAAAGATTACTTATTTTTCTAAACTGGTGTGGTGTCCATTTGTAGTGTTTTCACTATTTTACTGTATGTGTGCACAAATGCATTATACACTGCTTCTGAGATAAGCCTGTCTGCTCGTGACAAGCTACCAAGGGGGTGAGCAGGGGTTATTTTAGAAGTGTATCCCCCTTACCCTGACTAGGAAGAAGGGTCCCTACTTGGACAACGGTGCAAACCATTGCCAAATAGAGACCCCCATTTCTAACATTGGTGGTCAGCGATGAGGATTAGGACTTGCATTTGTGCCTAACATACAGTGATTGGTGTACACTACTAGTATAGTGCAGACCATTACGCAACCACACACTATTTTTTCCCTGTTTTCCTTTGGAATTTGGTTGTTGGAACTCTGGTTAGTTGTTGCACCTGTGGGGCCTTGTGAAAATGGAAATCAACTTTTGGCACCTGCACATCTACAAGATGATGGAACTAAAAGATTTTTGCAAGAAGAGGGGCCTACCTGTGAAGAGGAGATCCACAAGGCAGGATCTTGAGGCAGCCCTGCATAGCTATGAGGTGCTACGCTGGGAAGCAACACTAGCAGATGTCTCTGAGGAGGACTTTGAGCGGGAGGATCCCCAGCCAGAATACCAAGAGGGTATTGGCCCTGAGGAGGAAACATTATGGGAAAGATTGGCTTGTGAGGAGAGAAATTGGATTTGTGCTTGTGACCGGAGGCTGAGGCAGCTAGACCTGGAGTGCGAGGAGATAGAGCAAGACTTAGCTGAAAAAGAAATGTGTGTAGCTCAGGAAGTGAGCTTAGCTGGGCTGGAGGTAGAATCCAGCTCAGCTGGTGGCAGCAAAAAGGTATTATCTAGTGCTGAGGAAGAAGTACAAACACCCAGAAATGTGGCGCCTGACTTGAAGGAGGGGGTTGACATACACCAGGGGGTTCAGGCTTATGAGGTAGCTCCAGTGGTGCGCAGTGTCCCTGAAGTGGATTGGAGAACTGGCACAGGGGATCATATTCCTAGTGGTGGGAGGGACACTCTACTGACTCTAGATGAGAGGTCCAGGGAGAGGGGTTCCCCCATGGTAGGAGTCCTGGTATGTGAGTGTGGTGACCGCCCAGAAGAGTGTGGGTTGAGTGACAGAGACAGTCAGACACTGTCTTGCCAGTCTCAGGAGAGTGATGTGGGGTACTTGTGCGAGGCACTGGATGGTGAGGCAAAGGGTAGCTTGGTTAACACCTGTGTGGGGCTCTGTGATTCAATTGTTGGAGAGCATATTTTAAGTCCCTGTTTTCCAGAGCTATGCCAACACCTGGTGGAGTGTGAGTTCTCTGACCCCAGGGAGCTCACACTGGAGGCAGACCTTTTGGTGGATTCCAGAGGGTCTGAAGAAGCATATGGGGGGGATCCTGAAGGAGGCAGCTCAGGTTTTCCCCAACCAAGTGGGGTAGAAGAAGATTGTGGTAACCCAGATGGGTCCCAGAGTAGTGGGTGGGTGTAGGGTCTCATGTCCTGTCTCAGAGGAGAAGGAGTGGGCTGTGTCCCGAGGTGCCCGAAACCCAGTTTCAAGGCCTGGTTGGTTCCATGAGGTAACACCAGGAAGGGGGCCTGGTCTGTACTGGGAGGCCATTCCCTGAGGGCGATCCCAAGGTGTCAGGTGACCAGGGGGTGGCTGCAACAAGTGTCCCGCCAGTTCTGGTCTTTGGCAGCACCTCTCCAGTGGGGAGGGTGCATGAGTCCAGAGAGAGGGGTGAGAGGGGGACGCAGTCCACAGTAGAAGGACCAGTGTGTCAGGGGTTGCCAGCTCTGAGGTCAGAGCACCCCAGGACTGACCCTGATGAGGCCACTACTGGCCTGGGAGGTCTTCATGCCCTGTCAGGTGGACAGGAGGCTGGAGACCTGTACCAGGCAGACTCTTACACAACTCCAGAGGAATGTGTTTTCCTTGGGGGGGTTGGCTTCTACCCCAGAAGTCCTGGATTGCCAGGCACAGGCCCAGTCTAAGGGTACAGACCCTGGGTTGGAGGGCTAGGTTCAGGTTATCCCCCCTGAAGGAAGGGGCGACTGCCAACAGTGTCCTTACCGGTTTGTCTTCTGTGGACACTGCTCCAGGTGGGAGGGTGCAGGGCCCCAGTAGGGGGGGCGGGGAGAGGGCAGCCTCACCCCTGACCCCTGCCCAGTCTAAGATTACAGACCCTAGGCTGGGATCCCAGTTGCAGAAGCTATAACCCCTGAACTGGTAGGTGAATTATGCAGGAAACCTGCCACAGGTGCCCTGACAATTCTAAAAGGGGGTACCACTCCAGGTGGGAGGGTGCAGAGCCCTAAGGAGGAGGACCAGGTATGGGAGTACCTGGCCCAGTCCCCTGTCCAGTCTCAGGGTACAGACACTGGGCTGGTGGGTCAGTGTCAGGATGTCATCCCTGTCCTGACAGGAGGGAGAGTGGACAAAGGGTGCCAGGAACCTGGGGCTACTGCCCCCCACTCTCTGATACCACAGAGGTTCGAGAGCCCTGAGAGGCATAAGGCCTGGGTCTCATCACTGACAACTGTCAGTGGCCACTGTGGCTTGCTGTTCTGGTGGACAGAGTGGGCCCAGGGGGCAGGAGTCACACCCGGGGGTGGACTGGGCCACACCACTATGTTGGCCATATGGGTACTGTCTACCTGCTGGTACACACCTGTGAGCAAGCTAAATTTAGGTGCTGCACAGAAGGGGTCCCAAGGTGAGAAGGAGGGTTCCCCATGGGTTAGCTTAGTGGGCCCTGAGAGTATGGACAGAAGGATCCAACTGGGTTCAGCACGGCATAGAACCAGAACAGGCCCCTGCTGTTGTGGGCCAGGTCTAGGTTCTATTGCCCCAAGCAGGGAAGTCCATCAAGGGATTGATTAGTCTACCCTGGCTTTAGGCTGGAAGGGGGTTGTGTTAGACCTGGCTTTTCCAGCGGGTTTATCCCAAGACTTTTTGCTTTTTGGCCTCCTGGTCAGGACCCTGGTTACATTCTGTGTTTGAAAATACCACTTTTAGAAAGTAGGTATTTTCTGGCTTAGTCATGCTGTGTGCCTCTGCTAGGTTTGTGTATTGACTGTCTGGCTTTGGAGTGACATGGGCTGGGGATGTGCATTCTGTTCAGACAGCCACTTGGGGGGTGAGGTGTGTCCTACCTTTCCAGGGTGAGTCAGGGCTGGGCTGAATAGACCTGGGCTGCATTCAGAGTAGGGGGAGGAGATTTCTTTCACACCAGAATGGGCTTGGTGTGCCTTGGACAATGCTGTCTCCACCTCCTGCCAAGAAGCTGCACCAGAGAGGACAGAACTGGGTTTTGCTGGGCAAAGAGCTTCTCTGCCAACAGAGAATGAAGGAATTTGTGGTATAAAAAGTGGGCCCAGACCACAGACTTTTAGATTACTTCTGGAATTCAAGAGGAACCTTTGCCAAGGAGAAGAGCTGGAGAAGCTGAAGGAGAAGTACTGCCCCTTTGCTGTTTGCTGTCTGGGGTTGACCGGCAGTGGCTGTTTCTGCCAAGGAAGGGACAAGGACTTTGCTGGGTGCTGTGTTCCCGTGTTTGAGGAAGATCTCCAAGGGCTTGAAGTAGAGCTTGCCTTCTGTTCTTAAGACTCATGAACACAAATACTTTACCCCCAGCTCCCCTGAACTTCCTTGCTGGGATTTCCGACATGCCAAGAGGTGCCTGCTGCTGTTCTAGGCCTCCGGAGGTTGTTCCTGCTGTTGGAAGCTGGAAAAGCAACGCAAGTAAGAGAAGACGTGCACTGGTGAGGTGCTGTGTCTTAGTTTTATTCAAAAGTGTATCCACAGCATGGGGTACCATGACTGTGAGGTCGGTATCAAGTATGAGCCCAGCCGATTGCCTTATAGAGATGGCCACTGCCGCGACCGCTCTTAGATAGCTCGGGAGGGCTCTTGCGACAGGGTTAAGAAGAGCAGAAAAATATGCACACTGCCGTTGCTTACCTCCAAAGGCCTGTGTTAAGATAGAAAGCGCACAACCGGCCGTCTCGTGTATGTACAGCACGAACGGCTTCATATAGTCAGGCGTACCAAGCACAGGTGCAGAGCAAAGCGCAACTTTTAATTGCTCAAAAGACTGCTGACATTCAGGCGTCCAAGGCAGGAGTTCATGCACATCTTTGGTGGTTAGTGCGAGCAGGGGTTTTGTTAGTAACGAATAATTAGGGATCCATTGGCGACAGTAGGAAGTAATGCCAATAAAAGAGCGAACATCCCTCTGAGGTTTAGGGATAGGCATTTTAACAATGGTGCTGATGCGCTCAGGGGTCAATCTCCTACCCTCCTTCGACAGTAGGTGACCTAAATTGGTGACCACCTGTCGACAATATTGAAATTTAGGAAGGGACACTTATGTCCGTGGTGAGTCAAATGCAGCAACAACTTAACCGTACTGTCTTTGCATCCCTTTTCAGTGTCAGAAGCAATGAGGATATCATCCACATATTGAAGCAATACATTACCTGAGGGAGGCGTGAGGGAGTCCAATTGGGCTTTCAAGGCTTGGCTATATATACTAGGGCTCTCAGTATAGCCCTGAGGAGCTCGACAGAATCTAAAGCTTCTGCCAGCTAAGGTAAAACCGAACAAGTGCCTGCTGTCGTGATGGATCGGGATACTAAAGAATGCATTCTTCAAGTCAATGACAGAAAAGTATTTAGCAGAGGAAGGAATCATTGTCAGAAGGGCAGTAATGTCAGGGATCACTGGAACTGAGGAACTACTATCTTATTAACTGCGCGCAAGTCAATTACAAAACGATCAACATCAGAGTGATCATCAGAGGACCCCGAAGGTGCCCTCTTAAGGATGGGAAGAATAGGGCTATTACACACATTCGCAGTCGTCTCTTCAACAACTCCCGACTCAATCAGGTCCTGTATAATCCGAAACAAAGCTCGCTCCACTGCTTGCGGTATTTTGTACTGGGAATACGAGGCAAGATAGCATTATCTTTAATATTAATAGAAACTCGTGGTATCTGTAAGAGTCCTACGTCCGTGTCACCCGTCGCCCACAACGCGGGTGGCACATCCTTAAACGCAGCAGGGAGAGGCGCATCTTTGGACAGACACTGCTTAGAGCTGACCACATTCGGACCCATGGTCATGTAGACACCTTTTGGAGAACAATAAATGGTTGCATGCAACTTCTTTAATAAATCTAAGCCCATCAAATTCTCTCCGCAAGTAGAGGTCAACAAAAATGGCGAATCCACAGTATAGTCAATGTGAGAGGTTTAGAATGGGGCTTACAACCGGTACACCAGAAAATCCTACCGAAACATTATTATGGCCAGACAGAGCTGCCCCGGGGACCAGTGAATGGGTAATAGAGCTATTCATGGCACCTGTATCCACCCAAAATTCCTTAGCTGAGCCATGCATATCTGCAGTAACTTAAGGACCGCGCTGATCTACAGGTATCTGAACTGGTCCCTCACCCTGTCCCTGGCTGTCCTAGCTGTGAGACATCCCTGTCACCTCATCTAGATCATAGTCATCGTGGTAGTACTGTTTGCCCCTAGGGTCGTCAAAGTAGTTCTGGTCAGTGCGACCCTTCAATGTCCCAACAGCCTGAACCCCGCCCTGGCCACTGTCTCCGCGACCCCATCCACGAGATCCTCGTCCTCTAGGGGCCGCGACTTTCTGCAACAACACGGGACACTCGCTACGCCAGTGTCCCCCCTCTTTACAATATGCACACTGATTCGGCCCTACAGGTGTAGTATTCCAGCTGGTCCGAGGCAGCTGGCGGGCTGTACCACCACGTCCTCTACCATTCCCCCGAGAAGCCTGCTGCAACAACACTTTTGTCTTCAATTCTTTGTGCTTTTTCTCCACCTTCTCCTTCTCCTCATTTTCCCTATGTTCATAATACTGTGCCATACTCAATATTACAGAAGGGGAGGAGGTAGTCCAAGTGCTCTACGAGGCCTGCAACCAAGTGGCGATCTCATGAAGCAGGTTCGTAACAAATCTGTTAACAAACAATCGGACACCTCCCTCCACGGACAAATCCTGTCCGCTCAAATCCAGAAATACACCTTCAAATCGGGTGAAAAAATCAGACACACTTTCATCCTTCTTCTGACGACATGCCGTTAACTTGTCCCAATCTACCCTTCTTGGTGGAATAAGAGAATGCAAATAGGTAATAATTCGGCCAGGCAAGGATAGTATCTCGGCCTTAGGCTTCTCACCAGGCTTCCTCTCCTGGTTCCACGCCTTAATCTGATCCCAGGTACCAACCAATTCTGCAACGTGGTCCTTTGTGTGTACCTGCCTCCAAATATCAATGTGTACCAGTAAACCAAAGAACATTTCAATATCTGCAAGCGTCATCACTGTTGAGGAAGCAGCCTCTGTCAATTCCTTATAATATGCAGTAGAATTTTCCCTAGGGTCGGGTAACTGAGTCTTAAGGGACAAAACCTCACTTCTCTTCCATGGAGTTTAAACCCATTGTTCCTGAAACCGGGCTTCTACCCGGGGTCTAGTAACAATGTTATGCTGATCCCGTAGCCCTGGTATCTCAGGGTGATATATGGGGTGGACTTCCCTCATCGGGAATTGGGACACTGTCTTCGGGCTCTTCTCAAGCACCAGTGTTGCGACATTACCAAAGACCTTGCTAGGTGCCATATCAGCAGCATACACATTATCCCTAATATCATAAATAATCTGGGGTGCGGCATCATTGAAACACTGTTCCCACAGTCCAATCAAAGTAGCCGACATGTGCTTAAGGGCATTCTGCTGCACAAACGGCTCATAATCTTTCATCACACTCCACACATCCTCCGCACTGTAAATCGGGTGACGAGCCCACTGAGTGGCCTGATTGGCTACCACCTTCTTCTCTTCATCGCCCACATCAGATCGTATTAATATCCGCCCCAGTCGCTCCCTAGCTGTCGCCCAGTCTCCATCCCCCAATCCACGTACAGGCGTTCCGCTACTCAGTACTGTCGGGGAATGAAGGAAAAGGGAAGGAGTAGTAACATAGGGAACGGGCACCAATGTCGCTATTGATTGTGTCGTAGGTGTAAGAGCTGGAGAGATAGATGCCAAAACAATAGGTGTAGCAAGAAGACTCCCGGTCATCGCAGGCGCAGAAGGCGAAGCCAAAGAAAGGACAGAAGGCACGGTGGCCAAAGCAGCTGGATCAATAACAGAAGAAACAGAAACAGCAGAGGCAGAAGAGACCGACGATTGAGGCTGTGGGATGGCAGGATATATTTTCTGCGGGGCGTATGGGGGTGGAGGTCGAGCATCTAACAATTCCTCCACAAATATATAATTTTCTTCTCGAGCAACATAAGACTTTTCACATTGCAATCGAAACTTCCTATCAGCACACTCTATCCCTTTCTCTGTTTTCTCTCTATCATATGCTACAGCTTTCTGAGTCTCTGTCTGCATTTTTCCCTTCTGGGCCTCCTTCTCTGCTTTCATTCGTCTCTGTTTAGCTTCCTTTTGCCATGTTCTGAGGGAATAAAACAGTGACTGCCTACTTCTTTTCGCAAACAATTTATCCTGTAGAAAATAAATTTTCTGTTCATCAAAAGTGCCTGACAATGGCCACGCCAACTCGGCATTGTCCCTCGTATATTTGTGCCATAACGTACTGAACATAATAGGGCCAAGGCCATGTTTCACATACATGTCAAAATTTGGGGTGCCTTCTGGTGGCGCTGGCTGACTTTCTTCCAATCGAGCATCAGTAGAACAACAACGACTGCCCAAACAAAACACTTTGCTGAAGCACGGCATCTTTCAAAAGGAAACAGGTTTACTATTTATGCTGAGCAGATATTTGCAAATATCTTATCAAAATTGGTCCTCAGACCTCATCAAATACAAACCAAAGTGGTACAATGTTCACAAGGAACTCAAACAAATTCAAGCGCTTTTCCAAAAACGATCCTCAGACCGTACCAAACACAAACCAAAATGGCGCCATAGCCCCCAAAGAACCAAAGCAAACTCACCTGGTGCACACAGGCCAAACAAATGTATTCTCCACTGCCGACTCTTCGGACCAAACGGTCAGATCCAAGGGTTTCTCAGTGCAGGACCCCAGCCGGGATGACCACCGGGCGGGGTGGGGCACGGCCCGGTCAGACAGACAGGGCAGCTGTGAGTACCAGACTCTCTCATGCAGGGATCCCCGGTCCACCCGTCCGACCCGATGCAGCCCCGACCTCCTCACCCGTCTGTGGGCGAGGAAGGGCCACACCCGATAGGGTCCCTGTTCGGGCACCAACTGAAGGAAGTGACCTGATTAGGGCCACCCGGGTCACTCGCGACCACCTCTCAGCCTTCCAAACAAATGAAGAGTCGGTCAGACAGTCGAGAATACAAACCAAAGTTATTTATTAGTCATACACTCGAGCGGAGTCCAGTCTGACCAGCCTCCTTGGATTGCTGCAGAGGGACTGACCCCAGTTAGTAGCTGGTGAACAAAGGAGACACATAAGGGAAAGGTATGTAATGACAAAACAGTCTATTCATTAGTGCAGCGAAGCTCAACCTTGAAGAAATACGAAAAAATATCAAGACTGCTTTCTGCTGAGGCAAACCGAATGAGAGAGAAGTTAAGTTTCGATCATGGTACAAAATGGTGCCGCAAATGCTAACTTAAATCGTACAATGCAAAGAGAAGTCGACCAAAAACATTTTCCATTCCAACATCTCCCCGCACAGTAAGAAACCGAGGCATCACATCCCCTGCAGTAAGGAACTGACGCACCCCCCGCCCCCACGGGGCAGAAAGGAACTGACGCAACACCTCCCCTGGAGTAAGGAACCGTAGCATCACCTTCCCTGTGCATAAGGAACCGACGCATCACCTTACCTGTGGCTGTTTTTGTTTATGATTTTGACGCATCCAAAGTACTTTGTGTTAAAAGTGTCGCATCTATGGTTTGCTATGGACAGAACTGTTTTTACCTCCTAAGAAGTTTATTTTGATTACTGTAGTGTGGATTTCTGTCATTTTGGTCTTGTTTGGTTTAGATAAAGATTACTTATTTTTCGACACTGGTGTGGTTTCCATTTGTAGTGTTTTCACTTTATTACTGTATGTATGCACAAATGCTTTACACACTGCCTCTGAGATAAGCATGTCTGCTCGTGCCAAGCTATCAAGGGGTTGAGCAGGGGTTATTTTAGAAGTGTATCCCCCTTACCCTGACTAGGAAGAAGGGTCCCTGCTTGGACAACAGTGCAAACCATTGCCAACTAGAGACCCCCATTTCTAACAATCAGGGAACTTTAAACCAATAAGGGGGTCATGCAGGGCTGTCTTTTGGCGCCTATCTTGTTCTCTCTCTTTATCAATGACATATATGAAGAAGTCATGAAAGCAACCGCCGATGTTCCATGAATTAATGGCTTTAAGATCCCATCCCTCTTCTATGCCAATGACCCCATTCTCATAGTGAAAATCCCCAAATCCTTCAGGCTCAGCTTTTAGCGATGGAAACTTACTGCAAAGTAAATGACTTGGTAATTAACATCAGCAAAATGAAGATAATGATCTTCAGGAGCAAGCGCACAATAAAGTACTCATTTTTCATAAACCACGAGAAATTGAAGGAAGTGGCACACTTTAAATATTTAGGTGTAACAATTAGTAAAACCTTAAAATGGACAACTCATATACATACCCCCATTGGCAACTCTGAAGCTGCTACAAATGCAATTTTGAGGTTGATGTACAAGCACAGTCATAGGTTCTCCAGCTTCATTGATAACGTTTTCCAAGCAAAAGTGGGAAGTCAGCTATCTTATGGAGCAGAGCTGTGGAGGCTTGACAGGACAAGAAAATGTGTAGGACGCTGGGAGAGGAAGTTCTGGAAATCATTACTTAAATTACCAAGACGTTTTCTGACAGCAGTATTGGAGGCGAATGTTGGTTACTCATCAATTGAGTCTAAGAGGCCCATTAGGATGGCGGGCGGACTTCCGTCCGCCCGCCACCCTAGCGGTGCTGGGACCGGCCACCAGTGGTGCGGCGGTCCCGCACCGGCAATTAGGATGCCACCGCCACCGTGGCGGTGGCATCCTCCATTCCCAGCATTGTGCCGGGCGGTGCTCACAGCACCGCCCGCCACAATGCTGGGAATGCACTGCGTGCATTGTCATGCACAAGGTGACAGGCACAGCAAGGTGCCTGCCACCTTGTCCATGACAATGTGGGGGGTACCATAGGTACACCCCATGTGCACCCCCCACCCCCCCAATACCCTGGGGGCCCACAACGGGCCCCCGGAAGAGAATTCCACATGCCTCCGCCCCCATGCTAATATGGATGGCGGTGTCTAGCAGACCACCATATTAAACCCTTTTCCGCCCGGTCGACCAGGCGGAAAAGCGGCGGACGGTCTTCCCGTCCGCCGCGGTACCCCCGCCATACTAATATGGAGGGGGGTAAATGGGTGGTGGGCGGGGAAGGATGTAGGGCGGATCGCCTCCGCCATGCGGGCGGTGGCGATCCGCCCTACATCCTAATGGGCCCCTAAGTGTCAGATAGCCCCCATTAAATATGGTCTGAAAAGGTTGAGTTCAAGAACTACTCATCTTGTAGATAAAGCCTGGAAAGAACATTTTTACATGCAGTCTAAATCCACCTATATGATCCAATGGAACAAGGAAGCAGATAGGCTTATTGCCATCCTCAAACCTAACCTGTTAGCACGTAAGAGGCAAAATGCTATAATAAACAAGCAGTCTTTGACCCTAAAACTCAATGAAACAACTGCAGCTTTAGAAAACCTAAAAAGGAATCAAAATTTTGGCCTGTTTAACCCCAACCCAAATGCTCAACAATATCTTGCTTTTTTAGTAAATCACGTGAGAAAGATGATTGTTTACCTTAGCTGGCGGGGGGGGGGGTGCTCCTTCATTGAATTAAGAACCCGGAGGTTTCTAATAAATGCCTTTGCGGTGAAAAAGAGGATCTGTAACATTTTATGCTTGCTTGCGGCCATTGCAACCAGGTTAGGTCCATTTCCATATCTAAGATCCTACAAATGAGCAACCAGGAAACAAAGGGTACCAAATTTTCTTTATGCTAAGTGATATTGCAGGAAACATGACCAGGGCAACAGGCCCTGAGGCTTAGCTGGGATATCCGCACAAAACTCCAGAACGCTCAACCAGAACATGTTTAATGTTATTATCTGTCATTTTGTCTTTATTACCTTGAGAATTACTTTGATTGGCTGCTCAAAAGTATTGCTTTATGTCTTTTTATTAATTGGGTATGATCAATTCAATGTTGGTCTTTTAAAGCTCATTTTATTTTATGCCTTGTTCGAAACATTTTAAAACTCTTTTTATACTTCTTTTTTTTTATTGCATGTGTGCAAGGCAGCTATGTTTTGTACTGTGGGCCGAAAGCACTTTAATAAATTCAAATTCTCACATGAACACTTCATTCTGGATTAGACTAGAACACAGGCAATATCAGGGGGTGGACGGCATGCCGCTTCTATATGCCGGCCCCAAAATGTCATCTGAGCATCATAAGCTTATCCTCCTGGAAATGCACAAGATCTGGAAACCGACACAATAGCTCCTCCAAGAGGATGGACCACCCCACTCCAAAGCACCGTTATGGCATACTGCAGCTGTGACCATTGACTCTAAGCCCTTCAAATGGCAAGACTGGCTCCTTAAAGGCATTATTACTGTGGATAATGTCGTAACTAATGGAGTTGTGATGCCCTTTACGGTCCTCTCAACCACGTACAACCTACCCAGATCCCATTTTAGGAGGTACCTACAGATGCAACACTGCTTTCAATCGATGTCAAAGACACGCAAATGGCTGCATACAGCTTCTTTATTGCATTCTTACTTGGTTCGCTGGGGCCATTACTCAAAACTGACCACAGGACTCTATGACTTACTTATCAAAAGGCTATTTTGAGGTTATTTTCAGGCTTTTTTCATCCCCACTGGAGCGTCTCCTTTCAGAATGATGACAACGGATCACTGATGAAATATCGACTACAAAAACATCGACCTATGAAAATATCGCGGTAAAAATATCGTACACACAAATATTGACACCCTATACTTAAACAAGAATTTACACACATATCGATAAAAAAATATCGCCTAATTAAATATCGATTACAAAAATATCGACAGCAAAAATATAGATAACAAAAATATCGATAACATTAAATTATAATGAAACACAACAAAAATATCGAGAACACCAATATTGACTACACAAATATCGCTAAAATACATATAAATATTATCAAAAATGCCATTTAACATTGAATAAAGACTATTTACAATTATTTAATTATTTAACATATCCCAAATAATTATAATAAATTATGACAACATATATAAAAAATATTAAATGATTTAAAAAAATATAATATAATTATACTAACCCAAATAAATGAATACATTCACAATATAACATTAAATTATTTTCCAACGATGCATATATATAATATATAACAACTATAAATATTATAAATTACATTTATTTACAAATATATTTAAATAACAACAACAAATAACTTAAATATAAACATTAAATAAACATTACATATATTTACCTAATTAAAAGGTAACTGCTAAAAAATTCAAATTACTTATCTCAACCAATGATTTTAAACTAAAAACACACAAACCAATAAAAAATGTTATCTAATTAACTAAACACTATAAAAACGAAGAATTAATTAACACAAATTTACCGTTTATCAGCCAAACATGGAGGGAGAGCGTTACTTTGCAAGAGAGAGACCTAAGAAGAAAGAAAATCTACACAAACTACTATATCAGATTATTCTACAACACAGGTAAGAACAAAACTTTTTTACAAAATATAAATACCTCGACCTCCTTAACTTAATTAACAAAAATAATGAAATGTTCCCGTTTTTTAAATCAAAACTAAAGTGCAATACAACCACACTGAGAAAATAAAACACAAATATGTTATTAAATACCTTATTTAACTCAACATAATGACAAATATAAGTAATTAAATATACAACTTAACCTATAAAGAAAGTAAATAACGCTGATTTTTTATTAACCCCTTCGGTGCTCATGACGAGCTCAGCTCGTCATGCTGCGCGGTAGCGCTGTGCGCATGACGAGCTGAGCTCGTCACGACCCCACCCGCGATCGAAATGTCCAGCACACGAGCGGAATTCCGATCGCGGTCAAGGGGTTAAAAGTACAAAACATAACTAATAAATACTTTTTTCTTCACAGCTTTTACAAACTGCACCTAGAAAGAACATCCACGGAATTAAATTCAACTACAACTAGTAAGTATTATTTGTTTCATTGCTAAATAAAAACGATACAAATAAATTAAAAACATATGTCACATTTAATTTCACATAAACATTTTACTTTCGTACCAACAGAAAATAGAACAGTGAAAAAACAACGAGCATCAAATAATCCCATCAACAAAAGTCAAACAACACTAATGTAAGTATTTTTTCTATATTATTAATAATACTAGCATATTTATTATTCACAATAGCATATTTACTAACCACATATGTATATATCTTCACAGATATACCCCAAAAATGGCAGAAGGAGCAAAGGGGAAACTAATGCTTTGCTACATGGGTTACACTTACACCCAAGAAAAAGTCATAGAAAATAAAACTCATTGGAAATGTAGCAAATATTATTCCAATGCCTGTTATTGGAGAGCTACTACAATAGATATGAATGTTGTGAATGTTAGAGAGCACAACCATCACCCCAATGTGACTAAAGTGGAAGTAAGTGATGCTCTAGAGACAATAAGGGAAGCAAGCACAAGCTCCCACCAGACAGGTACTCAAATACTGAAAAATGTTTTAACCAGAGTACCAGAACAAGTCACAGGACAACTACCTTCCATCCCCAATTTAAAAAGATTAATAGCAAAAACTAAGAGAGCTTCAGATCAAACTCCTCCTGTCCCCCAAACTTTTGGAGAAATACAAATACTCCCAGAATACACCATCACCCACAAAGAAGAAAAATTCTTGCTTTATGACAACAAAAGTCATGACAAAAGAATAATTATGTTTGCAACTAATACTAATTTGCAAAAACTTAAAAATTGCGAAACGTGGATGATGGACGGAACCTTTAAAGTTTGTCCCAAACCATTTTATCAGCTTTATACAATTCATGGAGAATTTGAAGAGACAAATATCCCATTCATTTACACATTGCTGCCTAATAAACATAACACCACCTATATTGAAGTACTAACTACATTAAAAACAATTCACAGAAAATTACTATCCCCAAAGAATAATAATAGATTTTGAACAGGCAATGATTCAAGCAATACTCAAACTATACCCACACACTGCAATACAAGGTTGCTACTACCATTTTAATCAAAGCCTATGGAGGCACCTACAAAAATCTACTTTAAGCATAGAATATTCAACTAACAGCAACTTTGCCTACCAAATTAAACAATTAATAGCCCTGGCCTACGTACCAACTACTGAAGTAGCCAATCACTACAACTTACTAATAGAAAGTCCTTTCTATCAAGCCAATGAAACAAAATTAAGGGGCCCATTACGATGCCGGATGGAAGGCCATCCGTGCTGGTGGCGGTGGCGGAAAACCCTCTTGTCTTCCGCCCCAGGTGCGGTCATTGCGACCAACAAATCACAATGGAGCCACAGAGGCTATTTCCCGTCCGCCGCAGCCTGTCAGGCTCTGCACGTTTTTTGCGTACCGAAGGGTGGCGGACAGAGCCAACAGGGCATGTCCAGCGTGCGGAAACACGTTCCGTTCGCCAAGCAAATCATCAGTCGCACATGGTGTTGATGTACATACAGGGCTTTCATGGGGCCCGTTCTCACCGGTGCTGTGCACCGTTCCTTGTTCTGAGTGGGACTCGGTACGGGTTTCTTTCGTGCTCTGTTTTGTGCCCTGCCACAGGCGGTCCCTTCGTCCTGATGGGATGCATAGCCAGCAGGCACATCGATGTGCGCATGGTCACACTCCTCACTTCTCACTGGTGGAGTAGTTACGGCATGACGTCATGCCAGATGAGTGTTGTGGGGAAGTGAAGTCCTTTGTGGAATCATTTTGTCTCGGGAAATCACTCCTTTGGAGACTCATGGGCAGCAACATCCTTGTGGGGGTCATTTGGCTCCATGCTGTTTGTGAGGGGAGACAGAGTGCCATGTGGGAGTTGTGGTGTTGTGGTCAGGGCTCGACATCCCCCTCCCCAGTGAGATGGCTAGCTACCTGTTGGTAGGCACAGTCGACGGCGTTAGCTGCCACATGGATGTGGGGTGGGGAGGGTGAGCCATGCTGTTCAGGAGGGAGGCCAGGGTGGATGAGCTGCCACCTACCTGTGAGGTTGAGCTGATTAAGGAGATGCTGTCCTTGTGACCCATTCATGTTGTAAGCATGCATTCCACATGAGTTTGATGTGGGCGGGCGATTGGGGCTCACTTGTTGTGCACAACGGTGTATTGTAGTGTGATGTGATCATTTTGTTGGTACTTACCAGCCTCCAGTCCCCCCGATTCCAGTGGGACTCTGGATGCATTATGGCAGGCACCTTGTCCTCCTATTCAGTGATGGTTGGTGGTGGAATGGGAGGGACCCCACCGGTACTCTGGGCCTCCGCGTTGTTCCTCTGGGCCGGATGCTTGTCCCGGCCCTTGGGGTCGCACCACCGCTTCCTGATATCACGCACAGTGCGTAGGGTGGTCCCTACGGCATTCACTTGGCAGTGGATCCTTGCCCACATCTGATTCTTGCGCACAAGTGGGATGTGTTGGGCCAGGTGCCCAGACAAATGTGGTTCTGCCCTGATTGTCTCGTCTGGCATCACGTTCAACTCTGAGTCTGTGATGTTGGGCATGTTCTTGGAGGGCATGGTAAAAATGAATGAGGGGTGCAGGGTGCAAGGTGATGGTGGAGATATGTGTAGTGTGTGAGGTGTGTGGGTGTGAGTGGTGTTGTGTGGAGATAAGTGGGTGTGATGTTGTGCAGTGTGAGTCAATTGTGTCCTGTCTCTGTGTCTCGGCTTGTGGTGTGCAAGGGCTGCTGGCCCAGGTAGGGGTTGGTTTCCATCTGTGGTATGTGGGTGTGTCCACATGGGTGATGACCTCCAGATGTCTCTTCCATGCTGCGCATGGCTTTCTCTATTAGGAGCAGGTTGGGGTGTGTCATTGTGGCGTGTGTGTTGTGAATGAGGTTGTCAGGGAGTACAGGCACACTTCGGCGTTATTGTGGGTTGGTTCTGCCAGCCATTCATTTGGCTTGTCTGTGTGCGAGGCGGTCGGATGGCAGTGCTCGGTCCGCAAGCTCCGCGTTCTCATCGTAATTGGCCGTGCGGTCATGCCACGGAGGAGCGGTCTTTTAGAGCCATTGTACAGCTTTCCACGTCCACCGCGGTCGGATTTGCAGCTTTTCCGACCGTGGTGGACGGTGTTTTGTGACATTCGTCTGTCGCGGTCTGATTTTGCGTACGTTGCATCGTAATTTGACCAACGGAAATGCCGCGACCCATGTGGGGGTATTTTTTCCGAGACCATGGCGGTCGGAGGGCTTTTCCGTCCGGCATCGTAATGGGCCCCTAAGTCCCTTCCTCGACTACTTTGAAGACACCTGGGTGGGAAGGTTACATAGGTCAGGGCATCGTAGACAACCTAAATTTCAAATCCCCTGGTGGAATGTGCATGCCAGTACTGTGGCTCAAAAAGCCAAGACAAACAACGCAGTGGAAGGATGGCATAATGCCTTCCAAGCCACAATAGGAAGAGGACAACCAACATTACACAAACTTATAGAAGCTATTAAAAAAAAACAAAGCAACCAAGAGCTCAGACTAGAGCAATCTCTAAGCAAAATTGGACCTAAACTAAGCAAACAAATGAAAACTATGCATGAATACCTCCAACATAAAACTAGGATGTATCCAAATACCCAAGGTCTAGAATATCTAGACATGATTGCAAAATCAATTCTTTAAAGTAAACCAAATAGCAAACATTTTAAAAATAGAAAACATAAAAACAAAGTATTTCTCTTTTTTTAATTAATAAATATAATTATGTCATAAAATTTAAAATATAACACAAAATTATATGACATAATATAAATATTAAAAAAAGAGAATGAAAAAATAAACATTTCCCACCCACAGTAATAAAAAAATAATTACTTACAATTATCTAGCTGTAGAATATCCAACGCCGCAATCCTCTCAATAACGAAACCCGAAAATAGTTTATAAAAAACGCTCCTACAACCCGGGAAAAAAGAAAATGTATAGTAACTTGTTATCAAACAAGAAACAACATTGTCCTTTAAAAAAAAAAAAAAAAAACACGTGAGCAACTCCATCCGTTCACCAAAGCCATTACCTGTAAATAAAAATTAAACAACACCCACCCACAACAGAAATACAAACCCACAAGAACCAATATCAACATTCAGGGGCTCATTACGATGCTGGAAGGGAAGGCCATCTGTGCTGGTGGCGGTGGCGGAAAACCGTCAAGTCTTCCGCCCCAGGTGCGGTCATTGCGACCAACAAATCACAATTGACCCACAGAGGCTATTTCCCATCCGCCGTAGTCTATCAGGCTCCGCACATTTTGTGCGTACGCAAGGGTGGCAGACGGAGCCAACAGGGCAGGTCCGGTGTGCGGAAACACGTTCCGTCCGCCAAGCAAATCACGATGTTGCAGACAGCCCTTCCCACCGCCACGTAAAAACCACCACGTTGTGGATGGCGGAAATAAAACATCGGAGAGGAAGAGCCGATACTGTACCCATCTAAACCAGCGGACCCGCCATGGATCCTGTGCTACAGGCCTTCCCGCTGCACTACCTGCTGCACCTCCGGCACACAAGACGCCGCTGCACTCAACAGCAGAGGCACATACCAGACATCTCCACGCATGCAACCCCTGAACAACTACAACTCCCAGCAAGCGTGGTGGCACCACGACGAATGTGGAAACCTGCCAAATGGAAAGTGCGAGGCCCACCCAATCCTCATGAGTGACCCTCAGTGCCCCTGAAGGCAATTGGGGCCAATGCCGAGCCCCACAATTGCAGAGCACGCACACTGCAACATCTAAACATTTATACCGAAGGCACCCAATGGCTGATGGTCCATCCACATTGAGTGTGCCACACCGTGGTGGCCCGGAAGCTGTGACCGCAACCCTGCAACATTCAAGTGGGGCCAATGCGTGTCATCGCTGCGGATGCCAGCTACCGCGTATGCGAACACATACTGCATTTGCATTGGCGCCCTGACTATTACATCACACATCACAACTCATTTGCCTAAAGTGACTGGTGCTCCCCATTGGCAATGTTGTGGGGCACGAGGCCCCCATGCATATCAAGTAACCACACAGACCCCGTACATGAATAGGAGAACTGGCCCAGGGCACGTGCGTCCTGACCCGTTGTTAGCAGGGTCACAAGTCCAGTGACGCTTGTGCTGGGTGGCTGTGGGGTGGGGGGTAAGTCAGCCCTCTGGGAGTGGCTGGCACATCAGAACAACTAGAACAGCGACCAGCTGGTCACCACACTGTGAAGGGCTGAGAGAGTGTGACCCATGAGCCAAGTCTGCACACACATGGAATGTCCAAGGAAAGGAGAGTGAAATTACATACATAGCCATGCCCCGTAGCCAGCATGTACTTAAATGAGGGAAGGATTCAAAAAGGACAAAGGTCTCCCGCACGGTACCAATGTTGTGTAAGGAAACATCCAAACTGTGAACCATGCCTGAATATCCCTTGACATCGGACTGACATCTCTTGGCCAGGGGTCGAATTGTGAAGGGTCAGTGGCATAGGCAGACAATCAGAGTCGTCCATTGTCTGCTAATCAGACATACGTGTAATCCTTAGCACACCCAACACACCTACTGGCGTGGCGTGCAGTGTGCCTAGCTGCCATTGCCTGTAAATGTTCCCACACACGTCATAGGAGTGCACATGTGGAACAAACAAACATAGCTCTAACCGACATCATCGGCCATTGTCAGCCATGTGGGCATGGATACACAATCCATGTGCATTTGTGCCTCATTCAGGTGAACATTGCAATGTCTGTGACGCAAATTCCACACACACTCACACAGGACTGACCCCATAATGTCCACATGTGTCTGTCCACCTTGCCGTACATCCATGTCGCGTGGTCCAGATGACACTCACTGCCCTCATACTGCAATGTTGTTGTGAATAGGGGGACTAAAGTTTGCGGCTGTGCAATGACAGCAGCTACATGCAACTCAGCACTGATACTGGGAAACACAAGTGCTGTGCCATCTAACCACACAGCAGCTCATCCTTGATGTAGCAAGGTACTACATGCCATACACATCGACTTCATTGGATGTTGTAGTGTCAGTATGGCGAGTGAGCGAAGAAAAACAATGTCTGAATGCAGGTCACATGTGCATTTCACGTGACCATGAGTCCTCCCTATGTTGTGGTTGTGTGAGTCTCTGGGTAAGCTGTTCACCACATCTCATCTATAACTCAGCTGATGCTCGTGTACCCTGACATACGTAGGAGGAGACCACCCATTCTTTGACCTGGCGATGATGGAGGACATCGAAATCATCCGGCAATACCGTTTGGATCGCCGTACACTACGGAACCTATGTGCCCAGTCAGAGCCCTATGTGAAGCCCAAAAGAATACATCAACCTGCATTGTCTGCTACAGTGAAGGTTATGGATGCACTGCATTTCTCTGCTACTGGGTCTTACCAGTACACTGTGGCCTGCCCCGGTGGGATGTCACAACCCAAGATCAGCATTGTGGTGCGTGACGTCCTGTCAGCATTGATGCTTTACAAGGCCAGACATGTCCACTTCACGAGGAGGGATGAATCAGCAGATGTGAAGGGGGAGTTCCATGACCTGGGAGCACGCCCAGTTTTAGCGGATGGGCCAGGCCCACCCAAACATGATCCATGGCCCTGGCAGTGACGGCACGAAGGCCAGGAGTAAATGGCCACATTCAGGTGAAACGTTCCTCCAAACGTTGATTATCTTCCTGTTCGGGGAGTTGGGGATGTGGGCCTGAGCCCTCTCCCACAGGCACCCCCAATCACACATCTCCATTCAGAAAGGTGGGCTGTGTCCCCGCCTACTCGTGCAGCTGAAATATGGGCATGACGAAGGGGACAAATCCTCTCTTCTGCACCGGGTAACCTTAACCGTAGTGCTGTGTGGATATCTCCTTTTCAATTCCACAGGGAGAAGAAAAGTTTATTTCTCCGGATTCACCTTACCTGGCCACTGCAGCTGCTTATCAGATCGGGCAGTGAGTAGGAACCGAGCAGGTGAGAGAATGTCTGGCTAGTTGTTCTTCACAAAATCATCTGTGAAGGGCCAGCAAGACACATACTTCCTGTATACTTCATTTAAACATTTTGTAGCTCAATCAAGGCTCTTCCATGGATGTAAGCCAATGATACAAATGTCCAGATAACTGGTGAATTATGATCCTGCCAATCCTTTGTCTGTTGGTAGTTTTGAAATGCTGGTAAACTGCATTTGATGTGTATAGCTCAGTGGGTTACTGCCTTTGGCACAGCGATATTTGTGTAACTTGCAGTTCCGAAGTTACAATCCTATCATAGCACAGGGACCTAGGAACTGTCATCAAAGAGCCGCATGAGAACCTGAATTAATAGTCAGAACCTAGCTTTATTTCTGGGTTGTAACATAGTCATAACTTCCCCAGTCTTTCATCATTCGAATGTTGCCATAAAGGGTTTGTTGGGGCAGATATACACCTTCATCTGCAAAGCCAACCCCTAACCACTGGGGTGTGCATTAAATCCTGAGTTAGTGCTTCTCCAGACCAAACGCCCTCAAAAATCCTGCCCACCAGTATGGATGACATGTGATTCCCACACCTTGTAATCCCCATTCTCTTTCGTGCCATTCCCTGTAGACTGATACACTTACATACTTGCATGATTGATTGTCTCTGTACAATGTGTGCGTGATGTAAAGTACTGTCACACCCTACACTGATGTCAGTAGCGCCATACAACAAATGAAATGCACATGAGAGAGTGGCTATGGAGAGATGAGGGGTGCTGGACGAGGGTGGCAGTGAGGGATTCCGAGGAGGAGGGCATGAGTGAGAGCCTGAGAAGTGTCACTTGCCTGATACTCCCACCTCAGGAAACCTCCTCCTCCCATCAGGAAGACCTTTTATGGAAAAAATAAACACTTTTTAAGAGTGAGAACATCTAGAAAGAAAATTTCGAAGGAAAGAATGCGTTTCACTGGCCCTTGTAAAACTGAGGAGAGATAATGGAGGGCCCTGAAGCAGGCCTGACGAGAGATATAAGTGACAAATCGGGCTCGCAGTGGCCCACCCAAATGCCTCGTTGGCCCACCCAAATCAAAATTCCGGGAGCCAGGCCTGCCTGGGAGGCATCCCAAATGTTGATGGGAGCCATTGATGGTACCCACATTGGCCTTGTTCCACTACAGGCAAGTGAACACATCTATAGGAACCGCAAACACTGCCACTCCATCAATGTGCAAGTGGTATGACAGGCGGAGCAGATCATCTCACACGTGTGTGCAAAGTATCCGGGGTCGGCACATGACTGCTACATCTGGCGGACCAGCAACATCCCCCCCTGCTCACAACCCACACATGCCCAGTGACGATGACAGTGGTGAGGAAGAAGGCCTTGACCAGCGTCAACAGCTCATCGTCAACTACTTCCGTTGAGTGTGAGTTAACAATGAGCGACTATGACTGTGTCTGTGTGCCTTGCTCTTGTCTCACAGACTTCGAGAATTGTTGCTGAGATTTTGTACACATACTGGACTATGCGCAGGATTTGAGAACTTGGGCATGCAGGGACTGAGCACCCCGAAGCACCCCGAAGCACAGGACACCATTGCCAAACTGCCTCACTAGCTCTCCTATTCACTCAGAGGTATTCAAGCGCCTGTACACAAGTAGACAAGTTGAATACAAGAAACGGTTTCAAATGTGACGTTTTTACTACAGTGTCAAAGCATGCAACATACGTGCCACAACAGGTTGAGAATGCATGAGTACCTAACCAGTAACCACAGTGACATATCCATTTAACGTGAAGCAAGATGTCGCATCAATAATCCCTCTAGACGTAGACCCACGAGCATATCCCCCACCCCTTGCAGGAAAGAGTTGTATGGAATGTCCCTGGTCTATGGGCTTTGTCAGCAGACCCCATTACTCAGCCTATTTATGGTGAAATTTACATCACATTTGCTGTGTCGCTCTCATCACTGGATGGATCCCTCTCCAAGTGTGGGGCATCTAGCCCGCCCTCCCATGACATCTAGAAGGCACCCGTGTTCTCTAGCAGCTGTGAGACTTTGTTGATTCGGGGTGCTAGGGCCAGACCAGAACAGAATGACAAGGGACAATGTTCTCCGACCACGGAAAGAATGTTCAGACAGTACTCCCGGACCGCGAAGAGAACAAGCTCTGCGGACACTTCTCATGTGACAGACAGATACTAAGGTACTTGCAGGGCACAAGTCCTATAAAAAAGAAGTGGAGTGACTGACCAAGTAAGACAAAATGCCAATGACCTCACAACGTCACGACGTAGCACCATGAAAGAACTAAAATAGTGCGACTGAAATTATTTGTGCAAATACTGGGACAGCCTAACCCATCTGACAGTCTCCCAGTGTCTGCATTGATATACAGGGACAGAACAAAGGCAAAAGCATGCCTCTCTTAAGTACCTGTGAAGGGATAACAAGCTGTGTGCCTATGTTTCCCTCTGTGGCATCTACATTCAAATGTAAGGTTGAAGGCGGCCCCCAGTCAGCATATACAAACAAAAGGAGGCCGGATGGCCCCTTGAATTCGGCCCAGCTGGAGGTTAAAAAATGCTCCCTCGCTGCCTGCACGTTGCTGCTGGGAATGGAAAGCAGTCAACGTGCAGGTGCTGCTGAACGTGTCCCGGTGTCTGGAAAGTACACAGGGACAAGTTCAGCATATTTCTGTGGGGAACAACTTCTTGGCGTGAAAAGAGGGGGGGACGCCGTGTACCTGCGTGTACCCCCGACTCGAGCCCTGGGTACCGGCAAAACAACAACGCCATGTAATCGTCGTGCGCTACAGCTGCATAATGGAAGCCGGGCTCATGCCAGGCGACAATGTCCACGACGGACAGATGACAGCCTCCACTTGCTCCGGTCTGTGGTGCCAAGCTAAATAGACCGCAGAGCACAGCACGGTCCAAGCCAATGCAGACAGGGCCAAAGTCAGAGAGCTGGTTGCCAATTCTTGTCAGGAGGCGTGAAGAAAGGGAAACAATGATTGCATTAGTCACTAACAGTTTCTGTTGCTGTGAAGTAGTTACGAATCCAAGAAGGCACAGACAGCTTCGAAGGCAATCAGTTCCAAAAGACGATCCAGTTCATCTTCAGCGAAGAGGAACGCCATCCAATCCAGCAGTATGAAGGATCAGATGTGCTCCTCGCACCATGAGGTTGAAAGGTGCATACCATCGCAACCTGGGAGAGGTTCAATGTAGGCATGGCACAGGAGCCATTGCGCACATGCACAGGCGCAGCTGTCAGCCTGTCTGACACATTGTAAGGCATCCCATAAACGTGTCTCACCGAAGCAGTCTTGCACGTGGACCAACAAAGGAGTTACCCACAGCTCATGATCCAGGTCAGCAAGGGATGTGTTTGAAAGGCAGACATCCATGGTCCACTGAAACAGACATCTTCTGCAGGAAAAGACGGGTTGCACGCAGGTGAAGTAGGCATGGCGGAACATTAGCCTATAACTGATGCCCAGCACAGTCAGTGGGACACATCCAAAGAGGAGCTGCATGCGGTCTCGGTACAGTTGCAACAGACCGGGCTCGGCCTGGCCCACTGGACGGTCAGACATGGCGTGAAAGCAATCTCAGACCCAGTGCTCAGCTGTACAGCCAAAGTAATGGTCAGGAAGGGCGAAATGCAGTGTGCAAATTGGGGGACTGACACCCGGTGGTAAGTCTGGAAAAGCATGGAAGGGAGGGACAAGGCCAGAGCCCACAAGTCTGATAAAAAGTGTGCAACGGCCTTCAGTATCAGACGCTATCAATACTCTGTGTGTCAGTTTACCACGAAAATAGTGGGCGAGCCGTGTTCAGCACTGGCTGAATCGCGTGGGACGGTCAAGACACCTGGTATCCGAAGGTCTTTGGGCTGGTGTGGGAGCGACTAGTTGTCCAATCAGAGGCCCATTGTGCCTGCACACTCATTGGAGTATGCCTTCGCTGTGGGAATGTGAGGCCACGATTGACTATCCACAATCACTTATGGGGGAGTTATCAGAACATTGGCACAGGAAGGAGACGTTGTGCAACTGTTACCATATGCGTAATGCCTGGCCTGTACACGCAGGAGGGGCCATGTAGCTCCTCATCACCTAAACAGACCAGGGACTCTGCATCCGAGGCTTCACCTTCCGGGCAGGGGGCTGGCTGGGCTCGTCCATGGCACGCTCGCCTTCTGTTGCTATCGAGTCACCTTTTGGAGTTAGGTCACTTTTGTCAGCATGTTCTGCACACAGCACAACTTAGCTGTTCATGTTTGCCACATTAGAATTGAGAGAACATGACTTTTGCCTTGGCTTTACTAGGCATTCCTGTCAGAATGTCATCAGTCGCACATCGTGTTGCTGTGCAGACAGGGCTTTCAGGGGGCCGGTTCTCACCGGTGCTGTGCACCGTCCCTTTTTCTGAGTGGGCCTCGGTACAGGTTTCTTTCGTGCTCTGTTTTGTACCCTGCCACAGGCGGTCCCTTTGTCCTGCTGGGATGCATAGCCAGCAGGCACATCGATGTGCGCATGGTCACACTCCTCACTTCTCACTGGTGGAGTAGTTACGGCATGATGTCATGCCAGATGAGCGTTGTGGGGAAGTGCAGTCCTTTGTGGATTCATCTTGCATCGGGAAATCACTCCTTTGGAGACTCATGAGCAGCAACATTCTTGTGGGGGTCATTTGGTTCCATGCTGTTTGTGAGGGGAGACAGAGAGCCATGTGTGAGTTGTGGTGTTGCGGTCAGGGCTTGACATCCCCCGCCCCAGTGAGATGGCTAGCTACCTGTTGGTGGGCACAGTTGACGGCATTAGCTGCCACATGGATGTGGGGTGGGGAGGGTGAGCCATGCTGTTCAGGAGGAAGGCCAGGGTGCATGAGCTGCCACCTATCGGTGAGGTTGCGCTGATTAAGGAGATGCTGTCCTTGTGATCCATTCGTGTTGTAAGCGTGCATTCCACATGAGTTTGATGTGGGCGGGCGATTGGGGCTCACTTGTTGTGCACAACGGTGTATTGTAGTGGGATGTGATCATTTTGTTGGTTCTTACCAGCCTCCAGTCCCCCCAGATTCCTGTAAGACTCTCTGGATGCATTATGGCAGGCACCTTCTCCTCCCATTCGGTGAAGATTGGTGGTGGAATGGGAGGGACGCCACCAGTACTCTGGGCCTCCACGTTGTTCCTCTGGGCCGGATGCTTGTCCCGGCCCTTGGGATCGCACCACCGCTTCCTGATATCACGCACAATGCATAGGGTGGTCCCTACGGCATTGACTTGGCTGTGGATCCTTGCCCACATCTGATTCTTGTGCACAAGTGGGGTGTGTTGGAGCAGGTGCCCAGACAAATGTAGTTCTGCCCTGATTTTCTCGTCTGGCATCACATTCAAGTGTGAGTTGGTAATGTTGGGCATGATTTTGGGGGGCATGGTGCACATGGATGAGGGGTGCAGGGTGCAAGGTAATGGTGGAGATATGTGTAGTGTGTGAGGTGTGTGGGTGTGAGTGGTGTTGTTTGGAGATGGGTGGGTGTAATGTTGTGCAGTGTGAGTCAATGGTGTCCTGTCTCTCTGTCTCGGCTTGTGGTGTGCAAGGGCTGCTGGCCCAGGTAGGGGTTGGTTTCCATCTGTGGTATGTGGGTGTGTCCACATGGGTGATGGCCTCCAGATGTCTCTTCCATGCTGCGCATGGCTTTCCCTACCAGGAGCAGGTTGGGGTGTGTCATTGTGGCGTGTGTGTTGTGAATGAGGGCCGCAGGCAGTACAGGCACACTTCGGTGTTATTGTGGGGTTGGTTCCGCCCGCCATTCATTTTGCCTGTGTGCGTGCGAGGCGGTCGGATGGCAGTGCTTGGTCCGCCAGCTCGGCGTTCAGATCGTAATTGGCTGTGCGGTCATGCCGCGGCAGGAGCGGTCTTTTCGAGCCGTTGTACAGCTTTCCCCGTCCGCCGCAGTCGGATTTGTTGCTTTTCTGACCGTGGTGGACGGTGTTTGTGACATCCGTCCGCCGCGGTCTGATTTTGCGTACGTTGCATCGTAATTTGACCAACTGACCTGCCGCGGGCCATGTGTGGGGATTTTTTGCCACACCATGGCGGTTGGAGGGCTTTTCCGTCCGGCATTGTAATGGGCCCCTAAATATACAAAAACACATGTAATGAACACATAAGTAAAACTACATAACATTGTAATTATATCCGACACTAAGTCAAACACATAAAACACTAAACTGCCAAAACAACACCTAACTACCCTGAAAACAGTCAAATAACGCCCTAACAAATATATTTACACTACTACTATCTTACGCCTACCTTAAAACTAACTTAAAAAAATATAAAACTAAACTTACCTGGACGGATGAAAAGCAGCTCCCAACCGCAAGGTTCTGTCTTCCAAAATGACCTAAAAATGAAAGCGATAGATACAAAAGTGAGAAAAAGGAAATAAAATGGCTGCATAATTAAAATGAAATAGGACTAACTCCCTATAGACAACAATAGAAAATATGTAGAAAAATGTTTAAAATTATATGTATAACTTTATGTATTGCAATGTATTTTCCCAATGTTTAAAATAAACATAGAAAAATGTAAAATATACATTAACTATTATATTATCAAATAAAGCTATAAGATAATATTTAATGTATATTAAAATATATGTTTGTTCCATACACTGTTAATGTACAAAAATTATACGAATGTGATTAAAAAAATATATGTATTACACAAAATATTTCTGTAAAAATATTGTAAATTATTTAACATATTAAATATTATTTAATTAAAAATAATATTCAATATACTAAATAATAAAATATAATCTTGTAAAATACAAAATATATATGTTTTCAAACTAATTAAATTGATATAAAAATATTGTTAAAATGTAAACAAAAATCTATACAAATCTTTTACTTTTTCTCCAAAAACAAATGAACAATACAAATGAAACTGTTTATTAATAAATAAATTGAAATCTTTTACTTTACCATTACATGACTATGCTACCAAAAAGTGTACAATTGTTGAACACTGTACCAAAAAAAAATATATGAAATAATATATCATTTGTTTCACATTTATAAATAATAAATAAATGTTACAAATATGTTATACTCTTTAATAAAATGTGAATGACATCAAAATGCATTGTTTATTTTTTTTAATATTATAATAAATTTTGTAACCAAAGAAAATATTAAACATGTAATTGTGAATGAAAATAGAAATGTCTTTTCATCAAAAATATATTGTAAATGAAAGCTAACATACATCTATTGACTTATTACAATTTACAAATAAATTTACAAAAATGATGAATAATAAACAACAATAATTTACAACTCCAACCTCAAATCCATGTAAACTCAGGGAAAGTGCTGGATAGTAAACCATAATAATTTACTATTCTAACTCCAAATCCAACTAAACTCAGGGAAAGTGCTGGATAGTAAACCATAATAATTTACTATTCTAACTCCAAATCTAACTAAACTCAGGGAAAGTGCTGTATAGTAAACCACAATGATTTAATATTCTAACTCCAAATCCAACTAAACTCAGGTAAAGTGCTGGATGGTAAACCATAATAATTTACTATTCTAACTCCAAATCCAACTAAACTCATGGAAAGAGCTGGATAGTAAACCATAATAATTTACTATTCTAGCTCCAAATTCAATTAAACTCATGGAAAGTGCTGGATAGTAAACCATAATAATTTACTATTCTAACTCCAAACCCAACTAAACTCAGAGAAAGTGCTGGATAGTAAACCATAATAATTTACTATTCTAACTCCAAATCCAATAAAACTCATGGAAAGTGCTGGATAGTTAACCATAATATTTACTATTCTAACTCCTAATACAAGTAAACTCAGGGCAAATGCTGGATAGTAAACAATAATTATTTACTATTCCAACTCCAAATAAAAATAAACTCAAAACAAAAAATGATTAATACCCCCATTTTGATCTTTACAATTAATAAATATATATCCTTAAATAAAAACTTCATTATTAAATTTAATTTATCTTTCAAAATTAGAATAACATTTTAAATTTAATAAAAATATTTTATTATAATTAATAATCCTTAACACAATTTTCATAAAAGTATTAACAGATTTGTATTCAATTCAATAATTTAAACAATTTTTAAAAAAATTAAAAATTATGATTATTTTAAAAAATGTGTAACATTTATGAAATCATTAATAATAAATTGTATTTAACTAAATTTACAGTAATAATTTTGCCACAAATTTAATTTCTATGTTTTTAAAGTTTTAAATGTTTTAAAAAAAATATTTAAATATTTGAAAATTAATTATTAAAATGTATTTTATACAAACATGCTTCAATAACTCAAAACCTATATCCCATAAAAACTCTATATACCACAGCAAAAATGTATTTATTATTACTAAATATAATTAAAACCCACAATATTTTTAATTCACTACCCTCCCTCATCCCCTATAAACCCAATATCCCGCTCCTATTAATAAATAAAAATTAAATAAAATATATTACCCCACCAAAATATTTTTAAATTACTCCCCACCCTTATCCCCTATAAACCCAACATCCCACTCCTAAATTATATACAAGTTGTTAAAATATATTAAATTTTAAACATTTTTAAATTACTACCCACCCTTATCCCCTATAAACTCAACATCCCGCTCCTAAAATATATACAAATTATTAAAATATATTAAATGTTAAACAACATTTTTAAATTACTAACCACCCTTATCCCCTATAAACCCAACATCCTGCTCCTAAAATGAATATGAAAACAAATAAAAATGAGTTATTTAAACAAAATATTTTTATTTAAACATTATAAATTAACAAAAACTAACATAAAATAAAAATTGGAACATTTAAAAGAAAACATCAAAAACATAAAATCGATATTACTTACATCGATATTTTTTACATCAATATTTTTTACATCGATATTTTAAAATTCGACATTACTACATAACAAGAAAATCGATATTTTTTACATCGATATTACTTACCTCGATATTTAACACCAACGATATTCTTACCTCGATATTCATGCATGTCGATATTTTTTCGTCGATGTTCTGTCTCTGCACCGATGACAACAACTGCTTGGTCTCTCCTATTCCCCGCCGCAATGGGTTTGTCTTATAGTTGACCATGACAGACACCTCTGAGAATCCCAGACGAAATTCAGCTATTTCAAAACTCTCCAGGATTGGCACTGGTCACATGAACGACTCTTTCGAACAAAATTGGCACCCTCCTCTGATTGCTGGAGATGCACCTTTTCTCATAGTGACATTCGGCACATTTTATGGTCCTGCCAGTGACTACAGTGCTTTTGGACGCAGGTATGGCAAATCATAATGGACGCATGCGCCTTGGGCCAGACGCCTTCGGCTGCCCTCATCCTGTTGCCTGATACTAGGAAGATCCACTCAGTGACTAGGCACAAGAAACGATAGCTGTCTACGGCTCTGGCAACAGCAAAAATGTGTATTCTCCAGAATAGGTCCAAGCCCTTAGTTCCCACCTTGGAAAGACTGGCTGGATTACGTGGCGCAGAGGGCGGCCTATGAACAACGGATCTTTTTGGACATCTAGGGTGTTTTTTTTACATTCCCCTCACTGAGGATAGCTGGGGTCAAAGGGCCTGTGTTGGCTAGACACTTATCATGGACATCTACGCAGGTGTACTGACTCCTGATATTCTGGACTTTTCCAGTGAATGCATCCCCCCCATCTATGAGTCTGTGTTTTATTCCACTACTTCTCTCTATGTGATGTTTTGCCACCTTCATCCGCTATCACTGTTGGGGCTAGGTGTTCCGATTGGACAGCATGACTGGGTGGCAGAGATATATCTTAAGTCGTTCTAGATCTGTTTCGTTGTCGCTACACTGCAGTTATATGTCCTTTCTTTTGTTTTGTTTTTTCAAAATAGAAAATTCCTCTCGGTATTCACAGAAGTTAGTAGTCCTAACTTTAGGACTCCTAAATGCCTTCTGTGAATACCGAAAGTCTTAAAGTTAGGATTGTTCTCAGTTTAGGTGTAGTAAAGTTAGGACTCCTAACTTTAGGACTCCTAAATGCCTTCTGTGAATACCGAAAGTCTTAAAGTTAGGATTTTTCTCAGTTTAGGAGTAGTAAAGTTAGGACTCCTAACTTTAGGACTCCTAAATGCCTTCTGTGAATACCGAAAGTCTTAAAGTTAGATTTTCTCAGTTTAGGAGTAGTAAAGTTAGGAGTCCTAACTTTACTTCTCCTAAACTGAGAAAAATCCTAACTTTAAGACTTTCGGTATGCACAGAAGGCATTTAGGAGTCCTAAAGTTAGGACTACTAACTTCTGTGAATACCGAAATGAGTAAGTTCATTCTGTGAATACCAAAATGAGTATGTGTATTCTGTGAATACCAAAAAGTACTAACTTTATGTTTTTGACGTAAGTTAGTTCTGTGAATAAGGCCCTATGTGAATATTTTTTTAGATTTTATTGTAAAAGTTGATGGTTTGAGGTGAGAGGCACAGGTTAGACTCTGTTGCTAGTCTATGTAAGACCAGGTGGTGCATATGGGTATGGCAAACCTTAGTGCTGGTTTTACATTAATACTTCATTAAGATCTTTCCTATAAATTATTCAAGCTCCTGTTGAATTTGGTTGGTCTCTGTGGCATTGTGTACGATGCCACTTTTCTCTCTTTGGGACAGTGGTTAAAGGAGAATGAATGTTGAAGCATTCATTCTTATTGAACGGTTAATCACGTCATCCTTGTGTACATCCGTAGTTGTGATTCAATGTTCTGTTTTGCATATCTAATGTTCATACGTTTTGTTAACTCCAAAGTCTCTACATTTCCCATAATTTTAAAGAAAACGAAACATTAGCCAAATAAGTGTTTTGTAAATTGGAAGTTCACAGATGTATTTTTTGAAAAACTCAACCCACTGACTCCCTTTGCAAATGCCCAAATATTCGGATTTTCTGTGTGGTGTTAAATAGTTAACTTACCTAAAAATTCACTGTGCGGCTTTCATACTTATAAATCAAAATATATGAATTAAAATATGTTGTTTAGAAGGCACTTTACTTAAGATTTTTTATCTTGCCTTTCCCTCTATTATAATAAATGTCACAGTACTATAAAGTGGAGGGCTGCTTTGCCTTCCTTTGCGGTGCTATTCAAAGGCTGGTGTGATATGTTTGAGGAGAAAATAGGCTGTGAAAGTTTGCGTTCCTCGTCTCTGGCGCTCTAAGCCCCTGCCACTCAGGCCAAGTCCCGTCCAATCAGCTCGCCCCCTCCCTGCGCGCGGCCTGTCCTGCTGTGCTTTTATATGTCGCGCTGCAGCACGTTTTCATGCATTTTTACTGCTGCTGCCAGGACTTGAATCGGGAGGGCTTAGTACAGGCTCAAGCCCCACAAGCTACTCCTGTGTTGTTTTTCTGTGTCTAATAGCAGGTCGTCAGTGTTGTGCGCATTGGCATTTAAACAGCTATCAGAAGGAGTGCTTTGGAAGGGTGCGAGTCCCCGTCCTCAGCCTCCACCAGACCATGGTGAACGGCCTTTAACAGCAAGGATCAATGCATGCCATCCCACACATCCTGTGCAAGGCACTGCTCTCACCACCACAAAGTGAGACACTCTCACCAGTATTAATGGGCAACATTCTTGTGCTGTGTAAAATGGCTGCAACAGCCCTGCATCCTAGTAGTGAGGAGTGGCTCTCCCGGGCATACGACAGGACTGTGCTGTGGTGAAGGGCTGCCCACAGCCCTGCAAACCACAAGCGAACCACTGAAATACATACAAAGAGGGGACTATGCTGTGCCGTATAGCTGCTCTGCATACCAAGAGTAAAGCAACGTTTTCATATTTACACAGTCACTCACAGTCATGCCCTGGTCTAAATGGCTGTCCACTGACTTCACACTCTCACCAGCACAGCGCAGCATGCCCTTTTAAGGTCTTACATGCACAGCACTTGCGCTGTGCTTGTTAGGTTTAGCCTGCACAGAGCTGTGCTTATGAAATCAATTGCATTCAATATAAATCTTAAAAGGGGCTTACATCCGGCCCCCTTGCTTTCATTGCTTTTCATTGCTTCCTGTGCATGCCACTTACTTTTCCTCTGCTTCTCCTACCTATGATCTGCCTTACAATCGACTATGGGTGTGCTACAAACATCACCTAAATCTACGGCTCACCCCTCAACTAGTGTACAATAGACAATCCTCACATCACACATCCAATATACTTTCAGTATGCCATAATCAGCAACTAAAAGGTACCTTCGACCCAACAATATTTATTACACATCACCTTACAAAATCTACTTATAATTTGCCTTGCTCAAACAGAACACAGTAGACAAATTCACTGATAGCGTTGCATAGATCCCCTATACCCCACACTTCCATATTCAAACCTGCTTTTCACAATTTATTTTTGGGGTCAGTTTTATATAGCTCATATCTAGCAAGAGAGAGAGAGAGAGAGGAGGGAATGGTAGGGCTCCTTCATCTCTCCAAGACTTGCTCAGTAAGCAACGAGAACGAGCTCAGGGTGAACTTGAACAGACCAAGAAGTGGGTGGTCATTAAAGTAGTTACCCTTACAGAAAACCCATTAGATTTTTAAAAGAACCCTCACCCACCAACCTAGTTGGTGGCATGCTTCATCATTGGGTTTCCACCTAGGGGGCCGAGTGCCTCCTAAGTGTGCTTCGATGCCTGTTTACAGCAGAGCGGGTTTTTTTAAAGTGAGGAGGTGAATAAAGTGAAAATGAATCTTAAAAACTACCTCCAGGATAGTAAGATAGATGGTGTCAATCAGATTATTTATTATGCAGTTCCTGGGGGAGGGTTAAAAAAGTTATTGGGCGTTAGTGAGGAGAAATGATGTCGCACGTCCCCAAATAGGTGAGATGGTCTACATGTTTCAGCCAAATTGTCCCAATTTAATTGGATTTCTTCGGGACCAGTGTAGCTCAGGTTCTTTTGTACCCAGTGCTTGTGTAGTCTATGTACTCACACTAAGGTGTGCGTAGGTGCAAGAATGGTTGAATAACTTACAATTTCCACCATCAATTAAAAATTGCTGGAAGAGAAAAGGAGACACATAACAATGAAAAGCATTCACTGGCACTTGGTAGTGGTGAAAAAGGTCAATGCATGCACCCCCAGGCCAGTGGCATTCATCTACAGACTAATGCGGTCGTGTGTGTTATGATCACATTGTCTGGCGTGCAGAACATATAATTGAATATAGAGGACGTCTACCATGGATTCTATGATGCCCTTGTTGGTCTTATGTTTCGCAAAAATTTAGGGTGAGCATAAGCCCATTGGTCATATGTTCATATGGAAGCTCTTAAAACACTGATTGTGCTCCCGACTTCTCATTTACCCAATTGGTAGGTATCGTTTGTTAGTGTACACACACAAAAATGCACAGTCATTTGCCACTACCAGGCAGAAAAACCAAGGTGGATGTATGGTCAAACCCGAGGGGTCCCGGGAAACATCCGTCAACCATATATGTGAGTAATTTTGGGTTGCACCTACTTAAGTTACGAGAATTTTTCGTTACATGGATCCCGACGGGAGGCACTGCCTGTTGTCACACTGTGTCACAGGGAGAAAGTAAGTGCAAGGAAAAACAGGACATTAATTGCCATACGTTCGGAATGGCAATGGTGAGTATGAGCGGTAAACCAAGCGGTCGCTTATATGTACTCACTGCTTCAAGGTCAGCCGCCTGCCTGGTTACCTGTGGTTCGTCTCTTCTGGGATCCCGGCGATGCTGGGTCTCCGGTCAATGTCGGTGTATTCGTAAGCCTCGCCTTTGCGTCAGTCTGCCTGCAGTGTGTGGTGACGGAAAGATGGTAGGGCGTTGCGTTCTATTGGCCACGGGGGACAAGCCCCTTCTGGGATTTTAACTCCTTCCTTCCACTAAATAATCTTACAGAAATCAATGTTTCCATTGTGCGTCTACAGTGTCATATTTTAGAAGGAAAAAATAAATCAATGTGCAGGGTCATGGTAACCTTCCCAATCACCCAAAAAAGGGAGGCAAATTATTTTAGTAAGTATGAAGGCTGTGTAGCCTCTCCTGTGGGAACAAATTGTTGTTAATGAGCAACCAGTCATTCTCTAAGGAGAACAATCTATTGATGGTGTCAGAAATAAACATGTTGAGCCATCTAGGATATTTCGGTTTGTCTGGTCCTGTAATCCTGGTAAAAACCCTGCTCTTGGGCTCCATGAGGAGGATGTGACTCGTCTTCAAAATAACTCTATGGTAGTTCCTATGAACCTATATTCAGGTTAGGAGGAAATAGGTCATTCTCAAGATCGAGCGATCTACTGGATGAATGTGGGGGTTATTATGAATATTTGCAGTCTAACTCTTAAGATTTTTTAAGGGAATAGTGAATTTAACTCCTAAGTAGTCCCAAGCTTTCCCTACTGTTGCACAGACAGGAGTGGGATTAGTAAATGTAACCCCTCCAGAATCCAACTCTTTCCCTACTGTTGCACGCACTGGAGTGGGAATAGTTTATTTTGCCCCTCCGAAGTCCAACACTTTCACTACTGTTTCACAGACTGAAGTGGAAATAGTAAATGTTACCCCTCCTAAGTCCAACGCTTTCCTTGATGTTGCACAGACTGGAGTGGGAATAGTATATCTATTATTTCCAGACTTCAGTACTTTTTTAAATATTGTTTAAATAGATATAATATTATTATGTGTTTAATTTTATATTTTATATAAATACATTAAATTATATATTTATTTCTTATAATTTTGTTAATAATATTTTTAGAAACTGTCTTTCTTTTCTTTTTTGATACTTAGGGGCTGATTACGATGGCGGGCGGAAAAGCATTCCGACCGCCGTGCTAACGGGAAATTTCTGCCCGCAGGTACCGCGGCAAAACCCCCGGCCAGATTAGGATGCACCGCCAGAAACTCCCTACTGCGGCGGTCGAATTCCAGGATTCAGCGGCGGAAAAGCTGAAAATCCGTCCGTGGCGGTCGGATTTGCTGCGGAAAGGCCAAAGACCGCCATTTCCCCAGCGGACTGGAACACATGGAGCTATCCGCAGTATTGCCACCGCCATCCTCAAATGGCCGGATTCTCCGCAGCGGTGTGGCTGGCTGTTTGAGGCATCGTGATTTGACCGGCGGTCGTGTCCGCATTCCACACGGCGGTACCTCTCTTTTGGATCCGTCCGCTACCGGTGCGGACAGAGATTTTCGGCGGAACCCGGAATACCGCAGGGGACAGGAAATGGGCTTTCTATGCCCATCATAATACGGCGGACGCAAAGACCGCCGATGGAGTGCGGAAAAGGGCAATTTCCGCCACCGCCAGCACGGCGGATGTGCCTCCGTCCGCCATCGTAATCAGTCCCTTAATTTGGTCATTTATTTAATGTTTTGCATTTGATTTTTTAATATGTTTTCATGTTTAATATAGATATGAATATATAAATATATACATGTGTAAATATGTGTATAAATATTTATATATTTTTATCGTAGTAAATTTTTAAAAAACAATAAATTTAATATAATGTAAAATATATATTTTGTAATTATAGTGTTATTTTATATATCTGTACATATGAACATTCAGACACATATATTTATGTGTGTATGTTTATATAAGTATATATTTAATTAGTATTAAGCATTACCTAAATTAAAAATTTAATGTTATATATTTAAATATTTAAAAGTATTATATATATATATATATATATATGTACAACAAAATGCCCCAGCATCGAAAGAGCACTCGACAGCGTCCTTGTACCACCAGGTAAGTATAACCTCGCTGCAGCTCGCTCGTCAACTGCCTCAACTTTCATCATGTTGCCGACGCGTTTCGAGGCTGGAACGCCTCTTCTTCATGGGCTCTGAAAGGAAACCGGCATTGAAACATCACTCCCATGAGCAGATTTTAATTAACAAACACGCCCTCAGTGGGCTAGGCTTGATGTGAATATAGTAATCACAGCATTGTGGGACTCGTGGTTCCATGGAAGTGAAATTAAGTTCCTTAGTAGGCTCAATGTCAGTCCTGAATTTAAAAGCATTTTTCAACCTTAGTAGGTAGGCAGAGTCAGTGCGGGCTTTAATCTGCAGAGGACGCCGTGCTTACAGAGCGGAAGAATTCCCTCCCCACAGCCTTTCACCTTGCAGGAAATGGTGCTTCTTTCCGCGGCGGGCCGCCGCGTAGATTCATGTACAACAAAATGCCCCAGCATCGAAAGAGCACTCGACAGCGTCCTTGTACCACCAGGTAAGTATAACCTCGCTGCAGCTCGCTCGTCAACTGCCTCAACTTTCATCATGTTGCCGTCGCGTTTCGAGGCTGGAACGCCTCTTCTTCATGGGCTCTGAAAGGAAACCGGCATTGAAACATCACTCCCATAAGCAGATTTTAATTAACAAACACGCCCTCAGTGGGCTAGGCTTGATGTGAATATAGTAATCACGGCATTGTGGGACTCGTGGTTCCATGGAAGTGAAATTAAGTTCCTCAGTAGGCTCAATGTCAGTCCTGAATTTAAAAGCATTTTTCAACCTTAGTAGGTAGGCAGAGTCAGTGCGGGCTTTAATCTGCAGAGGACGCCGTGCTTACACAGAGGAAGAATTCCCTCCCCACAGCCTTTCACCTTGCAGGAAATGGTGCTTCTTTCCGCGGCGGGCCGCCGCGTAGATTCATGTACGAGTCGAGTGCATCTTGAGAAGCTTCGGCGTTTGTTGGATAAAATTTTGACACAGGTGCCCTCCCGTGCAAGATGCACCATCTCGAATGAATGAGAGGCTGAGGGAGAGGAACCATCCTGCTCCGGTTTCCAGCACAGTGCGTCTTGATGAAAAGTGTCTGCTCCCATCACATCCAGATCCTACCAAGGATTTTAACTGACTCTCTGAAATCTGGAAGCATTGGAACCTACTATAGGTGTTTAATAAAAGCTCGATGTGACTACACATCCCAGCATGCTTTATGAAGAAATCAACTACGAAGTTGAACCCACGAGGGGTTTTTCAACCAATCAGCATGCAGTATAAAGAGCGCTCCAATGCATACAGCAGAAATGCCTCTGATGAAGTGGTACGTTGGCCACAGAAACGCGTCAGGCAATACAACAAACTTGGATGGCTGGGGCGGGCTGAACCGTGATGCCGAATGGCAGATGCACTGTCGAGTGCATCTTGAGAAGCTTCGGCGTTTGTTGGATAAAATTATGACACGGGTGCCCTCCCGTGCAAGATGCACCATCTCGAATGAATGAGAGGCTGAGGGAGAGGAACCATCCTGCTCCGGTTTCCAGCACAGTGCGTCTTGATGAAAAGTGTCTGCTCCCATCACATCCAGATCCTACCAAGGATTTTAACTGACTCTCTGAAATCTGTAAGCATTGGAAACTACTATAGGTGTTTAATAAAAGCTCGATGTGACTACACATCCCAGCATGCTTTATGAAGAAATCAACTACGAAGTTGAACCCACAAGGGGTTTTTCAACCAATCAGCATGCAGTATAAAGAGTGCTCCAATGCATACAGCAGAAATGCCTCTGATGAAGTGGTACGTTGGCCACAGAAACGCGTCAGGCAATACAACGAACTTGGATGGCTGGGGCGGGCTGAACCGTGATGCCAAATGGCAGATGCACTGTCGAGTGCATCTTGAGAAGCTTCGGCGTTTGTTGGATAATATATATATATATATATAATAAAAACAATATTTTATGTTTTTTAATGATATTAGTGTAAACAATATTTTGTTTTCAATATTTTTGCACTTACCATTAGAAGTATAGGGAAACATTATTTTTGTAATTTATATTTTTGACACAATATTTCTGTACAACGATATTTTTGTGATCGATATTCTGTCAGTGAACCCCTTCATTCTGAGAGGACAAATGCTAATTATATCAGTATTTTAGAGATAAATTAGTTTTCCCAATCATGATAGCTGGGTCAAAGTATTAAAATGTCTTGTAGAAAGATCCCTATTAGCAAAGGCTCCTCCCATCCTAAGTTAACTCAGGTTTCATTCACCCTGATCTTGGAGTGCAAAAGCTGACCCTTTATTGAAATTTCTAAACGCAGACCTCACAACCTGGAGAGGTAGAGGGGCATTGGTAGAGGAGAGAGAGGGAGATTTTTGCTTGTCACTGGCTGCGCAGCCATGGAGGGTTCTTTCAAGGAGATGAAACAGCCACTCCAACTATTCCCAAAACCAGAAACAATCAATGGCTTATGACACCCCCTACCATATCCTCCTCTGTGGGGGATTGCAAAACCTGTAATGACCTATATCCACTCAGAGCTTCCATACATCACCAGGAAACCAACTCAATTTAAAGGCTTCCTGTTCCCCTTGTGCTCACCATTTGATTATTTTCGCTCTTCACTAGATGACAATTTAAAGACTGTCGATAATGTATGACAGGGGTGTAACGGAGGTCCCCGAAGCACCCGCAGTACGGGGGGGACCCACACTATTCTCCTCAAATGGGGGCCCTTTTGTGCTGGCCAGCTGCAAACATACAAAACACTCAGAAGCATCAAGGCAGTTAGGGAATGGGGGGCCCCCTCACCTCACCTTGAAGGGGCCCCTCTGAGGTTATGCTACGCCACGGTCGTGCGACACTCAGTGGCACCATGTAATCTGACACATATGAAAATCCGAGCCCATTTCACAAACAATGTTATTGTTTAACTTGAAAGTGGTGTAAACGTTCATGCACCCCAATTGCTTTAAATATATACTTTTGAAAGCTTTATAATTTGGTATAAGATTTTCTACAATTAGTACCTGTGACAGCACAATTTCATTAGTCTGTCATTTAACAGCAAAAAGGGCAATATCAAGCTAGTATGCATGTTTACTTTGTGTAGTGTCAGGAAAGGGCACAGTAAGACTTTGTACGTTCGCTTTAAAATCATAAAATTGATTTGCATCCTGTGACCAATCACCTCTTATAAGTGCAGGACGCAGATCTGTTGTGGAATGTCAAGATTCTGGCAAAAAGCTCAGGATAAAATTCTCACTGAGGTCAGAATAAAAATACAACAAAATGATAAAAAATATGGGGCTTTCGCAAAGGCAGATAAAGTTTTGAAACGCTTAGCAAGTTGTAATGAAAAGGAAACCACTCTTTGTCTTACTACTGTATTCCTGGTAATCTGATTTGAACAGATACACGACCGAGCACAATGCCTGGTACTTGCTTGTGGCAGAAGAAGGTAGGGATGTGCCAGTAGCTACTCAAGTCTATCCCAAAATAACAGGAAATAGGATAAATCAAGTTTGTATCATCGAAAGCTGAACTATGGCCAAGCATGCTCTCTTTGCCGAATCAATTCTCAACTGACCAGAAGACTCCAGACCACACAAAACTCAGTGGTCAGGCTCACCCTCAAACTCCCACCCCACACTTATATCACCCAGCACCTAAAAGAACTCCACTGGCTCCCAATCCACAAACACAAGCAGTCTTCAAACTCCTCAGGCACAAGTAAAAAGCCGTTCATAAAATGAGCCCTGTGTAGCTCAACAACTAAGCAAACTTCTACAAACCTACCAGACACCTCCACTCAGCTGGACCCTACTTACACACAACCCCCGCATAAGCAAATCCAGAGCCAGCAGTTGTACCTTCTTCTACCTCACTCCTAAAGCTTGAAATGATGTGCACATGAGAGTCTCCTCCTCAGTTCTTGAATTCTAAAAGTAACTGCAGAGTTGGCTCTTCACCTAGCCCGGCCCTAGGTGGGGTCATATATCTTCTGTGTCAGCGCACTTCAGGAGCGTAACGCAAGCCACTGCAACCTCTGCAGAGCAGGGCAAGTCCGATCCTCCAGGGGGCCCCCCAACCCTTCAAGGGGGCCCCATTCACCCCGAGGTCAATGAATATCTATGAGATATGGGAGACTCATGGTCCTCTCATCACATTCTGCAAGGGGGCCCCTTCATTTTTAGTTCCGCCACTGTTGCATTTTTGTTTTTGTGCTGCATGTTGGAGAATGTAAAAAAGGTACTCTATTTTCACTTCTGGAAACAGCTTTGCATGTGTCCACAGTTGATGCAAACAGCTACGGCTGTTGCTTTCTTGCGTGCTTCTGTTACTCTCGGATGCTACTTGCATTTCCCTATACCGTATCATGCATTGCAGCTCATTTTTTCCACTGTCGCCTTATTCTGAATTTGCATTTCATGTGCAAAAAGCAGTTCTCTCCATTTTTAGGTCGAACCTTGACAGCGCTTACGCTGTCTGCAAGACCTGGTATATCTCTTCAATGGGCTTTGGCACACCCACCGATTGCCATTGGTTGTTATCTGTGACATTCTGAAATGCTGGCTTGTTATTGGTGCTTTGTTGTAAATGTCCCTCCTTTGTGTGCTTAGCTCCCTCCCTGGCGATTTCACTAAGAGAATATTTTGGTTGGCCATCACACTGTACATCATGTGATGGCCCCTCCTCCTTCCTTCCGCCTGGGCATTTCAGCCTTCATTTTTAGGTTGAGCCTCGTTTTCACCCTTGCTCCGTGTGTAGCTCCGTGTGTAGCTCCCCCGCCCTTATTCCCCCCAACCCAGCGTTCGTTAAGTATGCAGCTTTGGCAATGCATCTTTTTAATTTACGTTCCTTCCCGCGAGCAGCATGCAGTATGACATCACAGGTGTGAAGGCTAAAAATACAAGCTTTCCCTTTCACAACAAGGTAGTCCTGGAATCCGCTTGAAAGGTTTTCAGAGGAAGGAGTTCTCGGTCTGCCTTCTCTGGCTGGTGCCACCCTTTGCTGGAGTGTTTCCCTTCTTTTCCTGCAGATATATATCCTTGTTTAGTGTGGTAATGCTTCCTGATTCCTAATGCAAGCAAAGCGTCATTTGTATCTTCAGCACGCAAGGAAAAACAGATAAGAAAGCAGTAACGTTTTCACTTTCCTTATCTATTAAACCCAACTTTGTGGTATAACAATGGGAAAGTCACCAATCATCAGATTTCAGAAATACATCATTGCACTAACATTAGTTACAAGATTCCGCTTCTCATTGGGGAGAGGTTAATACACACCTGGAATCTTTTTTCATCAGTGTGTTTTATCCTTATCCCCATGCGGGTGTCACTTAACGGCTAGGGCGGCTGATGCTGAATCTGGGGAACCAGGTTAGAGTCTCGGCGTCGGCTAACATAGCCTGTGATTCTGGGCAAATCACTCAATCTTACTGTGCCTAAAAAAAAATTAATGTGTCCATCTGTAATGCAACTGGTATTCATGTAAAGCGCTCTGATACCTTTGGGTCGCGTTTGTGCTATATAAAACTGCAAAAGAAATATATATATATGTCCATTAACATGTCTTCTTTACGCATTCCTGTGGACGATTGGTTTTTGCATAGATAGTGGTTTGTGTTTAGTCCCTGACCCATGCTTCTGATTTTGAGGTTCTGCACCAACTGTGGTTCATGCATTGAAGTTAGCACTGCCTCAGCAAGGGTTGATATTTGTGTATATATGTGAATTACTCTCTTCCTTCTAATAAGGCCAATGTATTTGTTTGGTGGCATTTTAGTTATCAAATTGGATAATGCGAGTATTTCTTCATTTTACTGTTATATCATGATATTCATTTAGTACTACATGAACCAAGCCAGCAATTACTGCAAGTCCTCTGAATTGAATTTAATTAAATTTTTGCCTGAGCATGTACACATTTCTATTGGATATATTTTCTATGTCCTTTGCATCTTTTATTCATGTCTATGATTCACTTACTTCACTATATATGCTTTGTAAATGATGGCACTCACTGTCGTGATCAAGGCTGCTGTGAGCAGTTGAAACGCGTAGACAGTCACTCTACACGTGCGTTAATAAACCTTTGCTTGAACATTTTGCTGTGGAGTTCGTCCGTATCCTGCTATCTTGTGTTGGGATACATTGTTGCATGCTTCGCAGCGAGACGGCAAGCCGCCCTAGGACTGAACCACCGGCGTTTGTGAAGCACGCCTGCAAGCCGTGTTTCCGTGTTGCTGCAGTAACGAGGCAGACGTGTGCTCAAAAGAATCTGGCCTGGAAGACGGGAACTGGAGGCTCCGGACTTGGGAGTCGGTGGACGCTGGAGATCGGGAATCTCCATTTTCCGGGTAAGAGGCAGTATCGATAGTGAGCAGCAGCGGGAGCCGGGGCCAGCGCCGGCAGTATACACCGGCTGGTGTTAACTCAAAGCCCCGCGCTAGACAAAGCATAAGCAATCTTTGGAAATAGCGCGCTATGAGTGAGGAAGAATGCGCCGCAAGGGAACAGGAAGCCCTAAAAATATTTAATGACAACATTACAGAGCGGATAACCGAGGGCAATACTGGAATTATAATCACCAACGATTTGGGAAAGAATCTCAATTTGTTAGAAAAACTGAAAAAGAGAGAAATCTCACGCTGGTGGGAATGCGCATCCCTCAAGCAGTATGTCCAAGTGGGCCGTGTACAGAGGGGACCGCGAATCATGATCACGCCCACCTATGAGAATCCACACCCAGACCTCCTCAAAGAATGGGCAGACCATAATGCGCAATGCTCAATGGGGATGATTCACATGCTAATCAAATATGCTGAGATTGAACGGGCAGATGTGATAGAAAGAATTAAAGAACTTGATGCCCAACTGGAGCAAGATAGTAATTAAGAACGAATTACGAAATTTAAAGGGGAACTCAGAGAAAGATTGTGAAAGTACGAATTACGCATAAAAGAGAGGAAAGCAACCAAATTCCTAAGAGACCGGCTTGATTACCAAAGAGGGCAGATATACACATTTGCCAAGCGCTTTGAAAGTATACGGCGCCAACAACAGCAAGATACCAATAAAAAACGTCAGGAGCAATTTGAAAATTAAATCAGCTCAGACACTGGATCGGAGATTGAAGCAGAAGATCAAACCAGGAAAGAAGGAGCGACAGCCAAATTTTCAACATGAGACAAATTGCGTTTTTTACAGGAGGAAAGGCGCAAAGAGTTCAAGACGGGGAGAGTTCGGGGAAGAGGAAGAGGAGGCGCAAACAAAGGAGGGGTGGTGAAGGCCGACAAAGGAACGCAAGGAGACTTGACAGAGAGAGTCACACATACTCAGAAGAAGAAAACAGGCAAGTGACGAATAACAACAATACTGTTGTCAACCTTAGCACGGCCACCCTAACGGACAAGGACTTGAAAACATTAGAACTGGGATTGTCATATTGCCATAGGAATAATTTTGATTACCCCAACACCAGACTTGACCTCTATAAATTCACAAGGAAACTTAAATTAACTAAAACACACATGCTTTGCATGCGATCTAGCAGACCCCACATCCCTGGAGCAGCAGACATGGATGTACAACCGACAGATAACGATGTGTCTGAGGATGAAATTCTAGAGAATCTTTTTTCCCTACAAGAGGAAGGGGGGGTCAAATTTGGAAGAGGCAACGGATTCAACCGAAGAAAGAACTACGGGATTGATAAAACGAGCTGGTATTACTCCATTTAGACCGAGATCCAGGTACATTCCTAATATACCTAGAGATAACATAGATATATTCTCGGATACTATGATCAGGGAACTGCGAGGCATGAAAGCCAAAAGGACTCCCAATGTATTCAATCAGAGAGATAAAGACTTCTTTGAAACTATTGGAAGACTAAAACAAATGAATGAGGTTATAGTGAAACCTTCAGACAAAGGAGGGAATGTGGTCCTCTGGGATAGAGACCTCTATGAGAAAGACGCTTTGTCCCAATTGAATGACAAGAACTGCTACATTCCAGTCACAATGGAACATTATGAATCAATCAAAGAAAACTTTCATGAACGTTTAAAATTTTGGAAAGATTTGGGATACTTGAGGTGGGATGAATATCGTTTTTTAAGGAAAGATCATCCTGTGCTACCCACGTTCTATATGATCCCCAAAGCTCATAATGACAGCTCCAAACTGCCAGGGAGACCAATAATAGCAGCCCAGGACAGTATCTTTGAAAACACCTCTAAGTACATCGATTTCTTTTTGAAACCTAGTGTTTGTTCTTTCCCCTCGTATATCAGAGACACCTCTGATTTCCTCAAACACATATATGATGTCAAATGAGAGAGTGATATGAGACTAATAACATTAGATGTCTCTACCCTATACACGAGCATCCATCACGCAGATGGCCTAAGGGCGGTACATCATTTCCTGCGTATGAGGCCATTGGGATTCCCCCTACATAATAATATGCTTTTGGAGATGACAAAATGGTGCTTCACCAATAATATTTTTATCTTTGTTAAGCAGTTGTATCAACAGCTGAGGGGGACTGCTATGGGCACCTGCTTCGCCCCCAGCTATGCGAATCTTCACATGGGCTGGTGGGAGGAGCAGGTGCTTGGTGGCAAAGAGATGGAACATTGGCTGCAACACACAGTGTTATGGCTCAGGTATATTGATGACCTCTTTGTGCTGTGGCAGGGCACAGAGAGGGAGGCCAAACAGTTTATAAGGGAGATCAATGTGAACAATCTTAATCTGAAATTTACTGCGAATATCAGCTCTACCACAGTGGACTTTCTCGATGTCCGCATTACGGTGGGACCCAACGGCCTTGAAACTACGGTATTCAGAAAGCCCACTGCAGAGAAACACTATACTTCACGCCAATAGCTTCCACCCCACACCACTTATCAGAAGTATTCCCTTTGGGGAACTATATAGAGCTAAGAGAATATGCAGCAGCCAAGAATCCTATACTGCTATAGAAAATGAGATGCTTAAAAGATTTAAGCAAAGGGGATACTCGGATAGAATCCTAGATACAACATGCAAAAGAACTAGAAGTATAAATAGGGAGAAAGCACTGTTTGACCCTACTAACACCAGTTTAAAGAGAATGAACACCAGTAATACACCTAGATTCATTACTACATATAATCAAGAACATCAAAAGGTAGGCAAATTATGTCGCAACATTGGCATCTTCTGAGAGAAGATCCCATCATAGGTTCCCTTATTCCCAAACGCCCTATGATTACTTATAGGAAATCAAAGGCCATGAGAGACTACTTAGTCAAAAGCAATTTTGAAAGAAAAGCCAGACCACAATCATGGCTGACGAAATATGATGGCTTCAGAAAATGCTTTAAATGTAAGGCGTGTAGAAACGGGGAGAACCGGACCTGCATCGAGACATCATGCAACAAAGTCATTAAGACAAGGGGCAACTTAACATGCAAAACCGACTTTGTTGTATATATTCTTTTGTGTCCCTGCAAGAAAATCTATGTAGGGAGCACCACGTTGCCGGCACACAAAAGAATATTGCAACACATCCGTGCCATCATACACAGAGATCGCAGCTACCCTGTTGCCCGCCATTTTGAAGAAGTCCATCAGGGCGATCCAAAAGCCCTGAGATACATCTGTGTGGCACAAGTAACCAAAAAGAAAAGAGGGGGGGACCGGGAGAAAGAACTACATAAACTTGAAACATGGTTCAACTTGGAATTAGATAGCAGGGAACGCATGGGCTTCAATATGGACGAGGAATTGCACACCTGCCTTCTCTGAGGGAACTAACTTAGTATGCGACACTTGGATATGTCATTATGAGGTGTTATTGTCTTTATAGTGTTGTGTATATGTCTAGCATGTGTTATTTTAAATATTGGTTCCCTTTTTCATGTGTCGCACTCGTGTGTATCATGAGAGCTATGATGTAGTATATCTTTCTGTAGGACTATTTTGAACTATGCTACCCCATGTGTGTATGTATTTGTATATATATATATATGTTTAATTGTATCTATGACCTCTTTTTCTAACTCAGTATCCTTTCCTCCTTTTGTCTTTGCCATACTTTCTACTGTATCAGAGTGTCTTATGACACCATGTAGGGATGCCATTTATTTACTACCCGCTCATTACCTTGCATGAATGGGCTAAGGCATATTCCTGCCCTTAGTTGAACTTGTAAATACCTGTGTTTTTTTATTTATTCTACACTAGTGCACTCTATGATATGTGTTATTGATACATCTCATGGCATAGGGGCACTTGCCCATTAACATGTCTTCTTTACGCATTCCTGTGGACGATTGTTTTTTGCATAGATGGTGGTTTGTGTTTAGTCCCTGGCCCATGCTTCTGATTTTGAGGTTCTGCACCAACTGTGGTTCATGCTATGAATTTAGCACTGCCTCAGCAAGGGTTGATATTTGTGTATATATATGAATTACTCTCTTCCTTCTAATAAGGCCAATGTATTTGTGTGGTGGTTTTCTACTTACCAAATTGGATAATGCGAGTATTTCTTCTTTTTACTGTTATATCATGATATTCATTTAGTACTACATGAACCAAGCCAGCAATTACTGCAAGTCCTCTGAATTGAATTGAATTGAATTTTTGCCTGAGCATGTACACATTTCTATTGGATATGTTTTCTATGTCCTTTGCATCTTTTGTTCATGTCTATGATTCACTTACTTCACTATATGTGCTTGGTAAATGATGGAGCTCACTGTCGTGATCAAAGCTGCTGTGAGCAGTTGAAACGCGTAGACAGTGACTCTGCACGCGCTTTATTAAACCTTTGCTTGAACATTTTGCTGTGGAGTTCGTCCGTTTCCTGCTATCTTGTGTTGGGATACATTGTTGCATATATATATATATATATTATCTACTGGCGGTCGCCAGTAGATAGTTATAGTTAGGACCTATTTTCCATAGGAAATCCGCAACATTCTATTTGAAATAACTTTGGCGCCGGTTGAAGAATCTTTGCGAAATTTTCAAAACTCGTAGCCCGCTCCGGTCCGCTCCTATTCTGAAACTCTCGGGGTGATTCGTCAAGTGGGGGCCGAGAAAAAAGGGGGGTCCCAAAACGTGTTTTCCCCATGCAATTTTCCATAGGAACCTTTCATCGCAGCTACAGCCCGAACTGCTGAACGGAATTACACCAAATTTGGCAAAAAGGTAGCCCTTGGCTCAGAGTCGTGCCTTTTGGTTAAATGGTGTACATCCGTTCAGTAGTTCCTGAGAAATTTGAAAAAGAAAACACATATATATCTGGGCGGAGCCTAACCACACATGTCAGCGTGAGATCTGATTGGCTGTCAGCACTTCATCCTGGAATTGTTGGCAGCCATCTTGGGACCAATATAAATGATAGTACCCCATTGAAATGCATTGTAGTGAATCGAAGATTTTGAGGGTTACCAAAAGGAGAACTATAAAGGGTGATAACAGACTTTAGTTACATTAGAATTCATTTGGTGATGGTACCATACTAATTTCAGGAATTGTGGTGTGTTCTAAGGTGATATTACCCTGTGAAAAACCTTCTGCTGGGATATCATGAATCATGTTTGAGAGAAAACTATTTTCACATGCTTGTCCCATACAGTTTTGGAAGGTGCTCCAGAAGCTAAAATGAGAGCATATTTTCTGTAAATTCACATTATCTTTCTCAGTCAAGTGAGAATGAAGTCTGACATTCTCAGTAAAACATGTACATCCAACAAGGGCAGAGACTGTCAGTTGATTCCTTTGTGTTCTACTGCAGCTTCCCAGAGTGTTCTAAAGAACAACTAGAGTGCTAACAGCCTTACTTATGACAAAAGTATGGCACACCTGAAGCCATCTTGATTGGAATAAACTGGTAACACTTAAAACATTTAATTTAAAAAGGAACAAAATGATGGGGTTCATTTTGTCATAGAAATTATGGTTAGTGCTCTAGAAAGAAAAATTAGGACATGTTTTAAGTGTGATCTCAAATATCTTCCTGTTATATTTCAACAGGAGCAGCCTGTCAGTTGATGCCTTTATGTTCTACTGCAGCTTCCCAGAGTGTTCTAAAGAACAACTAGAGCGCTAACAGTCTTACTTATGACAAAATTATGGCACACCTGAAGCCATCTTGATTGGAATAAACTGGTAACTCTTAAAACATTTAATTTAAAAAGGAACAAAATGAGGAGGTTCATTTTGTCATAGAAATTATGGTTAGTGCTGTAGAAAGAAAAATTAGGACATGTTTTAAGTGAGATCTCAAATATCTTCCTGTTATATTTCAACAGGAGCAGCCTGTCAGTTGATGCCTTTGTGTTCTACTGCAGCTTCCCAGAGTGTTCTAAAGAACAACTAGAGAGCTAACAGTCTTACTTATGACAAAAGTATGGCACACCTGAAGCCATCTTGATTGGAATAAACTGGTAACACTTAAAACATTTAATTTAAAAAGGAACAAAATGAGGGGGTTCATTTTGCCATAGAAATTATGGTTAGTGCTGTATAAAGAAAAATTAGGACATGTTTTAATTGAAATCTCAAATATCTTCCTGTTATATTTCAACGGGAGCAGCCTGTCAGTTGATGCCTTTGTGTTCTACTGCAGCTTCCCAGAGTGCTCTAAAGAACAACTAGAGTGCTAACAGCCTTACTTATGACAAAAGTATGGCACACCTGAAGCCATCTTGATTGGAATAAACTGGTAACACTTAAAACATTTAATTTAAAAAGGAACAAAATGATGGGGTTCATTTTGTCATAGAAATTATGGTTAGTGCTGTAGAAAGAAAAATTAGGACATGTTTCAAGTGTGATCTCAAATATCTTCCTGTTATATTTCAACAGGAGCAGCCTGTCAGTTGATGCCTTTGTGTTCTACTGCAGCTTCCCAGAGTGTTCTAAAGAACAACTAGAGCGCTAACAGTCTTACTTATGACAAAATTATGGCACACCTGAAGCCATCTTGATTAGAATAAACTGGTAACTCTTAAAACATTTAATTTAAAAAGGAACAAAATGAGGGGGTTCATTTTGTCATAGAAATTATGGTTAGTGCTGTAGAAAGAAAAATTAGGACATGTTTTAAGTGAGATCTCAAATATCTTCCTGTTATATTTCAACAGGAGCAGCCTGTCAGTTGATGCCTTTGTGTTCTACTGCAGCTTCCCAGAGTGTTCTAAAGAACAACTAGAACGCTAACAGTCTTACTTATGACAAAAGTATGGCACACCTGAAGCCATCTTGATTGGAATAAACTGGTAACACTTAAAACATTTAATTTAAAAAGGAACAAAATGAGGGGGTTCATTTTGCCATAGAAATTATGGTTAGTGCTGTATAAAGAAAAATTAGGACATGTTTTAATTGAAATCTCAAATATCTTCCTGTTATATTTCAACAGGAGCAGCCTGTCAGTTGATGCCTTTGTGTTCTACTGCAGCTTCCCAGAGTGTTCTAAAGAACAACTAGAGTGCTAACAGCCTTACTTATGACAAAAGTATGGCACACCTGAAGCCATCTTGATTGGAATAAACTGGTAACACTTAAAACATTTAATTTAAAAAGGAACAAAATGATGGGGTTCATTTTGTCATAGAAATTATGGTTAGTGCTGTAGAAAGAAAAATTAGGACATGTTTCAAGTGTGATCTCAAATATCTTCCTGTTATATTTCAACAGGAGCAGCCTGTCAGTTGATGCCTTTGTGTTCTACTGCAGCTTCCCAGAGTGTTCTAAAGAACAACTAGAGCGCTAACAGTCTTACTTATGACAAAATTATGGCACACCTGAAGCCATCTTGATTAGAATAAACTGGTAACTCTTAAAACATTTAATTTAAAAAGGAACAAAATGAGGGGGTTCATTTTGTCATAGAAATTATGGTTAGTGCTGTAGAAAGAAAAATTAGGACATGTTTTAAGTGAGATCTCAAATATCTTCCTGTTATATTTCAACAGGAGCAGCCTGTCAGTTGATGCCTTTGTGTTCTACTGCAGCTTCCCAGAGTGTTCTAAAGAACAACTAGAACGCTAACAGTCTTACTTATGACAAAAGTATGGCACACCTGAAGCTATCTTGATTGGAATAAACTGGTAACACTTAAAACATTTAATTTAAAAAGGAACAAAATGAGGGGGTTCATTTTGCCATAGAAATTATGGTTAGTGCTGCAGAAAGAAAATTTAGGGCATGTTTTAAGTGAGATCTCAAATCCTCTTCTATTTCATTAGAAAATTCTGACATGCAGACTGAAACAATCACTTTCAATACCAGCAGTAGACTTCCAGTTAACTCCCTGGCGAGCAGTAGCTTTACTACAGTGATCTAATGAACAGCTAGAGTGCTAACATACCCAAACATCACTGCACTACCCTACACCCTAAAACACTACCCCAAGCACGACCCCCTACACTACCCAAACACCACTGCACTACCCTAAACCCTAAAACACTACCCCCAGCATGACCCCCTTCACTACACAAACACCACTTTAACCCTAAATCTACCCCAAGCACGACCCCCTACACTACCCAAACACCACTGCACTACCCTAAACCATAAAACACTACCCCCAGCATGACCCCCTACACTACCCAAACACCACTGCACTACCCTAAACCCTAAAACACTACCCCCAGCATGACCCCTACACTACCCAAACACCACTGCACTACCCTAAACCCTAAAACACTACCCCCAGCACGACTCCCTACACTACACAAACACCACTGGACTACCCTAAACCCTAAAACACTACCCCCAGCACGACTCCCTACACTACCCAAACACCACTGCACTACACTAAACCCTAAATCTACCCCCAGCATGACCTCCCACACTACACAAACACCACTGCACTACCCTAAACCCTAAAACACTACCCCCAGCACGACCCCTACACTACCCAAACACCACTGCACTACCCTAAACCCTAAAACACTACCCCCAGCATGACCCCCTACACTACCCAAACACCACTGCACTACCCTATACCCTAAAACACGACCCCCTATACTACACAAACACGACTGCACTACCCTAAACCCTAAAACACTACCCACAGCATGACCCCCTACACTACACAAACACCACTGCACTTCCCTAAACCCTAAAACACTACCCCCTACACTACACAAACACCACTGTACTAAACTAAACCCTAAAACACTACCCCCAGCATGACCCCCTACACTACACAAACACCAATGCACTACCCTAAACCCCCTACACTATACAAACACCACTGCATTACTCAAAACCCTAAAACACTACCCCCAGCACGACCCCCACACAACACAAACACCACTGCACTACCCTAAACCCTAAATCTACCCCCAGCACGACCCCCTACACTACCCAAACACCACTGCCATACCCTAAACCCTAAAACACTACCCCCAGCATGAACCCCTATACTACCCAAACACCACTGCACTACCCTAAACCCTAAAATACTACCCCCAGCACTACCCCTACACTACACAAACACCACTGCACTACCCTAAACCCTAAAACATTACCCCAGCACTACCCCCTACACTACCCAAACACCACTGCACTAACATAAACCCTAAAACACTACCCCCAGCACAACCCCCTACACTACACAAACAACACTGCACTACCCTAAACCCTAAAACACTACCCCCAGCATGACTCCCTACACAACCCAAACACCACTGCACTACCCTAAACCCTAAATCTACCCCCAGCATGACCCCCTACACTACCCAAACACCACTGCACTACCCTAAACCATAAAACACTACCTCCAGCATGACCCCCTACACTACACAAACACCACTGCACTACTCTAAACCCTAAAACACTACCACCAGCATGGCCCCCTACACTACTCAAACACCACTGCACTACACTGAACCCTAAAACACTAACCCAGCATGACCCCCTACACTATCCATACACCACTGCACTACCCTAAACCCTAAAACACCCTCCCCCAGCATGACCCCCTACACTACTGCACTACCCTAAACCCTAAAACACTACCCCCTGCACGACCCCCTACACTACCCAAACACCACTGCACTACCCTAAACTCTAAAACACTACCCCCAGCACGACCCCCTACACCACCCAAACACCACTGCACTACCCTAAACCCTAGAAAAGACACCCCCACCCCATGCCCAATCCCCCTTACCTCTCACTCCTCGTGGTTCCTCTCTCCTCGTGGTTCCTGCTTCACGTCGTCTCTGAGGGGCGGTGCACGTCGTTGTGAGGAAACGGAACAGCCTCTGTTTCCTTACAACGACATGGATCGTCTACATGTTTTTAGAACGCATGGTCATTTACCATACATACCTTTACAACAAAATTCGTTGTAAAGACATGCGTGGTAAATGACCATGCGTTCTAAAAATGCGTAGTAATGACTTTGTGATGTACAACGCATGCATGGTAATGCATGCGTTGTAATGGTATCGCAAAGTAAAAAAGTCGTTGTAACGGCTGTTTACCGATCGAAGCTGGCCCCTGTTCTTCAGTGAGACATTTATTTGATTAATTAGGAGGAAGGAATGTGGTTTTTTTACCGAAAAGTGCATTCCCGGCTGTTGTATTGTGAAAGTGTCCGCATGGCCTGGTTTCCCTTCCGGTGAGAGAGTGGAAGAGTCTGTTTGGATCTAAAGAGTCTGTTTGGCCCCGTTCTGTTGTTGGACGGGGCCGGCGCGACATGTCATCAGAAAACATAGCTAATGGAAAGCGTCCTCCCTGAAGTGTGGAGCAGTGCCATGAGAGGTCAACGAGTGTGCGTCCCACCGCAGTATGACCATACCACGTGACCCATGTGCCGCCTCCAGGGTACGGGAGGCAGAAGCGGCATCGCAGGTCCTCTTGAAGACCGTTGTAGCACTAATTCTACATTTTGGTACTAGGGCATTTTAACTTCGTTGTTCCTGCCAGATACAAAGAGAAGATCCTCTGTTATTCAGTGCCCTCGTTACCTTTTTTGTGGGTTGTGGTGCTTGTCACTTCGCTGCCCCGCCGGTGCACACTACTGGGCACCCCACCTCGTGTGCCATCTGCAGGGCCTCTGTCCTCGGATCACTGGTTTCGGTTTCTGGAGTGGCAACATAAACAGTTTCTCCCAAAGGACTAGCCTGAACACTTAGGTGAATATCCCCTGCACCAGCATTCCACGGAAATTCTTTCATAGCTCTCCCACGTAAACGAGCACGGCTCCGCTCGCGACACCGTATGACGTCATCGGCGCCATAAGAGGACCTCGTCAGCGTGCTGACGTCAGTTCCACCCATTTTTTCCGTGCCACCGAGGCAAACAGGGGGCCGAGACATTTTCAAATGTATACATAGTATAATAAATATATATATATTCACTGAAAAAACCATAGGTTTCAGGCACGTTATAGTTAGAAATTAGCATTTAAAAAACCTTAGAAATTCACTGAAAAAACCATAGGTTTCAGGGGCGTTATAGTTAGTTGGACATTTCACTCGTACAAAACCATAGAAATTCCCCCGTTATAGTTAGTTCAGCTAACTATAACTCGCGCGCCCGCAATGCACTGCTGATGACGTCACATATTACATCACTCATGACATGGTCAGTGACATCACTCATGACATCTCTGATGACATCTCAAATGACATCACTGATGACATCATCCAGTGAATGTGTGTTTTTCTGAAAATTAAATATGTTTTATATATGTATATCTCAAGGTCGATGGAAGAATAAATGGGTATATAAGTGTCTAAATGGATGATTTATTTTTGTAAAATTGATTGTATAACTGACTAAGTGCATCTTAGTGAATACATGGGTTAGTGAGTAATGTTTAAATATGAAAATATCTGTATCAGTCTCTCACTTTGTGTATAAGTGGCTGCATGGGTTGGTGAATAGCTACATGAGTGTCTATATGGGTTATTAGTTGGTTTTTTGAGTATCAGTATGAGTGTCTGAGTGTCTGTATGGTTCGGTGGGGGTATTACTTAGTGCATAGATGCATGAATGAGTGACTCACTGTTTGTATGTGTTGAAGACAGCATGTGTGTAGGACTGTATAGGTGGATGAGTATGTGTATGGGTGTGTTAGTGAGTGAATGACTGTCTCAATAGTGTCTTTATGAGTAACTACATATGTTTTAAACTAGTATATGTGAGTATTGGTGTATATAAGTGAGTATAGGTGAGAGTGAGAGATTGGAAGAGTTCCTGTACAAATAAGTAGGTATTTCTATAAGTGATTGTTTAAGAGAGTAAGTATGTGTAAGTTTCTGTAGAAGTAAGTGTGGTAGTGTGTGTATAACTGTATATGCAAGTAAATGGATGTTTGATACTTTGTTTGCATGTGTGACTATGTGTGTGAGTAACTCTATGGATGAGTGGCGGTGTGTAACAGGATGTATAGGTGTATGAGTACATATGATGAGTGAGTACATGTATGAGTGACTGTATAGGGACTGTTGGTGAATGAGTGGATGTGTGTGTAGATCTTGGAATTACTGAATAGGTGTGTTGTAACTGGTATTGGTATGTCCATTGTTTTGAAAATATTAGTTTGTATTTTTGAGTGTGTGTATCAAAGGTTATATTAGGGTGAGAGGAGGTCTGCCACTCTATCACAAGGATGATGTCATCAGTGATGTCATTTGAGATGTCATGAGTGATGTCACTGACCATGTCATGAGTGATGTAATATGTGACGTCATCAGCAGTGCATTAGCGGGCAGCGCGAGTTATAGTTAGCTGAACTAACTATAATGGGGGAATTTCTATGGTTTTGTATGAGTGAAATGTCCAACTAACTATAACGCCCCTGAAACCTATGGTTTTTTCAGTGAATTTCTAAGGTTTTTTAAATGCTAATTTCTAACTATAACGTGCCTGAAACCTATGGTTTTTTCAGTGAATATATATATACATATATATATTCACTGAAAAAAACACAGGTTTCAGGGACGTTATAGTTAGTTGGACATTTCACTCGTACAAAACCAGAGAAATTCGGCCGTTATAGTTAGTTCAGCTAACTATAACTCGCGCCCCCGCAATGCACTGCTGATGACGTCACATATTACATCATCATTCATGACATGGTCAGTGACATCACTGATGACATCAATGATGACATCTCAAATGACATCACTCATGACATCACTGATGACATCATCCAGTGACTGTGTGTTTCTGTAAAGTTTAAATATGTTTTATATATATATATAGGCCAAGGTGTATTGAAGAATGAGTGGGTGTATAAGTGTCTGAATGGATGATTTAGTAGGTGCGTGACTGACTGTATAAGTGAGTGATTAAATGTGTCTTACTGAATGCATAGGCTAGTGACTGATACAGACATTCAAACAGTTTAGTTTGTCTGTTGGTGTGTAAGCGGTTGCATGGGTTGGTGAGTAGCTAAATGAGGATCTATATGGGTTATTGATTGGTTGTCTGAGTATCTGTATGGGTGCCTGAGTGTCTGTGTGGGTGGATGGGGGGGTGTGACTGTGCATAGATGTGTGAGTGGGTGATTCACTGGGTGTATGGGTTCAAGAGTGAATCTGTGAAGGGCTGTATGGGTGGGTGAGTGTGTGTATGGGTGTGTTGGTGAGTGAATGGATGCCTCAGTGGTACATGTGTGAGTAACTGCATATGTGAAAGGCAGTATATGTGAGTGTTGGAGTATATAAATGACTATATGTGAGAGTGAGTGATTGTGAGAGTGGCTGTATGGATGAGTGTGAGCTTGTATTAGTTATTGTATAAGAGTGTAAGTATGTGTTAGTATATGTTTTAATAAGTGAGGTGGTGTGTGTGTATAACTGTATAGGTGAGTAAATGGGAGTGTGATTGATTCTTTGCATGACTGACTAGGTGTGTGAGTAACTCTATGGATGAGTGGTGGTGTGTGAGTGTCTGTATAGATATGTGAGTGCATATGATAGTGCCGTATTGATGGTTGACTGCATGTATGAGTGAGTGTATGGGTGAATGAGTGGATGTGTGTGTAGACCTAGGAATTAGTGAGTGGGTATGTACTAACTGGTATTGGTGTGTCTATGGTTTCGAAAATGGTAGTCTGTATTTTAGAGTGGGTGTATCAAAGGTTATATTAGGGTATGAGGAGGTGCATCAGATTATCACGTGGATGATGTCATCAGTGATGTCATTTGAGATGTCATCAGTGATGTCACTGACCATGTCATGAATGATGTAATATGTGACGTCATCAGCAGTGCATTGCGGGGGCGCGAGTTATAGTTAGCTGAACTAACTATAACGGCCGAATTTCTCTGGTTTTGTACGAGTGAAATGTCCAACTAACTATAACGTCCCTGAAACCTGTGGTTTTTCAGTGAATTTCTAAGGTTTTTTAAATGCTAATTTCTAACTTTAACGTCCCTGAAACCTATTGTTTTTTCAGTGAATTTCAAAGGTTTTTTAAATGCTAGTTTCTAACTATAACGTCCCTGAAACCTGTGGTTTTTTCAGTGAATTTCAAAGGTTTTTTAAATGCTAATTTCTAACTATGTCTACAAAGGTAGGACATGTGCAGAAAGAGGAAGAAAGGCGCAGAAAGAATCAAGAGAAATGCAGAAAGAGGCAACAGAAGTCCAGAAAGGCGAAGAAAGGTGCAGAAAGAAGCAAGAGATGTGCACAAAGAACCAACAGAGGAGCAGAAAGAGGCCTTGTTGCAAAGTCATCCTGTGCCCCCAACTTTTTGCTGACAAGTACTGGTGGTAACTGACTCCGACTAACCAGGCCTGGAGCCAGTGCTATGCTGAAAGACACTTAGAATACAGTGAAAATACCTACATACACTAGGGTACACTATGGGTTGGGGTACCCCTGTGATTGGCATGACCACCCCTGTATGGCCCTAGTACATAATAGGGCAGGGGGATTAAAACTACCTCTAACTAAGAGGTGCAGAAGGAGGCAAGAAAAGTACAGAAAGAAGCAACACAGGTGCTGAAAGAGGCAAGAGAGGTGCAGAAAAAAGCAAGTGAAGTGCAGAAAGAGGCAAGTAAGTTACAGAAAGAAGCAAGAGCAGTGCAGAAAGAACCAACAGAGGTGTAAAAAGAGGCAACAGGGGTGCAGAAAGGGGTAGGAGAGGTGCACAAAGAGGCAAAAGAGCTACAGAAAGAGGCAGGAGGGGTGAAGAAAGAAGGAAGAGAAGTGCAGAAAGAGGCAAGAGAATTGCTGAAAGAAGCAGCAGAGGTGTAGAAAGAAGCAAGAGAAGTGCAGAAAGAGGCAAGTAAGGTGCAGATAGAAGCAAGAGCAGTGCAGAAAGAACCAACAGAGGTGCAGAAAGAGGGAAGAGGGGTGGAGAGAGAGGCAAGAGGGGTGCAGAAAAAGGTAGGATGGGTGCAGAAAGAGGCTAGAGAGGTACAGAAGAGGCAGAAGGGGCGCAGAAAGAAGCAGGACAGGTGCAGAAAGAAGCATGGAAAGTACAGAATGAAGCAACAGGGAAGCAGAAAGAGGCAACATACGTGCAGAAAGAGGGACGAGAGGTGCAGAAAAAGGCAAGAATAGTGCAGAAAGAGGCAAAAGAGGTACATAAAGAGACAACAGGGGTGCAGAAAGAGCCAACAGAGGTGCAAAAACAGGCAAGAGAGGTGCAGAAACAGGCAAGAGAAGTGCACAAAGAAGCAAGAGAATTGCTGAAAGAAGCAACAGAGGTGTAGAAAGAAGCAACAAAAGTGCAGAAAGAGGCAAGTGAGATGCAAAAACAGGCAGGAAAGGTACAGAAAGAGGGAAGACGAGTGCATAAAGAGACAACAGGGATGCAGAAAGAAGCAAATAAGGTGCAGAAAGAGGCGACAGACGTGCAGAAAAGGCAAAGAGAGGTGCAGAAAAAGGCAAGAAAAGTGCAGAAAGAGGCAAAAGAGGTACATAAAGAGACAACAGGGGTGCAGAAAGAAGCAAGACAGGTGCAGAAAGAAGCATGGAAAGTGCAGAATGAAGCTACAGGGGTGCAGAAAGAGACAAGAGAAGAGCAGAAACAGGCAAGAGAAGTGCACAAAGAGGCAAGAGAATTGCTGAAAGAAGCATCCGAGGTGTAGAAAGAAGCAAGAAAAGTGCAGAAAGCAGCAATTGAGATGCAAAAACAGGCAGGAAAGGTACAGAAAGAGGGAAGACGAGTGCAGAAAGAGACAACAGGGGTGCAGAAAGAAGCAAATAAGGTGCAGAAAGAGGCAACATACGTGCAGAAAGAGGGAAGAGAGGTGCAGGAAAAGTGCAGAAAGAGGCAAAAGAGGTACATAAAGAGACAACAGGGGTGCAGAAAGAAGCAAGACAGGTGCAGAAAGAAGCATGGAAAGTGCAGAATGAAGCAACAGGGGTGCAGAAAGAGGCAAGACAAATGTAGAAAGGAGCAAGTGAGGTGCAGAAAGAGCCAACAGAGGTGCAAAAAGAGGCAAGAGAGGTGCAGAAACAGGCAGGAGAAGTGCACAAAGAGGCAAGAGAAGTGCTGAAAGAAGCAACAGAGGTGTAGAAAGAAGCAAGAAAAGTGCAGAAAGAGGCAAGTGAGATGCAAAAACAGGCAGGAAAAGTATAGAAAGAGGGAATACGAGTGCAGACAGAGACAACAGGGGTGCAGAAAGAAGGAAATGAGGTGCAGAAAGAGGCAACAGACGTGCAGAAAGAGGGAAGAGAGGTGCAGAAAAAGGCAAGAAAAGTGCAGAAAGAGGCAAAAGAGGTACATAAAGAGACAACAGGGGTGCAGAAAGAAGCAATATAGGTGCAGAAAGAAGCATGGAAAGTCCAGAATGAAGCGACAGGGGTGCAGAAAGAGGCAAGAGAAGTGAAGAAAGGAGCAAGTGAGGTGCAGAAAGAGGCAACAGACGTTCAGAAAGAGGGAAGAGAGGTGCAGAAAAAGGCAAGAAAAGTGCAAGAGGTACATAAAGAGACAACAGGGGTGCAGAAAGAAGCAAGACAGGTGCAGAAAGAAGCATGGAAAGTGCAGAATGAAGCAACAGGGGTGCAGAAAGAGGCAAGAGAAGTGCAGAAACAGGCAAGAGAAGTGCACAAAGAGGCAAGAGCATTGCTAAAAGAAGCAACCGAGGTGTAGAAAGAAGCAAGAAAAGTGCAGAAAGAGGCAAGTGAGATGCAAAAACAGGCAGGGAAGGTACAGAAAGAGGGAAGCCGAGTGCAGAAAGAGACAACAGGGGTGCAGAAAGAAGCAAATGAGGTGCAGAAAGAGGCAACAGATGTGCAGAAAGAGGGAAGAGAGGTGCAGAAAAAGGCAAGAAAAGTGCAGAAAGAGGCAAAAGAGGTACATAAAGAGACAACAGGGGTGCAGAAAGAAGCAATATAGGTGCAGAAAGAAGCATGGAAAGTCCAGAATGAAGCGACAGGGGTGCAGAAAGAGGCAAGAGAAGTGAAGAAAGGAGCAAGTGAGGTGCAGAAAGAGCCAACAGAGGTGCAAAAAGAGGCAAGAGAAGTGCAGAAACAGGCACGAGAAGTGCACAAAGAGGCAAGAGAATTGCTGAAAGAAGCACCAGAGGTGTAGAAAGAAGCAAGAAAAGTGCAGAAAGAGGCAAGTGAGATGCAAAAACAGGCAGGAAAGGTACAGAAAGAGGGAAGACGAGTGCAGAAAGAGACAACAGGGGTGCAGAAAGAAGCAAATGAGGTGCAGAAAGAGGCAACAGAAGTGCAGAAAGGGCTAAGAGAGGTGCAGAAAAAGGCAAGAAAAGTGCAGAAAGAGGCAAAAGAGGTACATAAAGAGACAACAGGGGTGCAGAAAGAACCAAGACAAGTGCAGAAAGAAGCATGGAAAGTGCAGAATGAAGCTACCGGGGTGCAGAAAGAGACAAGAGAAGAGCAGAAACAGGCAAGAGAAGTGCACAAAGAGGCAAGAGAATTGCTGAAAGAAGCAACAGAGGTGTAGAAAGAAGCAAGAAAAGTGCAGAAAGAGGCAAGTGAGATGCAAAAACAGACAGGAAAGCTACAGAAAGAGGGAAGACGAGTGCAGAAAGAATGAGGTGCAGAAAGAGGCAACAGACGTGCAGAAAGGGCGAAGAGAGGTGCAGAAAAGGCAAGAAAAGTGCAGAAAGAGGCAAAAGAGGTACATAAAGAGGCAACAGTGGTGCAGAAAGAAGCATGGAAAGTGCAGAATGAAGCAACAGGGGTGCAGAAAGAGGCAAGAGAAGTGCAGAAACAGGCAAGAGAAGTGCAGAAAGAGGCAAGAGAATTGCTGAAAGAAGCAACCGAGGTGTAGAAAGAAGCAAGAAAAGTGCAGAAAGAGGCAAGTGAGATGCAAAAACAGGCAGGAAAGGTACAGAAAGAGGGAAGACGAGTGCAGAAAGAGACAACAGGGGTGCAGAAAGAAGCAAATGAGGTGCAGAAAGAGGCAACAGATGTGCAGAAAAAGGGAAGAGAGGTGCAGAAAAAGGCAAGTAAAGTGCAGAAAGAGGCAAAAGAGGTACATAAAGAGACAACAGGGGTGCAGAAAGAAGCAATATAGGTGCAGAAAGAAGCATGGAAAGTCCAGAATGAAGCGACAGGGGTGCAGAAAGAGGCAAGAGAAGTGAAGAAAGGAGCAAGTGAGGTGCAGAAAGAGCCAACAGAGGTGCAAAAAGAGGCAAGAGAAGTGCAGAAACAGGCAAGAGAAGTGCACAAAGAGACAAGAGAATTGCTGAAAGAAGCACCAGAGGTGTAGAAAGAAGCAAGAAAAGTGCAGAAAGAGGCAAGTGAGATGCAAAAACAGGCAGGAAAGGTACAGAAAGAGGGAAGACGAGTGCAGAAAGAGACAACAGGGGTGCAAAAAGAAGCAAATGAGGTGCAGAAAGAGGCAACAGAAGTGCAGAAAGGGCTAAGAGAGGTACAGAAAAAGGCAAGAAAAGTGCAGAAAGAGGCAAAAGAGGTACATAAAGAGACAACAGGGGTGCAGAAAGAACCAAGACAAGTGCAGAAAGAAGCATGGAAAGTGCAGAATGAAGCTACGGGGGTGCAGAAAGAGACAAGAGAAGAGCAGAAACAGGCAAGAGAAGTGCACAAAGAGGCAAGAGAATTGCTGAAAGAAGCATCCGAGGTGTAGAAAGAAGCAAGAAAAGTGCAGAAAGCAGCAATTGAGATGCAAAAACAGGCAGGAAAGGTACAGAAAGAGGGAAGACGAGTGCAGAAAGAGACAACAGGGGTGCAGAAAGAAGCAAATAAGGTGCAGAAAGAGGCAACATACGTGCAGAAAGAGGGAAGAGAGGTGCAGGAAAAGTACATAAAGAGGCAAAAGAGGTACATAAAGAGACAACAGGGGTGCAGAAAGAAGCAAGACAGGTGCAGAAAGAAGCATGGAAAGTGCAGAATGAAGCAACAGGGGTGCAGAAAGAGGCAAGACAAATGTAGAAAGGAGCAAGTGAGGTGCAGAAAGAGCCAACAGAGGTGCAAAAAGAAACAAGAGAGGTGCAGAAACAGGCAGGAGAAGTGCACAAAGAGCAAGAGATTTGCTGAAAGAAGCAACAGAGGTGTAGAAAGAAGCAAGAAAAGTGCAGAAAGGGGCAAGTGAGATGCAAAAACAGGCAGGAAAGGTATAGAAAGAGGGAATACGAGTGCAGACAGAGACAACAGGGGTGCAGAAAGAAGGAAGTGAGGTGCAGAAAGAGGCAACAGAAGTGCAGAAAGAGGGAAGAGAGGTGCAGAAAAAGGCAAGAAAAGTGCAGAAAGAGGCAAAAGAGGTACATAAAGAGACAACAGGGGTGCAGAAAGAGCCAACAGAGGTGCAAAAACAGGCAAGAGAGGGGCAGAAACAGGCAAGAGAAGTGCACAAAGAGGCAAGAGAATTGCTGAAAGAAGCAACAGAGGTGTAGAAAGAAGCAAGAAAAGTGCAGAAAGAGGCAAGTGAGATGCAAAAACAGGCAGGAAAGGTACAGAAAGAGGGAAGACGAGTTCATAAAGAGACAACAGGGATGCAGAAAGAAGCAAATAAGGTGCAGAAAGAGGCGACAGACGTGCAGAAAAGGCAAAGAGAGGTGCAGAAAAAGGCAAGAAAAGTGCAGAAAGAGGCAAAAGAGGTACATAAAGAGACAACAGGGGTGCAGAAAGAAGCAAGACAGGTGCAGAAAGAAGCATGGAAAGTGCAGAATGAAGCTACAGGGGTGCAGAAAGAGACAAGAGAAGAGCAGAAACAGGCAAGAGAAGTGCACAAAGAGGCAAGAGAATTGCTGAAAGAAGCATCCGAGGTGTAGAAAGAAGCAAGAAAAGTGCAGAAAGCAGCAATTGAGATGCAAAAACAGGCAGGAAAGGTACAGAAAGAGGGAAGACGAGTGCAGAAAGAGACAACAGGGGTGCAGAAAGAAGCAAATAAGGTGCAGAAAGAGGCAACATACGTGCAGAAAGAGGGAAGAGAGGTGCAGGAAAAGTGCAGAAAGAGGCAAAAGAGGTACATAAAGAGACAACAGGGGTGCAGAAAGAAGCAAGACAGGTGCAGAAAGAAGCATGGAAAGTGCAGAATGAAGCAACAGGGGTGCAGAAAGAGGCAAGACAAATGTAGAAAGGAGCAAGTGAGGTGCAGAAAGAGCCAACAGAGGTGCAAAAAGAGGCAAGAGAGGTGCAGAAACAGGCAGGAGAAGTGCACAAAGAGGCAAGAGAAGTGCTGAAAGAAGCAACAGAGGTGTAGAAAGAAGCAAGAAAAGTGCAGAAAGAGGCAAGTGAGATGCAAAAACAGGCAGGAAAAGTATAGAAAGAGGGAATACGAGTGCAGACAGAGACAACAGGGGTGCAGAAAGAAGGAAATGAGGTGCAGAAAGAGGCAACAGACGTGCAGAAAGAGGGAAGAGAGGTGCAGAAAAAGGCAAGAAAAGTGCAGAAAGAGGCAAAAGAGGTACATAAAGAGACAACAGGGGTGCAGAAAGAAGCAATATAGGTGCAGAAAGAAGCATGGAAAGTCCAGAATGAAGCGACAGGGGTGCAGAAAGAGGCAAGAGAAGTGAAGAAAGGAGCAAGTGAGGTGCAGAAAGAGGCAACAGACGTTCAGAAAGAGGGAAGAGAGGTGCAGAAAAAGGCAAGAAAAGTGCAAGAGGAACATAAAGAGACAACAGGGGTGCAGAAAGAAGCAAGACAGGTGCAGAAAGAAGCATGGAAAGTGCAGAATGAAGCAACAGGGGTGCAGAAAGAGGCAAGAGAAGTGCAGAAACAGGCAAGAGAAGTGCACAAAGAGGCAAGAGCATTGCTAAAAGAAGCAACCGAGGTGTAGAAAGAAGCAAGAAAAGTGCAGAAAGAGGCAAGTGAGATGCAAAAACAGGCAGGGAAGGTACAGAAAGAGGGAAGCCGAGTGCAGAAAGAGACAACAGGGGTGCAGAAAGAAGCAAATGAGGTGCAGAAAGAGGCAACAGATGTGCAGAAAGAGGGAAGAGAGGTGCAGAAAAAGGCAAGAAAAGTGCAGAAAGAGGCAAAAGAGGTACATAAAGAGACAACAGGGGTGCAGAAAGAAGCAATATAGGTGCAGAAAGAAGCATGGAAAGTCCAGAATGAAGCGACAGGGGTGCAGAAAGAGGCAAGAGAAGTGAAGAAAGGAGCAAGTGAGGTGCAGAAAGAGCCAACAGAGGTGCAAAAAGAGGCAAGAGAAGTGCAGAAACAGGCACGAGAAGTGCACAAAGAGCCAAGAGAATTGCTGAAAGAAGCACCAGAGGTGTAGAAAGAAGCAAGAAAAGTGCAGAAAGAGGCAAGTGAGATGCAAAAACAGGCAGGAAAGGTACAGAAAGAGGGAAGACAAGTGCAGAAAGAGACAACAGGGGTGCAGAAAGAAGCAAATGAGGTGCAGAAAGAGGCAACAGAAGTGCAGAAAGGGCTAAGAGAGGTGCAGAAAAAGGCAAGAAAAGTGCAGAAAGAGGCAAAAGAGGTACATAAAGAGACAACAGGGGTGCAGAAAGAACCAAGACAAGTGCAGAAAGAAGCATGGAAAGTGCAGAATGAAGCTACCGGGGTGCAGAAAGAGACAAGAGAAGAGCAGAAACAGGCAAGAGAAGTGCACAAAGAGGCAAGAGAATTGCTGAAAGAAGCAACAGAGGTGTAGAAAGAAGCAAGAAAAGTACAGAAAGAGGCAAGTGAGATGCAAAAACAGACAGGAAAGCTACAGTAAGAGGGAAGACGAGTGCAGAAAGAATGAGGTGCAGAAAGAGGCAACAGACGTGCAGAAAGGGCGAAGAGAGGTGCAGAAAAGGCAAGAAAAGTGCAGAAAGAGGCAAAAGAGGTACATAAAGAGACAACAGTGGTGCAGAAAGAACCAAGACAAGTGCAGAAAGAAGCATGGAAAGTGCAGAATGAAGCTACGGGGGTGCAGAAAGAGACAAGAGAAGAGCAGAAACAGGCAAGAGAAGTGCACAAAGAGGCAAGAGAATTGCTGAAAGAAGCATCCGAGGTGTAGAAAGAAGCAAGAAAAGTGCAGAAAGCAGCAATTGAGATGCAAAAACAGGCAGGAAAGGTACAGAAAGAGGGAAGACGAGTGCAGAAAGAGACAACAGGGGTGCAGAAAGAAGCAAATAAGGTGCAGAAAGAGGCAACATACGTGCAGAAAGAGGGAAGAGAGGTGCAGGAAAAGTACATAAAGAGGCAAAAGAGGTACATAAAGAGACAACAGGGGTGCAGAAAGAAGCAAGACAGGTGCAGAAAGAAGCATGGAAAGTGCAGAATGAAGCAACAGGGGTGCAGAAAGAGGCAAGACAAATGTAGAAAGGAGCAAGTGAGGTGCAGAAAGAGCCAACAGATGTGCAAAAAGAGGCAAGAGAGGTGCAGAAACAGGCAGGAGAAGTGCACAAAGAGGCAAGAGATTTGCTGAAAGAAGCAACAGAGGTGTAGAAAGAAGCAAGAAAAGTGCAGAAAGGGGCAAATGAGATGCAAAAACAGGCAGGAAAGGTATAGAAAGAGGGAATACGAGTGCAGACAGAGACAACAGGGGTGCAGAAAGAAGGAAGTGAGGTGCAGAAAGAGGCAACAGAAGTGCAGAAAGAGGGAAGAGAGGTGCAGAAAAAGGCAAGAAAAGTGCAGAAAGAGGCAAAAGAGGTACATAAAGAGACAACAGGGGTGCAGAAAGAGCCAACAGAGGTGCAAAAACAGGCAAGAGAGGGGCAGAAACAGGCAAGAGAAGTGCACAAAGAGGCAAGAGAATTGCTGAAAGAAGCAACAGAGGTGTAGAAAGAAGCAACAAAAGTGCAGAAAGAGGCAAGTGAGATGCAAAAACAGGCAGGAAAGGTACAGAAAGAGGGAAGACGAGTGCATAAAGAGACAACAGGGATGCAGAAAGAAGCAAATAAGGTGCAGAAAGAGGCGACAGACGTGCAGAAAAGGCAAAGAGAGGTGCAGAAAAAGGCAAGAAAAGTGCAGAAAGAGGCAAAAGAGGTACATAAAGAGACAACAGGGGTGCAGAAAGAAGCAAGACAGGTGCAGAAAGAAGCATGGAAAGTGCAGAATGAAGCTACAGGGGTGCAGAAAGAGACAAGAGAAGAGCAGAAACAGGCAAGAGAAGTGCACAAAGAGGCAAGAGAATTGCTGAAAGAAGCATCCGAGGTGTAGAAAGAAGCAAGAAAAGTGCAGAAAGCAGCAATTGAGATGCAAAAACAGGCAGGAAAGGTACAGAAAGAGGGAAGACGAGTGCAGAAAGAGACAACAGGGGTGCAGAAAGAAGCAAATAAGGTGCAGAAAGAGGCAACATACGTGCAGAAAGAGGGAAGAGAGGTGCAGGAAAAGTGCAGAAAGAGGCAAAAGAGGTACATAAAGAGACAACAGGGGTGCAGAAAGAAGCAAGACAGGTGCAGAAAGAAGCATGGAAAGTGCAGAATGAAGCAACAGGGGTGCAGAAAGAGGCAAGACAAATGTAGAAAGGAGCAAGTGAGGTGCAGAAAGAGCCAACAGAGGTGCAAAAAGAGGCAAGAGAGGTGCAGAAACAGGCAGGAGAAGTGCACAAAGAGGCAAGAGAAGTGCTGAAAGAAGCAACAGAGGTGTAGAAAGAAGCAAGAAAAGTGCAGAAAGAGGCAAGTGAGATGCAAAAACAGGCAGGAAAAGTATAGAAAGAGGGAATACGAGTGCAGACAGAGACAACAGGGGTGCAGAAAGAAGGAAATGAGGTGCAGAAAGAGGCAACAGACGTGCAGAAAGAGGGAAGAGAGGTGCAGAAAAAGGCAAGAAAAGTGCAGAAAGAGGCAAAAGAGGTACATAAAGAGACAACAGGGGTGCAGAAAGAAGCAATATAGGTGCAGAAAGAAGCATGGAAAGTCCAGAATGAAGCGACAGGGGTGCAGAAAGAGGCAAGAGAAGTGAAGAAAGGAGCAAGTGAGGTGCAGAAAGAGGCAACAGACGTTCAGAAAGAGGGAAGAGAGGTGCAGAAAAAGGCAAGAAAAGTGCAAGAGGAACATAAAGAGACAACAGGGGTGCAGAAAGAAGCAAGACAGGTGCAGAAAGAAGCATGGAAATTGCAGAATGAAGCAACAGGGGTGCAGAAAGAGGCAAGAGAAGTGCAGAAACAGGCAAGAGAAGTGCACAAAGAGGCAAGAGCATTGCTAAAAGAAGCAACCGAGGTGTAGAAAGAAGCAAGAAAAGTGCAGAAAGAGGCAAGTGAGATGCAAAAACAGGCAGGGAAGGTACAGAAAGAGGGAAGCCGAGTGCAGAAAGAGACAACAGGGGTGCAGAAAGAAGCAAATGAGGTGCAGAAAGAGGCAACAGATGTGCAGAAAGAGGGAAGAGAGGTGCAGAAAAAGGCAAGAAAAGTGCAGAAAGAGGCAAAAGAGGTACATAAAGAGACAACAGGGGTGCAGAAAGAAGCAATATAGGTGCAGAAAGAAGCATGGAAAGTCCAGAATGAAGCGGCAGGGGTGCAGAAAGAGGCAAGAGAAGTGAAGAAAGGAGCAAGTGAGGTGCAGAAAGAGCCAACAGAGGTGCAAAAAGAGGCAAGAGAAGTGCAGAAACAGGCACGAGAAGTGCACAAAGAGGCAAGAGAATTGTTGAAAGAAGCACCAGAGGTGTAGAAAGAAGCAAGAAAAGTGCAGAAAGAGGCAAGTGAGATGCAAAAACAGGCAGGAAAGGTACAGAAAGAGGGAAGACAAGTGCAAAAAGAGACAACATTGGTGCAGAAAGAAGCAACAGAAGTGCAGAAAGGGCTAAGAGAGGTGCAGAAAAAGGCAATAAAAGTGCAGAAAGAGGCAAAAGAGGTACATAAAGAGACAACAGGGGTGCAGAAAGAACCAAGACAAGTGCAGAAAGAAGCATGGAAAGTGCAGAATGAAGCTACCGGGGTGCAGAAAGAGACAAGAGAAGAGCAGAAACAGGCAAGAGAAGTGCACAAAGAGGCAAGAGAATTGCTGAAAGAAGCAACAGAGGTGTAGAAAGAAGCAAGAAAAGTACAGAAAGAGGCAAGTGAGATGCAAAAACAGACAGGAAAGCTACAGTAAGAGGGAAGACGAGTGCAGAAAGAATGAGGTGCAGAAAGAGGCAACAGACGTGCAGAAAGGGCGAAGAGAGGTGCAGAAAAGGCAAGAAAAGTGCAGAAAGAGGCAAAAGAGGTACATAAAGAGACAACAGTGGTGCAGAAAGAAGCATGGAAAGTGCAGAATGAAGCAACAGGGGTGCAGAAAGAGGCAAGAGAAGTGCAGAAACAGGCAAGAGAAGTGCAGAAAGAGGCAAGAGAATTGCTGAAAGAAGCAAACGAGGTGTAGAAAGAAGCAAGAAAAGTGCAGAAAGAGGCAAGTGAGATGCAAAAACAGGCAGGAAAGGTACAGAAAGAGGGAAGACGAGTGCAGAAAGAGACAACAGGGGTGCAGAAAGAAGCAAATGAGGTGCAGAAAGAGGCAACAGATGTGCAGAAAAAGGGAAGAGAGGTGCAGAAAAAGGCAAGAAAAGTGCAGAAAGAGGCAAAAGAGGTACATAAAGAGACAACAGGGGTGCAGAAAGAAGCAATATAGGTGCAGAAAGAAGCATGGAAAGTCCAGAATGAAGCGACAGGGGTGCAGAAAGAGGCAAGAGAAGTGAAGAAAGGAGCAAGTGAGGTGCAGAAAGAGCCAACAGAGGTGCAAAAAGAGGCAAGAGAAGTGCAGAAACAGGCAAGAGAAGTGGATTAAGTCCCCTTGAATACTGAGGGTCCCTGGGGCCCAACTAGCCCACCAGCTGGATTGCAGAGAGGTGGTCTGAGGCCACGCTCCCTTTTTACACCACGATGCAAATGCGGCTTCTGGCGCCATGCTGCTCGGAGGATGAAGTCCAGTTGTATCCTGACGTCCTCAGGACACAAGAGGACCTCATCGCCCCACCACTACGGAGCTGCCTTCAGACCTTTCATTTGTATACATTTTCCTAAGAGTACTCTGCAAACATATCCTATCGTCCATCTGCATGGGACATATATGCTATTTTGCAAATGCCCCACACACTCCTACAACTTACCACACACATGGTAAGAACTCACTCAGACTCATTCTTAGCTTCCCTGGACACTGAAAATAAATAGTTCCTATTACAGAAAAGGATGTAGACCCTTGGTTTAGTCAAATAATTCAGGCATGTTGCTTTGTAAAATAATGAGAAGATATAATTGGGTCAGTGAGGACGTTCAACACAGACGGCAACTTACTGTGATTAGCGGTATGACAGAGTGATAACTCAGAATAGTTAAATGGTTAGATCTTCCTGCTCCTATTATATTGGCAGGAGACTTTTTCTATTTTACTGGATAATGTTTTAGATAAGTCCTCCAGAACAGAAACAATACAGGTTCCAAAGCTGCAGTTAGGATTGTGTGACATCTGGGGAAGGGGGGGGGAGTGGGGGGGAGAGATTATACCTTTCCAAATAAAAAGTATGAACATGCCTCAAGAATTTACTATTTTCCAGTTGACCAAATGTTAGTAGAGGAAGTCTGCAATATTACTCACTTGCCCGCGCACCTATCTAATCACTCAGCTATATTGTTAGCTCTAAAGCTGTCTCATGAGTCTGAGCTGAAAAGGTGGACCTTAGACCGTATACTACTTATAGAGAACAAGGTAGTAATGGCTTTAAGAGCGGACACTGAAGATCTTTTTAATTTAACAGACAATCAGCACCCTTAAATCTGGTTTGGGATGCTTTTATGGCCTATATTAGGGAGAATATAAGTGTGTGGTACAGAAACAGCGCATATAGGAAAGAGAGCGGACGGCTGAAGGAGGGCATGAAAAATTTGAACAGTTGATGGCCCAGAATACCACAAATGGACAGAAGAAATTGTTAGAGCCTGATCTTCAGAAGGCAAAAAATACAATTGCAAGAGTAATGGAAGAAAGAATAAGGAAGAAGCTAGAAAATCAGCACACTTTAAATATGTAGAGAACAGTAGCAAGTTATTGGCATGGAAAATAAAAACATATTTACCAAGGAATCTTGTCAGGGAAATAAAAAAGCCGGGCACAGGTGGGATAATATACAATAGAAAGGATACACAAGAGGCTTTCCTTGGCTTTTTTTAGAGAAGTAGATACAGAAGATCTAGACGTCATGGAAAGCAGGGTTATAGAATGGTTAGACACAGATTTTCATAGGGGCATTGAACAGCGTGAAGTCTTGCAGGCTGTAAAAGGTTGAAAAAAAGGGAAAGCAGAGGGCCTAGATGGGCTATCTAATGAGTGGTATAAGGTGCTAGGGGAAACAATCATACCTGTCTTAACCAGATTATTCAGAGAGATTTACAATAATTGGGCCCTAATTAGTATTCATTGGCACATATGTCTACCTGACCTACTCTTTGATAAGCCGGTTGATCTCTTACTTATTACCGAGACCTGGCTATACGAATTTTCCAACCCCATAGTTGAGATGGCCATTCCAGAGGGATATAAGATCTCCTGTGTTGACCGAAAAATCGGTAGAGGCGGTGGTGTTGCGGTCATATATAAGAATAAGTGGGCCTTTCAGCACGGCGAGACTCTGCTGTTGGGAGAGGGTGAAGTTTTGGACTTCAGCATCAACATTTCTCCACATATTTCGCTGGGTGAAACACTGGTCTATAGGCCCCCTGGGCCGGCAGGGGCTTTTCTCAAAGCCTTGGAGGATGTTATCGCCCCCGCGCACTTCGGTTCCCTCACCATCTCCTTCTTGGGGATCTTAATATTCATCTAGACCAGGCAGATGCAGGGGATACCCGGGAACTTCTGTATTCACTGAGCCTTGCCCAGCTTACTCAATGGGTCAGTTAACCGACTCATCTTGGTGGTCATATTCTTGCCCCATTTGTTCCAACTTCCCCATTATGGTTGAAGTTCCTCTTCCGGTGCCCTGGTCCAACCATTTCCTGTCCTATTTTTCCTGGGCTTCAGATGGCAATAATCTACCGGGCCGGGTTGGACAAGGCCCTGCCTCCGCCAAAATTGACCCTCTGACTTTCAGCCATGCTCTGGCTGGGTCAAGGCCAGTTCTTTCTAATGACCTGGAGGGAGCGCTTGCTAGCTTTTCCAGTTGGATCATGTGGGCGGTGGATCTCCTTTCTCCTACGTCCCTCCATAGGTGGTCCAGGGATTCTCCCTCAAAACTGTGGTTCTTGCCTGAACTTAAAGCGCTGAAGCAGCAATGCAAAAAATTGGAACGTTGTTGGCGGAAGGATTTCTGCCCTTTGGCGAAGCTGACGCTTAGGAAAGCCCAGAAAATCTATTATACCGTTATAGCTCATGCTAAAAGCCTCTACTATGCGGATCACATTGATCTAGCCAGAAATAACTCCAAGGAAATCTTTTCCATTGTCCAGAGCTTTCTGGCCCCAAGAGCTGAATCGATCACGCTCCCTTCCTTGAACGCCTGGTACGAGAAACTTTCAAATTTCTTTATCAATAAGATTCACTCTATCCAGGCGTCGTTTACTATCCACAATCAGGCCAAGGCCGCGATCTTGCCCTCGGAGGTCCCGCCTGTTTCATCCCCTTCCCTAGTGGCCTTTACACCTATCGACCTGCCTGACTCACTTAGGGTCCTCAAGGCCTTGAAATCAGCTTCTCCATCTGACCCCTGTGCAGCTAGGCTCCTGGCCTCGGTCGCTGAGACAGTTAGCCCTGAACTTAACAGGCTCATCAATTTGTCCCTCTAGGAGGCTCTTGTACCGGCTGCATGAAAACAGGCCAAGATTCTGCCACTTTAAAAAAAAAAACGTCGCTGGATCCTCTGAGCTATCGTCCCATCTCCCTTCTGCCTAGTGTGGCGAAAGTCTGTGAAAAAGTTGTTAATAAACAACTTACTGACTTCATCGAAAGCTCGGGCCTACTCCATCCAGCCCAAAACGGGTTCAGAGCCTCTTATAGTACTGAGTCAGCTCTAGTAGAAGTCTCTGAAGCCGTTCAGGAATGCTTGGATTCTGGCGGAAGGGCAGCTCTGATTTTGCTGGACCTCTCGGCAGCATTCAATACCGTTCCCCACTCTCTGCTGCTTGCCCGCCTTGCGGACATAGGAATTTCAGGCACTGCCTGGAGTTGGTTGAAATCATTTTTGGAGGGTCGCACGCAACAGGTATGGCTCCCCCGTTCACCTCCCCACCGCAGATGGTGACTATTGGGGTGCCGCAGGGGTCCTCTTTGAGCCCCCTTCTTTTTTTTTTTTGACAATAGATTTTATTGAAATTTTACATCCAACGGGGTGAGCCCCCAACAGGCAGTGTATATACATAATGCGGATCAATGAGACATGAGTCGCTGAGGAGGGTAACCCTTGAGGATATATAAAACATTCAAACCAACAGCCCCCACCACCCACCTCCCCCCTCCCCTGCACCGCACTTCCCGCTTGAAACATTATACAGATGTAAAAACAAATAGGCATATTTCCGCACCAGCTAGACCTCAGTAGGAATTAAAAGTCCTTATATGGTAAGCCTGTCTATGAGATCCTGATTTGTGGACGTGGGAAAGATAGAAAGCTCAATGCCACGGTATTTAGCCCATGCAGCCCAGATCTTCCCATGTTTCTGCGGGCAACCTCGAGCCTGAAACACCGCCACCTCAGCAGACATACACTTGTCTAATTCGGACTTCCAAGCCGCTACCCCAGGGGAGAAGAGGACTTCCACTGTTGGGCTATGTCGCGCTTGGCCACTGTGAGTCCTAAGAAGAGCAGGTGTCTTTTGTATATGTTCCCCCTATGTCGTCAGTGCTATGTAGGAGAATTAGACGGGGGTCTGCTTGGAGATCCCAACCCAGAACTAGCCCTAGGCAGGACAACACACCCGACCAAAAATGCCGCAGCGCTGTACAGCCCCAGACCGTGTGCACGAAGGAGCCATCATCCGACTGGCATCTGAGGCAGGTGGGGGATGAAATAGCCCCCATCCTCCAAAGACGGTGGCGGGTGTAGTACACACGGTGGAGATATTTAAACTGGATCAGTCGGTATCTGGTGGACACAGACGAGCCCCTGGGGCTGGCCAGGGCCTCAGTCCAGTCGTCATCAGAAAGGGTCGGTATATCCGCCTCCCATGCCGCCCTCGTCCGGCCCAGGTTCGTCTTGGCATGTGTGGTCAGTGTCTGATAGAGCTGACGGATTTTGTGTCCCCCCAGGTCCCCCATCAATAGTCTACCCTCTAATGGGTGAAATTCTGGTAGTGTCGTAAGGGTTTTAATCTGGGGAGACAAGGCGTGGCGAAGCTGGAGATATTTATAGAATTGGGACTTATGTAAATCAAACTCCTCCTGTAGCATTTGAAAGGTTTTGAGTGTGGGTCCGCGCATCACATCCCCCAATGTCGAGATCCCTATAGTGTCCCAATGACGGAAACCGGGCAGAGCCGAGACCGGTCGGAGGTACGTGCCCCGCCAGAGGGGCGTCGCACATGTTAGCATGCCCCACCACCCCATGGACCTCAAAACGCGTCTCCATATCTGGATCACCGTACGACTGGCCGGCAGGAGGGCCTCTAGGGCCGAGTTACTATACAGGAGATCTAATAGCGGATACACCTCCAAGAAGAGTCGTTCCACCGCGTAAGCCGGATCGTCTTGCTGGCTGTACCACCAATCATTGATGACCAGCAACTGGGACGCCCAGTAATAGGACCGCACGTCCGCCGCAGCGATGCCCCCGCAGTAGGTAGATTGGACACAGGTCGCCAAGGCCACCCGAACCGCCCCGCCATCCCACAAAAAACCGTTCAGAAGAGCATTCACCTGCCGAAACCAGGACGGCGGAATGGGGTAAGGGTAGTTCTGTAGTCGGTAAAGCAAGCGGGGCAAGGACACCATTTTAAAAATAGCAGATCGGCCGTATAAAGACAGGGGGAGATGAGACCATACCGTTGTCTCCTCCCGAACCCTAGGAAGCAGAGGGGCAATGTTGAGTGACCACGCCATGGTGGGGTCTCTGGTAACATGGACACCAAGATATTTAAATCCGTCTTGTGCCCTGACCAGCTGCGAGGCCCAGTCCAGACTCCCTGATCACCACAAATCGAGAAGAGCGTCGATTTGGACGGGTTGGCGTGGAGCCCTGTAGTTTCACCAAACACCCGCAGAATTTGCAGCACCCTTGGTCCGGTGACCCAGGGGTCTGAAAAAGGAATAATGCGTCATCCGCATATAATGCTATCTTGTCCGAATATTCGGGGGACCAATCCAGGCCCCTGTATACTGCATCCAGACGCACCCAAGCTGCCAAAGGTTCAATTGCCAAGGCGAAAAGAAGCGGGGAGAGAGGACATCCCTGTCTCGTACCCCGCTGAATGTTAAAGGGGTCCGAGCAAAACCCGGCCACCCGAACAGAAGCCGTTAGGTCCGTGTATAAAAGTTTAACATAAGCGCGGAAGCGAGGCCCCAAATTGACCGCCTCCAATAATTTGAAAAGGTACGTCCAACCTAGAGAATCGAAGGCCTTGTCGATGTCGGCCAGTAGGACCGCCGCTGGGCGTCCCAGACGATGGGCCCCGGCGATGGCATTATGTACGCGTCGTATGTTATGCCTAGTGGAGCGGTGCGGCATGAAGCCGGACTGGTCCGGGTGGACAAGGTCAAGGATACATGTACGAAGGCGATCAGCCAACACCTTCCCCAGCAGCTTCGGCTCAAAATTCAGCAAGGATATGAGGCGATAAGAGCCCGGGTCTTCCGGCGGTCGGCCCGGCTTGAGAAAAACAACAATTTTGGCGTGGCGCCAGTCCGGGGGTAAGATCTCTTGCTCAAGCGCCTGGTGTAGTGCGCCGAGAAGATGAGGCCCAGCGGTCCCCATGTGGGGACGTAGGAAGTCGCTGGGGAACCCGTTCGGGCCAGGTGCGCGGCCTGGGTGAATATTGGTGAGTGCAGCCTGTAGTTCATCCAGCGAGATAGGTTTGTCTAGGGCGTCTCGCTGCTCATCGGAAAGGCGCTTCGGAGGGATATCTACGAGAAAGGCATCGATGGGCGAGTCGGCGAGTTCCCCACGGGCACTGTAGAGCGCGGCGTAGAACTCCGCGAAAACCTGTACAACTGCCTCCGGGGAGGAGCACAAGGCGCCCGTGGAGGAACGGAGTACCGGGACTTGAGTCGGGGAGGACCTCGCTTGGCAGAGTCTATGGAGCATCTGGCTGGACTTATCGCCCCATTGATATATCCGGTATTGAGTCGCCAGCCAGGCGTCCTTGGCCGTGTTCGTAAGCAACTGGTGCAGCTGCTGTTGAACCTGAAGCAGATTGCGGCGGGCACCCCCGTCCGAACCCTCCACCACGGCATCCTGGAGAGCACGTTGTCGCTCTTCCAGGTCCAGTACCTGCGCTAGACGACCTTTCTTTTCTCCCGTGCGGTAACTAATATCTATCCCACGTATCGTGGGCTTGAAGGCTTCCCACAGTGAAATCTTGGAGGAGACAGACCCAACGTTAGCGGCAAAGTAATCTGCCGTTGCGCGGTGAAGTGCCTCCCGATACTCGGGATCCCGAAGCAGCCACGGTGACATGCGCCAGCGATAGGAGGGGCGACTAGTTTGCAGACTGAGCGTGAGTTGGGTAGGCGAGTGGTCAGACAGGCCACGTGGGAGGATAGAAGCGGTCACAACCCTATGGGTATAACTATGTGGGAGGAACAGGTAGTCTAAGCGGGACAGCGCAGGGTGTACCGACGACACGTATGTGTATCCCGCCTCGAAAGGGTGAAGGGCCCGCCATGTGTCCGTCCAGCCCAGGGTGTACGCAAGGGTATTGAGTTTAGTTCTAGAGGGGGACGGTCGGGGGCCGCGCCCTCCATCTGTCCAGAGGGGCCATAGTGTCATTCCAGTCTCCCCCAGTATGATCAGGCCATCGGGAAATTCTCCCCAGAGCTGCGTCAATCTGTCCACAAACGTCTGACTAAGGGGGGTGGGGCATATATGCTACCAAGCGTTACCTGCTCACCCGCCAAGGTACCAGACACGACCGTAAAGCGGCCACCGGGATCTAGCCACTGTCTCGTAACCTGGAAGGGGACCCTACGGTGTATGAGCACGGCCGTTCCGCGTGCGCACCTGGAGAAACCCGAGTGGTGCACTGCAGTGTAGCCAAACCTGGACAGGCACGGGGCCTTGTTGCCGGGCAGGTGGGTCTCCTGTAGGAGCAGAACATCGGCGGAGTACCGCTTGGCTTGGGTCAGTACTGCCCCTCTCTTGACCCTATTCAGCAGGCCCCGCACATTCCAGGACACTATATTGAGGTCCCCCGGAGGAGTGGTCCTAGCTGCATGGGCCATGAGCCATGGGTGGAGCAAAACGCGGATGCCTACCTATGTATGTGGGACAGTGCGGTGCAAACAACATATTACAAAACTGCAAGACAACCTGCCCAACCCCCCCCCCTCCCCCCACCCCCCACCCCCCTATACATCCTGGAACTTGGAGTATCTGTCGTGGCAGAATCACGTCCAGGCCCTCCAAAGGATCCCTCCCTCCCACCCATACCCATAAACTGAAAACAAGGAGGCGGGTTCAGTCCAGCCTAGCCAGAGATAGTGTACTGTACCCCACTGTCACAATGTCTGAGGTCTTAGTGTGACACTGCAGCCGACCCAATGAAAGGTAGAACAGCCAGGATAATGCCAACCCCACAGGACCTCACTTCGCTGCGTCCGTCTTGTCCTGGGAACGCCAGTTGGATCGAGAGCGATGTCGCCGGTGCGAAGTGTCCCCACCCTGACGGCCACTCACACGTGAGCTCTGAGAGGAATCTGAGTCCAGAGGTGGCGGGGAGTGTGGCTTGAGGCGCCGGTGTTCGTCTGTCCATGCAAAGACTTCCTCCGGAGTGTCAAAAAAGTAGGATTTGGATTGGAAGAGTACTTTCATGCGAGCTGGAAACATAAGAGCGTAGGAAAGGTTCAGGTCGCGCAAGCGTCGCTTCGCCGCCACGAAGGACTGTCGCTGCTGCTGGACGATCCGGGTGTAGTCCGGAAAGACCATAATGGGGTGGGACTCATAGACCATGCTCTCCTTGTGCATGCGGGCAAAGCGCAGAACGGCATCGCGGTCAGCGTAATTAAGGAGGCGGGCAATGACCGGACGCGAGCTCTCGCCCGGCGGCGGCTTCTTAGTCAGGGCGCGATGTGCTCGTTCAATCAGGAAGCAGGGCGAAATATCTTCTGCAGGCAGCAGCGCCTTGAGCCAGGTTGAAAGGAAAGTTACCATCGAGGACCGCTCGCATCCCTCCGGAAAGCCCACCAGGCGGATATTGTTGCGGCGGGCCCTCCCTTCGGCGTCCTCAGCCCTAGCCGCAAGCTCCCTGGAGACCATGGCCAGTTTGTCGACCTTTTCTGAAGGGCAGACACAGTATCCTCCACAGTGGAGACCCTCGTCTCGGCCTCCGTGATCCGGTCAACCGCCTTCCGGAGGTCTTGGCGAAGAAACGACACCTCGGATCCCACTGCACCGATCTGGGCCTCGAGGGCCGTGCGGGACTGCGTGATGGCCTCTAGGAGCATCGCCGTGTCCGAGGAGACGCCCCCAACGGCCTCCCTCCCGGCTGGGACGGCCGTGGTGTACTGGTCCATGGTAGGTTGTTTAGGCGCCGCTGTGCTAGGGTTGTTCTTACCCATGATGGTGTGTAGGGCCACCCGCCGGCAGACCAGGGCAAAGTTAACCACAGGACCCAGGAGCAGGGAAAGGAGAACAGGCACCGCAGCGCGGCAGGTAGGGCACCCCCGGCTATAGCACGATGTAGGCCCGGCCCCTGCACGGTCCGCAAGCTTCCACTGTTAGAAGTAGGCCCGCCTGTGAGCCGCCACCAGGGGATCTTCCTCAGCCGCCGCAGGGGGGGGCGGCACTACGATGGCGGCGCAGTCACAGACCCAGGCCCGGCCCAAGGCACCCCCAGGGCCCACAGCCAGCGCCGACCAAGGCCTCACCGCTTCCCGGGCCCGGCACAGCCCCAGCCCTCGCCAAAGGGGGCCCCTGGTCCCGGAGAGGCCCCGGCAGCTGATGCCGCCCGCACAGAGGATGCCGCGGCTGTAATGCAGGACCCACCTCACGCCGGAATCCACAGCTCGGCAGCCACCTGCAGGGGGACCGATGGCGTCCAGGCCCCGACTCAGGCTCACCTCCTTGGCGCGTGGCGCGGTCCGTCTGGTCCCTGGTGGGCCGGGGGGGCGAGGGTCTCACCGCCGCCACTCACTCCTCCTCAGGAGCAGGCCCGCTCTGATGATGTGCGCCCTCCAGGCTGACTCATCCGGGCAGCAGGCACCCCCAGGGGGCCACAGCCAGCGCCGACCAAGGCCTCACTGCTTCCCGGGCCCGACACAGCCTCAGCCCCCGCCACAGGGGGCCCCTGGTCCCGGAGAGGCCCCGGCAGCTGACTCCGCCCGCACAGAGGACGCCGCGGAATGCAGGACCCACCTCACGCCGGAATCCACAGCTCGGCAGCCACCTGCAGGGGGACCTATGGCGTCTAAGCCCGACTCAGGCTCACCTCCTCGGCGCGTGGCGCGGTCCGTCTGGTCCCTGGTGGGCCGGGGGGGCAAGGGTCTCGCCGCCGCCACTCACTCCTCCTCAGGAGCAGGCCCGCTCCGATGATGTGCGCCCTCCAGGCTGACTCATCCGGGCAGCACTCTGTGGTCCAGGCCGCCGGCCGATCACTGCAGCATGCACAAGGGGGGATGGGCGCCGCGACAGCCACACAGCGGCCCCCAACCACAGAACCGGGCACCCGGCGCGCCCCGAGTGGGCCGCCCACACCAGGCAACGGCCCCTCCGGCTCGCCGCACAGGGAACCCGGCCTCAGCGTCCAGCCGGCGCCTCCGCCTCCCCGGGCACCTCGTCCACCGCCCGCCGGAGGGGGTCCGGCCCGGCGGCCGAAGCAGGCCCTCGCGAGCCACAGGGGCACACCACCTGAAGCCCAACACGGCCCCCTCCAAGGCGCACCACAATTTCGGTCAGTGGGGACCGGGATGAAGGACGGATGATGAAATTGGCAAGGGCGGACGACGGAGCTCTATCGAGACGCGTCCGCCATGTTCGGCATCCAAGCCACGCCCCCCGAGCCCCCTTCTTTTTAACATTTATGTCACTCCTTTGATTCAGTTAGCGGAAGAGCTTGGAGCCAAAATTATTGCTTACGCCGATGACACTCAGCTTCTGTTTACTTGGGGAAAATACGAGTGCTCCACCTCCTCGGCTAAAAACTATCTGACAGCAGTCTTCCACTGGCTTTCCTCAGCGCAACTAAAATGCAACAAGGACAAATTGTAAATCCTCCTTTTTGGGAGTTTCCCCCTCCAGTTTAGGGAAGCACTCTGGCCGGCTGAATATCCCTCGCCTACCTCAACGGGGCAATCTGCTAAAAATCTTGGGATTTGGTTTGAAGAGAACCTGTCTTTTTCCACTCAGATCAAGAACCTTGCCGGGACCTGCTTTGGGATACTCAAATCCCTCAGAAAATTTCTCCCGCTCCTCCCTTGAGCAGCCAAGGAAACGGTCACTAGGGCCCTGATACTTTCGCGTATCGACTATGCCAACGCTTTGTACATCAGCTTACCGGGCTACTTGCTTAACAGACTGCAGGTAGTCCAGAATGCTGTGGCCAGGCTTCTGTTTAACATCCCAATAAGAAGCAGTGTAAGACAGCATCTGCGCATACTTCACTGGTTGCCTGTAGCCGAACGAGTTAAGTTTAAAGCCCTGGTCCTGGCGCATCGTGCCTTGCATGCTTCCGGTCCAATCTATTTAAGGAAACGTTTTATGTTCTACACTCCAGCTAGACAGCTTCGTTCAGCCTCTCATCTCCTAGCCCACATACCTCACTTTCGTCTTCAAAGAATGGGTGGCAGCTCTCTGGCTTTTAGGGCTGCTATGGCCTGGAATTCGCTTCCATTTGCTCTTCACAGCATCCAGGACCCCACTCTCTTCAAAAAAAGACTGAAAACGTTTCTCTTTATTTAACTCTTTATTTAGCCCTTTCTCACTTCTCAAGGTTCGCGCCGGGACACTCCTTGGATCATCCGTGCGCGTTACAAGCTTCAATAACATAACATAACATGGCCCCTCTGACAGTTATGACCATGCTGTTAATTGTCTCAACAATGCACATGGCTCCAATAAGGTCGTAATAAAAATTTCTAGAGTGAATATACAAGTGTCATAGCTTGAATCAATGAAACACCTTTTTATACTGAACCTGAAGCACCTCTGCCGAAGACCCCAAGCACCTGAGTATTACAGAAGAGGGTGCATTTGTTGATGCAGCCTGTCTTTCTGTAATATGCCTATCATTGGAACAAAGTATGCACCGGTGCAATGTCTGTTCTGCATGGAGTGTAGGCCTATGCAAAGAAGAATTATTGTTCTCCGCATCTATGCTCAATATTAGTGAACAATGCAGATGTACAAAAATGCTAAAATTGCACCAGTGTAGGGGTTGTGCAAAATGACTGTTTCTCTGGGAGCCCCTTGAGAGGGAGCAAGGATTGCCCATGGACCACTGAATATGGGGTGAAGTCACAGACTTGACCCACATGGGGGTCCTGTCCCCATTCCCAAAGCAGGACAGAATGCACAGATACTGACAGTATGACAGGAGACAGTTTGTCAGTGTATGTTTAGGGGTTCTCTGCATTCCGGCACCTGAGAAGGTCCGTGAAAGTCCAATGAAGTGTGAATTCTGTGAAGCAGTTGAACCTTCATAGTTCCTTCAAGGGACATTGTGGACCTCCTGTATGCAAACACAGAGCAGCAAGTGAACCGTTCCATCATATATCTATGACATGCAGTATCTACTTTTTTCACGATGGGGCACTTAGATTTGGTCTTCACTTAGTTTGAATGGACTCAGAGATAACCTCATGCTATGTACCCCCTCGATAATATAGATCTGAATCAGAGGTGGATCCACCTTGTTGTGGCACATAAAATACAAAGGTGGAAACACTCCAACCGCGACTAGAGGGAAAACTATTCATCCTTTTAGGCACCCTTCATAGTTCAGCAAAAATGACTACATGCCATATGCACAGAGACAAATCTAGCTGGTGGGGGGAACATTTCGAAATAGGTTTTTATCTCATTGCCTGTGTAGATTTAATACCTTGTGCAACTGGCACATTGTACACCAAAGTGAGCTGTGATCCCTTCACATCCTCCTCTCATTAATGCCTGCCAGTCCTATCATTCCCCCGAAATGGCTAAATACAAAGCAAACAATTTTGAATAAGGGGAAGAGTCTATCTTACTCAGAAGTTAGTGAAGCTGCTAAGATTGATGTATAATCCCGCACAACATTGGTGCTTTGGTGGCATTGTCAGATCCAAGAAGGTGATATAGCTTGCAACTATCACTATTGCAATATATCTAAACACCAGATCTCACCTCTGGAACTGTACATTCTGACAGCTACACAGACTTCCATCCACAGGCACTTGTAGTGCAACAACAGCTACCATAACTTGACGTACACCTACGACACTGCCCTCTGTGCCTCACCCACTGGCTCATGTACTACTGCTTTACCCATGCACAGTCATGATCCTGCCTCCAAAGTCAACAACTCTACACAGACCAACACTTAATGTACATCTTTGTAAGAAAAATTATTCCTCACAAAAAACAGTGATTTAAAACTACAGCACACACATAAACATATAGTTCGAGGTAGGGAGACAATGGATTAGAGAAACATGGTACAGTGAACACGAGGAGACACATACACTGAAGACACACACCCACTGGGAAACAGCACCAAAGGTAGATATGACCATGGGGAGACGCGGATAAGGGAGAAGCAGAAAGACCTGGGTGGTGCAACTTAGTGATCTGGGTGTAAATAAAGCCAACTTTCTCTAAACAGACCCCCAGTCACCGACATACTCGGTATTAATAAATGAAATGCCCTGCAAAAATGTACCTCACATTAACGGCAAAATGTGCCAGCAGAATGTACTGCACATCTGACTGACACACACACAGGGCAGTGGGTGACCGGTAAACACTAGACAGAATGTCACTGACTCCTACACCGGGAATTGGAGACACACACACGCAAACCGACATAGAAGACAGATTAGTCACAGACTTGATCCAACCTTCTGAACTCACAACTAAGTGAAGGACATCTCTGGGTGAAGGGGGCCGCCGATAGAGGAGAAAAAGGCACCTAGTCCTCCTTGAGCCATACACTGCTATGGCGTTTGTTGTATTCTCATATGGTTTATATTGTTGTATGTGGTGCTTTAAATAATACGTTCCACTGTGTGTTCTAGCGTTGCTATGCACCTTGACATAGCTGTGTTCCTAGCCTGCCAGTTGTTTGCTGGCTGGACAGGGAACACCAACGTTTCTCTGGCGCTCCTAATAAAGCACTTATTTACATCGATTAAGATCTCTGCTTCATTTGAATAGAACAGATGGCGACGATCAGCTGGCAAGAGTAGAGGAGCGCAGAGTGAAGACTATCTTCTGTTGGTGCAACGAGAATTCATGCGTGCTGTGGAGCATACTGAAGAAGACGCGTAAAGTAAGGAATTGACCTTAAACCTATGCGTGACCGAGATAATTGACCATTGCGGTTGTGATGGACTGTACAGTCTTCGTATGCTTATGTTTTCTGCGCTTGGATTCAGATACGTAAGCACACTTATTTGATACTCATGAGAAAGAAAGTGAAGAGAGAGGACGAACGTGAGTCACAACGAGTATCGGCGTGAACCCCGTGTACGTGGAGTCGCGATAGTGTTGCAGTACACATTAAGGATTTAACAGCGCGGTAAATATTTCCAACAAAGGCTGTTATCCATACCTTGACAGTTATCTTTTGAAAGTACACGGCTGTGTGGGAGTTCCATCGTTCTGTTCTCTCGAGCTTATCGTGTCTCCAAGTCGGACGTGCAGTGACGCTCACAGTCTTGTTTACGTGATAGACGTTGTGACGTATTTGCGCACTGACATCAACGACGTAGTGACGTTTTAGCGGCCATTTTAGATGTTTTCTCGGAATCTAATTTAAAGGCTACAGTTACGTGCACTTTACCTCGTCCTGCTTTGTGTTTTCAAAAAAAAAAAGGGGAGTACAACGGAAAAGAAATAAGAACATGAAGTCCACATAAAGTTTCCACATTCTCGAGGTACTTTGATATAAATAATGACTTGGTTCATTTCGTAAAGAAAAGTGTTGAGCAGATTTATCGTTTTTGATGCTACTGTTGGTGACACCAGCTGCGGATCAAACAGATTAAGTACGAATACTTATTCCACTAACTATTTTATTTCATCTTTTATGATAAGCACATCAAACAGCATCGTTTATCTGCTAATTATTTATTGTACCAAGTGTTATGCAAGTACTTACCTCAGTGAAATTCTAATTTTATCGTCGGTGATAAGTATACCATAATGTGTTATTTAGTTGCTAATTATTTATTGTACCAAGAGTGAGTAAAAGATATAAGTATGGATGTTGCTGTAATCCCCCCACCTCTATTTCTACAGCAACCTGGTGAACCTCCTATTGAGTCGGATGAATGGATAGAGATATTCGAAAATTATATTGAGGCTCTAGATGGGGAAGATTTTAGTAAAGCTAGGTAAAAAGCATTACTCTAAAGTACTCTAGGTAAGGAGGGGCAGCATACATTTAAATACTTACCTGTTTCTACAGACGGTGAAGGTAGAGCTATTACCAATGTATATTTAGAAGCAAAAGCGAGGTTAAGAAAACAATTTGCAAAAGAAGTGAATATTGTTATGTGCAGACATAAGTTTTACACTCAGCCTCAAAGAAGTGATGAAACGGTAGATCAGTTTGTAACACGTCTACACAAATTATCCATCAAATGTCAATTTGGTGGGATGAGGGATGAAATGATCATGGATCAGCTCATTGTTCAGTGTGGTCATAAAAAAATGCAGGAAAGGTTATGGGCTGCGAAAAACCCAACTTTGAGCAAAGCTATAGAAATAGCCAAAGTTGTTGAGCAGTCAGATGCATGTATGAAGGAAATGGAAAAAAAAGACAGTGCAACCAGAGTCTCAAGTGTAGAGCAAGAAGATGTCAATGCTGTCGGAAAGAAAAGTATACTTGGTAAAAGGTACAATAACAATGTGATGAAGAATATAGATTATAATAAATCGGATGAGAGGATGTGTACCAGATGTGGTAGCACGTATCACACTGCTGAGTATAAAAAATGTTATGCTATTGACAAAGTGTGTAAAAAATGTGGCCGTAAGGGACATTTCTTTACGATGTGTAGAACATATAACAGGTCTAAGGTAACTGTAGTACAGAGTGAGGGGAATACAATAGATATGAATGATGTAGAAGGTGCAGACAAAATTCTATGTGTTGATGAGGATGATATTACATCCACACCTGGAAGGAGATTTAGGCCTAAGGCAGTTTTTAAGATACAAGGAAAAGAAATTGAGTTGATGGTTGATTCAGGCTAATTTTATACCATCATTCCTCAAGAATTGTTTAACTGTAATTGGCCAGATACTGTCTTACTTCCCAAAGATATAAATCCTGGAGGGTATCAGGTTGAGAAGATTGATATTATTGGTTACATGTCAACTGAAATGTTGTTCCAAAACAGGAGTGCGAAGGGGAAGGTCTATGTAGCGAAAAAAGGATCACCAATTTTAGGTTGGGCACACCAATATGATTTACATATTATCATAAATCCCAGAGCCACACATCAGGTTATGATTGTTGATGAGATCACCACTGATACCATTGTTGAAAGTGTAAGTAATCTATTTTCTGAAGAGATTGGCGAGCTCAAAGGTTATGTGCACAAAATTGTACTCAAACCGGATGCAGTTCCCATGCAGCATAAGGTAAGAAAGGTTCCCATTATTGCCAGACAAGAGGTAAAATGTATGCTAGAGGAGATGGTAAAACAAGGTATAATAGAACAAATTGAAACTTCCAGATGGATTTCGCCAGTGGTGATCACAGGCAAACCTGACGGTAGTTATAGATTCTGTGTGGACTTGCGCACCTTGAACCAAAATATTGTGGTTGACAATTTCCCTTTGCCAAACATAAATGAACTTATCTTGTCACTAAAAGGAGGAAGATTTTTCTTGAAGTTGGACCTTCGTAGCGCATACCACCAGATTAAACTACATAAGGAGTCTAGATCATTAACAGCATTCATTACTACAGAGGGAGTATTCCAGTTTAACAGGATGCCATTCGGTTTAGTGTCCGCTGCTGGAGTCTTCCAAAGGATGATGGGTTCAGTCCTAAAAGGTACAAAAAAATGTTGTGCATTTCCAAGATGATGTATTGGTATTTGGAGACACAAAAGAACATCATAACTTAGCTTTAAAAGAAGTTCTGAATAAAATGAATGATGCTGGATTAACTCTGAAAAAGGAAAAATGCAAATTTTGTGTTGAGGAAGTAGAATACCTCGGCTACACGTTGTCTGCGGGAGGAATTAAACCAAAACGTGATCTTCTAGAGGCTATTAGAAAAGCTCCTGCACCTGTAGACAAAGACCAACTCAGGTCTTTTCTTGGACTTATAGAGTATTATGCTAAATTTGTGTATAATTTTGCAGAAAAAACAGAACATATTAAGAAATTGCTGAGGAAAGGGTACAAATTTGTGTGGTCTGATGATCAACAGAATGCCTTTGAAAAAATCAAAAAGGAAATATGCGAAGCGAAGGTATTGACCCCGTTTGATACTAAGTTAAAGTCCATCCTCACGGTCGATGCAAGTGCTGTAGGTCTGGGGGCTGTTTTAGCACAATTACACACATCAGGTGTAAAGACAGTAGCTTTTGCTTCCAGATCGCTCACTAATTCTGAGAGGAACTACTCAGTGATTGAGAGGGAAGCTTTAGCTGCAGCATGGGCAGCAGAATATTTTCGCATGTATTTGTGGGGTTTCTAATTTTCTCTATGTACTGACCATAAGCCCCTAATCAAGATTCTATCTCCTGGGGGTGCGGTAAAAGGGTCAGCAAGACTTGCTAGGTTGGCTGCTCGTTTGCAAGAATATTTATACAGGGTTGAATATATTACAGGCTGGAAAAATTGTCAAGCTGATGGGTTGTCAAGATTACCTTGGTATGAGGTTGATAAAATACAAGTGGAATCCTATGAAAGTGAGGGTGCAGTCGCTGTAATTGAGGAATTAGTGGAAGCATGCAATGGAGCGATTGACAAAAGTAAGTGGATAGAATGTATGTCCAAAGATGTAGCTCTACAAATAGTCAAAGATTTAATTGTTAAAGGTGGTAGGCGTGAGAGCACACTTCCTATTGCTGTCAGACCTTTTGGAAAAGTTCTGGAAGATTTGTCTATATCTGACAAGGAGGGAAATGTTATAATGAAGGAAGATAAGTTTATTCCTCCACAGGATTTGAAATTTGTTTTGTTTAAATTGGCTCATGAAGGTCATATGGGTCAGTCACTCACAAAGAAAAGGTTAAGAGAGCACTTCTGGTGGCCTGGCATGGACCAACAAGTATCTGAATGGGTGGAAAGGTGTGTGGATTGTGTGGAAAGTGAAAAAAGATTGAAGGTTGGTAGTCAGTTGGAAATGGGTAAAATTGATGATCCAGGCTTACCCTGGCACACTGTGTGTTTTGACTTTATTGGTCCCTTTGCTTCTTTAAGTTTGGATTTGAAGTTTGGAGTAGTTATGTTTGATGTGACATCCAAATGGTTAATTGTAAAATTTGTACGAGAAATTACCACAAAGAATACTATTCATGTGCTTAGTGAAATCTTCAGAGAAGAGGGTTACCCTGTTAAGTTAATTACAGACAATGGCACACAACTTATTTCAACAGAAATGACTACTTATTTAAAGTCTTGTGGGGTCATGCATGCTAGGACATCTCTTTATAACCCACAGGGAAATGGAATTGTGGAAAGGGCCAACCGCTTGGTTAAGGGTGTCATTCAGATGGCTGTTGCGAATAGAGGTGATGTGAGAAAGATGGTAAATGATCTAGTGTGGGCTTATCGTACAACTGAAAATTCTGTTTCTGGGAAGGTTCCCTTTGTAGTGGAAAAAACAAGGGGAGAGCGAGGGATAGAACAGGGGGTACGTCCTGGTCCCCAAAAGGATACTAGACTTAAACAATGTGGACGGACCCACTATGTGTATGTATTACAATGTATTGCAATCACTATGTGTGGTAAGAACATGGGTGTTCTTAAAAGACCCCCACACACCAACCTAGTTGGTGTCATGCTTCATCATTGGGGTCCCAACCAGGCGGCCGAGTGCCCCCCGGTTGTGCTACGATGCCTGATCACAGCGGAGCTGGTGTTATGCAGATGTGTGATGTGAAGTGAAATTAGTTAAGTTAAAAATACCTCTGAGAATCCTTGCCTTTAGACTTTAATGTTGGCGGCTCAGGATATGGTTAAAAGGAATAAATGCGGTGCAACTATCTGGAGATTATTACCGTTAGTTGGCTATGTGATGTGGTCTACATGTTTCAGCCCGTTTAAAAAGTGCAAGGGCTTTCTTCAGGACCAGGTGAGTGGGAATAGTGAGTGGCAAAGGTGGAAAATGCCACGTGAAACCTGTGAGGTTCCTACACACACGCTAAGGTGTGTGGTATAAGTGTTGGCGTACTCACTGACACTTGAAAAATAACACTATTTTAGGGTATTGGGCAGATTATCGAGGCTCGGGGGGTTTCTCTTCTGATGTCCCAATTTGGTCTCGGTGAGTGTCCCAATTCAAACCTGTGAGGGTCCCCCGTAGTCCCAGCTGGTGTCATGAGGGGACGTTGTGCGAGTACCAAATTAATTCCAGCATGGATGAAAGACCTTGTGGGTCTAGCAAATCTGGATTATGACAAAGCAGATCATGAGAAAATTTCAACATATGATGGTACTATAAAACCTAATGATTTAGTAAAAGTCAAACCTGGTCGTGTGAGTGGGGGTTTTACTAATTTCCGTGGTCCATACAAACTTAGAACTGTGCATAAAGGGCATGTTACTTTGTTCAACGGTGAAAATTGGAATTTGAGGAGAGTTGCTCTATATAAAAAAAGCAATGATCACGAGAAGAGTTGTAGTAGTTCTAAGACTGTTAGCAATTTCAATCCTCACTTGTTCATGAGTGATGAAGAGGTTATTGGTAGACCTCTTAGTGATCACTCAAGGGACAGAGGTGATGGCCTGGGAGATGTTACCAATAGATGTGTTTCACAAAGAACCAGATGTCCTCCTAGGTATCTTCAAGAATATGTATGTGGGGACTTTTAATGGCCAATTTACTTGTGTCACAAAGAATCTCATGTTTTTCAATGTATTTCCAAGACTATGTTTATGGGGAACTCGACATGTTGTGTATTCCCACACAGCAATGTTTTATTTATTTGTTTATTATTTTATTGTGATTTAAAGGAGAGAGGATATGTTGTATTCTCATATGGTTTATATTGTTGTATGTGGTGCTTTAAATAATACGTTCCACTGTGTGTTCTAGCGTTGCTATGCACCTTGACATAGCTGTGTTCCTAGCCTGCCAGTTGTTTGCTGGCTGGACAGGGAACACCAATGTTTCTCTGGCGCTCCTAATAAAGCACTTATTTACATAGATTAAGATCTCTGCTTCATTTGAATAGAACAGCGTTCTTCCTTTCTCAGTTGCTGGACATTTTTGACCTGTTGTTGGTAGAATGACTCACAAATAAGTAACGTTAATGTGTGGGTGAACCTAATCAGTAATAACATCTACATAAAACTATGGGCGCTAACCTCTACTGAAAATATAAATTTAATTTGAATCTCAACAAGAGGACATGTGGAATATTGGTATACCTTTCCCTGTAAATCCAACGTGGGCACTAACAAACCTGCCAAATGCATGGAAATTAATGAGCAGATATTATCCATGTTGGCAATCGTAGTCCGTTGTGTATAGTTTTGTATGACTCATCGAGCTAACAAAAAAACTATTCTGAGCATAATAAAAAATTATCTCTACAGTCTTGTTAGTAAAATGCTAAGCTAATATAAAATTCCTGATTAGAAAATACTGAATTTCTAGATTGAGAGAATGCTTTTGAAGCTAAACCCTTACTGGATAAACCAACTTACATTTTAAATACCCAGGGGAATTTGAAAAGTTAAATACGTGAGATGTAGTTATCAACAAAAGAAATCTTGCATCGCAGCTGTCTTTGTGAAAAAGGAAAGTTTACTTTGCTGCTGTTATGCTGTAACACGTCTGTGAGGAATATAATCTTTTACTGGTGCTGCCAAATTTTGACCTGTCAGGTAAAGGAGGATGGCATTCACAGTTATTTTCCAAATAAGTCTGCAATATTGCTGCCTAAATGTTCTTCTTTTGCGAGCTGCTCCTTCGAGCTCCTGGGTCATTCCAGGCCACACAAGGCACCTCTTCTCAGCTTGTCCGCTGCTAGGAGAGGTGCAATTAAAACTCTAAGCTACAGCTCACCATGCCACTCTCAGCCTGATCTCCATGCTGCCTGTAGCAAGCAAACAGAAAAGAGACATCCTGTCTTCCGAAATGGCACACGGAAGAGAGGTTGAAACTGTGACAAGGACCTTCACCGTGACCAGTGAAAATCACCTCTCCTTGAGCGTGGGCGCCGGCCGCAGCAGCTACTGTGAACATGAAAACAGTCAAGTGCCCTCAAATTAGCACTGACATAATAAGTTTACACACGTTATAAAGGCAAATAATTTTTCCCCAGTTCTAATGAACTGTGAATATTATTACTTTACATTACATTAGTATCACCATGGCAATGCGGATACAAGCACTTAGTTACGATAGTATGACCCCTGTAAAGTGACACTTGGCAGGTACTTATCTCTCTAATATGTACTTCCTGAGGACGCTTTTGTTCCCTTCTTGCTCCATGTATTGGATTCTCCTTTGCTACCGCCTTTCACTTCACTGCATGCACCTGAAGTAGAGTCGGCATTTCCCTGTGGGACCCCCTGAGCAGGCCTGGGGGGTCAGGGTGTTTCTACCCTGCCCCCTTTTCTTGTTTTTAATCTTTTTTTTACCTTTTTCTTTCTCCCTTGTCCGAGGCACAAGATGGCTGCCAACACTTCCTGGTTTGAAGTGTTGGCAGCCAATCAGAGGCAAGCTTGTGCTTGTGTGGTTAGGCTCCGCCCAGATATCTAAAGTTTTCTTTTTTTAAATTTCTCAAGAACTACTGAACGGATTTACACCATTTAACAAAAAGGACTCTTTCTGAACCAAGACCTACCTTTTTGCCAAATTTGGTGTAATTCCGTTCAGCAGTTCGGGCTGTAGCTTTGTCTAAAGTTTCCTATGGAAAATAACATGGGGAAAACGTGTTTTGGGACCCACCTTTTTTCTCGGCCCCCGCTTGACGAATCACCCCGAAACTTTCAAGACAGGAGCTGACCGGAGCATGCCACTAGTTTTGAAAATTTCACGAAGATTCGTCAACCGGCGCCAAAGTTATTGGGAAAACAAAAAAATGCTTTTCCTATGGAAACTAGGTCCTAACTATAACTACCTACTGGCGAATGCCAGTAGGTAATATATATATATATATATATATATATATGTACATATATATATATATATATTTTTTTCTCCGGCTCCAAGACACCTTTCGCAGAGCACTCACGGACGGGTGCTTGTGTCGTGGAGGTGTAACCACGCGATTAATGAAAGCTCCCTTCTCTTATTTTAAGGAAAACAGCACTCGCGGGGGTCATCTGCAAAACATTTAATCCTCACAGCATACCAACAGACGCGTTTCGGCTTGCGCCTTCTTCGATGTTGCTGGACCTGCCGGAAGCGGGTATTTTTAAAGTTACTCATGTGATTTCATTGACAAGAAGAACAGACAACTACATAATTCTAGCAGAGGTGCCATCTTGGCATGTTGTTTACATAGTTTTGCTTATATAGCACTGTCCTATTTTGTAAACTAGAATACATACTCTGGAATAAATCCTTACTATAAATATGTCAACATATTCTCATGCCTAACCATTCATTAAAACAGCGTGTTTGCATTATCATTATAATGCCGTAAATCGGCGGCGTCTCTCCGTTTTCAATGTTAATCACAGTTGTTAATTTCATTGTCAATGAAATTCAACAAAATCCATCCAAATTTAACAAAAATCATCAATATCTAGCCGTGTATCGGCATTGTTCACGGTTTTTTTCACTTCTTTCGCTCTAGAATTTCAGAATATCACAAACATTCCTTAGCATTATTCATGAAAATCCCACTCAATAAATTCTTTATCAATTGGGATTCAACAAAAATTCATCAATATCTAGCCGTATGACGGCTATAGTTTTCTACCTTATTACACCAAAGTTTTTCAAAATTGTCAGAAAGATTCATTAGCGTTCCTCATCTTGATCATACTCTATACATTCAATGACAGCAAAATTCAACAAAATTCACGCAAAATTCAACAAAATTCACCCAAAATTCAACAAAATTCATGAATTTCAGAATAGGATCTCCTTCACATTCTTCAACATTAATTACCTAAGTGTACAGCTAATTCCTCCCCACTGTTCATGCCTTTGGGGGCCTTCGTTTGTAGGTCAATAATATACCTTCACTCTAATTTACGAAGTTTGGTAATGCGATTACCCCCTCTAATATTAGCTGGTACATGATCAATTCCATAATATTGTAATAGATCCCTATTGCACTGATGATTACTTGCGAAATGTCTTGCCACAGGGTATGTGGTGTCACTTTAGAGTTATTGCCCTCATGTGCTCCAAAATGCGGATCTTAATAGGATGAATAGTGCTTCCTATGTATTTTAATCCGCAAGGACACATTAAACAATAAACTGAATAGGCAGTGTTACACGTGAGGAATTTGGTAATAGCTTTCCGTTGTCTACAACCCGGTATTTCATAGGTTAAAGTCTTCTTGCTATTTGCGCAGGCCTTGCATTTCCCACACGGGAAAAAAAAAAACACTTCTTTCAGAGTGCCTGTCTTCTGCACTTTTTTCTCTATGTGGCTATGCACTAGTCTGTCTTTTATTGACCTCGTTTTTTTGAGGGTAACCAAGGGAACATTTGGTATATCTGAGCCTATAATTGCATCAGTTTTTAAGATATGCCAATTTCTACGCAGTATGTCCCTTAGTTTGTTGGCTTCATCCGAAAAGGTTGTTACTAATCTGAATTTTCCTTCATCTTTATTCTTGTCTGCCTTTGATTTTTCTATCAGTAGCTGTTTTCTTGGTATAGTTTCTACTCTTTTTAGAGTTGCATCTAGCAACTTTCTATTGTAACCCCGCACGATAAATCTTTCTGAACTTTCCTTTGCAGCTGTTTTAAAATCACAATCTCTGGTGCTGTTTCCCTTCAACCTTAAAAACTCTCCATAAGGTATGCTTTGAACTAATTTGACAGGATGACTACTTGCGGCATGAAGCATGGAATTGCCAGCTGTTGGTTTTCTGTACAAAGATGTACTTAATTTGCCCTCTACTACAGTGACCCTTAGATCTAAAAAGTTCACAGCTGTGGAGCTTACATCACCAGTGAACTGTAGGTTCACATTGTTGTTGTTTATATGTTTAATGAAATCATTCGCTGAATCCCTATTGATCCATCCCAAATTATAAGTAAATCATCACTGTACCTATGCCAAGATACAACCTTTTTCATCCATTCAGCATTATCCGGGGACCAGGTCACCTGCTTCTCCCACCAGCCCACAAATAAATTCGCGTAGCTGGGGGCGAAGCAGGTGCCCATAGCCATACCGGAAATCTGTCTGTAATAATCTTCCTGAAATAAAAAGATGTTGTTAGTCAAACAAAATTCAATAAACTCTAAGAGCATGAGATTACGTTCAGCAAATTTAAGAGGTCGCTTGTTCAAAAAGTATTTTACCGCATGAATACCATCCTGATGGTCTATGCATGTATATAAACTCGCAATGTCCAATGCAATCAGTTTATACTTTGGGTCCCAATTAATCTTTTCTAAATGACTTAAAACATCTTTTGAGTCTTTAATATAAGACGTTAAGTCAGTTACAAATTGGAATAGAAAGTGATCTATAAATGTCGAAAGATGTTCAGATAGACTTCCTTGAGAGGACACAATCGGTCTTCCCGGAGGATGCACTTGATCCTTGTGAATTTCAGGTATGTGGTAAAAGGTGGGAGTTGTTGGATTTAAGCATCGAAGGAAGAGATATTCTTCTGTTTCCAGCATTGCTTTGTCGTACCACTTTTTTATTAACGAATGATAAATTGTCACACTTTTGTTGTAACTTGCTTTTGTAGTTTTCACATAGCATTTCTTATCTGCGAATTGTCTTAATGCTTCAGCACAGTACTGCTCTCTTGCTTGCAAAACAATGTTTCCCCCCTTGTCCGAAGGTTCGCAAACTATCGATAAATCATTTTGTAAATTTTCCAGAGCTTGTTTTTGCTCTTTACTGATATTGTAGTTTTTTCGTTTATTCCTTTTGGTTCTTAGATGCAGTAGGTCTTTATTCAGTGCTTCCCAAAAAATGTCTATTGCATCGACCGGCATTTGGGGTAGGAACTGTGATGTTGGTTTGAATGGACTAACATCATTTACTTGCTCTATTCCTAAACTCATTGCTCTCTGTGCTATGTCCTGAATGGTGACTGTATCATCATCTTTCTCTGTTCTTAATGCCTCCATGGCTTCTAGAGCTCCTAGATCCTCTACTGACAAGGCATCTGTTGCTACAGTTATAATTTGTGACTTTTTAGGTTTCGTGTTGAATTCAATTTGAAATATTTATGCAGCTTTAATTTCCTCGTAAATCTGAATAGATCAATACGAGTTTGAGTATATTCCAGCTTGTTTGATGGACAAAAAGTTAATCCCAATCTTAACACAGATTCTTCTGCTGATGTTAATTTCCTTGGTGTAAGATTAATGATGGTCAGATTCTTTATGTTTGTTTCCATCTGTTCCCCCTCTTGCTGCGTGTTACCTCTGGGGACATGTTGCCTCTTCCGACACCAACCGCCCCTTCTGATTTTGCGGTGGCTCCTTCTGGAGGTTTGCTTTTGCCCCCCCTCAGCCAAGTTTGGCGGATTAAGCAAAATTCCTCCTGAAAAGGGGTCTTTTTGTTTTGTCCCCCTGATGTGCTTGGGTTTTCCTCCTCTGAGGATTCATTTGCTGTCACCTCTGACTCAGATGTTTCTACTCGCTCAATTGTAGATGCCGGCTTTCTCATTGTTAACTCCTTCCTAAGGCCATCAAATTTTTGACAATTTTGAAAAACTTTGTTGTAATAAGGTAGAAAACTATAGCCGTCATACGGCTAGATATTGATGAATTTTTGTTGATTCTCAATTGATAAAGAATTTATTGAGTGGGATTTTCATGAATAATGCTAGGGAATCTTTGTGACATTCTGAAATTCTAGAGCGAAAGAAGTGAAAAAAAAACGTGACCAATGTCGATACAAGGCTAGATATTGATGAATTTTGTTAAATGTGGATGAATTTTGTTGAATTTCATTGACAATGAAATTAACGACTGTGATTAACATTGAAAACGGAGAGACGCCACCGATTTACATTATAATGATAATGCAAACACGCTGTTTTAATGAATGGTTAGGCATGAGAATATGTTGACATATTTATGGTAAGGATTGGTTCCAGAGTATGTATTCTAGTTTACAAAATAGGACAGTGCTATATAAGCAAAACTATGTAAACAACATGCCAAGATGGCGCCCGTTTGGGCGGGGCGTCTTTGAAAGAAAAACATGTGACTGCAGTTCTCGCTGTTGACTCTTTGCCTAGCCTGTGAACAAGGGCGTGGAAGCTCGAAACGCGTCTGGCTGTGATTTTAGGCATCTTGTCGCTGCTTTCCTCGCTGCACCTTCATTAAAGGAATTTGAATCCACCTGAGAGGCTTTTCCGTATGGGGGCAACCCTTTTTCTGGATTTAATACGGCTGGCCCGGTCGTGGAACTGCCCGCCGCGGATGTGCGGATCTGTTGACCACGAGTGCATGTTACCTGGGACTGGTGGTTTTCCTGATGAAGGCTACAGGTATTGGCAGGGAGCAGGTTGGTGACATAAATGCCAACCCACTGTGGTAAGAATGTGTGCATGAGACTGGGAGCAACATCGAGACCCACTGGGGTTTTATTTTATTTTGCAGCACTACAAGCACCAGAATGCTCGGAGGCCTGCTGGGGTGGGGCATCTTTGAAAGAAAAACATGTGACTGCAGTTCTCGCTGTTGACTCTTTGCCTAGCCTGTGAACAAGGGCGTGGAAGCTCGAAACGCGTCTGGCTGTGATTTTAGGCATCTTGTCGCTGCTTTCCTCGCTGCACCTTCATTAAAGGAATTTGAATCCACCTGAGAGGCTTTTCCGTATTGGGGCAACCCTTTTTCTGGATTTAATACGGCTGGCACGGTCGTGGAACTGCCCGCCGCGGAAGTGCGGATCTGTGGACCATGAGTGCATGTTACCTGGGACTGGTGGTTTTCCTGATGAAGGCTACAGGTATTGGCAGGGAGCAGGTTGGTGACATAAATGCCAACCCACTGTGGTAATAATTTGTGGATGAGACTGGGAGCAACATCGAGACCCACTGGGGTTTTATTTTATTTTGCAGCACTACAAGAACTAGAATTCTCGGAGGCCCGCTGGGGCGGGGCATCTTTGAAAGAAAAACATGTGACTGCAGTTCTCGCTGTTGACTCTTTGCCTAGCCTGTGAACAAGGGAGTGGAAGCCCGAAATGCAGTCTGGCTGTGATTTTAGGCATCTTGTCGCTGCTTTGCTCGTTGCACCTTCATTAAAGGAATTTGAATCCACCTGAGAGGCTTTTCCGTATGGGGTAACCCTGTTTCTGGATTTAATATGACTGGCCTGGTCATGGAACTGCCCGCCACGGAAGTACGGATCTGTGGACCACAAGTGCATGGTACCTGGGACTGGTGGTTTTCCTGATGAAGGCTACAGGTATTGGCAGGGAGCAGGTTGGTGACATAAATGCCAACCCACTGTGGTAATAATTTGTGCACGAGACTGGGAGCAACATTGAGACCCACTGGGGGGTTATTTTGTTTGGCAGCACTACAAGCACCAGAATGCTCGGAGGCCCGTTGGGGCGGGGCATCTTTGAAAGAAAAACATGTGACTGCAGTCCTCGCTGTTGACTCTTTGCCTAGCCTGTGAACAAGGGCGTGGAAGACCGAAACGTGTCTGGCTGTGATTTTAGGCATCTTGTCGCTGCTTTTCTCGCTGCACCTTCATTAAAGGAATTTGAATCCACCTGAGAGGCTTTTCCGTATGGGGGCAACCCTTTTTCTGGATTTAATACAGCTGGCCCGGTCGTGGAACTGCCTGCCGCAGAAGTGCGGATCTGTGGACCACGAGTGCATGGTACCTGGGACTGATGGTTCTCCTGATGAAGGCTACAGGTATTGGCAGGGAGCAGGTTGGTGACATTAATGCCAACCCACTGTGGTAATAATTTGTGCATGAGACTGGGAGCAACATCGAGACCCACTGGGGTGTTATGTTGTTTTGCAGCACTACAAGCACCAGAATGCTCGGAGGCCCGTTGGGGCGGGGCATCTTTGAAAGAAAAACATGTGACTGCAGTCCTCACTGTTGACTCTTTGCCTAGCCTGTGAACAAGGGCGTGGAAGCCCGAAACACGTCTGGCTGTGATTTTAGGCATCTTGTCGCTGCTTTGCTTGCTGCACCTTCATTAAAGGATTTTGAATCCACCTGAGAGACTTTTCCGTTTGGGGGGAACCCTTTTTCTGGATATATATATAGATATATATATTACCTACTGGCGGTCGCCAGTAGGTAGTTATAGTTAGGACCTCGTTTCTATTCAAAAAGCGTTTTTTCTTGCAGCAATATCTTTGGCGCAGTTTGACGAAGCTTCGCGAAATTTTCAAAACTAATGGTTCGCTCAGGTCAGCTCCTGTCTTGAAAGTTTAGGGGTGATTCGTTGAGCTGGGGCCGAGGTCTGTTTAGCGGGGAGCGGAGACATGTTTTAATCTATTTTATCCTTGATTGTATATCTCTTTTAAAATCGTTGCACTTTGAGATCTTAAAATCTGGGGGTTCTTACCTGATACTGACACAGTTGGGTGATCTTTGCAACGCATATTTTTTAGCGTACTTTGCACATCTAAAAGCGTACTTGCACAGCGTATTTGCACATTTCAGTTAATGCTTGAGATCGCGCTTTCGGTCTGCCGCGGCATCCTCATTGCCGTTTGAGCAGAGAAACGCAATCCCTCCCATAGAGACCATGCCCACTTCCGGCAGCTCGCCGGGTTAGTGGCGGGATCCTCGAGGGGATTTAAACTTGATGTTGCACCGGACGCGCAACGGATGCGCGCAGCGGGTGCGCCGCCGGTGCGCCAAAGGTGCGCCACAGGCAAGCCCGTCTGTGCCCGTCCGTGCCCGACCGGGCCCAGGGGCCAGAAACCCTGGTCCTTCAATGCTAACCAAAAACCCACCTCTTACATATTCAAGGAACAGGCTTTTGGACATAGCTGATGAACAAAAACAAAACACGCACTGTGTCAAAGCATCTCCTATTCAGCTGGAAGGCCCATTCTCATGCTATTATTGCAAATGGGGAAGCCAAGACACTTACGTTCAACACTCAGAGAAAAATGCAGATCTCAATTCCAAAACTCTGCCACTGGACTGTCTCTATTTTAACTCCAGATCATTTCCCAAACACAGCATTGAAATCTTGGAAACACTAGATGACTTAAGCCCAGATCTGGCATTTGTCACTGAAACATGGCTAGATGATAACAATACTCCTGATATCGTCTCTGCCCTACCACTTGGCTATAAAATATTAAAATTGGACAGAAAGGGAAAGAAAATGGGGGCGCAGCCATCTTATTTAAAGAGCACCTCACCTGTATCCCTTTGACAGTCACTCAAATAGGCACACATGAGACCTTAGCGTTCTCAGTGTCCAAGGGAGAATATAAACTATTTGGAGGGGCTGTTATCTACAACCCCCCAGGATACCATCCTGGTTTTAGCGCTAATCTACTATCACAACTTTTTCCCCTTTGCCTAAACCAAGACCACTGTTTAGTTATAGGTGACTTTAATATTCACTATGAAAATCCTACGAACCCAGGGGCCAAACACCTGGAAAATGATATGGCAATCATGCATTTAACCCAGTGGATCACTAAACCAACCCATGTGGCTGGACATATGCTGGATTTGCTGTTCTCCAATATAAAAACTATCAATGTCTACGAAATCAAGCCACTGTCCTGGACTGATCACTCCCTAATTTATTTTTCTATTAGCTTACCAGATAAATCTCTCAAGGTCAATACAGTGTATCAGTCAGGGAAAAGAGCCCAGAACCAAATCACTCTGGAGTTATTCTCCTCACATTTTTCCCACTGCGACCCCGACATACACCATTCCAATTCTGTTCATACAACAGCTGAGCATCTACAACAAGAGATCGAGAGAACACTAGATCAGTGTACCCCCAAACTTAATAGTAAACCCACTAAGGAAACTCGATCCGAAAAGTGGTATTCTCTAGAATTAAAGCTAACGAAAAGAAAGTGCCGAACCCAGGAACACAAATGGAGACTGTCAAAAGATAGCAAAGACAGACAAAATTACCTAGTTGAACTAAAAAGCTATCACTGTGCCCAAAAAAATGCTAACACAAATTATTACACAAAAAGGATTGAGGATAATGGTGGTTCATCAAAAGAACTTTATAAAGTAATCCGAGAACTCTGCAAGCCCACTAGTCTGTCTCAAACTATGGCACCCACAACTGAGAATTGCGAGTTACTTAATAATTTCTTTACAGACAAAGTGACCAAAATTTACGCATCCTTTAACAATCCTCCTGAGGATGCCAATATAAACTGGAAAAATATGGCACCCCATCCCTTAGCTCAGGTCCATCTGGCTATCCTGACCCCTTTCTCAGAAGAACAAGTAGCCAAAGCTATGACCGAGGTCAAGGCAGGATCACCACTTGATCCCGGCCCACATTTCACTTTTTCCCGGCTAGTGTCAGTTCTATGCCCCCAAGTTACTAAAATTTTTAATCAATCCCTAGAGCTAGCCTCCTTCCCAAATATATGGAAAGAAACAGTGGTCTTTCCTTTATTAAAGAAAACAGGCCTCGAAATTTATGATCCAGTAAACTACAGGCCGATCTCCCAGCTTCCATACTTGTCTAAGGTTCTGGAGCGTTTGGTCAACAGACAGCTTACATCTTTTTTGGAGACCAATAACTTACTGAACCCCTCGCAGACTGGCTTTAGGGCCAATAACTGCACCAAGGCCACCTTACTCGCTGTATCTGATAATATCAGATCCCTAGCTGATCAAGGCAGAGCCGTAGCACTGATCCTTTTGGACCTTACTGCGGCGTTCGACACCGTATCTCATAATAATTTCCTACGCATCCTATATGAAAAAGGACTATGCTCAAAAGCCCTGTCATGGTTTGCATTGTTTTGGAAAATCGAACCCAAAAAATCCAAATGGGATCTTGCACCTCTTCCCCAAAAACTATTAAATATGGAGTTCCACAGGGAGCCTCCTTGAGCCCCACCCTTTTTAATGCGTACGTCTCCTCCCTGGAAAACATCAGCAGGAAATGGGGCTTCGATATCTGCTCATATGCCGACGGCACACAACTAATGATCCCCCTGGCTGACAGTTTGACCAATACTGATACCAAGAGCAACCTAATTAATTGCCTCACAGAAATTTCTGGCTGCATGACTGAGCACTGCTTAAAACTAAATGCCGGAAAGTCGGAGATTCTGCTCTTCGGGGGTGCTCATGCAATTTGGGACAGCAGTTGGTGGCCCCAAGCGCTAGGCACCGCCCCAGAACCTAAGCGTGCTGCAAAGAAATTGGGTATCATTTTCGACGATGCCCTATCTATGCTGGATCAAGTACGCACGTTGTGCGGAAAGGGTTTTGCCACACTGAAACTTTTCAGGAGGTTTTTCCCTGGATCCCTCTGAACTGCCGGAAAACGGTGACACAGGCCCTTTTCCTAAGCAGGCTGGACTACGGAAATGCGCTGTATGTTGGTATGGCTGAATACCTTTTCTCTCAACTCCAGGTAGTCCAGAATGCTGCCGCTAAATTGATCTGCAATAAAACTAAATACAGCACAGCACCCCATTGTATGAAGGCGTTTTTCCTTAAAAAGAAACTGGAAAAATCTGACTGCGGCAGCACTAGGTCCTACCCTTCAGAACAACCTTCCTCTTTTATCTTTAGACCCCAATGTAGATGCTCTTGCAATAAATCAATGGATCTCCACGGCTGTGGAGGCCGTTGCTCCAGCTAGAATGGTGAAGTCTTGTAGACTGTCTCCTTCGGCGCCTTGGTTCTCTGATTTACTTAGAGAAGAAAAGAGGAGGTGCAAAAGACTTGAACGCTTGTGGAGAATAAACTATTGCGACTTAGCTAAAGCAATCTATAAAAATGCTCTGAAAGACTTTCATAAATCGCAAAAAATAGCCAGAAGAAATTTTATTGTCTCAAGTATCCATAAGGCAGATAATTCCAGCAAAGAGGTGTTTAAGGTAGTACAGACCTTCTTTAAGCCAAAAGCAATAGAGACTGAAGTGCAACCATCCCTAGCCTTGTGTGAAGATATTTCTAGCTTTTTTGATAATAAAATTTTAAAGGTCTACGACTCCTTTTCAGCACCCATGGTAACAGAGAAACCGGACACACCTCTGGAAGCAGTGGAGGTCCCAATGTTTTCAAATTTTCTACCCATTTCTCATCAGGATGCACTGGCTGAAATCCAAAAATGTAGATCAGGTGCCCCAGATGATCCTTGCCCTCCTAAACTTTGGAAAATGTTGTCTCTTTCTCTCTCTGGTGTGCTAGTTCATATCTGGAACGTATCTCTTGGAATTGGCATTTTTCCCGACAAGTGGAAACACGCTACCCTTCTCCCTCTGAGAAAGAAACCTAATGGTGACCCAGGAGATCTCAACAATCTTAGGCCAATCTCCTTACTACCTGCTCCGGGTAAAATGCTAGAGAAGTTGGTCCAGCGGCAACTGACCAACTTTGTTGAGAGTAATGCCGCCCTGCATGATACTCAATCTGGTTTTCGGGCAGGCTATAGCACGGAGACTGCCCTCCTGGAGGTGGCCGAGTCGGTGAGATGGTCGTTAGATTCAGGGGCTTCAGTGGTACTGGTGCTCCTGGATCTGTCTGCAGCTTTCGACACCGTCGACCACACCATGTTGGTGCAGAGATTGCAAGACACAGGTTTTGGGGGGAAGGTTTTGACCTGGTTGAAATCATACCTAAGCGGCCGTACTCAAAGAGTCGCCTTACAACCATTTGAATCAAAACCTAAAGCCCTATGGTGCGGCGTCCCTCAAGGCTCCGCATTGAGTCCTTTACTTTTTAATTTGTACCTAGCCCCTCTTTTCTCTCTGATTGCCAACTGGGGGGTGAAGGCAATCTCCTATGCTGACGACACCCAGCTGGTTTTCCCTTTTCAGGAGCGAACGACAGAGGCTTTTATGAATTTTAAAGGCTGCTTGAGAGACATAGCCATATGGATGAACATAAACAAACTAAAACTCAATGCGGGAAAAACAGAGGTGCTGTTTTTCGGCAATGGCCCTGTGCCTGCTTCAGATCTGTGGTGGCCAGTAGAAATGGGCCCTCCGCCTTCTCCTAGCACGAGTATTAAAAATCTAGGGGTGAGATGGGAGGCGGATCTCTCTTTCTCTGCCCAAATCCAACAGGTCACCGCTTCGTGTTTTAGTAAAATGAGAAATCTTCGTAAATTTCTACATTTTATGCCAGAAGACTGCCGTAAAGCCGTAGTCCATGCCACAGTGACATCCAGGCTGGACTACGCAAACGGCCTATATCTTGGCCTGCCTAAATATTCGATTAGACGTTTGCAGATGGTGCAGAATGCGGCTGCGAGACTAATTAGACGCATTCCATTTCGACACCATGTCTCTCCGCATTTACAGGAACTACACTGGCTTCCGGTAGCCAAAAGAATTGAATTTAAGGCCTTGACGCTGGCCTATCGGGCTCTTCAGGGAAGATGTCCTAGCTACCTTAAACAAAGACTTGACCGGTATAAGCAAAATCGCTCCCTGCGGTCAAATTCTCAGAATTTGCTCTTTGCTCCTCGCTTTGTGAAAGCTCGTCTGGGCGGTAGGGCGCTCACAGTTAGAACGGCTAAATTGTGGAATGCCCTACCTGGGTTTCTCCGCCAAGCTGACACTGAGACCAATTTTAGAAAAGCGCTGAAGACATGGCTCTTTAGCAATGATTAGGCCTGACTTCATTGCCTAAACTTATGTGCACACGCTGCTTGCTGCTAGAGCGCCGGGACACCTCTGTTTTTGAGGTAGCTGTTCGCGCTATATAAATTTCAGTATTATTATTATTATTATTACACTGGCTGCCGGTGCGCCAAAGAGCTAAATTTAAGCTCTTCTGCTATGCTCACAGAACTTTACATAAGAAAGGCCCTCACATTTTGCAAGACAAAATGGAATTCCATGTCCCATCTCGCAACTTGACATCGCGTCATCAGGACCATGCAATGGTCAAACGCACAACCAAAGTCAGGATGGGCGACCGATCCTTCTCCAAATCAGCTGCGGTCCTTTGGAACGCCCTCCCATTTGGCCTTCGCCTGACAGACGACTATCTGCTTTTTAGGAAGAAGCTAAAAACATTCTTGTTCTGCTTTATCCCCTCTGTACTGCTTTCGGTCCTAGCGCCGTGATGCCCCTTGGGATGAATGTCGCGCTTTACAAATACCAAAAAATACAAAAAAATACAAAATACAAAAAAGAGGGGTTTCAAATCGCGTTTTCTCCATGTTAATTTCCATAGGAAACTTTAGATAAAGCTACAGCCTGAACTGCTGAACGGAATTACACCAAATTTAGCAAAAAGGTAGGTCTTGGTTCAGAAAGCGTTCTTTTTTTTTAAATGGTGTAACTCCGTTCAGTAGTTCCTGAGAAATAAAAAAATAAAAAAAATATCGATATCTGGTGACCCCAGTGGATCCGCGAACACTCCCGAGGACGAGCTTGACTCTGATTGGCTGCCAACACTTCAAACCAGAAAGTGTTGGCAGCCAACACTTCAAACCAGAAAGTGTTGGCAGCCATCTTGTGACTCAGTGACCTGTGGCATTTTTTATTGAAATGCGTGGGGGGGCTCCTTCCCTCCCACGTAGCCCCAGGGACCGCCACCTCTCCGGGGCTTCAAATTAAATAGGGTGGGGGGCCTTGCAGGCCCCCCCAAGCCCCAGGGACTGCCACCTCCCTAGGGCTTTAGTTAATTATGGGCAGGGGGCCTCGCAGGTGCCCCCAAGCCCCGGGGACTGCCACCTCCCTGGGGCTATTAGAAATAGTAAGTGTTGGGGGCTCGAGCCCCCCCACACTGCCCCGGGGACCACCACCTCCCAGGGCACTAATTATTGTAATACGGGGGTCCGTTGCGGAACCCCGGCCCCAGGGACCACCACCTCCCCGGGGCTACATACACATTGGGAGGAGGGCCCTCTCCTGGATCCCTCCTTGGCCCTGGGGACCACCACCCCCCAGGGCTGGCTCCAGCAATGTCCCAGGGTGCCTACCACTGGGACATTGCACTTTGCAATGACAGGGCGGGAACACGGCTCCCGCCCTGTCATTGCAAACACTGCTTTGCTTTGCGGAAGCGAGGGCAGGAAACCTGCTCTCGCTTCCACGAAGCAAAGCAGAATTGCTTTTGGACAAGGGGAGCTGCATGTCAGCAGCTCCCCTTGTCCAAAAGCAATGCCCGCTCCCGCAGGAGACGGGGAGCCGGCTGGGACCGTGGGGGCATTGGGGCTCCCCTAGCGGTCCCCAACATGAGGCCAGGCCCCGGGGGATGGGGACCCCGGGGCCAGAAGTGGCCCAGGGAAAGTGGGCCATGCGGCCCCCCTCATGTAACTAAATATAAAAAAAAGAGGCAAAGCCCCGGGGGATGGGGTCCCTGGGGCCAAAAAAGGCCTCAAAAGGGGGGCCACATGGCCCCCTCCTTTAAAATAAAATAAATAAAGAAAGAAATGCCCATGCCCCAGGGGATGGGGTCCCAGGGGCCAAAATCGGCCTCGGGAGGGGGGCTGCGTGGCCCCCTCCTTTAAAATTAAATAAATAAATGGCCATGCCACAGGGGATGGGGACCACCGGGCCGAAATAGGCCTTGTGAGGGGGGCCGCGCGGCCCCTTCCCGTTTTTAATTTTTTTTTTTTTTTAAATGGGTGAGGCCCTGGGGGATGGGGTTCCAAGGGCCCCGAAAATATTAAGAGAAGGGGGGCCACACAGCCCCCCTTCTAACAATAATTTTGAAAAAGGCAGAATCTGGCATCTCCCCGGAGGCCCCGCCCCCTCCCTGCACCACTGTGCAAATGCACCTCCTGGTGCGTTCTGGATTGGGGTATTAAGTCCCCTTGAATCCTAAGGGTCCTTAGGGGCCAACTAGCCCACCAAGTACCTCCAGTAAGCCCCACCCAGTGGGTCCGAGGCCACGCCACTTTTTACACCACTCTGCAAACGCGCCTCTTGGCATTTCTGGTGGGGCGATGAGGTCCTGTTATGTTCTGAGGACCTCAGGAATAAAGTGGACTTCATCCCTGAGCAGCAGTACACCAGGAGGCGCGTTTGCAGAGCGGTGTAAAAGGGGGCATGGCCTCAGACCACTCTCAGCAATCCAGCTGTGTGGGGCTTACTAGAGATAACAGGAGGGCTAGTTGGCCCCCAGGGACCCTCAGGAGGCAAGGGGACTTCATTCCCCAACCAAGAGCATGCCAGGAGGTGCGTTTGCAGAGTGGTGGAGAAAGGGGACGTGGCCTTTGTCCACCTCTCAGCAATCCCACTATCTGAGGCTTACTGAAGGTATCAGAAAGGCTAGTTGGCCCCTAAGGACCCCCACAAGCGAAGGGGACTTCAATCCCCATCCAAGAGCATGCCAGGAGGCGCGTTTCCAGAGTGGTGGGCAAAGGGGGCGTGGCCTGCTATGAGAACTTAGCAATCCTGCTGCGTTGGACTTACTGGAGGTAATAGGAGGGGTAGTTGGCCCCCAAAGATTTCCTTGGGGGCCGACTACCCCTCCTGTTACCTCCAGTAAGTCCCATCCCACGTAAGTCCCCAGGTCTTTGGAGTTCACGCCCCCCTTTCTCCACCACTCTACAAACGTACCTCCTGGCACACTACGGGTTGGGGGATGAAGTCCACTTTACTCCTGAGGGACTTTGGGGGCCAAGAAGCCCTCCTGGTACCGCCTGTAAGTCCTACGCAGTGGATTTCCTGAGCACTGGTCGGAGGCCCAACACCCTTTCTCCACCACTCTGCAAACGCGACTACTAGTAAAAGAAGCATTTGCAATGTAATAGGTTTCGCATTTGCGAGAGTCAGAGCTATTGGCATTGTAAATGTAAAAGTTTTTTACTAATGTTTTTGGAGTGGATGTACGTTGTGTGTAGTGGAACTATGTGGTATGTTGTGCAGTGAAATTATGTGGATAGAAAGTATGTGGTATTTAGTGTACAGGAATTATGTAGAGTGGGATTATGTGTTATGGAGAGTAATTATGTGGTATGGCAGCCTGTGTTGTGGAGTGGTAACCTCAGGTTTAGTCTTCCTCGTTTCCATAGAAGCTAAACTATGAACTCAATGAGACAAAAAAAAGAAGGAATCACTGAGGAGCACTTCTGGACCTAGTCAGAGGTATGAGCAGGGCCACTGGAATTATGCGACTGTTTGGCTGCACCGACTGTCGCACAATTATAAATTTTTCGCATTAGCCACATAATCCATCATCTGCTGCCTAATCTGCAGATTTAAACAAAAAAAGCCTTGTTTCTAGCTCAAACGGCTCAAACGTTGCCAAAAATGCAGCGACAAGTATTACAGTGTGGTGGAAGGTCCTTTGCAAACCTAGAATGGTCACCTGTTACTTATTGCTAAATGTGGGTGTTAAATTGTTACTAATGGCGTGCAAGCCACTCTTGCTTCTTTTTGCGCCTCTCTTGCCTCTTTCTGCATTTCTGTTGCTTCTTTCTGCACCTTTCTTTCTTTTTCTGCACTTCTCTTGCCTCTTTCTGCACATCTCTTCTACTTTCTGCACATCTTTTGCCTCTTTCTGCACCTCTGTTGCCTCTTTCTGCACCTCACTTGCTTCTTTGTGCACCTCTTGTGCCTCTTTCTGCACCTCCCTTGCCTCTTTCTGTACCCCTTTTCCCTCTTTCTGTACCCCTCTTGCCTCTTTCTGCACCTCTGTTCCTTCTTTCTGCACTTCTTTTGTTTCTTTCTGCACCTCTCTTGCTTCTCTCTGCACCCCTCTTGTCTCTTTCTCTACCCCTCTTCCCCCTTTCTGCATGTCTGTTGCTTCTTTCTGCACTTCTCTTGCCTCTTTCTCCACCCCTCTTCCCTCTTTCTGCATCTCTGTTGCTTCTTTCTGCACTTATCTTGCGTCTTTCTGCACCTCTCTTGCTTCTTTCTGCACCCCTTGTGCCTCTTTCTGCACCCTTCTTCTCTTTCTGCACTCCTCTTGCCTCTTTCTGCACCTCTTTTCCTTCTTTCTGCACTTCTTTTGTTTCTTTCTGCACTTCTTTTGTTTCTTTTTGCATCCCTCTTCCCCCTTTCTGCATCCCTCTTCCCCCTTTCTGCATCTCTGTTGCTTCTTTCTGCACTTCTCTTGTCTATTTCTCCACCCCTCTTCCCTCTTTTTGCACCTATGTTGCTTCTTTCTGTTCCTCTCTTGCTTCTTTCTGCACCCCTCGTGCCTCTTTCACACCCCTCTTCCCGCACCCCTCGTGCCTCTTTCTGCACCTCTGTTCCTTCTTTCTGCACTTCTTTTGTTTCTTTCTGCACCTCTCAATTCTTTCTGCATCCCTTGTGCCTCTTTCTGCACCCCTTTTGCCTCTTTCTGCACCCCTCTTGCCTCTTTCTGCACCTCTGTTCCTTCTTACTGCACTTCTTTTGTTTCTTTCTGCAGCTCTCTTGCTTCTTTCTGCACCCCCTTGCCTCTTTCTCCACCCATCCACCCTCTTTCTGCACCCCTGTTGCCTCTTTCTGCACCTCTGTTCTTTCTTTCTGCACTTCTTTTGTTTCTTTCTGCACATCTCTTGCTTCTTTCTGCACCCCACGTGCCTCTTTCTGCACCCCTTTTCCCTCTTTTTGCACCCCTCTTGCCTCTTTCTGTACCTCTTTTGCTTCTTTCCACACTCCTCTTGCTTCTTTCTGCACTCCTTGTTCCTCTTTCACACCCTATTCCCTCTTTCTGCACCCCTCTTGCCTCTTTCTGCACGTCTGTTCCTTCTTTCAGCACTTCTTTTGTTTCTTTCTGCACCTCTCTTGCGTCTTTCTCCACCCCTCATGCCTCTTTCTGTACAACTCTTCCCCCTTTCTGCATCTCTGTTGCTTCTTTCTGCACCCCTTTTGCTTCTTCCTGCACCCCTCTTGCCTCTTTCTGCACCTCTGTTCCTTCTTTTTGCACTTCTTTTGTTTCTTTCTGCATCTCCCATGCTTCTTTCTGCACCCCCTTGCCTCTTTCTCCATCCCTCTTCCCTATTTCTGCACCCCTGTTGCCCCTTTCTGCAAGTCTGTTCCTTCTTCCTGTACTTCTTTTGTTTCTTTCTGCATGTCTCTTGCTTCTTTCTGCACCCCTTGTGCCTCTTTCTGCACCCCATTTCCCTCTTTTTGCACCCCTCTTGCCTCTTTCTGCACCTCTGTTCCTTCTTTTTGCACTTCTTTTGTTTCTTTCTGCAGCTCTCATGCTTCTTTCTGCACCCCCTTGCCTCTTTCTCCATCCCTCTTCCCTATTTCTGCACCCCTGTTGCCCCTTTCTGCAAGTCTGTTCCTTCTTCCTGTACTTCTTTTGTTTCTTTCTGCATGTCTCTTGCTTCTTCTGCACCCCTTGTGCCTCTTTCTGCACCCCTCTTCCCTCTTTTTGCACCCCTCTTGCCTCTTTCTGCAACTCTGTTGCTTCTTTCTGCACTTCTCTTGCTTCTTTCTGCACCTCTGTCCCTTCTTTCTGCACACCTCTTCCCTCTTTCTGCACCCCTCTTGCCTCTTTCTGCACCTCTGTTCCTTCTTTCTGCTCTTCTTTTGTTTTTTCTGCACCTCTCTTGCTTCTTTCTGCACCCCTCTTGCTTTTTTCTGCACCCCTTGTGCCTCTTTCACACCCCTCTTCCCTCTTTCTGCACCCCTCTTGCCTCTTTCTGCACCTCTTTTCCTTCTTTCTGCACTTCTTTTGTTTCTTTCTGCACTTCTTTTGTTTCTTTCTGCATCCCTCTTCCCCCTTTCTGCATCCCTCTTCCCCCTTTCTGCATCTCTGTTGCTTCTTTCTGCACTTCTCTTGTCTATTTCTCCACCCCTCTTCCCTCTTTCTGCACCTCTGTTGCTTCTTTCTGTTCCTCTCTTGCTTCTTTCTGCACCCCTCGTGCTTCTTTCACACCCCTCTTCCCGCACCCCTTGTGCCTCTTTCTGCACCTCTGTTCCTTCTTTCTGCACTTCTTTTGTTTCTTTCTACACCTCTCAATTCTTTCTGCATCCCTTTTACCTCTTTCTGCACCCCTTTTGTCTCTTTCTGCACCCATCTTGCCTCTTTCTGCACCTCTGTTCCTTCTTTCTGCACTTCTTTTGTTTCTTTCTGCAGCTCTCTTGCTTCTTTCTGCACCCCCTTGCCTCTTTCTCCACCCATCCACCCTCTTTCTGCACCCCTGTTGCCTCTTTCTGCACCTCTGTTCTTTCTTTCTGCACTTATTTCGTTTCTTTCTGCACATCTCTTGCTTCTTTCTGCACCCCACGTGCCTCTTTCTGCACCCCTTTTCCCTCTTTTTGCACCCCTCTTGCCTCTTTCTGTACCTCTTTTGCTTCTTCCCACACTCCTCTTGCTTCTTTTTGCACTCCTTGTTCCTCTTTCACACCCTATTCCCTCTTTCTGCACCCCTCTTGCCTCTTTCTGCACCTCTGTTCCTTCTTTCAGCATTTCTTTTGTTTCTTTCTGCACCTCTCTTGCTTCTTTCTCCACCCCTCATGCCTCTTTCTGTACCACTCTTCCCCCTTTCTGCATCTCTGTTGCTTCTTTCTGCACCCCTTTTGCTTCTTCCTGCACCCCTCTTGCCTCTTTCTGCACCTCTGTTCCTTCTTTTTGCACTTCTTTTGTTTCTTTCTGCAGCTCTCATGCTTCTTTCTGCACCCCCTTGCCTCTTTCTACATCCCTCTTCCCTATTTCTGCACCCCTGTTGCCCCTTTCTGCAAGTCTGTTCCTTCTTCCTGTACTTCTTTTGTTTCTTTCTGCATGTCTCTTGCTTCTTTCTGCACCCCTTGTGCCTCTTTCTGCACCCCTCTTCCCTCTTTTTGCACCCCTCTTGCCTCTTTCTGCACCTATGTTGCTTCTTTCTGCACTCCTCTTGCTTCTTTCTACACCTCTCTTGCTTCTTTCTGCACCACTTGTGCTTCTTTCTGCACCCCTCTTCCCTCTTTCTGCACCCCTCTTGCCTCTTTCTCCACCCCTGTTCTCCCTTTTTGCATCTCTGTAGCACTTCTCTTGCCTCTTTCTCCACCCCTCATCCCTCTTTCTGCAACTCTGTTGCTTCTTTCTGCACTTCTCTTGCTTCTTTCTGCACCTCTGTCCCTTCTTTCTGCACCTCTCTTCCCTCCTTCTGCACCCCTCTTGCCTCTTTCTGCACCTCTGTTCCTTCTTTCTGTACTTCTTTTGTTTCTTTATGCAACTCTCTTGCTTCTTTCTGCACCCCTCTTGCTTCTTTCTGCACCCCTCGTGCCTCTTTCACACCTCTCTTCCCTCTTTCTGCACCCCTCTTGCCTCTTTCTGCACCTCTGTTTCTTCTTTCTGCACTTCTCTTGTTTCTTTCTGTATCCCTCTTGCCTCTTTCTCCACCCCACTTCCCCCTTTTTGCATCTCTGTTGCTTCTTTCTGCACTTCTTTTGTTTCTTTCTGCACCTCTCGCTTCTTTCTGCACCCCTTTTGCCTCTTTCTGCACCCCTCTTGCCTCTTTCTACACCTCTTTTGTTTCTTTCTGCAGCTCTCTTGCTTCTTTCTGCACCCCCTTGCCTCTTTCTCCACCCCTCTTCCCTCTTTCTTCACACCTGTTGCCTTTTTCTGCACCTCTGTTCCTTCTTTCTGCACTTCTTTTGTTTCTTTCTGCACATCTCTTGCTTCTTTCTGCACCCCTCGTGCCTCTTTCTGCACCCCTCTTCCCTCTTTTTGCACCTCTCTTGCCTCTTTCTGTACCTCTGTTGCTTCTTTCTGCACTTCTCTTGCTTCTTTCTGCACCTCTTTGCTTCTTTCTGCACCACTCGTGCTTCTTTCTGCACCCCTCTTCCCTCTTTCTGCACCCCTCTTGCCTCTTTCTGCATCTCTGTTCCTTCTTTCTGCACTTCTTTTGTTTCTTTCTGCACCTCTCTTGTTTCTTTCTGTATCCCTCTTGCCTCTTTCTCCACCTCACTTGCCCCTTTCTGCATCTCTGTACCTTCTTTCTGCACTTCTCTTGCTTCTTTCTACACCTCTCTTGCTTCTTTCTGAACCCCTTGTGCCTCTTTCTGCTCCCCTCTTCCCTCTTTCTGCACTCCTCTTGCCTCTTTCTGCACCTCTGTTGGTTCTTTCTGCACTTCTTTTGTTTCTTTCTGCACCCCTTTTGCCATTTCTGCACCCCTCTTGCCTTGTTGTGTAGTTCCTATTTTACCTATACAGGATCTGCGCGTTTGGATAACATAAACTGTGGGATTGGTGGCAGACTGATTCCGTGCACCCCCTCCGGATACGTTAGCCTGTCGGTATTAGCTAGCTCACAGTGCCACTATAATCATGAATATATACAAGTACATAAAACACATGATAAAAAGTGCTTACTCCTACGATGTCTCCCTAACTAGATGTACCTAAATGTACCTAGCATCTGTGAGGGTGTTATGCCAAGAATCCCTCTAGGATCTAGTCAACCCCATTACCTTAGAATGAGAGAATATGGGACCCCGTCCTGGTCTCGAGTTGGACACCCCGCGAGGGATGTTAGACCACATTGAGCTGGAGCGTCTGCATGCAGGAACCTCAGCGTCTCTGGTCATTGTGTCAGCTGGGAAGTCTCAGTCTCCTCTGTCCTTCTAAGCAAGATGTGATATATATATACCCATAGGTCTCCCCAGGGGTCCTACCTTGCTGTGTTACTGTGTTGGCCTAAAGGATGATGTTGGGCCTCAACTTCTTTCTGCACTCCTCTTGGCTATTTCTGCACTTCTGTTGCTTCTTTCTGCACTTCTTTTGTTTCTTTCTGCACCTCTCGCTTCTTTCTGCACCCCTTTTGCCTCTTTCTGCACCCCTCTTGCCTCTTTCTGCACCTCTTTTGTTTCTTTCTGCAGCTCTCTTGCTTCTTTCTGCACCCCCTTGCCTTTCTCCACCCCTCTTCCCTATTTCTTCACCCCTGTTGCCTCTTTCTGCACCTCTGTTCCTTCTTTCTGCACTTCTTTTGTTTCTTTCTGCACATCTCTTGCTTCTTTCTGCACCCCTCGTGCCTCTTTCTGCACCCCTCTTCCCTCTTTTTGCACCTCTCTTGCCTCTTTCTGTACCTCTGTTGCTTCTTTCTGCACTACTCTTGCTTCTTTCTGCACCTCTTTGCATCTTTCTGCACCACTCGTGATTCTTTCTGCACACCTCTTCCCTCTTTCTGCACCCCTCTTGCCTCTTTCTGCACCTCTGTTCCTTCTTTCTGCTCTTCTTTTGTTTTTTCTGCACCTCTCTTGCTTCTTTCTGCACCCCTCTTGCTTTTTTCTGCATCCCTTGTGCCTCTTTCACACCCCTCTTCCCTCTTTCTGCACCCCTCTTGCCTCTTTCTGAATCTCTGTTCCTTCTTTCTGCACTTCTTTTGTTTCTTTTTGCACCTCTCTTGTTTCTTTCTGTATCCCTCTTGCCTCTTTCTCCACCCCACTTCCCCCTTTCTGCATCTCTGTTCCTTCTTTCTGCACTTCTCTTGCTTCTTTCTACACCTCTCCTGCTTCTTTCTGAACCCCTCGTGCTTCTTTCTGCTCCCCTCTTCCCTCTTTCTGCACTCCTCTTGCCTCTTTCTGCACCTCTGTTGGTTCTTTCTGCACTTCTTTTGTTTCTTTCTGCACCCCTCTTGCCTTGTTGTGTAGTTCCTATATTACCTATACAGGATCTGCGCGTTTGGATAACATAAACTGTGGGATTGGTGGCAGACTGGTTTCGTGCACCCCCTCCGGATATGTTAGCCTGTCTGTATTAGCTAGCTCACAGTGCCACTATAATCTCCTCTTACCAAGGAGAGAATAGATCCTGGCAACCTCAGAACATGACAACCCTGATCCCTCAGAATCGTGGAAACAATATACTACCTTTCGCTCAGTCACTTGTGCTCACTTAGTTTGTCTCAGAGAGATACACAAATAAACAGGCTGGGCGTTTTCAATAAGTATTTATTGAACAGTTGTTATTCTAGTGTAGAATAGATGAGCTGCAACAACCATTAGACAGTAGCAGAGATATATGATTAGCAGTACAACGAAAGTAAAGGGATGGTATAGTTCTACCATCTTCCAGGAATCATGAATATATACAAGTACATAAAACACATGATAAAAAGTGCTTACTCCTACGATGTCTCCCTAACTAGATGTACCTAAATGTACCTAGCATCTGTGTAGGTGTTATGCCAAGAATCCCTCTAGGATCTAGTCAACCCCATTACCTTAGAATGAGAGAATATGGGACCCCGTCCTGGTCTCGAATTGGACACCCCACGAGGGATGTTAGACCACATTGAGCTGGAGCGTCTGCATGCAGGAACCTCAGCGTCTCTGGTCATTGTGTCAGCTGGGAAGTCTCGGTCTCCTCTGTCCTCTAAGCAAGATGTGATGTATATATACCCATAGGTCTCCCCAGAGGTCCTACCTTGCTGTGTTACTGTGTCGGCCTAAAGGATGATGTTGGGCCTCAACTTCTTTCTGCACTCCTCTTGCCTCTTTCTGCACTTCTGTTGCTTCTTTCTGAACTTCTTTTGTTTCTTTCTGCACCTCTCACTTCTTTCTGCACCCCTTTTGCCTCTTTCTGCACCCCTCTTGCCTCTTTCTGCACCTCTTTTGTTTCTTTCTGCAGCTCTCTTGCTTCTTTCTGCACCCCCTTGCCTTTCTCCACCCCTCTTCCCTCTTTCTTCACCCCTGTTGCCTCTTTCTTCACCTCTGTTCCTTCTTTCTGCACTTCTTTTGTTTCTTTCTGCACATCTCTTGCTTCTTTCTGCACCCCTCGTGCCTCTTTCTGCACCCCTCTTCCCTCTTTTTGCACCTCTCTTGCCTCTTTCTGTACCTCTGTTGCTTCTTTCTGCACTACTCTTGCTTCTTTCTGCACCTATTTGCTTCTTTCTGCACCACTTGTGCTCCTTCTGCACCCCTCTTCCCTCTTTCTGCACCCCTCTTGCCTCTTTCTGCACCTCTGTTCCTTCTTTTGTTTTTTCTGCACCTCTCTTGCTTCTTTCTGCACCCCTCTTGCTTTTTTCTGCACCTCTTGTGCCTCTTTCACACCCCTCTTCCCTCTTTCTGCACCCCTCTTGCCTCTTTCTACATCTCTGTTCCTTCTTTCTGCACTTCTTTTGTTTCTTTTTGCACCTCTCTTGTTTCTTTCTGTATCCCTCTTGCCTCTTTCTCCACCACACTTCCCCCTTTCTGCTTCTCTGTTCCTTCTTTCTGCACTTCTCTTGCTTCTTTCTACACCTCTCCTGCTTCTTTCTGAACCCCTCGTGCCTCTTTCTGCTCCCCTCTTCCCTCTTTCTGCACTCCTCTTGCCTCTTTCTGCACCTCTGTTGGTTCTTTCTGCACTTCTTTTGTTTCTTTCTGCACCCCTCTTGCCTTGTCGTGTAGTTCCTATATTACCTATACAGGATCTGCGCGTTTGGATAACATAAACTGTGGGATTGGTGGTAGACTGGTTCCGTGCACCCCCTCCGGATACATTAGCCTGTCTGTATTAGCTAGCTCACAGTGCCACTGTAATTTCCTCTTACCAAGGAGAGAATAGATTCTGGCAACCTCTGAACATGACAACCCTGATCCCTCAGAATCGTGGAAACAATATACTACCTTTCGTTCAATCACTCGTGCTCACTTAGTTTGTCTCAGAGAGATACACAGAATAAACAGGCTGGGCGTTTTCAATAAGTATTTATTGAACAGTTGTTATTCTTGTGTAGAATAGATGAGCTGCAACAACTATTAGACAGTAGCAGAGATATATGATTAGCAGTACTACGAAAGTAAAGGGATGGTATAGTTCTACCATCTTGCCGAAATCATGAATATATACAAGTACATAAAACACATGATAAAAAGTGCTTACTCCTACGATGTCTCCCTAACTAGATGTACCTAAATGTACCTAGCATCTGTGAGGGTGTTATGCCAAGAATCCCTCTAGGATCTAGTCAACCCCATTACCTTAGAATGAGAGAATATGGGACCCCGTCCTGGTCTCGAGTTGGACACCCCACGAGGGATGTTAGACCACTGCGAGCTGGAGCGTCTGCATGCAGGAACCTCAGCGTCTCTGGTCATTGTGTCAGCCGGGAAGTCTCGGTCTCCTCTGTCCTTCTAAGCAAGATGTGATGTATATATACCCATAGGTCTCCCCAGGGGTCCTACCTTGCTGTGTTACTGTGTCGGCCTAAAGGATGACGTTGGGCCTCAACTTTATACAGGGATATTATACAGGAGATGTTCGTCCTGCTGTTAATCCTGCTGTACTTCCAAGAAGCCTCATACATAATGTATGAGATTCGAACTAGGGGGAAACCCGCGTTCTGAATGCAGTGTCTTATCTAGGTAAAAGGTCAGTCCCTAAGAACCATTATGTATGTAATTTAGGGAAGAATATAGGTGAAAGGTTGCAATGTTACTTGCGCCTATATAGGGTACCTATATGGAATATAACACCCACTCCTCTTCTGACTGGACGACATTAGTAACTTATTACTATACTACTAGCCAAACTAGATATTGGAACGCACAAAGCTTCAAAACATCTGTTTAGCTAAAAGTGTTTAAAACGTATAAAAAAGTTCTAAAAAACTTAAAAACTGTCTTAAAAAATGTTTTGCAAGCCATAGCTCTAAAGTGTCCAAAGCACTATAAGCCTTTAGAAAGCCATGTATGCCCAATAAATGAAAGGAATGTTGATTTTTGCTTTGAGTTCCAAATTCAAGCTTGTTTTTTTAAAAAAGGGCGAATTTCTTCCAGCACACGCCGAGCCAAATGAGTCAAATGTTTATGTGTCCTGGCTGATAGACGCAACATTTTTGTTGCTTGCTTCCGCAGTAGACGGCCCCTGTAGCACCTCGCAGAGTACGTCAATTGAGCACAGATGATGTTCCACACTGTCCGCAGCCTGTGCTGGGGCATACTGTGCCCGTCCAAAGCCTGGGTGTCAGAGGAGGAGCCGGTGTCCATACCAACAGGTGCTGTTACTAACTGTGGGGGCTCAAGGAATGCCGCCATCAACATTGGAATACGCTGAGGACACTGCAGAACATGGGCCGTTATCGGGTCCAGTAAAGCATTCACGTCTGGTTGCGCACATGATGGGAGTGTCAAACAAAGGTCTAACACACATTCTTCTCTGCAAAACGGGCATCGGAGGACATGTAAGATGGAGTCCATCCAGACTGGTCGAAATGACAAGAACCAATATTCACTTAGTTCTCTTAGGCGAGGCATGCCTAGAAGTTGTACCATGCGGTCACGGTATTTACATTCCAGGAGTGCTCTTTCCATCTCCTTGGTGACTGGCACGTCCATTGCGTAGCAAATATAAAACAATCAGGATACCTGCTACTAGAAACAGGATGAGCGGAAGACCTCCAAAGATACTTCCGAATACAGAGTGTATGAAGTTTGGTATAACTCCAAGTACCGTCTGAAAGGTGCACAGAAGTCCAGAACCAATGGTCTTAAATAGGTGGACAATGCCTGTCGTATCAGACATGTTAAAGATATATTTTACCATTTCTGCAAAATGGAAAGGGCAGATTGTATTAATAAGCGCCTGTATCTCTGCCGAAGACCTTGCGATCTGGAGATCAAAAGTCTCTCGAGCGGAGGTTAAGGGCACAGACTTCTGTAGAAGCATGACTTTCATTCTGCTTAGAGTATCAAACCGTATTAAGGAAGCATTCAGTGAAGGCCATAACAGTGCCTCCATGACTGTATGTGTCGGTGGAAACAATACTTGCATACAACAAGTAACCCTGGAGCTCACGGTTACCAGATATGCGATGCCCGGGACCATTCCGCAGCAGCCTTGACTGTTCAGCATCAAGTAACTCCCATTTGAAAGTAGCCTGAATGCCGGAGTAATCACTGCAGCTGGGGCACCCCTCAAATGGCAGCACAGGTTTGCTACAGAACCATTACGAGCCCCGTGCAGCATTATATCCTGGCATATGAGTGATCCACTTAAAGCGTTCTCACAGTTTGTACTGCTTAGAAACACTTCTCGATGCCCACCCCGGCATCGAAATCTGTATGGTAATAACCATGATTCCTTATTGTATTCCTTACCCATTTCTTCATATCTGCCTGCCTGCTTTTGTTCAAGGCAATATTGAAACTGAAAAGTAGTGACCGGTAGACTTATGTGGCCATGGATTAGCCATTCTGTGGACGGTGATTCTGCCACTGTGAATGCTAATCTATCCAGTTTTTCGATACGCAGCATTGTATATTTTGCTCCCCTTTGTGCCATTTCTATCTGTTTATCCGTTAGATTGTATTCAGAAAACAGGGACGTACGGTTGATATAACGCCAAGGCACATAGCCTGCACGCAAAGATTGCAGCGTCCAGCTTAATAACATAATAGAACGTAATTGAGATTGCCCGTGTTGTAATATGGCCAAATCTTGTTCTAGTATGTCTATCGCAGAAGATACAATGTTGCCTAAGGAATATATCCTGGAGGTCAATGTAGTTAACCCATTGTCTACCACTGCTAGAGATTTTTCTAGATTTATACGGTCTATTTCCCGTAACCTCTCTGCAGCCTCTTGTTGGGATATTTTCCAAATCTCATTGTAGACAGCATAATAGAAACGTTTCTGATGTGGCTTCCTGGGACCTAGTAAAAAATTCCTGAGATCCACATTCTGTGACAGTAAGGATAAGTGTTGTTTCACCTGTGTGAGTGTTGAGGTTTTTAGCCAATCAAGGCACAACTTCCCAACACTGTAGGATGTCATTACCCCTGGATGTTCTCTCTGTACATAACGTGGATCTGGCCTATGCATAGCGAACCCTTCAGCTTTACCCATGAATCTCGCCTGACAGATATTGGTGTCTGTGGGCCAAATCAACCATTTCTTCCAATCGGGGTCTGATCTGTTGTATTGTATAATGTCATTCAACGTAATCCCTTTCTCTGATGTTATGTTGCCCTCGGTGTGTGATGGAGTTGGCAACCGAGGTGTGTTCAAGTCTTTGTTCTTGGCTAGTCCAAGGCAAGACGTCTGTTGCACTGTCTCCTTCAAAAACATGATTTATTGAGGGATAAGACATGCTCTAAACAAAGCTTCTGTTCCCTGAACTTGCCATTCTCTAGTACCCCAGACTGATTTTAAGTCTATGGTGTCTTTCCATAAGTCGAACCCTTGTTCAGACAACTGGGCAATAAAAGAAGCAGAGTAAATCTGTTTGGTGTTTGTTAACATATTTTTCTGTGCTGTTGTTGGTGCAACCTTATAATAATATGAGGCTGGGTCAGACATTTTGAACATTGAAAAATATGGAAACTTTTCTGTAAATTGTTATCGTTATTGTTAGTGACATTTCTAGAGCGCTACTGCTACCCGAAGGTGTCCTGGCGCTCCATGAAGTCCTGCCAGAGTCTAAAAAGTGGAAGAGGTATCAACGATAATAATTAATGAAAAGCCATGTTTTTAATGCTTTCCTGAAGGCAAGTAGATTGGTCATACTTCTGAGGTGCACTGGGAGGCCGTACCATGCCTTGGCAGCATTGACTACAAAGCTTTTGCCCCCCCAATTGGCTTTTTTCACAAATGGCACCATCACCAGTTTTGCATCTGATGACCTCAACGGTCTTTTCGGTGCATACCAGCGTAATCGCTGTTGTAGGTAGTCTGGCCCGGTTCCATGAAGTGCTTTGAAGACCAAGCATAAGGCTTTGAATTGGGTGCGCTTCCTAACCGGCAGCCAGTGGAGTTTTTTTTATCTCAGCCGAGATAGAGGCGTATTTGGGTATGCCAGTCAGGAGTCTGGCCGCCGCATTCTGCAGGATCTGTAATTTGTTCATCAATCCTTCCTGGATATTCAGATATAGGCTGTTACAATGGTCCAATCTGGACATTGTTAACGCTGTGATGACTGTTTTTTGCTTGTCTTTGGGGAGCAGTGGCATTATTTTCCTACAGGATCTCAGAATATAGGAAGTCAAATGTTTTTGAACTGCCTTTCGGCGGTGTTGGACAATGTTCCCACTGGTGGTATGTGAACACAGGTCTAGGATTTGCAGATTTATGCAGAAAGTGATGGCCATAGTGTTGATAACAATACATACCTTCGAAATCTGATGTGCTTTCCAATGTTTCACTATTAGAAAATGCAGCAGATTTTTCCAAATCAGACAACATGTTATTTACAGTTTCGAAATCCCAATCATCAGAAAATGTACTTGAGGTAATGATATCACGCAACGATATTTTAAATAAATGAGGAATTCTTAAAATTTTGGTCGGACCAAATATATCGAAATCAACCTTGTCCCAAACTATACCAAAAGGTATAGAAACTGCTGTAATGTTCACTGATGACAAGTCTCTTTGTTCTCGATGAGATGTTTGGTGTGGTTTCAAAATTAAGTTCACCTTTTGGGCTGCAGAGCTTTGTTGAAGGTATCTTCCATTAACAAGCATACTAAAAACTATTACCAAGCCTACCCAGAAAAGAAAGAAAAGTATCCCGGTGATTACCCATAGTTCTACCCAAGGTGACACCAGGTAAGTCTTTTTAAGAAAGTTCAGAAAGTCTTTTACTTGCTGTTTGCGTGATTTTTTGGCTGGCGCCGTTTCCGGTTCGCTCAGATCCAAAGTTTATGAAGTAGCCAGAAGCGGTTCGATCAATTGTTGGTATTGCATCAGGATTTGTAGAAATCGTAGTTTGTTCTTATCGAGGCATGTTAACGTAAACATCTGTATTTGGTGGAATAGCGAGTTGTCTTTCATTTTGAGTTTGATTTTGAAATTGAACTTCAGGTTCAAGAGAAAAGAGTTCCATAGCATTGTTGCATAGTCCTTCATTCCGTGCAGGGGACTTTTCGAACGTGATGAGTCTTTCCGTTTGAACTTCTTGGATTGTAGCAAGAGGAGGGCGTCTGCTACTTTGCAGTCCACATGGCCTACTACTCAGTATCGGCCACATAGTGTGGTTTGATTAGGTCGATTGAGACAAATCTTTTCTCCTTTTTTCCAGCAAGAGGTGGTAGAAGTACAGTTCTTGTTCCTTCAATCGCTAGAACATGTACAGGCTTTCTGTATGATAGCCCAAATTCTTTCTTGTCCGCTATTTTCTCTCTGACCAAATCCCCGACTTTTGGGATCCAGACAGGTCTTGCTGTGACTGATTTGACTTCCCCAGTGGCGGTCTGCTTCAGGTGGACATTACTTTGTTGTGTACTGGATTCATTTAGATCCTGTAAAACAGCCAAACGATCATGGATGTCAAAAGGCTTTTCATCCGCCACTGCGCCTTCACAATCAAGATCAGGTACCCACATTCTTGTCCCAAATAGGACCTCATATGGAGTGAGCCCCCCTAGAGAATTTCTTGGCATATTGTTCAAAGCTCGCTGTACTCCATACAGATGTTTCACCCAACTCTCACTCATGACTAATACTTTCGCTGTTAAAGACTGCTTTAAGTCTCGGTTTTTTCTCTCCACAACCGAATTTCCCTCGGGATGGTCCGGAGAGGATTACCGCAATGCTACACCCAATCCTCGCATGGCCTCCTTGTAAGCCCGAGAGCTAAACGCAGGGCCCTGGTCAGAATGTAATGTGCCAATTGGGTATGTCCCTATTAAGACTCGCAAATCTTTTAAACAGTTCGAGCATCAGCCGAGCGCTGGGTCCACACCCATAGGAATCTTGAGCAGGAATCCACGGCAACCATAATATACCTGTAAGCCCCATCACACATTTTAAGGGGTCGCAGTGGTCCAGGTAAATGCACGCGAATGGACAGTCTGGTGCTGTCTAATAATGGGATTTGCGCTGGGCGAGCTATGGTGGCCCCATTTATCTGTTGACAGATATTGCACTTTAAGACGAAGTCTTTGGTCTGCTTTATTAACCCAGGCCACCAATAGCGTTGTTTCAATAAAGAAACAGTCGCCATATCTCCTGCATGTGCAGAACCTATCCTTTCGTGTGCTGCTAGAATTAAACCTAACCTACGGTCCATGTTTGGAATTACTCTATCCCCCACTCCAGGAATCTGAGCAAATGGAATGTTATTGGCATCTAACTTGTAGGAGTAGTTGAGTGGAAACCTTTTCGGTACTGCTCTGCTGTTTTTGCGACAAGCATTGATAGCTACCATAATCTCACCGTCTATTCTCGTTTTAGAACGAGTGATTGCAGCTACGGAAGCCGTGCGTACAGCCTCATTTGCGGCTTCATCAGCCAATGAATTCCCTTCAACGTGAACGCCATCACGCTGATGACTCAGTGTATGTATCAGGTGAGCACTCTGTAGTTCGGTTTTCAACTCCACTACCTGTGTCCATAGCTTTTTATGCTTAATTGTGCCACCTTTTGCATTTTTGAACCCATTTTGAACCCAGTACTGCAAATATTCATTGTAAGACTGCACACAGTAAAAGGAATCGCACACAATTAGTGTGGGAAATACTCAATCCGTATTTATCAGTGCCAGTATCAGCGCTTTTAACTCTGCCAGCTGTGCCATGCAGTCTCCTAGAGATTGAGTTTTTGTGCAACTTAGGTGTAACTTTCCATCCCGCATGCGACCTTTAACGATTGCACATGTCGTGCTATATTGTTGCTTACTTCCTATGACCGGTTGAGCTGATCCGTCAGTGTAAATTATATATTCATACTGATCTAGAGGCATTATTTCGTTTGGTAGAGGATATTCTTGTTCGTATTGCAGAAATGCTTGTGTCTTTAAATTTGGGTCCTACCTGTATTCTACATCTGTTGCAGTGAGAGAATTAGCCCATTGTATCCATCTCGGATGTAAGGCTTTAGCGTTAGGAACGCTTGCCTTTGTCGCAGCCTCTAAGGTTGGAACCGGAGTCACTACTATTGTTAGTTTCCCCTGAGCCAGTGATCTGTCTATTACTACAGCAGTCTGTACTGCTGTTAGAATCTTTTCTGTAGATGCGAAGTGCATCTCAGCATTTGTGTACAAATGTGATTTGTATGCAATTGGTTCTGTTTCACTTTAATTATATGTTAGATAGGTGTACCCAGATTGACCCGCAGCTATACGGATCACCAGGTTGCGTACGTTTACGCGTGTCTGTAAGTGTTTGGAAGCTATCATGTCAGCTTGTAAGGAATGAAGTGTATCTGTGTGTTCCTGTGTCCATTGTTTTACTGAAAAATAAGGTTTTATTAAATCGTATAAAGGTTTTACTCCTGCTGCGTAATCTAAAATGTATGTTCTACCAAAATTTAGGAATCCCAGGATTGATTGTAAATTTTTTAACGATTTTGAAGGTTGGAGCAGCATGCATTTTTCTAAAAAATTGGCTGCTAGGCTTTTTCCTCCACTTGAAAGCTCATATCCTAAAAACAGGACACTGAGATGGGCAATTTTTGATTTTTTAAAGTTGAATTTGTAGCCCTCAGATGCAAATCCCAAAATTATGGTATTCACTCTGTTCAAGTGCTCCTCTAGGTCATCGTCCGTTAGATAAATATCATCCACGTAGGACAATGCCTCTTCATCCAAATTTTGAAGTAACCCAGTTACTCTGGCTGAAAACAACCCTGGGCTGTTCTTATACCCCTGGGGGAGTCGACAAAATTGACTCTGGGGACCTAGTGCTGAGAATGCTGTCAAATACCTGCTTTCAGGCACTATATTTTGGCAGAAAAATCCATTCGAGATATCAAGTGTTGTCTTGTATTTTTCCGCACAATGTTATTCATTCACTGTGTGCATTTTGAACTGCAAATGTCTTAGTGCAAGTGTTTAAATGTCTGTAATCTAAAACTAGACGATATGTGTTGTCAGGTTTCATGACCGGAAACAAAGGATTGTTCATCGATGAGGTGCAATTTTTCATCACCCCTTGGTATTCAAGTTGATCTAAGATCTCCCTGACCTGTTTAGTAGCTTCTTGCTTTATTGGATTCTGCCTCTGTGCAGTTGGAGTATTTTTTAAAGGAATTATGTGGTGGGTTGAATCTTCATCCCATCCAACATGGTTTTTGTATAATGCAGGGGTTTGGGCTACCGCCCACTCCTGCGCATATGTGTGTTTTAGGTGACTGGGAATATGGTCTGAGAATGCCGGTAAAATTACCGTTTCTCCTTTAGGGCAATCCATGACGAATGCTGGTGGCCAATCTTGTTCAACTAACAAAATGTCATAGCCAAAACAACAAGTTCTCCCAAAAGAGACTTCTAACTGTCCTACATTTGTCCCCCTCCATTTGGAGTGTTATTTCGTATAACTTATGTGGGACACTTACCCTAGTATCAAGTGTCTCTACCATGATATAATCATTCAAGTCCGCTGTCACCAGAAATTCCATCAGGTTCTGGCGAGCTATTGTTACTTCTGCTGTGCTGCCTAGCATCGTCAGAGCCCATTCTCCATTGAGTAGTCGAGTCCTCAGAATTCTGGGCATATCTGATCTTTAGACCTGCAACCTTCTTCTTTTTGAACTGTGGCTTTTGCTTTGGTTTCTCTTCTTTTTTAGAAGTGTAATCTTGAGCGTGCTGCTTGTCTCTGGACTTTGTACGCTCTTCTTGTCTGTCTGACCGTCTTTCCCTCTCGGAGTTTTTTGATGAACCCTGAAAGGAGCGAGAGGAACGTGTATCAGCATCCTGATACCTGTCAGGTTTCCTAATATTATCCCTATTCCTAAGGTTATACCTCTTTTCGGAGGGCTCCTGTGGAGGAGATCTACCTCTGGATTGAGATCTGTTTCCTTTGAAGTTTTGTTGTTATTTGTTGTCCCACGTCTTCTTTGTTGAAGCAGGTGTCTGCTTAGTAGTGTCCTTTTCAGGACTGCCCATCAGTTGTGGTTTTAAAGCTTTCCCACCCAAACTGTCTCTGCCTAATTCTGCATATGCAGTTTCAATTATTTTTGGTAGCTCGTGTTCCTGTTCTAAAGGACTGAACTCCCTCAGGCGTTGGCGGATTGCCACTGAAGCTGCTTCCCCTTTAATATTAGCTAGTATTATTGCTGATACCTGGGCATAGTTACCTAGTAACTTCATCCCTAAGTTCAGAGCAGGCTCTGCTCCGTACTCGTTTTGTATTTGTCTCAATACATCTGTGTTATAGGGATTCTGCACACACACAGAGCTATGCAGAGGATAATAGGACCTCGGAATATAGTGGTGAGCCAAACATAAACCTTAGCACCTAAAACCCCAACCCAACTAGCCTTAGCGTCCCATTAGCAACAATGTACCAATGATTAGACAACCCAGAACACGGTACCTCTCTCTCTCAGGACTCGCAGTAGCAAGAACACCCTTTCGTCACTCACTCATACCTGTCCACAACCGGCGTAAGAAGAGACACAGTATAGGTTAAAATGTTTATTTCAACATACGTGCTCTAAGATACAGTACACGTGACAGTACTATCAGCATAATGCATAAGAATAATATAATCAGCATAGTTACAACTCCATAGAATACTAACGGGGAAAGCATTTCATAAAGCAGTGGATAGAGGGCTGAATGACCTTACCACCCTCCCTGTGCTACCTTTTGTATTATAAAAATAGAAGACCTCTGGGCTTTGACAAGCGAACCCCCATACCTCAGTCTCTAGATGCAAAGACTACATCAGCAGACAATCACAGCTCTTCTCTCTGGAAAGGTTTTCTTCAAGTCCCTCTCAAGAGGGAAAAACGCAATAATAATAACCCACCAATTTCCCCATGGCAGCTGTACATAGTGTTATGTCTAGGTGCGAGGGACTGGCCATATCAGCAAGAACCAGGGACGTGTTTTTCGACCTTGTAACTGTTGTTCAGACTGAGCCCAAAAGGAACAGGAGTAAAGGTGAGAAACAGAAAATGCAGACAGTTGTAAAATAACTTGGCAGGAGCAGAGGGCGACAGAACAACAGCTAAGAGTAACGTGCGCAAAAGTCATCATGGCAGCCAGGCCTATGCCAATGTATCCAGGCAGGCCAGGAGGCCACAAACCACAAGACACCCTCCCCTGGACAGTCCATCGGCCAAGACTAAGGACGAAGACAGAGTTCAAAACACCTGAGCAGAACAGAGGCGTCCACTGTGGAAGGAGTCCTAATGAAGGACAATGAACGCGGTAAGGTAGCAAAAAGACAGTCAGCAAGGCAGTCCACGGACAGTGAACGGCAAATCAATCCAAAAACGTGGAAGTGCAGAAAAATGCTATACCGTCCAAGAGGACATCATTGGAATCGTCAAAAAACGTAGGCGCCATCCAGTCCAACAGGTCAAAGCTGCAGGAATGCTCCTCAGAGGACGGAGCATCCAAAAGCAATGCGGGACAGCTTGCGTGATATTCAATATAGCTTTGTTGTAGGAGATTCTGAGCAGCCGCCCAGATATCCCATTGTGCCAAAATCCCCAGTGCAGCCGCACGCGTCATGCAGCCTGCAACGGAACAGTCCCGTTCATGGGCCTCTAAGGGACCCATCAACCGAACAAAATCCGGAACAGACAACGACGTATTGGAGAGGCAATAATCCATGGCCCAGGTGAAAGGGCAGCGAATGCAAGACATCACAGGTTGCACGCAAGTGAAACACGCAAAGCGAAAAGAAAGGGTATAGGACACACTCAGTGTCGCCAACGGCAGAACTCCGAAACCAGATAAAATGCGCTCACGGAGCAGCAGTAGGCGTCCGGGGTCGAGAAGGGCCCATCGGGGAGCAGCCATTGCGAAGGAAGCAGATCAACAGTAGTACACCAGCCGCCAAAGCCAGGATTAATGGAAAGCCACCAAAGACCCTGGAAAAAATAGAATGAATAAACGCCGGTATCACACCAAAAATAGTTTGGAAAGAGGACACTAGGCCGGACCCCACCACTTTAAAAAAATGCACTAGACCTTCAGTGTTAGACGCGTTAAAAATACGGTGAATTAATTCACCGAAATGTTGTGGGAGGTTAGTGTTCAAAAGGGCCTGTATTTCACTGTGGGTACTTGCCACCTGGAGAACAAATGTCTCCCGGGCAGAAGTGAGCATAACCTCTTCGTTCAATAATAGCGCCTTTATTCTGCTCAGTTTATTGAAATCCGCCTCCATAGTAGGAATGAAAGGCCAAATAGAATTATCTACGATGTCGTGAGGGGGAGGAAAAAGCACATTCTTGCAGCAGACAACCCTGTGCGATACAGTAACAATATAAGGGATGCCGGCCTGCATGCCACAGCAGTTGTCATTATTTAAAAGCAAATAGCTTCCATTTGTAAGCAAAGTAAAGGTAGGAGAAATAGCAGGAGCAGGAATGCCCCTTAACACACAAGCAAGATTCGGAGCGGAAACATTACAAGCTCCGTGCAATTTAATATGTTTACAAACAAGGGAATGACCCACTGTTGAATCGCATGACTCCCCCGTGAGAAAAACTTCCTTGTCATCTCTAAGGCATTTATACATGAAAGGGAGGGACCAAAGTTCATGCAGGAAGGCACTACCCAAAGGCTGGAAACGGCCCACAGGATAATGTTTCATGCATGAACTAAATTCAAACAAGGAAAAAGGCAATGCGATAACCCCATGAACTAGCCACACAGCAGAATCTATTTCCGCCACAGAGAATGGTAAGGGCTCCACTTTCTCGATATGTAACAGAGTGTAAACTGCATCTTTCATGGACATGAACTGCTGTTTGTCAGTTAAATTAAAAGGCAGAAATAAGGCAGTGGTGTTCAAAAAGTGCCAAGGAACCTTACCCAACTTAAGTGTTTGCAAAGTCCACGCAAATTGCATAACTGAACGTAATTGATTCTGACCATGATACAACACAGAAACATCATCTTGTACAATATCAACAACAGAGGACACAATATTCTCCAACGTGTAAATGCGGGAAGACAGGGTATTAATACTATTGTCTACAACAGCAAGCACCTTTTCCAAATTTGCTTGGTCTATTTCCCGTAAACGGGAAGCAGCCTCCATTTGCGATAGCTTCCAGAGTTCATTATAAGCTTCATAAATGAACCTCTTCGGTCTTGGACCACGAGGTCCCAATATAAAGTCGGACAGATCAATATTGCCTGAAAGGAGGGACAAATGTTGTTTAACAGAGTCTAGGGAAGAACGTTGCGACCATTGTTTACATAATTTACCAACAGAATAGGTGGTGACAGTACGGGAGTTAGAAAACCTAGGATCGGGCTTGTCCTGAGTATAGCCAGAAACTGTGTCATGAAAACGCAGTTGGCACTCGTTAGATGATATGGGCCAAGACAACCAAGGTGACTGAACAAGCGTAGACGTATTAAACGAATTGTTCTGAAACAAAACCTGTAAAGTCGAAAGGGACATATTAAAGTGCGAGCTGTGGTTTAGAGTGGAAGACAGGGATGGAATTGATGGTGCATTCATTTGTTTTGTGGTAGCCAGACCCCAACACGTAGTCTGATAAATCGAAGCATTCAAAAACATCATTTGGGCTGGGATTAGGCAGGCACGGTGCAAGGCCTCGGTGCCTTGCACCTGCCAAGGCTTGGAGCCCCAGATTGACTTCAAATCCACAGTTTCCGTCCAGTATTCATAACCACCCACAGCTAAGGCCTTTAAAAAAGAACTCGAATAAAGCAATTTAGTGTGGGTCAACATGAATTTCTGTGTGAATGGGGCAGGTAATTTGAAATAATAGGACCCAGGGTTCGATCTATTAAAATCAGTGAAATAAGTAAATTTATTTCGAAGAGTCCGGGAGCTACCCGATAAAGGGTTTGGGCAATGTTCCCATTGAGTGTAGGTCACAGGGCTACGTAGTGCACTCGGTTTATGGACAAAATGGTTGCCCCAATGCTGGTAACAGTATAAATCGGCATAATTCGCAGAATTCATATACAAATCCTCAGCATTAAATGAAGCATAATATTTCAAATCAGCAAACAATGCTTCAACTGCATGCACATCCCAATCATCAGAATGAATATTACTTTTTACTACATCACCCATGGAAACTCGAAGGACATTCGGTACATTAATAACTTCTGTTGGTCCATGAATTTGAAAATTTACCGCGTCCCATACGATGCCATCAGCAACTGGAAAAGCTGAAATGTTCACCAATGTGTGGTCACGCTTCATGATGTGAGATGAGGAATGTGGAGCCAAAGTTCCAGCAACAATGTTCACAGCAGAGCGTTCAGGCAAATAGTGACCATTGATCAGTAGAAAAAACACTGTGACAAAGCCAATGGACATGAACAAAAAAATCAAGAAAAGTACCAACCAAATGTATGTTCAAGGGGGAATCAAAAAATTGTCTCTAAACCAGGATACAAAAATACTGAACTTGGACGGTACAATCGACGTGGTGGAATCCGAGTCAAAGGAATAACGTGTCGGACTCAGTGGCGTTGTTGGTAAGTGTGCCACAGATTCTGTTTCGGGATAGGTATACTCGTTCTCGTCCATGCAGGGGGTAACTGGAGGTTCGAGTATACTTTCAGGTAAATCAATCATCTCAATTGTAACATCAGTGACCGTTCGGGCAGGAGGGCCTCGAACACAAGTCCGGTAAATTGCAGGACAAGAGACCGCTGGTGTAACACTATTTAGGATCGGCCAGTTGTTGTAGCTTGACATTTTCCACTGAGATGTATCTGTTCTCCTTGCGACCAGGAAGCGGTGGTAAGATGACTGTACGTGTTCCCTTCAAACCCAGGACTGGAACCGGTGCACGATAAGAGGGGCCGAATTCTTTCTTGTTCTCCACCTTCTCTCGAACCAGGTCTCCAATCTTCAGAAGCCAGCCGGCAACCGGAATCTGCAGGGCAGTATCTGTGGCTGAAGGTAAATGTGCGTTTGCAAGTTGGTCTCGGGCTTCTTGTAAGTCCTGTAACATAGTAGAATGGTTATCTACATCAAACTTGGCGGATTGCGCCGCCATGTCTAGACCATCAAGGTCAGGCACAAACATTCTTATGCCAAAGAGCATTTCGTATGGGGTCCACCCACCCAGAGATCTTCTAGGGAGATTATTGAGTGCACGTTGTATGGTATACAAGTGGGCCAGCCAGTTCCTGCCAGTACCTATGACCCTAGCTGTCAAGGATTGCTTTAAATCACGGTTCATTCGCTCCACAATTCAATTACCCTCAGGTCTGTATGGAGACGAAAACTTCACCCGTACCCCCAGTGCACCCATTGCGTCCTTGTACGCCTTAGAGGCAAACGCTGGACCTTGGTCAGAATGGAAGGTACCGCATGCGAAGATTCCCACAAAGACACGCAAATCCCTGATGACATTTTGAGCGTCAGCACTCCGTTGTGGCCAGACCCAGATGAAACGTGTGCACGAGTCCACTGCCACTAAGATATATGTATAGGCAGTGTCTGAAGAAAATGGACCGCAGTGATCCAAGTAAACACACCCAAAGGGTCTGTTAGAAATGTAGAGCGAGGTCTGTGGTGGTCGTGTAACCGTAGAAGGCTTAATCTGTTGACACACGTCACAAGAAAGCACATAAGTACGGGTGTCTTTATATAAACCACGCCACCAGTACCGCTGCTGCAAGATGGAAACGGTCGCAGACACTCCAGCATGTGCCGAAGCCATGCCTTCGTGGGCTGCCGTTATCAAGGAAAGTCTGCGATCCGCGTTGGGTATCAGCCGATCACCAACGTTCGGTATTGTTACATAAGGAGCCTGTTCGGGACCTAACTGATAATAATATTTGGAAGGAAAACCCCTAGGGTAATTAGCACCTTCCTTTGTCGCAGCAATAGCGGCCAAAATATCGGTGTCAATTTTTGACGTGGATCTGGTAACTGCTGCTACTGAACACGTGACTACTGCTGATCTGGCTGCTTCATCTGCCAGACCGTTACCAACAGCGTGTGCGCCCACCCGCTGATGGCCTAGGGTGTGAACCACTTGTGTGAGTGGCAAACGTTGTCTCAATTCTGCCACTCGAACCCAGAGCATCTTATGCTTGATTGTGCTACCTTTAGCGTCTCTATAGTCGTTTTGTGACCAAAAGAATAGATTGTCATTGTATGATTGAACACAGTAATAAGAATTGCATACAATAAGTGTGGTTACATCCGGATTTACGAATTCAAGCGCAAGCACCAATGCGCGCAGCTCGGCCAATTGCGCTGTACTGTCCCCGAGTGTTTGAGTATGCACTACAGTGGACTTGAACTCTCCGTTCACAAAGGTACCTGCAACAATAGCACATGCGGCTGAATAAGCATGCTTGGACCCCGTGGCCGGTTGTGCCGAACCATCGGTGTAGATCACACAGTCGTAATCCTCAAGCGGCAGTAAAGACAGAGGAGGAGGATGAACGAATTCATACTGTAAAAACTCCTGAGTCTGTAGTGAAGAATCGAAAATGAATGTGACATCCGGAGATGTCAAAGAAGTTGCCCATTGTATCCAACGGGGATGCAAAGCTTTAGAGTTCGGTACACTTGCCTTTGTCACTGCTTCTAGAGCAGGATAGGGTGTTACCACTAGAATGCGCTTTCCCTGTGCCAGTGCGCGCTCCTTCAGGATCGCCATTTGCACTGCAGTCAGAACTTTCTCCACAGATGAAAAGCGCAGTTCTGCGGACGTGTACAGATGTGACTTGTATGCGATGGGTACTGTGTCACCCTCGTTAAAGGTTAAATACGTGAAACCCACTGCCCCCGGAATTATTCTAATCACCAGGTTTGTGTGGTTATCACGCGTCAACAGGTATTTAGACTCAAGAAGGTCTGTCTGCAGAGACTGCAGAATGGAGGAATGCTCCGGAAGCCAGCAAGACTTCGAAAAGTTTGGTTGTATCAAGGCATACAATGGCTTGATACGCTGGGCGTATTCGGGAATATAAGTACGCCCGAAGTTCAGGAAACCCAGCAAAGACTGAAGTTTTTCAGAGTAGTAGGAGGGCACAAAAGTGCACATTTTTCCAAGAAGTGGGGGCTAAGCCCTTACCTTCATTGTTGAGCTCGTAGCCCAAAAACAAAACTGTTAATTCAGAAATGTGTGATTTGGCAAAGTTAAACTTATAACCTAACACCGCAAACTCGAGAATAATGCGGTCCACTCTGGAAAGATGCGGGTATAACTCGTCGTCTGTCAGGTAAATATCATCGACGTACGAACACGCATCTGGGTCTATGCCGTCTAACAAAGAGACAACACGGGCAGCGAACACTCCTGGACTGTTTTTGTAGCCCATAGGGAGTCGCCTTAATTTGAACTGTTTACCACCGGAGGTAAAAGCACTCCATTGGCTACACTCCGTGGCTAAGTTGTGCGTGTAAAATCCATTGGATAGGTCAAGTGTCGTTTTATATTTTTTACGAACAAGACTGTCTACAAGCGCAGAACTGTGGGTATTTTGCACCGCAAAGGTCCGACAATGAGAGTTCAAATGCCGGTAATCCAATACTAGGCGGTACGATCCATCGGGTTTAGAAACCGCGAAAAGGGGGTTATTCATGGGTGATACGCAAGTTTCTATTACTCCCTGATATTCTAACTGAGTCAGAATTTCAGAAACAGGGCCTTTGGCTTCACGTTTAATGGGATATTGGGGTTGTGGCTGCGGTAGGGACCGTAAAGGTATCTCATGGGGGGGAGAATCTTCATCCCAACCCACGTGGTTGCGGTATATCGCAGGAGCCAGGGACACAGCCCACTCAGCTGCAAGAGCCTCCGCTTTGTCCTTTGGGACATGTCGAGAAAAGCTCGGAAGGATTACCTCCTCCCCTTGACGCGCAGCTAGTACGAATGGGGGTGCCCAATCCGCCTCCGCTAACAAAATGTCGTATGAAGAGGTCAGATTCTCCCAAAAAATCCCTTTAATTACACGCTGTATATCACCTTCAATTTGGATGACAATATTAAATAGTCTGTCAGGGGGTGCCACTCTGGTGTCTGCTGTCTCAACAGTAATGAATGTTTCAGTTGCTGTCGCCTCCATATGAGGACGTAGTGCCTCCCGCACTGTGGTAACTTCCGCGGCGCTGTCTAGGAGGGTCACTGCCCACGTCCAATTCAGGAGTCTCGTTCTCACCGTCTGTGGCATATTTCGCTGTTACAGCGGCAACTTTCTTCTTCTGAAATTGTGGGCGAGAACGTTGAAAGTCTTCTGCTTTCCCTCTAACTTGTTGTCGAGGTTGGTCTCGTCCCTGGGGAGCCTCTCGACCCCTTCCTCTATCCTGGCGATCTCCTCCACTGGCTTGTGAAGTTGTCTGTGCCTGTGAAGAACGAGGAGAACGCGTATCAGGGATCTGAAACCTATCCGGAGATTTAATTCTCGCCCTATCGCGCAAATCATATGTGCGTTCAGAAGAGACAGAAACAGGGGATGCGCCTCGCGACCCCGGCTTCTTCTGTTGCTTACCCTGTTTTTTCAACCTCCAGCTCTTTTTAGTAAAAACTGGTTTCTCATCTTTTTCAGATTGAGTTTTAGGTTGTTGTTGTGTTTGTGTTTGCTGTTTTGCAAAAGGCTTATTGCCCAGGCTATTTCGTCCAATAGTTTTATAAGCCTGGGTTATAATTTTCGGTAATTCGCGCGGCTTGTCCAATTCTGGGACCAAAGCCAAAGCATTAGCTACTTGGAAGTTCACTGCATCGCCCTTGACATTCGTAAGGATCAGCTCAGCTACTTCTTCGAACACTCCCACCAGTCTCATCCCTAATTCCACAGCCGCTTCAGGGCCATGTTCATCCTGCACTCGTTTAATTACAGAGGGGAGAACCGTCATGGAAGGGGTGCCGAAACACTTCGAATAAACTGCTGCGAATACCCTACCCCAGTTGTTGCATGCTGTTAACTCGGGGATTAAGTCTTTTGGCAAACTAATCGTAAGAATTCTATGTTTATCCACCGGTGTTGTGTTTGGAAAAACTGCCTCCAGCTGGTCAAATTTCTCGGCAAGCCAATAAGGAAAATCATCCTTATTTTGTGGGCGCTTGCCCATCACCGAATTCACCATTACAGGACTTATGGTCACTGCGCCTGCACCAGCTGGAGGGCCCGCAACTCCAGGTGGGGCTCCCTGGATGTTGCCTGTAACATATTGCACTAAGGCTCGATGCACTCGCACCAAAGCCGAATACATGTTGCGCAGATCCGCGACTGGTATCGTCATATATTGCGGATGTGGGGTGTACCCGGCCAAAACAGGCCAAGTGGCCCCATCAATAGACAAGGGGCCTAAACGAACCGTGGTAACCGGTTGGGGGAGGGCGCCATCAAACCAAACACGGTGCTGCCAAGCCGTGAGCGGTACTTCAAGATTCCTATACGGTCTATAGTGATTAGGAACTGCGGTGGCTCTATATTCATGGAACAAATTGTCTGTCCCATCCACCGCCGGAAATGTGACCCAAGAGTAGAACACCTCAAAGTGGAAAGCCGGATCGGCTTGTACCACAAAGATCAGCTCGACACCCGCGTCAGGCACTCCATACACTGTTAAGTGTGTCCGGAGCGCTGCACGGCTATGTGCCGCAATTTGAACAGCCATTGTAGGCTAGAAATAGTCGACAATCTAAAATGAGGCAGCACAAATAGGGTTTTAGCTAAGAAACCTTTTAACAACCTCAAGCTTGAAAGAACCTATAAAAACGTCAATATAGGAGGTATAACCGTCACACACGCTTCCGGAAGCGTCTGTGAGGGGTGTTGTGGACAAGCACAAGCACTACTCAAGCGTCTCGCAGATAAGCAGCCCACTCGTTGGTTGCGCCATGTTATAGGGATTCTGCACACACACAGAGCTATGCACAGGATAATAGGACCTCGGAATATAGTGGTGAGCCAAACATAAACCTTAGCACCTAAAACCCCAACCCAACTAGCCTTAGCGTCCCATTAGCAACAATGTACCAATGATTAGACAACCCAGAACACGGTACCTCTCTCTCTCAGGACTCGCAGTAGCAAGAACACCCTTTTGTCACTCACTCATACCTGTCCACAACCGGCGTAAGAAGAGACACAGTATAGGTTAAAATTTTATTTCAACATACATGCTCTAAGATACAGTACACGTGACAGTACTATCAGCATAATGCATAAGAATAATATAATCAGCATAGTTACAACTCCATAGAATACTAACGGGGAAAGCATTTCATAAAGCAGTGGATAGAGGGCTGAATGACCTTACCACCCTCCCCGTGCTACCTTTTGTATTATAAAAATAGAAGACCTCTGGGCTTTGACAAGCGAACCCCCATACCTCAGTCTCTAGATGCAAAGACTACACCAGCAGACAATCACAGCTCTTCTCTCTGGAAAGGTTTTCTTCAAGTCCCTCTCAAGAGGGAAAAACGTAATAATAATAACCCACCAATTTCCCCATGGCAGCTGTACATAGTGTTATGTCTAGGTGCGAGGGACTGGCCATATCAGCAAGAACCAGGGACGTGTTTTTTGACCTTGTAACTGTTGTTCAGACTGAGCCCAAAAGGAACAGGAGTAAAGGTGAGAAACAGAAAATGCAGACAGTTGTAAAATAACTTGGCAGGAGCAGAGGGCGACAGAACAACGGCTAAGAGTAACGTGCGCAAAAGTCATCATGGCAGCCAGGCCTATGCCAATGTATCCAGGCAGGCCAGGAGGCCACAAACCACAAGACACTGGTACTACTGCTAATGACGGGATACCATGAGTTCTGGTATAAATGGCAGCAAAGACTGTACCCCAAGTGGTACAATCCTCTATTTGTGGTGTTATCCCCATGGGCAAGCAGATTGTTAGCATTCTGTGTTTTTCATACGGGGTAGTATTCGGGAATACTGCCTCTAGCTGTGTTATTTTCTGAGCTACCCAGAATGGCATTTGTTCACGTTTTGTTGGCATTTTACCCATCATTGCGTGTAATGTTTGTGGTGTGATTTTAGTTGCTGTACCCTGAACCTGAGTTCCATTTGTTGCAACTATTGCTGGTTGGACTGTAAGTGTCCTCATGACGAATTGCGTCAAGTTTCTGTAAATTTTTATTAATTCTTTGTGTTGTGTGAGTAAGTCTCCTGGTGGCATTGTTTCAATGTCAGGATGTGGTGTGTAGGCCGCTAATATTGGCCATGTTGCCCCTTCTCTTCCGAGCGGGCCAAGTCTCACTCTTCTTCTTATATGGGATATGGCCCCTTTAAACCAGTATAAGTATTCCTGGTATGTGAGCGGAACCTCAATGTCCTCAAACGGACAATATTCCGCTGGGGCATCTCCTTCTGTGTAGGAGTGAAATGTTTTTGTACTTGCATTTGCTGCTGGGAATGTAACCCACGAATATAATACCTCTGTTCTATATCATTCGTGTGCCTCAATCACGAAAGCCACAATACCACCCCTAGGTGTTAAACCATGCTCTAGTAGTCTCAGGGTGACAGTGTTTCTAAAATTTGGTGCAATGTGTATTGCGTCTGCATCTACCTCCTCGTCTGAGAGGGGCAGAGCTTGTTGCAGTGGGTCTAAGACCTGGTTAGTCATTGTTTTAGAACACTAAAATAGTTTTTCAAGGGAACTAAGATAAGGTGTTTTGCACAATTTTAGGAACACTGTGTCCTTCAAGCTTGATTAACCAACAGTCAATAAATAGGATTTCTTTAGCCTACTCAGCTGTGGTGGAGTTTGTGCCCACCCACTCCAGACGTCGCTGGTGTTTTGTGAGTAGGGGTCTCTGAAAATAGCACGACTAAACTACTCAGATTCTACTGTTAAGTAGGTACCCAACCAACGTTGGCGGCACCATGTCGTGTAGTTCCTATATTACTTATACAGGATCTGCACGTTTGGATAACATAAACTGTGGGATTGGTGGCAGACTGATTCCGTGCACCCCCACCGGATACGTTAGCCTGTCTGTATTAGCTAGCTCACAGTGCCACTATAATCTCCTCTTACCAAGGAGAGAATAGATTCTGGCAACCTCAGAACATGCCAACCCTGATCCCTCAGAATCGTGGAAACAATATACTACCTTTCGCTCAGTCACTCGTGCTCACTTAGTTTGTCTCAGAGAGATACACAAAATAAACAGGCTGGGCGTTTTCAATAAGTATTTATTGAACAGTTGTTATTCTAGTGTAGAATAGATGAGCTGCAACAACCATTAGACAGTAGCAGAGATATATGATTAGCAGTACTACGAAAGTAAAGGGATGGTATAGTTCTACCATCTTGCAGAAATCATGAATATATACAAGTACATAAAACACATGATAAAAAGTGCGTACTCCTACGATGTCTCCCTAACTAGATGTACCTAAATGTACCTAGCATCTGTGTAGGTGTTATGCCAAGAATCCCTCTAGGATCTAGTCAACCCCATTACCTTAGAATGAGAGAATATGGGACCCCGTCCTGGTCTCGAGTTGGACACCCCGCGAGGGATGTTAGACCACTGCGAGCTATAGCGTCTGCATGCAGGAACCTCAGCGTCTCTGGTCATTGTATCAGCCGGGAAGTTTCGGTCTCCTCTGTCCTTTTAAGCAAGATGTGATGTATATATACCCATAGGTCTCCCCAGGGGTCCTACCTTGCTGTGTTACTGTGTCGGCCTAAAGGATGATGTTGGGCCTGAACTTTATACAGGGATATTACACAGGAGATGTTCGTCCTGCTGTTAATCCTGCTGTGCTTCCAAGAAGCCTCATACATAATGTATGCGATTCGAACTAGGGGGAAACCCGCGTTCTGAATGTATTGTCGTATCTAGGTAAAAGGTCAGTCCCTAAGAACCGTTATGTATGTAATGTAGGGAAGAATATAGGTGAAAGGTGCAATGTTACCTGCGCCTATATAGGGTACCTATATGGAATATAACAGCCTCTTTCTGTACCTCTGTTCCTGTTTTCTGCACTTCTTTTGTTTCTTTCTGCAGCTCTCTTTCTTCTTTCTGCACCCCTTGCCTCTTTCTCCACCCGTCTTCCCTCTTTCTTCACCCCTTGTGCCTCTTTCTGCAACCCTCTTCCCTCTTTTTGCACCCCTTTTACCTCTTTCTGCAGCTCTGCATCTGTTCCTTCTTTCTGCACTTCTTTTGTTTCTTTCTGTACATCTCTTGCTTCTTTCTGCACCCCTCTTGCTTCTTTCTGCACCCCTCATGCCTCTTTCACACCCCTCTTCCCTCATTTTGCACCCCTTGTGCCTCTTTCTGCACCCCTATTCCCTCTTTTTGCACCCCTTTTGCCTCTTTCTGCAGCTCTCTTCCCTCTTTCTGCACCCCTCTTGCCTCTTTCCGCACCTCTGTTCCTTCTTTCTGTACTTATTGTGTTTCTTTCTGCAACTCTCTTGCTTCTTTCTGCACCCCTCTTGCTTCTTTCTGCACCCCTCGTGCCTCTTTCACACCCCTCTTCCCTCTTTCTGCACCCCTCTTTCCTCTTTCTGCACCTCTGTTTTTTCTTTCTGTACTTCTTTTGTTTCTTTCTGCACCTCTCTTGCTTCTTTCTGCACCCCGTTTACCTCTTTCTGCATCCCTCTTTCTGCACCCCTCTTGCCTCTTTCTGTACTTCTTTTGTTTATTTCTGCAGCTCTCTTCCTTCTTTCTGCAGCCCCTTGCCTCTTTCTCCACCCCTCTTCCCTCTTTCTGCACCCCTGTTGCCTCTTTCTGCACATCTGTTCCTTCTTTCTGCACTTCTTTTGTTTCTTTCTGCACTTCTTTTGTTTCTTTCTGCACATCTCTTGCTTCTTTCTGTACTTCTCTTGCCTCTTTCTGTACTCAAATGGGAAGTGCAAGCTGTCAAGTTTAAAGGTCTGCGTGGTCTTGTGACAGAGGTATATGTCTATTTGTATATGTATTCTCACATGTGTTATGCATCTGAAGATGGTAGCTTAAAAAGTGGGTAGCTTCTTCTATAGGTGGTTACATGTTCTCAGTTCTGCTCTGTCATTCAGCTGCACAGGCAGACATGTCTTATGTATATAGGTGTTATAGAGCCCCTCAAATATACTATTGAATACCCATGTGCCCTGTGTTATGAGCAGAAAGAAATACGTACACCTTTTTGTACACATATTTACAGAGTATGCTGTTTGAAACACAGGTATTCAAGTATTTCTATGTTTATTTTTATGTAACATGTCACTCGGTAAAAGCAGATACATGCATGCATACCTTCACAAACTTGGTCAGACTTACAACAGTGATATGCTTAGGATTGCTGTTTTATATTTGGTAGGTAGACCTAACATTCTGAGCAGTCAATTAATAGTGAACCTTCAAGAGAAAAGTGAGGTTTAAGACATCTTGGGAGAAGGATTAGTGATTAGGCTACTTTGTATGAGTCTGTTGTAAGGTACAGTCAAAGTAGGCCTCTTTCTGCACCTCTGTTGGTTCTTTCTGCACTTCTCTTGCTTCTTTCTGCACCTTTCTTCCTCTTTCTGGACTTATGTTGCCTCTTTCTGCACTTCTCTTGCTTCTTTCTGCGCCTTTCTTCCTCCTACTGCACATGTCCTACCTATGTAGGCATATTTAGAAATTAGCATTTAAAAAACCTTAGAAATTCACTTAAAAAAACAGTGGTTTCAAGGCCGTTATAGTTAGGAATTAGTATTTAAAAAACCTTTGAAATTCACTGAAAAAAACATAGGATTCAGGGACGTTATAGTTGGAAATTAGCATTTAAAAAATCTTAGAAATTCACTGAAAAACCACAGGTTTCAGGGATGTTATAGTTAGGCTGACATTTCACTCATACAAAACTAGAGAAATTCGGCCGTTATAGTTAGTTGAGCTAACTATAACTCGAGCCCCGCAATGCACTGCTGATGACGTCACATATTACATCACTCATGACATGGTCAGTGACATCACTGATGAGGTCACTGATGACATCTCAAATGACATCACTGATGATATCACTGATGACATCATCCACTTAATATCTGATGCACCTCCTCACACCCTAATATAACCTTTCATACCCCCACTCTAAAATACAGACTACCATTCTCGAAACCATAGACACACCAATACCAGTTAGTACATGCCCACTCACTGATTCATAGGTCTACACACATCCACTCACCCACCGATACAGTCACTCATATACGCAGTCACTTATCAATACAGCCTCTGATATATGCACTCATACACCCATACAGACATTCACATACTGCCACTCATCCACAGAGATACTCACACACCTAGTCAGTCACCCAAAGACTCAATCACACTGCCATTTACTCACCAATACAGTTATACACACACCACCTCACGTATTCATACAGATACTAACACATACTTACTCTCTTATACAATCACTGACACAAGCACACACTCATCCATACAGCCACTCTCACAATCACTCACTCTCACATATAGTCACTTATATACTGCAACATTCACATATACTGCCTTTCACATATGTAGTTACTCACACATGTACCACTGAGACATCCATTCACTCACCAACACAGCCATATGCATACTCACTCACCCATACACCCAGTGAATAACCCACTCACACATCCATGCAGGGAGTCACACCCCCCCGACCCACACAGACACTCAGGCACCCATACAGGTACTCAGACAACAAATCAATAACCCATATAGACACTCATGTAGCTACTCACCAACCCATGCAGCCACTTACACACCACTGACAGACTGATACAGACATTCTCACAGATTAGTCACTAACCCATGCATTCAGTAAGACATGTTTAATCACTCACTTATACAGTCAGTCACGCACCTACTAAATCATCCATTCAGACACTCATACACCCACTCGTTCTTTAATACACCTTGGTGTATACATATATATATATATAACATATTTAAACTTTTCAGAAACACACAGTCACTGGATGATGTCATCAGTGATGTCATTTGAGATGTCATCAGTGATGTCATCAGTTATGTCACTGACCATGTCATGAGTGATGTAATATGTGACGTCATCAGCAGTGCATTGCGGGGGCGCGAGTTGTAGTTAGCTCAACTAACTATAACGGCTGAATTTCTGTATGAGTGAAATGTCAGCCTAACTATAACGTCCCTAAAACCTGTGTTTTAACAAAGGTTGCAGGGACGTTATAGATAGGCTTGTTTCAATCGTACAAAATCAGTACAATTCAGCAGTTATAACTATAACTCGCACCACGCAATGCACTGGTTATGACCTCTCATATTACATCACTCATTACATGGTCAGTGATATCACTGATGACATCACTAATGGCATCTCAAATGACATCACAGATGACATAATCCAGTGACTGTGAAAGTGTTAAAACAGTTTATGAGTGTTAAATATATATACCAAGGTGTATTGGTAAATTAGTGGGTATATGAGTGCTAGTATGGATGATTCAGTGGGTGCATGTTTGACTGTATAAGTGAGTGATTAAATGTCTTTGTGAATGTATGACTGGTTATGTGAATGTATGTATCAGTCTCTCAGTGGCTGTATGGGTGTGTGAGTGGGTACGTGAGTGGCTGTATGGGTGAGCGATTGGTTATCTGAGTTTTTGTATGGGTGTCTGAGTGTCTGTTTGGGTGGGTGAGGAGGTGTGTGACTGCCTGTATGGATGAGTGAGTATGTGAGTCAGTGGCTGTATGGGTTAGTGAGTTCATGTGTGAGTGGTTGCATGGGTGAGTGAGTGTATGTATGACTGTGTGAGTGAGTGAATGTGTCAGTGGTATATAGATGAGTAACTGGGTATGTGAAAGGCAGTATAGGTGTGACTGCATGAGTGAGTGAATGAATGTAAGAGCTGCTGTATGGGTGAGTGTGGGCTTGTGTCAGTGACTATATAGGTGAGTGAGTATGTGTTAGTATCTGTATGAGTAAGTGAGTGGGTGTGTGTGTATCTGTATGGGTATGTAAGTGGCTGTGTGATTGACTATATGGGTGAGTGAGTAGGTGTATGAGTAGCTCTATGGGTGACTGACTCAGTGTGTGAGTGGCTGTATGGGTGAATATGTCAGTGGCTGCATTAGTGAGTGAGTGGGTGCATGTGTGGCTGTATGGGTGAGTGAGTGGATGTGTGTGTAGCTCTATGAATCAGTGAGTGGCTGTGTAATTACTGGTGTGGGTTTGTCAATGTGTTTATGAATGGTTGCGTGTGAGTGGGAGTGGGTGTATGAAAGGTTGTATAAGGGTGTGAGTTGGTGCGTCAGTGATTCTGTGGTTGATGTCATCAGTGATGTCATTTGAGATGTCATCAGTGATGTCATCAGTGATGTCACTGACCATGTCATGAGTGATGTAATATGTGGGGTCATATTTAACCCCGGGTGGAGCTGGCAGAGTGCAACTATGCGGAGGTCCACGGAGTTGGGGAAAAAACTCCATGGAACTCCGCTCCACTCCGCCACCCGCTTTCACCCCCTAATAAAATAATACTTATAAAGTAATTTAAAAGAAATAAATTCACCTACCTGTATTGTGGTGTCCCCGGGCTGCCCTCCTCCTCCTCGCCGTACATCTGTCATGACTCTGATTGGCCGCAAGGGCAAAAACCTCCTCTTTTAGGCATGAAAGTGGTTATGATTGGGTTGGATGTGATAAAGGACTACATTGCCCAGAATACCTGAAGAGGAGGGGCATATCAGAGGATCCGGTTGTCAGGGGTTAAATATCTCCGGACTCGAACTGTCCAGTGCTTGACAATTCGAGTTGGAGCACAGAAGGCTGCTGCTCTGATTGTTTTTCCACGCCGAGGCTCATTCTATCAGAGAGGAGCTGGGCGGTGAACTTCACTCCGTTCGCGGAGTTTGCAGAGTTTTCTGCACTCCGCACTCCTCGGAGCTCGCGGAGTGCAGAAAACTCCGCTTTGCGATGTGCAGCAGAGTTTTTTCCCTGCTCGCGATCGTGAAAGGTAAGTTCGCGATCACGAACGGTAAGTTCGTGAGCGCGAGCTGCCGCTCGGGTAGAATTTCTACCCGAGCAGCAGGAATACCAGCACAAACTGCAGTTCGCACAGCACTCCGCCACTCGTGGAACTTCGCGGAGTTTTTTTGTAACTTCGCGGCGTTCCGTGTAGCAAAACTCCGCGAACTACGCCCAGGCCTGGTTTATTCCTTGTTCTTCGTTTCCGCGCTGGAGCGTGACGAAGAGTGGATACATTTGTAGCTATTTGGGGACTTGCCGGGAGGAACGCTTGGGCGAGCGTATTCTTTGTTCTTCGTTCCCGCGCTGGAGCGTGACGAAGAACAGATACATTGTAGCTATTTGGGAACTTGCCGGGAGGAACACTCAGGCGAGCGTAATCCTTGTTCTCCGTTCCCGCGCTGCAGCGCAACGAGGAATGGGTATTTAAGTGAGTGGAGGAAAAGATATTAATGCAGCCAGGGTATCGACTTGTTTATTTTTGCAGAGTTATTCATTTCCACGCAAGAGCGCTTTATGATTTACATTATAACAATTATGGAAGGAAACTATTCCTTCGTTATCGCCCGTACTAGCGCAGGAGCGTTAGGTATTCTGAAGGAGATCTGAAGGGGGATCATTCAGATAAGTACATTCCTGATTATTACGTTTCGCAAGCTCAACTAATCCTTGGTTTCAATGCATGTAACTAGACTATGCTACATTAAGAGACAGGACTGTTTCTTTTATTTCTTGCTAGACACAGGAGTGTCATGTTTTCCCACAGTCCTGGAGGATTTATATATGTGGCGTGAATGCGGCAGTGTAGAACGTAAGTGCATGCACATTCATCCTACAGTAGATTTATATACTGTGTGTTAGGCACGTTAGTATCACCTTCTCTCTCTCTCTCTCTTGTTTACTGCAGGTATCACGAGGCTAAGCATTCTGCATAGAGAGGCTAGAGCTGTCGCACATTCTACCAGGGAAGCCCGCCTGACGTGTAGTCGACACGGCTGCATCTTCTTTTGGTTTTGTTTCTTTTGTCCCTTTTTTCCCTTTCCCTTTACTGGTGTTTCTTGCCTGAGTGGTATATTGATGTACTCTCGGGAGATACCAGGAAAGGGGAAAAGGTTACATATCTTCATACATCGCCCCTGCTGTGCAGTGGATCCCAGGTTAGTGGTATTTTGATCTGTACTCTGACAACATCTTGCGAGAACTGCGCATGTCCATGCACGCATGCACAGTTGTCGCAGAATGTACGGCAAGGAGGAGGAGGGCAGCCCGGGGACGCCGCAATACAGGTAAGTGAATTTATTTCTTTTAAATTACTTTACAAGTATTATTTTATAAGGGGGGGTGGAGGCGGGGAGCCAATTTAGCGGGGGGGCTGACTAACTCCGCTCCGCTGCAGAGTCGGAGTTTTGCCCTTTACTCCGCGTTCCCAGCGGAGCGCGGAGTAGGGAAATCTCTGCACACTCCACTGGCAGAGCGGAGTTCTCCGCCCGCCCCTAGTCATAAGCAGTACATTGCAGGTGCGCAAGTTACTGCTGAATTTCACTGGTTTTGTATGAATGAAACCTGAGCCTAACTATAACATCCCTGCAAACTTTGTTTTTTTCAGTGAATTTCCAAGTTTTTTTATTCCATTTCCTAACTATAACATCTCTGTAACCTGTGCTTCTTTCAGTGAATTTCTAAGGTTTTCTAAATGCTAATTCCTAACTATAACGCCCCTGTAATCTTTGTTTTTTTCAGTGAATATATATATATATATATATATATATACACACAGTCACAAAGCATGCTTGTTTCTTCACTATCTTCATGACCTAGTTGCATACTCTGACATTCAGCATGCACTCTCCTGCAGACCTGCTTTTGGCTTCTGCAAATTGTGAGCATGTGCTATAATAAAATACACATCAGCAGTGCCATAAACCCTGGCCGAACAATATGTTCCCTTCTGTAGGAACCCTAGGGAGTTTTAATTGGCACCAGAGAATGGGCCATTGATGAGGAAGCTGCGGCCGGCTGCTCATCCCATGCGAAACCTGTAAGACGCTAGCAGACCTGACTGGGGCTCCCACGACCCGACTTTAAACATGAAAATGTATTTATTCGGGTGCTGGGACGCCCTAAAACACCCATTAAGATACACCCCTCCATGCAGACTCTGACTCCAGTGTCCCCTTGCAAAACCTTAGACTCCTGCTGGCAGAAAGATATAGTAGTTCCCCAGGGATGACTACTATAGACCAGCTGCGGTCCATGCAGGTAACAGAGGTGGGGTGGTGGGGTCGAGTAAAGTGGGATTTCGAGGGACGATGCAGAGGGAAAATTAATTATTTAATTTTCCCTTGGCATCGTCCCTCGAAATCCCCCCTTACTCGGCCCCACCACCCCACCACTGTTACCTGCACGGACTGCGGCAGCTATAGACCTCCTTGTATAGAATCTCAGACTCTCGTGCCACTGGTGTTTTCTTTTCCCTGATGTAAGTGCTTGAGAAGGCTGAGCTTGGCCATGTGCAGAAAAAAACATTCTAATTTTGAAGCTCATTAGCCATTGCATGCTATGAACGGATTCCTTCCCATTCATGGGGCTCTTCCTTCCTTGGAAGCACATCAGTGTGCTACAGAACCAGTACTACTTCCGGCACCACTATGATGTCCTTCTCTGTCCAGTGACCATAATACTTCCACTGTGCCTACCAAGCTAAGACCCACACACAGGTTGGCTCAAACTCAGCTTGCCTAGTGAAAAACGAGGATGTGGCATAATGGCTAGAGTTGCGGATTTTGGATTTGGGGAACGAGCTCAACATTATGTGATTCTGGACAAATCACTTAATCCCCCGGTACCTACCGAAAATGAATGTGTCCTTGTATAATGTAACTGGTGCCCATGTACAGCGCTCCACTACGTTTAGATCGAGTTCGCGCTATGTAAAACTGCCAAAAAATGACAGAAGCCATTCACTGAGGGACCTGGACATACCTACCTTGTCAGCCTGAAGACCCAGGATGTGCATTCTGAAATAGCGACCATGCAGCAGCATGGTACAGAGACTCGCTGTAAGGACACAGGGCCAAGTTTTCAAACTACCACATTTTTGCTTTTGAATTTGAGTGAGGCCCTGTTGTATGCATGTAGCCTGATGGGATATGGCCAGGCACTTCTTGTTGAATGTCAAGAAACACTGTCTGACCTTTGCTGACCAATCCCCTATTGTGCATCTGTCTTGCTGTGCATCTGCCCCTGAAGGACCATATATCATTAGCCACAACTCACTGCTCTGGTGCTCACATCTTTGGCATTGTAAGAGAACTTCTACAACTTTCTATGAAGCAACTCACACCATGTGAAATCACACATGACATGCTTCAGTATGCTCCGTCACCTTGTTCTATGTAGGTACTCTGCATAAGGCTTGTTGGCCTTGATTGACATAGAGTTTATGTACTGTGCAACATATTTTTTCCTGAGTGGGGACCCCTTGGAAAGTTTTTGTGGCATGACTGACTCCTGGCTGTATAATCTGCTGTTTGGCACCTGCTGTCAATCCATCGCCTGCTTGAGTCTTGGCATCCACCATCCACCCTTTCACTTTGGGAAAAAGTCTGGACCCACACACCAATTCAGCCCTGTGAAATGGTCAGCGTCATAACCTATTTCCCATTTTCTGGTTCTCCAGCGCTGTGAAGTCATACGAGTGGCAATAGCGCTATTCAAATATCATCACTCCACTGCATACAAAAAACTAAAATAAAACACATTGTCATTTTCAATGCCAAGAGCTCTAGCTTTCACAAACGCGAGACGATTGCATTGCAAATGCTTGTTGTGTTTTTGCAGTCGTCCTGATTGTGCTTATGGATAAAAACGCTATTTTATTGTTAATACAAGCATATCACTACTATTATTTTCTTAAAGATACTGAAGACCCAATTTGCTTCCTCGTGTGCTACTCGAACCTTACACCTGTCATAGCAAATCTTTGAGAATTGAGCCTTCAGTGTTTAAAAGGCCTTTATATAATGCAGTGCATCACATGCAGTGCAACATTATCAGCAGTGTTCCTATTTGTACCTTTTGAAACAGATTAAACACGTGGGCTATTACCTCTAGTATTATACAACAAACATAAACTTATCAATTGGCATTACATATTCATTTATCTTCATCCACCGTACCCATTTTCAGAAACGTAAAAAGTGGTAAAAACATCTAAATATATGTGTATATGCATGTACATTTTATCTAGAAAAAGCACCATACTGTGCTCTTTAGCTGGCAGGCAGAGAGATACACCCTATATTGGCTTTGGAATATATTGTTTCAGAATATTTGTGTAGCATATTGTGAGTTACATTATTTAAAGAAATTATGATTTTAATATTTCCCTTTATTGCCTTTTCTATTTGTTGGCAGTAAAGAATAATGACACCCAGGATTAATCTCAGCAATATATTTTGCTCTGACCCTTCTTAATGGAACTTATCTTGTAGCACTGGGAGCTGGCAATGTTATTTGCTCAGCTCTATCCAACTGGAAATGTCGCTTATTAAAATATAGTTGCCATGGCAACAAAGTTGTTCTGTGGTGTGTTTCCAAGCAGAATACAAAGTCTCCGACGTAGCATATATTTTCCAGCCATCATTCTAGGACCTTTGCTGGCATTGGGAAGCTTTTAAATAACAATATGCCTAAACACGACATTTAATGCTACTACGCAAAGTAAAGTATATAGAAATGACCTCAAGAACGGTGAACACTGGAATCATTGAGCACCGACGCAACATCAGGTGCCTGTGTAATTCGACACGAATGAATGCACATTTTTTTGCCAAGGGCCATTCTCAGAACAACTTGCGTTGGACAATAATTGAAAAAATAACCACCAGCACCAACATGGTGAGAACCCTTCTGGAACATGGACAAAGGTGGGTGTACTGACTCCAAACAGATATTGTGTCAATGATGACATCCCATGAAACCAGCTAAATGGCATGTGTTAAATCCACTTTTGATTTCGTGGGGCAAATTTTATGCATAGTACTTACATAATGGAGCATAAGGTGCAGCACTGACCTACTAGGAGATAGACAGCCGCTACTGGCAGATAGGCTGTTTTTACATAACAGAACTTGTGGACTGCACCACATATGGCCTTACCCTGATTAATGTGGCCCTATGTGGGTAGGGCGATGGTTGTAGTAACAAAGCCCTCCCTCCATGGTAACTCATATGCAGTATTTCATAGCATACATAGCAAAATAATTTGTTTTCTAGGAGCAAAGCTGAAATATTGTTATAACTAATACCACCATAGGTATACCAACACATGTTAACTATTTAATTTGGTTAACATTCTATCAGTGAAGAGCCTTTATCTATAAGGCAGTTGACATTGCCAAACTGATCAACTCAACACCTCCTGTATGATGTGTACAAAATATGTTCCAGATGAGGTAACACTTTACACAGTTGACAAGGATTAGTACCCTTTAAAAGCTGCTAAATATATAATAAATGCTCCCTGTGGAGACACATTTTTTTCAATTTATGGTTCCATGAAACGGGTTCTCAATGTGAGAAGTGAATAGATCAGCGATTCCCATGAGGTCGTGCGTATTACGTCATGACGCAGGTTGATGACACTGCGTGCTGTGATATGGGGGCGCTGAATCATGTTCAAGAAGGAACGCCCACTGCTATCCCACGGGCAGACAAGAAGAGACCGGGTGCAACTAGGTGCCTAAAGGTGACATGGCACCCTTGATGACGAGTGCTGCAAACTATGCACTTTGGAGACGACGCTTCATGGGACACCAGGCAGCATTTTTGTTGTTCCCTGTGGGCGTACCAATGACTTCTTATGACCGTACTAACTGGTAATGCCCCTTTAGTGTGTAACTAGAGGGGCATATTCTCCTCTTATGTCACATGGCGGTTTCGCATAATAGGGTAACAAATATGGCTAATGTTTTTTCCACCGTTCATGACTTGCTATGCTGTGTGCAGTGAAACACAGTGAGTGTTTGGATTTTATGTTTACATGTTGTCACGTACAAAATGCATGTATAATTCTACTGGGATCTAACACTGCATTTTCCTGAATGTTTGTGTACTCTCCACAAATATTTTGATTTGACTACAAAAACTTAGATTTCATGCTGATATACAGCAATGGTATGAACCCACTATTTAATTCTGTGATATGTTTTAAAGCAACATTTATTCAAGCAAAGAATTGAGGGTGAGTAGACCCATTGCATGTTTTATGCTGTATGTTGCATGTTTAGAGACAGTAGGGAAAGGACGATAAATGGGGAAATATACAAAACACTATTTCTGGGGCAATATTAATTTTTTGTACCTCAAGAAAGCATGGACCCTTAGTGGCCGATAAGTGGAAGCAGAAACATGTCAGCACTCGAAAGGGTGTTGGGGCATTATACCCTACGGACAGCCAACTTCTGTTTTTGTTTATACCTTGGAAACCCACTATTAAAGGGATACCTGGACACAATGCATGAGGACGTCATCTCACCAAAAGCATTGGCTTGACACCTCACTGCTGTTGCCACTAGTAGTATTTGAGACATTAGAAGTCTGCCGCTCTGCCATCTGTGGATGAAAGGCCTACAGCACTGTTAGACACAGCTGTTCAGGAGAGGTGATCTATACTTTAAATGACCAACAAGAAGTATTCAACGAGGTATGAGGCTAGTTCCTATCCTGAACTGTGTAGAGACTACCGATGGAAGTATACGCTATAAGGACCCCCCTCTTTACCCCATTTACCTCCTCCTTCCCCATGAAACGATGTGTGATTGATTTGTTCTTAACTTCCCTTGTGGCATGCGTCTGTTAGCCCTTATGGGCGCCTGTTTAGATAGAACTTTGTGTTTAGGGTTATTCTGGTAGCCCTTCTTAGGACCTTGGATTTAGGCTTTGGACTACGCGTTCTATGCCCGGGCAGAACATGAATCAGATGTCTTAGTAGATATGGTGGATACTTGACTTATTATTCTTTGTTACTCTGGTAGACAAATGTAATTTGTATTACGTCTGTATGTTTTGATGTCTTCCCTGTATACAGGCATAGATTCTTGCTTGTTTGTTAAAATAAGTAAAGATATATGTAAAATAAAGGATCTTTAAGTAAGATATCTGCTTGACAGGACTTGGTTAAGGCATTGCCTTAACAGTTGCAAAATGCCCTACAAAAGCATTGGCAATCAGATATCTGTGTTAAAGATTTCCGAATACAATGGACTATATTGATAACAGAGACAGCCTTGTAATGTACTCCTTCTCAAAAGTAAAAGCAGGGGAGACCATAACTAACCTTTGATTCCTCGTGGCACAGGAAACACTAGGCAGGAGTTCTTCTGTTTACTCCTGCCAATCACATAAGTGTTCAGGACACCAGTGCTTTATTTGGGCCAATGGATGCAGGTGATGGGCACTGGCACTCATTTTTGGGGACTTGGACTTATTTTTCAGGATCAGACTTTGACCCAGAGAAATAGAGCCAAAGGCAGACAAGGGAGATAGGTAGTAAAGCACTGACAAAGGGGAAAAACAGGGATAAAAAACAACCCAAAAGATTGTAACAAAGGGGGAGAAAGTGTGGGTGGTGTCGCAGTGGTGGAGGAGTGGCAGGGCACTAGGATCTGCCACACCCCCACTGGATGACTTGACATGACTTCCGGGTGGTGTGAGGGACCAGCAGGAAACACGCAAATGCATACACAGGATACCAGACTTGGCAGCATGTTGGTTGCTGAATAAAGATGTCAAGAAACCAACATGACTCCATGTAGTTTCTTCGGGGTCGGGGACACGACAACTGGCAACACAAGGTGGAATTGCAGCACAATCTCAACTTCAGGTCCAGGGACCCCCATGAGCATTTGATAAAAAAGCAAAGGCTTTCTTTACTCCGCTGCACAATACAAGTAAGGGCCCAGAGCGTGCTTCAGAACCCCAACAACCACCCGACGAGCACTCTAAAATGAAAGACAAAAAAGCAGAGGCTCTCTTCAAGTAGCAGAGGACTACTGCTAAAAGCTGCCATAATAGAGGGTCCAGAGTGCACCCCAGAAGCCCCAGCGTCCTCCCAAAAGCATGCTTGATCGCCGACAATATAGAGCGCTCCAGAAGCCTAAAGCCGGCAAATGCGAGTTTCCACGAGATTTTGCGAGAGTCCGGCAGCCATCTTGAAGCCAGGCCAGCGCCCCATGCAAGTCTATAGGAGTGGACAACTTGAAATCAGGCAAAGATAAGTGGTCAATAGGAATGCATGACAGCGGCCACCTTTAAGTTAGGCAAGACCGACTACCCATAAAGTCCAATGGGAGAGGCCATTTTGAAGTCAGACAACACACAAGGGCCAAAAAAAAAAAAAAAAGAAGAAAGTAGTCAACGAAACTGTGCAAAGGCAAGGAATAAACATCACAACTAGAAGGAGCTGATTAGGAGTCAACCACGTCGACGTGAATCTCACTATGGTCGAAGATGGCATCCTCAGTGCGATTTTTCGTCGCCCTCTACTTTTTGACCTCTTGGACTCCCAAACAAAAGGTGCAGGGTGGGAAAAATGGATTAGACATTTTGAGCACTATTTGCAAGCCACCTGCAAAAAATCACTTGGACGAACAGGCCTGTTACTCAACTTAGTTGGCGATGACATAGAAGACCTACTCGTAACATTCCCGTCTGAGTCCATCAACTCATACAAAGGCCTAATCAAATGCCTCACAGACAGTTTTGATCAACTGTGCAACATTGATTATGAACGGTACACATTCAACATGACATGGCAGAGAGCGGATAAATCACTAGACGACTTCATGTGGGATGATGGTGTTGAAACTGCAACATTGACAAACCACTTCGCAAGTGTCTGTGGAGGGGGTCATTGGAAACCAGAAAGGGGAAGACCAGACATACTCGAGCAACCACACAAGGCACATTGATGCGTGCAATCGCAGCCCCTCAGTAGACTCGTATTCTGCCCCAGCACCAGCGACCGGCGAGAGTCTATACCTCATGACAGAAGTGGCAGCACCAGAAAAGCAGGAGGAACACATAGAGCTTCTGGAATGAAAAGAGGTACAAAAGACTGCATTAGTAGATCTTGTGGTGGGACAGCACACAGCTCCATTCGTACTGGACAGTGGAGCAACATGCAACATCATGTGCACTTCAGAATAAAGAAAAATGGAGCCAAAACCCCACCTGTCACCATCCAGCATGGATGTCTTCTAATGGGGTGCAGGGCGCCAAGTGACAAACCTGGGAATTAGGTATCACTACAAGACAAGATACACTTTCTAAAAGGAGACGCCCCAGCCCCATGTCTCCTGAGCAATGTCACAGCACAACTCATGGGACTCATTGCAATGACATAAAACGTGTCAACACATCACACCATCCTAAAGGGACACCGAGCACTCTTCAAAGGGCTGGGGAAGTTAAGAGACACACAGGTCACCCTTCACATCAATAAAGTGATCAAACCTGTGGTGCAAACTACCGTTGAGTCCCAGTGCATCTTCAACCTCAGGTGGAGGAAGAGCTCAAGAGCCCGCATGAACAAGACATCATTTAGCTGGCTGATGGTCCGACTCCATGGTTGTCTCCCATCATCGCAGTACCAAAGAAGAATACACACAAAATACGCATCTGTGACAACATGCATCTATCAAACACAGCCATAGATCGTGAGAGACAGCCAGGTCCGAACCTGAATGACATGATCAGTTGCCTAAATGGGTCCACCATATTTTCCAAGCTAGATCTCCTCAAGGGATACCATCAAGTAGAACTCGACCCCCAGTCATGATATATCACGATATTCTCCACACACCTTGGACTGTTACGATACCAACTGCTAAGTTTTGGGGTGTCGCCCAGAGCTAAAATCTTTCAGGAAATGGTGCAGAGAGTGATACGGTCTGTAAAAAAGTGAACTACAGCGACAGTATCCTGGTGTTTGATGCACAAAAGAAGAACACAATAAAGCTCTAAGAGAAGTGTGCAGTCATTTGGAAGAAGCTAGATTAACGCTCCATGAGGACAAGTGCGAACTAGAGATGACGGAACTCATCTTCTTTGACCACATCTTTTCCCGGGATGGAATGCAGCCTGACCTGAGCAAGGTCGAGACACTCGTGAGAACTCGAGCCCTAGTTGATGTAACAGACATAAGGTCATTCCTCGGGATAGCAAGCTACTGCTCCTGCTACATCAGACTCTGCAACAATAAACACTCCACTCTGAGAACTCACTAAACAAGTACAGTCATTCACATGGACTGTGAAGTGTCAGAAGGCATTCGCAGACATCAGGAAGGCAGTCGCATCAGTGGACCACTGTGAGAAGTTGGCCTGGTATATGCTGTTCACTAGTTAAAGTGGACACCTTGCACCAGTACAATTCGACTCTTATGGTAGGTAGGTTTAAGACAACCTTTATAGAAAGCTATCCTAGTGGTAGCTGTGGAGAGCAGCCTTCAGGCTAAGTCTTGGAGGAATGTAAAGCAGCTTGTTTTACCACACAATCTCTTGAATCACCAAATGAAAAGACACCACACAGGTATATATATCAAATATATATGTATTTATTACTAAACAACTCTCTACTAATCTCTTTATGAGATTAGAAGTCAGGAACATATGCACAAATCAACGTTTCACAATAAATTAAGCACAATTATGGCTGGGGCCCTAGGGCCGGACCAGACCATATACTAAAAAAGAGACTTAAGAACAACGACTTGCAAAGGGACAAGGCCCAGGGCCTTCAGAAGTGTTGGGGCCTCACGAAACCACCCAAAGCAGGTAAGTAAAGGACCCACGGGGGACGCGTGCAGTGCGTGAACACAGGCGCGGATCGCCGTAGACTTCAATGGGGCAAGTCGCGGTTAGAAATTAAGAGTTTAAGGGCACTTCGGGAGTAGCTACAAGCAAGTCACTTACAGGGTAAGTAGTTCTAGGGCCAACACCCACAGGAGCACCGTAGTGCTGGAGTTACCTCACCCAGGGAAGCCGGGTGCATAGGTGTCCTTTGGTGTCGGGTCGCGGCGTCGTTTTCAATGGGAGCCAATGAAGACTTGCTGCTTGTGAAGTCCGAAGAAGTGTCCGGTGGAATCCAAGCCTGGATTCGGAAGAAGGAAGACCTGAAAGCAGAGGGGACAGTGTTCAAAGTCACTGGGCAGTGACCCGGGGCAAGGAAGATGAATGCCCACCGTCGTCGGCAGATTCAGGTCGTTCACGGGTGTCTTGACTCTTCGGCCAAGAGATCCAGGAGGTGTCGATGATGACCAGGAGCTGGATTCGGCGTGTCCCACGAAGTCTGCAGCTGACTGCGGTGTCGGCAACCTGATTGGAGCCAATAAGCCTTGGTAGCAGCAAGTCTCATGGAAAGCGTAAAAAGTCAATGGTGCAGACCAGCAAGGTCTGGGGAACTCACCCAGCGAGGGTAAGTCAGGGCAGGCCTGGAGCAATCAGGGGAGCCCTTTGGTTCTTTAGAAAAGTCTTCTGGGGACCCACAAGCCAGCTGGCAAGGGATCGCAAAGACGCCTCAGGAGGATTCCTTCAACAGGGGCCCACGGTCACTCGGACAGGGTAGGCCTCTGATCTTCGGAGGGATTCCTGCTAGAGGCTGGGATCACACGTGGTCCAAAGCACAGGTTCGTAGAACATCGTGAAGAGGTTGCACTTGACAATAGTGCACGGTACCCAGGGACTGCGGTTCCTCGTCACTCGTGGGGTCCACTGGCCTCAGCTTTGCTGGGGACTCACGATGACCTTGGAGAAGTCAGGAAATCCTTGTCTTGGGCTGTAGGGACCTCGGGCTCTGGCGGGAGCGGCGTAGTTTGCGACCGTTGTTTCAGTTTTTGGTGCCTGCCAAGCAGGGGAGTCACTCCTTGACTCCAAGGGAGATTCTTCAGTCTTCCAGAGGTAGTGGAAGGTCGAAGGTCCAGGATTCTTCTTCAGAGCATCGTCCAGGGGTATCTAGTTTGCAATGCACAGGTTCCCCCTCTTATACTAAAAGGAAGGGAGGGACTAGCTCTATGACCCCACCTATGGGAGGGTCAGGGGAATGGGTGGCTACACCCACTTCCCTTTGTCCAGTTTCGCACCAGAGCAGGGGCAGGTAGCCCCTGAGCTGGTTTGAACTGGCATATGCACAGAGGAGCCTTCTGCTCCCCCAGTGCAGGACTTCAAAGCACTCTAGGAGTGCACCCACCCAGCCCCAATACACTAAACCCTGTCTGGAAGGTGGTCACACCCTCCTGTTATGGTGGTGAGCCTCAACAAGGCCTACCAGTGCTTAGGAGTTCACCCTTCCTTGCACAGAGTCCTCAGACCGCTAAGAAGAAGTTGGCACAGAAACTGGGAATAGAAAAGACAGAGTTTATTAAACCTCATGAGGTGGAGCTACATTTACACACCACCCTTCGGTAATGCATGAAGTAGCACACTGAATGGAAGGACCTTGGACCTTTTATACCCACACAGGGGCTCAAATGAAGGAGGTACAAACACAAATGCTGGTTTTAGATACATATAAGGTCATACAAGAAATGCACAGTCGACAAGTGGGTGGAGCTAACAGTTTCTACTTCTAGTAGACACATCCTGACATTTATAAACTCGGAACAGCTGCATGGACAGCTACGAGCTCAACTGAGCATGTGCAAAGCAAAAGAAACTAAATATAACTTGTCTCTAGGCAGATTTCAAGAGCAGTTAACAGGAAGGTAGGACAGAGCACATGGCGAGCACATGGCAGCACATGGCAACCAAAATGGCTGCCAGAAATACAAAATGGATTCCACAAAGCGGACAATTTAGCCTCTGAATACAGGCTGTCTTCAGCTAATGCTTAATTTAAGTGCTGCCAAATTACAACAGACGACCCTTTCAGCATTGGCTGAAGACATTCGTTTATCTGGGGTAATCTAGATATTCATCCCGTACATCTATTAACATTATTTCGGCCACCTCTTTATTCAACATTTGTTGGGCCTTCGTTTCAGCAACGTTCCCTTTGGCAGGTATACAAGCAGAGATGCAAATGGAGCAAAGCATTGGACCACATTGGATACATACACAGCATGTAAAAAGTATTGTAATCATTACACACAGGATAGTCAGTAGCTTCCAGCCCCAAGCAGAAACAAGAATCCCAAACCATCTAGTCTAATTCTAAGTTTCAGGGCTCTGATGTATTTCAGTGACTATCTATTTGAATTTCAGAATAGCCAACAGCACATACCTAATAAAAACATTTTCAATAGACTTTTCCAGTATTTCTTTTATGAGGGCTAGAGTATCAATTAATATACTTAAGGAAAGAGTAAAGTAACATTTGGTAACTGCTCAGGAAAATGTTTTTCGTGTAGAATAAGCATGATAAGTAATACAAATATCAGGGAAGTCAGACAGATTATTACAAAAACAATCCTGGCTCCGGGGGACCAGGAGGACCACACAGGGCCATAGGAATTAGGACAAGGAGCCGCAAAGGGCTGCTCCTCCTCAAAAATGGGACGACCAAAGGGGTACATTACTAACAAAAAAAAGAGTCCGTGGGAAATGAAGCCGCTGTACAACCATCCAGAGGGGAGTCTTCTCCCTGTGTCCGTTTGAGCCTCACAGGCAGGCTCTTGTTGTTCCCACGGTGGAGCTGCACAACTCGCAACTCAAGAATCACGGCCCAGTTTGAGAAGAAAAAGTCTTTCAACGATCCTGTCCAGTGTCTCAGGCAGTGCACCAGTTTTCTTCACTTTAATCTAACAGGCACCAAGGGCACAGCACCTGTACCCTAAACTCAAGTCCTTCCCTAACTCCTGTATTGCTCCGCTGGCGCACTGCTCTTTTGTTGGGGCCACTGATTGTAGCCAATATGCTCAGGCATCCCTTGATCAACAAACAAAGGCGCAGACTTGCATTCACTTAGGGACCAGGACTCAAAAGGCCTGATGCTGGGATATGTGAAGCAACCCTTGTTTCAAAGGGGGTCACCTCAAGCAAAAGCCTCCTTGCCGTCCTTATCGGTCTGTGACTCTCTCAGCTGGGCATCAAAAACTGGATCCACAGAAAGATTTCTTCATCCTGATTTGTGACCCCGTCTTTCGCCCAAGACAGTGGCAGGGGTACACACTTCACGTCCCAGTGCTTCCGGCCTTCACTGAGGTCCTAGTTGCCAGCAACGCCTGTGCTGGTTCCCTTTATCTTGACTCCAAGCTGGACTGGTGCTGACTCCCAGGCTGGATCTGATGTCCGGGCCCCTCTGGCAATGGTTGTAGGGCAGCAAATATCTATTGGTGGGCAGAACAAAAGGTCTTTAGACAAGGCACAAAAATAATCTATCAACAGAGAGGATAGTCTCAGAATACTTCCTTAGTCTTGGGATGCCCCATTCATTAGCAAGGCACCCAAGAACCACTTCATCTTATCTGAGAATAAAAAAAACACCCTAGACCTATTGGCAAGTATAAAAGGAACTTTTTGGTGAACTGACAAGAGTAACACGTCACCCAATCCCAAGCAGCCAAGGAAGTCTGTGTTCATTTACTAAATTCTGAGGAAAAAAGAAAAACAATACAGACATACTCCAAATCCTTACATTTGTGCATTCCTATATTATTCATCTGAAGAACCTCAAGAAAAAGGAACTTTTCCTACATTTCTACTTATGAACCTTGCATTACTTTTACAGGACTGCAGACACTTCTAAAATAATTTCTCTTACATAAAAGCACCTACATTTTATGCTTAGGACCATGCTTTCATGTTATAGGCGCAGCGGAAAAATCTAAAACTGCTAATTTAACGGATTCTTATTGCAAAAAGAACTAAACTTCAACATAGTGGGTACATTTTCTCCAGCAGAACATGTTATGACAAACAAACTCCTATAAAACAATATTTTCCATCAAAATGTTTGCTAAGGATCACATGGGCGTCTTTCCTGCATTCTACTTTTCACGATCCTGACTATGCAACATCATTTTCAAAAGGAAAAAAACCCTATCTCCATCTCTAATAAGGGCTGTCAGCTCAATTACACAGACTAGCTAATAAAAGACTAGCAATGCCCTTGCAAAACTGTATAGAACATGAGAATAACATAAACAATAATGGTATTGCCACCTGAGATTTTTTAACAGAAACCCCCACTATACAGTTCCCTTTAAAGGTCAAATAAGGGAACATCAATCTGTTCTACTCATTCTTTCATACAGGATGGGCAGTAACATAGCATATATTTTAATCATTTTATTAATTCTAACAATTTTAAAACAGTATTACTGAATAGCCAATTAAATGTCTCATGGCCATTTCCTAGACAGCTTAGACAGACTCAAGAGAGGGTGAGAAAAGAGAGAGAAAACATAAATTTGCCTACCCTTAATTTGCCCAGGAGCTAACCTCCTTCCCCCATTTTGACAGTAGGAAAACCTGAAAACAGGTTTACCTTCTGTCAACACTATTTACCTCTATTTGTGGCAACTGGGCACAAACAAACTTGTAGGAGATATCTTAGAAAGTGGCTATTTTCTGATTCAGCCTAACACAAGCACATTGAGTACTTTAGAAAGCGTTAATAACCAATTACCAATTCCTTCAGCAATTGTACTAGATTAACATGAGGGCACATGAATGCAAACTAAAATCCCATTGCCTCCTTATCTCAGCCCCTGCACAGTAATCTGTAAGCTAAAACCATTATTTTTATATACATGGCAGAGCTATGCTCTACTCAAGGCTTTTCCTTCTTTTCAGATGACTGCGCAAAACTTGCGTTTGCCAAAAATAGGAATCAAAGCTTTTCTTCCTCTCTCTGCGCTGTCATCTCTTCTTTCAAAAACTGTTCGGAGGTCGAAATATCCAAGCAAACCTTCCCCTTAGCCCTGCTAGGTAGCTAAATGCAGAACTCCGACCTTTAACCCTTTCACCAGCTGTCCATTTTTGTGCAAGGCTTTCCATGCGGTCTTTGCAATTCAAAGCAACTCTGGAGAATCACAGCTGAAAAGCAGTCCTGTCCGTCTAATAATTTTAAAGATAGGATCTAACTTCTGCTGTGTTTTTTTATACTTATTTTCATTTGTGTACAGTGTGTGGTGTGCAGTAGGTCAGCTGTTTGTTCTATACTTGCATGTGTACCAGCTCTGAAACCTGAGATCAGTTTGAACCCTGCCCTAAGTGGCAGAACTGCTTTTAAATAGTGAATTTTGCTCAATTTCGACTTTGGTGGTAGGGGCACTTAAAAATGAATAACCTACAATATTTTGGCATATTAGGGATCCCCAGGGTGTCCTCTAGATATCCCAGAGATGGGGGATCAGAAATGTATAAGGTACATCCTTAAAAAAACGTTTTTATATGCCTGGATAAAGTGAAATTTCACATTGCACTCCCCACATCATGGTAAAGTGCTACTTAAATCCAACTTTGATGCTAGGAGCTATATATTATTCACAATATGATTATCAGACATTACAAAAGATCAAAAACAAGTTTAGGGCAATTATTTTTAAATAAACATTTTTTTTCTCTTCATATAATCAAAATTCTCCTTTTTTTTTTTTTTTTTAATAATGATCACAAACCCTTTTGATGGTTCCACATATGAAAGGCAAGCCTCATTCCTTTCCTATCACCTTTAAATGCATTCATTTATAACTGTAAGCACAGAAGCCTTACTTGAAACATGAAAAAGTCTGCGTCACTTTTAAAGGACAGTAATCATTTAACATCAGAACCACAGATGTGCTTGTTAAAAAGGCATTAAGAAAGGAAATCCCTTTTAATCTTTTCTCTGTTATCCAAAATAATGAAACTGTCTTTTCTGACTTTTAAAATCAGCAGTTCTTAATGCACGCCTTCAAACCATGTTTGCACTAACTTAAAATCTAGTTGACTCGGCAGTTTCCTTATGGCTTGTTCTGACCAGCAGGCGTCAACATCTCACGCCTTTCAAGCCAGCACAAATCTATCGTTCTGTAATGTGGTGTTTATTTCAGCAACAACCAATTCACTCAGATGATATGAATGCCTTTCAATATTAATATATAAGGATAATACTGTAACATTTTTCATTTTAGTCCTAATTGTGTGAAAGCACACAAATTCGTTTTTTTTCCTACCTTTCTATGAGGCCTATTTTATTCCTATTGAATGTAAATTCTGATTTATCTGTACCAGTATGGCAATTTGCACATATCTATAATTTCTTACTTCATCAATTTTAATGGTAGCGTGCAGCTATTTAGCATATGTTACATTATTCATTCCCTGAATTTAAAAAAATTTAGTTTTTAAATGACAGTTGCATAACAGAATGACAACAAAAACCAATTTTAGCTCATTCCAGACATTTTCAGAAGGGGGTCATACACTCATAACACACAACACAGCGCGCTTAAGGCTAGCCATTCTTACACAAAAAACATAGTCTACTTTACTGAAACAAGTACTTTCAAGCATGTCAGTCCAGAACCACATACAAAAAACAATTAACCCACAAATCAACATTTAGGGCAAAAACAAGAGACAGCCTACAGACTGTACGCAAAACCAAACTATTTGTAAATACTAATTGTAAGTCATATTTACAAGAAGAGCTCTCAAAAGTAGTCCAAAAATCTGCATCAAAACAGCCCAAAAGAGTGCTCCATGTTCAAAAAGCCAAAATACACCAAATTCGCCAGTTTTGGCTGGTAGAACACTCAAAAAGCGCTCTGCATATCACCACTTATGAATGTTACTAAGTGCACAGATCAGGATCCGTTTTATGTACATATTTAGTTCCATGGGGTACTTAGTCACCAAGAAAGAAATATCTTTTACTATATCTAAACCTATTTAGGTATCCCCTCTGAGGGGAGTCAACTGAGTACTTACTAAATCCATATTGGTACCTCCAAAACAGCAACACTTTCTATGAAGTGTGCTAGAAGCAGGCATGCCAAAAAAATAGTGCAGAATATGCAGTATTATAATCAAAGTAGCGCTTAAGGTAATCTTCGTACGTTGCGCCGTTCAAACAACTTAAAATAGAGAAAAATCTCCTCATTACCTGCCTATATGTATTGCAATACATATATAATTACAAAACAGATTCCAAAATTGGCCAATCATACAAACAAAGCCACAGTAAGTGTTACTAAACTACCTTACCAATCAAAGGCATCAAACCAACAGCAAGTGCCGCAAAACGGCTCTTACCAATCAAATGGTGTCCAGGTTCCAACTGCCAAGTTCTCAAATCGACCAAATGGTCACTGCACGGCGAATCAACAGAAGAGATCTCAGTCGAGGACCGGCACCGCCGGGATGGTCAGATCAGGAAGAAAGGAACAACGCCGTGGGTGCCAAGACTCGGGTCTCCTCAGGCAGCGATCGCGTCCAAAAGCGAGATTCCAATCCTTCATCTCGACCAGTCCTTCGGGCATCCGAGTCGCCGATGAGCCCCGCGTTGGAAGCGCCAATTTGTGGTGGTGAGCCTCAACAAGGCCTACCAGTGCTTAGGAGTTCACCCTTCCTTGCACAGAGTCCTCAGACCGCTAAGAAGAAGTTGGCACAGAAACTGGGAATAGAAAAGACAGAGTTTATTAAACCTCATGAGGTGGAGCTACATTTACACACCACCCTTCGGTAATGCATGAAGTAGCACACTGAATGGAAGGACCTTGGTCCTTTTATACCCACACAGGGGCTCAAATGAAGGCGGTACAAACACAAATGCTGGTTTTAGATACATATAAGGTCATACAAGAAATGCACAGTCGACAAGTGGGTGGAGCTAACAGTTTCTACTTCTAGTAGACACATCCTGACATTTATAAACTCGGAACAGCTGCATGGACAGCTACGAGCTCAACTGAGCATGTGCAAAGCAAAAGAAACTAAATATAACTCGTCTCTAGGCAGATTTCAAGAGCAGTTAACAGGAAGGTAGGACAGAGCACATGGCGAGCACATGGCAGCACATGGCAACCACAATGGCTGCCAGAAATACAAAATGGATTCCACAAAGCGGACAATTTAGCCTCTGAATACAGGCTGTCTTCAGCTAACGCTTAATTTAAGTGCTGCCAAATTACAACACTGTGACAGGATACCTATTGTTGGGCTTCCTCCACTGCGAGTTTCGGTCATCAGCAGGAGGGCAGCCCAGTGTCTGGTGGCATCCATTTTGTGATGCCAGGGCTCTTCAGGATTCTACCGCATTACCACAGTAGGTACATGTCTATCCCTCTAGAAGGGTGGAATGCTACCCCCGCCGCCAGAACTGGCGGGGGGGGTAGTATTCCAAGATGTTTGACACCAAACAAGACATGTTTCCGTGCAGCCATCCCAAAGTTAGCATTTAACGCGAGGTTATAATGCTCTTAAGAGTATATGGTCAGGCTGCACTACAAACAGCCTCAGAGAAGGGTCTCCGAATGCTGCAGAGGGGCTCTGCTCATGCAGGGGCACCCTCTCACATAGGAACCAAACACTCTGCCTTCAGGATTGATAAGGCCTGCCATAGGAGTGACTTATAGGTTTATATGTGTGTATCTATGTAGTGATATAGGTAGCCTATATCACAGTAAGGGGTGCATGCACCACCTTACCCAGGCTGCAGTAGCAGACCTGTGGTGTCAGATTTAGTCTGCTTCCCAGGGGTGGCATAATACATGCTTCAGCCCCTGGTAGGCCTGTGAAGTACCTATGCCCTTGGCACCTAAGGTACCATATACTAGGGACTCATAAGGTACCACAGTATCCAATCACTAGTGCACCTAGAGTGCACTCCAAGTCGTTTAGAGAGAACAGAGAGGCTGGGGCCCTGATTGGCAGGGTCCCAGCCTGACTATAGCCAGAAACCAGTGTAAACATCAGAAAAAAAGTGGGGGCAACATAAGAGGCAGATCCTACTCTCCTACACAACCCCCCCAAACGCAGGGACACTAAACTAACCTTGACCAGTTGAGTCTTCGTGCTCTAAGTGGAAATACCTTGAGAGTCCATCTGCATTGGCATGTTGGGTCCCAGGCCTATGTTCCACTGTATAGTCCATCCCCTGTAGGGAAATGGACCACCTCAAAAGTTTTGGGTTTTCACCTTTCATCTGTTTAAGCCATAGGAGGGGCTTGTGGTCAGTCTGAACTATGAAGTGAGTGCCAAACAAGTATGGCCTCAGCTTCTTCAGGGCCCACACCACAGCAAAGGCCTCCCTCTCTATAGCTGACCAACGTTTCTCTCTAGGGGTCAGCCTTCTGCTAATAAAAGCTACTGGCTGGTCTTGACCTTCATCATTCAGTTGAGACAGTACAGCTCCCACACCCAGCTCAGAAGCATCTGTTTGGACAATGAACTTTTTGGTGTAGTCTGGACTCTGTAAGATGGGGGCAGTGCACATGGCCTGCTTTAGGTCTTCAAATGCCTTCTGACAGCTAGCTGTCCACTGAACCTTTTTTGGCATTTTCTTTGAGGTCAGATCATTCAAGGGGGTCACTATAGATCCATATCCCTTCACAAACCTCCTATAGTACCCAGTCAGGCCTAAGAAGGCTCTCACCTGTGTCTGGGTGGTTGGAGCAACCCATTCCATTATGGTTTGGATTTTGCTCTGTAAAGGCTGAACCTGGCCTCCACCCACAAGGTGGCCCAGGTATACAACTTGACTCTGCCCTATCTGGCACTTAGTGGCCTTGATAGTGAAGCCTGCTTTCTGCAGAGCCTCCAAAACATTTCTGAGGTGGACCAGGTGATCCTGCCAGGAGGAACTAAAGACAGCAATATCATCTAGATAAGCTGAGCAATAAGTTTCCATCCCTGCCAGAACTTTATTCACCAACCTCTGAAAAGTGGCAGGTGCATTTTTCAATCCAAAGGGCATCACCACAAAGTGGTAGTGCCCACCAGGGGTCGAAAATGCTGTTTTGGCTTTTGCATCATCAGCTAACCTGATCTGCCAGTAGCCAGCTGTTAGGTCAAATGTACTTAGATACTTGGCTGAGGCCAAAGTATCAATCAGCTCATCTGCCCTTGGTATGGGATAGGCATCAGTCCTGGTGACTTCATTGAGGCCTCTGTAGTCTACACAAAACCTCATTTCTTTCTTACCACCCTGGGTATGAGACTTGGGTACTAGGACTACTGGGCTAGCCCAAGGGCTATCTGAAGGCTCAATCACACCTAACTCCAACATTTTCTGGACTTCAGTCCTGATACAGTCCCTGACATGGTCAGGTTGCCTGTAGATTTTACTCTTGACAGGCAGACTGTCTCCAGTGTCTACCTCATGGGTGCACCAGGTAGTCTGACTAGGGGTCTGGCTAAACATATGTCTGTACTGTTGCAGAACTTGTCTGCACTCAGTTTGCTGATGGTCAGTGAGGCTGCTTGCCAAAGCAACACCATCTACTGACCCATCATCAGGGTTCTGTGAGAGCAGGTCAGGGAGAGGGTCACTCTCCTCCTCCTGTTCCTCATCAGTTGCCATGAGCAAGCCCATGTCAGCCCTGTCAACATATGGCTTTAATCTGTTGACATGGAGCACCCTCAGGGGGCTCCTGGGAGTTCCAAGATTCAACAGATAGGTGACTTCTCCCTTTTGCTCAACTATTGTATGGGGGCCACTCCATTTGTCTTGGAGGGCTGCTGGGGCCACAGGCTCCCACACCCACACTTTCTGTCCTGGCTGGTACACAGTCAGCACAGCCTTTGGTCATGCCAAGCTTTTTGTAATTCTTGGCTGGCCTCCAGGTTTTTGGTTGCCTTTTTTATGTATTCGGCCATCCTGGAGCGGAGACCAAGTACATAGTCCATCACATCTTGTTTGGGGGTTTGAGAGGTAACTCCCAGCCCTCTTTTACCAAACATAATGGACCTCTTACAGGATGCCCAAACAGAAGCTCAAATGGGCTGTAACCAACCCCCTTCTGTGGAACCTCTCTGTATGCAAACAACAGGCAGGGAAGAAGAAGGTCCCATTTCCGCCTAAGCTTCTCTGGGAGTCCTTTAATCATTCCCTTCAGGGTTTTGTTGAAACGTTCAACCAACCCATTGCATTGTGGGTGATAGGGGTGGTGAATTTATAAGTTACACCACACTCCTTCCACATTGCTTTCAAATATCCTGACATGAAGTTTGTCCCTCTGTCAGAGATGTCCTCCTTTGGGAAACCCACTCTGGAGAAAACTCCAATGAGGGCTCTTGCCACCACAGGGGCTGTGGTGGTCCTCAGGGAATTGCCTCTGGGTACCTGGTGGCATGATCCACTACCACCAGGATAAATCTGTGCCCAGATGCAGTTTGAGGGTCAAGGGGACCAACAATGTCAATCCCTACCCTTTCAAAGGGTACCCCCACCACAGGTAGTGGTATCAGGGGGCCTTTGTGGTGCCACCTGCCTTGCCACTGGCTTGGCATGTGACACAGGAGCGACAAAACTCCTTTGTGTCCTCTGACATATGTGGCCAATGAAAATGTGGAACAAGCCTGTCCCAGGTCTTGTTTTGGCCCAAGTGACCTGCTAAAGGGATATCATGTGCTAGGGTCAAGAGGAACCCCCTAAACTTCTGAGGTATTACCAACCTCCTGGTGGCTCCACGGCTGGATCTCTACCCTCAGAATATAGGAGTCCCTCATCCCAATAAACTTTATGGGACCCACTAGCACTCCCAGCAGCCTCAGCAGCAGCCTGCTGTCTGAGGGGTTCAAGAGAGGGGCAGCACTGTTGCTCCTTACTCAGATCTTCCCTAGAAGGGCCCCCTGCCCCCAAGAACTCAACCTGATCAGGCTCAAGTTCCTCTGGGGCAGTTCCTTCTTCAGGGTCTGCTCCTCCTCCCTTAAGAGGGGAATCAATGATCTGAGACAGAGGGGAAGGCACTGCCTTAACCCTACTGCTCCTCTTCTTGGGAAGCATCTGGTCCATAATTTCAGGATCCAGAGCTGGTTCAGTGTCATGCATTTTGGCCTGTGACCTGGTCACAGCAAATACCTCTGCAGGGATGCCTAACATCTTAGCATGAGTCCATAACTCTACTTCAGACCAGGCTGAAGTTTCTAGATCATTGCCCAATAGACATTCTACAGGGAGGTCTGCACTGACTACAACCTTCTTGAGGCCAGTTACCCCTCCCCAGGAGAAATTCACAACTGCCAGACTATGGTTGGTCCTGACATTGCTTGCATTGGTCACCTGGTACATTTCACCCAGGATGATCTGTCCAGGGTCCACAAGATCCTCTGCCACTATGGTGACACTGGCACCTGTGTCCCTAAATGCCAAAGCCTGTTTGCCATTTATTACAGGCTGCTGTTTGTATTTGCCCAGATTACTGGGGCTCACAAGGAAGGATATGTCCATGTCTCCATCACAAATCAGCATTGCCTGAGTGGGTACTCTGACTAGGCCAGAGTCCACTTCAGAACCCAGGGTCAACCCTACTACACCCTTATTCTGAGTACCACCTCCACCAGTAGCTGAACTAGGGGGAACAGTTGCCTTAGGGGCAGGAGTGGTGGTGGTTTGGTCTTTGGACTTGTTACAATCAGAAGTCCAGTGCCCTTTCTGTTTACAGAATTTTCACCAGGGCTTCCTTTGGCCTTTTCCCTTGTTGGATTGTGACTCCCCACCAGATGCAGATTTTTGGGGCCCTTGTGAAGACTTCTGGTCTTTTGACTTATCCCCACCTTTCTCAGAGCCCTTAGAATCCTGCTTCTTTGTGTCACCCCCTTGGTTCTGGGTTTTCTGCCTCACCCTGGTTCTGACCCACTTGTCTGCCTTCTTTCCCAATTCTTGGGGAGAGGTCAGAGCTGAGTCCACCAGGTATTGATGCAACAACTGGTTCTGGCAATTATTAAGGATCTGTTCTCTCATCATTAGATTATACAATCCCTTGAAATCAGTAACCCTACTGCCAACCAGCCAACCCTCCAGAGCCTTGGTTGCACAATCTACAAAGTCAGTCCAGTCCTGAGTCTGTGCCTTCTGGGTGTCTCTGAACTTCAACCTGTACTGCTCAGTGGTTAAGCCAAACCCATCTATCAGTGCACTCTTCAGGACTTCATAGTCATCAGCATCCTCTTCTCTAACAGTGAGGAGCTTGTCTCTACCTTTATCTGAAAAGGAGAGCCACAAGATTGCTGCCCACTGCTTTTGGGGGACCTGTTGTACTCTACAGGCCCTTTCCATAGCAGTTACCCACTTATGGATATCATCCCCACTCTGGTAGGGAGGAACAACCTTGCTCAGGTTCCTATGGTCTGGAATATATTCTCTGCCTCTAGGGACACTGTTGCTGCCACCAGGGGTTCTAACCCCTCTTTCTAGAAGCTCTCTAAAGCTCCAGGGCTTCCTTATCTAATGCCAACTGCTTGGTTTTGAGGGCAAACCTTGCTTCCTCATACTGCAGCAGTTTGTACATTCTGTCAGAGGAGGTCTCTCTTCTTGAGAAGTAGGAGTTCCTCTGGTAGACAGATTCTCTGCCAGAGTGATAGGAGTGCTCAGATTCCCTAGAAAGGGACCTAGGCCTGTCCTCCACTATGTCAGTTCTCTTAGGGAGAATTCCTCTGTCCTGTTCAGACCCCTTGGGACCTGGCCCTACAATCACAGAGTCTTGGTCATCCAGATGTTCATCATCTGACCCAGACACTGTAATTGACCCACCCACTGATTCAGATCCATTAGCTCCTAGAGCTAATCTAAGATCATCTGCTGTCAGCAGATCTATCAGGTGTAGTGTGGAGGGACTCTGTCCTAGCTGCAGGTGCCTTGCAGCACACATGGTTCTCAACTCAGAGAAAGCCATGTCCTTATACTGAGGCTGAGTGGATCCACTGGGTTCACCCTTTAAGGACATTCTAGTGTTGTGCAGTGTTGTACTACCTACACTAGTTTGTGGCCTACTGATACTAGCTTGAGCTGTAGAAAGGGTGTGCTATCCCTTGGCACACAGCTCTAAGTTCAGTAGAACTTATTGATACTAAGCTTGACTTTATATGTACCTTGAGTACCTATAGTGGTTTTCAGTTAGTAATTCAAATAGAGATTTTCTGGTAAAACAATAGCAAGCTGGAATCCCACACGCTGCCACCAATGTGAGAAGTTGGCCTGGTATATGCTGTTCACTAGTTAAAGTGGACACCTTGCACCAGTACAATTCGACTCTTATGGTAGGTAGGTTTAAGACAACCTTTATAGAAAGCTATCCTAGTGGTAGCTGTGGAGAGCAGCCTTCAGGCTAAGTCTTGGAGGAATGTAAAGCAGCTTGTTTTACCACACAATCTCTTGAATCACCAAATGAAAAGACACCACACAGGTATATATATCAAATATATATGTATTTATTACTAAACAACTCTCTACTAATCTCTTTACGAGATTAGAAGTCAGGAACATATGCACAAATCAACGTTTCACAATAAATTAAGCACAATTATGGCTGGGGCCCTAGGGGCGTACCAGACCATATACTAAAAAAGAGACTTAAGAACAACGATTTGCAAAGGGACAAGGCCCAGGGCCTTCAGAAGTGTTGGGGCCTCACGAAACCACCCAAGGCAGGTAAGTAAAGGACCCACGGGGGACGCGTGCAGTGCGTGAACACAGGCGCGGATCGCCATACACTTCAATGGGGCAAGTCGCGGTTAGAAATTAAGAGTTTAAGGGCACTTCGGGAGTAGCTACAAGCAAGTTACTTACAGGGTAAGTAGTTCTAGGGCCAACACCCACAGGAGCACCGTAGTGCTGGAGTTACCTCACCCAGGGAAGCCGGGTACATAGGTGTCCTTTGGTGTCGGGTCGCGGCGTCGTTTTCAATGGGAGCCAATGAAGACTTGCTGCTTGTGAAGTCCGAAGAAGTGTCCAGTGGAATCCAAGCCTGGATTCGGAAGAAGGAAGACCTGAAAGCAGAGGGGACAGTGTTCAAAGTCACTGGGCAGTGACCCGGGGCAAGGAAGATGAATGCCCACCGTCGTCGGCAGATTCAGGTCGTTCACAGGTGTCTTGGCTCTTCAGCCACGAGGTCCAGGAGGCGTCGATGATGACCAGGAGCTGGATTCGGCGTGTCCCACGAAGTCTGCAGCTGACTGCGGTGTCGGCAACCCAATTGGAGCCAACAAGCCTTGGTAGCAGCAAGTCTTGTGGAAAGCGTAAAAAGTCAATGGTGCAGACCAGCAAGGTCTGGGGAACTCACCCAGCGAGGGTAAGTCAGGGCAGGCATGGAGCAATCAGGGGAGCCCTTTTGTTCTTTAGGAAAGTCTTCAGGGGACCCACAAGCCGGCTGGCAAGGGATCGTGAAGACGCCTCGGGAGGATTCCTTCAACAGGAGCCCACGGTCACTTGGGACAGGGTAGGCCTCTGATCTTCGGAGGGATTCCTGCTAGAGGCTGGGATCACACGTGGTCCAAAGCACAGGTTCGTAGAACGTCGTGAAGGGGTTGCACTCGACAATAGTGCACTGTACCCAGGGACTGTGGTTTCTCGTCACTCGTGGGGTCCACTGGCCTTAGCTTCACTGGGGACTCACAATGGCCTTGGAGAAGTCAGGAAATCCTCGTCTTGGGCTGCAGGGACCTCGGGCTCCGGCGGGAGCGGCATAGTTTGCAACCGTCGTTTCAGTTTTTGGTGCCTGCCAAGCAGGGGAGTCACTCCTTGACTCCAAGGGAGATTCTTCAGTCTTCCAGAGGTAGTGGAACGTCGAAGGTCCAGGATTCTTCTTCAGAGTGTCGTCCAGGGGTATCTAGTTTGCAATGCACAGGTTCCCCCTCTTATACTAAAAGGAAGGGAGGGACTAGCTCTATGACCCCACCTATGGGAGGGTCAGGGGAGGGGGTGGCTACACCCACTTCCCTTTGTCGAGTTTCGCGCCAGAGCAGGGGCAGGTAGCCCCTGAGCTGGTTTGAACTGGCATATGCACAGAGGAGCCTTCTGCTCCCCCAGTGCAGGACTTCAAAGCACTCTAGGAGTGCACCCACCCAGCCCCAATACACTAAACCCTGTCTGGAAGGTGGTCACACCCTCCTGTGACAGGATACCTATTGTTGGGCTTCCTCCACTGCGAGTTTCGGTCATCAGCAGGAGGGCAGCCCAGTGTCTGTGACTGGTGGCATCCATTTTGTGATGCCAGGGCTCTTCAGGATTCTACCGCGTTTCCACAGTAGGTACATGTCTATCCCTCTAGAAGGGTGGAATGCTACCCCCGCCGCCAGAACTGGCGGGGGGTAGTATTCCAAGATGTTTGACACCAAACACGACATGTTTCCGTGCAGCCATCCCAAAGTTAGCATTTAATGCGAGGTTATAATGCGCTTAAGAGTATATGGTCAGGCTGCACTACAAACAGCCTCAGAGAAGGGTCTCCGAATGCTGCAGAGGGGCTCTGCTCATGCAGGGGCACCCTCTCACATAGGAACCAAGCACTCTGCCTTCAGGATTGATAAGGCCTGCCATAGGAGTGACTTATAGGTTTATATGTGTGTATCAATGTAGTGATATAGGTAGCCTATATCACAGTAAGGGGTGCATGCACCACCTTACCCAGGCTGCAGTAGCAGACCTGTGGTGTCAGATTTAGTCTGCTTCCCAGGGGTGGCATAATACATGCTTCAGCCCCTGGTAGGCCTGTGAAGTACCTATGCCCTTGGCACCTAAGGTACCATATACTAGGGACTCATAAGGTACCACAGTATCCAATCACTAGTGCACCTAGAGTGCACTCCAAGTCGTTTAGAGAGAACAGAGAGGCTGGGGCCCTGATTGGCAGGGTCCCAGCCTGACTATAGCCAGAAACCAGTGTAAACATCAGAAAAAAAGTGGGAGCAACATAAGAGGCAGATCCTACTCTCCTACAACCACCTTGCCTACTTGTATGCAACACTGTGCACTGAACTTACCATCGAGGCCAGCGCAATGTGATTAGGGGAAATACTGGCACAACACAAGCTGGGGCATGACCCCTCAAGGCGAATTGTCGCATATGCAAGCAGGTGTCTGACGAAAATGAAAAAGGCATAAAGCCTGACAGTTGTGTGGGCTTGTGAACACATCACATGTTCCCATATGGAAAGCTGTTCACAATCATAACGACCACTAAGCGCTGGTCATGATCTACGGCAACCTTAATGTCAGGCAACACCGACAACGTCCACTGACAGGCTCCATGAGGAAGAACCGTCTCGGAGTCTAGGGGACTCCAATTCCCATCAGCACATGGGTTTCCTGACGTCCGACCCACCGTCGTGCGTGATGGCAGGAGGCCTGGATATAGCAGACAGAACGGCAGACGGAGCTGCCGATTATTCGTATTTCCGACGTTGGTGGCCAGGTCCCTGTCTGGTAAGGGTGCACGTTGCACCGAAGCTTGTACTTGCAGTTTTCATTATTTCTAAGGACTTTCGTTCTGTTTTGGGATCATTATTGAATCTCTCCCTTCGTTGGCGAGTCCTATATTTCCCGGGCCTCATGCGAGGGAGCGAGCGGCTGGATAGCGATTGCTCTTAGGCTGTGCGTACATTTCCTTCTACTTTTTTTACAACAATATATACCTGTTCTTCCCTGTTGGCGAGCCCGTTTTCCTTGGCTCATGCAGGGAAGAGGAAGTACAGGTTAATCGTGTGGTAACAAGAATATTGGAGAGTGACGTAAAACTCTCTATTAACTTATTGTGCACCATTTGAGAGAATACTTTCTATTCGGGCTTGTGCAGGTTCCATTTGGTATGGAGCTGCTCCAGCTATAATACTTGTTGATCCATTCGTGATGTACCAGTGAAAGAACAAATCCTTTGCCATACCTTTGATGACAAATTGATGCATGATTATTTATGGAACTTTTCACAATTGTGATAATCAGCATACTGGCAATTACTTGTGTTTCACTCAACAGGGGGTGGTCAGTAGTGGGTGATTGCTGTTCCAGTTGCTGGTACAACATCTTTGGGGCATCTCAACCTGATACAGAGGGTAGGTTGATAGGTATTGCTTTATTTGATAGACAGGCTAGGAAGGTATATTAGGAGTTATTTACGATTTCCCTGTTCTCTCCTTCACATTGTATCGTGTTGAGGATTCCTGATCACCTGCTCTCCTCCCCTGTTTAGGGGTTACATTCTTTTCCTTTACAGGTAGTTTATTGAGCATTGATTTCCTCTATAGAAGAGTGGTTATCTTATGGTTATAGAGGAGAGTATTATATCATTTTCTTTCTATTTTCACAGGTCTCCCTCCTTGCTGTCCACGTCCTTTCCTTCCCCCGCTTGACCATCCTAAAGTCTGTGTCATATATACCTACAGGCTTGCGACTGTCGAGAGGTGGACCCCTCTGAGAATCAGTACGACCCTGAGGATATGCTTGGTACAGGACACTTAAAGCCAAAATTTCACCATACATCAAAAGGTAGCGAATAAGGCTGATGGATTACGATTTCAAGGTAATACACAAGCCAGGGAAAGAACACAACCGTACTGACTACATATCGAGACACCCTCTGCCACATACCCAATCGTCGCCTTCCATGGCAGAGGAATACATCAACTTTGTGCTCAAGCAAAACAGTCCAGCTCAGATCATGGTAGAGGAACTCACACAGGAATCCAAGACCAACATGGCACTGAAAGCAGTGAAGAGCATCATGAAACAACAAATGTGGAGGCTTGCAAAGGACAACAGCCAGTTCAACTACGAGGTCAGCAGAGTAGAGATCCTCGCATTCAAATATGTTCAGGAAGAATTGTCTGAAACAGAGCACGGAATACTCCTTCGAGGCACCAGGATAATCATCCCACATACACTTTGCCGATGAACAATGAATCTCACACATGAGAGCCACAGGAGGATAGCTGCAACCAAGAAAATGTTCAGAGAAAGAGTAGGGTTCCTGGGTCTAGATCGCCTGGCGGAAGAAGTGATCCTGACATGCCAAGCCACGGTGAGGCCCCCCAAGCCAGAGCAACAATGAATGTCTGACCTCCCAGAAGCCATGTTGATGACACTAGCAGTGGACTACTATGGGCCACTGAGGGATATATACTGATCATCATTGCCAAATACTCTTGTTTGCCTTGGTACACCAGGTAGCATCCACATCAGCAGTGGCCAGATTGGCCTAAGCAAAATCTCAGCATGGGGTGTCCCAATAACGCTCAAAACTGACAATGGACCTCCGTTCTCAGGGGAGGAATTTCATAGATTCATGAACTACCTAGGCATACACCGTCGGAAGTTAACGCCGCTGAGAATACACGTGAATGGCATGGCTGAGCGATTCATGGGCAACATATAGAAAGCAAGCAGTCCAAAGAGCCAAGCTCACACAAATATCAGTTGGCCAAGCCCTATGTCAAGTCCTGTGGGACTATCGCAACACCCCACAGAGCTCCACTGCTGAATGCCTGACAGAACTTGTACTAGGAGGAAAGAGCAGGGCACAACTGCCACATCTGGAGAACACAGCCCAACCAGGGAACAGCGTAATAGTTGCTCGTGATCAGGAAGCCAAGGCAAAGATGAAGAAACAAGCAGGCACTTGACGACAAGTAAATGAACGCAATTACCTTGTACTGGTATGCCAGCAACAAATATGGAAGTCTGACACTCCATTCTCATGCAACCCGCTAACCATCACTAACGTCAAAGGGTCAATGATCGCGGCAGCAGCAGGGCACTACTCCATCACCAAGAACAGCTCTCACTTCAGGGAGTTCCTGGTGCCAGCAGATGATGAGGGTGATAGGAGCAGGCACGCACAGCTGCCAGTCAGGCGGGACGTCTCAAGGGGAGCTGACGAGACAACCCAACCTAATGGCGTGGGAGCCCTCCATGACGAAGGAGAGGAGCCAGGGTCAGGCGGCTGCCTGCCCCTGAAACAAGACCACTTTCGCACATTGCAAATGATTCAAAAGCCCAAGAGATTGAGTCTGCCGCTTGTCTCATCTCATGCTCCGTCATTTTCTCTCTCTCTCTCTCTCTCCCTCTCCCTCTGATCCCCTCCCATTCTATGGGTTACTTGTTTCCCCTCTCCATTTTTCTCTCTAACCCTCTCTCCCTCTTCTTTCCCCAGGTAGGTGTTTTGCCAGAAAAGGGGGAGATGTTGCAGTGGTGAAGAAGTGGTAGGGCACTAGGACCTGCCACACACCCACTGGATGACTGAACATGACTTCGGGGCAGTGGGAAGGAGGAGCAGGAAACATGCACACACACACACACGCGTGCACACACACACAATACAAGACTGGGCAGCATGCTGGTTGTTAGATAAGGATGCCGAGAAACCAACCTGACCCCGCATGATTTCTTCAGGGCCGGGGACACAACAGGGTGGCAGAAGAACAGGCATTATGAAAGAGGTGGACTCAAGGCAGCTTTGCCTTGCAGGCATTCATTCAGCTGGTTTGCTGTCGGGCTCATATGAAAAACTTTAAACACATGATTTTTCTTTTTGTCAAGTTAAGCATTGCAGAACATCCAAATAGCTACATTTTTCCCTGCATGTACAAGACTACACTTGTACCGAAATCACTATGACCATATTTAAAAATAGAAATGCCTTAATTGGGGTGAGCACAAATTCCAAACACTGAATGGCCTAAAACAAATGATAATAACCAAAGAAGAAAATTGACTATTCATGTGAGACAGATTGCAAACCAGGGGAATATAAATATTTCAATGCATCATCTACAAAGACAAAGGGGCTGATTACACGTTCGGTGGCCCGACCTCCGCAACCTAAGTGGTTTGACTGCCTGATTACAAGTTTGGAGGTCAGACTACCATCAACCCGCCAGAACACTGCTGACACCACCAGGATCTAGGATTCTGAAAGGTGTCGTGGAGGAAAAGGCAGTGTGAAAAAATGACAGTGACGAGGCAGGCACTGCTGTCGGGATTATGACTTCCCTTTTCTGCAGCCTTTTCATGGCGAGACCCCCGCCATGAAAAGGATGGCGGAAAGTGAAGGAAGGGGCCCCACACAGTGCCCCCAGGGAATTTTGCCCAGGGAGGGAGCTGTATGGGGGCACAAGTTGGACCCCCCTCTCCATGCACTGTCGTGTGTGCAGTGTGGGCCATGCACGACATGGTGCATTGCACACACTGCACGTATGTCCAGAAGGCATTGCACCGCAGCAGCATCTGCTGCAGCCCTTTTCAATGGTCAAGCCATGCTGCCACGGTGGGACCGCCAACAACGGACAGCCACCCGGCGGTCCACTCTGAATACAATATGGCAGCCTCAGCAGTCCGGCAGACCGACCGCATAAGTCGGAATCAGGCCCAAGGTATTGCTAACAGATACAGATCACAACAAAAGCAACCACAGTGCATTGTTTGGATTGCTTCTAGTCCCATGCCTACTTGAAAGGTTTGATTTTAACAAAAGAAAGATATACAAAATTATAGTTAGGTAACTGTGAATAATGGGGTTCCAACCGATATCAAATAGACAATATGAGCAAAGCACAAGTTGTCTATGGTTTCAGTTATAATGCCATAGTGAGAAAGACCCCTATAATGCACATTTTCTCTTTCTACAATGTTAATGTTATATCTGACCCCCTCATCCTTTTACCCTCTTCATAAGAGCAATACAGGAGTAATGGGAGAGCCATACATAATTCAACAGTCATTGGCATAAGGCTCCCTTCACCTCACCCCTTCTCTCAACACAAAATATTCCTACCTAGTATTCTGCCATGCACCCACATCACCATCAGAGCATTCCCTGCCCTCACCCTTGAGCCATACAAAAACCAAACCTCTATCTAGTAACCTGCCTCCCTTCCCATTCATCCTCTCTGGTACCCTCCACCAACCGCAGTACAAAAAAATCCCCCCTGTTTAAAAAAAACACAACACAACAGAAAGCCGAAAGTCTAACTTGCTTTCAATGTAAAAATAGCAAGCAGCAGAGAAATTAATTAAAAAACAATTGTCAGTTTAACTCGCCACATTGCTTGCACAAAATGGCGAGTTGGAACATGCAATTCTAACATACATGAAATTAAGTACAGTTTGCTGCAAGTCTATGAAACCTAATAATGTGGCAGAAGCATGTTACTGTCAGTAAAACCTTACTGATTGAGCAGGAGACAGGATCCTCTCTTGGAAGCACAAGAAGACATCATTCAAGAAAACAATACTTAGTTCATTAATCTCCTAAAACCCTCCTTCTAGTTCCCAACACAGAAAACTTTGCAAAAGTAGTACTCAAAATAAAATGGTTTCTGGGTATACTAGAGACATGAAATGTAACAATCATAGTTGAAGCAAACGGACATTTCAGAACAATAAGATACAACATTGTGGGCCCTGGACTCACCTTCTTTAACAACTTCACCCTCCTTTTGCGTGATATTACAGCGCTCATTGAGCACGGACTCCGCCCTTGGTACTTACCATCTAGATGCATTCTGGGAGTTGCAGTCTTCGGATGACAGGCTGCAGCTGTGGGCGATCTGCAGGGAGGAGCCAGCTGACTTCCCCAGTCAGGGGGAGGATCTTAGCAGTACAAGAGGAGGGAATCGGTGATATCCAAGCGAGAAGGGCGTCTGATGAAGGCATACTCCACGCCGAAATGCATTATGCCCTGCTGGTCCATTAAAGAGCTTCTGAAGTATTCCCCTGTGTGGTCTCTGCTTCTTCATGTTGGAGGAGGTTTGTTTGGATATACATATATATATATATATATGACCTATAACGTTGCAGTGTATATGAATATATGATTAAATTATCACACTACCGAGTTTCCTGCCAACCTAATTCTGCCTTCATTGACCCATACCCCAATTAAAATATAAACCCCTACCTGGCTTCCTGCCACTCCCTGCAATGCCTGCCACTCCCCCCCCCACCCCACCCCATCCCATTACAGCAAAAAAATCGCTACCTGGCATTGTTAAAGTCATAAACTTTCATAACATTTGCCTTGGTTAACGATTAAGAAAATGTGCCTGACATTAGGAAATGCGTTTAACCTTATCATATATGTAGAAGAGAAAGAGAAAACATAAAAATTATTCTTTAAAATGTGATAAATAAATGATTGATTGATTGATTGAATTTAGTTTCTGCAGTGTTGTTTTACATAAATTAGTGACATAGACCCTGCCAAGGTAATGTTTGCATTTCCCTATAATCATTTACGATATTAATATTAATGGCATGAGTTTGTCAAACTTACAGAACTGCTATAAGGCAGCAGTTTTCAGACACATTTCTGTTATGTTTAATTCCAGAGGTCTGGAGGCCAAGTTAGGAAGAAACTAACTATAACTCTTCCTTTCATTTGCAAGCAGGTTCTCAAAATATTGCCAAGGAATACAACCAGCAGAGTCCTCCTCAATTCCTATGGTTCTATGGGGGAATCCAAGTATTAAGGTTACTTGAAAGACGTTTTGGGAGGAATGGATTGAAATATGAGCACTGTGAGGCAATGGTTTCTTTTAGCATAATTGTATTTTGTTGATGAAAAAGTACGAACAGTTAAAAGACATTGCACAATGATTTTCTCAGAACATGGACGAAGAGTCTACGATTAAAATAACAAGCATTTGCAATGCAATAGGTCTCGCAATTACGCGAGTTCAAGCTACTGGCATTGTAAATGACAATGCGTTTAACATAAATAAAAGGCAATGTCATTTACAATGCTAATAGCTCAAGCTCGGGTAAATGCGAGACCTGTTGCATTTACGAGACTTAAAGCTATTACTTTTTTAAAACATAAAAGCAGGGGCCGTGATCATATATAAAGCGCTCTGCCCGTGTTGTAAATATAAAAAACGGGTGCCGTGCTAACACAAAGCACGGCGCCCGTGCACAGTAATTAAAAAATGATGCTTAAAGTGGGCTAAAATGTAAAGCATGGCGCATGGTGGAAAGGAAGCGCTGGTGAGATGTAATAATGATTGATTGTAACCTGGAAAGCTGTGGTGAGTGAATGGTGAAAAGGAAAGCCGTGGTGAGGTGATAATGATTGATTGATTGTGGAAATGGAAAACCTGAGAAATGTGATAATGATTGATTGTGAGCTTGAAAACCTTAGTGAGATGTGGTGATGACTGATTGTGAACTGCAAAGCTTGGTGAGTTGTGATGAGTGATAATGAAAAGGCAAAGCTTGGTGAGTTGTGATTAAGCCTGGGCGTAGTTCGCGAAGTAGCGCTACGCGAAGCTACGCAAAGTGCAGTTCGCACTACGCGAGCTACGCGTAGCACTACGCGAACTGCGTAGTGCACTGTTCGCAATGATTGCACAGTGCCGGATGCTTGTCCGCACTGTGCAATCATTGAAAACGGCATCTTGCACAGTGCGAGCTGTCTTTTACTGCCACTCGAGTAGATTTTTACTCGAGCGGCAGCTTTCTCAACGCAGACTGGTAGTTTCTCATCGCGAGCGGTCGCGAGCATACGCGACCACTCGCAATGAGAAACCTGACCTCCCTGCGTTGAGAATCTCGCTGGAGGTTTATTTTCCACGCTCGCGATCGGCAACTTGATGTTGCTGATCGCGAACGAGAAAAAGTCTCGCCGGGATGTCATTTTGCTTGCTCGCGGTCGCCAACTTGACGTTGAGGACCGCGAGCAAGCAAAAATGACCGCTGCACTACGCTACACTACGCTACGCGTGTTTGCACTGTGCTACGTGCAATTCGCGTTGTGCGAAGTAGCGCAAACTTCGCAAACTACGCGAGCGTAGCGTAGTGCTTTGCCCAGGGTTAGTTGTGATGATGAGTGATAATGAAAAGGCAAAGCCTGGTGAGGTCAGATTAGGAATGCTGTGAAAATTAAAGCCCTCGTGGGATTTGACTGATGTAGTGCAATGGAAAGCCTGGTGAGATGTGGTGATGATTGTGAACTGGACAGTTTTAGTGAGGTGATGGTGAAAATGAAAGCGGTGGTGAAACCTGGGGATTTGCAGCCTTTAAAGGCAGCAATGCACTCAATATGTACAGCTCTGTCTAAAACTAACGCTGCGCTGCGGGAGTCAAAGCGCTCTGCCAAGCGTGAAAAGTATTGAGAACACGGGAGGGTGGCGGGGGCAAACTGGGAGAGAGATGACAGTGTTTATAGGGGATGGATGAGAGTCATTAAGGATTGAGGTGAGATCTGGAGAGAGAGAAGGAGAGGAGAGAACATGCTAGCAGGGGGGAGAGGTGGGGCGGATACAATGGCACCAGTGAGGAAGAGGAGGCGTCGGCAGGGGAAGCAGGTAATCAGAGAGGCATGCAGGTTATTTAAGAGGCAGGTCGCAATAAGAGGCTAGAAAAGGAAATAGGATGACAAAGCATCAGCAGGTAGAAAAGAACTACTGAGTCAGAAGGAAAAGACAAAGTGGCAAAAGGGCGCGAAAGGCAGGAAAGATTTACAAAAAAAAAAGGAAACCGGGCACAGTGCTCACTAGGCAGCACGGCGCAGGAGCAAATTAATTAAAAGAAAACCCATGAAAGCGGGCACCGTGGTAGGCTGCGTGGTGCCTGAGCACAATCATTTTAAAAACAAGCATTGGCCGCGCGGCCGTGAAAGTAACGCGGCCGCGCGGCCGTGAAAGTAACGCGGCCGCGCGGCCGTGAAAGCGAAAGTTATGGCAGGGATGCGCTCTGTGGTGGGGGAGGGGCAGAGTGAGGCGCTTGGGAGAGCAAGGCTTAATGAGCCATGAAAGCCACATGGCGGCTGCGCGCGTACACGCGCTCGTGAACGCAAGCTTGAGGCCAGGAAAAGATTGTGGTAGCACTTTGAAAAGCCACTAACTAAATGTCTCGCAGAGCAGCGCATGTGCTGGCTCAGCGAGACCTAAAAATGTGTAGAAAGAGCAGCTAAACTTTGAGGATGGAGACTAAGGCTTGATATCCTTGAGCAGGATTTTAAAGCCCCTGGCTCTTTTTTGTGGATTTAATGGAAATCAGAAGGGAAGCTGAAAGCAGGTAGTAGACAAGACAATATTTGTTGGAACTGTAGAAGGCAAGCTGTATATTGGAAATCTATGGACTGGAGTTGCCAACTGTTGTTGTCCTATATTGTTAAGAAAATCTGACAGAATGAGCACGATCCTACCGAAACACTACTCAATGGGGTATATTCACAAGAACGTGTGATAACTACCGCAAGAGTAGCGTAACGCAACTTTCAATAACGCAGCCTATCACGGGAAAATAACCCCGTGTCAACGTGGAATTCACAACAAGGCGGTAGCATGCGATAGCCTGCCGAAACCGCGGACAAAGTCCGCGATACAACCACCACGATGGAGATAAAAACACAAACCACAACACCAAAAAACACGCGATGGGCCAAAGCGCGATGAGGAAAGCAGTGACAACCAGCGCGAGGGCAGCAATACGCACGCGCAATGCAGGAAAAAGCACAAGAACAGTATACGGAAAATGCCACAGAACAAAATACATCAACAGCGGAGTACCAGGGATGCACCCTGGCCAACTGCAGAGGACAACATGCACACCACAACATCCACGCACCGTGGAAGAACAGAACCCACAGGCACACCACTTGAAAGAGACCAGTGGCAGACAAATCAGAGCCGCAGGAGCGACACACCCACCATGCAGCATACGCACATAAGCAGAAGTGCACCCGGACAGTGACAACATCCCGGTACAAACAGCAACACCTCCACAACTAAACACAGGACACAACTGGATCGGAAAATGCGCACAACCTGGCAAATCACACCTGAAACCACAGGGACATGTAACATGACAATGTACAATTCCAACCTGTGACCTGCAAACATGTTTATTCACACATGCAGTGCAATTGTACATCCACTACTGTCCCATGAATGCCACGGAGGGTCACAATGTGACGTGCTCATGAGAAGTAAGTGCCAATGATGGAGTCCCTACGGGCCATTCCTGCTGCAGTGGGATGTGGGCCACCTGCCCCATCACCACCATCATCGTCCGGTACTTCTGGAACTGGGATCCATGGGGCCCTGGTGCGAACACAGATGTTGTGCAACACACAACATGCAACGATCATCTTGCACACGACGTCCGGGCTGTACAGGAGCTTCCCACCAGTGCCGTCCAGGCACCAGAAACGTGACTTCAACACGCCAAATGTGCGTTCAACGATGCCCCTGGTGCGTATGTGGGCCGCATTGTACTGCCTCTGGGCGGGTGTGTTCGGGTCTCGGAGGGGTGTCATCATCCAAGGGCAGAGTGCATATCCTTGATCACCTGTGACAGTGCAGGGAGAAAAGAGTCAATACTTGGTTCGGCAGGATGTGATGGCAGGCCCACCAATTCAGTGATGCCTGTGCTGGCTGTGAGGGGGGTGAGTGTAAGCCAGCCCTCAGGGAGTAGCATGTGCTGGCAACTACACCAACAGTCATCAGGCACACAGACATGCAATGTCTGAACTACAAGGGGGGATGACTCGAGTCGCACAGGGCTAGTCACCCCGGATGCACAGCGGCCGACACGGGCCCACCACCACGAGACGCTGACCTGCGGGAGACCGGGGTAGGGTCATGGGGGCAGAGCAGTGCCTCACATCTCCAGAAAATGTTAACGCAACTTTACACATCGCAGTCTATCGCGGGAATATAACCCTGTGTTAACGTAGAATTCACAACACGGCGGTACCATGCGATAGTCTGCCGAAAACGCGGCCAATGTCCGCGATACAACCACCGCGACGGTGATAAAAACCCAAACCCCAACGCAAAAAAACATGCGATGGGCCAAACCGCGATGGCCGCATGCCGCATCTCCACACGTTCAGCTGTTGTGTGGCTGTGGTGCCATGTGGAGTCTGTATTGGGTGCAGGGGTAGCCCAGGCTTTTTGGGGCTCCTGGCGTAATTTGCGGGATGAAGGGGCTCTGATGCCGCATTTTTTTCAGGGACTGTTGAATTTGTTTCCCCGCCCTGTTCGGTCCTTCCCTTCGTGGGATTTGCATTTGGTGTTGGATGTCCTGTCTGGTCCTCCCTTTGAGCCCCTTGAGGGTCTTGAGTTGCGTCTCTTGACTTTTAAGACTTGTTTTTTGGTCGCTATCACCTCGGCGCGGCGCTTGGGGGAGTTGGGGGCCTTGTCTTGTAAGTTTCCCTTCTGTAAGGTCTTTTCGGATCGGGTGGTTCTGGTTCCGGTTCCGTCCTTTGTCCCTAAAGTCAATTTGGCTTTTCACCTCAGTCAGGAGGTGATTTTGCCTGAGTTCTGTCCTGCTCCTTCCTCGGCTGAGGATTGTCGCTTGCATTGTTTGGATGTCCATCGGGCTTTGCTGTGGTACCTGCAGGTTGTGGAGTCCTTCCGGGTGGGGGACTCTTTGTTTGTTAACTTCGGTCCAGCTAGGAAGGGTGTTAAGCCTTCCACGGCTACTTTGAGTCGTTGGATTCGGTCCACGGTTTTGATGGCTTACCATCTTAAGGGGGTGGCTCCTCCTGTGGGGGTTCAGGGGCGTTCCACTCGCAGTATGGCGGCTACGGTGGCTGAGTTGCAGGGGATTCGGTGGTGGAAATCTGTAGGGCGGCGACCTGGTCTTCTCCCTCTACTTTTGTCCGTCACTATCGCATTGTGAGTCTGGAGCATTTGGATAATGTTCTGGGCCACAGGGTTTTGTCCTCTATGCGGGACCAGGGATGTTGATCTGCTGTGTTTGGGGCACTGTATTACATTTTGGTGTTTCTTTATCACTCAGTTGTCCGTCTCTGTTTTCTTCTGCTTGCTATGTCCTCATTTGTGATGAAGGAAGGCGAGGGAGGGACGGGAGGTAATGCTTCCATTTCTAACGATAATGGCATTACTCCTAGTCCTACTCCCTCGCCTTCCTTCGAGGACCCTCCCTCCCTCCCGGTGCGGTTCAACTGAGTGCTAGCTCGGCTTGTTTACGTACAGGTGGAGGTGGGGGCGGGCAGAGTTTTTATGCTGGGGGTGTAGTCGTGTCTGGTAGGGGGTCGTGTAGTTTAACATGTCGGATGTGGTTAGGTCACGTGTGCATCCCCACAGTTGTGCCTTGTGCGTTGGTGGCTGTGGGATGTGTGGTGTGTTGAGTTGGTACTTACCAATGAGCAGTCCCGTTCCATATGTTCCATCCTGGAAGCGCTGGTTGATGATGGACTGTCAGAAGATGAAGGAATCATGCACACTGCCTGGGTAGTTGGCGACGACATTGGTGAACATTCCCCGGTGGTCCACTATTGCCTGCACATTGATGGAATGCGTGTGCTTCCTGTTGCGGTAGTGGTGTGCAGTATCCGCAGGGGGCACAAGTGGGACATGTGTGCAGTCGATTGCCCCCAACACGGCCGGGAATCCGGCTATGGCATAGAAGCCTTGCTTAGTCTCCAGCTGTTCCTGCGCAGTGTTGGGGAAGTGAAGGTACTGGGGTATGAAGCTGAGGATGGCATCCAGGATGTGTGTGATGAACTTTGATAGGGCTGGCTGTGAGACCCCTCCGACTCTGGCAGTTGTTGGTTGGAAGGTCCCAGAGGCCAACAGGTGCAGCACTGCCAGCAGCTTTGTCTGCGGAGGGATGTTTGTTCTCCGCTATGTTGGAACCGTCAGCCTGTGGGCAATGTGGGTCAGGAAGCGGAGGATGGTTGTCCTTTTGAGCCTGTAGTGGGCAATGACTTCCGCAGGCGTTAGGTCTGTGAGAGTGGTGCGTTTACGGTAGCTCCGCTGTCTTGCTCTACGCTGCCTCTGTGGTGGTCCGGGGGGGGAGCGGGTCCGGGTCCTGGGGGGGTGGCGGTCCAGGGGGTGGTGGCGGGGGGTGTTGTGGCCCTGTTGGGGCTCCGAGCTGCATGTAGAGTAGCTCCATGGCGTTGTTTGTTCTTCGGGTATGGCTGTGTGCGGGACTCCGTTGCCTACTGCAGGTAGACGTCCTTCTTTACACCTGCTTGAGGCAGGTGTTAAATACCTGCGGCTACCGCACCTCATCGCCTGTTTTGTGTTCTTATCGCAGATGTGGCTGGTCGTTGTGAATGTTGAGGTGTGATGTTGTCTCGACTTTTCACACGGGAACGCCTACTCTGCATCTCATTAGCGATATTTGTGCGGGTCCTCTGTGGCGATGTTTTTTGCGGCTGCTATCGCGGGTAAACTGGTGCTGTGGGCTGTTAACACCGGCTTGTGAATGGGAGGGTACATTTATCACAATTTTGGCTGCGATAAAGTGCCGTTAATTCGGCGATGGCTCCTTGTGAATATGCCCCAATAAGTACAGATTGGTGGTGTGTACAAAGTGGCAAATTAAGTAAGTTATTGCTGTGTGAAAAAGTGCTCGTATTATGAAGTGTAAAGCGGCTTGTAAACTGGAAAACTCTATTAGCAACGATGTGGACTTGTGGATGGAAGGCATCAGTAGACAGGCGCCATTAGATTAAGCATCAATAATATTGAGAGATTCAAAGGACACATTTGAGACAATAGGTGTGTCATTTTTAGAGTTGATAACTCTACGGTGTAGTTTTTGCATTAACATACTGTACTGTGTTATGTGAAACAAGATGTTACTGTACCAACCACAGGATATGATGTTAAATATGGGAGCATGAGTGCATTTTTTAGGTCTATTGTGTAAATCTGAGAGGCTCAGGAGCACAGTGAGATCTCTCCTGTACACAGCATAGGCCTTTTTAAACCTTGTGAGTATCACCGAACACACCTAACAGGCTGACTTTTTGAGCCTTACTCTAGTATATTTAAGCAGAATCTAGTATACTTGAGCAGCATCTTTGCAAGGTTGGCATATTTCGCATAGCATTGTTAGAATCACAAAATGGTTGTACTTATAACTTGCTTATGGACACAGATGGAACAGAATTTAAAACAAGCATTGTCAAAGCCTGTAGGTGCTGCAGATGTTACAGTATTTTGCACTGTATATGTGGGCACGAGATCATGTGTGAAATTAAGGCACAGCTATTCCAATAAATGGAACCACTTATGGCACATATCTGGTGTGGGTGCTGTGGCTTGTCTGTTTGAAGGATCACGACTGCACTGCCTCCACATGCCCTTCGTTTGTGGTTTCATGTGGTTTTATTAGAAGTCTGACCTTCTTGGAGTGGTTCCATAAACTCCGTTGCTTGGGCTGCATGTTATTGCTCTTTAGCATTGTCAGGGTGTCTGCTGCAACCTAAGCCTCAATGTGGCTTAAAAACATGGTCACCAAATAAGAAGAGGGTTTTGGTTAACACAAGTATTAATCCCTGTTTGTCTACCACTGCTGCAATGGCTGGTTGAAATTTGTTTGGGATAATGACAGTGAGGGGAAGCCCATTGCATTGTGAGGGTAAGGCCCACATTTAAGTGGCTTATTATGATGTCAGGCGGAATCACTTCCGCCCAACACCGACTCGGTCATGGGACCGACCGACATCCAGTCGACGGCCCCGATTGAGTGATTTCAATGTGACCAAACACAGTTCGGTTGTATGGTCCCTTTCCTCCTTTGGAGGTGCATTTCATCCCTGCACCCCGTAGCAGGCACCTCAAAGTGCCTGCCACAAGGTGCATGGATCGACAGGGGGCACCAAAGTTGCTCTCTCGGCCACCAACCAGAGGCTGTGCACCAGAGGGGGCCCTGCTGTGGGCCACCAAACACGCTTTATGACATGGTTTCCATGTCGGACAGGTTGGCATGGAAGCCATGTCGGAAATCGTGCATTGCAATCTCAAGGGCGTCAAGGCCCGCCCTTGAGATTACAGGCGGGATTCCGACTGGCGGACGGGCTCTTCGAGCCTGTCGGAAGCCACCCGGAATGACCGTCCGGTTTACTTTCTGACCGCCTCCAACATAATCAGGCAGTCGGAAAGTAAATCGAACGGCCCATTACGATACGGCCCTAAAGGCTCCAACCGAAGGTCAGAGCCTTTACGGGCCATATCCTACCAACCCCTCAGTGTGGTATTTAAGCAAAGCATAGCCTGGGATTATGTGCAAAGCTGCAAGTGCTTCGAAAGGGCTTGGAAACACTGGTGAACAGGCCTAAAGAAAATGAAAGCACACAAACATTAAACCACCTTCAGTGTGTACTTCTGGGTGACATTAGACAGAATCAGTATTAAAGGCCAAACAATATGAAACAGACATCCGGAATGTGTTGTTTTGTTGTTTGTCTTTCCATTTTGTTCTATTTCGCACTCGACTATTATGTTCCCCCACTTTTTTGCGTTGGCACTTTTTAATCCCCCCCCCTGTTTTTGGTCTTTCCCCTGTTCCCTTCTTACATTCTATTTTCGTCATGTCATGGTAGCTCCGAGTACATACTTACCTTTTGGCTTCTGTTCTCCGGTCCAGTTGGTGTTGTTGGAGCCCTGGGCTCTCTGACTGGTATCCAGGTTGGTCACATCCTTGTCATAGGAACTTCTGCTTATAAAAAGTTTGCTAACCTTTATTCGACCTCTCCTAAATTTTCTCTTACACTGGGGAGGCACACAATGCTCACTTTACCTGAACTGCATCTCATAACTAATTCTCTCTGTCCCTGAAGTCTGTTTCCTTTCCATGGTTGAGTCAAATCCATGGTTCCTGAAGCCTCAATACTTACCTATACCTAAGACAAATCCAAAGGAAGGAAATTCCACCCCTGCTTTAATCCCTTACTCTTTTCCCTGTTTTTCCCTTTCATTTTCAACTGCATGCATATTATTACTCCGAAACTTTCACATTCAGATTAAGGGATTCAGGGATGAGAGGGGCATTCAGCGGGGTGCTCCACTGGGATCGCAGACAAATTGCCACTCCGAAAGACCAAACTGACCCCCCCTCCATCTTATGGGATGGGATAAGCCATCGCTAAAATACAAAAAGACATAGAGACGGCCCACTAAGAATGAGCATTTCTATTAACATGCATTGATCTGTTTATGCCTATGAATTCCACTATGGCCACTTCTTTCCAAGTTACAGAAACGTCACCCATGGTGAGTAACAATACCTCTGACGATAGCAACAATGCAAGCAAAACACTTAAGCTTAATTCATTAGCACCCTTAGGAAACCATAGATATGATCCCAGTTCAACTTCAACAATCATTTTTTAGATCAGTGTCACTAACATGTTTTGGCCCAATCCAATAATTGTGCTCAAGATAACACAAATATAGGAGCTTCTTTATGAGGTCCTTAAGCTGCTGTTGTGTCACTTTTTGTGACGCTCCGGAGGCGTAAAAATGTGCTACGCTGCGCCATATTTACAAAGTGATGCATCTAGGCAGATGCGTCATTTTGTAAACCCCTGCGCTACATTATACCTGCGACAGGTAAAATGTAGAAGGGTGGCTTTCTGGCGCAGAAAAGGCTTGCGGAAGTGTTGCAGTGAAATCTATGAGAATAAAGGAGGAAAGCAAGATTATGTTTATATTGTGGAAATCGGGGGTATTTTTTGACTACATGTTGTCAGTTCCTGGTAAACGGATCGGCTCATCCTTAACTAACTATCAGTGAACAAGCAAAACTACCATTGAAAGGTCTGTTACCGAAGAGGCCCTTTATTGTTCTTAAGTGTAACTGACCACTATCTTTGCTTTGGTAGCAGAGATTCAGGTACTTTATCGATTACAAATTCCATTCTGAGGAACAAATTCAAACCACCGACAAAATCCAGGAAATTGATGGTATAGCTTTGTCGTAGGCGGGGTTCTAAAGAGAAACTATTCCTCTTTTCGCTGTTACATAGACAGGGCATGTAGAATGAAAAAAATCTGATCAAGTCAATGCACCATCATTTCTTATTACATCAGTGACAATATGATTACAGATACGTAATATTAATTGCGAACCCCTTTCTCTGACATCCCCCCCTCATTGTTTGAAACATTGTTTCTCATTACCTGAAGTCTAAAAGTCTGAGGGGGATATTCACAAGAACGTGCGCTAAACATCTCCAGAAAATGTTAACGCAACTTTACACATCGCAGTCTATCGCGGGAAAATAACCCTGTGTTAACGTAGAATTCACAACACGGCGGTACCATGCGATAGTCTGCCGAAAACGCGGCCAATGTCCGCGATACAACCACCGCGACGGTGATAAAAACCCAAACCCCAATGCAAAAAAACATGCGATGGGCCAAACCGCGATGAGTAAATCTGCGATAAGCAGCGCCAGGCCTGCCATACACACACGGCAGGCGGGAAAATCACTACAAAAGTAGAAAAAACACACAAACACAAAATGACCAACACCGAAGCACCATGGAGGCAGCCAGAGCAGGCGCAGGGGACGAGCGGAACCCCACAAGCACCCCGGACCACCAACCTGGGACCTCGGGGACAGGGAAGGGCAAGGACAAGAAGAAGAGGAAGAGGCGGTTCGGTCCGCAGGAGAATAGGATCCTGGTCACGGAGGTGATGGAACACCATCAAGAACTGTTCGTCACCTCCAACGTGTCATTGGGCACCAAAAATGGAATGTGGCGGTCCATCGTGGACAAGGTGAATGCCGTCGGAGAGCACAAGAGGTCAATGGACGAGGTCAAGAGGCGATGGATTGACATCAAGCGCAAAACCAAGGAGAAACTCGCAGGCAACCAGAAGGCAGCAATGCAGACTGGAGGTGGGAGCCCAGTGCCACAGCTGGAGCTGGATGACATGGAGGAGCTGGTGTCGACAGTCATCAGTGTGGAGACCGTGGCAGGAGTTGGGGGAGCGGACACTGCTCGACATGACACAACACAACAGCAACAGGATGAGTAACCACCAGGTACTGGGGGGACGGGGGGGAGATGGCCACAATGGCACACATGCAGAATCAAGCAGAGCACAGTGCACACCCACAATGACCCTGGATCATGGCCCTGATCTACAGACTGACACAATGTACATTGCCATGCTGTCTGAATGTGAACATGTACCATGCGGCTACATACATGTGGACACATTGTAATACAGCATCTCCCCTTCACATTGCAGGGGCACCGTCAACACCTCCTGCAGAGCAGTCCCAGCCACTCTTCACTGATGACGAGGAGGACACCACCAGCATTGACACCCAAGCCCTCCAAGACAACGTTGACATCATCCGCAACTCACCTCCAGGATCAGGGCAGCCCAGCTGCATCGAGGAGACCCCACCCACTCCACAAACCACCCAGCAGGAGGCACCCACAACTCCGGCTGTCTCCCAAGACCCCCCCGAACAACACATGGCCTTCCAACGCCGTGTGTTGGAGGGCCAGAGGGAGATGGCTGAGCAGTTGCGGGTGGGGTTCGACCTCATGGCTACCAAACTTGACGCCATCCATGGGTGTCTAAGTCCCATCAGGGACCCCCTCCAGTCCCTAACGGACACCCACAGGCCGCTCCATGGTCTCCAACGAGCCCTGGCTGACATCGCTGGAGTCCTGACTCGGAGACAAGAACACCTGTCCGCTCAGAGTGGCTCCAGCGATCTCAGCCGTGAGCTGGCACACATGCGGAGGCTCATAGAGGACATGGTGCGGATGGAGGCGGAAAGAATGGCAGCCACCGCTGCACATCAGCAAAATTTACCTGGGATCTACCATGCCCTGCATATCCTCATCATGGCATTGCTGCCACAAGGCGTGGCGCAGATGAATGCTGCTGCTCCTACACCATCCCCATCTCCGCCCTCTGGTGTGTCAGTGCTTCACAGTGCGGCAGGCATTTCCACTCCGGCACCTGATGTGTCAGTGGCACACAGTGCCACAGCCGGAACTCCACCACCCACAGGTGGGGCAGAGCACACATTTGAGGACGTGGATGGGATTAGGATCAGAAGGGGGCACTAGCATTCATGTCCGCCACCTGGCCTGTTGCTGCTTGGTGCCGCACATGGCCCCATGACCTTCCACTGACCCCCGATACACTCTGCTGCACTCACCTTGGACCGCGACATGGACTGCCATATCCTGTTTGGTGACCAATGACACGGCGACCAGACTGCAGACTGTACCCTTCCTCTTCCGCTGTACTTGTCATTCCCCGATGGACTCTGGCTGGCCCTCCACGGGCCCATATTGTGAAGTGGAGTTGGCATGGCCCTGTTCTGCTCCAGGTGGAAAACTCCACTGGATGTGCATTAAACATTCAGAAACGCACTGCTGTGTCATGTCTTTCATCATTCATGTATGAATGTGTGGATGAATGTAGGGTCAGTGATTCCCCCTAACGTCAATGATGCTCATCTAGTGGGATTACAGTCACAGTGTGCTACATTGCCGATTGCGTTCCGGGTGCCATAGACACTACAACAGGGACACACGAATTAGTCACTTCCTTGTCCGGACATGGACTGAACCACGTCCAGAGCCCCTGAGTCATTGTTGCAAGCCCTGCGCTGGTCCGGCGTATGCCAGGCCAGACCACTCTGCTTACGCTCCGAGGGGGGGCCACATAGCTACATGTCGCAGGTTTACACGCTAGTGGTCTGCAGGTCACTGGTCTAGTTGTCAGCATGTCACGGCCACTCCCTGAGGGCAGGTTTGCACACACACCACACCCATCGGGCACAGGCGTCACAGGCCACGTGACCCCGCCAATATAAGGGTCCGACAACGTCACATTCGCCACTGACGGTGGTGACTGGATGACGGACGTTCCACGATTCTCAATCATAAAGGGCCCATGAGTTGTTGCGCACAGGGTTAGTGGCACCCGAAGCCTTGCGGCCGTCACTGGCCTACCACCACGTGGCGCTGACTGGGGTTGCACAGGGTTAGTGGCACCAAAATTGCTGAGCGGGTGTGCAGCCTGCGATGATGACGTGTGCACTGATGTGGTCTCTGCCATTGATGCCTCAGGACTCAGCGTCATGTTTGGGACCAGCTGGGCCGCAGTGTGGGTCCGCATGATGTGGAGCATGCCATGGTGGCGGGACCGGGGCCTGGAGCTTGCACGGGCACGTGGTGTGCCCACTGGTGGACACACCATTGGTGGCAGGTGAGCAGTGGGGCCTGGGTGCGCAAGTGCGGACAGCCAGCGCTGGCCGACAGGAGGGGGTAGGGTGCGGCTACATGTGTGCGCAGGACGGACAGGCGTTGTTGCCGTGTGCAGTGAGATTGACTCTACCATGATTGACTCTGTCCTCGATTACAGATTGCAGACCTGGTGGCTTGCAGTGTATACCGGCACGTGGTTGGAGACACACCGGTGGCAGCAGGTGAGCAGTGGTGCCTGGGTGCGCGGGGCGGCAGTGTCCCTCCCTCTCTCTCTCTCTCTCCCTTCCTTTCCTTCTGTCTCTCTCTCCCTTCCTTTCCTTCTCTCATTCTCTCTCCCTTCCTTTCCTTCTCTCTCTCTCTCCCTTCCTTTCCTTCTCTCTCTTTCTCTCTCTGCCTTTCTTTCCTTCTCTGTTTCTCTGGGTCTCGCTCCTTTGATGTGCGCATGACACATGTTCTGATTTGGTGCTTTTTTTTCCAGCCTGTGACATCAAGGTTGTCCCGGACGGACCCGACAGGAGTCTTCCGCATTGGTGTTTTGTGTTGTATTTGAATAAAGTTTTTGGTTGATACTTCAATGATGAGTGACTGTTTCTCGTTCTTCTGACCACACATGTGTGTTTCTTTTTGTCATTGTGCGACATCATGTGCTTTTTGTGTCGTGCACGGTATGTGTTTGTCTGGAGAGAGGGGGTATGGGGGGGGGCCTGGGAGTGGTGGCGGTGGGTGTTGTGGATCTCATGGGTCTCCTAGCTGCATGATCATTGTCTCCATGGCATCTGTGGGTCTTCAGATGTGGCTCTTGGCTGGGCTCCCTTTCATGCTGCAGGTAGTCGACTTGCTTAACACCAGCAAAAGGCAGGTGTTAATTCCCTGCTGCTACCGCGGCTTATCACCTGTTTTTGGTTCGCATCGCAGATCTGGCAGTTCGTTGTGAAAGTGGTGTAGTTGTGTTTTTGTGTGTTTTTGCACGGGAACGCCTACTCTGCATCTCATTAGGGGTAGTTGGTGGTGTCACCCGTGGGGGTAAAATTTGCGGCAGTTATCGCAGGAATACTGGCGATGTCTGCAGTTTGCACCTGCTTGTGAATGGGGCGTTAAATCTATCTCCACTTTTGATGCGTTAAGGTGGCTAAAACTTGGCGATAAGTCCTTGTGAATATGCCCCTGAGACACTGTCTTCTTTTGCTTTGCATAAGTCCCTACATGTTGCTCCAAAAAGCTAGATCGTAAGAAAATCCTGTGCCCTCAACATATTGTGACTTTCAAGGTGGTTTTAGTAAAAGAGGAGCTGATCTCTTCTTAGCCATCAGACCATTTTATTGAAGGATTTTCAAATGAGACAGAGTGGTAAACAAAAAGCCAGAGAGAGAAAAAGGTTGTACATGGCGATCGTACCGGTGACTTACAATTACATGTGGGTAGGTATAAAACAAAAGATATCTCAATTTATAGGAGTAACAACATACCATAAATTGTTCGAGCAGCAAATCTGAACATGAGGAATACTTATTAAACTATGGTGCTTAACCCCTTCGCTGCTTCTGTCGGCCAACGGCCGTCGCGAGCACTACCTCCGTAGTGCTGCGCACGTCCGTTGGCCGACGCGGCCCCGCCCACTCAATAAAACCGCCGCACCGCGGCGGAATTGCCGCCGCGGTCAAGCGGATAAAAGAACCAACAGCATAACATCAAAAATCCAAACTCAAGCATCATAACCACTCCAAAATGAAGAAGAAGACAAGAGAAATAGAAAATAAGATGAGAAAGGCAGAAGAGCCAGCCAGGAGAATGAAATAGCCTAAGACAAAGACAGGCATGGGATTCCCTAAGAGAGACTAAAGAAAAAGTCAAAAACAACAAAATCAGAGATGGTAGAAGAGAATGTATGATAAAGGAGTCAAAAGATCTCCATAGTTTTTGTGACACTCTAGGGTTACCGGGCACCATCATTTGGGCAGAATGACTACTGCTGAGGAAAGTGACCCAGGGCCACTGGGTGTGGTAAGAGACCTGGTTAAAATCTTTCCAGTTTAGAAGGGCAACCTGCATAGCTATCATCAGTAACAGGTCTAGAAGGGTCAAATCTAATTCTGGAAGCACAGGAGTATTAGTACAGGCATAAGGGCCTAAGATAATCATGGTGGGATATAGTATAATGTTTGTATGGAAAATTTTGCACAGTTGAGTTTGGATATCCTAGGAAGATAACAATTCTCAATCACAAAACATATGCTTCAGATCACCATGCTCCTTTTTACAGGACCAACACATGTCAGAATCCACTAGATGTAATTTAAAGAGCTGTGAGGGAGTACAGTAAAGGTGGTGGGCAGTGAAAAGTTTTGTTTTGGTTAGAGATGGGATGAGCTCATAGATGAGCAAATGAGAACATATCTTCTTCCAAGTTTGAGTGTAAGGCTAGATCAAATTATGAGTATGAAAATAGTTGTACCATTTAGCTCGAATTGCCAGGGAAGAGTACCCAATAGGAGTCTTTAACAGTTTTTAAATTTTTTGAGGCTGAATGTTCTGATAAAACACATGCAGAAAGGAAAGTTATTAAGGCAGGTGACTTTATAGGGCCCAGTTTCGAGATTTCGCATGTTAGGTTTAAAAATGTTTAGAAATCTGAATTAGAGAGAGCAAATTTAATCGCCCCATCTCCCCCTGCGACAGTCTACTGTCCAGCTCGACCGCAGACCGCTACCCTCTGCTGCCTTAAGTTTGTGCCTCCTCTGCTCGTTTTCGGCTCATTTTCTGCCATCTTTTCTGCTTGTTTTTCTGCCTTTTTTTAACCTCTAGTTTTGCCTCTCTCTACTCATCCTACCTGTTATTTTGCCTCTTTCTGCTAGTTTCTGACATTTATTTTCCCTCTTTCTGCTCATTTCTGCCTGTTATTTTTCCTCTTTCTGCTCATTTCTGCCCATTATTTTGCCTCTTTCTGCTAGTTTCTGACCTTTATTTTGCCTCTTTCTACTCGTTTCTGCTGGTTATTTTTGCCTCTTTCTGCTTGTTTCTGACCTTTATTTTTCCTCTTTCTGCTATTTCTGACCTTCATTTTTCTCTTTTCTGCTTGTTTCTTTCCTCTTCCTGCCATTTCCCTCTTTCCGTCGTTTCCCCCTCCCGCCACCCAGAGCCCCGCCCTCCCCCAGGACCTACTTAATGGAGGCCGCAGCCTAACCCCATTGAACAGGTCATCGTGCCAGCGACCCCTGCGACAGTTCTCCTGTCCAACTTGCCCACAGTCCGCTACTATGTGCTGCAGGGCCAGCCCTAAATTGGATTGAACGGTACAGCACCCTGGGTGCATAGGAAATTTGGTGTTTATTGTGGGGCAGGGGTCAATTTGATGTGATGGCAGGAGGTGTGAGGAAGATGGGAGGAGGGCATGGGGGTTGATGGGGTGGTAACAATTGCACTGAGGTACATGATGGGCTGATTTCAAAGCCTTTAACGGGTCCTGATTGAGACCAAGTGGGATGGACGAGCAGCTGTTTGAATTACATTTAGTCAGACAGGTCCCTGCTGCGCCCCTCTGAATATTTGGCACCGCGAGCCTGGGCCGACCAGCCCGGCTCTGCTGCCTTAAGTTTGTGCCTCCTCTGCTCATGTTCTGCCTTCTTTTCTATTCATTTTTCTGCCTTTTTCTGCCCTTTATTTTTACCTCTCTTTGCTCATTCTGCCCATTAGTTTGCCTCTTTCTGGTAGCTTCTGACCTTTATTTGTCCCCTTTCTGCACGTTTATGACCTTTATTTTGCTTTTTTCTTCTCGTTTCTGAACTGTATTTTGCCTCTTTTTGCTCATTTTTGCCCATTATGTTTGCCTCTTTCTACTCGTTTCTGACCATTATTTTTCCTCTTTCTGCTTGTTTCTGACCTTTATTTTGCCTTTTTCTGCTAATTTCTGTCCTTTATTTTCCCTCTTCCTGCTTGTTTCTGACCTGGCTCTTCGATGGAGACATCGCACCCACAGTACCCAAATACCCTAGGGGTGACAGTGCTGCGCTATACAAATGCTGATTGATTGATATGTTGCAGAGATGTAAATGAGAGAGGTTTGGAGTCTGCATAGAGGTCGCAAATCAGATTGATCCCTTTGGATGCCCCATTGCAGGATATCTCAGCCGAGGATGGGGAGGTGAGCTTTTTGTTACTCCATAAAGTCATATGAGATGATTTGGAAAAGTCTTCCATCAAATGTTTGTCAACCAGATTTAGGGCACACAGGGTATGGCAAATGATGCAACGAGAATGAGCCGAAGGGAGTTCAGACATTGTAAGCAAAGCCGTCAATGAGTAGGCAGTAGCAAAAGGATTGCTCAATTCTTAACCAAGGAGGACACCATGGGGTGGAAATTACCATCGGGCACCCTAGGCAGCTAAAAAAACTCTTTGGTACTCATACCAATTTGGCAACTTACAGCCACCCTCATTAAAATCCAATCTCAGCTTCTTTAGAGACATTCTAGCCTTTTTGTTATTCCATAAGAATTCGGATATCACTTTGTCACGGAAAGAGAAGAACGTGTGGGATAGCCCAAAGGGAAGCATATTAGGTAGAAAGTTCACCAAAGGGGTGACCATCATTTTCCAGCCTGCCCCGCCATGAAATATATTTAGGAGACCAGGCAGCCAATAAATCTTTGATCGTATGAATCACTTTTTGTTCATTATAAGCCAGGGCATATGCTAGATCACAGCTAAACCAGATGTGAGGTATTTTAGGTAGCTCAACTGCCAGAAAAGACCCAACCATTCATCACAAGTGGAAAGACAATTGATATTCAGAGTGAGTACTTCAGTCTTTTCAATGTTTAGGGTGTAACCAGAGAAGGAAGCGAAAACAGAGACATCCAGAATAGCCTTGATGGCCGAATCAGGATTTTCTGTGAAAATCAAAATGTTGTCTGCTATGGAAGAGTTCAACTTTCTTTATCTGTTTTTATTGATTTTGTATTAAACATCAGCGGCTCACAATGCAATAACAGTTGTCATAGAAATGGTTTGTGGGGTTACATCAATGTAGGATAGAGTGGCGCAATTATATGGAAAACAGGATTCTTCCCCACAGTCGAAACTTACAGTAAATCCTCATTTGAGAGACAGCAAAGCAAAAAAGTGAAGACTGAATCAATTAGTTGAAGATGCCATTTGGAATGTGTGTGCATGCATTCCCATCTAGATGTAGGTAAACATGTGGCAAACTAGGAGCGGGAGGAAAAGGGAGGGACTAGTGGCACTCTGGGGAACTGGAAAGGAGGTAACTGTCCAAAGTCCAGGATAGCATGGGTGAGTCAGTGGCTACATGTCAGAATGCAAGGCCTACCTAAAATAGGGGTCCATCTATAGGGGGAGGGATACCAGGAGCCAGGTGGGTGGGGTGAGAGATCTCTTTGAGGAGAGGAGAGGAGAGGAGAGGAAAGAGGGAAATAAATAGCTCTCTCCGTGTGATGTGTGATCACACCAGGTTGGGTATAGGGCCTAAGTCTCAACCGGTCAATCCAAGTAGATCTGGGGGGGGATCATGCCCAAAAGAGGGGCCCATGCAGAAGAGATGCTATCCTCATATGTTTCCACAAACTTAGACAGTAGCCGGTCTCATACCTGAGCTATCATGCACCGGCGAAGACCTTTAGCTTCTTCTCTATGCAGTGCCACAGTCTTGGCATGAACCCACACACTCACCGTGGATTGCCAAGTAGCACTACTGGGAGGCGATGGGTGGGAGAGAAATAAGCCCAATGTAGAAGATAGTGCTCTATGAGTTTTAGGCGTGTATTATGGGAAACCTTTCGGGCATACTCTAAGGGGCTCTTGCCCATTCCTTGTCATGTAGAACTTTGCCAAACTCAGCCTCCCAGGCCTCCCTCAAGGGTTGTAATGAGACCTGAGCATGGGTAAGAAGCACCTTAGATAACCAGCTAACAAACTGTCTGCTGTTTCCTTTTCGTATTTAAAGAACTTATGAGATGGTGAGTGGCAGGCTCTGAATCTTCTACTTGCTATGTGACCTGGAGAATACGACGTAGAAGGCCATAGACTCGGAATTGGCCTCCATGAAGGTTGAATTGCTCCACAAAAGCTTCAAAGAACATGAGCTGTCCACTCTGTAACACATTGCCCAAGGTGAAGAGTCCAGCTTGACCCCACAGCCGTAGTTCACATCTAGTGAGCATGTGGGTCCTTTAGGGAGGCCCACCAGAGGTATAAAGGGGGGTGAACGGGGGAGACTCTTAGTGAGCCAATGACCTTTAGCCAGGCAATTCAAAGCCACCTGTAATAGGCAGAGGTGGCCTCTCACAGGATGGTTGCCTGAGACAGTCAGGGTCAGAACAGCAGAATGGTCAAGTGGGGGGATCGAGGACACCTATGTCTTCAAGGAGATATTCAGACAGTGTTCGGCCAAGCCATTGCATAGTATTCAAAGTGCGAAGCCTCAAGGTCCTCTTGAGCAGGGTAAATCTGCAATTTAGATAAGGCTACCAGTTGTGCCAGATAAGTTTACAAGCAATTTATCAAGGTCCCAAAAAAATCAGGGTAGTTTCGGGAGGTTGGAAAAATGGTAGAGGAGCCTCAGGGGCATCACCATCTTTGAGATTGCTATGCAGCCCATAACTGAAAGGGATCTCCATAAGGTGACCAGGGTCCTGGGGAATGCCACCGCGGTGGTAAGGTTTCCGTCAAAGAGGTCCTGTTTGACGCAAAAAATTTAAATGCCTAAATATGGGAATTACATATCCTCCCATCTCACAGGGCCCTCTCCCAGATCTAATGGAACCACAGCCATGGTAGAAGTGAGGGGGAACAGGAAGAACATATTCCAACTCACTCACAAACCTGATATTGCTCCAAACCGAATTAAGAGATGGGCAATGAGGGAGTGCTCAGTACTCAGATTTTTGAGGTAGAATCGGACATCTGCGGCTAAGGAAATTGTATGAGTCCTGTCTGGTAAATGGATTCCCCAGGCCCTCCCAGAGAGATGTGCATGTGCTGTGAGGGGCTCCATCGCTAATGCAAAGACAAGTGGAATGAAAAGGCAACCTTGCCTGGTGCCTCTTCCACTGATATAGGGGCTGAAATTATAACCCCGGATCCAGCTCAGACTCTGGGGCGTGTGTACAGCAGGCAGATCTACTTGATTCCAAAGTGATTCGGGATGCTAAACAGGTAATCCCAACCTAATCAATCGAGTGCCTTTTCTAAGTCTAGAACAAGGACTGCGGCCTGTGGCAGCATGTCTGTGAAGCCTTCATAATTCTATAGAGCCACCAGATGTTTAAGGAAGTGTTTCTGCCGGGGATAAATCAACTTTGATCAACATCTATCAGGCAGGAAAGTGCTTGGTGTATGTGGTTGGCTAAAATCTTACTGAGAATTTTATAGTTGATATTTAGAATGGCTATGGGATGGTAGGATTCTGTGCTCATAGGGACTTTCCCAGGTCTTAACCGAGAAATTAGTAAGGCTTCCTGGAGAGTGTATGGGAGGTACCCTACCTTAAGCGCATAGTCAAACAACTTAGCCAGTTTTGGCACAAAGGAGTCCACAAAGGTTATTATTAAAGTCCACCGGAAGACTGAAGTCCCAGGTGTTGTCCAAACAGCCAGTTTGGTAATAATGGCTCTGATATATCCAGCAGTAATAGGTGCATCTATTTACCCCCTTTCCATTGGGGTCACTGTGGGAAGGGGGATGCCCTCCAGGAAAGCCTAGATATCAGCTTGTGGGGCATTGGATTGAGGGCAGTATAGGGCCTAGTAGAATGTTGCAAAAGCCTCATGAATGTGGCATTGACAGCAAAGCATGGTGCCATTGGAATGGTGAAACATTGTAACAGGGGGCGTCCTGGACCCCATTGACCAACCAGGCCAAAAGATAACTGGATTTGTCACTCTCTGAGTGTGTTTGGTGACATAAGCTGAGTACTTGTAGGCATTGCAATTTTTCTGCTAGTCTGGCCTTTTCATCATGCAGATGCAGATGAGACAAGCGAGGTCTGAGCGTGTGATCATTCACAACTTTTCACAGAGTGTCTATATAGGTTTGTTCAACACTGTCTAACCCTCTAGCGAGGTTCTTCCAACCACCAAGGGTAGTGTGGATACACAACCCCTTGATGACCACCTTGAAGACCTCCCACTTCACTGCTAAGGAGGTGGTAGACCCATTATTGTGTGTCAAAGTATGCAGAAATATCACTGGCTGGCGTGTCTTTAAAAATGGAGTCTTCCAAAGCCGAGGACTGTAGACACCAGGTAAGAATGGGAGAGGAAGCCCTGCCCAGGTCAAGGCCAACAGTAGGGAATTATGATCTGACAGATTCCTACCCAGGTAGTTAGGGGAGGAGATGGAGGGACAGAATGCAGTTGAGGAGTGGGGGGGGGTGCACTCAATCGTGGGAGAGATCCTTTACATAGTTGAAATCACCCCCAGTAACCCTTGGGATATGCACCCATTTCACCAGATGAGAGGAGAGGCGATGAAGGCAGGTGGGTTGGTCAGAGATAGGGGCATATATGCTGACTAATATAATGGGAAGACCGTCTTCTATTCTGGTCTCAAGAAAAGCAAACCGACCTTCTGGATCTACCGTGTGTGTTAGGATCTGGAAAGGAGTTCCGGCACTAATGCAAATTAGGGTTCCTCTAGCATAAGTAGAATAGTTAGTAGTGTAGAACTGACCCCACCACCTCTTCTGGAGTCTTTCACCTTCAAGTTGCAGAACATGAGATTTTGCAATATGGCAATGTGAATCTTAAAAGAGAAAGGAGTGGATTTTATATAGTCTCAATTGTGTCTCCATTCCCCTAATGTTCCAGGAGATTGTTTGTAATGTCTAAGTATGAGTCGTCAAGCGTGGGAAGCACCCACTAATTCCATTGTGGGGGTCTGGGTATAGCGCCCAATGTGCTGCAGGTGACCCCAGGGTAGGTTGGGTAAGGGAAGTGGTAGAGTTGCTGGCTCCAGGGACTTAGTTGCTGGCTAACAGGAACTAGGGAAGTAACAATCAATACAGAACGCAAAACAAATACAACAGACTGTAATCCTGACACGAAAATACCCATGAGGGGAATAGGGCTGGCCACAAGGCATCTCAAGTCATCTACGTGGCCAAGGCTCTCCGAGATGACTGATCAGTGTTGAATGAGAAACTGAGGGGCTGAAGGATAGGGGAGGAGCCCCAGAAGGAGCCGATAAATGAGTGCCCATCTCCCATCAAAGGTGGTCTTGCGAGACTGGGGCACAGGAGAGCCGCCAATGAACCCCAGGAGAGGCCGCCCAGAAGCCATTGATGGAAGGAGGCGGGAATAATCACTCATCCTGAGGTCTCCACCAAGGGGGTCCATCGCCACCAGTGATGGGGAAGTTTGACAAAGTAAGGCTCTAAGCAGTGGGAAGAGGTGATAGGAGAGTGAGTGAGGGTTAAAGGAGGTCATCTTCAGTCTACGGAGTCACCCGTGGCGAGGACCCAGCATCATGAAGAATAAGTGAAGAGGTGTCACTGTCTTCAGAGTTCTCCGCCGAGCAGACAGCTGAGTCCCTATGAAGGTCATGAAAGGCAGCTACAGCATTGAGGGCAGAATGTCGGCCACTCTGAGCCTGTTCCAGGGATGGAGCCATAAAGACGGGAGGGGGTCTATCCATTCCTCCCTAGGAGCAATGGCTGTGGCAATCTGGACACCTCTGAGCTGCCCCAGACTGGGTGGACTACCCCTTGCCCTAAACCTGGTCCTGGCATCTGAAAGACCTAAGAAGAAATGGGCCTTCTGAACTGCTCTGATTTTGAGTTTGGTGGCTAAAAGGTAAGTGTATCTGAATACTATGTTTCGCAACTTCTGTTTAACTCCCAGAAAGCAGGCCCTCTGGTGCTGGATGGCTACTGTGTAATCCTGGAAAATGGGGATACAATGGTGTTCTTTAGGAATGGGTCGAATTGTCAGGCTATTTTAAGGATAGCATCTTGGTCCTAATAATGAAGGATCTTGTCCTCCGGCAAAGAGTGATGCACAAGTACCCAGTGGGCTCTTTCTACAGAGAAGTAAGGTGTGAGAACTTGTGAGGGGACCAGTTCCTTGAGCCATGATTCAAGAAAATCCTCTATGTTATGCCCCTCACAGGCCTCAAGAAGACTCATGACGTGTATGTTGCTGTGGCAAGAGAGACCCCCTGCATCCTCCTCTCTGTCCTCTAAGAACCAAACTATCTTTATTGGATCCCCGAGGTGTTGTTGGAGATCATTTGTTTGAGGCTGCAAGTCAGCAAGGGTTTTTTTTGGGACCGAGTGACCCGGTCAGACAATTTCCAATGGTCATCATGCAGTAAGTTATTGTCCACTGCTACTGCGTCCTCGTTGGCTTCCAGTGAGATGTGAGAAATCTCAATTTCCTTCAAGATAACATTAAACTTGTTCGGGTTGAGTGGGGAAGTGCTGGGCAAAGCAGGAGACTCCAATGGCCGTGGGGAGTGTGGCCCTGTTCAGATGATCTTGGTATGTCCCAAAACGGCAGAAAAATGGGTGGGAGTCATATTTGCCCCCTTACGTCAACTAGTGCTTGTGGTAACTTCTCAGTGGCAGCGTACTATGAGGAGCCCCATGCCCCTTTGAGGCACCCGTCCCATCCTAAGAATCCTGAAAGGCTTTGGTATGGGACAGTTAAGTTTCCTCTAGGCAATACCTGGGTTCCTGCTGCAGCGGGCTGGTCCAAATCCATCTGGGTCCTTCAAATTAGTGAACGGTGCTGATGGCCCAAAGGTCCCCTGGTCTCGTCACCTCCTCTTGGATTGGGCCCCCCCATATCTATCCAGAGGTGGAGCATCAGATGGATCAGGTCCTCTGAGGCCAAGGCAATGGCTACCTGGTTCTGGAAGGACCGCCGTGGCGATTATGTAGGTACACCCCCATGAGAAGGTGGAGCAAATATGTTTGCTGCAGCGGAAAAGTTCAGAGCAGAAGAAGACTGATTTTTCACCCCAGCAGCAATGCACCTCCGGCAGATTGATTTGGCAGGTTTTTCAGAGCAGAAGAAGACAGATTTTTCACATTGCTTTGGCAGGTTTGTCCCATCCCTCTCAAGGTTTTTGAAGCCAAATTATTTCTACATCCCAGGTTCTTCAGGATGTTAGGACACAGCTAAAGATCCCAGGAACAGGACTTGGGGCTCAAGACTCACTCCAGCAGAAGCCATAAGAAGGGTCCCAGCCAGGTCCAGTTGGAACTGGTCAGGTGGCTCTTCCAGGAAAAGTTTGCTTACAGCTTATTGTGTTCCTGTTGCTTGACACGAGGTCAACCAACTGACCTTTGGAGTCTACTTCTTTGTCCTGGTTACAGGTGGGAGCAGATTCAGCCCTTCAGGTGTCCTCATAGGTTGCAAACATCAGGTGAAGTCCTTCTGTTTTTCCACAGTTCAGAGTGTTCTGAAGAAGGTGGCCAGGGGTGCCACATTTATAGCTGGTACTTCCCTGTGGGTGAGGATTGCTTCTGACCCTCCCTAAGCAATAGAGAAAAGTTACAAGGGGTAGCCTACCCACTTTTGCAACAGTCCTGGATTCCCTACTCCAAACAAACCCACTGTGCCCCAATCTGCTAAAATCTAAGATGGGAAAACCCTTCTCTCCCTGTGCAGAGGCTGTGAGCCGAACCAGAGGTGTGACCAGGGAAATGAGCAACCCCTCCTTTGTGGTCACTTTTAATTAGTGCTGCGGGGAGCTTCCTTCCCACTGTGATTGGAGCACGCCTGAAAGTAGGGAAAAAGGGAGGGACTGCCCAGGTGTCAGGTAACATTTGCCTGTGACAGGGGAGGCCTCCTTAATGTTAATCAATTTTCAGAGCACTGCCCAAATGATCATTCTGCCAGAAGAACAATAACACCTCTCCAAACCCAGGCCTTTGTTTCTACTCTGAGATACGTTTTCACACCTCATTCAGGGCTTCAGCCCTCAGCAGGTTGCAGTGGCTATAGCAAATTAGCCTCCAGAGGCTTGACACAGGGAAAATGTAACTTTCTAAAAGTACCTTCTCCTTAATATTTATTAAACACATAATTTCACCAATGAATTGGGCTTTTAAAAAATATTACAGAGTCCAAGAATTACAGTTTAGATGCTTCCTACCTAAAGATCGCATTATTAAATTTAATAGTGCATCTCATTGTTTTTCTATGGAACACCCAGCATTGCTACAGTGAAAATAGCTTTTAGGTGCTAGTCACTGTAAGGACCAGTGGCGGCTCGCATAGGGCGTGCTGCGGGGCGGTGGGGCTAGTAAACTCGGACATACGACGGAACGGAGCAAAGTAATTATTACGTTCCTCCGTTCCGTCGTATGTCCGAGTTTACTGCCCCCCGCCCCACCGCCCCGCAGCACGCCCTATGCGATCCGCCACTGGTAAGGACATATTTAATATTAACTTCCCACATGTCTTATTGTATATACCATGCACCCTGCCTTACTGGCTATAAGGTCCACTTACAGGTGACTTATAAATATTTTAAAGGAAGAGTTTAGGCCTGTCAAAATGGTTTATTTTGACAGGTCGAGTTGCAGTTTTTAAAATGCCATAGTCAAATTACAATGGTAGGACTGAGGCCAAGTTTACACTGTCACTGTAGTGGATGGCACAAAAGGTGCTGCAATCTACTAGAGGCATTTAACTGGCCCTTGGTACACTTTGGACAATATACTAGGGAATTTTAGGTAAGTTAAATATGAGAATCAGGAGTATAACCAATTTTGACACGTTTTAGGGGTTAGAACACATGCACTGGGGCCTGGTTAGCAGAGGCCTAGTGCACTGTGTCAAAAACAACAGCAACATCAAAATAATTATGGTGACCACGCAAAAAGAGATATTTTCAGCATATTTGTCTTTTTGGTTTTAGGTATCATCAGAAGGAGACTCAATTTGCTTCTAGTATTCCTCTCACCTCTGAGGTGAGTATGTTGTTTTTCAGGTAGCTGGGGTGGCCTTGGATGCAGCATTTTATAAGTGATGCAGGCCAATTTAAAGTCAATTCTGGCCTCAAGCAGGAGGCAATAATGTTATTTTCCTATTGGAGTTATGTAGTCTGATCTGTTTACGCCTTAGAAGAAGTTAGGGGCATATCTACAAGGGCTGGCGATAAAATTATCGCCGCTTTAGCGACCGTTTTCGGACGGAAAGCGGCGATAATTTCAACGCCCTATTAGCAAGGACACGCTAACGCGTGAATCCATGCTTCTTCGCCCTTTCACATATCGCCCAGCTTTGCATCTCTAATGAGATGCAAAGTGGGCGTTCCTCCCCAGGATAACGGGAGAAATGTCGCTAAGCGACATTTCTCCTATTATCAAGCCTCACGCTACGAAGCATGGCGACAAGAAAAGTAGCGATAACCTCTGTTATCGCTACTTCCCTTACGCCTGCTTTGACACTGACTTAGCCATGATATCCTATGGAAGGTGGATATCATGGCTAAGTATGTGTAGCCCTATCAGCAAGCTATCGCCAGAAGTTGTGCGATTATCGCTGGATTTCCAGCGATAATCGCACAGTTGGCAGCTTGCGCTCTGAATTTTATCGCTTTGGAGATAAGCGTTGCTGATAGCACGCTATCTCCGCGATAAAATTCAGAGTTGGCCGGCGATAATTATCCTCACGCTAAGAGCGCTGAGCGATAATTATCGCCAGCCCTTGTAGATATGCCCCTTTGAAGGATGATGTTTTCCACAGTTTCTTGTTGTAGGATATCATCATGAGATTTTGTCCCTGATGGGCTTTACCAAGCCCATCAGTTTAGCAGAGGAGACCAATTTGGGAGTGATGTTAAGGTCTGAAAGTTGAAGGAGGTATTTGTGAACTGGAGGAGCGTTTCCCTGTAGAGGAGAAGAAAGTCAGTGTTTGCCTGATATAGTTTCAGTGAAAAGGAACTCATCTAGTTCAACATTTTTCCGAGGAAGGATTTTAAGGTGAGGTTAGGTTCTTTAATGATTAGTTGTTTATTGTTGCGTACCACCACCACAATGGTGTATTTGGCTCTCTTTTTTCAATAGTTAATGGGAAATGATAAAGACCTAAGGGATTTTGCATTTTATAGAAAGGGTAGGAGATCCATGAGAAATGAAAGACACAAACCGAGGACCTCTGCCCTTTATTGCCATTCCTGTGGATAAAACAGAGTAGTGTCAAAATGTTAAATAATGTTGCAGACATATCTAGCAACAAGAGGAGGCAAGCTTCACCTTTTTTAGTTTTACAGAGAATGGTATCCATTATATAGCTTTGCATCTCTGTACTGCATGTGGGCCAGAAATCTGAAGGGACCGGGTTCAAAAGGTCATTGTTGCAGATGTGTGACAGAAGTTGCATCATCTGAAATATCTTGTACAGGAGGAAATATTGTCATACTGAAAAATCAATAGATTATCTTTTTGAATTCTGAAGTAGTTCTATAAAATAAATGTGTTAAGTGCTTTAGGAAGCTGTCCAGCACTTGCTGCAGATTTCTTTCAAAATACAGGTTGTGAAATTCCAGCAACATGGCTGCTGTCTGGTGACATAGAGTAGCATTTTGAACAATGCAATACAGATAGAAGAGGTGGTACTAAATTGGTGATGTTAATTTTACTTCGAAGTCTGTTTAAACTGCTTTAATAACACCAAGGCTGTTTTCCACCTCAAATTAGTAGGTCGGCAGATCTGTCAAGATGTACAGGCATGCTGACATACTCTCATTTGATATATCTGTCCTTTTCACTTTTGCATCTGAGGATGCTTTTCAGAGGGCAGTTGAGAGGGAGAAGTAGGAGGAAGACATAGTGGGTGGACAACAACACCAGTTGTAGATGGGCCGAAGAGTCCCAGTGGTTGCCATCGCATACGTATGTCCTGATATGGTATAGGAAAAACACACTTCATCAACCAGTCTTTAGTATTTCTCAAATAACTTTCACCATAATACATTATCCTCAGCCCACTATCATGCAGCACACAATGAGCTATTCTTAAAATAGTTGTTATTGTCGTATTGTTCTCAGAGCCAAGAGCAGCCTGCAGGTTCAACAGCTTGGGCTGTCACAGGGTACCGATCACATCATTCAGGGCAAACACTGGTGACGGAGTCTTCTGTCACTTGCTTTCATCTTTACTGACAGGTTGCATATCAGTCAATCATTATGGGAACGGCTTTGCGGGAAGGATTGAAGTATACGTAGCCTTTATCTATATTTAGCCGACAGAAACTGGTCAGAAAGAATCTACATTACTTACCACTGGCTTCTAAAATGTTTGTCTTCCATTACAGGGCTGCAATGATGGCTTAATATACGTGGAGTTCCTACCCCACCCAAGCATCTTAATCTGACAATCACATTAGAGGAGCGAGTGATTAAGCATGGAAACCAAAGATGCAGTTTGACTTCTTTTGATCATGGGTATGCACTTATTACCCTGAAACATTCAAGCTACAGTGAACCCACAAACTAAAGGATAAGACACGGATTCCTTTAGGGAATGTTTGGTTTGCCTTTGGAAGGTGTCCTGGACAGGCTGTTGTGTGATTTTACCCTTGGTACATACATCACACTTGGCCATTCATTTTGCATGACTTGGCAAGTGGATTTCTTAGATTGTGCCTCATGGCATAAAAGTGGTAGGGCCCAAAGGTGCTGAGAGAGATGCTAAATCAGACTTATCCCGGGGGCATGGCAACAGAAGCCAGTATTTTGCCTCATGCTTACATTTTCAGGGCACCACCTAGATGTGTCATAGAGCAGGTACACCGTGCGGCGTCAGCCAAAAAAGGGAGTTTCCATTTTAGTGAATATTCAGGAAGAGCAAATAGTGCTCAGACAAAAGAAATAGAATGCAACTGTGGGTTCTTGGCAGGAACCCGGCCAGAGGTGTAGAGGGTGCATATGTAAAATTAGCAATCTGATCAAAGAAACATAATACAGTGGAGCTTGCAACCTCACAGGACTCTCCAAGTTAGAGAATGCTAGAACTTTTGTAGGTCCTTCACATGATAAATTAGATCGAGAAGTGGGCAAGAAGGATGATCTTGATAGTTTATTCCTGCATCATTTTATATCAATGTATTGACATGGTAGTGCGAGGTGAATAGAAAGAATAGTTCATAAAAGATGTGGTAGATACCATGTAAGCTACCTTTTTCAATTCTGTGCAGGGATAACACAATGTATGAATCAGAAGATTTCAGAAATGCAGGTAGTGATGAATTGTTGGCAGTGGCTCATTTGGCCTTTCTGTGCCTGTCTGTTCACTGTTTAATATTTCTTATTTTTCGGGTAATGCACTCTATTTAGAAATGAAGAATGTGTGCTGCTTTTTTTTAACTTCATTTAGGTGATTATACAGTAATTAACAGAAGTACAGTGATTCCAAGCAGCATTTTAATGAACATTTATAATCATTAAATTGTGGCAAAACAGTTTCGTTGTATAAAAATAACAACATCTCGCAAACTGCTCTCTAACACCTATTCCAGTTACAAAACATTAACATTTCAGTGCTGAAACTCTTCATGGTAAGCAGTCACATAAATAAAGCGTAAACCCTTTTTCTCAGAAAACAACTTCTAATTGAAGCTAGCAGGATAAACACTCACCAAAGTACTCAGCGCCAGATGTACAAAAAGGGGGGCTTATTTTTGAGCCCTTGTGTCACTTTTCGCTGCCAGTGCGTCACTTTTTGTGACGCACCAGCAGTGTAAAAAATGCGCCATGGTGCGTCATATTTACAAAGTGACGCATCTAGGTAGATGCGTCACTTTGTAAACCCCTGCGCCACATTAGACCTGCGCCAGGTATAATATATGCAGGGGGGGCGTTCCGACGCAAGAAAGGGTTGTAGAAGTGACGCAGTGAAATCTATAAGATTTCACGGCGCCATTTCTTTGACCCTAATGCGTCAATATCTTACGCCTGCCTCATGGCAGGCGTAAGACTGACGCAGGCCCTTTCACATGGGGCTTGCCCCATGTGAAAGGACACATTGCTGGAGTTGCGTCACTTTTGTGACACATTCCAGCAATGCGTCATTTTTGCGCCTACAGATACGTCAGAAATACTGACTTATCTGTAACTCCTTGCGACATGATGCGTCATGCTGTAAATATGACGCATCATTGGTGTCGCAAGGAGGGCGCAATGAAAAGTGACGCATCGCTGTTTTCACGCAGCGATGCGTCACTTTTCATAAATGAGGCCCAGGGTATTTAGCAATTCCAAAATTGCCACAAATACCGAATTGCAATTTTGGAATTGCTAAATATAATTTACATACCTTTTATGTACGCGAATAGCTATTCATAGCTATTCATAAAAATTCAAGATTTTTAAAGATTGAAATGAAATTTGGGAATTGGTATGATTTGCAAATTGCAACTTTAACACCAGCAGCGAGTGATGACCTCAACAATTTCAGGAAATATATTTACTTTGGGACGAGGGGGGGGCAGACCAGACACGGAACAATTTTGTTGTGTGTAAAAGGCCGCTTTATTGAAACAGGTGCACATTACAATAATATACTTGGCAACTGCCTTACAAAACTAAAACCTCGCTATACATCCGATAACTGACCCCTGAACCCCCCAATATAAACAACATTACAATGTATTGCAATTAAAATATACACTTTTATTAGCCAACATCCTATGCCTGCATTTCTAAAACTATAAAATAACCAAAGTTCTACAACTGAACCTTAAATTACCTGCCTGCCCTTTCTCTACCCATGATCCCAACTTTCAACGGTAACCAAAAACTTCAACCAACCCTGGCAAACTTTTAAAACCACGGCACATCACCTGTTTCAAGCGACAATACAACTTCCCCTTGTGCACCTGTCTCCAACAACGAGGCCATACAACCATAACCCTAAAATACAGTATGAAAATCCAATTAACGGAAAAAAGGGGGTCGTGGGAGGGGAAAAATGTTCTTCCCCACTACGCTCAGCTCCCAGCCACCAGGTCACCAAACCTAAAATGGTGGCTGGGAGCCCTAGCCCACCAGCCTTATGGGCATTGGGCTACGATTGGGCTAAAAATATGTAGCCCAACGAGCTACAAAATGGAAGCCCCCGGGGGCTGCCCCCGCCCCTCCCAAACCGCCCAGGGGGAAGACCTCACTTTGGTCGGCTGCCCCCCTAATCCCTCTTTGGGAGGGAGGGGGGTCAGACGAGACTCGGGACCATTTTGTTGTGTGTAAAAGGCCACTTTATTGAAACGGGGAGCCCGTTTTGACTGTCCATACTTGCTGCCACCCGTTGTCCTCTGCCGTTGGATTATGCTGGGACTTGCACCGACGCTGAGTGCCGCCATTGCTGTGCTGCCGCTTGGGGACTACATCCCCCATCATTCCTTGCGGCTCTGACGTCGCGCATCACGCCCGTGAGCGCCAGGAGGAGCATATAACGGGGCCAGGGCTTCCGCAGTGCGGGAGCCTGTTTTGACTGTCCATACTTGCTGCCACCCGTTGTCCTCTGCCGCTGGATTACGTGGGACTTGCACCGATGCTGAGTGCCGCCATTGCTGTGCTGCCGCTTGGGGACTACATCCCCCATCATTCCTTGCGGCTCTGACGCCGCGCATCATGCCCGTGAGCGCCAGGAGGAGCATATAAGGGGGTGATGGAGCAGAGAAAATAAACATTTTTAACCCCTAACAAATTTTATAAATAATTAATAAAAATGTTCGTTTAAATGTATTAATCAACAATGTACGTGAGGGAAGGGTAACACGCAAGTATATATGCTGAATAATCTATTAACGAATGTCTGTGTGTCTAATTATAACATAAAATAATTGCGTACTAAATAAATAATAAATGCATGATTTGTGCTTCATAGAATATAAACGTGTCGTTGCAAAAACAATAGTGATGGTAAGTAAGGAACAGCTTAAATGTTGCTTTCTGCTAGGTAATAACTAATTGGGGTACGTAGATGACGGGAGGGAAACGAAAAGGCTATGTTTCTCTATTTTAATTATGTTTTGTTTATTTCTAAATAGTGCTTCTAAATCTAGTCGAGTGGCGATATAAAATGGCTGCCGGTTATTAGAGTGCGCATGTGCTGGGAAAACCCGTGACAAGGGAGAAAAAGTTGGAGAAAGGCTAACCACGTGATGGTGTTGAGAGGCTAAGATGCAAGAATGGTCAAGGCTGATGTGACCTAATTGAACTGATAGTGTGCCGTGGTGATCAGCAAAGAACCGTGGGAAACCGTTTTAAGAGAAAGGACAATGTCTGCAGAGTTCTCGAATGTATCGAAAGAAGTTACAAATGTACTGATCGAAGCGGATGGAAACATGTCTTGAACTGTGAGAAAGGAAATGAACATATACATTCCAAAAGAACAAGCTGGATCCGGGAGAACTTGATTAAGAATGAATAGATGAAATGAATGGACCAATGAAAGAAAAGCGCGTTATTAATGTTGCAACAATTTAGTTAGCAAAGTTAGAATTAGGGTATAAGAAGGCCTACTCTTAGTGGGAGGGGTAGTCGCAGTCAGAGTCAGTGTTGGAGTTGGTGGTTTCCAGTGCTTGGTGTTCCAGATCGATCCATTTTACTGAGCGGGAGATGCTGAAAGACTGTTAGATGAGACGGGTTGTGGTAGCTGATGCTGACGAGCTGAAGTTTCTGTTGCTGTCTTATTTTTCCAGTTGAGTATGAGAATCAGGTTATTTTTAAATCTTAAACTTAGGTTAGAAATCATTAGGCTAAATTAGGAAGATAGGCAGGTAATTAGGGTTTTGCTTCATGACAAAATTTCCTTTCTGCAATAAAATTGATTTTGCTTAATAAATATTTGAATTAATAATGAATGAATAATTGAATAAAAAGTCTAAATTCTTTCTCATGCTTTTAAAATTATATAAAATTTAAGATTCTTAAAGCAAACGACTCAGTGGTTATTTTACTAAATGATTGTGAAACTGGTAATTGGTTAATGTGATTTAGCTGATCTTAATCACTATAAACTGATTTCTTACTAGATGATCCATCGACAAAACAATGAGCAGGAATATCTTAAGAAATAACCAAGAAAGCGATAGGTTAAGGTAATAAGGTATCCCGGCTCCTTCCAGCGGTACATAAATGATGTTTTTCATTTAGTTCTCCTATTTCTCCTAGGAGTATAGAATTTCGTAAAGGTGTAGAGGAAATCCAGGTGTGTATGTGTGTGTGTGATAGGCGATGTTATGGGCCCCATCGTTATGTGGATGTGAGAAAATATAAGTCGCCCCTGGATGACCGATAAGTGACCTAGGAGGAAAATAGTTTTTATTGTATCCGCTGCATCAGATTTCTTGGTAGCAGAGTTATGGTTTCTATAGATTAGTTTGGTGATTATTGATTATTTATTATTTTTGATGACTAATACTATATGTTGAGTCGTGTTATGTTATATGTGAGTTTTCACGCTTCTGGGATGTAGGAAGTGGAACACGTGTGGCAAGAGAAGTCACATGGAATTTGGTACATGGTCTGAATTCATTTTGGTAATAACACAGGTTGTGTTATGTTAGGGATTTCTGTACGAAAGGTGTGTAACTGAGATAGCAAATCACGTTTTCTTGTGAAACTCTGGCCTTAATTCTCAGGAGCATAGTCTCCACATGTGTCTTATCCCTAGAGAAACGGGTTTACTGTTTGCTTGAAAGAAGGGTAAGGTAGAGGGAAGTGCTACTTTATCGGCGAAAGTTAATAATTCTGTGGTAGGGTAGAGGTAAGCGCTGCCTACTGGAAATACAGGATTCTTGTGTAAAAGGACAAAGCTGTCACTTTGGTTTAGCGAATCAGACTATGGAATTGTTTTAATTGTTGTAACTAACGAAGAAACAGTGAAAAGAAAAATTGCCGATAATTTTTGTAAAGGAGGGGTAAAAGAGCAGGAGTGACATCGACAGTGCCGCGCTAGGATTGGATAGTGCGCTAGTCACGTGAACACAGAGACAAGAGTGACGTAGAAAAAGTGCCGCGCTAGGATTGGTTGGTCCGCGGACGAAGGGAATCGTTCTGATTGGTGTGTTGGTGTGAGTCGCGCTGTGATTGGTTGGAGTTCCGTACACGGAACAGTACTGGTTTGAAGAGAAAAAACCAATCGAAAAAACATGCCGTATTACGAGTATGAAAGGGAGAGAACGTCATGGACGACAAAAATTAAGAATTTCTTTAAGAAAGACAAAAAGGTTGTGACTAGAGAGGGACAAGTAATTCCTCCGCCGAAATCAGCAGCTTCACATATGATGCTGAAATATGGATATCATACATGCATATGGTTAGAAAATTGGGCAAAGTATACGAAGAATGACGGTGCATTAGCTTTCCCTGAGAATGGTTCATTTAGTGTAGCGGTTTTGCGAAATTTGAGAGAAAAGATGACAAATTTAGAACCTAGACCGACACAGTTTGAAGCATTGACGGAATGGGAAGATGAGATGTATGAGCGAGAGAGATTCAGAGGTTTAAGGGATCATGAGTTTATGCCTGGAAGAATGTGGGGAATAAATCATGAGGATAGAATAAAACGATGGAGATGTGCTAACATGACAGGAGGTTTGTTTCCGGCTTTTACAGTTGAGGAAGAGACTAAGAGAAAACGTACTGAGAAAAAGAAACATATGGAGAGGGAAAAATATATGCATGAGAGTGAAACGGATGATGAATTGCTGGAAGATATTCTAAATAGAAATCCCCCTCCGTATCTGCAGAGTTCTACAGTGGTGACACCAAATGCGCCGCAAATAGAGACTGTGCGAAATAAAAGTCCGGTAAAAAGAATTGAAATAAATAGGTCACAAGATCAAATAAGAACTTCACAAAATGAAGGAGTAGAAAGTGACAATGCAACTAAATTAGCAAGGACAACAAAAGAACTGACTGAGAAAATTAGGGAATTAACGAAAAACATGGGAGCTGTGACTGTACCTGTAACAATAGGTCCAGTAATACCAGTTTTTGAGAATCAGAAAATTGATGAACGGTCCTTAGTGATTCCTATGAGTTCACAATTTCAGAGAGAAAAAGAAAGGATGGAACCAAGTGCAAGTACAAGTAATTTGGCTAGTACCTACAGACCAAGTCCACCTACAAATTTGACTGTGAATGAGTGTAATGGTAGAAAAATGCATATGGTAACAGAATCTGCAACAGAGACTCCTGAAAAGAGTGGTAATTGGATAGAACTAAATAATACACCCATAGGTCCGACTCCTGATGAGTTAAATGAGTGGATGAAGGCATTTAAAATAAAAGAACCAGAAGAAAAACCATTAGATGTAATTAGGTTAAAGATTGACATGGAAGAATTAATTTTAGGGACGATTGGTACAGAAAAGCTAAAAAATTACCAGGATGATGAAATCATGTTTCTGTGCAAAAGTATTACATGGAGAGCTAAAAATTTACATGACAAACTAGAAGAGATAGCAAGTGAAATTGGAGTAGATTTTGCGAAAGTGAAAACATTGCAGAAACCGTACAGAGTAGACTTTTGTGAGAAAGATATTGAAAACTTGAACACAGCAGGAAGGCTGACACAGATAAAAGAGTTAATTGTTTTACTGAGAAAATGGGGTGATGTGGACAGATGGAAAGTTAGATGGACAAAAAGAATGAGAAAACTGCAGACAAAGCTTCTTTGGCTTTTATGATAATTGAAAAAGAACCTGTTGCAAGAGAATACCCTATGAGAGAAACTCCAGGTGGTAGTTATGTGCATGTTCCCTGGACTAGACAGGATATACTGTCATTTACAAATGAATTCCCGAAGTTGAGAGAGAAACCAGTTGAATGGTACCGACAAGTGGAGAGGTTTGTGAAGGTTTCAAAAGTGTTGTGGATAGATTTAGATGGATTGTTTGACATAGTGGTGCCAACTGATTTGTGGTCTGAGTGTAAAATTACAGTTGACTGGCCAACTACAGAATATCCAAAGGATCCTAAGACAGGAGCTCCAGGTCCTGAGGTGATGAGGAAGTACGATAAGGTGATTACCTTTTTGAAAAATAAGATTCCTCCTAAAGAAACAGATTGGGTAAAAATCGATAGAACTACACAGGAAAGTAAGGAGTCTGTACACGCCTATTATGAGAGGTTGTTGTTGGTTTTCAAGCAGTATAGTGGATATGAGGAGTTGAGTGAAAAAGATATGAGTCATTTCGTATACAGATTTGTGTTTGGGCTGAAACCAGAGATTAGTGAAATGATTAAACAACATATGATTAACTGGCAAAATGGCACGGTAGATGAGGTACTGAGGTATGCTAAGTATTGTAGTGATGATATTGAGAGTAGACAGCGTAAATTGAAAGAGAAGGCAATGTGGGCACAGGTGAAAGTGGCAGAAAAGCAAGAAGCTCAATTGGACAATAATGGTGGGAATGAAACAGGACAGAATAAATCGCGACCTAACATAGGTAAAGGGAAAGGTCAAATGAGTCTAGAGGAGGCAAAGAAGAAATGGCCCTGTCATAATTGCGGAAAATTAGGGCATTGGAGAAACGAGTGTAAGTTCCCACCTAAACCTAATCCGGAAAATCAATCATTAACTCCACAGGTGCAGAATGAGGTAGTTGTTCAACAAGGTCAGGTGCCACAACCACCACTTCCCAACACTGTTAACCAGCAAAGATACAGTACAGAAACAGGATTCTACGGAGGAGAGCAGGTAACACAGTTGCCGCGAGCAGCTAACATTTCTCAGTATTGGTTGCGACAGAGTGAGGATGAGGCGGATGAAAGTTTCTGACGGTGCCTAGGAGAGGGAAAAGAGTGCGTACTTGGCGCAACTCTAGAGTTGATCAGTCTGGTCCCTTTGTGGATGGAGAAGTGAATGGTGCAAATGTAACATTCCTTGTCGATACTGGAGCTACCCGTTCTACTGTTAGATCAGTGGAAATTCCAAACCTTCCTCTCTCAGGTGAATACATCCAAGTAGTAGGAGTAGCAAATCAGCAGATTAAAACACCACTTACTGAATTAGTGGAAGTAAAAATTGGTTCTTTTAGCAAAATGCATAGATTCGTAGTGTGCGATTGTAGTCCTGTAAATCTCTTAGGTCATGACCTTTTGTGCAAAATGAATTGCACAATTTATTGTACGCCAGATGGAATTGGATTCCAGACCCCAGATGAAGATGTATTGTATAAAGTAACATTGATGAATCAGGAACCTGAAATGAATGGTTTATTTCCTGCATTTGATGCAGAAAAACTTCCAAAAGAACTGAAAAATGTAGTGAAAGAAAATGTGTGGGATTTTACAGGAGAAGATATTGGATTAATGAAAGAAGTAGATCCCGTAAAAGTAACAGTAAAAGAAGGAACAACTTACCCAAATACGCCACAGTATAAATTGACTCCAGAAATAATTGAAGGAATAACTCCTGTAATAAATAAAATGATCGAACAGGGAATTCTAAAAGAAATAATGAGCAGTCCATGTAATTCACCTATTATGGGACTGAAAAAGCAAAACGGAACATATAGAATAGTACAGGATTTGAGAAAGATCAACAAAATAGTTGTGCCTTGTTGTCCAATAGTGCCAAACCCTGCAGTAATTCTATACCAAATTCCACATGAAGCTGAGTGGTACACAGTGATAGATTTGTGTCACGCATTTTTCTCTATTCCTTTACATCCAGATAGCCAGCCATTATTTGTGTTCCGGTTCGGAGAGCGTATTTTGGCATGGTGCCGAATTCCTCAGGGGTATACAGAAAGCCCCTCAATCTTTAATCAGATTTTAAAGAAGTCCCTGGAAGATTTGAAAATGGCAGAAAAGTCAGTGATGGTGCAGTATATCGATGACCTGTTGGTGGCATCGAAAACAAAAGAAGCATGTGTAAGCGAGACAATTGCTTTACTGAACCATCTAGAGAAAAGAGGACATAAAGTGTCCCCTTCGAAATTGCAATTTTGTCAGAAAGAAGTCCAATATTTAGGGCATAAAATTGAGAAAGGAGTGCGAAAGATAGCGACAGAAAGAGTAAAAATGATTCAAGGAATGAGAGCACCAATGACGCAAAGAGAGGTAAGAATGTTTCTGGGAATGGTTGGATATTGCCGACAATGGATAAGTGGTTTTTCCTTGATTGCTAAACCATTACAAAAACTGACCAAGAAGGATGTAAAAGACCCTTTTGAATTGAATGACGAAGAAATGAAATCTTTCAAAGAGTTGAAAAAGAAATTGTGTGAGGCCCCTGCTTTAGGAATGCCTGACTATGAAAAGGATTTTGAATTGTACTGCAGTGAAAGAGATGGATGTGCATTTTCAGTACTGGTACAAAAACATGGAACAATGAAGAGACCAATTGCTTATTTTTCAGCTGTTTTAGATCCTATAGCAAAAGCGTTGCCTGGATGTCTGAAAGCTGTTGCTGCTACTTGTGTAAGTCTGGAACAAAGTGAAGGTATAGTGATGGGGTATCCACTGAGAGTATATGTTCCCCATTCAGTAGAGATTCTTTTGACAAGAACAAAAACACAGTACATGACACATAGTCGGCTGACTAAGTACGAAAAAGTAATCTTGAGTGCAGAAAATGTGACCATAGATAGATGTATGAATGTGAATCCTTCGACATCATTGCCAGATGAAGAGAGTATAATTGAACAAGATGAAGTAGATCATGATTGTCTGAATGTGCTGGAATATTGCACAAAACCAAGAGCTGACATAAAAGATGAGCCTTTAAAGGAATCAGATTATGTCATGTTTGTGGATGGCTCATGCTTGAGAACGAAAGAAGGAGTTTTAAGCGCAGCTTACGCAGTGTGCACAGTGGCAACTGTGATGGAAGCGTCTTGTCTGAAAGGAATAAGGTCTGCCCAAGTTGCAGAACTGATTGCTTTGATTCAAGCATGTAAGTTGGGAAGAAATGTACGAGTTACGATTGTGACCGATAGCCAGTACGGTTTCGGTATAGTGCACGATTTCGGTCAGATTTGGTCACAAAGAGGTTTCTTGACGTCTGCAGGAACACCTATCAGAAATGGAGATTTTGTTAAGAAACTGCTTGAGGCGATACAGCTGCCTAAGCAGATAGCTGTAGTAAAATGCAAAGCACATAAGAAAAATGAAGATTACATAGCTGTTGGTAATAATTATGCGGACGAGATAGCCAAATATTGTGCAGAGAACATGGTATCCCTAAACAAGAATCGCGAAAGGGAGCATATCTCTTCTCCTTTGCTTTTTACTAACACTGTCGAGACATGGGATGAGGTGAGACAGTTACAGGAAGCTGCAAATGATGAGGAAAAAGATTACTGGATAAAAGCAGGATGTAGAAGACAAGAAAACAATGGTGTGTGGGTTTACAGAGATGAAAGACCAGTTATGCCTGATAGCATGATTGCAGACATGGCACGGATGTACCATGGACAAGCTCATATTGGGAGAGATGCAATGATCAGACTTTTTAGACAAACATGGTATAACCCAAAATTCAGAGCCATAGCTGAAAGTCTTTGTCAAAGATGTCTTATTTGTCAACAGTTTAATCCAGGAAGAAAGACAATAGTGAGTCTAGGAACAATAGGACGAGAAGGAGGTCCGTTCACTAGAATGCAATTAGACTTCATCGAAATGCCCCCTTGTAACAGACTAAAATATGTTCTAGTGGTTGTCTGTTTGTTTTCTCGTTGGGTGGAGGCATACCCCACTAGAAGGAATGATGGAATAACGGTAGCAAAACTTATGCTGCGAGAGTTCATTCCAAGGTATGGTTTTCCAGTCACGGTTGAGACAGATAGAGGAACACATTTTCAAAATGAGTTGATTCAATTAATTTGTGAAGCATTAAGTATTAAACAAAAACTGCATTGTGCATACAGACCAGAGGCTTCTGGGGTAGTAGAGCAAATTAATGGAACAATTAAGAACAGGTTAGGAAAAATGTGTCAAGCTACAGGACTCAAATGGCCCGATGCACTGCCCCTTGTCCTGATGACCATCAGAAGCATTCCTGAAAAGAAAACTGGACTTAGTCCTCATGAGGTGATCATGGGACGAGCAATGAGACAAGCACAAGTACCTGTCAACAAGTTATTGACTATAACTGATGATCTAGTACTGGATTATTGCAAAGGACTGGCTGATGTGGTGCGTTCTGTGTTTCATCAGGTTGGACCGGATGCGACCACTCTTGAAAGAAAACCAGCCCACGACTTGAATCCAGGAGACTGGGTCCGCATAAAAATCCACAGGAGAAGAAACTGTCTAGTTCCTCGCTGGGACGAGCCACGACAGGTAATCCTAGTGACAACAACTGCAGTCAAGTGTGCAGGAGTGAAAAACTGGGTCCATGCCAGCCACACAATCAGAGTTCAAGAACCTGCAGATCGACATGTGAGTCGACGTCTGGAAGTGTGGGATAAGAGTTCAGCGACTGGGACAGAAAGAATAAGAGAAAGGGTGCCAGAACTTGAAGATCGACCTGAAAGTCGACATCTGGAAACCCCAACTGCAAGCACCTCTAAAGAAGAAGAGGAAGAAGAAGAAGAAGAAGGAAAAAGTACAGAAATTCCAGAACTTGAAGATCGACCTGTAAGTCGACATCTGGAAATATCTGACACGAGTTCAGGATCTGATGATTCAGTTGAAAACTGTGAAGAATTTCGAAGGAGAACTTGGGGATTTAAACCAATTAGAGAAGAGAATGAACAAGAAAATGATCTAAATGAGCAACCAAGTACAAGTTATGGTGGAAATCCTTCAAAAGTAATATTAATAGACAAAGTAGGGAAAGAGACAAATAAAAAGTTAGAAAATCGAGAAGAACCCCGAGGAGCAATAGGGACAGATAGTGAAACAAAAGAACAGGGAAAATTAGAAGCAGAGAGTGTAATAAATACCAATTTGGAAAAACATCGAGGAGGGACAGTAATAAGGGAACACAAGAAGGAGAAGACAGATCCACCAGTAAAAGAAGATGAGATCATAAGTTTCAAAATAAGAGACAATTGTGAAAAAGTTGAAACAGAATCTGAAGAAAGCGGAGAAGAAGAGAAAACAAGAACTGAATCAAGAAAAAGAAACTGGAAATCAGAAAGAGGAGAAAAAGAAGGTGAAGCCAAAAGGCCAAGAAAAGGAGACAATTGGCCCAGCAACTATATAAGAAAATTGAGATACAGAATAATCAGAACAGGAGAAAAAAGTGCTGAACAGGTGAATGAAATAACAAGTCAAAAGGAACAAGAAAAGCCAAGTGGAAAACGATTGCAAAAGTCCAAAAGAACAAAGAAAGTGAATTCGAAATACAAGTCACCTGAGTGGCTGTACATCGCTCTAACGGATTACAAAGAAGAAGGAAACACTCACGAGAACCCGAGACTAAGAAACCGAATGGGTAAAGGTGAGATGCAACAAACCTGAAGTGAAGACTTAAAGTGCTTCTGCCGGATGTGACAATTTTACTGGATATGACAAATCACCGGATGTGACAACGAAAGAATTCTGGAAAGAATTAAAAGAAAGTACCAAGCAAAGACTTTTGAAAGCAGAGTGGCATCTAAGTCATTTCTGAGGTGTAGTGACACAATTTTCTGAGATTTAACAAAAGATAAAAGCAAAATGGAGAATACTAGAGATAGAAGAGATAAATGCGAGTTTGTAAAAAGATGGTGTAAAATGTGCTGCTTTTGTACAGGATTATTAATGACAGTATGGATAGTTTTAGCCATCACAATTCCTATTAGTATAGCTGTAATAGAAGCAAAGAATGATACTAAACCAGAAAAAGAAACTAATATTAAAGAACCAGTTATTTTAAGAAGTAGTGCAGAATTACATAAGGATAAGTCAGTAACAGACTTTTCTAAAAATGTTTTTACAAAATTGTTGTACGAATATGTAGAGACAATGGATGTGAGAGATTGTTATGTTTGTATGCAGTTGCCTGCATCAGTGTCAGAAGGTGTGACTTATCATCACCTACCTCTAACTTATGGAATAACCTGTAGTGTCATAGCAAGTTTATTTTATAAAACAGGTAGATTAGAGTTTTATTACACTGATATAGATAAGATTTTTGCAAATGTTCCTGTAGTTCCAGAACTTAACAAAGTAAAACAAGCAAAGGTTTTAGGAGAATTCTTTTTAGAGCATAACATTTTAACATTAGAAGAAATAGCTAAAAACAACCTTACCTGTGAGTTAAAGAAAGAAGAAAAGGTATTTTTAGAAATGGTTGAAGAAAGGAGAATGAAATTTCAAAGAGAAGCAATAAAAGAGAAAGGAACACATCTATGGACGTTTGAGGAAGAAAATCATGAAGGGAAAAAGATAAATGCAGCAATGACATTAGATTGGCCGCAAACAGGAAAGTTGTGTATTAGGAGAAATAAGACAGTCTATGACAATTATTTTGTAGGTTCCAGTATTTGCCATGACAATTATCAAATTTTGGGAGGTTGGGGATTCAAAGGTGGAAAAGATCCAATATTTCCAGGTATCTATTATATTTGTGGGAATAGAGCTTATTACAGGTTACCGGACCATTGGTATGGAACTTTTTATGTAGGCCTGGTCTTTCCAAAAATCTTTCATATGGACAGAGAAGAAAAAGGAACATATAAGATGATTAATAGCTTCACACGTAGAAAGAGGGAAAGTTTTTCAGAAATTGTAGGTGATATTTTTGGAGCATTAATACCAGCAGTGGGAATATCTTTGAATGCATTTAAAATTCGGAAGTTATCCACAGTAGTAGATCGTTTGTCTACAGATACTGCGGAAGGGTTCTTGATGGTAAATACCAAAATGGTTGCCATGAGAGCTATGGTGATGTAAAATCGGCTTGCCCTTGATATTCTTTTGGCAAAAGAGGGTGGAGTTTGTGGAATGCTGAAAGTCCAACATTGTTGCACTTACATTCCTGATAAAAGTGAAAATATACAAAAGTATATTACAAATATTACACATTTGCACAAAGAACTAGTTCCACTGGAGGTTGAAAGTGTCCTGGGAAAACTTGGTAGAGGGTTTTCTTCAGTAGCAAATTGGTTAACAAGAATGAGTAGACTAATGATAGGGAAAGTTATAATAATAGCAACGGTAGCAATATTGTTAGCCATGGTGTTGAAAATTGTAATAACGTGTATAAAAAGAAAAGTAAGACAAAATAAGATAAAAAGAAATAACAGAATAATGAAAGAAGAGAGAGAGAAATGGGTGAAATTGAGTTAGAGAAAATGAAAGAAAGCATGTATAAAGAGACAAGAAGACAAGATGAAATGGAAACAGATGTATAACTAACAAAAAGCAAAAGGATGAAAGACATATGCTGCCTGAAAAAGAAGTATAACTTGGTTTTATGTGGTGATTTAAAAATCACCAAAGGGGGAGTTGATGGAGCAGAGAAAATAAAAATTTCTTAACCCCTAACAAATTTTATAAATAATTAATAAAAATGTTCGTTTAAATGTATTAATCAACAATGTACGTGAGGGAAGGGTAACACGCAAGTATATATGCTGAATAATCTATTAACGAATGTCTGTGTGTCTAATTATAACATAAAATAATTGCGTACTAAATAAATAATAAATGCATGATTTGTGCTTCATAGAATATAAACGTGTCGTTGCAAAAACAATAGTGATGGTAAGTAAGGAACAGCTTAAATGTTGCTTTCTGCTAGGTAATAACTAATTGGGGTACGTAGATGACGGGAGGGAAACGAAAAGGCTATGTTTCTCTATTTTAATTATGTTTTGTTTATTTCTAAATAGTGCTTCTAAATCTAGTCGAGTGGCGATATAAAATGGCTGCCGGTTATTAGAGTGCGCATGTGCTGAGAAAACGCGTGACAAGGGAGAAAAAGTTGGAGAAAGGCTAACCACGTGATGGTGTTGAGAGGCTAAGATGCAAGAATGGTCAAGGCTGATGTGACCTAATTGAACTGATAGTGTGCCGTGGTGATCAGCAAAGAACCGTGGGAAACCGTTTTAAGAGAAAGGACAATGCCTGCAGAGTTCTCGAATGTATCGAAAGAAGTTACAAATGTACTGATCGAAGCGGATGGAAACATGTCTTGAACTGTGAGAAAGGAAATGAACATATACATTCCAAAAGAACAAGCTGGATCCGGGAGAACTTGATTAAGAATGAATAGATGAAATGAATGGACCAATGAAAGAAAAGCGCGTTATTAATGTTGCAACAATTTAGTTAGCAAAGTTAGAATTAGGGTATAAGAAGGCCTACTCTTAGTGGGAGGGGTAGTCGCAGTCAGAGTCGGTGTTGGAGTTGGTGGTTTCCAGTGCTTGGTGTTCCAGATCGATCCATTTTACTGAGCGGGAGATGCTGGAAGACTGTTAGATGAGACGGGTTGCGGTAGCTGATGCTGACGAGCTGAAGTTTCTGTTGCTGTCTTATTTTTCCAGTTGAGTATGAGAATCAGGTTATTTTTAAATCTTAAACTTAGGTTAGAAATCATTAGGCTAAATTAGGAAGATAGGCAGGTAATTAGGGTTTTGCTTCATGACAAAATTTCCTTTCTGCAATAAAATTGATTTTGCTTAATAAATATTTGAATTAATAATGAATGAATAATTGAATAAAAAGTCTAAATTCTTTCTCATGCTTTTAAAATTATATAAAATTTAAGATTCTTAAAGCAAACGACTCAGTGGTTATTTTACTAAATGATTGTGAAACTGGTAATTGGTTATTGTGATTTAGCTGATCTTAATCACTATAAACTGATTTCTTACTAGATGATCCATCGACAAACAATGAGCAGGAATATCTTAAGAAATAACCAAGAAAGCGATAGGTTAAGGTAATAAGGTATACCGGCTCCTTCCAGCGGTACATAAATGATGTTTTTCATTTAGTTCTCCTATTTCTCCTAGGAGTATAGAATTTCGTAAAGGTGTAGAGGAAATCCAGGTGTGTATGTGTGTGTGTGATAGGCGATGTTATGGGCCCCATCGTCATGTGGATGTGAGAAAATATAAGTCGCCCCTGGATGACCGATAAGTGACCTAGGAGGAAAATAGTTTTTATTGTATCCGCTGCATCAGATGCCACGGCTTCCGCAGTGCGGGAGCCCGTTTTGACTGTCCATACTTGCTGCCACCCGTTGTCCTCTGCCGCTGGATTACGCTGGGACTTGCACCGACGCTGAGTGCCACCATTGCTGTGCTGCCGCATGGGGACTACATCCCCCATCATTCCTTGCGGCTCTGACGCCGCGCATCACGCCCGTGAGCGCCAGGAGGAGCATATAAGGGGGCCAGGGCTTCCGCGGTGCGGGAGCCCGTTTTGACTGTCCATACTTGCTGCCACCCGTTGTCCTCTGCCGCTGGATTACGCTGGGACTTGCCCGTACGAGCCCGTCAAAGACCGGCAGAGACTGGGCTGGGCCACCCCCCTTTCTTCAGCCTCTCCATAATCTGGTCAGCTCCTTTTTGACTGTAATCCCATACTTGTAGTACTCTTGTGTGCCATTATCTTGGAAGTATGAGCAAGATCAAGCGTAAGGGGGGAGGGGGGCCAGTAGTTGTAGGCGCGCTGGACGTTTTTTTGTCACGGGCGGAGTCAGTCTTAATCCATGAGATCGAATTGACTGAAAGGAGACTTTCACTAGATCCTCACAAAGTCCCCACTGAAGTTATCTTACCTCCCCTATTGCCTATATTAGAATCTGGCACAGTAACTGATCGTACTATCCCAGCGAGCCCTATTCCTCAAGAGCATCAGTTAAATGGGTCTTCCCTGGCAGCTAGTATTCCATTATCATCGCCCACACCACCTGCTAAGGTACTTACCCGCCATCAAAGGTCTTTACAGGCTCCAGGTGGGGAAGCCACTAATAAAAAAATAAAAGCGCGTGGCTTGCCTAAAACCACGCACCAGGCCTGTAAAATGGCGAAACCGAAAGTGGTACCCCTGGGCAGAGAGGGTGGCCCTAAGGTTGTTTCGGCCCCAGGCATTCCGGGTATTGGAGATGTTAGACCCAAGGTTACAGACATACAGTCTTCTAGTAATTTCGAGGCTGTTTTTCTAACTAAGTTCGAAGAAAAATTTATGGCCATGCTTGATCCGTTATTATTAAAGTTGTCTGGTATAGACAAGAGATTGGCCAAAATCGAGCAGCATCTATTTTCCATTCCCCATTTAGCGAGTGAGGGTATGCCAGAGAGATCCAACGTACCTAGTCATGTAAGCACGACTGAAACTAGAATATCCACTAATGTGGATGGTTGCCCTCCGCACAGCAAAGAGAGGGCTCCTATGGTAAACCCGCAGGGCATACATCTACCCACTGACAACGTATCGCATAGAGGGGAACTAGTAGGTCGTCAAGCCCCAGTATCGTCACAAGGAGGGGCTGAGAGCATTAGTATGTCTCTTCATCTTCCACCAGAAGCCACACCATATACTGTCATACTATCGAATGTGCCTGTGCTCCCTCTAGGTGGTGACGAACATTGGTCATCACTTAAGAATAAAGCTCTTCACTTGTTGAATTCTAGAACTGGGGTGGGTAACGCTCTATTTAGTGAATTCAAAATGGTACGTAGAATTCCGTGGGTTGGGAAATCGCCGAAAGCCCTTAGAGGTGACTGCGTGGTCCTAAGTTTTGGGTCCCCGCGCCTAGTCCAAACTATTCTAGATAGGGCAGGGTCCGGGCACCTAAGCAAGGACAACATTAACATTCTACCGTTAGGTTTCTTCTATCGTAACTTTACAGCCCACGCAAGAGGAAGGGTAGGATTAAGGGACGTTGACTTGGTACCAGGCCCTTATGACTATGTGGTTCCCACACACAACAGATTTGAAGTCTTTTCTAATTTGGAGGATATAGATTGACTTGGACCGAATACTAGTAATAATACAGTTATTCCTCCGCTCGTTGAGTTGGGCGAGGGTGGATGGGTAACAGGCTCTAATAACATTGGAGGTCCCTTATCAACTACTCCAACTGGTCAAAGTTGTGACAGTGTCCTGGTTGAAAACAGGTTGGGTGAGGCAGGGGAGTGTAGTCCGACACTTACCAGTATCCCCCCTTATGTAGGGGTTATTGGTTTAGCGGAAGTAACTAGTATATGTCGTCCTCCGTGTAGCAGTTACAATCCCGGCCCCATTATAGGACTTACATTAGCTTCTTGGAACATAGCAGGGCTCACATCAAAAATTCCCTCAGTAGACTGGTCCATCTTTATTGAGGGCCATGATGTACTGATTTTTCAAGAAACCTGGGCTATGGACCATGTATATCGTCAGGGCTATTTAAATTTTTCAAAGACAGCGGAAGGGGGTCAGAGAGGAAGACCAAGGGGGGGACTTACAACTTGGGTTAGACAGTCAAAACATTACAGGGTGGAGGAGTTGCACATCGATAGCAGGGACATTCTAATAATCAGGATACAGCAGGTAAATGTACCTGACCTGTTGCTTATCAATGTCTATGCATAGGGCGTGCAAGGGGGGAAAGCTTCTCCCATTGTTGATCTTCTAGATATGTTTTTAATAGAACATAGAGGTGCTAATAATTTGATAATAGCTGGTGATTTTAATTGTACTTTTGAACCCCTGGACCTCAACGATGTTAACCTCAACGTAGAGGAGGATGCCGAGTGGTCTATTCCACCTTTGGATCTTCCTCCGATTAAAAAATGGACAGGGGCTGCTTTGCAACTAAAGGTGTTTTGCATGGAACAGGGGGTTAGGGCTGCCAACGGGAGAACAGCTTCCGACAAGCAGGGCACGCATACCTACAACACAGGGTTGCGTAGTAGTCGTATCGACTTTATCCTGCTTAATAAGGAATTTTGGTCCACCCTGATAGATATGGTGGTCTGTGAACGTACCGAGAGCGACCACAACCCTCTAGTGTTTTCCTTGTATCCCGTAGGCATTCCCCTTGTTGTTAGTCCGGCACCACGTATTGACCATGTGGAGGCATTATTGACCAATGATGCTAGGAGAGTCAAATGGTCAAATGTGATAAAAAAAGAAGAGCATCTAGAGCAAATGAGCAATTTGGTGGTTAGTGCACTGGGTACTCTTCAGACATGTGCCACCCAAGAAGAGATTAATTCAATAGTCGTTCAGGTCCATGGGGAATTGTTTAACCAGCTTAAAGGCTTTTTTACTACTAAAATTAAAAAACCTATGAAACACTCTGGATTTAAGGCGGCCGCCTGGTATGATCAATCGTGCCGAACGGCCTATAGAACCCTAGCTGGGGCAATCAGGTCAAAGAATAGGGATGATATACGATGGGCAAGGGCAGAATATAAGTTGGCCCAATATCGAGCTAAAAGGGACTGGGACGAACAGCATTGGGACGAGCTGCTCAAGGCATGCTCGGGGAGAAGCATGACTGCCTTCTGGCATTTGGTGAAATGGGGCAGTGGTGCGCCTAGTAGGGTGCCAGCGAATTATGTAGCTCCAGACCAGTGGGTATCGCACTTCAAAGCCCAGTTTGCACTCTCTGAGGAGGCACAAGAAATACTCGATCTGCCACCTCCCACTTCCACCTTGTATTTTACCAAGAAAGAGGTGGAAACTTCATTACTCTCAGTCCCAAGAGGCAGGGCGCCAGGGCCGGATTGCATCCCCGCGGATCTGTTCCTCCACGATATACCCAACTGGGCATCTTATATTCAGCTCCTCGTGAATGCCATAGCAAGTGGAGCACCTATGCCCGGTACATGGTCAGGAGCAGAAATTCTCCCTATCTATAAGAAAGGGGATCGCTCCCAACCAGGCAATTATAGGCCGATAAGCCTCATTGATTGCATACAAAAAGTCTCTGCTAGGTTGGTTCTGAGCCGAATCCAGGTCCGGATTGAGGAACACGATATTCTGTCTCCACTCCAGGCGGGTTTCCGCTCTAGTACCAGCACTATTGATCAGGTGTTCAGGTTCATTTTGATTTATTGGCGTACAGTAGTGTTAGGGGGGGTACCATTTATGCAGCTTTTGTCGACCTTAAGTCGGCTTTTGATCTTGTACCCCGTATTAAAATGTGGAGAACCTTTTTGAAATTAGGCATGCCATTAGAAATTCTGGCTTTCTTGGTTACGTTACATGATGCCAACTATGCGCAGGTGCGTTGGGATACGCAGGGGAGCGTCACCCAAAGGTTTCCTATAGAGAAGGGGGTTCGACAGGGGTGCGTTCTAGCACCAACCCTCTTCTCTTTATATATTAATGGGGTGGTACAGTATTTTCAGAACTACCCCACGGACGCACCTACTCTAGCAGGGATGAAGATCCCGTTGCTTATTTTTGCAGACGACACCCTTATACTCTCCAAGACACGAAAGGGCTTACAGTGTGCCCTTGAGAGATTCGAGGAGTTTTGTCAGGACCATGATCTCCTTGTGAACGTAGACAAAACTAAATTTATGGTCCTACACAAACATAGGAATATTAAGGGTAGAGTCGAAATGAAGGAAGGTATTCTGGAACAGACACAGAATTTTACTTATTTGGGGGTAACTATTGGCAGTAAACTTAGTTGGAAGCCCCAGATAGATCTGCTCTCTGTCAGGCACGCCCAACTCTCTGGTGCCTTGTTGAAGGAGCAGCGATCTTCTTACACCAAACCAATTGCTCCGGCACTAAAAATATATTCCTCAAAAATTAGTGCCTCGATTTTGTATGGGGCTGAACTGTGGGGTTTTGCCAACTTAGACCCCCTAGTTAAAGCTCAAAATACATTTCTGAGGTCATTAATTGGCCTTCCACAGTCCACCCCGTTATTACCCTTATTTTTAAATATGGGCTGTTACTCAATTGAGGATGTGGCACACTTTAGACCTGTGGCATACTGGAGAAAGCTCTGGGTCACCCCGGAGCTTTCCCACTATGCCCAGGCTCTTCTGGAAGTTAGGGAGGCCGACGGTATGAGCAAAATCCTGTGGCTAAGGCGAGTAAAAGTCACTCTTTGCGAGATGGGGATGAGTAGATTATGGGCATACCCCGTCGACAGTCCCTTTCCATCAAAGAGTGATTTTAAAGCAGTGTATTGGAACTCGCTAGTCATGAAGCGATTTGCTGCCTTAACTAGTCCCTCACTATCCAGAGACTTCCTTGAGATAAAGCATGAAGCGAAGTATGAAGATTATTAAGGATCTTATCACCATCCCCAAAGATAGGAAACTCTATCACCAGTTTAGGGTGGGTTCTCTTCCCACCAATGTATTTACTAGTAAATGGCGTACCGCAATTAGCAGTAAATGTTCATTTTGTCCCAACTACAACGAATCACTGGCACATATTTTGTTTGTTTGCCCAGCCTATAGAAATCCTAGGACCAGATGGTTGAAACCCGTATGTTCAAATTTGGGCACCAGGTCGAGTAGCGAAGCACTTAGGATTTTAAAAACATCTACTAAAGAGTCCATAGTGATCGCTGTCGCTAAGTACTTAGGCTGGGTGTGGGTGATTCGTCTTAAAGAGAGGAGCCTTAGTTAATTGCTTTATGCTTCCTAGTTTTGGGGCTAACGTACTTTGTATTTTGCACATTGCTGTATTAGCTTAGAATGAACATAACCTGGTCCGTATGCAGAATCATGGAAATCTGTTTATCTTTAGGTGGCAGTTCTGCCGGAGTTTATCTTAGCAGTTTTTTAGCTATTTATTATATAATCATGAATTTTATTAATGAGGATTAACTATATTTATTGTATACATTTGTTTTTATGTCCAAATATGTTTATATTCTTTTATATATTCTTCACCTCTATGTATTATAGCATTGTCTTTTGTGATTTTAAATCGAAATAAAGACTATGACTGACTGAAACAGGTGCACATTACAATAATATACCTGGCAACTGCCTTACAAAACTAAAACCTCGCTATACATCTGATAACTGACCCCTGACCCCGCCCCTACGATCCCCTCAACATGCCCCCACCCTGCCATTAACATATAAACAACATTACAATGTATTGCAATTAAAATATACACTTTTATTAACCAACATCTTATGCCTGTCTCTCTAAAGCTATAAAATCACCAAAGTTCTACAACTGAACCTTAAATTACCTGCCTACCCTTCTCCTGCCCATGATCCCAACTTTCAATGGTAACCAAAAAACTTCTGCCAACCATGGCAAACTTTTAAAACCTGAGCCACCCAGAAAAGGGGGCGTGACCACAACCCATTTTCTGCCCCCATTCCTGTTCTACTCATCGGGCCCTCTGCCCGTGTGCATTTGCACATTCAAAGACCTAGCCAACACTTCCCTGACTTCCAGGAGGTATAAGTCCATGCCCATCCTAGAGAGATGTACACCATCATCCCTGAAAAATTCCACTGTATCAAAACGTATCTCTGAGTGGCTAATCGTTCCAAAACCCAAACTCCTACAAAAACGAGCCATGTCTCTATTGAGTTTCTGCCTAGTTCTATCAATAGCACCTGGATTGACGGCTCCATGCCAAAACCTGCGGGGCACAAACTCGGTCCATAAAACAAAACACCCTGCCCACTGCTCCTTAATCAAAGCCAAGTCCCTTTTCATACTCCTCATCAAAACCACACCCTTTACCTTGCACAGGTCGTTTTCACCAAGGTGTAACACCAATATATCGGGGAACCTACCGCCCAACAACCATTTATTTAGACAGGGAATTAGCTCCTTCCAGCACATGCCCCCTTTGCCCCTCCAAACAACTTTAAATATGCATATGTTAAAACCTAAATTTAAAGTAGCTATGTCGTGCTTGCACTTGTGCCCATTTCACAAAAGAGTGCCCCACGACCCAAATGGTCAATTCCTCTACCTGGGGGCCGGGCACCTAACCTGAAACGAGAAAAATGAACATGAGTTTCATACATTGCTGCCCAATGCTCGCACCTCCCCTTCTCCCCTTCTCACATAGCGCCTGAAACTACCCGAAGACAAGCAGCCCAGACGCATGATATCCTCTTGTGCCCAGCCCCTGATGTTTGCCCCTCCTGCTGCCCCAATGCGGAAAGTACGTCCCAAAGCCTGCCCCATCTACTCCGATGAGGTGCAATGCTTTGCGCAAAACTGCCCGCAGCTGGTAAGCCGTTACTATGCTCTCATTTGAGTGTTTAAATACCGCCCCCCCCTGACCTTCCCGACAAGCTGACCCATTGAGATGCCCACCTCAGCGGACATGTGGACGGGGGGTCCACTGCTTGCAACCTAACCCATTTTCCTAACCCCTTCTGGTCCGTTTTGGACCGTCTCAACCATATTTGCAACCCAGTCTCGTGAGGGACCATGTCCTGCAAGCACACACCCCCTCCCCTCTTTTACCCAGTAATTCTGATACTCTAAAAGCTCCAAAGAACATCCACACCATCAAAGTTGAGAACAGGCACATCTCTAACTCGTCCTTGCATACCTCTGGCAGAACCTCCAATAACCGAATCAGCATCCGCCAAGAAAGCGGATTTCTGAGATTTCGCCACGCACCTCTCTCCCTGGCCCTCCCCTCTAGAATTCTAGTTCCTAATTCCCCTGCTGCTGGCGGTTAGCCCCACAGCAGCTTACCCACGAAGGCGATACCTGCTAGTTTCCCGGCGATTGTGACCCTCAACAAACCTTTGTCAATAAGATCCAATATAAACTGAATGACATCTTCCGACCGCTGCCAACCCTTGGCATGCCACTGGGCGCCTGACCGCAGAAACTCTTTCCATGCTAAACTGTATGCCGACCAGGTCAAATCTGACAATGACCCTACCACCAATTGAAGCATCCTACGTTGCATACGTACCACAAATGGGGCTGCATTGGCATCGAGATCCTGTCGGCGTCCTTGGCCAGCCCACGGAATCTCCCCCACTGTGAACGAGACAAAGCATCCGCTATGTCATTGTCCACTCCTGGTACGTGTAAAGCCCTGAAAGCGATATCGTGTCTCAAGCAGCCCAACACAAATACGCTTATCAATTTCAAAACCTGCTCATCCCTTGCGGACTGGCGACTACTGCCATGTTGTCCACCCTAAAGAGAACTTTCTTATGAGCTAATTCATCCCCCCAGAGTGTCACTGCTACCACTAAGGGAAAAAACTCCAGGAAAGCTATGCTTTTGCCACCGTCTTTCCAATGTGATGGCCATTGTTCTGCGCATCACCTCCCTTGCCAGAACAAGCCAAAGCCCTTGCTGCCTGCCGCATCAGAAAATATCTGTACGTCCCATGTCAGGTTCCCTTCTCTTGCCGGTGGAACCCCATTGAACGACTGTAAAAACACAGTCCACATCCTCAAGTCCTCCTTCACCCCAACAGAAGGCTGAATGTGATGGTGAGGTAGATGTTGCCCTGACAACGCTCGCCCCAGTCTCCTACAGAATGTCCTCCCTGCTCTCACTATTCTGCACGCAAAGGTGAGATGGCCCATGAGTATCTGTATTTCTTCAATCTTCACTTTGTGCCGTGATAACATGCCTCTCAACAAGACCAAAAGTTTCTCTTTTTTGTCCTCTGGCAAGCGCTCCAGCATTGCCCTAGAGTTGATCTCAATTCCTAAAAAAGACAAAGCCGTGCTGGGGCCCATCATCTTTTCCGGTGCCAGTGGCACCCCAAGTTCCCCCATCAGCTCATGGAAACTGTCCAGGGCTGCCTGGCATTCCGTGGAGCCCGGAGAACCCACAAAGAAAAAGTCATCCAGATAGTGTGTTACCTGCTGGTGCCCTGTGCGTAGTGAAAATAGCCACTGTAGAAACATGCTGAAGCACTCAAACATTGCGCACGAAATAGAGCATCCTTTCGGCAGTGCTTTGTCCACGTACCATTTTACTTCAAAATGGATACCCAGAAATTCACAGTCATCTGGATGGACTGGAAACAACCGAAAAGCCAATTTTATGTCACGTTTTGCCATTGGTGCAGCTGCGCCCGCCGTCACTACTAGTGACACGGCCACGTCAACCGATGAATAGGATACCACAGCTGCCTCCTCATCGATAAAATCATTGACCGAATTCCCTTCTGGCCAGGACAAATGCTGTATCAGTCTGTATTGACCCGTATCCTTTTTTGGCACCACTCCGATGGGAGAAATAATTAAGTTCTCCGTGGGCCAGTCCTCGAAAGGTCCTGCTATCCTCCCTTCTTTCACCTCTTTATTTAGGTTTTCTTGCATTATCTGTTTATGTTCTGTAGCTGATTTCAAATTCTCTGCCCATCTTCTGTGTCTTGGACCCCTGTACCCCAAACGAAACCCCCATCTAAACCTGTCTCTCAAAACCTGTGCTGCTCCTTGATTCTCATAGCCCTGTAGCCCCACCTCCACTCTCTTGAGTTTAACCGGAGTACGAGCCTTTTGGCCCAGGTCCTTGGGGCCCCTTACCTCCCAGCGCTCCCAAAAAATGCTGCTGGTGCCCTCCTGTGTTTCCCCCTGTCTGGTGCCATTGCTGACTTCCCTGTTGGTATCCGCCACCCACCCCAAAGCAGTTGACCAGTGTGTGCCGGCCTCCATATTTCAAGCAGTCGTGGCGAAACTTACAGAACTCCCATGTGCACAAGCCCTTGTTGAAATCCCAGCAAGCCCCCCCTGTTCCTGACTGTTTCTTCCCTGTACCCCCCACCGCTCCTCAGGTGGGTTTCCCCTGAAAGGGCCGATAGACAATAGGCAAATCGCTGGCCATAAATATTGTCTTCCCCACTTTGGCAGCTCCCATCGTATGTTGCCACAAATCTGTGTCCAGCTCAACCCATTTCGCTTCGGGGTCCCATGCTAGGCGCGCTCTAAATTCTTCATCATATTGGGCCCATGCGTATCCCCCTCCAGTGATTTGTGCCTTCCGGATGACATCCATGTATTTAAATAACGCCGCGCAGCGCTCTGGTAATTTTTCCCAATATACGCTTGTTAGAAATGGGGGTCTCTCGTTGGCAGTGGCTGGCCACTGTCCAAGTAGGGACCCTTCTTCCTAAGTCAGGGTAAGAGAGCCACACCCTTTGATAACCCCTGCTCAACCCTGTGGTAACGTAGCACGAGCAGCTAGGCTTATCTAAGAGGCAGTGTGTGAAGCATTTATGACCATACACAGTAACACAGTGAAGAACACTACAAAGGGACACCACCCAAATAGTTATAAAAAATAAGTATCTTTATATATAGACTTAACACAAGACCAATAACGATAAAAAGCCACAATACTGTCAAATAGGATCACTCTTGGAATGCTGCAAAAATAGTTCAAGTGCGCAAAGAGGAGTTCAGTTCAAAGCAGTGGTCTCTGCGACCCTTTTACTTACAAAGTACCTGGATTTCGTAGCAAAGTCAACAAATTGTCGCAAAGGAGCTGTAGCGATGAATTTCTGCACGCGAGGCCGGCGATGCGTTAAATCCTTTCCGCGAAGGAGGATGATGCGCCGATGTGCTGATGCGTGTGGAGACGATGCGACAAACTTCTGCACGCTAGACCGCTGGTGCGATGACTCCTTGCCGCAAGGGAGGAGACGAGGCGACGATCCTGTTGCGTGTGCGATCGGGTTGCGCTGCGAAGAAATGGCGCTCCGCGAGGGAGCGACGATCCTGATGCGATGCGATGAAAACGGCGGACGCCCGGCGTCCGCGCTGCGATGTCATGAAGCGATGATCTCGGTGCGATGACTCGATCTTTGGTTGCGAGCACTCGGCGGCAGCAGCGCGATGATTTTTCGGGCGCTTTCGGCTGCGGCGACTCGCAAACGTGCGTTAGCGACGATTTCAGCACTCTCTTCTCTGTTGTAGAACTAGAGGCCCTGTAACTCACAGGAGCCTCACCTGCAGATAGAAATCCTCGCTGGGAGGAATCAGGAGGCTGGTGGTGAAGTCTGATGTGCCTGAGACTTCAACAGGAGGCTAGCTCTCTCCTAGCCCTTGGGTGATTGCTTTAGCAAGATTAATAAAAGTTCTCTCAAAGTCCTTTTCCCTCTTCTTCCAAGTCCAATGGTAACCACTGCAGGCCAATCCAAGAAACAGCACACAAGCACAAGGATAGTCACCTCCTGCAGATTCCTTCAGTTACACGGACAGAGGTTCGTCTTGATATCCAGGAGCAACACACCTTGTAGGGGTTTCAGCACAGATATTTATACCCCAAAATTCTTTGTTCTCAAAAGCTACAAGTCACTGAGCCTAGCCAGAACCAGTTCTGGTCAGTCCTGGAGCACTTTGTTTACCAGGCTGCATCCTTCCTTTCAGGAAGAGGGGGTCTGCTATCAGACGCACAGTGGGAGGTGGAGCCATCATTCACCTTGCCAGGCACAGCCCTATTCAAGTCAAGGAGCTACCCCTCCCCATACTCCAAACACAGATCTCTCTATTCAACCCAGGTCTGGCTCAGCCTGCCCTGTCCCTCCAAAACCAGACAGCCAATACACATAACAGCAGAGCACACTGGAAGGCTTAGGCAAGAAAATGTCAAAAGGAATACTCCTATAGGAAGAATAACGCTTGGCTCATACAATCATCCACACCTTCACCAGACTCATTCAGTGATCAGATAGAGAATCAAGGGGACCGGATCCTGAAACCCAATATTAAAAAGGAGAATAAAGGCTAAAAAGTTACTCTCAACTGTGACAATTATCACAAATACAAATTTATTCAAATACATAAAAATTGTTTTCTTTCTTTTATACAATATAAGTATAAACCATTATATAAAAATCATCTTCATGTGCAAATAACAATCAGCAGTATATAATTATTTTCATGTATAGATATACACTAAATCACCCAAAAATATATAATTCTCATAAACGAGTTAAAAACCACATTTAATACACATTTTTTTTTTGTTTTCAGTAAAAACTATGTACCACATTAGACAGTTAAAAGAAAGAGAAAGAGAAATAAAGAAAAATTTAAAAAAGAAAATGAAGGGGGACAAGGAGGACAAGATCATAGATAGAATAATGTTATCTTGTCACATAAGGTCAACCGTGGATAAAGTTGATTCTATTGTTTCTTAATTATTCCTGGTGACCCCAATGTTGTGCGTCGACGTGTTTCGGCGGGTATTATCATTAAACACCACCTTCTTCAGGACAAACAATATTTCCCCCGAATATTGATCTAGGGTCGTATAAGATACACGGTCAGAGGATTCCAAGCCTTCTGTACCACCAAAGCTGCTATTTATGCCTGTATATATCCTGTCGTAATGTCAGCATAAGAAATTGCCCATATGACGAGGTATAAAGAAAATACCTACTTTCTAAAAATGGTATTTTCAAACACAGAATATAAAAATAAACTTCACTAAAAGATGTATTTTAATATTCTGAGCTCAGGCATACTAAATTCGTTTTTCTACCATGTTCCTGGGGTCAGTTAGGACTATAGCATGTAATAGTCAAACTGCCCATTCGGGCCTATGGGGAACAGGTAGCCTTACAGTAGTGAAAAACGAAATTGGGTGTAATTCACTACCAGGACATGCTACACACACCAAGGCATGTCCTACCTTACACATACAATGCACCCTACCATAGGGGTGACTTACATGATGCCAAGGGAAGGTTCAGGGGCTGGGAAGTGGGTGCACTTCACAGCCAAGATGGCAGTTCTGGACTGCACACAGACTCTGCAGTGGCAGGTCTGAGACATCATTTACAAGCTGCTTCTGTGGGTGGCGCAAACCGGCGCTGCAGGCCCACCAGCAGCATTTGGTTTACCAGCCCTGGGCACACACAGGCCACGCTACTAGGGACTAACAGGTAAACCAAATAAGCCAATCATGGATATACCAATTCACATGTCATCTTTACACAGGGAGCATTTGCGCTGTGGCACTGAAGGGCAGTGGCACAGCGCCCAGAGCATCTAATACCAGCAAAAACAGGGGGACAACAGCGAAAAATGGAAGGGAGACCCACGCCAATGGTGCCAGGTCTAACACGTGTCCCCTCCAGCTGAAATGTGGGGAGAACTACCCATCCCCTTGGAAGTTCTCATCACTAAGGCGGAAAAATCTGGACAGACCATCAGCATTGGTGTTCCACCGTGAAGTCCATACCCTGTAGGGAAATGGACCACCTCAACAACTTGGGATTCTCACCCCTCATCTGCATCAACCATCTGAGGGGCCTGTGGTCTGTCTGAACACGGAAGAGAGTCCCAAACAGGTATGGTCTCAGCTTCTTCAGTGCCCAGACCACAGCAAATGCCTCACGCTCTCAATTGCACTCCACCTCTGTTCCCGTGGAAGTAACCTCCTACTGATGAAGGCTACAGGTTGGTCTAGTTCCTCCTCATTTATCTGTGACAGAACGGCCCCCACCCCATGCTCTGAAGCGTCTGTCTGGACAACAAATTCCTTAGCAAAATTGGGCGCCTGGAGTACAGGTGCTGTACACATGGCAGTTTTGAGGGCATCAAAGGCTTTCTGACAGGTGTCAGTCCAGTTCACAATCTTTGGCTGCTTCTTGGAAGTCAGCTCAGTCAAGGGTGCAACAATGTTGCCATACCCCTTGACAAACCTCCTGTAGTAACCCGTGAGTCCTAAGAAGGCCCTCACCTGGGTCTGGGTCTTTGGGGGCTCCCAAGCCAGGATGGTTTCAATCTTGGGCTGCAGGGGTGCCACCTGGCCACTCCCCACCTGGTGTCCCAAGTACACCACAGAACCCTGCCCAATCTGGCACTTACTGGCCTTGATTGTGAGGCCTGCTCTGCGCAGCGCCATCAACACTTCCCAGAGGTAGCGCAAGTGGTCCTCCCAGGAGGAACTAAACACTGCAATGTCATCCAGGTAGGCGGCACTGAAATCCTCCAGCCCAACCAACACCTGGTTGACCAACCTCTGAAAGGTGGCAGGGGCATTCTTCATCCCAAAGGGCATCACACAGAACTGGTAGTGCCCATCTGTTGTGGAGAATGCGGACCTCTCCTTTGCCCCATCAGTTAAGGCGATCTGCCAGTACCCAGACGTCAAATCAAACGTGCTGAGGTACCGGGCAGCCCCTAACCGATCTATGAGCTCATCAGCTCTGGGGATGGGGTGCGCGTCGGTCTTCGTGACCGAATTGAGACCTCGGTAGTCCACACAGAACCTATATCAGGGGTGGCACCAGGCGTCGCAGCTTTTGGTACCAAGACCACGGGGCTAGACCAGGGGCTGCTAGAGGACTCAATCACACCTAGGGCAAACATTTTGGAGACCTCCTCCTTAATGCAAGCCCTGACCCTGTAAGTCACTCTGTAAGCCTTGTGCTTGACAGGAGGACTGTCCCCGGTATCCACCTCATGGACGCACCAATCAGTGACACCAGGCACCAGGGAGAACAAATCAGAAAATTGCCCCAACAGTTGGTGACAATCTCTCTGCTGCTCAGGGGTCAGTGTGGTGGAGAGGATCACACCCTCCACTGACCCATCCTTCTCTCCTGCACACAGGAGGTCAGGAAGAGGCTCACTCTCCTCCTCCATCCCAGCATCTGTGGCGAGAAGCATGCCCACTTCAGACCTCTCAAAGTGGGGCTTCAGGCGGTTCACATGCAGGACCCGCAAGGGGTTCCTGGGAGATTGAAAGTCCACCAGGTAGGTAACTGGACTTTTGCGCTCCACCACCTCAAATGGACCGGTCCACTTATCTTGGAGCGCACAAGGCTCCACTGGGGCCAGTACCCAAACCTTCTGACCAGGTTGAAATTCGACCAGAGTGGCATTCTGGTCGTGCCAACGTTTCATTTCTTCCTGGCTGGCTTCCAGATTTGCCTCAGCAATTTTTCTGAAACGCCGAGTCTGGTTCCTGAAGGCCAACATGTAGCTAAATACATCTTGGGGAGGTTTCCTGGGAGATTGCTCCCAGCCTTCCTTGACAATATTCAGAGGTCCTCTAACCGGATGGCCATAGAGCAGTTCAAAGGGACTGAACCCTAAGGACTTCTGTGGCACCTCACGGTAGGCAAACAACAGGCATGGTAAGAGGACGTCCCACTTACGCCTCAGGGGCTCTTCTAGGCCCATGATCATGCCCTTCAATGTCCGGTTGAACCTTTCAACCAGACCATTACCTTGGGGGTGGTAAGGAGTGGTGAACTTATAAGTTACCCCACACTCCTTCCACAGAGACTTCATGTACTGGGAGATGAAGTTGGTCCCCCTGTCAGACACCACCTCTCTGGGGAACCCCACACGGGAGAAAATCCCCATCAGTGCACGTCCCACCACGGGGGCCGTCGTCACTTTTGCGCTCCACCACCTCATATGGCCCAGTCCACTTGTCCTGCAAGGCACAAGGTTCCACTGGGGCCATGACCCACACTTTTTGCCCAGGTTGAAATTCGACCAGAGTGGCATTCTGGTCATACCATCTCTTCATTTCTTCCTGGCTTGCTTCTAGGTTCGCCTGAGCGAGTTTCCTGAAGCGGGCAGTTTGGTTTCTAAAGGCCAGCATGTAGCTAAACACATCCTGGGGAGTTTTCCTGGGAGCTGCCTCCCAGCCTTCCTTTACCAAACTCAGAGGTCCTCTGACAGGGTGGCCATACAGGAGCTCAAAGGGGCTGTACCCAAGAGACTTCTGAGGCACCTCCCTGTATGCAAAGAGTAGGCATGGCAAGAGGACATCCCACTTACGCCTCGTGGGTTCTGTTAGACCCTTGATCATGCCTTTCAAGGTCTGGTTGAATCTCTCCACCAGACCGTTTCCTTGTGGGTGGTAAGGAGTGGTGAACTTGTAGGTTACACCACACTCCTTCCACAGGGATGTCATATACTTGGATATGAAATTGGTCCCCCTATCAGAAACCACCTCTCTGGGGAATCCCACACGGGAAAAGATCCCCATTAACCCCCGGCCCACCACTGGCGCCGAGGTTGTCCTGAGAGGGATTGCCTCTGGGTACCGGGTGGCATGGTCCACCAAGACCAGGATGTACCTGTTGCCCATGGCTGTCTTGGGATCCAGTGGCCACACAATATCCATCCCTACCCTTTCAAAGGGTGTTCCAACAACAGGAAAAGGTTGGAGAGGAGCTTTGACCTTCCTCCCACTCTTACCACTTGCCTGGCAAGTTTGGCAAGACCTACAGTGTGCATCTGACTGCCTTCGCATTTGGGGCCAAAAGAAGTGGGTGACAAGCCTGTCAAAGGTCTTGTCCTGCCCCAAATGTCCTGCCAAAGGCACGTCATGAGCCAGACCCAGTAGGAAGGTCCTGAAGCGCTGGGGTACCACCAGCACACAGGCTGACCCAGGCTCAGCAACCTTGGCTCACTGTATAGGAGACCATTCTCCCAGTAGATCAGATGTGACCCGGACTGATTACCAGCTGCCTGGTCTGCAGCCAGCCGCCGCAGACCCTCCAGAGTAGGGCACTCGTTCTGCTCCCTGCAGAACTCCTCCCTGGTGGGACCCCCTTCTTGCTGCCAATGGGTCAGCTCAGAGATGTCTCCCAGTTCGGCTACCTGCTCCCCTGTAGGCACCGGGGCGTCCCCCTCGAGGTCCGCCTCCTCCCGGTCCGTGGGAACTTCGGGGGACGGTTTCCCGCACCCCCTGCCCTTCCTCTTGGCAGGGACTTGGGCCACTGTTCCAGGCTCCAAGTCCTCTTGATCACCCTTTCTGGCTGCCATTGACCGAGTAGACACGCATGCCCACTCTGGCAACCCAAGCATCTCCAAGTGAGACCTGAGCTCAACATCCTTCCATAAGGACTGCTCCAGGTCGTTACCTAGCAGACAATCTACAGGCATGGTAGGGCTCACAACCACCCTCAAGGGACCTGAGACCCCCCATTCGAAGGGAACCTGCGCCACCATACACTGGCGCTCAGAGTCGTCTACAGCAACTACTTGGTGGAATGCCCCTGGGACTATCTGCTTCTCAGAGACCAGGTGACACCGGACTGAGGTCACACTGGCTCCAGTATCTCTGAGAGCCTCTACGCTGTTCCCATTAATGGTCACCCAGGTGCTATATTTCTTTGTGTTAGGGGGCACCTGGTTTCCTGGGACCATCTCACTGTCCCCTAGTGAGACAAGGGTCATTTCTGCGGGATCCCCACCCTCCTGTGGGCACCCCTCCTCCCCAAGCGCTACACTAGCCAACACTTTGGACTGTCCACCGGTGGGTGGCTGTGTCCCCTTTGGGCACTTGGGGTCCCCCTTAAAGTGACCTACCTGGTCACATGCATAACACTTGCAGGGGCCGGTCTCAACAGGCTTCCCTGTAGAGACCCCTTTCTTCTTATCACCGGGGGGCTAGGAACCTTTACCCTGGGTACTAGTTTGGGGCCCTTTAGAGAACTCCTGTGCTTTACCCTTGTCCCCCGCCTTTCTGCTGGGGACCCTGCCCACCTTTGGCTGAGTCTCCCCCAAACGCTTTCTTGTGGACCCTGGTACTCACCCAGCGGTCCGCCTCCATAGCAAGCTTCCTGGGGTCAGTTAGCTTACTATCAACTAGGTGCTGGCGCAGATCTGCAAAACATAGACTAGACAAGTGCTCCCATGCAATCAAATTGTAGAGCCCCTGAAAATCTGTTACATTACTGCCCTTCACCCAACCATCCAGCGACCTACAGAACATATCCACACATTCCAACCAAGTGTTGGCCTCAGACTTTTTACTGGACCTGAACTGATCCCTGTACTTCTCATGAGTGAGCCCATACCTAGTGAGGAGAGCGTCTTTCATGTCAGCATAGGTGAGGTCCTGCCCCTTACCCAAAGCTATCAGAGTATCCCTAGCTTCCTCTGGAAAGAGAGGCCACAACCCCGCTCCCCAGTTCTTTTCAAGGACCCCATTCATATGAATAGACGACTCGTACCCTTGAAACCACCTTTGTATGTCATCACCCTTTTTGTACTCTTTACCTACATTCTTGGGGATGTGTACAATCCTGTCTGTGTGTGCTGAAGAATTGCTGCCACCATCTGAACCGGATCTACTCTTTAGCTCCTTGATCATTCTCTCATGATCTAGTATAATTTTCCTTTCCTCCATGGCTATTCTTTTCTCTTCCCTCTCACTTTCTATTCTGAGTTTCTCCAATTCAAACCTCCTTACTTCCCGCCTGTCCTCCAGCTCCTCTGGGGACAAACTACTGCTGCCTGGCCTGGAGGGTTCCCCCCCTCCCAAAAGCACATCTACCCTAGTATCAGGCTCCTCCACCTCTCCATTGAGATCACCAGATTGCCCACTGGCACCTCTGGCTGCTACCCAGGCCCTCAGCGCCTTTTGTAGCTCATCCTTCCTGGTGAGGCCTCTGACCTGGACTTTCAGGTTCTTGCAAATCGATTTTAACTCCTTGACATTGTAGGCTTCCAATCGATCCTCCTCAAAGGCAATTTCTACTGATGCAATTGATGATACTATTGATTCAGGCATGTTGAAGTAGCAAGTTCAAACTGGCAAGATCAAAAATAGGCCAACAAGAAAAAGAACCTGTAAGTGGTACGTAATGGTCTGCGATATGGTAGTAGTGCACACCAATCACTGTAAGTCAAGTGCAAACACAAGTCCTATCCTCACCGCTGACAACCAATGTTAGAAATGGGATCTCTAGTTGGCAAGGGCTTGCACCTTTGTCCAAGTAGGGACCCTTCTTCCTAGTCAGGGTAAGGGAGTTACACTCCTAAAATAACCCCTGCTCACCCCCTTGGTAGCTTGGCACGAGCAGTCAGGCTTATTCTAGAGGCAGTGTGTAAAGCATTTGCACATAACCAACAGTAATACAGTGTAAGCACTACAAACTGACACCACACCAGTTTAGAAAAATATCCAATATTTTTATATACTTTAAACAAGACCAAATACGATAAAAATCCACTGTACAGTACTTCAGAAATAGTTACTTCTCAAAATGTCTTTAAAAACAGTTCCTTGATGTCGATAGCTCCGTCCAGGGCTATCACGGCGTCGTGAACAAACAAATCCAAACAGTTCTGGCTGACCGCGGCGTTGCGGGTCAACTACGGTGTCGGGAAGACCCGCAAACAGTACCTTTCAGAAATGCAGGGCGTCGATGACCTCGCGGTGAGCTTCCGAAAACACGGCGTCCGCAGGCGTCGGTTCCGGAGGTCGGTGCGGCGTCGTCGGGGCCCTCGAAGTCACACGCGTTGCAGATCGATCTCCTCTGTTGAAGTCAGGAGCGCTGGCGTCGGCCGGCGTCGGGTGCTGCGGTGCGAAGTGCAGCGGTGCGGCGTGCGGTGCTCTCAGGTCGCGGTGCGAGCAGTGGCTCGGTGGTGGCGTCGGATGGCGTCATCGGTGAGACCAGGGTCGCGGTGTGAGATGAAGGCGGTGCTCGTCACGGTGCTGGCATGTCACGGTGCAGCAGCGGCGTCGTCGTAGCTGCAGCGCTGTCGTCGGCTGACAAACTGGAGTCGATGGCACCGGCGTCGGTGGGCCAAGGCTGCGGTGCGGGATGAGGGCGGTGCGTCGTGTAACTTACGAGCGGTGTCCCCGAACCATGGTGCAAGCAGCGGCATCGAGTCCGGCGTGGAGCGGCGTCGTCGGGAAGGCCACGGCGTCGTCGCGAGGCGGTGCGGAGTGCGGTGCCCACAGGTCGCGGTGCGAGCAGCGGCTCGGTGGCGGCGTCAGCAGGCGTCGTCGGTGAGACCAGGGTCGCGGTGCGGCGTTGCGGCGGTACCCTCTGCGGTGCCGTCGGGACACAAAGTCGGCAGCGGCGTTGTCGACGTCGTCAAGTTGCTTTTCTTCTGTTGCAGCACAAAACACACAGTCCCCAGTGCTGAGGGCAGAAGAACTTGAAGTCTTTGCTGTTCCTGAGACTTCTTGAACAGGGGGCAAGCTCTACCTCAAGCCCTTGGAGACACTCACAAAGTAGATTGCAGAAAGTTCAGTTCCAGTCCTTTCACTGGCCCAAGACAGAAGCAGCCACTGCAGGCCAACACAGCAAAGCACACAGCAAAGTGGTAGTTCCTCCTCACAGCTTCTCCAGCTCTTCTTCTTGGCAGTCTTCTTGATCCAAAAGAGTTCTAATTTTCTGGGGTTTGGGTCCCCCTTTTTAACCTCAATTTCTCTTTGTTCTCTGAAGGCAGAGAGGCCTTTGCCTAGTCCAAACCAGTTCTGGTCAGTCCTGGAGCACTTTGTTGACAAGTCTCCTTCTTTCCTTTCACAGTGCAGGCCAGGGACATCAGACGCACCACAGGAGGTGGAGCCAGCATTGTGGAGGGAAGGCCCAGCCCTATTCAGGTCCCAGGTGCATCTCCTCCCACCCATCTACATGTAGATCTTGCTATTCAGCCCTGTGCTGACTCACCCTGTCTCCTGGCATCCCCCAGCCCCTGTCACTCACACTCCAGACAAGGAATACACAACCTAGCAGAGGCAGGCTTGGATGGTTAGACAAGAAAATACCCACTTTCTAAAAGTGGTATTTTCAAACACAGAATGTTAAAACCAACTTCACTAAAAGATGCATTTTATCATTCTGCGTCCAGGCATACTAAACTCGAATTTCTACCATGTTCCCTGGGTCAGTTAGGATTATAAGCTGTAATAATCAGAACTGCCCATTCTGGCCTATGGGGAACAGGTAGCCTTGCAATAGTAAAAAACGAAATAGGCTGTAATTCACTATCAGGACATGCCACACACACCAGGGCATGTCCTACCTTTCACATACAATGCACCCTGCCCACAGGGGTACCTTGGGCCTACCTTAGGGGTGACTAACATGTAGAAAAGGGAAGGTTTAGGGACTTGCAAGTGTGTGCACTTGCCAAGTCGACATGGCAGTCCCAGGCTGCGCACAGGCTCTGCAATGGCAGGCCAGAGTTACACTTTACGGGCTGTTTGCGTGGGTGACACAATCCAGTGCTGCAGCCCACCAACAGCATTTGATTTATAGGCCCTGGCACTCGCAGTGCACTTTACTAGGGACTGATACATAAATCAAATGGGCCAATCATGGAAACCCCAATCCATAACACAATTTATACAGGAGCACTTGCACTTTCCCACTGGACAGCAGTGAGGAAAGTGCGCAGAATCATTACACCAGCAAAAACAGAGTCAAAACCAGGAGGTCAGAAAGCAAAAAGTCAGGGGAAACACGCCAAAAGATGCCAAGTCTAACAACCGGAGAGAAGCAGTTTCTTATATATATCCTACTGGCAGTCGCTGTGTTTAAAGTTTCAGGGTGATTCGTCAAGCGGGTGCCGAGAAAAGAAGGGGGGTCCCAAAACTCGTTTTCTCCATGTTAATTTCCATAGCAAAATTTAGACACGGCTACAGCCCGAACTGCTGAACAGAATTACACCAAATTTGGCAAAAATGTAGCTCTTGGTTGAGAAAGCCCTCTTTTTTGTTAAAGGGTGTAAATTCATTCAGTAGTTCCTGAGAAATTTAAACATTTCTCAGATATCTATATATCCACGCGAAGGATCCGTGAACCCTCCCGATCTCGAGCCTGCAATCTGATTGGCTGCCAACACTTCAACCCAGGAAGTGTTGGCAGCCATCTCGTGACTCGGTTGAACCGAGTCACAAGAAAGAAGGTAAAAAAAACCATGAAACAACAAGAAAAGGGGGCAGGGTAGAAACACCCTGACCCCCTAGGCTTGCTCAGGGGATCCCACAGGGACCTCCAGGGCCCCAAAAAGCATTTAAAAAAAAAATAATTCGACAGGAGTTGTGTTTAGTCCATGAATCCCGCCGATTTGTTTTTTTTTTAAAGGAAGCGCAGGCTCCTGCGCTTCATTACATTGTAGCTCCCAGGTGGGCCAAGTCCCGGGGGCAATGATCAAAAAACATGCATGGACCTGCGCAGAACCCCACAGCCCCGGGGACTGCCGACCTCCCCAGGGCTATGTTCATTAAATGCGGTGGGCCATGCAGGCCCCCTGCAGCACCGGGGACCACCACCTCCCCGGGGCTTTAATTATTTTTTAAAAAATCTTTTTATTAAAGACAGCAAGGTAGATACAATCACAATTTTCGGTACTGATTACGTAGCAATTTAACAGTTTTTTGGATGGCACAGGTGCAGCACAATTATATACATTCAATTTTCACATTGCTCGGCGAGTATAGGGTTATCCAGGAGGGGAAGGGGGAGCGCAAATTTGTCCACGATACTCGTTCCACCTTGACCATATATGAGTAAATTTTTGGGGGCATCCTCTGGAAACATAGACAGTCTTTTCCCTAAACATACACCAGTCCATGTCTTGTTTCCATAATTGCAAGCCGGGGGTCTCCCTCGCTCCCCACAGTCTGGCGATATTACGTTTGGCAATCATAAAGCCCAGGGCCACCCAGATTTTCTCTTTGTTACTCAAGTCCGTCGGTCCACATACATTAAGTAGACACTGTCCAGCATCCCGGTTCAAATCTTGACCAAGTACCTCAGACATACAGTTGATACCCTCCGTCCAATATGCACAAATCTTAATGTTGGTACATTCCCACAGGATATGGATAAAGGTACCCTCCCTCCCACAGTTTCTTCTACACTCTGGGTCCTCCCCATATCCCATGCGGGTCAAGGCCGTTCTAGAATAATATGTCCTGTGCAGAATCTTTAATTGCACTAATTTAAGCCTCGACAAGATTGCAACTTCTCTTCGGGGCTTTAATTTTTAAATAAAGGTGTGGGGAGGGTAATTTGAGATGTCATCAGTGATGTCACTGACCATGTCATGAGTGATGTAATATGTGACGTCATCAGCAGTGCATTGGGGGTGCGAGTTATAGTTAGCTCAGCTAACTATAACGGCTGAATTTCTCCTGTTTTGTACGAGTGAAATGCCAGACTAACTATAACGTCCCGCTAACCTTTGTTTTTTCCGTGAATATATATATATATTGTTTGCGAGTTGCTTCAAATAAAGCATTGAAATACTCACCTGCCGGCTGGCTCTTTCCATGGGGCTACCTTGTTTGTTGGAATATTTGCGGCTGAGCCCAGCCGCGGAGAGAAGCCCACCGCTTGTGAGCGGGCCTGAGCTGGCGTCAAGATGGTGTCAGTGTGATCGGGAGGCAGCATTCAATTGGAGACAACTGTAAAGCGTTACAGGCAGTGTTGGCAGAATGCGCATCAACCCACATGGGCAAAACTGCTTTTAATTTGTTTGAGCAAGACGGACTCACAAGAGGGTTATGTTGCTGGCACTACAAGACCCAGAAACGCCATGAAGATGGTCACGCCCACTGGGGCGGGTTCTTGATATTCAAAGGAGTGCGCAGAAAAACTGTCTTGGTAATCAAGCAATACAAGCCATTGAAGAAGGGAACGCTGCTCCCGAAACGCGTCTGGCCTGGTATAATATGCGGATGCTGACATTCACGCTGCTGCTTGTTTGCGAGTTGCTTCAAATAAAGCATTGAAATACTCACCTGCCGGCTGGCTCTTTCCGTGGGGCTACATCAGTGTATACAACTCAAACAACATCACTGATGAGCTCACAGATGACCTTACACCCTGTGTGAACTGGAGCCAGGGTTACAACACCTTCATGTTCAGAGTTTTCATTTTTTATTTTTCAGCGCGGGCAAAGATGGCGGTCGCTTGAGACCGTAGGTGCGCACAGAGTGCTGAGAGCTGCAGATGTCGGGAGTGCTGCTCTAATTTTCGCAAATGGGATTATGAATGCTGTACTTTGCTGCCCAGAAATACATTGCCCCAAAAGACTAGCAGAAATAACCTACGACTTCTAGGGACGGTAATCGGGCTCTACGTCTTACGCTATATCACCAGGATTGTGGTAGGGAATTCCGAAGCTCGACAAAAAGGCCCTTACCTACAGACGGTGTCGGGGGAAGAAGCGGATTCCGTGGAGACGATCAGGTCTGCTGGGGGTGCTGTGATGGGTCCCAAGGCTGCAGCAGGGGTCAAGGCCAAGGCGGCTAAACAGACGCCCGGGACTGGGTCAGGAGATGCGGCCACGGGGGCTCCGGCGGGCACAATGGAATCTCCAGCCCAAACTCCGCGGCGAGGAGGACGTCGCGGGACGCTGGCTGACCCGGATCTGGAGAGGAGGGGAAGAGGCGGGACTACACAGAGAGGACGCCCGCCCGGCCGGTCCTATGGTTGTGGAGCTGCTGAGAGGTCCAGCCGGGAGACTAGTTCCGGGTTGTGAAGGGAAGTTCCGAGGGAAGGTTTGTCCCGATGTCAGTTTGGATACAGCGGCGAGCACATTACATGGAGTGCTTGCTGGTAGAGACCCACCCCCGCAAGAACCCCAGCAACCGAGAGAGAAAGCTCAGGAAACACAGAGGGAATTAAGCGAGGCGGAGAACGGATCTCACATCGGGACAGCTAACAATGAAGGTAGGCCTGGGGGCTCCTTACTTCAACCCTTGATCTTGAACCACGCAGGGGGAGCCCAAAAACCACTGAGTCTGACCTCAACAGTGCGATCAGTTGGGACAGGGGCAACTAACTTAGAAAAAGTAGGAAATGCAGGAAATGCAGGATATACAGTTGCAGTTGGAAGGGACTCTGGGGTACAAGTAGACAATCACCATACCCTGAGTATGCAACCCCAGGAGCAACTATCTAATGCTGATCTCAACCTAGTCTCTGTCAATCGTTCACTAGAAACTAATGCCAGTAGCAATATTGTCTATGAATGCCAAACAGAGCTCGACAAGGAACCTAGTGAAATTTTTTTTCTGTATCTGATGGCGAGGAGTGGACAGAGGAGTCATCAGCTGACATTACAGACCTAAGTTACAGTGATGAGGAGGAGGCAGGGGATCCCAAATGTAAAACCGTCCAGAGGAAAAAGATGCACAGTGGAAAGGAGTTGGCTTGGGATTATACCCCGACGAATCAGCTCTCTGAACCTATGCTCATCTCCCAATCTATTCTTGATCCATCCGAGTCAACCTCCCCAACTCTAGAGACTATCTTTCAGGCTATCTCCATGCACCGCGATGAAACTCGTCAAGACAGTCGCAAGGCTCAGCTTGCCATGCGCAAGATGCAAGGAGTTGTCCGAAAATTAACGAAAACCTGCAGTGCATTTGGGGAACGCCTAACCGACCTTGAGTCTAGGATAGTCACCACAGAAGCTGATGTTGCCTCAACCCACGCGGTGGTGGGATCCCATGAGGCACAGCTAGTGGATGTCAGATGGAAGCTGGAGGAGTTTGAAAATCACCAGCGGAGGAACAATTTGCGGGTCCTCGGGGTTCCCGAGGGGATTGAGGGGGCCGACATACGCTCATTTGTGGTGGATTTGTTGCGAGACTCTCTGCCGGAATTAACCGGCTGGAACTGGGCTTTAGAGATCCAACGTGCTCATCGGGTCCCCTTTGTCCAGAAATTGCCTGTAAGGGCAGGAGCTCTTCCCCGGGCCATCCTGGTCTATTTCGGCAATTTTTTGTTACGTCAGGCCGTGTTTGAAAAGCTCGGCCCGACGCTAAAAGGTCTAGAAATGAGATTTCCTATTTTGTTCGCCCAGATTTCTGCCACTCTACTGTTGAAAGGCGGTGGCGACTGCGGCAGCTTATCAAACCGTTCCAAGACAAAAGGGCACAAGCCTTTTTAAATAATCCAGCTCGTCTAAAAGTGATTTTTGAGGGGCAAACAAAGTTTTTTATGTCAGAAATTAAGGCTAAGGAATACCTGGACGGGCTACCCAATTAGAGACGAGCTAACAAACTAAACGGAAATGTAACTCGCAATTGTAATATCTTGTTGGGAGCACTATGGTGAAGTATTAATGAGTTGGGAACTCTGGTTGCTGTTGGAAGCAGCGTTTAGTTAAGGTTTTTAGAATTAGGGCTCTCGCACTCACTATGTGTAGCACATCCATCACGATCAGACTCAAGATTGAGTCTGCATGCCTCATTTGGGGAGGGGGGTAGTTGGGGAAGGGGGCGGGAAGCAAAGTGGGGGGGAGGGAGGGGGAAGGTGAGGGGATGGTGGAGGGTTAAATACGGGGCGGAAAAAAGCACATCCAGAAATTGTAAAAAAATAATAAGGGGCCGGCTGGCTCTTTCCATGGGGCTACCTTGTTTGTTGGAATATTAGCGGCTGAGCCCAGCCGCGGAGAGGCCTGGTATAGTATGCGGATGCTGACATTCACGCTGCTGCTTGTTTGCGAGTTGCTTCAAATAAAGCATTGAAATACTCACCTGCCGGTTGGCTCTTTCCATGGGGCTACCTTGTTTGTTGGAATATTAGCGGCTGAGCCCAGCCGCGGAGAGAAGCCCACCGCTTGTGAGCGGGCCTGAGCTGGCGTCAAGGTGTCAGTGTGATCGGGAGGCAGCATTCAATTGGAGACAACTGTAAAGCGTTACAGGCAGTGTTGGCAGAATGCGCATCAACCCACAAGGGCAAAACTGCTTTTAATTTGTTTTAGCAAGACGGACTCACAAGAGGGTTATGTTGCCGGCACTACAAGACCCAGAAACGCCATGAAGATGGTCACGCCCACTGGGGCGGGTTCTTGATATTCAAAGGAGTGCGCAGAAAAACTGTCTTGGTAATCAAGCAATACAAGCCATTGAAGAAGGGAACGCTGTTCCCGAAACGCGTCTGGCCTGGTATAATATGCGGATGCTGACATTCACGCTGCTGCTTGTTTGCGAGTTGCTTCAAATAAAGCATTGAAATACTCACCTGCCGGCTGGCTCTTTCCATGGGGCTACCTTGTTTGTTGGAATATTAGCGGCTGAGCCCAGCCGCGGAGAGAAGCCCACCGCTTGTGAGCGGGCCTGAGCTGGCATCAAGATGGTGTCAGTGTGATCGGGAGGCAGCATTCAATTGGAGACAACTGTAAAGCGTTACAGGCAGTGTTGGCAGAATGCGCATCAACCCACAAGGGCAAAACTGCTTTTAATTTGTTTTAGCAAGACGGACTCACAAGAGGGTTATGTTGCTGGCACTACAAGACCCAGAAACGCCATGAGGATGGTCACGCCCACTGGGGCGGGTTCTTGATATTCAAAGGAGTGCGCAGAAAAACTGTCTTGGTAATCAAGCAATACAAGCCATTGAAGAAGGGAACGCTGTTCCCGAAACGCGTCTGGCCTGGTATAATATGCGGATGCTGACATTCACGCTGCTGCTTGTTTGCGAGTTGCTTCAAATAAAGCATTGAAATACTCACCTGCCGGCTGGCTCTTTCCATGGGGCTACCTTGTTTGTTGGAATATTAGCGGCTGAGCCCAGCCGCGGAGAGAAGCCCACCGCTTGTGAGCGGGCCTGAGCTGGCGTCAAGATGGTGTCAGTGTGATCGGGAGGCAGCATTCAATTGGAGACAACTGTAAAGCGTTACAGGCAGTGTTGGCAGAATGCGCTTCAACCCACAAGGGCAAAACTGCTTTTAATTTGTTTAAGCAAGACGGACTCACAAGAGGGTTATGTTGCTGGCACTACAAGACCCAGAAACGCCATGAGGATGGTCACGCCCACTGGGGCGGGTTCTTGATATTCAAAGGAGTGCGCAGAAAAACTGTCTTGGTAATCAAGCAATACAAGCCATTGAAGAAGGGAACGCTGTTCCCGAAACGCGTCTGGCCTGGTATAATATGCGGATGCTGACATTCACGCTGCTGCTTGTTTGCGAGTTGCTTCAAATAAAGCATTGAAATACTCACCTGCCGGCTGGCTCTTTCCATGGGGCTACCTTGTTTGTTGGAATATTAGCGGCTGAGCCCAGCCGCGGAGAGAAGCCCACCGCTTGTGAGCGGGCCTGAGCTGTCGTCAAGATGGTGTCAGTGTGATCGGGAGGCAGCATTCAATTGGAGACAACTGTAAAGCGTTACAGGCAGTGTTGGCAGAATGCGCATCAACCCACAAGGGCAAAACTGCTTTTAATTTGTTTTAGCAAGACGGACTCACAAGAGGGTTATGTTGCTGGCACTACAAGACCCAGAAACGCCATGAAGATGGTCACGCCCACTGGGGCGGGTTCTTGATATTCAAAGGAGTGCGCAGAAAAACTGTCTTGGTAATCAAGCAATACAAGCCATTAAAGAAGGGTACGCTGTTCCCGAAACGCGTCTGGCCTGGTATAATATGCGGATGCTGACATTCACGCTGCTGCTTGTTTGCGAGTTGCTTCAAATAAAGCATTGAAATACTCACCTGCCGGCTGGCTCTTTCCATGGGGCTACCTTGTTTGTTGGAATATTAGCAGCTGAGCCCAGCCGCGGAGAGAAGCCCACCGCTTGTGAGCGGGCCTGAGCTGGCGTTAAGATGGTGTCAGTGTGATCGGGAGGCAGCATTCAATTGGAGACAACTGTAAAGCGTTACAGGCAGTGTTGGCAGAATGTGCATCAACCCACAAGGGCAAAACTGCTTTTAATTTGTTTTAGCAAGACGGACTCACAAGAGGGTTATGTTGCCGGCACTACAAGACCCAGAAACGCCATGAAGATGGTCACGCCAACTGGGGCGGGTTCTTGATATTCAAAGGAGTGCGCAGAAAAACTGTCTTGGTAATCAAGCAATACAAGCCATTGAAGAAGGGAACGCTGTTCCCGAAATGCGTCTGGCCTGGTATAATATGCGGATGCTGACATTCACGCTGCTGCTTGTTTGCGAGTTGCTTCAAATAAAGCATTGAAATACTCACCTGCCGGCTGGCTCTTTCCATGGGGCTACCTTGTTTGTTGGAATATTAGCGGCTGAGCCCAGCCGCGGAGAGAAGCCCACCGCTTGTGAGCGGGCCTGAGCTGGCGTCAAGATGGTGTCAGTGTGATCGGGAGGCAGCATTCAATTGGAGACAACTGTAAAGCGTTACAGGCAGTGTTGGCAGAATGCGCATCAACCCACAAGGGCAAAACTGCTTTTAATTTGTTTTAGCAAGACGGACTCACAATAGGGTTATGTTGCTGGCACTACAAGACCCAGAAACGCCATGAGGATGGTCACGCCCACTGGGGCGGGTTCTTGATATTCAAAGGAGTGCGCAGAAAAACTGTCTTGGTAATCAAGCAATACAAGCCATTGAAGAAGGGAACGCTGTTCCCGAAACGCATCTGGCCTGGTATAATATGCGGATGCTGACATTCACGCTGCTGCTTGTTTGCGAGTTGCTTCAAATAAAGCATTGAAATACTCACCTGCCGGCTGGCTCTTTCCATGGGGCTACCTTGTTTGTTGGAATATTAGTGGCTGAGCCCAGCCGCGGAGAGAAGTCCACCGCTTGTGAGAGGGCCTGAGCTGGCGTCAAGATGGTGTCAGTGTGATCGGGAGGCAGCATTCAATTGGAGACAACTGTAAAGCGTTACAGGCAGTGTTGGCAGAATGCGCATCAACCCACAAGGGCAAAACTGCTTTTAATTTGTTTTAGCAAGACGGACTCACAAGAGGGTTATGTTGCTGGCACTACAAGACCCAGAAACGCCATGAAGATGGTCACGCCCACTGGGGCGGGTTCTTGATATTCAAAGGAGTGCGCAGAAAAACTGTCTTGGTAATCAAGCAATACAAGCCATTGAAGAAGGGAACGCTGTTCCCGAAACGCGTCTGGCATGGTATAATATGCGGATGCTGACATTCACGCTGCTGCTTGTTTCCGAGTTGCTTCAAATAAAGCATCGAAAAGGCCCGGATTATAGATATTATAAGAACTGGGATGGATTGCTCCATCAAAGGAGTTTACTCTGAACTTATAATACTCAAACAGGATGATTTGGCTAAGCAGACCGAAAAATGGAAAAACCGGTTGGGCAATGACTCAGTTAATTTCCTAGAGTCTCTTGAGCTGGGGCATACAGTTCTGTGCTCTGCCGCATTGCAGGCTCAGCATTATAAAACAATGTTCTCGCTTTATTATACCCCAGCCAAAATAGCACAGTGGGGTGGTCTCACGGGAATTAGTTGCCCTCGCTGTAACTCATTAGATGCGGATGCAGTTCATATGTTTAGTACCTGTCCACGACTTGATATAATAAAGACATCAATAATGGCTTTCTGTGATCATACTCTTGGTCTTAAAGTTAATCTAACTCCAACGTTAATGCTCTTAGGGGTTGATAATTATCAAGGGCAGCTCCCTCATTCCCGCTTTCTATTTCTCGCTATGGCTATACTTCGGATCTGTATTGCCACGGCCTGGCGCGATCAAACTGCTCCTACATTTCAGCACTGGCTTGCCCGGCTACTAGCAACGTTTAATCTTGAAAGGGGAATCTATGAAAGACGGGGGAAAAGGGGGGAAATTTTGGGTAAAAGAATTTGGGACCCTATATATAAATGGAAGGAATCACAATCTTAGCTTGGCTTTAGATTAATATTCAATACCAGTTAACTTAGAATTGTAATAGCCATGCTTTTCCTTTCTTTTTTTCCTTCTATTTTGCCTTTATGCTGTTAGTATTGTTACTCTAATGGAAGTTAAAAACCTGTTTTTGCCTTTTATTTTTCTTCCAATTTATTATGGTCTCTTTCTTCTGTTTTCCTTCTTTTATTTTTGATTTTTGTTTTTTGATATACATTGATGTATGGTAAATCCAGAATGATTAATCCTCAAACAATATTGAATGGTATACTGAAAAATTGTGCTGTCTATATTAAAAATGTGTAATAAAACGTATTAAAAAAAAAAAAAAAGAAATACTCACCTGCCGGCTGGCTCTTTCCATGGGGCTACCTTGTTTGTTGGAATATATATATATATATATATATATATAGTAATGAATCGCCTCTTGCTCACTCCGTTGGAAAAGACGATGCGAACCCAGGATTTGGTGCAATTCTATTTTATTTTGTGCCCTGCATATAAGCTGCATGTTAGCAGCTCCCTCTGCCTAAAAGCAATGCCAGCTCCCACATGAGGCGGGGAGCTGGCATTTTGCAAACCTAGGTCTTTGTCAATACCTCTGTGTTCAGCATACCTTTTGCCCCAGAAAACATAGCTGTGGCTTACAATCCATACTGTAAGCATTTTGAAGGGATGTGTGGAAGGAATCAAAAGACGTCTGTAGATGAGTAAGTCAGTTGGTGGAATGAGAGGTATCTAAAATGGTGGAGATGGTGCTGTTTTAGAAAAATTAGATAAATGATTCATTGGTCATAAACATTGTGCACTTAAAAATTAGGAAGCATGTTACTTCCCTGAAGAAGCATGTTTCTGATTGGTTATTGAAAAATGTTTGAAAGGTACAGTAGATAGGATAAGGTAAGTCAACCAGACCTGCTATTTGCATTTGTAAGCTAGAGTGCTGAACTTGAAAATATGGTGAACTTGCGACCTTCTGGTACAGTTGAATGTTGCAGAAAGTGTTACTATGGAAACTAGGATTAAACAGAATGGGGGAAGGGTTGAAACTTAACTGTGGTTTTAAAATATGAAATGCTAAGTTATATATAAGTGTTATGCTACTAAAGTAAGTTTTCCCAAATCAGTACTATGTTTAGAAGTAGTGTGTTGTTAAAAAATAATACTAGTATTATTGGAAATAGGATTTTGAACTCCCGTAAGGGTTCGCAGCTCCATCGCTACGCTACACTGCGGCACCGCAAAGGAGTCGCGACTCCAGTAAATTGCAGAACCAGTTTGTGCACTTTTAGAAGAGACTAATAAAGAGTTAATATGTCTAACCAATAGAAATGAGTTTCAGATTTTGAAATAATGAAGGAATCATTTTGATTTGTTACTTACATTTATTTGTGTGCGGAAAGAGAGGGAAAGTTTGCCATTACTGGTTTTACATCGTTGAGAGTGGTGCATCACATTTATTGTGTGAAAAAGAATATCCTTTATGAGTTTCTGATATTTCATATTCTGCAATGGTTTTTGAGAGGTGAGTTACCCATTTGTAAGGTGTGTTATGTATTGTGTAGTAGTGCTTCAGTCTTTGTAGTGATATTTTTAACTTTGAAAAGCGTTATTTTTAAAGTTTGCTAATTATTAGAGAAGTGTGATGTTTGAAATATGTTACCAAATGTACAAAAGTGTATTGTAGTTTGTTTCATTGTACTGACATGAAGATTGAAATAGGTTGTGCATAGTAATATATATGCTTCCTGAGTCTCTAATGAAAACTGATGTTTAATTCATGTTGACAGATGTATTAAACTATATCACAGTCTATATAACTCTACACCCATGTTCTCTGTATTATGATCAGAAAGGAAAACATACACTTTCTTCTACACAAATTTAGAGAGTATGCGGTCTGAAATACAGATATTCAAGTATTTCTCTGTTTTTTTTATGTCTCATGTCACTAGTAAAAGACACAGACATATGTATGCATACATTCAGAAATATGGTGAGATTTACAACAGTGACATGGGAAGAATTGCTGTTTTAAATTTTGGTAGGCCCAACATTCTCAGGAGTCGGTGAAAACTGAAGCTGCAAAAGAAAAGTGAGGTTTAAGACATGTTGGCAGAGGGATTAGTGATTAGGGTACTTTGTACGAGTCTCTGGCAGGGTACACTTGAAGTACGTCGTATAAATTTTGGTGACCGCTTCAAATGGGAAAAGCAGTCTGTCAAGTTTAAAAGTCTCTGTGGTCTTGTGACTGAGGTATGTCTCTACTTGTATATATATACTCACACGTGGTATGTATCTGAAGATGCTAGACGTGTGAAACACATGTATGCAACTATTTGTGTGATTCTTTTATGTATGATGCCAGTAGCAAAAGGCACAAAGACATGCATGCATGTTTTCAGGAATATGGTAAGACTTACAACAGTGTAATGGGAAAGACACAGACATACGCATGCATATGTTCAGAAATATGGTTAGACTTATAACACTTACATGGGAAGGATTGCTGATTTAAATTTGGGAAGGCCCAACATTCTGAGCAGTTGGTGAATAGTGAAGCTGCCAGAGAAAAGTGAGGTTTTCAGCGCCTTGAGACCCTCACGGGTGAGTAGCGCACTTACAATTCCCTGATTGATTGATTGATTGATTGATTGATTGATTGAGGTTTAAGATATGTTGGCAGAGGGATTAGGGATTAGGCTACTTCGCATGAGTCTCTGGAAAGCTACACTCGAAGTAGGCTGTATACATTTTGGTGTCTGCTTGAAATGGGAAAAGCAGTCTGTCAAGTTTAAAGGTCTGTGTTGTCTTGTGACTTGAGTATTTCTCTACTGGTACATGTATTCTCACACGTGTTATGCATCTGAAGATGCTAGACGTCTGAAACACAGGTATACAACTATTTGTATGTTTCATTTTATGTATTCCAACACTAGCAAAAGGCACAGACACATGCATGCACGCTTTCAGGAATGTGGTGGGACGTACAACAGTAACATGGGAAGGATTGCTGTTTTAAATTTTGGTAGGCCCAACATTCTCAGCAGTCAGTGAAAACTGAAGCTGCAAAAGAAAAGTGAGGTTTAAGACATGTTAGTAGAGGGATCAGTGATTAGGGTACATTGTATGAGTCTCTGGAAAGGTACACTTGCAGTACGCCGTACAAATTTAGGTGTCTGCTTGAAATGGGAAGTGCAGCCTGTCAAGTTTAAAAGTATGTGTAGTCTTGTGACTGAGGTATGTCTCTACTTGTACATGTGTTCTCACACGTGTTATGCATCCCGAGATGCTAGATGTGTGAAACACAGGTATACAACTATTTGTATGTTTCTTTTATGTATGATGCCACTAGCAAAAGTCACAGACACATACATGCATGCTTTCAGGAACATAGTAACATAGGAAGGATGAGAAATGAAAGTACAGCAGAAAAGTGAGGTTTAAGACATGTTGGCAGAGGGATTAGTGATTAGGCTATTTTGTCTGAGGCTGTGGAATGGTATACTAGAAGTACGCCATATAAATTTAGGTGTCTGCTTAAAATGGGAAGTGCAGTCTATCAAGTTTAAAGGTCTGCATGGTCTTGTGACTCCGGTATGTCTCTACTTGTACATGTATTCTCACATGGGTTATGCATCTGAAGATGCTAGACGTGTGAAACACAGGTATACAACTATGTGTATGTTTCTTTTATGTATGATGCCACTAGCAAAAAGCAGAGACCCATGCATACATGCTTTCAGGAATATGGTTAGACTTACAACAGAAACATGGGAAGCATTGCTGTTTTAAATTTGGTAGGTCTAACATTCTGAGCAGTTGGTGAAAAACTGAAGGTGCAGCAGAAAAGTGAGGTTTAAGACATGTTGGCAGAGGGATTTGTGATTAGGGTACTTTGTATGAATCTCTGGAAAGGTATACTTTAAGTAGGCCATAAAAATTTAAGGTGTCTGGTTGAAATGGGAAATGTAGTCTGCCAAGTTTAAAGGTCTGTGTGGTCTTGTGACTGAGGTATGTGTCTACTTGTACATGTATTCTCACACGTGTTATGCATCTAAAGATGTAGACATCTGAAACAAAGATATACAACTATTTGCATGTTTCTTTTATGTATGATGCCACCAGCAAAAGGCATGGACATATGCATACATGCTTTCAGGAGTATGGTAAGACTTACAACAGTGACATGGGAAGGATTGGTGCTTTAAAGTTCTGGAGTTCTCTTGGTTCTTTTTGTACTTGTCTTGCCTCTTTTTACACCTCCGTTGCTTTTTTGTGCAGTTCTGTTGGCTCTTTGTGCATTTCTGTTGCTTCTTTCTGCACTCTTCTTGCCTGTTTCTGCACGGTTCTTTCCTTTTTCTCCACTTCTGTTGCCTGTTTGTGCACCTGTCTTGCCTCTTTCTGTACCCCTCTTGCCTCTTTCTGCACCTCTCTTGTCTATTTCTGCATCCTCCCTTACCTCTTTCAGCACCTCTCTTGCCAATTTCTGCACCCCTCTTGCTTCTTTCTGCATGTCTCTTGTTCCTTTCTGCACCGCTCTTACCTTTTTCTGTAGCTCTTTGCCTCTATCTGCACCTCTCTTGCCTTTTTCTGCACCTCTGTTGCTTCTTTTGGCACTCCTCTTGCCTCTTGCTGCACCCTTTTTCCTTCTATCTGCACCTCTGATGCCTGTTTGTGCACCTCTCTTGCCTCTTTGTGCATCCCTTTTGCCTCTCTTTTGCCACTTTCTGCACTTCTCTTACCGCTTTATTCCCTTTTTATTGCCTCTTTCTGCACTTCTCTTGCTTCTTTTTGTACCTCTTTTGCCTCTCTTTGTACCTCTCTTGGATCTTTCTGCACCTCATTTGCTTGTTTCTGCAGTTCCCTTGATTCTTTAGGTAGTTCTCTTGCTTCTTTGTACATATCTTTTGCCTCTTTCTGTATCTCCCTTACCACTTGGTGTACCTCTCTTGCCAATTTCTGTACGTCTCTTGCTTCTTTCTGCACGTCTCTTGTCTGTTGTCTGTTTTTACACCTCTCTTGCCTTTATTGCACCTATGTTGCTTCTTTCTGCACTCTTCTTGCCTCTTTTTCCATCCTTCTTCCCTCTTCCTGTACCTGTTACCTCTTTCTGCACCTCCCTCACCTCTTTCTGCACCTCTCTTGCCAATTTCTACACCTCTCTTGCTTCTTTTTATGTCTTACTTTTTTCTGAACCTCTCTTGCCTTTTTCTGCAGCTTTTTTCCTCTTTCTGTACCTCTCTTGCTATTCTCTGCACCTCTGCTGTTTCTTTCTGCACTCCTCTTGCCTCTGTCTGCACTCTTCTTGGCTGTTTCTGCTCCTCTGTTGCCTGTTTGTGCACCTCTACTGGCTGTTTCTGCACCACTCTTGCCTCTATCTGTACCTCTCTTGCCACGTTCTGCACTTCTGTTGCCTCTTTCTCCACTTTTCTAGTTTCTTTCTATACTTCTCTTGCTTCTTCCTGTACCTCTCTTGCCTCTTTTTGCACCTCTGTTAGTTCTTTTTGCACATAAGTTTCTTCTTTCTGCAGCTCACGTATTTCTTTCTGCACTCGTCTTCCCTCTTTCTGTACCTCTTTTGCCTCTTTGTTCACTTTTCCTGCCTCTTTCTGCACTTCTCTTGCCTCTTTCTGTACTTTTCTTGCTTCTTTCTGTACTTCTCTTGCTTCTTTCTCTACCTCTTTTGACTGTTTCTGCACCTCTTTTAGTTCTTTCTACTCCTCACTTGCTTGTTTCTGGAGCTCACTTGCTTCTTTCTGCACTTCTCTTGCTTCTTTCTACACCTCCATTACCTCTTTCTGTACCTCTCTTGCCCTTTTCTGTACTTCTCTTGCTTCTTTCTGTACGTCTCTTGTCCCTTTTATCACATCTCTTCCCTTTTTTTGCACCTCTGTTGCTTCTTTGTGCTCTCCTCTTGCCTTTTTTTGTACCCTTCTTCCCTGTTTCTGTACCTCTGTTGCCTGTTTCTGCACCTCTCTTGCTTCTTTTTGCATCTTTCTTGCCTTTTTCTGCACCGTCTTGTCTCTTTTGCACCTCTCTTACCTCTTTCTGCATCTCAATTGCCTCTTTGTGCGCTTCTCTTGCATGTTTGTGCACCTCTTTTGCTTCTGTGTGCACCCCATTTGCCTCTTTCTATACCTCTGTTGCCTCCTTCTGTACTTCTCACTGTAGCTGTGTTGCTTCTTTGTGCATTTCTCTTGGCTCTTTCTGAACCTTTCTTTTTCTTTCTGCACCTTTCTTTCTCTTTCAGCACCTTTCTTCCTCTTTCTGCAGTTTTCTTGCTTGTTTCTGCACTTTTCTTTTTTTATTTGTTATGAAGAGAATAGCAATGTAATTGTAAGTAATTGCTTAGTGGTTATTATGAATATTGACTTGTCATTAATTTAAAATTGTTAATTGATTTAACAAACTATTGAAACTGTTTTTAGAAATGTATTTTATTGGGATCACAACTTGAAGATGGCAAGAAAACATGAAAAGAGAAGAGAACAAAGAAAACAGTACTACTTAAAGAAAAGTAAAAAGAGTGCATTAGAAAAAGAGCAAAATGTTACTTCGGATAAAATCTCCTCTGGTAAGAACACTAAACAGTTTCTTAAAACAGAGAAAGGAAAAAGAAAAGTTTTACAACAAACCAGAAGGAAAAGAAAAATTGTAATTGTAAAAAAACATTAGGTTTTGGAAAAACAACACAGGTTATAGGAAGGCAAAAACTATTTAAAGAGCTGCGTATAAGAATATTTAGAAGTAGAGTCATTCAGAATTTATTAAAAGACTGTAAAAAGTACAAAAGAAGATCAGCAGCGTATAAGAAGCAACACATTGAAAGTGTAGTAGATACTGCTTTTGAATTGAAACGAAAATTATTTATATTAATATTGAAGAGAATGAGAACATTGGATAAAACAATGGTGTTTATGAAAGAGAAAAGCAAAAGAAAAAGACTTGTTAGTAGAAGTTACTTTTGTTAAACTTTTACTAGTAAATGGAAGCACGCTTCTAGTACTGAGCCTTTCTTTAATGAAGAAAGCTATTTTCAAGAGAACACATTAGTACATGCAGTTGATACTAGTGGTCGATGCTATGAGATGAAAGATAGTTGTCCCATTCCAAAAGAAAAAATGGTTGTTAGGAATGTGGGAGAAGTAATAGCTGAAGAAGTTCAAGGGAGGCATACACAAGCTCCGGTATATAGGTGGGATTGTGGCAGTATTTGCAGTATTCGACAGGAATATATTGACATATTACAATTTTTTACGAGAATATGCAAAGAAAAGTGTTAAACAGAAGATTAAGATGTTACAAGGACTAGATCCATGTAAAATAAGAAAATATACTAAATTGCAGGGTCATTCTCTGGCTTGTCTTTCAAGAAAAGTGTGCCAAAGTTCTTTTCATCTTTTAAGAATGTTAGCGGTACACCACTCTGAAATACGTAAGTTAGTAAGGAGACTCTACTATGTAAAAACTCCTACATTATGTTTAAGTGAAATGAACACAGCTCCTTTGCACAGTCTAGTATCAGATGTACAAAAAGTTTGTGATGATATACAGTTTCGTTTTTTGGTTCACAAGAGGAGTGTAGAGAAAGTGAGAGTTTGTGTAGGTGTTGAAGAACACGGGAAAGAGATTAGTATTGATGAGTTTGCAGAAGAAATTACAAAGTTTAAGACAGTTTTGTCTGAAAAACCAAACTATGTTTGTATTTGTTGTCGATGTACTCACTATAGAAGTCAAACTAGGAATGTTGATTTATATTTACAAAGTGAAAAGGAAAACAGTGATAAGTGGCAGCAATTTGGTGCTTATTTTTTGGTGGAAGGTCAGTTTGAGTTGGCTACTGATCAAGTTATTTGTAAATCCTGTTACAACAAATTAGAAGAGAACAAAATGCCAGCTGGAGCAGTAAATAACAAATTAGAGTTGGTACCTATTCCTCAGGAACTGGCAGATTTGAATGCATATGAGTCTATTCTTATTCATTCAGTACACCCATTTCAGGTCATAGTTCGTATGGACCCTAAAACAGGTAAGCTGCCACCAACAGATTTACAAAGAGGCATGAAAGGAAGAGTTGTGTTACCTTTAGATTTTAAGAAAAACATTGAAACTGTTGGTGTAGGCAGGGAGGAAAATGAGCCAGTAGTTATTCTAGTAAATGGTGTACCAACAAAGAGTCGAAAAATCTGGCAACAGTTTGTAGATGTTACTAAACTACACAAGGCTACATTGTACCTGGTACAGAATAATATTTTTTATAAGAATGTAAATCTTGATGAAGAAGTAATATGCTTAGAAGATGAATCACTAATGTCAAGTGGCCAAATAGAAAAAGTGGACAAGTCCAGGAGTGAAGAGATTTATGAACATTATACTATACATCCTCTACATTTGAAAGAAATGATAGGAAACAGTATTGAATTATTTCAAATGAAGGAAGCAAAGGGAACTCCCATGTGTATGGGAAAAAAGTTTAGAAGCTCGTTGTTTTCCACAGCTATTTCCCACTGGAGAAGGTGGACGATTTGATGAGTGAGCTGTTTGAATTCCAGCTTCAGAATACCGCTCAACAAGATTGTACTCTGAAGATCCAAGATTTCAACATTGCAGTCCATATATATTTCATCTTCTGTTTGAAAGTGATTTGTCTACACTTTCACATGCAGTGAACAACGTATTAAAAACAAGAGTTCATCTCCAACATGTTTCTGTAAAAGAATTCATGGACAAAATTCAACAAAGAGATTACAATTTTGAATCTCAGTTAATTAATTTGATGGCGTGTCAACGTGGTACCAATGAATATTGGTTTCGTCATCATGGTGAACTTAAATGTATGTTAAGAAACTTAGGTACACCTACATGGTTTGTAACACTTACTTGAATTTCTACGAGAAGCAAATTCAAATGTTAAAAACATTGAATTGAAGACACCTTGAGAACTCTGTTCCTTGGATCCTGTAAATGTGTGCAGGTATTTTAACCACAGGTTTCAAAGTATGATGTCATTTATCTGCAATAAAAACATTACTCCTCTTGGAGAAGTTACTTATTTCTTTTGGCAAAAAGAGTACCAAGCCAGAGGAGCTCCCCATATACACATGCTATTATGGATAAAGAATGCACCAAAATTTGGAACTGATACTACTGATACTGATGAAACTGTTTGTCTTTCATCGAACAGTATATTACATGGGCCATTCCAAGAGATGGAGGAGAAAAGAACTTGAGACAACAAATTTTACGGTCATCGATGTGGGAAATACTGCTGGCAAAAATACGAGTATAAAGGGAAATTTTATACAAAATGTCATTTTGGATTCCCACGTCCTATAATTTCTAAAGGAAGAGTAAATAGTTTTTTGTCAGCAGTAAGGCGTACAATAACTCAGAAATCTCCCAAGAATACATACAACTTAAAAAGAACAGAAGCTTCAAAGTACATTAATGACTACAATCCAGTTAGTTTGAAAATGTGGAATGCAAACATGGATATTCAATATGTTGCAGATAATTCAATTGCTCGCTATGTTACATCATATATAACCAAATCTGAAAAGATAGAGATGAAAGAAACGTGGGAAGAAATTTCAGCAGAGAAGAGTCTTAGCAAGAAATTAAACAGCTTTAACTTGAAAATGCTTTTCTATCGAGAGATTGGATCCTATGAATGTTCGGACCGCTTGAGCTCTGCCAGTTTATATTCAAAGTCAAGAGGAATCATTTGGGTAAGTCTAGGTCTTGCCTCCACACAAAATAGAGTATTGAAATCTGTACAAGAAATCGAATACAAAGCACAGAATGAACCAGAAAGTATGGATATTGTTAAAACTAATATGTTGGATACATACTATCACAAAAGGAGTCCACATCTCGAAAACCTATGTCTGTATGAAATACTTCAACATTACAGCTTTAAAAGAAAAGTTACAGAAAATATAAAAGAAGAGAAATATGCAGTAACTGGATGTGACGGATGTTTAGTAAAACATGCCAAAGGAAATCTTATTAACCACAGAAAACTCAGTTGTGAAAGTCCAGATAAGAGAGAATTTTTCAATTTAGCACTTCTGCAACTGTTCAAGCCTTGGCGTAGTGAAACAGAATTACTTGGAGATTTTCACTGCTATGAAGATTCTTTTAATGCAACTAAAAATAGCATTCAGTGCACAATTTTCCCAACTTATGTACAAATGTTAAATGATGAGATTGAACAAGAAACTACTATTGCAGCTGAAATAGCTAGAGAAAGTTCACAAGGCAGTCAAAGTTCTGGTCCACTGAGTCATGATCCACTGGGACAACCAGTTATTGAAAACAAAGCAGCAATAGCCATGAATGAGGTAGAAACTGCAATGCAACAAGCATAACAGGATATTATTCAGTTGGAAAAGTTAGAAGAACAACTAAACATTGAACAAAAAGAAATATATCTACAAGTCAAACAACAGGTACAACATGGTTTGTTGCACAAAAAAAAGAATGTCAATGTTTATCATTTAAACCTATTCTATTGTACATCAGTGGTCAAGCTGGAACAGGAAAAAGTTTCTTAATTAAAGTTTTGACTAGTTATCTACACAAAACTACAGGATCACATTTATCTTGTTTCTTAACAGCTCCAAGTGGATTAGCAGCACACAACATTAAAGGTATTACTTTACATCAATTACTTATGCTACCTGTTGAACATGATAATAAATTGGAATATCAGAAGCTCTCTGGAGAAGCTTGTTATGAAGTCTCAAGAGTACTAAAGAAAATGAAACTTTTAATCATTGATGAGGTGAGCATGGCCTCAAACTTAATGCTTGCCTTTGTACACTTGAGAATGCAACAGGTTTTAAAAACAGATTACGATGTTCTGTTTTGAGGAAAACATTTAATTGTATTTGGAGACTTACTATAACTTACTCCTTTAAAGGGACAACCTGTTTTTAAAACTCTTTTCCATGATGACACAAGAACATTTTTGGGAAGTATTGGAAATGTAAATATTTGGTTACACTTTGAATACAAAGAACTTGTTAAGAATATGCGACAAGCAAGTGATGAAGATTATGGTAATATTCTTAAAGACATAAGTATTGGTGTCTTGACAGATCAGGGAAAACAAGCTTTAGAAAGTCGACTACTAAGGAACTTGTTTACAACTGGAGAAACAGCAGCTGAAGTAATGTACAATATGCTTGCTGAAAACAAGTCTATAGTTTCTCTAATGCCTACACTGCGAGAGTGTTCTACATTTAATCAACAACTTCTGAAAATGGAAAAACAAGAAATTGTGGAAATTAAAGCTATTGACAAAATTGAACACCAGGGAGTAACAATTGTTCGCACCGAGAAACTACAGGCTAAATTGGATTCTTTGGAAAAGTCTGTATCCAAAACTGCAGGATTAGAAAAGAATTTACATGTATGTAAAAACTGTCGAGTAAATTTGCAGCGTGATTTGAATGTTGTAGCAGGATTAGTTAATGGAGCAATGGGAAAAGTGTCAGGAACTTGTATGCTACATCCAGGGTGGTGACCGGCTTGGTTTGCCAACATCCTCAGGGACTCCAGCTAAACCATATTGCGGTATGTTTGTGAATATATGTATTACACAATGCCATTTATCATTGTTTGTATCTTTTTGCACTGATCAGTGCTTGTTTTTTACTGTCCCAGCGCGCTGAGTGAGACGCGCACTAGCTTTGTTTATTGTTTCCAAGGAAACATGTGTCACAAGAATCCCAGGAAATAAAGACAACCCGATCACGTGTTGTCTTCACGGCACCCTGCTCGTTATCGGCTCACGTATAGCAACATGGCCGGCAACGCCCTTTCAGTGGCTATAAATAGCTATGCCCCCAGCACTCCGTGCTTGACGTTTGTTTACCTTCACGGAGACAACGCTCACATCGAGGACTTCCGCATGCATTGGAGACGTCATCTAAGAGCCGGCTCCAACGAAAGACTGCAGAGACTCCGAACGTTGTCAGGTAAGTGACTTGGTTTCACGGCGATGTGTGATCTTGATCGTTTGTTTGTTTTTCAGTTATCGTTCGAGACTAACAGTTGCGTGAGTGCACAAAGGAAACCTTTGGTAGTGTAGAGACAAGAATTCATTTTTTTGGGACAAATGTGCATGAGAAGAATCAGAGCATGGACTATTTTATGTTAAATTCAAAAACTGTCTTTGACTACACGTCTAATGAAAAGTGAAGATGAGAATTGTTGCATATATAAAGAACATGGTTGTATGTTATTAAGGAAACGCTACTTCATGGTTGTATGACGACCTTGTTTATTCTTTCTTGTTTTATGTGTAGCTTGTTGCTTGAGTGATGGCTAAGCATACATTTAACCTGATTCCCTATGATCTCTACCACATTATGTGTGATACTTCTTTTATTACAACAGGTGACTATAGCAGTACGTGATGTATGTGTGCTTGTGATAGTGTTATTGCCTACCACAATTACTTAGCTAATACACAGACTTTCCTTTATTAAGTAGAAAGGCGAAAGGCAGTTCTGTAAGTTAAGAACTAGGATCCTGGCTGGTCCAGGTGGCAGAACGCAGCTGTATCTTTTCTCTTTGTCTCTCATCCAATTCCCATTCCCTCTTGGAATATCTGCCAGGGCTCCTGTTCTCCTCAGTAGCGCTGAGAGATATTCAAGGAGGGTTGGGGTACTGTCATCGCCCCTGCGGACAGCCTGGTTTTCAGGTGAGTGGTTGGACACAACATAACCTAACAAAATGTTGTTGATTTTGTTAATTTCCAAAATAGAGATGGAATAGAATTTTTAATTATAAAATTTGATCAGATAAATGAGGTAAGACAGATTGGGCGATGTGTTGTACATTTTTTGCTTGTAAAAAACTTGTATGTTTGTAGACAACAGTTTCCTCTGTCTCTAGCATATGCGATAACTATTCATAAATCTCAGGTTTGAGTATAGACAGAGCTTTTGTAAATATTGGAAGAACAGTGTTTAAGAGGGAATGGCATACGTTGCATTGTCTCGAGTAAGAACATTGTCTGGTTTGCATTTGATAGACTTTGATGAGAAAAAGGTTAGTGCTGATGCAAATTGTCTAAGAGAGTACAATCGTTTAAGAAAAGTGCATGCTCCTCATTTAGGTGAATATCCAATATATGAGAAACATGTAGTGTGTCCAAAACGGAAATATGTCAAACATTCAACTGAGGTTCAAAAAAAGAAAACAATTGAAGAGAAACTTGAAGGCGTAAAGAAAAAGAAAATGGAAACTGTTGATGACATTGTAGGATACCAGTTGGAAAACAGTTCAGGTATCAACTGTTATGCTAATGTGATTCTGAATGTTATGTTTCATCTACCAGATCTTCATCATGAATTCATGGGAAATCGTGAAAAAAGATTCTGTTCTGCACTATATCATGTATTTCAACAGTTAGTAGCTGACAGAAGTAAAATGCAAACAGCTTCTGGCATTTGGCATCTTTTAGCTATATGTACTGGTTCATTAAGATTTACTCTCAATATACAACAGGATGCACAAGAATTTGTAATGCTTATGCTTGGAGTATTAGAACATGAAGGAGTACACATTGAAAACTTAATTGGACCAAGTTACAGATGGGATCATAAGTTTAAAGAGTGTTCATTTACTTCTACCACTGAAATGCAAACAGAACGATTCATATACTTGACAATACCAGACTGCAAATCAGTACATTTTAACAAATTGATAAAAACAGCCAATTAGGATATGAGATGTTCACATTTTAGATCAGAGATGTTGTCTACATTACATAAGATTTGGAAAATATCTCATTTAATGCTACAACAATTGTAGAGCAAATGGAAGAAAACTGGAAACAAAAATTAAAATTTTTAATGCAAGTCAAATATCTATTTCAGGAAGAACTTTTACAGCAGTGGCTATTATTTTCCATGATGGACCTACTACAACATCTGGACACTATACTTTGTATTTAAAGTGTAACAAAGGATGGACGCATTGCAATGATGCCCACTTGAAATTCCAACCTAGATTGCCTTAAGAATTACCAAATTCAAATTTGTTATTTCTGCAGCCAATGTTTTGAGTACACCATTCGGCCTATTGGGAAGATGTGAACAGAAAGTAGACAGCACTGCAAACTATTAGTATTTATAATTAGTGTTTTGATTAATATTTGCGCTAATTGATATTACATTTGGAAAATTGTGTTCAAAAGCAAATAGTTTATATATTTGTTGTCTATATTGTACCAGATGTAAATGAGAGTCTACATTTTGGCAAATGTATTTGAGATAAATAATAGAGTTAATGTAGATGGAAGAAGTAATTAACAAAGTGTAGATAGAAAAATGCATAGCTACATATATTGATAATGATGTTCTATGCTGATTTGGAGTTTTTTTCTACAATCAATTTGATTGTCTTTTTCCCCGCTGTAAAATAATGATACTACATTGAAATCACTGTGCATGGTGAAGTTAAGTGGAATCTGAGAACAGCAAAAAGGGAAAGTGAGAATTTATGCAATTCTAAATTTATGTTGTGTTCTCAAAAATATAATATTATCATTAAATAACAGTTTTTCTTTTTCTTCTTTATAGTAGCTCCTGTTGAAGTTTGAAAACAGTTTTAATGCTGTTTAGGATAATACTACTCTAAAATAGTTTACTGAGTAATGTATCTAAATTACTTGAAAGGTAAGAATTCATAATATAATATGCATGATAACAAGGAAAACTGTTTTAAATTTAATTGTATGTTATTTGATTCTAATGTAAATAATGTTCATCCTTTCGACTATTTGAAAAGTATCATCATATTTCTGAGGAGCACTATCACACTTACTTTTTACAAAAGTGCATAGACCAATAAACGTGCTTTTATTGCAAGTTATTTATTTCTCCTCATTATACAGGGCAGTTGTTTATTGAACTCTCTATCCAAGGACTTCTCAGACGCATACATAGATAACAGATGTATGCTTCTGTGACTCAATACTCTAGTAGCACTGATAAGATTTGTGCACCTGTATGATAAACTACATAGTTTTGAAGTAAGAGTCATCAGATGCACAACACGTGTCAGAATACATGTAGAAGCCTACACATACTAGAATACGTCTGTTTCACACCACTTGTTTTCGACATTTGCATAGAAGAAGATGTATGTATTACTTTCTTCTCCTTATACAGGACAGGTGGGTATTGAAAGTGCTTTTTATTATATTTGAAAATTTGACAGTTTTGAAGTATGATGTATCTTTTTATTTGAAGAAGTATTATAAGAAATATTATAGAGCTAATACGACTATGTTTTAATGGATAGAATCTACTGTAAACGTCTCAATTCATGCACTCATCTAATCATTCAAACACTATCCTTGCACTAATTCATTCAGGCACTATGCATACATCCATCCAATGATCTGGATACTATTAAAGCAGTCTTTCAATCACCCAAACACTACTCTTGCACTGTACCAATCACCCAGGCAGTACCCATACACTCAACCATTCACTCAGGCACTACCCATGCACTGCTCTATTCACCCAGGCACTACCTATGCACTCAAGGAATTACCCAGGAACTACTCATGCACTCATGGAACCAAATATACACTATCCATGCACTCATCGAATCACCCAGGAACTACCGATACACTCATTCATTCACCCAGGTTCTATACATGCACTCATGCAATCACTCAGGCAATTCCCCTGTATTCAACTATTCACTAAGGCACTACCCATGCACTCATACATTTACTCATGCACTGTGCATGGACTTATACAGTCAACAAGACAGTAGCCATGGATTTATCCAATTACCCAGGAACTATTCATGTACTCACTGGATGAACCACGCACTACCCTTGCACTAATCCATTCATACAGGCACTACCCATGCAGTCATCCAATCACTCAGGCACTACCATGCACTCATGCAATCACTCAGGCACTACTCTTTCACTCAACCATTCACTCAGGCTTTACCCATGCACTCATCCATTCTCTCAGGCACTACCCATGCACTCATCAAATGACCTAAGCATAACCCTTGCACTCATCCTTCCACTTGGGCACTACCCATGCACTCATCCAATCACCCATTCACTCAGGTACTACCCATGCACTCATCCATTCTCTCAGGCACTAACCATGCACTCATCCATTCTCTCAAGCACTACCCATGCACTCATCCAATGACCCAGGCATTACCCTTGCACTCATCCTTTCACTCAGGCACCACACATGCACTCATTCAATCACCCAGGCACTACCCCTCCACTCGTGCAATCACTCAGGCACTACTCTTGCACTCAACCATTCACTCAGGCACTACCCATGCACTCATCCATTCTCTCAGGCACTACCCATGCACTCATCCATTCTCTCAGGCCCTATGCTTGCACTCATCCAATGATCCAGGAATTACTGTTGCAGTCATCCTTTTACTCAGGCACTGCCCATGCACTGATCTAAGCACCCAGGCATTTTCTTGCACTCATGAAGTCATTCAGGCACTACGCTTGCACTCATCCATTTACCCAGGCAGTATCCCTGTATTCATGCAATCAAGGAGGCACTACCCATACACACATCCAATCACTCAGGTATTACCCATGCAGTCATGCAAAAACCCATGCACTACCTATGCACTCATCCAATCACCCAGCAACTACCCCTGCACTGATGCAATCACCCATGCACTCATGCAATCACTCAGGCACTACTCTTACACTCAACCATTCACTGAGGCACTATCCATGCATTCATCCATTCCCTCAGGCACTACCCATGCACTTGACAAATGACCCAGGCATTACCCTTGCACTCATCCTTTCACTCAGGTGCTACCCATGCATTCATCCAATCACCCAGGCACTACCCCTGCACTCATGCAATCACCAAGGCACTACCCATGCAATCACTCAGGCACTACTCTTGCATGCAACCATTCACTCAGGCACTACCCATGCACTGATCTAAGCACCCAGGCATTACCCTCGCACTCATGAAGGCACTTAAGCACTGCCCATGCACTCATCCAATCACCCAAGCAGTACCACTGTACTCATGCAATCACTCAGGCACTAACCATGCACTCATGCAATCACTCAGGCACTACTCTTGCACTCAACTATTCACTCAGTCACTACCCATGCACTCATGCAATCAAGGAGGCACTACCCATACACACATCCAATCACTCAGGCATTACCCATGCAATCACCCAGGCACTACCTATTCACTTTTCCAATCACCCAGGCACTACCCCTGCACTCATGCAATCACCAAGGCACTACCCATGCACTCATGCAATCACACAGGCACTACTCTTGCACTCAACCATTCACCCAGGCACTACCCATGCACTCATTCATTCTCTTAGGCACTACCCATGCACTCATCCAGTGACCCAGGCATTCCTCTTGCAGTCATCCTTTTACTCAGACACTATCCATCCACTGATCTAAGCACCCAGGCATTACCCTTGCACTCATGGAGGCACTCAGGCACTACCCATGCACTCATCCAATCACCCAGGCAGTATCCCTGTACTCATGCAATCACTCAGGCACTACCCATGCACTCATGCAATCACTCAGGCACTACTCTTGCACTCAATCATTCACTCAGGCACTACCCATGCATTCATACAATTACTCACACACTACTCTTGCACTCAACCATTCACTCAGGCACTACCCATGCACTCATCCATTCACTCAAGCACTACCCATGCACTCATGCAATCAAGGAGGCACTACCCATACACACATCCAATCACTCAGGAATTACCCATGCAGTCATGCAATCACCCAGGCACTACCTATGCACTCATCCAATCACTCAGGTACTACCCCTGCACTCATGCAATCACCCAGGTAGTACCCATGCACTCATGCAATCACTTAGGCACTACTCTTACACTCAACCATTCACTCAGGCACTACCCATGCACTCATCCAATCACCCATGCACTACCCCTGCACTCATGCAATCACCCAGGTACTACCCATGCACTCATGCAATGACTCAGATATTACTCTTGCGCTCAACAATTCACTCAGGCATTCTCCATGCACTCATCCATTCTCTCAGGTACTACCCATGCACTCATCCAATGACCCAGGCACTACCCTTGCACGTTTCCTTTCAGTCAATCACTACCCATGCACTCATGCAATCACCAAGACAGTACCTCTGCACTCATGCAATCACTCAGGCACCACTCTTGCACCCATCCTTTCACTCAGGCACTACCCATGCACTCATCCAATCACCAAGACAGTACCTCTGCACTCATGCAATCACCCAGGCACTACCAATGCACTCATCCATCCACTCAAGCATTACACATACGCTCATCCATTTACTCAGCCAATACTCATGCACAGATCAAATCACCCAAGCACTACTCTTTCACTCATTCATTCACTCCTGTATTATGCATGCGCTCATCCATTCACTGAGACACTACTTATGCACAATTCTTACATTCATCACGCACACATTTATGCAACCACTCACTTTCACTACATGCAATTTTTCTATTTTTAACCAGTATTAGTGGTTCCGTAAGAACCTTTTTTTAAACTTCTTTTTTTCTAACAATGTTTTATTTTTGGAGGTATTTTTGACTTTTTAGAAGAAAAAAAAACTTGCAGACCCCAACATCAATGTTTCTAATAAACAAAGAAACACAAGACTGTGAAATGCCCCAAAAAATTAACACATGTGTTTTTAGAAGATTAATTATTGCATCAATGGATTGCTCTCCAACACAGAGGATAGTTTGGCATTTTCTGCAGTTTATGCTAGCATCTGCTAGTTCAGGGTAAATTTGGGGCTGAGATGTGGTGAGAAGTGCTGCAGCCAATGTTGATGACTGATTAGGGTCATTCTGGGCAGCTTTCTCCCTCTTTTCCTGAGCCATGACTTCTCTTGCCAGTCGAGTAGGGTGGTAGGGTGGATGGTTTCCAGGTGCTTCTTCATGGATAAAGTTCCCCAAAAATATTTTTTGTCCGACCCCCTACACAGAACTTTGTGGCAGTGAGAGCACGTAACTTTATGTGCATTAACTTTCTTCTCACCTTCTGGAATGGTGAAAAATGCCCAAACTATACTTTCTTTCCTCTTCTTAATGGGCTCCTCAACTTCTTCTGGATCCTCCAGTTGTGTTTCCTCTGGAGGAGAAGATGCCATTTCAAAGATTCGGAAAGTCAAAATACCCCAAAAAATAATATGTTGTAAGAGCCTACAAAAAAAATGTCCTGAAAGGCAGACACACCCAAAACAAGAATAAAGCAGCAGGCGTTGGATCCTCCTTCTAATAGTATGAAACCCTTTTTAACCAATCAAAAGCTTTCTTTCCATGTCACGTGGCGTCGCGTAGGGGTCGCGCACCCATCGCGTATACGTCGCGTGCCCGTAAAATGTAGTAAATTTAATATAAAATTATAAATTGTTATAGCAAATTGTGTTTGAAACTATTTTAGTGGAAAGTCTTTAAGCAAAACAGATATTTAATCTTACAACATTGATATTTATACTTTTTAAAATTACGCCGGAGTCGCGACCACTACGCGATCCCGGAAATACGTGCAGGCAAGGTTCGCGATTCCTACGCGACTGGTGTGCGATGGTGCTGAGTACATAAAAATGTGTTTTAAAGATCTTTAAAATATTTTACAACTACAGTAATACACATTTTTGGGATTCAATAATACACCTCTTTGTTTAAAAAATATATTATTTCAGTGTAAGTACGTATTTTAAACTTACATTCATGTAACAGATTCGCGCACCGAAAGCGTAGATCCCTGACAAGTGCACATTACCGTCATGTCCTCAAAAATCTGTTAAAAACATTTCAAAACAAATTTATAACTTCTATATTATTATTTTTTTGCACTCAGTAATAAACATCTTCATGAAAAAAATATATTAATTGGTGCTAAATATGTATTTTAGACTGATATTTGTATAACGGATCCGCACACCCACCGCGTAGGTACTTGATCAGTCCGCGACCCTTTTTGTAAACCAAAAAAATATAAAGAAGATATTTATCATAATGAGAAAACAAAACATCTTTTACACTTTTAAAAGCAAGCATGCAAAATTTAATAAAGCAAAAAACAGTAAAAAACAAATTACCCTAAAATATTATATACAAATTTTCTTTTTCTATTCATAATTTTGTCATATAATATCACACTGTACAAAATTAGGAACAATAGAACAATATGAATATTTTGTAAAAACTAATATTATTCAAATATATAACATTATAAATCTTTAATCAGCTATGTTATATATATTTTAAAAAGTGATTATAATTATTTTAAAAGTTTTTAAAAATACATAGAAAATCATAAAAAAAAGGAAAAAATAGTTACACACGTCTTTTAATAAATAAAATTGTTTAAAAACCTTAGAAATTCACTGAAAAAAGACAGGTTTCGGGGACGTTATAGTTAGGAATTAGTTTTTAAAAAACCTTAGAAATTCACTGAAAAAACCACAGATTTCAGGGACAATATAGTTAGGCAGACATTTCACTCTTACAACACCAGGGAAATTCAGCCGTTATAGTTAGCTGAGCTAACTAAAACTCGCGCCCCAGCAATGCACTGCTGATGACGTCACTTATTACATCACTCATGACATGGTCAGTGACATCACTGATGACATCAACGATGACATCTCAAATGACATCACTGATGACATCATCCAGTGCCTGAGTATTTCTAAACATTTTAAGCATGTTATATATATATATATATATATATATATTATCTACTGGCGGTCGCCAGTAGATAGTTATAGTTAGGACCTATTTTCCATAGGAAATCCGCAACATTCTATTTGAAATAACTCTTGCGTCGGTTGACGAATCTTCGCGAAATTTTCAAACTTTATGGCCCGCTCCGGTCCGCTCCTACCCTGAAAGTCTCAGGGTGATTCGTCAAGCGGGGGCCGAGAAAAAGGGGGGTCCCAAAACGTGTTTTCCCCATTCATTTTCCCATAGGAAACTTTAGACACGGCTACAGCCCGAACTGCTGAACGGAATTACACCAAATTTGGCAAAGAGGTAGTTCTTGGTTCAGAAAGAACCCTTTTTGTTAAATGGTGTAAATCCGTTCAGTAGTTGCGGAGAAATTAAAAAATAAGAGTCAAAAAATCAATTTCCCATAGGAAACTTTAGACACGGCTACAGCCCGAACTGCTGAACGGAATTACACCAAATTTGGCAAAGAGGTAGTTCTTGGTTCAGAAAGAACCCTTTTTGTTAAATGGTGTAAATCCGTTCAGTAGTTGCTGAGAAAATCAAAAGTAAAAGTACATTTATATCTATGGCCGCGTCGGATTCGCGCACCCTCCCGATCACGAGCTGTCTGCTAATTGGCTGTCAACACTCCAAACCAGGAAGTGTTGGCAGCCATCTTGTTCCTCGGTAGAACCGAGGAACAAGAAAGCAGTAAAAAGTGCGCAAAACGCACAAAGGGGGCAGGGTAGAAACACCCTGACCCCCTAGATCTGCTCAGGGGTCCCACAAGGACCCCCTGGGCAAAAAGCATTTTTTTTTTAAATCGGCAGGATGCGCTCAGGGTGCGCGGATCCTGCCAATAAAAAATCAAAGCGCGGTCTCCGCGCTTCGATGTTAATTTGCCCCGGGTGGGCCAAGTCCCGGGGGCATGCTGGGGAGTGTTTATTTTATGTATGGGGGCTTTATCATAAATGGTGCGGGAGGGCTCTGAGCCCTCCCGCAGCCCCGAGGACCGCCACCTCCCCGGGGCTTTTTTTTTTTTAAACCTGTGTGGGGGGCTCCAGCCCCCACACGCCCGAGGACCACCCCTCCCCGGGGCACTAAGAAAATTGAAAATGGGGGTCCGTTTTGGACCCCAAGCCCCGAGGACCACCACCTCCCGGGGCTTTCAAAATGTAGGGAGGGGGCCGCGCGGCCCCCTCCTGGAGCCCTTGATGGCCCTGGGGACCGCCACCCCCAGGGCCGGCTCCTGCAGTGTCCCGGGGTGCCTACCCCCGGGACACTGCTGTTTGCTATGACAGGATGGGAGCCTCGCGGCTCCCGCCCTGTCATGCCAAACTTGGTTTGCATTTTGAAAGAGAGAGCAGGAAACCTGCTCTCTCTTTCAAAATGCAAACCAATTACTTTTCCACATGGGGAGCAGCATCTTAGCTGCTCCCCAGGTGGAAAAGCAATGCCGGCTCCCATAGGACGCGGGGAGCCGGCGGGACTGTGGGGGGATTGGGGACCCCCCCACAGTCCCCAACCAGAGGCCAGGCCCCGGGGGATGGGGTCCCCGGGGCCATAAGTGGCCCGGGAGGGGGGCCACGCAGCCCCCCTCCCCAAATAAAAAAAAAAAAAAAATAAAAAAAATAAGGGCAAGGCCGGCCCCGGGGGATGGGGTCCCCGGGGCCTTAAATGGCCTGAGGAGGGGGGCCACGCAGCCCCCCTCCATATTTTTTATTTAAAAAACAGGGCATGCCCCGGGGGATGGGGTCCCCGGGGCCAATAGAGGCCCAGGGAAGGGGGGCCACGCGGCCCCCTTCCCGTTTTTTATTTTTAATTTTTAAATAAAACAAAAAAAAATGCTCAGGCCCCGGGGGATGAGGTCCCCGGGGCCAAAAGTGGCTGAGGGAAGGGGGCCACGCAGCCCCCCTCCCATAAAAAAAAAAACGGCATCGTTCCGGAGTCCCCGCCCCCCTCCCTGCAGTACTCTGCAAACGCGCCACCTGGCGCGTTTTAAGAAGGGGAATTATTGAATAATATGGCGGTCTGAAAATCGTCATTTAGCCATATTTTTGCGAAATACCGTGTATTTTACACTCTTGGCATTGGCCCACTGGGGCATAATCTAACAACATGGCGGTTTGCAATTCGTCATTTATTCACATCTTTGCGAAAATATTGTATATTATATACATCTAAATTATTTTAATTGACGTTTTTATTAATTATATTGATATATCTATCAGTTTGTTTAAATACATGCGAATGTGTATGTTTCAGCTGCACTTTGAAAGACCATTACAAAATGGATGCCATGTTGAACATTGGGATAAGTAGTCCTACATTTATGTTTAGTACTTGTGCACTATATGTATTCAGATTCGACAAACAGTTCCTTGACCCGTGACCAAGGTGCGGCTGCACCGAAACGCGTCGGGCGTTGTGCTTGTTTCATGTTTGAATAAATTTCACGCTTAATGGATCTGGGCTCGAGTTGATTTTTTACGGATGGAGTAAAAATCGAGTGGAATATATATATATGTGTATATATATATATATACATACGCCAAGGTGTATTGAAGAATGTGTGTATGAGTGTCTGTATGGATGATTTAGTGGGTGCGTGACTGACTATATATGTGAGTGATTAAACGTGTCTTAGTGAATGTATGGGTGAGTGACTAATCTCTGAGAATGTGTGTATCAGTCTGTCAGTTGGTGTGTAAGTGGCTGCTTGGTTGGTGAGTAGGTACATGAGTGTCTATATGGGTTATTGATTAGTTGTTTCACTGCCTGTATGCGTGCCTGAGTGTCTGTGTGGGTGGGTGATGGAGTGTGTGACTCCCGCATGGATATATGATTGGGTAAATCCCTAAGTGTATAGGTTCATGAGTGCGACTGTGAGGGAGTGTATGGTTGAGTGAGTGTGCATATGCTTCTGTCAGTGAGTGAATGGATGTCTCAGTGGTATATGGGTGAGTAACTGCATATGTGAAAGGTAGTATATGTGAGTGTTGCAGTATATAAGTGATTGTATGTGTGAGTGAGTGATTGTGAGAGTGGCTGTATGGGTGAGTGTCTGCTTGTGTCAGCGACTGTATATTAGTATCTGTATGAGTAGTGAATGTGTGTGTGTTTCTGTATGGGTGAGTAAGTGGCTGTGTGATTGAGTGTTTGAGTGAGTGAGTAGGTGTGTGAGTAGCTCTATGGGTGACTGACGGTGTATGAGTGCCTGTAACAAATACTTACTCTGCTATACAGTCGCTGTAAGTGTACTTGTAAAGTGCACTGTCTCCCGCAAAGGTATCCTGGCGCTGAGCTGGTGTGTGTGCCTATCCATGCCTATGGTATGTTGGTTAATTGAAAAGTCAAGTCTTCAGCTTCTTGCAGAATTCAAGAAGAGAGGAGGAGGCTCGGATGTGAAGTGGGAGGTTGTTCTTTGCTTTAGGAGCGATGTAAGAGAACGCTCATCCTCCTGATCTGGATCTGTGTACGTATGGCATGTGTATGAATAGGAGTCCTCCAGAGCAAAGGTGTCTGGGTGTTTGATGGAAGGAGATGCCACTGCTCAAATGGGTGGGGCCTGAGTTGTGCAGTGCCTTGCATGTGTATGTGATGAGTTTGATTTGATCGTGTTTGTGCATCAGGAGACAATGCAGTTCTCTGAAATGTGATGTGATGTGAGTTCTGTGTGGAGGTTCAGGATGAATGTGGCTGCCGAGTTCTGGATGGTTTGTAGTCTTCTAGTGATTTGATTGGTGATCCCGGCATACAGTGTGTTCCCATCTCCCAACTTGCTGGTGACTAGGGCATGAGCGATGGTTTTTCTAATGTTGCTTGGGAGCCATTTGAAGATTAGCATCTTTAGGGTGTGGAAGCAGGATGCAGTAACAGCATTGACTTGTGCGGTCATGTCCAGTTTGCTGTTGATGATTGTTCTGAGGTTCCCAACCTGGATATTGGGTCCTATTTCAGCTGGCCACCAGTTGGAGGACCATGATGAGGTTTTGTTGCCAAAAAAGTATTACTTCTGCCTTGTCAGTGTTTAGCTTGAGACAGTTGGCCTTCATCCAGGTAACGACTTTGGTCATGCAGGTGATGCACTTGTTTATTGAGTTGGCGATCTTGTCCAAGAGGGAAAGCATGGGTTTTGCGTCATATGTGTAGGAGAGGATGTTGATGTCATGTGCGTGGATGACGTTGGCCAAAGGGTTCATATATGCGATGAAGAGGGTGAGGCTGAGCGATGAGCCATAAGGCACTCTGCAGATGTGTTTGCAGGCCTCCATGGAGTAAGGTGCCAGGCTGACAACTTGTGTTCTGTCCATTTAGGAGCAGGTCTTCTGCAGGGCGGGTCCTTGAAAGCCAATCTCATGCAGGCACCTGATGAGGATGGTGTGTGGAACCTTGTCAAATGCTGCAGAGAGCTCAAGAAGAATGAGGGCTGCTGTGGCTCCTCTGTCAAGGATCATGCAGATGTCATCTGTGGCAGCAATGAGTACTGTTTCTGTACTATGGTTGGACCTGAATCCGTACTGCATGGTGTAGATGAACTTATATATATATATAAGACTCCACCAAAACGTACTCCTGCCCTAACTGTGTACCAACAATACAGTAAAGGTGCGTGCAAGTACTTACAAGAGTGGGTGGAGATCACTAACGAGGATGGGAAGAAGTACTTTCCTGAGCATGAAACCTTTGCTATAGAAAGATTAGCAAATTTAAAGAAGAAATTAAAAATCCTAAAAATAATCAGATGCCGATCACTGGCCTCTCTTGCTACAATGGCATGATGAGGCATCCAAGTGTAAATATGAATCGCAACTCCAAGTTATGAGAACTAACCAGGATAAATTAGAGTACGAAATAAATCACCGTGGGTACAGCGCTAGGGTTTGTCCAACACCTCTGCCTCCTCCTCCTCATATTGTGCAATTGAGAATTGTGATAAAACTGACTGACAGTATGTGCCCGGTAGAGGAACTCAAGCAAGCAGACAAGAGGCTGATTCCACTACTGTCAATATTCCTAGGGCCAGGAAATGGCCCATCCCAGGCATAGAGACAGCAGGAAATGATGCCTTACTATTACTCTCCGACGTTTCAGACTGAACGATTGTCTAGGAGATGCTTCTCTTCTCCTCATTCTAACAGGGTTATAAAATGTATGCAACTCAATTACTTTCCCCCACCGTGCAAAAAACGTGATACACTGCACTCTGTGGCACACGTATTTCAAATATTGCCTCTAGGCCAATAGGAATGAATGGGAAGCGGGGGCGGAGCTTGCCGCAGCGCAAGATGGCCGCATAACAGAAGGGCTCCGCGAGCCATCAGCATCACGCGCTAATTATCCTAGCAATCGCCACCAATATTAACACATAGCAAGCAGATTCGGGTCATACTGACCTAGGTCTTCCATCCGACGCGGGTCCTGCGACTGTGGCTGCTCCGGAGTGCGGGGTACACGATCTGGGCCTCTGCTGCGGAGAGGAGCGGCAGCCGTGGCCTGGTGGCCCTCTCGCCTGCGGCCTGTGATTCGGCGGCCACTGCACACCGCTGCCTACTGGTCACCCTTCCAGCGACGCCTGAGCCCGGCGACATCTCCTGGCCTTGCGGGTGGTGAGGCGCCGACCCCCCCTGGGGCCTGCTGCCCTTCAGCGACGTGGTGGACTCCTGCTGCGGCCTGGATCCAGAGTGCCGTCACCCGGTGAGTCGGAGGGAGGCTGGGACGGCCTGGAGAGATGGCGCGGAATATACCGGAGCGGCGGGGGATGGCTTCGCGCTCCGGACTAACGCGGCCCCTCTGGGTGCGAGTACCCTCCCACACACGTTGCTGCAGTGAGCCTTTGGGGTTGCGCACGTGAAGACCGTCTATCTCCCGCACTGGGCCTTCTGGGACGCTGCGCGGCCTGGTGCTTCATCTACACGGAGCCCCTGCCTCTTCCACTTGCGCTCTGCAGCCGCGGAGTCCCGCTTCCTTCTCCTGCGAGGGCCCACACCACCTTTCAGCTACAAGGACTGGCTGGTCTCCGGGCGTCCCCTCACTGGTGGGGCTGGACCCACGGCCCACACAACTGACGCCGCTACCTGGGGAACACTGTTGCCTTGGGGAGTTTTTGCAAGGCGCAGCATCGGGGCCAGCTTTAACCACGGCCTAACACATAAGAGAGGACATTTGCGGGAGTGGAGGTTGTGGCCGGTGGCAACCTAGTTTCTCTGCTCGGCGCGTGCCTTGCCTCTGGCTGGGGCGGGAGCTTGGAGCCTCACGCCAGAGACGGCCCTTGACCAGTGAATACAACACCCCGGACATTTGAGCGCCCTTTGGCGCAGTGCCAAGGTGAGCTGTGGAGGAGACACTCCTGCGGAGTCTACCCATTCATACAAGTAGCCTCCCATGACCCACACTGCCAGTCTTCTCCCTGCATAGACACTTACACCTTCCTCTTTCACGCACTACTGCTGTGGGGACTCCCTAACTCCCTCTTTCTGGGGAGGAGCTGCTGTCCCTGACTACGGGCACAGTGGTCAGATCCTGACGATTCTCTGCAGTGTCCCCCCACCCTGGGGGGTTCGCTTTGCGAATAAATAGAGCTCTACATTGGGGGACTCACGCTGCCTTGGGCCTGCCGCCTTTGCCCCGCTTGCCCTTCAAGGAAGCCCAGCGAACCATCCCCCCAGGCTGGGACACAACATAGAGGCGAACTGTGCTGGAGGGAGTCTGAAGTTGGACGACATGCAAAAAGCGAATCCCGGCACAGAGGCCTACGACCGCACCACTCTGACACACCCTGCTACTGCAATTCCGAGGACAGCGCCACCTCCCTCCGATAAATTCCGGCAACATGGGCAAGGTCGATAAAACGCAAACAAAGCTATTGTTTGACCAAAAAAAGACCAGATCCAGGGAGACCGGGGTGCCTGCTCCACGGAGGATCAGGTGGACGCCCCGGAAGAGGAGCTGGGAGAGGTCAAACAAATGTTCGCAGCATTGCAGAAAAGCCTGTTGAAGATCGACGGGAAGATCGACTCCCTCGCTTTCCGAATGGCCAGGATGTCGGAATGCCTAGATAAACACACGGAACGAATAGATATGTCAGAGCGCAGGATCACCGAAGTTGAGGAGGCGCAGTCTGAAACAGACACAATTCAAAAACAAATGGCCAAGGCTCTTACGACACTACAAGATAAAGCAGAAGATTTAGAGGCCCGCTCCCGTTGGAGCAACATCCGTATCACCGGCCTTCCGGAGTTAACCTCAATAAGCAACGTGGAACAGTTCACAGAAAAACTCCTGATCACCTTACTGGGCCGCGACACTTTCCCAGATATATTCGTGGTTGAAAGAGCCCACCGATCCCTGGGCCCACGCCCCCCCCGGTACCCCTCCACGCCCGCGGATTGCAAAATTGCTGAATTACCGGGACAGGCACTCAGCCCTGCGACGTGCCAGAGAACTTCAATACGAGGGCTCAGTGATCTGGCTATATCCAGACTTTACAATGAAAGTACAGGAGGCAAGATGCCAATTCAACACCCTCAAACGACAACTTCGGGACCAAAAAATCACCTACGCCATGCTCTACCCGGCCAGATTACGAGTAGACTTTAGTTGCTCATCCTGTATTTTCTCAGACCCGAAGGCACTGCACAAAGGCACTCAAGGACTTTTCCAAACGAGCAAAATGAGATGCCGTAGCAGAGAACCTACCCGATGTGACGGATGGACCCCCGGAGTGCGAACTAGACCAAAACGATTAGGCGAGCTGAGACTTGTCCTGCTGACACTGGGTGCTGGAGAGGGAGGGTTTTTGATTCCATGGGTCTGGGATTGTGGTGCTGCTAGACTTTGACACCCTCCGGAGCCTATAAGATGCTTACTAGACTCACAGCCAACCGGAACTCTCGCAAGTATTTTCGTAACCTGTATTACAGGGGGGATGATAATCCTGTTTCTATGTTTACTGTAGTCATTGCTGCCCCTCTACGCACCACTCTGCATGCGCAGCCCTGGGGAATGTTAATATGTTGCTTCATTTCACCTCTCATTCTCCACAAACATGGCTAATGTATTGGGTGGGTCCGATTGCATCAACATGTTCATAATAGTGTGGTTAAATGCTGATGGTTATTCGTAGTGCTTAGGTAACATCCGCCCTCGCGTGTTACACACTACATGGCTTATTGCCATTATTTCTTTAAGGTAGGGGAGGGAGAGGGAGGGGGAGGGACACAGTCTGTGCTAAGTTTGGGTTTGCATGGCGTGGGAGGGGAGGGGGTTGGAGAGCTTTATGTGTATTTAAGTTTGATTATTATTGTTTGGTTTCCTTTGATCACGATGACACGACTGTATAGGACAAGCATAATGGGCAGAGTAAGCCGAAGGACTCTGGACGGCAGCCCCGTAGCTAGGGAACAATCAGATATCATATATGCGCCTTCACCACTTCTTCTCCAGTCTCATGGAGGATAGGTTGAGACTTCTTACCTGGAACATTAGTGGACTAAATGACCAGCGTAAACTGAGTAAGGTTCTGGCGTACCTCACTAGGCACAACATTGATATAACACTATTACAGGAAACACACCTCCCCATAGCAAACCTTCCGTTGTTTTGTGGCAGGATACATGGCACATTCCACGCTGCGGGATCCACCACACACGCCCGAGGAGTTCGCACCTGGGTCAACCCTAAAGCCCGACTTACTCTAGAAGAACTACACACAGATATTGACGGTAGATATATCATATCCAAATGTAAGGGGAGAGGGTTGGAATGCATGCTAATTAATATATACTGCCCTAATCATGATTGCCCACAGTTTTTCCAAGACTTATTGACACTTGCTCGCCAACTGCCTACCCTGCCACAGATCTGGGGGGGGGGATTTTAACTGCGTTCTAAACCCAGAAATAGACCGGTCTGGAGGCCCACCGCACGCCGATCTATGGCCTCTGGTGCAATTATAGACGCCATGACCGAGATAGGGCTAGTGGACGTGTGGCGCTCTCACTCGTCTGAGCAGGGAGGGTTCACGCACTACTCTGCCCCCATAATTTACACACCATGATTGACTACTGGTTTTTGGCGGGGTCACTTAGACCTGGTATCCGGGATTGCGAAATCCTCCCACGCACTTATTCATACCATTCGCCTGTGCTGCTTGCACTAGCATCCCCTGCCAGGCGCCCCCCCCCATTCACCTGGCGCTTTCCTCCATATGCATTATTAGACGCCGCTTTTAAAGCAGACATACTAGAAGCGATAGAAACCTTTTTTGATACCAAACTGGGCTCCGTGCAGCACTTTGCCACAATATGGGAGACTTTTAAAGTTTATATACGCGGTATCGCAATCTCCAAACATTCAGGGGTATTAAGATCGATTAGAGGCAGGTTGGCCCTACTGGAGCAAAACCTGGCGAGATTAGAACGTGAAACACAAGACACGAGGGATACCCAGTCGCTAGAGACTCTTAAGACCACATTAGAGGAATACCACTCGGAGGCCGATAGGGAGGTTAAACTCCTAGGCAAAATATGCAGTGGCAAGAATTTATGGGGAGGGGGAGCGACCTGGGGCTACCTTGGCAAACCTTATGAAGGGACGCCGAACAACTACTCAATCCATAGAGCTAACCTCGGATACTGGTAACAAGATTGTTGACCCTGATAAGGTGGCCGAATGTTTTAGAGCATACTATGCTGAACTGTACAAATCCAGACCCAATGGCAATAGAATAGACATGCAAGCTTATTTAGAATATATAAAATTACCCTGGCTGCCCGACGAGCATATGGCATATTTAATGAGGCCACTGGAGAAGTGGGAGATACATGACGCTCTGACTACTATGCGCTCCGGCGGAGCGCCAGGACAGGATGGGTTAACGGTGGGGTTTTACAAAGAATTTGAGGACTTACTCACCCCACACCTAATATCATTGTTTGAAGAGATGGCCGAAGGCGGCTCCATGCCCTCCACAATGCGGGAAGCCCTCCTAGTCACAATCCTAAATCCAGGGAAGTCACCCCATGACTGCTCCTCGTATCGGCCACTATCTCTTTTAAACGTCGATACCAAAATGTTCGCTAAAATTTTGACGAACCAATTGGCCCCTCTTTTGCCATCTCTCGTAGGCCCCGAACAAGCAGGCTTTATACCAAGGCGCACTCTTACTCATAACCTCCGCACTGTTTTTGGAGCCATTCAGCACACCAATCCAGACACTAAAGTAGCCGCGGTCTTCCTCGACTCGGAAAAAGCTTTCGACTCCATAGAGTGGAGTTTTATGACACTGATCCTGGAGCGCATGGGTCTGGGCGACACCTTCCTGCGTCTTATTACCACTCTTTATACTTCCCCAACAGCCCGAGTGAGAGTGGGCAACACAGTCACTGCTCCCCTGGCAATTTCTAGAGGTACCCGCCAGGGCTGCCCGCTTTCTCCGCCCCTTTTTGCTCTTGTTGCGGAACCACTGGCCTGCATGCTAAGAGAGTACCATAGTAATAGAGGAATTCGGTTCCCTGGGTATAACCTAATAATTTCTTCCTATGCGGACGACACTCTTCTATATATCCGAGACCCAGCCGATAACCTGTCCCCAGTGCTACGAGAGGTGGAGCAGTTTGGTAAATACTCAGGGCTGAAAATCAACTGGGGGAGATCTATAATATTCCCCCTCACCCCTGCGACACTTCCTGAAACCCTGGACTTTCCCTTGACATGGTCCACAGATCCGGTCCGCTATCTGGGGATCCAGATACACACGAACTCTGAATTGATGTTCCAAGCAAACTATGGCAGAGCCATTACCAAACTAGAAGATGACATCGCAAGATGGATTCGCCTTCCTCTCTCCCTCTTGGGCAGAATCTCCATTATGAAGATGGTGGTCCTCCCCAGGTTTCTTTTTCTGTTTATTAATATCCCAATTGCTCTGCCTGTCCACTTTTTCAAACGCCTTAGGACATTACAAATCAAGCTGGCTTGGGCCAACAAACAGCCACGGGCTAGCTGGGAACTTCTCACTCTCCCATACTCAATGGGGGGACTTGGCGCCCCTGACCTGAACCTCTACTATCGTGCCACCCAAGCCTCTCACGCATATTATTGGATGCATCAGGAATCCCCCCTCCCCATCTCCACATAGAACGGGTCGCACTATCCCCCGGCCATTTAACGACAGCGTTGTTTCGCATGGCACGACGCCGTACTGGCACCCTAGATTCGATTAATGCTACTGCACAAGCCTGGCAAAACCTCTTGAATCGCCAAGCACTCTCTATCCTATACTCCCCTCTTACACCTATTACCTGGTGCACGTGGCTTCCGGTCCGCGCCACACCTGAAATAGCTGAGGCCCTACACACATTAGGAATCGACACAATTGGCGCCTTCTTTCGTGATGGTAGGGGTAGAGATTGGGAAGAACTAGTGCCGGATGACCCTCCAACAACCCCTCTGACGCTGTTTCACTACTTTAGAGCTAGAAGTGCGTTGCGAGAACTGCTTGGAGATGAACTACTAGAACCACCAGAGGTACTCCCTTTCTCCACCATGATTCGCACTGACTCTCCGAGCAGATTAGTCTCACACATCTATAAGAAAACACAGGAACTACGCTGCACTCACTATGTCAAACCTAGACTGGAATGGCAGGCTGATTTGGAACTTGCTATAGATGATGATATGTGAAGATACTGCTGCGAGGCCACTAAGCGCATCTCTCTCAATGGCAGACACCGCCTCATCCAGTTCAAATTTCTTAACCAAATTTATCACACACCCGTCCGGTTGCACAGGTTTGGATTGAGAGAGTCCGATTGTTGTGAGAGATGCGGAGAGAGTGCTGCTGGATTTATACATCTAGCGTGGCTCTTCCCCCCCATCGCCAGTTTCTGGATACAAGTGTTTTCTAAATTAAGTGATATTACAAAAGAAACGATAAGCCCTGACCCATTACTAGCTATATTGGGCTACTCTAAAAAACTAAGGAAAAACATCAGGCGCTTGGTTGATATGGGCCTTCTCATCGCTAAAAGAGTGGTGGCAATGCAGTGGGCCCGCGGGCCCCCCTCGTTGCCCCAATGGACCAGGGACATGCTGTTCTGCAATACACAAACTGAAGCGCATAGCGAACTACTCCCCCCCTAGAAGCCGTCCGAAAAACTTTTGGAGTCTATATACTGACTATATGGAGGCCCAGTCTTAAGTGGCCCATTACACAAGGTTCTTATACACATGGATCCTAACAGATAGTATATGCCCTATCTGACTTTGATGGCTACTGCCCATTGGGGCCCCATATGTATGTGCTACTATGTAAGGATTATTCAAGATTATCGTGACCGTAATTAACCTCCCTTTTTTTTCTGTTAAGTTTGATTATGTGTTTATATTTGATTTGGATCTGCACCAATTGCTCGATTTAAGGAGTGAATTCTCATCTGCGATAATTGGTTTACATTATATGTAATGTCCTTTTGTTGTATGTTTGTTTATTTCAATATCAATAATAAAAGACAGTAATAAAAAAATAAATAAAAAGGAATGAATGAATGGGAAGCAATTCCTTATTTGCGATTCGCAATTTGCGAGTCGCAAATAAGGAATGTGTAGGAATCGCTATTATTTTTGCGATTCCTACCTGCATAAGAATTGCGATTCCTAAATTGCGATTTCTTAAAAATCGCAATTTAGGAATCGCAATTCCTAACTTTGATGCATGTGGCCCTTGCTTTCTTTCTCTCGTTCTTTCTGTCTCTCCCTCCTCTCATATTCCCCTCCTTGGCTGACAATTCTCACTCGTCTCTGTCTCTTTTCATTTTCCTCTTGTTTCACCTTCATTTCTTTATTCACCTTATTCTCGTACCCTTGCCTCCATCACACTTTTTGTTCACACCTTCCTCTTTCATCCTTTTTTCTCACAAAGTACTCTTACACATACTCTGTCACTAAATTCTTATTTTCCCACTCTTGTATCTTGCTTATCTCCCAATTAACTCTCTTCCTTCCTCACATGGATATTTAGTTATGAAAAAGGAGTAAAAAGAAACGCTTGGAGCCATTTTCTAGTTTTCCACATACTGTGGAATATCTCTAACCTAACAATCAGTGTTATTTTGAGAAGCCCCTCCACTTCTTAAGTAACTACGGTCAAATCAAACACAAAGGTGATAGCCTCTTTGAAAAGGTTTTGAATGTGTGAGCACTGGTGCTGTTCAATTCTAGCCTTGATATTGCACTGGTTTAGAATCTTGAGCGTCACCACTGTTAAAACTCACTTGTCTTTTGTGGTCACTCGGGAACCACAAAATAGGATGAGTTCTTTCATAAATATATAGATATGAATATAAATACAAAAGGACTTATGCCCAAAAATATTTAAAACATTGTATATATTTTTATCTCAAGACATGATAAAGTGATACAGACTTAAGCATATTTTCTTTTCTTTTTTGCTAAACTTTTTTTAAATATGAGCATTAACACTTTTAAATAAAAGTTATGAACAGCAAGGAATACCCACCCTGAAGACTGGGCCACATTCTGACAAGTAACACAGAACCGATGTACTAAGCCCTATTTGTAAATCATTATCTGCTAAGTGCATGAGAAGGCTGAGATGGAGCCAGAGAGGACAGTAGACCAAGACTGGTATGCTTGCATTAATTTCAAGTGAACTCTTTTTTTTAAAGCAGCCCATGTCTCTTACAGGGGCATGGGATGCTTTTGAAATAAATGTTCACTTTGAAGGTATCACGTCTGTTAGAACAAGCATTAACATGAACATAACGTGTATTTGTAAAGAGCACGTTCACCCAGAACGGTATCTTGGCCCTGAATAAGAGATGTCCTCCTGGTACACCGCTTGCTATGATTCCCAAAGACAAGCTGTCCCGCAAGAACAGCTTCCCCTTTACAAATCAGTTACTACCCAAAGTGTGTGGGGGAGGAGGGCAGGGGGTAGTCACTATTCAATCGTACACAGCCAATAGTCTGCAGTCTCAAACCCCAATATATTTTATTGTGACTCACATAGAGGAGGGGAAGCCCCGTTCATGCTACCTCATATTTGCAATTTGGGATGAGTTACAAAGGTTAGTTAACTTTTGTACATTTTAATCTGGCCCCCTGATAAACCTCTGTATAAAATTGCCCCTGTCGATATGCTCTTCTCAAATGTTCAACATTCTGCAAACGTACCACGAGCGGCTGCCAAAACAAATAAATAAATTGAACTAAGAAAATGTGTCTAAAACAGGAGTGGTAAACTTTTTTTTTTCATATTCAGATTATAAACATTGTTTGGTGTATACCTAAAAGGATTCAAAAGCATTATTATTTGTTTAATTTCTATATATGTCTCTTCTTACTCTATAATAGCCGCCAGTTTGGAAAATGGTGGAAGGGTTGCTCTGAGGAGTTATTTTCTGTCTCTATAAGGACTACTTGATGCCCAAAACCTATGTTTTCACACCAAAATGAAGTATATAGGTCTCCTGGTTCCTGAAATATTACATCATCACTGCAACACATCTGCCATTGTTGTCCAGAAAAATTCAGCCCGGATTAGCAATGTCTACCCAAGCTAAATTACTTCTGTAATAAAACACAAATCAAAACTGAAAAATATCTGGACAACAACTTTTTTACAGAGGTACATCAAGGGGCCAGGACTAATTGCAATATACGTTTTTGCAGCTGAAAATTCTGTGTTTTTGCAAATCTTTGAACATTATAAACACCAAGACACACTGTATCAGTATTTATGCTGATGGGAAAAAATCTCAGACTGAGAAAACCATGAAATAAAGATCAGCTATACTCACTACCTAGTCTGCTAAATACTTCCCAGGCACCATTAATCTGAATACATTGCTTCCCAGGCAGTACACTTAGGCTACAGCTGTCAGTGTTTATAAGCATAGATGGAATGACACCTTCCACTTTCGAAGGACAACATTTTTTGCAAACCTAATCACTCAACTTTCAAGTAGTCTGGCAAAAACGATAGAGAGCTAGAAAAGGTTGCAATAGGTAGAGTGAAAGTAAAGGTACCATTGTCAGGTCTTGGAAAGCCCCTACTGTCAGCTGCTTCCAAAGTGGAATCAAATCTGAAAGAACCAGAAACAAAAAATACGAATCAATTATATCCCTCTCTCCTGGACATTTTGGTGAACTACTGGGATAAGCAATCCCAGAAAAAGGACATGAAGAAGCCCTGTTGTTAGCCCCTAAAATGTAATGGCTGCTAGTGATGAAGCTACAGGGATGGAGACTTTGAAAAAAAGACGGGAAGTCATTTTTTTCTTGATAACTGTATACCATATTTCTGCCCTTTGATTTTGCATGCACGGTATTATGTTGTCATTTAAGAGCAAAGTACTTTTTCTTCTACACAAAGGCACGGACTGGAAAATGATTTATTTACCACTATTACAAGTCTCATGGAGTTCAGACTTTCACTCGTACACCACCTCTCAGAAAATGTTTTGGATTGCACGCCTTTGCTATCCTAAGGTCAAGTGATAAAGGGGTGTGTTTGGTGCTCAGCTTTGGGCTCAATAATAACGTTGAGCCCCAGGACATAAGTGGTAAAAGGCTCTCATTGCTATATTCTAAGCTCCGTACCTGCTGGTTGCCCGGGGACTCCAAAGAAAGTTCCTACAAGGAGTTACAGATCCGATTTCATTTTTATATAAGCAATTCATTGATTATCCCTAAAGGAAAATAAAATAAGCCACATTTCCAAATAAACAATGGAGATTATGATAACAAAGCTCAACCCACCCTGCTGCAATCCTGCCCCAGTTCAAGAGAAACTGCCTATAACCTTGTTGGAAAATGGTCTTTTCTGCAGGGTCATCCCCAAAAGTTTTGCCTTCCTCCTCCCTTTTTCTCTGAATTTGTTTTGTTGGCCTTAGGACTCTTTGCACTTTACCACTGCTAACCAGTGCTAACTTGCTTGTGCTCACTCCCCTAAACATGGTTTGATTGCCATATACCCAATTGGCACATTTAATTTATTTATAAGTCCCTTGTATAGTGGTATACCATATACCCAAGGACTGTGATTCTAATCTAATTCCTATATGTAAAGTGCGAACATATCACCCTTAAGGGTTTCAAGGCACTGCGGGCCGTCGGGGAGATTAAGTGAGCTTTTACCCAGAGTCACATGATACTGAGCTGAGCTGCTGCCTTGATCGATCCATCAGCCCCGCACTCCGGAGTCAGCCACTCTGGCAGCTGCGCAACACCTCTCCCTGTAAATTAAATGCTACTAGCGGGCCTGCAGCACTTTTTTTCCCCATTGTTTTTTATAGCGCAAACTTGACCTGAAGGTATCAGGGCACTTTACATGAGCACCAGTTGCATTAAAGAGGGAAAAATTCATTTTGTTAGGCACGGTGAGATTAAGTGATTTGCTCAGAATCACAGGATGTTGAGCGTCCCTGGCGAGACTCGAACCCAGTTCCCCAACTTCAAGGTCGACCACTCTCGCCATTAGGCCACATCCTCTTGTTGTGCCACCTACCTTAGTAGCTCTGTAAAACTTGCCCCAGGCCTGCCATTGCAGCCCGAAGGCAGTGTCACATTGTCATGTCGACTTGGCATTGAAAACTTCTTGCTAAGCTATAAACTCTCATTTTATTACTTATAAGTCACCCCTAAGGCAGGCCCTAGGTAGCTCATGGGGCAGAGTGTTGTTTAAGTAAAAGGTAGGACATGCACTTTTAAGTTTTAAATGTCCTGGTAGTGAAAAACTCCTTAGTTCGTTTTCACCACTGTGAGGCCAAACCCTCTTATAGGATAACATTTAATAAGCTCTGATTCCTAAATGAGTGGAGGTAGATCTGTCATGTTCAGTACCTATGGACTCATAAGAATAAATCCCCTTTAATGGCAAAGTTGGATTTATTGTTACAATTTTGAAAATGCCACTTTTAGAAAGGTAAACATAGAGTCCAAAGAACAAATAAAACATTCACCCCAAGTCAAGAGATCTGGGTTAAATCCATTGTTATTTTGCTCACCATGCCACCCCAGTTTAGACTCAGCCATTTGCAAATCTGTCTTGACCCTGCTACTCATGGAAACAGTCCAGCCTGACTGCCAAGCCAGGTCCTCCGCTGGACCAGAAAAAATCATCCTGTGAACAGTTTCAGGGTATCACCTCTCATCAGCCAGGCTAGCTTGAATCCTGTGGCACAGTGAGACTGGAACCCAAGTCTGGGCAAGGCACACTTAAGGCAAGAAGCAAAGGCACAAAATGATGAACAAAATGCGGAACAAATAAAACATTCAAACCCAGTCAAGAGATTTGGGTTAAATCCATTGTTCTTTTGCTCACCATGCCCCCCCAGTTTAGACTCAGCCATTTGCAAATCTGTCTTGACCCTGCAACTCATGGAAACAGTCCTACCTAACTGCCAAGCCAGGTCCTCCGCTGGACCAGAAAAAATCATCCTGTGAACAGTTTCAGGGTATCACCTCTCATCAGCCAGGCTAGCTTGAATGCTGTGGCACAGTGAGACTGGAACCCAAGTCTGGGCAAGGCACACTTAAGGCAAGAAAGCAAAAGACACAAAATGATGAACAAAATGCGGAACAAATCAAACATTCAACCCCAGTCAAGAGATTTGGGTTAAATCCATTCTTCTTTTGCTCACCATGCCACCCCAGTTTAGACTCAGCCATATGCAAATCAGTGTTGACCCTGCTCCTCAGGGGACCAGTCCAGCCCAGACTGCCAAGCCAGGTCCGTCCTGGACCAGAACCAAGCATCCTGGGACTGGTTTCAGGATATCACCCCTCATCAGCCAGGCTAGCTTGAATCCAGTGGCATAGTGAGTCCGGGACCCACGTCTGGGCATACCCGGCGCACTTAGGGCGAGAAAGCAAAAGACACACAATGATGGACGGAATGCAGAACAAACCAAAACATTCACCCCCAGTCAAGAGATCTGGATTAAATACATCGTTCTTTTGATCACAATGCCACCCCAGCTTAGATATAGCCATATGCAAATCAGTCTTGACCTTGCCCCTCATGGAAACAGTCCAGCCCAAACCTGGCCTGGCAGTTCGGGCTGGGACGGAATGCAGAACAAATCAAACATTCACCAAAAGTCAAGAGATCTCGGTTAAATCCATTGTTATTTTGCTCACCATGCCACCCCAGTTTAGACCCAGCCATTTGCAAATCTGTCTTGACCCTGCTACTCATGGAAACAGTCCAGCCTGACTGCCAAGCCAGGTCCTCCGCTGGACCAGAAAAAATCATCCTGTGAACAGTTTCAGGGTATCACCTCTCATCAGCCAGGCTAGCTTGAATCCTGTGGCACAGTGAGACTGGAACCCAAGTCTGGGCATATCCAGCGCACTTAAGGCAAGAAAGCAAAAGACAGACAATGATGGATGGAATGTGGAACAAATCAAAACATTCACCCCAGTGAAGAGATCTGGGTTAAATCCATCATTCTTTTGCTCACCATGCCACCCTAGTTTAGACCCAGCCATATGTAAATCAGTCTTGCCCAGGTTCCTCATGGGAACAGTCAAGCCAGAACTGCCAAGCAAGGTCCTCCTCAGACCAGAAACAAGCATCCTAGGATTGGTTTCAGGGTTTCACCCCTCATCAGCCAGGCTAGCTTGAATCCAGTGGCACAGTGAGCCCGGGACGCACGTCTGGGCATACCCGGCGCACTTAGGGCGAGAAAGCAAAAGACACACAATGATGGACGGAATGCAGAACAAACCAAAACATTCACCCCCAGTCAAGAGATCTGGGTTAAATTCATTGTTCTTTTGATCACAATGCCACCTCAGCTTAGATCCAGCCATATGCAAATCAGTCTTGACCTTGCCCCTCATGGGAACAGTCCAGCCCAAACCTGGCCTGGCAGTTCGGGCTGGGCTGTTCCCATGGGGAGCAGACTCAAGGCTGATTTGCATATAGCTGGGTCTAAACTGGAATGGCAAGGCATGCAAAAAAATGAATTAATTTAACCCAGATCTGTGACTGCGGTGAATGTTTGATTTGTTTAGCATTCTGTCCATCATCTGTTTTTTTTTTTTAATTGTCACCCTAAATGGGAAGGGTATGCCCAGACGCCCAGACTTGGGTCCCATGCTTGCTATGCCACCAGATTCAGGGTAGCCTGGCTGATGAGGGGTAATACCCTAAAACCGGTACCAGAATGCTTGTTGCTGGTCCAGGTAGGACCTGGCCTAGCAGTTCGGGCTGGACTGTTCCTATGGGGATCAGGGCCAAGACTGATTTGCGTGTCGGGTCTAAACTGGAATGGTGTGGTGTGCAAAAAATGATGGATTTGACCCCGATATTTGACTGGGGCTGATTGTTTGATTTGTTCAGCATTCCGTCCATCATCTGTTCTTTTTGCAATTGTTGCCCTAAGTAAGAAGTGTTTGCCCAGATGTAGGTGCTGTGCTCACTACGTCACCAGATTCAGGCTAGCCTGGCTGATGAGGGGTGATACCTAGAAACCGGTCCCAGGATGCTTGTTTCTGGTCCCGGGAGGACCTAGTCTGGCAGTTCGGGCTGGACTATTCCTATGGTAAGCAGGGCCAAGACTGATTTGCATATGACTGGGTCCAATCTGGAATGGCGTGGCGTGCAAATAAATAATGGATTCAGCCCAGATCTGTGACTGGTGGTGAATGTTTGATTGTTCAGCATTCCGTCCATCATCTGTTCATTTTGCACTTTTAGAAACTTGGCATTTTTTCTGTTCTTAGCCCTGTGTGCCTGCAGCCTGTCTTTGATTGCATGTCTGGGTGGGTAAGGTGACAGCTGGATTTTGTATATTCCCTCTAGACTGCCACATGCAATGAGAGCTTAGGTATGACTTGATGGTCCATTCTGGGAGGCTGAGAGGGAGAAGCTGGGCACAGCCTCACACTTCCACCTGAATAGGCTTTGTCCTGTCGACACACAAAGGACTGCATACCCCCATGTAGTGAATCTGTCGCCAGGGCAGGAAGGGAGGACCTCAGTGCAGTTCAAAGACCCTTGTTTGAAGTCTCCCCCACTTCACAGTCGCCAATGGGTATAAGAAATGGACCTTAAACCCACCACTTCGGTACAATTCTGGACCTGTGGATACTCTGCCAGGAAAAAGGACTGCTGTGTTGCTTAAGTGCTGAAGGACTGCCACTTTGCTGGACTGCTGCTCTGGAAGAACAGCTTTCTTGCTGTGCTGACCTGCTACCTGCTGAGCTCCTGGTCTGGGTGAGAAGGACTGGACCTGCATCACTTGACCCCTAGAATCCAGAGTGACTCCAAAGGCTAGTTGTCTGGCCTCCTGATCTGATGTCTCAGGGACATAACAGACTTCCAACTATCTTGCTTGTGCACCTGGGCTCTGCCATCCTTGAGTCTGCCCTGCCAAGTGGGGCCACCTCAGTCCTGGACCATTGGAAGTGGGCATAAGGTGTTTGCTTCAGCCGAATCCACTTATCCTCACTCGATTCTGTGCATTGGCACCTTTACGTGGATCAGAACCGGTGCATCACTCCTGTTGCGTGACCAGAACTGACGCACCGCCTCTGCTGCGCTGATCAAACTGAAGCATTGCCTTTTGCTCAGCGGGCCAAGCTTGGTCCCTGTAGCCGTCCTGTGCTCCATCCCGGTCAGCCTGATTTTTTTACTTTGTTTCGGTCTAGCGTGACCAATTATGCCTTGTTGGCGCTTTGTGCTTTATGGAGCTATTTTCACTCAATACTTCAAAAATCAATGTCTCCAGTTTTACTCATTGGATTTTTGTTGTTTTGGTGTCAAATAATTTTAAATATAATCTATTTTTCTAAGATGATTTGGGATTCTTTTTGTGTTGTATTTTCACTTTATTACTGTTTATGTGTTACATAAATACTTTACACATTGCCTCTAAGTTAAGCCTGACTGCTTGTGTACCAAGCTACCCAGGGTTAAGCACAGATTAATTTAGTGACTTTTGGTGGTTCACCCTGCAAAGGATTGTGGCTGTTCCTTGGCCAGGGTACACGCCCCATTCAACCAACAACCCCATTTCCCACAGCCCTTTAGGATTTAAGTGTTAAAGATTCATGGCCTATTCAGGCAAACCTATGAATTAGCCCTCATTGATCATTGTTGAGGCAGCCCAAGAACTTAGTGACCTCATCAGTAGCACATCAGGAGCTAAAAACCTGGTTATTCTGAGCTCTCTCCTTGAAGCTGTCATGCCCGATGCTTAGTGCTGGGAAATCCTTTGGGTAGCCATGCGGTCTACAAGATCTAAATAATAATAATCAGTGATACCTGGTTTGCGAGACCTTTCCGAGAAGCTCTTCTCTTTTTTCCAACCAAAAGTGACGCAATTAGAAATTCCTTTACTACATGCTCAAGTTCTTGCTCTTCTGAACCTCCTCAAAATTGTCAAGCAGCTGCTCGTGCACCCTATTCATGTTTTGTTGCATTTAGCACTATTGTTTAGCACAAAATGCATCATTGCATCCATTTTGGATGTGAGGTGTCATTTTTGCAGTAAGAGATAGTGCTAAACCCAGAATTACTCTTCTTATGTAATTCCACATAATCTTGTGGAATTCTTAAGTAAGTCCTGATGATTAGGCTACACAGAATTCCATGAGCTACGCCCACCCCTTATGTAACCAACACCCAAGCTTGCTTGCATGTTTATTATTGGTGAACTTACCTGAACAGGCTAGAGTCATAGTGGTGGTCTTGCAGTCTTTGCCTTTGCGGTTTTTGGCCGTGCGGTTGACCTGTGATCTGCACCCTTACTGAGTCGAGGGGGTCTTCAACAGCAGCAGTGACTGAAAGAGAAAGGCAACAAAAAGTAGTTAACTTCTCAAAGAACGCTGAAAATGGTGGTAGCACGCTAACTGTAGCCCTTTGAACAAGCTTTAGAATTACCTGTTTCAATACAATCCTTGAAGCACAATCCTGTGAGAAAACATAACAGAGACTAACTTATTTCTTCTAGAGATTGAATGTATATAACTTTGTAAATTCTAGTTTGGCAACATTTGTATTTACAGGATATAATAGTTGTTTGGCCAAGCTCAAAGACATGTATGCCATTCACATTTTAGAAGAGAATATTGTTAATGGCTGAAATCAAAGCCATCATTTAAAACAGCACTGTTTGCTGGAATTTTTAATATTTTTAGAATATTTTGAATATTCAAAGAAGATCAATCATCTCAGCCTCACAATTTAAAAGAAGGAATCAAAGTTAAAGAGTGGAAGAAAGTACTGGTTGAGAGCTAGACTAAATAAAATAGGGAATAATTTGTAAATATTTGTTTTTCACTTCCAGCTAACCTGAAGAAAGTGTAGGCCATCAGTGATTTGAGCCCTCGTAGGACTATGGAGCAGATGCACAACAGGCATTCTGTACTGATACTAAAGTCCTCTGTCACACGCTCTCCTCCAATTCACTTTCCCTTTCTGGATATCCTGTGACTACTATGTATTTCTGAAAATGTCAGTGGAATCTATAGAAGAATTGGTAGCCAGCATCTTGTGGATCCACCTCACTCCCACAGGATCAAGCACTAAACAGGTTAGTGCCAAAGGTTTAACAGAATAGTAAGCCTATAAAAATCTATCTGTCTGATCGAGATAGAACCACAGGGCGATACTTTAGCCAACTTAGCCAGTATGTTAATGAATCTTCAGAAAGGGAGACATGAGCACTTTTTCAAACTGTGTATAATTTCTGGAACAGATTCCTTCAGGGTTAGGAAACCCATAGCATTCTTCCTTTTTGGAGGTGAAGGCCAAAGCAGTCTTAAAACGAGCCGCCTTTCCCAGAACTTCCACAACATACTCTGGACTGGTAGAGGAGGAAGGTCAAACATTGGTCATTTATGTAACTGCTTGTCCTACTGTGCCATTTTCTCTCCCTGAATTAATTTCAAGACAATTCACTAAATTTGCTATGATTTTGAACCAGTGTCAACTGCACTGTGCATGCCATCCAGCTTTCTTTCTGGACAAATAATCCAAAGTAGCTTTTAAATTATCATAGCTGTGCGGCACAAACTCTTCCTGGTTTATTCGTCTTGTAGAGTGAAACAAGCCACTCCTGTATGATTTTCAAGCCTTCAAGGTTGAAACGGAATAGATTTTTGATAACCACAGAGTCATGCAGTCAGATTCTGAATGGTTAAATATCAAAAACTGACACAAGATCTTGCTTACTTATAAATCATTGCTTAACAGATTAGTTGCAGAACCAGAGTTAGCCGGAGGAAAAGAGAAGTTCTATTTTCTAGCACAGTTTAAAATATGAGCTGAAGGACTTATTAGCTCAGATCATTAATCTCAACGAAGCTTGTGAGGAACTAGTTGACTTAGCATTTAAACTTGACCTTTCCTTAACTGAAAGTTGTAGTAATCATGGAAGATCTGAGACTACAGTGGTTGTAATTAAAAATTTAAAAACCTGAAGCGAGCAAGACTAGTTATGAATTGGAAGCTATGTAAACTAGGGTGCCTTGGAGTACCATTGACAAAAGAGGAGAGACAATGCCGCAGAGACTAAAAGTTATGCCTTTATTGCAGCAAAAGTGGGCACTTTTGAAAGATTGTCTAGTGAAACCTATGAGTAACAATAGGACTGTGAAAGCCTCAAAAGAAGAATGAGAAACTGATCAGCCTGGTAGCCCAGGGGACCAGCCATCCAGGTAGATATTTTAATTATATCATCAAACATTAAGCACATGCAAGTTGGGATACCTGTTTTAAAAAGTATCTATATTCCAGTGACTCTGGATAGGTCCGGAGTTAGGGAATTTCAGTAAAATATTTACTAGACTGCAGAGAGATGGGTAGTTTTATAGATATGAACTTTGCCAAATCATTAGGAATGGCAGTTGTCAGGAAAGAGGTGCATGAGATGGTTTGTACTGTTGATGGCAGTGAGTTGTCCTTAGGCACTTAATCAACAGGACTAAAATCACCATTTAAGAATTCCATATTAAAAATATTCAATTTGATTTAATAAATGCACACCTCTTCAAGGCTATTCTAGAGATTCCATGGCTGCAAAACATAACCCTTAGATAGAATAGGCAACTCAGCAGGTAAGATTACAGTCTTCATTTTGTAATCACATTTTTTGGGAAAGACAGGCAACGGAAGAGCCACCTATTTTCTGTGCTATTGAAAAGAAGATCTCTCTTGATGAGTTTTATCAAAATGTTGCTGACATCGTTGACAAAATCAAAGCCACAAAACTATCACCTAATAGACCATTCAACTGTCAAATTGATTTGCAGGCAGGTGCCCAAATTACATTCAGTTGAATATATTTATTGAGAAAGAAAATATGCATTGAGGCAGTATATAGATTAAATGTTGGAAATAGGGTTCTTTTGGCACTTGCGTTCTCCAGCATCTTCAACACTGTTTTTTGTTTCCTAGAAAGGAGGGGAACTTAGAACATTTATTGATTATCGAGCCCTGCATTGGATAATTCTCAAAAATCAATATCCTTTGCCATTGATCTCTACACTTTTGGATCAGGGGAAATAGGCAACCATTTACACCAAACTAGACTTGCCCGCGTTTATCATCTGGTGCATGTCCGAGAGGGTAGCAAGCAAATGACAGACTTTCGTATTAAGGATGGCTTGTTTGAGTACCTCATCATGCCTTCTGGATGATACAATAAGCCAGCAGCATTTCAATACTTTAATAATTAAATACTTCACAAATGTATTGAAGATGTGCTGTTGGCTATATAACATGTCAATTCCCATTCTCAAATTGATCATGTGCAAGATATTCTCCAATACTTGTGTGACAATCACCTATAAGCTTAGCTAGAGAAATGTATCTTTCATACTCGAAGAGTCAGATTTTTGGGCTTCATAATAACTCTGACCAGAATCCAAATGGACTCTAAGAAAGAAGAACCAATAGAACTCTGGAAAGTCCCTCAGAATATAAAAGTGGTACAAAGTTTCTTATGGTTCCCCAATTTGTATAGGAGATTCATCAATCACTTCTCAAACACAATCACTCCAACCACTAGATTATTAAAAAGAGAGTTAAGTTCCAGTTGAGTAAGAAGGCAGAACTAGCCTTTAACCAGTTAAAAGAAAACAATTTGATCACTCCAATCCCAGTAGACCCTGAGCTAAAACAACCATTTCTTGTAGAGGCTGAGGCCTCTCAAATAGCAGTTGGTGGTGTTCTGTTGCAGCATAATCCAGAGTCAGGGCAGCTACACCAAGTGACATATTTCTCTCACATATTAAGTTGGGCTGAAGAAAATTATTCAATACCCAACAGAGAACGTCTGGCTATCAAATTTGGCATTTGAAGAGTGGTGTCATTATTTTTGGGAACCGACCACATAGTAAGAATACTGACTGATTATCAAAACGTACAGTTCCTAAGATCTGCCCATGCACTGTCAAGCTAGACAGTTGTGCTGGAAGCATTTTTTTTTGTGATTATGATGTCATGATTCAGTTTCAACCAGGAAGAAAGAAAGGGAAAACAGATGCCCTATTGAGATATGGTTAAGTTGCAACAAAGCACACTGCAGAAACACCTTTGATAATTTCACCTGAAAAACATCTGGGAGCAATGACAATCTCAGAACTTGTGACACAATTACGAAAAAGCGAGTTACACAGTAAGATGACACAGTTGGTGGAATAGCAAGAAGGAAGGGTTGAATCAGAGTTATGTTTCATTATGGATGCTCTGCATCTTCCAACTAAAGTGTTACAAGAACAAATATTACACTTGCCACTCTAACGTTTTGACAGGAAAACATAGAGCAAAGAGGACATTAAAACAATTGCAATGATATTTCTGGTGGCTGTCAATTTCCATGGATGCAAAGAAATGTGTTGAAACTGTTGCTATTTGTATTCAAGGAAAAAGCTTGCATTTAGCACCAGCTGGATTATTTCAACCCCTCCCAGTACCACCCAAGGTTCCACACAGTATCACTCAACTTCGTTGTAGAATTACTGTGATCCCAGGAGGGATAAAGTGGCATTTTGGTCACTGTAGAGCATTTAACCAAGATGGCACTCTTCACTTTGTTGAAAGCCTTGCACGCTCCAGTAAAATTGGCTACTTGTTTTGCAGCCAGTTGTATGCTTTCATGGGATCCCATTAGTTTTGATTTCAGATTAGGGTCCATAATTTATTTTATGGTTTTGGAAATCTCTCTGCAATCTCATGGAAATTGACTCAAGACTATCTTCTAGTCACTATTCAATAATAGATGGTCAAACCAACTGGTTAATCAGTGTTTAGAACAATCTCTGTGTTGTCATTTCTACAGAAGGATAAAATTGGGTCTGAATCTTTATGGGTGGCACAATTTGCAAACAATAATACCATCAATGCTTCATATGGGTATTAGTCATTTTATTGCACTAATGAATTCCGTTTAAAATTATTGATCTTGATGTACCCTCCACCCAACAAGTACCTGCAGCAGAAGAGTTTCATGATAATTTACTGAGAGTTCAAAAATTGGCCCGAGAAAATTAAATTTTAGCCAGACAACCGTACAAAATACTGACAAACATCATTGATTAGACCCTGAATTACAAACTGGGTATCAGGTTGGTTATATACTAAACATTTCTGCTTAAAGGCCAGTAGAGTTTAAACCAAAATTCATTGCACCTTTAAAGACAGTAAAATAGATTGGTAAAGTCGCAGTCAAATAAGACTTACTAGTAACTCTACCCATCCAACTGGTGTTTCACATTTCTTTAGTAAAACCAGTAATAGACGGAACTCAACTACAAGCACATTTACCTCAGTTTGTGTGGAAGACCACCCTTAGATTGAAGTAAGAGCAGTGCTAGATTTGAAAAGAATCATAGGAAAATTGTTCAACCTCATTGACTGGAAAGGATATGGACTGCTGGCCATCTTCGTGAATGACAATTGGTTCATTTATTTCACTTAAGAAACCCAACCAAACCCAATCCTCTGGGAGGGAGTGGAAGAGAAGTGTACTGTAGGGCGTGCACAGACCCATTCTTCAAATAACCCTCCCAAGCATAGTAAACACCTCCTAGCACTAGTAAGGATTCTTTCTCAAATAAAGTACCAATGTGCTATTTAATGCCTCAGAATTCTAGACATGAAATTTGTAACTTTGAGCACCAATTATTCTGTAGGCGCTACATTTTGGGGATACAGGAGACACAATAGCCAACGTGCTCCCCTTTTTAGTACAGGAATGTTTGTGATTGATAGAAATTCTGCTCTCTCGAGATTTCCCAAATCTCACGAGAACGGCCACCATCTTTGGTATGGCTCTCTATGCAAACCAAGCCCAAGCTTTCTTGTGTGCTTACTGTTAAAGGACTAATAACTACCTGGGCAGAGCTAAAGTCCTGGTGGTGGTCTTTTTGTCTTCAGCCTCGTGGTGGGTCTGCGGTCTGCGCTGGTGCCGTGCCGAGGTGATGGCGTCTTCAGCAGCTACAGCTGCTGAACGGGAAAAACAACAGAAAGCAGTTACTGTCCCTGAAAACCCTTTATATGTTGGTAACATGCTGGCATTAGACGTTCGAATAAACTTTAGACTCACCTGTTTTAATGCAATCCTTGTAGCACAAACCTGCGAGAAAACACAACAGAGACCACATTCTGCATTGGCTCCTTACAGAGACTGAATGCACACACTGTTGTAATGTCTCCAGTGATAACATTTTGGATTACAGAATGATACAGTTACTTTTCCATAATTAACCAAGCAGAAAGTCAGGTATACAATTAACATTGTAGAACATAACATTGAAAATGGCTGTCATTGAAACATGTCAATTAATACAATACTTTCTGCTTGAATGTTTGTTTTAAAAAGGCTTTAACTAATCAAAGAAGATCAATCATACCAACTTTACAAGTTTAAAAGAAGGAAAGAGGGAATTAACGGTAAAGAAAGAATGAAAGTAATGGTTGAGAGGAAAGCTGAAGAACATAGAGAACTCTGAGCCGCGGTTGTTATTAGTTGCTTTTCACTTACAGCTTGGCTGAAGAATGTGATTTGAACCCAAGTGTGATTGTGGAGCACATGCACAAATGAAATTTTAAATTATTCTCGCTCTGTCTCATCCAATTCCTCTTTCCCCCGCTGTGTCTCCTGTGACTACTATTTATTCCTAAAATTTCCGTGGAACTGGGCAAGTTAGAGTGGAATTGGGAGCCAGGATCTCGTGGATCCAGCTCGCTCCCATGGGATCAACGGCTAAACAGGTTAGTGCCAAAGGCATGACAGGATGTTTCTAGTTTGCAGTAACACAAACATGTGTATCTAAAACCTTGTGCATTTCATTTTAATTTTCAGCATGCACTTGAACAGGCAGAGGACTTTGCACAAGACATGTCTTTTCAGAACAGGGTTTTACCAAGGATACATTAAAAGCAGGATGAGTGCTCATATACTGTGGTAATTTTACAGCTACAGGACTCACAATTTGTTCAATGATAATTGGATCAAAAAACTTGGGTTGCAAATTAAAAGAATTTTTAATTGTTAAATTCTTTGTGTATAACTAGACTTACTCAGTTTGCAAACCCACGTCCAGATGTGATTGTGTCCTGCAACCACTTCCTGTGAGGTGGACGCACATAACCCATCAAGCATCAAACTGAAACGTTAACCTCATAATCTAGAGACTAAGGAGGTCAAAGCTGTGCTTGTTTCTTTCAATGATTTACAGATGAACATCTTTGATCAGGCTTTGAATAAAAGCACGCCATTGCTCCTCAGATAGTTTAGTGCTACATAAATACTGATATATACACTCACAGACAGAGTTTGAGCTGCATAACTCGGGTGCATGAGCTCTCAGACAAAGGTAAACTGAAGCAAATTAGTTTTGTGTTTTTCTTCCACTACACAGGCAAGTGAGTCTTCAAGAAGGATCTCTTCTGACAGTATGTAGTATGGAGTAGCCATGCTATCCAGTGTCATATTCACCATGACTGTTGGGAGAATATTCAGTTCAAACGTATCCACTGTGTAGTGGCTGGATAGAAACAACATAAATCCCAATGCTTCAATTAGTAAGGATGCCACTTATTGCTCAGTCACAAGACAGTTCAGCTGCCTAATGCATGCCATTCTGTCAATGATGAAGTCATCAGTGTCTGGAACAAAATAAAACCCTATTTAGAGTTTGGTGGACAGGGTACTCTGTTGCAAATTAATTGAGTGGACCTTAAGTATTCTCTGGATGGAGCCCCCTGTTGGATATGTCAGCAGAATGCTTCCTCGTACAACTTGACAGAGTAGGGGCCATCAGAGTAAGGACATTACACTGTCTGTCCTACTTAGGATGGGCAGTGTGATGCCTTTTTTCCTGTCTGTCACCACAAGGCTTTCCTGGCAGTGAGGGAGAGGAAAAAAGCAGTAATGACCCCCCACGTCCTGAGAGTAAACTGCTTGGGTGCGGGGGCCCTCAGTTTTTTCTTTTTCAACAACAAACTCGCACTTTGAAAGCTTGTTTTTGAAAAACAAAACAATATTAAAAGTTTGGTGGATGGCCGTCACATCCACTGGCAGCCATACACCTAACTTTTGGGACATTGAAAGGAACCACTTAAATGGCAGTTCCTTTCAGTGTACAGAGATGACCACAGGGCTAGCAGTCAGCTCTAAATTTAGTGGTCGAAATACCCTCAGGATGGCAGAGGTAATGTCCTCCTCCTTCTTGACAGTACACTACTCAATCCGCCAAACTCTAGATCAGGCCTAAATCCTCTCAAATCCTGGCACAACCCTGTGGTGTGTCAAACGGCGATAAATATACTAGGCTCTAGGTGCTGGATCAGAAGATAACAGGTTTAGGTCTGTATGATCTTGTTCTCGTCTGGGGTTTGTCTGAGGAGGAAAAAAATCATACAGGCCCACAGGAGTTGCTCTAGCAATGTGTTTTTTCAACTGCTGCTTGGAACACACAATCTGCTTCACATGCTGCAGTGTATCAAAGTTAGTATCTCCATCCCCAGATGAAGTCCATAAGAGGAGGTTTCCTTCTCACATAATTCATTTTTCCCCAACATTTGACTCTTTGCTCTACAAAGTCAGGAAACGTAATCTAAAATAGAAAATGTCTGTGGGATTCAAGCCAGCCAGGCATGCACATCTCCATGCATACTCCAGCTTTTCCCCAAAAAATTTGCAGAAAATCTACTGATGCCAACACTTTGCGCTGCTCTGCATCATGACTGTAGACAACTGTATACAAAAGGCAGAAAACATTTTGCATAACAAGGTATAGTCCTTGTGGCACTAGAGTGGACTTACTCCCTCCGATCCCTCCCGCCAGCTTACACATCCCAGCAGCCTCCTCTGCTATGATGAGATTGGAGCTACACTGCCCTTCATTTTCCTGCCCAGGAGCCTTTAAGACCCTGTGCCGCCTTCTGCCTGTCTGCGCCCATCAGAGCCTGAAGTAGGCTGGGCCACCCCCATTCCCCTGCACTGCCTGCTCACCCTGCCCCTGCGCTGCCTGCTCTCCCTGCCCCTGCGCTACCCAGGACCACTAGGGCCTCCTCCCAGAAAGACCATCGAGGCCATTGCACGTTCCCACAGCAGATGCATGCAGAGGTAACGCCAACAGCGCCACCAGTGCACCGCCGGTTGAACCACGCCCAGTGCCAAGACCCCAGACCCTCCTGCCACCTGCCGCTACACCACCAACGAACTCCTGCACCTGGACCCCGGATGCCGTAACAACAGCTGCGCCTCTCCCTCTACGTGATCCACCAAGGGTCCTTCACCTGCCAACACTGCCACTTTTTCTGCAACACAACTGACCAAAAATCCCTCACCACTCCCACCCAGAAGACCAAGAACACCCTGCAACTGCTCCAATGTATACTGCTCAATGCCTGTTCCCTCTGGAAACATACCATGGAAATCTGAGACACCATCACCACCCTCTCCACAGACGTTGCCTTCCTCACCGAAACGTGGCTCAACTTGCCTTCAAACCCCGAGATCACAACCGCCACTCCTGAACGCTACAAGATGATACACAGAGACTGCGCCAACAAACAAGGCAGAGGCATCACCATCATCTTCACGGAAACCATCCTATACACCTTCACCAACGACAACCCCACACCCCTCATGGAACACCTCAACTTCGTCCTACAAATTGACTCGAAGACCACGATAAGGACCACTCTCGTCTACAGACCCCTGGGACCCCAAGCAACTTTCTGTAACGCCATCCCCAACCTCATCGTCCCTATAGCAATTTACTCTTACCACTACATTCTACTCAGTGACCTCAACTTTCACATTGATGACACCAACTACGCCAACTCCATCGCCCTCCTGGAAAACCTGAGCAACATCAACCTCACCCAACTGGTCACTGAACCCACGCACAAAGCCGGACACATACTCAAACCCATTTTCACCTCCAGTGACAGAATAAAATTCAGCCACACCACAAAACTCATCTGGATTGACCACATCGTACACTTCACCATCAAAGACGCCCAGCACACTATCAGTAAACACCAGATCTCCTCCCATTGCAGCCGGAGCAAGGTCACCGATACCCAGTGGTCACAGGCCCTTACCACCTTCCAACCCGAGCCACCAGCAGACCTCGGCTAGGCCGTCCAGAGTTTTGCCGCCTTGATTAACAGCTGTGCCAACAGAGTAGCCCCACTAAAATCAACAAAATCAAACAAGACTTCAAAACATGCCAGCTTGTACACCCCAGAGCTCAGAACAACCAAGCGCAACTGCCACTAACTAGAGAAACGATGGCACGTCATTAAGAACCCCACCAACAGAGCCGCTCACAAAACAGCCCCCAGCAACTATCACCAGCACATCAAGAAAGCCAAGAAAGCATCCATCACCACCTGCATTAACTCCGCGGCCAACTACACAAAGGAACTCTTCAAAACAGTACGAAAATTCTCCAACCCAACAGCCACAGAGAATACTATTCACCCCTCCCACGAACTCTGTGACTTCCTCTCACACTACTTCCACAGTAAGATCACCAACATCTCCAACAATTTCAACCTGCAACCCACCACCCTCATCCCCTACGACCTCAACCAACCAGCGAGCAACAGCCAAACCATCACCACCTGGTCTCCGCTCACCACCCTGACCATCTCAGCCATCATGTCCTCTATCTAATCCAGGGTGCCCACCAATCCCTGTTCCCACCACCTCTTTAACTTCGGAACGAACCCTATCAGCACTCAACTCATCAGCATCCTCAACAACTTCATCTCAACAGCAAACTTCCCGGACAGATGGAAAAATGCAGATGTCAGACCCCTCCTAAAGAAACCTTACACTGACCCCAGCGATCTCAAAATTTTGCGTACGATCTCCTTGCTACCATACCTAGCCAAAGAACTGGGAAAGCCAGAAAACAGCAGGTCGCCGAATTCTTGGAACAAAGCCACATACTGGATGCCTCACAATCAGGATTCCGGGCCAACCACAGCACCAAGACTGCGCTGATTGCCGCCACCAATGACACCAGAACACTCCTCGACTGCGGAGAAACTGGGCCCTCATGCTCCTTGACATCTCTGTGGTGTTCGACACTGTCTCCCACAATACCCTCATCAGTAGACTCCACAACATGGGCATACAGCAAGACACCCTCAAGTGGATCCCCTCCTTCCTCACAGGATCCACACAGAGCATCAGGCTGCCCACCTTCACTTTTGCACCCAAAGACATCATATGCGGCGTACCCCAAGGATCACCCCTCAGCCCTACCCTGTTCAACACCTATATGACCCCCCTCGCAAACATCATCAGATCCCATGGCCTCACCATAATCTCCTACGCAGATGACACTCAACTAATCCTCTCGCTCACCAAGGAACCCGCCAACGCTAAAACCATCTTCTCCAACGCAATGACCGACGTAACCAATTGGAAGAGAGACAGCTACCCCAAACTCAACTCCAGCAAAACAGAAGTACTATTCCTCTGGAACAACACCTCCGCCTGGGACCACAGATGATGGCCAGCTGAACTTGGACCAAACCCCATACCTACAGACCATGCAGGTAACTTAGCGATCACCCTTGACAGTCAACTGACCATGAACGACAAGTCAACGCAGTCGCCTCCTCCTGCTTCTACACAATTAGCATGCTCTGCAAAATCTTTCGATGGATCCCAACCAACACCAGAAAGACTGTCACTGAGGCCCTTGTCACCAGCCACCTCAACTACAGCAATGCTCTCTATGCCGACATCTCCACCCAGCTCCTCAGAAAGCTCCAGACCATACAGAGCGCTGCAGCCAGACTTGCAGTTCGGCTGGACTGTTCCCAGGAGGAGCAGGGTCAAGACTGCTTTGCCTACCGCTGGGTCCAAACTGTGGTGGCATGGTGAGCAAAAGAATGGTGGATTTAACCCAGATCTCTTGACTGGGGATGAATGTTTAGTTTGTTCAGCATTCCGTCCATTATTTGTTTGGGCAGCATTTTTCTCCCTAAGTGGGATGGGTATGCCCAGAAATGGGACCCTTGCTCACTGTGCCACTGGATTCAAGCTAGCCTGGCTGCTGAGGGGTGATACTCTGAAACCGGTCCCAGGATTCTTGTTTCTGGTCCAGAGAGGACCTGGCTTGGTAGTTCGGGCTGGACTGTTACACATGAGGAGCAGGGTCAAGACTGATTTGCATATGGCTGGGTCCAAACTGGGGTGGCATGGTGAGCAAAAGATTAATGCATTTAACCCAGATCTCTTGTGAAAGCTTGATTTGTTCAGCATTCTGTCCATCATTTGTTTGCACAGCACCATGTATCAAGAGGCATTATCTCTGAGGAGCATGACTGCATATGGTGGTTGCTAGGGTACTCCTAGGGATCATCTGTTCAAGGGTGGATGGATTTCCTGACTTAGTGATTCTTGACCAGGGAGCAAACTTTGTCTTCTCTTATATGGAAGGAGTGTAGGAGCAAGCTAATGTAGCATACCACCCACAAACCAAATAGTTTGTAGAAAAATTAAAAAGAGCATTAAGAGTACAATGGTAACTGTGACACAGAACTTCAGTAGGAAGATGAATATTCTCCTGACGTCTTTTCGTTGCCTACCAAGAAATTCCACAGAAGAGGGTAGAGTTTAGTCTCTTTGAACTTCAGTTTGGGTGCCCAGTGCATGGCCCACACTCTTTAGTCAGAGGAAGGTAGAAGGGAACTCCTGAGTCACTTCAAAAGGATTTGCAGGACTATGTGATTTTCATCAAGAAGATGATGTGCAATGCATGAGCCAGTCAAAGAAAATCCTTCAGGCAATCCAAGTGCTGCTGCTAATGAATGATTGGTATGTCTAGAAAGCAGTACCGACTGTGCACTGGGGTAGAAGGGGAAGGTTCTGCTGGTGCTGAAGCCTATTTGTCCAAGAACTTTTGAGGGTAAGTGGTGTGGGTCATCCAAGGAAGTGCAGAAGATTTCTGAGTTCAACTACTTGGTGGACACAGGTGCCACAAGGGAGCAAAAAAGAGTGTTCCATTTGATCCGGCTCAAGTTTAAGGGACTATACAGTAAAGAATATGGCATAGGCCAAGGAGTTTCAGAAAAAACAGTGAATAATTTCCTGGCCTACTGCATAGTGCTATGAAGGATGGTTCTACGGTTGGGACATGACTTGCCACAGAGCTAACGCCTGAGCAACAAGAAGACACTGGCATAACAATAGCCCCTGCAAACCTCGCGGAGCGGTGGCCCGAGCTCCAGGGACCCCTCCGGCACTGTGCACAGGCAGCTGGCCCTTGGCATGAGAGCTCCTGACAGGGTCCAGGGCATCGAGTTCCCCCTCTATGTACTTTGTAGGAGGCCCCCTCAAGTTTCATTATGTCACTGCAGGAAGAGTGTAGAGAAGTGCTGGGAAAATGTTCCCATCTCTTTTTGCTGACTACGGCATTGACACTTGTGCATTATTGGCAGATACAGGGGATATTTTGAACACTGAAGAGTTGGATCTACTGGATTTCTGACTGAGTCCAGTAGCTCATCAAGGTAGAGGTTGCCAAGATGTTGGACTTGGAGATGACAGGGCATTCCCATAGTCCTTGTGCCTGTCCACTGGTGTCTGTGCCCAAGCAAGAATCTACAGACTTGTATTTTGTGTGGGCCACCAGGCTCTTAATGAGGTGACCAAGACCAATGCACAGCATACCCTCAGAGCTCATGTGCAAGTGGACTGGATTGGTGCTGCGGCCTACTTCAGCACCTTTAATTTCACCATTGTCTACTGGCAAATCATGTCGGCACCTAATGGCAAGAAGCATTCATTCTCTATGACAGAAGGGTTATATCAGTGTAGGGTAACGCATTTTGGGCTTAAGAATGCTCCTGTCACTTTCCAGTGCCTGGTGAACCATGCTTTCCTATGGCTGGACGGGTTCTGTGTGGCCTACCAGGACAATATTGGTGATTGCTGACTTTGGCAGTTTGTGAGAGAACCAAATGAAGCACCTACAATAGATATTGGTCAATATACAGAGAGTGAAACTGGCCTTCGAGACAACCAAGTGCAATGTGGGGCAGTTCTCTATCATTTACCCTGGGCATTAGGTGGCTCTGCCAAGACCCAGTCTGTATTGCAATGGGAAGTCCTCACCACCCAGACCCACATGAGAGGCTTTTTAGGACACCATATTTACAACAGGAACTTTGCGGCCAACTATGGGACTTTAGTTGTGCCTTTAAGTGCTCAGACATGCAAAAAACAGCCCAAGCTTTTGATCTGGACTGCAGAATATCAGAATGCTTTTGAGGGCCCAAAGGGAGCACCATCCAATGCACCTGTTCTGAAGGCTCCTGACTATGGCAGCCATTCATGGTACAGACTGAAGCCCCAAATAAGGGAATAAGAACAGTACTGGCTTAACTTGATGGAAATGGTAAAAAGCATCCAGGGGCCTTAATCAGTTGCAAACTACTCACTGGGGAACGCCGTGGCGGCCACTGAGAAAGAATGCTTTGCCATATTGTGGGCTTTGAGGCAGTTCCAGACTTTCTTGTAAAGCCCAGACATATCACAAACCACTCAATGTGTTTGATAGCAATGAAGGGTGCCAATCCCAAGTTGCTGACATGCGCTATCTCATTACAAGGCCTAAATTTCAAAGTGGAGCACAAGGCAGGAATAAATCATGAGATTGCAGATGGACTTTCAAACCGGTTTTACCGATCCGAAATTAACATCTAAATAGATGCAATCTATTTTCCAATGATAAGTCGTTATTTCATCATTGAATAATAAGGCCACTATAACATTTATCCCTATAGAGAACCTTTTTTCTCCTTATAAGCTTAGTGTGCCCAGGTTCTACCTCGTTAATCAGGCATCCCCCTTTTCTTCCTATATGCAAACCTCAGCATCTCCCTCCTCTGTGCGAACATTAATTCCTCTCTGCCCTGACCATATCATCAAAATATATCACACCATGTTGACTCAGCTCCCAGAATCCCCTGTTGCGACCATCAACTCTTGCCACTCCTTCATTGTTATACTGTTTGCTGTTTGAAATTCTGCTCTGGTAGATGACTGAGGGACTAGAGGAGTGAATAAGGGAGTAACATCTGATGCTGAGACCACCCAGCTCCCTCTGGTTGCCTTTGGCATTAGGGATTGTCTTTAGAATGGGCACCAAACTCAAAGTAACCAAAAACACTAATCCTAGCCAGCGATCTAGGAACATCAGTTGATTCCGAGTTGTGGGACGAGTCGGGCGTTGCAAGAACCTCTGAATCTCTCCATCACCTCGAGCCATTAAGCTCCAGTGGTCTCCTATTCACGTTTTCTCGCTTGATGTGCTGAGAATACTGGTTCTTTTCTCTACGTAGACCTATTTCAATAAAGCTGAGATGTTGGATGATATTTTCATAACGAGTGCTATGTCTTCGATTTAATAAAGCAAGCGAGATTTCCATTGAAAAGCGCTGCACCGACAAAGGGGGTCGCCTTCGTTATAGCTGAAGTCAGCGTTTTATGTATGAGCATTCGCCGCATGGTAAAAAAAATGGTCATGTGCAAAAGTGGCATCCGGTGCAGAGCAAAAACTGTTCGCGTTCCCCCTTTCTGCATCTCTTATAATCACCAACAGCAGCCATTCCCGAATGCACCTTTATTTGGTGATTCCCGCTTGGGTTTGAGGCCGTTTGTGACCGGACGTCCTTTTTAAGAAGGGAATATAATATTCTTACTTAAAACTGCATACAATCTACCTTCACGTAAAGCGTTGTATAAGCACTTCATCCCTCGGCTGCTCTTTGCTCTACAGAATGCCCAATTATGGATGCACATCACGATGGAACAGCGATCTCAGCAGAGGGTGCCTCGGTGGGCTTTAATCTGTGAAGAGGGAGATTTCATTTGTAAGTAATTAGTCAAACACAGCACCCAGCAGACTTTTTTCACTGAATCGCAGGACTGCTTAAAATATCTAGTGTCTGAAGGATTTTAGAAGAGCAAAAACCGAGTACTTTGGGGAAATAATTAGAGTAAAGTTGCAAGAATGCAATGCTTAAAATTCTGCCGCCTTCAGATATTTTGCATATTTTCTGTAGTAAACCACGCATCAGCTGATAGGGGTTCGCTGATCTATGCAGTACTAAACACACTTTCAGCTCCTCTTGCATATATGATGCTGGAGGCATGCAAATAATATTATTATCCAAAGGATACGTTAGAGTTGATCTTTCAGCATAGTCTTTATTTTTTCAGTTATCTTCAAGAACATCCATCAAAATATCAGAATAAATACTCAATTCAACATAAAAGCTGTAAGCTAATTTCTGTCCCAAAAGTGAAATATTTGTCGCTGAAACTGTACGCAGCACAATATTCTTTAAGGGCATGGCTCTCTGCCATCCCAAAAATTCCTACACTGTGATATACCAGGGATGCATTCTTCTGTCCCTCAATAGTAAACTTTTGGCAAAACGCGTGCTAAGGTAACCCTGATGGTGGACGAGTAGTTTCATTAACTTGTTTCTAACAAGATTTGTTCATAATTTGCATTGCACAAGCAAAATCTTGTATAAAGCCTGTTTTTGGGTAAGATTATCACTCCTGATGTTTTACTCACACATCTACTCTGACTGTGACATCTGAGACTTCCTTTCAAGACAAACCTTCCCCCAGTGAGGCATAATGAGGAGAAATATCTTTATTTCTCGTCCTTATTTCTGCAGCACTCATAGAAAGAGGAAAATGCCTCTAAAGAATGTTTTTGTGCAGGAAGGTGTCCCTTCTTGTACAAAAGCAATCCTGCCTGTAACGCAGTCACCCTTGTACTAAACTGCAGGGGTTCCTGCTTTGTCGCTAGGCAGCACACAGTGCGCTAGCACAAGGAGAGCCCGGAAATGCTCTACATCTTCGTAAATATTCTGTGTGAAAAAATTCTGCTCCCTCCCTTTCATGCAACACAGCACGCCTACTTTGCTTGCTGTCCTGAATTGCATGAAGATTAGCAAATATGTTCCTGGATGTGAGACACGTGCCTGGAGCTTGCAAAGATCACTACGCAGTATGCAAACAATTGGTGGATGTTCACATGTATTCACCTTGCTATGACTGCATCATGAAAGGAAAGCCATTTTCAACAGCATTTTCTGTCCAAAGGCTCCATTCCGGAACTTTACCACATGATTTTGTTTTCCTACAGTGAAAGTGTCATAGATTTTGCTGTAGATACAATAGCAAGAAAACAACAACATAATTGCCAATACTGATATCTTTTTTTGATTAAGACTAGTTGAAAAGGTGCAAAGACTTCAATCAGTGGCACCCAAATCTAATTTTATCAAAAACAATTTTTTATTCAATTTCATGGAAGAGGGAACACATTTATCTTTTCGTTAAAAATGTGAATCTCTTGTTAATAACACACGCATTGACTCATTGATCTAACACTTGAACAATACATACATTAAATGGATGAAAACCTAGAAACAAATTAACTGAATAACACTTTCACTATACAAAACTCAGACATGTGACTGGGACAACATGAAACATGTAACATAGAACAAATAAACATTCATAAAATGGAAGGCATTTTCATTACAACCATTATTTGAAAGACACCACAATTTAGCAAACAAACAGTGTGAATTTTTTGGGCACACGGATTTCTGCACTGTAACGATGTACTAAGATTAAATGATTTTTTAGAACAGGCAGAAACCTAAAACTTATAATCACACTTGTTTGTACAAAAATGGTCGACGAGTTTCGAACCCCACGTTTACTAGATGGGGATTCTCATCAGGACCAAGCACTATTACAAGAGATCAGCCGATCTCACATACAATTGGATGCAGCGTTTTAATCCAAATTTTTATATCCAGCAATTAATGTCCTGTCAAGTCAGTCTGAACGAAGTTTTTGGTGGACCTTTTTAGGTACGTGTGTAGGTGTTAGGGACGCTCTCTTCAATGTTCAATATTTGTGGAATCTTTTATTGAAAAGTTCAGCAGCTGTCCGGCGTCCCTCGCTCACTCGCATCGAAATCCATCACGGGATATAGGGGCTTAGTTTAGTCAGTGAGATTCGGGGGTGTGAGTCTAAGATTTCTCAGCCATCTTAACACAGTGCGCTGCTAGGAAAGAGTGTTCTTTAAGCAGGGGTTGGTTGGTTGAATAGACAACATCGGTATGGTAGAAGTTTTGTTAAAGTAATCGAAGAAAAGAATGGTGTTTTACAAAAAATTAATGAACATTCTAGAAGCCTGTCAAACCTACCCATTCATTTTGTGTTGAATAGGAAGAGCTTGCCAACAGCGAATGGAAGCTGGTATGCTGGGCACCTGCTGTTGGAAAATCTGAGCAGCTGTCTCTTGCACTTTACAGGTTCCAGTGAGACAACTTACAAAATTAAGTGCCTCTGGCAGTGATCTGTGTATAAATTATTTGAGCTCAGAACTTCCAATGCAAGTAAGACACCTTGGTGGGCAAATTCAGCTGTTGCACAAAACAAATGTCTGAGATATTTTGTGTATGTCTGCATGTGTGCATGTCTGCATGCATATTTTTTATTTTTTATTTTTTTTTATATAGCATGAACCCAAGTACCCGTTCAAAAACATAGTGAATATTTCTTGACCTATGGAGAAAGACAGTTTTATACATTGACAGGCTGCTCTGGATCAGATCATGTAAGAGACATCAGCTCTCAGCATAGTTGAATAATTGCCTCTGTATATCCTTGACTTGAGGTGTGACACACAGATAGATGAGCTGCTCAAAACAAGTGTTTTTTTTAGATTTAAAGGGTCACAGGCCTCTGCTGTAAACCCAACATAGATGCTTCCATACCCAACTCAGAGTCCCTGGACCTAACTTTTCAACTGGACAGTGAATTTATTAGTGAGGTAGGGAGTGAGATCCCCTAGACCTTCCAGAAGCAACACCCCTGCACATATAAAATAATAGCTAGGTAAATGTGAAGAACAGGGATGTTTTTCACAGAGGAGTTCTGAGTGGAATTTGAAAGTGAGCTGCAGCTGTCTGTGATGTCACACAGAACCCAAAGGATAAAGGGGGATTTCCACTAACATGATCACTATCAACAAAAAATCCAGATTTACAAAAAGGACCAAGAGATGATCCAGCATGCTATAGACTAATCTCACTGCTGTAAACACCTGGTAGGTCCTGTGCCAGCTCCCCCTCACATCCGGTGCGGAGTACGGCCAGCCCCCGAAGGTGACTCCTCAGGCAGCAGATGAATGAATTAAAGGTTGAGTGGTTGTGCATCTCTCCTTCTTCCACAGTTCCAGACGGCTCAGGAGAGTCTCTGGCTTCCTGCTGTTCCCGATCTCCAGCTTCCTGTTGCTGACATTCCAGTCTACCGAGGTCAGCACTTAGAGGGGATCAGGTCCAGTCGTCACCCAAAGGGAATGGAGCAGTTGTTCAGGTGACTGATGCATGACAGGGCTGGTGGTGGTGGTCTCCTTGGTGCTCCTAGCTGCAATAGCAGGAGGTCCATAAATCATTGAGCTTGCCAAGGATGAATTGTGGGAGATATTCAAATATCCAAGGGCCTCATGTATGGACTGCCCTGATGTTTCGACACCACCACAAGGCCATACCCATGGCAGCTCCATGTATCTTTGGTACACATGCCTCATCCCTGTTTGTTGAGACAAGGTAAAGCACTTTGTGAATGAATGTTACACAACACCTGACTCAGACCTTAGAGATGTGGTAGAGGGAAATTGTGCCCAAAGATTCAGTCATCGTATCCTGTAATAATCTAGTCCAAAAGACATTCTTTGATTTATATGCTCATTTTTGAAGTAGATCCAACAACCTTAAATACAGTGTTGAAGCAACAGCCGACACGTGTTTCACCTGTGGGGCCAAGACCCACTGCAACACACTTCGCTTCCCCTATCACCCTCTCATGCTAACTGGAGTAACTTTAGGACTCCTAAATGCCTTCTGTGAATACCGAAAGTCTTAAAGTTAGGATTTTTCTCAATTTAGGAGTAGTAAAGTAACTTTACTACTCCTAAACTGAGAAAAATCCTAACTTTAAGACTTTCGGTATTCACAGAAGGCATTTAGGAGTCCTAAAGTTAGGACTACTAACTTCTGTGAATACCGAAATGAGTAAGTTCATTCTGTGAATACCAAAATGAGTAGGTGTATTCTGTGAATACCAAAAAGTACTAACTTTACGTTTTTGACGTAAGTTAGTTCTGTGAATCAGGCCCTGTGAGTTTTGATCATCACATGTTAGTGCATACTGGTCATATTTGGGACACCGTACATTTTCCTATGTGCGTATGGAGTTTGGGCATTGACATTGTCACAAGTATACTGCATACACTGCAAGTCAAGACACCTTGGCGCAAGTGTATATCAGATCTTGGACACTGTTAGTTACCCAATCATTGTGTGTTGGCGCTGGCTCGTGCAGTTCTGTTTACCACTGTGACACACACGAAATGCCCTTGTAGTCGTTGTTCTTAGTTGTGATTGGATGAGATGTGTTGTGTGTATGTAATGTGATGTGATGTGTACTTGGTGCACAGTCTTTTCCCTTGGATGAGAGCTAGGGTGATGAAGTTTCTCACCAAATGTTCTTGTGCTTCTCATTGTCTGCTTTATGTCATTAGTTGTGTTATGTTAAGCAGTATTGTCTAGCATGACTAGTACAGTACTGTTGTCTGTGATTCATTAGCTTACTCAGATGAGTGTGTTATATCATCTCTTCTCTTGCCCATGGGAACAGCTTAGGGGCCACTGAGTTCACAACAGGGAGGATTTGCTTTCACATTGCCTAGCTGTAGCTGTTCAATATGAATTGTGCTTACATACATGTCCCAGACAATATCTGGATGTGCAGAGGTTTGATCATGATATTCGATTTGTCACTGTACATTGGTGATTGTGTAGATGGCTGATCTAACCTGAATGCAGAGCAAAGTGTAGCACTCTGCTTTTGTTTGAAAAACACAACATCCATGTTGTTCATACGCAAACATAATTACAGATTGATGTATTTGCATGACTGAGCTGACACCGTTGGCACATTGTGGACATGTTATCTTGTTGTGTGGAGTTGACATTAGGTAATATGATACATATGTCACAAATCTTGCTATGTGAGCTGAGTTACTCCTTCTTGCATTATGTGATACAAGTTCCAGGAACTAATCATGGTGTATATGAGGATGACCCCTATGCTTTTGTATCCTCATTTGGGATTCAGGAGGGTGGTCCAACACTTGAAACCAGTTAAATGTATGCGCTGCATTTACAGGGTATGTTGCGGTTGTGGTCTCACGATATCTTGAATGTTGTGGGTTGACTAAATCTAAGCCAATGATGTCATTTGCTAAGTGTGTGATGTCCTTCCTAGTGGGTTGCCTTACATGACTGCCTATTGTTCTTTTGTACGCTCAGCATTATTTCTGCACATGACCAGCTTGTGGGACAATGGCCATGTCCTCCACCATGGCAGCATGCTAGATGACTGTCCCTCATCCCATGAGACTGGTTTCTGTGGCCCAAAATGTCTTATTGAATGTCCCCATGACCAAATTCTGGTGCGAGGTTAGCACACGCTAGACATAATTGAGCATGATAGATTGTGGCAGATGTGTTTGACACCCCATTCTTGGATGTCATTAGTGGCAGGACTGGTATTGTATGGACAACGTAGCAACTTAACAACAGTGTGAAAATGTTATATTAGGCTACAATTGTGAATCAGAGGATTAGGGACTGTGACCCATAAAACAGGAATTATGGACACTTGATGGATAACCTATTGTTACTAACGAAGACATGGCAACAGCAGGACAGAATGATGACAGACTGAAATTGAGTGTGAAAGGTAAGCTATTTTGAGTTGGATGGACCTTGAGTGCACATGCATCATAGATCATGGTTTGATGATAAGATGATACAAGTGTGAGGGATGTAAACAGTCAACCTCAACAAATGGATTGGGTTGTACACATTTATTTGAAATTGTGATTTGATGTGATGAAAAATGTAATTTGTCGGAGTAATTTGGAAAGCAGACCAATCAGATTTCACGTGGAACTGAGTGATGGGTGGAAGGGCAATGGAATGAATATAGGCACAGTAAGACTGGATGAATGGAGGCCAAACCAAAGTTGATGAATGAAGGTAAGAAGGAACGATGGAAGGGCTGGAGGTGGATCATCCAAATGGACAAGCCAACATGGGAATACATTTTTCATTGTGTAGCAGATCAGATTATTTGAACATGGACAATGAGCAATGCCGAAAACTAGGAGGTGTACACTATGTTGAGGGAATGGACCAAGGTAAGGTATGATTTGAAAAGAGATTCTGCTGCACATGCGATTGGAAGTAATGATTCAAATGTTTTTGTGACATCCATATTTTGAACAGGGGAAGTATATGGTGATCAAATGTCACTGCTGAATGTGCACTTTTAGCACATTCCTATGAATTTGCATCTGCAATATCCATCATTGTGAGGCATTTGGCTAAGGGTAGCTGACACCAGAGGCACTTGAATGCTAAGTGTTGAACTCAAATGGGCTTAGTTACAAGCCCCTTGCGCCACAAGTGGGGCACTGTTTGTGATGCACCAGCAGAACTACCCGCTGCCCTCTACTTACTGGGACATATGAAGCCAACCCCCATGTCTTTTCATGTCCTTGGGAATATGGCACCTTTACACCTGATACTTTGCATATTAGGGGCGTGCCATGGGTGTTGACGTGGGTGTTCCCACACAGCACCCATGTATTTGGCAATATTTCCAGCTTTACAAAAAATCGTAAAGCTTGAAATGCAGCAGAATGATACGCCTCACCAAGGGAGGCGCACGGATTTGCAACATAGAGATATGTTTACATTTCTCTTTGGTTTTTTGCTCTTTCTATGCATGCTACATTTCCGAAACAACACATAGGAAGAGAAAATCACCTTTTATTATTGTTTTTGTGCAATAAGGTGTCCCTTCGTGCACAAAAACTTTCATCCCCATGACGCAGGCACCCTTGCACCATGTCAGCTAATTGTGCGCCATCGCAAGGGAGAGCAGAGTGATCCATCATCTTGTTGTACATATGACGCATCCCTTTGCTTCAGAATTAACACAGCACAGTGGAGGCAGATGGCTTGTGGCACCCGCTGCATTAATTCCTTGCAAAGTTTGACTGATGAGTTCTGGAAGATCTGTATTCCTTGAGTGACTAAGTGGGTTATGAATGCATTTCTAGCCTACTCCCTTGTCGGAACTAATTAGATATATGTTGTTCTTTGCCATTATGTGTTTGTGTATAGCAGTTGGCCCAGTAACAATATATGCACAATGTAAATTGCTACATGTGCATTCTCAAGTTGACCTACATGATTGAGTGACTTGAGGTGTGTGGTGTGTTCAGTTTGTACTTACCAACAAGCAGTCATTTTCCATATATGCCATTCTGGAACCGCTCGTTGATGACCGATTGGCGGAAGATAAATGAATCATGGACACTGCCTGGGTACTTGGCCACGACATTCAGGAACACACCAAGATGGTAGACTATTGCCTCCATATTCATGGAGATGTGGGCAGTGTCCGTAGGAGGCAGAAGTTGCACACAATGGACTATTGCCCCCAACACATGCGGAAAACCTGCAATGGCATAAAAGCCTTGCTTGTTGGTGAGTTGTTCTTGCGCAGTGTGGGGAAGTGTAGATACAGCGGCGTCAGGCTGATGATGGCATCCAGGACAGTGGGGAGAAACCTGGAGAAAGATGCCTGGGAATCTCCAGCCACTCTGGCAGTGGTCGATTGGAAAGTCCCTGAGGCCAACATGTGCAGCACAGCAAGTATCTTGGTCTGTGGAGGGATGTTTGTGCTGTGCTGGGATGTGGCCTGAAGCCTTGGCGCTATCTGGTTGAGGAGGCGTAGAATGGAGGACCTTTTTAGCCTGTAATGGGCTGTGACCTCATCAGGCTGGAGGTGTATGAGGATGATCCTCTGGCGGTAGACCTGCTCTCTTCGGCAGCGCTGCCTCGGTGGTGGTGGCCTCCTTGGTGCTCCAAGTTGAAGTAGCAGAAGCTCCATGACATCGTTGCGGTTGCCAATGATGCTCTTGGATTGTCTTCCTTATATGCAGGTGTGTTTGCACCATTTTTAAGACCAAGTAGGTTTGACGTTAGAAAAATGCTGCTAATTTGACTTTGCAGTATTTTTTGGGTTTACTGACATACTGGGATTTCCTTGTAAATGTCGCGTTGTGTGTTTTGCGGCAGTTTTTTCACAGGAACATCTACTTTGCATCTCATTTTCGTTGAGTCGCGCTAACAGAAGTGGCGATCTTGAAAAATCCTGTTTACGTGAGAAAATTGCAGCTAACTTGAGTTAGCTGCAATTTGTAAATACATCGATAAAAAAAACCTGCCATAATGTTAAAAAATTGACGCTACAGCGGTGTTAATTTCTTGTAAATATGCCCCTAGGTCTTTCAACAACAATGTAGTTTAGACCTTAAAAGGACATAACAATGCAAAGCAAGCTGTGGCAAAGCCAATATGTCTGGCATGGCACACTGGTCAGATTTGAATATTTGCTCAATTTTTTATTGCAAGCAAATGCCACAAAAATTAGAAGAAGGAAAAAAAACATGCTGCTTTCACAATGTGGTGGCCATATGCTTACAATAAAAAATGTAAAAAATGACCATAGGTATTCATTTTAATAGAACAGTAAGTTTGCTTCTTAGCAGTGAAGATTACTTAGAAGGGGTATGGAAACCATTTTAGTCATAATGCACATCCAAGAAAATTATGATTCTTAGTGGCACAAAGAAAATATATTCATAGCTTTGAATTACAGTAAATAGTTTAAGCATGAACGCATAACTATAAAAAAGGATAAATGCAAAGACAAAAAAAGCATTGTCAAAGTGAAGTATTAGCCCATCACCCTGCCACTAAAGTACAATTCTTTTTAGGCGGGTATGAACATGTTATCAAGCAGAATGTTGTCACTAACAGTGCAAGGAGGCAAGGGCTGAATCGGGCTCACCCATTGCCCCATTCTCTGTGCTGGAGTGGGCAGAAGCAAAAATGTGAATGAGACCAGAACAGAGTCATGGAAGAAAAGGCTGACCCAAAGCCCCTCTGTGAATTTATAAATGCATGTAAATACATAAGTATTTTTTATGAATGTGTTTGATTATGTAAGGTTTATTTAGCTGTAGAAGTTGTGCGTAGATAACCTTAATAACAGATAGAACAGGCATTTGTATATTTGTAGCTAAACTGAAGCTGCTCTTCTGGCGGAGATGGTGGGAATACTATAATATATATGTGCCTTAGAATAGGCGTCAGAAATAACGGCTAAACAAGAGCTGTGGCACTTGCATTTATTCATAGTACAATGCCTACGTGTGGTTTTTCCCTTATTTTTATTATTTTTTATGTTCCCTTTTACATTATATTTGCCGACACGTTGCGGCACTTGCATAAACTGAATAAAATTTGTTTATCAAAAGAAATTGAAGCTGCACTAACATTTTTAAAGTATCCCAATGAAAAGCAAAATAGACAAAAGGAGAACAAGACCTGCTGAAAAACACCAAACCTGAACATTTCACTATAATCTGACTATACTTATTGGAACAAAATGTACAGAGGTCTAGTAACTCTGATAACTAAATCAGAAAACTCTGATAGAGATTTACTGACAGCATCTGGTATATTTTATTCGCTAATGACAATTCGGACAGTGGTTAGAAGCTGAACTCCTGTGTCATGTCACGACCCACAAGCAGTGCTTAATTTGTAAAAAATTAAGTGCCATGGCTCCCGCCCCTGCTATGCTGCCAATTATAGCAACTGCACAACTACTATCCATTACACTCTTACAAGCGTGGCAATTTCAGGCCCCCAAAGCTTAAAAGGATGGCTTGGGCGGCAGGTAATAGTAATTTTTAATGTATATTGAATTAATTAATAACTATTGTTATGGATCTCTCTAAATTAGCCAGATATCACCACCTTGTGGCAGACTGTCACAAGCGCCGGTGTTGACAATAATTAAGTGCCGGTGCTAAACACCAGAAACCACCGGCTCAAATTAAGCACTGCTCACAAGTAAGTAATGCTTAATTTTTTTTATTGAAATGGTTGTACATGACACACAAAGCGCTGAGCTGCAGAAGAAAAGAAGTGCAGCAAACCCCTCTCTTGATTTAGACTTCGGCAGCAGTTTATTCAGGTGCATAATAGATGACGAGATGCTGTATTACCCCACACAACAGGCTCTGCCGCCTGCTTCATGAATATGTTCGCAACAACTGCCTGTCATAGTTTGGCCCTTGGGGCCTCATATCCAAAAGCATTTTGCGATCACAAACCTGGCAAGTGCAAAATTACTGGATTTGCTACTGCAAAATCCCCATTTGTTAGGGCTAAAGCCAATTTTATGTGTGGGAAAATGGGGTTAGCGACACATACTGAATCACTATTTGGAAGAGGCATCATTGCGGTATAACTTCCAAATTACAATACGTCAACCTATGTATCAATGGTTTGCAACTGCAGTTCTGCCATTGATTAGTTACGGACTCCTCAAAGGAGGCGGTAACTGAAATGAGATTGGCACCTCAGGGGGAGTAGGCACTGACTAGGAGATCACTGTCTGCTTCTTCTGAAGTGTTCACAAATGGGAAACCTTTTTTTTTTTAAATGCAGCACCCGATCCTTTAAGGAATTTGGACTGCTTAAAAAAAAGTTCCCATTTGGGAATGCCAACACATGGATGGTGGTTTGCTTTGCTTTTCAGGCCACCATCCCTGTGTTTGCTGCCAATCACAGGAGGTCACAAATTGTGGCCAGTCTAATGAATAATAAATAAATAGGCAGTTCGTTCTGCAGCCCCCTGCAAATATGAGATTTTGCAAATCGGCCTATTTGCAACCGCTTTTTGTGGAATTTTATTATATAAGTCCCTTAGAGCCAGATGTACTTAGGCTTTTTGAAGTTGCAAAGGGTCAGAATCACTATTTGTGACTGCAAAATTGCCTTTAGGTACGTACCAAACACTAACTGTGATTCGGTAACATGTTACCAAATTGCAATTGGGGATTGCGACTAAATGCCGAATTGATATTTGGAAGGGACGTGTTTAGGGCATCTCTTCCAAATAGAGATTTGGAATGGGATGTATTAATGTTTTGTGACCGAAATGCAGTTGCAAATCATTCATATTTAAGAAACTATACAAAATTAGTGGTAACCCATTCGCAAATGGAAAGGGTTCCCCAAGGGACCCATTCCCCTTTGCGAAAGATGACAAAAACTTTTTTTAAGAGTAGGCAGTGGTTCCATGGACCACTGCTTAGTTTTAAAAAACTGTTTGAAAAACACATTCCGTTTTCTTTTCAGTAAAATGGGCTGCATATAAAAAGATTGCTTTATTTAAAAGCAATCACAGATATGGTGGTCTGCTGACCCCAGCAGGCCACCATCCCTGTGATTTTAGCAAATCATAGTGAGTCACAATTTGCTATCTACCTCATTAATATTCATGAGGGAGGTTGAATTGAGACCCTCCACAATTCTATATTGTACTGAAAAAAGTAATTATATAATGAACCTCAACCGCTGGCACCCCCCCTAAAAATAGCAGAGTGAGGATGCAGCACTGTGGGTCTCCGAGGTACAAATGCTGCTTTTCAAAACCCCTCCCGAATAAAGAGAAACCGCATGCAATTTTATTAGACATTTGTTAGTGCTACTTTCACAGAGGATTCCAATGTTTATGACTTACTTAAAATACTACAGTTCACAGTTATTTTTAATTTATTGTTTTAATTCGTTGCTTTAGTTTATTGTGTTAGTTAATTGTTTTGATTTGTTGAGTTGAAATAATTATGGCTTTGCAAAATACGGCACTGCCACCAATATCTTAACAAAACAGCGTAAGGAACCAGTTCCTTGGGAAAAAAATGAAAACACATTTTGTCAGTGGTAGCAAGGGAAATTTCCCGCTGTTTAGGAACAAGCAATACTGCTACACAGTTTTGGAGTTAAAGGAAGACATATATATTATGATTCATTTCCAGAAATATCAGTGAAGCGCTAATGAATGTGTGAGCAGGTGATTTGTATGGTAATGCACCGTTACTACGCGGGCATTACTACGATGTGCTTTTTCTCCACATTTTTTAGTGCGCGTTAACCATTACTACGCATGCTGCTACATAGCATGCTTTTACTTCGCAAATGCTTTTAGTACGCATTACTTCACAACGAGCTGTGGGAGTTACGATGAGACGGGACGTGCAAAGAGGAGAGAGAGGTAAGAGGGACTGTGAATTTTTTAAGGGTTGGTGTTTGAGGAGTAGTTTTTTAAGTTTTAGGGTAGTGCAGGGGGTAGTGTTTGAGGGTTTAGGGTAGTGTTGTAGTGTTTGTGTAGTGTAGGGTAGTGTTTTAGGGTTTAGGGTAGTGTCAGGGGGTCATGTAGGGTAGTGTTTAAGTGTAGGGGACGGACTGGGGGTAGGGGTAGGGTCGTGCAGGGGGTAGTGTTTTAGGGTTTAGGGTAGTGTTGTAGTGTTTGTGTAGTGTAGGGTAGTGTTTTAGGGTTTAGGGTAGTGTCGGTGGTTTGTGCAGGGTAGTGTTTAAGTGTAGGGGACGGACTGGGGGTAGGGGTAGGGTCGTGCAGGGGTTAATGATTTAGGGTTTAGGGTAGTGTTGTAGTGTTTGTGTAGTGTAGGGTAGTGTTTTTGGGTTTAGGGTAGTGTCGGAGGGTTGTGCAGGGTAGTGTTTCAGTGTAGGGGACGGACTGGTAGTAGGGGTAGGGTTGTGCTGGGGGTAGTGTTTTAGGGTTTAGGGTAGTGTTGTAGTGTTTGTGTAGTGTAGGGTAGTGTATTAGGGTTTAGGGTAGTGTCAGGGGGTCGTGTAGGGTAGTGTTTCAGTGTAGGGGATGGACTGGGGGTAGGGGTAGGGTCGGAATGGGGGTAGTGTTTTAGGGTTCATGGTAGTGTTGTAGTGTTTGTGTAGTGTAGGGTAGTGTTTTAGGGTTTAGGGTAGTGTCAGGGGGTCGTGTAGGGTAGTGTTTAAGTGCAGGGGACGGACTGGGAGTAGGGGTAGGGTCGTAATGGGGTTAGTGTTTTAGGGTTTAGGGTAGTGTTGTAGTGTTTGTGTAGTGTAGGGTAGTGTTTTAGGGTTTAGGGTAGTGTGAGGGGGACGTGTAGGGAAGTGTTTGAGTGTAGAGGCAGGACTGTGGCACAGGGTAGTGTTGTGCTAAAGGTAGTTTTGAAGGGATTAGAGTAGTGTTGAGAAGTTTATGGTGTGTAGGGTAGTGTATTTGCAATTAGTATTTTGCGTAGTGTTGGGATGTTTATTTATTTTTTAAATGTATTAAAAAAATTAATAACTTTCAAAGTGTTTGGGTGTAAATTAAAAGAAAAAAAGCAAAGAAAAAGTATGCGGTGTATTAAATTACACGAGTATTAATATTCCAAATATATTTTAATTTACTCCCCCACCCAAAACCCCTATTTCACTGCAATCCCGTCCCAAGGTTTAGGTAACTTTAAAAAAAAAAATATTAAAAATGCTTCATCGTTGCGTAGTAGTGGTATGCGAAGTAATTAACAGCGCATTAAAAGCAGATTCTTATATTTTAAATGGTTTTGCGTAGTAATGGTTTGCACATTAAAAATATGCGGAGTAATAGTATTTGCGATGTAAAAAGATCGCACTAAAAGCATGCGTAGTAATAGCATGCTAAGTAGCGTCATATATTCGATTTGTATGGAATATACGTGTGTAGGTTTGAAAATTATTGTTCTCAGAAGGAATACATAGTGTTAGAGAGACACATAATTTTTGTATGAGCGCTCAATGAATGGAGGGAAAAGTGTCAGTTTCTTTGCTGCATTGAGATGAGTGACAGACGTGATTATAACGTTCTATCACTTTAATAAATAAGTGATCAATTGGTGGGATGTATCAGTATCAAAGGGATGCAAGGAAAAAATATTGGCAGAAAAGCTAGGCTTGGATGAAGCCTTACTGTTATTGCAGTAAATATTCAGTTAATATGGAACATGCAGACAATTCTATCTGCCCCCTACACCCTTCGCCCCCCCCAAGGGCCTGTGACAGCTTGGCGCCCATTGCACCTGCGCGGGTGGTTGGCCTGTAAGGACTGCCTGCCGGCGACCACTGCCAACCCCGGGCCCCTATAACCTTAATTTAACTCACTGCCAGCACCCCTTGGAGGGTCCCATGACCCCGCTGTTATCTATGTCTAAAAGGAAAAAAGATGCCCTAAATGGGCCCAAATTGTCCCACCAATGATGACCTCACCCGCCATCGGCCAGCATAGTTCACCTACTATCTGGCCCCCCACCACAGCCACACTACCGTGGGCAATAAATTAACCAAGCCATTAGCTTCTCCAGAACATCTCATTGCCTACCTTTGACAAGTGAACCCCGTCCCGTAAGAAAAAACACTCACCCTTTAAGCAGCCATGGGGTATGGATGACAGGCTGGCTGAAATGAACAACTTACCAATCTTATTATTTATTCACCTTGCAGAATCGTTGAGAACTTTGACATACTTACCTACCCTCCTCTGCAACCTAGGAATAATATTGGACCAGGTTAGTGGAGAAGTGTGGCTCAATGGTTAGAGCGGCAGACCCTGATGCAGAGGTCTAGCCCGAGACCAGGGTTCAATTCCCGCCTCGGCGGGTCTTGGGCTCAATTTCCTCGGACCTGATAATTCTCGCCTCGGTGCCTATTCTGATCATGGGTCCCACTCTGCAACTCTGGGCAATAGCTTGCTTAATCTCCACAACGGCCCCCACAACGCTAGGATGCCTGGCTTCACCTTGGGGGTGGGCATCTCACAGGGAAAGGCCAGGAAGGGTTCCACAGCGGTATGCGTACAAGCGCCTGAGATACCCCTTCGGGGGTTGATTCGGGCGCTATACAAAAACTACTACATTTACATTTACATTTAGTGTGGCTTGTGGAAATTTCCTTGGAATCCAGACAAACTCGGACATTACCATTTCAAACAAGTCCCTCCTGCTGATCTCCACCAGATAATTTTCGCTGAGATGCACTATGACAACTCCTGGGGAGGATACGCCTGCGGCAATAACTTGCCCAAGGCATACCTCAACTGGGCCAACCGTAGTCCTCCTTGGCCACAAAATGCCAGTCGGTATCTTGCCTGTTTTGCCCAGTCCGCAAAACCACCAGCAAGGTAAAATTCCTTTGCAAGCCAAATGTAAGAGGGTCCGATTCACAGAACTAACTTAAGACAAAATCCTAAACTTACTACCATTTTGGTATTCACAGAAGGCACTTACTCATTTTGGTATTCACAGAAGGCACTTACTCATTTTGGTATTCACAGAAGGCACTTACTCATCAATGAGTAAGTGCCTTCTGAGACACTTACTCATTTTGGTATTCACAGAAGGCACTTACTCATTTTGGTATTCACAGAAGGCACTTACTCATCAATGAGTAAGTGCCTTCTGTGAATACCAAAATGAGTAAGTGCCTTCGGTGAATACCAAAATGGTAGTAAGTTTAGGATTTTGTCTTAAGTTAGTTCTGTGAATCAGGCCCAGAGTGTCCCAGCACCAGCACTTCTGTAATCTTCGCTGCCTCAGCGTCAACAGGGGCTGTCGAGAAATCCAGCAGTTTACACCAAACCCCACGCCTTCCATCTAGGGAACAGAGGGTGTGTTGTGACAATTTGAAATCAGAGAGATTTTGTCTCCCATGCGGGGTACCACAAGGTTCAGCACTATCGCCGACCTTATTTAACATCTATGTCACCCCTCTGGCCAAGCTAATCAGAGCGCATTGTTTCTCGCTGATCTCTTACGCTGACGACACTCAGATAGTATATCTATCTCTTCGAGTGTTGAAATTGTAGCCGGCAGTTTCCATAACTGTCTGAAGTGTATTATGGGATGGATGAATCTGAATTTTCTCAAACTTAATACAGACAAAACAGAGGTCATGGAGTTTGGGAAGGGTCCACCTATATGGAATCAAGCATGATGGCCAACGGAGGCAGGTAATTGCCCCCTCCCGTCTGCTAAGGCAAGGAACCTAGGAGTGATGTTCGATGACCAGTTAAACTTTACAGGACAGATCAATCTCCTGACGGTCTCATGTTTTTTCTTGTGAAGATCCTACGCAAGATTCTGCCTTTCATTCCCCAGGATCTAAGAAGAACGGTAATAGCCGTGCTAATTCTCTAAAAAATTGATTACGGTAACGCATTGTTTCTGGGTATTGACAAGTACCAGGTAGCTAAACTTCAGTCTTTGCAGAATGCCCCAGCGCGGGTGTTACCTAACATCCCTAAATACCACTCCATCTCTGGTAGCATCTGGCAGCTCCATAGGCTTCCGATTCAACAGCGTGTCGAATTTAAAGCTCTCTACCTGGTACATAAGGCACTGTATGGTACGGGAGCATTGGACATGCAGAAACTCTTTCTCTGGTACTCCCCGCGACGGGATCTCAGATCAGCCAACACAGGACTAGTTCAGGTCCCCAAAATCCAAAGAGCCAGATGGGGAGGGAAAAGCCTATCCTACCAGGCAGCCAAACTTTGGAACAAGCTGCTGGTCACTATTAGGCTACAGCCCAATAGACTGCAGTTTAGGAAAATGGTTAAGACATGGCTATTCCCCTCAAAATAATTCTGCTACTGTCCCTGGATAACAAACGACATGTTACTCTCAGCGCCAAGACACCTCAGCATTCGTGCGCTCTACAAATACGTTACTTACTTACTTACTTCGTCTACAGGAGAATACAGAAAGGAGAAAAAATGGGGGCGGGATATTAACAGCATGCCCTAGAACATGTGTAGTCTCACAGAACCTTTGTAACAGGCAGAGTTCCACCTGCCAATCCTTTGCGCAGTTGGGCCTGTAAGCCTCATAGCCGCCACAGCAGTGGCAGCCCCAATCCTGAAGTAGTGTGACCCATATTCATATTCAGCAGGAGCAAACCCCGCTGCCCTCAAGCATTCATTAAGGATTCTGCAGATCTGAAACTTGGTCAAAGGCATCCCATCAGTGTGCACCAGGTGGGGGCCCCGTTACCCTAGGACGATGCGCTAGAAAAATCTCGAAGTTGCCTAGCGGGCAGCATGCATTACCGGAAGCCCAGTGCAAAAGAATATTATCGCCCTTACCAGCCTGATATGTCTTGGAGCGGGGAATGTTAACAAATGCACATGCCACTGGCCGTCCCTGATCCCTTAGGAACCCCAGGAATGCTATCACTGCTGTAGGTGTGAACCAATCCCCAAACCCCTCCCATCCCAGGAATTTGAAATGAGTGCAAAATGCCCCTTAATAGGCATGCCTTGTCCTGGGTGCCAGACTAGCGTCCACAAGGTCTGTTAAACCTGGGCACCAAGTCGCCACATTTGGTCCGGGAAAGGCGTAGGAAACTCTGCTGCTCCTGGGTGGTGGTACCTGAAAGCCTGCATCTTGAAACGTGATAAAGCATCAGCTGCATTATTCAGTACACCTGCGACCTGCTTGGCTTCAAACAATACATTAAGCTTCAGTCAGAGCAACACAATCTCTTTCAAGAGCCTAAGAATAATTTCCCACTTTGCTGCCTGTTGGTTCATGCATTCTACCATTGTCATGTTGTCAGACCGGAAAACTGCAGACTGGTTGCGGAACTGCTCCAGCCATATGGAGAGAGCGACCAGGATGGGAAAAAGCTTGAGAAAACCAATGTTAGTGACTAGACCGAACTGTACCCATTCCCTGGGCCACCGCTAAGTGCACGATGCTGGGCCTAGAATAGCCCCATAACCTGCATTGTCCGCCACATCAGTGAACAGACCCATCTCTTCACTGGACGTAGTGGCGCTGGGCCACAACCTCCTTTGACAACCTGGTGTGGTGGTATATTTGCTTCAAATCAGAAATGGGCCTGGGCAATTGATCAAGAAAAGGGTCAACCCATGGGTATAATGCATAATGTGAAATTCAGCTGCCCCACCACCCCCTGAAGCTGGTGTAAGGTAACCTTCCTAGCTCCCAGGCAAGCCTGCTAAGCAAGGGAAAAGGCGTTAACCTTTTCCAAAGGGAGCCTCGAAACCCCAGCGAGAGTCCAACTTGATCCCAAGGATCTCGATGTTAGTCACAGGCCCAAAAGTCTTACCCTGTGTTAGGGGTACCCCAAAATTTTCAGCCCCTGGAATGACTGCAAAGCATCAGTACACTTTCCGGTTCCAGAGCGGCCCAAAAACAAGAAATTGTCCAGCACTGTTTGACATCAAACTTAGATCTTTTATCACTGTTGACACCAGTGTTCCTGGGTTAGGTGCCATTCTCTCTCAAAAGCACAGAACGGTTGACAAGACAGTGGCGTTCACATCTAGGGCCCTCACAGCCTCTGAACAAAACTATTCGGTCGTAGAGAGAGAGGAGTTAGCTGCAGCATGGGGAGTGTAGTACTTTCAAATGTATGTGTGGGGTACTCAGTTTCTGTTGAGCCCTGATCACAAGCCCTTAGTTAAAGTTTTACCGCCAGGCAGAGCTGGGAAAGGTTTGGCAAGATTGGCAGCCAAACTGCAAGAGTATCAGTATGTGATCGAACATGTCCAAGGGTGGAAACATTTACAAGCTGACTGTTTATCCAGGATGTCTGTCGATTGGAGACTGGTAGATAGGCCATCAGTTTCCAATTCTGATTGTGATGGGGCTGTATCTTCTGTGGAATATGTTGTTATGGTGGGTAAGGGTGCGTTTACTGCTGAGGAGTGGCACCAGGAGATGGAAGCAGACGATGTCCTTAAGGAGGTGGTGCATATGGTGAATCAGGGAGGCAGAAGAGAGAGTTGTGTATCTAGTTCTGTGCGACCGTATGTGAAGGTTCTGGAGGAGGTAACGTGTGGTGAAAATGTTTTAATGAGAGGTGATAGATTCATACACCCTTTGGATTAAGAATTAAACTGTTGGCACTTGCCCATGAGGAACATTTGGGGCAGACTTTGACCCAATGTTGACTTAAAACTCAGTATTGGTGGCCAGGCATGGATGAGTAGGTGGCATCATAGGCTGAGGAGTGTGCCATGTGTAAGTAAGGGGAGAAGAGATTGAAGGTGGGCGCCAAATCCAATATGGGACATATTACTGATCAGGGCAAAGCATGGCATAGTATTTGTTTAGACTTCATTGGTCCTATGGATGAATTACAGATGATAAACAGGTTTGCTATAGCGGTTATTGATGTGTTTACCAAGTAGCTGTGTGTAAAATTTGTAAAAGAAATTACTACAGAGACCACCATCCGGTGTGCGGGCAAGTTATTTTTGGAAGAGGGTGTTCCCTCTGTACTTATAACAGACGATGGGACACAGTTAGTTTCACATGAAATGCAAACATTTTTGAGGGGGTGTGACATTATCAATCACCGCACCACATTATTTAGTCCCCAAAGTAATGACCTGTGCGAGAGAGCCAACAGACTGGTTAAGTGCATAATACAGATGGCGTGTGTGAATGGACAACTGGTCGACAAAATGGAGGAAATGATGTGGACATATTGCCCTAGTGTACAAGGAATGAGTCTGAAATCTCCGTTTGAGCATATGCGAGGCAGGGCTCCTGGAACCAAGTTGGTACCTTCATGGATCAAGAAGTGGGTGCCCAATGGGGGAAGCATTTGTGAAAATCAGGGGAGTGATGTAGCAGATGTCAATGGTGTTATTAAGGTTGGTGATTTGGTGAAAGTTAAGGCAGAGAGAGTTGCTAGAGGTTTGTAAATATTGAAATATCCGTTCAAAGTCAAAAGTGTTTTCAAATATTATGTTGTGTTGGGAAATGGCGAGAGGTAGAATTATCAATGTGTAGCCTTGTACCAGAGGGGTGGTGAGGGTATCGTGGGAAGGATGGAAGGATGCAGTTGATATTTAATAGTACAAAATATGGAAAATGAAGAGCATGGCATGATTTGTGATTTACGTATAGGTAGTGGTGATGGTTCCCGGGTGTCCCAGGCCGAAAGTGCAGGTGAGTCCCAGAGAGTAAGAAGCATTAGGAGTCGTAGACCACCAGGGTATCTGAATGATTTTGTACAGTAATTGATTTGTCTACTTTGCATCCCAAACCTCCTCTTCTCCTTTTTCTGTTTAGAGCATACTTTTATTTTTCTCTTAGGGTATAGATTTATGTTATCAGTTGTATTGTGCTTCATTAACAAGTGTTTTAATTCTTTTCCTTTTATAACATGTAGAAGGAAAGGAGATGTGCTATATTCTGACAGTGTCATTTGCTGAATGGTTTATGTTTTCCGACATGAAATCTGATGTACATCAGATTCCATGTAATGTTTTAAAGCTTTTCATTCTCTGGTGAGTACTTTGCTCCTGACCAACCAGGGCGTGTCCATTATATTTGATTTCCTCTAACAAAATAAATAGGAATAACTATACCTTTTTTGGTGTGGTCCATAACTTGTTTACAACATAATGCAACACCGCCTGGTGGCCTGGCTTCTGCCTGAAAATTCACTCGAGATAAGTGCTGAATTTCTCAAAATAGGAGCATGAGACAGAGAAACCCATAGTCATGCACTTGTCAAAGTAAAAGGACCCTTCAAATTGAAAGCCCAGCAAGTAGAAATCTTCCGGATGCACAGGTAGCAGGCGGAAGGCTGACTTTATGTCTGACTTTGTGAGGAGAGCTCCTGGCCGTAAATCCTGAAGTATCTGAATTGCCTGGTCCAAATAAGCATATTTGGCCCAGCTTAAGGCCACATCAATGGCTTCATTCACTGACTGCCCCTGAAGTGCTGACAGGTTGCTTATCAATCTGTATTCTCCCGCCACCTTCTTGGGAGAGCAAACAAAATCATTGAATGGGACACCACTAAAGGGTCCCGCCACCCTCCTCAGACTCAATGTCTTGTTCAGCTTACCCCTGGCCACTCAGTGGTTGGACCTGAGTGACTACTGATTCCTGCAGTAGGACTTTACAAAACACCCTTCAGCTGGGATTCTAAAGCCTTCTTTGAAATCTACATATAATGTCTGAGCTGCTTTGGGATTAGTGTACACATTGAGCCATGGGGTTATTGCTGACCAAAAGGGGGTGGTCAGTCCTGTTTCTTGGACCCTCTGTTTTTGGACTTCCTAAAACACTTGGACTCTGGGTGCAATGACAGGCCACAGAACATGCAGCAATGCTTGAACTTGCAAGTTCCTGGGGGCAAGTTCAGGATCGCTTGTTAAAGTCCCAAACAAGAACTCCCCCCCACCCGTGCTGCCGGCTGCCGCTGCGACCACCCAAAAGGGCTGCTGGGGAACAGCGTCAGCATGTGTGGGCTTCATGAGACTCAGCTAAGTGTTTACATCAATCTGTCCCACGATAGCGTGAGCCTAGTAGCCTTAATCCTTTTGAACTCCTTATCATATGCCTTCCAAGCCCTGCCACCAAATTCTTCATGCACACACTATCCTATTCTGATGGCACGCCAGTTGGGCACTCAAGTTAGTAAAGCATTCTGCAGTAATAGCCTGGATAATTGAAAACCCTTCCACCCAAGTTTCCTCCACCCCATTTTTGTAGGGCCAGTGGTCGCAATCCCTAGAGTGAGAGCACTCCTTGCAAAGCTTGCCCTCTTCCCTTTTGAGCCTATCCACCATCAAATCAAACATATCCACATAACTCCCCTTCCAAAACTTCGGGCCCGAATCACAGAACTAACTTAAGACAAAATCCTAAACTTACTACCATTTTGGTATTCACAGAAGACACTTACTCATTTTGGTATTCACAGAAGGCACTTACTTACTCATTTTGAGTAACTTACTCATTTTGTGTAACTTACTCATTTGGTATTCACAGAAGGCACTTACTCATAAATGAGTAAGTGCCTTCTGTGAATACAAAAATGAGTAAGTTACACAAAATGAGTAAGTTACACAAAATGAGTAAGTTACTCATTTTGGTATTCACAGAAGGCACTTACTCATTTATGAGTAAGTGCCTTCTGTGAATACCAAAATGAGTAAGTTACACAAAATGAGTAAGTTACTCAAAATGAGTAAGTAAGTGCCTTCTGTGAATACCAAAATGAGTAAGCGCCTTCTGTGAATACCAAAATGGTAGTAAGTTTAGGATTTTGTTTTAAGTTAGTTCTGTGAATCGGGCCCTACTAGTTTATTTCCATTGTGACATGTCTGCCCAGCTGGTCATGTTCAGACCTTACATCCCCCAAACCAATAGCCGGTAATGGCATTGTACCTGTTACCGCAGATTTCTGAGTGGGAGGTTGGCCACCACCACTGCAGGGCCTGTTGCAGGCACGCTGTTAGCCAGCGGGTTGACCGAAACTGAGGTTCCCAGTGCTACTGGGGTAAGATGCGGGGCACTATCGACCCCACCACCGTCACAACCCCTGCCTGCATTCCCTGACCTAGTGATGGAGCTGCAGCCCCTTGTACTACTGAGCTGCATTGTGGTGCCTCCCAACTCCTGCCACGGGTGTGCCCTCCACCTGCAGCCCTGGACCTGCTGAATCATCATAGTAAGCCACCAACCTCTTGGCCCTCTCCATGTTATCACTGTCTGCTACACCTACAAGTGCAGCACCTAACATGGGGGTGGACAAAATGCCTACCTTTGAGGGCCAAGGTAACACACTGGCTAAGTTAGCTACTAGATCCGGCTGTCCAGGACCTCCAGCCGAGGGTAACCCTGGTTGCCATGCTTCTATTGGTGTTCTGCATGATACTACCACTAGCTGCTGGAACCACCACAGCAGAAACGCAACCCTGCGCTACTACTTCACCAGAGCTACCTACTAACGGGGTGTGTGTGTGCCACCTCCCGACACCCATGCCTCTCCCTCCTGAGTGCCTTGACCCCTGGTCTGCTTCCATGACGTGGGAGCAGCGGTCCCATGTGTGCCACTAGATCTCTTAGGCTTCTCTGCCTGAGCCATCGCCTTCCAGGCTGCGCCCCCCTGACTGCGGCTGCAACAAGGCCAAAGTCTCATCAATTGCATCCATTCTCCGCATCAATGTCTCGAGAATCACCTTGGTCTGTGGGAGCTTGAACCCCCTCTTCACGCTACTAAGCATCTTTGAATATGGGCTTATGAACCCCCACTAAAAAATCTTTCGCAAACCTAAAGAATGGCTGTCCACAAACATCTAGCACCTTCACGCACCCCCCACCAATCAGGGGCTCCCTACAGCACTCTCAAAAAACCTAGGGCGCAGCACAGAATCTGAGCGATGGTGCCCCTCAAGTAAAGACCACCACTCTGGTACCCCTAGCCCTCTATATGCAGGGGACCACAATCTACCTTTAAGACACCAATTCAGGAAGCTATTGCCCCCAGAAAAACAGCTAGCCAAACTTTGGATGCCTGGACCAGCTGAGCCATTATTGCAGGACAACACAAATTATGAAAAGACCAACAGGGGTGGCCCCCTTTCCTAAAAAATGTGGCTTCGATGGCAGCCACTTAGACTTGAACTTTTAATCTCAGTGAGAGTCTGAGACCTTAACCACTAGGCCATGAGTGACCCCCAACACTGTGACTGGCCACAAACACAGGCGCCCTATCACCCAGACAAAACAATAATGCCCCTGCTAAACCCCCTCACCTGCAGCAGCAGCACGCCCCCACCGGAGTCACCACTGGGTTAATACCCGGGTCAGGTGAGAAACAAGCTCTCAAACCTGTGCGACCGCAGCCGGCAGTCAGCTGCACTGCGGTCGCTGCAGAGTAGTGCGGCGTGCGGAACATGCTGTTGATGGACCAGGAAAGAACCATTGATTTGGAAAAACAATGTGCCGTCCAACTGGCGCTGAGGCGGGGGACCCCGGGGAGCGACGTTTATCCGATGGGGCAGCAAGCGGGAACAAGAGGCCTGCTCACGGCCTCACCGCCCCTTTTATGGGCAGAGTCGGACGCTCCCTGCGAGGGAATGACCCTGGAAGCACTAAAGTGCTTCCGGTGTTGCCCTCCCCGGCCCGGCCAATCTTGGGCCAGCTTTCATGGTGGAGCCGGGGCGCCTGCGCCACAACCCCGTAGACTTGGCACAGATTGACCGCCATAAGTTGGACTCCCCCGAGTTGGGGGAGCCTTTGTCATATGGGAGTTAGTTAGTCCAGATGGATGTGTGGGGGTGATTTTAGTTCTGGGTTTTTTCAGTCATTTCCATTATAAAATTGGACTGATTTGAAGACCTTTTTTAAGCATTAAGGTCCAGATTTATCAGCGTTTGGCACTGTGCAATGCAGCAAGATAACTTGCTGTGTTGCGTCAAATGGAGAGAGCAGGAATACACCATAATTACTAACATATGGTGCATTCTTCCTCTCTCTCTGTGCCAGTGCACTTGTAGCTGCCAAACACCAACACAGGCACCCTTGCTCAATGGCACATTCCCAGGTTTACTCGTCTTAGTAAATCTGGGAATGCGCCAAAAACTATGGGTGGATGTATGGGAACACTTACCCTCCACACATGGAATGCCTTCCCAAAGCAGAGTAATGTAAGGCATGATTTTCTCTGTCTTGCGTTACTCCAAATTTACTATGCCACACAGAGCTATGCAAGGAGGTTCTAGGTGGCATTACAAATCTAATGTTAGGGCTTGTGCTGCCTTGCGTTGCCTTGTGTGACAAGGGCAATGCAAGCCCTTAGTAAATCTGGTTCTAGGATTTCAGGAGTTTCCTGTTTTTGTATGTGCAAGCCCATTCTGGCTGCCTAATTTTACACTCTTTGAGGTCCAATAATAAGGTTTTTTGAAAGGCCAGCGTGGAATGTGCTACAGTCATTCTATCAGACCCTGGCCAGAACACTTGTTTGTTCTATCTGGTATTTCATTTGGAGCAAAAGAAGACTTTTCTATTGGAAAGAGAGTTGAATGTTAATTTCCTTTACCTCTGCAATGATTTATGGGATGAAGTTGAGGTTCAAGTAAAAAAATGATCCTCAGATTTCTGATCTGTTGTGATGAGGTTTCAAGGGCACCTAGGTTAGAAGGCCAGTAGAAAGGAAGTAACTTTGAATTGATTCCTCCTACAATTACGACTTTGATTTATTCGAACAAAGATAACTTTCCTTTATCAAAAAGTAGACCATGCCAAATCACTTCACAGTTTCTTACCTCTTGATCCTTAGTGTTTTCAGGTGGGTATGGATCTGGGAATCATGCTTAATTGTATGTCACGGGAAACAGCATGCAGATTTTGAAGATAAGCTTGAGAGGAAAGACTCCAGAGTGGCTCTGCAATGCACATCATAGGAAGATGATACACAAGAACCTATACATACCTGAGATGTAGTTATCAAGATCTGAATAAACGCTGGATGAATGACTGGATGGATAAATGAAGAAATGAAGAACATAGGGCCTGATAACGAGTTTGGCTGTAACACGACTGCCGTCAAAATGACATTGGAATCACTGCCATTGAGTTGGCGGTCCGACAGCCCTATTACGATGCATGCACTCCCATAGACGAAAGACCACCAAGGTACGGCTGCCATTGTCAGTAAATCCTGTGCGTGTCTGCAGAGGGATAGGCCAATGCATCTGTCAGAGTGTGGACTGCCAGTTTCCGTTGCCCAGCCAATCACGATGTGCCTTACCACCGATGTGACTGTGGTGGTTAACCCTCCACACTTGAGCTGGCGGAAAGGTAAGGATATGAGGCACAAACTCACCTTTACTCACCTTCACGGGTCCACCATAGAGCTGGCCCTCTATGTCCTACTGCTGCTGCTCGATGGTGACTAACACCAACACCCTTATGGACGCAACCGACAGTAAGACATATGCCTACCTGTTCCCATTGACTCTTCAGCAAATAGTTTGTCCGACTTGGACATGCGAAGGTGTATGAGATCCCTGGCCCAAACATGTCATGCGGGCCCCTGTTCACAATAAAATGGAATGTATGATCCAAGCACTGCTCCATGATGCCCTCTTTGGGCAGGTCACTGACACTACACAGGTCCACGTCACCAGTTTGAACATGTGTATAAAATTAAGAATCAGGGACACTAATGTATGCATTGATTGGTGTAATATAACAGCAGCACCCCATAAATATCCCAGCGATTCATCTCTGTGACACCGTCACATTACCACTTGCTAGTTCCTGTTGTCATATCAAAGAGACTTCTGGGTGGATATGGCATGAAACTTAAACACACCCTCTCTGCTAAATATCTGTATTATACTCTCACACTTCACTCACATAAAAAGGTAAATGGGATGTGAAATAATCAGTGTCAGAAGCATATAAAAGTCACAATGTAAACACTCTCTGCAGAATAGGCTTGCCTCAACCAGGGGGGGCCCTGAAAGGCTAGGCCCTTTGGTCCCAGTCCACTTTGCACATGCCTCAAAACCTCTATGTGCACAGGACCTGCGATTTGAGTTATATCAGGGACAACCAATAGCATAACCAAGTGCCATGCATATGCGGGGAATGAGTACGTGCAAGTCAGGAATGCAAACACAGCAGTAACAGCATTTGTCACACACATAAAGTAGTCGTAAGCTAGTCACACTAAAAAGGGCACATGTCCATAAAAAAAGTGTAAAAAGGTATAACTATTTACCACCCTCCATGTGTGGATAAACAAATAATAACTTGCACACATCAAACACATCATAGTGAGAACTGCAAGCTAAATGATGTACACATTGCCCAAAACAAGCAGAAATACTTACCATATGATGTCCCACCCAATGCAACGTCAGCCCCATTTGGAATTTATCCCACATATCCATCCTTGGAACAGTTACCTTTCTCCTGTGTAACACCAGCACTGGTTCCAGATTATACAAACCCCTTTAAATGGATCAGCAATCAGGGTGAAACAACCACAACTGTAGTCACACATCACAAAGTATACCATAATATCAAATAGTTAGAAATGTAATGGCAGGACTAATGTGTTCTAAACCAAACAAACATTTTATTGCTTCAAAATAACATTATGGAGTTAACCCAAGGCCAATGGCCAGTCCATGTCCACATTTGGTGGTCGAGCACAGTGCTGTGCCACTAATCTTGTCCTTCAAGACACTGCCAGGGAACCTCCTCACAAAGGGGCATGAATTGGGCATATCAGACACCTTGATGATTGTTAGACCTGGCATCTTTTGGCGTGTTTCCCCTGTCTTTTTGCTTTCTAACCTCCTGGTTTGATGGTGTGCTGGACTTCGCTTTTACTGATTTAGTGTCTCTGTGCACTTTCTCACTGCTGTTCAGTGTTAAAGTGCAAGTGCTCCTGCTGTAAACTGTGTTTATGGATTGGTGTTTCGATGATTGGGATATTTGATTTACAAGTAAGTCCCTAGTACAGTGCACTGTGTGTGCCCAGGGCCTGTAAATCAAATGCTACTAGTGGGCTTGCAGCAATGGTTGTACCACCCACACAAGTAGCCTTTTAAAGAGGTCTCAGACCTGCCACTGCAGTGTCTGCGTGCAGTTTTTACTGCCATGTCGACCTGGCAAGTGCACCCACTTGTCAGGCCCAAACATTCCCTTTTCTTACATGTAAAGCACCCCTCAGGTAGACCCAAGGAACCCCCATGGGCAGGGTGCAGTGTATGTGAAAGGTAGGACATGTACTGGTGTTTATTACATGTCCTGGGAATTTCAGTTTTCACTATTGCAAGTAACCCTGGGCAGTGAATTCTGCTCCGCTCACGGAGTTTGCGGAGTTTTCCGCACTCCGCGGAACTCGCGAAGTTCCGAAAAACTACGCTTTGCGCAGCAGAGCAGAGTTTTTTTCCTCGCTCGCGTTCACCAACATCAAGTAGGCGAGCGTGAGCGAGGAAAATCCACCTCCCGGCGAGATTTTTCCTCGTTCGCAATCATAAACATCAAGTTGGCGTGCGCGAGCAAGGAAAATAAACCGCCCAGCGAGATTTCTCAACGTGGGGGGTCAGGTTTCTCAATGCGAGTGGTCGCGTATGCTCGCGACCGCTCGCGTTGAGAAACTGCCCGTTCGCGTTGAGAAAGCTGCCACTCGAGTAAAAATCTACTCGAGTGGCAGAAAAGGAAAGCTTGCGCTGGGCATGGTGCCGTTCGCAATGATTGCACAGTGCGGACAAGCATCTGGCACTGTGCAATCACCGCAAACAGCATTTTTCTACCGCACTCTGCCGCTTACGGAGTTCCGCTCGGCAGAGCTTTTTTTCCACTCCGCCCAGGGTTAATTGCAAGGCTATCTGTCCCAGAGTCTAACATGGGAGCTGCTTTGTAACATCTTGCAAACATAACTTTCCATTGAGACAAGATAGATAAATGGAGTTTAGGCTTCCTGAACTCAGAATTTAAAAATACATACTTTAGTATAGATGATGTTTATATTATTTGTTTGAAAATGCCACTTTTAGAAAGTGGGCATTTTCGTGCTTAACCATCCTGTGTGCCTATGCCTTTTGTGTATTCCCTGTCTGGGTTTAGAGTGACAGGAGCAGGGGATGTGCATTCACACTAGTCAGACACAAGGGGGGTTTGAGGTGTGTCTTGCCTTTCCTGGGTGACTCATAGTCAGGCTGAATAGACTTGGTTGCATTTAGAGTAGTTAGAGGAGTTGTCACTTGCACCTGAATGGACTGTGGCTGCCTTCCACAAAGCTGTCTCCCCCTCCTGGAGTGAACCTGTCCTGGGCCAGGCAGAACTGGTTTATGTGTGCTAGTGGAACTTTGTTTGTACCTACTTCAAAGGGAAATGTGGCATAAATATTGGGGCCCTGACCCCAGAACTTTTGAACTATTTTGGATCAAGACACCAGGCAAGAAGAAGAGCTGGAGAAGCTGTGAGGAGAGACTACCACTTTGCTGTGTGCTTTGGTGTGTTGGCCTGCAGTGGTTGCTTCTGTATTGGGCAGTGAAAGGACTGGACTGGACTTTCTGCATCTTATTTTCCTGAGTTTCTCCAAGGGCTTGAGGTAGAGCTTGCCTCCTGTTCAAGAAGTCTCAGGAACAGCAAAGACTTCAAGTTCATCTGGTTCTAGCACCAGGAACTGTGTGTTTTGGGCTGCAACAGAAGTAAAAGCAACCCCACATCGTCAACGACGCAGCTGCCAACTCCGTGACTTGAAGACACCGCAGAGGGCACCACCGCGCCTCGCACTAGAACCCTGGTGTCACCGACATCGTCGACCGACGCTGCCACTGAGCCTCTGCTTGCACCGTGACCTATCGGCACCGCACTTCACACCACCTGGTTTCACACTGCCACCCTGGTATCCCAGATGATGCCGCTCCAAGCTGACATCGACACCACTGCCTGCACCGTGGTTTGAGGGCACCGCTCGGAAGTTACACGATGCACAGCCCCGTTCCACAATGCAGCCTTGGCCCACTGACATCAGCGCTATCAACCCCAGTGTGTCAACAGACGACAGCACTTCAACAACAACGCCGCCACTGCCTGCATCATGACCTGCTATCACTGCAAAGAGCACCGCCCCCCTTCGCACCGCAGCCCTCGTTTCACCGACGCCACTGGATGCCGTCATTAAGCCGCTGCCTGCACCGCGAACTGAGGGCACTGCACGGTGCACCGCTGCACTTTGCACTGCAGCTCCAACAGTCACCGACATCAGCGCATGGAGTTTGACCTCCAATGTGTGTTACTTCAAGGGTCCGACAACGCCTGAACCAACCTCCGTAACTGACGCCTGCCAACACCGGCTCTTCGGAGCTCACCGCAAGGTCCCAGACGCCCTGCATTTCTAAAGGTACTGTTTTGCGGGTCTCCCCGACACCGTAACTCACCTGCGATGCCACAGTCAGCCAGAACTGTTGGATTTGTTTGTTCACGACGCAGTGATAGCCCCAGACAGAACTATTGACCTCAAGGAACTGTTTTTAAATTCTATTTTTTGCATTATTCGTATCTTGATAACTGTATGTTGGGTTCTTATCGTTTTGGTCTTGTTTTACGCAGATGTTTCTAAAACGGGTGTGGTGTTCTTTTGTGGTGTTTTCACTGTATTACTGTATGTTAGGTGCAAATGCTTTACACACTGCCTCTGAGATAAGCCTGACTGATTGTGCCAATCTACCAAGGGGGTGATCAGGGGTTATTTTAGAAGTGTAACTCCCTTATCCTGACTAGGAAGAAGGGGCCCTACTATTTGCCAGGGTAACAACCTGCCAACTAGTGACCCCCATTTCTAACAATGAGCTTATTTGGGAGGGGGACGTTTGGGTTTGGAAGGGGTGTCCTGGGATTGTGAAGGTGGGACTTTGGAAGAGGAAGGGGTGGACTGACGCTCAGAAGGTGGGGTTTGGAGTCAGAAGGGGTGGAACAGCCCTTCATGCGACTATATTGACTGAATATCTGAGGGGCAATGTAGTCACACAAGGTCTAATAGTTTCAAATGCTCCCAAACTCTTGTTAGAGAATGAACTCTTCAAGAAAAAGTGGTCTCAAATCTCTTGGAGATGTACAAGAGATTGGTTGGTCTTATTGATCAACACAGCCAAAGAGACTGAAGAGATCTTACTATTCAAACTCTTGAAAACCAACTGAAATGTTTCCTACAGATTAATGATTTTAAGAAAAAGTTAGAAGTAACCAAAACCTTGAATGAGATGAAAGAGAATCTATTGAACTACAAAATGAACAAACTAAAGAAAGATCTAGAAAGGTAAAACAGTGATTTCATTACTGCAACTATCTTTTAACTTTTTACAACTGTATGAATTTGATCTATGTATTTTTAAAATACCCACGTAACGAGCTACTCGGCGTCTCAGTCTCTCCAGCTGCTTCCTGCTTCCTGGTCTCTCCCCACTGGGGCGACCAATCACGAAGGGCGAGGGGAGGAGCTTAGGCAGTCATCAGGCATAAATGCCGGCCGCAGCGCGGGAGCGCAGCGGACGCGCGCAGCGGGCTTGCCGGTGGCGCGCCAAAGGCAAGCCAGTCCGCGCCCATCTGCGCCCATCCGGGTCCAGGGCCCAGTCACTATGCCCAACCCCTCACGTACTCCTCCCAAGAACTAAGACAGCTTCACTCTGCCTTATACACACTTAACCCTGCCACCAGCGCAAGCTTCAACCATAACACAATCCTATCGCCACGAAAATCGCTCCCTGAAGTCAGTCAGCCTATACACCACACCATCCGGCAACAGCAAAAACACGGGTGCTCGGCACTATCAATTTATTATTTAAATACACGCTCATTAGTCAAGCACCAGCTCAACATCTTCATACTTCTAGACTCAGAAAAGCCTGACATCCTTCTTCTAACCGAAACCTGGCTCACCCACGAATCTTCACCCGACATCTTGGCGGCGCTACCTAATGAGTAATACATTCTTCAAACTAACCGACCACCAGCAAAATGGGCGGTGGAGTAGCGGCCATCATCCGCCAGGATCTTAAATTTACTGCTCTTACCCCACTCTGACTCCCCACAGTAGATAACGCTGTAATCAAACTAGAATCCGACTCCGCCCCGCTCTTATGTGTTTTACTTTACAGACCCCTGCAGCACATGCCCCTATTTCCACACTCATTGGGCGAACAAGTTGCCAATTTGGTAACTAATCACACTAGAATCTTGCTGGTAGGTGACTTCAACTACTGGGCCAACGACACACAAGGTGGGCCGCAATCTGCCGAGCTGACCGAATTATTAACTAATTTGAACTTTGCTCAGCAGGTATCCTCAGCCACACATACTAAGGGGCACATTTTGGACCAAATCTGGACCATCAACCTGGTAGTGTCCGCACTCTCAATATCACCGTGTATATGGTCAGACCATTACCTGATAAAGTTCACCTTACGTAACCCTACCACGGGTAAAAACCCCACTAACGAGGGGGGGATTGGCGTGGAAATGGAACACCATTGATAAAAACGATTTCTACACCACACTGGCCAACACAGTCCCAAACTCCATATCTGATGTTAACCTCCAGGAGGAAACTATTTCAGCTTGGCTACTAGCGGCCAGCAACATACATGCCCCACTCAAAAAAATAAGACTGGCTCCCCGGTTAGAGGGTCAGAGATGGTTCTCCCCTGAATTAAAATTACAAAAACTTGCCCTCCGCCAACTGGAAAGGAAGTGGAGATAGAATTACTCATTAAAAGAAAAACTCACCTACCTAACGGCTATGAGGGAATATAAAAAGGCTATTTCAATGGCTAAAGCCGCGCACTTCTCCTCTAGAATCCTAACCTCTAATAACCGATCTAAGGAAATCTTTGCAATCGTAGATAAATTGTCCAACCCAGACAGAGTCCTAAGTAAACCCACACCCTCTCAAGCTCTCTGCGGCTCCTTGAATAACTTTTTTATTGGAAAAATCTCCTCCATTAAAGCCAGTATCCCCACATACACCGCTCAGGAAACTTCCCCTCCCATGCCCGGGAACCCCTACTCCCTTGAATATTTTCCATCCATCGACACCCAGACCTTCCAGGACCTTCTGTCCAAAGTCAAATCTGGATCCCCCATGGACTGTTGTCCCTCCACACGTCCTAAAAGATGCCCTCGCCGCCCTCCCGGGTCCAGCCCTCGCTCTCCTGAACAACTCTTTATCCCAGGGTTATGTCCCTAAGGCCTTCAAAGAGGCAATCGTGGTTCCCCTCTTGAAGAAACCTGGGGCTGATCCCCAGATGTTGTCAAATTACCGCTCTATCTCCTTGCTCCCATACCTGGCTAAGGTGCTGGATGCCTATGTGGCGAAATGTTTGTCCAATTTTATGGAACAAACCAATTTCCTCGACCCACACTAAGCTGGATTCCGTCCTGCCCACTCTACGGAGACGGTAATACTGGCTGTATTGGACTCCCTATGAGAGAAGGCCGACAGAGGTACTCCTCAGGCCCTGGTGCTGTTAGATCTCTCGACCGCCTTTGACACGGTCGACCATGGTATCTTGGCGGACCGTGTCAGGGAGGCAGGCATCCAGGGCTCAGCCCTCAGCTGGATCAACTCCTTTCTGGAAGATCGCTCCCAGGCAGTCCGTATAGCCCAGTTTAAGGCTTCCCAATTAAAAACCACGTGTGGGGTGCCACAGGGCTCCTCGCTCTCCCCTCACTTGTTTAACCTCTACCTTCTCCCGTTGATTAGGTCCCTGAAGGAAAGGAAAGTGGCCACCTTTAACTATGCCGATGACCTACAATTAATGTTCACAATCGGCAACTCTCCCCAATCAGTCTCTGACTTTCAGTCTACCATGCTGTTCATCCATCACTGGATGGACTGCAATCACTTAAAGCTAAACCCAGGTAAGACTGAACTAGTCCTGACGGGTGGCAGTCACAACTTTTGGGGCCCACACTATTGGCCAAGGGAACTAGGACTCCCCCCAAACCCCTCCTCCTCCGCCAAAAGCCTTGGTGTCACAATAAACAATGACCTATCTCTAAAAACACAAGTAGGCTCTGTGATCTCCACCTGCTTCTTCCAACTGCGTAAGATTAGAAAGATAAGCAGGCTACTCACCCAAGCAGCTTTGATACAGGTTTTGATAGCCATGATTTTGTCACACCTAGACTACGCTAACGCAGTCTATTTCGGTATGCCACTTTTTCTTACTAAACGGTTACAGATGGTACAGAATCAAGCAGCCAGACTGATTTACCAGCAACCTAGGTGGCAACATGCCTCCCCCCTCCTGAGGAAGCTGAACTGGCTCCCTATCCCTCAACGCTGCGCATTCAAAGTTGGCTGTCTGGTGTTTAAATCCCTGCATGGCCGGAGCCATAAATTCGTAGACAGCCTTATATCACGGTACACCCCCTCACGCAACCTCCGCTCGGCTCACCTCCAACTTATGGCAATCCCTACCTTTCAGCTGAAGCGACAAGGGGGATGCAGGTTTGCAACTCTGGCTCCCAGACTATGGAATTCCCTTCCCCTGGAAATTAGGTCAAGTACTGACTTATTGAGATTCAGAAAATCCCTCAAAACATGGTTGTACTTCCAGGCCTACGAATAAACTGCTACCAGGTTCGGCATCTCCTAGAATCAGCGCCATGAAACCAACCGGTGTACGAGCGCTTTATAAAACCCTTTTAACATAACATAACATAACAAAGGTTCTCACAAGAAAAAGTATATCCCTATGTAGCAGATGGCTACCAGGGACAGTAACGGAAAAAGAACAAAAGGAGAGGGGCTAAAGGATGGCGTCGAAACACAGATGAGTGGACATCCAATTCGGATGAGTGGAGAAATACTGAGGATTCAAGCTCATGTGACTCAGAGGGCTCATTTAAGTACAAGACCAGACCAATTACAGAACATGGATTTTTCCCAACTGCACTGCCACATTCAACATGGTGGCCGCCACAACCATAGGGTTTTCCTACTCACCCCTTCCAACCAGGACCTTTTGGAGGCCCCGGATATCAGCCTTTTTTTGGACCAGGCAGCGGAAGGAGGGGTCAAAGAAGAGGAAACATAGGTCAACAAGAGAACAGCCCAGACCAATACAGGCCCAGTGTACAGTGGGATCTGGCACTGGAACAGCGTCTTACCAGGAGCATGATGAGGGATCGAGCCCCTCAGTGAGCGCAGCGACAACATCATCATCAACTTGATGAGTAAGACTTTGACCACCCTAGAAACAAAGGTCCTGAAGAAAGGGCTGGGATTTGTCCCCACCAACATGGGAGATGATTCTACAACAGGCAAGGAACTGGCCGAAAATTTCAGGAAAATATGTTTCGACAGAACAGATACTACCAATATAGATGGTAAGTCTAACACTGACCTGAGGAACAAATCCACCTTCAAACCACCTCTACATTTAGTTCCATCCGAGGTGGCGCCCTTTGAGAAAGGGGTGCTAAAAGACTTTGAAGCTTTAAAAGGTCATGCTAGACAACCAGTTTTTAATCTGTCTAATAAAGAAAGAAACTGTTTGAGAGATCTGGGTACCAATTTGGAGATTGTAATTAAGCCTGCGGATAAAGGGGGTGCAACCATTATTCTGGACACACTTACCTACCAAGCAGAATGTTTACGCAACTGAGTGACAGAAAATATTACAAACCCATATATCGTAATCCCACACCTAGACTGCAAATTAAGATTTCAGCTCTAGTAGACAAAGGAAAAGAATCTGGATGGATTATTAAAGGTGAAGGAGAGTTCCTTGTCAAGACTCACCCCAGAATCCCAGCTTTCTACATCTTGCCAAAGATTCACAACCAGCAAAGACCACCACCTGGGACACCCATAGTCTCTGGCATTGGGTCCCTCCTCGAACCACTCTCACAGTTTGTTCACTGGTTTCTAAGACCCCTGGTTGCCGAGATGCAATCATACTTGCAAGATACAAAACATATTCTATCTTTCCTCTCTATGGTCCAGTTTGACCCACAGATAAATGTTTTGGTGTCATATGATGTTGAAGAACTTTATACCACTATCCCACAGGATGACACCTTACACACGATACAACTCCTTCTAGAACAGCGCACATGTGAGGACCTTACACCCACGTCCTTTGTGATGGAATGTGCTTCCATTGCAATGAAAGAGAACCTTTTCTTCTTTGAAGATGATTGTACTGGCAAATAAATGGGACATCTATGTGTAGGACCTGTGCTACTAGCATGGCTAATCTGTACATGCACTGGTTTGAAACTACACAAACCTGAAGTTTACATGTGAATGCAGTAAGACCAGACTTGCGTTCCTTGATGTGTTACTATACCCTAAAGAAGGGGAGTGCTATACAGAACTTTATCAGAAACCTACGGTTCGCAATTCATTACTTAGTTACAACAGCTTCCATCCACGGGCCTTACGTGACAATCTCCCGATAGGGCAGTTTCCGAGACTTCGAAGAAATTGTACCTAGGTGGAGAAATATAAACAACATGCAGCAAATTTAAGTGAGACTCTGAAAGCAAGACAATATCCGAAAGACTTGATCTGGAGGGTGGCAAAGCGGGAGAGCAATAACAACAGAGAAGCACTCCTAGAAACTTTTTCAAAACCTGGATCAGAAAGACTTGTCAGCGTCAGTACCTTTATTCTTCTCACAGATACGATCAAGAAGGTTATTAACCATAATTGGCACATCTTAAATAAAGGGAACAAACTTTGTGAGATACCTATATGTGGAATGAAACGCAGCAGCAATATCAGAGACATCTTGGTCCATTCTCGACTGCAATATACAAGAAGAAATGAGTTCCAACAGACAATATGGTCAGGGAACCATGTACAAAGCCATTTTCCATGGGGATCATGTTCGGTCTGCAATTTGACTCAACACACTACACAGGTCAATGTTGGCCTAAAGACGTCATGGGTCTTACGCAGTCATTCAAAGTGCAACTTTTGGGGAGTCATTTATCTGATCAAGTGTCCTTGCGGATTGTTATACTTTGGGATTATGACCTGTAAAGTACGAATCAGGATTTTGTAACACAAGAACTGTATAAGATGCAAAAAGTCTAACACAAAACTTCTTAGACATTTCTTGGAAACAGGCCATACAGTAAATGACATCAAATGGTTGGTGCTAGACACACCCTACTACTCCACCAAAATGGGCCTGTTAGACACCATACTATTTCGGAGAGAACAGCAATGGGTCTTTATAAATATAGACCCATGTGACTATTTGTCCAATAATCCCCCATTGAGGATAATCATTGAGCCAGCAATTAGTAACTAATTTCTATCCTTTAGTTATGCAGCACGCCTCTCTTGGAAGAAACAAGTATTCATTTTTTGTTAAAAATATTTTTTTGATCATTCAGGATTCGGATTGCCCGTTTTTGTATGATTCACTAGGGAACCAGGGAAGCAGAGACTACAACTCCCTTGATTCCCCTGAGATACTTAGGGTTGTACGAACGACGGAAGTTTAAAAAGACCGGAATACGCTCTGCTCTCTCTCCCACCAGCCCTACATAAGAAAAACAGGCAGAATCAGTGCAGGTATTGTTGTGAAATAATTTATTCATTTTTCCAGAAAGACATATGTCATTTTTTCATACGGCCTTGTCCTCAATATGGTGGATGCTTGCGGCAGTTCTTAGCCCTATGGCCTTTCCCGCGATGTCGGCAGGGCTCTTTCCGTGCAGCTGTGGCTGGCATCCCTTCAATAGGAGGGCCGAGAGCACACTGTTTTACTGCGGCAACTCCGATGGCTATTGGGTTGTTTTGCAGTAAATATATGATCAAACTAGAGGTTGGAAACAGGTGGACGGGTCACATTACCAGGCCCTGATGCATAGAAAGGCAGGGGCTGGTATGGTTTGCTTATTTTTGACTAGTCAGTGACATTTGATTTTTTACCCATTTCAGTAAGACCAAAGAGAGACGTTGCCAACACACTATCATGCGTCTCTAAAAGTATGGGTGTAATAATAGTCAGAGTTTCGGTAGTTGCAAAATATGACATATTTAGAATGTTTTCTGACTATCTCTCCACATCTACACTTAGATGATCTCACACATATATAGGGGTCGATTCCGATTCGGGCCGGAAATTTCTCCGACCGAGCCGGACCCGGAGAGATTTCCGACCGAATCGGACCCGTGCAGTCCGACCGAACGAGTACGATGCGGCCGTATGTTATCGGACTCGAGTCGGTCGGACTCCCATTGAAGTCAATGGGAGCCGGTCGTACAACGCGTACGCGGGCTCCCATTGACTCAATGGGTGCGAGTCGGACAAGGGCGCCCCTACAGCGGGTACGCGGCGAAGCGATTCGCGCCGTACACGCACAGGTAGGGGGACCCATGGGTCCCCCTGTGTGCGACTCGCGCGGCTACGCAGCACTGGGGGTCCGACACGGACCCCCGGAGCACGGCTCCGACAGCTCTTTCGAGCCGGAGTGCGCGGCTCGGTCGGACTCGCTCGCGGCGCGCATCGTACTTACCCGGCCGGGAAACGTCTCCATTGCGCGGTGCGAGTCGAGTCCGAGCGAGTCGGTCGGAGCGGTTCGAGTCCGAGCGAGTCGGTCGGAGCGGTCGGGACGCCCGGACGAGTCGGTCGGCGATTTCGCATCGTACTCGCTCGGCCGGACCCGCGTACGGTTCGGTCGGGAAACAGGGCTCCGAATCGGATCCGGTAAAGCCGAATCCTATTCGGAGCCCTACCGGCCGAGATCGGAATCGGCCCCATAGTGTCTAGGGATGATACAAGAGAGACAAACTTCTTTATATATATTATTTTTTTTAATAACCAAACAGTTATTTCCACCTAGAATGTCTCTTCCATTTGCCTATCTTGGGTGGGCTAATTAGGGAAACTTGTATGTCAACTTTACTTTCCATATTGAGAAACCTGGATCACAACACTTTTTAATTACTTTTTTTGTGTATTGTGTACGCATACAGCTCTGTACCTCAGTTGGGGACTGATGACAATTGAGCGGAGTTTTTCATACACGCTCTTGGTAAGGATTTACCTATGCTCTCTCGTAACATATGGTTCTCTGACACAAGTGCTTGATTGTTGGTGATGGTCACTGGTGACACTAGAGGTTAAGTTGTCACTTGAGTAACTGCTTTCTGTTTGTTTTTCAGTGTTTCAAAGTGTACTCTATTGCTGTGACTGGGCCATAGGAATAGCCACCAAGCTGATTGTATGGCTAGTACTTATAATATAATTATATAGCAGAGTGACATATACACTTTGGTCCTTAAGAATGCCTTTGAACTTTTTTAGGTCTACTTTGGCAGAAACATGTTGACCACATGAGATAGGGCAATTACAGAAATACCTATCCATTAATTATTAACTCTATCCAATGGGGGCATCAGAATAAAGGACAATTTTCACCCACCATGAGATAGTTTTAGATCACACTTTTTCTTACTAGTCTCTCGCTAGCCTTGCACTCTGCTCCTTACTCTTATACATCGACATTTCTCTTCTGTATAACAAAACACCTCCCCTCCTTCCCTAGGGAAATCGTATCCAACACTGTGTTCCTTGTGGTCCCAGTGTGAGGAGGGAACCCAATGATGAAGCATGTCACCTTCGGGTGAGTGAGGGTTCTCATCCTAAATAGTGCATTGCTCCATACTGCTCGAGCCATTCCTTCTTCTCACACCCACCCACATACATAGTGTGTGTTATAATAGATTGGAGCAGTGCATTTTTCCCCTTTTATTTAGGTGAGTTAAATTGCTCTTGTGAGACCCTCCTGTGCGTGTATATATATTGCTACCTCCCAGACAACCTTTTTGAGAGCCCAAATTTAGACTGAGTGATATGTGTGGCTAGACATATTTCTGACATCATCCTGATCTGCTCTTGCCAGAGTACATATAGTCCTCATGCTGCTGAGGATATGCACATGTTTTCATATTTGGCATCATCAGAGTTGTAACAATATCACAGGTACCATTTAATGTATGAATGCATAGATGGCTACATACACCCAACATGGACTCCAGGATTTTTCATATTTTCTCCAAACAATGGTGATGTCATATCCACAATGTACAGTGCTTAACAATCACTAACATGATTGTCCTATGTAGTGAGCTACAATTGATACAACACCATATAGATGTATAATGCGACTCAGGGGCACAATGCAGCCTGTGGACAAGGCAAAGTTTAAGTTACACATAGTTATATATGTTGGTAGTAACTCACCTGTTCCTCTGGTGAGCCATGGACCTGGCCATACTGGGAGAGGACCTCGTCTGCCAGCATTTCCAGTTCTTCTGCAGAGAAGGCATTGGCCCTCTCTACTTTTTGGCATGCCATGAGTGCTCCCAGAGGTGGCAAACAGCAGCTGAAGTGGAGGAGGTGTTGGTGGCAGCAGTGTCTGTAGGCAAGTGAGCTACTTTTGAAAATGTGGCATACATGTATGCAATGTACGTGGTAATCAGCGGAGACGGGCACAGCCATTGGCCTACTAACCTCACAATTAACAACGTTAGCCTATGGCTGTGTCTGTGGTGGGTTGAACCGCCCATTCTGTGTAAAACTTCTGCCCGTGGCGTCAACGTCACATTATCCCAGGAGCGAGGCCAGGCAGCTGCCATGTCAATGGTTGAAAGTAGTGGATTTATTAATTTATATGCGTCACCACCACTCACTTGAAGGGGTTACATATTGACATGGGAAGAAATCCATAGCCATGTAATTTCTTCAAAACTCAGCCTCCGTGTTGTGTGTTACTGGGCATTATCGCTAGATTAGTGCGGTGCAGTGTATACCGCCGTTTATGGTGTTTTGCCCAAGAAAATCCCAAAAATAAATAAAAAGAATCAGATATCACCTTTGTGAGGCAATATTTGAACATCAATGCTACAATGACATGTAAAGGGCACAATAGGGATTTTTTAAGGGATGTTGGACAGGCGACTACTAACATGTTACATATGTATAGTAAATAGTTCACCAGTTATGTTGTCTCACATGATTTTTTAATTGAAATTGCATATATGTTACTGTGACCATTGTACTTGTATGTTGTCACTTCACACATAGGTACCTTGGGAGAGGAAGGAGAAGGCAGCCCCCAGTGTACCGCCCATTTCTAGACCTACTGACCATGGAATAAAGGCATGTAATTAAAATGTTTCACCTCAGATTTTAAAATTTTGTTTATTTAGTACTTGGTCTATAAACAGTCAACATAGTTACATACATAACTACATCCAAAAACATCCACCCATAAAAATAATAAAAAATGCTCCATCATTATACATACAATTTACCACAAATCAATAGATAAAAATTCAATCCACCCCCCTAATCTCTTGCATTTTAGGTGGGAGCCCTTTTAGGGGCTCTCCATTGTGATTAAAATTCTCCCTAATGCACAAACACATTTAAACAGCTCATGTTGATCAGTAGAGCGATGGCTTGAACCCGAATAATAATTCTATTGCTGCTAAAAACTGGCTTTAAAAACTCTTTCTATTCTTCTAAAAAGCACAAATGGTCTATAAAAACATGTAGCCCGCTACATTTTACTTTAAGTCCACATGTACACAAGAACTGCTCATCTCTCATTACTGATTTGATCTTCATAGCTACGTAACACAGATTTAGCCCAACTCTGAATCTCAGCACGGCATTCCTTAGCTTGGGGCTTGGCAGGGCCTCAATATAAGGGAACACATCATCAGTACTCCAGCCTTTAACCAAAAACTGGGTAGATGGTCCCCCCCCCAAATAAAGCAGGTCTTCCTCTCTCGCACTATTCCTTATGATAGCACGTAATTTCTGCTTGGGAATCGATTGCCCTCCTTCCACCACTCTGGCGCCAAGAACAATTTAGCGCAGAGTTTTCCTAATATACGTGTCACCGGAAGGGCCAAGTTCTGTTCACTTTTCTCTATCTCTTTTTTTACAGAGGTATGATATTTTAAGACCACCTTCCCCATTCAATCTCTACCAAAAATGTAACATAGCTTGCAGCCCTGGTAGTCCAGGCTATAAGCTGACATTCTACCCTTATGGACTGTATCATGGTTGAAGGTGGGAGAGCAAGGAGCCGTTTGATACATTTGTGCTCCTCAGAATTCCAATCCAGTTTGCCAACTAGGGATAGCACTTCCACCCAATACTGAAGTTGTGGGCATACGATTACATTAAAAGCTGAAAGTATGGGGCGTAGGGACGGCCCACCATATTTCCTGGTAAACTGCTTTGGGCCCCGGACCGAGCATAAGGAGTTTGATTTTAATGCTCCTATGTGGTTTTTCCAGTTTAACTTGGTAACAAACCACATGCCCAGATATTTATATTTGTCAACCACTTCAGCTTTGTCCCCACCGAGGTGTCAATTAAAAGCCCCCTTTCCTTTCCCCAACACCATTATTTTGTTTTTCTCCAAATTAACCATAAGTTTTTTCTTTAAGAAATAATCATGGAAAATATCCAATTTCCTTTGGAGCCCCAACTCTGTCATATCCACTATCACTAAATCATCTGCATATAATAGGCAAGAGATGTGGGTCCCACCCATCTTTGAGCATAAACTACCAGCTTTATGTGGTGTTTTTGGTAGGTCAGACAAGAAAAGGGAGAACAATAGAGGGGCCAGGACATAGCCCTGCCGTAGGCCGTTTCTTATCTGGATTCTCTTTGAGAAGGTCCCACGGATATCTAAGATCACTCGGGCCCAGTCCTGCCTGTGCAATTCTTGGATAGGCGAGATCAAAGCCTTGTTGATACCGAGTCACACTAACATATCCTATAGTAGTTTCCAATCCACTAAATCAAAGGCTGCCCGGAAAGTAACAAAGCAACAAAATAATCTGCCTCGTAATTCAGTTGCCTTTTTTGCCGTTGCCCATAGACTAAGGCAGTGATCTATTGTTGAGTGGCCTTCCTCAAAGCCTCTTTGCTCCATCGGGATTTAGTTGTTTTGCTCTACCCAGGACTTCATTAAGTCTAATAATACTTTAGAAAATACTTTCTCCCCCACACCTAGTGAGCTAATTAGGCGATAATTCTTTGGTTGTGTGACATCATCCTCCTTATGTTTTGGCCTAACTGTTGCCCCTTTCCAAATCTCTGGGTAATACCCAGAGTCCAAGACTTTTTGGAAAGTGACATAAGAGAGGCTTGTCCACCAGTCCACATTATGTTTTATTATAACTGCTGGTAGGTTATCTGGGCCCGCTGCTTTGGTCAATTTGAGGGACTGTATAATTTCTTTTATCTTTTGAAAGGAGAAGTGCGACTTAATATCTGCATGAACCTTAACAGGGGAAACAACCTTTACAATGCGGACATTACACCGCGATACCTTAACAACGCGGTCGTTACAATGACCGCATTGTTACAACGCAGTGCCATTACAACGCAAGTCGTTACAACGACTTGCTCTAGATGGTGCTCTAGATTAAGGAATAGTATGATTTACTTTTCCAACACCTTCCCTACTGTTGCACCTACTGGAGTTGGAATAGTAAATCAAACTATTCCTAAGTCCAGCGCGCCATCTAGTGCAAGACGTTGTAACAACTTGCGTTGAAATGGTACCGCGTTGTGAAGGCACATGATGTAATGACTCGCGTAGTAAAGAGTCATATTCCCTTAACAGTACTCTTCAGATTCTCATCTGCCTTATTGCTGTCATACAGGGTACTTAGGTGGTTAATCCAATCATCTTCCCCTACTAAACACCTCATTTCACCTTGTGTGTTCCCCTCATGCACCAGCTGCCAAAAGTTCCTGATGTTATTTGTGACTATCACTTCAAACATAGCTTGCCAGTTTTTACACGCAAACTCCAATTTCCTTTCCCTCAGCTTACTTTTATACTCAAGTTTTATCCGGCAGAGACTCTCACTTGTTCCCTTATCCTGCCTTTTCTTCAATAATCTTTCCCATTTTTAGACACTTAATTTTAGGCTCCTACACTCCTTATTGAACCAACCATTTCTCTTGCCCACCTTATCGTGTTCCCTTTATGGAGTCGCGGACCCTGCTTTATGTTTTACCCTTAAGCAGTTTACTACCTGCTCCACCACCTGATCATACCCTATTAAACCATCATTCAAATTTGCTTTCATACTGAGCATTGCATTGTCTACTATTAGGTCATTGAACAGGTTCAAACTGGCCTCAGTTATATGGGTGTTGACACATCGAGGGTATTCTACCTGCAGTGAGGCAACTCTATCTCTCTGCCATCTTTCTTCTACTCTAAATGTTACCTGTAGTGGCCAGTGATCACTACCCTCCATTTTCAGCACTTGTAATCCTTCCACCTCTGAAAAATGCCAAGCATTTATGAAAAAAAGTTTAATCTGACTAGGCAAGGAATCCATGATTTATGTCATCAGTTGGATCCTGATCTCCTGCATCACAACCCAAATCCAAATTGTATCCCACAAATAGTGCAACTAATGGCAGCACTGCATTTTTTGCTACCAGTTCATTCCAGTACACAGTGGCAATATCTGGTATGTCACAACCAATGTTCAGTGGTGTGCTATGAGTAGTCCTTTCTTCTTTGATGCGACACATTGACAGCTCCATACAGTTCCCCAGAGATGAGGATCTGGCAAATGTGAAGGCAGAGTTTTATGGATTTGTTCGCATGTCACATGTGATTGGATCCATTGATGGCATCCATATAGCTTTAATACCTCCATGCGGCAGGGAGCAAGCTTAACATAATAGGAAGCACTTCCACTCAATCAACATGCAAGTTGATCAAACATCTGTGCCCGGTTCCCAGGATCTGCCCATGATTTCTTTGTACTGCAGAACAGCACCATACCCCAGCTGATGTCACAACTCCTACCAAAGGGAACCTGTCTTGTTGATAAGTATGAACTATCCTAACTCTGTAAGGGTAATGTCAAGTAGTATCATCCCAAACTGTGTGACTCATTGTTGCACTTATGTGTATTTTCTATCTAGGCAGCTTAGCGCATCCCAACCGTCCAGGGCTGTTGAGACTGCTGAGGAATCCAACAACACCAGGGGAAGTCCACTTCAATGAGACCCATGGACGAACACTGAGGCCAGTGGAACAGGCTTTTGGGCTCCAGAAAACCAGATTTAGATGTCTGGACAGGATAGGTGAAGCCTTCCTCTACTCACCCATGAAGGTATGCCAAATTGCTGTGGCCTGCTGCATGCTCCACAACATCGCCCTGCGACGGAACATCCCATACATCGCAGAGGATGGAGAACACAGTGAGCTACTGAGTGAGGACCATGAAATGCCAAATGAAAATGATGATGGTGAAGAAGAAGAAGAGGACTGCATCAGGATCTCATCAACAACTTCTTCTCCTAAGTGTAAGTATTTCTTGACCATACATTACTGTGACTATTACAGCACCTCTAGTTGTGATGATGAGATAAGTATGCTAAGCTAAAATGGAAGAAAGTGCAAGCTTGGGGAACTCGTAGGCAAAGGTGTATTTCAAACAAGGTTTTGACACATGGGACTTTAGTTTCTGTAGGATTGTTTATCTCAGATGTTTGGCCAAGACTGTGTTCTCCAGATACTGACTATGTGAATTATTGTGTGTGCATATATATATATATATATATATATATATATATATATATATATATATATATATATATATATATATATATATATTTATATTTGTTTGTAATGTACTCCTTATGTGATGTTCTGCTGTAGGTACCTTCACCCTGTCAACTTCATTTGGATATTTCAGAGTTGTGACATCTGCGGGCCTAGGTTGCCGTTTGGAAGTACAAGGGTGACATGGCTTGTTCCTGGGATGGACACACACATACTTTTGGAGTACAAATACTGTACCAAGACAGCTTGCACAGTGATTGGATGGGAGCTCTGGGGAATCCATTGGACTTGTTCCTTGTCGTGTGTTGGACCTAATGCGATATGTGTGTCATCATAAACTCTCACCACATGTGGTAGTGGAGCCTATTCATGCAAAGCTCCCTTCACATTGCCTACATCCTCATTGTGGGCAATGTGTATGTAGCTGATGATGTGTCTCATCTTTGTGGGACATACCTTTAGTGGCACACCATTGACATTTGATGGTGACATTCTACCAGATAGTGGAACAGTGTATTGGAATGATGGTTTGATATCAAAAGTGTAGTACTGCCATGTGTTTGTCTATGGGTGTAATTGATGTGGGATTCCTTCTGTTAGGCAGATTATATGGCTCTAGCTGATGATGTTGGTCAATTCTATATGGCCTAGTTAATTGTAATTTGTCAGATGTATCTCTTTCTTCCATGTAGATGTGGTTTGGGACTTTAAATGTGTTCACTGGCACAGACTATTAGTGTAATGTTTGATATGCTTTGTAACTGACATCATGACAGCCCATTGTTTTTGAGATGGATTAAAAATGGTATTTGACAACACATTTGTTTGTATATTTTGTTGAGACATGGTTGCTAACCTGAGCTAAACATTGCGTATATGCAAAATATCCTTTCTTACACAAGCAGAAGTTGGGGAATTGTCCGGCCGCCCAATTACGATAGTGGTCAGAAAGTGCTCTTTAACACTGTGGCTTGTGCTGCATCCCAGGAAAAGGGCTGCAGCACAAGCCACTGTGTTAAAGAGCACTTTGTGCACATCCATGCACTATGTGCATGGCACATAGCGCATGGATGTGTGTGGGGGCACTGCATGTGCTCCCAGGGCTACTTTCAAGTGGCCCACAGGGACGGGGGCCCTGTTTGGGGCCCCCAAAGTCCCTTTCTGACAGCCTTTTCATGGTAGTGGGACCACCATGAAAAGGCTGTTGGAAAGGGACATCGTAAACCCGACAGTGGTGCCTGCCTTGGCACCACTGTCATTAGGGATTGTGATTCTAACCGCTGCTCCATCTGGATCAGTAGATCCTGTCGGAGGCAGCGGTCTGTCCCCTGTCCAACAAGGGTCCGACCGCCTGCATCATAATGTGACAGTTGTACTGAAGTGCTGACGGTAGAGTGGACCGCCACTGACGGCCTGTCGGTGGCAGTCCACCCGACATCGTAATTAGGCCCATGGGGTTCTAGATTTGAAACATGCTACAGCAGTCAATGGGTTCCAGACTATTGCATTTATTTAAGTGAACAAGGAGATATAAACATTGAGAAAAGATATAACAGAGAAACCAAAAAGTGGAGGAGTAAGTCATGGGGGATGAAACCATAGCTGTAGAAGTCAAAATGTTTGGAGTACAATGTCCAAGAAACTACTGCCATCAGAAAGGGCAATGGGTACAGAAATAGTCCACAAACTGAATGTGTGTCACACACTGGGGGAAATTAGGTCAGACGTTTCTTGCTGGTCGTGGTATTGGTCTTGCCATCCAAACAGATTGGAAATTGGCATGGACATCCCAGCTTGCCAGGGCAGAGGGGATCCACAGATGCAGGGCCTAGGGTTTCTGCTATTGGTTCTTCTCTGGCAGGGCTTCCCTTCCTTTAGCTGTAGCAGATGCTGAGTGGCCTGATGGTGAGGCACCACAGGAAGAGGTGGATGGTGGTAGAAAAGCCCTATTCATGTCCAGCAGCACCCCAGTGAGGGAGCCCATCTTGGTGTTGTGGGCTACCAACTCCGTGTGTATGTCCCAGTGCACCTGCTTCATTCCCCTGAATCGATGAGTATCTGGTTCATCTTGTCTTGGGACTGATGGTATGCTCCCAAGATGTGGTCAATCTTAGACAGGGTGTGAGTGGCCCACACACACCCTCCCACGAACCCTACCCCCACGAACCTGTGCCCTTTGCACAGTTTGCGACACCCCACTGGATCCTGGTTATTTTATTGCAGGGATGGTGACAGTGACATCAGTAGTCAGAACAGGGGTGCAAATGATGGGAGACACTGTGGTAGGTGCACAGGTTGGGGGGACTACTGGTGGCTAAGTTGTTGCAGCTGGGGAGGAGGTGTTGTGGGCCCAGTGACACTGACTGTTGCCGTGTTCTTAGCCTGACGAGATGGACCAGCACCGTCGTCCATGTCAAGATGTCCAGGACTGTCCTCATCACTGTCAGCTTGCTCCTGGGTTGCAGAGTGGGTCTCTTCGGTGGCAGAGCTGTGGCCACTTGATCTGGCCGATAGACCTGTTGGGAAATGGAGAACATTGTTATTGTTGGAATTGTGATATTTACCTCCAAATCTTGTGACACAGTCAGTAAAACTTACAAGGAGAAAAGAAGTAATAGGTGGAGATTAATATGTTGCTAGATTTCAGTGGTAATGCATATATTGAGCAGACATTTTCAGATTCCATACACATGTACTTCTGACACGCAGCTCATACCATGTCCTGAGTTGTAGCCAGTTAGATCAGTAAGTATACATGACATCTATAAACCATTCTAAGGCCCAGCTGATTACAAAACAGTAGATGACGCAACTTGGTTGTGTCTTTGCCATTAGTGATCATGTGAGCAGTGCAGAGTCAAAGGGTCACCTGCCACTTAAAATATTTTGAATTGGGCTCATGGCTTTCTATGTTGGACAAACACACTTGTTGTGGGGACACTCATGACATCAATTATTTTAGTTGCTGAGTCCATGGATACATACAGGACAGTATAGTGACATGTCTCTGAGGAGAGCTTTGGAAGTAGATTGCTGACTCCATGAGAACTGAAGATCAGTTGGTATTTGTGAGACATGTGGCAATTTGTAAAATCACATTTTAATCTTGTTTTGGGTTACTGAAACAGGGCATCATGGTAGTTGTAGTGATTTATAATCCAACTTGTCTACACTATCTAGCTGGCTAGTGTGACATACCTGTTCACATTATGCTGTTGGTATGGCCCATACCTTTACATTGGGGCAGGTAAGATGTATCAACAGATATTTTATTTTATACAACACTTACAGACATCATTCCATCATGTGCCATAATGTGGAGATTGATGCAGCAAACCCTATATGCAACACTAAATATTCACACAGACATTTTCACATCTCTGATGCTGATTGGATGTTAGGGAAATATTTGGAATTCATATTGTTAAAAGCTAGTTTGTGAACAAACAGGGGATTTAGGTTTCATGTGAGTTTGTAAAGTGTCACTTACTAGACTCTGCTCCTCCAGGTATTCCATGCCAGGCTTCAGTGTGTATGATGGCCTAGACCTTCTCCTCACAGGTGACAAAGTGTAAGGGTATGCTGGTAGGACCACCACCAGTCCTCTGGGCCTCCAGGTGTTGCTTGGAGACCAGGCTACGCATCTTCCTCTTCAGGTCATTCCACCTCTTCCAAATTACCCCCTGTGTGAGTGGAATGGTAGCTACAGCATTCACTTTGCAAATTGTTCTGCCCCACATTTCCCTTTTCTGAGTGATAGCAGTATTTTGGACTTGGGCTACAAACAGATGTGGCTCCACTCTAATGACTTCCTCCACCATAATTGACAACTCTTGCTCAGAAAACCTTGGATGTTTGGGTCTGACCATCATTAAAAATGAAGGAATGAATTGTAGAACAACTAATTTGACCCAGGAGAAAAAGTAAAATAGCAAGAAAGGTATGTGGAGAGTGACAAGTGTTTGCAAAAAAATAGCTTGCCTTCTCTGTCCCAGATTTACCTCACAAATACTCTGGAGCTGTGGAGTGGCAAAGGATCATGGTCTGACATAGGGTGTGTTTTATAGTGTGCTATGCAGTTGTCTGTCTCCAATTGGCCAATGAACACCATGTGTGTTGTATTTGTGGCCATCCAATGACCACTATTCAGTTGCTTTGCTTGAGCACAAACCGCAATGGTTTACCGCCATCGGGGAACCGCCGCAAGGGGCCTGCCAGTACTAATGTATTTTCTTAATTTGCTTGGCAGCAATACGCTGCCCTGATGACGTCGTTGTGCTAACCGCCAGTATTGCAGTCCGCTGCATCGCTGGCGGGGAGCACTCCATTGTGGCGGTCTTATGCTCAACCTCCACGTATCGTGATAGGGCGGGCAGAACACCACCGACTCGGCGGTGTGCTGTGGACTGCCACCACGGTGGTTTGACGGTGAGTCTGCCAAACACGTAATCGGGCCCATGATCTCAACCAACATGACAAATCATTTTTTCATATATAATAAACATAATATTTTCTTACATCAGTCAAAACATTAAATAAAACTTCAATCTTAAATAAGACTGATATAATAAAATAATATATAAATTATTTAGCTGAAAGAACAAATTAAATTTGTTACGTAAAATAATTATAATAAACATTTCCAAATAACAATCACATAATAGTTACACAAATTATAAAATATAACATTTCCCACCCAAAGGACATAAATTAAAAATTACTTACTGTTCTGTAGCTGCAGTTCATCCTCAGTATCCACATAGTCAACAAACAATCAACTTTATTCGCATTTGATAAACTAATTCAATAGAGATCCCTAAAAGCAATCCAAAGTATCTAGAAAACACTAAAAAATCTGAAAAGGTGTTTAAAAAGAAACGCTCTTGGAAACCCCCCAAAAAAGGACATCAATGTTAAACATATTGTTTTTTTATAAACCAAAAGAGATATCCTTAAAATAAAAAATGGTAAATCCAAATGCCCATAGTACACGTCTGTAGAGGAAAACTTGCAAAGTAAAACAGAAAACTCATCCGCAAAAAATATTTCATTCCCAAAATTGCATATACATTACACGTAATCATCATAAAGCAAGTAACATAACACAATACAACATAACATATCGATACATTACTAAAACAGTGTACAAAATCCCAAACCAACACACTAGTGAAAAATACTACAATTAATACAACTAAGGGCCTCATTACGATGTCGGTCGGAAAGGTTTCCCCTAAACCGTGTCAGCACCTATGTTTACAATGTTCTCGGTCAGAAAGAAAACCTTTCGGTGAGTCCGAATCGGTTCCGACCGGCATTCGGAAACTCCGACTCAGTCGAAGCCGAATCGTACAGCTGTACGGACTGCTATCCGATCGACGTATTACGATATCGGATTCTGACAGCCTTTCCGACTCGGTCTGTCCGACAAGAAAAGGCTGGAGGAAACTGACTTTGGGGGGCCCCTAGCAGGCCCCACTTCATTCTGAGGCCTCCGGTTGGGGGCCATGGGGGTACCCAACGGAATCCCCTATAAAACCCTGCACAGTGTGGCAGGCACCATAGGGTGCCCGCCACAGGGTGCAAGGATTTCCGCAACCACCCTTTTTTAAATGGGAGCCTGTGTTGTCGGTCGGAACACAGGCTCCTATTGAAGTCAATGGGATACTTTCTGAATGGTGTTTGGAAGCATAGTAATCGATCAGTCGGTCGGAGCCGATTCCGACAAGGAGTCGGTCGGGTTGGTTTCCGATCGACATCGTAATGAGGCCCCATATGTACAAACATCCCACAAACAACACTTTAACTAATCTCTAGACCTCCCTCCTACATCTCCACTACCCTCAAAGCCCTAAAAAACCTTTGAAAAGGACTTACCTGTTGCAATGAAAGGTAGCACGTTACAGCAACTTGGATCCCGGAAAATAGACTTTAAATGACACAAACAGAAGAGAGCGGTAAAAAAAAAGATCACTAAATGAAACTAAAAAAGTCCATCTCCCCATAGAAATGACTGAGAAAATAAGTAAAAAATGTTAAATAAATGTATTAAAAATGTAAAAATCATTAAACATGTCAAAAAATGTTGTAAAACATGGCAAACAATTGTACAGTATTAACTAAATAATAGTATGAAAAATATGCAATTAATGAATATACACTGAAAAAACTTATGTTAAAATGATGTGGAAAATATAAATATGAAACAATTTAAGAAATCTTATTTGTTTTTTAAACAATAGAAAAAAAACAGAAAATGCACCACATAAAATACTATTTAAATGTGATTTACATTGCTTATTTAATAATAACGATGTATTACAATTAGTTTTATTAATAAATATAAAAAAATTATAACTAGAAACATATGTATTTAAAAATGTAAAAGTATACATTAACTAAACTTTGAAAACATAAATAAAATTGAAAAATGGGTTAATTGTATTTATTATAATAAAATATGCAATTAATATTATTTATAACAAATATACAACTAACTACTTTTTAAATTATCTTTCTAAACACCAACAATGTTATTTCACTCTAGAATGGTTAAACTAAATAATCCCACTCCAATGTAAACCATTTTGAAGAAAGTGTTGGACACCTAGGGGGTGACATTTACATTTGCTATTCCCACTCCAATCTAAACAAACCTGGGCAGTTGTTGGACACTAAATTTGTGACATTTACTACTCCCACTTCAGTCTATACCAATTTGGGGAAGGTGTTGGACACTAAAGGGGCAACAATAACTATTCCCACTCCAATCGAAACCAATTTGGGTAAGAGGTTAGACAATAAAGGGGTGACATTTACTATTTTCACCCCAACCTAAAACAAATTGGGCAAGGTATTCGGAACTAAAAGGGTGACATTTACTATTCCCAATCCAATCTATACCAATTTGGGTAAGGTGTTGGTCACTAAAGGAGTGACATTTACTATTTCCACTACAATCTAGAACATTTTATGCAAGGTGCTGGACACTAAATATTATATATCAATAATCCATACTCAAGCGAAATTTTTGATATTTCAAATAAAATACAATGTACTTAACACTTTTGGTGCTCATGACAGAATGGTTCCGTCAGGAGCACTAGTGCTCGTGTGCTCATGATGGAATAATTCACACCAGTCATGTGCACAAGCGCACTGGATCGCTATGCTGTAAACAGCAGAGGGATTTCCTTTTTTTTTGCCTCAGGAAGTGGGGAGGACCTTTCCCAACCTCCCAAGGCATTTTGTTTTCAATGTAATGACGATCTCGCGCATGGTGCGACGACGTCATTACATAGCAAATGAAACTGAAATTAACCAATTGGCTAGTTTCAGTTTCAGCGCTTCGGTGCTCGTGGGGCTATCTCAGCCCCCCGAGCACCAAAACAAAGGGGGGAGGTATCATTGGAAAGGGAGGAATCTCCCCTTTCCAATGGTACCCCTCCCTAGGGGATCCCTGCTTGGGGATTGCCCCAGGAGGGCGATCCCCAAGCAGGGATCCACCCAATAGGCACCAGGGAGGAAGAAGCGGCCCCTTGGGCAAGGGTCTTTGCTCCCTCCATATATCAATGGGCATATTCAGTCCTCCAGCCCCCCCCCCCCCAGCAAGTACCCTAGTCACCAAGAATTCTTTTTTTTATAGTTCAGGGGTGGGGGATGCCCCAAATGGGCATGCCAATGCCCCCACCCCCCCCAAATGTCAAAGTCTTTCTGCTCCCCAAGGAGGCAGATGGGGGCAATAGCCCCTGATAGGGGGGCAGAAAGCCCACTAGGCACCAGGGATTAGGGTTTGTCTTATACGTAGGGATGAAGGCTGCCCACAATGGGCATGCCAATGCCCCCACCCCCCAAAAAATTGCCACAGTCTTTCTGCCCCCAGGAGGCAGATGGGGCAATAGCCCCTGATCTGCCCGCGGGGGAGCAGAAAGCCTACTAGGCACCAGGGATTATAATTTTTTTATTGTACATAGGGGTGGGGCACCCAGAATGGGCATGCAAATGCCCCCCAAAAAATTTAGGCACAGTCTTTCTGTCTTCCTCAAGAGGCAAATGGGGCAATAACCCCTGATTTGCCCCCCGCAGGGGCACAGAGCCCACTAGCCGTCAGGAATTATCCTGGTTTTTTTATACGTAGGGGTGGGGGCTACCCAGAATGGGCATGCCCATGGCCCCACCCACCCCAAAAAACGGCCACAGTCTTTCTACCTGCCTTGGGGGCATATTGGGGCAATAGCCCCCGATCTGCCCCCCTGGGCGGCAGAAAGTCCACTAGGCACTATCCTCTTGTTTTTTGCAATGTACCTAGCTGTGGATTTTGGGCCCTTGCGCAGCCGGCACCTAGGGAAACCTAGGAAACATGTACATTTTTTAAAACTAGACACCCAGGGGAATCCAAGATGGGGTGATTTGTGTCGCTCACCAGGTTCTCTTACCCAGAATCCCCTGCAAACCTCAAATTTAGCTAAAAAAAATCAAATTTTTCTCACATTTCTGTGATGGAAAGTTCTGGGTTCTGTGGGAAGCCACAAACCTCCACCCAACCAGCATTCCCCCACGTCTGCTGATAAAAATGGTACTTCACTTGTGTGGGTAGGCCTAGTGCTCGCGACAGGAAACATCCCAAAACGCAACATGGACACATCACATTTTGCACTGAAAACTGACCCTTTTTTCGCAATGTGCCTAGCTGTCGATTTTGGACCCTAGCTCAGCTGGCACCTATGGAAACCTAGTAAACCTGTACATTTTTGCAAAGTAGACACCCAGGGGAAGCCAATATGGGGTGACTTGTGTGGCTCTTGCCATGGTCTGTTACCCAGAATCCCTTACAAACCTCAAACTTTGTAAAAAAGAAACACATTTTCCTCACATTTCTGTGATGGAAAGTTTTAGAATCTATGGGGAGCCACAAACTTCCACCTACCCAGCATTCCCCCAAGTCTCCCGATAAAAATGGTACAGCACTTGTGTGGTTAGGCCTAGTTCCCGTGACAGAAAATGGCCCAAAACGTACTGTGGAGACTTTAAAGTTATCGATCGCAAAAAGGCTTGGTTTTGCGAGGGAGTCACCTGCGTTTTTGGTCCCGGGCTCGGTGGGCATCTAGGGAAGCCTACCACACCCAGACATTTCTGAAAGCTAGACACCCGGGGGAGTTCAGGGAGGTATGGCTTGCGTGGATACCCCAATGTTTTCCTACACAGAATCCCCTGCAAACCTCAAATTTAGCTAAAAAAAATCCAATTTTCCTCACATTTCTTTCTGGGATCACCGTGCCGGCACAAATGTCCTACCACCCAGCGTTCCCCTTGGTCTCCTGATAAAAATGATACCTCTTAGGATGCTTGTTTCCGGTCCAGGGAAGACCTGGCTTGACAGTTCAGGCTGGACTGTTCCCATGAGGCACAGGGTCAAGACTGATTCGCATATAGCTGTGTCTGAACTGGGGTGGCGAAGTGAGTTAAAGAACGATGATGGATTCAACCCAGATCTGTGACTGGGGGTGAGTGTCTGAAAAGTTTCAGCGCTCCGTTCATCATCTCCTTGTGTTTGCTATATAATTTATATATACATTGAAAATGATTATAAACTGTTATTTAGAAAAATTATTAATGTAACAAAATACATGTAAAAATTTTACGAAATTAATTTTCATACAATTAAAATATTTATCAGTAAATTTAAATTAAAATATTCACTTTTTAAAAAACTCCCCACCCTTATCCCCTAAAAATGCAACATCCAGCTACTAAAAAATTATATATACATTATTTGTACACATTATTAAAAAATATAAGTTTAAACATTTCATAATTAATAAAATATCTTACTAAACAAACAAATAAAAATTAAGAAACATAAAATCAAACAACACAATAAAATACATACAATATAACACTTACAATGAATATTATATATAACAATATTTTCTAAATTGATATTTTTTGCAATGATATTAAAAACAACACATAAAATGATATTCTTACCTGTGATATTCCTGTTGATGATATTTACAACATCCCGATATTTTTGACATGATATTTTTGTATCACAATATTATCTCAATATTTTGTGCAAACACCTCAATTTCCATGAAGCCTTGCTGATTATTTAAAAACAATCACTGGGAAGGCAATTGAAACCTGAATTCAAAAACTATTTTGAAGTATACTGAATTATCACATTACAATAAATAACTATATTAACATATGTACATTTATTTTTGAAACAGGGGTACCTAGCACCCTGCATGATTATGAATTATACTCAATGAACATATAAATATATATGGAGGCTCATTTTGCATGCTAGGATTTGCGCTAAGGGTACCATTGCTGCCCACTTGAGAACTCATTGTCCCAAAAGAACTCCTTGCTACTGGTTCATCTCCATTTTTGCGCTTGTTCAAGCCCAGTGAAGGAATATGGCACTCAGTCTTGAGACCCGGACCCAACGCCCTTTCCACTGTGGGCTGACTGGAGCCCTCCATGGGTATCCAGCATAATTTCAGCTCAGACCATTCCCAGCCACCCTGTTCTTGAGGCTTGTCACCAGGGACCCCCTCCTTTAGCAACTGTATTACCCTTCATAATCTCTCTCTCTGGCTCGTTGTATTCCCCAGAGCCCTGATGATGATCCCACCATTTTTACTGCGATCAAAATGCTGTTGTCTTTAAAACATGAACCCTACATGATTGTTGAGAATTTGCTGTAACAGGCCATGCTATTCTTGTGTTTGTTGATAAAATTGTTAATCACAATTTATCACTTGTGTGTATCACCTCAAAAGAGAGCACAGAGCATGTTTGTTTTGCTCCAATAATCACTGTGCCGATGTGTGTTTTCAAATTGTTTTTCATAAACTCCTTTGGATAAATTATATTCACCATTTGGTTCTTTGCATCAAAAGTATCGTAGTATTAGGGACCAGCCTGTTTTTTGTTATAGCAAAAAGGTGGGCAACATGTGGGAATTCATTTTTTTCCTGAAAGCAACAGAAATCCTTTTCCCTGATTGGAGTGATGGTCTGTCGTGGTGGAGAAGGAGTGAAAGAGGCAGAGGAGGTACACTGCTACTCAGGGCTGCAGCTATCGTTAGTGCAGCAGGTCCAGTTGCATTAGTTCCAGGAGTACGAGGTGCAGAGTACACTCCAATTATGTGGAGGAGTGTTTTTTGTTCAATTTCTGATTCACTTTAATGTGCTGCTTCTTTTATAGCTCTTACATTTAGTGTGGACTATGAGCTACAGAAAAAACACCACTGAAATGAATACATTATCTCCACCTACTGTGCGCAGTCCTGCTCTCCCACTCTCTCAACCCTTGCCATAAAGTTTTGGAAAGGGGCCCCAAATTCAAAACATTTTGCTAAGGGGGGTTCAGAGCAAAAAAGCTTGAAGACCTCTGGATTAGAGGATGATAGTATGTATTCCCAAGTTTGATTCCATCTATTTTACACTTTTCTGCCACAATTTACTCCCACATTATATCTAATACTTTTCATATAAACCAAACCCACAACCTATCCAACAATAACTTCATGCTTAAACACAACCTCAAGTTTGCTATGAAACTATTAGAGGACATTTCTGACACTCATGAATATACTCAATGTTTGCCACATAGACCACACACTATCAACCATGCACAACAACTGAGGTATTTTCTGGCTGATGACCTAGAAGGGCTTTAGGGCCTACTGGGGCCAGATGCAGTATAAAAATTGAAAAATAGAAAGTAGTACAATCCTGGGGAAGCACATCTTTGTTTTGTTTTTCCTAGATTTTGAAGCCAGGAATCACTGGTCAGACCTTCAAACTCCTCACCCACGCCTACAAATCCCTCAACAACATCGGACCCAAATACCTCAATGAGAGAGTATCCTTCCACGTACCCAAAAGGAACCTCCGCTCCACCGACCTCACCCTGGCAGAGGTCCCCTGCATCCGCAGAAACAGAAGAGGCGGGAGAGCCTTCTCCTACATCGCAGCCAGGACTTGGAACGAGCTCCCGATGAACATCAGATGCTCCCCGAACCTGCACTCGTTCAAGAAGGACCTCAAGACCTGGCTCTTCGACTGATCTGGTGCTGCCCCCCCCCTTGTGCCTTGAGACCCTCACGGGTGAGTAGCGCGCTTTACCAACCCCTGATTGATTGATTGATTGATTGACTAGTCACAGCTGTTTTGTTGATTCCAGGCCAGACAGTTCTCTCCATCTGTTCTCATTGCCCCGAAACCCAGCAGAACATGAAAGCAGGGGATGATTGGGTTTCCCTAGAGCAGGAGAAATCCTAATATGACAAAGGGACTGCAATGGCATCTTTCCACTCATTCACCAACTACAAATGGCTTCAAGGAGGTGGGCTTAGGAAGCAGTATGTGTAGGCTAGCAGGTCCACCATTGGCTAAGACAGACTGCTGTGGGACAAGCACTAACTTGTGCAGAATTCACCAAAGCTTAATTGTACTCCACTGTTGTGTTCACTCCACACCAAACACGAGTAGGTTGAAAATATATTATTATGGTTTTGAAGTATGGACAACACAACTGCACAGCCAGAGCTCCAGGGAGCAACTGACTGGCTTTCCACGCAACACAGATTCCACATTCCAGTTGACATAATTACATTCCACACATTTTACAGAGGAGTTAAACTACCAATTCAAAGGTAAACATAACACCCACCACGCACCCAATATCAGTAGACCACATATACTGAGCTTCCATACATGGCAAAGGCAAGAGACAACCACTTGGGGATCTGGACAGTCAATGGCCAATCTCCCCACACAGAGGCAGCTTAAAAATCCTGTGCCCATGCAATAGTAATCTGATTCCACTAAGACCTGTCAACGTACAAGCCTGGGTTGATAGGCAGCAACCAATCTCACTCAGAAAGGGTGCAATTTGGGTATCCCCAAGTGATCACAGCCCTCCATAGAGAAAATCAAAAGGATGGAGCACTTGCAGAGGACATTCATGAAACAATGAATGGAAAAATCTCACCACTTCTCTCACTCAATTTCTTCAACCTTTCATTATGATATCTCGGAAAACATTTCAAATGTTTCTGACAATTTCCCGAGTACATTCTTGTTAATACCTCAAGAATCACAACACCGGCATAGACATGAAAGCATAATTTCATTCGCCGTCTATGGGATACAGAAAGTGGCCTGTTGAAAGACTGCATGCATCTAATTTACATGCAGAAAATATAAGAGGTGCTGAGATGCAACCACAGCACACCCATGTGGTTATACTTGTTGATTCTGTAGTCTAAGTACTGGCTAAATTAAATGAGTGCTATACTATTTGTCTGAAAAAATATATAAAGTATTTAATGAGAAGATAATACCCACAAGTTTGGACCAATAACATTGTATACGGGTCTATAAAAGCTGCCTCTTAAAAATTACATATTTGGAAATCAGATTATGCTGGTTATATCTTTGAACAACTTTTCCTGACACTTCTTCTTAAAAGAATTTATTAATATTTAATATTTTACTTGACAAAGATAACTACGAAAGCATTTGCCAAAAACATTGACTGACATTCGGCTAGGTACATAGGGGGTCATTAAGATAGCGGGTGGATCACCACTGCCCATATGGCGGTGGCGATCCGCCCGCTATTTCCCACTGCCCGTCTCACATTTCCCCACCGCCATATTAGCATGGCGGTGGGGACCCAGGCGGACGGCAAGACCGTCCACCGGTTTTCCGCCGGTCGACCAGTCGACCGGGCGGAAAAGGGGCTGGATATGGTGGCGGTGTCTGCTAGACACCGCCATCCATATTATCATGGGCAGCGGTGCAGGGCTTTCCATGGCGGGAGACCCCGCCATGGAAAACCAGGCAGAGTTTGCTTTCGGGGCCCGTTGCGGGCCCCCAGTGTATTGGGGGTGGGGGGTACACATGGGGGGTACCTATGGTACCCCCCTGCATTGGCATGGACATGGTGGCAGGCACCTCGAGGCACCTTGTGCATGACAATGCACACAGAGCATTCCCAGCATTGTGGCGGGCAGTGCTGTGAGCACCGCCCGCCACAATGCTGGGAATGGAGGATTCCACCGCAACAGTGGCGGTGGCATCCTAATCGCCGGTCCCGCATTCCGTTACGGTGGCGGGCGGACTTTGTCCGCCCGCCATCGTAATGACCCCCATAGATTCTATTTTTTCAAAGCTACATAGTTTTTAAGCCTCGCCTAGGCAGCGCTTGTGATGTCTCTTCACAACATGCTGTATTCAAGTTTGGACTTTAAGCTCTGCCTATTTTCCACCCATCTTTCAATTGGCTCCTGTCACTGTCCTTTGTAAGTGGTATTTTTTATTTGTGAATTGGATTAGTACTTCCTTTTCTTCTGTTGTTACCTCCCATGAAGACTGCCCCTGTCACATGTGTTGTTACGCAGGATGTTTTACTTACAGGCTGTGAGCACTATTTTCTCAAATGACTTTGTCCTGCCTGCCGTTGCAGGCAGGACATGCTCTCCGGCGACCGTTTTTTTTTTTTTTAGCCAGCGCAGCAGGCCTTGCGGCCATGCGCCTTTCTTTATGCGTGGCTCGCCGTATTTACCTTAACAAAGTCTTCCTTTTATTATAAAGTGCCCCATGCCGTTTTTTCTCTTCAATGTTGGCCATGCACCTTTCTTTATAAGTGGCTCACCATATTCACGTTAACCAACAAATGCTTTTTTTTTAAAGTGCCCCATGCTGCGCTTTCACTTAAACAATGGTGGCCGTGCCCCTTTAAGCGCGGCTCGTGGGATTCACTTTGGAAAACAGACAACTCAATAACTTTGTCTGTTTTTTTGGCTGTGGCAGTGCACAGTGTGTGGCATCATTTCCTCCTTCCCTCTGGCTCATGGTTTACCATGGGCAAGGCTCGAAGGTGCAGGTACAGTCCAGTGTTTTCATATGCCACTTGAACTGCCCGTTTCACGAGCGCCGCACTCTATCACCTTTCTTTCACCCCCGGTGAGGGGGAGGGGGTTCTTGTTTAAGATGCAGTGTTGTTTTGCAAAAGAAGTACACCAAACCTCACCAACCAATAGCACCCAGCACCAAAGATATCATTACTACTCAAAATAAAGCTGTCATAAGAGACTATCCAAAACTGCAGCAGCTATTCAATTTAAAGTTAAAGCCATCCATCTACACCATCAATGTGGGCAGCACTACTTAAACCGCAGCCATTTGTTTTTATTGGAAGTAATATTTTGGTTAGCTTGTGTTTTAAAAATGTACCATTTTTATTTATTTAGCTTTATTTCCCAAACAAAAATAAATAAACAACAATGGTGCATTTTTGAGACGCAAGCTAACAAAAATCTCACTTCCAATAAAAACAAATGAAAATGTATGCTCAGCACCACTCTTTCTCTTTATAATTCCATTAAGGGTGCACTACCTTATGTGGCTAATAGAAGTCCCTTTACAACTTCACAGGGACACTTAGTAACAGTCTCTTGTACTGCATTCTTTCATTCATTCGTGGAATTTCATTTACTGTTACTTATGCTACTACTGGGATATTTTTAAACAAAAAGAATTTAGCATTTGCAGCGCCAATTCACTAATGCAAAACCTATTGCATTGCAAATTCTTGTTCTTACTTCTGTCATGAGAATAGAATGAAGCCTCTCAATTATACTGTGTTGGTGAAATGTAGTAAGGACCCTAACCAATTGTTTTGATTTTGAAAGATCACTTGCAAATACCTTATGGCACAATGTCTCTGGGATACAACTTTTCCATTTCTGTCATAGTGAGTTTTCTATACTATTTTCACCCCTCCTGGCCAAATTGTGCATACTGTCTCCTATTTAGCCATCTGCCAGGCACATAATGACGTTTCTTTGCTATTTTGATGGCTGCTGGCCAAACATTGCATAATTTCCTCTAGTTAGTCTGTGGCTAGGTAAATAATATGTCTTTGCCATTTCCAAGGCTGCCATCCGAATACTACATAATGTCTGCTATTTAGCCAGAAGCCAAGTAAATACTAAAATGTATTTGCGATTTGCAGTGCCACAAGCCAAATAGTACATACGATCTGCTATATAGCCAGTGAGCAGGTAAATAATGAAGTTTATTTGATATTTGCATGGCCACTGGTCAAATTGTAGATAATGTCTGATATTCTGCTAGCAGTTGGGTAAAGAGTGAAGTTTCTTTGTAATTGCACAGCCACTGGACAGATAGTGTACCATGTTTACTATTGCGCCATTGGATGGGTGAATAGTGACGTTTCTTTGATATTTACATGGCTTCTGGCCAACAGTACATAATCTTTGCTACTTAGCCAGCAGCTGGATAAATAGTGATGTTTCCTTGCTATTTGCATGGCTTATGAAATTGCAGAATCTTTACTATTTAACCAGTGGCCGGGTAAAGAGTGAATTTCCTCCGTTATTTACATGGCCACCAGTGAAACAATGCAGAATTGTTAATATTTAGACAGTGACAATATAAATTGGGACGTATCTCTGCTATTTGTAAGGCCTTTGTCCACTTGTAAATTATCTCTACTGGACAGCCAGCGGCTGTGTAAAGAGCAGAGGAAATTCACTATCCCCCTCTTTTAATCATTGCCATTTGCTGTTGTTTGAGTTTTGCATCTCTATATCCATACCACCTCCCTGAGTAAACCTTGACTGCTTGACTAAGCTACCCTGAGGGTCAAGTGCTAAGGTGGTGTACTTGCTGATCGTTTTTGGACCCAATAGTTGGGATACACCCCGGGACCCTAGTGGTAAAGGGCCCTGAATGCCTCAATCTGAGCACAGTGACTCCTAACTACTACAGTGGGACACCTGAAAAAGTTTCCATAATGCCACAATGTTGTTTTGATATTTTCTTGGAGCTTGAACCCCCTTTTCCCCTAACACGTTTGGCAACTTTAGCTTACTTTGCACCACATTACAATATTTACGTGAATGTGCCTTCAGAGTTGCTGGTAAATTCTGCTGTTTTTAACCAAATTTATTACACATTGACAATTCAGCCCCATGTTTTGGACAGAGAAGCCTCCCAAAACCGTTCCATCGCAGGAATAGCTGGGCTTGCACCCAGTAAAATTCAATGTGGCACTCCGCTACTCGTGTTTTATAAGGATAAATGTACTCTACATTATTGCTCCTGTACCAATTTAAACCAGTAACATAAAAGAATAATAATGAAGTTAAAAAATAGTTGTGCTGCCTGAAAACCCACACTATAAAGTTATTTTTTTAAATATTAGAAGATGCTGCACTGTCTGTCTAATGCAAATAACATTTACCTAAAACCTTAGAAGACCTAAAATGCCACCTTGCAAAGACATTCTTGAACTGTTTGGCTTTAGAAAATCCTTTTTTTATGAGGCGACTTCATAAGTCTGGCCTTACTGGAAAGTGTCTAGTGAAATATATCTGAACGATTTACAAAAGTATGAAGAAAACCACTTCAATTAGTTGCTGTTTTTGTGCTTTTAGTTTAAATTAGATGAAATTCCAGTAAATGTCAAAGACCACAATACCAATTTGCTTGACACTACATGAATGCATGTAGTATGGCACTGAACTCTTGCTGCGAATAGTGAAAATGCATGCTAGTGACAGACCCTTCATGACTAAATCACTGTAACCTTTATGGCTTCATCAAACGCTAGAATATTTGTATTTTTTGCTAAACTGAAGGTCTTTGAGTTGCAGACGCTCAGCATTGGCTGGTACAAGCCCGGCTGAGTCATTTTCCTGTTCATCCCTGTGTAACTCTCTTGTAATACTTCATTAAGGGGTATATTTATGAAAAGGTTTGCATTGCGTTTGCACCACTCAATGTGGTACATGTGCGACGCAAACCTAAGATTTATGAAGATTTATAAAGCCACGCAAAGCCGGGAAGGTGCCCCTTCCTGCAGAAAAACTATCCTGCATGCAGCGCAGGCGCACTTGCCTGCTTTGGCACTAGGCAGCCCATTGTGAGCCAGCACATAGAAAAAGACAGGAATGTGCTTTATTGCCTTAAATACGGCGCATCCCTGCCCTTTCCCAGTCATGCAGTGCAGCGCAGCGTAGCAAGGTGACTTGCTGCACTGCGTGACTTTTTCATAAATAAGCCCCTAAATTAGGAAAACCTGGGTTTTAATCTCTGTGGGGCATATTTATGAGAGGCTTGCATCGCGTTTGCACCACGCAATGTGGTACCTTCGTGGCACAGACCTCTAAGTCAGATTTTTGAAGCAATGCAAAGCCACTTTGCATTGCTCTGAATCGATTAAAAAATCTTGAGTAACGCAACGAAGCGCAAACCGCTGTGTTGAGTTATTCTGCCGTGGTAAGGGGTTCCATGGACGTTGCATGGATGTTCCCACGCAACTCCTATGGATTGTGATGCATTCTCAGATTTACAAAAACTTGTAAACCTGGGAATGCCCCAAAATCTTACGCCATCCCCGGGGAGACGTAAAGAGGAGAATGTTTCTATTTTTCCTCGTTTCTTCCTCTTTCTATGTGTGCTACACTCTGCAGCACACATAGAAGGAGGAACATGCCTCCCAGGATTGTGTTTGTGCAGGAAGTTGTGCCTTCCTGCACAAAAACAATCCTGCATGCAATGCAGGCACCCTTTGCACCATGGTGTAACCCTGAGTTGGCGCTAGGCTGCCAAAAGGGCAGCAGTGCAAGGGAAAGGACGGGAATGACCCGTATGGACATAACTGCTCTTTCCCGGTCACTCAGCACTGCAAGGTGACTTGTTGCGCTGCACTGCGTGACTTCTGCATGAATGAGCCCCTGAGAGTTCATGGCAGCTGCACAAATTGATCTCATAATTGCGCTGTTATCGTTAACTCCAGCGTTTGAAAGAGGCAAACTTAAAAGCAACATTTGTCATTTAACTTTAACTTTATTAATATGAGAATCTCAATGTTTTCTTCAAAACGCAATTTAAAGGTCATCATGCAAGTTTTACAAAACAATAATTCACAAGAAATGGAAACAAAATGTGCCTATTATGGAAAAGCAATCATTTTCTCACAAGTAGGAAGAGTCATAGGGAACGTCATTTCTGAAACCAACGGGTTTAACGTTTGATATTGTATATCACTGGTGTCTTGATTAACAAGTCATTTGGGGGCATATCTACAAGGGCTTTATCTCCGCTTTTTGGCTTCTAAAGCCAAAAAAGCGGAGATAAAATCATCGCCCTATTAACAAGAGGGTGCTAACATGCATTGGCGCATGTTAGCACCCTTTACTCGACGTCTCCCTTTGCATCTCTAATGAGATGCAAAGTGGGCGTCACTAGGCAGTACAACCTTGTAAATATCGCTGATGTGCACATCGCGATATTTACAAGGTGCTAACGCATTTAGCAGACGTTAGTTTTGGGCGAAAACCGCTGTTTTCGCCGAAAACTAACGTCTGCTAAAATGCAGACTTAGGCATACCTAATATGGGGGTGGATTGTGCTGATACGACCACAGGGTTGTATCAGCAAGGTTATCGCCGTTTTGCAGGGAACATCGCTGGAAAACCAGCGATGTTCCCTGCAAAACGGCGATTTCCCCGCTATCGCTGGTAATTATATCGCCCTGGGGAAAAGCGTTGTAGATAACGCGCTACCAGGGCGATATAATCCAGCGATAGACGGCGATAAGTAGAAAAGCGCTAAGCGCGCTTTGCGTTGACTTATCGCCGTCCTCGTAGATATGCCCCTTGGTTATTAGTTATTTTAGGTTTTGGTTCAGTAAATTGAGCATGGCACTTGTGCTGAGAGTGCTAATTACGCATTATTACTATTACCCATGGCAAGTATAATTATCTCAAAAAACATAGTTAAAGTGGAGTTATGGTTACAAATTAAAATTGGAAAACTACGGAAATGTGTAAGTATGTTTAGAACCGCAATAAACAACTCACACACCATAGATATGAGCCATAACTCATACACCAAAAGCTGTGCTAATGACTTCACATTGATGTGACAGACGGAATTTCAGATGTTTTTAATTACATCAAAGACATGATTACTAATCATTTTACTCTTAACATTATGAAAGAGATGACTATGAATGTATTATTATTAATTGCTTTGAGTATGTATTGTTATTTAATTATGTTGCGCTTTTAGATTTTACTACAGTTTCACATAAATATTGTCAAATCATAAGCATAGTATTTTATGTCAGATTTATCTTTGCATTTCTGTTGTGCAGGAGATAGATTGTGAATATAGCCATAACTTTTGAATTTCAGTGTTTCTTTGCTGATAATTTGCAACAATAACTTCACTTTAAATGTGTTTTAAGTACATTTGTAAGATCTTTGAAACATACATTAATGTGTTAAAGCCGAAGCTAACCATAACCTCACTTTAGCCATATATCACATAAAACAATTCCCTGCGTCCATCCTTCCCTAGGCAGCTACCTCGCGCTGTGCAAGCCTTCAGCCATGTGTTGTGGGAGTTGGTGGACCAGTTGACTGCCTGCTACAGGCTGTGTCCAACCTGCAGTGGGCACACAACCTCTGCTGTGCTTGGCCTTCAGCATTGCGCAGTGGAGGTTAGGCACAGGGCTTGGACTGTGGCCAGGCCTAGCACATAGTCCTCCAGCTGTTGCCTACGGCCAGGCCCTGTGCCCAACCCAACACAGGCGGCTAAACTCTATTGCACATCTCCAGTGAAGGTTGCAGAACTCCTGTGGCGACGAACACCTCTGTGCAGCCATTGACCATTAGCAGCTGTAGGGTGCGAAGGGCGAGGTGTACAAAGCATTTTTATGATTGAAAATGCTCTGATTTGGAGTTTGCGGCAGCAACCATGCAATTTGCAATGTACAAAACCCACTTTGCGATTCAGTAATAGGTTACTGAATTGAAAGATGGGTTTAGAAGGGGATAACAAAACATTATTTGAGAGGGACATGTTTAGGCATCCCTCTCAAAGAGCAGTTCATTATAATATATATCAATGCTTTGCGACTGAAAACCGCTCGCAAAACATTAAAATTTTACTGATCCCCAACATTGAGTTGTAATTTTTTTGCAAAAGGGAAGGGGCCTAATTGAGATACCCTTCCCTTTGTGAATGTAAAAAAAATATATGATAGTTGGAAAGTAGACAGTTGTCCAGGGGCCATTGTCTATTCTCAAACAAACTTTTACAAAGTTTAAAACTTTTTTTCAAAAAAAACATAGCACATTTATTTTAAGGAAAACTGGCTGCATTAACAAAAATAATTAAAAAGTGGTCACAACCATGGTGGTCTGCTGATCCCAGCAGGTAACAATGCCTTTGATGCCACCAATGATAGTGAGCTACAGTTTGCCAGCTGCCTCCTGAATATTGATAAGGTAGGTTTGATTTGACCCACTATTATTTAGAATTTTGTGAACCGACCTATTAGTAAATAGGTCCGTTTGAAAACTTCCACAATGGTCGCAAAAATACTCGATAAAATTTGCAACCAACGTTTTGCGACCAGTGTGTCATACATATCACCCCAAATTCTTTCTTTTACTTTATGCAGGATTCATAAATCCTGTGCCAGATTTGCGAGTCACAAATTTTGAACAAGATTAGTGAATCTGGCAGAGGATTCATAAATCTTTCAGCCACAATATATACTTTTTAACAAATATTTAAATTCCCTGCAAGTGTCTCTTTACTCCCTCCACCACCTTTTCGGACCTGGGGGCTCAGGGTAGGCTCATCAGGTCCCCTCATATCTTTTTTTTCAAATTGTTCCCAACATTGTACTCAGTGGCTGTGTTGGGTAATGGAGGCTAGCCAATTAGGACTTAGGAGATTCCTGAATCCGGATGCCAGGAGAAAAAGCTCCCTTGTCCAATGGAATGCCTTTATTTTTTAACTGGATTTGTAATTTCTCTATGGATTTGTGTATCTGCCAGGGATCATTGAAATAACAGTCCAGATATTTATCTATATTTTTTGGGGGAATTCTTTTTTATTTGTTTTTTGTAATGAAATACAGAAGACATCAACATAATAAACAATAACAGTGTGTTCTCCCTTCCTGCATCTTGTACGTCGCTGATATTGGTGACTATTCCACCTTCACAGTTCCTGTTGGCCATCTAACAGCAATAATAGACAAAATCGAAAACAAATTCTAGGTCCATCATCAGATAAAACATTGTCATGTTAAGGGTCCTCTTTAAATTTCTGCTATTCTCCCAGGCCTTCTTGTGTTTCCTGGGACATCCCCAGGCTTCACTTTAAACAGCATAAGTCCATCTCTTGCCTCCAAGGCTCCACGGATGGAGCTCCAGACTGTCTCCACTAGCAGATTATGTCTCTATTCCCTGTCACCAGGAGTAGTCACACTAGAGTTCTCTCTGCATGTAGAAACCCATCATCATCGACTATTTTTTTTTTTCAAAACACTTTTTTATTAAGTCGTCAGATAAAATAATCACATTTCTTACAGGAGAAATATAATACAGATTGATCAATATGATACCATTCAAGCAGGTGACTTCCATATGACATTTATAATACAAAAAGATAAACATTTTGGGTCTGTGAACATCAGCCCCTAACTTTACAACCAACTGTGTTGCATGTTGTATAGTAGACCATGTATCATACCCATCAAGCCAATTCACACATAGCGTAGTCCTTTGTATCATCACTCTCCCCCTCGGTGCGTTCTCAGAAGGTTCCCACCTCAATAGTTCGTGGTGAAGGGGGTTCCAATATGAGACCCCTGAAGTCTGCCCAACGTTTCCAGATTTTGGGGTGCTTTTGTGGGCAGCCCCGTGCTTTAAAAATAGGCTGTTCCTGACCCATGCAACAATCAAGGCCTGCCTTCCACGCTCCCAGTTTAGGCGGGGCCGAGTCTTTCCATGCCCTAGCTATATCTCTTTTTGCCAGGGTAAGGCCCAAGAATAGCAAGTGTCTTTTATAGATGTTTCCCCCTATTTCTTCAGTGATATGTAATAAGGCAAGCTTACGAGACAGAGGTATTTCCCACCCAAGCACCTCTGATAAACAGTTCGTAACCCCCCTCCAAAATCTACTAAGTGCAGTGCATTCCCAGATGGTATGTATAAACGTGCCCTCCGCGCTGCCACATCGTAGATACGTAGGGGAATCTATCAGCCCCGCCCTCCACAGCCTATATCTGGTAAAATAAGCATGGTGTAAATATTTAAACTGGATAAGTCTGAGGCGAGAAGCTATTGCGGCGCCCCTCTGGGATTCTATCATCGACTATTTTAAGTGAAAATGTTTCAGGAGTAAGATCATTTGGGCGGCCGATCACTGCATTAAGTGTTGTGCCAAAGGGAAATTGGACAAAGGGCTGTGCAACTCCATACCATGCTTAGGGAGTCACCCTCTGTCGCTAAGGACTTACATGTAATTGATACACTTTCCTGATCGGAAAGTGGAGCCATGGTCAGTTTTGGCTCCAGGGGATTATATTGGGGCAGGCCGTCAACAGCGGGCAAATATGACTGAAGTCTACATCTTAGTTGCAAGTAGCTATAAAACTGGGATTGCTCCAGATGCACTTCTTGTTTTAGTTCATCAAATGTTCTGCTACCGGTGCTTCAATGACATGGCTGAGTGAAAGGTGAGACCCAAGGAACCTCAGCCCCGAAAACCTACAAGTGCAGAGACCTGGGCAGGAGGGAGCTGTATCATAAAAATGGGTTTCCCTTGTGAGTCTGCCTTCCCAGTGGAGGTCCTTAAGTGATGTTTTCCAGATTTTCAGGACCACCAAAGTCAAAAGGGGAGTATGTGGTGGCAGTTCAATCCCTTAAATAGTGGAGGGGGTAATGGTTACCCATTCCCATTGGTCAAGACTATTGGCTGGGATGTTGGTGGGACCATAGATTCTGTCATTAAGGATCAGTAGATGGGAGGTTCTATAGCATGACGCCAAGCCAGTCATCGCTATCCCCCCATTATATGTTGACTGGCAGTCTGTGATGAGTACCAAATGTTAGGGCCCCTCCACCCTCTAGTAACGAGGTTAGAGCAGAAGTAAAGGAGGTCAGTATTGCTTTGGGTATATAATATGAATCAATCTGTATCGTGTAGAGTAGTTTAGGGAAGGTAATAATTTTGAGCAGCACAACATGACCCAACAATGACAGAGGCAATGAGTAGCAGCACTAGAGGTCACCTTGCACCACATTCTTCAGAACAGATCACCATTATGCTTGTCACCATTAAGCCAAGGATATTGGGAAATTTGCAAGAGCGCAAACATTTGTCAGGGATGAGACACTATTATCCAAGAATATTCTGAATGTCACCAAGATTGCTCATCATATATCCTGGATGGGCCACTGATAAATAGGAATAGAGATTGTGTTGTCAAGAATGGCCACAAATAGGTCACTTTTGGGGCACCATTATTCAGAAACATACAGCATGTCACCAAGAATGCCCACACACATGATATTGATGGTAAACAGACATAATATCTAAAAAAAAATATAGAATGGACAAAATATCGAGTCCAAAATATAGTATGGACATAATATCGAATGGACATAATATAGTCGTAAAAAATATCGAAATTAAGGTAAGTAATATCGATTGTTAAAATATCGAAGTACATAATATAGGCATTAAAAAATATCGAATTTTTAATAATATCGAATTTTTTCTAAGTGTATTGTATGTTAGTATATGTGTTAAAAGTGCATATTAGTTGTTGTAATGTATGTTTAATTTTTTAAAGCAATGAATTTTATGTTTTTAAATTTTTGCGTAATTTAATTCTGTAGCTGGTAGTGGGTTTACAGGGGAATAGGGTGGGAAGTAAATTAATTAAAATTAAGTACATATTAATAAATATTAATTGGTATTGCTAATTAATTTATTGTTAATTAATTATTAATTGGTAATTTTTTTTTATTGATTAATTGGTAATTATGTTAATTCTATTAATTAAATAGTTAGTAGCGGGATGTGGGTTTATAGGGGAATAGGGTGGGAAGTAATTTAATTGAAATTAAGTACATATTCATAAATATTAATTGGTATTGATAATTACTTCATTGTTAATTAATTATTAATTGGTAATTTTATTTTATTAATTGGTAATTTTTTTTTTTATTCATTAATTGGTAATTATGTTAATTATATTAATTAAATAGTTGTAGCGGGATGTGGGTTTATAGAGGAATAGGGTGGGAAGTAATTTAATTGAAATTAAGTACATATTAATTAATATTAATTGCTATTGATAATTAATTTATTGTTAATTAATTATTAATTGGGAATTACATTTTATTAATTGGTAATTAATTTTTTTAATTTATTTATTGGTAATTATGTTATTTCTATTAATTAAATAGTTGTAGTGGGATGTGGGTTTATAGGGGAATGTGGGGGAAGTAATTTAATTGTAATTAGTTAATTATAGAAAATATTTTTTTGTATTAATACTTAATTTACTGGTAATTAAATATTAATTGGTATTTATTTAAATATGTATACAAATCTGGTAATGATTATTAATTGGTTGTTAATGATTTATTAATAGGTAATAAATTTTTAATAAATCATATGTATTGTATTTATAATAAACTAATTATTAAAGATTTTATAATTGGTAATTAGTGTTATTAATAATATTTATTAATATTGATAATTAATTATTTTTTAGTAAAATATTAAAATATTACTTTCCCTACTGTTGCACTCTCTGGAGTAGGAATAGTAATTATTACCCCTACGCTATCCAAAGCTTTCCCTACTGTTGCACTCACTGGAGTGGGAATAGTAATTTTTACCCCTACGCTATCCAACTCTTTCCCTACTGTTGCACTCTCTGGAGTGGGAATAGTAATTATTACCCCTACGCTATCCAACGCTTTCCCTACTGTTGCACTCACTGGAGTGGGAATAGTAATTTTTACCCCTACGCTATCCAACTCTTTCCCTACTGTTGCACTCTCTGGAGTGGGAATAGTAATTATTACCCCTACGCTATCCAACGCTTTCCCTACTGTTGCACTCACTGGAGTGGGAATAGTAATTTTTACCCCTACGCTATCCAACTCTTTCTCTACTGTTGCACTCTCTGGAGTGGGAATAGTAATTATTACCCCTACGCTATACAACGCTTTCCCTACTGTTGCACTCACTGGAGTGGGAATAGTAATTTTTACCCCTACGCTATCCAACTCTTTCCCTACTGTTGCACTCTCTGGAGTGGGAAAAGTAATTATTACCCCTACGCTATCCAATGCTTTCCATACTGTTGCACTCTCTGGAGTGGGAATAGTAATTTTTACCCCTACGCTATCCAACGCTTTCCCTACTGTTGCAATGTCTGGAGTGGGAATAGTAATTTTTACCCTCCCGCTATCCAACGTTTTCCCTACTGTTGCACTTACTGGAGTGGGAATAGTAATTTTTACCCTCCCGCTATCCAACGCTTTCCCTACTGTTGCACTGACTGGAGTGGTAATAGTAAATTTTACCGTCCCGCTATCCTACGCTAAAAATATTGAATATTTTTTATAAATATTACGTTAATATATTTATGTATTAAAAAATTAAAATGAATGTTTATTTTTTTTAAGTTACATTAATTATTTATTAATTTTAAAGTTATTTAAGTATTTTTAAGTATGTTTTAGTTAATTATATATATTATTTTATTAATTTTACATTACTTTTCATACATTTAAAAAATTCGATATTTTGACTAACTATATTTTTTACAACTATATTTTGGATTCGATATTTTTGTACTTACCTGTTTGTAGATAGGGAGTCGATATTTTGGCATTCGATATTTTTACTTCGATATTGATGTAGGTCGATATTCTTGTTATCGATATTCTGTCAGTGATCCGATATTGATGACCTACTATGAGGAAGAGATGCCCAACAGGTCACCAAAAAGGGCAACAGTGCACTCTGGGCGGGCCATACATCTGACAGGAAAGCCAGAGCATCACTTAGAAGACTCAAAAATATGTTACTGACTGGCTATTATTATTTAAACCAGCAGGCCACCATGAATGTCCATAACTATGACAAAGATGGGGCACATATATCCAGTGTGCCACCAAGAATGCTCTAAAATGTGCCACTAATTGGCCACTATTGTAGAAAGAGAGCTGGTACATCGCCAAAAGTTCCCAGAAGTTTCCAGGTATGGAGTCCAGTAGGCACTGTTGAACCCTCCCAACCCAATCACACCACCAACTGTATCTTCTGCTTCTCCAAGCACAGACATACAAGCACTGTAAGAAATTAGAAGTATTAGTTTAGGGGAGGAGTACCCACCTCAAATAATAATCACATTTGCTGTCAAGGTAAACACTAAAGTCACGAAATAAGCCTGAGCCCACCCCTGGTAGCTATGGCACAAAGCGGACAGGCTTAATTTAGAAGCAATGTGTGACGTATTTATGCAGTACCAAAACAGTAATAAAGTCAAAACACAATACAAGAAAAGCCCAAACAAATTTAGAAAAACAGAGAATATTCTAATGAATAAAATGACATCCAAAAGACAAAAATCCGATAAGGTAATCCAGAGTTCTGAATTTTTTAAGTTTAAATGTGAAAATAGCGCCAAAACGCACTAAGCACCAACCGTGGTCATCTGGTTGTGCTTATGAGCTCCATGAAGTTGACCAGTTGAATTTCTCTATGAGCTTTTAATATTTGTCTAGCTCTGCTGTCTAAGTCACTGTAATATTTTCAGAACATTTGCTATGATAAGCCAGTCACTTGCATGCAGTCTCACTCATAATATATATCAACATGAAAGGTGTTGAATGGACAATGAAAGAAGTGAAGAGAAGACGCTGCATACATTTTGAAAATGATATGAAATTTGGCCTTGCATAAGCCGAATTCGTAATTACATGTAATACATTTAGCTCCTTAGGCAACTTTTAGAGGCTATTATATTGAAAATCCACTGCTTTCCCACTAGTCATTCACTGTTTTCTTGCGATGGACGAGGATGAGCCACAGGACTCATGGGGAAGGGTTGACTTGCTGGCAGACAAAAGGTATTGGAATATTTCACTCGTGCGCCTTCAGAATCTAGATTTCAATCAATTGAAGTAAAAACATGTCAGTAAAATTAACCTCTTGGCCCAGCTGTTTTGATCACCTTCTCAGGGGAGACTCCTTCCAAGCCCTTCAAATGGAAGAGGGGCCATCTTCACTTGATACCTTTGCCCGCTCATTCTAGTTCAATGAAGGTATTTACAGCCCAGCTCTATCAAAATTCACCAGCCACCACTAGTCCCTTCTACTATATTCTTATCGTGACATACTGTCTTACGACTTGCAAATGCAATCAATTGAGGGTTAATGCTGAATATGTATTGCTAATAACGACTGCTGATTTAGTTAAAAGATGTATGAACACATCTGAATTGCCTTTGCTTTGCACTATTAAATCACTAAACCAATAAAGTCTTTTGAAAATCATTTTTTGTTGATGATGGTAAATTGGAATATTCAGGATAGAAATGAAAAATAGCAAGCAGGTGCTGAATAACTGCCCCTTTATGAGGACTGTGGCAACAATTTGAGTACCCTTGCAGTATTATGAGGACCCAGGCAACATTATGAGGACCCTGGCAACATTAGAAGTTCACACAGAGAGGTGTGGTGCAGCGGCCAGGGCAGCTGACTTCGGAGCACAGGGTTCACGGTTCGATCCCCGGCTCCGGCGGCAGCTCAGCTCAGCACCATGTGACTCTGGGCAATAGCTCACTTAATTTCCACTCCGGCCCCCAGCGCCTTGAGACCCGTAAGGGTGAGTAGCTGCGCTATATAAAAACGGACACAATTCGTCCATTTGCAGCCTTCTGGTTACTCTAAAGGATTGTAACTGTGTGAAGAATAAAAAGTACCTGCTGCAACTTTTAAGTTAGTAGTAGCCATAAACGTTTAATTGCTATTCTGAGCTTTGGGCTACAATCTGGAACAATCCCAAATTGCTCCCCTCAGTGACATGAAAACAGAAATTCATGCCCATCCATAAAAGTTCGTATTAATGTTACTGACTGCTTTCGAAAAGATAAATGAAATGCGGCGGTGGTGGACTATTTACTGCTGTGTTTTGTCGCAGTACTTCATTGTTCGAATTCGATGCCAGTCAGAAACTCTGTTCACCTTTAAGCCATTCCCTTATTAAAGAGTTTCTTAGCATCACATACACACAGACATAAAGTGCAGGAGCCTTTTTGATTAAAAAGGTATGCTCAACTGAGCTTTCAAACTTTCATAAATACAAAATGAGGACTTAGGACTTAGGAAAAAAACTCTTATCATTTAATGCATTTGGAAATGTTGCTATTTTAGAAGAAAATGTGGTTTACTCTATATTGTGATTTTCATTGTAGTAGAACGTACTGAACTATGCACAATGTTTTTTATCAAATATCGTCTGGCAATATTAGTCAAACTACATGTGCATCTTTTATTGAAATGTTATATTGGCGGGTTAATGCACACATTACAAATGAAAATCAAGGCCTTGGGATAGAAATTCTTAACAATTACGAGCCAATGCTCATATGGGTGCCTGAATCTGGATTCAAATTATGTGTTTACCATATCCCGTTCTCAGTGGCCGATTACTCTTAGAGGTGATGTTGGACCCAGTGAATCCGGACACTTCTCGGTGTGATATTACCTCCCAATTATTAGTTTCCCGTCCCGGAATGGGGATTAAACATAAACTGCATGCTTCCTCCCAGTAGGAGCTGCAGAGCCCGATTTCACCTGGTGAACCCTGAGGAAGGAAAGAGTGTAGTATTACCGTGAATTGTAATCCAGATTCAGAGGTACTGAAATTATTGGAATCAGGGCCCTCCAAGTTATTTCCCCCTGCGTATTTTGCCAGCAAAGCTTAAAGAAATTTGCCCAGAAAAAAACGAGGTTGGAAAGATGCAATAAAGCGGTCCTCGAGTATGTAAACTCTAATACTGCATGTTATGCTTCATTCTGACCTCCCCAACTCAGACTCCACTGGTAATAGTGACAGAAACACTTTCTTATTTAGTATTTTTCCATGTCGTATTACTATGCCAGAATACCAGGGCACTTGTCATTTTGTAGAGAGTTAAGACAAGAGAGCTGGAAGTCTATAAAAGATACAATTGATAACCATAATAACAACCATAAGAAATAACCAAAAAGGTAATGGGAGGATGCATGTTACCTGAGCTCACAAAATTCTATTGCAACCTAAATTTCAACGCTTTGTTAAAGACACACCATAGTACATATACTTCTAATAACTCTGTATCACACAGCACATTGACATTGATAGGGACATACTACATGTGTATTTGTTTTATAAGTATGTGTCTTTTGAGGTTTGATCACCATAATACGCGAGCATTATGTTAGTGTTTTCCCTGAAACAACTTCTGTCAAGTCGAACAACTTTCAGGGAAGAAAGTACTATTATACAACTGTTTTTTTTTTTGTGGTTTTTTTTCTTGTCCTCATTCACCGCCAACCTCACTACACTTCGCACCCAGAAAAAAAGTAGGGAGTTAAAGAAAGGACCCACCTACTAATATCAAACGTGCATGGGTGCCAGTGAATACCGGGTGAGATAACTCTTCTACATAGCTCCAAGAGCAAGATGGCAATCATCCAGACACTTCCCGAAGGGAACCGGAAGTGACCCGACTTAACCAAGAGAGCATTGAGGCAGCATAATCATAGGACACGGGAAAAAAGAAAAAAAAACCCTAATCACTGTCCACTGAGCCCAAACCCACTCGCAGTAAATCCCAGAAAGCTGTCCTCTTCTTGCTGCAGGTTCTAGCCAGATGCAACTTGGAAACCTCAAACACCGAGGAAAGCCAGTCCGCAAAGGAAGGAGGCATGGATTCGGTCCATCTTTTACAGATTTGTCTTCTAGCCAACAAAATAGCATAAAAAAGCAGCAATCTGGATGGACCGGAAACTTGATATGTGAAGCCAAAGATGATCAAAGAGAGGTCAATGTGCAGAGGGTAACCCAAGATGTTGGCCAAGTAATTTTCAACACTGGCCCAGAATGAAACCAGGGCAGGGCAGTCTTTAAACATATGGATATCTGAAGCTAGAGCCAGTCCACATTTCTTACAGCAGACTGGTGACCCCTTAGTAAATTTAGAAAGTTTTTGGGGAGAGAAATAAGCCCTATGGATGGTAAAAAGGTGGTTCCTCTTCAGCCAAGCTGGTTTAACTGCCTCATACAAAATCTTACAAGAATTCTGCCAAAGGTCATTGCAGTTATAAGCAGGTAAGGAGTCGCCCCACAGTTCTGTAGCCAAATTGAATTCCCCATCTACAGCTTCAATTAGGGCTTGATACCAAAAGGAGACCTCCTTCTTCCCGGCTGGCCTACTCACAAGCTGATGTTCCAAAAAACAACCTCCTCCTACTGGGTACTTATGAGATAGCTGGGATTGAACCCAGCTTTTCAGCTGGAGAAATTTAAACCTTGAAAGGCCGTCCCCCACTCTACCTCTGAGTTGCTCCCAAGAAAGAAGACAGCCATCTTGAACCAGATCCCCCAAACTACCAAACCTGCTTTTTTAAAGGCATTGCCATCCTGTCTCTCAGGCACTCCGGGCCACCAGGAGATTCCCAAAGGGGCGCTGAGCTAGAGAAATAAGAAAGCTTGACTGTTACCCTGAAAAGAGCCCAGGTTTTAGCAAGGCCTTGCAAGACCTTTAGCTTGACCTTCTTGAAGAACTTGGGGTCACCGAATTTAAATAAAAAACCCTCCACAGGTAAGTTGGCCCCCTAAGCATGGCGAGGAACATTGCCCCAGCGCCAGTACTAACCGGCATTTTCAAGGGCATGCGTGAGTGTGTAAACTGAAAGGCCCAGGCATAAAACAAAAGATCTGGTAAGGCTAGGCCGCCTTTCTCCCTCCTCCGCCTCAACTTGATCCACGCTATTCTCGAAGATTTATAAGCCCACACGAAGGAGTTAATATCCCGCTGTAGCTTATTGATAGCGGATTTTTCGAAGTGAAGAGGAATACAATTAAAAAGAAAGGTGATCTTTGGGAGTATTGACATCTTCACGAGGTTGACTCTCCCAAGAATAGATAAGGGAGGTGAACCCATGATTTCAACTGCCTCCGGATTTCTCTTGCTACCCGGCTCAAATTGATCCCCGAAATCTTGGAAATCTCTTGGGCTATGCTAATCCCCAAGTATCTCATTTTAGAGCTAATCTGGTGCTGATGCTGAGGCCCCTCAAGATTCCAGGCCATAACCTCTGTCTTTGAGGCATTAATCTCATAACCTGACACAAGACCAAATTCCTGTGCCTGCTGAATTACTGCTGGAAATGCTGTTTGCAAGTTCGTCGACAGAATTAAAATATCGTCGGCGTAGAGTGCAACCTTCCTCTCCCACTCTCCATACTTAAACGACTGGATGTTACCATCGTCCCTAAGCCGTTGAGCAAAGGGCTCGATATATAAATCAAAAAGGAGAGGGGAGAGTGGACAGCCCTGCCTGGTCCCCCTCGTAATCTTAAAGGGGTTGGTAGTATTACCATTAACAGACAGTCTGGCAGTTGGTTCCTGATAAATCAGCTGGACAGTGCGGCGAAACTTTTCCCCAAGGTTAAATTTCACCAGGGTTTCTGTCAAGTAGGTCCAATTCACCCTATCGAACGCCTTAGTGGCGTCGAGAGTCATAGCTGCCAGAGGGAGTGAATAAGTAGAAGCCAGATCAATTGCTCCAATAAAATCATAAATACGATCTGATAGTTGACACCCTTTGACAAACCCCTTCTGGTCCAAATGAAGGATATCCCCTACCATCTGACCCAGTCTAGCAGCTAATATTGAGGCGAAGATCTTGTAGTCGGCATTTAAAAGTGAAATGGGCCTATATGAGCCGCAACTAGAGGGGTCTTTACCAGGCTTCAAAATCAATATAATTATGGCATCGTTCCAAGAGGCTGGGAGCTTTAGGCCATCCTGTAAATTCTGATTGAATAGCCTCGTCAGGATCGGAACGATAATATCACTCAGATGTCTATAAAGCTCCGCTGGGAGCCCATCTGGACCCACAGCTTTCCCGTTTCGACTCTGTAGAATGGCCCCCCTGACCTCCTCCTGGGTGAATTCTCGATCTAGATATTCCCGCTGATCGGGATTCAAAGAGGGAAGAGAAATGTTATCCAGCCAGCTCTTAGCGATAGAGTTATCCACCCTTTTGTCCTCTTGATAGATATCCTGGAAGAAAATCTGAAATGCTTCACAGATTTCTTCATCTGAGGATAAAGTCACACCCCCGCTAGAGATTCCCTTAACATAGTTCCTTGCCCGATCTGATTTAGTTTTCCAAGCAAGGAGCTTACCTGCCCCTTCTCCATACTCAAAGTGGGCGATTTTACTGGCTTCCCACCTGCGCATGAGCCTGGTATGTAAGAGATTTCCTAACTGGTCCTTTAAATTATTAATATTATTTTGCCGAGCTTGCAGGGTTTCGGAAGAAACCTGGGAGTTCAGGTCTACTTCTGCAGCCTTCAGCTTGGTTTCGATCTGTGAAATCTCCTCTTTATATTTTTTATTTCTATAAATTGACCTGCTTGTAATTTGCCCCCGCCAAAAAGCTTTAAGGGAGTCCCAAACAACTGAAATCAAAGCTGAGTCTAAATTAATCCTCAAAAAGCTTTCAGTTTCCTGCAATAAGAACCCAATCTCCTGATCTTCCAAAGCAAGGCTCGATCGAAGGACCATGACCTGTTGAAATTGGGGAATGGAAACTCTAGTCTCATCAGAATACCAGAATGGTCTGAAAGATGAGGGGCCAAATATACAATATCCTTTACTCTGCTCTTTAAAGAATGACTAACCAAAATGTAATCAATTCTAGATTGGTGGTGATATTTATAATTCCTGTATGAGACTCCTAACTGCTGTCCTGCTCTTTCCCTCCAGATGTCAAAGAAGGCGTACTGCTTCATTGCTACCAAAAGGAAATCCCGTGATTTACAAGGAGCCTTAGCTCTGTTATTCGGTGATTTATCTAGTAGGGGGTTCAGGACAATATTAAAATCGCCTGCTAGGATAACAGGGTCAGGGAAATCTAGCAAATGAGAAAAGATAGACTTCAAAAAAAGGATCATCTTGGTTGGGCCCATAATAGCCCACGACTGTGAGCAAGATCCTCATGATAACTGCTTTCACAATGACCCACCTGCCACCTGGGTCAACAAGCTGTGCCAGAATACGAGCATTAACTGATTTTTTAAACAGAATCAAGACCCCTCTTATATTTGCAGTTTGGCTAGTACAAACATAAGAGCCGACCCACCTTCTATTCTTAAGAAGACTATCTGTTTCTTCTTTGAGTAAATGTGTTTCCTGGAGGATAATGACCTGCGCGGGAGAATCCGCCAAGTACTGCATAACCTTATCTCTTCTGGGTCTTACGCGCAGTCCATTAACGTTCCAGGACAGAAATCGTACCGAACTCATGGCGGATCCTCCCAGCTCCAAGTCTCCATACGGGATAATTGAAAGAACCAATACCAGCACCAGCACCAGAAAGACTCAGTATTTTTAACTCTAATCCTTGAGGTTGGCAAACTTACAAAAAGGTGAATGAGAAACCTTTTTGAATTTTAACCCACTTCCCACCCCAGCACCCGTGCCCATGCAACCCCACCCCCACCCCTGGAGAACCCTTACCCCGATTATCTGGACAGAGGGTCCAGAAATTGCATCCCGGAACCACCCGCCCCACCTACTAATAACGAAAGAGAAAGCCCTACGTGGAAGTCTATATGTGTGAATACTAAATGATTGTGATACTTAACTTTTCTTTTAACTGTCTATATATCTTTTGTACTTTTTATTTCTTTTTCCTTCTATTATTCAGCCTTCTCTTTAGTGTCAAACTTAAAGCTAGCACACTCCATGCAGCATACATCTATTTAGATTGCTAATCCTTATTCCCAAACCAGGTCGAGTTCTTAGGGGCCCCCTTACTGATCAGATCAAGCAGCTCGTCCGCCTCCTGAACTGATCTCAAATTATGCATCCTATTATTATGCATTACTTTCAGGAAGGCGGGGAACTTCAACTGGGCCACAGCACCATGTTTCCTAAACTCTTCTAACTTCCTTCCCAACTCCCACTGTCTATCCAATGTGATCCTGGAAAGGTCGGAGCGTATTTCAAAAGAGAACTCCTTAGCCTTCAATGTTTTCGTTTTTAATGCTAAATTTAGAATCTTCTCTTTTAGTGCAAATGTAAGAAAGTTAACTAAGATCTTCCTAGGCTTGGACCTATTAGGATTCCTACGAAAGGGGTCCCTGTGAATCCTCTGTATATCCAAACTTAGTGACTCTTCTGAGTCTTCTAACTGGAGGGAGACCTTAAGTAGGGAAACAATATAGGATCTAAGATCTGAACCCTTACTCCCCTCTGGAATATTCAAAAGACGCAAGTTGTTCCTGCGGGCATTATTTTCCAACATTTCCATTCTTACACGAAGGTCTGCCCCCTCTTTCCTTAGTGACAAAATATCCGACTTTGCCGTCCCCAAATCTGCCTTTAGCTCTCCGACATTATTTTCTAAGGCAACCGTCCTTGAGTTCAGCAAGTCCACCTTTTTCTCCAAAGACTCGCAAGAACTTCTGATCTCTGCTTGATTGCTCGCCGACACCGCAAAACCCTTCTTTATGTCTTCAGACAGTGTTCCAAAAAGAGCTTCCAGAGCTGAGGGTGGAGGTGGAAGTATAGAGGTCGAGCCAGAACCAGAACCAGAGCCAGAGTCAGTAACCTCCCGTTCCTCACCCATATCGTTGTTTGATTCTGCTAATGATTGAAGTTGGGATTGGAATTGGGGCAGGGTCTGAAGTTGGGATTGAGAGTGCCCTAGTGGGGTGCTGGCAGAATTAGTAATAACAGAGTTAGTAGTAGCAGAGCTGATAGGGCTAGCTTCTAGCACCGTGCAATCAAGGGTAATATTCGAGTTTCCCTGCGAGTTGATTTAAAACTCCATGGTTTTACTAATTTTACTAGTTGCTGCAGCCAGTGATAATATGGCAGATGCTGGAGAGTTTTGGGTGACTGTGATCCCTCTAAGGGCTGCGCTTTGTACACCAATACCCAAAACCTCTGGTTGAACCCTAAAATACGAGCGAAGTGAGGGGGTAACCTTAACTGGTTCACTAGCCGGTAACTTTTTAAGTCTCCTGGACTTTATGGATCTGTCTTTAACAAAATAGGTCTGGAAGGCCGAACTACTAGGTGGAGGTGAGAGTGAAGAAGGCGCACTTGGCAACGATGATACAAAAATATCGGTAGAGACTTCAGGCGCCTTTAATGGAGCCTTATTGGCGTTGTTAATATCAGCTTTACGTGAATCTTCAGGGGCTTTATTGGTGGTATTTACATCCTTGTTAGAGTTAGAGTGAATCTCAAAACCCGCTTTTTATGCCTCTTGCTTCCCTTTTAATAATTGACGCTGATTGTAGCCCTTGTGACAGGGGGGGCAAACCTCTTGGGACACTCGATTTTCAAAAACTAAGACCTGCTGTGGCCTCCGACCACCAGTGCCCCCTCGATCCCCCTGTACCTGTTCTCGGCAAAGAGACCGAAGCCTCACCAGTACCTTCCTGCCGGATTTTCTGACTCCTCCGATCACCTGCCTGGAAGAATCCGCTGATGCTGGCGCTGCCACTCTTCACCCGGAGGTGGTCGCGAGCAGCCGCTCTGCGGCCCCGCCGGAGCTCCAGGGCGGCCTCAGACCAACGAGGCGGAAAAAGAGGCGTCTTCCCGCCTCACCACAACACATCCCCCGCTGCAACACTGCGTGGAGCAGCGGAACACGGGCTCAAAAAGACTCCGAACCCGGACGAGCCCGGGAAAATCAACCTAATACCATCCGGCAAATCGTTAGTTAAGCTTGAGCCAGCAGGTAAGCCGACGGTGGGCGCAGGAGCTCCGGGAGCGAGCGACCGCTCAGCATGCAGCCGCCATGTTCTCCCCCTCACTATTATACAACTGTTGTGTAACCTTGTATTGTGCACATATAAAAAACATTGTGGCTGTTCTGGTAAATGTCTCCCCATTGAAAACCGGATTTAGAGTCAGTAGAATGCTTAAAGAATACAGTGGTTCACTGGATCTGCTCTAAATGTTTGTTTTCACCAGCTAATGCACTACAAATTTTATTCACACAGAGAGTGACGTGGACTGGCCCACAAATGAAAAGTTTTGAGGGAGATTGCATTGTCTTTAATTTTCAAAGTCCTAGTATAGCTGGAGATATCCACGCAAAGGCAGCACTATTACCACCGGTTGGTCGAAATGTGGCCGTAGTCCCATTGGGGTTTGTAGGACTTGACCTTTTTAGTTAAAGTTCCCTAAACTTTTTGCTTTCCCCCTAGACCGTTTTCCTGACCTAGAGATGCCAATTTAGATGCTTTGGGTACTTTGCCACTGCTGATCAGTGTCAAAGTACAGGAGTTCCCTATGTAAAATGTAATGGTGATTGGTTGGCCATGATTGGTATGTTTGCCTTACTAGTAAAAGTCCCTAGTGATGTGCACTGTGTGTGCAAGGGCTAGTAATGCAAGGGCGCGCAGAGAAGGGAACTCAGGCCTTCAGTGTAGGGTCTGCGCGCAGAAGGCTAAGTTAGCATGTTGTCCTGACAAGTGCAACCACTTGCCAGGCCTGACCTTCCCTTTACATACACATGGGCACCCCTGTGGTAGGTCCCAGTGTAACCCCTGGGCAGGGTGCAGTGTAGGTAAAAGGCAGAACATAAACTGAGGTGTGTGTTATGTTCTGACAGTGAAAAACTCTCCATTTCGTTTTTCACTGTTGAAAGGCCATTCTGCCCATAGGACAGAATGGGGGAGGCTGGGTGTTGTGTTTGATAGCCTAATTTCCTGTCAGTTTATAATGGAGAGGTGAAGTCTGGTATGTATGAACTCACAGTGTCATAATGCATCTTTCTGTGAAGGTGGTTTTGTCACTGTGTGTTTATAAGCCACTCTTTTAGAAAGTGGCTGAGTTTTGTGCTCTGAGCATTTCTGTGTGTCTCAGAAATGTGGATTGTCTGTCTGGAACTGAAAGGTGAGAGGAGCTGGGAGAGGTCTTGACCCAGGGAGGGGTTGAGATGGCATCAGGCTGCCCTGCATCTGGAGAGTAGGGGAGGAGAAGCCCGGGAGGTGAAAAGGCCTGGGCTGGTGCTATAAACCAATTGACCCATCTCCTGCTGAGTGATTAAGGATCCAGACCCCCAGTATCAAAGGGAGAGAGGTGACACTGGGAGGGAGACACCCAGAGTTGATTTAGGGAGGGGTCAGGGACTGTCGTGTAGTTCCTATAGTACCCATGCAGAACCTGCGCGTTTGTGTAACATAAGCTCGGGCTTGGTGGCAGACTGACTGTGCACCCTCACCGCGTATGTTAGATTGTTTTGCATTAGCTAGCTCTACAGTGCCACTAGAATCTCCTCTTATTGGGGAGAGATTAGTTTCTGGCAACCTTAGACCATGACAACCCAAATTCCTCAGAATCGTGGAAACAATGTACTACCTTTCGCTCAGTCACTCGTGCTTACTTATTCGGTTTGTCTCAGAGAGTTACACAGAATAAACAGTCGGGCGTTTCAATAAGTATTTATTGAACAGTTGTTATTCTAGTGTAAAATATATGTGCTGCAGCAACCAGCAGACAATAGCAGAGATATATTATCAGCAGTACGATAAAAGCAAAGGGATAGAACAGTTCTACCATATTGCGATAATCATGAATACATACATGAATATAAAAGCATTATGCAAGTGCGCGTACTCCTACGATGCCTAACTAGATGTACCTGAGTGTACCTAGCATATGTGTAGGTCTAAAAGCCTAAGAGCAAAGAATCCTTCTAGGATTTAGTCGAACCCCCATACCTGAATAGGGAGAGTGTGGGACCCCGTCCTGGTCTCGAGTTGGACACCCCGTCAGGGCTGTGTGAGACCGCTGTCAGCTGGAGCAACTGCATGCAGGAGCCTCAGCGTCTCTGGTCAGTGTGTCAGCATGGAAGTCTCGGTTCCCTCTGTCTTACCGGGGCAAGATGTGGTGTATTTATACCCTAAAGAGTCTCGGTCCTCAGTATGGTTTGTATGGGTCTGTCGTTAGACATGAGGAAGACGTCAGGGGTGAACTTTGTACATACATATTATGCAGGTGGTGTATTCCTAGAAATCCATGCATAATTGATGAGTACAGTGTGGGCCTGTGTTTGGGAAAAACCCTGCTGTATTCAAACCACAGAATAGATAACGTTCAGCCCTCAGAGCACGTTGTGTACTAGTGAGGACCAATGTAGGTGAAAGATCATGCCTATATAAGGAATCATGACTATAATAGGACATGTACAGTTATGACCATAATTGGGCATATGCGGCTATGACCATAATAGGGCAAGTACGAATATGACCATATTAGGGAAAATATGAATACGTCCATTTTAGGGCATGTATGAACGGGTCTACATTAGGGCCTCTATACGGGACATAACACCCACTCCTCTTCCGAATTGGATAACAATGACCATACTTAAAATCTGGACAATTTAAAATCATATTTAAAAACAAATAAAAACATGGTTTTAAAATCTCTAAAAAAAAATTCTTCTAAAATGTTAATAATTCAGCTAATTTCAATTGGCACTAAAAGAATGTCTGTTTTGTTTCTCCATATAAGTTGCCTCACTCAAAGCGGAAGAAGGCCATGCTTTTCTCAAGCGAAAGTGTCAATTTTTAGGAAATGTTCCAATCTTGCTCGTTTGTTTTGAAACGAGTGAAGAAGCCGAATTCTTTCCCAGGACACGATAAGCCAATTCAAGATTAAGCGTCCTGGCTAGGAAGCACAACATCATCGGTGTTAGCTGCTGCAGACGACAAATCCAACGCCTCACAGAGAACGTCAATCGCGCATAGATGGAACGTAGCACTGCCAGCAGTTGGTGCTGTGGCAGCTTGTGCGGCAGTTGTTACCTGGGTGCCTGTGGAGGAGTCACCTAACCCAGCAGGAGCAAACGGCACTTGTGGATTCTCCAAGAATGCATTCATCAGAATCGGAAGCCGCTGGGGACAACGCAGAGCATGGGCCTTTATGGGGTCCAGCATTGCATCCGTGTCCGGAGGCGCATCTGATGGAAATGTTAGACAAAGATCCAACGTGCATTCTTCTCCGCAAAACAGGCATCGAAGAACAGGTAAGATGCAGTCTACCCAGACTGGTCGAAAGGATAGAAACCAGGAGGCATTGAGTTCTCGTAGGCAAGAAATGCCCAGAAGTTGTACCGCTCCTGGAGCATGTTCGACATTCCCTCGGGAATTGGGCCGTCCATTTCGTAGCAGCAGTATTATGAATAGGACCCCTACAATCAGCAATAGGATAAGCGGGAATTCTCCAAATACGCTTCCCAATACGGAGTGTATAAAATTTGGGATTACTCCGAGGACTGTCTGAAAGGTGCTTAACAGTCCTGACCCTATGGTCTTAAATAGGTGTACAATACCGCTCGTATCAGACATATTGAAGATACGTCCCACCATTTCTACGAAATGAAAGGGGCAGTTTGTACGTATAAGCGCCTGTATCTCAGTCGAGGTGCTTGCAACTTGAAGTTCATAGGTTTCTCGAGCGGAGGTTAAGGGCACGGGTGGCTGTAAAAGCACGGCTTGCAGTCTGCTCAGAGTATCAAATTGTATGAGAGAAACGGTCAGTGAAGGCCATAACGGCGCCTCCCTGACTGTGTTCAGTGGTGGAAACAATACTTGCATACAGCAAGTAACCCTGGAGTTAACAGTGACCAGATATGCAACGCCCGGAAGCATCCCACAGCAACCTTGACCATTTAGTATCAAGTAACTCCCATTCGAGAGGAGCTCGAAAACTGGCGTGATCACGGCCGCTGGGGTTCCAGTCATGTGACACGATAGGTTTGCTACTGAACCGTTACAGGCTCCGTGTAGTGAAATATCCTGACACATGAGAGAACCGCTTAAAGCGTTCTTGCAGTTTGTACCACTCAGATACACTTCTCGATCCCCATTCCGGCATCGATATCTATATGGTAACTCCCAAGTTTCCTTAATGTAACCCTTACCCATCTTTTCACATTTGCCTGCCTGCCTTTGCTCAAGGCAATATTGAAACTGAAACGTAGTGACCGGCAGAGTGATTTGGCCATGAATTAGCCATTCTGTTGATGGTGATTCGGCTACAGTGAATGGTAACCTTTCCAGTTTCTCAATACTCAGCATTGTATATTTGGCTCCCCTTTGTGCCATTTCTGTCTGTTTATCAGTCAAATTGTATTCTGAAAACAGAGACGTGGTGTTTATAAAACGCCATGGCACATAGCCTGCACGCAAAGATTGCAGCGTCCAGATTAGCATCATAATAGAACGTAGCTGAGATTGCCCGTGTTGTAACAAGGCCAGATCTTGTTCTAATATGTCGATTGCCGAAGACACAATGTTGCCTAAGGAGTAAATCCTGGAGGTCAAAGTAGTTAACCCATTATCCACTACAGCTAATGCCTTTTCCAAGTTAATACGGTCTATCTCCCGTATCCTTTCCGCGGCCTCTTGTTGGGATATTTTCCAGTTTTCATTATAATAGGCATAAATGCCAGCATATATGAAACGTTTCTGACGTTGTTTCCTGGGTCCTAGTAGAAAATCTCTAAGATCCATGTCAGGTGTGAGTAAGGTCAAGTGATGTTTTACTTCTGTGAGTGTTGAGGTCTCTAGCCAATCAAGGCACAACTTTCCAACACTATAGGATGTCACTACCCCCGGGTGATGTCTCTGTACATAGCGTGGGTCTGGCCTATGGATACTAAACCCTTCGGTTGAATTCATAAATCTCTGCTGACATTTGTTTGTGTCAATGGGCCAAACCAGCCATTCTGTCCAATCAGGATCTGATCTGTTGTACTGGAAAATTTCATCTAATCTCACCCCATGTGTAGTTGAATACTGCCCCCCACCCATCTGTGATGGTGTTGGAAACCCCGGTGTGTTCATTTTCTTGCCTTTGGCTAATCCAAGACAGGTTGTTTGTTGCACAGTTTCATTCAGAAATAAGATCTGCTGTGGAATGAGGCATGCTCTAAATAGCACTTCTGTTCCCTGGACTTGACAGTCCCTAGAACCCCAGATTGATTTTAAATCTACAGTGTGCTTCCATAGGTCGAAACCCTGTGTAGACAACTGGTTCAAAAAGGATGCAGAGTAAATATGTTTGGTGTTTGTTAACATAATTTTCTGAGCTGAAATTTTCCCCACTTTATAATAAAATGACTTCGGGTCGGATGTGTTAAACCCTGAGAAGTATGTGAATTTCTGTGCAAATGCTTGCGAACTACCTTTGGAGGTGTTGGGCAGTGTTCCCACTGGTGGTATTCAAATACATTTCTAGGTGTTATAGACTTGTGTAAGAAATGATGACCATATTGCTGATAACAGTACAATGTGTCATAATCTGAAGTACCTTCTAACATTTCATTGTTCGGAAATGCAGCAGATTTTTCTAAATCAGACATCACAGCATTTACAGTTTCAGTATCTCAATCATCAGAAAATGTACTGGAGGTAATGATATCACTTAAAGAAATTTTAAATACATGTTTTAGCTTTAAAAGTTCAGTCGGACCGAATACATCATAATTAATCTTGTCCCATACTATACCGTCCGGTATAGGAACTGCTGTGATGTTCACTGAAGACAAGTCTCTTGGTTCACGATGTGAAGACTGGTGTGGTTTTAAAATCACATTGACTCTTTGGGCTGTCGAGCTTTGCTGGAGATATCGTCCATTAATAAGCATACTAAATGTTATTATTAAACCTAGCCAGAAAATGAAAAATAAAATCCCAGTGATATACCATAGTTCTATCCAAGGTGACACAGGTAAGTCTTTCTAAAAAAGTTCAAAAAGCCATTGAGTTTCTGTTTGAGTGATTTTTTGGCTGGCGTCGTTTCCGGCTCGCTTGGATCCAGTGAAAACGTATCAAAGTTCATGAAATAGCCAGAAGCAGTTCGATCAATTGTTGGAATTGCATCGGGATTTGTTGAAATCGGATTTTGCTCTTGACGAGGCATGTTGACTTAGATGTCTGTAGTCGGTCTTATTGCAACTTGGTTGTTAAGTTGGTTTTCTTCTTGTTGAAGTGGAACGAGTTCCATAGCATTGTTGCTTAGTCCTTCATTCCCTACAGGTGGCTCTTCAAACGTGATGAGTCTTTCTGTTTGGACTTCTTGGAGTGTAGCGAGAGGAGGGCGTCTGCTACTATGGAGTCCACGAGGCCTACTGTTTAGTATCGGCCACATAGTGTGGTTTGATTAAGTCGATTGAGACAAATCTTTTCTCCTGTTTTCCGGCAAGAGGCGGCAGAAGTACTGTTCTTGTGCCGTGGATTGCAAGGACCGGTACAGGCTTTCTGTAGGATGGCCCAAATTCTTTCTTGTCAGCAATCTTCTCTCTGACCAGATCCCCGATTTTTGGGATCCAGACAGGTCTTTCCGTTACTGCCTTGACTTCCTCAGTGGCGGCCTGTTTTTGGAGCACGTTACTTTGTTGTGTTCTGGATTCATTTAGATCCTGTAAAACAGCCAAACGATCATGGATATCAAATGGTTTTTTATCCGCCACTGTGCCTTCACAATCAAGATCAGGTACCCACATTCTTGTCCCAAATAGGGCCTCGTAAGGAGTGACACCCCCTAGAGAGCTTCTTGGCTGGTTATTGAGAGCACGCTGTACCCCATAAAGGTGATCGACCCATCTACCGCCCTTGCCTAATACCCTAGCTGTTAAAGATTGCTTTAAGTCCCGGTTTTTCCTCTCCACAACAGAATTTCCCTAGGGATGTTACGGAGAGGAGTACCGCAAGCTACGCCCATTCCTTCCATGTCCTCTTTGTAAGCCCGAGAGCTAAACGCGGGACCACGGTCAGAATGTAACGTGCCAACTGCGTATGTGCCGATAAAGACTCGCAAATCTTTTATAACAGTTCGAGCCGCCAGCCAGCGCTGAGGCCAAACCTTGAGGAAACTTGAGCTGGACGTATACGAACGGACAACCTAATGCTGTCTAACAATGGTATCTGTACTGGACGTGTTGCGGTGGACCCTTCCATCTGCTTGCAGATGTCGCAGTTCCAGACATAGTCTATAGTCTGCCTTCTCATCACAGGCCACCAGTAGCGTTCTTTCAACAAAGAAACAGTCTCCCTAAGTCCCTTATGTACAGAACCTTCCCCTTCGTGTGCCGCCACAATTAAGCCTTGCCTACGATCCATATTTGGTATTACTCTATCCCCCACTCCAGGAATCTGAGCATATGGAATGTTTTGTGCATCTAACTTGTAGGAGTACTTGAGTGGAAATTTTTAGGTACTGCTGTGCTGCCTTTGCGTGAAGCATTGACAGCTACCATTATCTCGCTGTCTACCCTCGTCTTTGAACAAGTAACTCGTAGCTACGGCGGCTGTGCGAACAGCTCCCTTGAGGCTTCATCAGCCAATGAATTCCCTTCAACGTGAACGCCATCACGCTGATGACTCAGTGTATATATCACGTGAGCCCTTGGTAGTTCGTTTCTCAACTCCACTACCTGTTCCCATAGCATTTTATGCTTAATTGTGCCACCTTTTGCATCTTTGAACCCGCTTTGTTCCCAATGATGTAGATATTCATTGTACAACTGTACACAGTAAAGGAATCACACACAATCAGTGTGGGGAATTCGTGATCCGTATTTATAAGTGCCAGTATCAGTGCTTTGAGTTCTGCCAACTGAGCCGTGCAGTCTCCTAGAGATTAGCGTTTTAGTGCAACCTCGGATGGAACTTTCCATTGTGCATGCAACCTTTAACAATCGCACACGCTGCGCTGTAAGCTTGCTTACTCCCTATGGCTGGTTGGGCAGAACCGTCAGTGTAAATAATGTATTCATACTGATCTAGAGGCAAAATTTCATTCGGCAGAGTGTATTCTTGTTCGTATTGCAGGAATGCCTGTGTTTTTAAACTTGGATCAAATCTGTATTCAACATCCGTTGCAGTAAGAGAATTAGCCCATTGTATCCATCTTGGATGTAAGGCTTTAGCATTTGGAATGCTAGCTTTTGTAACAGCTTCTAAAGCTGGTACTGGGGTCACGACAATTATGCGCTTTCCCTGAGCCAGAGCTCTTTCTCTTGCTACAGCGGTCTGCACTGCTGTCAGAATTTTTTCTGTTGAAGTGAAACGCATCTCTGCGTTTGTGTACAGGTGTGATTTGTATGCGATTGGTACTGTTTCGCCTTCATTAGTAAAATAAGTGTACCCGCATTGACCCGCTATGACTCAGATCACTAAGTTCTGTGCGTTTACGCGTGTCTGTAAATGTTTAGAAGCTATCATGTCTTCCTGTAGGGAACGCAGGATATTTGTGTGTTCCTGTGTCCATTGTCTGACTGAAAAATCAGGTTTTATTAGGTCGTAGAAAGGTTTTACTCTTTCTGCGTAATCCAAAATGTATGTTCGACCAAAATTTAGGAATCCCAGAATTGATTGTAAATTTTTATGATTTTGGAGGTTGGAGCAGCGCAAACTTTTCTAAAAAGTTAGCTGCCAGGCTTTTTCCCTCACTTGACAGCTCGTATCCTAAAAACAGGACACTCAGTTGGGCAACCTTTGATTTTTTTAAATTAAATTTGTAGCCCTCAGAGGCGAATCCCATAATAATGGTGCTCACCCTGGTCAAGTGCCTCTTTAAGTCATCGTCCGTCAGATAAATATCATCCACATAGGACAATGCTTCTTCATCCAAATTTTGGAGTAACTATGTTACTCTTGCTGAAAATACCCACGGGCTCTTTTTATACCCTTGGGCTAGTCGACAAAATTGTCGCTGGGACCCTAACGCACTGAAGGCGGTCAGATACCTGCTTTCAGGCACTATATTTTGGCAGAAAAATCCATTTGAGATATCAAGTGTTGTTTTGTATTTTTTCCGCACAATGTTATTCATTAATGCGGCACTGTGTGCATTTTGAACTGCAAATGTCTTTGTGCAAGTGTTTAAATGTCTGTAATCCAAAACTAAACGATATGTGTTGTCAGGTTTCATTACGGGAAACAAAGGATTGTTCATAGGTGAAGTGCAATTTTCAATCACACCCTGGTATTCTAGTTGATCTAGGATCTCCCTGACTTGTTTTTTAGCTTCCTGCTTTATAGGGTATTGCCTTTGAGCATTTGGGGAAACTTTTAACGGGATCACGTGGTGGGTTGAATCCTCATCCCAACAAACATGATTTTTATACAATGCTGGAGCTAGGGCAACCGCCCACTCCTGCGCATATGCATGTTTTAAACGTATGGGAACAAGGTCGGAAAAGGCTGGAAAAATTACAGTTTCTCCCCTAGGGCACTCCATGACGAATGCTGGCGGCCAGTCTTGTTCTGCTAATAGGATGTCATAACCAGATGACAGATTTTTCCAAAAGAGACCTTTAATTTTTCTGGGTTTGTCCCCCTCCAGCCGGAGTGTTATCTCAATGTAACTTATGTGGGACACTTACCCGAGTATCAGGTGTTTCCACCGTGATATACTCACTCAACTCCGCTGTCACCAGAAATTCCTTTAGGTTCTGGGGAGCTATTGTTACTTCTGCCGTGCTGTCCAGCATCGTCAGAGCCCATTCCCCGTTCAGAAGCTGTGTCCTCAGAATTCTGGGCATTTCTGATCTTGAGACCTGCTACCTTCTTCTTTTTAAACTGAGGTTTTGATTTTTGTGTATCTTCTTTTTTAGGTGCGTAGTCCGCAGCACGTTGCGTGTCTCTGGACTTTGTACTCTCCTTTGACCGTCCTTCCCTCTCAGAGTTTTTTGATGAACCCTGAAAGGAACGAGAGGAACGAGTATCAGTATCCTGATACCTGTCAGGTTTTTTAATATTATCCCTATTCCTGAGGTTATACCTCCTTTCAGAGGGCTCCTGTTGAGGAGACCTACCTCTGGATTGAGATCTGTTGTCTTTAGACTTTTGTTGTTTTTATTTTCCCACTTCTTTTTAGAAGAAGTAGGTGTCTGCTTTGTAGTGTCCTTTTCAGGACTGCCCACCAGTTGTGGTTTTAATGTTTTCCCACCTAAACTGTCTCTGCCTAGTTCTGCATATCCAGTTTCAATTATTTTGGGTAGTTCGTGTTGTTGATCCTCTGGACCGAACTCCCTCAGGCGTTGAGCGGATCGCCACTGAAGCTGCTTCCCCCTTAATATTAGCTAGTATTATGGCTGATACCTGGTCAAAGTTTTTTAGTAACTTCATCCCTAAGTTTAGGGCAGGCTCTGCTCCGTACTCATTTTGTATCTGTCTCAATACGTCAGGTACTACTGCTAAGGATGGGATACCATGTGTTCTGGTATATATGGCAGCAAAGACTGAACCCCAAGAGGTGCAGTCCTCTACTTGTGGTGTGAGACCCATGGGCAAGCAGATTGTTAGAATTCTGTGTTTATCACAGGTGGTAGTATTCAGGAATACTGCCTCAAGCTGAGTTATTTTCTGAGCTATCCAGAATGGTATTTGTTCACGTTTTGCTGGCATTTTGCCCATTACCGCGTGTAATGTTTGTGGAGTAATTTTATTAACTGTACTCTGGACTGGAGAATCTTGTGCTGCAACTGGTGCAGGCTGAACTGTTAAAGTCCTCATCACAAATTGTGTGAGGTTTCTGTAGATTTTAATTAAATCTTTGTGTTGTACGAGTAATTCTGGCTGTGGCATTGTGTTAATGTCAGGATGCGGTGTGTATGCCGCTAATATGGGCCATGTGGCTCCTGCTCCTCCGAGCGGGCCTAATCTTGCTCTTCTTCGTACGTGGGGTAGGGCACCTTTAAACCAGTAATTATGCTCCTGGTAAGTGAGCGGAATCTCTAACTCCTCAAAAGGAGTATAGTGTGAGTAGGTTCTCTGAGAATAGCACGACTGAACTACTCAGATTCTACTGTTAAATAAGTTCCAAACCAACGTTGGTGGCGCCATGTAGTGTAGTTCCGATAGTACGCATGCAGGACCTGCGTGTTTGTGTAACATAAGCTGTGGGCTTGGTGGCAGACTGACTCTGTGCACCCTCACCGCGTACGTTAGATTGTTTTGCATTAGCTAGCTCACAGTGCCACTAGAATCTCCTCTTATCGGGGAGAGATTAGTTTCTGGCAACCTTAGACCATGACAACCCAAATTCCTCAGAATCGTGGAAACAATGTACTACCTTTCGCTCAGTCACTCGTGCTTACTTATTCGGTTTGTCTCAGAGAGTTACACAGAATAAACAGTCGGGCGTTTCAATAAGTATTTATTGAACAGTTGTTATTCTAGTGTAAAATATATAGTGCAAGTGGCAACCAGCAGACAATAGCAGAGATATATTATCAGCAGTACGATAAAAGCAAAGGGATAGAACAGTTCTACCATATTGCGATAATCATGAATACATACATGAATATAAAAGCATTATGCAAGTGCGCATACTCCTACGATGCCTAACTAGATGTACCTGAGTGTACCTAGCATATGTGTAGGTCTAAAAGCCTAAGAGCCAAGAATCCTTCTAGGATTTAGTCGAACCCCCATACTTGAATAGAGAGAGTGTGGGACCCCGTCCTGGTCTCGAGTTGGACACCCCGTCAGGGCTGTGTGAGACCGCTGTCAGCTGGAGCGACTGCATGCAGGAGCCTCAGCGTCTCTGGTCAGTGTGTCAGCATGGAAGTCTCGGTTCCCTCTGTCTTACCGGGGCAAGATGTGGTGTATTTATACCCTAAAGAGTCTCGGTCCTCAGTATGGTTTGTATTGGTCTGTCGTTAGACATGAGGAAGACGTCAGGGGTGAACTTTGTACATACATATTATGCAGGTGGTGTATTCCTAGAAAGCCATGCATAATTGATGAGTACAGTGTGGGCCTGTGTTTGGGAAAACCCTGCTGTATTCAAACCACAGAATAGATAACGTTCAGCCCTCAGAGCACGTTGTGTACTAGTGAGGACCAATGTAGGTGAAAGATCATGCCTATATAAGGAATCATGACTATAATAGGACATGTACAGTTATGACCATAATTGGGCATATGCGGCTATGACCATAATAGGGCAAGTACGAATATGACCATATTAGGGAAAATATGAATACGTCCATTTTAGGGCATGTATGAACGGGTCTACATTAGGGCCTCTATACGGGACATAACAGGACCCCTGAGCACATACAAACTTCAAAGACATTAAGGGGTATAACTATGAGGACTGAAGCCCCTGAACGTTGGAATGAAACAGATATGGATTGAGACTGAAAAGGCTTGGGCCCATTCTGAGGTCAAGAGGAACCTCTGCTAAAGAAGGAACAACTGAAGAGACTGCTGTGGATACATCAATCCTTGCTTCGTGATCTGGGGCTGGTCTGCAGTTTGCTGTTCTAACTAAGGAAGAGGCTGTTGGGACTGTGCTTGGAGGCGTTGTGTCCCCCTGCTTGAAGAAGACTGTGCTTTGTGCTGTGTCTTGTAACCCCAAGGGCCTGAGGTGAGCTGGCTCCCTGTTTGGAAATACAGGATCATAAAAGTTTCCGGAGAAGTCCCAAGCAACGCGGTGTGCACGTGCCTTTTGGCCGCTTGAGACCCTCAGAAGTTGTGCCTTGTGATCGTGGGCACGCAGGAGTAAGCTAAGTCTCAGACGCGCAGAGTGCGTGTCATGGGGCAGGCCAAGCCGTTGGTAAGGAGCGTCTGGTCGTGGTGTGCACGGGGAGACGAGGCAAACCTTGGATGCGCAAGGGTGCGTGTCGTGGTGCAGCCCGGGTGTTGGTGAGGAGCGCAGGGGCCTCGTGTGAACCAAAGGAAGAAGCGAGACTCAGACGTGCAGTGTGCGTGTCGTGGTGTATCCAGGTCGTTGTTGAGGAGCACCTGGACATCGTGTGCACCAACGGAAGAAGTGAGTCTTGGACGCGCAGGGTGCGTGTCGTGGTGCAGCCCGGGTGTTGGTGAAGAGCGCCTGGGCCTCGTAGGCACCAAAAGAAGAAGTGAGTCTCCGACGTGCAAGAGTGCGTGTCGTGGTGCAGTCAGGGCGTTAGGGAAGAGCGCCTGGACATCGTGTGCACCGGGAGAAGAGGTGAGACTCGGACGCGCAAGAGTGCGTGTCGTGGTGCAGCCAGGGCGTTGGTGAAGAGCGCCTGGACATCGAGTGCACCGGGAGAAGAGGCGAGGCTCGAACGCGCAGGGTGCGTGTTGAGGTGCAAGCGGAGGGTTGGTGAAGAGCGCCGGATCGTCGTGAGCACCGGAGAAGAGGCGAGTCTCGGACGCGCGGTGTGCGTGTCAAAGTGCAACCTGAGGTGCTGGTGAGGAGTGCCTGGTGAGGGTGTGCACCGAATTGAAGTGAAGTCTCCACAGTGCTGAGGGCGGGTCTCGGCATGGACTGAGACCGCCGGAGTGAGGGCCAAGTCATTGGGGCCCTCGGAGTCAATCAGCAGCGGCCCGGACCGGCAGCCACAGACGAGCTGAGCCGCCGGCCCGAGTCCGCTGCAACCCGTGGACGGAGTTCTGGATCAAGGCCCAAGTCGCTGACGTCGGGAGGAGAGTGGGATCGTGCCCCCAGGTAACGTGGATCAACACCTGGGGTGGGGTGCGGGCCCGGAGGGACACTCTCTCGGCCTCCCGCTTCCGTCAGCTGCGCGAGCCGTTGTTTCGGCTCGGATCCCGGCCCGTGCTGACCCAAGACGGGCCAGTACTGGGGCCGGAGTGGGAAGCAGCACTTTTTGTGTCATCATTTGATCCATAACGGGGGCACTGTTAACGGAGCACGTGAATCTGTCGTATTACACTTTGCATTATTGCTGCTAACCAACTATCGAACTGTCGTATGATGCCTGACCTCATTCGTGCCTGACGAACTTTATGCTTGGTGCGCTACCCACTGCGTTATTTCTCCCTTGCATATTACCTGATTGTAACGTGGCGCATTGCATGATTTCTTCAGTGCACAGTATCTGAGTATAACGTGGCACAGTGTATTATTTCTTCATTGCACTGCACAGGATTGTAGCGTGACGCATTGCTTTGTTTCTTCCTGGTACAGGGCATGCTGGTGGTGATACGCATTGCATTATTCCTTCAATTGCAAAGTACATGATTGTGGCGCTACGTATGGCATTGTTTCTCTGTTGCACAGTATAAGAGAATATCGTTACGCATTGCAGTATTGTTTCCTTTTGCAACGTGTGTTATTCTAGCAATACGACTTGCCTAACCTTTTGGGAAACGGTTAGAAAAGAGCTTAACTGTTGGTTAGAAGCGGTGGTTGGGATTAGAACCTACCAACCCACCGGAAAGAATACTACCCATTCTTATATATGTTGATTTTGTATCGTGTGGTCGTATCATATAATTTCCTATATAAAGATTATACTCATTTTATCAATACTCGTGTGGAGTCTATTTGTGATGACATCATGGGGTTACTGTGAGTGTGGTTGCACATACTGAACACTCGTGCCTTGGAGATAAGCCTGGCTGATCGTGCCAAGCTACTAAGGGGGTGAGCAGGGCTATCTCAGATGGTGTCCTTACTTTGCCTAACGTTGAAGCGAGGGGTCGGGGACGCACGCCTCCAGCATTTTGTGGCGGCGATAAGGACCTCCACTTCCAACATTTGGCGGCAGAGCGGTGGGATTCGATCCTAATAGAAAGTAAACGCGTATGTGCAAAATCACTCACAGTAATTGGTGTTCATCATAAATTGATTGTAGACCGCGACACAACAACATATTGTATTTGATTTGGTGGTTCTAGTGTTGAGTAACCTTTAATCCACACATCATGTCTCAGGGGGAGAGCCAGATAGCCGGTGAGTCTGAGATTGCAGAATTGGAGTTTGACATTGAGGCACTGTTTACCTACAAGGTTGATCAGTTGAGGAAATTCTGCAGGGCTTTGGGATGTCCCATAAAGAGTAGCGCCAAGAATGAGGAGCTGCAGGTGGCCTTGAGGGCCTGGTGGGAAGCCAAAGAGGCTCAGGAGACAGGTGATGGTGAGGTGGATGAGGATGACCCAGGGAATGGATTTGGTCCACAGGATTTGCCAGTGGAGGGACCAGCCGGAGGGGCTGGTAGTAGCCATTCAGGGAGGAGTTTTTCACCAGGGGAGTTGGAGGAAAACTAAAGGGTCAGGCTGCATGAGTTGGAGGTGTTAAAACTTAAAACTCAAGCAGAGGAGAGCAGGAACGCTCTCGCGTTGGAAGAGAAACGCAGGAGAGCCCCCGGGTGGAGGCCTCGTGCCTGGTTGCCAGCAGTGTGGGGAAGAACACCTAGCATCAGGAGGGCGTGGGGAATCTGTAGCCAGGGCTTCTGCCGTTCTGAAGTTTGTGGGTGCCATTCCTAAGTGGCAGGCCCAGAAAACTAAATGGAAGATTAAGAAAGGGTTGTGTTCCCCGGTGGGGACACCAAGGGGACATGGTCCAGCCAGTAGGGCTGGGTCCCCTAGGAGTGACCAAGGTAGACCCACTCTTAATCTAGAGGACAGGATAATTGGAGGTAGTATCCTGACCGATGGCTCTCCCCAGGGTACCACTCCAGGGAGGGGTTGGCATGGCTACAGCACCCCTGGAGGTGTCCCCCTAGCAGGGAGGGATCCATGGAACAGCATTGTTGGCTCAGGGGGTGGTGATCAAGAAGTCCCCCTGGGGGTAGGAACGCGAGGAACAGGAGGGTGTCCCTGTGGTAGAGGGCCTGCGTCCTGGTTCTATCACCCGAAGCCGGGAAGTCCATTAAAGTAATGATTGGTCTCCCCTGGCTTTTGGCTGGGAGGGTTGTGTAGGACTTGGCCTTTTTGGTTAAAGTTCCCTAAACTTTTTGCTTTCCCCTAGACCGTTTTCCTGACCTAGAGATGCCAATTTAGATGCTTTGGGTACTTTGCCACTGCTGATCAGTGTCAAAGTACAGGAGTTCCCTATGTAAAATGTAATGGTGATTGGTTGGCCATGATTGGTGTGTTTGCCTTACCAGTAAAAGGCCCTAGTGATGTGCACTGTGTGTGCAAGGGCTAGTAATGCAAGGGCGCGCAGAGAAGGGAACTCAGGCCTTCAGTGTAGGGCCTGCTCGCAGAATGCTAAGTTAGCATGTTGTCCTGACAAGTGCAACCACTTGCCAGGCCTGACCTTCCCTTTTACATACACATGGGCACCCCTGTGGAAGGTCCCAGGTAATCCCTGGGCAGGGTGCAGTGTAGGTAAAAGGCAGAACATAAACTGAGGTGTGTGTTATGTTCTGACAGTGAAAAACTCTCCATTTCGTTTTTCACTGCTGAAAGGCCATTCTGCCCATAGGACAGAATGGGGAGGCTGGGTGTTGTGTTTGTTAGCCTAGTTTCCTGTCAGTTTATAATGGAGAGGTGAAGTTTGGTATGTATGAACTCACAGTGTCATAATGCATCTTTCTGTGAAGGTGGTTTTGTCACTGTGTGTTTATAAGCCACTCTTTTAGAAAGTGGCTGAGTTTTGTGCTCTGAGCATTTCTGTGTGTCTCTGAAATGTGGATTGTCTGTCTGGAACTGAAAGGTGAGAGGAGCTGGGAGAGGTCTTGACCCAGGGAGGGGTTGAGATGGCACCAGGCTGCCCTGCATCTGGAGAGTAGGGGTAGGAGAAGCCCGGGAGGTGAAAAGGCCTCGGCTGGTGCTATAAACCAATTGACCCATCTCCGGCTGAGTGATTAAGGATCCAGACCCCCAGTATCAAAGGGAGAGAGGTGACACTGGGAGGGAGACACCCAGAGTTGATTTAGGGAGGGGTCAGGGACCCCTGAGCACATACAAACTTCAAAGACATTAAGGGGTATAACTATGAGAGCTGAAGCCCCTGAACGTTGGAATGAAACAGATATGGATTGAGACTGAAAAGGCTTGGGCCCATCCCATTCTGTGGTCAAGAGGAACCTCTACTAAAGAAGGAACAACTGAAGAGACTGCTGTGGATAGATCAATCCTTGCTTCGTGATCTGGGGCTGGTCTGCAGTTTGCTGTTCTAACTAAGGAAGAGGCTGTTGGGACTGTGCTTGCAGGCGCTGGGTCCCCCTGCTTGAAGAAGACTGTGCTTTGTGCTGTGTCTTGTAACCCCAAGGGCCCGAGGTGAGCTGGCTCCCTGTTTGGAAATACAGGATCATAAAAGTTTCCGGAGAAGTCCCAAGCAACACGGTGTGCGCGTGCTTTTTGGCCGCTTGAGACCCTCAGAAGTTGTGCCTTGTGATCGTGGGCATGCAGGAGTAAGTTAAGTCTCAGACGCGCAGAGTGCATGTCGTGGTGCAGGCCAAGGCATTGGTGAGGAGCGTCTGGTCGTGGTGTGCACGGGGAGACGAGGCGAAGCTCGGACGCACAAGGGTGTGTGTCGTGCTGCAGCCCGGGTGATGGTGAGGAGCGCCGGGGCCTCGTGTGCACCAAAGGAAGAAGCGAGACTCAAACGCGCAGTTTTGGTGTCGTGGTGCAGCCAGGGCGTTGGTGAGGAGCGCCTGGACATCGTGTGCACCAACGGAAGAAGTGAGTCTCGGACGCGCAAGGGTGCGTGTCGTGGTGCAGCCCGGGTGTTGGTGAAGAGCGCCTGGGCCTCGTAGGCACCAAAAGAAGAAGTGTCTCCGACGTACAAGAGTGCGTGTCGTGGTGCAGCCAGGGCGTTGGTGAAGAGCGCCTGGACATCGTGTGCACCGGGAGAAGAGGTGAGACTCGGACGCGCAAGAGTGCGTGTCGTGGTGCAGCCAGGGCGTTGGTGAAGAGCGCCTGGACATCGTGTGCACCGGGAGAAGAGGCTCGGCTCGAACGCGCAGGGTGCGTGTTGAGGTGCAAGCGGAGCGTTGGTGAAGAGCGCCGGATCGTCTTGAGCACCGGAGAAGAGGCGAGTCTCGGACACGCAGTGTGCGTGTCGAAGTGCAACCTGAGGTGCTGGTGAGGAGTGCCTGGTGAGGGTGTGCACTGAATTGAAGTGAAGTCTCCACAGTGCTGAGGGCGGGTCTCGGCATGGACTGAGACCGCCCGAGTGAGAGCCAAGTCATTGGGGCCCTCGGAGTCAATCAGCAGCGGCCCGGACCGGCAGCCACAGAGGAGCTGAGCCGCCGGCCCGAGTCCGCCGCAACCCGTGACGGAGTTCTGGATCAAGGCCCAAGTCGCTGATGTCAGGGAGGAGAGTGGGATCGCGCCCCCCCAGGTAACGTGGATGAACACCTGGGGTGGGGTGCGGGCCCAGAGGGACACTCTCTCGGCCTCCCGCTTCCGTCAGCTGCGCGAGCCGTTGCTTCGGCTCGGATCCCGGCCCGTTCTGACCCAAGATGGGGCAGTACTGGGGCCGGAGTGGGAAGCAGCACTTTTTGTGTCATCATTTGATCCATAACAGGGGCACTGTTAACGGAGCACGTGAAACTGTCGTATTGCACTTTGCATTATTGCGGCTAACGAACTATCGAACTGTCGTATGACACCTGACCTCATTTGTGCCTGACGAACTTTATGCTTGGTGCGCTACGCACTGCGTTATTTCTCCCTTGCATATTACCTGATTGTAACATGGCGCATTGCATGATTTCTTCAGTGCACAGTATCTGAGTATAACGTGGCACAGTGTATTATTTCTTCATTGCACTGCACAGGATTGTAGCGTGACGCATTGCTTTGTTTCTTCCTGGTACAGGGCATGCTGGTGGTGATACGCATTGCATTATTCCTTCAATTGCAAAGTACATGATTGTGGCGCTACGTATGGCATTGTTTCTCTGTTGCACAGTATAAGAGAATATCGTTACGCATTGCAGTATTGTTTCCTTTTGCAACGTGTGTTATTCTAGCAATACGACTTGCCTAACCTTTTGGGAAACGGTTAGAAAAGAGCTTAACTGTTGGTTAGAAGCGGTGGTTGGGATTAGAACCTACCAACCCACCGGAAAGAATACTACCCATTCTTATATATGTTGATTTTGTATCGTGTGGTCGTATCGTATAATTTCCTATATAAAGATTATACTAATTTTATCAATACTCGTGTGGAGTCTATTTGTGATGACATCATGGGGTTACTGTGAGCGTGGTTGCACATACTGAACACTCGTGCCTTGGAGATAAGCCTGGCTGATCGTGCCAAGCTACTAAGGGGGTGAGCAGGGCTATCTCAGATGGTGTCCTTACTTAGCCTAATGTTGAAGCAAGGGGTCGGGGACGCACGCCTCCAGCATTTTGTGGCGGCAATAAGGACCTCCACTTCCAACATTTGGCGGCAGAGTGGTGGGATTCGATCCTAATAGAAAGTAAACGCGTATGTGCAAAATCACTCACAGTAATTGGTGTTCATCATAAATAACCCTGGGCAAAGCACTACGATACGCTCGCGTAGTTTGCGAAGTTTGCGCTACTTCGCACAACGCGAATTGCACGTAGCACAGTGCAAACACGCGTAGCGTGAGTGCAGCGGTCATTTTTGCTTGCTCGCGGTCCTCAACGTCAAGTTGGCGACCGCGAGCAAGCAAATGACATCCCGGCGAGACTTTTTCCTCGCTCGCGATCAGCAACATCAAGTTGCCGATCGTGAGCGTGGAAAATAAACCTCCCGGCGAGATTCTCAACGCGGGAGGTCAGGTTTCTCATTGCGAGTGGTCGCGTATGCTCGCGACCGCCCGCGATGAGAAACTACCAGTCCGCGTTGGAAAGCTGCCGCTCGAGTAAAAATCTACTCGAGCGGCAGTAAAGACAGCTCGCACTGTGCAAGATGCCGTTTTCAATGATTGCACAGTGCGGACAAGCATCCGGCACTGTGCAATCATTGCGAACAGCGCACTACGCAGTTCGCGTAGTGCTATGCGTAGCTCGCGTAGTGTGAACTGCACTTTGCGTAGCTTCGCGTAGCGCTACTTCGCGAACTACGCCCAGGCTTAATCATAAATTGTTTGTAGACCGCTACACAACAACATATTGTATTTGATTTGGTGGTTCTAGTGTTGAGTAACCTTTAATCCACACATCATGTCTCAGGGGGAGAGCCAGATAGCGGGTGAGTCTGAGATTGCAGAATTGGAGTTTGACATTGAGGCACTGTTTACCTACAAGGTTGATCAGTTGAGGAAATTCTGCAGGGCTTTGGGATGTCCCATAAAGAGTAGCGCCAAGAAGGAGGAGCTGCAGGTGGCCTTGAGGGCCTGGTGGGAAGCCAAAGAGGCTCAGGAGACAGGTGATGGTGAGGTGGATGAGGATGACCCAGGGAATGGATTTGGTCCACAGGATTTGCCAGTGGAGGGACCAGCCGGAGGGGCTGGTAGTAGCCATTCAGGGAAGAGTTTTTCACCAGAGGAGTTGGAGGAAAACTAAAGGGTCAGGCTGCATGATTTGGAGGTGTTAAAACTTAAAACTCAAGCAGAGGAGAGCAGGAACGCTCTCGCGTTGGAAGAGAAACGCAGGAGAGCCCCCGGGTGGAGGCCTCGTGCCTGGTTGCCAGCAGTGTGGGGAAGAACACCTAGCATCAGGAGGGCGTGGGGAATCTGTAGCCAGGGCTTCTGCCGTTCTGAAGTTTGTGGGTGCCATTCCTAAGTGGCAGGCCCAGAAAACTAAATGGAAGATTAAGAAAGGGTTGTGTTCCCCGGTGGGGACACCAAGGGGACATGGTCCAGCCAGTAGGGCTGGGTCCCTAGGAGTGACCAAGGTAGACCCACTCTTAATCTAGAGGACAGGATAATTGGAGGTAGTATCCTGACCGATGGCTCTCCCCAGGGTACCACTCCAGGGAGGGGTTGGCATGGCTCCAGCACCCCTGGAGGTGTCCCCCTAGCAGTGAGGGATCCATGGAACAGCATTGTTGGCTCAGGGGTGGTGATCAAGAAGTCCCCCTGGGGGTAGGAACGCGAGGAACAGGAGGGTGTCCCTGTGGTAGAGGGCCTACGTCCTGGTTCTATCACCCGAAGCCGGGAAGTCCATCAAAGTAATGATTGGTCTCCCCTGGCTTTTGGCTGGGAGGGGTTGTGTAGGACTTGGCCTTTTGGTTAAAGTTCCCTAAACTTTTGCTTCCCCCTAGACCGTTTTCCTGACCTAGAGATGCCAATTTAGATGCTTTGGGTACTTTGCCACTGTTGATCAGTGTCAAAGTACAGGAGTTCCCTATGTAAAATTTAATGGTGATTGGTTGGCCATGATTGGTGTGTTTGCCTTACCAGTAAAAGGCCCTAGTGATGTGCACTGTGTGTGCAAGGGCTAGTAATGCAAGGGCACGCAGAGAAGGGAACTCAGGCCTTCAGTGTAGGGCCTGCTCGCAGAATGCTAAGTTAGCATGTTGTCCTGACAAGTGCAACCACTTGCCAGGCCTGACCTTCCCTTTTACATACACATGGGCACCCCTGTGGAAGGTCCCAGGTAACCCCTCGGCAGGGTGCAGTGTAGGTAAAAGGCAGAACATAAACTGAGGTGTGTGTTATGTTCTGACAGTGAAAAACTCTCCATTTCGTTTTTCACTGTTGAAAGGCCATTCTGCCCATAGGACAGAATGGGGGAGGCTGGGTGTTGTGTTTGTTAGCCTAGTTTCCTGTCAGTTTATAATGGAGAGGTGAAGTTTGGTATGTATGAACTCACAGTGTCATAATGCATCTTTCTGTGAAGGTGGTTTTGTCACTGTGTGTTTATAAGCCACTCTTTTAGAAAGTGGCTGAGTTTTGTGCTCTGAGCATTTCTGTGTGTCTCAGAAATGTGGATTGTCTGTCTGGAACTGAAAGGTGAGAGAAGCTGGGAGAGGTCTTGACCCAGGGAGGGGTTGAAATGGCACCAGGCTGCCCTGCATCTGGAGAGTAGGGGTAGGAGAAGCCCGGGAGGTGAAAAGGCCTCGGCTGGTGCTATAAACCAATTGACCCATCTCCGGCTGAGTGATTAAGGATCCTGACCCCCAGTATCAAAGGGAGAGAGGTGACACTGGGAGGAGACACCCAGAGTTGATTTAGGGAGGGGTCAGGGACCCCTGAGCACATACAAACTTCAAAGACATTAAGGGGTATAACTATGAGAGCTGAAGCCCCTGAACGTTGGAATGAAACAGATATGGATTGAGACTGAAAAGGCTTGGGCCCATCCCATTCTGTGGTCAAGAGGAACCTCTGCTAAAGAAGGAACAACTGAAGAGACTGCTGTGGATAGATCAATCCTTGCTTCGTGATCTGGGGCTGGTCTGCAGTTTGCTGTTCTAACTAAGGAAGAGGCTGTTGGGACTGTGCTTGCAGGCGCTGGGTCCCCCTGCTTGAAGAAGACTGTGCTTTGTGCTGTGTCTTGTAACCCCAAGGGCCCGAGGCGAGCTGGCTCCCTTTTTGGAAATACAGGATCATAAAAGTTTCCGGAGAAGTCCCAAGCAACATGGTGTGCGCGTGCTTTTTGGCCGCTTGAGACCCTCAGAAGTTGTGCCTTGTGATCGTGGGCACGCAGGAGTAAGTTAAGTCTCAGACGCGCAGAGTGCGTGTCGTGGTGCAGGCCAAGGCATTGGTGAGGAGCGTCTGGTCGTGGTGTGCACGGGGAGATGAGGCGAAGCTCCGACGCGCAAGGGTGCGTGTCGTGCTGCAGTCCGGGTGTTGGTGAGGAGCGCCGGGGCCTCGTGTGCACCAAAGGAAGAAGCGAGACTCAAACGCGCAGTTTTGGTGTCGTGGTGCAGCCAGGGAGTTGGTGAGGAGCGCCTGGACATCGTGTGCACCAACGGAAGAAGTGAGTCTCGGACGCGCAAGGGTGCGTGTCATGGTGCAGCCCGGGTGTTGGTGAAGAGTGCCTGGGCCTCATAGGCACCAAAAGAAGAAGTGTCTTCTACGTACAAGAGTGCGTGTCCTGGTGCAGCCAGGGTGTTAGGGAAGAGTGCCTGGACATCGTGTGCACCGGGAGAAGAGGTGAGACTCGGACGCGCAAGAGTGCGTGTCATGGTGCAGCCAGGGCGTTGGTGAAGAGCGCCTGGACATCGTGTGCACCGGGAGAAGAGGCGAGGCTCGAACGCGCAGGGTGCGTGTTGAGGTGCAAGCGGAGCGTTGGTGAAGAGCGCCGGATCGTCTTGAGCACCGGAGAAGAGGCGAGTCCCAGACGCGCAGTGTGCGTGTCGAAGTGCAACCTGAGGTGCTGGTGAGGAGTGCCTGGTGAGGGTGTGCACTGAATTGAAGTGAAGTCTCCACAGTGCTGAGGGCGGGTCTCGGCATGGACTGAGACCGCCCGAGTGAGGGCCAAGTCATTGGGGCCCTCGGAGTCAATCAGCAGCGGCCCGGACCGGCAGCCACAGAAGAGCTGAGCCGCCGGCCCGAGTCCGCCGCAACCCGTGACGGAGTTCTGGATCAAGGCCCAAGTCGCTGACGTCAGGGAGGAGAGTGGGATCGTGCCCCCCCAGGTAACGTGGATCAACACCTGGGGTGGGGTGCGGGCCCGGAGGGACACTCTCTCGGCCTCCCGCTTCCGTCAGCTGCGCGATCCGTTGCTTCGGCTCGGATCCCGGCCCGTTCTGACCCAAGACGGGGCAGTACTGGGGCCGGAGTGGGAAGCAGCACTTTTTGTGTCATCATTTGATCCATAACAGGGGCACTATTAACGGAGCACGTGAAACTGTCGTATTACACTTTGCATTATTGCGGCTAACGAACTATCGAACTGTCGTATGACACCTGACCTCATTTGTGCCTGACAAACTTTATGCTTGGTGCCAGTAGCGGCCCGTGGTGGCAGTGCTGCCGGGCGGTGACGTGGGGTGGGGAACGGGCAGGGTGGGGGGTAATAAAGTACGGAATGCGGCCATATAGAGGTAAGTAGACATGTAAATAAATAAAACGAATTTCATACCGCGCGCTGCATCGCCAAATGCGATGCAGTGCGCGCAACGAAATTCGTTTTATTTATTTATATGTCTACTTACCTCTATACGGCCGTATTCTGTACTTTACCACCCTGCCCCTCCCCCGCCCCACGTCACCGCCCGGCATAACTCCCACCACGGTCCGCTACTGCTTGGTGCGCTACGCACTGCGTTATTTCTCCCTTTCATATTACCTGATTGTAACATGGCGCATTGCATGATTTCTTCAGTGCACAGTATCTGAGTATAACGTGGCACAGTGTATTATTTCTTCATTGCACTGCACAGGATTGTAGCATGACGCATTGCTTTGTTTCTTCCTGGTACAGGGCATGCTGGTGGTGATACGCATTGCATTATTCCTTCAATTGCAAAGTACATGATTGTGGCGCTACGTATGGCATTGTTTCTCTATTGCACAGTATAAGAGAATATCGTTACGCATTGCAGTCTTGTTTCCTTTTGCAACGTGTGTTATTCTAGCAATACGACTTGCCTAACCTTTTGGGAAACGGTTAGAAAAGAGCTTAACTGTTGGTTAGAAGCGGTGGTTGGGATTAGAACCTACCAACCCACCGGAAAGAATACTACCCATTTTTTTATATGTTGATTTTGTATCGTGTGGTCGTATCGTATAATTTCTTATATAAAGATTATACTCATTTTATCAATACTCGTGTGGAGTCTATTTGTGATGACATCATGGGGTTACTGTGAGCGTGGTTGCACATACTGAACACTCATGCCTTGGAGATAAGCCTGGCTGCTCGTGCCAAGCTACTAAGGGGGTGAGCAGGGCTATCTCAGACGGTGTCCTTACTTAGCCTAATGTTGAAGCGAGGGTTTGGGGACGCACGCCTCCAGCATTTTGTGGCGGCGGTAAGCGATAAGGACCTCCACTTCCAACAGGGTTTTTCTATCGACATTTACAAAGTCATAATCACCCCGTGCTAACACCCAAAACGCACAGGTATCAAGGCTACCCTATCCCTATTCCCATGACCTATTTTTGTCAAATAGATATCAAGCACTAAGTACCACAGAAGACAATGATTGACTCAGTCGCAAAGAATATAGTGTAGACGATGCTGTGATGTACTGTAGAGAGGATGTATCTAAGGTACGGGAGTGTAATTCATCCTTTAATGGTATTAATTGCGGACCTGGTCTGGCTATTGAGAATAGAGGGGAGAGCCCGACAATATTAATTGTGATAATCGTTTCATTTCCAGTACAGCATCAACTGTGGCCACAACCACGAACTCAATTGATGGACATGTGGGAGTAAAAATTAGGTTTGCCACATGGAATGTGAATGGGCTCACAAATAAAATAGGGAACACTGACTGGATGAATACCGTATCTGAATTCAATATAATATGCATGCAAGAAACTTGGTGTACAAAACCTGTATATGTTGAAGGATACTCCTCATACTTTCTAGAAGCATTAGCATCACATGCTGGGCGGGCAGAAGAGGGGCTTTTGACCCTTATTTCAAACAAAATCCCAGTAAACGTTAAAAAGATTTTAAACCTGGACCCACACTTCCAATTACTGTGGCTGAAGAAAAAGGGGGAGAAAGATCTGGTTATAATAAATTTCTATAATAACATTTTTGATCTAACACGCAGTAGGGTGGCAACGGCACTTGACCATAGTCTGGAATCCTTTTTAAGCCCTATACATGCACATTTTTTATTAATATGGGCAGGCGATTTTAATACAGAGGCCTGTGCATTATCTGATACACGGGCATGTGGCCGTATTGATCAGGATGGGACGGGAAAATACCATTTCTGCTACAATGAGTATGGTGAAGCCTTGAAATTCATTATTGCCCAATATGATCTACAGCTTCTGAATTGTGTGATTCTGATACTAATGGAGAGTTAGTCCCAACATTTATTGGTAGGAATTTGTCTACAAGTATTGACCATATACTGATATCTGCGTCAGTAATAAAAAGGATCCAGAATAAAGCATGGGATAATTTCGCCATTGCGGCGGAGAGTAAGAACATCAAGTTCTTCTGGGATACTGTGAATGCACCTTTGCTAAAAATGATATTATCCCTAAGTTTAGCTACTTCGTCCCCTGTGATAGCTGGGTGGCACACTTTTCTGATATTTTTAGATAGAATACAGATGATGCAACAAGGCATTCTTGGAGGTTGGAAGGTGACTGGGGACCTGTGACACTGGAAATTACTCACAAAAAAGTTATGCTGGCCATACAGGCTAGCGCAGGGGGACGGGCTCCTGGACCAGATGGAGTGCCAGTTGATGTATTTAAATCTGCCCCTGACCTCTGGGGGCCTATTGTGACCAGGATTTTTAATGTAGCATCGACTGGCAGTATTCCACCTTCCTGGGAGACATCCATTATTATACCTATATATAACAAGCATTTGCAATGCAATAAGTCTCGCATTTACGCGAGTTTGAGCTATTGACATTGCAAATAACAATGCCTTTTATTTTTGTTTTCGTTTTTAAAACATAAATAAAAGGCATTGTCATTTACAATGCCAATAGCTTAAACTTGCGTAAATGTGAGACCTATTGCATTGCAAATGCTTGTGCCAGGACTGAAGTCGGTGTTCAGTCCTTCCCTGGAGCGCCTGTAGCAGACCCTGGGCGGGAAGGCTTTGAAGAAGTGATGCAGGCCGAGAGGCGAGTTTACCAGAGTAAAACCTGCGGGCGTAGGAGCGGTTTCCGAGCAGCGGCCTGAGCTGTGCGGACAGAGAGTGGGACTGCAGGCTGTGCTGCAGCCACAGCTCGGCCGTGCTGCGGCTGCTCAAGCTGGTGCCGTTCCGGAGGCTCTTCTCGTACAGGTTCAGAAACTGCAAAACAGAAGAACGGCCGTCAACAAACACAAGCTGCTGCAACAACCGCCGCGGGCAAACACTTCTGGATGCTGGCACGCCCCCCTCCCCCCATCCCCCTGAGAGGCTGGCATGCATGTCCTTACAGTAGGCATTTCCACTAAGCAAACAACTGCTGTTGGCCATTTCCTGGCTCAGTGAAAACACACAGCATCACTCACACGTCTGCTCCGAGGCCTACAGGCACAGCATATGGTTTCTTACTCCGAATGCCTGTAGCCCCCACTCCAGACACTGCACAGAGTACCAGGGCTGCCCAAGGAGGCCACACTGGAGGACAAAGTAGGAAAACAGACAGAAATCACTTCCGTGAAAATACACCCTGCTCACTCCATGTTAGGGCACTAAATATACACCACAGACTCAAACATAACGTAAGAAGTCACCTGCGGGAGGAGAGTCTGTCGGGCCTGGGGCAGCTACCCTCTCAGGTCGGCAGCAGCCTCCGCCTGGGTTACTGAAGATGTCTGCTCATGACGTGTGCCGGAAGTGAGATGGAGGCCACCCTGTGTCTGTCTGTCTGCGGATGCTACCTTGTCACTTTAGATCCTATCGACTAACAGCCCCCGCCCTCGGCTCTTGTAACCCGGGGAGGGCTCGTGTTAAACAGTAACCCAGGGCCCGCTCTAATGCTTATGGCTGGACAGGTAGCGCTTCCTTCCTGGCACCCTTACTACGCTGTGGGGTGGGCGGGGGAGTCATGCAAATAAAAGGCTGCTTTTTGCAGCCGTGGTGGTGGCACCTGCACTCAGACTGTTTTTCCTCGTTACACCACACACACTGACAAGAAACAGTGCAATAGCTCAGTGGGCTAATCTACCCGCCACGGAGTTCTGTGACGCCATAGACATGAATCCATGCAGTCACCGGCAAGCCCTGCACGGGTGCACCTTTCGAGGGTGGACAGAGAACCCAGGACTTCAATAGGAACAGCCATTATTAAACCGCCTAGCAACAGTGTAGCTTTTGGTGTGAGTTGTCAAGTGGTCGATATTAGTAGTAATGATGCGTGTTCCTAATCAGTTCCTTGAACTATCGCAAGGGTTATATAGCACTCCATTTGCGGCCACGCTAGTCAATTATTGGTCATTCGCCAGTGTCTTCACAAAATGAATCGTCTTATGGCGATTATAAAAGTAGGAGCTGTTGCCCCCATCAGTGGTACTCCTACAATGACCTTGAGAGGATGAAAGGGTTAGCCAGTTTAGCCTCTATTCGAATGTTAGACCTGCAGGTTAGAAGACAATCTCTGCAACAGGAGCTCAAACCCACTGAACTATCTTACCAGTTTTTGGATACTGAAGCCTGCATTCAAGCTAGCACTGTGTGACTTGAGTGTCCTGTCCATACGATGTGCCATGAGGCCAGCCTGGCCATGAATCAACAGAGATGGCGACCTAAAGGGACAGAGACGTAACCACTCGGCAGTGTGAAGAACATGTTCTATTTATTAGCCAGGACCCTAGAAAAGAAGCCTTCAGCCTTAAATAGACTTATCTGAGGAGGGAATCAGAGCATAGGTAGCCCGTGGACCTGCCCCTCTGTGAGATCACATCTCATTTAACTACTCAGTGCATTGTGGGAGCTGGAGCCCTGGTTCGCTCGACTGAGCTGGCGCTCTGGGCAATAATTTATTAAAGGAAAGCAAAAACCGAAATGGGGTGTGGTGTGCATTTTATCCAACCCCATATCCCGCCTGAGCATGGTCCACACGTCCTGGTAGTTGGGCCTTTGGTCATCTGCACCCCAGCATACAGAACAATAGCCCACTTTTCACACAGCACCCCCAACCTGACATGCATGTGCTCTTCCATCTACCCCACTCGCCCCCAAACATGTGCACATTTTTTAACGTCTTGCCTTGCCACACCCAAACCCCTGGAACCACTTGCAAGGCACACTCTACTTGCATAGCCATGCTTGCACAATAGCTATTGAGTCACCAAAATGCTAGGGATTGGGGAATTTAGATAATGCATCCCTTAATAAGCATGCTTTCTATAACAATATATGTAATGTAGCGCTGCATACATCAATTCCGCTGCTTATAAGCTATTTGAATAACAAGAGTTACTAGGAAGGACCTCATGTAATGGTTCTCAGTTTCCCCAGATCGGGAGGTATAGCGGGAGCCCCGGCTGCTCCCACCTCACGGTGCACCGCAGAGGGCCGCACTCACTCACTCACCTTGTCCAGGTGTCCGGAGGCGCCGGGGCTCACCCAGCGGAGGTCCTTCATGAACTGCCAGTAGTCCCACTCCGAGTTGTAGGCCTGTTCGGGAGAGAGGCAGTTAGGCACTGTGGTGGGCTTGGCGGGGGGCGCAGGCAGACAGACAGACAGGCAGACACAGACTGCATTCTGCAAAGCACCACGTGCCGGCCGGGGCACGGAAACACAATCCGTGACATTTCTAGGAATGTAAACACCGAGGACAAACAACCCTTTCTCCCCCGCGCCTGTAACCTGTGACAACGGCGGGTGTGCACAGCTCTGGCCGAGATGTGTGCTCCGGGACAGAAGAACGCGTTGATCCTCGCACCCTGGGCCGGCGCTTCTTAAGGCGAGTTACTCTGCGCACCCCTGGGGGCTCGGATCATGTTAACACATCCCTCCCCCACCCCCCTCATCAACACAGACGGGGCAGCAGTAACAGCTGGGCAGAGGGCCGCACACTCTTCAAACTGTCCCCAGTGAGGGAGACAGTGTGTCATGGTACTATTGCGAGAAGGAAATGCCCCCCTGGCCGATGGCTGAATTGACAAATAGAGCAATAATCTGGACTCGATGGCTCACTCTGGCCTCTGAACCCCGGTGCCGCTGCTCCTGCTGCACCAACGGAGCCTACGCCCCTGATTGCACCGAGGCAGAGGGCCAGAAATCCTAAAGGGCATATGGGGAGGGTTCTCCACCTAAACACTAGTTGAAAACAAGCATTTGCAATGCAATAGGACTCGCATTTACGCAAGACCTATTGCATTGCAAACTGGAGTGCTGGCGGGGGGGCAGGGGGGCGAGAAGGCACGGACTGCGGGAGGGGGGGAGCAGGCACGGGAAAGAAAATAGTGCTCACAATCTAAATAACACATACCGTGCAACACTCGAAGTAAAGGGGCCAGTAGCCTTGGAAGGATACAAATGACGACATGGCCGTCATAAGGAGGGACTAACAAGCCTATAAACCAATCGGAAGGCAGCATTTAGGAACGACAAAGACACAAGCCAATGAAAAAGATGGGCGGGGGAGTGGGCGTGGCTTCTCCCCCGTACTCTACTACCACAGATCAACCCCAGAGCAGCGCTTGTGTGCTGGCTTAGGGCTCGACCTAAAAAGGGGGATAAAGCAGACCCTAAAAACTATCACCCAATCTCCTTTTTAGACTCCTCATTGAAGGAAATGAGCAGAGTCCTACTGTTAAGGCTGGAGGAATGGGCATATGAACAATCGATTGTGACCCTGGTACAGTTTGGTTTCAGGAAGCAGCTGGGGACCGTAGAGTAATACATTAATCTTGAGCTCTTAATTGGAAAATATGCTAGGACCAAGTTGGGCCCTTTATATTTATGCTTTGCAGACTTGAGCAGTGCTTTCGATCTAGTCAACCATAATTTACTATGGGCATCGCTGATCTCTTTTGGTGCACCTAGACCAATTGTGGGGTTTCTTTCACGCCTTTACGAGAACCTATCTAGCCAAGTTTGTTTCGGCCCTCAAGGGGAATGTACGCCAAACTTTAAAGTAGGGCGTGGAATTCGCCAGGGCTGCGTATTGGCACCTCTACTGTTTTCACTTTTCATTAACGGGGTAGACAGCCATTTACATTCTCTGCAGGCCGATGTCCATAAGGCTGCAGGACACCCAATACCAGTGCTGCTTTACGCAGACGACGCAGTACTTTTAGCTAGATCACCGGTGGGCCTGCAGAGACTGATGAATGCATTTGGTGGATCTATGGCTTCCAAGAAAATGGTCATCAACAAAACTAAAACATTCACCATGGTCTGTGGCCAAATGCGGAAACCATGCAGAACCTTCTTTATTGATAGCACCCCAATAGACTCAGTAAATTCTTTTTGCTACTTGGAGATTCTATTTGAGGGCAATGGCTCATGGACACTGCATGTATTGAATATTAGAGCCAAAATGAGTAGGGTCTCCCTGGGGATTTTTAAGTTCACCTCTAAACTGGGTAGCCGACCCATTAAGGAAATGGTAGCTATATATAAAGCCAAGGGCGTGACTACTGCTACTAATGGGGATGGCCTTTGGGGCCATGCTAATGCTATGCCTTGCAAATAGAGGAAAACACATTTTTAAACAGCTTTTATGTTTGCCACCTTGTGCACCACAACTATAGTTCATAAAGAGGTTGGCTCGCAGTTTTTAGAAGACCACCTTTTGGTGAGACCTCTGTTACTATGGTTATCACTCTGGGCAAAGGAAGAAAACTAGCTTCACTAGAACTATTATCCTAGACTGTCTAGCCTTGGATAAGGCATTAAGCATACCCTGGCTATCCTATGTTAACTCTCTTCTTGGTAAACTGTTCAATTTGTCAATCTGGTCTGACCCTACCCAGTTCACACTACTAACCAAGAATAGGATTAAAGATATATTTTCACAAACTAGGTTGGATAAACGTGAGCTAGATGATGGGAAAAAACTGTCAGTAATATTGTATAAGTCCCAGGACAAGGAGGGAGGGGCCAACAACTACCTATTATACGTAACTAATATGCAGCACCGTTTTGTGCTGACAAGGTTGAGATGTGGTATTGTGCATCATTTAGTTGCCTTCTCTCACATGAGGTCTTGCCCCTCCGATACGACTTCCTGACTCTGTGATGGTCAAAGCAAACAAAGCACACTGCACTTTCCATTGTTCTGCAAACTGTACCAGAATTTCAGGTCCCTCTATTTGAAACCCATGTTTGTTGCACAGAATATCAGATCTCACAAAGCTGCAATTAAATACCTGGTGGCATTAGGTGACCCCTTTGTGTGTTATAATGTTGTCCTTTTTATATTGAATGCCATGAAAATAAGGAAAGCATATCGCAACAGCTAAGGAATTGAGTACTATGTATTCCTTTTTTTTTTGCTATATGACATATGAAAAGGCAGGGAGGGGGCGGCCGCGCTGCCCTCTTCGGATCTCTGCTGCCACACATAGGTCATTCGTGACCTATTTGCCAACAAGAAGGGTGGGGGTGGGGGGTGGGCCTGGGGTCTGGGCAGGGGCGAGCGGTAGGGATAGTCAGGGTGGGGGGGTTTAACACAGCACAGCAGAACGGTTAGTGGACACAAGGTACAGTGTAATGGATACAAGTGGATGGAAACTGCAAAAATGGGAGTAAGAGTCAGAGTTGGCAAGATGATTGAAGAGGGTACTGTAAGAGGTCTTATTTCCAAACCGGATATATGGAGTTGAGAATAGCTACAATGAATGTGAATGGACTGAACGACCCTGGTAAGAGACAACGAGTCGCATTAATGTTACGAACAATGCGGCTTGATATTCTATGTGTGCAAGAAACACACATAGAGGGGATTAAAGGCAGGCTCCTGGAGCAACTAGGTTTTCATCTTTTGGCTTGCACCAGGCAGGGGACCAAAACCCGTGGGGTGGCTATATTGACGAAAAGAAAGGATATAACAGTAAGACGGAAACTTGAGGATAAGTGGGGCAGATGGGTATTAGTAGAGTGTGGGATGCCGGCTGAGATTTTTACTATATGTTCGGTATACGGGTCCACGGAAGATGACCCTGATATCTTTGAGTTCCTGGATACTGAGCTAGCCTCTTGGTCTCCCTCGGTTATCATGTGTGGTGACCTTAACATTAACGGCCTGGGAGGATTGTGGGATGAAGGAGGAGATAGGTATCAGGGCCGGAAGAAAAAAGTATTTAGAGCACTCTCTAGCCTGGTACGCAATAATGCATTGGTTGATATTTGGGATACCTTGAAGCCGGAAGATCCCGGTAGCACATTTTATTCAGCCCCACATAAATTAGTAGTCAGGTTGGACTACTTTCTTGCTTCTAAGCTTTTAGTTTCCCGATGCAGGATAGAAAAACTCCCCAGGGTGATGTCAGATCATAGCCCTTTAGTTTTAACATTAGATATGGCTGGGTTAGGAAGGCCGGTGAGATGTTGGACATTTGAGAGGGGGCTTTTGAAGGACAACGCATATATAAAATATATGAAAGACTGGATGATTGAATACTGGGAGGTTAATAGGGGCACCGCTAGTATGGGGATAGTATGGGATACTTTTAAGGCAGGAGTGAGAGGGAAACTTTAAGTTATAGTCTGCATCGACAGAAACAAGATCGATTGCTAGATTCTATAAAAAGCAATAAAGTAAGAGAGGTAGAGGAGGAGCTATGCCAGGCAATTACCTTAGGGGTAGACCTAGACGGTATTTTACTTAGACTGGCCCTTGCTAAAGCAGAAGCACAGGATCGATTGGCAGCCAAAGCGGCCACGACCTTTCTGGTTAAAAGGGAACAGTGTCACGAATTCAGCGAAAGGGTAGGGCACACTCTGGCGATACGTATAAGGCAAAAGGAAGCCGCTGCTGCGATCAGGGAGATAGAAGATGGAACTGGGGAATTGATTAATGATGCAGTGGGGATTCAGGAGGCTTTTAGGAGTTACTACAGTAAACTCTACCATGAAGATCAGGATAGGGACCCTTTAGACATTCAAAGTTATTTAGACGAGATCAGCATAGATCCGTTAGATGTAATTGATAGAGAGGCATTAGATGCCCTATTTACTTCGGAGGAGATCTTTGAGGCTTTATTTAGTCTTCCCTCGGGCAAAGCGGCTGGCCCTGATCAAATACCCTTAGAATTCTATAAGGTTTTTAATGACGCCATAGGGTCCCAACTTATTGAGATGATTAAGCAAGTACAGACCGGGGGCCGGGCTCCAAATTCTTGGGCGGGGGCAGACATTGTGGTCTTTCTTAAAAAGGGAAACCCCTAGGCAGCCTGGGTCTTATAGACCCATCACATTGATGAATGGGGATGCAAAGATCTTCTCCAAGATTCTGGCTTCTAGGTTAGGAAAGATAGTTTCTAGAATGGTTAGCCCGACTCAACACGGTTTTATACCCGGGCGGGGGACGATACAACATATTCGTCAGGTCATAACGCTCTTCGACGCTGCGGCAGCCTCTGGAGACCCCATGGCAGTGCTATTTATAGATGCAGAAAAGGCCTTCGATCGGGTCTCCTGGGGCTACCTCTGGGCCGCTATGAGACGGTATGGTTTAGGGGAGGGGTTTATAAGAGCGGTACAGGTTATGTATGATTCTCCATCAGCCCGACTGAAGATTAATGGAGGATACACGGCCTCATTAGATATTAGGCGTGGCACCCGACAGGGCTGCCCCTGCTCCCCATTACTCTTCGCAATCTATATTGACCCTCTTATCCGGAAGATGGAGGCAAACGAGTACATTCCCCCTATGAGATTTCATGCACTTGAATGTAAAACTTTAGCATATGCAGACGACATCGCGTTAGTCACCCCAAACCCGGATATGGCTTTAAGAGCAGTGGAGACAGAAGCGCAGTATTTCGGTCGGGTGTCAGGGTATGCTCTGAACAAACAAAAACCCAAATAGTTAAGAACACGATGGCAGTTTGTGTTGACGCCCGAGTCATCGACTCTGCGGTGTATTTAGGGATAGAAATCACAGCTGAGCTGGGGCACATTGTGGAGAAAAACATGACCCCAATAATCAACAAAGCCAGGAAAGACTTTGATAGGGTACACAATCTCCATTTATCGTTAGTAGGGCGATGTAATGTTGTAAAATGGTTTTTCTCCCAAAAATCCTTTATCTATTCAGAGGCATCCCACTAGAGGTCGAGAAAAAGTGGTTTAGTGTATTAGAGAATTTAGTGAATAAATTTATTTGGGCTCACGGGAAAACTAGAAGGGCAGTAAGGTTCATGTCATTACCTAGGGAACGAGGGGGCTGGGCTATTCCGGATTTTAAACTATATTACTGGGCCACTGCTTTTCAACACATGCGGGGATTACTGGGAGGAGAGGGTATAGCGGAAGGGCCTGGGGATGCCTCTATGAATCTGTATACATATCTCATTGGAGAAAATGCTCAGAGCTGTTTTGTGAAATTCACTGATCCAAACTATTTTAAAAGAACACGTTTCAAGACACTACAAGCAGCGTATAAAATTTGGGGAATATTTCGTAAAAAAATTGGTCTGGGCCGTCTGAATGCCTACACGAGATTATACAAAAACCCGACACTTCCAGGGGAAATATCTGCAGACTCAACGATGGCAGAGTGGGAAAGATCAGGTATACAGAGGTTGGGGGATCTAATGGGACCCAGCGGTATAGCTCCATTTATCGATTTACAGAAGACCTATGATATAGGTCGCAGCAATTTTTTTAAGTACCTCCAAATTCGTAGCTTTTTTAGTAGTAAGACAGGAGGGAGTGCTGAATTTAAGGATAATAAAATTATTGATATTATTAGGGCAGGGGAAGACTGCACTATACGGAGGCTATATATGGAGTTGTTGTCCCTGAAAACGGATGATCTTGAGAAACATGGTGGAAAATGGGCAGCTAAGCTGGATATAGAGCAATCCTTGGTAATGGACTCTCTAGAAATGGGTCAGACACTACTATGCTCAGCCGCCCTACAAGCTCAGCACTACAAGACTATATTCTCTTTGTATCATACACCGGCAAGGATTGCGCAGTGGGGGGACAATCAGGAATTAGATGTCCACGGTGTAACAGTTTAGAAGCTGAGATTGTACATATGTTTGCAACTTGTCCCCAGCTGCAAAAATTAAAGAAAGATATCTCAGAATTTTTGGGCTACCACTTGGGTATCAATGTCTCCCTGACGCCATCGCTGATCTTGTTGGGAGTTATAAGCGGGGATAGGCTCAATACGAATGTGAGCTTTTTGTTTGTAGCAATGTCGGTGTTGAGAATTTGTATAGCAACAGCCTGGCTTGATCGAGATCCTCCTGTGCTTCAACAGTGGCTCAACAAATTGCTATCTACCTTCAATTTGGAAAAAAATATATATGAAAGAAGGGGGAAAAAGGGTAGGCAACGTGGTAGATGCATCTGGGGCCCTATATACAGACTGAAGGATAACGTTTAGTAGCGTAAGCTTCTCTGTAGGTGCCCTCTCTCTGTTTCATTTAGTATTTTAGTTTTTCTGTTCAGTCAAAGTAAAGTACGTTGCTGCAATTGGAATTTATGATAACAGCACTGTAAAGTTTATTCTGAATTAAGTTTAACCTTGTTTTATTGTTAATATGTGATCTCTCTGCTGTACTGTGAAAAAATAACTAAAAAAAAAAAAAAAAGAGTACTATGTATTCCTATTGTTTTTTAGATCTATTCGACCTTTTAGATTTACCTAAATTAATGATTGTTGCATAGAATATTATAGATTAAATGTACATATGAATTTTAGGAGATTTTTTATTGGACTTTTTATATGCTATAGCGTTGCAATAGGATAGGGGCTGTATACTGTACTGTGTTTTATGTACTAAACAATTTGGAGATTTGGATGATGTGGCTGGGGATTTTAATTGCCTGTATTTATGTATTTTTATGTGTTTTATTTATGCACTTTTATGGTTATATCCTTCTTCAGCCGAATAAAATTTTGAACTGAACTGATAACCATAATGACAACCATAAGAAATAACCAAAAAGATAATGGGAGGATGCATGTTACCTGAACTCACAAAATTGTATAATGTGGCAATTTAATTGCATTACAACCTAAACATCAATGCTTTGCTAAAGACACGCTATAGTACATATATGTGAGAGGCTGGCTTAATATATTGTGCACACCTCTGTAAGTGTAGCACCCTGCACTAATTCAGACAACCCTTATGGCAATTTTAGTGGTCTTAGACAACCTTAGAAAAGTGGTAGCTGTGGAGAGCAGCCTTCAAAATTAGTCCAGAAGGAATGTAAAGCTGCTTGTTTTACCAGTACTTAATCTTATGCTATAGGTTAAGTGAAAAAGAACCACACAGTGTAGTTATAAAAAATATGGGGCATATTAGCAAGACCGGCGATAAAATTATCGCCGTTTTAGCGGCAGGAAACTGCCGCTAAAACGGCGATAATGGGCTTGCTAATATGCGTTATAGAATTCAATAGAAGCCCAGGTTAGATGTCCTGCACATCTAACCTGGGCTTCTATTGGAATTCTATAACGCATATTAGCAAGCCCATTATCGCCGTTTTAGCAGCAGTTTCCTGCCGCTAAAACGGCGATAATTTTATCGCCGGTCTTGCTAATATGCCCCTATGTATTTATTATTAACACTCACTAACACAATGTATTATCTCCTACCTGGAGATGAAAACACAATACACACAATACTTTGTCAATAGACTACGTAAGTAGCACAGGATACACAGTGGTCTCCAGCGGGAGACTAAGCCAGGGCCGGACTGGGAACAGAAACCGGCCCAGGCAAACTGCTAAGCCGCACCCCCCTGGGGTTAAGGGGAGTGCAGCCGAGCAGTTTGCGAGGGCCGGTTTTGGCTGATTTTGTTACAGGGGGCCGATATTGCCGACCCCCGGTAACAAAAATGGCCCCCAAGGGGCCCAAAACCGGCCCCCACCCTAGCTGCCCACCGGAGAAACGCCCGGTGCCCGCTACGGCCAGTCCGGCCCTGGACTAAGCCATATACTAAAATAGGGGAATGCGAACCACGACTTAATTCAAAATGGACCCAGGAGACGTAGAAGAGTTGCTGACCCAAGGAACTACCCAAGGTGAATATCTAGGAACCCCACGGAGGTCGTGTGAAAAGTGGGAACACAACCGCGTACTTAATGTAAGTCAATAGGTAAGTCGCGGTTGCAGTTTTAAAGAAAAAGGACCCTTCCTAGCGGACCCTGAAGATTCCCCATGGAAGATGGAAGGTTAGAGAGTCACCCCACCCGTGGATACCCGAGGAACCAGGATACCTACACCAGGGAAGCCGGGTGCATAGGTGCAAAGTGACATCGGAAACAGCCGTAGACTACAAAGAGGACTTCAGTGGTGGATTCAAGATGAGAGGTATCTGCAAGCAGAGGGGACAGAGTCAATGCCACTCAGGAGTGACCAGGAGGCACGGAAGACGACTGCCCACCGATGTCGGAAATGCAGGAGAGTTGATGGTGCCCTTGAAGTTGCTGCTGTGCGGACCAGGTGATGCTGTGGAAGACCAGGAGCCATTCTCGAGCTGTCCCACATCGGATGTCAAGAGCCAAGGGGTCAGTGTTGGGCAGGGGCACCAACAAGCCTTGGCAACAAATGTAGTTGTAGAAAAAGATGCAGTGTCGGGACCAGCAAGGTTCAAGTGACTCACCATGAGCAGGTAAGTCAGAGCAGGCCACGAGCAAGCAGGGGAGCCCACTGAAGTCAAAGAAGACCCTCAAGAGGACCCTTGGGCCTGAGGCACAGGAGTTGCAAGAGGCCCTCGAGCAGCTCACCAAAGGATGAAGGCCCATGGTGCAAAAGATGCAGTGATGGCTGTTAGAGATGCTTGAGGCTGGAGCTTCTTGGAGCCTGAAGATCTCTGGAGGTGAGAGTCAACAAGCATTGGCAACAGCAAGTCGATGTGATGCACAGGGGTTCTTTTCCAGCGGTTCCGACGAGGGATACTGGCCTCAAACTTGGTGAGAAGACAGTACAGGCCTTGAGGGAGTTGCAGAACTACCACCTGTGTTGCTGAGCCTTTCAGAGTCCGTGGGAGCCCAGGATCAGCAGACCGGTCAGCTGTGTGTGGTGCCTGCAGATGTAGGTAAGTGACTCCTTCACTCTAAGGGAGGTTCCTTTGGGTGTCTTGGATGTCCACAGGTCCTGTGAAGAACCTGTATGAAGCACAGGCACAGATGATGCAGCTGACTTGCAGGACAACGAGACCAGGAGCAGCAGGATTCTTCCCAGTTGCAGTCTCGGTCCAGCAAAGTCCAGAGTGCCCAGAAAGTTGAAGTAGAAGTGGTACTGGTTCTGAATCTTGTCCCACGACAAATCAAGGGACCCACCCACAGGTAAGCCCTTAAGTACCCTAAGGAAAGGGTTGGGACGATTCAGGGGTATCTCCCAGAGGAGGGGCTGGACAGTGGGAGGATACTACCATGTCCTTTGTCCAGTTTCGCACCAGAGTGGGAGCCAATGGCTCCCTGAACTGGTTTCAACTAGAGTTTGCAAGGAGGGCACCACATGTGCCCTTCAAAGCAGTCTAGTGTCACTGGCAAGCACCCCCACACTAAGTCCTGTCTGGGAGGTGGTCACACCTCCCTGTGACAGGAAACCTATTGTCCTGCCGTCCCCTGCTCGAGCTTGGCTCAGCAGCAGGAGGGCAGAATCATGTCTCTAGTCGGCAGCAGCCATAGTTTGCTGTCCAGGTCTAGAAGACTGGCACCATAGCACTGAGGGCCTCTCGGAGGAGCTTTACAGTGCATGGAATCATACCTCCCACACCGTTTATGATGTGGGGGTATGATTCCAACATGTTTGATACCAAACATGACAGGGTTCGTTACAGCCAGTTAAGAGATGGTCATCGTGTAATAACGCATGGCCACTCTAGATGTCGTAATGGCTGTTGCACTTACAACCCGGGAGAATGGACATTGAAGGTTGTAGAGGTGCCCGCTCATGCAGGGGTACCCTCATACATACCAGTACCAAGCACCCTGCCTTCAGGATTGAAAGGCCTGCCTTAGGGGTGACGTTTAGGTTGTAAGTGTAGTGACCACAGATATAGGGAAGCCTATATATGTTGTAAGTGGTGCCAGCACCAGCTTACACAGGCTGCAATGGCAGGCCTGGAGTCACAATTTGAGTGGTCTCTCATGGGTGGCATAATACATGCTTCAGCCCATGGGAGACCTCTGGTGTACCTATGCCCTGGGTACCTTAGTACCATATACTAGGAACTTATCAGGGTACACGAGTAGCCAATCTGGAGTGTACCTAAGTACTCCCCATTTCCAATTTACGGTAGAAGCACAGAGACTGGGGTCCTGATTAGCAGGATCCCAGTCAGACTAGTCAGTAAAACATAATGACACCAGCAAAAAGTGGGGGTGACCATGAAAGCAGATCCTACTTTCCTACAATATACTTCTAATAACTCTGTATCACACAACACATTGACATTGATAGTGACATACGACATGTGTATTCATTATATAAGTATGTGTCTTTTGAGGTTTGACCACCATAATAGGCAAGCATTATGTTAGTGTTTTCCCTGAAACAACTTTTGTCAAGTCAAACAACTGTTTCAATCTATTATCAAGGAAGAAAGTACTATTATACAACTATGGTGTAACCATGCATTGTGCACATATAAAAAACAATCTCTCCTCCAACATTGCAGTAAAATAAAGGAATGCCTCCTCTGCAACTTCCACCATCTGCTGGCCAGAATGCTCCCACACACATTCTTTTCCGTATTGGTCCTGCTCCTTGAGCCCTGCTCTGCATGAACACTGACCATCATCATTTGTTTGTGAGCCAGCCTGCCTCCACTTCCTAATTTTGGGAGTCTGTTGTTTGGAAGAAGGCTCCAGTAGAGGAGATGGGGGTAGAGGGAAAGGTCAATCCACCTCTTCGTATGGGGAGGGCAGGCTGAGTGTTCCTGGAATGAAAGAAGAGATTTGCTAAAAGGGGTAGGAAAGACTCACTGCATTAGAGGACAGTAGGACTGAACGCCACAGTTATTGGGCTAGTGCGGGACTTATGTCTGAGAAGAGACCTGCAAAGTGTGGTATAGTAAGATTCAAAGACATCTTTTTGGATCATGATGGTTTGCATTCTTGTACATATAGTTCGGAATTCAAAATGGGAAAAGCTAAACTACAAGTACCAGAATGCAAAAAATAAGAACACCTGGGTGGGATAGTGCATCTACTATAGGACAACCTCAGGACACTGGTAGGATCTTTAGCCATTAATGCATTTTCTACTCTCACCGCTTTGCATTCTGATAGTCATTGTCCTGAATTTGCGACAAGAAAATAGAAATATGCATTGCAAAAAAGAAAGTCCTGAAGACAAGGCTCACCTTGGACATGAAGCTCATTCATATTTCAATCTGATGATTTGACGAAGAGTTGACTCTGAAATCTCCCAATAACTTCCAGAATTACTGGAAAGATTGTTAAGCAAAAGATATACCAAATCTTTAGAGCACCATACTAGCTATGTTCTGAAGGGCTGAATGAGGTCACCGAAGTTGTCCCCAAATTAGAGGGCGTTTGACATTTACAGAAAAAAATAAGTATTTATGCTGACCACACTGCAAACTGAGTTCCCTCTTGATGTCTGAATTGAAGTTATTAAAAAACTTTCCAGTGGACCGGAATAGGAAGTTATGTACTGGTCTTTACTGAATACATTGTGCAACGTAGGTGATGCACGTCACTTCCTCTCGCCCTTGTACAGAGGTTGCCACCTCTTCCAGAATCATCTCCAATCCATAACCTCACCCGCTCAAACAAGCCAAATGTCGTCATAGACTTTAATGGCAGCAGTCTACTAGTAAACCTGCATCACACTTCCAGTAGTAATTCACTCACACTGACTTCAGTGGAGTTACCCTCCCAGCAATGCTTAACCTACATTGATTTCAGTGGCATCTGGTATTACTGTCCATAAGACCAGAATGACAGTTCACCTCAGAAGATTCACTGGAATTACACCATTGCATCAATCTTTCCACAATGGTTGGGAACGATTGACCACAAAGGCATTTCTCTCCTATAAAGAAGCATTACCCCCCACCCCCAAGTGATGCACCTCTTCTGCCTTCAGTGAGATCAGACTTCAGTATTACGACAAAATGGTTTACTTTCATTGACTTAAACACACATGCATTGCTTTTCTAGCGATGATTCTCTATCTTTTCACAAAACAAGAAAAGACTGTTAAGTTCCTGCCATAATAGTGTAGCATCACACTCCAAACAATGATTCACTCGACTACAATGGCATCATAATACTATACCACCACAATACTGGCTCATATCCATGGACTTCAATGGCATTATAGTGACTCAGCCCAGCTGCATCATGGGTTAGTATATTGAAGGGAGGAGCCTCGCACTCCCAGGCTGTGATTTATTTCAACTGTATCTTGGAGAGGGCATTCAATCGTCTTTAACAACCCTGCGCTCCCATAGACGAGGCAATCAAAGGCAGCATCAGTTGAAGAGGCTTCAAGTGACGACCCAACATTGCTGCAATAGGAGGCCTGAAGTGAAAAACTGTGGGCTCCAGGCTCTCTCTGTGGCTCCCTCGTGATCTCGATCCCACTCTGCAGTCAGTCCCATTAGCTCATGTGCAGCAAGAGGCTTGACACTCCTCTCCAGTCGGAGCTGGTGAGATGGCTGTTTGCTTATCTGTTCCAGCCTATGCTCTGCTCCAGAAGTGAGAGGAGCATCAGAGATATGAGTGTTCAAGAGCTTTGGAAATTCAGAGCAAAGAGCTGGGGCTCAGAGGTTTGATCTGTTGGCAAGGCATGCCTGTGAAGGTACCACGACATCAAGAATTTCAACAAGGCATTAGGTCTCCAGTCCTGGTAAAACAGTGATTCCTGTACCGTAAATGGAATTCCCTGGTCAGGAAGTACCCCATTTAGGCAGCATATGTGGTATGTGAGCCTAAACCTTCTACCAGGACTTAACCTCACATGAGCTACATTCTCTCTAACCTCTCTCCCTGTCTTCTGGAGGCCGACAAAGAATTCACCAGGGGCAGACTGCAATGACACAATAAATGGATTAAAGGACCACAGGTAGTTCAGAACCTTATGGAAACGAAAGAGGGTCAAACTAATTTTCAGCATTGAATAGAAAGCAGTGACTCACCGTAGAAATAACGGAAGGCTAAAAAGACATGCAGCAGTCTTGTCCGTGAGGAGATAGAAAAAGGTCTAAACCCCACTTCACCATTCTCTACAACATAGTCCTTTCATTTTTATTTGATGCCTAAAATATCTGGGCTTTCTTCATTACATGTCAATATCTGTGACGACTTTGTTGGATGTGCGCTATACTTAAAAGCCTTTTACTTTTGATGGTCATATGTATTCTTGCTGCCTCAAACCTCTTGTGCTAAGTTTGGTAGTCCCTTTTCCAGTCAACAATCAGAAAATATACCCCTGTGCTGTATAGTGTGTTCATAGCTTTCTTGTTGCCTTATGTGTTATCTATGCACGTTGTTCATGGATAATGACATGACATGATTTAAGATTGTGTGTGCAATTTCTCTGTGATTTCCTAGGTTGCTACAAAATGTCTTGGGAAAGGTCAAAGAGGTAATTTCAGCCACAGAAAAAGTAATGGGTTAGGAGTCTTTCTGCAGAGTGGTGGTAGAACATCTGCCTCGATGTGAACTAATTCATTGTAGACATATTTTGCAAGAGAATATAGTGGACAATGTACTCACATGCAATGTATCACATTTACCAATTGTACCAACTAGTTATCAGTTGTGTGCTTCCTTGATCCAGGCAGTGTTTGTCTTCTTGTCTTTTTGTTTGCCTTCCTACGTTTTTAGTAGAAGCAAGCAGGTCTTCTTTACTTTGTTGATCCTGCCATGCCTGGAGCTGTGTGTACTTCACAAATCTACAGGGGCTGCTGCTGTGCTCTTTTACAGGTTCTGTGCTACAAGTATTGCAAGGCATCTAAGGAATCCGTGTCCAGCTTTGGTGAGGGTCCGCTATTTAACCTTTTTCTTGCTATTGATGTAAACTACAAGTCAACAGCACTGTCAGCCAGGTTCTGTTGATGTGGAGGTCATGTCAAAGCACCCAGGGCAGGTAACCCCTCTGGTGGTGGGAGAGATTCCCTTTTTTAAATTTCAAATCAGGTTTCCCCCATCAGTGAGAGGATTTTTTTATTTCAATGATGATCAGTCCGCATAGAGTGATGACGTCCTTAAGTTGAAAATGAAAGTAAAATGAACCCATCGGCTCATTTTATTTTAATTTGCATGGGTGCTTGGGGGCATCTCTTGCCCACCTGAGCTCAGATTTTGATGGGAGAGATATTGTTAAAAATTAGACATATTCCGCTCCACTAGCGAAATTGGTGCGGCTCGAAAACAGCAAGTTGGTGAGCTCAAGCAAGATTTGCTGTCCCCTAGTGCAATTTTCGGTCACTAGGAGGGCACCCAGTGAGGTTTTTTAGATGCAAACTGTCCCGACTGTTCATGGTTAGAAAGCTGCTGCTCAAGTAGAAAATCTAGTGAGTGCCAGCAAAATCAACTTGGGAAGCTGTGCCCTCTGGTGCGCCGCATGGTGCTGTTCATGCTGATTTTTCAGTGCGGAATGAGCTCCCGGCACTAAATCACAGCGAGAGCAGTGCAATGTGCCTATTTCCGCCCATTCATTGAATTTTGAGGAATCTCATGGAGTTTTTTTGTAACTCCATGGAATTCCGCAGAGTGAAACTCTTCAAAGTTCCGTCAAAGCCTAATCTCTTCCTAGTGGAAAGGAGGGCAATCCCTGAGTAGGGATTCACCAAGTAGAACCCAGTGATTGAGGAGTGCCACCCAAGCATAGTTTATTGCCAGCCAGAAAAAAAACATCAGTCATAATGTCCCACTGTGGGAAAGTCGGGGGTGTTTACCCATAATTAGCCAGCCCAGAAGAGCAGAAGTCAACCAAATGTCAGACACAAATAGTTAATAATAAAAGGGCTGAGGGCTGACCGTTCAAGCATTGACTATTCTCTTACCCCAGAATGTGTGTACCAGACTTTCTACTCCACTGGAGCTAGATGGGGGGGATGTTTATCCCGAATGTGCCCTTCTGTGGGGGGTAGGTGGGAGACAGAAAGTCCACTGGACACCAAGGAAAACGTTTGCCAAAAACAGAAGGAGTGGAGGCGACCCTGTCAGGAATCCGGCCGTGCCACTACCCCAGAAGGGATGAAATGGTCTTTCTGTCCACCCGGTGGACAGGGGATGTTTACCTCAACTTACCCTCGAGAAAACCAACTATATGCCATGGACAAAAGGGTCAAAATATAAATAGGGGGTGAAGCAGCCTGACCAGGCATGGGGCCAACCCTAGTACGTGGGAGAGTATGCCCCAATCTTCCCCCCAGAGACAGAGATCCAACTAGACACCAGAGCAAAGAACAGGCCTTGGGCTTTATCCACACCGTAAAATGGGCCCAATAGTTTTTCTGCCTCGAAGGATTGATTGATGGAGTTTACTCCCAATCTGCACCCCCAGGGGGCAGAACTACTATTAGACACCAAGGACAACATGTGCAAAGAAAAGAAAAGGGTGGGGGACTCTCATGTAGGCATCAGACAGTGTATCCACCACAGAACAGGTGCAACAGTCTTTCTGTTTTCCCTGGGGGGGATTTGGGAAAGTTTACTCATGGTTTGCCCTCTGGAGAGGGTGAATTCTCATCAGATACAAGGAAAAAAATGGTCTAAAAAATCAAGGAGGGGAGGGCACCAATGCATTGGACCAGAATGTGTGCAGCAGTCCTTCTGAGGCAGAATGTATATCAGACAGCAGAGAAAGGTTAAACAAAAAGGGGTGGGGCATCCAATCCAGGCATTGGGGCAGTGCCTCCACCCCAAAATGAACAGAACAGGTTTTCTGCCCCCCAGGGCAAATTGGTGGTGTTTTTCCTCCCCAATAGGATGATTAAGAAACTTTGATCTCTCCACATTGCATTTTGGGACCGTCCTTGTTGCGGGCTCTGGGCCCACACCTACACAAGTGAGGTATTGTCTTTATCAGGCGAAATGTGGAAATTCTGGGTGGTACATTTTTACAGATTCCCACAAATTCATGACCTTTATCTCACAGAAATGCAGGAAAAATGCATGTCTTTACCCAAAGTCCAAGATTTGCAAGGCATTGTGGGAAAGAACAGGTAGTAAGATTCACACAAACCACTCTCCTGGATGTCTAATTTTCAGAAATGCCTGGGCTTGGTACTTTTCCCTGAGTTGCCATTGAGCCTCGGACCAAAATCCACTGATAACCACATCTTTAAAAATGGTTGATTTTGGTTGGAAAAATTTGATCTCTCCAAGCTGTGTTTTGATGCTTTTACTGTCACAAATGCTAGGTCCACCCACATGAGTAGAGTATCATTTTTACCAGGAGAAGTGTGGGAACGGTGGGTGGTTGAAATATTCTGGATCCTTGCAGTTTGCATACCTTTCTCTCATGGAAATATGAGGAATATGCGTGTTTTAGTTTAAGTTTGAGGTCTCAAGGACATTTGGGTAAGAAAAAGTAGTTGATTCCAGGCATGCCAGACCACACTGGCCTTCCCTGGGTGTCTAGTTTTCATAACTCTCCGGCTCTGGTAGGTTTCCCTGAGTGGCCGCTGACCCTTCACCCAAAAATCCACTACTATCCACAAAATAAGGGTTGATTTAGATTTGGAAAAATTGATCTTTCCAGATTGCATTTTGGGGCCTTTCCTGTTGGGGACATTTCATTTTAACAATTGGATTTCTTTCTATTTTAAGCAAATATATGTGCAAGAAAGTGCACATGAAGTAGAACACCCTCTGAATCACCTAATGGTATAGATATTCCCTAAATTCAGAGGTGTACAAATAACCAAAGGTCCAAAACTAAAGGCCTCTGTTGACCGGCAGACTCATGGAGGAGCAGCGATGGTGGTCTTCTGACCGCCCTATTACAATTAGGGCGGTCAGACCGCCATTGCCCCACTGCAGCCGCCAGGGAACCGCCGATCCCTGGCGGTGTCGTGCCAGTTAGGAGGCTGCAATATGCTTGGCGGGACCTCTGCGGTCCCGCCAAGCATATTGCAAGTTTCCTCTCAGGCTCAAGTTTCCTCTATCCTTCTCAGGCTCGGATAGAGGGCCTCTTCACCCGGGGATATATTTCTTTTTAAAGGGAGGGGGTGCACATGGCTCCACTCCTGAGCCTCATTAGGCCCTGGGAACCCCATCCCCTAGTGCTGTATTTTGTCTAAAGGGCAGTGGGCACGTGTGGCCCCTCCCCCAGCTTCATTAGGCCCTGGCGACTTCATCTCCCAGAGCCGTATATATATATATATATATTTAATGGTGAGGGGGGCCACATGGCCCCTCTCCCCAAGCCTCAACAGGCCCTAAAGATCTCATCCCCAGGGCAACATCTAATTTATAGGGAAGGAAGGCCGTGTGAACCCCCTCCCCGGGCCTTTTATAGCCCTTGCATCATCATCCCTGGCACCAGGTATATTATTTATGAGGAGGGGGAGCAGTTTTCGGCCCCGGGTACCCCTTCCCCAGGGGCCCAATAAATGTAATAAGTGCAGGGGGTGTGAGGCACCCCTGCCAGAGCCATTTTTGGCCTTTGGACCCCATCCCGGGGCCCAATGTGTTAAAGAAGCGGAGGAGAGGAGGGGGGTTTATTGCCCCCATCCCAAGCCTATTATGGCCCTCGGGCCCACATCCCCCGGCGCCAGGTATATTATTTATGGGGCGGGCCCACCTCTCAAGCCATTTACAGCCTGGGGACCCCATCCCCTAGGCCCAATGTGTTAATTAAGGGGAGGAGGGGAGAGGGGCAGCGTGGCCCCCTCCCTAAGCCTTAAAAAGTCCCTAGGAGCCCCATTCCCCAAGAATGTGTTTTCTTTAATGGTCAAGGAAGCCTATTCTTCCAGTGGGGACCCTATCCCCAGGGCCTGCATTTAATAAAGGTGGATGCCCTGGTGCCCACCCAGGGCCTGGGCGTGCACACATAGGTGGCTGCGGGGGGAGCCCCCAAGGCCCCCAGGGCCCCGGCCGGCTCCAAACATGGTCCGGAAGCCGACATTGCTCCTGCTCACAGGGACCAGCTACATATGATGCATCCTTCGGACAGGAGCAATCTGTTGATCTGTTTCCCTGCCCACATCACCCTTGACCCGGTGTACCTTCAGTCTCTGGGCCACCAGGTCATAGTGGTGGTCGACCTGCCTTAATTAGGGTGGGGTGACTGTCACTAGATTTTTCTGTCCAGGACCGTCATGGGAGGCAAGGGGATCTTAAACAGGGAAATTGCCCCACATGCAGAGAGAAAACTCTCTTTGAACAGGGCCATTGATTTTTTGTTTTTCAGCAACAAGCCATAGAAGAACTCTTTAGCGCAGATTCAAAATCCTTGACCCCCATTTTGAAATGTTTGCAGCCTTCACTGCAACCACAGGTTTGGCATGCGTAATGAAGGTATTAGAGGTCTCAAGGAGGCAGACAAGGATCTTTAAATATGGTGGGTGGACATTTGCTTAACATACTTAGCAGGCTGTGGGGGCACTCTCCCGACATGCTCTAAATGAACCTGTAAACCTTCAATCACAAAATAATGCATGATTTTGATGGCAAAGACTATTCATCCCAGAACAGGACCTCGAGAGTGTTGCCCGCGCCCTGATTTGTCAATATGCCATTATGGCAATTCTCTAAGAACTAGCATACCAAAGGTGCACCACACACCTCTGATGGCAGTAGCAGATTTGTCATCGGAAGCAAATAATTCAAACTCGTCAGAGCTATTTGACAAACTCTCCAATGGTTTCCCATTGAGGGTTGTTAGAAATGGGGGTCTCTAGTTGGCAGTTTGTTACCCTGATTAAGTAGGGACCCTTGTTCCTAGTTAGGATAAGGGGGATACACTACTGAAATAGCCCCTGCTCACCCCCTTGGTAGCTTGGCACGAGCAGTCAGGCTTAGCTCAGAGGCATTGTGTAAAGCATTTGCACATAACCAACAGAAATACAGTGAAACCACCACAAAAGGACACCACACCAGTTTTTGAAAAATAACGAATATATTTTATTTGTGCAAACAAGACAAACAAGCATTTGCAATGCAATAGGTCTCGCATTTGCAAGAGTTTGAGCTATTGCCATTGTAAACGACAATGCCTTTTATTTATGTGTTTGGAAAAGCTGCATGCGGTGCATAAACACACGCTTTGTACTTATAGTCCTTGCTTACGAAAAGGAAGGCTGGCAGTAAAAGAGGCATAGTTACTGTCAGCTTTGCTTCTCGTAAGCAACGACTGCAATTACAAAGTGCATGTTTACGCACCTCTTGCAGGTTTTTAAAATACACAAATAAAAGGCATTGGTATTTACAATGCCAATAGCTCAAACTCTCACAAATGCGACACCTATTGCATAGCAAATGCTTGTTTTCTTATTGCGTAGTAGAACCACTCTTTGTGGGACACAACAATCATGCCATGCCAGCTAGTCTTACAGGCATTCACAGATATACAAACCTACAATATGTTTCCTATATTGAGGTTTTGAAATGTTCAGTTTTTTTAAAGCACAATAAAGATGGGGGCTGTTGGTGGGGGTTGGTAGTTATACACTGGTACAGGAAGCCCGCCAGTCATCTATACCTAAATGTTCCCTCCACCGCCTCATATCTCAAACCGTTGGCTCATGCAGCTAACCTCCACCTACCTGACTGAAGGACTCTGGCAGAGCCTTGTCCTGACCAGACTAAGCATGGAATGACTTTCTGAAACAGGCAAAGCCAGCAAAAGATGATGAACCAAACAGGCGATCCAACAGACAACCACAATCACATTTCAGACAAACAAACGTATTGGCAAACTTGTATTAAAGAGTGAGGATGAAGGAGGAGGGTATGGCCAGACGTTGCCTAAATACGAAGACAAAGGAGGTCCACAATAGTATTAAAAAAAAGGCCAAGGAGCGGTAACTCCCACCTTTAACTTGTGAGGGCCTGAGCCTGGTGAGGTAGCCTGTCTGCTTTGTTTCATTGTTCTACCAAGGTTTTAGGAACTGTAAGACTCCTATCAACAACAGCAAGTGATGGATGATCTGTGGCTCAAAACGTCATCCCAAGTAGTAATTGTAATAATTCATTATTATTATTTAGACCGGACTAAATATTGATAATGAATCATTACAATTACTACTTGGGATTACGTTTTGGTTTGCCCACAGATGAGTGCAAACATCCTTTTGTGTGAATATTAATCCAAAATGAGGGATGAATGCTAGCCACTAAAAAACAAAAATGTCTGTCCATCCCCTATTTCTCCTTGCTATTTTTCCAGATGTGGTCTGGATGAGATGCCCATAGATTTGCCCGAGCAGCCTGAAGTGCACATCTGTTTGGTGGCATGCTTCGAAGTTAATCTCTGTGCATGTTTGAAACACAGTAAACCTAATCTACTTAGCAATAACTACTCCCTATAAGAGTACACAAATCCAGCTACAACAGACTGGAGGGGATCTGAAACGATGTGATTATACTAACTCTAAAAGGCTCATATTCAACTGTCATACTGGCAAAATAAGGCGAAGCTCCAATCAAGCCTGTGGAACAGCAACATTGTGACGAGACCTAAGTGAATCCTGACTTGGTGCTTCCTGAACGCCTGCAGTTGCATGGTGGCTATTTCCTCAGTGCTAGCACTAAACATTGCAGCTGTCCACATGGCCTTGCTGCCAGTTCTGCTGCTGTAGAGTCTTTGTGCATTGCTCTTGCAGGTTGGTGCACCAGGAAATGATGATGTGCATTTATTTTGCTACGAGGTCCCAGCTTGCTGAAAGCACTGTAAATGTGCAAATCATTATTTTAATATTCTATTACACACAGTATTAGATAGGTTGCCACAAAATGTGTGAAGAGATTTTTGGCCGGATGTAGAAAGCCATTTAGCACTGTCGACCAAGGCACAAAACACCCTACTTATAAGATGGAAAGCAACTAACAACAAATGAAGCAAAAGTGCAAGTGAGTCTTCCTGGGAACCTATACATGCTAGCCTCTCCAACAAGTTTGTTTTATTTATGTGGACACTCCCAACTAGCCCAATCTTCAGCACCCATCATTCAACCTTTTTCTGCAGTTTTACAAAGCGCGAACTCGACCCGAAGTTATGGGAGCGATTTACATAAGCACCAGTTACGTTACACAAGGACACATTCATTTTGGTAGGCACGGGGAGATTAAATGATTTGCCCAGAATCACAGGATGTTGAGCCAACCTGGTTCCCCAGCTCCAAAGTCGGCAGCTCTGGCCTTTATGCCACATTGCTGCTGTGAAGAGAAAGCAGACCTATCACCACACACATGGCTTGCTGCTAGAAGTAGCGTCACTTGGCCACAATTGCTGGTCATGCACATGAACAGTGGTTCCCTTACTTGTTTTTTGTCCCCGAGGGTTCACTCCTAAAGTTACCAGAGTTTAAAAATGGAAATCGGGAACAACTTTAAGTCTCTTGACATCATTTACTTTTTAGTGTTAAATCAGGCGGTACAGCTTTGTGGCACAATGTCAACTGTGCTGATTTTAAACACAACATTTAAGGTCTGATTTTAAAATGAACACAATTATGTGCACTAATTTCGTACTCGGTAAAATTACACATGATAAATGCTGCCTCAGTGGGTGCGGTATTTACCAGATGAGGTATTACTTCATCAGGTTGAATTTGGCACCACTGAGTGTTAGATAATATAGTAATATTGTGAGATCTCCCCGAAGGACAAAAACATGAATAACGCATTTTTACTATTGCTATGGTATTCTAGATTTACAAATTGCTCCATCCATCTCACTGAGACACCATATAGCAGACCTTGTATGAACAACCAAGTGCCTTCTGGGAGCTGTAGTCCTGATCCACCTCAATTAATAAAACTGCACCGAAGTTCCACGTTACAATTATTTGCATATGGAAACCCCAAGGGCGGTCCAGGTAGCATGGAGTCAGCTGGTATCCGTCTGTTTATATTAGGTGATCGTGTGAGGGCATGTGTTTAAAGAGTGTCCAACTAAGTCAGTTTTTCTTTTAGCGTGGATCAGAAGTACAGAGGGGATTCAGATTACAGGCCTTTGTTTAGATAGTTTAGAGGCATTAGCCCTGCTTATCTCATGGCAGCCCCTTCACGTGGAGTGTCTCATCCCTGTATTCGGATAGCATCATGTATTTAGAGCAAAATAAGGAATCGTCTGAAAATGCGCATCTCACATATCTAAATACTCTAAAGATCTCAGTGTGCATTGTCATAATGTAAAACCGCAAAATAAAAGGAAATCAGAGGTAGTAAGCCTATATAAATGCAATTGCAATTACGTTGAGTGACGGGGGTAGAGGGGCTCACACACATTGTGGCTGCTCGCCTTGGTTTATGGCAGAGCCTAGGTTATGCCCCTGAATCACGTGGGACAAGGGATCGCTGCATAGCCAGGATCAGAAGTACAGAGGGGATTCAGATTACAGACCTTTGTTTGCAAAGTTTAGAGACACTAGCCCTGCTTATTTCATGGCAGCCTCTTCACGTGGAGCGTCCCAACTCTTTATTCGGAAACATCAGGTATTTAGAGTAAAACAAGGAATCGTCTGAAAATGTGCAACTCACATCTAAATACTATAAAGATCTCTGTGTGCCTTGTTCGTCATAGTATAATACCGCAAGAAAGGAAATCATCTCGGACTCGCTGAAAAGCGCTACTACGCCTCGTCAGAGGTAGTAAGCCCTATATAAATAAAATACAATTGCCTTGAGTGACGGGGAGGATAGAGGGGCTCACACACATTGTGGGTGCTCGCCTTGGATTATGGCAGGGCCTAGGTTACGCACCTGAATCCCATGTTTAAAGGGTTGGCTGCAGCTCTCAGCCTGCCACGGTAACGCTTGTGGCCAATTAACAGCATCAATGTGAGAGACTGACTAGGAGCGGGGTCTGCCTTCCCGGGTGCAGTGCGCAAACAAAAGGCTCCGGGCTGCTGCCGGGGCTGGCAGGGACAGCATTTAGATGGCAACAAGTGTTTACCAGAGTGGGCAGAGTTAATTCAGGCATCTCCCTTAAAGACAGACAAGAAAGGATCAGTGAGAGAAGGCGGGAGGCGAAGAGGGCGCACGAGGAACACAGAGTATACACGTGAAAGGAAAAACCGAGAAGCAGCCGACAATAATGACACAGCGACCTTCTTCCCCATGGCGTGAGTGCGCGCCAGCAGGAAGATCACCAGAGACAGACAGACAAACGGAAGAGTGGTGTGTGCACATCACTTCCTGTTTTTCATAGTGGGATACTTTTGGCGCATGCGTATAACGTAAGTTAGCGCGCGCATGTTACTGCGCACTATTTAAAAAAAAAAAAATAAATTAGCGTAACGAGATTGTAGTTAGGCAGTGCTGCTTCCGTTTTAAACGGAAGTTACGTATCGGATCAAAACCCAATAGTAAGCACGCTAACAAAAAAAAGGGAAAAGCTAACTAATGGCAAGCGGGGAGAAATTATCCAGCAATAGGCGGAGTTTCCCCACGCATATAGATTACTAGATGTCTCGGAGAGACAGCGCATGCGCGCTGCCTAGGCGAGACCTAAAAATGATTAAATAAATCCACCATACAGTTCTTAGAAATCTCAATAAGCAAAAATAGACTTAAAATACAGTTTCTTGAAGTCGATAGCTCTGTCAGGGGCTATCACGGCGTCGTGAACAACAAATCCAAACAGTTCTGGCTGACTGCGGCATCGCGGGACAGCTACGGTGTAGGGAAGACCCGCAAACCAGTGCCTTTAGAAATGCAGGGCGACGGCGACCTCTCGTTGAGCTCCAAACAGCCGGCGTTGGCAGGTGTCAGTTCCGGAGGTAAGTGCAGGAGTCGTCGGGCACTTGAAGTCACATGCATTGCAGATCGAACTCTTCCCTGTTGAAGTCGGGAGCACCGGCGTCAGCAGGCTTCGGGGGGCAGTGCAAAGTGCAGCGGTGCGGTGTACAGTGCCCTCAGGTCACAGTGCAGGCAGCGGCTCAGTGACGGTCATCCAGTGGCATCAGTGAGACAAGGCCTGCGGTGCGAAATGATGCGGTGCTCATCATGGTGCTGGCAGGTCACGGTGCAAGCAGCGGTGTCGTCGTTGCTGAAGCGCTGTCGTCGGCTGAAGAACTGGAGTCGATGGCGCCGGTGTCGGTAGGCCAAGGCTGCGGTGGGGGATGAAGGCAGTGCGTCATGTAACTTACGAGCGGTGCCCTCGAACCATGGTGCAAGCAGAGGCATTGAAGTTGTGTGGAGCAATGTTGTCGGGGATACCAGGGCAGTGTCATGAAGCGAGGCGGTGCAAAGTGCAGTGCCCACAGGTCGCGGCTCAGTGGTGGCAGCGGGTGTCATCGTCGGTGAGACCAGGGTTGTGGTGCGAAGTACGGCGGTGCCCTCTGCGATGCCTTCAGAAGACAGAGCCAGCAGCGGCGTTGAGTTGCTTTTTCTTCTGTTGCAGCACAAAACACACAGTTCCCAGTGCTGGTAGCAGATGAACTTGAAGTCTTTGTTGTTCCTGAGACTTCTTGAACAGGGGGCAAGCTCTACCTCAAGCCCTTGGAGAAACTCAAACAAAGAAGTTGCAGAAAGTTAGGTCCAGTCCTTTCTCTGCCCAATACAAAAGCAGCCACTGCAGGTCAACGCAGCAAAGCACACAGCAAAGTGGTAGTCCCATCTCACAGCTTCTCCAGTTCTTCTTCTTGGCAGTCTTCTTGGTCCAAAAGTGTTCTAAAGTTCTGCGGTCTGGGCACCCATATTTATACCACATTTCCCTTTGTTCTCTTGTGGCAGAGAGTGTCTGTGCTTAGTCCAAACCAGTTCTGTCCTCTCTGGCCCACCTTCCTGGCACGAGGTGGAGACAGCATTGTCCAAGGTAGACTAGGCCTATTCAGGCGCAAGGGAATCTCCCCCCATTACTTTAAATGGTCTATTCAGCCCAGCCCTGACTCATCCCGGAAAGGCAGGACAAACTTCAACCCCCCAGTGGCTGTCTACAATGAATGCACATCCCCAACCCCTGTCACCCCAAAGCCAGAGAGTCAATCCACAACCCAGCAGAGGCACATAGGATGGCTAAGCAAGAAAATACACACTTTCTAAAAGTGGTATTTTCAAACACACAACATAAAAATCATCTTTGCTAAAAGATGCATTTTTACATTCTGAGTTCAGGCATACTAAACTCAATTTCTGTATCTTGTCTCAATGGGAAGTTATACTTGTAGGATGTTACAAAGTATCTCCCATTCTATCCTATGGGACAGATACACCAGTACATGTCCTACCTTTCACATACACTCCACCCTGCCCATAAGGGTACCTTGGGCTTACCTTAGGGGTGACTTACATGTAATAAAAGGGAAGGTTAGGGCTTCGCAAGTGGGTGCACTTGCCAAGTCGACATGGCAGTAAAAACTGTGCTCAGACACTGCAGTGGCAGGTCAGAGATACATTTACTGGGAAAATTCTGTGGGTGACACAATCAGTGCTGCAGGCCCACTAGTAGCATTTGATGTACATCCCTGGCACTCTCAGTGCACTTTACTAGGGACTTATCAGTAAATCAAACATGTCAATCATGGAAATACCAATCCATAGAATAATATACAGTAGGAGCACTTGCACTTTAACACTGAACAGCAGTGAGAAAGTGCGCAGAGACAATAAACCAGCAAAAACAGAATCAAAACCAGGAGGTCAGAACGTAAAAAGACTGGGAAACACGCCAAAAGATGCCAAGATGCCAGGTCTAACAAGGATAGATTATTTTGCAAGATGGCCAGTATAAAGTTGTGCACATTGCCATCCCTTCCAACTTGTCCTACTAATTTGTATTAGGTTCTCGCTTCTCATGTAATCCAGCTTATAATGCCTTATTAGGCACTTGCTCTTGTTAAATATTTTCTCTGGTGTACTTTCTCCCAAATGACATTTGTGCATGCAACGTTGTATCCCATATGTCTGTGGTTATATGTGTTGATATTTACTACAGTAATTCTGTAAATTCCCTTGGGCGGCAAACATGCTATATATAACTGCAGAAATGAATACATAAATATGTAGGGCAGGATTAGACTCCCAGCAATGGTCTACCCACGCCTACTTCAATTACATTTCCTTTCAATGGACCGGCATAGCCCTGCCAGCAGTTATGCACACCCAGGACCTCATAGGGATCACACCTGTGCATACATTTTCACCAAGCGTTAACGCCGTTAAGCTTCATTATTGGTAAAAATGTGTCTTAGGTTTGATCTTAGTGGCCATTTTTCCTTTATTGGCTGAGAGTGCCCCTAATGGCAAAATGAGAGACGTTTTCCTTGAAACGCCCAAAGAAAATCCCTTATGCAAAACAAGCCTTGTCAAAACCAGTAGATCTGGCTTTTTTTTTTTTTTAAAGTGCTTCTTCATAGATTCACTTATTTGTAAGTGTGTCTTTATGAATTGGTGAGCAAATAAATGTGAGAATTAGTCCAAGGGAACCTGAGGGATTTACATTTGAGGGCATGAATGAATGGGTGCATAGATGATGAATTGTGAGTGATTAGGTGCATGGGTGGATGGAGGAAAGGGCAAATGAACAAATGCGATGGTGAGTGAGTATATGGCTGGACGTGTGTATGAGTTCGTGGATGGATGAATAGGCTACTGCATGTAAGGCCTGCGTGAAAGGGAAAAAAAAATCAGTGAGTGTGCAATTGATGAATGAATGGGTAAGATAATCAGTGAGTCCATAGCACTGAGGAGGATGAAGTCCCAATGGATATAGAAGGCTGATCGCCACTCCGTCTACGGCTTTTCAATCATCTATTGATGCCCTCACTCATCCATCCATCCATCCATAAGAGCTGTCAGTCACTCAACAATACATGCATCGACTCATCCAACCATTCAAAGGAGAGAACTAATCAGGGTCATAAAAGGTTAACCCTACCCCCTGTTACACCAGGGCCTCCATGGACATTCTTCCAGTGGTGTCTGGCCTCACTTGCCTTGTCTGGCTGCAGGCACACACATACACACACACACTAACTGGTCTGTCTCCAGGCATTAGAGGAGTTTGTATAATTTACAGATTACTGTCAGTAATACAAACTAACAACCTAGGTGACTAGTTCTTTGGATCTGGGAACCAAACATTGGGGCCACAAAAGTTTGATGACGTGAGGCGGGAGCTTTTGCTCGAGTACTCCTCAGATATATGTTGATATATCGAAAGTAGAAAAAACTGGAAAAAACGTTATCTGTGAGTTTCCCAGAGGTTCTAGTGCACAAGCGCTGTTTGGAGACTCGCCATGTAGCAGGTGCAGTTAGGTCCAGAGAGGGGACCCATACCCCGTACCAAGTGATGGTATTAGATCTTTAGAGCCAGGATGCCGAGGAAGGAAACACAAAGAAGAAACTTTTTCCAAAGTGCAATCCTCGGGGGTCGTGCTCTGAGCAAGTGTCACTAATCCCCGTGCAAAGCTTTTTTTCCACTCACAGTACCCAAGACTGGCCATAATCTGCAGGGAGACAGAGGACATTGATTCTAAACTGGTCAAAGTTTATCCTGAAAATCTGTTCAGACCGGGTCTGCCTCGACCTGCTTTGGACACCACTGAGCTAGGATCACTGATGCATACACTGTCCGGACGCAGGAATTCCTGGCCCAATGATGCATGTTGCTGTGAGCTGGCATTGACACATTACTGTCTGGGACGTATGATGTTCATTACAGTATGGCATTATGAAACTATGCTGTGCATTCAAACGCCCCTCTCTCCCAAAAAAGGGAGGAACCGCCCCAGACTAGGAGAAGTGAGAGACTGGCATCAGTAAACATGTGTACGCAGTGTACATGCTCAGTCATCTTCTCCAAAACCCTGGATGAATTCATTTTTACCAGTGATACAACAATATAGAAATGGTTGGACAAAAGCAAACCTATTGCATTAAAAAAGTATCTTTTTATTGATCTTATGCATAATGAAATGGAGAGAGAAAATAATACACAATGAGAGGAACATTAAGAGGGACACTTTCCCTCAACATGCAAAGCCCACGAGTTACCCCTCCCCTCTTCCTCCATACCTCAGGTAATCAGTGTCTCACCGTATTCCCATCACCAAACACCTCGATACATGAGAATCCACAATTTACCTCACAATTACACCAAGCTCATTTCAAAACATGGAAAGAAAGGGGATGTTTAACACTCTCCGACATGTTTCACAATTCCCAAATCAAAACATTATCATAATGTAAGACCAAGTTAAAGGAACAGGAATCTGAGAGACTCCTAAACATTCAAATACAATATTGGACACTACACCCATGGAACAGAGAAGGAGCCTCTTGGGAACTTACACTGCTTGAAAAATGTACCCAATCCCATTTGGGTACAAAGGGCTTGGTCTCCGGATTGTATGAAATATTGGGAGACAACCATAAGAGGGGAAAACGGAAATATCAAACGTAATGGGAAAACGTCCCAAATAGAGATATTTCGTGGGAGAGACTCTGTAAAGACACCGTAAAGCACCACTTAGCAATTAGTGCTAGAGAAACTGCATAGAAATTTCTCTTTCAATGGTACACGATGCCCTAGAAATTGAACTCTAAGGGGCAGATTTACGAGCCCCCTGCGCCACCAGTACGTCACTTTTCGTGACGTACTGGTGGCGCAGGGGGCTGCTCCATATTTACAAGGAGAGGAAAAGCCACCCTGCGTGACTTTTCCTCTCCTTGTAAATACGGCCCCTTCACACGCAGCACTTTGCGGTGAAGGGGCGTTCCATGGGTGTTGCTGTGGGTGTTCCCACGCAACACTCATGGAACAAGACACATCTCTAGAATTACAAGAAATCGCAACTCTGGAGATGCGTCTGAAAGCTACGCCACCCTAGAGGTGCCGCAGCGAGGCGCAGCGAGGAGAAATGTTTTCATTTCTCCTCGTTTTTTCCTCTTTCAATGCGTGCTGCATTCTGCAGTACGCATTGAAAGAGGAATATGCCTGTAGTGATTGTTTTTGTGGAGGAAGGTGCCCCTTCCTGCACGAAAACAATCTCCCCACGACGCAGGCATCCTTGCACCATGGTGCAAGGGTGCCTGCGCCGGCGCATGGCTGCAGTTTGTGCGCCAGCGCAGGGGGAAGCACAAGGATGCGACATATTCTTGTAAATATGTCGCATCCCTGTGCTTCAAAACTAACGCAGCGCAGCAAAATGACTTGCTGTACCCCGCTGCGTTAGTTCAACGTAAATCTGCCCCTGTATATCCCCCGCTGTCTGACACGTGCCAGAGATGTGGGCAGGGGGGAGTACAATGTTTCATACAGGGAGCAACTGACCCAGAATCAACATTTATTGGAAAGATATCCTGAGTAGGATAAAGGTGCTGGCTTACTAAACCCCAGATGACCCTGGCTTTGTAATACTGGGTATTTGGCCTGATGCCGGCTCCACTTTACCACCTCATCACAGACCAGGTATCCTACAAATCAGTGGTACCGCCAATGTAGTAGTTCCAATAAACAGAAAAAAGACTGATGTCCCCAATGCCATCCAATGGTTTTATAGGCTCTGCCAATTCCTTCCTATGGAACACACAATCGACGGCAAGGTGGGAGTGGGTACCAGTCCGACTGAGATCTTACAAGTACTCGAGCGTTTAAGAAGGCTGAGAGATTACGTCATTTAGCCAGTGACTTAACTTTGTGAACAACTCGAGCAAGCCAAGTGCAGCCTGCATAGAAGTGCATTATGATTTGATTAATCCGTCGCTTAGCACTAAAAGAAGAGAACCTGGGGGCATATTATCAACGGCCAGCGATAATTATCGCTGGCCGTGCTTAGCGACAGATCCCCTATCGCAGGCTATCTCTGGAATTTATCGCCCTGGTAGCGCGTTATTAACAACGCGCTTCTCCAGGGCGATAAAAATTCCAGAGATAGAGAAGGTTATCGCCGTTTGCAGGGAACATCGCTGGTTTTCCAGCGATGTTCCCTGCAAAACGGTGATAACTGCTGCTGATACGACCCTGTGGTCGTATCAGCAGAATCCACCCCTATGTTAGGGATGGCTAAGTCAGGATTTTAGCAGACGTTAGATTTTGGCGAAAACGGCCGTTTTCGCCGAAATCTAACCTCTGCTAAAATCATGTGGGCTGCCTTGTAAATATCGCGATGTGAACATCAGCGATATTTGCAACGTAGTCCATCCGGAGTACGCCCACTTTGCATCTCATTAGAGATGCAAAGATGGGCGTTGGGGGAAAGGGCGATAATGCAAGGATTCACGCGATAGCGTGACCTTGCTGATTAGGCGATAAAATTATCGCCGCTTTTCGTCCGAAAACGGACGCAAAGGCGGCGATAATTGTTTATCGCCTCGTTGCTAATATGCCCCCTGGTTGTTCAGTAAGTCGATCCCAGATATCTAAGAGTATTTCTATTGGCATTCGAAGATATACATTCGATGGCCTTTCGATTCTGTGGAGCCATGCCAGATCCCACAAGGAGCGACCTCCATTTGCATGATCAATAAAGATCCACATTTTGTCTGACTCTCTTACTGCCCATTCTTTTAAGATACTCAGTAAGGCTGCAAAGGAAGAGTTTAACATATTAGGGCATATCAGTCCCCACTTTTCCCTAGGGGCTGTTAGAAGGTGTTTACTGGCGCAAGCTCTTCCTCCAATCCACACACAGTCCATTAACATTTTCTGAAGATTTTGTATTTCGTCTCTAGGGATGGAAACACGTAATGCCTGAAAAATATAGAGGGAGTGCATTCATTTTTAAGTCCAGGTTATGTAGTGCTTCCTAATCACAAGGGCGAGGTAGAAGCATGATATTGAATCCACTCTGCTTCCAATCTAATCATCCGTAATCAAAAAGAGTGGCCACCAAAATGTATAGCCTATACTCACAGGAAGACTTTCAGTTTTTTTTTACAAAGACTCTCACCCACTGGGTTTTAATTTTGTGGCATGCCTCATAATCGAGTCCTCGCCACAGATAGTTGTACCGTATCTGGGTTGGGTCTACCCCATTTGTACGAGTGAGCTCTTTATGTGTTATTTTGTAAATGACAGAGTGTTGGGGAAATTTAAGTTAAAATTGTTTGGGGTTCCCACAATCATTAGTATTGCCCTTTTTATTCCTTGGGCCCCCTGACAAGACTTAACAAAATGCTGATGCTACGAGTTCTGTTATGCACTCTGCATCGAGAGATTGGTCAACATGTTTTTTCCTTTTTTTGTGCCCAGTTAGGGTCACAAGGCTTTCATCAGGACCATATGCAACTGAGATCCCTCACAAGATTAATGTTATTAACTCTTGCACCTACTTGGTGCATCCTACTTTCACATGTATGCCAACATGCTACACACTTAAAATAACCTCCTTAGGATCTTCTCCATTATGGTTCCTGTGAATGAGGGAAAATATCAAAACAGGCTTAGTGCCTTATTATGAGTTTGATGGTGCGGGTTTGGCTGCCGCACCGCCAAACCCATGTAGGAACCGCCCGCCAGATCAGGAGTTTTCTCCTGGTCTGGCGGGAGGTTCTTTGGTGTTCCCAGGGCGGTGCACCGCAATGGAAACGTCAATGGCAGTACCACCACAGTCCATGCCGTGCAGGTACTGGTGTGCATGCACACAGAGGGGCACATGTTGTGTCCCCCTGTGTGCATCCAGATGGCGTGAGGCACCAGGGGGCCCTGTAGGGCCCCATTTGTTTCCTCACCACAACACTTTTCATGGTGGTCGCACCACCAGGAAAAGTGTGACGGTGAGGAAACTCGTAATATGCTTGGCAGGGCCGGAGCATCTAAACATATTTCATTTACATTATATTAATGTTTTATGATAAAATATTTAATCTACATATATATTAAAAAATGATATTTTTGTATATATATTTTTGATATTAGTGGAAAATGATTTTGTTTATTAGATAATTTTGTACATACCATTATATGTGCAGCAAATCCTTCGTTTAGAAGAAAACAAGGTCGCACTCCAGCAGTGATAATCCAAGTGATTAATTTATTCTTAAATCATTTTTCAGCAAGCACAGACCAACCAACGCGTTTCGGTATTACAGAATATCATTATATGTAGAGAAAAACGATATTTTTGTGAACGATATTTTTGCATGATATTTTGGTATCATGATATTTATGGTTTCGATAATCTGGCACTGAACAATCAGTCGCATTACAAGCTCCTTTGGTCATGAAGATATTTACTAAGGGCTAATGGACAACTCAAATGGTGAATTCCACACCCCATACGTAGTTCCTAAAGTGGTTACCCCTCCACCAACAGGCCAACGCCTCTAGCTCTATGACGGAATAGGTACTTCCAGCGCCCCTCAGGGCACGAGATGCAAAAGCAACTATTTTGTCCTTTCCTCCATGAGTTTGCAATAAAACAGCCCCCAATCCATGCTGGCTTGCATCCGTGACAATAACAAAGGGGTCAAGTGTGTCATATGGTTTCAAAGGAATGACATTAGCCACCTTCTTCTTGATTACCTCAAACTCTTGATTCACTTCTTTGCTCTACACAAATTACTCATTCTTTTTGAACGAAGTCCTAAGATTGCATGTTCTTTCTGTGCCCTTGGGAAACAATTATGAATAAAATTCCAACATGATAAAACTTGATCATACTTAGTCTTTGTTAATGGGCTTAGGGAACTCTGTAATTGCCCTCCACAACATTTTCTTTGGTTCCTCTCCACATGCCTAGATTATGTAGCCCAAATAGTCACCAGATTCTAATGAAAACTGGCACTTGTCAGCTCTCAATGCCATGCCTTTCTCCTTCAGCACAGACAACACCATAGGAAAGAATTTATCATGAAATGACCTGTCTTAACCAGCATGGCATCCTGAAAGCATCGGACATTTGGTATACCTCTGCACATCGCCTTCAACACACGTTGAAATACAGAGGAGACGTAGGCCAAACCAAATGGCATACTCTTAAATCTGAAATCTCCCTCAGGAGTAATGAATGATGTTAAGTGCCTCGACTCATGTTTCAAGATGATTGATGGTATGCAGACGCCATGTCTAAGGTTGTGAACATCGTAGCACCTTTGAGAGAAGCTAACATTTCAGTTATATTTGGTAGGGGATGCCTGCCCACCCAAAATCTTTCATTGAGGTCCATCAGATCAATGCACATCCTTAATGGCCAATTTGCTTTCCTGGCCAGTGAAATTGGGGACAACCACTCAGAACTCTCAATGGCTTCAATTATGTCTTGATCACACAGATTTCTTAATTCCTTCTTGAGCTCTTCCCTCATGGTCATGGGTACACATCTTACTTTATGTACAACGGGTATGGTCCCAGACTTCATTATGATCTGATTGGAAAAAGCATTTAATTTACCCAATTTTTCTTGGAAAATTTCTGAAAACAAACTCACCCAAGGACATGCACCCACGGCACCAATGATTACATAATCTTTCTTCAAAAACACCTGCTCGGGAATATTGGGATCCAAAGCGATCCCCAGTTTTCTCGTTCCAACCATCCCAACAGGCATGAACAATCCTTGGCCACGTACACAGTAGCCTGCCCCTTGTTCCCTTTAAAGTCCTGAATGGTATCAAATTCCCCTACTAATTCTAGGGATTTACCTACATATGCAACCAGATTTACACATGACTTTCCTAAATCTATATTTTTTAATGTTTCCCTCTCCTGCATACCAATTCAAGTAAAAAAGAATGTGGAATCCGCCATCATTTTGATGGGAACCTCTGACACATTAAAAAGTGGCACCTTGTTCACTGGACTCCACCGATCAGCGGGCCCTGAGCCCGAGAGATGGCCCTTGAGCTCCACAGCTGTGCTCACTTCAACAGCACAATATAGCGCACTGGGGAGTCCCACCATGCGGGAAAGTGGCACCTTGTTTTGTGCACCAGACTGTGCACTGGACTCCATCGACCAGCTGGCTCTGGGGCAGAGAGGTGGCCCATGAGCTCCACAGCTGTGCTCACTTCAACATCGCTATATAATGCACTGATGCATCCTGCCACATGGGAAAGCAGCACCTTGTTTTGTGCACCGGACTGTGAACTGGGCTCCATCGGCCAGCAGGCCCTGGGGCAGAGAGGCGGCCCTTGAGCGCCACAGCTGTGCTCACTTCAATAGCGCAACATATGACACGCTGGGGCGTCCCACCATGCGGGAAAACTTCACCTTATTTCGTGCACCGGACTGTGCACTGGACTCCATCGACCAGCAGACCCTGGGGCAGAGAGGCGGCACTTGAGCTAAACAGCTGTGCTCACTTCAACAGCGCTAAATAACATGCTGGGGTGTCCTGATCAAGTGCATCAGTGATTTCATGAGTGATGTCACTGACCATGTCATGAGTGATGTAATATGTGAGGTCATAAGCAGTGCATTGCGGGGGCGTATGAATATAGTTAGCTCAGATAACTATACCTGCTGAATTTCACTGGTTTTGTATGAGTGAAATCTGAGCCTAACTACAACGTCCCTGTAAGCTTTGGTTTTTTCAGTGAATTTCTAAGGTTTTTAAATTCTATTTCCTAACTAAAACATCCCTGTAACCTTTGTTTTTTCCAATGAATTTCAAAGTTTTTTTAACGTTAAGTAAATGCCCATAGCAATGCACAGTGGGCGGGGGGTTGACTGCAGGGCCTGGCCTGGCATTGTGCTGCCCCACCCAAGCTTGTTGTCCCTGCCCACCTGCTTCTTGCCATCCATTCTCCAAGTTCATAACCCTGCTCCCTCATTACAGCTGTGTGTGGCCGTTGTTCTGCCACTGTCCTTCCCGCCTGCCCTAAACAGTTAGCTTGCTGCCTCATCCACCTCCTCCCTACCCTCTGTTGTCCGAGTCCATGCACCAGACCTATCCCTCCTGCCCTGCATGGTCCGATGTGCTGCCACTGCCCTCCATTTAGTTTGATGTCCCTGCCCACTCCTCCGGCACTCCGTTTCCCACTTCTATTTTCCCATCATTGCCCTCCTGCTTAGCCTCTGTGCTTAGCTTGCTGCCTCTACTCTCCTTTCCCCTGCCCTCCGATGTCTGTGTGCATGCTCCTGCTCCCTCCTTTTTGACCACCCTATTCCATGGACCTGCCACCCTCCTATCTACTCTGAGTGTTCTGTTGAGCTGCCACTGCCCCTCCCACCTGCCTAGCATGGTCAGATGACCTCCTCCTGTCACTGCCACCTCCACACTGCCTGTCCAAGTTCCATGCCCCTATCCCCTCCCTCCTGTCCTTCATGGTCCATTCTGCTGCCTCTCCCTTCTGCCCTCAATGCTCTGTTGTGCTGCAACTACTCCTCCTGTCCTACTGCCTGCCCTTTGTGGTCTGTTGTAAAGCCTCTTCCCTACCTTCTTTTGCCTGTTTCCAGCCCCTACCCCTCCCTTCTGTCCTTCATGGTCCTGTTTGCATGCCCCCTTCCCCTCTCTCTTGCCCACCATGGCCGTTGTGCTGCCGCTAATCCTCTCGCTTGCCATGCATGATCTTCTGTGCTGCCACAGCTCCTCCCATCTACCCTGTGAGGCCCATTTGCTGCCCCATACCCCCTCCCACCTTCCCTCCACTGTCTGTGTGTATGCCATTATCTCACTGTTGCCCTCCATGGTGTGCTGTGCTTCCAGTGCCCATCCTGCCTGTTCTCCATGGTCAGCTTGCTGCTCCTGCCCTGCCCCCATGCCCCTGCCCTCTGTTTTCCATGTGTAAACCCTTATCCCCTCCCTCCTGCCTCGTCTGGTCCATTGTCATGCCCTTGCACCCTCCCTCCTGCCCTTCATGGTCCGTTATGCTGCAACTGTCCCTCCTGTCTGTTCGGTATGATCAACTTGCTGCCCTTGCCTCTTTCCCCTCTGCTCTCTGTTGTCCATGTGCATGGCCTGTCCCCTCCCAATTGCCTTCCATGGTCTGTTGTGCTGCACTCCTGCCCCGCCTGCCCAGTGTGGTGTATTGTGCTGCTGTAACCCCTGATGCCTGCCCTGTAAGGTCAGTTTGGTGCCCCTGCCCATCTCCCTCCTGCCCTGTGTTATCTGAGTCCATGTCCCTATCCCATTCCTCCTGCCCTTCGTGATCCAATGTACCTTATTTGCCTAATTTTGAACTTGGTAGAAGGGAGATTTTGAAAACAAAACCTGGTCAATTTATTTTCCCCCATTGACCTACTTTGAAAAAGAGGACATTTAGGCAGGAGAAAGATAAAATAAAGCCCTGTTGGGCTAAAAAACTTCGAGAGTGTCCTGTTTGAATCGGGTCTGTTGGCATGTATGGTTGTACTGCCACTGCCTCATCCTCCTGCCCTTAATGGTCTTTTATACTGCCCCAGCCTCTCTTTCCTGTACTGCATGGTTGGTTTGTTGCACCTGCCCCCCTTACCCCTGCCTTCCATGGTCCGTTGTGTTGCCACTGCTCCTCCCACCTGCCCAGCATGGCCAACTTGTTGCCTCTGCACCCTCCTCCATGAGAGGGTCTTATTCCCATAGAAATTATGGTAAGTGCTCTAAACAACTAAAATGAGGACATATTTTCTGAGTCATCAAGTAGTGACAAAGCACTTTTAAATAATTTGCTATCTTCATGTTTTTTTTAATCCAGTTGATCACTTGATTGTATGTTACACTTAAAGGAGAGGATGTGGCATTACAGCCAGAGCTGCAGACTTTGCAACTGGAGTTTCGGCATCAGCTGGACATCCTGTGATACTGGGCAAATCATGTAATCTCTCCATGCCTAAAACCAAAATGAATGTGTCCTTGTGTAATGTAACTGATGCTCATGTAAAGCACACCAATATCTTTGAGTCAAGTCTGCACTATATAAAACAACAAAATATTTAAGTGTTTTGCACACTTCTGTCATTGGGCTATACGTGGGCTACATTTGGGTGATATTTGTGCTATATTTGAGCTCTTTTTTCTGGTGACCATCTTGGGAAACTTATTTGTTATGAAACTCCCTAATTTCTTCATTTACTGCAGTATCGTAAGTAGAAAATGCTTTTAGTTTTCCACTTCAATCCCATCAAGATTGCGTTCAGATGTGCCACACCTTTGGCATTAATTCAGAATGTTAACACTCTAGTTTCTCATTAGAACACTGTAGTAAAGCTGCTGATCATAGACCTGCCAAATTGAGGAACTTGAGCAAAAATCTCACTGTGTGATGAGGAGGCTGTCCTTGGAGGGGGAGGGGCCTTGTGCCGAGAATTACCTATGAGGCAATTATGCCCCCATCCTACCCCTGAGCCCCCTCTGCTGCCAATATCCTGGGGTGATTTCACACCCCTCAATGAACATCAGCAGTTCAAAGCCTCAGAAAACTAGCTGGGAATCCACTATTTACAGTGGTCTTCAGCTTGTTTTCACTGCCACTGTGTAATATCGGCTCCTCACCGGTTAACCTTGTGATGGAAGCCAATATCGTGTGCCACACGGTGGCACTGTGTGAGTTGGCAGGTCTGTGATCACCAGGCAGTTAACTGGCAGACTGCTACTGGTTTTGAAAGTGCATGTTTCAGTCTGCATGTCAGAAGGTTTTAATGAAATAGAAGAGGAAGATATTTGAGAACTCACTTAAAATGTGTCCTAAGTTTTCATTCTACAGCACTACCCATCATTTCTATGACAAACTGAACCCCCTCATTTTGTTTCTTTCTAAATTAAACGGTTTAAGTTTTACCAGTTTGATTCAATCAACATGGCTTCAGGTGTGCCATACTTTTGTCATAAGTAACACTGTTAGTGCTCTAGTTCTTTAGAACACTCTGTGATGCTGCAGTCGAACACAAGGAAATCAACTGACAAGCTGCTACTGTTGGAAGTACATGATTCTATGTCAGGACCGGAGGCTCTGATTATGCTTCTCTCTCTTTACTGCATAAATTAATAGCAGCCAATTAAAACAATACAAATGAAAAACAACATATCCCATGAACCTCCAGTCCATAAGTAGTCACATGCTCCAATCACCAATAACCCCATCCTTTAAGATGAGGAACCTCCATTTTAGAATCCTCTTTCTTTGCTGCTTTGCAGCCAAATAAGTGCCGACAATTTTGTACATTGTAATACTTTGTTGACTCTGTGTTGCGTGCCTTGCTCTTGGGATGCGACGCCTGCACGGCTCTAGTGCCATGAATGATTGATTGTTTACTTAATTGTTCTTTGCTAAGCAGGAGCGTGCTTCCATCTCAGGACGCGCCACCCGTGATCTCATAGAATATCCAAACTGTCAGCTTTTTCCCCGATTGAGAGAAGCGCATCGTAGCTCTGCTGTGTAACTTTAACTTATTCCTTGTTTTCCTGTTTAGGGGGAGCGTGTCTGCCTCCCAACCTGATGGTCTCCTCTGCAGGCTCCTATTTTGTGTAGCGGGAGTGGGAGCAGGTAGCGGCCATCGACTCCGACAGCCCCAGTCCCATTACTAGCCCTTCGGGGCAGGGCACACACCCGCATGTGCGAGGCCGCCGCACCTCATTTGATCACTGCGGCAAGTAAATTTGAAATGTCTAGCGGGGCTTCTCTCCGCTAGTGGCCCATTCTCTTCAGATTTTGGCCCCATTTGTGCTCATATTAAGAGTTATTGGCTCCCTTCACGCCCTGGTGCATCTGAGTGTGCACAGGGTTGTAAAAGTTTGCATAGGCTCTGCCTAGAGTGCTTTGCAGGCGACTCCCTCCATGTTTTATTGCACAATTTTCCGCCTGCTGGGGTTGTGCACTCGCCCTGACTGTAGCCCTCGGCTACCCTGACTGTGGCACTTCGAGCCTAATCGGCCCCATAATGTGTGCGGTATGGCCCAATATGAGCCTTTTGAGGATGACATGCAGGCCTCTTTGGAGGAGAACCTGGTCGATGTCCTGGATAACAGCGTCCAGATATCTGTTAACAAAGCCCTGGCCAGGGCTATGGGCCCTTTCACTCACCCGTTTAAGGGTTTTGCCCGTCAGCAGAGTTGGCTTCCTCCTCTCACACCTGTGGAGGGTTTACAGGCCCCACTTAGCAAGCCCAGCAAGGGGAAGCTAAGGCAAAAAGGTGGGTGCATACAAAGGATTTGGGAGGACCATATAGGGCCACACAACCCTGTGATGTGGATGACTCCTTTAATCATGGGGTTAGGTTGAAACAGATGAGAATGACAGTGTTCTGATACAATTAGATTGTCATCAGATTTTTGTATTTTTGATGGCTTTAGTAGCCATCAAAGGGGGGATTGATGGAGCACGGTTTTCCCTAAATAAAACCTGTGCGGATTAAACTTCCCATTGTGAGAAAATCATTAACAAGTTTTGAAATTAACCGATAAAGTGTTGCTAGATCATTTAGACGTGGGAAAATGACAAAGGGTTTAAGTAGGGCATAAATGATTCCTGTATGGAAAGTTAATAAAAAGTGCACAATGAGATTTTCCACGAGCAAATGTGAAAAGAAAACATGTGTTTGATTTTACATTTAATTGAACAATATTAATTACATAGAAATAATATTTTAAAATGAATTGCGTTTATTAATTGATTAATGAAGATTGAAATGAATTATGAAAATGGAGCTTTTATTTTGAACCAATAACCGATCTTGTCTATTTCTCCTAGAGAAAAAACTGCACGCTTTGCAAAGAAATATTCAAGCTGACTTAGGGTTAATTTTGCTTTAAAATGTAGAAATGCAGAAAATTGTGTTCTATTCATTATAGATGACCATTGTGTTCTTTCTTGTCAAATGGCTGCTACGTGTTTCGAGTATCTGCTGAAACTTCCTAATGGCTGAAGCAAAATACTTGTGCCTGTCGAGGAAGATGAAGAATTTGACTTTCTCTGCTGAAGGACGATGATGACGGCATGAAACAAAAAAATGAACTTTTGAGAGAGAAGAACAACGGAAGTGGTGTGACTTGACACCCTATGCTTCTTGGCCAATTAGAGAGAGACTTTTGCTGATTTTGAAACAAGAATAGGGCTTGACTCATACATTTTAGGGTATAACTATTAGGGATAGAATCCATGTTTTTAGGTTAGGAGAGGAGAGGGATGAGATTACTCTGAGCTGTTCCTTTTTGAGATCCTTTAGCTGATGCTGTCTGTAAGCTGACACCTTTATCTTTGCTCCTCATACCTTGGGAGGATTGCCCCAGCTTTCCCTTCCTGCCGGAGCGTTAGCTTTTCAGCTATTAGCACGTTGTGCTATAGTTTTCCTAGGTCCGTATGAAATTCTGTATTTGCATTCATCTTATTATAATGCACTTTTGTCTCCTACTCTCTCCACTCAACTCATGCTCCTTAAATGAGATGTTATTATGAATTACTGATTTTTGTGTTTTCTTGTGTGATGATTCCGATTCGATATTGTGTCTTGTTTGACCATTTCCATTTACTTTGCAAAAGAAAAATAGATAAAGCAAAGTAAATAGAAAAACTGAGTCTGTCGTTATTGATTATTGTAATTAAGGAGATTTATATAAAGTTAGATATAGTGTGGTTTGAATAATATTCCCTTTGTTCTAGTTCCTCATGAGGGGAATATTCATCTAGATCTTTTGGCAAATCCCTGTCAACTCTCCTACCTGTTGGAGGACCTAATTTTGATATGGGCCAAAATTCAGTCTTGGGTAAATGAGATTCATAGACTGATTTAGCGTGTGGTGTAAAACTACACACTCTGCTTTAGTTAGCCAAAACCCCTTTTTTCCACTGTGCCACGCGCTATCAATAGCGACAAGGAAAATTCTCTTGGGCCTACTAAGAGGAAGCGCTCTGGGCGCCCCTAAGCGTCATGATCAAAGACCCCTAAGTTGCTGACCTTCAATCTGGGGATAACGTCCACCCTCGGTCAACTAGCTGCCCCCCCAGGAGGTTGCTGACTATATTCAGGGACACATCAGGCAAGGCTTTGACAAGGATGTGCGTGCCATATTGCACTTTGAATGCCCTAGGCCTGACCTAGCGTGGAAAGTCACAGAGACACCAGAGGTGGATCCCACCATGCTAACTTTTATAAAAAAGTAGGCTAAGGACCCTGAGAAAGGGCTGGATAGGCCCTGCCGTAACTGCCAGGACAAGGTGCTGGGTGTCACGGGCCCCTTACAAAGATTCTGGAGGTGGCCTTTCAGGCTAAGGAATGCAACACACCCATGATCCAGGTCTCCTTGTTGGGTGGGCGCAACGTGCGGTCTGTCAACTGGGAAATGCCAATGTGGACATCTCCACTGAGCACAGGTGTTCCATCTTGATGTGAATCAACCCGCAGGTAAACGATTTAGGGGCATATTATCAACAACCGGCGATAAATATCGCTAAGCGCACTTAGCGCTAGGATATTTATCGCCGGCTATCGATGAATTTTATCGCTGAGATAGCGTGCTATTAGCAACGCTTATCTCAGAATCGATAAAATTCCTGGCGCAAGCTGCCAAATGTCCGATTATCGCTGGAAATCCAGCGATCATCGCACGACATTTGGCGATAGCTTGTTGATAGGGCTGGGCATACTTAACCATGATATCCACCTTCCATTGGATATCATGGCTAAGTCAAACTAAAAGCATGCGTAAGGAAAGTAGCGTTAACCAAGGTTAGCGCTACTTTTCTCATCGCTATGCTTGTTAGCGATTCCCTTGATAATTGGAGAAATGTCGGTTAACGACATTTCTCCAGTTATTTTGGGACGGAACGCCCACTTTGCATCTCATTAGAGATGCAAAGGTGGCGTTATGGAAAAGGGCGATAGGGCAAGGATTCACGCAATAGCGTGACCTTGCTAATACAGCGATAAAAGTATCGCCGCTTTTCGTCTGAAAACAGACGCTAAAGCGGCGATAAGTTTTTATCGCCGGCTTGTTAATATGCCCCTTAGCCTCTTCGGAGGCGTGTCAGTGGCACAGGGCCTCCTTTTTGGTGGTCCATTTGTTAAGGATTTGGCAAAGTTTGCATTGACCTTCAGCTCCATGGACAGGGCCCAATTGTCCCTGAAGAAAAGTTTTCCACAACACTCTTTTTCGCCGGGCTGGATGGTTTAGGGGCAGATCGTCAGGCTATAACTTTTACCAGGGTCTCCAGCATGATTTTTCCTACCGTGGACACGGTTATGGTGAAGGCCAATCAGCCGACAATACCTTTCTTCCCACCCCAACTCATGGAGGACGACAACGTTTCCACAAGTGCTACAACAGAACTCAGCAAGGAGCCCTCCAAGACCCAGGTTATACATGTGAGACTTATATCTCTTTCTGATGTAGTGTTGGGGGGCTGAACAAGGTTGTTTCTACCAAATTGACAACGCCTGAGCCAAGATCCTTGGGTTCCCGCGTCTGTACAGGGCTGCAAGCTAAAATTTTACAGCCCTCCCCCCCCAGCTGTCTCCTCCTTGACAACTATATTTTTCCCTATGAGAACAAGAAGTCATCTTGGCGGAAATTCATGCAAAAGGGGCAATTTGCCATTCTACCCCTCATCCTGGAGGCTTCATCAGCTCCATTTTCTTGGGTGACAAGAGAGGGCCCGGTTCTCGTTTGGTTCTAAATCTGGGAGATTTCAATGCCTGGACAGTGTATAGGCATTTTAAGATGGAGGGGATACATCTTCTGTGGGATTTTTAGCAAGAAGGCGACTGGATGGTCCATTTGGACCTGAAGGACGCCTACTTGATGATTTCCATTTTTTCCCTGCATCGTCGATTCCTCCAATTCACTTTGCTTGGTCGCTGCTTAGATTTCAAGGACCTTCCCTCTGGTCTCTCGTCAGCTCTTTGGTGCTTCACCAAGCTAAGGAGACCCATAATAGAGGCTCTTCGTGCCAAAGGGGGTGAGGTTGATCATCCACCTTGACGATCGGAATCTCTTGGCCCAAGACTCCCAAACAGTGACTATGCACTTCCTGGACAATTCAAATCCTCCAAGACCTGGAGTTTGTCATCAATTGACCAAAGTCTTGCCTGATCCCTCCTCAGCGGATGAAATCTTTGAGATTCCAGAAAGACTCGGTGTTGTCCCAATTGATTCTTCCTGCCCCAAAAATTTGGAATATCAAGGAGTTGAGAGCTGCCCTAGCCAGCCCGACAATCTCGTTGAGATCTGTGATTCGGATCGTGGATCTCCCAACTTCTTCCATCCAGGCCATCTTTCTGGGTCTCTTCCATTACAGGGCCTTGCAGAGACTCAAAATTCAGCAACTGCAGAAGGGCCTGTCTTATTCAGATCAGGTTCACCTCTTCGAAGAGGCCGAGACAAAAATGATGCGATGGCTGAACCACATGGAGGCTGGAATGGCAAAGCAATCTTTGGCAGCTCCCCGGATGTCATTCTGGAGTTGGATGCCAGCAGATGGGGCTGGGGAGCCAGGTGCAGATCCCTGGCCATGGAGAGTCGATGGTCGGAGACCGTGCTTCAGCTCCACATAAACTGACTGGAGCTCCTTGCGGGCTCTTTTGCGATCAAGAGTCTCTCCCCCTTCTCGGACGGATTGTTGCATACTGCTGAGGATGGACAACATCTCAGCAGTTTGTTATGTCAATAATTTGGGCCGTACGAGATCTTGACTACTGGCGCAGATTGCCAAGAATTTCTGGCTTTGTTGCCTTCAGCACTGGATCTCGGTAATAGCAGAGTACCTGCCAGGGGGGAGGAACTCAGTGATGGATTGGCACTCCGTTTTCTCTGAGATTTCAGAGAATGGAGTCTCCATTCGAAGGTCTTCTTCAGTCTCAATCGTAGGTGGGGCCCTTGTTCAGTGGATCTTTTCACCTCACTAAATATGCTGATTCCTCTATTCTTCAGTTGGAGGCCGGATCCAGAGGTGGTAGCGATAGATGCCTTCTTACAGGACTGGTCTCTCCATCTGGGGTATGTGTTTCCACCATTCAGCATGATCCCCAGAGACCTGTCTCAGATGCAGTGTCAGAAAGCGGAGATTGTTCTAGTGACTCTGTTCTGGAGGGTGCAGCCATGGTTCCCTATGGCTCTGGAGTTGTTGTGTGACACTCCTCTCATGATTCCAGCTCGCCAAAACCTGCTGCTGGACCCTGTGGGACAACCCCATCTATTGACCTTCTTTGGGTAACTCTGATTGGTAGCCTGGAGGGTTTCCTGGGTAGATGGCAAGTGCCAGGCATTTCTCCACAGGTTCCTTCTATATCAACCAGGTGTGGGCCTCAGGCACCCACAAGCGTTATGCTTCGGCATGGCGATGATGGGCTCATTGGTGTGACATGCAGAATTGCTATCCCACTAGAACAGATGCCAGCATAGTGATTAATTCCTTTTCTTCTTTGGCGGCTTCTGGCCTAGCTTATATGTCCATTAACAATTATAGGTCTGACATATCTGCGGGCATCTTCCCATTGCAGGGAAACTGGTTGGAGAACACATAGTGGTGTGTAAGCTCATGAGAGGCATACACTTGTGTAAACCCCGCAAGCCTGATATTCTTCACTTTGGGATGTTAATGTGGTCTCAAATTCTTTGGAGAGCTGGGCGGAAAATAAGTACCTTTCTCGTATGCAGCTGTCTGCCAAGCTTACTATGCTGACTTGTTTAATTTCTTGTAACGGGGTATCTGATGTTAGTGCTCTTGATCTACCTGGCAGGGTTTTCTTCAAGGAGGGAGTCTCTTTTACCATTTCTAGATGGACTAAGTCTAATACTAAGACGGTATCTTACCCTGCGTTTTCTAATAACACAAAATTGTGTGTGGTGCAATGTCTTAAGGCTTATGAGGCTGTCACCAGTGAGTTTTGGGTAGATCCTGAGGGACAGGTGCTGATTGCTTAGCAGAAACCTTTCAAGCCTGTGGCGGCTGCTATGTTAGCAAGGTTGATCCGTTGGTTATTGTCCGAGGCTGGTATTGATGTTTCCATTTTGTGGGCACACTCAGCACGAGGTGCTATGGCCTCTAAGTCCCTCACTTGGGGTTCACGTTTAGAAGACATTTTGAAAGCAGCGCATTGGTCCTCTGAGACAACCATCAAGTCCTTTTATTATAAACCGATTGTGGATGTGGCTTCGGTGGTGGTAGCACAGCTTTGAACAGACATAATCGGAGCTTCCGGTCCTGAAATAGAATAAAAAGATTTCTAGCTTACGCAATAAGAATTTTCAATTCTATTAAGGACACAGGAGCGAGGATTATCCCACCATGATGTTTTTGGGTATTCCGCATATGTGTAATGTCTAAGTAAAACATTCTATGGTGATATTGTTGATTATGTGATTTTATCTGGGTTTCCCGTCCTGTATGTGATGTTTATACTTATACGTTTTTGCTGTTGTTTTCTATGCCTATAAGTTTTTTCCTGGTTATGGATATTATGGCGTAATTTTCTGGTTTCACAGGAAACGACCAGAAACGATCTTGAAGTGGACTATTTCATTTGAGACGTATCTCAAACAGGAGTTCCAGTTATGGTGAACATTGCCTCGTTCCTGATCGAAGGACCATCTCAGAGGTAGTGCTGTTTTGTCGACCTCTCCCGTAGAGAGTGTTGGACGGTCTTCTTTCTGGTTTGGTCATGGTTTTCTTCCAGGGTTTTTTGTTTCGATTGTAAAGAACAAGGATTCTAAAATGGAGGTGCCTCATCTTAAAGGACTGGTTTATTGGTGATTGTAGCATGTGACTACTTATGGACTAGAGGTTCATGGGATATATAGTTTTTCATTTGTATTGTTTTAATTTGCTGCTGTTAATTAATGCAGTAAAGAGAGAGGAGCATAATCCTCGCCTCCGTGTCCTTAATAGAATTGAAAATTCTTATTGCGTAAGCTAGAATTGTTTTTATTTACTGAGAACGTCAGACTTCATTTTCATATGGCTATGAAAGATAGTGTGAATTTACAGGAAATATTCTCTCATTTTAGCTTCTGGAGCACCTTCCATAACTTCTATGGGAAAATCATGAGAAAGCAGTTTTCTCTCAAACATGATTCATGAAATTCCAGCAGAAGGCTTTTTACAGGGTAAAATCACTTTAGAACACATCACAATTCCTAACATTAGTATGGCACCCTTAACAAATGATTTATATGGTAACTAAAATCTGTTATCACCCTTTATACTTTCTCCTTTTTGTGTTCTCAAAATCTGCCATTCAATACAATGCATTTCAATGGAGTGCTACCAGTGCTACCATGTATATTGGTCCCAAGATGGCTGCCAACCCTTCCTGGTTGAAGTGTTGGCAGCAAATCAGATCCCACCATGAGATCTGTGCTTAGGCTCTGCCCAGATATACAAATAGGGTTTTCCTTTAATATCTCCAAAACTGCTGAATAGATTTACACCAAATACCCGAAAGCGTGATCTCCAGAACAAAATCTACCTTTCTGCCAAATTTGGTGTAATTCTGTCCAGAGGTTCCGGCTGCAGGCGTGATTAAAGAGTCTATGGTAATTAACATGGGAAACACATTTTTGTGACCCCCCCTTTTTTCTCAGCCCCCGCTTGACGGATCACCCCAAAACTTTCCATGCAAGACCCAACTTCACACATTTTTGGAAAATTTCGTGAAGATTTGTCAAACAAGTCAAAAAATGTTTTTCATATATATATGTGATCAAGGGCAGGTGGTGCCCGAAACGCGTCATTATTATTGAGGAATAAAGAAATTTTGAATTGCCTACATTTGGTGGTTCGTGACTCTTTGGTGCTTTGCTGCGCGCTAAGAAATAAGTACGCAGAGGCACGAGGAACTTCCGATACGGTGATATATATATATATATATATATATATATATATATATATATATATATATATATATATATATATATATATAATCTACTGGCGGTCGCCAGTAGATAGTTATAGTTAGGACCTATTTTCCATAGGAAATCCGCAACATTCTATTTGAAATAACGTTGGCGCCGGTTGACGAATCTTCGCGAAAGCTTCCAACTTGTTGGGGCGCTCCGGTCCGCTCCTATCCTGAAAGTCTCGGGGTGATTCGTCAAGCGGGGGCCGAGAAAAAAGGGGGGTCCCAAAACACGTTTTCCCCATTAATTTTTCCATAGGAACCTTTCATCGCAGCTACAGCCCGAACTGCTGAACGGAATTACACCAAATTTGGCAAAGAGGTAGCCCTTGGTTCAGTGTCATGCCTTTTGCTTACATGGTGTAAATCCGTTCAGTAGTTCCTGAGAAAATCAAAAGTAAAGTCACATATATATCTATGGCCGAGTAGGGTCCGCGTACCCTCCCGATCACGAGCTGCATGCTAATTGGCTGTCAAGTGGCTGTCAACACTCCAAATCAGGAAGTGTTGGCAGCCATTTTGTCCCTCAGTAGAACCGAGGGACAGAAACAAGTGCGCAAAGCGCAAAAAGGGGGCAGGGTAGAAACACCCTGACCCCTAGGTCTGCTCAGGGGTCCCACAAGGACCCCCTGGGCAGAAAAAAGCATTTTTTTTTTTAAACGGCGGGATGCGCTTAGGGTGCACGGATCCCGCCGTAAAAAAAAAAATCGAAGCACTTCGATGCAATTTTGCCCCCGGGTGGGCCAAGTCCTGGGGGCATGTGGGGGTGGGTTTATGTTTTATATGGGGGGCCTCTCGCGGCTCCCGTCCTGTCATAGCAAACTGCTTTGGATTTTGGAAGAGAGAGCAGGAAACCTGCTCTCTCTTCCAAAATTCAAAGCAAATTGCTTTTCCACACGGGGAGCTGCATCTTAGCAGCTCCCCATGTGGAAAAGCAATGCCGGCTCCCGCAGGAGGCGGGGAGCCGGCAGGGTCCGTGGGGGAGTTGGGGTCCTCCCACGGACCCCAAAGGATAGGGCCAGCCCCGGGGGATGGGGTCCCCGGGGCAAGTAGTGGCCCGGGAGGGGGGCCACGTGGCCCCCCTCCCCCCAAAAAATAAAAGTAAATAAAGGCCGGCCCCGGGGGATGGGGTCCCCGGGGCCAATAGAGGCCTTAGGAGGGGGGCCACGCAGCCCCCCTCCTTAAAAAAATCATAAGAAGAGTGGCCATGCCCCGGGGGATGGGGTCCCCGGGGCCGGAATCAGCCACGGGAGGGGGGCCACGCAGCCCCCTTCCAGTTTCGTTTTTGAAAAAAAGGGGGTAAGGCCCTGGGGGATGGGGTCCCCAGGGCCCAAAAAGGAAAAAGGAAGGGGGCCACACAGTCCCCTTCGGGAAAAAAAGAAAAAAAACGATCGTGCAGCAGGCCCCGCCCCTTCCTTTACCACTCTGCAAACGTGCCCCCTGGCGCGTTTGCAGAGGGGAACAATTCCCCTTGAATACTGGGGGTCCCTGGGGGCCAACTAGCCCACCAGGAACCTCCAGTATGCGCCAGAGAGGTGTACAGAGGCCATGCCCCTTTTTACACCTCTCTGCAACGCAGCTCTGTGGCGCTTTTTGGAGGTACATGGTGGGCTAGTTGGACTCCAGGGACCCTCAGGATTCAAGGGGACTTAATCCCCCAACTTAAAACGCGCCACGGGCGCGTTTGCACAGTGGTGAAGGGAGGGGCGGGGCTTCAGGTGACATGTGTGCAAACAGGCCCCGTGGCGCGTTTTAAGATGGGGAATTAAATCCCCTTCAATCCTGAGGGTCCCTGGGGGCCAACTAGCCCACCAGGTACGTCCAGAAAGCGCCACAGAGCTGCGTTGCAGAGAGGTGCAAAAAGGGCCGTGGCCTCTGAACACCTCTCTGCAACGCAGCTCTCTGGCGCATACTGGAGGTATCTGGTGGGCTACTTGGTCCCTAGGGACCCTCGGGATTGAGGAGGAATTAATTCTCCAACTTAAAACGCGCCATAGGGCGTGTTTGCAGACATGGCACCTCAGGCCCCACCCCCTTCCTTCACCATTGTGCAAATATTCCTCTAAAATCAGCCGAACTACGAATTCCGATTTACTCACCTGTTATCAGGAGAGACCACAGTGCTGCATCTTTGAGCGCAGTACTGATCCTGAAAAGTAATTTTAACCGTACTTACCAGTAACTTGAATTTCCTTCCATAGGATATCATTGCCTGCTTTTTGCTGAAAAAGTTTCTGTCGATTTTTGTAACATACAAATATTCCTCTAAAATCAGCCGAACTACGAATTCCGATTTACTCACCTGTTATCAGGAGAGACCTCAGTGCTGCATCTTTGAGCCCAGTACTGATCCTCAAAAGTAATTTTAACCGTACTTACCAGTAACTTGAATTTCCTTCCATAGGCTAACATTGACTGGTTTCACTTGGAAATTCTTCTAAGTGTGGAGTTTTGGAACTTTATAATATTCCTCTAAAATCAGCCGAACTACGAATTCCGATTTACTCACCTGTTATCAGGAGAGAACCCAGTGCTGCATCTTTTAGCCCAGCACTGACCTTGAAAAGTAATTTTAACCGTACTTACCAGTAACTTGAATTTCCTTCCATAGGCTAACATTGACTGGTTTCACTTGGAAATTCTTCTAAGTGTGGAGTTTTGGAACTTTATAATATTCCTCTAAAATCAGCCGAACTACGAATTCCGATTTACTCACCTGTTATCAGGAGAGAACCCAGTGCTGCATCTTTTAGCCCAGCACTGACCCTGAAAAGTAATTCTAACCGTATTTACCAGTAACTTGTATTTCCTTCCGTAGGAATCCATTGTCTGGTTTTCAGCAGAAAAGTTTCAGTGTCGATTTTCACAAACTACAAATATTCCTTAAAAATCGCCTGTATGACTTAAACGCATTCTTTCAACTGTTTACAGGAGATGCACCAGTGCTGGATCCAGGATCCACCACTGAGTAAGAAAAAGTAACGATAACCCTACTTACCTGCTAAGTGAGTTTCCTCCCATAGGATAACATTGGTGATTCTATGTGAAAAAGTTTCTAAGTGTCAACTTTTAAAATACAATAATATTCCTTAAAAATCACTACTGTAACCAAAACGCTTTTACTCAACTGTTTACAGGAGATGTCCCAGGACTGAATCTAGGATCCAGTCCTGTGGTTAGAAAAAGTAATCCATAAAGTAACTAATTGCATTTAACTTGAAATTCACATTGAGCTCAATGTTGCATTGTGTTTGAAATTGTGTTGCCCATTGCAACAACTGTAACTACTGTACTTAAATGTTTCTTTGCCTATTTGCAAAGTATTTAAACTAAAGTAATTCCTTCTGAGAAAGTATATTTTGTAATGTAATGTATAATGTAATTACAATGTATTTTAAAAAATAAAATATCTAAAAATAAATAGTTTAAAAAATTTAGTCAATCAGTATCAAAAAAATAAATATAACAATTAATACATTTAAAAATTGTCATTTACAAAACCTTTGAAATTCACTGAAAAAAACCATAGGTTTCAGACATGTTATAGTTAGGAATTAGCATTTAAAAAACCTTTGAAATTCACTGAAAAAACCATAGGTTTCAGGCACGTTATAGTTAGAAATTAGCATTTAAAAAACCTTACAAATTCACTGAAAAAACCATAGGTTTTAGGGACAGTTATAGTTAGTTGGACATTGCACTCGTACAAAACCCGTGAAATTCCCCCGTTATAGTTAGTTCAGGTAACTATAACCTGCGCCCCACAATGCACTGCTGATGATGTCACATATTACATCACTCATGACATGGTCAGTGACATCACTGATGACATCACTGATGACATCTCAAATGACATCACTGATGACATCACTGATGACATCATCCATAAGATAATTTGATGCATCTTCTCACACCCTAATATAACTTTTGATACACCCACTGTAAATTACAGACTGCCATTGTCAAAACCATAGACACTCCAACACCAATTACTATATACACACTCACTGATTCTTAGGTCTACACACACACATCATCTCACTCACCCGTACAGTCACTCATACTTATAGTCACTCAGTACAGGACTATTATATGCACTCATTCACCTATATAAACACTCACACACTGCCACTCATCCATAGAGGTACTCACACACCTAGTCAGTCATGCAAAAATTAAGCACACACCCATTTACTCACCTATACAGTTATACACACACCAGCTCACTTACTCATACAAATACTAGCACATTCTTACGCTCTTATACAATCTCTGATACAAGCACACACTGATCCATACAGTCACTCTCACAACCACACACTCTCAGCTTATAGCTATTTATATACTCCAACACACATATATACTGCCTTTCACATATGTAGTTACTCACACATGTACCACTGGGACATACATTCACTCACTAACACACTCTTACACACACTTACCCACCCATACAGTCTATCACAGATGCACTCTTGAAACCATCCACCCAGTGAATCACCCACTCACACATCTATGCACAGAGTCGCACACACCCCACCCACACAAACACTCAGGCACCCATACAGATACTCAGACAACCAATCAATAACTCATATAGACACTCATGTAGCTATTCACAAACCCATGCAGCCACTTACACAGCAACAGACAGACGGGTACAGACATTCACCCAGTTTAGTCACTAACCCATGCATTCAGTAAGATACGTTTAATCACTCACTTATAGAGTTAGTCACGCACCTACTAAATCATCCATTGAGACACTTATACACCCACTCATTCTTCAATACGCCTTTCCCTATATATATTAAACATATTTAAACCTTACAGAAACACACAGTCACTGGATGATGTCATCTGTGATGTCATTTGAGATGTCATCAGTGATGTCATCAGTGATGTCACTGACCATGTCATGAGTGATGTAATATGTGAAGTCATCAGCAGTGCATTGCGGGGGCGCGAGTTATAGTTACCTGAACTAACTATAACGGGGGAATTTCACGGGTTTTGTACGAGTGCAATGTCCAACTAACTATAACTGTCCCTAAAACCTATGGTTTTTTCAGTGAATATATATATATATATATATTACCTACTGGCGGTCGCCAGTAGGTAGTTATAGTTAGGACCTATTTTCCATAGGAAAAGCGTTTTTTCTTTTCCCAATAACTTTGGTGCCGGTTGACGAATCTTCGCGAAATTTTCAAAACTAGTGGGGCGCTCCGGTCAGCTCCTATCTTGAAAGTTTCGGGGTGATTGGGCAAGCCGGGGCCGAGAAAAAAGGGGGGTCCCAAAACGTGTTTTCTCCATGTTATTTCCCATAGGAAACTTTAGACACGGCTACAGCCCGAACTGCTGAACGGAATTACACCAAATTTGGCAAAAAGGTAGTGCTTGGTTCAGAAAGCACCCTTTTTTTAAAATGGTGTAAATCCGTTCAGTAGTTGCGGAGAAATTTTTAAAAAAGAGGGCGAAAAATGAATTTCCTATAGGAAACTTTAGACACGGCTACAGCTTGAACTGCTGAACGGAATTACACCAAATTTGGCAAAAAGGTAGTGCTTGGTTCAGAAAGCGCCCTTTTTTAAAATGGTGTAAATCCGTTCAGTAGTTGCTGAGAAAATCAAAAAATAAAAGTTTCAATATATAGAGGCACGGAGGATCCGTGCACCCTCCCGACCACGAGCTTTATTCTAATTGGCTGTCAACACTCCAAACCAGGAAGTGTTGGAAGCCATCTTGTGACTCGGTAGAACCGAGTCACAAGAAAAGAGAAAAACAAACGCAAAAAACAAGAAAAGGGGGCAGGGTAGAAATACCCTGACCCCCTAGGCCTGCTCAGGGGGTCCCACAAGGACCCCCAGGGCCGAAAAAAGCATATTTTTTTTTAAATGGCGAAATTCGCGTAGGATTTGCGAATCCCGCCATGAAAAAAAAAACGAAGCGTGGTCTCCCGCGCTTCGTTAATATTTAGCCCCCGGGTGAGCCAGGTCCCGGGGGCATGTTCAACATAATTGCGGGGCCCCGGGGGCCCCGCAGCCCCGAGGACCGCCACCCCCGGGGCTTTTCTGAAATATTTGCGGGGGCACACAGCCCCCGCAGCCCGGGAACGCCACCCCCGGGGCTTGGTTTTTATGTTGGGGGGCCTCCAAGGCCCCAAGCCCGAGGACCGCCACCCCCGGGGCTTTTGTCAAATATTTGCGGGGGCACACAGCCCCCCCGCAGCCCGAGGACCACCACCCCCGGGGCTTGTTTTTTAAAATAATTTACCTGTGTGGGGGCTCGAGCCCCCACATGCCCCGAGGACCGCCACCTCCCCGGGGCACTAAATATTTAAATATGGGGGTCCATTACGGACCCCCAGAGCCCCGGGGACCACCACCTCCCGGGGCTTTGAAAATGTTGGGAGGGGGCCGCGCGGCCACCCTCCTGGAGCCTGTGATGGCCCTGGGGACCGCCACCCCCAGGGCCGGCTCCTGCAGTGTCCCGGGGTGCCCACCCCGGGACACTGCTGTTTGCTATGGGAGGGCGGGAGCCTCACGGCTCCCGCCCTGCCATAGCAAACTTGTTTGGGTTTTGAAGCGAGAGCAGGGAAATCTGCTCTCGCTTTCAAAATCCAAACCAAATTGCTTTTCCATATGGGGAGCTGCATGTTAGCAGCTCCCCGCGTGAAAAGCAATTCCGGCTCCCGCAGGAGGCGGGGAGCCGGCGGAACCGTGGGGTCATTGGGGCTCCCCTCACGGTCCCCAACTAATAGGGCCAGCCCGGGGGATGGGGTCCCCGGGGCTAGAAGTGGCCCGGGAGGGGAGCCACGCGGCCCCCTCCCCAAAAATAAAATAATTTAAAAAACACTGCAAACGCCGGCCCCGCGGGATGGGGTGCCCGGGGCCATAAATGGCCTGAGGAGGGGGCCACGCAGCCCCTCCTCCATAAAAACAAATTTAAAAGTTGGCATGCCCCGGGGGATGGGGTCCCCGGGGCCGGAGTGGCCACGGGAGGGGGCCCACGCGGCCCCCTTCCCGTTTAGATTTTTTTTATTATTTAAAAAAAGTGGTCAGGCCCTGGGGGATGGGGTCCCCAGGGCCCAAAATGAAAAAGAAGGGGGCCACACAGCCCCCTTCTTAAAATGTATTTTTTAAAAAGACCGGCATTGTGCCGGAGGCCCCGCCCCCTCCAGCAACACTCTGCAAACGCGCCCTGTGGCGCGTTTTAAGTTGGAGAATTAATTCCTCTTCAATACTGGGGGTCCCTGGGGGCCAACTAGCCCACCAGGTACCTCCAGTAAGCGCCACAGGGCTGCGTTGCAGAGAGGTGGTCCAGGCCACACCCCTTTTACACCTCTCTGCAACGCAGCTCTGTGGCGCTTACTGGAGGTACCTGGTGGGCTAGTTGGACCCCAGGGACCCTCAGGATTCAAGGGGACTTTATCCCCCAACTTAAAACGCGCCACGGGCGCGTTAGCACAGTGGTGAAGGGAGGGGCGGGGCCTGAGGTGACATGTGTGCAAACACACCCTGTGGCGCGTTTTAAGTTGGGGAATTAAGTCCCCTTCAATCCTGAGGGCCCCTGAGGCTAACTAGCCCACCAGGTATCTCCAGTAAACGCCACAGGCCTGCGTTGCAGAGAGGTGGTCCAGGCCACGCCCCTTTTTACACCTCTCTGCAACGCAGCTCTGTGGCGCTTACTGGAGGTACCTGGTGGGCTAGTTGGACCCCAGGGACCCTCAGGATTCAAGGGACTTTATCCCCAACTTAAACGCGCCACAGGTGCGTTGCACAGTGGTGAAGGGAGGGGCTGGGCCTGAGGTGACATGTGTGCAAACACACCCTGTGGCACGTTTTAAGTTGGGGAATTAAGTCCCCTTCAATCCTGAGGGCCCCTGGGGGCCAACTAGGCCACCAGGTACCTCCAGTAAGCGCCACAGGCCTGTGTTGCAGAGAGGTGGTCCAGGCCACGCCCCTTTTACACCTCTCTGCAACGCAGCTCTGTAGCGCTTACTGGAAGGTACCTAGTGGGATAGTTGGACCCCAGGGACCCTCAGGATTCAAGGGGACTTAATCTCCCAACTTAAAGCGGCCACAGGGCGTGTTTGCACACATGTCGCCTCAGGCCCCCCCCTCCCTTCACCACTGTGCAAAGGCGGCCCGTGGCGCATTTTAAGAGGTAGTTTTAATCCCCCTGCCCTATTATGTACTAGGGCCTTACAGAAGAGGTCATGCTAATCACAGGGGTACCCCAACGCATAGTGTTCCCTAGTGTATGTAGGTGTTTTCACTGTATTCTAAGTGTCTTTTAGCATAGCACTGTCTCTAGGCCTAGTTACTCAGAGTCAGTTACCACCAGTACCCATCTGAAAAAGTTGTGGGCACAGGATGATTTTGCAACAAGGCCTCTTTCTGCTCCTCTGTTGGTTCTTTCTGCACATGTCTTGCTTCTTCCTGCACTTTTCTTCGTCTTTGTGGACTTCTGTTGCTTCTTTCTGCATTTCTTTTGCTTCTTTCTGTGCGTTTTTCTTCTTTCTTCACATGTCGTACCTCTGTAGGCATAGTTAGAAACTAGCATTTAAAAAACCTTTGAAATTCACTTAAAAAACCATAGGTTTCAGGCACGTTATAGTTAGAAATTAGCATTTAAAAAACCTTTGAAATTCACTGAAAAAAACATAGGTTTCAGGCACGTTATAGTTAGAAATTAGCATTTAAAAAACCTTAGAAATTCACTGAAAAAACCATGGGCCTGATTCACAGAACTAACTTACGTCAAAAACGTAAAGTTAGTACTTTTTAGTATTCACAGAATACACTTACTCATTTTGGTATTCACAGAATGAACTTACTCATTTCGGTATTCACAGAAGTTAGTAGTCCTAACTTTAGGACTCCTAAATGCCTTCTGTGAATACCGAAAATCTTAAAGTTAGGATTTTCTCAGTTTAGGAGTAGTAAAGTTCCTAACTTTACTACTCCTAAACTGAGAAAAATCCTAACTTTAAGACTTTCGGTATTCACAAAAGGCATTTAGGAGTCCTAAAGTTAGGACTACTAACTTCTGTGAATACCGAAATGAGTAAGTTCATTCTGTGAATACCAAAATGAGTAAGTGTATTCTGTGAATACCAAAAAGTACTAACTTTACGTTTTTTACGTAAGTTAGTTCTGTGAATCAGGCCCCATAGGTTTTAGGGAAAGTTATAGTTAGTTGGACATTTCACTCGTACAAAACCAGAGAAATTCCCCCGTTATAGTTAGTTCACCTAACTAGAACTCGCGCCCCCGCAATGCACTGCTGATGACGTCACATATTACATCACTCATGACATGGTCAGTGACATCACTGATGACATCACTGATGACATCTCAAATGACATCACTGATTACATCATCCATGTGATAATTAGATGCATCTTCTCAAACCCTAATATAACCTTTGATACACCCACTCTAAATTACAGACTGCCATTCTCAAAACCATAGACACTCCATCACCAATAACTACATACCCACTCACTGATTCTTAGGTTTACACACACATCCACTCACTCACCCGTACAGTCACTCATACTTATGGTCACTCAGTACAGGACTATCATATGCACTCATACACCTATATAGACACTCACACACCGCCACTCATCCATAGAGGTACTCACACACCTAGTCAGTCATGCAAATAATTAATCACACTGCCATTTACTCACCTATACAGTTATACACACACCAGCTCAATTACTCATACAAATACTAGCACATTCTTACGCTCTTATACAATCACTGATACAAGCACACACTCATCCATACAGCCACTCTCACAATCACACACTCTCACTTATAGTCCTTTATATACTCCAACACACATATATACTGCCTTTCACATATGTAGTTACTCACACATGTACCACTGAGATATACATTCACTCACCAACACACCTATACACACACTCACCCACCCATACAGTCCATCACAGATGCACTCTTGAACCATGCACCCAGTGAATCACCCACTCACACATCTATGCACACAGTCACACACACCCCACCCACACAAACACTCAGGCACCCATACAGATACTCAGACAACCAATCAATAACCCATATAGACACTCATGTAGCTATTCGCAAACCCATGCAGCCGCTTACACACCAACAGACAGACAGATACAGACATTCACACAGTTTAGTCACTAACCCATGCATTCAGTAAGATACGCTTAACCACTCACTTATAGAGTCATTCACACACCTACTAAATCATCCATTCAGACACTTATACACCCACTCATTCTTCAATACGCCTTTCCCTATATATATTAAACATATTTAAACTTTACAGAAACACACAGTCACAGGATGATGTCATCAGTGATGTCATCAGTGATGTCACTGACCATGTCATGAGTGATGTAATATGTGACGTCATCAGCAGTGCATTGCGGGGGCGTGAGTTCTAGTTAGGTGAACTAACTATAACGGGGAATTTCTCTGGTTTTGTACGAGTGAAATGTCCAACTAACTATAACTTTCCCTAAAACCTATGGTTTTTCAGTGAATTTCTAAGGTTTTTAAATGCTAACTTCTAATTATAACGTGCCTGAAACCTATGGTTTTTTCAGTGAATATATATGTATATATATATATATATATATATATATATATATATATATATATATATATATATATATATATATATATATATATATATGTATATATATATATATATATATATATATATATATATATATATTCATATATTCAGCCTGCGTTTTCATATATATATATATATATATATATATATATATATATATATATATATATATATATATATATATGTCCTTCAATCTATTGCACCCTCCTCCGCACCTCACGTCCCGGGTGCAATTCCAGTGGTGGTGAGCTGCTAAACAGGCATCAACTCAGGCATCCTTAAACGCGTAGCCAGTAACAAGTGCACTCATGAGTAAATTTCAGCAAAATACCTTTAATAGGAAGTCACAAAAACACTGACATGCGTTTCGGCACAACACCTTCTTCAATCAATAGTTCATTAACATTTTAAACCAAAGAGGAATGCGTTACGCACAGCAATTCATAAAAATCAATGACGGCCCATCAAATTCCGAAAATACAATGTCAGTGTGGCGGCCTTCTTGGAACTATGGTCCATAGTCAGAGTATTGAAGCTATTCCCAACATGTAAATGAATAAATATTCAATAATTCAGGACGCAATATGTCTCAAATATAATTTCAATTTTGTCAGGAATCTCAATTTCAGTTATGACGGTAGAGGAGGGGATAACAGGGAGGGGATCCATTATTACAATAACAGAGATCATTGGAAAATATGTACTGCAATCAGAAGTACTATGATACCATCATTCCAATTCATAATCACAATGTCCCCCTCTCATCAAATAAACATTTTTAATTTCATTGGTCTCAATTACAGTTTCCATGATGAAGGAGGGGGTGCCAGGGAGAGGATCCATATTTCTAATAACAATAACCTATGGCAAAACGATACTTCAATCAATGTGGTAAAATGTCATTATTCCAATTAATAAGCACATTGCCCCCCTTATATCAAATATAAATTTTTATTACATTAGTCATCAATCAACTCCTCCTTAATCAAGCCCTGAATGGGTCAAGTGGCATATTAGACCCCATGGTATGACCAATACTGCATTGTGTTGCATAAAAATAATGAAACAAGAAATATCTACCAAGAGCAATCCCAAAACGTTTTGACAAAAGGTTATTATACGCATATAAGGGTTCGGGAGCTCTAGCCCTAGGAATCTATTGTCTCACTGACCTATGTGGACCCAGAATTCCTCTTCATTATTTTGACCTTGGGGGACTTTAGTTTGTAGCTCTATTATATATTTAGACTCCAAGCTACGTAGTTTTTTTACTCTGTCTCCTCCTCCCGACTCTTTCTTATCCCCTCTGGTATAAGACTTAAGTTCGTATGTCAAGGACACTCAAGACTTTTTGAGATTAATTGATGGCATTGAATAGGAGGATGAAATGTTATTAATAACGCCTGACATAACAAGCCTTTACACCTGTATAGGAATGTCAGTTTAGAATTGCTATCTGTATTTGTAAATCTCAAGAACGGGTCCTGGTTGTCAAGCCAAAGGAGGAAAGGTGCAATAGAATCCAGGTCACCTTCCCAGACCAGGGAAATGTCATCAATATATCTCTTGCATATAAAGATCCTGCCATGGAAGGGATTCGTTTCACTCAGAATAAATGTCCTCTCAAAGTAATATACATATAATCCTGCCACTCTTGTAGGAACAGAACGCCCCACAGATGTACTGTCTATTTGTTTATAAAGCAAGCTATCAAATTCAAAGACATTTTCAGTCAGTGCCATTCTCACCCATTCCAGGATGAAATGGTGTGGGGTGTTATTTGTCCAGCTTCCCTGGAATAAAGTATCTTCCAGTACTCTCGATGTCTCATCTTGGGAGAGGCTTGTGTACGGGCTCTCTATATCCAAGCTTGGCAACAGGTTCTTCTAATGGTCAAAATGCATGTCGTTTAATAAGACAAAGGGGTCGATTCCGATTCGGGCCGGAAAAAGCACCGACCGACTCGGATCCGGAAAATATACCGACCGACACGTACCTGTGGCGCCCGACACGCCAAGTACGATGCAATGCGTGCAAAATCCGACCGACACGTACCGAACCCAAGTCGAACGACCGAGCCGCACGGAAAACAGCAATCCGGTCGGAAAGACACGCGAATCCAACCGACCGACACGCACCCGGAACAAATCCGACCGAAACGTACACGCGAACTCCAAACCGCAAAGTACGATGCAAGGCGCGAAAACCACGAGCGAGTCGGACGGAGGACAAGCCGTACGACCGACACGCATACAAAACCGAGCCGAAGCAACACAAAACACCGCGACCGACGCGTACGCAGCATAGAAAACTGCACAAACACAGCGTGAACGAAACGGAGAATACCGTACGAGACAAATGCAGGGTCCGACTCGGTCACAAGAACGTTTCCAACATGCACAGACAGTACAAAAGAAAAATCACACAAAAAAAGGCCAAACAAGCAATTACTAAGCCAATAAATACTGGGGGGTGGGGACAGAGAACAAAGACACACCCACAACTCCACCCATATAAAGGACACAAATCACAACCATGATCCTTTGCAAATGCCATTCCACTGCCAGCACCCAAGAGAAAGCAACCACACACCCACAGCTCATCCCTCACACAAGCCACACACCATCAGCACACCAACAAATACCTACCTCACATACACCCAGCAAAACACACACTCACACACCCCCACCTGCACACCAACACACACATCACTCACCATCACCACCCATCACCATGCCCCCAAGAAGAATCACAAGTTCCTAGATTGTGAATTGGAAGTCATGGTGAGACGAGATCCTAAGGGTAGAGCCACAGCTGTTTGGCACACTGGTCCAACAGACCCCCATCTCCCAGAAAACCAAGATGTGGGAGAGGATCATCAACAGGGTGAACGCACAATCACCATGTCGGCGCACAAAGAGCGACATCCAGAACAGGTGGTATGACGTGCGCAGGAGGGTACGGGACCTGCTCAAGAAAGACTACATCAACAGCCAATACACCGGCAGTGGCCCTCCTGCCAAGCCAATATACCTCAGGTCCTGGGAGGAGAAGGTGCGGGCCATCCTTCCGCCAGTGAGCGTATATGGACTAGAGGACATCCCAGAGCCTGGTGAGTACACAACAAATGTACACAATATACTGCCACAAAACACACACACATCACTGTCAAGGGGAGAGTCAAACCATGCACTCATAGCAATTACACAGCAACCAGAACAGAATCATCCCAAAATGTGTATGTCAGTCAGATAAACACAACACATGCCATCAAAAAAGTCACATCCAACTGTGCCATCACATGTACAAACACAACTACAACTACAGCTAGGCAGTGGCACAAATAGAACTAACAAACACATCCAGACATGTAGCCACCACAACAACACCAACACACAGTGAAGACCACTCAAAGGAAGGAATTCTGTGTATGCTGGCCAAGTCAGTGTAGCCAATAGCATCATGGGAGTCGCAGTCACACATATTGCCCCCCACAACTGTCCCATCAACACCACCATGAACCATGCGCACATCACAGGGAGTGGAGAAGGACTCACAAGATGGCTGACACTGGCTACTGCTGTGGGGAGCACAAGGCCCTGCTGGGAACTGTGCACCAACAAACAGCAGGACACCACTGACTGACATCCTGAGAGACAACTTCCACTCCCTGCAATGCAAGCACGTTCCATGGTGGGATATCTGGCTGGCTGGGTGGGAAGGAGGACTTGCAGCACTGACCATAGTCACAAGCACCTCCCCTCACACACCCCCCAACACAAACTCCACAGAACCAACCTGTGAGAATGCAATGCCCCCCATCCTAACACAAGATCCCACAAAGAACCACCACCCTAGGTTATGTTGGGTGAAGCACAGGGACACTCTTGGGACTTTTAGCCAAACAACTGCCAGGACAACACTCCCAGCCATCCTGTCAGCACAGCCAGCCCACCCCACAGGGAAGCAGAGTCAAAAGGAAGGAAGCATGGGCATGCTGGGAAGGGGGTGGAGGCAATAGCATGATGGGAGTCGTAGTCACAGCTCTACATCCCCCACCACATGGCCCAGCAAGCTCACACTCACGCATGCACATCCCACAGAGAGTGGAAAGGCCCATCAAAGATGTCTGACACTGTTGCTGTGTCGTGGGGAGCACAAGGGCATGCTGGGAACTGCACACCAACCAACAGCAGGACATCACTGTCAGCCATCCTGTCAGCACAGCCAGCCCACCCCACAGGGAAGCAGAGTCAAAAGGAAGGAAGAATGGGCATGCTGGGAAGGGGGGTGGAGGCAATAGCATGATGGGAGTCGTAGTCACTGATATTGGTCACCCCCACAACTGTCCCATCAACACCACCCTGAACCATGCTCACATCACAGGAAGTGGAGAAGGACTCACAAGATGGCTGACACTGGCTACTGCTGTGGGGAGCACAAGGCCCTGCTGGCAACTGTGCACCAACAAACAGCAGGTCACCACTGACTGACATCCTGAGAGACAACTTCCACTCCCTGCAATGCAAGCACGTACCATGGTGGGATATCTGGCTGGCTGGGTGGGAAGGAGGACTTGCAGCACTGACCATAGTCACAAGCACCTCCCCTCACACACCCCCCAACACAAACTCCACAGAACACACCTGGGAGAATGCAATGCCCCCCATCCTAACACAAGATCCCACAAAGAACCACCACCCTGGGTTATGTTGTGTGAAGCACAGGGACACTCTTGGGACTTTTAGCCAAACAACTGCCAGGACAACACTCCCAGCCATCCTGTCAGCACAGCCAGCCCACCCCACAGGGAAGCAGAGTCAAAAGGAAGGAAGCATGGGCATGCTGGGAAGGGGGGGGGAGGCAATAGCATGATGGGAGTCGTAGTCACAGCTCTACATCCCCCACCACATGGCCCAGCAAGCTCACACTCACGCATGCACATCCCACAGAGAGTGGAAAGGCCCATCAAAGATGTCTGACACTGTTGCTGTGTCGTGGGGAGCACAAGGGCATGCTGGGAACTGCACACCAACCAACAGCAGGACACCACTGTCAGCCATCCTGTCAGCACAGCCACCCCACCCCACAGGGAAGCAGAGTCAAAAGGAAGGAAGCATGGGCATGCTGGGAAGGGGGGTGGAGGCAATAGCATGATGGGAGTCGTAGTCACTGATATTGGTCACCCCCACAACTGTCCCATCAACACCACCCTGAACCATGCTCACATCACAGGAAGTGGAGAAGGACTCACAAGATGGCTGACACTGGCCCTGCTGGCAACTGTGCACCAACAAACAGCAGGACACCACTGACTGACATCCTGAGAGACAACTTCCACTCCCTGCAATGCAAGCACGTACCATGGTGGGATATCTGGCTGGCTGGGTGGGAAGGAGGACTTGCAGCACTGACCATAGTCACAAGCACCTCCCCTCACACCCCCCCTCAACACAAACTCCACAGAACCCACCTGGTAGAATGCAATGCCCCCCCATCCTAACACAAGATCCCACAAAGAACCACCACCCTGGGTTATGTTGTGTGAAGCACAGGGACACTCTTGGGACTGTTAACCACTGACTGACATCCTGAGAGACAACTTCCACTCCCTGCAATGCAAGCACAGTCCATGGTGGGATAACTGACTGGCTGGGTGGGTGGGAAGGAGGGCCGGCTGTCAACCAAACACAACCAATGCAGACCATGTTCACACCCCAAAAAATACATAGAAATGCCCAAATAATGCAGGACAATGTGCCACACCAATATCAACCCCTGACTGTGACGACTTAGGACAATGCAATGTACAGGCCCGCACCCAGAGGCACAGTCACAACTGTCATGTGTGTCAACCATTGATGCCTGCAGAAACATAACATACATTGTGTGTGTCTCCCAAAAACAGGTGATGATGGGGACACAGCAGCAGATGCTGAGGAGTCCCAGTCCCAAGCTCAAGAGGATGCGGAGCTCACTGGCGTCGTACAGCCTCTGCCCTCCTCGGACGAAGAAGACCAACCTGGCACATCCGGTGCAAGTCTACATGCAGCACCAGCAGGACCACCAGCTGCAGCACCAGCAGGACCACCAGCTGCACCCCTGCACCCACCCCTCCAACGACTGTCACCACAAATACCATCCCTGCCGACATGGACAGAACAAGGAGCAACACCAGCACAGGGACCCTGGACCAACCTGGGGCCATGGACACCACCACCACCACCAACCCCCAAGGTGGACCAGGGTCATCTGTGCGTGCCACTGCACGCACTGCACATGTCAGCAGGGGTGGTGGGAGGGGTGGGAGACAGAGGTCGCTGCTTGCAGAGGTTGCTGGTGTGCATGATGACCCACAACTGGTACGCATAGCTGATGCGTACCAGTCCAGCACCGGAGACCTCAGCCAGGTAGTGGGGCTCCTCAGAGACATGAAACAGCAGCAGGCTGCCCATCATGCCCGCTTGGACTCTCACATGTCCCACGTGGAGTCACACATGTCCCGCGTGGACTCACACATGTCCCGCGTGGAGTCCAAGTGGGATGCACTGCATGAGATGACGGCGGTGCACAGGGACATTTTACAATGCCTCCGCCAGATGAACAGCAACCAGTCCACACCTCCCTGTGTGCCAACAACATCTGGTGCTGCCCAAACTGCAACTGCCACAGGGAGGGAGGATGACTCTGGCGGAGAGTCCCCTGCACCGCAGCAGCCTGTACTTGAGGGCCCCCCAAGAAGAGGGGTCGTCCGAAGAGGGACAAGTGAGAGGCCGATGGCCAAGCGCAACTCCCAGGAAGCCTGAACCTGTTCTGGATGTTCACCTTTGTGCACAGACTGTTCACCCTGTTGACGGCAACACTACTCCCACACATTGCATGGGGAGTACAAGTTGGACCAATGTGTCAGACAACTGTGGCCCGATACTGGGGATTCTGTCTACCAGGACTTTCAATTCACCTAGGAACTTCTGATTGCAAGATTTATGTACAGCACTACCCATCCTATGCACTATTCACACAAATGTATCACAATAAACCCACTAATACACCATACTTGCCTCTGTTGTGATTCCAACGTGGGTGCTGTTATGGGGATGATGAACTGCAAAATTACACTGTGTATGCGAACTGCAACAGCAAGTACAACACAGGCATGTGAGTAAAGGCAACGTGACACATATGAGGGAGACACACCACCAGGGCTACACAACACATACACACCTAGGCCATCTGACTCATTGCCTACACTGATGTTGCCAGGGAAGACGGTGCAATGCACAGACACCACACCCTTTCCCAGTTGTAGTCAAGTAGCCCACAGGTGCAGTAAGTAAATGGCAGTCAAATGTGTGACCACAGACAACGCACATCACAAAGTGAAGCACAGGTTTATTACACAGTTGCAACATGTCGTAACCACTACAGATGCAAGGTAATCCCACCTGGCAGCGGGCACACAGTCAACAACTGTAGACGGAAGGAAGTCCATGGGTGTGGCGCACATCACCTGTAGGGACACAACAGCTACCAGCCTGGAAGTGCAATCACGTCGTTGGTGGACACAGTTGACCAAACGAATCTGAAAGTACCCTGTGAAGGACAGAAATGACACACAGTCAAAAGCAATGGAGTACAGGACAGAACAGCAAAACTCATGCACAATACATGTTACAAGATACCCACCCAGAACCAAGTTAGTATGTCAACACTGTTGGGGAGTACAGCCCACCTGTAAGCACACATCGCAACACACATCCAGTCAAGTAGCTCATGGACACACTCCAACAGCACCAGAGCACCACCTACACATATCATGCCAACTCACATCATTGACATGACACCTCAGGATACTCACATTCAGCTAAAGAAGTTGGTGATGAGCTGTGTGCGGACATCACCCTCATCATCATCATCATCATCGTCACTGGCATCGTGGTCCAGGCCAGGATCCTCCACAGGTGGCGGATGTTGGTCATTGTCATCCTGGATGAGAGGCAACTCCTTCCGCACTGCCAGGTTGTGGAGCATGCAGCAGAGGATGATAATCTTGCACACTTTCGCAGGGGCATATGGGAGGGACCCTCCGGTCTTGTCCAGGCAGCGGAAGCGGCTCTTCAGGAGACCAAATGTCCGCTCAATCACTCTCCTGGTCCGACCATGTGCCTCATTGTAGCGCATCTGGGCTGGTGTCACAGGGTTCCTGAGGGGTGTCAGCAACCACGGCATGTTGGGGTATCCCGAGTCACCTACGGACAGACAAGTGCACATTAGCTGACTTGGAAAAGTGGGCGGAATACTACAGATCAGATCACACACAATGGCACAAAGTCAGTACACACCGACAAGCCAGGCACGCTGGTTCTGCATCTGTGCCATCATCCTGGGGATGCGACTACTCCTCATCACAAAGGCATCGTGTGCTGAACCAGGGAAACGGGCACACACGTGTGTGATGGTCATGTCTGCAAGACACACCACCAGTGCATTGACCGAGTGGTAGTGCTTGCGGTTCCTGTAGGCCTGCTCCTGGGCCTGTGGTGGTACCAAAGCCACATGTGTCCCATCAATGGAGCCAATGACATGCGGCATCCTCCCCAGGGCATAAAAGTCACTCTTCACGTCAGTGAGTCGTCGCAGTCTAGGGAAATAGATGTACCGGTTCAGGAATAGCAACATTGCCGCCAATACATCGCGGAGCACACGGCTCAACATGGTCTGTGACATCCCACCAGCAGTCGCCACAGTATGTTGGAAGGTACCAGTGGCAAAGAAGTGTAGGGCTGCCATCACCTTCACCTTGGGGGTCAGCGCTGTAGGATACGGCCGGCCAGGCTGCAAATGTGGGGACAACTGCACTGCCAAATCCTCAATCAGCTGCCTGGTGAAGCGGTACCGTCGGATGCTGTCCCGTTCCACCATCGTTGCCAGGTCTGGGAATGGTCGATGGACAGCAGGAGCCCTGCAGTGCAGAGGAGAAGTAAGCAAGATTGTCAGTCACCCCACATATGCGGCATTGAACACACTCAATATCCCAACATACATCATTATGAGGCACAACTACATGAAGTGTGCAGTTCCGTAAGGACATGTATGGTACATACATGGCCAACATCTGTCAACACGGTCCAACAGGTGGCATCAATTAGTCCCAGGTTGGCCCATTGGATATCATGAGGCCGTGTCACAGTTCCCATCTCCTGCTGCCGTGTCACAATCACCCCCCACAGTGACATGTGAGGACAGATGTGCCTCAGGCACCACAGCTCAACGACAGGTACATTCCCAGGGACCCTGTATTGCCACATGGACACTGGCATTATATGGAGTATCATGTATACACCACAGCAAAACAACCATGACCCCCACAGGTAGTGGTCCCACTTGCCACGGCAGGACAGACATGGACGTCTGTGACACACACACGCACAACATCAAAGTCCATGCACACACAACGTGGATGTGGAGACTGTCTCCCATTGTGCACATGAAATCAGAGACATTGTAAACACTACATGCACAAAGACTATGGAGGACCATCACAATTGTGCCACTGGGACACCCTGGCTCAAACATACCGTCCCACATGGGACTCACGGGGTATGTGACATGACATACACATACACCACCGTGAAATGTGACCATGGCACATGCACAGATATGAACAGTTGCACATTACAGTGGTCATGTACACGTAACACCCAGGATCCTGTCCCCATGAACATGTGCACAGCCTGGGGGTGGCTGCCCACAGGTGACACCCACAGGACAACATGTACACCAACATACACACAATAGGAAATGCAGCCTTACATGCCTTATGATAAAGTTTGGACAGGCTGTCGTGATGTAGGTGTGCCCCTCACTCCCTGGGAGCTATCTGTGGCTGGCATATGTCCATCTGAGACAGGCATGCTGACATATGCCAGTCACATGTACAGTGATGCGTTGAACAGCAATGGACCGATCGGTGCCCCCGGCCGGCCCATTGCATTCAATGTGTGCGGGTACGCGTTGTACCCCTGTACGCGTTGTACTGCAATGGACCGATCGGTGCCCCGGCCGGCCCATTGCATGCAATGTGTGCGGGTACGCGTTGTACCCCTGTACGCGTTGTACTGCAATGGACCGATCGGTGCCCCGGCCGGCCCATTGCATTCAATGTGTGCGGGTACGCGTTGTACCCCTGTACGCGTTGTACTGCAATGGACCGATCGGTGCCCCGGCCGGCCCATTGCATTCAATGTGTGCGGGTACGCGTTGTACCCTGTACGCGTTGTACTGCAATGGACCGATCGGTGCCCCGGCCGGTCCGTTGCATGCAATGTGTTCGGGTATGCGTTGTACCCCTGTACGCGTTGTACTGCAATGGACCGATCGGTGCCCCCGGCCGGCCCATTGCATTCAATGTGTGCGGGTACGCATTGTACCCCTGTACGCGTTGTACTGCAATGGACCGATCGGTGCCCCCTGCCGGCCCATTGCATTCAATGTGTGCGGGTACGCGTTGTACCCCTGTACGCGTTGTACCGCAATGGACCGATCGGTGCGCACCCATTGACAATGGCCTTGCCTGGCAACGGACGCGTTTTCGAATTTCGAACGAGTCGGTTGCTGGAAAATCAGTTGGTCACCCACAACAATGTTGCAAAATCATGTATGTCATGAAGTTGAAGATTTGAAGGATGCTGTGGGCGTGTTTTGGTGCTGCTATTCCATGGATTGGCCAGATTCAGAAGATGCAAACGACTTGGACCTATCACTTTGGACACAAGGGACAGTATCTGCCTCTCAAGCACATATATATTGCTGGCTGTTCCCCTGAGAGCTCACTTGCCTGCACTACATGCTCCAGGACGACATCTGCCACTGCACTGCTGCTGTCTCTGCCCCTCTGGACCCTGCAATGGCACGTACTGTGGAGAGAGCCCCAGCCTTCAGCCTTGAGGAGAACCAGGCCCTGCTGGACAGCCTACTTCCACAGTACAGCAAGCTGTATGGGACACCAGGGGAGCAGGTGAGTGTTCTGTGCACTGCCTTTCTGAATGTGCATATTGTCTGACTAGCAAGGCTGAAAGTCTGCACGCCACTGGCTAGCAGGCTCACTGAGTAGTTGTCACCCCCATAGTGTGTAGTGACATGCACTGGACAGGTATGGTGCAGTGACAGTGCATTTGAACAAGGTTTTACTTCCTATGCAATGATACCATGTAGTGACGTCTGGCAAACTGTCCATGTGCAGCTTTGCACTGCCTGTGCACATCATGTGCCCCTGTGATTGAGACATGTATATACAACTGTGTCATGCACGGATATGTTGCATGTGTGGTAATGGCCTTTTCACTTTGTCATCCTGACAGGTTAATGCCCATCGGAAGCAGGAGATCTGGAAGGACATCGTCCGGGGGTTTCCGGTCCGTGGGGGTCTACAAGCGCCGGATCCGCAACTGCCAGAAGAGGTGGCAGGACCTTTGGGGCTGGACCCGGAGGATTGCACGGGTCCAGCTGAAGCTGTCGCCTCCTCGCAGGAGGGGCGGAACACGGACCCTGACCCCCACATGCTCCAGATCCTGGCGGTGGTGTTTCCAGACCTGGATGGGCAGCTGAAGGCCAGACAGCAGCAAGGAGGGGTGAGTCAAAGACTGCACTGTGAACTCTGTATTACATGCTGTGTGCCCTCCTCTGGCCTGGTTCAACTGCCACAGTGCAGCAGTCATGTTGTCCAGGAGCCATGTCCCTCTATTGTGCACTGCCCACTGCTCATCTGATACCCAGGTGTGGCCCTTACATTCAGGGAATTGTGTCACTTGGGACTGTGTCCTTGCAGTTTGCTTCACTGAAGGTGGGGGACAGCATCTGTTTCCCTAACTCTGTTGTGGGCATCATGGGTGGGTCCATTGTTCACACTACGCCTGTGTTCGGACATGTAATCTGCATGTTGCTTTGATATATGGTCCACTTGCTGAGCTGAGCCACCACATGTGCCTGGGGTATGTGGCACACGCCCATGCAGCGGGTGGGAACAATGTTTGGGCCCCAGGAGTGTGCAGATTACGTGTGTCACACATACATAGCCAGCTATCCAATGTCCAGGGCTCATCCCTCATTCATGTGGAGCAGGACAGTCATGCCTACTCCAGGCCATGCAATCCACTCTGTACTCCCACTCCCGTGTATCAGCTGACACATTGTGCGCAGTGATTTGACCCCTCAGGTGTCTGCCTCTGTGTCAGTGTGCTGTGGATTAGTTGCCAGGACTGCTGGGGTGTTTCTTGGTAGGGGCTCAGCATGCCCCTGGAGATGTGACCATAGGAGACGATACTTGTGTGTCACATAGGTGTTTGATCAGCTGCCCGTGCAGACTGGGGTATGCGAATGTGAAGTTCAGGCAGCTGTTCCCCATTCACAGCAGATTGTGAGGGGCTCAGGTTCAGAGGGTAGTGTCACAGGTCTCCCATATGTCCAATAGGTATGACCTGGACAGATGAGGGTTAAGATGATGTGTTGTGTGGGGGATGTACATGTGCACTTGTGCAGCTCCAGGACTTGCATTCCCCATGACCTACTATTGTGACACAGTGCATAGTGTTGTTGTCTGGCTGCCAAGTCATACATCACTGAGACAGTGATGTATGACTTAGCAGTCATGCCTCTGCCATGGCATGTGTCTACTTATTGGTGATCCTGCAGGGGAGTGACATGTGCTACATGCACACCATTGTGGCGATGGCTATCAGGACATGGGTGCATCATGGTGTCTGTCGCTGGTATGCATCACATGCATTTCCTATTTGACTCTGGGCATCCCTTTCATCCGGAAACCTGTACTGACTCAGTGGCAAGAGCTGTGATGTGTGCATGTCCACATGCCACACCGTGTCCTCTGCACTGTCCAACTACTGTGTACTTGGTGCATGTGTCCACACTGGGGTGTTGCAATCCAACAGACACCAGACAGATGGGTGCAAGGCCATGTGGGATGTGAGTGCCATGCTTGGCATCAGACTGACAATTGGCTTCTCCTGTTCAGTTAGGGCACTTTTAGCAATGTACAACTAATGATGCCAGGGCTTGCTCTGTAATGTGCTGTGCTCACAGTGGTGTGTGCGTTTGGTGCAGGTGACTGATGTCTGTCTGTTTCCCCATTGTTTGCAGATACATCCACGGCCACGGAAGGGGACAGCTCCACGGACCAGGAGGAGCCAGAGAGCCAGACTGGGTCAGCAGCCGAGGAGTGGTCGGAGGGACCCAGTGGCACGGAGGGCGAGGGGAGCCACACCGAGGAGTCCTCAGCACCATCCACCTCAGCTGAGGACCAGAGCAACTCGGAGGATGACTCCCTTATGGAGGCGGGTGTCAGCAGCCACCACACCCCAGCTAGTGTTGCTGTCCCCGCCACCACCAGCACCACCACCGCCCTCCCATCGGCTCCCATTCCCCAAGTCCGTGGAGGCTCCCATGTTCGGGATCGTGTCTCCTTTGGGCCAGGCACCGCACCCCCTGCCCCTGTGTCCCCTGCTGCCCTGAGTGAGGAGTCTGTGTACCTCCTTCGCCAGCTCCATGTAGGGCAGACAGCCATGCTGAGTGTCCTCCATGCGCACACCGCTCTGTTGACTCAGCTGGTGTCGTTCATGGAGGGCATCTCATCGGGCATGTCTGACCTACAGAGGGGCAATAGGTCCATGGACTCCTCCCTGACGGCAGCAGTGTCCCTCCTCAGACAGTCCCTCACCCCTCCTGCCTCTGCTCCATCCACACTCCCCAGCACCTTACCCGTCCCAAGCACACACACACCGGCACAGGCACACACCAGCACACACACGTCCAGCACACAGACACACACGCCACAAACAAAACGCACACGCACGCACAGTCAGGGGACTGAAACCAGACTCACAGGGGATGGGGCCCTGGTACACACACACGCATCCACGGGCACTGCGCAGTCCTCAGTTGCCTCTCCCTCCAAAACACCCTCCCTTGCCTCACCTGCAACCCCAAAGACCCAGCGCCTCTTCCTCAGTGACCTCGGCCTCTTCCCCTCCGATCCAGCTGCTCCAGCATCCAGGGGGAAGAGGAAGCCCCCCACACGGAGCAGAGTGCCCCTCGCCCCCGGACACCCTCCCCCAGGTGCAGACAGACTGAGGCCCCCACCCGCAAGTCCCCCGGAGTGGTAAGAGCAAGACCCCGCCGCCGCCACCCTGCAGCTCAAGCACCAGGTCTCCTTCCTCCATCCCTCAGGCCCCCACTCCACAGGTGCCCCCACCACACCCTGCCCCAGGTTCCCCCACCCACAGATATACCATCCCCAAGAGGATCCGGCCTTCTCCCCTGCCACTTGCTCTCCCGGCACCACACCCCCGCTGCGCTTGTCTGTGCCACTGATGTGGTGAGGGTGTCCTCCCCCTCTGTCCAGCCCACCTTGCCTGTTCCCCATTCTCCTCCCCTGGTGGTAGGCACTGCAGTGGAGTCCACTACCACCCTGTCTGACTTGGGCACTGCAGTGGCGGACCTGTCCACTCCATCTGCAGGGTCCACTGCAGTCGTGCCGGCACCCACAACATCTGAGTCATGCCCCCCAGTTGTGCCGGCACACACCATGTCAGACACCTCCACTGCAGTTGTCAGTGGCTCTCCAGCACCCACCACCCCTTCCCTGCTTCCTCCTGGTGAGCCCTGATCCTGTCCCTGCGGTGCCTGGCCTACCCCCGGTTGCCCCTCCTAGTGGATTGTCCCTGGTTTTGTGCAGGCATGCTTAGGGTGACATCTGCCACTGTCACCCTGTTTGGACTTTTACAATGGACTGGCCATTGGCCTTTGTGTTTTTCTGGACTTTGTTTTCATTCCACACATATGCTGAATAAAGCAACTTTCTGTTCTCTAGTGCTTATGCTTCTGATGTACATGTTGTTGATGATGCTAACCATGCCCTTGCTGCAGTGATGGTGATATTTGGTCTCATGATAATGAAGTGTTACTGTGCAGGAACCCATGTGGTCCAGGGGGAATGTGTCCTATCCTGTGGTGTATCCATGTCATCCATAGCAGCATCTGAGGGTGTCATGTGTTCAGTATTTGGCAATGGGATTTCCTACTTAGATTGGCTATTTCACATCTGTGGCTTCCACCCCTGCACATCTGTTGTGCCTGCCATTGTTCAATTTGTCTACTTCCCTGACCGTGTGGCCATCTCCAGTGGACATGCAGGTTTGGGCATCAATGGGGAAGGACTCATCTGTGTTGTCAGTGCAACATTGCTATACAAGTGTGTTGGATCTGTGCTGATGATTCCGTTGGCACTTCCATGACCAGGCTGATGTTACGGGAGCCCTCATTTGGTGCTAATTGTTGATTGTGTGACCAAGTGCTCAGCTGACATGATGCGGCCCTACTGAGGCAACATATGGCACAGCTTTCCTCACACAGGAGTGGAGTCCCCTCATGGCAGTGTGTACTCCTGTGACATTGCCTGCGCCCAAGGTGTGTGTTGTATGTGCATGTCTGTGTGTTCACTTCCGTTTAGCTGTGCATGCTGTGATCCCTAGTGTTGTACCTGTTTGTGATGCTAGCTGAGTTGACCTATGTTCCCCCCAAGTCTTCTCCCTGGGTTCTCTGTGATGTGGGTGCATGGCACATTACTGGTCATCAGGGTGTCACCCATAGGTGTGTTTGCTGTCAGGGCTGAGTTTGTGTGCAGACGCAGATGGGTCACAGTCAGGTTTCCCCTTGGCACTTGTTGTTTGCCCCTGTCATGTGATTTCCAGTTTGTGTTATCTTTCAGTGATTGTGACACGTTGTGTGTGTGACTGCTGGCACTCCTCAGGGTCCGGGCTGCAATGTTGGTTGTTGTCTATGTGTGTTCTTTGTGGGTGACCTTGGCTTCTTCATTGGTGTGTGACTGTGGATGGGATCCCATTGGTTGGTGTGGTATTGCCGTCATGTCCATGTACAGCGTAGTGTGCAGTGTGTCAGACATTCAGGAGTCTTGTTGAGTGGCCATGTGTGATGTGTTTCTGCACCTTGGTTCCCACCCACCACCCTGGAATAGTCATGGGTGCATGTGCAATGTCACCAGTGCATGTGTACTTCACTGCTGCACATTGTTGGAGGTCGAGGGGTGTGGTGTTGAGTGTGTGCAGATGTGAGTTGTTGCCCGGCTAGGCCCCTGCCTCCATGTTGGCCTTGGTTTACTGGCCATGCTGATTGATTTGTGCTTGTGTAGGTGTGATGGTAGTTAGTTGCTCAGGACACATGGCTGTGGTTCACAGTGTGAACCACATTTAGCTTTGTCATCACAGTGGGATTGTAATGCAGCCCAGGGTCACCACATTGTGGGGGCCCTGGGGGTGGTGCTGTGCTGTGTCTGTGTCTTGCTGTGTCAGTTGCTGTCCCTACGTGCCTGTGTGACATGTGTGATTTGTGCTCCATCTCATCTGACAATCCCTGCTTGCCCACATAGGGGATTTGGATCCATGAGTTACCTTTGTGTGGCACTGTATGCACATCTGTATGATTGGTATTCAGGTCTCCTCATGTGTTGTGTGGTTGCCTGGGGACACTGGCACCCCCCCCTCACCTGTTGTGTATGATGTGCAGTGTGGGTCTGCCTGTTTGTGTTTGTGCATCTGCACCACTGCATTGGCATATCTTGGGTGTGCCATTGGCTGTATGTAGTTTTGTGGGTTTCCCCTGCTGTCCCTGGAATTCCTAGGTCATCGGTCAGCACAATGATCATGGTTTGTGTGTCCCATTGCTGCCATGGTATGGTATCTGTTCACCTCACATCTGCAGTCTCCACAGGGTATCTGCATTTGTGTGCCCATTGGTGCAAATATGTGGATCTGCATTCTGATGGTCACTTCTGTCATTGTGTCATTGATGATTGTTGACGGTGTCAGCCCCCATGGGTGTTGTTTGTCTGCACATGGCCAAAGGTATGTCTTATTTGCACTGCAGTATTTGGCTCCCCAATTTATGTTGCAATGGGACACATACACTACTTTGCCACTGATGTGTTTTTTGTTCTGTGACCAGGAATCATCCATGCAGTTTGGCAATTGCACCTCTTTCTTTGTCAACACTTACCTTTTGGTCACTGCGGTGATGGGGGTTTAGACCCCATTGCCACAATGTTCAAAATGTGCTTCAGCTATGGACCCCACACTTACCTTTTGGTCACTGTGGTGATGGGGGTTTAGACCCCATTGCCACAATGTTCAAAATGTGCTTCAGCTATGGACCCCACACTTACATTTTGGTCACTGTGATGATGGGGGTTTGGACCCCATTGCCACAATGTTCAAAATGTGCTTCAGCTATGGACCCCACACTTACATTTTGGTCACTGTGATGATGGGGGTTTGGACCCCATTGCCACAATGTTCAAAATGTGCTTCAGCTATGGACCCCACACTTACATTTTGGTCACTGTGATGATGGGGGTTTGGACCCCATTGCCACAATGTTCAAAATGTGCTTCAGCTATGGACCCCACACTTACATTTTGGTCACTGTGATGATGGGGGTTTGGACCCCATTGCCACAATGGTCATGGCCTGCTTGCATTGTGGGTGCCACACACATATATGTGTGGCACATGTGCTAGGGGTCACATTGTATGTTCAAAGTCATGTTCGGTGTTGTAGGCATTTGACACAGTCTACACACGCTTGTCATGGTGTTGGGGGATGTCTTCTTCTTGCATTCCCTAGGTTGTGGTGTGCTGGTTGTGTCATGCATTGTCCATCCTATGAGTGGGGGTGGTAGTAGTGGTTGGCATCCAGCCCCCCTGGCTGAGGGTGGTAGTAGTGGTAGGCATCCAGCCCCCTGGCTAAGGGTGGTGGTAGGCATCCAGCCCCCTGGGTGAGGGTGGTAGTAGTGGTAGGCATCCAGCCCCCCTGGGTGAGGGTGGTAGTAGTGGTAGGCATCCAGCCCCCTGGCTAAGGGTGGTGGTAGGCATCCAGCCCCCTGGCTGAGGGTGGTAGTAGTGGTAGGCATCCAGCCCCACCTGGCTGAGGGTGGTAGTAGTGGTAGGCATCCAGCCCCCCTGGCTAAGGGTGGTGGTAGGCATCCAGCCCCCTGGGTGAGGGTGGTAGTAGTGGTAGGCATCCAGCCCCCTGGGTGAGGGTGGTAGTAGTGGTAGGCATCCAGCCCCCCTGGCTAAGGGTGGTGGTAGGCATCCAGCCCCCTGGCTGAGGGTGGTAGTAGTGGTAGGCATCCAGCCCCCTGGCTGAGGGTGGTAGTAGTGGTAGGCATCCAGCCCCCCTGGCTAAGGGTGGTGGTAGGCATCCAGCCCCCCTGGCTGAGGGTGGTAGTAGTGGTAGGCATCCAGCCCCCTGGCTGAGGGTGGTAGTAGTGGTAGGCATCCAGCCCCCTGGCTAAGGGTGGTGGTAGGCATCCAGCCCCCTGGCTGAGGGTGGTAGTAGTGGTAGGCATCCAGCCCCCTGGCTGAGGGTGGTAGTAGTGGTAGGCATCCAGCCCCCTGGCTAAGGGTGGTGGTAGGCATCCAGCCCCCTGGCTGAGGGTGGTAGTAGTGGTAGGCATCCAGCCCCCCTGGCTGAGGGTGGTAGTAGTGGTAGGCATCCAGCCCCCTGGCTAAGGGTGGTGGTAGGCATCCAGCCCCCTGGCTGAGGGTGGTAGTAGTGGTAGGCATCCAGCCCCCTGGTTGAGGGTGGTAGTAGTGGTAGGCATCCAGCCCCCTGGCTAAGGGTGGTGGTAGGCATCCAGCCCCCCTGGCTGAGGGTGGTAGTAGTGGTAGGCATCCAGCCCCCCTGGCTAAGGGTGGTGGTAGGCATCCAGCCCCCCTGGCTGAGGGTGGTAGTAGTGGTAGGCATCCAGCCCCCCCTGGCTGAGGGTGGTAGTAGTGGTAGGCATCCAGCCCCCCCTGGCTAAGGGTGGTGGTAGGCATCCAGCCCCCCCTGGCTTAGGGTGGTGGTAGTGGTAGGCATCCAGCCCTCCCTGGCTAAGGGTGGTGGTAGGCATCCAGCCCCCCCTGGCTGAGGGTGGTAGTAGTGGTAGGCATCCAGCCCCCCCTGGCTAAGGGTGGTGGTAGGCATCCAGCCCCTCTGGCTGAGGGTGGTAGTAGTGGTAGGCATCCAGCCCCCCCTGGCTGAGGGTGGTAGTAGTGGTAGGCATCCAGCCCACCCTGGCTAAGGGTGGTGGTAGGCATCCAGCCCCCCCTGGCTGAGGGTGGTAGTAGTGGTAGGCATCCCGCCCCCCTGGCTGAGGGTGGTAGTAGTGGTAGGCATCCAACCCCCCTCCCCCTGGCTAAGGGTGGTGGTAGGCATCCAGCCCCCCTGGCTGAGGGTGGTAGTAGTGGTAGGCATCCAGCCCCCCTGGCTAAGGGTGGTGGTAGGCATCCAGCCCCCCTGGCTGAGGGTGGTAGTAGTGGTAGGCATCCAGCCCCCCTGGCTGAGGGTGGTAGTAGTGGTAGGCATCCAGCCCCCTGTCTAAGGGTGGTGGTAGGCATCCAGCCCCCCCTGGCTGAGGGTGGTAGTAGTGGTAGGCATCCAGCCCCCCCTGGCTGACGGTGGTAGTAGTGGTAGGCATCCAGCCCCCCTGGCTAAGGGTGGTGGTAGGCATCCAGCCCCCCTGGCTGAGGGTGGTAGTAGTGGTAGGCATCCAGCCCCCTGGCTAAGGGTGGTGGTAGGCATCCAGCCCCCTGGGTGAGGGTGGTAGTAGTGGTAGGCATCCAGCCCCCTGGGTGAGGGTGGTAGTAGTGGTAGGCATCCAGCCCCCTGGCTAAGGGTGGTGGTAGGCATCCAGCCCCCTGGCTGAGGGTGGTAGTAGTGGTAGGCATCCAGCCCCCTGGCTAAGGGTGGTGGTAGGCATCCAGCCCCCTGGCTGAGGGTGGTAGTAGTGGTAGGCATCCAGCCCCCCCTGGGTGAGGGTGGTAGTGGTGGTAGGCATCCAGCCCCCCCTGGGTGAGGGTGGTAGTAGTGGAAGGCATCCTGCCCCACCTGGGTAGGGGTGGTGGTGCGCATTCAGGCCCCTGTGTGCATATGTGGCATTGGTGATGGGCATCCCGCCCCTATGGTGCTGCTGTTGCTGGTGTAAGTATATTCTGCATCCCTCTGTGTGTGTGTGATGTGTCGTGTACGTGTTGTATGTGTTTTGTGGTTGGTGTTTGACTTACCTTCTGCGCTGTACGCGTCCGTGCCTGTTCCGGTAGTAAATGTAGAATATTGGTATGATCGGGACGAAGGGATTCATGGTTGGTTCGTGTCGTTCGTCCTTCTCGTCGCTTCGCGTCGTCCTCGTCGCTACGCGTCGTCCTCGTCGCTGGCGTGTTCGTCTCGTAGCCGTGGATCGTGTTGTGGCGCGAATCGGAGCTTATGTGCGCCTCTCCCGGATGCTTTGACGTGCCGTGCGTAGCGACGGGTTCGGCGCGTACGGAAAGCGCATCGTACTTGTTCGGCCGGACGGAGCTGCATTTTCCCTTCCGTGCGACCCGATTCAGCGTTTCCGGATTCGCCTCGGTCGGGGAACAGGACCTGGTTTGGGTGAGTACGGCTCGGCCGGATTCTGTGCTGTTGTGCGCATCGTACTTACTCGTTCGGTGTGCTGTACGGATCGGTCGGGAAACAGGCTTTCGCATGGCTTTTTTCCCGACCGAATGGTATTGGGTGCGCATCCGACCGAGATCGGAATCGGCCCCAAAGTCTTTTAGTGACTTTTAGGTATGTTGTAGTGTTTTGTACCGGAGTTTTAAAAAAGCTTCACAAAATTGTGAAAGGGGTTCTAAAGTAGATCCTACGCCTGACACAGAAAGTCGCCAGGGCGTGGTTCCCTGTCCTTATGGAATTTGGGTAGAGTGTAAAAATACGGTGTAACAGGGTCCTTGTTCCTCAGAAAATCCCCCTCTCGCTGCGTGATCCAACTCCCGTTACTGCTTCCTCGATCAAATTGCTGATCTCTGCGGTCAGTCGAGGTGTAGGGTCTATGTCAATCTTCTGGCAATTTCTCTCATCTTCCAGAAGGCATATACATACCTGTCTGTATTCATCTCTTGTCTGCAACACTACTGCCCCCCCCCCTTATCTGCCGTTTTTATCACAATCTGTCCGCCTCACTTAGTTCCATATGTGTTGTTTTCTTCTCATATGACATATTTTGAAAGTTTCTTCTGCAATTCTTATAAAATGTATCCACTTCTTTGAGCACTGCCTGTTCAAATGGCAAACTTTCTACAGGCATTGCCAATGTAGAGGGAGTGAAGGAAGATTTCTTCTTAACCCTTATATGTATGTAGTGCATCTGCCATTTTCTAGAACTTCTCAAACAGGTTTCTTAAAGGTGGTCAGTTTGTTGCAGCCCAATGTGAGGGATCGTTTGTCAGTTGTATCCCCAAGTATTTAATGGAAGTGTGCATCCATCCAAATGGACACTGTGCATCTATTTGCTGAGTGCTTCTTTTAATTGAGATAGGTGTGTTCATTTTGATGCTTTTCAAAGCATTGCAGTTCTCTCAGTAAAGCCCTGATCAAGCCCATGGGATATGTCCGTGTTAACGTGCTACATTCTACAAAAAGGCATATCCTGTGTCCTTCTAAACCAAATGAGACACCTCGTATAGCTGTGCTTCTCTTTGATTTTTTTTTCTAAGGGCTTTACAGTCAGTGAAAAAAGTGGTGGTGAGAGGGGACAGTCCTGATTTGTTCCTCTTTGTAGATGAAATGGAGTCGAGTGTGCTCCATTGACACATACCGTTCCTGTAGGAGTTTTATAGTTGTCCAGAATATAATTTTGCATGTTGCAGCCAAGGCCAGTATAGATCAGTATTTCTCTAAGGTATTTCAAGATGACCTTGTCAAATTCATTTTTGGCATCTAAGCTCAATATAACAGTAGGGATGTTTTTCTGTGTTGTTTCCTCTATAAAGTGGACCAATTGCCATATATTTTCGGACCTCGGTGTTCTTTTATAAAACCTACATGGTCTAAATTAACTATGAAGGGTAACCATGCATCTAGTCTATTTGTGAGGATCTTATTAAAACCTTTGCATCCTAGCTTCAGGATCAGAGTAATATCTGCATGGGTCATCCAGGAGGTTACCACCCCTGTTGTACCAAAGTTGTTAATGAGAGTTGTCAGGTGGCCTTCAGTATGTGGGAGAAAGACTTTGTAGAAAGAGAGGGGGATACCATCTGGGCAGGGAGTTATATTTGGTTGTATCTCTTTTATTGCTTTTACCACCTTTGCCATTTTTATGGGTGTATCCAGATATTCGCTCCAAGTTTGAGGGAAATGTGGTAGCTGGTTTGTGTCTAAGTATGCCTTGCTTTTTGTACATGTCCTCAATGCCTTGAGTGTCAATTGAAAATAGGCTCTGAAAGCCTCCTAATGATCATTTTCACTAGCAGCCTTACAGCCGTTGGGATGCCTTATTTTAGCTATATATATATATATATTAGCTCGCTGTGCTCTCAGCCTTTTGACCAGATACAGCCCCACTTTATACTACTTATGGTAGAATGTTTGCCCTAATTTTATTAAGGTGTGTCAGGCTTGTTGGTTCAAATGAGATTGGGTTGGCCTCTTGTGAAAGAGATATTACGTTTTGTAAGTCTGTTTGGTTGCTTTTTTCTGGGCTTGTAATTTTTTAATCTCTGCTCTGAGCTTTGTTTCTTGTAACCTTGTCTCTCACACTCTTCTAGCTGAATATAGATAATGCTGTGCCCCTAGCTATAGCCTTAAAGGCGTCCCAATCGGTGCTTAGGGAGGTGTCCATCAGATCATTTAGCACAAGTTTTTAATATTTTATAGCTTGCACCACTTCAGCCCTGTTAACTGGGTTTTAGAATAGTCTAGTGTTTAGACACCAACAGCCACCATTAAGTGAGTTTTGGGTAATATCCCACTCTATTTGAATGACTGCATGATCGGAGATTGAGATCTCTGCCCGATGCAGTGCATGGATGAAACCTTGTGTGAGAAAGAGTTCATCAATATTCATGAATATATCCAATGGATATGTGAGTAAAATGCGTATTCTTGTTCATTGGGGTGGAGTGTTCTCCTGGTGTCCACCATTCCCCACCTCCAATCATCCCCTATCTAGCCAACTGGGGGTCCTATACTGTGTTAAAATAGCCTCCGATAATTGCTTCAGCTTGTATATATTAATGTATTATTCAGGACTGGATCTTGTGCTGTATTAGATGCACGTATAGTGAGGAACATAACCATGCTTGCATTTGATTTTAAGTGTGATTTAAAATAACGACCTTTTGGGTCTCTAACTAGTTTAGTAACCTCCCCATGAATGGAGTGTTTAATGAAAATTGCAAACCCTGTCCTCTTCCTGGTTCCCTATGGTCTAAACTCTCTTGGGTAATGTGTACAGCACATACGGAAGAGGTCCTTAGGAAGTAAATGGGTTTCCCGTAACTAGACTATGTATGGGTCATGTTATGACAAATAGTGCCATATCTTGTGCCTTTTGTTTGGGGCATTGAGACCCTTAAATGTAGGTGAAATTAATCTTCATTTTAAGGGTCAATGTATGTATACCATAATGTTAGTCCCTACACCTGAGTTTCCAAAATGAATAAACACTGAGTGATTGTTTGTTTTCCCTTTCCATCCCCAAAAAAAGGGAAATAGCTACACATGGGCCGGAGTTACTAACTTTGGGTTCCCCATCAATAGTAACCGGCGTGTGGCTTCGTCTTCCTCGTTGCTGCCCCCCTCCCCCCCATGATTACGGTCGGTCTGTCTGGGTCATTAGACCAAAACACAGCACTGTGAATTTTCATCTCCTCCTTCTCCCACCTACCCCTCCTTACCGAAGTCATAATTGACCTGTTATTAAAGGTGAGTTACATATCGAGATAGGATGCGTATGAGCCAAGTCCTCAGAGGTTTGAAGGGTGAGCGGCATGCAGCCAGATAGGATGGCATTGATTTAGTGATTGCTAACGTGGTAAGAGATAGCTTCAGTGACGTAATTGTTTATGTCAGTGGCGATGTCATTCAAGATATTGGCAGTGGTGTACTCAGGCGTTTTGTAATTTTGTAAATGTTTCTTTTGATGCACTTAATTAAGTCGTGTGTTTGAAATGAGAGTTCTTTGTACGCCTTCAATCAATGAAGAGCGGGTCCGTCCCCGTAATGTGTTGCCTCCATGCAAATACCCTTTAGGCATTTAGTTTCGAGGTCAGTGTCCCATGATCCTTTGGGAAAGGGTGCAGCTGTGATTTAAATTAACGTAAAAGCGTTTTCACCGACGTTCCCCAGGGATCCGACAGTAAGAAAGAGCGTGTGTTTGACCTTGACCCAAGGTTACCGCCAATGAAACAGAACCAACTAATGACATTAAAAAGGCACTGCACTCATGGGTGTTTTGGGGCTGGTGCAAAGGTCAGCACAGGCTGCATTAGACACAGAAGCATAGCTTTATGGTAGAGAAGAAGAGCCTTGCCCATCATCTCAGCCCATTTCCTGTCGGGGCTCGAGCAAGAGATGATACATCGGTTCAAGCTTTAGCTTTGCTTTCTCAGTACCATAAACCTCCCATGTGCCTCACAGGCTTTTAAAAAAAATTAATTTACTGTTGTTTTCTACCACTTATGATATGTCATAGTGCAATCAGATAGTTCCTCTTATATGAAGAAATATTTCGATATGTTACCCCGAAATCACTGCTCCGACACGCAGATAGTTTCCATGAAAAATTGAAAAATATTTCAAAATTGTATTGCATTATTTTTCTTTTTTCTTGTAAATATGTTTAACATGGGCTTTGTAACTAACCCTTGTCTCAAAATGTTAACAGTTCTTATTTCTTCCCTCCCATTGTGCTTACGCCTTCGTTTCAATGGTATAGTTTCAAAATGTCATCATGGCATTGCTCTAACTCTTTTAACTTAATTGCCCTGCGGTGCACCCAGGCAAGCTAAGTTGATGTTACATTCGTATTCATTCATAGCCATTGGTACAAGAGCCGTTCAGGCGCACTACTTATTTGTTCTGCATCCACCCAAAATGAAACCAAAAGAATACCACCAGCGAAGGTTTGTTACGAATATCTTCGGCCAGATTAAAATATATCTCTATATTGAGAGGTTTACGACCTCGCATGTGTGCAGATTTACTCACTTTGGGAATTCACGAAGGTGTCATAGGTGAAGCTTATCACAGGTTTCCTGGTGTGCTGTTAAAAATACTTGTAAATTAGCATTAGAGACTCTGCTGAAGCCCTTCTGCGTGACCATTTGTACACTGTGCACAATTCTACACGAGGAATACCCAGGAAGTGGCCAGAATATTAAAATACCCCTCCACCCCCCGACTTCGAACCAAAGCTCTTATGGCACCAAGCGAGCAAAGCAAGTAATCACAACCCTCCCCAGAAGAGCTCTCTTTTCTCTTCTATTCAAACATTTATCAGTTTATTCTTTCAATCCTTCCATCCACCTGCTGATATCCACTATTTCACCTTTATATTCTGTCATCCATTCATTCTTTCATCCACAATTCAGTATTTCACTATCCGTCCCTCCGCCCATCCATAGCCAAACCTATCCCTCCATCTCCAAACCTATCCATCAAACATATCCATCCATCATCCACCCTTTCAGTTATTCATCTATCTTTTCTTTCGCTCATCCATATATCCACCCTTACACTCTGTCCATCCATCCACTCATTCATTCATGTATCCTCTCATTCATCCATCCACCCTTTCACTCACTCATCAACCCACGCTTTCACTCATCTGTCCATCCATTTACCCTCCCTTTCACTCTTTCGTCCTTTCTTTCACTCACCCATCCACCATTTCACTCATCCACCGACCCTTCCTTTCACTCATCCATCCATTCTTTCACTCATTCATCCTTACATTCAATCCATTTACTCACCCATCCATCCATTCACTCATCTATCTATCCATAATTTTGCTCATCCATCCACCCTTTCACTCTATCCTTTCACTCCATGCACCCACCACCAACCCATCCAACCTCCCTTTCACTCATCCATCCATTCTTTCAATCATTCATCCACTCTCCTTTTCACCCATCTATCCATTCTTCCACTCATCCATCTTTACAGCCATCCTTTCACTCATTCATCCATCTATCTACCCATCCACCCTTTCACTCTCCTATGTAACCACTCTTTCACTCACACATTCATCCATCCATCCTTCCACTCACTCGTTTTCACGTTAATTATGAGACTTTGTCTATCGAGTTGCAGACAGAAGAGACCCATCAAGAACTCTACCCCTGCTGGACTGCTTAAGGGGGAGCTTCTCAACGTCCCTAGGGAATACCATCATATTTATGTAAAAACATTTCTTTCCATTTTTGTTTTGATTGGAAAACTCTTTTCTCCACACACTCGCACTTTCTGGCTGTGTTGGTTTCCCAATCTCACCCTAGAACAGAGGTTTTCAAACTGTGAGGCGCACCCTCCTAGGGATTCCGTAGCTGCATTCCCAGGAGTCTCAAATGCCTCAACAAGTACTTGTAAATGAAGATGGCCTGGAAGTGTGACTTTGTTTATTTGGCTCGTTTCCAGGCTGTCTTCATTTACACGCAGCTCTTAAAGTGCTCAAAAAAAGTATGGGAAATTTTATAAGGGTAAAGAAACTATTTCTAACCTATTAAGGTCACTGCATTACAATTGTAGCTGTCTTACTAGCAAAAAAGGGGTGGGACTAATGTTCCCTCTAATTCTTTTCCTCTGTGTGTGGCAGTGTAAGGTCTCTGTACGCTGTAGCCAAGGCTATGTGCACCAAGAACCCGACTGCGTGTGTGGGTGCAGCGACAGGGGCTCTAACACGGGGGTTCCTGCTTGATTGTGCAGATAACTGACCCTGGTACAGGAACACAGGAGGCCTGTTTGATGGAGCTGGCAGGGCCGGACTGGGAACCCAAAGCAACCCAGGCAATTTTGTCGGACTACTGCTTAACAAAACCGGTCCCCAGTACTGCTGCTTTTGTTACTGAGGACTGATATTGCAGCATCGCTAAAAAAATTGCCCCCCAGTAACAAAACCAGCCCCCACTGCTCCAAACCTGGCCTGCACCCTTCCAGCTTCCTGGGAAAATGCCCGATGTCTGCTAAGACCAGTCCAGCCTTGGGCAAGACCTTCGTGTTGGTGACTGGCGTACACTGGTTGTGTCATGTTGGGGATGAACAGGTGCAGTACAGAGCATCTGCAACCATGACAAAGCAACACTAATATATATTAGGAAACCAGGGCAACCTCCCTCATTCCAAGGCACCAGTAAACCTCTGCTTTCCTAACTTACACAGCAGCTGCTCAGGGACATCTTAAGGATTATGAGCGCCCAAGGCCAAACGTATTTGGGGGCCCCTGTGCTGATCAGCTTTGAATTTATGATCCAGTTTCAGCTCTCTCCTGTCCTCTTTGGCCAGATCACAAACAGTGCACAGACACACTGGTTCAAATTCTAAATGTGTTTATAGTTAATATTCAGGGATACTGATGTATTTTTCCAATATTGTAACACAGTAGAAGCTCCCTAATACTACTGCAAATAATCACTGTGGCATCCTCCCATTTCTCATATCTGAGATCCTGTTTGGATCTGAAAAAAACATTTTTTATGGATGTTGCATGACACAAAAACACTTTTGTCAAAAAATGTCTGTAATAGACTCTTACACATTACCCAGATTAAAAATAAATGCAAAGAAAATGCTATTTGCAACAATCTGTTTAAGAATTATTCAAGGTCATCAGGGCAAGACTCTCTGCAGAACAGAGCTGGATCTATGGGGGGAGGGAATCACTCCACTCTTCAGAACTGATAATCATTAGTTCACCTATCAGCTCTGAAGATGGTTTTCTGGATACGCAGAGGGAGGAATGTACATAGAAGTCCACCACATGTGCTTTCAGAATCACTAATATATGTTAGTGATTCTGAAAGCACACATGAGGCTTTTAGGCTAGCTCGAGGCTTTAAGTGGGATGAAAAAACTGGGGGTCTCTCAAAGGGACGTGGCTGATGTAGTTAAGGGCGTGGCTTAAAACACGTAAGATAAAACTCTGTGCTTAGCATAGTGTGCTGCACAACTGTTATTGTGATGCAGTGGGTGGGACACAATTTCTTTTGCTAGTGTTCGGGGCAAGGGCCCCCTTATGCACAGGGACAGCGTCCAAGCAACACAAGTTAAGAATTGGGACTTTATTCCCCTTATTTTTTTATAGAAAGGGACAGACAACCTGCTTTGGGCTTTAGGCCTAGGTGTGAGGGGTCCAGTGGAGTGAGCAGAGGTCACAGCCTGCTTCGCAGGCCTGGAAGTATCATTAGTGCTGCAGGTACTGTGGTACCAGTGCCCATGGGTGTGAAGGGCCAACTAAACAACAGTTATGGCTGTTCTACTATTCTTCCTTGTTTTCATTAGGGCCCAGTAGATGTTAGCTGTGCCGGCTTGGACCCAAGGCCCAACATTGGTGAAAATTGAAGCAGAGATGATATCCTAGCTGGGTCTCAGAGAGATAGCAGAAAGGGGGTGGGCAAGATGGGGGACCATGTTTTTAGCAAAGGGCAGAGGAGACTGCCTGCTTCACAAGACCGTAGCTATCGTCAGTAAAGCAGGAGCAGTGGCAATGGGGCCCAGGACTGTCAGGGGCCCACTGCATCCCAATTATTAATGTCTGCCTTTACAAAAGGGGCACGGGGGCTCGTTTTCCTTGCTAGAGTTATAGCAGAAAAAACCCTTGCTGAAAAGAAGGGGTAACACTTGAGAGCTCATTTTTACTGAAAGGGACAGAATCTGTTTCAAGACCAGAGTGATGGCCAGGCATGAGGGGAAGGGGTGAAAGAGACAGAGAGGACAGCCTGCTGCCCAGGGCCACAGCTACAATTAATGCAGCAGGTGCAGTTCCATTGGGACCTCGGCTCACACCCCAATAATGGGACCTTGTGTTTTTGTTTAATATATTTGCATTTTTATGTATCTCACATTTAGTGTGGATTACGAGCAACAGAAAAATACCCCTGAAATTATCTCATAAGCTCTGTCCCCTGCGCCCAGCCCTGCCCCTCCTCCTATTCTTGTCAGAAATCTTTGGAGGGGGGCTCGAATTCAAAATATTTTGCTTAGGGGGCTCAGAACAAAAACATTTGAAGACCTCTGTCCTAGAAAGTGATATCTTACTGCTGCTAAACCTTTTGTCGGTTAGCAAATTTGGAGAACTCGCATTTAGGGGTGTTCCCAAACTTTCCATGGCAACTCCCAGACTATGCACTCTGCACTTTTATTGGAATTTACTCATGCACAGTATTGTGGTGTAATGTTTCCCTTGAGTGAAATATCAAGGGGTATTCACTCCAGTGCAGACTCCTCAGTGCCCTTACATATTTATGTGAGGACACCGAGGGGTATGCACTGCATAGCAGTGGTTAGAACAGGGTTAGAAGAGGGAGCAGTCCCTCAATGTTTAAATCACTACATATTCGGCAGTGTTTTTTAAACATAAAGGGACTGCTCCCTCTTCCAGGCCTGTTTAAAAAACAATTACAGTGCTGATTAATTCCATTCTCGGAGCAGCGGATTTTATTAGTAATTCCGCATTACACGAGTAATGCGGAATTACTAAATTCCTCCAACTCCGCTGGTGGAATTGAAAATTCTGCCCACCCCTACCTATTAATGGTAGGAGAGAGCCTTTAAAGTTAAAATATTTTCCACCACATATTTGAGGAACATATTATAAATTCTCACTAGAAATAACACAAGATTCATAACCTCTAACATCACTATAGATGAGAAGGGGATTTTATGCATCTAAAAAGTTGGGTTGATGGAGGAAATTCTTAACGGAATAAGACTGCAGAGCATTTAAACCTAGGCCAAACTAGTCCTTGTACATTCTGAAATAGACCCAGAAGTATGGAATTGGATAAAACACAACAAACCATGAATAAGTTCTATCTAAGAGATGCCCTCATCTCAGTCACAGGTGTGTCTCTTTTAATGCTATCATAAATTCAATCTCATTTAAGTGTTATATCAGTCATTCACAGTAATAGTGCTGTATTATTCAATAAGCAAATCTACTCCCATGGGGTGTCTTATATGCCATCAAGTTCTACAATATTGTTTGCTTGCCCAGGTCACAACCTTTCATTGACCCCCACACAAATTCCACTAATTGGTGGATGAAAATGTCAGTAGTTCACTTCCCATATCCCTGACGTTCACCCTTCCTTATTGAGGTGAAAGTTGGGGATACAGGAAGTGAGCTACTAAGTCCTTTGCCAGTATTATTCCCAAATATTATTGGGGTTGTACCCTGTAGATTTCCTAGCCCCCCCAAGAGGAAGACATGGCCTTTTCAGAGAAAAGGAAAACTTGTGTCCCATGAGTTTTCAGTATCTGTAAATAGGGTACAATCCATATACATCTCTGTATTGTTCTTCCAAAGATTATTTTTTTATTGTAAATGATGATTGTCCACCCAATTCACCACCCGGCATAGCATGATTTTCTTATCGCAAAATGCCCCCCTTGCATCCAAAATGGGCATGAGAAGGCATTTTGCTCTAAGAAATAGTGCTAAATGTGCTGGTGAGGTAGAATTTTCCCCAACTTACTCCCGGCATCTAGTGCTATTTTAAAAAGCACCCCCTCATTGAAAATGGACGTGAGGATACATTTTGCTATAAGAAATGACTGCCTGATTTGAATGCGACCGAACACTGTTCGGTCCCATTCCGTCATTTCCCTATGAGAGCATGTGTTACGGCTGTAAACCGGCTGTAGTACATGCTCCCATAGCAAAATGGAAGGTGGTATTAATCCCTGCACCCAATTGCAGGCACCTCAAGGTGCCTGCCGCAGGTGCAGGGATTAACAGGGGGGCACCATTGGTGCCCCCTCGGCCCCCAACCAGAGGCCGCGCACACAAGGGGTCCTGCTAGGGGCCCCCAAACACACTTTTTGACAGGGTTTCCTTGTCAGAAAGGGTGGCATGGCAACTGTGCCAGAATCCCAAGGGCAGAAAGACCGCCCTTTGAGATTACGGGCTGGACTCTGACTGGCTGACGGGCTCCTCGAGCCCGTCGGAAGCCAGCCAAAATGACCAGCCGGTTTCAATTCCGACCAGCTGATTCATAATCAGCCATTTGGAATTGAAACCCACGATGGAGGGCCGACCGCCATCGTAATAGTCCCCTTAATATTTAATTGCACTGTAATTGGCCTTGGCTCTTCAAACACAGTCATATTTTTTTAATTCATTTACTTATTCATTATTGTATTTATGTATTGCAAAAGCAATGATTGATACAGACAAGAGTCCAAGGAGGTCTTGCATCTGTACTCATTACAATCCTTCAAGAATAAGAGGACCCATTTACTTTGCTAATTTAAACTTTGACTCAAACACGCTTTCCGACATGGTTTCCATGTCGGAAAGGCCAGCATGGAAACCCTCCCGGAAATTGTGCATCGTAATCCCAAGGGCAGAAAGATTCAGGTTAATAATCAGCCGGTCGGAATTGAAACCAACGATGGCGGTCGGAATCGTAATAAGCCCCAGAGTATTTCTTTATGTCAGGGGCAAAAGGTGCCCCCATTGCGACTCTCTGGGTTTGTAGGTAATAGTTATTTTTAAATATAGATTAGTTTTTCTTTAAGGCAATTGTGGCTAGTACAGTAATGAACTCTTTTGGAATCAAAGTGGAATTGTAGTTTACTACAGTGGAAGCATATGTAATGGTTACCTCTCTGAAAGAGTCCCAAGGGACCGTTATTCTTTCAAAAATGTAGACTAAGGTCCCAATGAGCTTGTTAGGTTGGTCTTTGTGTTTAGAATATATGTTTCTCATTTACACAGAAGAATTTGCTTCTCAGTAAGCAGCAGAATTTCCAATCAAGTGGTTTATGTCACTTTGGTAAGCTAGCATGTACTGCATTTCGACCAATTGAAGCTGTCTTTTGAAGGCAGATATATGCTCCCAGAACTGTTTTGCTTTTATCATCTTCTCTGTGAGTCTTTGTGATCATTGGATTACCAATATGTCAGATCAACTATGTACCTCTGTACATAAGTGAGGAATCTGAAATGATTAATGCATTGATTAAAGGATTTGATTTTTGCAAGGCTAGAAGAAGACCAGTCAGTGTAGTTGAATCTCTTAAAAACCCCACATGTATGTTCGTGATTTTAAACTTTCCCTCAAATATTTTCTCTACTGCTGCACAGGCAGTGAAATACTGCTGTTTGTGCAACTCCCTCTACTTAGAAGGTAATTTGGGTATTCAATTGATGACTACACTAGATAAACTATGGTGTTCCCTTGGAGACTTAGGGCTCCCTTGTTCTCTTCTTAATATCATTATTCGGCTCCATTGTGACAATTTTACACAGATTCGCTAGGGAGTTAATGGAGAACTGACCAATCCCTTTGGGGTTGAAAAGGGTCTAAAGCAAGACTGTGTACTCGCCCCAACACTGTTCCTGCTATATATTAATGGTTGCACTGCTTATCTAAAGGCCTGAGACAACTATTCCCCGGTTCTCGTGGGAACTAAAATAGCAGCTTTGTTGTTCGCAGCTGATACCTTGATAGTATCCAAGACACCCAAAGGCCTTGAGACCATTTTGAAGAAGTTCAATTTACTTTGCCTGGATCACAGTCTAATAATTAATGCAAGCGAAAATACGCTTATGGCCATCCATCCCCATAGAGAATTTAGAGGGGTTATAACACTAGAAGGGGAGGAGTTAGAGAGAGTGCTTAACTTTGACTATGTTTGCATTCGCCTTTCGAACACTTATACCTGGGCTAGCCAGGTTATAAAAAGTACTCTGATTCTGAACCATAGGGTGTCAACTATATTAAAATTTGCAAACAAGACTGCCCTCCATCCAATCTTCCCCCTTCTTGAAGTTTGGAGGGCCTAAGCCGTAACAGCTGCAACATATGGAGCAGAACTTTGGGGTTATGATAATAAAAGTGCCCTGGAGGTAGCAGAGAATAAATTCCTGAGAATGGAGCTTAAACTTCCCCAAAGTTCTGCATTCGTTTTTGAACAAGACTTGGGCATATGATCCATAGCCACCCATATCCAATTGAAAGCAATTTTATATTGTTTGAGAGTTTGTTCTACCCCCGAACTGGTACCCTATATGGTAGGCTTACATGATGTCTTGGATAGGTCTCAGGGCGGGGCGAAGCTTCTGTGGTTGGACCTTGTAAAACACTTTTTCATACTCTATTGGTTTACAAGAGTATTGGTTAAATCCAACTACAATTACACCATCAGTAATAAAAAACCTGAAGCTCACTGACTGGGAGCATGAGGAAGTAAAACTGTCCAATCAGGCAGGTGTGGGGCAAATGACCGAAAGTTTTATTACGTTTAAGCCATTTACCTCCTTTGAGAACTATATGGATGATATTGACCCTCCGTATACAAAAGCACTTTACTTGAAGTTTCGGTTGGGTACACTTCCCCTCGCTACATTTACAGCCAAATGAAGAGGCAGTCTTAGGGGGAAGTTAAATCTGCCCTGTATGGAATTGGGGTGAAGAAACCATTGATAATCTATTGTTTTTGTCTGCCCTAATTATTGTAAGCAACGGAAGCGCTGGATTACCCCTTCATATCGCCTACTATGTGTCCACCAGTATAGGGTATCCCTGAGAATATGTAGAGCTGATACGTCTCCTGCCATTTTTGTTGTTGTTGCCAAGTACCTTTAGAGCATTTGGCCGATTTTGGTGTAAAATCCTTTCTCTGTCTGTCTCAAAAAATATAGCTTACTCCTTGTTAGATATTACTCAGGTTTAGGTACAATTTTTATTTTATTGTATGGTTTTACTGTTTTTATTAAATTAGTCTTATGATGATGAGAGATAGTAACATACTCCTTTAATGAATTATTTTACAATTGTAAAGATGTGATGTATTCGTATTTAATCTTTGATTAGTTACTTAGTAACTAAAGGCTTAAAAACCTGGCTTTTCCACCCCTAATCTGAGTCTCTCCTCTGTTGCCTCTGCTTTGGTTCATTCTGGACTCTTCTGGTTTCTCTGCTCTCTTTTCGGGGGACGGGATCCTAGCGCGGGGACACACCTTTGGGTGTAACCAGACGCTCTATAAATGTAATTATTATTATTTATTATTACTTTTATGGTCTATGACACAAATAAAGCAAAAGGAAGAAATACTACACTAATGGTGATTTTGAGATTGGCTGTTGATATTAGAGAATCTCTTGAGTTCTCAATGTTGAGTCATATTCAAACTAAATATCTGCACCAATGTAACTCGTGGCCATTTGCATACACCGCTGTGTAAAGCGTTAGAATTTGAAATACTCCCTTTTTTTGATGCCTGTGGAGTGGTTCTTTCCTTGATGATTTAAATTTCTTAGCTGGAGAAATAGAATTGTGCAGGGGAATGCAAATCTGATTTTTAGGGGTTGCGTGACACTATATTGAGAAAAGAATATAGCTTACTCCTTGTTAGATATTACTCAGGTTTAGGTACAATTTTTATTTTATTGTATGGTTTTACTGTTTTTAATAAATTAGTCTTATGATGATGAGAGATAGTAACATACTCCTTTAATGAATTATTTTACAATTGTAAATATGTGATGTATTCGTATTTAATCTTTGATTAGTTACTTAGTAACTAAAGGCTTAAAAACCTGGCTTTTCCACCCCTAATCTGAGTCTCTCCTCTGTTGCCTCTGCTTTGGTTCGTTCTGGACTCTTCTGGTTTCTCTGCTCTCTTTTCGGGGGACAGGATCCTAGCGCGGGGACACACCGTTGGGTGTAACCAGACGCTCTATAAAGGGAATTTCTATTATTTATTATTACTTTTATGGTCTATGACACAAATAAAGCAAAGGAAGAAATACTACACTAATGGTGATTTTGAGATTGGCTGTTGATATTAGAGAATCTCTTGAGTTCTCCATGTTGAGTCATATTCAAACTAAATATCTGCACCAATGTAACTCGTGGCCATTTGCATACACTGCTGTGTAAAGCGTTAGAATTTGAAATACTCCCTTTTTTGATGCCTGTGGAGTGGTTCTTTCCTTGATGATTTAAATTTCTTAGCTGGAGCAATAGAATTGTGCAGGGGAATGCAAATCTGATTTTTAGGGGTTGCGTGACACTATATTGAGAAAAGAATATCAGCAAACTATTGACAAAAAATATAGAAAACATAAATGTCATGGCCCTATACTTAAATAGTATACACAAATATTTATGACAAAAATATTGCAGAAAAAAAATCTACAATAAAACAATATCATAGGCAAAAAACAAAACAAATAACTCAACATTAAAACTAAGGAAGTATACAGCAATCAGGATAATTCTAAATAAAACACACAATATTTTATTAAATATATATGCACAAATAATATCAGGTACACATAAAATAATATACATTAAATAAATAATGAAAATACGATTTAATGTTCACCATAAATAGAAAACTAATCGTCAAACAACCTACAATTTAAAATTAAAAACAAATTTCAGATGGAAACACTTTTCCAGTTAATAAACAGTATAGCAAGGCCACAAAAACCCATAGCAAAATACTTTCTAAAAAGAGTTACAGCACAGCAGCATCACTCTGTCAAACTGAAAACCTACAAAAGAAGACTGCAACACTTCAGTGAACCAGCAAATGCTATATAGTAAGTCTGACAATAAATTGAAGATAACAACATTAAACAAGCATTGGCAAAGCCAATAGGTCTCGCCTTAACAGGTCAGTGCCAACATATTTGCTTTGCCAATGCGTTTTATTTTATCAATCTAACATTACCGCTGACCCTGCTGTGTATTGTGATACATGTGGACTGCACATGCATGCAACCACAAAACAGCAATTTAGAAATGGTTTAGGTTAGTGACCTTGCATGAATGCATCAGGAGTTTTGTTATTTTTTAAGACCAATCCCACACCGTTACATTGAGGGATAAGTGGGTAATATCTAAAACGTACCTGTACCCATTGCAAGGACTGGACTATTTCAGCCTGCTTGTAATATAGTGTCCTTCAGGTTCATAATGCAATGAAATGTCATGCATTCACCCACTAAAAACATGGAAATTCCACACAGTAGCAAACTGAAACCTTGACAGCTTCATATGTGCCAGTGCTGTTTAAGTGTCACGTTGCTGCTAGAGAAAAACTTAAAACAAGCACTTCTGCAAGCTGGGTGTCTGGCTGGCACGGGGTCGTTGGAAGCAGGGCTGCTGATGGTCACAAGAGGAAATCAATGTGATTTATTTGATTTCCTCCCTTTGAAGAGGGTGAGGTGAATCGAGAGTCTAAGGCCAAGATGACATAGAGAATGCTTGGGCAGGGTCACACTGCTGCTGCAGAAAACCAGATGGATCTCCTGTGTAAACTGGTTGGCCTGGGCCCTTTTGTAGGTCTTAAGTAAACTGCAGCACAACGTGTATTCCAGTTTATTGTGGCATGGGATGTATCACTGTGCCTCCTCTCCCACCTTGGTCAATACCTAAAAAATGAAAAAAAAACATATTCTGACCTTGTGTAATGTAACTGGCGCTCGTGTAAAGTGCTCCGAGTTTGCACTAGACATATATTTTTTTTTAAAGCGGGGGTATGAGCTGGAGCTAGTCCATACGTGTTGGACAATTAGCTCTTCTGTCACGACTAATTATGTTTCTTTATTTTTTTTAGTTTATTATTTTTTATTGGCGAATGAAAACAGTAAATCATAACATAAACCAGTATGTTGTATAGTCAACAACATAGTAAGATGTTAACAATATATCAAAATAAAGAGAAATAAAAAAGTCAAAATGAATAAATGACCAAAAAGGCAGTGCATACAGTGATTTTATAATAAAAAATAAGAAAGAAAGTTAGAGGGAGAAAAAATGGAAGTAAAAAGAAGAGTGAAAAGAAGGTAAGAAGGAGACATGACCTATTCTTTGTGGCTTTGGGTAAGTGGGTCCTGTCGGTAAGCAGCACTCGTAGATAATATAAATACATTCCACTCTGCTACATAATGTGGTTCTTCGTTGTTACGTCATTTCAGTAGCTTGTTATTTCTGAACCCATCCTCCTCGGCTACCCTCAGACCATCGGGCCTCACCTTCCCAAGAGGGGCCTGGTCAGTGGGGGAGTACCTCTGGTATTGTGCAACTGGGGATAGTGCTACACTAAGGCAGACACATTCGGGCACTACCACGAGGGGGCGCCGGACTGTGTGAAAAGCACTCAGAAATTACTATGTGAGTACAGCACCAAGATGACAAAATGTCATTTTGCCCTCGGTTCTGAAATCCTTTGCACTGGAGCTGTGTCCAAACTTCACAGCTACCTCCAGATCTGTAGAAAAATCCGAACAGAGGTGGTTTAGGAGATGAGCCATGTGAGAAGCAGCTGCGTCTCAATGCGGAAGGGTGGGTCAGTGTTTAAGAGGGTCTGCTCACTGGGAGAGGTTCTTGCTCCTGTGATCCTGGAGCAGGTTTCGGGTCAGGCAGAGGACGGGTCTGGGCTCGGCATTGTTACACATCTCAGGGCGGGACATGGTGGGGTGTCAGCGGTTCCCAGCAGTGCCCCATCCCATCCTCCTACAGACAGCGCTGCCTGCTCACTGTCTCTCTTCAGGGAGTGCTTCTGGTGGAGCTCTTGAAAGGGAGGGATGAGACGTCTGCCCTCAAGCTGAGCCCTGCAGCCTGCGGTCTGGGCTGAGCTTGAAATACTCATGGGCCTTAATCCCGGCTTCAACCCTTGACTGGAAAAAAACATGTGGTTCTCTGCAAATCACATTGTGTCTGTGTGACTCAAACTAAAAATAAATTTAGTGGAAAAAACAAGTAAATACCAACTGCACAGTGAGGTGTACACTGCTGAAATGCTCTGACCCGCCCCTCCTGAGCACAACGCATGCAGCTTTCTATTTAGAACACCTCGTGTTTGAGGCGCTTCTACTGCAGCGCTACCTGTAAAGCGCTCCACTGCTCCGTGAGCTAACTGTGCGCTAAACCAATTCCCAAAGTGATGGAGACTCAGAAGAAGTGCTATTAGGGGGGCGGGAGCATGGAGAACATGGACAACGGGAGGGAGGAGCATGGAGAACATGGACAATGGGAGGGGGGGCGGGAGAATGGGGAACATGGACAACAGGTGGGGGGCGGGAACAAAGTAAAGCAAAACAGGAAACTAAATAAATAGTACACGCACCGTGTAACAACCAAGTAAAGGGGCCAGTAGCCATGGGAGGATACAAATGACGGCATGGCCGTACTAAGGAGGGTCTAACAAGCCTATTAAGGAATCAGACGACAACATTTACGAAGGGCAAAGACACAAACCAATGAAAAATGTGGGCAGGGCTTCTCCTTTGTACTCTACCTACAACAGATCGCCAGAGCAGCGTTTGCGCGCTGGCTCAGGCTCGACCTAAAAATAACTAAAACTATGTTAAGATAAGATATCAATAATTAAGAATATGCTACATGTTTATTTCTCTAAACTACAGGTCCATCTTCTACAAGAAGGACAAAATGCTATAAGGAAGAGAAAACAAAGACACAGACACTGTTTTATTTGAAATACAAAAAGAAATCTCGAAAGTAAGCATGGTAACCAAGGGCCTAATTACGATGCCGGTTGGACTTATGTCTGACCGGCACTGTGGTGGAAGCAGGACTGCCTGACTAGTAGTCGGCGGTCCAGCTGTCCGCATTAAAATGTGACCGCCTTCAAGGAGGTCGCAATGTGTATACTTTGTATTGCTGTGTGTGCTGCTGGCTGCAGCACACGCCACAGTACAAAACATACACATTGACATAACCCTGCACTATGTGGCAGGCACCCTGCGATGCCTGCCACAAGGTGCAGGGATATGTAGGGGGGCACCATAGGTGCCTCCCAGGGCCCATATCAGAGGGCCAGGGGAAAGGGGGGCCCGCTACGGGCCCCCAAGTCACTTTCTGCCTGCCTTTTCATGGCGGGTAAACCGCCATGAAACAGCCGGTGTAAAGGGACATTGTAATCTCTATGGCGGTGCCTGAGCAGGCACCATCACTGTTGTACGCATTGCAGTCCCTCCGATGGTCCGACAGGCTCCTTGAGTGTCGGATGCATGGCGGTTGGTCTCTCCGCCCACGCTCCATCTGCCTGCCATCATAATGCGGCGGGCGGTCCTGCAGGATCCGATGGTGCTGGGACCACCACCGACGCCATAATGGGGCCCCAAAGCACAGTACTAAAATTAAACTAAAAATAATGCTTTAACAGACATACAAAATAAAAAATAAAACAAACTAAACTCTAACTAAATTTTACATTAAAAAATAAACTGACACAGCTACAACGTTTCTTCTCAACAGATGGTAAAAAGAAGAAAACTGTACCAAAACAACACCAACCACACCTGGAAAGCAAAAATCTTCAACTAAAACAAAGTAAAGACAACATCCAGAAAGTAAGTTCAAATGTGCAGCTGCAATGTAACAATGATAAATTAAAATAATAACACGTATTGTCTTGAAAGAAAATAATGTATATTTACTATACTTTAAAATCCACTGCTAAAATTGGAAAACAGGAAGGTGTTATACATGGTCAGCAGCCATCTTGGATGTAGTAAGTCTTTACAAAGCTATGCCCGAACTACCAACCCCAATTTTCATCCAGAGCGTTGGGGGGGAACAGAAGTTCCACACATGGATACAACCAGCCTTCCTGCGCAACATTACTTCATTGTGTGCTGAAGTGAAAAACTTGCCTGTTTTGTCTCTGCTCTTCAGACACAGCCATGCCCAGCAAATTCCTCCACGGTTCCTCCAGCAGTGGTGATTGACCTGAGAAAACAAAGAAAACAGTAAGAAATACTACCACAAGATCAGAAGGTAAGGCACAGGCACCTATTGAATTATATCTACCTACTGCACGCTTACAGCTGGAACCTAGAAGTTAAGGTACCAAGAGAAAGGAAAAGAGCAATTAGAAATCACTTGTGAAGAAAATAAGCATATTGACATTAGACTTCAGTTTTGGTTTACTGTTAAGCACATTCTGGAAGAAAGGATTCCAGAATAGCACAGTGTTATGAAACATTTCCATTTAACCAGAGAACTTGACAACATGAAGAACACCTTGTGGGTTGTTGAGGATATGACGCAATATCCCTTTCTAGAACTTATTAAGTCAATACTCTTGATGTGTAATATAATATTAGGAGAATCTGCGCACCCCACAAGGAGAAGAGCAAGGTAAAGTTCTCAAGAGAGAGTTAGAAATCCTATTCATTGGGAGGGTGCTTGGGTTAACCCTTTATGTGCTTCTTTCCTAGAAATACCCAAGCCAACAAATCAAAGAGCAACACAGTGTGACCAACCAGTCTTAACGTTGGAAAGAGGGAACACTCAGGTGGGTAAATGTTAATCATAAAAAAGGGTACATGACGAAGGGAACAATTGAAGGTCTGAGTCTGGACTAAACTAATTGATTTCTTTTACAGTACCACAATAGAATCACCCAGGCAGCACCCAAGGAGTAAGCGCTTGAAGACCTTGTTCCATCCCAATTGCATGCAGCTCAACCGGGTGCTTTTCATCTTTCTTCTGTTCTCCTCCAAAAAAAACCTTTCCCTTGCTCCTCTGGAACTGGCTTTTGTGTAGTCTTTGTCACATGGCCTTGGCGGGCCGAGAGAGGTAGGAGTGAGATGAGCCTGGCACCGTTTTGGATATGTTTCACTCCCTCAAGAGGAAAAGAACGGGTTGATGCCTCTGAATCTACCAAATTGCCTCGCCATCCTGTTTTCTTCCTTTCAAGTGCACTCTCAGTGTTATATGTAAACCCCAGAAGATGAGTCAAGCAGGATCTGACACCCCAGTAATATCTGACACAGTAATGTATAAGAAAATGTCCACTGCCCACACCTTGCATATTCTGTAAGGGTCAGAGAACTCACCTCTGCCCGTTCAGGTCAGGCTATTTTTTGTTCCTGAGGAGCATTTCACACCTTTTTCACACCCTTTCAAATGCTAATCTCTGGCTGGGGGAACTTGGAGAGCAAATGCAAATTCACCTCCAGGGACTTCAGGCTGAGGACAGGTAACTTTCTGAAAGTTACATTTCTTTGATATTTATTAAAATCCAACTTCACCATTGAATTGGATTTTTATTAATTGTTACAAAATAGTTAATTATTTTTCTATCTAGTCCCATCCCTGAGGTAGAGTATTAGTATTTTAATCTGTACTTTGATTATCTACATAGGAGAGATAGGCCTGCCACATTGAAAATAGCTTTTTGGTGCTAGTCCCTATAAGATCATGTTAACATAACATTTTACATGTCCTACTTTTAAGTACCATGCACCCCCATCTTGTGGCCCACAAGACATACATAGTCGCGACCTATTAATATATTTAAAAAAAAGATTTTGACATGATAAAACATTTATTTTACATGCAGATTTGCTGTTTTTACCTTTTGACTTACAGAAAACAGTGGTCACATCTCTTGCAGTATCAAAGTTTGACTACTGTAATGCCCTTCATGCTGGTGCCCAGCAGAGCATTTTAAAAAAACGTCAAAGACTGCAAAATGTTGCAGCCAGACTTCTTAAAAATATCAAGAAATTTGAACCAGTCCCTAAGGCCATTGAAGAAGTACATTGGCTTCCCATAAAAAAAGAGTAGCTTTTAAAGCACTCTGTATAGGACACAAAACGCTTAGGGTGTGATTGCGAGTCTGGCGGTCCACGGGCAACCAGACTCACGGGGGTACGCCGGTGGAGGTCTCCCGACCACCCTATTACAATTAGGGGGGTCGGACCACCTTTGCCCCGCCACAGCTGCCAGGAAACCACTGTTCCATGGCAGTAATATGCTTGGTGGGACCACTGCGGTCCCACCAAGCATATTACAAGTTTCTTCTCCTCCACGGTTTTCATGGTAGTTCCTCCTCCATTAAACACCGTGGCAGAGAGGAAGCAAAGGGAGCCCTACAGGACCCCCTTGTGCCTCACGCCTTGTGGATGCACACAGGGAGGCACAACATGTGCCCCCCTGTATGCATGCACACCAGATCCTGCACGGCATGGACTTAACAGTTCATGCCGTGGAGGAACTGTTTTTGGCGTTCCCATTGCGGTGCCCATTTTTAGAGGCACCACCGTGGGATGCCAAAAAAAGCCCGCCAGACAGGAGGAAACTCCTAATCTGGTGGGCGGCCCGACCATGGCTTTGACAGTGCAGTAGCGGGGTGGACCTGGCACCGCACCGCCAAACTCGAAATCAGGCCCTTAATCATTCAGTACCTGCTTATCTTAAAAATAAAATCTCCTGGTACACCCCTAACAAACTACTTCCATTAAACCACAGCTAGGAAAGTGTCAGTGTCGTTAATCCACAGAGCTTCTTGGGGTGGTAGAAGTTTCTCCCATGTCACTTCTCGTCTCTGAAATCAGATGCCATGGCACCTGAGAAATCAGCCCAATTTCCTTTCTTTCAGAAAATTGCTAAAAACCTGGCTGTTCACTCTTACTTTGTAGGTTAGACTTCAGGCAGACTTTGGGTAGCCCTCTTTCCTTGAAGTAAATGGCAGAACCAAGATGCCCACGAGCAGATGTTGCGCTTTACAAAACCTAAATCAAATCAAATCAGTTTTGCACTGCTAGAGTCAGACCACACTAGTAGACCAAAAGCCATGTTTTACGCTTTCACTGTAGTGAATGGCACACTAGATCCTGCAGTTCACTGGTGGCATTTAACTAACAAACCTTTGGTACTCTTTGCACCATATACTAGTAACTTATAGGTAGTTAAATATGCCAATTAGGAGTATACCAATTTTATCATGTTGAAACGAGGGAACGGGTACTTTACCACCCATTACCAGGGTTAAAGTATACCCATAAAGCCAGCAAAAAACAATTCAGGCAAAATCTGGGGGTACATCAGGGAAAATATGGTAATTTCCTACACAGGTCCCCACAATAGAAGGTGGAGAGAAGTACCCACCCTCATGGGAGTTCTCTCTAAGGTGGAAAAGTTTGGAATGACCATCGACATTGGGGTGGTCAGTCCCAAGGCGATGTTCCAATTTGAAGTCCATACCTGCTACGGAGATGGATAACCGCAACAGTTTAGGATTTTCACCCCACATTTGCATCATCCGTCTGATGGGTCTGTGTCCTGTCTGAACCTTGAAATGAGTCCCAAAGGTATGGTTTAAGTTTCTTCAGTGTGCAGGCCACTACAAATACCTCTCTTTCAATTGCATTCAGCATCTGCTCCCTGGGGAGTAGTCATCTACTGACAAAGGCTGCCAGTTGATCTGGGCCTTCCTCATTCAATTTTGAGAGAACTGCCCCAATGTCATTCACCGAAGCATTTGTCAGCACAACAAATTCCTTACTAAAGTCAGGTGCCTTGAGTACTGCTGCTGTGCACATGGTCTCCTTCAGGGTGTCAAAAGATTTTTGACACTTTACAGAATACATTCCTAGCTGCTTTTTGAAAGTCAGCTCAGTCAAGTGGCCAACAATGGTGCCATAGCCCTTTACAAACCTCCTGTAGTATCAAGTGAGGCCTAAAGCTGGAGAGTTAGTGAGTCCTAAGACTGGAGAGGATGTACATGACTTCCACCAACTAAGGGCCTGATTACGAGTCTGGCGGTCCGAAGACGGCGGCACAGATGGTCTGACCACCTCATTACAAATTGGGCAGTTGGACCGCAATTGCACCGCTGCAACCACCAGGGATCATAGATCCCTGGTGAAGGTGCAGCGGTCTTGAGGCCGCAATGCACTTGGCGGGACTGCTGCGGTCCCGCTAGCATATTACGAGTTTCCTCTCCGCCATGGTTTTCATGGTGACTCCTCCTCCATGAAAACCGTGGCGGAGAGGAAACATAGGGTGTTGGCTATGGCCCATGAGGTGCATGCAGGGGAGCACATGTTGTGCCCCCCCCCATGTGCATGCACCCCAGTACCTGCACGCCATACCGTGCAGGTACTGCCTTTGATGTTCCCATTGCAGTGCCTATTTTATAGGCACCACAGTGGGAACTCCAAAGAACCGCCTGTGACTAAAAAGGTCATAATCTGGCGGGAAGTGCGCACACGGGTTTGGCAGTGTGGGAGTGGGGCGGCGGCGTGGTGGTCCCACTCCTGCACCGCCAAACTTGAAATCAGACCCTAAGTGTCCCAGGTACATGACAAAGCCCTGCCCTATCTGGCACTTACTGGCCTTCATAATCAGGCCTGCCGGCTGCAGAGCCTGAAGCACTCCCTGCAAATTGATCAGGCCACATAACATGACACGAAATTTCTTTACACAAAATAATTTCCAAAACATGTATATGCTCCAAAAGAACAGCCTGTGGGAAACAGAGTGATTTCAAGGTGTCCTGTTTATTTTGGATCAGAAGATTACCTTTGTACGAGCTACTATTGGAAAAAATGAGGTACTCTTCTTAAGTGATACTGGAGTAGCAAAATCAGCACTTGCAATGCCTGATTTTGCAGACCGTGGTCCTCTATTGGGCAAAATGATAAGCGCGCTCAGTATTTTAAATGAAATCATAACACAACCTCTGAAGCAACTCCTTTCTGTAATAGTGAGACCTCTATCTGAACAGCATTCTTTACTTTAAAGCCCAACACCCTCACCTTGCTATGGTGAGATTTTCTATTTAAATTCCAGCATTTATTGACTCCCAATGGAGTCTTTCCAGGTGATCCTCAAGCATCAAGAGGAAGCCACTGTCACTTTTTATTTGTCTTCCGATGTCTGTAAAGCTCAACAGGATTTAACATTATCACAGAGGGGATGTCCTCTTTACCTGGTTTATTCTGGTCCATGGGGCCACGTGAAGTAAGATCAATGTTGAATGTTTATTGTGTAACTGTTACATTGGAGCCAGAAAGCTACTTTCAAAGAGACCCAGTAACACCTTTTTAAAGGAGGAGAAAATGATACAGCAACTTTAATTACTTCCCTCCTGTCACAGACTGGACACCCATATAATATTATCCCTGTGAAAAAGTTAGGTAAGTACATCTAACAATTTGTGACAATCTTTCCTCCATTCCTCCTGACATAACTTATTATACTGTTGCTGACTTATGTGCAGGCACCTTTTCTATATCTTTTCTTCCTGTGAGTATTTAGCTGTTTTCACCCACAGGGTGAGCAATACATATGAACAAGTTTATCCAAGGGATTATATTGAATCATCTTCCATCTTCTCACAATCCTTCAAGAGAGATCTTTACTCTCTCACATTAACTACAGATTCAGATGTTGTTCAGAATGCTGATCAACTCTTATTTGCCTCCCCTCTCATGAAACATGTTTGCAAGATACCATTGACCTACTGGCACATTTGGCTTGCAGTGGATTCAAAGTTTCTAAAGAAACTGCAGCATTGTGAGCCAATCGTTCATTACTTGGACATGACATTTCAGCTGGATTATGTCACCCCTTTTTAGCGTAAATTAATGTATGAATGTACCCTGCTCGAATTTTCCATCCCATGTGCACATCTTTGTGGGGTGGCTTTATACTGCCACTAGTGGACACCTGCTTATGGTGTACTTACTATGCACTTATAAAATCTCACCAAGCATACTGCCTCTGATCTTATTCCATGCAGAACAGTCCATTACAGATTCAAAGAGGCTTTGGCATCTTCCCCTGCACTAGGACGGCCAGAGTATTCTAAGCCTTGTATACTTTTCTGCCATTAGCGACATTGTTTTGTTCTAGGAGTTCTACCCCAGGATCACAGAGACCATCACTATCCTATTGTTTACTATTCTTCTGCTTTGTATTCTGCTCCACCACTTCCCTTGAAAACAAAGGCTCAGCACCTAACAAATGCTAGGCTCATTAAGTACGACCTGATTCTCCTCACACCTCCTAGTAACCTCTTGGTGATCCCCACCCTTCTCAAACCTGCTTCATTGCTAACTACTTTCTATGATAGTGAACCTCAATATTATTTATTAATAACAGCCCGTGTTGTCATGGTCCATGGACCACACTCACCTGTGTATGCTGGGCAGGTATGGAGATGCACGTCTCTGAACGTAAGAGGTGCTCGAGTCTTCTGCTGTAGAGGATTTCAGCTGTAAATGCTGAGTGCGAATGCTACTTGGTGTGAGGTTTTGTATCTATAACCCTTGCACTATGCAAAACATACAAGTTGGGTCTAGACAAACAACATGTCCCAGAGCACGATGGGACTTTCATGAGTCTTGCAATTTTGGTAGCTGTATTTGATACATAGAGTATTAGCTCCCAACATTTCAAAGAGTTCCTTGCTAGGCAATGAAGCAGGGCCGGCTTTAGCACTGGTGGCGCCCTGTGAAACAATGTCTTCTGGCGCCCCCCCAATGACCACCTCTGCCACGGATTCCATCACTAGCACCCTTTAACAGTGCCCCTCAAGTCTCCATAACAACTGTCTCTCAGATTCATTTAGTTTTATAGCACCACTCATACCAGTGTGAGGTGTCAGAGTATTTTACATCACAAAGAGACAATCAATCATGCGTGTGTTAATCAGTGTATAGGAAATGTTATATCAGACAGGACTACAAAGTGTAGTGTAGGAGTGACCTGTCATCGATACTGGTAGGCAATATAGTTTGAGTCCTTATTCTGGAAAAGCACAAATTCAGAATTTAAAACGTAACATCGTTAGGGGTTCCCTTTAATATAATAATAAGAATTGTTTTCTACCCAAATGAACCGTTTTCACAAGATTAGGATGATGAAAGTCTGGGCAAAAAACATATAGCTCTAACATATACCTTGCAGTTTGCATGCAGCTCTTTGATGACAGTTAATAGCTCAATGTTCTATATTAGGATTTTTACAAGTTACAAAAGGAGTTCTCTTACAGAAGCAGTAACCCACTGATCTATTTACATTATATGCACTTTGTTATCTGCATGGTACACGTTCTTTCAGCAGGCATTTTAACCCTCTGCGCTACCTTAGGATGAGTCAAAACTTCCACTAGACAAACCTCCGGTCTCTTTCCAGAAAGACAATTAATCACCGGAGTTATCTTGACATTTTAATTGATGCGTGAAAATTGCTCGAGGCCAGCAACGCTGCAGCAGGTGCTTCTATAATGATAAGATACTTGCAAAAATGACGCCCCCACCCCAAGTCAGCGCCCGGTGCGAAGGCACCGATCGCACCGCCCTACAGCCCTGCAATCAAGATACTTAGTTGCTGCAGCCAGATTCTTGTTGCCAGGATATTGGAACTCATTGTACTTTCATGGGGAGCAATCAAAGATTTGTTGGCTTTAGAAAACTATTCTGGATAACACTTGAGCTCAAGGATTTAGACTTTATTTTGCACATTAGTACTGGAGTCCTCCTATCAAGAGCTACAAACTCTATTGCACTTTGTTCACAAGCGGAACTAGTGAATCCTCAACTTGCACTGACTTTGTTTATATTGCTTAAGTCATGTATGTTATAAAGTCATTGCCAGTGGTGGGGAAGTGAATGCATATTTTAAGGAGTGAAAACACAGTACTAATGTGTTTTCATTGTGTTACAGCTGATGAATTAATGTTCAACTATTACAGAGTATCCAACTTCTATAACAGAAGCTACTTTTGATCAATAGAAATCATCTTGAGCTACTAATATAATAACTGTTAAAGCAGTTACCCCATCAGGCATGATCATCAGATTATATTTTTTAACTTCATACACTTCAACTCTTGCAGTTCCACACTTGAGGTACTCTACTCTTCCTTCCCAGACATGAGCTTATTCACAATGTGACTCACAGCGTCAGGGCCTGCTTGAGCAGGGCCTATGCTGCACGGTCGTAGGTTATATAGCTTCATGTTTTCAATCGTGATATAAGTGTGTTTGAGCATGGAACTGTGCTATTGGTTAGGCTGGCTGCCACTTCTACAGTTTACATCTTAGCGGTACTGACTCCTACACAGTGCAGGAGGCTACAAGTCTATGTTAGAGGTCCACTGAATTATGTAGTAGGGTGGGCTCCATGTCCAAGAATTACCTACTGGCAGCTGGTGAGATACTGGCAGCTCCTAAGCTACCCATTCTAGACCCCATATCTATTACAAAGGTAAATTCTATAATTCTACTTTCAGCTCTAGGAAGGTTGAGAAGCTTCTGTTGGTGGTTGAGGCAAGACTGCAGATACCTGCGAATGAAAAGCTGTAACAGTTCTGATCAATCAGAATCACATTGATCAAACAAATAACACAATCAAACAAATAGAAGGTCTAGAATATTGGGATCCCACCAATATCTCAGGTCAGGTTTCCTATTTGGAGAGCTTCTCCTGCTCATGAGGGCAAGGGACACTGCATCATGACATTTCAACTGTATTCCAGAACATAATATTCTGCGATTTTGTTTTCTTAGCATAGGAATTGTAAATGTCTTTTTTTCCTTGCTGGACTCCGCGTAGGCAGATCATTTATCTCATTCTTACACTCCCCCAAGCCATTTCCCAACAAGCAATTAATTTGTGGTGAAAGTTTCTGATGATGCCTGAATACTTGTTCCAATGAAACTATTATAGGCTAACCACAAGCTACTTAGTCAGATTGGTGTCCCTAGGAGTTGGGTGTACTTCTTGAACAATAACTAACGAGATGGAAATCTCTATTGCTTTTGTCCCCAATGTCAATCTGTATGACACCAGTGTGTATAACTGCTTTTTTGGTTTATACAATGCATGGAACGGATGGAGGCGGGGTTGTCAATTGAAGATGTCCACTAAAACGTATGTAGGCATTTATAATATGTTCAATGTTGTTATTGTTTGCCTTCAGAGGAGAAACTGTAATGATGAATGATATCTCCAATAATGCAAAGATCTTTGTTTCACAGAAGGCACTTTGTTTTTAAACAAATGGACTAGTTGAATGATTTCTAATTGTGATTTCTGGCTATTGTTTATTGTTGTTTTTTGGATAAAAAAAAAAATGTTTTTGAAAGTGTTTCACATAAATGTGACATTGAAAATGCGCTGTATTAATCAAACATGATTTGTATATGTTTCCCTAGATATATTGATTTGACATAATGTTGTACTGCCAGAATAGTAATTGTGGAAACTGATGCATATATTTAATCATTGACATATACAAATGTGCAATAGAAGCAACAATTAGGATAATGCTGCTTTATAAAACAAATACATGCGGTATAGAGTTTTTCAGTTGTTTTTGATGCTAGTAACAGTGGCACTGTCACACAGTGTTGAGGGCCTTGCACAACTCCAAAATACCTGTCTAGAAAACCATTTTCTCTATTGTGTCCATATGGACTAGAATTCCAAACCAAGGTACGATGTTTTTCAGCAGACTTTCTGCATCTGTAGTGAGTTTGAGTTTGTAGCTTACGTCATTGGTAAATGTGTCTTGAAGGCCAGTTGTCTTGTTATATTTTACTTTCTTAGCTTGGAGGCACTTCCTTTACGTAGGTCTTTAGTCATATATTTATTTTTAAGGGGCATTTATAAATCATTGACCAAGCCAATGAGGGTAGTGGAGCACATCCCATACCTACTAGTGAGAGCAGATTTGCATGTGGAAGCATTATAAAGTTCAGGGAAATTTTACAGATTAAAAGAGATGGATCAAGGGAAGGTGGCATGGTTTCCAGATACTGGGAGTCATAAAGTAGCAAACAGATAGAGTTTAAAGCTTTTCTAAGGGTTAGTAGAGATGGGAACAGTTCGCGGACTGTGGAAAAAGACAGTTTGCATGTGATTTTTAAAAAAATCTATTTTTAGAATATGTTAAATCCAATCAACAGTTCATATAGGTATATATGAATTAAGCAAATACACATATTACCCTTCAGCATAGATTAGATGCTAAAAAAGTAGGTTAATGCTACAAATAAATAGATTAAAGTGCCTGAACAGAAATGTGTGTTGTATTTATTACCTGGTTTACTAATTGCAAATGCATTGCAATATCTCAAAATGGACTTTAGTGTTGGGACATTATACATTTTGTAATTGAACCTGTATTATAGTTTCCAACTGCTATCAAATGTAACAGATCCACCCACTTATACAGAGAACTAGTTTAATATTTTTACTAATCTTTCCCATTCCACAAGTTCTCATTTATTGTGCAATGGAATCCTTAGTGCACTAATGTATAGTCTTGGCATGTTTGACAATAATAATCTCAATATTTAAAGTCAGATTTGCATTAGGAACAGTGTATGTTACTGTTAGCAGGCAACAGAGGAATTAAAGAGTGCCACAACAGAGCAATAAAAAGACCGATTCATAGTGGGTCGCAACTCGACCTACCTCTTTAATATGCATGAGGTAGATCATACATTGTGACCTACTATGATTGACTGCATGCTGGGGTCAGTAGACCACCATGTTTGTGATTGCTTTTAAATAAAGCAATCTTTTATTTTAAAGGCAGCCTGTTTTCCTTAATGGAAAACGGGATGCATTTAAAACAGAAAAAGAAAAATGACACAAACCTTTATTATGATATACTGGAATTTGGTCGCAAATCATTAATACATTGCATAACAATTCGGTATCTGGAAGGGATGCCTTTAACATGCCCTTTCCAAATACCAAATCTAAATTTATTCTCAAACCCAATTAGGGATTCAGAAAGATTCAGTAACATGTTACTAAATCACTATTCGGGTATGGTGAATAGAAAACGTTATTTTGCAGTCAAAAAGGCTCTGATCTTCTGATTTGGAGCCTTACCAGCCATAAAATGAGGGCCACAGTCTTTTAAAAGGAATTGCATTTGACTGTTTGCAACATCACCGCCCGGGATTAAGGTGAGATGTCATTAACCATGGAGAAAAATGCCCAGAGACTTAGGAGGCTATTTAGAGTTTGGTGGATGCAGGACATCTGCGAAATGTAGCCAACTGTCTCTTCCCCCTATTTTGAATTTATAGACAGGTATGCATTCTAAAGAGGTAGGACGAGATATACCCCCCTTTTTAGCACATCCAGCAGACCCTAGTTAAATATCGCCAGGTCAAGCCTGTTGAAACTTAGTAAGGTAAAAATGCTCTGGACAATGTGGACTGTGGAGCGGTAGGCACCAGTTATTACCCATAAGAGGAGAAAAATTCATAACAGGTGCCATTTATAGAACCAGATAAATAATGAAACCAAATGTATCATTATTTATCTGGTGTGATAAATATTGCACTAAACTTCAGGCCACGCGTAATGAGGGCCGCTGTCTGCTGGATCACATAGACCGGTTACATTCACCTAAAGGATCTAGGATTTAGGTCAGGTGTATTGTGACTGCTGTTCACTGATGTCGCCTCCAGTATTCCACATGAGCGGTCTGTATGTTTCTCTCCCACTGAACTAAACATTTGATGCATTTACCTAGTCTCTTTCTGTGTCTCCTCCAATTTGGTGGTCGAAAATTTCTGAGTCTTTGGATTAGTGGTCAGATGTACTAAACACAGGTCACAAACCATGCTTGCAACCAGTTTTTTTGTGACCAGTGTGGTATTTTGCAAACCAACCATGTGCAAATAGGTTGGTTTGCAAAATTTGTAATCGCAAATAGACCTACCTTATGAATAATACTGAGGTAGGTTGCTAATTATGACCCACTGTGATTGGCTGCCATTACAGGGATTGTGGCCTGACTTTTTGCGTATTTGGTAAAGTATTAATGTTTTGCAGCTGGATTTCAGTCACAAAACATTATTACATTTGAGTCAGAATCACTATTTGGAAAGGATGCCCTAAAAATGCGTGGTAGACCTGTCAACTTTAGGGTGGTCTTCTCCGAAACCTTTTGCCTTTACCCTCCTATTTGCTGAATTCATTTTTGTTGGCTTTAGGACCCTGTGCACTTTACCACTGCTAACCAGTGCTAAAGTGCTTGTGCTCACTCCCTAAACATGGTAAAATTGGCTTACACCTAATTGGCATATTTAAATTACTCATAAGTCCCTAGTAAAGTGGTATACTATCTACCTAGAACCTGTAAATTGAATCCTACTTGTGGGACTGCAGCACTTAATATGCCACCCACTTAAGTCACCCCTTAAAAAACATATCCCAGATCTGCCATTGCAGCCTCAATGAAGTTTTAAACTGCCAATTTTACTTGGCAATACAACCTCCGTTTCCAGCCTTAAACTCACTTTGTATTTCCTATATGACACTCCTGAGGTAGGCCCTAGGTAGCCCAAAAGGCAGGGTGCATTGTATTTAAAAGGTTGGACATGTATGTTTTACCTTTTACATGTCCTGGCAGTGAAAATCTCCTAAATTCAATTTTCAGTACATTGAGGCCTACCTCTCCTATAGGATAACATTGGGTTGCCTTATTACATTAAATGAGTGCTAACATTTGAGTGGGAACAGGTGAACATTTTGAGTTTGGTGTCTGAGAAACTTTAATTAAAAATCCTCTTTAATGGTAAAGTCGGATTTTAAGTTACCATTTTTGAAAAGTCCACTTTTAGGAAGTTGGCATTTTCCTGCCCTAACTATTTGGTGCCTGCCGCCTGTTCATGGGTCACAAGACTGGGTGAAGCTGACAGTTGGACTTTGCTTATTCCTCCCAGACAGTCACACAATAGAAGGATTAGGTGTGCATCGGCGGACCATCACTGGCAGGATGGGGGAAGGAGCTAGGCACAGACCAACTTGCAACTGAATAGGCTGTGCTCTGCTTTCATGCAAAGGACTTGTCACCCCTGCATTGTTCATGCAGCCAGCTAGGGCAGGGGAAGCAGGACATTTCAAGCACTTCAAAATACATTCTCTAGTAACTTCTCCTACTATTAAGGTGGCACCAGGTATAAAAATAGGACCCTCAGTCCCACTCTGCAGTTCACTTTCTGGACTTGCAGAAGGACTCTGAGAGGACTACCTGCTGCTGTGGCCTGCTCCGTACTTCAGAAAAAATGTTATGCTGCACCTGGAAGGACTGCTTTGCTCCCTGAAGTCTGCCTTGAACCCTCAGGGGCCTGCCTTGATGCTCGAGCCATGTCCACCTCTTTAACCCAGAACTACCAGAGTGACCACAAGGGATAGTTGACTGGCCTCCTGATCATAGTCTCAGGGGCAGAAAAGGCTCCAACCATCTTGAACCCACACCTAGAACCATCCTGAGCAAGTCCTAACCCCCTAAGTCGTGCCCCTCCAGTCCTGCACCCTTGGTGGTGGTGGTGGTAAAGGTGCCCAGAAAGGCAAAATCCAAAACGTGGGACTTAGACATTTTTTGGCTGCTCCGAGAACTAGGAGGAGACTGGGACCAACCTGCTCGTCTATTCACCCAAGGTGCATTACTGGCAAGCCTGGCATTGCGGTAGCTCCCGCTGCGTTCTTCACTGAAGCAGCAAATCGCGTTCTGCTGTCTTTCACCCAAGGGGTATTTGGCCTCGTGGAACTCTTGTTTGCTCCAGTCTCCAGCCCCGTCCCAAAGGAGATTTTCAACTTCCAAAAAAGTGACTAAGTCCGATCGAAGAAATCTTCACAGTGACTTCGTCCAGAGGCTTCCCAATGACAATACTCCTGGAGGTTTTATGGTCACAGTTGTGGTTGTAACAACATTCATAGTCTCTTTGCCTATTGAAGGTCTTTGTTGTGTGCATATGTTGAACAGTCTCTTTTCCATCTTCTTTGGGCCGATAAGCTGTAAACAAGTATGTCCACATAAAGACTACACCGCCTCATATATTTTAGTACCTGGCATCATGAGACCTTCCATTTCCCCCTTCTCGCCTTCCCTACCCCTTCTTCCTCTTTGTCCGTATGGGCAGCTGCTCTGTCAAAGTTAACGGGGGAAGCGCTTGCTCTGTTTAAAAAGTTGTGAGCATTTCAATAGTGCTGCCAAGGTGTAACGGAGGGCAAGCTTGCTTCTAAAAGAAACCATTTCCCAGAAGAAAATTCTGAGGATGAGGAAACCCCAGTATCTGTGGATCCTGATCCTGGGCCTGATATGGAGTACCTGCAAAATGATTAACAAGACAATTGAGGTAGCCTTTGCAGCTACAGAAGGAAAACCTTCATCCAAAGTACTTAAAACATCTGCCCCTCAAGATGTGGACTCCGATCATTCTGTAGAAAAAAGTGAGAAATGGAGAAGATATATTCAAGGAGCAGATTTGAAGGAATTGGTTTCCCACCTTTGGGAGAATCTATCAATTCACAAAGCACCCTCCCCATGGCGGCCGCAAGCTAAACAGTCGCGGCTGCAGCTCCCTCGGGCTCGATATTGATCTCGTCTGGAAGGGGCCCAAAATGCATGTTTATGAGTAAATAACCCCTCTATTCCTCTACTCCTACCTTGAGTTGCAGATTATCTCCATTTTTCCATTCTCGGCGCGGGTTCAAACCCGATTTGTCTCCTCGTCTCCTCGTCTCTTTTTTGGCTTGGTGTGGCGTGGTGCAGCGGATGGCCCCGGACTCCAAAGGCGGCTCGCGGGCGCTCCGAGCTCTGTTGTGGGAGGGAACAACTCGCGAGTGGCAGCGTAGCGGTACTGCCTGCTTCCAGGTCCGGCTTACTGGAGGCAGGGTCAGTACCAGCGACTACACGAGTGTTAGGACTGGTGGCAGCAGTGGAGGCGAAGGGAAGGCAGCGTTCGACGCCCCGGTCCGGGTTGGACGTTTGGACCCTGGTTTGGCTGATAAGATCGCTGCAACTATCTAGAGAGGAGGTAAGGGGATGTTTTGGTCACCGCAGGACTGCTAATCTGGCTGTGTGCCTTTGTCTCTTCGAGGGAAGACTCTTGTGACTACCAGATCGCCAGAAAAGGAAAAGGCAATCTCCTATTGCATGGAGACATGCGAAGCTCAGATTGTAGGTAGTTTGCCACCTAAGGTTAGCAGATATACCCTACGTGCTAGGGCAGCTCATTCCTCCTCCAATACAGATATCATTCAGCCTATTTTCCCCACCGAGTCTCCCCCCCAGTTATTTGATGCCAGAGTGACAGCCAAACGGACTAGGTCTAAAGGGGTTAACATAGAGGCCGGGGTCAGTGCTGGGGTTAGTGCCTAAGGGAAAGGAAGGGGTAAGGGGAAGAAGGCATCAACTGTGAAAGTGAAAATAACCCCTTCATTAAAATCATTCTATAAGGTCATGTCTTCTTCTTCTTCAGCTCGGGACCCCAACAAGGGAGGCCCACCGGAAGGATCACAGGAAGGATCCTGTAGTCCTAGCAGGTCGCAATCAAAGGATTCCTCGGATCTCGCCCCGAGTAAGCCCCCTGATATGATAATCACCCCGCAAAGCAACATGCAGCTGCCTGGGTTACCTGGGTCACCGGACTCCCAGAACGATTTGGCAGATGCGACCGGGAACTTTCTACCTGCCATCCATCCCGCAGTTGGAATATCAAATAGGTTCTCCGTGTTAGCATCCCAAGACGACATGGCCGGCCAACAAGACTGTCTCCTTGAAGCTGTTGAACCAGGGGCCGTGTCTAGATCCCTGGCAGATATCCTATTGGCTCTTAAGGATGAGATGGCAAGCAGATTTACAGTTTCGGAGACAAACCAGGCGGCGATCCAAGCATCTTGTGTGGTACTAGTTCAGAAGCTCGAGGAAGTTTCACTAAGAACTGACGCTTTGGAACTGGAGATCCCGAAAATCAAGGAGGCCCTTCATACTTCTTCAGCAGAAATGTCAAAGTTAGCTGCTCAGAATAAAGAATTAAAAGAAGACCTCGAACGCCTGAAGAACCACTCAAGGAAAAATAACCTGAGACTTATTAATGTTCCAGAAGCACTTGAAGGCGCAGATATCAAGGGGTTTGTGATATCCCTGTTAAAGGATACAGTGTTAAAGAACTCCCCCAATATTGATCTCACACAGGAGATACAACGGGTGCATCGTGATCTGTTTAAGAGGAACCCAGCTAAACAAAAGCCCAGGAAAATTCTAATCAACTTTTTAACTTATACTGTTAAAGGGGAAATTCTAACTTCGGCTCTTAGGGAAGGAACCATCACATCTAAATCCCCCACTAATTCGTTTTCTTTTTCTATCAGATCCGATATATCCCATATCACTGCCACAAAACAGTGGGAGTTGGGGAAAAGAATGGAGGAACTGAATAAGCTGGGGGCTAAGGCGCAATTGAGGTTTCCTGCATCATTGCGTATAATGTGGAACAATCATATGTACCAGTTTCGCAGTCGAGGAGGTAGACGCTCTTATAGTTAAAATCAAGAACGGGGGTGGAGTATAAGAGGGGATGGCTGAAGTAAGGAGGGCCCCTACCTAGAGAGATTACAGTGCGCAATGCCAGAGTAAGTTTTTTTCTAAATGCCAGAGGAGCTGAGGCCGAATAGGCTTAGCCTAATAGAGGGGAGGGTTTCCCGAGGAGGGTGGGGGGGGTACACAGGGGGATGGTGGTGGGGTGCATGGGGTGGGGAGCAGTGGGTAAAAATCAAAAAAATAATGTCCTCAATCTCACACTCATAAGGGTCCGTCCGTCTTGGGTTTCATCTACCGATGGCAGGAATCCTCCCATTAAATAACGAGGTAAAATTTATTTTGTGGAACGTCAATGGGTTAAGATGCCCCCGTAGACAAAGATTGTTGTTGAAATATTTAGAGCTTTCTCCCGCCCAAATTTGTCTTATTCAAGAGACGCATTTAAGCTATGCAGAGTGTAGTATTATATTCCCTAAATATGCCTGGGTAAAGTATTTTTGCTCCTCTGAGCAGACAGTCCACAGTAAGGGGATGATTATACTAATAAAACAGGGGGCAGGTTGTTCCATTAAATCCATCCAAACCGACCATTCAGACTTTGGTGGTTTAGAACTAGCATGTGCTTCTTTCTATGGTCCTAATATCGATGACCCGACTTACATTTGTAAACTGCAATCTAAACTAGTTGAAGTAGACTCGCCTTTAATTATTGGAGGCGACTTTAATGTTCTTCTTGACCCCCTAAAAGATAGATCTAACCAGAGCCATTATATAGGGGCACCCCGAGTTCGCCGTGCTATGAAGAACATGTTGCATGATTTAGAGCTTGTAGATCTGTGGAGGGTAAAGATGGGTGATACTCAGGGGTTTACGTTCTATAGTAAGAAGCATGGCCATTCATCTAGGATAGACTATGTGTTAGTGGACAGGTCCAGTTTGGATAATTTGACTCGAATAATAGTTCTGCCTAGTCATTTATCCGACCATGCCCCTGTGTTGTTTTCTTTCATGGGGAAGAGACCCAATTTACAACCTAGATGGACCCTTAAAAGGTCCATGTTGGAAGATCCTGGGATTGCGAGGGCCCTTAAAACAGCTACCCTAGACTATTTCTCTATAAATATTGGTTCGACTTCTATGGACTACGTCTGGGTTGCCTTTAAGGCCAACTTGAGGGGCTTGTTGCATAGTGTTATATGCTCAAAGAACAGGGCGGAGGCTCGGGAGCTACAGACCCTTGGGGGGAAAATTCTTCAGTTAGAGTCAGAGAAGGTGCGGCTAAATCAAGGGAGCCCTGAAAGAATGGTACAAGTTCAGAGGGACTTGGAAGATCTTCGGCAGATGTACAGGGGAAGATTAGATCGGAAGTGCAGGGCGCAATGGTTGACCATAAACATGCAGAATTTCGAGTATGGCGAGAAGGCAGGTGCTCTATTAGCATGGAAAGCAAGAGTGGATCGCACTAAGAATAACATCAATGAACTGTTAATAAATGAAAACGGAGAGAAGTCAAGTAGACTAGAGGATATGCAAGCCTGCCTCCTCTCCTTATTTTCAGAGCTATATAGGGTGGAGACGGTGCCTAACACTGAATCCCTTCAATCTTGGATAAGAGGAAAATCCCTGCCGATATTAACGGATGAAAGTCGTGAAAGCCTAGACGCTCCAATAACTGAGAGTGAAATTAGAGACCAAATAAATAAATGTAAAAATAATAAAGCAGCTGGTACGGATGCGCTCCCTAGTGAGGTCTACAAACTTCTTCTGGATGAATTGGCCCCGATATTGGGTAACTTATTTAACTCTGTGTATAGCTCGGTAGGACAGATGCCCAGGTCCTGGAAAGAAGCTACCATAGTACTTATCCTGAAACCAGGGAGGAATCCCCTTAAAGCGGACTCATATCGGCCGATCTCCCTGCTGAACGCCGATTACAAGATCTTTATGGGTATTCTGGCAGGGAGACTGGTTAAGTTGGCACCTTCTTTGATAAATGCCGACCAAAAGGGGTTCCTCCCCGGGAGATACATCCAGGAGCAGACGCCCTAACCATCTGGTATAGGTTAGATGTAGATGGGGGATTGGGTATTATTCAGACTTTGCTCCGATCTGGGACTCCCCGGGGACCCCCCTCTTCCTGAAAGATAGCCTTGCTAATTGGTAACATCGACTTGGCCATGGCAAGTTCGAATCCTTTGGCCGTGGTTGCTCTGGACGCGGCCAAAGCATTTGACCGAGTCTGCTGGGTATACCTCTGGGAGGTTCTTAGGTCTATGGGCTTTTGTCCTATTTTTATCCGGACCTTGATTCATTGCTACCAGGGAGCCAATGCAAAGATCTTGCTGAATGGTATGTTGACCTCCAGTTTTAACATCCAAAGAGGAACAAGACAGGGCTGTCCCATCTCCCCCTTGCTATTTGATATCTATATAGAGCCATTGGCACAAGCTATAAGATCTGACGATTTAATCTCCCCCTTTAAATGTCAGCAATATAGCAGCAAGTTGGCTCTATGTGCTGATGATTTGTTGTTATACACCAACGATCCGGGGTTGGTTATACCAAGGATCGAAGCACTGTTGGAGGAATTTGGTTCTCTTTCAGGATATCTAGCCAACACCTCCAAAACAGAGGTGATGTGTTGGAATATTGACAACTGGGAAGGTACCGAGAGTAAAGAGTTTAAATACCTGGGTATTACTATTGTCAAGGATCTGGATAAAATTCCCCAGATCAACCTAAATAAGACCATCAAAGAGATTGACCGCTTATTTGCCAGATGGAAAAATCTCCTTTAACAATTTTTGGTAGGGTCAACCTGGTAAAAATGGTTATTTTGCCTAAGTTGACGTACCTGTTTAACGCGATCCCTCTTGTATTCCCTAGTAAAGATATTTGCAAAACTCAAAGTAAGATCGGAAGTTTTATCTGGGGAAACAAAGGAAGCTAGATTGTCGTGGAAAAAATTGAGACGTAGGCTTATTAAGGGGGGGCTGGCTCTCCCAGATATTGGCTGGTACTCGGTGGCCTTCCAGTTTAAAAACATTTGGATGCTACTAGTAAAACCAGAAGAGTCGTCATGGGGGAGGCTATTGGGTGAAATGGTTAAGATGGAGGGGGGTGGCGGAGGGGAAGGTTTTTTGTATAAATTCGGGGCCCCAAGATTTTTTAAACGGGTGCGTCTGAAAGTCCTTAGGGCCGCCCTAACCATCTGGTATAAGGTTAGATGTAGATGGGGGATTGGGTATTATTCAGACTTTGCTCCGATCTGGGACTCCCCAGGGACCCCCCTCTTCCTGAAAGATAGCCTTGCAATTCCAATAAAAAGGGCGGGTATTATCATTTGGTCAGAGCTTTTATCTTCAGAAGGACCTCTCCCCTGGGAGGTTATAAGAGCAAAGGTGGGAAGTAGTCTTTCCAGATTCAAATACCTGCAACTAACCTCTTGGTACACAGCGGAAAAGGGGGACATTAGAGGCAATTGGGAGGCGGAGCAGTCTGTGCAAATAGTGCCCCTTAAAAAGAAAGAAGTTTCTATTTGGTATAGGAAGTTTTTGGAAGCCGAAGATTCGGATCATCCTCCGCAGCATGCAGTTTGGAATCAGTCCCCCATTGAGCCCAATATTGAAGATCTTTATGAACCCTCTCTGAAGCTTCTTTATAAATATGTCAAACCGGCCAGTTTAAAGAAGAATCACTTTTTTGTCATAAATAGACTTTACTACACACCTGCAAAAATCGCTAAGTTTGCACCACTATACTGCCCCAAATGCCCAAGATGCAATTTCTTGAATGCCAACGATATCCACATTTTTTATGATTGTCCTGATCTTAGAGCCTACTGGGAGGGAGTGGGGGAGGTTTTATGTGGCATATCTAAAGTCAAAATTGAGGTCAATGCATCCCTGGTACTATTTGGGGATGACGGTGTGACTGGGAAGAACCTTCAGCAGATACACAGAGGCTTGTTGTTATACCTGGTATTGTTAGCTCGGAGAGAGATCTGCAAGAAGTGGAAAGATCCACGGTCCCCAAGTTGTGAGGACTGGCTTAAAGCCCCTTTTGCCATGGCCTGCCTGGACCAAGGAGGAATATGTGAGAGTGGTGTGAACATCTGGCAAGCCTTAGTATCCTGGGGTTTCGATTTGAGATTGGTTAACTTCCTTTAGATCCCTCTAGTCCTATGATTACACCAAGCTACCAACAAAGGGGCTGGTCCGGATTGGACTAAGCGAATGCAGCAGCCATGGGGTGCACAGGTTGGTAAGACGGCCCTACTACAAGAATTGCAGACGCTTATTGGTGAGATGAGGACAAAAAAAAAAACAAAGCACCCTCCCAGGTGGAGAATGATGATATTTTTCTGTAAATATAGGAAAAAGGGATCAGCCTCTTTAAATATGCATACCATTTTTAAGGGGTTCATAAAAAGAGAATAGGCAGATGTGGTGAAGACCAATTTTCCCAAATTTCTGGCAAGAAACTATCCCTTGAGAACTTTTCAGAAGAAATTTTAACAATGGTCAAGGTGAACTCTCTGATGGCTGATCTAGCATCACGAGGCATAATTATACCCGAGGAAACAGCACCCTCTGATTCTGTGGATAAAAAATTAGAGGGAGCATTTAAGAGAGCATACCCTGTCACCAATTTTGACCTTAGAACTACATATACCACATACAAGGTTCAGTTGTGTCTCCAGGATTTCCATGTTCTGCCAGAGGAAGTACAACAGGGTATTGATTGCATGGCTAGACTGTCCATGATTGGAAAGCATGTCAGATTTCTATCTGACATTTTGTTTGGTTTTTTGTCTGCTGCTTATGCCTCAGGTTGTTCAATAGCAGCTAGGCATCACATCTAGGTGCACTTTCATAAGGCGGATAGTTCACAAAAAGCCTTGGTAATCCATCTTCCATTTAAGGGTCAAATTTATTTGTCCTGAGTTAGAAAAATTAGTAAAGAAATCTGTTGATGACTGAAAGCTACTACCTTCAATACACCCTCCTTCGAGGGGATGAGCATTCGGTTTCCAGCGAGCCTTCGATCAGGGATCTTTTTTTAAAGGTACCAGTCTGCCCTTTCATTACCGGGGACAAATGTTGGGTGGCACCTTTGCTAAAAAATGCAGATAGCAGCCAGCTATACCTTCAACTCCTCCAGCAACCTCCAAAACCTGACTACCCCAGTAGAGTGAGTGGAAAGATCTAGTCCTTTTCCAGGCTCTGGAAATCTCAGATATCTCAGACTTGTGGGTCCTTGAACTGGTAAAGGAAGGATACAAGAAATACTTCTCAGTTTGGCCCAAGGACAGCTTCCTTCCAACTCCTACTCCACATAAACCGGCCGTATGTCAGGGACTGCTCCATGGAGTTCAGGACTTGTTGAATAAAGGTACAATTATTACAGTGCCAGAAGAAGAGAAAGAAGAAGGCCGCTATTCCTTGATGTTTTTGTTGCAAAAGGCATCAGGAGAGTTTCGACTAGTCCTGGATTTAAAGACTGTCAACAAATACATTCCATACCAGAGTTTCAAGAAGGCAAGTCTTCAGAATACTATTCCTCTGGTTTCTTCAAGCATTTTTTTAGCCTCAATTGACCTCTTAGACACATATTTGCACATTTCCCTGCATCCTCAGTCACAAAGACTTCTACGGTTCTTTTTGTCTTAGGAAAATATTTTCCATTTTGTGTGCTTCCCATTGGCCTAGCCTCAGACTTTATTGTATTCACCAAGACTTTAGTACCATTGCTAAGTAACCTTCATTCCAAAGGATTGTTGGTTTTCCCATACCTAGATGACTGGCTAATACTTGCTTCCTTTTTTCTAAGGTTCTGGATGCAGTTCAGATAACGTGCAACTGTTTCAAGGAGCATAGATTTCTTCTGAACTCAAACAAATTACAACTTGTATCAGTGCAAGAACTGCAATTCATAGCAGCACTATTCAGGGCTGATCTAGGAAAAGTCTTCCTCTACCACTGCAACAGGAGAAGTTGTGTTGAGTGGTGGGGAGCTCAAGCAACAAAAGAGTTGAGAATTCAAGGGGATATGCTGTGGCTCTTGAATTAGTTCCATGGATTTGGCTGTGTGTCTTTATCACCTGGTTTATCATCTCCTGTCATTTTGGGACCCAAAGACTCAGAATTACTAGACATTGATTCCAATACCAATTTCTCAACCATTAACACAGAAGCTGCGATGGTGACTGAACTCACTCCTCACATCTGAATGGAAGGATGTTGTTATCTCCTCTCCTTTTGATAATAGTAACAATGCATACAAACAATCTAGGGTGCGGTGTGACATTGGGAGACCACTCCATCCAGGGTCCATGGTCAACATCAAAACATATCTCCTCTTCAATTGGAAGGAATTTGCAGCAGTTCACAAGGCACTGTTAGCCTGTCTGCCACTGATCAAGGACCCAGCACTCCAAATACGAACAGACAATCAGGTCAAAAGATCATACATCGCCATTTAGGGAGCACCGGGTACCTTGATTAGCCCTCTGACTACTACAGATGTTATCTGGGCAGAAGGGGATCTTCTTCATTTGACAGCAATCTATCTGTGACGGGGGGTGCATGAAGATCTTGTAAGAGGCACATTCCCTGCCTCAGTATGATGACTCTGTGCCCTGTAGCGTTTCAGGAAATTCTGAAAAGATTCAGGGTTCATTGGTCAGAGCTTTTCGCAACACCTCTAATGCCCTCCTTCCCAGATTAGTTCTCTTCTTTCGTGCTAGGAAGTTTGGACGGTGGAAGCAATGAGTTTCCAGCGGTCTTCGGTTTGCCTTTCCCTTTTTTGCTCTACAAGCGGGATTTTATTGGTGGAGCCTTTTTGGAACCATTATCCTGATTCCTGTTACTGTTTCACCTAGCAGTTCACCCACTATCAGTCCTCCCAGTTGCTCCCTCACATCTAAAGTTTCCACGGTTGCCAGAGAGAACTGCGATGGCTCTAGGGGTCTGGAGATTGAGAGGCAGAGATTAGAATCATTAGGATGTTCCCATGAGATTGCAGTTTCCATTCAGAATTGTTAGAAATGGAGGGTCTCTAGTTGGCAGTGGTATGCACCCTGTCCAAGTAAGGACCCTTCCTTATAGTCAGGGTAAGGGAGTTACACACCCAAGATAACCCCTGCTCACCCCCTTGGTAGCTTGGCAGGAGCAGTCAAGCCTATCTCAGAGGCAATGTGTAAAGCATTTGTACATAACACACAGAGTAACAGAGTGAAAACACTGCAAATGGACACCACACCAGTTTAGCGAAATAGCCAATCTTTTTCCAAACCAAACAAGACCAGAAAAACAAAAATCCAAACTACATAACTCAAAATATCACTTTTGAAAGGATTAAGCAATTCTGTCCATAGTACCCTATGGATGCATTGATTTTAGCACAAAGTTCCTTTGATGTGTCAAAATCCAAGACGAAAAACAGACACAAAGAAGAAAGTGTGGAAAACACATCAATGTGTTGGTTCTGGAGTCCCAGGGGAATGGAGGTATCAGTTCTGCTGCACGCAGGAGAAGTGCTGCGTCAATTCCTTACTGCAAGGAGAAGCGATGTGTTGATTTCTGGAAGCGACTCTTTTTGGCAGGGCGATGCGTTGGAAACTTGGCACCCAGGTGCGATGCCTGAGAAGACTCAGGTGCTGCAAGTCGGTACAGCGGTGAAACATGCACTGTGTTGATTTCCACTCCCGCAGACAGGTGATGAGTCGATTCCTTCAGCCGCACGGCAGGGCCTGCATCAAAGTCAGAGCGGGGGTCTCGGATGTCAGAGACACAGTGCTCTGAACTCAGCCTGCTGCGGTTTTTCGGGCCGCGAACAGGCACTGTCGATTTTTCAGCCACACCACGGCGATGCATTGGTTTTTCAACTGCACGGCAAGCTTGCGGTGGGAAAAATGACACTGAAAGGGTGATGCATGGATTTTCAACTCTTGAGGCAGCAGAACCACCTCCAAGGGCCCAGAACTGGAATTGGCACCACTTGGCAGGTGAGAACTCCTAGCAGTGGAGTTCAGAGATGTTGCAGATGAAGTCTTTGATGGCCCTGAGACTTCCAACAGGAGGCAAGCACACACAAGCCCTTGGTGAACCTTGGAAAAGCAGGATACAAAAAAACAAAGTCAGTTCTTTCACTGCCCATAGACAGAAGCAGCAGCTGCAGGCCAGCCCAGCAAAGCAATACACAGCAAATGGGCAGTACTCCTCCTGACAGATCTTCAGTGTTTCTTCTTGGCAGGGAACTCAGCCCAGAAGTGTTCTAAAAGTCCGGGGTTATAGGTCCAATACTTATACCCCTTTTGGCCTTTGAAGTAGACATACGTCAAAGCAAAGTCTTTGTTGTCCACAAGATCCTGCATCGAGCTGCCTTGGCTCCAGACACACTACAGGGGGGTGGAGACAGCATTTGAGAGGCAGGCACGGCCCTATTAATGACAACTCCTCCCACCACTCTAGCTCAGGAAGGCCCATCAGCCTGGTGATGGGCCTTTAGGATATGCAGGGCACACCTCAGCTCCCTTTGTGTGACTGTCTAGAGTGAATGCACAAACGCTCCAACTGTCAGTCTAAACCAGATGTTGATTCCACAGCTAGGCAGAGCCACAGGAAGGTAAAGCAAGAAAATGCTCACTTTCTAAAAGTCGCATTTTCAAACACACAATTTAAAAATCCTGATTTCAGGAAACCCAAACTCCAAATCTCTGTCTTTTCCCAATTGAAAGTTTCACTTGTAAGATGTTGCAAGGTAGCTCCAGTGATAACCTATGGGAGAAATAGTCCTTACAATAGTGGAAAATGAAATTGGAAGTATTTCACTATCAGGACTTGTAAAACACACCAGTACATGTCCTACCTTTCACATACACTGCACCCTGCCCATGGGGCTACCTTGGACCTACCTTGGGGGTGCCTTACATGTAGAAAAAGGGAAGGTTTGGGCCTGGCAAGGGGGTGCACTATCCAGGTCGACATGGCTGTTTACAACTGCACTCACAGACACTGCAATGGCAGGGCAGAGACAAGCTTGCAGGGCTGCCTGTGTGGGTGGCACAACCAGTGTGCAGTCCCACTATTAGCATTTGAATTGAAGGCCCTGGTCACACACAGTGCACTTTACTAGGGACTTACCAGTAAATCAAATATGCCAATCATGGATAAACCAATCATTATCACCATTCGCACGGGGAGCCCTTGCACTTTAGCACAGATCAGCAGAAGTAAAGTGCCCAGGGTACACAAACCAGACGAAGTCCAGCATACAATCAAAAATACAGGAGGAAAAGACAGGGGAAACCACACCAAGGATGCCAGGACCAACAAGAATTCTAGAAAACTGAGCACATTGAAAAGTTTATAAGAAACACTGGAAGGAGTTCTTTGTATTTTGGAATGCAGGGAATTTAGGCCAAGATTTACTAAGCCTTTGCATTGCCATTGCATCACGGAAGGCAACACAAGGCTTTAGTGAGATTTACTAAGCCACGCAAAGCGACCTTGCATGGCTCTGTGTGCCTTAGTAGATCCAGAGCTATGCAACTCAATGCAAATGCTGCCTTTCGTTACTCTGCATTGGGAAAGTTTTCCATGTGTGGAGTGCGGGCATTCCCACGTATTCACCCATGAATTTTGGTTCATTTCCAGATTTACTAAAGGTAGTAAACCTGGGAATATGTCAAAATACTATGCCATCCCAACAGAGGTGCAACATGAAGAAACATGTTTTTTTCCCTTGTTATTTTCTCTTTCTATGTGTGCTGCGTGCTGCAGCACACATAGAAAGAGGAAAATGCCTTTGAGGATTGTTTTTGTGCTGGAAAGTACCACTTGCACCATGGCGCAAGGGTGTCTGCGTTGGAACTAGGCAGAACTCAGTGTGCCAGCACAGAGAGAAAGCGCAGAGAGAGGGAATATATTAGTAAATATGGCACATTCCTGCTCTCTCCATTTGTCGCCTCGCACCAAGTTGTTTTGCTGCATTGCTTCGCATCAAATGTTAGTAGATCTTAGTACCTTCAACGTCAAAGGAGGAAAGGTTTTAGAGTTTTTAAGGTATTGATAACTATTGGATCTGACTCTATCTACATTACGCAGCCAATAGACAGCCATCAAATGCATCAGAGGTGCTTCTATTGCTGAGTTTGATTCTTTAGCAGACCAGCTTCTTTTTTTTGGGGGGGGTTTTCAACAAAACTTTATTGCATAACAATCAAGAGCTTACAGTACAGGTTCAACAGCTCAACTGGATCATCAATACAAGATAGCGGGCTTGTCAATACGAAGAGGCAACCCGAGCAACACCCCGATCCCTGTAATCATATAACATTGCAATTCAAGATAGTTCTTTGCAATACCCCCCCATCCTCTCTTCCCCTATCTGTGTCTCCCCGCCATCTGCATTCTTGCTAAGCCTACTCTGACCCATCTGTAGTGTCGGCCGCTCTGTCTCTGAGGTATGTGGCAAGGGGTTCCCAAATATCTAATGGCCAGGATCTCACTGGCATAAGTTGCCAATATGTGTTGAGTTGCTGTTGACAATGAGCAGCATCCGTTAACCATGCTGCCTGTGTGAGTGCAGGCCCCAGTGTATTGCAACCCTGCGCTTCACCAGCAAGAGCAGCATCGCCACTAGCCGGCGGTATGCAACAGGTGTCTCCTCGACATAGCCCAACAGGCATGTCACAGGGTGTGGTGGCAAGTGGGCCTCCGTAATGCGGCTAATTGTGTCACACACCCTCCCCCAGAATTCGGCACCCACGGGCATCCCGAGGCCAAATGGAGAAATGTGGCTCAAACCGCGGAGCAGCGGCTGCAATTTGAGGTTTCCTGCAGCCCCATTTTATGCAGCTGCAATGGCGTATGGTATAGCTTGTGAAGATATTTAAAGTAAATCAGTCGCAGCCTGTAATTGGGGGATAGGCGTTCCGTTTGCCCGCAGCAGTATGTCCACCGGTCCTCTGGGACCTTGCATCCCAGCTCTCGCTCCCACTCCTCCCTCTCCTGAGACGCGTCTAATTGGGGGGACTTCATTGTGATCGTGTATAACCTAGTAACTAGTTTCCACGGGGACTTAGTGACATACAACTGTTACAGCACCACGAGGGGGGGGGGGCTCAGGGAAGGTGTCATAGGTCGCCCGGCAAGTCGCTTGCAATTGATGGTATAGCAATGTGTCCAGCGCTGTGGCCTCCCGCACAGAGAGGTTGGACAGTGACTCAAGAAACTGTCCTACGGGAAAAAAATCTGCAATAGTTGTAACTCCCAGCTCGGCGGCTCTACCCGCCGACCCTTTGTCTTGCAGCGGGGGGAATAATGGGTTTTCTGCCAGCTGAGCCGATGGGGCGTGTAAGGCCGGGAGCCCAGCACTGCGCCGGAACCCATCCCACGCCCACCGTATATATTCTACAATGTCTATTTCGCCTTGGAGTGCTTTGTATTTGCAAAACAAGGCCGTCGTCAGCGGCCACAGCGACGCCCGATCGCGCTCCACTGCCACGTGGGGCTGAATTGGATTGGGGTATAGCCAATGGTGTAGGAAACTCGCCTGCGCACTCAGGGCATATAGCTACAGGTCCGGTGCCCCCAAGCCACTGCTCGGCAGCATCAGCACCTTGTACCTCACTCTGGGCCGTTGCCCTGCCCAGGCAAGCGTGATTAGGTTAGATTGTAGCTTATTAAAGAAGCGCATTGTGAGGGGCATCGGAATATTGGCCAGCAGATATAAGAACTTAGGGAGGACCACCATCTTCGCTATCGCGATGCGTCCGGTAAGGGACAGCGGCAGTCTGGTCCAGCTTGGAATGCGCAACTCGAACCATTCAACAGCACGCCCCTAGTTTGCCCTCTAAAGCTCATCTGTATCTCAGCTTAGCCATATTCCAAGGTATTTCACTGGCTCAGTGGCCCATTGAAATGGATATTCTGTGGGCAAGGGGCGGCTGCCTCAATGAGTGGGAAAAGTACAGATTTTCCCCATTTGATCTGAATACCGGAGTGTCCGCCGAAGCGTATTGTGGAAAACTAGCTGCAATGGTTGTTAGCATCAGCTGAAGCCATTTTGTTTCTGGCAGCCATTTTTGTTAGCCATGTGCTCGCCATGTGCTTTCTCCCTCTTCACTATTGCCTGCCCTTGTATTCTGCTTGTCTCATCTGTTACAGTTAACTCCTTCAGTACTGAGCCAGAGCACTGCACATGCTCAGAAAGGTCTAGCTGGTAGAATGCACCTGCTCTTAGAGTAACTGTCAGGCTATTTTAACTAATATTAGCTATATTGTAAGCCCTCCCACTCTGTTGACTAAGTAATTCTTATGTATCCTTATATGTAACTAGCTATTCATGTGTATACTTGTACCGCCTCTTTTTGAGTCTACATGCTAGCTCAGCGGTAAACTGGGCATAAAAGACCCAGGATCTTTGTATTCCTTAGACTGTCTCATACAGTGGCCTGCGGGTACTGTATTGAAATGAAATGAAAGAGGTTTTTATAAAGCGCATGGCTACCCGGAAGCATCCCAGCGCTGCGGAAGTGGCCAGAGGACAGATGGGTTTATGGAAACAGCCAGGTCTTCAAATGTTTGCGAAATATCAAATGGTTTGTTTCCTTACGGATAGTGAGAGGAAGGGAATTCCAAAGTTTGGAGGCATTATAGGAGAAGAGGCGGCCACCCGTCCGTGTCCTCTTGATTCTTGGGGTGTCGGCTAGGGAGAGATCGTCTGAACGTAAATTTCTATTAGCTTTGTATGGTTTAATCAGGTTTTTAAAATAGAAGGACCCTTGCCCTGAAAGATTTTGTGCGTAATGCAAAGGGCTTTAAAATGGATTCTTTCCTGTACCGGGAGCCAGTGAAGTGATCTCAAGGCAGGTTTGGCAGAACATCGGATTTTTGTGCCCGTGAGAAGTCTTGCTGCCGAATTCTGAACCACCTGTAGCTTAGTGATAACTGATTTGGGAGCTCCTAAATAGAGGGCATTACCGTAATCTAATCTGGATAGAACAAGTGCCTGAATTAGGAGCTTTCGAGAGGGGCCAGGTAAAAGAGGCAGTATTTTTCTCGAGGTTCGGAGCAGACCGTAGCAAACAGCGGCGGTTTTCCTAGCTTGTGTTTTGAAAGTAAGGTCCTGGTCCAGCCAGATGCCCAGGCTCTTTATCTCTTTTTTTGGCAAAGGTGCTTGTCCCATGCAGGTCGGCCACATAGAATTGGGGTGGAATATTGATTGATCGCCCAGCAATAAGAGCTCTGTTTTTTCACCATTAAGTTTGAGGTGTGCTCTGTTCATCCAATGAGTCACTTCCTTGAGACAGGAGCATAAGTCTACCGAGGACTGTTCCACCTGATTCAGTGTTACGATTAATTGGGTGTCATCTGCGTAGGTGACCATTTTAATTCCAAATGGAGTTACAATTTCTGCCAATGGGGACATATACACATTGAAAAGTGTAGGGCTCAAGGATGAGCCCTGGGGAACCCCACAGCGGAGTGGTACTGGTTGGGACGGATGTTGTCTTCAAATACTTGAAAGGTTCTATTTTCCAGAAATGATTTCAGCCAGGCTAAAGCCAATCCTGTCACTCCTACTCTTTTAAGGCGGCGTACCAGAGTGCAGTGGTTTACCGTATCGAAGGCTGCACTTAAGTCCAGAAGGATAATGGCCGCGGATCCCCCCGAGTCAAGAATCCTTCTAGCCTCCTCTACCACCGCAATCATTGCAGTCTCCGTACCCTGGCCAGGGCGGAAACCCGTCTGGGAGGCATGGAGGAGTCCAGCGGATTCAAGGTGAGCAGAGAGTTGACGGTTTACATATTTCTCTGCCACCTTGCTAATTCCAGGTAGTAGGGAGATGGGACGATAGTTGCTCATCTCTGTCGGATCCAGATGGGGTTTCTTCAGAAGTGCCCTTACCATGGCCTTTTTCCAATCCAGAGGAACTAAGCCCAATGTTAAAGAGGCATTAATTAAATTAGTGATGGAAGAGTTAATGATAGGTGTTGCTGACTTTAGTTTGTTAAATGGGGCCGGGTCGAGCGGAGACCCACTCTTGACCGAGTCTAGGATAGGGGAAAGAAGTTCCTCTGTCAGAGGGACATAGGAATTTAGACAATGGACACTACTCTGTGGTTCTGAGTTATGAGGCTCAGAACAGTGTTCCTGGGTATTAAGTGGGAAGTTTTTTAGGATATTTTGAATTTTAGTGGAGAAGAATTCTGCTAATTCGTCACAACGGTGGCCAAAAGGGTCCGGGGCTGAAGGTGGGTCCGGGACTTTCAGGAGCTTTTTAACAATACGAAATGTTTCTCTAGAGGAGTTGGAGGAGGATCGAATTTTTTCTTCGTAGTAGGCAGCTTGTGTTGTTTTTAATGCCACTTTATAGGTTGTTATAGATGATCTATATTCGGTTTTTTTCTCACTGGCAAAGTCTTTCCTCCATGCTCTTTCTAGTTTCTTACATTGTTGTTTTAATTTGCGAAGTTCCAAGGTAAACCAAGGGGATTTGTTGGGTCCAGCTTTTTTAATAAGGTTTTTTTGGGTAATACTGTGTCTAATGCATTCTCGATCCATACAGAGAACTTTCTGTTTGCTACTGATGGATCGGAATCATATATGGGTTTGGTAGATTCAAGTACCCGAGTCCAGTCCTCTGTAACCAGTTTGGACCATTGCCGGGCTTGGGTACGTAAAGCTGGTATGTGAGGGTCAGAGATAGGTGGGTACCACAAAAACGGGACTAAGAAATGATCTGACCAGGGGACGGGAATAGGTTCCCTCCCTTTTAGTTCTATTATATTTGAAAAAATGGGGTCCAAAAGATGACCTTTCGAGTGTGTAGCTTGGTGATTCTTTAGGTGGAGTTGGTAGGCTGCGAGATCCAGAGCTAATTCGTCAGCCACTTTATCCAATGGATTATCAAAATGAAGATTTAAATCTCCAAGGAGGTTAAAATTGGATGAGACACTAGCCAGAGAGAGGACAGTTTCTAATAGCGAACTGCAGAATTGTCCATGTACTCCTGGGGGACGGTATAGGAGGATACCAACAAAAGAATTTGCGGGGGAAAATTCAATTGAAAAATGAGCGTTTTCACAATCTAGGAGAGGGCTATCCAAAATGCGGCAGATTAGGTGGTCTTTATATATAATTGCTATCCCCCACCTTTGCCACTTGTTCTATCCAGACGCTGGATCAGGTAGCCAGGGGGAGGGCCTGCACCACATCAAAATCTGAACTTGGGGATAGCCATGTCTCCGTAAGGAACAGAACATCAAGATCTGTGTCCTGTAGAAGCATGAAAATTTCCAGTGTGTGTTTTGGTAAGGATCTGCAATTCAGCAGAGCCATATTAAACACCTTCCCTGCCACCTGTTGGATTGTCTTTAATGGGAATTCATATAGGCAGTGGGTGCACTTATCTTGTAGTTTCTCAGTGGAGATAGGGTGGGAGCATAGTTGCTTTGATGCTTGCCTTATGAGAAATAGTTTTTCTCTAGAGTATTGGAGGGGGGCTGAGAGCGTAGGTGCAGGGGGACTGGGCCCTGTGCCCGATCTTGACACAGTTTCCCTCATGTGAGGTTAATAAAGTTGTTATTTTGATATTCCAGCTTCCGTGCCAATCTCTTCTTTGTTGGTTTAAGGACCAGGTGCATCAGTGAACCCCTAGAAAGGTTTTTTCTTCTACAAATTGGCGCCCGACGTGGACCTCATCGGAGAAGCGGCTATCCAAGGGAGTGGTCTTGACGGAAGACAGGAATCTACTGAGGAGGTACCCTGCATGAGGAAGACCCTTTGTCTTTGCAGACCAACGTATTTTCCCGTTTTCCCGATCTGACCCTCCAGGTGTTGACCGCTCCCGACTGAGATCTTCTTTGGTGTGAGTATTTTAAAATGACTGTTAGGTCACTCAGAACTTGGCAGGTGGAGGTTGGAGACTTTGGTTTGGTAACGTTGCTGTAGCAACACTTTTGTTTGGATTAGCTTGGCCAAGATTCTTGTTTGTTTGTTTGTTTGCTGCAGCAAATGAAGGCAGGTAATGAGGAGATTTTTCTCTAACTTTGAAAACTTGAACGGCACAAATTGTGTTAAGTGTCACTTGGAGTATAATATTATATATGCTATAATATTCTTGGTATGCCTGCTCCTAGCACACTTCGTAGAAAGTGTTGCTGTCTTGGAGGTACCAATATGGATTTAGGAAGTACTCAGCTGACTCCTCTAAGAGGGGATACCTAAATGGGTTTAGGTATATTAAAAATGGTATTTCTTCCATAATGTATAGTACAGTATGGAATAAATATATAAAGAAGGATCCTGATCTGCCAGCCCAACTGGTAATTTGGTGTATTATTGGAAAAGGTTTTGAGGCGCGAACCTGTCTTTTTGAACATGGCAGTCTTTTGGCTGTCTATTTGTCTTGGTGTAATCTCTGTACTTTTGTTGAGAGTCCTTTCGTTTGTAAATATGACTTACAATTGGTATTTACAAATGGTTTGGTTTAAGTACAGTCTGTGAGCTGTCTCTTGCTTTTGTTCTAAGTGTTAATTTGTGGGTTAATTGTTTTTTTTGAGTGTCCATGTGATTGTGGATTGACACCGGTGGTGCTGCTTGAAAATGCTTGTTTCAGTAAGTACTGACTATGTTTTTTGTGTGAGAATGGCTTGCCTTAGCAAGCAGTGTTGTGTGCTCTGAGTGTGTGGGCCCCCTTCTTGAAAATGTCTGGAATGAGCTCAATTTGGTTTTTTGTCGTCATTCTGTTATGCAAATGTCATTGAAAGAATTGCATTTTAAAATTCAAGGAATTAATTATGTAACATATGCTAAATAGCTGCACGCTACCATGAGAAGTAAAACAGTAACAAAGTATAGATGTGTGAATATTGCCACAAGAGAAATTACAATTAACACTCAATAGGAAAAAAATAGGCCTCATAGAAAGGGAGAAAAAAAAAACGAATTTGTGTGCTTTCAAACTAAGACTGAATATAAAATGTTGCAGCATTATCCTTAAGGAATTAATATTAAAAGGCATTCACACCATCTGAGTAAATTGGTTGCTGCTGAAATAAAAGTGCCTCTTTTTTACATTAAAAGACGATAGAATTGTGCCGGCTTGGAATGCCTGTGTTTTAAATAGACTTCGCCGTGCTCAAATTTCCAGCACTAGAAAAAGAGCTTTTGAAAAAACAGCTGTTCAAAACTGTCTGTACCGAAGGAAGCTGTCTGTCAAAACAGACTGAGATCAAACTTTTTCAGGACATTAGAATACAGCAAAGGGTTTTTCTCCTGAAAAGGTGTGGAAATTGAGGCTTGCTGGTCGTAAACACACAGCTGAGTAAACAACACATGGCTATGCTCGGCCACAAAACTACTGATTTTAAAAGTTGCAAATACAGCTTCATTATTTTGGATAAAATAGAAAGGATTAAAAGTAGGGATTTTTTTTCTTGTTGCTTTTCATATGTGGAAACATTAAAAGAGTTAGTGATCATTATTAATAAAAAAAAAAAGTGCACAAAATTATTAACAATAATTGTACTAAAATCGTTTTTCTTTGGATCTTTATAATGTCTAAATAATCCTACTGTGACAAATATATAAGCTCCTAGCATCAAAGTTGAATTTGAGCAGCACTTTACCACAATGTGGGGAGTGAAATGTGAAATTTCACTTTACCCAGGCATATAAAAACTTATTTTATAAGGGTGTACCTTATACATTTCTGATCCCCCACCTCTGGGATATCTAGGGGAGACCCTGGGGGTCCCTAATATGCTAAAACATTGTAGGTTATTCATTTTTAAGTGCCCCTACCACCAAAGTCGATTTTGGGTACAATTTACTTTTTAAAAGCAGTCCTGGCACCCAGGGCTGTTTTCAAACTGATCTTAGGTTTCAGCGGTGCACACATGCAACTGCAGAACACGCAGCTGACCTCTAAACTGCTAGAAAGCACATCACACACTGCACACGAATGAAAATTAGTATAAAATAAGACAGCAAACAGTGCATCTTACCTTTAAAATTATTAGCTCCCAGGCACGGACCAGGACTGCTTTTCAGCTGTGCTTCTCCAGAGTTCCCTTGAATTGCTTGCCCTATCCTGAAAGAAGAAACTTTTTCCCTTAAAACTGGGCCGTGATTGTTTTCTTGAGTTGCAAGTTGTGAAGCTCCACCGTTGGAAAAGAACTTTGATAGGAGCCTGCCTGTGAGGCTCAGATGGACACAGGGAGAAGACTCCCTCTGGCTGGTTGTACAGCGGCTTCTATTCTTTAAGTACTTTTTAGCAATGTATCCCTTTGGTCGTCCCATTTTTGAGGAGGAGCAGCCCTTTGCGGCTCCTCGTCCTAATTCCTATGGCCCCGTTTGGTCTTCCTGGTCCCCTGGAGCGAAAACTGTTTTTGTAATGATACTTGTATTTGCTTTAATATTTGCATTAGCAATGTTTATTCTGCAAGAGAAACGTTTTTTTAACAGTCGACAAATATTACTCTGCCCCCTCCTCCTGAGCATATCAATTGGTACTCTAGCCCTCATGAAAAGAACACTGGAAAGGTCTATTAAAAAAAAAAAGAAATGCTTTTTATTTAAGATATTATATTAGATATGTGTTGTTGGCTATTCTGAAGCTGAAATAGATGGTCACTGAAATATATTGGAGCCCTGAAACATAGAATTGGACTGGATGGTTATGGGATTTACTTTTTGCTTAGGGTTGGAAAAATTGATGGTTCTGTTTGTAATAATAGCCATTATTTTCTCCTGCTATCTGTGTGTTCATTATGACCCAATGCTCTGTTCCCCATGTATTTCTATTTGTATCTCATCAGTTAAGCAATGTTAAAAATGTAAATGCCCACCTAGCAATGGATAGGATAAATGTGCAGGATAACTTCCATGCTTCTAGATCATAGCGGATGTCTTCAGCAAATGCTAAAACGGCCATCTGTGGAAAACTAGCTGCAATGGTTGTTAGCATCAGCTGAAGCCATTTTGTTCTGGCAGCCATTTTAGTTAGCCATGTGCTCGCCATGTGCTTTCTCCCTCTTCACTATTGCCTGCCCTTGTATTCTACTTGTGTCATCTGTTACAGCTAACTCCTTCAGTACTGAGCCAGAGCACTGCACATGCTCAGAAAGGTCTAGCTGGTAGAATGCACCTGCTCTTAGAGTAACTGTCAGGCTATTTTAACTAATATTAGCTATACTGTAAGCCCTCCCACTCTGTTGACTAAGCAATTCTTATGTATCCTTATATGTAACTAGCTATTCATGTGTATACTTGTACCGCCTCTTTTTGAGTCTACATGCTAACTCAGCGGTAAACTGGGCATAAAAGACCCAGGATCTTTGTATTCCTTAGACTGTCTCATACAGTGGCCTGCGGGTACTGTATTGACACAGTTTCCCTCATGTGAGGTTAATAAAGTTGTTATTTTGATATTCTAGCTTCCGTGCCAATCTCTTCTTTGTTGGTTTAAGGACCAGGTGCATCAGTGAACCCCTAGAAAGGTTTTTTCTTCTACAGTATGACTTCACGTGTCAGGGGTGCAAGGTTGGAACTTGGTTCCCAGACATAAAGGGTGATATCGTTGGCATACATTGATACCATCAATCCACGGGTGGTGAACCCAATTCTGCACTCCGCGTGATGCTGTCACAGGCCCGTGGCCAATGGCTCCATGGCGATAGCAAAAAGGAGGTGGGACAGGGGGCAGCCCTGCCTGATACCACAGGTTATTTCAAATAGTTCGGATGTTTGCCCATTTAAGCGCACATGGGCCATAGGCTGGGGGTACAAGAGCTGAACCTTCTGAACAAAGCCTGCGCTGAGACCCAATCTTGCCATCAGCGTAAAAAGAAATGGCCATTCCAGCATATCGAACACCTTTGTGGCATCAAGCAGGGCCGCCACTGCTGGTACCGAGGGGTGGATGTGGTGCATGACAGCAAAGATGGTGCGCAAATTGTGCGAAGTCCCGCGTCCAGGTATAAAGTCAGACTGATCCGGGCATGCGATTAGGGGCATGAGTGGCAGCAGGCGGTTAGCTAAGATTTTTGCATAGATTTTGGTGTCAATATTTATTAAAGAGAAGGGCGATAGGAGTTGCATAACTCAGGCGGTTTATCCAGCTTAAGGATCGTGATGATTATGGCTTCGCGCAGGAATGGAGGGAGCTGTCCCACCGACAGCGATTCGTTATGCATCTCGATGAGATGCGGGATGAGCAGGTCTGCATATTCCTTATAAAATGCGGGCTTAAGCCCATCTGAATTAGGAGCCTTGCCAGCCAGCAGGGCAGCAATGACCTGAGCTATTTCCTCCAGGGCTATCGGAGCGTCCAGATATTTCCTGTGGCCTGTTCCCAGCCAGAGCAACTCTATGGTATCTAGGAATTCTCACAATGCCAACTGGTCCGTAGTTGTGCTGGCTGTGTATAGTTTGGCATAGAAGGAGGACATAACCTCGGGGAGTGCAGCTGGGGAAGTGATCAATTGGTCACTACAATCTTTCAGCTCCGCTGCATAATCCGAAGCGTGTGGCTTGCACAACAGTCCCGCCAGGGTTTTGCTGGGCTGACTCCCTCCTCATATCGGCTCGCCGTCGCCTCTTTCCCCAAGTATTTCACCTCCAATTCTGCCTCTTCGCTGTACTCGGATATCTTTCCTCTAATTAATGCCAATATGCTCTGGCTGGGCCTGCGGCCTGCTCAAGCTCCAGTCTGCCAATCTCTGACTCCAATCTGCTCAGGGTGCCCCTTATTGCCTTCAGCAGCACATCTGCCTGTTTCGCAATACATTCCCCTTGTAACACTACCTTAAAAGCCTCCCATAGTGTGGATGGTGATCCCACCAATGCCATGTTGTTTGTGATGTAGTCTGCGATGGTAGAGCGTATTTCCTCCCGGAACGTAGCGTCCCGTAGGGTGTGCGAGGGGAGCAGCCAGGAGAACGCCTGTGGGGTAGTCTACGGTATTGTCAGCACCAGATGCTCCGGGGCGTGGTCCGAGAGCGTCCGGGGAAGGTAATCCACCGTTGCAGTCCAAGTGGCCACATCTCTGGTCGCCAGCCAAAAGTCAATGCGTGACCAAGAGCCATGGTATGTGGAGTGGCAGGTGCCGCTCCTCTGTTCCCCGTGTGTGTGTCGCTATATGTCAATCAGTGTGTTATCCTCAACTATTGTTCTAAGAGTGCCCGCTGCCTGTGGGTGATGCTGTCTAGCCCCTAAATGGTCCTGCTGGCTGTTTAATGTGATATTGAAATCTCTGCCCCTAACCACCGCCCTAGGGCCAAAACTTGTCACCTGTCTCCAAACCTGCAGAAAGAAACTCGGGTTATTCTGATTAGGCCCATATACTGCCACCAATGTCATGGGCTGTTGGAATAGTTTCCCTGTGAGGATAACATATCTTCCCTCCTTATCTACGATTGTGTGGGTAGTGCACCATGGTAGCCCCCTCCTGAGCAAAACTGTGACGCCCCTTCCGTAATTAGAATAAACAGATGAGTAAGTTTCTCCACACCAACGGGCTCGAAATCTAGATTCAGTTGCCTCCGTCAGATGTGTCTCTTACAGGAAGCACACATCCACTCCCTGACAAGCGAGGTAAGCATGCGCCAGCCTAGCTTTCCGGTGGTCATTAAGACCCGGGACATTCCAAGTCATGCAGGATATTTTAGCCATGCGGTCTGGTGTATGTCATGGACAAGTTGCGATGTGAGGGAGTGCTTGACATTGCGCAGGGAGCGGACGCAGGTGCGCTCGCGTGTGCCACATGTGTTGCGAGTGTCCTACTAAGCCCAGTATCGAACCGCTTGACCTGTTAGCTCTGTCCCCATCCTGTAAACAAAGCCCACCCTCCCGTCCCTACCCCCAATCTTTGCCCCATTTAGAACTGTCCCCAAATTCCAAAACTCCCAGCACCTCCCCACCCTCCCACACCAACCCCCCAATTAGGATGTGACAATCTGCCCACCCTCCACCCCATCCCCAACTTGCAAGGTCCGTTTAAGAGTGCTAAGGGATTTATCTCGTGGGGGCACTGCCTCTTCCAGCGGTCACCCCCGTCAACCAGGACAGGGTGGCCAAGCCATGCTCAGTGATGTGGACTCTTCACAACAACAAGCTAGGAGAGTTAGTGTCCTGCCTCCTGGGGGCGTCTTATTCCTGCAGACGTGCATTTGTTGTCATGTCAGCTCAGTTCTAATCCAGCATGCCAGCACCTCTTAATGTCAGTTCATTAATCATTGTCACTGGTGGTGCCATTTTCTTGGCGGTCAGGGGTCCTGAAGGGTGCCTGTTGTGTTTTTCCAGTTTCTTGGCGAACAGTAGTGCACCCTGCGAATCCATGAAGAACTGCATCTTGTCCCCTCTCCTGATGCGCAGCTTGGCCGGGTAGAGTAGGGCGTACGGCACTTCTTGTTTTTGGAGGATTCGTTTGGCTGGGAGGAATTCCCGGCGCGCAGCCTGGACCTCCAATGTAAAATCAGGGAAAAAGGAGAGAACGTTTCCTTGGAGCCTCACCTCACCCATTTCTCGTGCAGTTCGCAGAACTGCGTCCCGGTCTTGGTAATTTAACAGTTTGGCCACTATTGGATGTGCTGGCGCCCCCGGCGGTGGTCTTGGCCCCAGTGATCTGTGCGCCCGCTCCACGATGAAGACCGGGGAGAGAACTTTTCCGAAGAGTCCGCGCAGTAGTGCCTCCACATAAACCTCCATCCGCGATATTGCAGTGGACTCTGGCACTCCCGTGATGCGGAGGTTGTTCCTCCTGGAACACGATTCCAGATCCTCATTCTTGGCTTTGATCAGTTCCAACACTTTGTCCATCTTGAGCAGCCGCTGTTTGTCCTCTGCCAGAGCATCATCGTTGTCCGAAACTCTGGCCTCCAGCTGCGCAATTTTGGCATCATGGGTGTCTACCCTGTTTTTGACTTGGTCAAGGCGGACTGACAGCTGGTCCAACTTTGAATTGATTGTATTTAAGCTGGCTTTAACCTCCAGTAGTATCGAGCGGAGATCATCAACTCGGGAGATAGCATTCTCTGTTTGCGTTGCTTGCTCTTCCGCATTGGGGGGGGGTCTTCTTGTCAAGTTTGGCGCCTGCTCTCAATCGGGAGCTTAGATTGCTTAGTGTTAGCTTTCCCTGTGATGGTCGCGGGGTGGTCCCAATGAACCTACTCTGTAGAGTCCTATTCTCACTGCTGGTGTACACCTTCTTGCGCTTTTATTTATTAGGCTCTGTGTGTCCAGTTTGCAGCGCTATTGGCAGTAGCGGCTTTAGTCATCCCCCACGTCTCACTCCGGGTTGCGAGAGAAGGGGGGGTGATTCCAATACTCAGGCCCCCCTCGCTATGTCACCCGGCTAGGCCGCACCACAGCTAAAGTTATTTTCTTTTCTTTTTAATTTCCCAGTGGCAATGTCTGTGTATGTGAGGGTTGAGTGCCCAGCCTTTGGCTTTCAGCTTTTATGATTTGGTTGTCAGCCACCGCCACAGTCTTGGGCCTGCAGCGCCACGTGGTCTATTATGCTGCCAGACCCACGCGACAGGCACTCCGCAGCGGCTCTTCCCCAAGGACCCCTCTCGTTGCGGGTCAGCCTGCCGGGCTGGCAGCGAAGGAACAAATGGGAGGGCCGCTGCCACTGCTGAGGCCCGCCAGGCCCAAGAGGAAGGCGCCGGCCCGCCCCCCCCAGCGAGCAGGGAGACAGCACTGGCCCCCACCAGCCCCAGCCCAGCTCAGCTCCTCCCACCTCCGCTGCAGCAGCGCACCCCCACTTACAATGCACCCACCCACCGCGGCATCCCTGACCCGTTCACCTGCGGCCCCATGCACGCCTCCGCTGCGGCCTGGTAATCTCCAGGTTCTTCGGCTGTAGCTGCCTCCACCCGCTGGGCCTGACAATCGCCTTGGCAATCCACGTTGATGGCTATGGGTTGCGGGCCATCCTCACAAGCCCAATTTCACTTGCCAACACACCCGCCAGCCAGGTGAGGCTGTATTCTTTTATTGCGCCTTCCCCTGGGCCCCGTCCGGTCTGCCGCAGCGCAGACACGGCCGTCCTGGACTAGGTACCCACAGTCCACGCTGCCTCTTCACTCAACCACCGACAGGCCGCACCGCGGCTGGCTCGTTCCATGGCGTCCCCTTCACTGGTCAGCCAACAGGGTGGCAGTGTACCATCCCCCCGGGATGTCAGGCACAGTATCAGATGTTCGGGGTCATCGCAGCGGTGCTAGGTCTGCAGGATTCTGTCGGATTATTGGCTTGGCCGGCAGAGCCCACTCAAGGTGCGGCCATCTTGCAGCCGGCGAAGCCACGCCCCCCAGCAACCCAGCTTCTTAATTGAAAGAGACCTGTCATTCATTTTCTGGTGCCTTTTTGGGATTTACTGCTGGTCCTTAATGTACTTCAGGGATCTCCTTTTGAACCTCTCCTCACAATTTATTTGATGTTTTGGACTCTAATGTTTTTTTTCCTGGTTGCCATTGCATCAGGTCAAATCGAAGGGGGGACTGGGACTCTTCTTTGCCATGAACACTTTATTCGGTTTTTTCAAGACAAGGTGGTATTATGGCCAGATCCTGCCTTCTTACCCAAATTATCTTTGGCATTCCATCTTTTTCAAGATTTTAGTCACCCTGATTTTCCCCTCTCCTTCAACGGAACAGGAAATTCTTTGGCATTACTTAGACCCACATAGAGGTTTGTTTATTTATCTCCAAAGTACTGCCTTCTTTAGAAAGGAAGATTTTTGTTTGAAACCTATGAGCTAGCTAACAAGGGTCATCAGTGGGAGAGGATGATCATTTAATTAGTATTCCAGAAAGCAGGGTTCTCTTTGCCTGCTATCATACAAGGACGTTCCACCATAGGCATGTCATTTTACTGACTTGCGTTCAAGATTAAAAGATTAGGAAAACATGTGAGTACGTACTGCTCCTTAGCGAATGTTAGTATACTTTTAACAAAGAAACTTCGAAATTCCAATTGGTATTTATTTTTTGCTTTTATTCTTCATATTTATTCTTGATTGATGAATTTCCATCAATCTCCAGAGTGTTACAGGGATTACTTCTAGACATTTGACAACCGTCACGTGTTTCACCCTTTAGCGGTCATTCGAACCAGGGCTTTCTCAAGGCTTTTGTAATCTTAGCAGCAACATTTATTATGTAGCATAGTATTAAACAAAATATATTGCATCAGGAAAATCAAGGGGAAACAAATATTTATTTCCATAAGACGGCAGCAAGCCCTGGGATAATCCCTTTTTTTCGTTCCGGTCAGGACACGGTGTATCGGCATTGTACTAAAGCGCCATGTTAATAGAAATAAATATTTCTTTCCCCTTGATTTCCCTGATGCAATATATTTTGTTTAATACTATGCTACATTAAAAGTATTCTAACATTCCCTAGGGAGGAGTACGTTCTCACATGTTTTCCTAACTACATATAATAGAGGTCAGTAAGGTTAAGTACCTCGAGTCAACATCCTCTTGTCACTTTCAAGAATAGGCAATAATACCCAGGAAGAGAATATTTGAGACTTTTATCCTACATAGCACCTCCTAAAAGATGTTTTATACACCAGCCACTTGGTCATAACCTGACATCTTAATTTTTCTCTATAGATTGAGGAGGGGGGACATCATTTCTTCGTCTTTTGGATCAGCAGTTCTTTCAGCAGAAGGTATGGTGTGTTTGTCACTGGTTGTTAATACATTCACTTTGCTGTTGCATTTTATGCTGCACTATGGCTTTCCAATGGCAATTATCTGATTTAATTTCTTGGTTATATACTCGTTATGTCTGGTTTGGGATGAGAAAGATGGGGATGAATGTAATGCTTCGATTACTTACAGGTAATCTTCATTACTTTGAGTCATAGTCTTCCTGGTCACAGTCCTATATTTCCCTCTTTTCCCTACTCTAAAATGAAAAAGGGTAGAAAAAAGAAAATATTTGGGAAGGGGAGGGAAATTAGCTAATTATGAGGAAAAAAAAACATATTTTGTTTTGGGAAGTACGCACGGGTAGGTTCCTCCAATATGGGTCACACAGCAGAAAGTCCTGTGTCAACCACAATAGTAGGGGAACTTGTGTGTTTTTTACTTCTATGGGTGCTAAATTTGTGCCTAGCAGATGGAAGGCCCAATATGTCAGGACTGTGAAGAGGAAGACTATGGGGATGTTTTAGAGTTTGGTGGGAGGAGGTAAGTCTGTAGGTATGGCAGAATCATTTACTCCTGCCATACCAACAGTAGTCCACCTGCCAAATTTAGAGTTATCCACCAGTCCTGTGGACTAACTTTAAACATTGGCAGGAAAAGCTGTCACAACACTTCCTGTCAATGTATTAAAAGTTAGACGTTTAACATGTTTTTGTTTTTCAAAAACAAAATCTACAAATTGGATTTTGTTTTTGAAAAACCAAAAACTAATGACCCCCCCCCATACCATGGAAGTTAGACCCTCAATCCATGGGAGGTTCCCCATGGTGTGGGGATCATTCAAACATTTGTACTGTTCCTTACTGCTACGTTTTTCATGGCGGTAAGTGAGAGTAAAAACTTGCCATTTCAGTGCCCACTCTAAATCAGGCAGGCGATCAAATGGCCGAACCTCCATATACCCATACTTGTCCTGCCATCGGAGGAGGATGTCAGAGGACAGAGAACGTGTAGTTTCCGTTGCAGACATAATAAAGGTCCGCCCATCTGTAAATCAGGTAGGCGGACGTTCAGTTTGTCAGAGAGGATACTCTGATGCCGTTGCAACAGAGTTCCCTCTCTGTCATACTGTAAGTCAGCCCCTATTACTCATAGTAATGGAGATTACTGGTAAGTAATTAAAGCAATAATGTGGTGTTTAGCCTTCTTTAGGCTAAACTGTAATAAAACTGTCAGCACATCTATTATGCAGTCCGCACGCTTGTTGTTATACTATTTACATTTGTTACTGTTATTCGGGTAGTAGCTGTTGGCCCGATCCTTTTATTTCAAAGTATTATACAGCTCTCATACACACCTCAGGCCAGATTTATCAGACTTTCCCACAGCGCAGCTAGACACCTTGCTGTGCTGCGCTGCATGAAAGGGAAAGGGCAGGAATGTGCCATATTTAACATTATATAGCACATTCCTGTCCTTTCCTTGCGCTGACGCACAATGTGCTGCCTTGCCAATGCAGATACCCTTGCATCATGGTGCATGGATGCCTTCATTGCAAGCAGGATTGTCTAACAATCCTCTGAGGTTTCTATCTCTTTCTAAACGAGAAGAAAAAAACATTTTTCCTTGTTACGCCTCCCCTGGGAAGTCATAGCATTTTGACGCATTCCCAGGTCTACCACTAATGGTAAATCTGGGAATGCGCCAAAATCCATGGGTGGATGCGAGGGAACACCAACACGCCAGACATGGAACGCCTCACTTTGGCAGAGTAACGCTAGGCAGCAACTTACGCTGCCTTGCATTACTTCAGATTTACCAAGCACTGCAAGGCCACACTGCTCGGTAAACCTGATTTTAGTGTTCCATTGCTCTTGTGCTACCGTGCATGATGCAAGGTCAACTCAACAGTATGATACATCTGGCCCCTCAGTTTGCGCTACAAAACCTGAAAAAATCTACAGTAAAAATGGAAGCTACATTCAACATATGTAGTGTCGTACCACTCAACATATACTGAAATATGGCCTGCTTTTCATACTTACCACGTAAAATATTATTATATCTATGTGCCTGTATCGGAAAGTAAATACCAAAACAAATACAAACATACTATGCACAATGTTTCGATTGGATAAGATCCCAGTGGCACGTGATTTTTCAGAATATGAAGGTTTCATTTGAACAAGATGTCAGCAAGATTAAGTGCAGTATAACTTCATGCTTCATGGAATGCACTCATCTGAAACACCACAGCGGAAGCTCTGCTTGAGCGTGGTTTGAAAAAGCCGCTTCCTTTTGTTATTTACAAGGCATCTTTCCCTCAGCCCATGACATTATTTGAGAATGTGTTTTAGAAGCATCCGCCAATTTTCGCATCCCTGTAATTAATCTCCCTCTGTAAAGTAATGTTACACGCGGCATCCCCTGGCACTCTCTGGGCCTCAGACCCTTGTACGAATGCTGTAACTCGCTTCCTAGGTCCATAGTGATTTCATGGGAAGGAAATAATCTTTCAAAATTCATCTTTCATATCAGAGAAGGTGCTCAGGTTTAGTGCTTCTGTTACACCAATAGTTCTAGGTCCCATATACTTCAGAATAATTAAATCCAGGGCATACCTGATTTAAAATATGTACATATGTTTCTTGTTAAGGTAACACATTCCATAAAACTTTACATGGTTACTCGTTATGTAGCCTATATAGGCTGCATAAAGGGTATCCATGCAGTCATGTAATATGGTCCTATAGTGTCATCGATGGGTTCTGGCGACATCATAAATCAGGAAGACTGAGTGGTTTGTAGCTGTCACCAGAACACATAAGGTGGCAATGCAATACCCTATTAAATGTTGCCCGCTACGACAAAGTAATTTTATATTACATGTTTATTTGGGGCAATTAGCTTTTTAAAGTTGTCACTGAAAACAGTAAATGCAATACTTAACTTTACTCAGAACCACTAGAACTATGTGATTGTGCAGCTGAGCCATTTTCCCAATAATTATGGATTTACCACTCTTGCCACATAAAGCATAATCTTCTGCTTGTTTTGCAGAGTTCAACAGAAAAATTGTTTATTGCTCGAGCTAAGTAAAGATTATGCACACTGGCAGTCACTTTGCAAAGGTTAACTGCTCACCTTCCAGTTTACTTTTTTAGATATTAAACTGGTACTAATGAGAGGAATCCTTTGAGACATTTCTCACAGGGTTACACTTTAGATATCTTGACCGATTGTCTATCGACAGTCTGCTGATCAGGGATCATGCAGGGTCCACAGACACACATTCTAAAAGATAAAGGAATTCAATTGAATGTGAGAGCATTTTCCCCTTCATTCTGTATAGGGTCATGTAAAAAAAAAAAAAAAAAAAAACTTACCTGTGATCGTGTTGCAGCTGCCGCCTCTCCTCGGTAGCAGGTGCTCCCCAAGCCAATCAAAATGCTGCAATGCAGCGTTGTGATTGGTTCCCCTAAGTCAATCACAATGCTGCAGTGCAGCGTTGCGATTGGTCTGAGCGCCATAGTTCGGCACTCAGCCTGTGTATGTTCCTCACCAGGCTGTGCATTACACCAACCAGCTGTGAATGCCATATAGCTTGTAAACAAATCAGACCATCAAACAGCGAGAAATAAAAACTGTCCCCTATCTACCTGCAGCAAAAGTGCTGCTCCCCCAAGGGCAGGTTCCTGTGAGGATTTAGCATGATGCCAGCTTCAGGACCCAAGAAATGATTAGCTACAGGGAAAAGGGCCTCCATGCTTTGTCCTTTCCTGCATCTGAGTCACTTAGAGATGATATGCCAGCCAACAAGGAACCCAGAGATATATTTTAAACAAAAATGCTATCCTCCAAGGCAGCAAAATATGACATATGGGATGAATCCTCAAGCTGCAATGTTTTTTGAGGGAGATAAAAGAAGAAATAGGTACCATCAGGAGTGATTTGAAAAGCTGTCTGCGAGATCTACAAAAGGATATAGGAGGCCAGGGTTCCAGGGCAGACGATCTGGAAAAGAGGGTGCATGAAAGCTCTGAGGAGAAGCATTACTTGGACCACAGGATCTTCATATTGGTAGAACAGTATAATGACTTGATGCTGAAATTGGAAGACCTAGAGAACCTATCAAGCCCTGAATATCAAGGGGGCAAAATATTGTGGACAGAATATAAAAAAAATATTGACAGGCATGTAAGTCTAGGTTTTCTGTACCTAAATTCGCCTACATGTACCTAGGTGGTACATATATCTCCATGGTATGTAGATGTGGAGTTAGGAATAGTAACTCTATACTTTCCTATTTGCACTTACCTTTCGATATTTTGTCACTCGATATTCTGTCATTGATTTTCTTAAATGACGAAATTCCAGGGGGTAGTAAAGTTGTTTACGGGGTTGCACAGGAAACCTGCAGGCCAAGATATAAAGCCATAAATTGAGCGCATATTGCACCAGATTAAGAACCTCCCCGATGACCAACCATCTGCATACACCGAGTTGAGAGAGTGGTTAGGATGGTCCCACACTCTGAAGCACCCCCAGATATTCTAATGCATGTGCATTACTTTGACAAGAAAGAAGAGCTTTTTGCTGTGATGTGCTCTAAAGATTCCATTACCTTTGAAAATCATAACTTGCAACTGTTGCACGATTTCTCAGTGTCGACCCTGAAAAGATAGCAAGACTTTTGGCAAATAATGGGCCATTAATGCGTTCATGACACCACATGCCAAAGTGGCCACCCCTTCTGTCTCATTTTTGTATGAAACAAACAGAAGCAATTTGTGAAGTCCTTGGCTGAGGCTTGCTCTGTTCTGGAGCCCCCCTGCCCAGGAAGTTCTCAGATGGTGTGGAGAACAATATATCACAGTTGATGAAGAAATCGACCCATGGTCACAGAAATTGAGAGAGTCAAAGTTAAAGCCTTAAGAAAAGTGTCGAAGCTCAATGCCCAACAAGATGACTCCAGAGTAGCACCCTATCCAACTGAGAATGTAGATGTGGAATAAGCAAGACTGCACCTATTGGCGATCCAGTTTGGTGCTGTTAGATTGTCTGGCGGGAAAGAGGTCTCTGGGGCCATGGGAGTGGTAAAAGCACTTATCATCTCACTGGGGGATGGAGCGAGAGACCAACAGGGGACAACGAAAATATTGAAGATAATTGTTTGTGGTTCTTTTATCTACCAACAATTGAGAGGGTTGCAAGTGAGGCCAGGGAAGGTATTACGGGATCAGTCACCACAGGCAATGACACACTTCCACTCCATGTTACATTATCTGATGGCGCTCACCCACAGAGGCCTAAAAGGCTGGATATGACATCCATCCATAGAACCATCACTGGCAATTAAAAAAAAAATAGTAAAAATCATAAGTCTGTATGTCGGGTGGGGGGGCTGCGGCTAAGAGATTAGCATTCATCAGCATCTTTAAGTTGCCGGAGAGATCTGCATGCTTCAAGAAAGTCACTTGATTTAGCAAGACTGGACTAAGCCTAAATCCAAAATCCAAATTGTTTACCATAAAGTAGCACTCTTCGAAACTCCATAGAAAAGTGGGAGTAGTGATATCATGTGCAAAAACATTTCAAGGGAAAGAAAAGAGAGTCATGCCAGACAAGAAGGGCAGGGTTGTGGCAGTGATATTTACAAGAGAATCCTAAACTGTCTTAAATTATGACTGTGTAGTTCCTGTAGAGCACAAACACAAATAAGGAAGGTTTCTTGAACCCCGCCATCTCATACATACTCAAAGTAGAAGAGAGAGAAATCATTATTGGGGGCACCTTGAACATCATCATGTTGGGACTGCACAACACTCAGGTGGGGTGGGGCACAGCTACAGCATGCTTTATTTTATGGCTAGAGTTACTGGGTTTAAACATCCGAATGACAATGATCACACTTATTACTCCCATGTGCACTGCACATATGCCAGGCTTGATCACTTCCTCATCAGAAGCAGCCTGATCATACAAGTAAGCAACACTATGATATGCCTAATATCTTTATCAGACCCCACTCCCAATACAATCCCTATCACGATGACTCAACCGAGAAAGACAAGGGCTAATTGGCAACTCAATAATTGTTTTTCTAAGAGACAGCTCTCAAAAGCAGAGATTGAGAATGACATTTCAAATTTCATGAAAGAAAATAACAGGGAAGCAATGCCAATATTGATATTATGGGGCATAGATAAAGTAGGCTTGAGAGGTATCTTTGATTATGCATCTCACACCCTAATAAAGTGCATGCCAATATTAGGGCAAAACTAGAGCATGCACTGGATGTCTTAGAGACAGTACATACATGGGCCAGGTACCCAAGGTATGGCACAAAAAGCGACTTTACTTTCACAGTGTCGGGGACTGTCCGGGACTATGTCGGGAACACAGTCAGGGACTTGAGCAGGGACTGGGTAGAAAACGTACAGTGCACAGAAAGAGTAGTACAGCGCTGCCCAGGATCACACAAGGAGTCAGAGGAGAAAAAGGGATCCAAAGGGGAAGCCTGTACAAGATGGCTTAGACTCAGAAAGGAAGGGCACTCACAAGGCAATTTAGCATTCAGACTAACTACGCCCAGGACGGACGTGCAAGACATATATATAATACAACATTAACAATAAAGGGAATGTGGGGTAAAGCACTCAGGAGCTCCATACGGTAAGACTGAAGCTCAGTAAGTTCCTCACCCACAATTGCTGTTACAGATACTGACGGAAAATACCCACATATAGGATATGTGTGCAAAGGCAGGGTCTGTGCAGCTTATACCTATGGTGATGTTATAACTGTAACTCAAAGACAATGCTCACAGTGAACAAGAAACGCCACCTAGGTAGTCAGCTGTGCCCACGGATCCTGGCGATCAAACAGGAACACGCAAGGCAGTATCAGCAAAGGGGTAGAACTAAACACAAGCACAATAGACAAGGAGCTAGCAAGGAGGAGTTCTTAACAGGAAAGGAAGGAAATCACAGGGCACACTTGGCAGAAAGCAGGTAACAAACATACAAGATAACAGAAGCAAGACAGCAGAAATAGAAAGACAGCAAACTAGAACTAGAACCAAAGAAATGGGAAGAAAGGCAGGTTCTGGAAAAGGATATACAGAAGGGGAGGCTACAAGTGTATACTAGAATAGTGCAGGTTCAGGAATCAAGAAAACAAAGTAGCATAGAAGGCAGTGCTGGGGCAGGAACAAGAATTGAGCAAAAGCTCAGGAGTCAAAGTAGCACTGCAGGTAGTGCTAGTTCAGGAGAAGGGAAACTGCTGCAGGTGAGGAACAAGGAATGCTAAGGCTCAGGAGTCAAGGTAGCACTGCAGGCAGTGCTAGTTCAGGAGAAGGGAAACTGCTGCAGGTCAGGAACAAGGAATGCTAAGGCTCAGGAATCAAGGTAGCACTGCAGGCAGTGCTAGTTCAGGAGAAGGGAAACTGCTGCAGGTCAGGAACAAGGAATGCTAAGGCTCAGGAGTCAAGGTAGCACTACAGGCAGTGGTAGTTCAGGAACAAAGGAAACTGCTGCAGTTCAGGAACAAGGATTCAAAAGAGCACTGCAAGCAGTGCAAATCAGGAACAAGAAATAGCTGAATCCCAGGAACAGGAACAAAGAATAACTATAGCTCAGGAACTCAGGAAACAAGGTAGCACTGCAGGCAGTGCTAATTCAGGTACAAGGAATAGCTATAGCTCAGGAACTCAGGAAACAAGGTAGCACTGCAGGCAGTGCTAATTCAGGCACAAGGAATAGCTATAGTTCAGGAATCAAGGAACAAGGATTAACTATAGCTCAGGAATCAAGGAATTTCAAAAGCTCAGGAAACACTGGAAACAAGGTTATCAAAAGCTCAGGAAACACTGGAAACAAGGATTGGCCTCACCGGTATACAGCTACAATGACCAACACTGGGCTGAAGGGAGCTGGGGCTTAAAAGAGCTCACAGTAATCACATGCATCAGGTGTGAGCAGGCTAGCAGCAGCCAGCCAGAGGTGAACTGAATTCCTCCACCCATCCTTGGCCTGCAGGGGTGGAGACAAAGCAGTGAGCAGGGGATTATAGGTAATGGAGTTTCCAGCATGAGCAGACTGGCTTCCACAAAACCCGCCATGGATTGGGAATGGATGTCAATTCCTAAATGGTGTCCTAATGCCTGGAAGTCAGGATATGAATGCAGGGGAGTGTCTGGAAGCATATCTGAACACTGGAAAGCCCCACAATTCGGCCCCTGGTGGTGGGCATGAGAGCAAAGGGAGTGAATCGTGACACACAGGTACACTCCTTGACACGGATGAAGCAAGACATGCCCTTTTAAGAACAAAGTAGTGATTCTATGCCAACGGCAACAAAATGCGCAGTCAATTGGATGCTCAATTATGATCAAATTTGGTCAGCAAAAAAGGGATGTAAATGCAGGACAAGGCAGGTGCTCTGGCTTTAGAGGACGAGAGCACTGCCCATGCATTCTTTGATTTCTACCAATAATTGTTTGAAGAAGGTGTTGTGGGTATAGTGCCTGCTTCACACTGGATTTTAGTGTTAGATGTCAGAGGACACTAGGATTACCATAGTGTACTTCCAGGGCTGGCTTTAGCACTGGTGGCACCCAGTGTGACAATGTTTGTTGGCGCCCCCCCAATGACCACCTCCGCACGGATTCGCTCACTACCACCTTTTAGCAGTGCCCCTCAAGTCTCCATAACCATTCTCTTTCAGATGCATTTAATTAGATTTATACCAACACAGCCACTCATACAAGTATAGGGTATCAGAGACCTTTACATCACACACTACACAGAGACAATCAATCATAGGTGTGTAAATTAGTGTATAGAAAATGTTACATAAGACAGAGGACTACAAGGTGTAGGAGTCACATGTCATCTATACTGGTAGGCAGTATAGTTTAAGAATGCTTGGTCTGGAGAAGCACAAACTCAGAATTTAAAACGTATCACCATGGGTGGGGGTTCTCTTTAATAATCAGAATTGATTTCTATCCAAATGAACCCGTTTTCCAACATTATGATGACGGAAGACTGGGGAAAAAATCATAACATTCTAATCTATGCCTTGCAGTTTGCATACAGCTCTTTGATGACAGTTAATAGCTCACTGTTCTATGTTAGGATTATAAGTTATAAACTGCAAGTAACAAACGATCTCTCTGACAAAAGCAGTAACCCACTGACCTATTTACATTACATGCACCTTGTGATCTGCATGGTGCACGTTCTTTGCAGTAGGCATATTAACCCTCTGTGCTACCTTACCATGAGTCAAAACTTCTACTAGACTTCTGATCTCTCTCTAGGAAGAACATTAATCACTGGAGTTATCTTGACATCTTTATTGTTGCCTGAAAATTGCTAGAGGCCAGTAACAGGGCAGCAGGTGCTTTTAAAACCATTATATACTTCAAACACGACACCCCACCCAAAGTCAGCGTCTGCTGCGGTCGCACCGGTGGCACCGTTTTAGATCCGGCCCTGTGCAATGCCTACTCACATTCCCAGCTTTAGAGCCGAAGCTTAGTGTGGTGGAAGACTTTCACCATCTTGGATTTCCACTGACATATTGTATTTTGGGCCTCTCTTTAGTAAGGCAAACAGGAACTACTGCAAAAGTAAGGGCCTGGGACACCTTACTCCATTCGTCAGAGAGGGACCAGGAGTATCTTAGAGTGTCCCACACCCACAGGCTGGTAAATCCTACAAACATGGACCCTCACCCAGCCTTCCTCGGGACACTGCTGGACCTACGAAAGGATACCAGGCGGACTGACCCTGCTGCACTTGGTATCTGTGACCTGTGAGAAGGACCAGAGATGGTTGATCCCCTTTTTACTTGAAATCCAAAGACTGAAAGAACTTGGTATCTGTGACCTGTGAGAAGGGCCAGAGGTGGTTGGACCACTTTTTACTTGAAATCCAAGTACTGAAAGATCTCCAAGGATCATAAAGCTGATCCCTTGGGTAGATCCAGGAACCAAAAAAAGCTAAAGAGGACATTTCTGTGAAGAATCTCAGCTGGCCAGTGGCAACTGGTCCTGGACTGGACTTTGCTCTTTGCCTCTGCTGTACATCCTGAGAGTCTCTAAAGGCATACCCTGAAGTCCTGAGGGCCTTGAAAATGTACTTCTGAGGCTGGCAGGGCACCAAAATATATTTGGGAAGTTTTACAAAACATTTAGCTCCACAACTTCAAGGGGACTGACCCAAAAAGTCTCCGACCAGCAATTCCATGAAATCGGATTCAATTTAAGGATTGTTCCATGTGAACAAACTCCCTTTTCATATTTGGACTTAGACCCTTCTTCCCTTCTTCCAGGCCCTGATAGTGACAATCAAAAGGTTGTGCCCGATCAGGGCTGCATGGTGGTTGGTCTCAATTTACTCTTAGGTCCTGGTGTATTGCAACCATTGACCACAATTGTCACTTTGTGCTTCTTGGCACTATTTTCTCTTAAATAATATCCCAAATTCATATCTCTGAATTCCCTTTTTGGATTTTGGTTGTTTTATTGTAATATTGTGCATTAAATTTGACTCTATTTTTATAAATTGGAGTGGGATTTTTATTGTGCTGTGTTTTTGAGTACTTAAGTGTTTTTGCATTTCTAAATGCTTTACACATTTCTCTAAGTCTGGCTGATCTGTGCCATAACTACCAGGGGCTGACCTCAGGTTTAACTTACTGAAACCATTGACTGGATCTAACATGTTAGGGACTTACCTTTTTCTCACAAAGTCTTGAGATTAATTCTGAGTCGTGGGAGGTGCAAAACAGGACTTTGGATAGAGTTAAAGATCTGAGTGTGACTAGAAGAAACAGACCGCATGTAAAATAAGAGAGGATTAACCCTGAGGGATTCTTAGCCACGGTTGTTAGGGATAATCTGGTGCAGGTAAATATATGACTTGATGAACATGCAGGTGAATGGAAAATCAAGCAGGCTTTTGGCAAGATTACTAATTACAAGTAGGAGGGCCTTACTATGTCCATGATTAATAGACTCCGGAAAATTAAGGGTTGGTTTGATCATAATTGCTCAAAAGCACATGCAGTCTTGGTCTTGTGAAGGACTGTTAAGAGACCACGTAGATCTCAAATAGAAATTGCTGAATGTTAAAAAAATTAAGAATCTTTCCTTGACTCAAGGAAGAAAGCAATCAAAATACAACCCTGGGAAACACTTGATGGCGCAAGCCAAAATTATGACACCACTGCTTTTTGGCACATAATCAGTGAATCATATTTTAAGGAGATCCTGTGATGGAAGTGGGCAGTTCAAGCCCAAGAATGTTTTACTTATTTTAGTACAATCTATGCAGCCATTAAAGAAGGCAAAGAAATGAATAGTGACTCCAGTGGCTATTAAGTTCCTCCCCTACTGTCAATGCTTGCTTTCCGATCAAATTTATTCTGGAGGAAGTAAATATGGCAATTGGGAAAAGTGCGAAAGGCAAAGCCACTGGCCTTGATGGAGTTCCATTGCACCCCCAGAAGACAAATATTGAGTTCTGGACCCCTTACTTACTAATGTTCTGAGGTCAGTGGGGAAAACAGGCAAGATCCCTGCATGTTCTCATTCTACAATCAACCATATTTTCTAAAAGGGCAACCTCAATTATCCAGCTGTTATCGTCCCATTTCTCTACTGACTCACCACTTAAGGTGGAGGGGCACATACTACTCGCAAGATAAGAGGAATGGGCTGAGGAAAAACAAAGGTTTGCAAAAATACGGTATGAGTTCAAGAGAGGAATCGGGACAGAAGATCAGTGCCTTAATCTTTCCTTACTGATCAGTAAAAGCAGGGTTGCAAAATAAGGCTCCATATATTTAGGGTTTATGGATCTGTCCTGCACATTTGGCTGTGTGTCACACAGTAAACTCTGGCATAATGGAGGATGTGGGTGTGGACAGCTCTATAAGTCACTGAATAAGGGAGAGTTAGCACAGTTCAACTGCCAAAGTGAGATTTAGCTTAGTAGGGGAATGAACAGATGATTTCAAGGTAAATAGGGGTAAGGCAGTGTTGTGTCATGGCTCCTTTCCTTGGCACCCTTTTCATTCATCACCTTAAAGAGGTGTTGGTGGAGAGGTGAATGGTCATGTCGCAGGTCAGTTAATGGCCGATTCCTGCTTTGCTCTACGCAGACAATGCAGTCTGTTTCGGCCGCACTCTGGGAGCCCTGCAATTGCTATTAGACAATTTTGACCTTAGAGTTAGACCTTAGAGTTAACTTAGGTAAGACATTAGTCATGTCTTCAGACACCATATTGGCCACTCCACATAAGTTTTATTAGAAAAATATGCAACTCAAACACACTCCCAATATATCCTACCTGTGAGTCAATTTTAATAATAAGGGTAGTTGGAAACAATTTATCACTTTTAGGAATTACCAGCTCGTGAGGGCAACAACATCTCTTTTTTTTAATTTGCCTCAAAATTGGGCATCAAACCATTAAAAAAATGTTTACCATATGTCGGGCTAAATGTATTTCGGTAGCTATCTATGAGACAGGAATTCGGGCCATGAGAAACCCCTGTGTTACAAATTTCTGAAAAATGCCTGTCTCTGGAGATTGTTGTCACTCCCACAGACTTTGGCTTCATTTTTATGCCGCAAAGAGTTGGGTCTCCAGTTATTGAAGATCTGATAAAGATCCACCCGCTATTATTGTGGGAAAGGGCAGGGTTTGGACTAACAAGCAGGCCAAATTAAATAGATCCATTATAATGGACTGTTTAGGCCTGGACCGGGCTCTAGAAATTCCCTGGGTGATGAACATCAAAGATTAAACAACAAAGTTGGAGAGATCGGATATGTTTGATGATTACTCATTCTTCGTAGGGATGGGAAAGTCTGCACTTAAGAACATGTGTCTGCAGTGGATAGAGGAGGAGACACCCAATAAGGCCAAACAAAAGAATACTGTTAGTTTGCATTTCAACTTATCCCCATTACCAGGTTTACAACCATACTTAGTAAATATATTTGATTCCCATAAGAGATGGTTGCTGACCATATTAAGATTCGACTCGGTGTTCTGTTTGGCTACCTTTTCCAGCTATAATGATTGGTCAAGATTATCATGTAACTTGCCCGTGTGATAACTCCTGTAATCAAGGTGCGTTTGATTTTATGTGCTTTTGCTCTTTTTATGAACAGCCTAGAGCCTGCATTATCAAGCCCTTATTTTAAGAAATACTCTGTCAGAAATTGTGCTACTGCATTCCATTTTCTCCAAAAGTTAAAATCCGCTGAAGTCCGTCTTGCTGTTTACACATATTTTCTCCATGCCCTTTCTATCAGGAAATGCATCAATAACATGGGTCCCCCATGAGGGATTGGATGATGAAATGTTTTACTTCATTATTGTCACATTTTTACAACTTCAATGCCTATTATGTTGTATAATATCAGAGAGTTTTATTTTTAAATATCAAATGAATTTTATTGGAAACGTTTATGGTTTTAAGCACATAAAACCAAATAAAGTTATTGCATTAATGAAGTTAGTGACTTTATTAGTTGTGGTGGAAAACCATCCACACCAATTAGCATTTCCTTTCTCACATCATTGCTAAAATATAAATAAACAAAACACTTCATTTTACATTCTGTGTACTTAATTTTCACATATTTTCTGTTACTTGTGTTAAGAAGTCAGCGTTAGGAATTTTTCCTCACCCTACAGCATCTTGCTCTTTCAATGGCTGTGGAAATTTCCTTTAGAAGTAGATTCACCCTAGGAAGATTCAGTAACAGAGAAACTACTAGATAGAACAGTAGTAGCTTCTGTCTGCTTCCTAAAACCTGAACAAAAGCATTGATAGGTATTTAATGTTAAAGAAACATTAGTTGAGCATGAGCAGACCCTTTGCCTCTCCATAGACTTCCAAGTAAAAAAAACGGTATCAAAGATACTGGTAAATGAGATGGAGAAAGACAGCTGGACTAGGTGATAGATAGCCTAACCTCCAACTTTATATATATATGAACTCCAACTCCAGTTTCTCCAATTAGAAATGGACACCAACACAGGGGCATAGATCATTCTTTTGTTCTTCGTTTATTTGTCAAGCTGTTACGCGTTTCGGCATTTCCTGCCTTGCTCACACAACAAACGTCATTTACCAGTAACCATTAAAATAGCAGGGCTCAAGGTCACATGATTTTCTTTTTCAAATTCCATGGTAGACATACTCAACACCCGATTCTCCTCATGTGTAACTTTTACAATTACTGAATCATCACTGCTTATTTCAATAGCAATTTGGGTGCGTGAATTCCACTTATAGGGCCTGATTCACAGAACTAACTTACGTCAAAAACGTAAAGTTAGTACTTTTTGGTATTCACAGAATACACTTACTCATTTTGGTATTCACAGAATGAACTTACTCATTTCGGTATTCACAGAAGTTAGTAGTCCTAACTTTAGGACTCCTAAATGCCTTCTGTGAATAGCGAAAGTCTTAAAGTTAGGATTTTTCTCAGTTTAGGAGTAGTAAAGTTAGACTTTACTACTCCTAAACTGAGAAAATCCTAACTTTAAGACTTCGGTATTCACAGAAGGCATTTAGGAGTCCTAAAGTTAGGACTACTAACTTCTGTGAATACCGAAATGAGTAAGTTCATTCTGTGAATACCAAAATGAGTAAGTGTATTCTGTGAATACCAAAAGTACTAACTTTACGTTTTTGACGTAAGTTAGTTCTATGAATCAGGCCCATAGTAAACATGATTATACTTCTCATATTTTCAATCACAAAGTTCATCAAAGACTGGGAATCAAATTAACAAACAATCCTTTTGCTATTTGAATATTCAAAGGTGCAAGTGCTGAATAAATTAACATTGTAAAATCCAATAAGTTGTATGGTGCTCGGGGTTAAGTAAAAAAATGGACTACAAAATAAAATAAAATGAAAACAAAAGTGTTAACTTTCTGCAATTTTTGTCACTGCGCATCTTGGATGTCAACATTCTAGAAAGGGCAAATGACTTTTAATCCTTCCCTAGATTCAACAGTAATACCCTAGAAATTCAAAATACCCAAGTTAAATCCTGGCTCTGCCACAGCCTGGTGCCCTGATCTAAGGACCTCGGTTGTATTAACCCATATCGCTCATTACATAAAGTGCAAGTGCACAACAGTTGTAAAAATCTAATAGTATATAGCATCTCAAGTAATGGAGTACCTTACGTCATGTAAGGTGCATACTTTTAGCATTGTAAAGTGCAAGTGCTTACACAGTTTTTTCACTCTCAGTCATCACCCCCCATGGTTGACCCATAACTAAGTTATGTAAAGTGTGGTTATATAAAGTGCAAGTGCAACATTATAAAACTCAGTTATCAAACTGTTTCACTTGAGTCAATACGGCCTATACTTTAAGTAAAACAACCTATGTAAAGTGCAAGTGTGTTTAAAATTCTTCATCCTTGTCATAGGCAATACGGGTTAACACTCAAAGCAAATTATTATTTTACAAATGAACCTTCTAGGGTGTATTATGTGATCATTAACATTCCCCATTCTGCATAATGTACAAATCGCTTGGTTCTCCCAAATACCCTTGAGAGACTCAAATGACTAATGACAGTTACAAAATAGGCAACTTTTACTCCAAAGCTACCTTCTCTTACGTTAACCCTGATTATGTACCAAAACATTTTTCAACAATTGTAAATCATATGGAAACATTTTTATGAATTGAGCTTGGATATAACTTATAATTGTATTGATTCCCAAGAGATAAAATCATTTCCAAGAGATTATTTTCAAACAAATGTTTTCATTGTATTATCTTTTCACCTATAAAGCCATACTAAAACCCTGACCATGGATACCACTAGATCCCTAAATGTATATGTAAATCCTCCTCCGAGTTCAATCCTGATGGGATTTTAATATTGAATAACGGTATATATCTGGATTCTAGCTGTTGCAGTTTATGTTCTCGATTACCTTCCCTTCTCATTCTTGCCACCTGATCCATTGCAAAGTACGTAAGATCATTCACATTGCCCTTGTGCACCTCATTAATATGTCAGGCAACAGGGTAGCTTTTGTCGTTGTTCTTGACTGCCCTTAAGTGCTGTAATATCCGTATATGCACCATATGAATGGTACTTCCCTCATACATTTTGGGACAAGTGCATTGTAAAATGTATACCACAAATTCACTCTTGCAATTCAAGAAGCTCCTGATCTTCCATGGGCTCTTCATTAGGGGCGACATATTTTGCCTCTCATTCCGAGCAATCTTACAGGCCTTACATTTTAGGCATTTGTGGAAGCCAGGACTTGCTTTCAGCCATCCCTCGGTTCTTCCAACTTCTGGACTACTGTCCACCAAATCTTGCCTCATTGACCTTGCCTTCTTGAATGTTATCTGAGGTCTACGTGGAGTGACAGCACTCAAAATTGGGTCTCTCTTTACTAGATACCAGTGCTTACTCAAACAGTCTCTCACCCTGGTATGGTAAGCACTGTATCCAGTAATCATCCGTATTTCCTCATTGGCCCTCCTGTTGTAAATTCTTTTTGATTCATTTGGTCTGAGAAATTCCTCCCTCCTGATTCCATTCACCTTTTTTAATGCCTGATCTAAAACTCGAGTACTGTAGCCTCTTTAGGCGAATCTCTCAGTGAGGCTATTCTGGGCTTCCTTCAAGGCTGATACCTCACTGCAATTTCTCTTCATTCTAAGGTGCTCAGCATAGGGTATACTATTCTTTAATTTCACAGGGTAAAAGCTTCTGGTGTGCAGAATGGAATTGCCAGCTGTAGGCTTCCTGAATGTACGAGTATGCAGTGTGTTGTCTTTTATGTACACTTCTAAATCAAGGAAGGAGACTTGTGACCTGCTGATCGTATCCGTGAATTTAAGATTCAACGAATTATCATTTAGATGCATAATGAAGTGTTGAGCTGAATCCACCGTCCCCTCCCAGACTAAAAAGAGATCATCAATTAATCTAATCCATACAACCACATTCTCTCTTCCCTCCCTGGCATGTTTCACTCTGAGCACCTGCTCCTCCCACCAGCCCATATGCAAATTAGCATAGCTGGGGGCGAAGCAGGTGCCCATTGCAGTCCCTCTCATCTGTTTACAAGTATCACCACCAAACATAAAAAAGTTGTTTTCCAAACACAATCTGCCCATTTCTACCAACATCCCTGAATGTTGGTACAATGTGATGGGTCGTGTATTTAGGTAGTGTCTCATAGCTCGTAGCCCATCGTCATGTACTATGCTCGTGCATAAAGATGTTACATCAAGCATAATCAGGAGGAATGACTCTTTCCAAACTAGATTTTCAATTTTGCTCAAAAAATCCCTCGTATCCTGTATATATGCAGGACGTTTTTTGACAAACTCCTGCAGAAAGTGGTCTGGGTATCTTGAAGTGGGTTCGAATAGGCTCCCAATTGCAATTATGGGCCTGCCTGGTGGTACCTCTTTGTTCTTGTGCACCTTAGGAATGAGATACATGATTGGTGTAACAGGATTCGCTATTTTTAAATACAAGCACTCTCCTTGCGATAGATGCCTAATCCTCTCCATTGTGCAAGATCTTTGTGATATTTATTTTTCACCTCTAGGAGGTTGCTTTGCAGCACCTTTTGGTAACATCTACTATCCCTCAATTGGGTCTTAGCTTCCTCATTATACATATTGAGTGGCAAAAGGACTACGTTCCCACCTTTGTCTGATTGTCGGACAACTATGTCTTTCCTATTTTTGATCTTGTTCATGACCATTATGTATTTCTTGTCATGGGGGTTGCTGTCTCTTGTAAAACCCTCACTAGATGTTAAAGACAGATCTTTCAGATCCTTTATGACTAAGTCAGAGAATACATCAATTGAATCCTTTGGAACATTAGGAATAAAGACCGATTTGGGTTTAAATGTAGTTTTAATACTTTCAAAGATATCTAGACCATAGGCTCCCGCAGTTTCTTGTACATACATACATATATGCAGGGTTGAGGGAGGCCTCTTGCAATAAAGATTCATGGTGAAGATTTTACAGATTTCCTGTGCATGCCCTTGTTTTTCTGTGAAAGCAGGGGTATTTGTATATATATATATATATATATATATGTTCACCAAAGCGCCCTGTGCTTTAGGAGCACACTCGACTTCGCTCTGCCTACCGGCCTGAAGATGCAGTCTGCCTTCATGTGCCACATTTCATTCCTGCTGCTGACGCGTTTCAAGGTTTCTCAATCCCTTCTTCCTGGGCAATTCAAAAAACGACATCTGAAACTCGCAGCTGTTTCATTTCCATCAATTTATTCATGAGTATGACAGCCCCCAGTGGGCAGATGCAGAGTGCTCAATTCAATTGCATGATGGGACATCGAGTCTTTAGTGCGAAAAAAAACACTCTTCCTTTGATAAGTTCAGATGTGCATTTTTATATTTTCATTTCTATTGTATCCTATAGTAGGTGCAGCTCATTCTGGCAGGCTTATTTAGCATAAAGAGCAAGGTGCTGATCCAGTAATGTTTAGTACAAAACGGCAGCCTTGTACAGCTGGTTACAATTTTTTCCCCCAGCCAACAATGGTGCAGCTCCCCGCTGTCGGACCACCGCGCAATTTATGTTCACCAAAGCGCCCTGTGCTTTAGGAGTGCACTCGACTTTGCTCTGCCTACCGGCCTGAAGATGCAGTCTGCCTTCATGTGCCACATTTCATTCCTGCTGCCGACGCGTTTCAAGGTTTCTCAACCCCTTCTTCCTGGGCAAATCAAAAAACGACATCTGAAACTCGCAGCTGTTCCATTTCCATCAATTTATTCATGAGTATAACAGCCCCCAGTGGGCAGATGCAGAGTGCTCAATTCAATTGCATGTTGGGACATCGAGTCTTTAGTGCAAAAAAAACACTCTTCCTTTGGTAAGTTCAGATGTGCATTTTTATATTTTCATTTCTATTGTATCCTATAGTAGGTGCAGCTCATTCTGGCAGGCTTATTTAGCATAAAGAGCAAGGTGCTGATCCAGTAATGTTTAGTACAAAACGGCAGCCTTGTACAGCTGGTTACAATTTTTTCCCCCAGCCAACAATGGTGCAGCTCCCCGCGGTCGGACCACCGCGCAATTTATGTTCACCAAAGCGCCCTGTACTTTAGGAGCGCACTCGACTTCGCTCTGCCTACCGGCCTGAAGATGCAGTCTGCCTTCATGTGCCACATTTCATTCCTGCTGCCGACACGTTTCAAGGTTTCTCAACCCCTTCTTCCTGGGCAATTCAAAAAACGACATCTGAAACTCGCAGCTGTTTCATTTCCATCAATTTATTCATGAGTATGACAGCCCCCAGTGGGCAGATGCAGATTGCTCAATTCAATTGCATGATGGGACATCGAGTCTTAAGTGCGAAAAAAAACACTCTTCCTTTGGTAAGTTCAGATGTGCATTTTTATATTTTCATTTCTATTGTATCCTATAGTAGGTGCAGCTCATTCTGGCAGGCTTATTTAGCATAAAGCGCAAGGTGCTGATCCAGTAATGTTTAGTACAAAACGGCAGCCTTGTACAGCTGGTTACAATTTTTTCCCCCAGCCAACAATGGTGCAGCTCCCCGCGGTCGGACCACCGCGCAATTTATGTTCACCAAAGCGCCCTGTGCTTTAGGAGCGCACTCGACTTGGCTCTGCCTACCGGCCTGTAGATGCAGTCTGCCTTCATGTGCCACATTTCATTCCTGCTGCCGACCCGTTTCAAGGTTTCTCAACCCCTTCTTCCTGGGCAAATCAAAAAACGACATCTGAAACAGTGTGTGGCTTCTTGTTGCTAAATAAACAAAGTACAGCATCCTGGTGTGTCCGGAGTACCTTTTCTTTGGAGTAAGAAAGGGTTTGTTTTATATTTTGAAATGCCGGTTTTCACGATGGACCGCCACGAGGTAAAGCCCTGAGCTACCGGTATTCTGTGGTGGTGATTTATTTCACAAGTCGGGGCTTCCCCTGGGTGACCTGCTCCTGGATAAGTCAAACGAGATACAGAAATATAAAGGACTCCACGAGCAGCGAGCAGCACGTTGAAGAAGTGGAGGCAAGCCATCTGAGAACCCTGCGAGTGCGGAACGCGGAAGTCGGAGGTACGTGTGGGACGCGGGAGAGCCGGAGGACTCACTTGCGCTCATGAGCGTCCTTACGATCTAGCTGGCACACTCGGTGTAGGGAGATACAACGCAGCTACTTTTGCAACCCGTGGGAGCGGATTGGACCGAGAGACCCGCAGTGGGGATTCACAGTCCAGACCAGGAAGCTTAAGACACGCTGGAGGTGCAGTGCGCGAAATTTAAAATTCAATATTTAATGCAACAATGGCCGCATTTATGGAGGCAAAAAGGAAGGAAGTCTCGAATCGCTTGTTTTTTACACACACAACTAGTGGAGAAAGCACAGTGGTACAAACTGGCAATGAACATACTCTATTAAATAATGAGGTTCAGGCTCAAATATTATTTGACAAATTGGAGAGACTGTATAGAAAGGAACTGTCTAAGTGGTGGGAAGCAGAATCACTGCAAATATATATCAATGTAGGGCGAGTCCCGAGAGGCCTTTGGATCTATACAATTCCAACTTATGAAACACCAGATCCAGATATGCTCGATGAATGGGCAGGCAACTCAAAGGAGTGTTCCATGGTAATGATGCGCATACTCATTAAATATGCCCTAAAGGACCGATCCAAAATTTTTGAAGACATTGAAACAATAACGAGGGATTTATTAAAACTAATCTCAAAGGAAAATCTGGATACATTTATGGAGAAATTGCAAATACGTTTGGCAAAATTGGAGGATGAAATTACAATGAAAAAGCAAAGGAAATTTATAAGAGATTTTAAGGACTACCAATCTGGGAGAACCTTGACCTTCCATAAAAAATATGATCACCTGTTTACAGAAAATGAGCAGTCACAGGTGAAAAAACCGGAGGGAGGATTAATGGCGGTTGGTGAGAGGGGAAACTTTGACGGAAGAAAGTGATGTCTCAGATAGCAACACCTCGGATATCTCTGTGGAGAGATTAAGCCAACAAGCCTCAACCAGTAATCTGGGTAGAAGTAATTTCCTCAAACAGTTTCAACTCATCAATAAAGCCAAACAAAATCAGCAGAACCCACAAAATATGGATCAGGATTTTCGGCAAGGCCGAGGAGGAGGACAGCGAGGCAAAACCAGAGGAACAAAAAAGCGAGGGGGAGATGGAAAAGACGACTCAACCAAAGCAACTCCAATGGTTACCAGAGCAAAGAGAGGAACGAACTGACCGTCGTGAACCTCTCTAAACGTGAGTTAACTGCCACTGATATTCATTTATTAACTCTGGGTCTGTCATTTTGTCCAACCAAGAACATGGACTATGTACAAACTCGCATAGACATTTTTTACTTTTTACGCAAGTTAAAACTTAAAAAGTGGTTTCACTTACATGCACCAAGAACGAGAACTGATAGTGCAGTAGATAGTCGCGACACCATTTGTATTTCAGATGTGGAAACATTGCATACACTTGCGCAGTTGGATGCGAATATTGAACAGCATGATGATCCATATTTGAATTTGATTAATTTGGATATTACTGTTGATAATGCATGTCCCAGTGGCTTTAGACCAAAGTCAAAATTTATACCAGTGGTACATTGCAATGTATTTGAGAAAAGTGTGGTGAAAGATCTGAAAAAGATACGGTATACCAAAGATAAACAAGCAAAATGTAACCTGACCACAACACAAATGAAAGCAATTGATGATCTGAAAAGTGACCCCTCCATTGTCATTAGACAATCGGACAAAGGGGGGAATGTGGTGGTGTGGGGGAAAGAAGAGTATTTAGCTGAAGGTTTACGGCAGCTGAACGATCTATTGTGCTATCAAGAAGTTGATATAAGGAAAGTGGAAGCGTCCAACATGAAATATGAGGAAATGTTATGTGAATGGAAGGACAGGGGATTACTAGTTTGGGAAGAGTACGGCAGTTTAAGTTGTAAACATGCTAGAACGCCCATATTGTATCTTTTGCCCAAACTGCATAAGAACCCAGTTAACCCCCCAGGGAGGCCCATAGTTTCCTCTTTGGGCTCGAATTTGGAAATGACATCGAAGTATATTGATTTTTATCTAAGGCCTTTTGTAACTGCTTTACCCGCGTACTTAAGAGACACGATGCATTTTTTGAATATGATTGAAGGTCTACAATGGGATAAAGAATTCTTACTCATCACACTAGATGTGACGAGTTTGTATACCTCAATTAAACATGATTTGGGAATCCAGGCTATTCGCCATTTCTTGCGGGCAAGATCGATCACACTATTATTCCATACTGAAATGTTGATTCAGATGATCACGTACTGTTTAACTAACAACTTCTTCTATTTTGATGATAGGTTGTACAAACAGCTACAAGGTACTGCAATGGGCACTTGCTTCGCCCCCAGCCAAGCAAATTTTTTCATGGGCTGGTGGGAGGAGCAAGTGTCCAGTTGGTTTGAGGAGTACGGTGAACATGTAACATTGTGGTCGAGATTTATTGATGACATATTTGTAATATGGCGAGGGGATGAAAGCAGCGCTGAAGCTTTTATCCGGGCACTGAATAATAACAACTTAAATATAGTATTAACATCGCAGATCAGCAGCAGTAAGATAGTGTTCCTGGATGTGGAGGTGATGGTACAGGATAATCAGCTTGTAACCAAACTCCACAGGAAAGAAACTGCAGGGAACAGTCTTTTATTTGCTTCCAGTGCCCACCCGTACAGCCTCATTCAAAGTATACCTTATGGTGAACTTATTAGAGCTAAAAGAAACAGTAGTACCATAAAAGAATTTGAGAAAGAAAAATCTGTGATGTGTAAAAGGTTCAGAGAACGGGGGCATACTCAGAAAGTAATATAAGCAGCAGTGACGAAAGTAGATCAACTGCAAAGAGTAGCCCTTTTAAACCCTAAGCCAAAACATAATCAGGAAGAGCCACAGATCAGGTTTATAACCACCTACTCAAACCAGGCATTTAAAGTTCGCAAAATTTTCAATCGGAATTGGCATATCCTGAAGACCGATCCAACTTTGGACAAGTACTTACATGAATCACCCCAAATAACTTTTAGAAGGGGGAGGTCTCTTAAAGATGAGCTTAGCCGGAACCTAGTAACATCACAGTCAACGAAAAATCAGCAGGTGAACAATACTGGCTTTTCGTGTTGCATGCACTGTAAAGCGTGTATTAATAGTAGTAACTGCACAAAGATCAACGTGCCCAACAGCAACATGGACCTAATCAGGGGCAGTTTTGATTGTAACACAGAGTTCTGTGTTTACTGCTTGATCTGCCCGTGTAAAAAATTATATATAAGAAGCACCAAACATAGGGCGAGAAAACGAGTCCTAGAGCATAAGAGGGCAATCCGGAACCACAATGAGCAGTACCCTGTAGCTCGCCACTTCAAGATGATGCATGGCCAGAATGACAAATTACTTTCGTATGTCATTTTGGATGCTGTAAAACCTCAACGACGAGGCGGAGATAGAGAGTGCCAGTTGAGGATCCTAGAGTCGAAATACATCATAAACTTTGAGACATTAGTGCCTACAGGATTGAACTCTAGTGAAGAACTGGCAATACATTTAGGGTGATAATGTGTGGGACAAACTGATTGTTGGTAACCAAAGAAGAGTTGAACACCACTGCACTTTTAATATTGATTAAACAGTGGGTGTGTACCAATTTGACTTCCGAACTGTATATTTAAGTGCAAATATTTTTAATTGTATATAGAATTTCTCGTATAATCACAAACAAATCGTTTTACATTTTTGTCACTTTTTTCGTTTTCTCTTTTGTAAATAGGACAGTGCATTCTTGGTCACTTATTAAGCCAACACACTATTTAAGGGGTTTTCTTGCAACTATGAGTCATCTCTACGTATGAAGAACATTATCGTTATTCTTATCGTCAGAAACAGCAAGTCTAATGGCCCACTGGGGCAATACTTTTAGCTTAGACATAATAGAGGAAATGTTATTTGTGTATTTATGCCCACTTGGGCTTAATTGACAAAATTATCGTTTTTTCAGATAATGATCTATGCGTTGTATATGTATTTATGCATTGCAGCATGTGATAAGAAAGTGTTACAGCATTGACAGCATTGACTTCATCGTAGTGACATTGAGGTATGTCACATAATTAAGGTGACAAATCTAACATACAGTGTGATATTTAATATGTATTGTCATTATGAATTTCACTGATTATTTTATCATGATCCAATTGATTAACAGTGTGTTGGCATTTACGGCTTTTGAACTATCCAATATAAGTCCGTATAATGGAAAAGGAGTTTTAGCCATTACAAGATGGCGGACAAAAACAATGTTTATAGTGAATGCAATAGTCCTATTTCTATTTTTGTGAATGAGCATATGTAAATGGAAGTGAAACATGTCTTGCTTCACCGTGAACAAGCCTTAATGGCGAAACACGTCGGTGTGTGGCTTCTTGTTGCTAAATAAACAAAGTACAGCATCCTGGTGTGTCCGGAGTACCTTTTCTTTGGAGTAAGAAAGGGTTTGTTTTATATTTTGAAATGCCGGTTTTCACGACGGACCGCCGCGAGGTAAAGCCCTGAGCTACCGGTATTCTGTGGTGGTGATATATATATATATATATACATATATATATATATATATACATACACACACTTCAACCAGGAAGTGTTGGCAGCCATCTTGGGACTTGGCTTGAAGCTGAGTCCCAGAAACAATGTTTACAAAAAAAAAGAAAAGGGGCAGGACCCAGCAGGCCTTAAAAACGAATAGAAAAAAAATTAGGCAGGAGTTGTGTAGGATCTGCGACTCCTGCTGAAAATGTCTAAAAAATGAAGCGTGGGCTTCCACGATTCCTTTATAATTAGCCCCCACGTGGGCCGAATCCTGGGGGCAAGATCAGCTTTCAAAAAAGAAGGGGGGCGCACAGGCCTCCTCTTCTTGGGCTTAAAGAAGCCCCGGGACTGCCACTTCCCCAGGGCAGTAATTAACATGTGCGGGGGAGTCAGGTGGCTCCTCCGCTGCCCCAGAGACTGGCACCTCCTCGGGCACAGTTTAAAATATTAGCAGGGGACCTCGCGGACCCCCCCAGCCCCTGAAACTGCCACATCCCCGGGGCTTTGTATAAAATTAAAGCGGGGTCGCGTGGCCCCCCGCTGGCCTGGGGACTACCATCTCCCGGGGCACTATTGAATAACTGAAAAGCAGGAGGCCGGTGCAGCCCCAACAACCGCCACCTCCCCAGGGTAAATTTGATTAAAAAAAGAAGGTGGTCCTTCGCAGACCCCCGGGGACCACCACCGCCTGCAATACAAAACAAAGGAGGGGGCTGTGCAGACCCCCTCCAGGAGCCAATAATGGCCCTGGCGACCTCCACCCCCCCAGGGCCAGATCCTGCAATGTCCCGGGGTCCCCAATGTGGGAAACTGGGTGGGACCAGGGCACCCCGTATTGTGGCCAGGACTCGGGGTATGGGGTCCCCGGGGCTAAAATCAGCCCAAGGAAGGGGGGCCACCTTAGATACTCACTGAAAAAGCCAAAGGTTACAGAGATGTTGTAGTTAGGAAATAGCATTTAAATTGTTTTTGAAATTCACAGAAAAAAACAAAGGTTACAAGGACGTTATAGTTAGGCTGACATTTCACTCATACAAAACCAGAGAAATTCAGCAGTAATAGTTACCTGAGTTAACTATAACTCACCTCCCACAATGCACTGCTTATGATCTCACATATTACATCACTGATGACATGGTCAGTGACATCACTGATGACATCACTAATGACATCTCAAACCCCTATTCAAAATTTTTAGGAAATGTGCCGGAGGAGTATTTTAATAAGGTATCAATTAATATTTGTATTAGTGGATTCCTAACTTTTTTCTAATTTCTTTTACTGTCGCGATGTCTTCGCGATGCCCGAGATGATGATGCAAAATCATAAAGCAAAAGCTTGAATTCAATAGCAACCAGCACATTCAAAATTTATATCTATATAATTAATTTTATCACACTAGATACATCACTATCTAAATAACTTTATAAAAACATGTATCAGTCTCTAAATGTCACTGTGACTGTGTTTGAGTGGGTTATATGACTGAGTTTCTCAGTGGGTGTATGAGGGTCTAAGTGGATCTTTGAGTGGATGCTTGAGTGTCTGAGTGGGTCTTTGAGTGGATGCATAACTATCTGAATGGGTGTGAGTGGGTGTATCAGATTCTTAGTGGGTTTTTGCATGGATGCATGAGGGTCTGAGTGGGAACTGTGAGTGGATGTATGAGTGTCTGGCTAGGTCAGTCAGTGGGTATATGAGTCTCTGAGTGGGTCTGTGAGTGGCTGTATGAGTCTCTTATTGGCTCTGTCAGTAGGCGCATCTGTCTTTGAGTAGGTGTGTGACTGGGTGTGTGTCTCTGAGTGGGTCTGTCAGTGGGTGCATGAGCCTCTGAGTGGGTGAGATACTTGGTAAAAAAGTATCTGAGTGAGTCTGTGAGTAGGTGTATGAGCACTTGACTGGGTGACTCAGAGGGTACATAGCTGGCTCAGTGGGTCTGTGAGTGAGTGTATGAGTGTCTGAGAGCAGAGCGGTATTGTACCGCGCAACGAAACACTGGCATTGCTGAATGTTAGTCACTGTTCAATGACTCCACCGCAGTTGAGACTGCAAGGTACATCCGCTGACGAGAGTCGGGACATTATGATGTGTCTGAGCAAAGGTAACTGTACCAATACTCATGGCTCTACACTTGGTGCTTTCAGTCTGCGGCTTGCCATGAAGAGTGGGGTCAGTGCTGCGTGCACGAAGGGGCATTATTTCTGAGAGGTGGACTGTAAGTACAAGGCTGGAGTTCGACACGCCCTCATGGTTTGGTGCACTGCGGATGCTGGTTGGAAATATATATATATATATATATATATTCACTGAAAAAACCATAGGTTTCAGACACGTTATAGTTACAAATTAGCATTTAAAAAACCTTTGAAATTCACTGAAAAAACCATAGGTTTTAGGGACAGTTATAGTTACTTGGACATTGCACTCGTACAAAACCCGTGAAATTCCCCGTTATAGTTAGTTCAGCTAACTATAACTCGCGCCCCGCAATGCACTGCTGATGACGTCACATATTACATCACTCATGACATGGTCAGTGACATCACTGATGACATCACTGATGACATCTCAAATGACATCACTGTTGACATCATCCAGTGACTGTGTGTTTCTGTAAAGTTTAAATATTTTTAATATATATAGGGAAAGGCGTTTTGAAGAATGAGTGGCTGTATAAGTGTCTGTATGGATGATTTAGTAGGTGCGTGACTAATTCTATAATTGAGTGATTAAACGTATCTTACTGAATGCATGGGTTAGTGACTAAACTGGGTGAATGTCTGTATCTGTCTGTTGCTGTGTAAGTGGCTGCATGGGTTTGTGAACAGCTACATGAGTGTCTATAAGAGTTATTGATTTGTTGTCTGAGTATCTGTATGGGTGCCTGAGTGTTTGTGTGGATGGGGTGTGTGCGACTGTGCATAGATGTGTGAGTGGGTGATTCACTGGGTGGATGGTTTCAAGAGTGCATCTGTGATAGACTGTATGGGTGGGTAAGTGTGTGTAACAGTGTGTTAGTGAGTGAATGTATGTCCCAGTGGTACATGTGTGAGTAACTACATATGTGAAAGGCAGTATATATGTGTGTTAGAGTATTTAAATGGCTATAAGTGAGAGTGTGTTATTGTGAGAGTGGCTGTATGGATGAGTGTGTGCTTGTATCAGTGATTGTATAAGAGCGTAACAATGTGCTAGTATGTGTATGATTAAGTGAGCTGGTGTGTGTATAACTGTATAGGTGAGTAAATGGCAGTGTGTTTAATTATTTGCATGACTGACTAGGTGTGTGAGTACCTCTATGGATGAGTGGCGGTGTTTGAGTGTCTATATAGGAGTAAGAGTGCATATGATAGTCCTGTACTGAGTGACCATAAGTATGAGTGACTGTACGGGTGAGTGAGTGGATGTGTGTGTGTAGACCTAAGAATCAGTGAGTGGGTATGTAGTTATTGGTATTGGAGTGTGTATGGTTTTGCGAATGGCAGTCTGTAATTTAGAGTGGGTGTATCAAAGGTTATATTAGGGTGTGAGGAGGTGCATCAGATTATCACGTGGATGATGTCATCAGTGATGTCATTTGAGATGTCATCAGTGATGTCATCAGTAATGACACTGACCATGTCATGAGTGATGTAATATGTGACGTCATCAGCAGTGCATTATGGGCGCGAGTTATAGTTAGCTGAACTAACTATAACGGGGAATTTCACGGGTTTTGTACGAGTGCAATGTCCAAGTAACTATAACTGTCCCTAAAACCTATGGTTTTTTCAGTGAATTTCAAAGGTTTTTTAAATGCTAATTTGTAACTATAACGTGTCTGAAACCTATGGTTTTTTCAGTGAATTTCAAAGGTTTTTTAAATGCTAATTTCTAACTATAACGTGCCTGAAACCTATGGTTTTTTCAGTGAATTTCAAAGGTTTTGTAAATGACAATTTTTAAATGTATTAATTGTTATATTAATTTTTTTCATACTGATTTACTACATTTTTAGAAACAATTTTTTTTTACATATTTTATTTTTTAAATTACATTGTAATTACATTATACATTACATTACAAAAAATACTTTCTCAGAATGAATTACTTTAGTTTAAATACTTTGCACATAGGCAATAGACTTTTAAGTACAGTAGTTACAGTTGTTGCAATGGGCAACACATTTTCAAACACAATGCAACATTCAGCTCAATGTGAATTTCTAGTTAAATGCAATTAGTTACTTTATGGATTACTTTTCTAACCACAGGACTGGATCCTAGATTCAGTCCTGGGACATCTCCTGTAAACAGTTGAGTAAAAGCGTTTTGGTTACAGTACTGATTTTTAAGGAATATTATTGTATTTTGAAAGTTGACACAGAAACTTTTTCTCATATGGTCACCAATGTTATCCTATGGAAGGAAATTCACTTAGCAGGTAAAAACTGTTATTGTTACTTTTTCTTACTCAGTGTTGGATCCTGGATCCAGCACTGGTGCATCTCCTGTAAACAGTTGAAAGAATGCGTTTAAGTCATACAGGTGATTTTTAAGGAATATTTGTAGTTTGTAAAAATCAACACTTTGAAACTTTTTGCTGAAAACCAGACAATGGATTCCTATGGAAGAAAATATAAGTTACTGGTAAGTACGGTTAAAATTACTTTTCAGGGTCAGTGCTGGGCTAAAAGATGCAGCACTGGGTTCTCTCCTGATAACAGGTGAGTAAATCGGAATTCGTATTTCGGCTGATTTTAGAGGAATATTTTAAAGTTCCAAAACTCCACACTTAGAAGAATTTCCAAGTGAAACCAGTCAATGTTAGCCTATGGAAGGAAATTCAAGTTACTGGTAAGTACGGTTAGAATTACTTTTCAGGGTCAGTGCTGGGCTAAAAGGTGCAGCACTGGGTTTTCTCCTGATAACAGGTGAGTAAGTCGGAATTCGGATTTCGGCTGATTTTAGAGGAATATTTGTATGTTTCAAAAATCAACACTTAGAAACTTTTTCAGCAAAAAGCAGGCAATGATATCCTATGGAAGGAAATTCAAGTTACTGGTAAGTACGGTTAAAATTACTTTTCAGGATTAGTACTGGGCTGAAAGATGCAGCACTGAGGTCTCTCCTGATAACAGGTGAGTAAATCAGAATTCGTATTTCGGCTGATTTTAGATGAATATTTTAAAGTTCCAAAACTCCACACTTAGAAGAATTTCCAAGTGAAACCAGTCAATGTTAGCCTATGGAAGGAAATTCAAGTTACTGGTAAGTACGGTTAAAATTACTTTTTAGGACCAGTACTGGGCTGAAAGATACAGCACTGAGGTCTCTCCTGATAACAGGTGAGTAAATCGGAATTCGTATTTCGGCTGATTTTAGAGGAATATTTGTATGTTTCAAAAATCAACACTTAGAAACTTTTTCAGCAAAAAGCAGGCAATGATATCCTATGGAAGGAAATTCAAGTTACTGGTAAGTACGGTTAAAATTACTTTTCAGGACCAGTACTGGGCTGAAAGATGCAGCACTGAGGTCTCTCCTTATAACAGGTGAGTAAATCGGAATTCGTATTTCGGCTGATTTTAGATGAATATTTTAAAGTTCCAAAACTCCACACTTAGAAGAATTTCCAAGTGAAACCAGTCAATGTTAGCCTATGGAAGGAAATTCAAGTTACTGGTAAGTACGGTTAAAATTACTTTTTAGGACCAGTACTGGGCTGAAAGATACAGCACTGAGGTCTCTCCTGATAACAGGTGAGTAAATCGGAATTCGTATTTCGGCTGATTTTAGAGGAATATTTGTATGTTTTAAAAATCAACACTTAGAAACTTTTTCAGCAAAAAGCAGGCAATGATATCCTATGGAAGGAAATTCAAGTTACTGGTAAGTATGGTTAAAATTACTTTTCAGGACCAGTACTGGGCTGAAAGATACAGCACTGAGGTCTCTCCTTATAACAGGTGAGTAAATCGGAATTCGTATTTCGGCTGATTTTAGAGGAATATTTGTATGTTTCAAAAATCAACACTTAGAAACTTTTTCAGCAAAAAGCAGGCAATGATATCCTATGGAAGGAAATTCAAGTTACTGGTAAGTACGGTTAAAATTACTTTTCAGGACCAGTACTGGGCTGAAAGATGCAGCACTGAGGTCTCTCCTTATAACAGGTGAGTAAATCGGAATTCGTATTTCGGATGATTTTAGAAGAATATTTGCACAATGGTGAAGGGAGGGGCGGGGCCTGAGGTGCCATCTGTGCAAACGCGCCCCGTGGCGCGTTTTAAGTTGGGGATTAAGTCCCCTTGAATCCTGAGTGTCCCTAGGGGCCAACTAGCCCACCAGGAACCTCCAATATGCGCCAGGGGCTGCGTTGCAGAGACGTGTAGAGAGGCCACACCCTTTTACACCTCTCTGCAACGCAGCTCTGTGGTGCTTTCTGGATGTACCTGTTGGGCTAGTTGGCCTCAGGGACCCTCAGGATTGAAGGGGATTTAATTCCCCATCTTAAAACGCGCCACGGGGCCTGTTTGCACACATGTCACCTGAAGCCCCGCCCCTCCCTTCACCACTGTGCAAACGCGCCCCGTGGCGCGTTTTAAGTTGGGGGATTAAGTCCCCTTGAATCCTGAGGGTCCCCGGAGTCCAACTAGCCCACCATATACCTCCAAAAGCGCCACAGAGCTGCGTTGCAGAGAGGTGTAAAAGGGGCGTGGCCTCTGTACACCTCTCTGCAAGGCAGCCCCCAGCGCATACTGGAGGTTCCTGGTGGGCTAGTTGGCCCCAGGGACCCCCAGTATTCAAGGGGAATTCGTTCCCCTCTGCAAACGCGCCAGGGGCGCGTTTGCAGAGTGGTGAAGGAAGGGGCGGGGCCTACGGGCCCGATCGTTTTTTTTTTTTTGTCCCCTGAAGGGGGGCTGTGTGGCCCCCTTCCTTTTTCATGTTTTTGGGCCCTGGGGACCCCATCCCCCAGGGCCTTACCCCTTTTTTAAATTAAATATTTTAAAAAAAAACAGGAAGGGGGCCGCGGGGCCCCCTTCCCTGGGCCTGTATTGGCCCGGGGACCCCATCCCCGGGGCATGGCCTTGATTTTTTTTTTTCTTTGGAGGGGGCTGCGTGGCCCCCTCCTCAGGCCATTTAAGGCCCCGGGGACCCCATCCCCGGGGCCGGCCTTTCCGTTTTTTTTTTTTAATTATTTTTAAACTTTGGGGAGGGGGCCGCGTGGCCCCCTCCCGGGCCACTACTTGCCCCGGGGACCCCATCCCCCGGGGCTGGCCCTCTCCGTTGGGGACTGTGGGGGGGTCCCCAAGCCCCCCACAGTCCCGCCGGCTCCCCGCGTCCCTTGGGAGCCGGCATTGCTTTTACACATGGGGAGCTGCTAAGATGCAGCTCCCCATGTGGAAAAGCAATCGGCTTTGGATATTGGAAGAGAGAGCAGGTTTCCCTGCTCTCTCTTCCAATATCCAAAGCAGTTTGCTATGGCAGGACGGGAGCCGCGAGGCTCCCGTCCTGCCATAGCAAACTACAGTGTCCCGGGGGTAGGCACCCCGGGACACTGCAGGAGCCGGCCCTGGGGGTGGCGGTCCCCAGGGCCATCAAGGGCTCCAGGAGGGGGCCGCGCGGCCCACCTCCCTTAAATTGCACAGCCCCGGGAGGTGGTGGTCCCTGGGGCTCTGGGGTCCGTAACGGACCCCCATATTTAAATGTTTAGTGCCCCGGGAGGTGGCGGTCCCGGGGCGTGTGGGGGCTGGAGCCCACCCACACAGGTTTTTAATTTAAAAAGCCCCGGGGAGGTGGTGGTCCCGGGGCTGCGGGAGGGCTCAGAGCCCTCCCGCACCATTTAAAAAAGCCCTGGGGGTGGCGGTCCCCGGGGCTTGGGGGCCCTTTGAGGCCCCCACACATAAAATTAACCCCCCCACCATGCCCCCGGGACTTGGGCCACCCGGGGGCCAATTAACATCGAAGCGCGGGAGACCGCGCTTCGATTTTCGGCAGGATTCGCGCACCCTGAGCGCATCCTGCCGATTTAAAAATGATTTTTTGCCCAGGGGTCCTTGTGGGACCCCCTGAGCAAACCTAGGGGTCAGGGTGTTTCTACCCTGCCCCCTTTGTGCACTTGTTTCTGTCCCTCGGTTCTACCGAGGACAAAATGGCTGCCAACATTTCCTGAATCGGAATGTTGACAGCCAGCTGACAGCCAATTAACATGCAGCTCGTGATCGGGAGGGTACGCGGACCCTACTCGGCCATAGATATCACTATCTTTTTACTTTTAATTTTCTCAGCAACTACTGAACGGATTTACACCATTTAACAAAAAGGGTTCTTTCTGAACCAAGAACTACCTCTTTGCCAAATTTGGTGTAATTCCGTTCAGCAGTTCGGGCTGTAGCCGTGTCTAAAGTTTCCTATGGAAAAATGCATGGGGAAAACGCGTTTTGGGACCCCCTTTTTCTCGGCCCCCGCTTGACGAATCCCCCGAGACTTTCAGGGTAGGAGCGGACCGGAGCGGGCCACAAAGTTTGAAAATTTTGCGAAGATACGTCAACCGGCAAGAGAGTTATTTCAAATAGAATGTCGCGGATTTCCTATGGATAATAGGTTGTAACTATAACTATCTACTGGCGACCGCCAGTAGATAATATATATATACATATATATATATATATTTATTTATTTATTTTACTGGCAGTCGCCAGTAAGTAGTATTTTTGTTTTGCCAATAACTTTGGTGCCATTTGACGAATCTACGCAAAATTTCAAAACTAGTTGGCCACTCACGTCAGTTGCTGTGTTAAAAGTTTTGGGGTGATTCGTCAAGCGAGGACTGAGAAAAAGGCCTTTTCTCCATGTTAATTCCCATAGGGATTTTGAACATCATTACAGCCCAAACCACTGGATGGAATTACACCAAATTTAGCAGAAAGCTAGCTATTGGCCAAGAAAGAGCCCTTTCTGTTATTTGGTGCAAATCTGTTCACTAGTTTTAGCGGTATTAAAAGAAACCCAAATTTGTATATCTAGGCAATCAGACCCCCCACGGATCCATCTGTGGTGGCTCCGCAGAAAGGTTGCGCCCACCATTTTATATATCAGGGGACGGTCCCAAGGGCTAAAAGAAGTATCTAAAATAAATGGAGTGGTCAGGTTATAGATTTCCTGATCCCATGTTTGTGTTATAGATGTGGCAAAAGGATGTACAATGGGCAGCAAAATGCCAGAAAATGTTTTTTTTGCCATGTACGATATCCACGGATCACACAACCCCCATATAAATCCGTGAAGGATCTGCGGATCTAGCCACAAATCAAAAAATATATAAATATACTCACATTCCCACTGTGACACCCATACAGACCCTCTCACATCCACTGTGACACCCAGACACTCTCACACCCAGTCTCACACCCAGACAGATGCTCTTACACCAGTGTGACACCCAGACAGACCCTCTCACATCCACTCTGACACCCAGACAGACATTTTAATACTTACTCTAAGACCCATACAAACACTCTCACACCCAGTGACACTCACATACAGACACACTCACATCCACTGTAACGCCCACACAGATGCTGTCACAACCACTCACACACACAAACACTCTCACAACCACTGTGATGCCTATACAGACACTCTCACACCCACTCACACACACAAAGACTTTTACACCCATTCTGACACCTATACAGACACTGTCACACCCACTCACACACAAAGACACTCTCACACCCACACACACAGACACTCACTCCCACTCTGATGCCCATACAAATACTCTCACACTGAGTGACATACACAGACACTCTCCCACCCACTCTGATGCCCATACAGATACTCTCACACCCACTGGTACACACAGACACTCTCACACCCAGTAATACACCCATATAGACAATCTTACCCCTACTCACACACACAGACAGACAATCTTATACCCACTCACATACCCATATAGATACTCTCACTCACATACCCATATAGACACTCTCACACCCACTCCTACACTCATACAGACACTCTCTCACCCACTCACATACACATACAGACACTCCCACAACCACTCAGACACCCAGATAGACCCTCTTAAACCCATTGGTTGAGGCACTGACAGAGCCACTCTAATATCCACTTAAACACTGACATACTCACTCACAGACCCACACAGGCACTTACACAGCCAGCCACATACACACACACACACAAAGTGTTACATCTACTCACAAATATGTAGAAGGTAATCATAAAGGCCTTGTTTTGTTTTAAATGGGTACCTTTGCCTTGTGGAGCTGTGATGGTTCCACAGGGTCCAGTAAACATTATTGAAAAAGGTGATTTATAAAGAGAATGAAAGAGTGTTTGAGAAAAGGGGCAGCTCTGAAAAAAGCCTTTATGTTTATTGTGTGTAGATTATAACTACACATAAAACAGGATGCAGTCTTTCAAGTTGTTCAGGAACACCCTGTTGTCTTTCTCTATAAAATGCATTCCATCAGTTCTGTAGATCCCGCCCATGTCAAAGCATTAGTTGCTGTTGAAGATAGAGCCCATGTTATGGTATCTGAGGAATGCAGAACCAGTTTTATTAACATGTTTTCTGGCTTTGTCTATCTGTGGATGGAATTCGTTTGACCACTTCCATTTCTGCTGTTGGCAAATATTAGTGAATGCCAAGGCAGTGTGAGGGAATATTGCCATTAATTGGCCAAAGGTATCCTTCATTAGGATTTATAGTCCTACCACTGTCAGTGTACCTAGGTCGTGCCACCACAGTGCATAACCTGGAGGTCTGAATGCTGACAATCCGCAATGCTTTCAACCAAAAGCAGCAATTGATGCTACTTTAACCCTTTCTCAGTAGCCCAAGTAATGTCCACATTCGATAAACGTATGTCCCTGTCAATGCCACTCTTTCTAGCACACTCTCTAGCCCAAAACACAAAGCTATGACCCACAATCCACACTTTAACCATTTTGAAGTTAAGGAGGAATAGCACACAGAAGAAGGCTGGAGCAGAATGTGACAATTTTCAAAATGAAAGGCACTTACAATGGGACACAGCACCAAATATAATTTGATTGGATGATGTAAATATGTAGGTTGCCAAAATTATTGATTTTGAGAAAAAAGTAACTAGATCTGTAATTGGGTTTGGAAACATTTTTTAAATGTTATGCTATTGGGAAATGCTTATATTTGCAAACAGTCAAACACTCCTGCTGCAGTTGAATTTTAAGTTAGTATGTTGCTCTCAGAAAGTATTGTGAACTTTTGACCTACTGGTACAAGAGAGTCTTCCAAAGGAGGTTGCTATGGAAATTGAGCTAAAGCAGTGTGGGGGAAGAGTGCTGAAGAGACTGCACTTTCAACTAAGGGAGGGCGGTAAACTCTGCTCCGCCGACAGAGTTCACAGAGTTTTTGTCACTCCTCCCTCCGCTTGGAGGGTGGAGTTTGTGAAAAACTCCGCCTATGCCGCGTAGCGGAGTTTACCGGCAGTGGCACCCACCAGCATTGCAGGTAGCATCATACAATTAGATCTCCATACTCCAATCCATGCCGGCTTTGCGAGCTACGTCCAAGCGAAAGTGAATGTGTGCTAAGATGTGCGAATGTGGTTTGTCCATCAAGCTGTCACTGCCTGTCCATGGATGTGCGGATGTGTGCATATGCATTGCGGTTCAAATCCTGATGGGGACAAGTTTGAAGAGATCAGGGTAACAAGACAAGCAACATCATGTCTCTCCGCCGCCGGCCCCTGAGGCTTGTTGCACTCTGTCAGCCTCCCCTCGCCATTTGCCCCATTCAGTCCTCCTCCTATCTCTATGGCCCTCACCCCACTCTGGCCCCTCCACACAGGCCGCTCTTTAAGTTCACGCACTCGATCCCTGGTGGGCGGCCCTGATCTCTATAAAAGGTGAGGAGGTGAGCACCCCTGTGACACTCCTCCTGAGGCCCGAGGGTGTGTCTGAGGCATCCGTCCATCTGTATCCGTCTGGGGCTCGGGTTCCTTTAGAAGTTCCTGCCGGGGGACAAGTCGACATTCTTGCTTCTTTCGAGCCTGTACCACGTCCCCGGAGTTGAAGCTTTTCTTCGGACTACTCCTGGCTACGTTCCTCAGGGCAGAAGGTAAGACCTTTTCTTAGTCTTCCAGAATAGTACAATTCCCCCTTTTAGTTGAAACTAATCTTAATTTCACCACCAGGGACTTGCTATGCACCAGAAGGCATGCTTGGTATCATAAACTGGAAATGTCAAGGGACTGTTAGCTGGAAGCTAGAACGGCAAACACATCAGCATGATTGATAGCTATTCATTACCTTGGGATCCGACCTTCAAGGACAGGTTGCTAGTGCTGAAGAAAAACAGAACATGCCTTTGCAGAAGCAGAATTCTACAGTAAATAACATGAACGGACCCCTCTTATACGCAGTGGGTCAAAGAGGGGAGAATCCATGAGGCAAGATTGTTAGGAAAAATATACGTAAGTAATACAAGAATTTGTATGGTCCCTTAATTTTAGCGGGGTTGTTCAAACCACACGTTAATGCTGGATATTCCCACGGCTGTTTGCTCCTATTTTAGCACTTATCTTGAGGTGATGACAAATTGTGCTTGCACACGTTTTGTGAATGCAACAGCTTGAGCAAAATGTAAAAGAAGGAGGCATTAGTGCATGCAAAACGGCCACAAAAACGCTACTACCCAACACAATGTTATTTCTGCCACCAAGATTTTGGGCCAAGTTTTACCACCAGTGTGCAGATGCCCTTGTTGATATTCTTTTTGTGGAATTAAATTGGCCAAACACGTTTAGTTATTTACATAAAAGAGCCCCTATTACATGTTAACAGCCTTAATAGCATTGTGTTAACCACGTGTGTGCAGCTAGGCACGCTCTTGCTCCCTGCTGCGACAAATGGCCAGGTACTCTGTATTAGGGGCCAACGAATGGAGCAACTCTGCCTGCTCACGGAACTCTGTGGAATTCCACTGAGTTTTTATGCAACTCTGCGGAATTCCATGTAGTGCAACTATGCGAGCTCCGCCCACCCCTGCTTTCAACTGTAAAATTAGAGTGGTCTACACACATTCCTTATTATGGAGGAATTATTTTCTGAATGACTACTATCTTATAAAGTTAAATGTAGGTGGAAACTTATAGTAGTATAATCTTAAATGATTAAACATACTCCAGTGCAGATTCACAAATCTGCCATGAAGTTACACGGGGGGCTGCACTGGACGTTGTGGCGGATCCACGAATCTGCCCAATACCGCTACCAAAATAGGCTTTCTTTAGAGTAGTGTTAGAAATGGTTAACAATGCTGACCATTCAGAAGTGGTATACCATAAATTAAATTTTAAAGGGATGTTGGGATTTATTTTCTTAATGAGTAACCTTGAAAGTAAAGTTGAAAAGGTTGCCATTAATGTTTCCCTTTTATGAGAGGGGTGTGCCATTCTTGTGCTTGGTTTTTGCGCCTTTTCAGTGAGAAGAGATTCTAACTGAAACCTAGACACAAAAATAGAGACCAACCAACACATTTAACAGGTGTGTGAATTAAGGTCTAGTTTAAGAAAAATTGTTAGATGAGGCATGAGTATATGTAAGGTGGATGAAAGTGAGTAGTATGTTTAAAAAAGTAAAAGAAAATATAAATGGAGGGCAGGTGATGAAAGTAAGGAAAAGTAAAATGATCACCAAAGGAGGATTAAAATTTTGTAAAGAGCAACAACACCCAGGCATACACAAAACGAGATACTGTTACAACCACTCAAGCACTAATGCATCCATGCATTTCATCAAGTATACCTTGACACACCCAGGTATACACTGATGCATACACTGAGACACCCAGGCACACACTGATGCTTACACTGACACACCCAGGAACACACTGATGCATACAATAGCGTGCCCAGGAACACACTGATGCCTTCACTTACACACCCAAGCACACACGATGCATACACTAATACATTATAGACACATACCTATTCATCCACTGACAGACCAAGCACACACTCATGTAATGACTAACACAGCTAGGTATACACTGATACCTAGACTAACACATTCAGGTAGACACTGATGCATACACTAACACACTCATGCACACACGTATGCATTCACAAAGACAGGCAGGCACACACTGTTATATACAATGAGACATCTAAGCAGACACTGATGCATACACTAACACACCGAAGTACCCACTGATGCATACACTGACACACTGAGGTACACACTCATGCATACAGTGACATTATCAGGGAGACACTGATGCATATGCTGACACATCCAGAAGCACATTAATACATACACTGACACACCTAGACACTCACTAATGCGTACCCTGACACACCCAGTCACACACTGATACAACCACTGTCACTGTCACAGTCATGTAAACACTAATGCAGCTACTGAGACACCCAGTCATATACTAATGCAGGCACTGACTCACCTATGTACACACTAATACAGCTACTGACAACAACAAGGTTACACCAAGACACACACTGACAGACCCACAAAACACTAATGCAGTCACTGACACACTCATGCACATACCAATTGACACACAGACACACCCGGTTAAACATTAATGCAGCCACTAAGACACCCAGACACACACTAATACTGAGAGTGACTCACCCAGCTGGACAGTAATATAGCTACAAACACAGCTAGCTAAACAGTAATACAGCTGCTTAGAGAGCTAGGTATACACTGAGACACACAGTACGAGACCCAGGCAAACACTAAGGCATGCACTGACATAGCCATGCACACACTAATACATAAGAAATCTAGTTAAATACTGAGTCATTCAGTTGGAATTAGGTGACTGAAAAGTTTATTAGTGGTAGATAGTGCTTATGTGAATATTGTTGTCACCTACATATGATTTCATTGACTTATCCACAATTGGTATATTTAATTTATTTGTAAAGCTACAGTTCACTCCCCTAGCTATGTCCAGGATCTGTAAGGTAAATAGTAGTAGACACATTGTAGGTCTGATTATGTAACCCAGAGAAAAAGGCCTTCAAATATGTGTTACATGTACTACTCCACAACCTGTGTCTAAGGTATGCTGTAGGTAGGCCATAGGAAGGGTGTTATGTGCTTAAAATGTAAGACATGTACTTTGAAGTTTCAGTGAATTACATGTGCACTTAGAGACCCATATGCCCAGTTATACATCCAATATCCCACCCATACTATAACTCACATACCTATGTACAAAAGCAGAGAACCACTGACACACCCAGTCAGACAGTGACAGAGGCACTTACTCCTTCATTGACACACACACAGCACTTATGTATCCAGCAGTAACTGACGCAGTTGCACACACAGTTACATGAATACAAACACAGCCAGTAAGTAATCCACACAGCCACTTACATACACATTTACAGATCCATAGAGATACTAAAAGAGCCAGTCATATGCTAACATAGTTACTCACATATCCAATGATACACCCACAGAGGTACTGATACACTCATTCAGATATGTACTGAAGAACTGACACTACCAAGTCACCCATCCAGACAAGTTTTCTTTTGAACAACTCTTGGGCCTGCTACTGCAGAGCCTTTGTGTGCAATGTTACTGCCAGGACGATTTGCCATTTAAAACTTTCTTCCAAGTCTTAAACTTCCCTTCTCCTACATATAAGTCACCCCTAAGGTAGGCCCTAGGCAGCCCATAGGTCAGCGTGCTATTTGCTTCAAAGGTAAGACATGTGCTTTGAAGTTTCAGTGTGTTACATGTGCACTTACAGACCCAAAGCCACAGTTATACAGTCAGTCTCCAACCCATACTGCAACTCACATACTTATGTAGAAAAGGATAGAACCACTAACACACCCAGTCAGACAGCAACAGAGGCACTTAAACATTCACTCACAATTCCACACATCACTTATGTAACCGGCAGTAAGAGACCCAGTTGTACATGCAGTTATATACCACAACACTCACTAATAGAGCCAGTAAGTAATCTACACAGCTAGTTACATACACATACAGAGACCCATAGAGATACTAAAACAGCCAGTCATATAGTGACATTGTTACCCACACATCCAGTAACACACCCACAGAGGAACTTATACACATATTTCGATATACACTTAACTAGTGACACTCCTGTCACCCATCCAGACAAGTAGATCTTTAAATATGCATTAGGCCTGCTATTGCAAAGCCTGTGTATACAGGTTTACTGCCAGGTCAAGTAGGCATTTATAAATCCCTTGCCAGCCTTAAACTCCCTTTATCCCACAAATTAGTGACTCATAGAGTAGGTATACACTGGTGCATACACTGATGCACCCAGACACACTTTAATGCATATAGAAGTACAGCCAGGCACACACTGATGCATACACTAACACATCCAAGTACACTCTCATGAGTTCACTAACACACCCAGGCATGCACTGATGTATACAGTAACACACCCAGAAACACACTGATCCATACACTGAGACACCCAGGTACACACTGATGCATACACTGACATCCCCAGACACACACTGGTACATAGAGTGACACTCCCAAGCACACACCTATGCATACAGTAACACACTCAGGCCCACACTGATGCATATAGTGACACACCCACACATACACTAATGCATACACTGATATACCCAGTCACACTCCAGTCCATACACTAAGACACCCAAGCACACACTGATCCATACACTTACTCATCCAGGCACACACTGATGCATACACTGACACACCTAGACAAACACTAACACATACAGTGACACTCCCAGGCACACACTGATGCATGGGGTGATACAGCCAGGCACACACTGATACATATAGTGACACGCCCAGTCACACAGTGATGCATACGTTGACACACCCAGGCACACTCTGATTTAAATATGACAAGTAAAAGAGTTATAGTAGGTATAACATAGTGACATAACTGTTTTTGAAGAAACGTAAATGCTTAAGTTGTGCAATTTAATACTAGATAATAAAAAGCTAAATGTATTGAATTGTTTTTTCTTTCAAACATCTATTTGTACTTAAAAACATAGAGTTATAATGCCAAAAAAACAGAGATAAGAACAAAACAGAGGAAAGCTTACTATCTTCTTACAGCAAAGTAAGAAAAGGGACATAATGTGGAGAATGTGGAAAAAAGGGAACAGAGCTGCTGGTAAGAAAACAAAAATGTTTCTTAAAATAGTATGTGGAAAAATGCAAAGTGCGCAAAATCATGGAAATAAAAAGCAAGGTTTCAAATCAGCAAAAAATTGAGAAAAACTAAGTAACATTAAGAGCAATGAATCTTATAAGAAAGCAAATAGTTTAACAAGAAGAGAAAAGCAATTTAAGGAAATAAGAGTCAGAATGTTTCGTAGTAGAGTAATTCAGAATTTGGTACGAACTATGAGGCAGTATAAAAGGAAACAAGAAGCAGCCAAACAAAACAACATATTGAGGGTATAGTAGATAAGGGATTTGCCCTGAAGAGGAAGCTATTTATTTTGATACTAAACAGGATGAGAACACTGGATAAAACAGTGTTGTCTATGAAGAGAATAAGCCAAAAATAAAGGCTTGTGATTAGAACTAACTTTTGTAAAATTTTCAGTAATGAATGGAAGCATACATCCAGTACTGAGCCTTTCTTTAATGAAGAAAGTTACTTCCAAGAGAACACATTAGTGCATGCAGTTGAAACAACTGATCGATGTTATGAAGTGAAAGATGGTAGTCCCATTTCAAAAGAGGAAATGGTTCCTAGGAATGTAGAGGAAGTGATAGCTGAAGAGGTACAAGTAAGACCTAGATAGGCCCCTGTATACAAATGGAACTGTAGTAGTATTTGCAGTGTTTGGCCGCAATCAATTGATACATTTAGAGATTTTTACGTCAATTTCTAGATAGAAATGTCAAGCGGAAAATTGCAATTTTTCAAGTATTAAATCATGCAAAGTGAGGCAGTACAGTCATTTACAGGGATATTCAAGTGTGCACAAGCACCTTTCATCACTTCAGGATGTTAGCTGTGCATCACTCTAAAATGTGAAATTTGGTTAGGAGTCTTTACGATGTAAAAATTCCTGCCTTAGGTTTAGGAGAGATGAATAGAGCTCTACTGCATGGTACACCAGCAAAGGTATAACATTTTTGTGAAGATGTTCAGTTTCGTTTCTTGGATCCTGAACAGGACTGTTTGGAAAATGAAGAGTCGGTTTGTGTAGTTGTAGAGGAACAGGACACAGGCCTTAGTACTACTAACTTTGCAAAAGTGATTAGAAAGTTTAACACGGTATCTTCAGAGAAACCAAACTGTGTTTGTATATGGTGTCAATGCACGCACTACAAAAGCCAAACTGGCAATGTAGTTGTATTCTCAAGTCAAGTCAAACTTTATTTTCAATGTTTCCATCGCTTAAAAGTCACACAGTAAAATTGATAACAACATAACCCAGTAGAGTTAAAACAGTACATCCAATGTAAAAAACACATACCAGGATACGTTCAAAGTTAAAAGCTCTCCATCATATCTAACAAATATGTACATACAATTTTAAAGTGCCAAATGATGTATCCAATAGCAGCAAAATCAGTAAAAATGTAAACTTCATCAAGAGATTAACAGGACAAAGGGATCACATAAAAACATAATATACCACAGGAATAATGATAGAGCACATTAAAATTTCCTAATTTAGGTATCTCATACCTGATTACATAGACCAATCGAACCTACACATTTCCCTCATCAAGCCAATTAAGGGGCATATTAGCAAGGGCTTTATCGCCACTTTAGCGGCACTTTTTGCCGATAAAGCGGCGATTTTTTTATCGCCCTATCAGCAAGCTGTCGCTAACAGGCGTTATCGACAGCTTTCTTGCGATAGCGGCCCGTTTTCCCATCGCCTTGCATGCCAGCGATAATTATCGCTAATGACATGCAAGGTAGGCGTTCCCAACTAAAAGCGACTGAAAACAGTCGCTAACACAACTTCCCCCTATTAGCAACGCAGGCGAAGCGATAAAAAAATTTGCGCTAAGCGCGAATATCGCTAGTATTTAACACCTGCTAAAAACATGACTTACCTGTTTGTTGTATGGGAGGTGTATTGTCAGGCTAAGTCCCCCATGGCGTTAATGCGTGAATATCGCTGGATTTCCAGCGATATTCACGCATTTCGCCACTATCGCTGGATATTTTATCGCATTGGAGATAAACGTTGCTAATAGCGTGTTATCTCCGCGATAATATCCAGCGATAGGCGGCGATAAAAAAAAAAGCGCTAAGCGCGGTTTGCGATAATTATCGCAAGTTGTTGCTAATATCCCCCCAAGTTCTTTCCTACTTAGCAAGGCTGCCCAAAGAAAAGAGGCCATTATAAAACACACTGCCGGTTTATCGAGGAGTTGTAAAAAGTGTAACACATCCTTACGGTGCAATTCACCCCTGCTGCATAGGAAAGGAACTACAAAGCGGTGCCTCTGCTGCTTATAAAAATGGCAAAAGAACAGAATATGCTTGGTAGATTGATTGGAGACTCCATCACATGGACAACCTGAAAGATTACTATAAGAATTGGAGTTAGCTGGAAAGCCCATCATCAAAGGTATGAGGTTCAATCTAAATCTCACCAACATGAAACGATGCTGTAAGTTTGAAACAAATGCTAAATATGAGTGGAACCCATGGCCCACCGAGGGAACAGAATGGTATAGGACTACAGAGGTCTTGTTCTTATACTTATCCTGTCTTTTCCTCGCTGCTAAAACCAGAAAAGACCGTTTCAGCTTAGTCCTAGGGAAGGATAGACAGTTGTCACGGGCGTCGAACAAATTGCTCAATTCCAGTTCTGTCGAAGTTGCCTGGACATACTTTAACTAGGGATTCTCATTAACCAGATGTAATTTGAGGCAATCTTTTAAAACTTCATGGTTTAACATCACCGTCTGTCTGCACCATAGAGAATGCCACAGTAACAACGGGCAAGATGTATAACATCAGCTCTATATTGTAGACCAAGCTCGCTATGGCACTGATAACTGCAGCAACTTTTGGGAAGTAACAGAAGACTCTTAAGAAGGTTTTCCTCCTCACATTGGAGAGAATCAATATCTCCATGCCCCAAACTGCTGCACCATACATGGCAATGGCCTTAGCTTTTGACTCATAGATAAGCAGAAGCTCTGGGATAGGTCTGTTCCCAACTTTTTTTGAAAAATTAAATAATGCCGCTATACTTCTTTAAAAAAGGAGGGTTCTATTTGTAGCCATATCTTTCCACTTATATTTACTATCAAAGATTATACCTAAATTGAGGGAGGAATCAACCACCTTAACTTTTACCTGGGCTGCGTAGAAGGATGAGCGTTTTTTTGTACGAGGACCAGTGATTAAGATGTTCGATTTTGACTCATTAATGTGAAGACCCAGGGCAGCCGTAAAACTAGTATAATCCTCAATTAATCTCTGCAGCGCTCTTGGGGTTCTTGCCAAGAGGACTGCGTCATCCGCATAAAGGAGGATAGGGAGAAGGGATGACTCGATATATGGTACATACTTGGTGCTTGTCCTTAATACCATCTCCACTTGATTCGTATGAAGGGAGAACAGAAAAGGGGCGAACACGCAGCCCTGTCTCACCCCACGTTCTATACGGAATGGTTTTATACATTCCCCTTCTCTTTCATATCTTACACTAGCTGTAGCCCCGGAGTATAGCTACCTGATAAAATTGATTATCAGGGGTCAGTCCCCATATGGGCCATGATCTCCCAGAGTTTGGTATGAATCACGCAATCGAATACGGCTGAAAGATCCATGAAAGCCATATAGAAGTGACCCTGACTTAGCTATCACTAAACTTAAATTTAAAGATAGGTCAATTGTCCCTCTCCCTTTCCTGACCACATACTGAAGCCTAGTCAAGGCATTTCCCTCTTCAAGCTAGTCTTCCAATCTATTTAAGGGCAAATGGCCCATCAGCTTAGCAGAGCTGTCTATTAGGGATATTGGTCTATAGTTTTGGGGGATACTTTTATCCCCCTTCTTGAATATGGAAATAAGTATGGAGTGCTTCCAAGACTCCAAAGGGCCCACTCTAGCTATGGCGTTAAAAACATTCATACGAAGAGGAGCCCATAGATCAGGGGTTTCCAGGAACATATCAATCGGTACCCCATCTAGACCCAGAGTTTTTTAGGGGTGTGATTCTGATATTGTTCTGGAAATTTCCCTCATACGGAAGCATAAATGAGAATTGCTGGACTTGACGGATGGAAGCTCCAAAGGAATAACTATCCCTGGAGGCATTTGAAAGATAATTTCAAAATATGACACCCAGCTAGCCTTCTTCCTCTATATGGACCTCTAAACAGGGAGCAGCTTTGTCTTTTAAATTGGGGACATTCACAATCTTCCAAAAAGATTTGGAATCCTTGATTTGAGCTGCCTGCCTCAAATCATGCCACGCTTCCTCTCTCAACGTTTTCAACCTCCTCATTCGCATGTGCCTGCATGTGGCTCTTAAGGTGAGAATGGAAGGGATATCTCCAGGAACCGTATGTAGAGTTGCTGTTAAATGAGAAAAAGCCTTAGTGCAGGCAGAATTGAACCAACATTCCATGGTTGGAGATTTACGGGGAAAAGGCCGTGCCAAGGAAAGTTTAGTTGCCTCAAAGACTTCTTCAAAGGACTGTTTTATGAGATCTGGATCCTCCTCAGCCTGTAAACAGACTTAGAGAGCTGTATGTTTACTATGAAGTACCTTTAAGAGGATTGTTTGATTATCCACCTTCACCCAGTTAAGAATATAACCGTTGTTTCTTACTAAGAATGGTTTCGGGACAGCCTACCCATCATCCCCCATCTCACTGCAAACTTAAAGACGGCGTGATCACTAAACCCTGCAAAATTCACCTGAATATTGTATGTTCTGTCAATTAAAGGTTCTGTAGCAATTAAGAAATCAATAGTAGAGCCTTTTCCAACACTACCAAATGTTGCCTCCAATGTATTATTTACCGGGTTCACAGGGTTTAGGATGACCAGATTTAGCTTCATTAATAAACTGTTCAAAAACATTCCCACCCAGATTGTGAACAAAATGCACCACATTCTCTCCTTCCTGGTCCACCAGCCCACACCCCACCCTCTCTAATCTCTGACAGATTCTTAAATTAAAGTCACCCATCCATAAAACATCCACACCTTTAGCTAAATTAAGGGTTAAGGACTTCAGAACCTGCTCCAGGGTTGCCACCATTTGAACCCTATCCCCTTCAGGACAATTATTATAAAAATTAAATCAGAAGGACATCACTCTAGTGTTTCCCTCACAGACCAGAAGGTGAAAATAGGGGAAACCCATGAGAAACTGTATAATTTTTTGATTCAAGGTGTTACTAATCAAAGTTAAAATTCCTCCCTTGACCTGTCCGGAGGTAGCAGGTATTGCTGGGGATTGATAAGAGCGGTTCCATCCAGAAACAGTGGGCCCACTTCCCAAGTCTCTTGGAGGCAAATAATATCGTAATTAGCAATCTCCCCAACCCATTTCACATTATCCTTATTCCTATTGTAGCCCGCTATGTTCCACGTAGCCGTCCTAATGGAATTCCGGCCTCTGCCCTCCTTCAAATTTCTCAACAGGGTAGCCGCCTTAGGCTCAAAACTACAATTGACTGAGGCAGCCTTTTTGACCAGTCAATCACATTCCTTCAAGTCCGCCAGAGAGAGGTAAATCTATTTTCAAGGGGGAGCGTGGATATGCTAGTCAATGCGGGGGCAGTTTGGTCTTAGTGGCCCTGCACCTGATCTTTTTAAAAGATGCCTGTTGTAAAAATAATCCAAGGAATCTGCAAATATCTGTGAAATCAGTGTGGGGCCATCCGGAAGAAGATCACTTCACACATCGCAGGACAGAGGAACTCACGCACTCCTATTTCAGCACACACTGCAGGACATAGGAACCCTTGTGTACCCACTACTGCACCACTGCAGGACATAGGAGCAACGCTCTCCTACTAATGCACAACTTGCTGGACAAAGGAACCCACACGTTCCCACTACAGCACACTCACTTGCAGGACAAAGAAACCCTCACGTTCCCACTACTGCACAACTGCAGGACAAAGGAACCCTCACGTTCCCACTACTGCACAACTGCAGGAAAAAGGAACCCTCATGTTCCCACTACTGCACACTCACCTGCAGTACAAAGGAACCCTCATGTTCCCACTACTGCACAACTGCAGTACAAAGGAACCCTTATGTTCCCACTACTGCAAGCTCACTTGCAGGACAAAGGAACCCTCATGTTCCCACTACTACACACCATGGTATCTTCCAACCGGAGACATTCCTACTAAAGGAAAATGTCGATCAGGGTATTATCCCGACGATCAGGGTATTATCCCACCCAAACCATCCCCACACACAGGGAATCTTGCAAAGGGTATTTTCCAACCCAGTAGTCACACACAGTAACCACATAAGGTTAAACACAACATACTACCACACATGGTTACAAAATAGGACCTAATTCAAACACACCCCTACACCTAAAGAAAATTCACTGTGCACCTCAAAATGCAATACGTACTCATACTGCAAAAAACACATACACTCAAACAAAAGTGCAACTACATCCACATACTGCCCACCTTAATCACTCACCACAGCAGACAACATCCCTTGAGAATGGTAAACCATGAATACGATTAAATCTTAATGACAATATGTACCGGCATAGCTGCAGAAAAATACATTGTGTCACTAAACAGTAGCTACCAAAACATACAAATGATCGGTGAGCGCCTTCTCACCCGAGGTCACTCTCAAAACAGCATCAGTAAGAGTCCGCTTATGACCACAGATCAGCTCTTATGCAACAACTCCTCCTGCAGACAGACCCAGAGCACCTCCGTGGAGCTGTATGATAGACACCATACACAAATATCTAGTGCTGCCTAAAACCAATGCGCTGTAAATCGCAGAACGCGCAAAATGCCCTGACGCGTAGCAACCGGTAAGTCAGTACAGGGATAATGTGACATGACTTCTTGTAAAATATAGAGCTGTGCGCACTGCTTGTGACGATGTCCCTCCAATTGACGATACTCCTTTAATTGCCAAACCCTCAAAACACCCGTATCGTAGCCTGTAGCTGATAAGCTCTTCCTCATATTGACGTTTCAGCACCCCAGGCCGACACAATCAGCATTGCTACAAAAAGGCAGTGGGATGACATTACACAGGGAACGTCAGCGCAGCCTCAACACCAATGAACTGCTGAATAGAAGACGCTTTGACGTCACAGCTGGATCACGGCCACAGAGCTGCATCAAGATGGGCGCAAACAATGCACCCGTGACATTGCAGTTAAAAGACCCAACAGGAGTGTCATTCAAATTTTCAAATGCACAAACCCTGATATCAAATGCGCTTGCATACACCGGAGCACAAAATCGCTTGCAGAATGCCTCCAGAGTAAACCCATGCCAAGTCTTGATAAGTGCCCCGAGTTACATGCAAAATCACTCATTCCTAATGCACAGCGAAGCATGCAATTCGCTGTCCCAAACTGCAGCGCGACAATGTTTCATGACATGCTTGCCCGCCACTAACAGCTTCACCACACAGGCTGCTGGTTGACTGAATATGCACAGTCCATACGCTGATAACGGTGCGGTGCCAAGTTCCATGCTGGTCAAGTTACTGGCTTCCTTTCTCAGATCTTCACAGCTACAGTTCCTTCGCAACTGTGCTGTTTGTATATTAGCACTGCCGGTTGACTGTAACTGCACATCCAATATAAAGCAGTAGGTTGGTCATACATGCTGCTAGATTACTAAAAAACACGATACTACCAAATGACTATTCCAAACTTCAAATGACAGCAGGCTTCAGTGTAGGCTGTCTGAAGGCTGGCTGGTTTCAAGCCGCACAATGCCCAATGCCCAAAACGTCCAAAGTGTAGGCTGTCTGATATAGTAGACACCAGTGTGGCATCCAGGGCATTGCTCAGGCTTCTTTTCAGACTCAGCTAGCTTCTTATAGGCTCTTTTGTAGTTTCTAGCCTTCTCCCATGTGGTTCTTTATTTCCAGTTGTCGCCACTTTTATAAACAAAGTTAGACCCTTGTAGGGAATCAGTACAGTAGCCAGTAGTGTAGATTATATAAGTAGGTTTATTCAGTTACAAATAAGATGGTAAGTATTGTGCCCCACCGGGCGCAGCATCCTGCAGCTCAGCTCCACTCATTCCAACTGACCACTCATTCAAATAATGCACTCATGATCATTCTATTTCATCATATTCACACAGGCTGAGCAGCAAGGAACTGAGAAATCACAGAATACAACAGGTACAAAGCCTCCCGCCCCCCTCCCTTCCTCCCTCAGTGTCGGGGTTGGAAAAAAAGGATTAGTTAAAGGGTTCAATTTACTATCTGATACGTCAACCAGCACTATCTGTAAAGAACCACTATTATTGGGGGGAGGGGAAAGATATGAGAGGCGCTGTTCAATTGCCTCCAATCTACACAATATCAGCTGCAAATGGATTGCCAGTTGTATTCTCAAAAACTGAACAAGAGAACATAGATAAGTGGCAAGAATTTGGTTTATATCTATTTGTAGAGGAACGCTTTGAGTTTTCCACATGGCAAATTATATGTAAGTACTGCTATGATAAGTTAGACAATAACAAAATGCCAGCTTGAGCAGTACATAACAAGTTAGAATTAGTATCTATACTACAAGAACTACGAGATTTAAATGTTTATGAATCAATTCTTATACAATGTATACACCCATTTCAGGCTATAGTTCATATGGTGCCAAAGACGGGAAGCTGCCACCAACTGAGTTACAGAAAGATCTTAAAGGAAGAGTTGTCTATTCACCTTTAGATTTTAAACGGAACTTTTAAACTGTAGGAGTAGAGAGAGATATTGATGAACCACTTATCATTCTAGTAAATGGTGTGCCTACCAAGAATAAAAAAATCTATCAAGAGTTAGTGATATTATACCTCCTACAAAATAATATTTATTAAAACCAAATGGTGATCTTGTTTAAAATGTAACTTGGATGGCGGATGAACATTACCATCAAGTGGACAGATTGAAAGAGTGGATAGATCCAGATCAGAATAAATTTATGAACACTACAACATCCATCCACTGCATTCTACAGACATTATTGGTGATGCTATTGATCTCTTTCATATGAAACAAGGAAAAGGAGCTCCCATGAGTGTGCGTATAAAACGTTTAGAGGCTCACTGTTTTCTACAACTGATTCCCACTGAAGCAGGTAGGAGCTATGATGACCGCCCCGTACAGATCCCAGCAGCTGAATACCAGTCAACCAGATTATATTCAGAGGATCCAAGATTTTGCCAGTATATTCCCTACATATTTCATCTTCCTTTGAGACTTGTCTGGAATTTCATATGCTGCAAACCACATACTGATGACAGGAGTTAATCTTCAAAATCTCTCTACAAACGAATTCATTGACAAAGTTAATGGAAAAGATGAAAACCTAGAATACAACTCGATTAATTTGATGGCGCACCTACTTGGTTTCTGACACTCAGTTGTGCTGAGTATGGATTGAATGACCTGCTTGAATTTTTGAGAGATGCAAACCCAAACATTAAGGACATCAATATGAAGACAGCAGGAACATTTTGCTCTTTGGATCCTGCTAATGTTTGCAGATATTTCAACCACAGGTTTCAAGCCATGCTGTCTTTCATCTGCAGCAGATCCTCCTCTTGGCAAACTAACTGATTTCTTTTGGCTTAAAGTGTACCAAGCAAGAGGTGCTCCTCATATGTACATGCTGTTATGGATAAAAGATGCACCGAAATTTGGAACAGACAGTGATAAGTCTGTACTGTCTTTCATAGAACAGTACGTGACATGGGCCATCCCGAAAGATAATAAGGAAACAGGCCTCAGACAACAAGGTTGAAAATACAGATGCAAAGGAAGATTTTACACAAGATGTCGGTTTGGATTTCCATGACCTGTCATTTCCCGAGGAAGAGTGAACAGCTTTTTATCTGCAGTCAGACATATACTGACACGAAAATCACCAAACAACATGTACAACCTGAGAAGAACGGAGACCTCCAAGTATATTAATGACTATAACCCTGTGATTCTCAAAATGTGGAATGCAAATATGAATATACAATTTGTTTCAGACAACTCCATCACTGTTGCTCGGTGCGTCACTTCATATATTCAATCAAAGCGCTGCAATTAGGGGACGCTTGGTATACCCCTCTGGAACATGGAGCCTTCAAATGGATCACCAACAAGCAGTCAAGCTTCATTCACACACTTCACATAAGGCCACATTTGCATGCAAACGGCATGCATGGGCAGTCATGCCATCGTACCCGGCCTGGGGCTCACAGCACTATGTGTCCACTCATTTATCTGCAGCTAGGAAACATTAGCTGATGCTTGTCTGCCTTGGCATATCTCCATCCAAGGACCTAGTCCCTTCTTGGAAGCAGTCCTGGCCCAATAACCAGTGCCGTCTCTGCGGGTATACCAATGAAACCCTGCTCGATCTACTATGTGCCTGTAAGGCCATGCTACGGCACAGACGAAATATTCTACGTCCAACCTTAAGATCACTACAAGTTAGAACTTGTCACCCAGCAGTAACAGCCCTGCTAGGAGGGAACCCGTTGCAACATTCATGTAATGCTGTGGGGATTCCTCACACTCACCTCCAAGATGCTGGAAGAGCACACCAACTAAACCGCTGTTCCACACTAACCTCCAACTCCCATCTGTTACATCGAGGGTCTTTCACAGCCATCGGCAGTAATGCAGTCTGGCCATAGCCCAACACCAAGATGACTCAGCCATAGTTACAAACCAAGCCCCTTAGCTCGGGTCTGTTCCGGTGTTACTTTAACTGCGCAAAGCACTGAACACTTTTTGCCCGGACTGTCCCTTACAATCCCCAGTTCCTTTCCATCCCCTCCTTTCAATAAGGCCTTATTACCACATTGACTATGTATTCTACCAGCAGATGTTTGCAATGGACACAGCCGTTCTGGAACGGTTCTGTTTTTTAACATCTTTTTAATTGCTTTTTATGTGTTTCAATGCATATTGTAATGATTTTAACTAATCAATCAATAACTTCTTATTGACTTACTTTCAGCATTCAGCCTTGCCCCACTGGAGGATTTAGAGAAACAAATATGTGACTAAGTCCAGTTGTTAAACTGTGGACCAGGGCAAGATGGCAAATCTATGGCAACAGCTTTGTTCTGCCCTGAGCCTTTGGCCCCAAAACTAGAGTCTTCAGTGGGAGCATGACCATGACATATGCAACTTCGAGGGATATTTGCTGGCTTGACATCCTGCATTTCCCCACTTGGGGACCTTTTAAACTATAAAATCTTTCGGGTTCTACAATTAAACTTTGAGCCTGATTCAGAAATTGCATATTGTAGTGTGTAAAGCATTATTGCAGCAGTACTACTCAAATGCTACAAAATATTATTCACAAACCTGCGGCAGAAGACCTCAGCCTCTACATCTCCTTTCTTTTCTGTGTGAACTTCTCCATTACATCTGTTGAAATTTCTGCACACCTAGGTACATGTCTTTGTAGTAAATGTGTAAGGGACAAGGGTAAATAGCTGGAAAATAGGGAATGCTTGCTGCTAAAGGAAAGGAGTCAGGGAAATGTTAGGAGAGGTTTGGGAGGAACATGCTAATACAAAACACACACGCACCTAAGAGTAATTGTGCGATTCACGAAATACAAAGTTACTGATTGCTGGCCTAAACCGGTAAAAATAGACATAAATTTACTCAAACACAGCCATGAAGTAAATCAGACACCACAAATGGCTAGCCACTGGTGATAAAACACACTCTCATAGAATTCAATGAGGCCAGGGTATTACAATTATACCCCATAGGAACTAATATTAAATTAATTAAATGTGTTCAACATGTATTTTAAACGATTAAAAAATTATATATAATTATTTTTACACTTTATTATAAACTTAATTTAAAAAAATATCAAACGTTTACACTTTAAAAAATACAATGTTTTTAAATTAATAAACTACTAACCATTTCATCAAGTTCACTAAACATTAAATACAAATAAAAAATGTGAGGGTGAGTATATTATTTGAAGTATTGTTTAAAACTCAATGGGGCATATTCTCAAGGACTCATCGCCGATTTATCGGCACTTCAGCGCCGCAAAAGTGGCGATAGATCTATCGCCCCATTCACAAGCTGGTGCAAACTGCCGACATCGCCAGTTTTCCCGCGCTAGCTACGGCAGAATACATCGCCACGGATGAGAGCGACAACTAACGCTAATGATATGCAGAGTAGGCGTTCCCGTGCAAAAACACACAAAAACACCACTTCGCGAGATTCTCAACGACCAGCCAGATCTGCGATGCGATCCAAAAACAGGCGATAATGCGCGTTAGCAGCAGGGATTCTGCTGGTGTTAAGCAGGACGACAACCTGCAGCACAAAAGGGAGCTCATCCCGAGCCACATCTGAAGACCAACAGATGCCATGGAGCTACTGATCATGCAGCTCGGAGACCCCAGAGGCCCACAACACCCACCGCCACCACCCCCAGGCCCCACCCTGGACCACCCCCCTGGACTACCACCAAGGCAGCACAGAACAAGACAGTGGAACTACAGAAAATGCACCAGCCTCACATACTTAAAGCCAGAGGAAGTCATTGCCCACTACAGGCTCAAAAGGACAACCATCCTCCGCATCCTGACCCACATTGCCCACAGGCTGACGGTACCAACACAGCGGACAACCAACATCCATCCGCAGACAAAGCTGCTGGCTGTGCTGCACCTGTTGGCCTCTGGTACCTTCGAACCAACAACTGCCAGAGTCGGAGGAGTCTCACAGCCAGCCCTATCAAAGTTCATCACACCTGTCCTGGATGCCATCATCAGTTTCATACCCCAGCACCTTCACTTCCCCCACACTGCGCAGGAACAGCTGGAGACCAAGCAAGGCTTCTACGCCATAGCTGGCTTCCCACACGTGTTGGGGGCAATTGACTGCACACATGTCCTACTTGTGCCCCCTGCCGACACTGCACACAATTACCGCAACAGAAAGCACACGCATTCCATCAATGTGCAGGCAATAGTGGACCACCGGGGATTGTTCACGAATGTCGTCGCCAACTACCCACTATGCATGATTCCTACATCTTCCGACAGTCCATCATCAACCAGCGCTTCCAGGATGGCACCTATGTAAATGCACTGCTCGTTGGTAAGTACCAAATGAACACTCCACACACCTCGACTCCACAACCATGCAACTCACAACTGTGGTAATGCACACATTACTGAATCAAATACAACATGCCAAACAACATGCCCACCTACCAGACACGACAACACAAGGAACTGTGGTAACAGGGGCCAGACATGTAGACAAACCATCCACGTCATGGCACCTCTGCCACACAATTGCAGAATGTGGGGAGTGGTGGGGACCTAGTCTGTGCGAAGGAGGCAGGAAACCCATGACTTAGAATGTACACAATGCCAAGTGTGGCGGTGATGTGCTGGGCAGACATCAGTATGCAGAGCACAGACATGTCCATGTGGACATATACTGCTGTAGTTTGTAGTGTTGTGGACAGTGGACGCAACCATGTTACCTCAGGCAGTGGGGAAGACCTTGGACATGTAGCTATGTTGTCCCCCCCTGTAAGTGTAAGTGTAGTGGGCTGGGCCAGCGTAGGGGTGGGAATACATAGCCCGGGCTCTGGGCGTGGTTCAGTAGCGGGATGCCCACCAAAGCAACTACTGCGTGTGTCTCTGTGTCCGTCATATCCTGACCATAGGCCTACACACACGAGGCAGACCACCTTCAACGGCCATATTCACAGTGTCGTCGTCAGGCTTGTGGACATGCGCAGACAGCCATGACAATGGTGTGTCTTAGGAGTGCAAGTGATGCAACCGCGCAGCGCACACAAGTGAATAGGCTCGGGGGTAGTGAGGAGCACCTGTGAGGCAATGTAATACACATGGATGCCGCTCATCTGCCACATGCATGACATGTGATTTATGAAGCCCAAAGTCACAAACATCACACACCACTGCACTAATCAGCCTGCCAACACAGAATGCAGAACAACCAATTGACACATGTCTCACCCCCCTGTCACAGGTGATCAAGGATATGTTCTCTGCCCGTGGATGATGACACCCCTCCGAGCCCCGAACACCCCGGCCCAGAGGCAGTACAATGCGGCCCACAAACGCACCAGGGGCATTGTGGAGCGCTCATTTGACATGTTGAAGTCACGTTTCAGGTGCCTGGCCATCACAGGTGGAAGACTCCTGTACAGCCCGGTAATAGTGTGCAAGATGATCGTTGCATGTTGTGTGTTGCACAACATATGTGTACGCACCAATGCCCCATGGATCCAAGTGCCAGATGCACCGGACGATGATGAGGAAGATGAGGCAGGTGGACCACACCCCAGTGCAGCTGCAGCAGGAATAGCCCGAAGGAACATAATCATTGACAATTTCTTCACATGAGCACGTCACATTGGGACCGTCCTTGGCAGTCATGGGACTGGACAAAATTACCACAGGCACAGCAAGTGCAAATGTATTCATTACAACACACATTCCCTGTGTGCATGTCACTCCTCTGCATTAGCACATCACTCTGACAAGTGTAAGTGCAACATTTAGTGCTGACATTCTCACAAATGGCAATTAGATGGTGGGTGTGTCACCTCCGTTATCAGGATCCTGTTTACCTGCGGACTGAACCGTGTCTTCCTCTTCTTCTTCTCCTTGCCCTTCCCTGACTCTGAGGTCCCAGGCTGCTCCTCCGTGGGGCTTGTGGGGTTCTGGTTGTCCTCTGTACTTGCTCCGGCTACCTCCATGGTGCTTCGCAGTTGTTTGTGTTTTGTTTGTGTTTTGTGTTGCCACTTTTATTGTGCTTTTTGCAGCCTGACTTGTGGGACTTGCAGGCCTGGCGCTGTTTGTCGCTGACTTTTTTATCGTAGTTGGGCACATCCCACCTTTTTTCACGTTCGGCTTTAGATTCTTATCGGCGTCACAGAACTGTTGTTGCGGACATTTGACGTGTTATCGGGTAGCTATCGCATGTTACCGCCGTGTTGAGAATGCCACGTTAACACAGAGTTATTTTCCCGCGATAGACGGCGATATGGAAAATTGCTTTGGCCTATTTTGGCGATGTTTATCGCACGTTCTTGTGAATATCCCCCAATATTTATTAATATCTTTAAGTGATTTAATTATTTAAAACACATTTCATTGAGGATTTAGAAGCTGATTATGATGGCGGTCAGACCACACACTGACAGGCCATCAGTGACGGTCCGACCGCCAACAGCCCTTCAGTCCGACCGTTGCATTTTAATGCTGGTGGTTGGGCTCACAGCAGGCGGAGTCCAGACCGCCACCTCCTAGATCTCAGATCCCGAAGTGGCGGTGGTCGGAGCCGCGGGCCATAATAGAGGCTGTGTCTAGCCAGGCATCGCCGTTGTGATATGGATATCCATTTCCGACAACCTGTTCATGCTGGGAACAATGCCATGTACAGGCTGTCGGACAGTGATTTTGGGGGTCACAAACAGGGCCCTCATCCCTCGTGGACCTCGTGCCCCCACTCACCTCCATGCCTGAGTGCCATGCACTGCTGAAACTTTTCAAGCACTCACCCCCAGTCACAGATCTGAGTTGAATCCATCATCATTCTTTAGCTCACTTTGCCACCCCAGTTCAGACACAGCTATATGCAAATCAGTCCTGACCCTGTGCCTCAAGGGAACAGTCCAGCCCGAACTTCCAAGCCATGTCTTCCCTGGACCGGAAACAAGCGTCCTGGGACCGGTTTCGGGCTAACAGCCCTCATCAGCCAGGCTAGCTTGAATCCAGTGGCAAAGTGAGCAAGGGACCAACGTCTGGGCATACCCTGCCAACATATGGTGAACAAAGCAAACACAAGGAGATGATGGACGGAGTGCTGAAACTTTTCAAACACTCACCCCCAGTCACAGATCTGGGTTGAATCCATCATCATTCTTTAGCTCACTTCGCCACTGGATTCAAGCTAGCCTGGCTGATGAGGGCTGTTAGCCCAAAACCGGTCCCAGGATGCTTGTTTCCAGACCAGGGAAGACATGGCTTGGCAGTTCGGGCTGGACTGTTCCCATGAGGCACATGGTCAAGAATGATTTGCATATAGCTGTGTCTGACCTGGGGTGGCAAAGTGAGCTAAAGAATGATGATGGATTCAACCCAGATCTGTGACTGGGGGTGAGTGTTTGAAAAGTTTCAGCACTCCGTCCATCATCTCCTTGTGTTTGCTTTCTTCGCCCTAAGTTGGCAGGGTATGCCCAGACGTGGGTCCCTTGCTCACTTTGCCACTGGATTCAAGCTAGCCTGGCTGATGAGGACTGTTAGCCCGAAACCGGTCCCATGATGCTTGTTTCCGGTCCAGGGAAGACATGGCTTGGCAGTTTGGGCTGGACTGTTCCCATGAGGCACAGGGTCAAGACTGATTTGCATATAGCTGTGTCTGAACTGGGGTGGTGAAGTGAGCTAAAGAATGATGATGGATTCAACCCAGATCTGTGACTGGGGGTGAGTGTCTGAAAAGTTTCAGCGCTCCGTCCATCATCTCCTTGTGTTCCCTTTTCCTGGCCCACAGCACAAGCTGCAGTGAAAAGGAGCACTTTGAGATCACCAGCCCGGCGGTCGCATCTTAATGCAGCGGTGGGACCACCGACTGCTTGTCGGGCAGTCTCCAGTCCGCCGCGATACCGGTGGGTCTCATGATCACTCCTAAATGTGCTGTTAAATTTAACTTATTATATCCAGGTTAGTTTAATTAATTTACATTTCTACTATATGTTAACGTTTTTAAATAATAAACTATTACATTTCCCTACATTTTCCTATAGAGACATATACATCTCTGTAGCAGAGGTCTGCACCCCAGTGGTGGACAGAAATGCTGTTGTAAAGTTACAAGTAGCAACTTTATGGTTGTAAATTCAATCATAGGAGGTTCCACCCCCATGTTTGAGGGGGTGGAGACATGTAAGGCTACACTTAGTTGTAAGTCTCCACTCAGAAATGGTGAATAGCAGATAAGTGAACAGTTATATGTAGAAGTAATAGAAAATATATGTGAGTAGATGTTAGGGGTGGCTGAACTCACGGAATTCCACGGAGTTACATAAAAACTCCACGAGATTCTGCGGAGCTTCGCAAAAGGGCAGAATTAGGCAAATAGGGGGGATTGAGGATTTCCCTAGGGTGGTAATCAGTGATCAGGTGATCAAAATAGCAATAATAAACATAAGTTGACTATGGTTTGTTAGAATATTTCCCTCAACACCATGAAGAATCACTTGCTGCGAGGGTATAAGTTGAACCTTTAATTGCTTGCTTAGAAAACTAAATATATCTTCAAAATATTTAGATAAGTCAGGGCACTCAAAATGATAAAGCATAAAACTTACCTTAACTGCAGCTCTCCGAGAGGGAAGCCTCGGAGGTTCCAGGAGGATTGGGACTGCTGCCTTTGCTCATTGGCTGACCTTAGGTCTGCCAATGAGGGAAGGCAGCAGTTCCATGTCTCGGAGGTCCCAGGAGGGTTGATACTGCTGCCTTCCCTCATTGGCTGACCTTAGATCAGCCAATGAGGGAAGGCAGCACACCCAACACATCAAAGAATGGGATAGGGTCAGTGAGACTTCTGACCCCAGACCACTTTGTGATGAGGTGTCACTGATTGGCACTCAGGCATTTCAGGGCTTAAAACTGAAGCGCCCAGGTCCGAGGCAGTCAGTGACGCCCCCCATCGTCACGCGGAGGAGGACCTTGAGGCACTTTTACCAGGCTGAGGAGGTCACAGCCACAGAGCTGTGAAATCCTCAGCCTGGCAAAGTTCAGCTCAGGCAGCCAGGAGCCTGCGCATTTCTCGCATGTCTCGCTCCTGGCTGCCTGACCTGAACAAGAAGAGTGTCTGTCAGGCTGACCTTTGTTCAGACTGACAGACACTCTTCTTGCCTTGGACAAGGTGGGGGTGTGGCCCATCGGCTCATATATGCATGGGCTCCTGCTGCCAATGGGAAGAGGGCTTATACAATAAATAACTCATAAAATCTGGGTGCTATGTCACCACCAGAGGAAAATGTCCACATGACTCCTGCTAAATAGCATGTGTCCTCAGCGTCCTGGACATCCTGGAGCAGACTGCTGCTGGGTGGAGAGCAGCTGCAGTAAATGTGTGGCCTAACATGATTACCCAGCATTCAGCAGCAGCCCATCTGTACGGGCTGAGGGGCCACACGCCACCTTTTTCCTGGCACGAAGAGTGTCGGTCAGCAGGCTGAACAAAGGTCTAAATGCGCAGACTCCCTGTTCTGAACTTTGCTAGGCTGAGGATTTCACAGCCCTATGAGCGTAATCACCTCAACTAGGGGAAAGTGCCTTGAGACTCTCCCTCTCATGATTAGGGGGAACATCATCGATTGCCTTGGACCTGGGCACGTCAGTTTTAAACCCTGAAGTGTCCAGGGCTGAGTGTTAGTCAGTGCAACTTCGTCACAGAGAGGAGTGGGGTGGGGTCAGCAGTCTCACTGACCCCATCCCACTCTGTGATGAGGTTGGGGCTGATGCCTTCCCTCATTGGCTGACATGAGGTCAGCCAATGAGGAAAGGCAGCAGCCCCAACTCTCCTGGGACATCCGAGGCTTGGGACTGCTGACTTCCCTCCTTGTCTGTCCTAAGGTTCAGTCCCAATCCTCTTTGGATCGCTGAGGCTTTCCTCCTGGGGAGCTGCAGATAAGGTAACTTTTATGTGTTTTTGCATGTTTGGTGTAAGCATGCATGTATGTATGATGTATATGTATTTGTTAGTGAGGGTTGTTAGTGGGTATGTGTACATGTATGAATGCATGGGTGTGAGTGAGGTGTATGTGTGCCTCCCCTTCCCGGTGAAATTACCAGCCACCACTGCCAGCATCCGCGCTCAAGAAGGTCCCCCCTTATCCAATTTTGGTAATTTTGTTTCATTTTGACTTTTCTAAATTGGTTTGGGAATTTTATTGGGTTGCAATTTTAACTTTAAATGTAATTTGTACTTCTTGACTGTAACATGTCTTTCTCTGTACAAATTCCTGCTTCTTGTGCTGCAGAAGTTAAGCAGAGAGACTCACAGAAAAATAAACATTGTATTTATTAGGTTGTTATGGATGCACCCTCCCAAGTTAAAAATCCAATTTTTGCCAGTGTACCCTTCATATTTGGGAAAGGATTGTTAATGTCTTTAGATGGAATGCAAACAGAAACAAGGGAATCATCACAGGAGCTACCGCGAAATCAGGGCGACCAGCGATCGACCTTGGGCAGATCTACTGGGAGGTAGGTCCCTGTCAATTGTCTGTTCTCAAGTTAGACTTGAAAAAAATTCTAAGTCCAACTTTTAGGGTTAGGCAGCGGCAGTACCACCTACACCATTTCCAATGGTCCAGGACCTAGAGGGCACCACTTGGGCTCACTTCAAGAGAGGCCAACAGCAGGCTTTAAGGCCTCTGGAGGCCTTTGCAGCTCACACAGGAGGCCAGCCAATTAGCTCTTGGAGTCCCTCTGACGAGCCAGGGCTCAAGGGGCAGGAAGTCTTCCTTCCTCAGGCAGCAGGGCAGCAGGGCAGCAGGGCAGCAGGGTAGCAGGGCAGTCCTTCCAGCAGGAGGACAGCAATGCAATGCTTCTTCTGAGTCTTCCACAGGCCCAGAACTGATCTGAAGAGTGGTTCAGGGGCTCCAATATTTCTACCTGGGGCCAGCTTTTGTATGTGGTTGACACCCTGTCCTACCCCTACATCTGGTTCTGAAATGTTCTTCCCTTTCTGTGTCAAGGCTCCATACTGTCTGGGGTAACTGAAGGCTGGTGTCAGGTTCCTTTGTGCAGAGCCCTTTGAAGTGTAAGTGGGGCAGAGTACAAGTCGACCCACAGCCATCCTGGCAGGGTGGCCCATCTTGTTCACATCTAATCTCCTTTGTGTCACTGTCTGTGATGAGTACACAAACCCACACAGTAGGGTCATTCAGAGTCATGGAACCCAAGTCACTGGAAAAAGGCACAAATGGTTGGGACAAAAAATGCCAACTTTCTAAAAGTAAGTATACAAAACGTGATGGATGGAATGTCTGAATTAATCTCAGCCACTGGTAATTACTCTGGGCCACACTCCAATCCATTGTTATTTTGCACACCATACTACCTCAGTTTAGACCCAGCCGTATGCAAATCAGTCTTGACCCTGCTCCAGTGGGAACAGTCCAGCCCAAACGGCCAGGACATGGCCTCCCTGAATTGGAACACAAGCAGCCCAGGACTGTTTCCAATCTTATTGGAGCATATCAGCTCTAATATCATGGTTAGCAGTGGTAACGTGCACCAAGTTCTAAAGCCAACTTACTAAAATGCAGCTTAACAGGAGTGGTAAAGGCATCCTTCGGAGAGGGCCAGGTCCAACAGTCACAATCTCCCATTAAGCTTAAGCGCTGGGAATTACAATTCTGTGAGAAATCTCCAAAGCGTCAGAGTGTCTGAGGGACCAATCAACTTCAGGAATCTGGCCTTCTACTCCACGTTGGCAGTTCCAGTTTTTACACCATCCCACTCAGGAATTATTTTTCTTCTAGGAAAGTTACAAAGTTCCATTCTGCATTGGGTCTTCAAATACATTTCTATTCTTTTCTTTAAAAAAGTGACAAAGTTTCTTTCTGAAGCGAGACTTGTACTTTTGTTTTTTACATTTTGACTTTCAGACTTTCACTGGGACCTGTGCACTTGGTCTGTAAGATCTGGGCTCCATCGTTGTAGACCGTGACCATTGATTACCATTGGCGCTTTAGATTTTTTGGTTGCTTATTTTACTTACAACTTTAAAAATTCATTTCTCTGGTTCCCTTTATTGGTTATGTGCCTTTGTGGTGTAATTATGCCTCTTAAAATGTACTCTTTTTTTCTAATTCAGTTTGCTTGGTGTTTTGAGTTTATCACTGTTTTGATACTGCATAAATACTTTGCACATTACCCTTAATTAAATCTGTGTGCTCTGTGCCACAGCTATAATGGGTTGAGCTCATGTTAATTTAGTGGTTTTTAGGGTTCACCCTGGCAAGAAGTGTTATTATTCCTTGCATACAGGAGTCACCTATCCTAAATATTAATCCACTTTCTTAGACCACTCAATCCAATAAGCTTCAGGCTCAACTGGAACACCCTCACATGGGCTGCAGGCATAATAACCTATAGCTCATGGACAATGTTGCGCTGGGGCAAATGCCTGACTAGTGGCCTTGTGAGGCTCCTGTGAGTTCCTGAAAGGTGCCCCACAAAACCTCCTGCCACTGAGGCTGATGTTCTTATCCGATTAGGGATAGATTATCCTTATCTCTGTAAATACAGGTTACTTTGTCCCAATCCTATGTGTATAGAAAGCAGGGCAGCAAGGAACAATAGAGATAGCCTGACAAAAATCTAAGCTCACTGTTGTTGAAAAACACAGACTATTTTGTTTCTTCTCCTTGTTGCTATGAAGACACCAAGTAAGGTTCTCAGAGTTATTTCCATAATGTCCAATGAGGGAAGTGAATACAGACACCACACTCAAGTAAGAGTATTTTGCCAATTCTAAAGAAAACAGTACAGGAATAAGACCTTACCATGTGGCATTCTTCTCCGTATCTTTCCGGCAGTGAGACCCTCAGATCTCCACAGCTAAATCATCCCAGCATGGGTTTGTCTTTGTGAGTAGAACCTGTGGAAAAAAACAATGGGCACTATTCACAAAGGTAAATTTATATGTGTAAATGTATCCATCTAATAATAATTTTACACTTCATTGCTATTCACCATTCCCGAATGTAAATCTGATACTACGGTCAGCCTTATAACCGACTCAAAATGGGGGCTGGAACTGCTAGAACAGGCTTTTCCAATGTAGGTGGCGATCTCACAGCGATAAAGTATAGGATTAAATAAGAAAGTTGAAAAATTGATTAAAAAAATATGAAATATATTTTAGTGTAAAATAAAAACGGAAATAAACTTAAAATAATTATTATTAACTTAGACCTGAAAACAATGTTACAGCACAATAACTCATCTAATTAAATGCTCGATACACAATTATATAGATGAAATAAATTAATTAATTGTATTGTGATATATAAAAAAATCCCACATTCGCTATCATTTTTAGATTTAATTAATATTTAGTAGATTTTATTCAAATGTATTTGTTCAATTATTCTTAATACCTTTTAGTTTTTTTGTTAATAGTTTTGTTTGATTATTTTTAAATAAAAATGTAAATATGAGGGCATTAATTTAAAAAAATAAGTTTCTATTAAATTGAAATTTTACCACCTTTCACACTAGGGGCCTACGAGTTTGGCGTTCCCGTGGACCACAGTATCAGTGGTGGAGGTCCAAGCGTGGAGAGCTCATAAGTCCGACCACTGAATTACGAGTTGGGTGGATTGGCTTTGGGAAGACCGCCGAGACCGCCAGCAGACCGCCATCCGCTGCGTTCTTAATCAAGGACGTATTACGGTTTGCCTGATCCACGAGTGGACCATGGCAATCCGACCTCCTGCTTCAAGGTGGTGGTGATGAAGGATTTGGGGTGTGTACTCACCCCTTTCTTCTTCTCTCTGTCTCCAGGTCCCCCCTTTCACAGCAGGTTCTTCACCCTGAGGATTACGACCCTGCATGTGGCGCTATACAGGTGAGTCTTTTTCGTACCATATACCCATTGCCAGCACTGCCCACATATGGGCTGAACCCCGGTAATGGGCATATGGCATTTTTCCACATAGATGATGCACATGTGTGCATCTGAGACATATGCAGTTGAAATGCACACACAGGCATTGATATATGTGGAAAAAGTACTCGCCACAAGTTCGTCGCCTCCACACCGCCGGCCCAGTGGCCAACTCTTAATACAGCAGTATTTGGACCACCAGGGCTGTGGGCTGCTGGCGAGGGCAGACGCAGTTCTACGGTGGTTGGACTGCCAAACTCGTAATAAGGCCCTATGTCTGTGTGTGCGTGCATGTGTGTGCGTGTGTGTGTTCGTGTGTGTGTGCGTGTGTGTGGGTGTGTGTGTGTATTTTAAAATTCAAAATAATTTTATTTAACTTTATTTCATATAGGGTGTGACTGGATATCTTGGGTGAGTAGATCTTTGGATGATCTTGACTAAGGGCAGGCTGTGAACTCCGCTCCGCCAACGAAGTTTACGGAGATTTAGTAACTCCGCACTCCGTTTGGAGTGTGAAGTTTTCCAAAACCCCGCCTATGCAGCGGAGCGAAGTTCACTGGTGCAGGCCGAGACTTACCTGCCACCCAGATTGGTGTCTCCTCTGTCCTGCTCCTGCTGCTGGGCCTGGCTCCACTACTTCCGCTGCTCCAGGAGAATTTCAGGAAGAACTACAGTGCGCATGGCGTACTGCGTGAAGGCATGCCTGACCTATAGGTCCACCCCTAATCTTGACCCAAGGGACCATGGTGCTATATGTCAGCATGTTTCCATGGCACTGTATACACCATGTGCCCGCTTCTACAGCAATACCAACCTGATGACATGCTTGACTGGGACAGGAATAGATTAAGTTGATGGACAGAGAGCAAAGTCCTTTATTCCCTTTATCTCCTACTCACTTTGGAGACCAAAGCATGTGCACCGCTGCAGAAATTTGAGTTACAGAAGATCGGAGATGTTTTTCCTCATGGTTGATATCTCTCATTGCATATATTTGTGTCCCCTGGGAGCAGGACCCCAAGGATGTCTTTTTATATTTTATATTGCAGTACACACAGAAGGCTAGATAGCTTGTATTCCCAAATGAACGAGGGGCTCCGCTGCCATTGTCACAATTCATCACTAGCCTGGATCCGAGAAATCTAGTTTCTCGCTGTTGAAAAGTGGATTATGAATAGTGGTAAATGTGCATCTACCATAGGCAATAAGGCCATTTACACAGTGTATGGCTCAGAATAGGCCTCAGAACATTATTCCCATGCTCAACCTTTGGAAGCTTGGATGCGAGCAGGCAGGCTTAACTTCGAAGACAGGTATGTAAAGCATTTAAAAACACCAATTCAGTAAATAATTAAGACAAACCACACAATAAAAATCCAATACCAATTTATAGAAATAGGAAATATGTTGATCTTTAAAATGGCACCAAAACGAAAAACATCCAATGTATGGAACCGGAGATATGAGTTTTTAAAGATTTAGCACTATAAAGCACATAGAAACCTATTGCACCTATTGGGACATCTGGTCGCGTTGGACTGGGACAAAGTCAAAGTTTCAAGCCTACCGTGATAGAGCCCTGCCTGTCTACCCCAGGCAGTAGGCCTTGGTCAAAGTTTTTCCCTTCAGACTTAGAAACTTTTGTGGACCTTTTTCTGCCAGGGTCCCTCGATGCTAACCCTGGGCGAAGTTCGCGTAGACGCGCTATGCGAGGCTACGCGAAGCGGTAGAAAAACTCTGCGAGGCTACGCGGGGTTACGCGAGCATGCAGAGTTGCATGTTTCCGCATGCTTGCATGTGCTCGCGTATGCTCGCGAGATGTTTTTGACGTTCGGCAACGCAGATTGCGTGTTTGTAGGAAATATCGCGCGAACTTCACCACCCGGTCGCCAATGGGCGCGGCCATCTTGTTTTCCTATTCTTTGCATGGTTCTGGGGCCTGTTTTTCATTCCCTCTATAATCTTTTCAATCCTTTGTTTTCTACACTGTTTTTCTGATCTTTTTTACTTATTTTCCATCCCTCTCTGACCTTAAGTGTATATTTTGCATTTTATTTCTACTTTTACTGCGTTTTTTTTTAGCTTTTTTCTACTGTTTTATATTACTTCCTTTTTTACTCTCCTACTTCTTCTCCTGACTTTATTTTTTACTCCGGCATTTTCTTTTCCGCCCCCCGCCCACCCCAGAACCATGGCTAAGGGCACCGGCTCCAAGTCCAAGGGTAAGGCGGCTGTGTCCAAGAAGAGCTGCCTCCCTTGTGGCAGACTGCACCCGGAAGGGGTGCAGGCCCGGGTCCTTTTCAGTGAGGCGGAGGTGGCCGCCCTTGTTTTTTTTGTGCAGCGCCACCTCCCCTTGACCTTGGCAGCAGGCGGCAGGCCTGGCTCCGGGTACGCTACCCAGGAGCGTCACCGCCGGTGGGCGAGGGTGCGCCGGGCAGTGTTTCGCTGCTCTGTGGTCCGCCGCACCCATAACCAGCTGATCCACCAGTGGTCTGACATCTTGGACCGGGAGCAGGACCTGCTGGACCTGCTAGGTGTCGAGGTCGTGGGGCTTGGTGAGTAGCTAATAGTATAATACTAGTAGTATTGTGTGTTCTGTAAACTGTTACTGTTGTTATTGCGAATATAATTTTTTTCCAATAGCAAGAATGCTGCTGCTTAAATTGCAGGTAGCTAAATTACATTTACAAATCTTCTGTGATTGTTATTCTTCTAGACACAGGTGCTCGGCGGCGCTACTAATCCTACTTGTTTGCAACTTTGCGCTCGCTTAGGCTGATTATATAAGAGAGTTTACTTTAGAGAACTTAAGTTAGGTAATGCTAGAGATACTCTAGTCCTTCCTTTGTCCTCCTGTCACTAAGATAGTGGTGGAATGATAGATAGTTTAGTTACTTAGTATTAGTTGGTAATTTTTTAGCAGTCTGCGTGACGCATCCTCTGTCACGTCACGTGCTGCTGAGTGCTGCTCACTCCAGTCCTTAGTAGAACCTGTAGTTTGTTAGTGAGTGAGTAATAGGCTTAGCAGAACATCAGCAGCAACCAACCAACAATTTGGTGTGTGCAAAAATGTATGCATGCGTCCTCCATCTATGCATTTTGAGGACTAAAATAAATGGAAATGCAGACTTAGTGAACAATTGGCCCGTCTGGAATAGGTGGGCTAGGTCAGGTGGTACGTAACTTAATTCAGGCTTAGGATTCTGGAATCAGAATGGAACACTGGATTAGTGTTCATAAATATTAACTAGATGGTCCGCGAATCCTGCAATACTACTAGTCGATCAGATTAGATAGGTCAATTTTATTGCAATTGTTGTTTCCAAAAATGTTTCTCGGAGCGTTTTAAAAAATATTTTATTTGTTTCACACCAATCATCAATGTCTGTCTCTTTCTTTATTATATCTTACATGATTAGCACCCAGGGCCAAGAAGACGGGTTCAGAGTCAGCGGGAGCTGGGCAAGAATCGCAGGATGCTTCCCAGGGCCAGGACCGCTCCTCTACCGAGGGCTCTGCTGCTGGCCCCAGTAAGTCCTCCAGTTGTTAATATTAATCATTATATTTCCCTAACTTTTACTGCACCTTATTTTCCAAACTATTATTTCCGTTTCCTAATTCTATTTTTACCAAATCTTCTTCGATCTAGACTATCTGTTTCTAAATTCTTGTTATCCCTGCCTCTAACTGCCTCTGCTCTGACTCTCTGTACTACTCTCCTACTATATTAGTCTGTCTGTAGCTAAGCTTGCCCAGTTGGCCACTCTTTATTTTTATTTAAAAGGTTTTAAAACTCAGATTCACCAATAGCTCTAGCCACTGAGTCCAGTCCTTTGGGTTGTCCTCTTCTAGTCTTCTTAATCTAGAGAGGCTTTTTGACAATTCCCACCAACAAAATGCCCAACCTGAAATTTTACTATTTTTCATAGGATAGGACATACTACTACTAGTGTCTACTCTACTCTAGTACCAGATTTGTACTAGTGATGTATGTGGTATATGTATGTGTATTTTAACTTTTTTTCAATCTTGCTAGTGAAAACAAATAAATGGGGGGAGGTGTATATGGCATCTAAAAAATGTGTAATGTTTTTTCTAGGCGTACCGACCACCAGTGCCGGGGCCAGCGGTGGGGCAGGCGACGCCAGCCAGGAGGGAGCAGTGGATGCGGCAGCTGCCACAGGGGTGGATGCGGCATCAGCAGTGGTGGGCGGTGGTAAGTTATACTTATATTCATTACTTATTGACAATAGTTACGCACTCGCTGATAGGGTGTACACTGTATGTTGAGAGAGACTAAGTTGTTGTGAACAACGGTTGAAGAAGACACCCTTTACTTAGCATTAGAGCAATAGCATTAGCGGCAGGAGTAGTAGTTGAGTAACTAATGGCCTCTTCTATCTGACTTCAAATCAGCTGGGAAAGTTTTATGGAGAAGACTAAGGGGCAGATTTACAAGCCCCTTGCGCCACTTTTGCGTCACTTTTCTCATGTTAAAAATGACGCAAAAGTGGAGGAAGGGCCTTGTAAATAAGCCCCTAAGAGTCAAATCAGATGACCTTGATGGATGGGTTGAACGAAAGGGTAAAGAAGGATGGAAGGAGGAAGGACAGGCGAGATGTAATATATATGACTGGCATAGAAGGATACGTGTGATGCATGCATAGGTGGCTGATAGGAATCAGATGCATGGGTGGTTGAAGCAGGATGGGTGGAAGGTGAAAGAAAAGATGCCTGCCTGGGTGGGTGAAACTGTATGGGTGATAGCAAGAATCCTCCGGGGTGTTTCATGGGTCAAACTCAAAGGCAAGCAAGGAAGGAAGGACACATGGGTGGTGGTTTAAAAAAAAAAATGTTTGTTGTTGGTGAAACAAATTAAGGTTTGTTGAGAGATTAAGAAGAATGATAGACGTTTACTTTGAATGGATGGATGCCTGGATGGTATTCATCATAGCATAGGTGGAGACTGTCACTGGATGAAGAGTCTTTGAAGAGAATGTAAAAGAAAATAAACCGCGCCAGAGTAGCAAAACCAAGGAGAATAGAAGTTGTATTTTCAGAATACTCCCTTGACTCACAGTAGTTTGCAAGCACAGCATATATATTGTGTATGTCAGTTGTTACTTATCAAGCGCCTCCCTCCAACTGGACTCAAGGGTGTGGGTGTGTGAATGAATGAATTAATTTCCATTATTAATTATGCCTCCCAGAAACTTCTTCTCTTACCTGTGATTGATGTTTAAACTTAGGCACAGCGATGGCTGCATGGTGATGATGGTTTGGTTTCCCAAGATGCCATGGTTGTGGTGGTAGTACAGTATACACTGGCAGTAGCATTTGCAAAAAAATAAAATGAGACAGTCAGTCGCCTGAGAGAGACTATGGAAGGAGTAGTAGAACGAAGTAAAATAAGACATAATGGTGGTGGGGATAGCCTAGTACAACAAGTTACAACTGTAGTTGACTCGAGTCACTCGACACAAGCATAACCTTTAGTGCTGTAACTTAGGAGGGGGATGATGAATCCAATCGATGCCAGCAATTAATTATGATGGATTATGTTCCTTTGGAAAAAAATTGACTTGCAAATATACTGAGCATGGGTGGGCATTGGCAAGCAGAAGAAGATGCTCGCCCTGCCTTGAGTGAAATTGAATTAGTGTTGCTTTCACCACATCCACCCCAGCAAGTGTGTGATCAATTATTGGTGTACCCCTGAAGAAGGTCGAAATTTGACCGAAATGCATTGAGTGAATTAATATGTATTGGAGGATGGAGTTCACTTACGTGCCTGTGAATAGGCCCGGATGGGCAATTCCTGTGTAATTTAAATGCATGAAAAATTTGAACTTCCTCTCTTTGACGTGACGGATTAAATGGTTAAAAAATGGAAATAAAATTGGATGAACTTTGGCAACACTATGGAGTACGTGTAAAATTGTTTCACAAATGTGTATCCAGCTGTGCAACTCTTTTGGGACACGAATTTCGCGTGGCTCAACTTTGTGAGGAATTCTTATCCATTGCGCATTTGGAACGGAGCGCATAATAGAGTGAATGCACGCTAAACATGACAAATGGATTATATATTAGAACTTTGGCAAACCAAGGTGTGCTTCAGACTTTTTTCAGATGTATCATATTAAAGCCGTTCCGACCCTGAAAGCACCCTAAAGCACAAAACATGATTTAAATGAAGGATGATCAATGTCACGTTCAAAGACTCTCAAAAATATAAACATTACTGATGATAAAAAAATGTTATTGGAACTAGCAGTGTTAAATCACACCATCACATATGTTTACCCTGGGGATTGTTAAATCATACCATCACAAATGTTTTTTTTTGGGGGACTGTATAAATTTATGTGGCGTAAGGCTTAGTTTATATTGCACTTTATTTAGCAATATGATCAAGACATCTTCACGTAGGTATTAGTATTCAGGACTTCATTAAGGGGAGTAGTGGTATCATACAAAAAATTTGTGGTGGGTGGGCCTAGGGAACAACATCATAGCAGTGAAAATAGGTGGAGACACGTGGGGTTTAAAAATCAGATACGAGTCAGCTGGGGTGGTTGCATAACGGAGGTTGAGCCGAGTGAGTTGAGCCGAGTGGTTTTCCGATGGCAAAGAATCGTTAAAAGATTAAAGGTACAAACTGGGGTTTCGGGAGAGATTCAGATAGACGCATGGTTTATAAACAGTTACGAGGTAGATTGCGTGTTTTACAACGTTGTTTGAGCCAATTATTTTTCCGGTTGTAAACAACTGCTGAACAATTAAAAGTACAAACTGGGGCGATGGGGAGAGACTTAGATAAACGGCACAACCGAGGGGACTCATTTGGTTTAAAAACAACAGACACGAGTTCACGAGGGTGGTTTTACAATGATGTTTGAACTGAATAGCAGCTGTACTAAGTGCTGAATGACCACGAGAATAAACGGGGGCAATGGGGAGAGATCTTAGATGGATGACATAACTGAGGGGTTAATCACCAGCGGCTCGGAGTAGAGTAAGAGTGGTTTCACGGTTATTCAGTTTCGTTTTTTAATTTCGTTTGTCGGTTTGGGGAGGTTGATTTTGGGTGCACAAAGTGGGGATTGATTGGAGGAAAAGTTAAACAGCAAGCACTATGGTTTAGGATATGTATGTTTATTTTTTGAAATGTTATGCACATAGGACACGGGGTTATTATTAACTTTAATTGTATTCAAATTGGGTGTGATTGATGCATATTTTTTAATCATTGTAGATACCCCTGAAGAAGGTCGAAATTTGACCGAAATGCATTGGGTGAATTAATATGTATTGGAGGATGGAGTTCACTTACGTGCCTGTGAATAGGCCCGGATGGGCAATTCCTGTGTAATTTAAATGCGTGAAAAATTTGAACTTCCTCTCTTTGACGTGACGGATTAAATGGTTAAAAAATGGAAATAAAATTGGATGAACTTTGGCAACACTATGGAGTACGTGTAAAATTGTTTCACAAATGTGTATCCAGCTGTGCAACTCTTTTGGGACACGAGTTTCGCATGTCTCAACTTTGTGAGGAATTCTTACCCATTGCGCATTTGGAACGGAGCGCATAATAGAGTGAATGCACGCTAAACATGACAAATGGATTATATATTAGAACTTTGGCAAACCAAGGTGTGCTTCAGACTTTTTTCAGAAATGTAATGTTTGTCTGACACAATCTTAGTTTGCACCCTTGTGTTTTTAGCTAAGCGAAGGGCTAAGCTCTCCACCAACTCATATGCTTCTTTTTTTTCCTCCACACCTGCGTACGTGTCAGACACCGCCTTCAGCTGTTGCTCTAGCATGTGCAACAATGGGATAGCTTGGCCCATAGTACAGTCCTCCTGGCTGACTTCACGTGTGAAGAGCTCGAAAGGAAGTAGCATCTCTGTCAGGCATTTAACTAGGCCCCATTGGTCCATCTCAACGGTCATGCCTTTCACAGTAGCATCCCCTAGTCTTTGCATGAAATTGTCATTGATTGGTCTGTACTGCTCAAACAGACGTTCAAGCATGTAATAAGTTGAGTTCCAATGTGTTGGCACCTCCTGGATGAGTGCTTTGACTGGCATTCTACGCTCACGTTGAATGATCCTCAGCTGTTTCCGGGCTTTAAAAGAATGGCTGAAATGTGTGCATATTCTTCTGCAGGTGGTCAGTAAGTTACTGACTCTGTATTCTTTTTTCAGAAAGTCTTGAACAATGATGTTAATGCAGTGCGCCAAACACAGGACCCTGAAATAGCCACCATCGCCCATGGCCTTAACTATATTACTGCCATTGTCCGTGGCAACAAAACCAATGTTAAGCCCTCTTGGGTGCAGCCATTCAAAGACCTTGCTGTTAAACTCTTCCAAAATGTTTGCAGCAGTATGAGATTTCTCCATGGTGAACATGGCTACAGTTGCATGTTTACGAGTGGCATTAAAAATCTCAGCAGTGTCAACAACACCTGCTGCAGATATCTTTTCTCTAACCCCCACAAAAGAGATCCAGTGTGCAGTGATGCACATGTAATCAGTGGCTTGGCAACTGGTCCACATGTCTGTTGTCAGGTGGATATTGTGAACAGCACTCTACTGCAAAGCTTGTCCAAGCAATTCCAGCACGTCGTGATGTAGTGCTGGAACAGCAACTCTGGCAAAATAGGACCGGCTGGGAACCTTCCATTTTGGGCAGATGGCTGTCACAAATTCCAGAAAACCCACCCCTTCCACAAAAGAAAAAGGGAGAAGGTCCATAGCTAACATTTTCCCCAGCTTCGCATTATACAAACGTGCTGTTGGGTGGTTGCGTTCGTACTGCCCCTCCGACCTAAGCATGCTGACAATGGTAGGCTGGATTTTTTTCCATTCTGGTGCCGCTGATGCAGGTGACTTCTTGAACCCAGATTTTGTTAGGCTCAACGACGCACTTTTTTTCATTGCGGTACTCTGTTGCCTTGGTGCCTCAGGCTCAGCCTGACTCTTACTACGGTGCCACTGAGATGTTGCTGAGGATGATGACGATGTGGGCGGTAGTGGTACCACTGCACTGCTGGTTGTGCACCAGAGAAAATGTCTCCCTCTTGTTCACCTTCCACCACGATCATATCTTCTTCTACTTCTTTATCCACACCAACAGCAATGGGTGCAGTTTTACTTTTTTGGCCTTTAAGGTGTTCCTCCCCCTGGATCAATAGGTGTTTTTTCAGATGGGTTGTTTGGCCTCCGGTCCCATAGTTTGTACCAAGCTTACCCCGACTAACACTATGTCGACAAATTGAGCATATAGCAACGTTCTCCTCCTTACTGCTAATCAAAAAGAAGTCCCAAACTGGGAAGGTGAACTTTCTTGCGCTGCTGGAGGTGCCACTTGCAATGCCGGATGAACTGCAGGGTGTGCCTGGAATTTGACTCTGTGCAGTACCACTACCTACTGAGGTGGTGGTTGTGCTGGATGTAGGTCCCTGCCGGGCCTTTGCAAATGCAAATATGGAAGCTGGAGGTGGTTTTGGTGTTACCTGTGTTAGTGGTATCCGTGCCACATCCCTCACAGCAATTTGGGATGGGGTAATAATAATGTTGGTCTCCATCTCCACTGGGGCGGGAGTGATGTTCATGATGACTGGCTCGTCATCATCCTCCTCTTCTACATCTACCTCCATAACTCTAAGGCTTTCTGGAACCTTCCTTTTCCCTAGCCTTGTCTTGTGGCGTGCCTCACTCTCAGACTGAGCTGGTGGCTTCCAAGTGGCATCTAGATCATCAGAAGGGGGGCTTGAAGAAGAAGTTGATGGACTAACCCTCCTTTTTCTTGCTGGGGATCTGGAAGACAATGGATCTTCTGAAAGAGTGGCTTGCTCTTCTTCTTCCTCTGCAGGAAGCTCGATTTCCTGAACTGCCCCTACTTCGGGAGGAACAACTACTATTGTGGGCGGTGGTTGCGGCTGTTGTTGCGGCTGTTGTTGCGGCTGTTGTTGTGGCTGTTGTTGCCCACTTAGCGTTGATTGGGTACTACTTTGTGATAACGATAAATCAATTTCAACATCACTGCTCGTTGGCGTTTGCGCAATTAGACTGGCTGCCTCTCCGACACTCATGGGCTTGGGCCTAGGTTGGTGGGGTGGGCCCACTGATGCGGAGGTGCTGCTCCCAGCTTGCTCCCCGGACACCGCTGATGCAGGATTAATTTTTTGTTTCCCAAAAAACCTCCTGGGCGGCACACCAGTCTTGGCAAGTGCCACTTCTTCCTTCTTCTGTTCCTTTTTCTCACTGGCAACTTTCTTGGTACTGGAGGACCTGGTACCTTTCTTTGGGGCCATCTTCTTCAGATGTCAGCAGGACGCAGTTGCACAAGTTGCAGAGATGTCTGTGGTCACACGTCACGTGACGTCGTGCGCAGCAGGACTTCTGTCTCGCAGTACAACGGGTGATGATGATGACACCTCCTCCTCAGTCTTTTCCAAAGAAGCCAGAAGAACATCAGTGAAATGTTGCATTTGTTGTTGTGGTTCAATTAATACTAGTACAAACAAACAAATATAATATATAACTTTGTGCGTGGTGGTCACACTTGTTAGTGTTATAATATTGCATTTTTTTAACTCAGTTATTAAAAAAACATAACAACAGTGTAGCCATTTGTGAGACTTTGACAACAAGGGCTTTCATTGTATACTGTGTACACTCAGGAAGAATAGGAAAGAAGAAGAAGAACAAAAATACAAATGTAATGGAAGTGGAACCTGTTTGGCATTAATTTGCGCATCACGTCATTCAGGGAGCTGCAGCTGGCAAAGGGGATGGAAGCAGTAAGCCAAGAGGAACAAAGAAAAGACATGCAGTCCTATATGGCAAAAGCAGCACGCTACTAAACTACCACCACAAACTGGCCACCAGCCACATGGTCACTCACAGTCACAATAAGCAGGAGGCCTGGAAAACAATGAACTCAAGCAGGCCTGGCCAGACAAAGGAGGCATGCTTGCTAAACAACACAGCTTTAATGCAAAAATGCAAAAACGATAATCCACAGGGATAAAAAAAGGTTGGAAAGTTACAAAACACAAGTACAACCACACCACACACGCATCCAACAAAGGCATTTATTTAACACACATCAAAAAAAGGGAAATACCCCCCAAAAAACACATTTTGCAATTCAATCCAATGCCATCCATGCCCTTAATGATGTTTAAATTCAACAGACACCACAGAAACAGTTGCTTCATGCACCCATGAGTAGCTCTGGGCCTACTGGCTGAAAGGCCTATTGGCAGACTAGGCCACAAGCTTGCAGGCCTATGGCAAAAGCACACTAGCTGGCTCCACAAAATGGCCGCCAGCGACATGGCCAGGCCACCCACAACAACAAGAAAGGGAAGACAGACAATGCAGGCCTATGGCAAAAGCACACTGCCTGGCTTCACAAAATGGCCGCAAGCCACATGGCCAGGCCACAACAACAAGAAGCATAAGCCAAGAGGAACAAAGGAAAGACATGCAGGCCTATATGGCAAAAGCAGCACACTACTAAACTACCACCACAAAATGGCCACCAGCCACATGGTCACTCACAGTCACAACAAGCAGGAGGCATGTAAAACAATGAACTCAGGCAGGCCTGTATTATATGGTCAGACAAAGGAGGCATGCTTGCTAAACAACACAGCTTTAATGCAAAAATGCAAAACGAAAATCCACAGGGCTAAAAAAGGTTGGAAAGTTACACAACACAAGTACAACCACACCACACACACATCCAACAAAGGCATTTATTTAACACACTTCAAAAAAGTGAAATACCCCAAAAAAACACATTTTGCAATTCGATCCAATGCTATCCATGCCCTAAATGATGTTTAAATTCAACAGACACCACAGAAACAGTTGTTTCATGCACCCATGAGTAGCTCTGGGCCTACTGGCTGAAAGGCCTATTGGCAGACTAGGCCACAAGCTTGCAGGCCTATGGCAAAAAGCACACTGGCTGGCTCCACAAAATGGCTGCCAGCCACATGGCCAGGCCACCCACAACAACAAGAAAGGGAAGACAGACAATGCAGGCCTATGTCAAAAGCACACTAGCTGGCTCCACAAAATGGCTGCCAGCCACATGGCCAGGCCACCCACAACAACAAGAAAGGGAAGACAGACAATGCAGGCCTATGGCAAAAGCACACTGCCTGGCTTCACAAAAAGGCCGCCAGCCACATGGCCAGGTCACCCACAACAACAAGAAAGGGAAGACAGACAATGCAGGCCTATGGCAAAAGCACACTGGCTGGCTCCACAAAATGGCCACCAGCCACATGGCCAGGCCACCCACAACAACAAGAAAGGGAAGACAGACAATGCAGGCCTATGGCAAAAGCACACTGCCTAGCTTCACAAAATGGCCGCCAGCCACATGGCCAGGCCACCCACAACAACAAGAAAGGGAAGACAGACAATGCAGGCCTATGGCAAAAGCACACTGGCTGGCTACACAAAATGGCCACCAGCCACATGGCCAGGCCACCCACAACAACAAGAAAGGGAAGACAGACAATGCAGGCCTACGGCAAAAGCACACTGCCTAGCTTCACAAAATAGCCGCCAGCCACATGGCCAGGCCACCCACAACAACAAGAAAGGGAAGACAGACAATGCAGGCCTGTGGCAAAAGCACACTGCCTGGCTTCCCAAATGGCCGCCAGCCACATGGCCAGGCCACCCACAACAACAAGAAAGGGAAGACAGACAATGCAGGCCTATGGCAAAAGCACACTGCCTGGCTTCAAAAAATGGCCGCAAGCCACATGGCCAGGCCACAACAACAAGAAACATAAGGCAAGAGGAACAAAGGAAAGACATGCAGGCCTATATGGCAAAAGCAGCACACTACTAAACTACCACCACACAATGGCCACCAGCCACATGGTCACTCACAGTCACAACATGCAGGAGGCCTGTAAAACAATGAACTCAAGCAGGCCTATATATGGCCAGACAAAGGAGGCATGCTAAACAACACAGCTTTAATGCAAAATTGCAAAAACGAAAATCCACAGGGCTAAAAAAGGTTTGCAAGTTACACAACAACCACACCACACACACACATCCAACAAAGGCATTTATTTAACACACACCAAAAAAGTGAAATACCCCAAAAAAAGACTTTTTGCAATTCAATCCAATGCCATCCATGCCCTAAATGATGTTTAAATTCAACAGACACCCCAGAAACAGTTGTTTCATGCACCCATGAGTAGCTCCGGGCCTACTGGCTGAAAGGCCTATTTATTGGGCCAGACTACTGGACTAGTGAATTAAATAAATATTGCAAATTGATTGCAAAAGTTGGAGAAAATATAGTGAACTTTGCAACATGTTTCCTTTATAAAACAAAACTAGTAGAAAAATTACATACAAAGAAAAACAACTAGGCCCCTACTGAAACTACAGACCACCCACAACAATAAATTCTAAAAAACCGATGAAAAGTACCAAAGAATGTAGGTGCAATGCTCCAATCAAACAAACAACACCAATTCTCCAACTTACTTGTAAAATCTCAAAGCCAAAAGTCCTTAAATCCAATGATATATGATGTAGCAGGCACAAAGAGTGATCCTTCCAGCTCCAAATCCTAATGAAAAGTGAACAGGACATGGACAAAGCACTGGGAGGAGCCTGCTGGACAGGAACAGGAAGTTGGAGACTCTGGGGCACTTCCTTCCCCTTAAAAAAAAAAGTTAAAAAAGAAAAAGGACTCCTTGCACAAAAAAGTACAGCCAAATGTCAATCTGAGGAGTTTTTTTCATCCAAATCATCATTTTCGAGAAGGTTTTAAGCTGCTCGAGAGATATTCTTCTCCAGATTGCAAATTCTGCGTGTTCGGCATCGCGATCTTCACGGAACTTCCGCCGGATGTCCGATGGCGCGTCCGAATGATGTGTTCGCGATCGCACACTCTCGCAGGATCGCGCGGCCGGCTACCAAAATCTCGTGGCACATGCAAATGGATAGGAAGTCGCGTCAGCAAACGCAGGGATCCCGGTAAGTCGCTACCGCGTGCGCAAAAACGCATTCTGATAGCGGAACGCGGAGTTGCCGAAAATCTGCAAACTCCGCGAGCGGAGCGGATTTTAACACCCAGGGTTACTCGATGCTCTTCACCAGTCCGGGTTCGGTGAGGGTTCACTGGCTTGACTTTTGACAAGCTCCCGGTCAAACTCTGGAAGTTGGACCTCAGAAGCTTTTCAGCAGGATGAACCAGCAGGGCAGGCCGGCTCGCAGTTGAAGGTCGCTGGCTTGGCTCTCACAGTTGAGTCAGTCCCCCTCTGGAGCTTTTTCCCAAAGTATATCCAAAGCTCTCCAAACTTCTGGAACTTCTTCCTGAAGTTCCTCTGGGGGTTCTAAAGTGTCCAAAACACAATCCAAGGGTCTGGAATCTCCAAGATGATCCTTGAAAGTTTGAGACTTCAGTTCCCACAATCCACTTGGACAAAACACTTGCAAATCCACTGGACACACTCCAGGCAGGGGATTCTTGGAGGTGATGATCCAGCTGAGCTATGTTAACCTGTAGCTTGTAGGGAGTTTACTCTTTATTCCTCTTGAAGCAAGTTAGGTCCACAGGGCTGTAGTTCCAGATTGTGCAGCAGGTGCAGTCAGTCAGAGTGCAGGGCCTGGTTGGTGCAAATCAAACTTCCATCATGGACCCTTCTTCTTCTCTTAGTTTCAAGCAGCAGATCTGACAGGCTCTCCCCCTCTCAGATACTTATTTCAGTGTTCTCTGGGGTCAAGTAGGAGGGCACTCCTGTCCAATGAGGTGCAGGGCAACACCCCAGAGCATGACCACTTCCTCCAAAGTGTGGCATAATGGTCTCCCAGAAAGCACTATTCCTCCAAAAAGAGATAGCTAAACCAACCTCCAGTATGGCTCATTTCCATAGTCTCCCTCCCCCTGATATCTGCAAATTCCCTCCTTAAGCCTGCCATTTGGCTGTGTTCAGAGGGGATGAGGGTAGATGGACTTGGCCTTTTCTGCCTGTCCCATTCTTCCTTTGAAGCTCCATGGTTTATGACCCGTCCCCCCTGCTCTGGCATTCCTGTGTAACAGAGCTCTCTTACCAAATAGTCTCTCTCCCTGGGTGCCACTTATCACTTTATCAAAGCAGCCTGGCCAATCCTGTTAACTCTGACCAATCAGGGAAGAGGGCTGGTAGGCTGAATTTTGGCTTACAAACAAAAAAGTCTTATAACTTCTTTTCTGTACACTTTAGGATACATTCAACAATGGCATGTTGTTGGATTTATCAATACTATTCTCTTAAGTCCTTGAATGATTTTTTGGGTAATTCCTGACGATAGTTATGCATTAATAAACTATTGCCTTGTTGATCAATGTGTCTGGGGATCTACAATGGGGAAAATGAAATGTGTAATTTCTCCAACACCAGGGCTTATAAAACATCTTTTATAAAGACCTTGCTTATAGCTACATGACCTCCACCTCTGTGACACCTAGGGGAGACTTTAGGGGGTCCTGAATATGCAAAAACAGTGTAGATCCTCACTCCAGAGTGCTCTTAGCACAAAAGTCGATGTCTGAAAGCACTTTTCTACAATCGGGAAAGTAAAATGTGTAATTTCTATATCCCCAGGGCATATAAAACATCATTTATAAGGACCCTCCATACAGTGACATACCCCCTCCCGCCCCTGGGACACCAAGGGGAGACCCTGGGGGTACCAAATATGCCTAAATATTGTAGAATATCATTTTTTAAGTGCCCCTACCACCAAAGTCGAGTTTGAGCACAAATTACATTTAAAAGCAGTGCTGCAACACAGGGCTGCTTTTAAAATGACCCCAGGCTCACAGCAGTGCACACATGCAAGTGCAGAAAGGGCTGCTGGCCTCTAAACTGCCATGCCCTGTTATATACTAGGGATTTAAAGGTAGTTTTAATCCCCCTGCCCTATTATGTACTAGGACATTATAGGGTAGGTCATGCTAATCATAGGTGTACCCTAACACACAGTGTACTCTAATGTATGAGTATGTTTTCACTATAGCAGTGGTTATTTTCAACATAGCACTGGCTCTGGGCCTGCCCAGCAGAGCCCAGGGCACTCTCAGAGTCAGAAAAACCAGCATCCAGAGGTCTTAATTGGGGCAAAAAGTGGGGGGACACTGCAAACAGGTCCTGATTTCCAACAGTTGCCTGTGCAATATCTGAAGATTGATACTCAATTGGAAAACTGCTGCACCCACTGTGTTAGTGTTCCTTAATGGCAGACATAAGGCAATACAATATAAATTTCTGTATAGAATATACTATAGACCTACGGTCTGGGTGACATTGGTCTGTGTGCTGAAACATGGTGTGAATGCTGTTGTGCCTTACTCAATTGGCAAACTGCTGCACCCACTGTGTTAGTGTTCCTTAATGGCAGACATAAGGCAATACAATATAAATTTCTGTATAGAATATACTATAGACCTACGGTCTGGGTGACATTGGTCTGTGTGCTGAAACATGGTGTGAATGCTGTTGTGCCTTTGATGCCAACATCTTTCACCAGGTCTGGACCTGTCTAACATGGGGTCATACAGGTGAGCTGCGCTCAGTGACCTGTCAGAAATGCTGATGATTGCCCTATCACCAACTCTACTGCTGGCACTACTGGGCTTATGTGCTTGATATTCCATTGGTGCTGTGCCAATACACAGCAATGGCCGACCTGCTAGCAAGCAGACAGATAACAATTTGTTTGGGTGGTGGACCAAATCTTACAACTTAAGCCTGGTTAAGAGATATAATATATTGTAATAAGGCCAGTGAACTTTAAACATATGTCATTGCTTCTGCAGACAAGTAATCCCAGAGATGTTTGGAAGTGGTGTACATTTTAGCAATTCCTCACTTAATATTTATGATCTTTTTTAAAATAATTTCTTTATTGATTTTCAAAGAAGAGAAGAAGACAAAAAGAAAATGCTACACTGCTTGCAGACACATCTCCGGAAAGACAATAGTCATGCTAATAAACAGAGTTATACACAATACATATAGTATAAATGGAGAGATCATAGGACAGCCATGCCAATAATTCAGGGTATAAAGGAATAGAAAAAGTGAAAACAAGTAAAAGGCAATACTGCAAGGGAAGGAAGGGGATGGACACTAAGGTGTAGTGTCTGGTTCTAACGTGCGGAGGTAGTCGCGCTGAGGCCCCCAGATATCTTTGGGGTGGGAAGAGGGGGGTTGCAAGGCCACGTACTCTTTGCTAGCTGTTTCACAATAAGATATACTTCTGAGCCAGTCAGGGGCAGTGGGAACCACAGTGCCGCCCTGTAGGAAAGTAGGATCTGCTTCTTATGGTTACCTCCACTTTTTGCTTGATGTGATGCTGTTTTTGACTAGTGTGACTGGGATCCTGTTAATCAGGACCCCAGTCTATCTGCTTTCTCCCTAAAGTGTTGTGTTCAGTACTTGGGTATATCCCAGATTGGATACTGGGGTACCCTTGTCAGTCCTTAGTATATGGTACCCATGCACCCAGGGCATAGGTACCCCAGAGGTCTCCCATGGGCTGCAGCATGTATTATGCCACCCATGAGAGACCATTCAAAATTGAACTACTGGCCTGCCATTGCAGCCTGTGTAAGTTGGTGCATTCACCACTTACTAAAGATATAGGTTTACTATATCTAAGGGTCACTGCACTTAAAACCTATAAGTCACCCCTATAGCAGGCCTTTACAATCCTGAAAGCAGTGTGCTTGGTTCTAAGTGAGAGGGTGCCCCCGCATGAGCAGGACAGCCCTGCAGCCTACGGAGTCCATTCTCCCGGGTTGACAGTTAAGCAGCCATATACTATATAGAAAGGCACCGCATAATCGCGCAATGACCATCTCGAAAACGGCTGCAACGAATCCTATTATGTTTGGTATCAAACATGTTGGAATCATACCCCCACACTGTAAACAGTGTGGGAGTTATGATTCCAAGCACTGGAAGAGGCCTCCGTTAGGCTCTCAGTGTTCCCGGTGCCAGCCTTCTAGTCCCTGACAGCACGAAATGGTTGCTGCTGACCAGAGACACATTTCTGCCCTCCTGCTGCTGAGCCAAGCTCGAACAGGGGAACAAAGAACAATAGGCATCCTGTCACAGGGAGGTGTGACCACCTCCCAGACAGGATTTAGTGTATTGGGGCTGGGTGGGTGCGCTTGCCAGCACCTGAAAGTCTGCATGAGGGGCACATTTGGTGTCCCAGTGCATAGTCCAGTTCAAACCAGTCCTGGGAGCCATTGGCTCCCGCTCTGGCGTGAAACTGGACAAAGGACATGGGAGTAAACTTCCCCCTGTCCAGACCCTCCCCTGGGAGGGTCCCCTGAATAGTCTCAACCCTTTCCTTAGGGTACTTTTACCGGGGTGTAGGTCCCTAGATTCATCGTGGGATAAGATTCAGAACTGAAATCACTGCACTTCAACCGTATCAGCACTCTGGACTTCGCTGGACTTCGTTTGGGCCTGACTTCATCTCCCTTCCAGTCTGCTGCATCGTCTGTGCCTGTGCATCATACAAGAACCTTCCAAGGCCTGTGAAGCATCAAAGACAACTGAAGTAATCTCCCTTGGAGTGAAGGCGTCACTCCCCTGCATTTGCAGGCACTGCAACTAAGTCGACCGATCTGCAGACCGGTCGACTTAGTCTGTAGATCCTGAGCTCCTCCGGACTCCGTGGGCTCTGCATCACAGGTGGTGGTTTTCCACAGCTCCCGAGGCCTGCCCTACACTCTCACCAAGTTTGAGGCCAGTAGTCCTTGTGGGGATTGCAATAACCGAACCCCTGAGCACTGCATCCACTTTGCAGTTGCAAAGGCTTGTTGTCGTCTTTGCAAGAAAATCTCTGGTCTCCAAGTAGCCCCAACCTCGAGCACCTCCAGTGACCAGAATCTTCAGCCACACCACAATGCGTGCATCGTGGCCAGCATCTTTTGGTGAGCTGCTTGAGGTCCTCTCGCGACTCCAGTGCCTCCGGCCTGTGGGTCTCCTAGAGGGTCACACTTGTTTCTTGTGGGCTCCCCTGATTGCTCGGCACCTGCCCTGACTCCCCTGCTTGTGGTGAGTCTCCTGGACCTTGCTGGTCCCAACGTTGCACCTTCTTGACTTCCTGTGTGGGTTGCATTTGCCAAGGCTTGTTGGTACTCCCGCTGGACAACAACCCCTCAGCACTCCACATCCTTCGTGGGACAGCTTGTGTCCAGGTCCTGGTCATCCTCAGCATCGCCTGGTCCTCACAGCTGCAGAGTCAAGGTCATCGCTATCTTTCCTGAAGCACCCAACATCGGAAGGCATTCTTCTTCCAAGTCTCCTGGTCACCCCTGAGTGACATAGACTCTGTCCCCTCTGCTTTCAGGTACTCCTCTTCAAGAATTCACATTTAGATTCCTCTGGACATCTTCTCCTCTTCCAGCAGCGGCACTTTCCTTAAGTCCTCCATTGGGTTCGACGGCGGTTTCCGATGCCACTTCACACCTATGCACCCGGCTTCCCTGGGATAGGTAACTTGGGTACCATGGTATCCGCAGGTGGGGTGGCTCTCCAACCTTCTGTCTTCCACGGGGTTTCTTCAAGGTCCACTGGGAAGGGTCCCTAATCTTTATAAATCCAACCGCGACTTGCACATAGACTTGTACGGAGCACGTGGTCGTGTTCACACACTGCACACGCTCTCCGTGGGGTCCCTATCTACTTACCTTGAGTGGTTCTGTGGGTCTCCAGCAATTCTACATCCTCTCAACTTCGTTCTGACTCGAGTCGTGGTTCTTATACCACTTTCTTAGTATATGGTTTGGTCCCCCCCGGGGCCCACTGTATACTAGTGCTATTTACTGTGAGTTATCTGCTAAGGTATTGTGTGCTTTGTGTCTATCTCCCTGTGGGAGATACTGTAACGTACTAGATAGTGTTATATAATAAATACATATTTTTATAAATACATTGTGTGGTTCTTTTTCATTTAATCTATACTATAAGATTGCATTCTGGTAAAACAAGCTGCTTCACACTCCTTCAAGACTAAGCCTGAAGGCTGATCTCCACAGCTACCACTTGGATAGCTTTCTAAGGTTGTCTGAGACCTCCTAAATCACCATACGGGTTGTCTGGACTGGTGCAAGGTGCCCACTTACATTAGTGGACATCATATACCAGGCCAGCTTCTCACACGCCCCAATGAAGCGCTATCTCAAGCTTAGCCAGGAGAATGCACATGGACACCAAGCGGCACAGGGAGCACTGTATGTCTCGAGTGTATCGTAGAAGTGCAAGCAGAGGGGTCGGGGAGAGTTCCATGTCCGTCATAGCTGAGACATGCTCAAAAATAGCAGTCCAGAAAGCATGTATCACAGGGCAGGTCCAAGTGAGATGTGCAAAATCAGCTCCAGGGCCATGGCATTGAACACACATGTCAGCTCTAGTAGGGTCAAATCTAACTACATTCGAAGGAGACAGATAAATACGATGAATACATTTAAAATGCAGTAATTTGTGCCTGTAGTTGCCCGAAACATTTTTAATTTGTGAGAAACAATATGTCCAAATTTTATCCATAAGGGGGACACCCACTTCCTCCGCCCACCCCCCCAAACGCTGGCAGTAGCATCAGATTTGAGTGAGATACATATACAGTATAGACGTGAAACTAGGCGATCACCATCTCCATCAGCCGCAACAAGAGTCATGGGAGGTAAGTCTTCTGGGGGCAATGGGAAGGTAGGGAGCAGAGACCGCAATGTATTATGGAGTCTACGGTTAATAAAATTATCCATAAAGGGTAAATCAGGCATGTGAGCTTCCGCATCTGGCTGTACAACATGACTGCCTGGGAAGAGATCCCCCAGCATGGAAAGGTGATGATGGTGGAATACTCATTGTGCTAGCTTTTCTCTGGCCAGTGGGAGCCAAGGATTATCAGGAAGATGTAGAGCAGGGGAGTACGGGCAACCCCAACCAACATTTATTGCAATCTGCACCACGCCTAACAAGTCGTGGAAACTGTCTGGATGTCATTGGTGTCTAATGGAATTCCCTTTGGCAAAATTAAAGTGTGTGGGAGGATTCCCAGCTGGGACTGCTCTGGTCTCAGATAGGGGAAGTGGGCATCCGGATGGTACCAGCGGTAAGAGTACTGGCATTGGGCGGCCAGGTAATACAAGTAGAGGTCAGGAACCCCAAGGCCTCCGCACTCATAAGGGAGAGAGAGAGTGTCCTAGCCACACTTGGCGTAGAAGAAGGCTGCACAAAGAGTGGAAAAAAGTCTGGGAAAGTGGGATAGGAATATTTTAAAATAGGTATAAGAAGTGGCAGAGCATGACAGTTTTTATGATGGAAATACCGCCAGCAATGGACAGAGGCAGTTTAATCCAATGGTCAACTTGGGTAGCAAGTTTGATCATTGTTGATCCATAGTTGAGTTGTAGTACTTGGCCCCTGTCCCTATGGAGCCATATACCCAAATACTTAGTACCATCTGCCGGCCAGGTAAAAAAGTAGTCACCCGCCACTTGCTGCGCCGCATCAGTCAATGGAAACAGTTCAGATTTAGCCCACGTGATTCGGAGCCCAGACAAGTTGCCAAATCAAACGACCTCCTGTACTAAGTGGGATAGGTTTTCCTACAGGTGACGAATGAAAAACAAGATGTCGTCTGCATAAAGGGAGAGTAAAAGCGGGCTGTGGGTAAGCTGTAGAGCGCGATGTAGATGACGGTCCTGTATATAGCGGACCAGTAGTTCCTTGGTGATAATGAAAAAAAGGGGAGAGAGGAGGCAGCCCTGCCTAGTCCCTTTTGTGATAAGGAATGTTTCAGAGAGCGTACCGTTAACTCGGAGATGAGCCACAGGGTGAGTATATAAAACCATGATCAGAGATATGAAAATTGGAGGGATGCCCAGCTTACCAAGGACCGCTCTTAAAAAGGCCACTCGAGGGAGTCGAATGCTTTCTCAGCATCTAACAGGGCAGCAACTGCCGGGGTAGATGCAGAGATCTTGTTGAGAACAGCAAATATGGTGTGTAATTTGAGAGAAGTGGATTGGTGCTGGACAAAGCCCGACAACACAAGTGAAATATGTTCCATTAGGAGGAACAATCTGGTAGCAAGGACCTTAGCCAGGATTTTATTGCCAAGGTTCAAAAGGGACAAGGGACGGTATGAGGAGCATAGGAGAGGGTTCTTTCCTGGTTTCAGCAGGAGGACAAGGATAGCCTCGTGTAAGGATGGGGGCAGGGTGCCAGTGGCTAACGTTTCTCTGTACAGCACCAGGAGATGGGTAGCCAGAATCTGCTCAAAGGTCTTGTAGAAGGCCCCCATCAGACCATCCGAGCCGGGTCTTTTTGAGCCAACTAATGTATCAATGGCTAGTAAAACTTCTTCTACGATGATAGGTTCAGCAAGAAATTGGTGTTTGCCAGCTGTCAGCCAGCCAATTGCCACCCCCTCGAGATAGGAAGATATTTCAGAGGGGAGATCTGGGACATGCGAAGAGTATAGATTCCAATAATACTGATGGAGTTCTGCCACAACTCCCTTACAACCTGGCACCCGCTGTCCAGATTCTGAGTACAACTCTGTGATGTAATTATGCAAGTGGTTGAGTCTCAGAAGTAAGGCAAGAGTGCGGCCCGGGTGATCCCCCTCCCTGTAACAGTGAGCCCTGAGATGCTTACCCGTTTAGGCGACCTCTCTGCCAGCAAGGTCACAAAACTCCCTCAATAAGGAAGAGCATTGACCTAAGCAGGGATCCCTGCCCGCGGCGGCCTTCTCATCAATGTCTTGGAAAGCGGACTTAGTACAGTGCAATTGTGTGCGTATGTCACGTAGAATACCTGTAGGCTTGGAAATACATGCTCTGTGGATAAAGGTCCCAAAGGCTTCCCAAAGTGTGGCCTGCGTCTCCACTGGACCCACATTGAACTCAAAATATTCAGTTATAGCAGCCAGTACCTCCCAGCGGAATACCGGGTCCCGAAGGGACGCACTATGGAGTCTCCAAGTGCGTTCCGCTTCACAGCCATTTGGGGCCTGCAAGTGGAGAAAGACTGGACTGTGATCCGACAGCAGTCATTGTAGAACCGTAACTTCCTGCAACCAGGGGTTCCCATGAGCCGAGAGTAGCCAATAGTCCAGATTTCTCCAAACGGAATGAGGGGCAGAATAGAAAGTTAAACCTGGAGCATAGGGGTAGCGGGAATGCCAGGCCCCAAAAAGTACATGAGTATCAACAATGTGCCGTAGTGCATCCCACACTTGGGGCTTACTGCTAAGGTGCGTACTGGCGGAGTCAGTTTGGGCGCACATCAGCATTTTTAGGTCCCCACCAAATACCACATAATCCACATCCAAAATGCGTGCCAGAAGGTCATGAAAAAAGCGGGGTCGTCCACATTGGGAGCGTAAATATTCAACAACATTATCCGGATGTTGGCAAGAATACCCTGATGAAGCATGTACCGGCCTTTAGAGTCTAATTGGATGGATTGGAGTGTAAATGGAATGCTTTTATGTATGACGACGCATGTGCCTTAGGAATATGGACTATAGCAGGAGAAGTATCGATGTTTCCCCAAGGGCTTAGCGTATGAGCAATCAGCTGTGGCAGGCAAATGCGTCTCCTACAGAAAGGTGATTTTAGCATCACCTGTTTCCCCTTCCCGGGGTTGTTGATTCCCCGAACGTTCCAGGTAATGAAAGTAAGGTCCAATGACATACTACCTTGAGTGGATGGCATGACAATAACCAGGAAAGAGTGTAAAAGGGTGCGTGAGGAGTATATTTCAGGGCGTCACAAGAGATTTCGCAGCAGTGAGAAATAAGAAAACACGTAAACAAAAGCTCAAATCAAAACCTAAAACCCCATCCCCCACCAACACTGGAACATAAGGTATCCAGTGAGACCCAACAAGGCGTACCAAAATGCAACACAAACCCAACAACCAGAATGTGGTGTTCACCATGGGGTCATAGCGACAACACGATGGGCAGTGGCCCAATTGTGAAATAATAATCATGCAACAATAGAGATTAATCAACCACAATTATACTAGAACATCAATCGCAGAGAAGATGAGGTATGCACAATTTGTAAATGACACCGGGTCGTGACAGATACACAGCCAACAAACGATGAAAAGACTAAAATAGATCAGTCGCATCAGAGAAGAGCGGTCTGGAGTAGTGGGCTGTGAGCAAGCGGTGGATCCAGTCATGTCTGGAACATACTGTCCAGGTGAAGGGCACTTGGCCCACATGGATTTGCAAAATGTGGAGACGTCCGCAGGGGTATCGCAGATTCAGGTTTTCCCATAGTACTCCACTCGCAGATGAGCTGGGTAGAGCATTTCGTATCGGATGCCCTGCTTTTAAAGTGATTTCTTGACATTGCTGAATTTGCAGCTGGCCTCCTGGACCATAGGGGTGAAATTGCTGTAAAAGGAGATGCCAGCGCCCTGGTAGCGAAGAGGACCCCTCTCACGGGCCAAAGGGAGAGCAGTGTCTCTATCCATTTAGTTAAGGAGATGTGCTATGAGAAAACGAGGTGGGGTGCCCTCAGGAGGGCTAGGGCAAGGGACCGATGAGCACGCTCCACTGCGAAGGTGAGAGAGAAACTGGAGCGGTCAAATAATTCTGCGAGGAGTTGCTCAACAAAAGTGCCTGGTCTCCCCATGCTGGTGGTTTCAGCAATGCCATATATGCATATGTTATGTCTCTGGGACCTAGCTTCCAGAGCTTCATTCTTGATCGCCACCTGCTTCAGGATATGTTCAATCTTCCGTTTCTACACCATAGTACTGTTGTTCTCCAGCCCTGATATTCGGTCCTCTGCACCTTCTAATTTCGTCCCCTATGTTCCAGGCGCTCCCCCAACCTATCTATGTGACCAGTGAGCTTGTCAAAATGTGAATCCATTGCCTGAAAGCCTGCGTCAGCATGGGAAGTGGTGTCTTTAGCAGGTTTAGTGTGGCCAAAGGTCAGTCTGCGTTTTTTGGGGTCTGTGCGGCCCATTTCAAGGAGGGGATGGCCCCAGTGGGCAGGTGCAGTCATGCAACAGCGCAGCGTGAGAAGTAGCGTGAATGGAGGGGGCCCTCAGGCAGGCATCAGATAGGGTGCCGACAGCAATGGTGGGAGCTCAGGCCCCAGTGGCAGGAACAAAACAGGGAGTACCAAGAGTCTCCGCCAGGCCAGCCCCACAGCATATGCGTCACCCAAGCCGGTAACAAGATGTCTCAATAGTCCACACTCGAATGAGGGAGGGCAGGCACCTGCATCGAACTATCCGCAGGCCACCCGCATCAGTGCTAGAGCAGGCCTGCTGGGGGAAACCTCGCAATGGTCTAGTGGTCAAAGGTGTGGTGGGAGGAAAAGATCAGGCCGAGAGGCAGGCCGGCCGGATCCAGGAGGATGGAAGCAGCAGGTGAGTGGGAGGCAGCCCAGATGGTGGAGGGGAGTGCAGGGCCCAGCAGAGGAGGAATAACACAGAACAGAGGCTTCCCGTAGGCCGCAGGGGCACTCACCGCACCAGTCCAATGCTACAAGCGAGGCCAGCATCCAGCATCACAGGCCCATCTCGCGTGGTGCCACACGCGCGCCGCTGTCGAGCGCCACACCAGCAGGGCCAAGGAGGGGCCACGGGCACAGTCCCAGTCATCCAGGCGGGCCGCTATGCAGTGAGTCCTGGCCCAGAGGGGTCCACATGGGGCACAGCTGCAGACCTCAAGGCAGCCGGGCGGAGAAGACGCCAAAGGTAGAGGTGGGCCGTAAGGGGCAGATAACCCGCCCAAGGCAAGCAAGCACTCGGGGGTAAGCACCTGCAATGGTCTCCAGCCCCCTCAGTTGGCCTGCATGGAGCAGGACAGTCCTGAGGAGGAGGTGGGGTCTCCGAGGCGGTGCTGGGCCATGCCATCCTCCGGCGATCAGGAACAGCAGCTGGGGTCCAAAATCACAGCCTGCAATGGCCCCGGGCCTCCGGCATCGCAGTCAAGTGCAGCATTCACTGCATATGGCGATGATGGCGGTGATTAAAAGGTGACGAAGGGCCAACACAGCCGGAGCCTCACAAGGATGCGGCTATCTTGGAGGCAGTTGTGGCCATGCCCCAATATATGAGATCTGAGATTATTGGGGAATTAATTTGCTGCTTGTTACTTCCCATATAGGTCAATTAAATTAATGGAGGCCCTTTGCTTAGGCCCTGTGTGGACCAGCAAGGGTAGGTAGGACCCTACTTGAGCCTTTGCGACTGGAATTGGCTAGCGCAGTGCTGTTTATTTTCTAAAGATAAGCTGTGTTTGTAACCATTCAAAGACGTGCATTATGAATTTTCAATATACTGTACTTCAAAGTGAACGTGGCAACAATATAGGCTGCAGGCGCTGTTAGTGTGGTGTTAAAAATGCTCGCACCAATTTTAAAATTAAATTGTCAAACGACACACTAATGAAGTGCTGGCAATTCGTCATTTCACCTTGCTACAAAGTTGTGTACTGTCAGATGGCATAGTAATGTGAATATCCTCATGTACTTCATTGCGTAGGCATTAGTGGGGCGAGGCAAGCACGCCATTGAGGCAGCGTGGTGTTTCTCCATTAGGGCTGTGGGGCTGCGCCCCTCTGAAAATTCCTACACATTTACATGAAAAAATATTTTAAATAGATCGATGTATTCAGAGATATGATCGTATCTCTAAATAAATTGATGTATTTAAGTCTGGGTTGTCTGTTTCAGGCTGCCTGCCCCGCCTCGCTCTGAAGCAGGAAACGGAAGACAGGCAGTAAATCAACTTTCTTAAGGTGATGCACGATGCTGGGCTTTCTGTTTTAAAGCCCTTCATTGCCATTGTGTTCTAGGGTTGTCTGCACACTGTAGGCCAGTGACGCAATAAGCGTCACGGTTTCGGGCGTAGGAGCCTGCGGGATTTCAGACGTCCGTCATTCAAAGACGTAGATCCCACCCTTTCGTCATACCTGAGAGTGGATGAAAGCACTTCTGATCCAGTGCCTTGTTCTCGGTAATGGTAAGTGTTTGCAAGCTAATGCTGTGTTCTGTATATTGTGCCGAGACCCCTCTACACTCTAACCTCCCCCACTCTGACACCGCAGGCCCTGCTGCACATTGCTCGCTCCTTTAGAAGTGCAGCTGGGGCATTTGCTCCCTTGTGAAAATGATCCAAATAAGGAGCAGGGTTCGATCTTGTTCCCTTGCGAAATGGATCCAAATATCCGAGTCAAGCCCAAAGCGAGAGATATGTGCTTACTGTGGAACATGTGCTTACAGTGGCCAGTTCTCTGATGTATGACATTAAAACTGGCCCCTTGTACATGCCCCTAAGTTAACACTGATGCCAAAAACATGGATTGACTTGCAAACAATGAATGTTAAAGACGTCAAGGGAATGCATTTCAGCGATTTAGTTCCTCTCTTATTTCACTTGCTTTACTTAATCTTGCATTCTCAAGGAGTTAGCTATTTTATAATGTTGTTTCTCTGTATTTTTTTCAGTGCAAACTTTGAAGCTTGAGCCATGCCAGGTGTTTATGAGGGGCTTTGATTGAGCGCTCAGGCGCTAAGGCTAAAAGCCAAACAAAGTGCCTGTCAGTGGGTTGGCCTCTCTGCAGAGCACAGAACAATGTTTGTTTATTCCATTTGCAACTGAAATTCTGTGGATATGTGTGTGAAGGGGGTACACAGATGTCAAAATATTTGCAAGGCAAAAGTGAGAGAAATTAAAGTGCTTAAATTTGAGGGAGTGCAGTGCATGTAGGGGGTGGTGAAGTGGCAGAGATGCGAGGATGTGCATTCGGTGAAGAGTGAAAAGAGGATGCTGAAGAGGAAAGAGAGGGGGTTGAAGATGTGCAGATGGACAAGATATGCAGAGAAAAGAGGATACATATCAAAAATAAAGCACACATAATTGAAGGCCAAAACTCCAACCACAGGCCTCAATGCTATTTATTTCACAGACTCACTATTTCAGAATTTAAACATTTCCAATGTTAATTATTCATAAGAAATCATTGTTGTTACTCATTTATCTTAAACAGCTAACACCCAGTGACAAAGCCAATCATACTGACAGGCTTTAGGCGTATGCCAGTTGCTGTGCCATTTAGCTGGATATAATTACATCTCAGAGAGAAACCAAAATACCGGTCTGATGGCACACTATGGGAATCACAGAAATGTATTTGACATGTTCCTTTATATAGAGCACCCACTTTTTTCATCTCACTTAAAGACCTGTCTGCACATATTTCTATATGACTGGTTACAGCTAGCATCTGTGGGTGCTGCTCGAAGTCTGGCTAGAGCATATTTGTCCAAAGTTAATGCTGCATGCAGTGCAAGACACTGGGCAAGCATACATTTTAAAGAGCTAAAGTTGTCATGCAGAACAATTTACACATTACAGTAACTGTTGAGCAAATTAATGCAAGAAGATATGGGGCCGTTTTTAACACCTTCGCCGCGAACGGAATTCCGCTCAGGTGCTGGACATTCCGATCGCGGGCGTGGTCGTGACGAGCTCAGCTCGTCATGCGCACACGCCCACCGCGCAGCATGACGAGCTGAGCTCGTCATGAGCATCGAAGGGGTTAATGTGTTTAATATTTCAAGACTATACGTTCCCACTGCTTAATATGCCTTGCTTTATCGCTACATTAATTTGCTTTATAATGCACCATTTGCCAATCTTTTTTTCATTTCTTTCTCAGGAGAGGGACTCCCCCTGTACCCCAGGTTTGTTCATTAAACTTGTTCAGATCCCTTGCTATATAAAAATCATGCCCAACGTTTACGCCTCACCACTTTCAAATGTCACCAGCCGCCACTGCATTGAGGGCTGTGATATAGGGTTCGACATGGAGGGTTTATGTTCTGTCCCAGTCGGAGGCAGATGGCATTCTGGTTGTACATAATGAAACATCGTTTTACTACACTGAATTAAACATTTTTACAAAGTGACGGGTCACCACATGGCTGAGATGACATTTTCCAGGATTGCATTTTTATTTCTTAGCTGCAGGATGCCGCCATTTACCCATAAGGATATTTCAAAAGACGGAAAGCCATAAAATTAACAACAGGAAAGAATGGGTTTCAGTAAATCAAAGTCTGAATTGATAATACTGGAGAGCAATAGGCCACTTTTAGTGTCACAAAATAAGAAGATTCGACTGATGCCACCATTTAAGTAGGCCTTTAAATAATTCACCAAAACCTTGTAATGACAGCAGGTGGTTGATGGCTGGAAGGTATTAATTAATGCTATGTGAGGTCGCGCATGTTTGGAAAGCGTGCACTGTCATTAGCAGAGCGATCCTGTTATAGGTATATTCTGAAACATTCATAAAGCACACATATGCTTTGCTCCCAGATAGAAGAAATATTTTTTATATGTGCAATCAATGTCATGGAAAAAACAAGCATTGGCAAAGCCAAAAGGTCTGCAATATTTCAAAGGTAACTAAATTTGTGGCATTGGAAGAGTGTAACTAATGCTTTAATTGAGAAAGTAGTGGTTATCTCCACTTCTTAAATTTAAAAAGAGAGTTGCAGCACTTGTCAGAGGTGCCTGCTTTTATATATATCCATTTTAAGCACTGGGCATTGGGAAACAGCCATTACAATGGGCTGTTACCACGCATAGCTTTTACCATGCGGTTGTTACAACCTGTGTACCGTTACCATACATAGCCTTTACCTAGCGTGATTTTACAATGCATATGCCTTTACCATGCATGCCTTAACAATGAATTTCATTGCAAAAGTATGAACGGTAAGTGCATATGCGTGGTACAGGTGGTAAGGGCATATGCGTGGTACAGGCAATCAGCATTGTTGGAAAAGAAGAGACCAGGCTTCCACTTCCGCTGTAGGAAATAGAAAAAAACAACCTGCACGTCTGCCTCAAAGAACTTGCTCATCCCCATGGAGGTAAGGGGGATTGTACAAGAGGGAGTGGGGGCTTTTAAGGATGGTTCCGCGGTGGGTCCAGGTTTAGAGTTCTGGATTGGGGGTGGAATTTTCTTAGGGCAGGGAGCCAGGGCGGGTAGCTCCAGGGGCCGGTTTCAAGGCTGGGTCTCTTTTTTTGTTTTTTTTAAGGGCTAGGACCCAAGGGGGTTGTGCCAGGGTCCAGTTTTAAGGCTCAGGCCTGGGAACAGTTTTTTTTTAAGGGCATGGAGCCAGGGGGGTGGGGGGTTGCACTAGGGGTCCGGTTTTAGGGCTCAGGGCTGGGCCTGTTTTTTTTGTTTTTTTAAAGGGCTGGGGTCCAGAACGGGCTGCGTTGGGGTCCAGTTTTAGGGCTCAGGGCTGGGGCCCGGGGTTTTTAAGGCCTGGGGCTAGGGGGAGTAGCGCCACTGTCCAGTTTTAGGGCTTAGGGCTGGGGATAGGTATTGTTTTAAAGGGCAAAAGGGGGCAATGGCAGGTTGCGCCAGGGGCCGGTTTTAGGGCTCAGGGCTTGGACAAGGGAAAACCTTTACCACGCATTTGCCTTTAACATTCATGCTTTTACAACAAAATTTGTTGTAAAGGCATGTGTGCTAAAGGCATAATCGTTGTAAAAATGTGCGTGGTAAAGGTTATGCATGTTAATGGCATTCACACTGGACTCCTCCTTCACCATGACCCGCCAGATCAACGCTGTCGCCTCCACCAGTTTCAACTGCCTCCGCATCCTCCGCAAGACCTTCAAATGGATCCCCCCCGAATGCAGAAAGACAGTCACCCACGCACTGATAACCAACAGACTAGACTACGGCAAGGCCCTCTACGCCGGGATCAACAGAACTCTTCTGCACAAGCTCCAAACCATCCAGAACACCACAGCCAGACTTGTCCTAGGGACCTCAAGGCACGAACACATGACCCAACACCTACGAGACCTCCACTGGCTCCCCGTCAAGAAGAGAGTAACATTCAAGCTACTCACCCACGCCTACAAATCCCTCCACAACATCGGACCCAAATACCTCAACAAAAGAGTCTCCTCCTTCCATGTAACCAAAAGGAACCTCCCCTCCGCTGACCTCGCCCTGGCAGAGACCCCACGCATCCGCAGATCCAGAGCAGGCGGAAGAGCCTTCTCTTACCTCGCAGCACAGACCTGGAACGAGCTCCCAGTCAACATCAGACGCTCCCCCACTCTGCACACCTTCAGGAAGAGCCTCAAGACCTGGCTCTTCGAATGATCCGGAGCTGCACCCCCCAACCCCTCCCCCCAGTGGATTGAGACCCCCACGGGTGAGTAGCGGGCTTTATAAACCCTTGATTGATTGATTGATTGATTGATTGATTGATTGTAACGCACGAGCTTCAACCACCCTGGGCATCACTGAGGAAAAATATGTCTGTGAAGCGACAGGGTGAATGAAGGCTAGTTCTAATCTCTGGGAAGGGCTGTTGCAGTGACAAATCATGCATGGTTTTAAAGGTAGCAAGCAGGAAATAGCTTCCAGTGCACGTTACTTTCTAAGTCGAATTAAAACAGTAATGGTGAAAAATAGCATCACTCACGGTACCTAACACTGCAAGAACTGAATGACTGTCCGATGGGCCGACCTATAATGTGAATGCCGATGGCAGACAGAATCAATAACTGGAAGGGGCTGACCTATGCACACTCTCTGTGGTCTCTGCTCTTAGCCAATAAAAAGCGGCACAAAAAGTGAGCTGCAAGCCAAGCAATCAGTGGATGAGGGGAGCCGTAAAATAGGCCCTTTCAGTAAATGTGATATAATATGTACATAATGTATTATATTTCTTGGTTACGTCAAATCTGGCGAGAAAGCTAGAGCGAAAAGTTCATTGCAGAGTTGTATTCAGGCTACTCCTAATTATCTGTTTGTTTAACTGTGTGTAGGTCCATTAGTAACAGGAAAGTGCATGCCGTTACGCCACAGCAGAGTATGAAACATAAATCTTGTAGCTAATTACCCGCATATTTTCAAAGGTACAGAAAGCCTTGCATGATTACGGCACAATAGAAAATGATACTTAGATGAGATTACATGTATATGAGTAGTGGAAAGGGCAGTCGGACACACAAATGTATCACACAACAGTAAAACATAGCTGCATCTTAGGATAGCAGACCAGAGGCATCAAAGCAGCAAGACACAGGGACATCTCAAAGCAGCAGAAAAGGGACACAACAGAGCAGCAGCAACGAGAAATATTATATAGGGTGAGACTAGAAGAACATCATAGAACAGAAAGGCACTGGGACATCTCAGAGTAACATATAACAGACATCACAGCAAAGCAGAACAGAGGTATAGCACAGAGCAGGCGATCAGAGAGAGGTCTCAGAGAGACACACTACAGACATGCAGGTCAGGTAAACCTGGAGACATCATGGAAGTGTGTTCTACAGGCATCACCCAGCAGCAGCCCAGCTAAACACAGGAACATGTGAAGCAGTGGTCTATATACATCAAAAAGCAGCAGGCCACGGACATCACAGCAGCAAAACACAGAGGCAAATCAGAGCAGCAGGCTACAGACATAACTGAGCAGCAAAACAGGGAAATATCACGAGAGGCAAAACAGAGGGACATCTCAGAGCAGTACACGGCAGACATCACAGTTCAACTAAAGATGAGTTCATCCCGGAGCAGTAGCCTACAGGCATTAACAGTGCAGCAGACCAGAGACAGCATAAAAGCAAAACAAAAGGACATCTCAGCGGAGCAGACCACAAACATCATAACAGTAAATCAAAGGGACATCTCAGAGCAGCAGTCCACAAACATAACAGATTACCTAATTCCTGGCTATCACGAGCAGTAGGCTACAGATATATAAAAAAAAGAATAGCAGACCACAGATAACACTGTAGCATAATACAGGGCCTTTTGAGAGCAGCAGATACAGACATCACAAATCAGTTGAACATGTGGACATCAAGGAGTAAGAAACCACGGGTAAATCAGAGGGCAGCACAACACAGAGACATCACAGGTCGCCAAAACATATGCGATCACAGAGCATCAATGCCCTCAAGGACAACGTGGAGAAGCATAACACACAGATGCCACATAAAATTATATGGAGTCGTTCTTGGGAACACAGAGCACGATAAAGCACGGGCAAACAGCACAGACGCAGAGCATATGTAATTCACACTGTACTAGATTTCAGTATCTCTAGTTATATTGTAACTTCTAACTTTTTCTACTTTTACCGCTGTGAACCAACATGTATATTGTGTGGAAACGATTACCAGAGTGACAAGAAATAGAAATTTCGTATTGTGAAATGTGCATGAGCAGAAGTGTTTAGCCAGTTTGTGCTAACTCCGATGGCCCGACGGAGGGGGACTATCAGAGTAAAGCCATAAACCGCCATTCTATTTATAGTAGATGGTCGGATATTTTCTTTCTGTCAGGAAAAACCTGAGGATGAGGTACAGAAAAAACATATTGTTCTCCACACCCTGAGAGAAAACTCCCAGTGTGTGGGGGTCATTAGTTGTTTGTTTTTCGATACCAAACTCCCACTTTAGGAGGTTGTTTTTGAAAAACAAAAAAAGTTGTAAGTTTGATGGACAGCTATCAAAACTGACAGCAGTCATCCACCAAACTTTTTGTAGCTTGGAGGGAACCAACCTACAGAGTTAACCAATGGGCCGCAGATAATCTCTAAATAGTATGGACTACCTTCTCTCACGATGGCAGACTGTAAGTCCTCCCTCACCCTGATGGACAGTAGCCATTGTTGTAGCATTTTATATTTCTCTCTCATCACTAGACTATCTCATATACAGAAGCATACATTTATTATTCTCCAACATTTATTATTCTTCATTTACCCCAGCCACACTGGGCCTTCCTACGATTAGAGTAAACTTAAATGCATGAGTCTCTCTCAATGAATCCTTTTCTGACGAAAGGAGGGGTGATTCTAGAAATTTCCAAAGCTCACCACTACTCACTCTCTTAGATCCAATTTCCACCCAATTGCACAGTTTCAATGAAGAAACATGGACACAAATAAAAGTCCCAATTGAATTTAGAATTTGAAGTTATTGTATTAAAGAATCAAAATTCCTTAATATAAGCAATCTATTTAGCATTTCAGTTAGAAATATTTCAGTTTTAATAAGAGCGCTCAGCATTTGTGCAGAAATAGCTGAAATCAACTTACAGAGTCACATAGTCCTGCTACCCATAGGATAGTAGGATGTTCTCCCTCTATCAGAAATAACCTACTCTGAAGTCTCTTAGGGGCATTGTCCATAAAGCTTAAGAAAAGGGAAAAGTTCTAGTTCAAGTTCAGGTTCGGCAAGGGAAAGTTTAATTCCATCTGCTAAAACTTTAGCCTGGAGCCATAAATCAAAAGGAAAATAATACAGAAATCCTCATAGAATTAGTCACCATAGGAAATAAAGTGCACCCATAAGCAAAATAAATGGAATGCAATCATAAGAAAAAAACAAGCATTTGCAATGCAATCGGTCTCGCATTTGTGAAACTTTGAGCTATTGGCGCTGTAAATAGATAACATGCTATAACACTTCATAAAAACACAATTTTTAATGACCCAAAATTGCCTCTCCCTATTTTTGCACGTTATAAGTGTTATGAAGCTGAAACTGATGCAGTCCGGGCTGTTACAGAGCAAGAGGAAAGAAATACATGAGTGCGATAGCTGGAAAATACATGCACTCTTATGGAGTGGTTAAAAAAAGGAAAGTGTAATTTCGAAAAAGTGAGCAATGCAACAACACAAGTAAAGGGGCTATGCGCCAGGGGAGGGACAAACACATAAGAGAATGGGAAACCCACAGTACGCAATGAATAAAACGCAAGTTAATGAGAGTGACAATAAAGGTAAACACTGGCAGGCAATGGATGGGCTCTAAGCCCACTGTAAATTCACAATAGGGTCCAATCTGTTATTAATCTTCTAAATGAATGTACCAGGCCACTTAACTAGTTCATCTTCGTGGGACTTGGCATGCGATAAACATTAACAGTATTATGGACAATTTTTCATCATTCACTTTACTACATTGTGGAACTGAAACCAATTGTTACCTAGCAACAGGGAATACATGTAAAGAACAAGTAGCTGCAGATCTGACTGGGCCCTTGCCAGCATGGCATGGATGGACTGAATGAGGGTTTGGAAAGAGACTTGGCATTTGAAAGTAGAGTCTTGGTCAGAGGCCTGGCAGATGAAGACATCAGTGCCAGGATAGAAGGTGTGGTGAGGAGATGAGGGGAGAGAAGGGGCAGCAGGAGAAAGAAAAAGATAAGGTACGGTTGAGGCAATTAAGTGAAAGAAATGGTACTGAAAAGCTGGGACAGCCAGGGCGAGGTAAGACAGAAATGTGCAGGGGGTGGTAATGTACCTTTCACCTGAATCAGTACTCAATCGACTGGCATAGTAGAAAACGCAGACAATTAAGAGATTACAGAAGGAGAAATTAAGCAAAAAAAATCAAGATTGACGCAAACAGTATAGAACTCCTGGAAATATTTACAAACAATGCCAATCTACAGCTGTGCACTTGTACATACCAAAACATCCAATGGGCATCTTATGTCAACAACATCTTTACAAATGTACACCCCAAAAGGGAGGCCAGGAACCAGATGCAAATTAAGTGCTGTGCATCGTTGTAGGAAGCGCTATCAGATGCTGCAATACAGTTGATCTTTTATCCCTCTCAATAGATGTAAAAGCACACAGTACGCAGAAGTCCTACCGTGAAACATGTCACCTCTTGATGTGAGCACTGAGCTTTCTGAAACGAGTGGTGCTGGCTGAGGTAGCTGCAAGAGAAGTCAATGGCCAAGGAGCTGAGGGTCAGCCGGCCAGGCCATTCAGAATATTCACAGAACCAGATCTTACAGTGCCCCATAAGGGGAGAAGAGCGCCATAGAAATACTTGCAATATTGTAGGCGCATGGCACGCTGATAGGCATGGCTAACAGGGCCTCAAGCAGTTGAAGCAAAACCTGATTTGCGCCAAAAAGGCTTGATATGTGTGAAAAAGGCCACTTTATTGAAGACAGGTGCACCTTACAACACATTATCCTTGGCCTTTGCCATACAAAACTAAACCTCACTAAGGGCCATATTATCAAGAACGGCGATAACATTATCGCCGCTTTAGCGGCAGGAAACTGCCGCTAAAGCGGCGATAAGGGGCTTGATAATATGCCCTATAGAATTCCAATAGAAGCCCAGGTTCTGGTGTCAAGGACATCAAACCTGGGCTTCTATTGGAATTCTTAGGGCATATTATCAAGCCCCTTATCGCCGCTTTAGCAGCAGTTTCCTGCCGCTAAAGCGGCGATAATGTTATCGCCGTTCTTGATAATATGGCCCTAAATATTTTCTTCCTACCTTGCCCCCCCTCCCCTAAAGTTTTTCCTTTTTCCTTTCCTTGCAACAATTTATAAACCCCCAACTCGGTCATTCCCTGCTGACACATTAAACTTGTAACCTCTTACCACTTCCTAAAATAACTATCTAACTAAACATTTCCTATGCTACTTCCCCTTCCTGCCTGCTCCCGGAGTAACTTTTCCCAACCATAAACTTATCCTGTAAACAATCTAAACAACTAGTTACCAAGAAAACTCCAGCACCTGCTTCAAGCGACAACCAAATTTACATAGTTCCCCAAACCCAGTGCACCTGTTCCCAACAAAACAACCATAAAAAACGGGCCTTCTGCCCCCTGTCCTCCCCCTCCCTCCTCCTCCCCCTAACCGCCTAAAACTGGGAGGGCGGGTGGGCGAAAAAACCTTTCTGCCCACGCCCCATCGGCCCAACCGGCTATCATGTCACCCCCCGAAATGGTGGCTGGTGACCTAAAATGACCGGTGTTATACCCCCAGCCCAAAATGTAGCCCAACAAGCCCAATTGGGCTCTGGGCTGCACCAAGGCCCAAAAACCCGGGGGGGGGGGGGGCAGGCCTCCCGGTGGTCGGCCGCCCCCCCCAAAGCCCTATTGGGGCAAAGAGGGGGCGCAGCACAGACCACAAAAAGGCTTGATATGTGTGAAAAAGGCCCTTTTATTGAAGACAGGTGCACCTTACAACACATTATCCTTGGCCTTTGCCGTACAAAACTAAACCTCACTAACTATTTTCTTCCTACCTTGCCCCCCACCCCTAAAGTTTTCCCTTTTTCCTTCCCTTGCAACAATTTATAAACCCCCAACTCGGTCATTCCCTGCTGACACATTAAACTTGTAACCTCTTACCACTTCCTAAAATAACTATCTAACTAAACATTTCCTAAGCTCCTTCCCCTTCCTGCCTGCTCCCGCAGTAACTTTTCCCAACCATAAACTTAACCTGTAAACAATCTAAACAACTAGTTACCAAGAAAATGCCACTCAGAAAATTCTCTGTATCTCCCTGACTTTTCTGACCCCCCAAATCTGGTGCCTAGGGCTGCTTTGGATACCTTCTAATGTCCAACGCTAGTACCTCCTTGATCTGGATGATATACAATTCCAGACCAAAACGTAACAAGTGTACCCCATCTTCTCTGAAAAAATATATTGCTGCGTACTTAAGCTCAGGGTGTTCCACTCTCCCAATGCCTTCCTTGTCACAAAAACTTCTCATGTCCCTGTTAATCTTCCTCCTGGCCTTATCTATTGCTGCTGGTCGCCTCCAATGTCTCCTCGGGATGAATTCAGACCAAATCACATAACACCCGGACCATTGCTGTTTAATCACTAATAAATCCCTCTTTATTTGCTTCAACAGGGCCAAACCCTTACACAACACCAGGTCATTCTCCCCCAAGTGAATAATCAAAACATCAGGGCAAACATTACCTCTCACTAGTCTATTCAGAGATGGAAACAACTCATGCCACCTAATGCCACCCTTCCCATGCCAAGAACAACTGAACAATGTCGTGTCAAGACCCAGACTCAAACCTTTCCCTTTAGACAACTTGTAACGCTCAGCCCATTTAACAAATGAATGGCCCACAATCCAGATGGGCAACTCCGCCGCAGCTGGCCCGGCCACCGCACCTGAAAAGATACATATGTGAGACAGGAAAATGAAAAAACTATGCCTCCCCACCCCAAACCCCGCAGCTGAATGTATGTTTTAAAGCAGTCCGACTTCCATCTTCCCAAATGCATAAGCTTGTCTTTCCCCCAACCTTGTTTCGCTGCATCTGTTGTTGTCCCTATGTGAAAAGAGTGGGTACCAAACTCTCCAGGAGTTTCCCCCAAAAAGAGAAGAGCTCACCTCATTATCCAGAGCAGCTGGGCCGCCGTCACCCGGCTGCCCAATTCCCTGCGGAAAACCTCTCCGTTGCCCAATACCTGCCCCCTGCTCACCACCCCCCCCCAAAATACCGGACATACCCCTTTATCATCAGTGGCACCCAAGACCACCCACTTCAAAACTCCTCTTTGGTCTGTTTTAGATTGTTTAATCCTCACTACCACCCTCTCTTCCCGAAGTTCCACTTCGCTAAATTGAACTCCCTGCACACCCTTCCTGCCCAGCAATTCTGAAACCCGAAAAGCCCTGAAATACATCCAAGACATTAGGGCACAAAACAGAACAAACTCCTCTTTATTCCTGCATATCCTTGGCAAAACCCGTAGCAAGCCAGACAACAGCACTTTGGATAACGGTCTCCTCACCCGTGGCCTGATGCCCTTTTCCCTCGCCCAACCTTCTAATATTCAGCCACCCAGCTCCCCTGCTGAAGGCGCGTAGCCCCACCATAGCTTGCCCATGAACGCGATGCCAGACAACTTGCCTACGATAGTGACCTTTGACAAACCTCTGTCAATCATTGACAAAATAAACTGAAAAACCTCCTCTTCTCTTGCCCATTGCTCTGCTATTCTCTGGGCCCCACCCTCTAGAAATTCCTTCCATGCCTGTTCATATGCCCTCCGCGTAGATGCGGCCAATGACCCTACCACCAGCTGGAACATCCTTTGTCTCCTACGTACCACATCCCTGCTGGAACCGCCGTCCTGCCCTTGTCCGCCTCCATGACTAGACCATGGAACCTTTCCCACTGTGAACGAGACAAAGCGTCCGCAATGTCATTGTCCACTCCTGGCACATGCCTGGCTTGAAACAAAGTATCGTGTTTCAAACAGCTAAGCACAAAAACCCTCATCTACTTCAGTACCTCCGCATCCCTTGCTGATTGCCTGTTTACCACCTGCACCACTGACATGTTGTCCACCTTAAAAATCACTTTCTTGTGTGCCAAGTCCTGCGCCCACACTGTCACTGCCACCACTAGCGGAAAGAGTTCTAAAAAGGCAATGCTCCTCCCCCCATTCTTCCATTGTCGAGGCCACTCTTCTGTGCACCACCTCCCTTGCCAGTACAGTCCAAAACCCCCTGCCCCTGCAGCGTCAGAGTAGATCGTGACATCCCACTCTCACTCTCCCGGCGTCGCCATTGGGATGCCGTTAAAATCTTCCAGGAATTTGCGCAACGTGCGCAAATCTTCTTTAGTCCCTGCAGACAGCCGCATGTGATGGTCAGGCATTGTCAAACCAGCTAGTGACATCCCCAATCTCCTGCAAAAAGTTCATCCTGCCCTCACTATCCTACATGCAAAATTTAGGTTTCCTAGCAGAACCTGCACCTCCCTGACTGTCACTTTCTTTTTGGCCAGTATGTCATCAATCAACAGCAGCATGTGCAGCTTTTTGTCCATCGGAAGGCGCACCTCCATTGCCCCTGAATCCAATTCGATGCCAAGAAATGACAACACTGTACTCGGACCTTGTGTCTTCTCTGGCACCAATGGCACTCCTAAGTGACCCATGAGCTCTTGAAAACTTGTCAGCTGCTGCTGACAGTCCGCTGAACCGGGCTGGCCCACCAAGAAGAAGTCGTCAAGGTAGTGTGTCACCGTCTCTTTACCGGTGTACCATGAGAAAACCCATTGCAAAAATGAACTGAAGCGCTCAAATAAGGCGCAGGATATCGAGCAGCCCATTGGCCGTGCCTTGTCCACAAATATGAGCCTTTCAAACTGTATGCTGAGCAGCTGGTAATCGTCAGGGTGTACCGGCAGTAAGCGGAAGGCGGACTTAATATCGCATTTTGCCATCATGGCACCAGCCCCTACTTTTGCCACCAACTCTCTGGCCACGTCTACTGATGAATATGATACTGATGTCAAATCGCCAGCTATGAAGTCGTTCACCGATGCCCCCTCTGGCCATAATAGGTGTTTTATCAGCCGGAATTGCCCTGCGTCCTTCTTTGGCACTACCTCTATTGGAGAAATAATCAGGTCTCTGATGGGGCAAACTGTGAATGGGCCTGCCATGCGTCCTTCCGCAATTTCCTTGAACAATTTTTCCCGCACTACTACCCTGTGTGCCTGAGCAGATTTCAAATTTTCCGCCCACCTGGCGGACCTTGGCCCTTTATAACCTAGTCTAAAGCCCTCTTTAAAACCTCTTCTCAATAGCTCTGCATCTTCTTTTTGTGAATAGGACGCCAACCACTGTTCCAAACATTGCTGTCTAATGGGTGTGTGAGCCTTTCCCCATATTCCCCTGTGCTCCTCTGCCACCCCTATCTCCCGCGTGCTGTTGTGCGCCTTGGTTGAACTGCTGTCCCTGTCCGTTAAAACCCGGCCCGTAGCATCGCACCAATGGGTGTATGCCTTCGCACTTCGAGCATTCGTGCCTAAACTTGCAGTACTCCCTGGAACATGTGCCTTTGTTGAAATCCCAGCATGCTCCCTGTACGCTCCCTGTGCCTTTTGCTGTGTACCCCACCCCCCCTCGGGTGGGCCGGTTCTGAAAGGGGCGGTACACCAGCGGAAGACCACTGGCCGTGTATGTTGTCTTCCCAAACTTCACCGCTCCCATTGTCTGTTGATATAAGTCTGAATCTATCTCCCCCCACTTTGCCTCTGTGTCCCATGCCAGCCGTGCCCTGAATTCCTCGTCGTAGTGGGACCACGCGTACCCCCCATATGTTAGTTGGGCTCTTCTGATCACGTCCATGTATTTGAACAGTGCGACGGATCTGTCTGGGTATTTTTCGCAGTATACCTTGGCGAATATCAAGAAGGCTGCCGACCAATTTTCAATGGTCATGGCTACTCGAGGCCTCTTGGCAAACTCTAGCTCTTCTTCTTTTGACCCCTCTTTTGCCCTAAGCTCCCTATGTAGCAGCTTCAGCATGTCCACGTACTCACTTTTCCAGATCTTTTCTTTCGTGGCTAACATGAGGTGTGCACCCAAGGGCTTCGTTACCCCCATGTAAGGCAGCCTCTTCAGCGTAATTTTGTGGCTCTCTTTAGTCTCCTCTGTGTGTACCCCTTCTTTCCCTGTGTCCTCTATGACAGCAGCTTTGCTTGACGCTGCCGCCTGCTCCACCCCCTGCCCACTTGTCATAGCCCTTCCCCCGTTTTTGTCACCAACCGCCCTAAGTGACTCTAGACCTACCCCAGTATCCTTGACGTATGAGCCTCTCAGCAAGCGCACCACCCCCCTTCGCCCGCTTGCCTGTTCCCACTGACACTCTACTCCTTATTTTACGGACATTATGCATGTCTGTCTTGCCCTTACCTGGTGTCAAGGTTGGCGTCCTCACCGGATGCCGCCGCCTAACCAGTTGTGTAGGATGTTGCACCATGCTATCAGCAACCGTGGGCAATTGTTTCTGTTCCTTCTGCAAAAAACTAGGCACATCATTAATAAACCCCCCCCCCATTCTGCCTGCCCTTCCTCTTCTTCCTCTAGAATTTCCCCTTCCTCAATGCTATCTTCGTCGTAGTCCAACTGTAAGTGGTCCTCCTCCCTTGACTCCCGTATTTGTAGCTGTGTCCGTTCTCTCCCGCTACGTATTATGTCCTCTACATCCAATCCTGCGTGACGCTGGCCTGACATAAGCCCATCTGACGTGTCCCTTAGTGTTTTCCCTGTAACCTGTGCCCCTGCCCCTGAGGCCGCATCGACCCACCGGGGTTGTGGCACTATTGATCGCGCCTCCGTCCGACAGTGTGCTGCGTCCTGAACGTCCCTCGCTGGGGTCCGGCTGCCCGCTTGTGGCACTACCTTCCCATCCTCTCGGTGGCACGGAGCCGCATGCGACTCACCTGAGTGTATAACCTGCTGCCCCTGTAATGTAAAAGCAAGGTCCGACATGCCAGAGTTAACACCCTCCTCTGCTCCTGTAGACCCTGGACACCACTGCCAATGACCCCCCCGTACTGCCCCACCCCCGAAATATCCTCTACCCCCATGGCCTGCTCTGCACCTCCTGCTCTTTCCCAGCCCTGCCGAGTGACCCGCCTGCCGCACCGGGGACCCCCCAGACCCACTTTCTGTTGCAAATAGACTCTGGCCGGTGCCCCACACCTGTGCCCCCACCCCGCCCCCTCCTTTTCCCCCCGTCACTCCACTCCAGGGTGTCTATGAGCCTCTTTGACGCAAGGCCCAGGCCCTCCCCTCCCTCCCGGGCCGGGGGCCCCCTGACCAACTCTCTACCTGCCCTCCCCAATGCAGAGGGTGTCCCGTCCCTAGCCCACCCCCCCTCCTCTGACCAATGATGCCTGAGCCCTGCTGGGGCCCCCCAAACCACAAGCAGGATGATCCCCCCTCCCTGTACTTGTTCCCTGTGCCTACTGTTCCCAACCCAAACCTCCCTGGATCCCTTCCATACCGGACCCATCTCCCGTGTGCTCAACACTCCCCCCCACCCCCTCTTCCGTCTGGTCACCCTCTTCCGCTGGCAAGACCAATTCCCCCCCCTCAGAGGACTCTGCAAGCCCCTTACTTCCTTTCTTGCCCCGCCTGCCCCTGGCACAAATGAAAGAGCGGAACACCGGGCGGCACCCCACCCCCCCGCGGTGTTTTTCCCTGCACGGCCGCTCTGACATTGCGGCCGCGCTCGCTCACAGATTTTGCGGCCCTTGGTTTTCGGGTCCGCGGCAGTGAGCACGCCCACACCACCGCCGCGACCCCGTCTGAAGCCCGCCGTGGAGGCCTCACCTCAATTTTGGGCCTCAGCAGGTCCATGCGACCCGCTTCCGCGAGCGGGCGCATGGCCTCTGCTACCCTCGGATCCTCGGCAGCTCCACCGGACATCCCTGCCTCACGTCGACCAACAGCCAGAACAGGCGCACAATGGCTCGGACAACTCCTCGGGCGCGAGACAACCTGTCGAAAAAACCTTTCTGCCCACGCCCCCTCGGCCCAACCGGCTGTCGTGTCACCCCACCGAAATGGTGGCTTGTGACCTAAAATATACCTCCCAGCCCAAAATGTAGCCCAACAAGCCCAATTGGGCTCTGGGCTGCACCAAGGCCCAAAAAGCCCTATTCAACCACAGAGCAGGCTCGAGTGAGTGGATAAGGAGTAGAGTCCTTCACCACATGCAGAAACCCCATTCAGATATGGTGCATGAAGCTGCCTTTCGTAAAGGAAAAACAGACCTTTTCTGGTTGCCACACAATCTGCACTAGATTTTAAATCGAAAACCATTCGTGGCAGGGGGCTTGCATCATTAGTCACCCTGGATTGTTCAAAATGTCCTGCGTATAAGGGACAGAGTCATCACTCTGAGCTCGGCGCTGGCATGCATATTAAAATGAGGTTAGGCGTCTCTGGGAAGTCGCTTATAGAAGTTTCTGCAGCGGTAGAGTACAGACAAACAACTGCAGCCACCGCCGGGTTCCCTGCTGCAAGACCAACATGTATGTGCAAACTGAAGCAAGGGCAATAGTGCCATTATAGGCAACACTACCCCACCCACTGCCAAAGCATGCATGACGAATAAATAAATACACAACACAACTTTTGTTTGGGAAAATATTGTTGCAGGTTTATTCAATACAAAAGTATGCAATATGGTGGGTTATCTTACGGGCGTTCCAAGGGCAGGCAGCGGTAACTAACCTATGCTGCCCTGCCCGCCTGATGAGCCAACTTGCACTGTGGCGAACCCAATCAGTGCTACGCATTATAGAGTGATCCCGTTCCCAGGATCACGTGCCCCATTGGACTATCTTACTCACGCCCCTTTCAGGGCGGAGCGTTGCAAGGCAAGCCCCTGGTTGTTCAGGCTTACAACCGCCCTCAGGACTAGCGGGGCGCCGACGATTTTCTTCCAGGGACCTGCCATGAGGACTCCTGGGATTTGGCACTGGCACCCCTATGGTGCTCCTGAAGAGGTACCCTTCTGTACCCTTCAGCCTCCAGATTGCCCTGTAACTCCGCCACAGCTCTGGGCGCGGCCCCGTCACCTACAGAGCCCCCCACCAACACTGCTACTTTCCTCACCTGCAACCCGCTATTTCCCGGGCCTCCTTCATGTCCAGTAAGAACAGATTCATGCCCACCTGTGACAAGTGCACCGCATCTTTGTCAAATTCTTTTGGTGTTTGCATGTATTAGCCCGTGCCTGATGAACCAAAGCCCCTTTGGTCTGTGCACTTGCGCATTGCGCTGTTTATCCATCTCTGGGAATGTTCAACTGCCTCACAAGACCTGTAGGAATGTGATGGCCTCCCAGGAGGGAGCTCTACTCTTAACCACAGCTATGTTACACTTCAAGCTAATGTAGGCTCCTACCTCCTGCAACCTGTGGTTGCACCCCTTCTAGTACTTTGTGCCTAACACCTGCTTCCCCAATTTATGGAACAGCAGCACACTTGTTAGCTGACCGCTTCCACGACCAGCCTATCTGCTATGGCTATCAGGGCGGGGAATTTTATGCATAACTGAAGCAACACGTACTGAATGGGCAGTGTGTGCTCTGGGGATATACTATATAATATACTTTACGATCCCCACTCCAAGATGGCCGCCTCTGTCGGCGTGGTAACTCGATAGTGGGTAACTACCGGACACCACCCTTGAGTTCAAGGGCTCACTTATGAGTAATAACAACATACTACCGATTCTGGTCCTTTGGTGTAACTGGTGCCAATACTGACACGATGATGACATCCACAACACGAGGGTGATTAGCCACCATCCCCATTCCAATATGGCCGCTACTGCACTCATAGCGTCATATTGGACTAGCGCTGCACCTGCACACGTAATGACGTGTTCCGGGCCCCGCCCGTGTCGCGCCAAACCCGGAAGAGTATTTTAGCACCTATTATGGGGTTGAACCACACTTCTCCGGTACCGGCGATAGGGGGTAGGTGATTCGGCTCCTCCTGCACTACGGGAAGGTGAGTAATAAACGATTACTGGGTTGGATTTTGAAACATGACCATAACAGGTAGACTGGATGGATGCTGTAAGATTAGCGCTGATTGTGTACACCGCGCAACTGATCGGACTGACGGTGCGCCCTTAGGTGGTCCGCGAGGGTTTGGACCGAGATTATGGGACCGGATGATGTGTGGGCGCCCTAGAGAGAGTATGGGCGCCCCACGTTGTCTGGGAGATAACACCTTGGCCTGGCTCACTCGGGGTATCGCTGGGTCTCTCCCTCCTCTGGCTCATCCCCTTCGAGGGGGCACCGATTGACACCGTTGGATGCCGATGATATAATTATGTGCTCCATGATAGACGCACTCCATTGTGAGTTACCTGCATGGGGTTTGTGGTTTCTGAATTTAAGCCCGTGTAACTCTTTGATTTCTCATCTATGCTTTATAGGACACCATGATTCAGGTGTCCTCATACTCCGCCGGACACCGACTGGAGTGACTCCCTCATTGTAGAGAGGTGAGTTTTATTGACAGTGGACCCACATCTTAGTCCTATTATTGAGGTGGGATTCACGAGCACTTATGAAAATGAGTATAATAAGTGTATGAATGCCGTTCCTTTGACTGCTTTTAATTGGAGAGAACAGTCTTCTATGTTTTTAGACTTTTACTTCACAATATCGGGTGTCCAATAATAGGCTCCGTTTTTATCACTTGCCTAGGTTCTTACACTAACTAAGTATGCCGATTTCATTTTGAGGTGACCGGAGAGAGAATAAATGGACTTTGTGTAACCTATAGACGTGTGAAACAGCTATAACTTCACCCTGTTTCCCTTCTCCCTTTAGATCAATTGGATACACTACAGTATTTTGATGCGTAGTGTGAACTTGTGGTAGGTAGTTACTGACCCCATCACATTGTGTAGATAGATTCATTAAGTAGGTCCTGAAGAATTGCCACGGATCAACCTGACCATTAAGCAAGAAACATGTTGACCTGTAGAGTTGGACATAGCCTAAACTAAACCTTTGAGTTAGATAGGCTGCCTCTCTCTTTATTTATTTTTAACGAAGTGGATAGCCAGCTAGAATAAAATTATTATTTGGACTGTCCTACTTCTTTTAATTACCCCTGCACGATATCTACACCCCTTGGCCCACACACTCACACTACATCACGCATACTCGCACTTCATCATACGGCAAGGAACAAAAGATCTCCGCGAAAGAGCCCCTTTTTAGGGTGCCCGTTGGGTATTGCAGCGCCGTCCCGACGAGGAGCAGGTCCATATGATGAAGCATGACATCTAGCTTGCTAGGTGTGTGAGGACCCTAGTTCCAAAATAAGGAATTTTCCCTATTCTCCTCCCCACACCTCACTCCACCGAGGTTGTAATTACAAACGACGGTGGTTTAACTCACACTTTTTCTCCTAGGCACCACTATAAGAGGAACTACATACTTTTAGATTACTGTGCTCTGGAATTGTCAGCACTGGTGCTCCAAACCTATATTTCTAGGCCTATTGGAGCCACGGCACACATTCTGGCATAACCAACTGATGCAACCCACCTGGCTGAATTGCTGCTGCGAGATTTTGATCTTATCACCATGCTCTCGTGGTTACAGGTGCACATCTTCTATAGGTCTTGCCCCCACTCTATTTATGCCGATTCCTGCAATGTACCCTTCTGCCCCTGTATGGGTGAGTAAAATACCTGTAACATTGCAAATCCCACTGCTCTCACATTCTCGGGCAGTCCGGTGGGGGAGAGGGATATTAGCGTTAGGTTCTGCTACATACATGGCCTCCTAGCCTGCAAGCACCCTCGTCTGACAGCAGTCTATCTGTTGTGTCGCCCGTTCAATGTCCGCACCGTGGCGCAAGATGTCCCGTTCTATACTTCTGTTAAAGGATCACCTTGAGTGAGGCTGGAGTGAACGGTTGTATGTTGCGCATCTGACAGTAAGTACCTTGGTGTGCTCTGGCTGGGAGAGAATTGTTGCTTCTGTCACACTCCAAATAGTGGCAATGAGCAGCGCTTTTGCATTCTTCACTGCAGACTGTGCCTGGTCCGATCCTAGATACACACTGCTTGCAAACCAGCTGTGACCCAAGATGCATAAGCACTAGACCTGGTACACTTGGTTACCCCGGAAATAATTGCCCTCCACCTAAATCCATGTGTAAGGGTAGGTGGTCCCTGATTTAATTCCTAGTAGTCTATGTGTTATGCCCTACTCCTTTTATGCCTTTTTCAATGCAGTGTCTGACTAATCGGCCATCAAGGCCTTAGTAATACTGCAGGGTCGGCAAGCCACGCCCACTGTACAGTTGTAATTTAGTAATTTGTGGCGCTGACAACCGCAGGGGCCTAATACCGGGCTGAGTGTATTCGGTCCAGGATGAACTTAAACAATTGGCTGGTTGTGGATGGGTTGTTAACGTTGCCTGGCAAGAAATGCAATACTTTTGACAAACCCCTCCTGACAAGATGTGCCAATGCAGGTGGAAGTAAGAGTTATATCCAGCCCACCTTACTTCCTCTCACCCAGTATCTGTGTATAGCGCATTTTGGAGCATAACCGGACGCTTGTGTATTTGTGAAGTGCAAGTGCTCCCGTAAGCATGTTGCCGCTGAATGAGAGAAATTTGTTACCCCGTTCACAGATGTTCATTTTAACAACCAAAGTAGGATGAAAGGTTGATTGAACCCAGCGGTGGTTAGATCCTATGACCATGAGGTCAAACCCACCACCAGACCCAAAAGGTAAATCGGTCCAGGTTTCCTTTGCCATGACCCCTCCTGGCCCTTTGACTCACCTTTTAACCCGTAAGTGGCCATTTGGCTGACACCCCGGCAGGACCTGGCAGTCGTATTAACCTCTATCCTTACAGCATAGCAACACTCACCGCTGCCTTGGTGCGTGAGCGTCCGCTGGTCGCACTAGTCAATACAGCGATTATTTAAATTAATATGATACTGTGTATATGAATAAACTATGCACACGCAATTGAAACTTTCACACGTTCAGTAGATGTGAAACATTTTGGACTAGTCCATCAAAGGTAAGGCAGTCACCACCCTAGGTGAAGTCCTGCGCTCCCAAAATTCTGCTAATGAAACCAGGGAGCAGAAAAGACAGTGGGAACAGGAGGGGAACAATATGTACGAATACCTGCCCTTCCTTGAATACTGGGAATGCCAGATGTTTTTTAAAACATTGTAGCCTATTTGTGCTCTAACCCAGTGTTCCCCAACTTATTGAACCGCAGCCCACTTGTTAGATGACAACTTCCACAACCCGCCTGGCTGCCATGGCTAAGGGGGGGGCGGGTGATTTTAGCTTAACTGAAGCAACCTGTAACATGCCCTTGTTTACCGAGTGCACATACTTTGCTGACTCGACCTGACATTTGCGCAGTCAGTTTTATGGTAAACTATGGCGCAAATGAATGGTGTCACTCTGGTTTCTGTGAATGTTTGTCTATTGTGCATCTGCCACTGAGTACCTTGATTTGTGTTGGCTGTGTTAAACTTGTTGCTTGCGTCACAATTCAGACTTATGGAATTGTGCTAAATCTCTCGCTTTCTACTCTGCTGAGTGAGCCCAGAGCATTCACAAAACCTTTACAATTTTCGTTTCTGACTACAATTGGAATGCGATTGCAAGCCCCGATCCCATACAACTAAATTAAACATATTCCATCAGGGGCCATGGCCTTGTCCTTGCCCTCTGTGGTGTGATCTGGTCTGCTAAGACAAGGCGTCAATGGGGCCTCACATTCACGTGTGCCCGTTCATCTTGTGCTACACATCCTGTGTGAAACTAATGGGCTGAGAGGGCCTGCCAGTTTCGGAACCTGTGACCATGAGGTCATACACCCACCCCTACATTGGGTGCCTTAGTCTGTGGCCACTAGACCCGTGTCTGCATTCTGTACGGGGAACTAGTGCTATTGTATCCCTAAAGCAGGGAGTGACCACGCATGCAGCGCTCCATCACTACTGATTACTAATATCTGCACTGGAAGGCTGAGAAGGAAGTACAGGTGGGTATTTCCTGATGAGCTGAGCAGTGTGCTGCCCCTTGCCGCTGGGTCATCCCACCCTATTAAAGCACCCTCTGCAAGACCAAGGTAAAATATTATCACCCTCTAATCTATCCTTAGTGGTTTCCACGTAGCTCATGATGACCAACATAAATCGCTGTTCTATGTTGGACTTATAGCTTTTAACTTCTACGCTGCCATGAAGGGCCGCTCAGACCAGCAGAGTGGCCTAAAGACCTGCATCGTACACTTATTTAGCAGGTGTGTCGATCCACTGCGATCTCCTTGAGTCAAAGCTTCCCCTAGGCAAAACCTCTGGTCCTTCGAGGCAGCAATAGCTCCTAACCCCATAATAAGTTGGTCACGGGACACCCTTGCCCGAAGTCCGCGCCCAGTGCGGAGACACCACTCTATGGCCCGCCTCGTCTCCCACCAAGTGGCTGAGAAGTGTACAAGGCTAAGCGCGATGCGTTGCCTTCCATTCATGGTGGGGAGAAAACCTCCCAGCCAATCCACTTACTGGGAAGTACGGGCGATGCGCAAAACGCTGCCCTTACTGATATTACTCGGCTCCAACCAATTGCCCGTACACAACCAGTGGAGCTGCCCAGAAGGAGGTGACGAGCCAATATGGCAGCACAGCCGAAGGCAAGACAAACCACAAGTTTTAACCCTATGAAGCATCTCTGAAATAATCCCCGCTGAAGGAGTAGTGCGGGATGTCACTCATCAAGCAAAGGGGGTGGGACTGGCCCGAGTCTCCGTGCCCAGAACCCCCCCCCCAAGACACCATAACACCCAAAGTTATTGCTCTCAGAGACCTGAGCGTAGAAAGACGCACTGGCCAGTCCTTAGACCAACATACCTCTAACCCCAAACAAGGTGACCACACCACAACTCCGAAATTGCCCTTATGGTCCCCCCGCATTCACCAAAAAAGACTGCTGGGAGCACACGCCATCACCTTCGCCGACCCCAGGCGACAGCACGGCCGTGCTCGTGCCCAAACCGCGCGACACAACCTATCAACCACACGTGGCACCGCTCACCTGCCAGGTTACCCCAACTTCCGGGGTCGCAGCAAGCAAGGACTATTGATTTTGTCTATGGCCTTGTTGTAAGAATAGTGACCAGATATGTACTACCAAGTTGACACTACACTTACAAGCCAGTACTATTGGCTTTCTCAATGTTTGTTGGATGCTTAAGCTAACTAAGCCCCAGTATGGCTTCGGTGGAGTAGCATACTGAAAATGCTACCATTCTGAAATTGAGTATGGTTGTGCTGCAGTCAGGTGGTCAATGAAAGGTGTCATTGCCCCTGCTTACAGGGATCTGAACCCTTGCCTTGGACGGGGCCTCTGCTCTGCAGGTCCTTGATGCAGCCCAGTTACTCTCCCTAGGTCTGCTAAATATGACGTGCCGACTGCGCCCGTCAGGGCACACTGAGCCACTAAATTATGAAAGCATATATAGGAGCATTACTTTGGGAGCTGAAGTTCATGGCTTCTTAGGTTGACCCATATGGCGCAATGCTAATGCGGCTTTCCATTATCGTAAAATAACTGGGGTAGCTGCTTTAATTCCAGTGCCAGGGTGCGACTGGGGGATTGCTGTGATCTGCCCTGCCAAAGTCCTGGTAAATGGTTCCCCTAGGCCAACCTCCGATCTCATCTGGCAGAACCTAAAGCCTATCGTTGCCTTTTAGAAGTTTATAACAGCCATTCGGCCAAAATATACCATGCCTAATCACGCCTGACTTGTGGCTCGCTGTCCCCATTCTCTGTCCAGTGGTCCCATAAACTGTGGCACATTTTTGGCGCGAGACAATCACCATTACCTTTTACATACTGCTGTACCAGTCGGGTGGGTCTGCGCGTGACCTCAAACTCCCGGTGACACGCCTTGTAAACAAAAAAATGTCGCCGCCCTGAGTGGCCATGCCGCCCTGATGCAACCCGCAACAGGGGAAGAGACGAACCTCTCTGCCCCGACGAGCCCAACTCACTTACGGGGAATTCAGAAACTCGTCCCGCCTAACTGCAACAAGCTGGGCATGACCGAGTATCAAACTCAAAGGGGTACTAAGAAGGGCATATCCGCTATTGGCAACTCATCCCTTCCATCCGAAAGATGAGACATTAACAAAACCAAGCGACTTCAACAAGCTGTATCAACTATTAGCACATCGTCCCCTATGGCTGATACTGCATAGACAAAGAATGGTTAACGCACACCATTCCCATATTTCTCCTCAATTTTACAGTAACGTTTCGACGCAGTGCGACCAGGACACCTAGTGCATATGGCACTGGGTGTCCTGGCACTCTTCTTGAGAAAGAACATCAACAAGGCTCTTCTTTACATGGCATCGCATAATCTGCCATCATGCAACCTTTACAGAAAGATGAACTGACTACCACCGCCAGCACTTGAGCCTCACTTTGGATGGGCCTGTGACACCCCATGCAGAAGTCTGTGTCTCTGAGCTACAGCTCATGCTTCCGCTAACCCTGCCGCATGTGCATCGTCCCGCAAAAGGAATGGCTCCTGTAAGCAACTTAAAAGGCAAAGTGCACCACATGGCCAAGCATGTATTAAACAGTGAAGCTTAGTAGTGGTAAAACATAGCTGCAGAGGCCCCGATGGCCTACCATTGGCATCATGGCCAAGCCTATGACTAGTGACTGTCTTATAATGTACTAGAAGCAACTCACTTGAAGGTTTGGACATTTAGTTAGCAAGACACCCTTAATTGCGCATCACGAACTCCCCCTAGCAGAGTACTGCTTCAAACCGCAGGTGTAGCAACCAAAGGACTGTTGGCGCTCCTGATCGGGCACAGTTGCAATAAAATATATATATATAGCCTCCCTTATACAAGTACAAGCATGATTCTAAGCGCGTGCCCCGAGGTACGCCTTGAACTGCATTGCAGGGGAAAACCCCATAAATGGCGAACTTCAAAACTCTGGCGTGAAAGGCGAAACAGCAGAACAGTGCCACCGGGTGGCCTAACTAATACGCCATTACCGATCTGGAGGAAAGCACTAGGGAAGTCTGTCCGTAAGCCACCTCCTGCCACAGTGCGGGGTTAAGGGGTGTCTGCCTGCTTACCTGCCTGCTTGCTCTTTGGCATAAACTTGTCTGACCGTCTACAGGGCGCCACCTCTACTCGCTTCGGTCTGAAGCAATCTGCTATGGCCAGACACAGAGTACCGCAACCTACCCCGGTTCAGAGGGTGTTGCGGACGCCACGACTGGGACCCGGCTCGACAGCCTTGAAGGCGGCAGCTAGGCCCCACATGCTAATTTTGTCGCCGCTGCCGACCGCACTCTCGCCCTGCCAGGAGGCGAGGGAACCAACCCAGCTGTGGCCGCTGTATTCACACCTACTAGGACGACACCATCAGCACTCCTTCCCATTCAGGGAGTGGAATTGAGACACATGTTATTCAATGCATGCACTGCGCCAACCACCACGGACTGCCAATTTCTCCGCGCCCCACCCGAAGTCGCCCACCTCCCGGCCCTGTGCTATGGCGTCGCCTAGCAACGCCCGCCCCGCAAGCTAATCCAGGCCGCAGCAGCCGGCCAAAGTTTCTGCCTGACAGGGCTGCGGTCCACTCAACACGCTACTCCCTGTTCTCCCGCTGCTACACCACTCCATATCTCAGCCACGCAGGAGGCAATCCCCAAACTCCACCCAAGAGCCGGGGCCACCTTCTCCAGCTCCAAGTGAAGGTGGCAGCTAAGGGGAGATAAAACGATGGCGATACACTGCAGCACACACAACGCACCCCTGCCGATTTTGGTAAAAGTAAGGTAGAAAAACAATGGGGTGGGAGCTTTCCAGGCTGGACGAAACGCAAGCGAGATTCCACTCCGCTCTGGACAGTCCAAGCCAGTGCCACAACTGAACGGAGGCCCCATATATGCATTGAGTAAGAAACGCGATGTCTTGTGGATTGTTACCTGCCTTGTTATGTTGGCCTAGGCCTGGCTGCCATGCTGCTTCTCTTTGCGCACGTTACACTGAGCCGGGCCTTCCTCGCCCTTTGCTCGTGCCAAGTTCTTTTGCACTGTCTGCATTTTCTGTTGTTCACCTTTTTGGGCTCAGTCTGCACAAACATGTACAAGGTCGCATAACAATGTATTCTGGTTCTTCCTGATATGGCCAGTCTCGCGCACCCAGACATAACATTATGTGCAATTGCCATGAAGAATTTGATATGCTTTTAATACTGTGGTTTACGAGCGCTTAAACACACTTGGAGAAATCCCTTTCGGTGAGAAGAGCTATGATGTCCTGCTGATGTAATTCTGCATTTAGAGACTGAGGTATGGGGTTCGCTAGTCAAAGCCCAGAGGTCTTCTATTACTATAATAAACTATCTTACTGCAAGGGGAGGGTGGTAATGTTATTTATACGTTTATCCACTGAGCTCTGAGATGCTTTCCCCGTTTGTATTCTATGGAATTGTAACCATGCTGCTTATATTAGTCATATGCATTATGCTATTAGTACTGACACGTGTACTGTACATTAGAGCACGTAAGTTGGAATAAACATTTTAACCTATCCAGTGTCTCTTACTACGCACTTTGTGGACAAGTACGAGTGAGTGACGAAAGAGTGTTCTTGCTTCTGTGAGTCCTGAGATAAAGATACCGTGTTCTGGGTTGTCCAAACATTAGTACTTGGGTGCTAATGGGATGCTAAGCTAGTTGGGTTGGGGTTTTGGGTGCTATGGTATATGGTGGCAAACCACTGTATTCTAGGGTCCCATTTTCCTGTGCATAGCTCTGTGTATGTGCAGAAACCTTATGACATGGCGCGACCACCGTGGGGCAGCTTATCTGCGAGACGCTTGAGTAGTGCTTGTGCTTGTCCACAAACCCCTCGCGTACGCTTCCGGAGGCGTATGTGACGGTGATACCTCCTATATTGAATGTTTTATAGGTTCTTTCAAGCTTGATATTATTAAAAAGGTTAGTTAGTAGACCCATTTTTGTGCTCCCTATTAGGTTGTCGTATATAATTGTTTAGTCATGGCTGGTGTGGCGATAGCTGCACATAGTCGAGGAGCACTCCGAGACCACTTAGCTGTGTATGGAGTGCCCGATACTGGGGTCGAGTTGGTCTTTGTGGTTCAAGCCGATGCGGCTTATCACTTTGAAGTGTTTTACACTTGGATCACTTTTGAAGCGGTGGATGCAGGTGTTAAGCTGTTTCATGAATATAAGCCCACCGCTGTTCCTGCTGCCTATCGACCCTATACTGTTCTTGAAGTGCCTCTCACGGCTTGGCAGCACCGTGTTTGGTTCAATGGCGCCCTACCACAACCAACTACCGCAGTTCGTTTAGGCCCCTTATCAATTCAGGGGGCCACTTGGCCTGTATTGGCCGGGTATACCCCGCATCCAAATTATCTGGCATTACCGCTTGCGGAACTGCGCACTATGCATACCGAATTGGTGCGAGTGCATCGAGCCTTGGTGACATACATTACAGGAAGCCTCCATGGAGCTGCTCCTATAGTCGCAGGCCAACCAGCTATTGCTGCTGGAGTGACTATAAGTCCTGTCATGGTAAATTCTGTGATGGGCAAACGTCCACAAAATAAGGACGATTATCCTTATTGGCTTGCCGAAAAGTTCGATCAGATAGAAGCAGTGTTTCCACATACATCCCCAGTAGATAAACACCGCATCCTCACGATAAGTTTGCCAAAAGACATAATCCCCGATTTGACATCATGTGAAAACTGGGGTAAGGTATTCGCAGCAGTTTATTCAAAATGTTTTGGAACTCCTTCCATGACGGTTCTACCCTCTGTAATTAAAAAAGTACAGGATGAACATGGCCCTGAAGCGGCTGTGGAATTAGGGATGAGACTAGTGGGAGTGTTTGATGTAGTAGCTGAGCTGATCCTTGGAAATGTCAAGGGCGATGCTATGAACTTTCAAGTAGCGAATGCTTTGGCTTTGGTCCCAGAGTTGGACAGGCCTCGCGAATTACCGAAAATAATAGCCCGGGCTTATAAAACAATTGGAAGAAATAGCCTAGGCAACAAGCCTTTTGTAAAAATGCAAACTCAATCGCAAACACAAGTTATACAAACAAAAAGTGCATCTGAGAAAGATGATAAACCAGTCTTCACTAAAAAGAGTTGGAGACAGAAAAAACAGGGTAAGCAACAAAAGAAGCCTGGGTCGAGAGGCGCTTCCCCAGTTTCGGTTTCTTCTGAACGTACTTATGATTTACGTGATAGGTCAAGGATTAAATCACCAGAAAGGTTTCAGAGCTCTGATACGCGTTCTCCTCGTTCTTCACAGGCCCAGACGTCGTCACAGGCTGGTGGAGGAGGACGGCAAGATAGAGGAAGGGGCCGAGAGGCTCCCCAGGAGCGAGACCAACCTCGACAACAAGTCAGAGGGAAAGCAGAAGACTTTCATCTTCCTCGACCGCAATTTCAGAAGAAAAAGGTTGCCGCTGTTACAGCGAAATATGCCTCAGACCGTGAGAACGAGACTCCAGAATTGGACGTGGGCAGTGACCCTCCTAGACAGCGCCGCGGAAGTTACCATAGTGCGGGAGGCGCTACGTCCTCATATGGAGGCGACAGCAACTGAAACATTCGTTACTGTAGAGACAGCTGACACGAGAGTGGCACCCCCTGACAGACTATATAATATAGTCATACAAATTGAAGGTGACATACCGCGTGAAATAAAAGGGATTTTTGGGAAAATCTAACCTCTTCATATGACATTTTGTTAGCAGAGGTGGATTGGCCACCCCCATTCGTTTTAGCTGCACATAAAGGAGAGGAGGTAATCCTTCCAAGCTTTTCAAAGCATGTCCCAAAAGACAAAGCTGAAGCACTTGCAGCTGAGTGGGCTGTGTACCTGGCACCAGCATTATACCGCAACCATGTGGGATGGGATGAAGAGTCACCTCCCCATGCAATACCTTTGCGGTCACTACCGCAGCCACAACCCCAATATCCCATCAAACGGCAGGCAAAAGGCCCCGTCTCCGAAATTCTGACACAGTTGGAATATCAGGGAGTAATTGAACCATGCGTATCACCTATGAACAATCCCTTTTCGTGGTTTCTAAACCCGATGGATCGTACCGCTTAGTTTTGGATTACCGGCATTTAAATACTCATTGTCGGAACTTTGCGGTGCAAAATACACACAGTTCTGCGCTTGTAGACAGTCTTGTTCGTAAAAAATACAAAACGACACTTGACCTTTCAAACGGTTTCTACACGCACAACCTAGCCCCGGAGAGTGGTCAATGGACCGCATTCACATCCGGTGGTAAATTATTCCAGTTCCGGCGATTACCCATGGGCTATAAAAATAGTCCGGGTATATTCGCCGCCCGTGTTGTTTCTTTGTTAAATGACATTGATCAAGACGCATGTTCGTACGTTGATGACATCTATCTGACAGACGACGAGTTATATCAGCATCTGTCCCGTGTGGACCGCATTATTCTTGAATTTGCGGAGCAGGGTTACAAATTTAACTTTGCTAAGTCACACATTGCTGAATTTACCGTTCTGTTCTTGGGCTATGAGCTCAATAACGAAGGTAAGGGCTTAGCCCCCATTTCTTGGAAAAATGTGCACATTTGTGCCCCCCAAATACTCTGAAGAAGCTTCAGTCTTTGCTGGGTTTCCTGAACTTCGGGCGTACTTACATTCCCGAATATGCCCAGCGTATCAAGCCTTTGTATGCTTTGATACAACCTACTTATTCAAGGTCTTGCTGGCTGCCTGAGCATACCTCAATTCTGCAGTCTTTGCAGACAGACCTTTTAGAGTCTAAATATCTTTTGACTCGTGATAACCACACAAACCTGGTGATTAGAATAATTCCGGGGCGGTGGGATTCACCTATTTAACTTTTAATGAAGGTTATACAGTACCTATCGCATACAAGTCACATCTGTACACTTCCGCTGAATTGCGCTTTACATCTGTTGAAAAAGTTCTGACTGCAGTGCAAATGGCGATTCTAAAAGAACGCGCACTGGCACAGGGAAAGCGGATTCTAGTGGTAACACCCTGTCCTGCCCTAGAGGCAGTAACAAAGGCAAGTGTACCGAACTCAAAAGCAATGCATCCCCGTTGGATACAATGGGCTACATCTTTGACGTCTTCGGACGTCACTTTTGTTTTTGATTCTTCTCTTCAGACTCAGGAGTTTTTGCAGTATGAATTTGTTCATCCTCCTCCTTTGTTTTTACTACCGCTTGAGGATTACAAATGTGTGATCTACACCGATGGTTCGGCGCAACCGGCCACTGGGTCCAAGCACGCTTATTCAGCTGCATGTGCTATTGTTGCGGGTTCCTTTGTGAATGGAACGTTCAAATCCTCTGCAGTGCATACTCGCACACTTGGAGATAGTACCGCACAATTGGCTGAGCTGCATGCATTGCTACTTGCACTTGAGTTTGCTTCTCAGGATGAGACAACTCTTATTGTATGTGATTCCTTCTACTGTGTACAATCTTACAATGACAATCTGTTTTTCTGGTCGAAAAACGACTACAAGGATGCAAAAGGGAGCACAATTAAGCATAAAATGCTTTGGGTTCGAGTGGCAGAATTGCAACAACGTCTGCCCCTCACACAGGTGGTTCACACCTTAGGCCATCAGCGGGTGGGCGCACACGCTATTGGTAACGATCTGGCAGATGAAGCTGCCCGTTCAGCAGTAGTCACGTGTTCAGTAGCAGCGGTTACCAGGTCCATGTCTAAAATAGACCCTGTTATTTTAGCAGCTATTGCTGCAACCAAGGAAGGTGATAATTACCCTACAGGTTTCCCTTCCAAGTATTCTTACAAATTAAGTCCCGATCAGGTTCCTTATGTAACTATACCTGACGTTGGAGATCGGCTGATCCCCAACGCGGACCGCAGGAGTGCCTTGATATCAGCTGCACACGAAGGCATGGCTTCGGCGCATGCAGGTGTGTCAGCTACGGTTTCCATCTTGCAGCAGCGTTATTGGTGGCGTGGGTTATATAAAGACACCCGTGCTTTTGTGCTTTCTTGCGACGTTTGTCAACAGATTAAGCCTTCCACGGTAACACGTCCACCACAAACGCCGCTCTGCATTGCTAACAGACCCTTTGGGTGTGTTTACTTGGATCACTGCGGTCCATTCTCATCAGACACTGCTTATAAATACATTTTAGTGGCAGTGGACTCGTGCACACGGTTTCTCTGGGTCTGGCCACAACGGAGTGCTGACGCCCGAAATGTAATCAGGGATTTGCGTGTCTTTGTGGGAATTTTCGCATGCGGCACCTTCCATTCGGACCAAGGTCCAGCGTTTGCCTCTAGGGCTTACAAGGATGCAATGGCTTTGCTTGGGGTGCGGGTGAAATGTTCGTCTCCGTATAGGCCTGAGGGCAACTCTATCGTTGAACGAATGAACCGTGACTTAAAGCAATCCTTAACAGCTAGGGTTATAGGTACTGGCAGGAACTGGCTGGCCCATTTGTATACCGTTCAACGTGCACTTAATAATCTCCCTAGAAGACCTCTGGGTGGGCGGACCCCATACGAAATGCTCTTTGGCATAAGAATGTTTGTGCCTGACCTTGAGGGTCCAGACATCGCGGCGCAATCCGCCAAGTTTGATGTAGATAACCATTCTGCTATGTTACAGGACTTACAAGAAGCCCGAGACAAACTTGCAACTACACATTTGCCTTCAGCCACAGATCCTGCGTTGCAGATTCCGGTAGCCGGCTGGCTTCCGAAAGTTGGAGAACTGGTTCGAGAGAAGGTTGAAAACAAAAAGAATTTGGCCCCTCTTTTCGTGCACCGGTTCCAGTTCTTGGCCTGAAGGGAACACGTACAGTCATTTTACCACCGCTTCCTGGTCGCAAAGAGAACAGATACATCTCAGTTGAAAATGTCAAGCTACAGCGCCTGGCCGATCCTGAATAGTGTCACACCAGCGGTCTCTTGTCCTGCCATTTATCGGACATATGTTCATAGTCCATCTGCACGAACGATCGCTGATGCTGTAATTGAGATGGTTGATTTGCCTGAATCCTCTACTTTGCCTGAAACTATGATTGATCCCCAACTCTCCACCCATATCAACGAGGACGAGTATATTTATCCTGCATCAGAATCGGTGGCACATCAACCAACAACGCCACTAAGCCCGACTCGTTATTCCTTTGATTCGGATTCCACATCTTCAAAAGTTCCATCCAAGTTCAGTATTTTTATATCCTGGTTTAGAGACAATTTTTTGATTTCCCCTGGACATACATCTGGTTGGTACTTTTCTTGATATTTTTGTTCATGTCCATTGGCTTTGTCACAGTGTTTTTTCTACTAATCAATGGTCACTATTTACCTGAACGCTCTGCTGTAGACTATGTTTCTGGAACTTTGGCTCCTCATTCCTCGTCTCACATCATGAAGCGTGACCACACATTTGTGAATATTTCAGCTTTCCCCGTTGCTGATGGCATCGTATGGGATGCAGTGAACTATCAAATCCATGGTCCGACGGAAATCATTAATGTACCTAATGTCCTTCGTGTTTCAATGGGTGATGTAGTACAAAATAATATTCATTCTGATGATTGGGATGTGCATGCCGTTGAAGCATTGTTTGCCGATTTAAAATATTATGCATCGTTTAATGCTGAAGATTTATATATGAATTCTGCCAATTATGCCGATTTGTATTGTTACCAACATTGGGGTAATCATTTTCTCCATAAGCCAAGTGCCCTGCGTAGTTCTGTTAACTACACCCAATGGGAACATTGTCCAAACCCCTTGCCAGGTAGCTCACAAACTCTTCGAAATAAGTTTAATTATTTTACTGATTTTAATCGGTCGAACCCTGCATCCTATTATTTTAGACTTAATAACACATCAACTCAGAAAATTATGTTAACACACACCAAATTGCTTTATTCAGGTTCCTTTCTAAGTGCCTTAGCTGTAGGTGGTTATGAGTACTGGGATAATATAGTGGATTTAAAATCTATTTGGGGCTCCAAGCCATGGCAGGTACAGGGAACCGAGGCGTTGCATCGTGCGTGCCTCATCCCTACCCAAATTATGTTCATAAATGCTTCCATCTATCAGACTACATGTTGGGGCTTAGCAACCACTAAACAATTGAATACGCCATCAATACCATCCCTGTCGAGTTTTCCAAATGAAAGCTCACGATTCAATATGTCCCTCGTGTCCCTGCAGGCAATGTTACAAAATAATTCGTTTAATGTTTCTGAGCTGGTTCAGTCACCCTGGTTAGTATGGCCTATATCATCTAATGCATGTCAAATGCGTTTTCATGATACTGGTGCTAGCTACACACAGAATAGGCCTGATCCGAGGTTTACTGATGCCCGTACAGTCACTACATACTCTGTTGGTAAATTATGCAAACAATGGCTGCAACATTCGTCACTTGATTCTGTTAAACAACATATGTCCCTCCTTCCAAACTATTTTTGGTGTCATCCCGGCTTTCATACATTCTATATTTTCCAGTGTCTTTGGCGGTTTCCCATTGATCCTCGCTTTAGCGGCTGGTGTCTTGCTCTTAATTTGCTTTCTGCGCAATGGCTGCTCCCCGATGGGATCTGCTCGATCCAGAACGCCTCCAGCTGCTCCGTGAGCGCCTTTTGGCCGGTTTTGGTGTCTTGCCATTGGCGACACTGAGCGTGTCATATACTCTTTCATTTCGCTTTGCGTATTTCACTTGCGTGCAACCTGTGATGACTTGTGTCCGCTGTCCTTTCACCTGGACTCTGGATTATTGCCTCTCCAATTCGTCATTGTCTGTTCCGGATTTTGTTCAGTTGATGGGTCCCTTAGAGGCCCATGAGCAGGACTGTTCCGTCGCTGGCTGTATGGCGCGTGCGGCTGCACTGGGGATTTTGGCGCAATGGGATATCTGGGCGGCTGCCCAGGATCTCCTACAACGAAGCTGTTTTAATTATCACGCAAGCTGTCCCGCATTGCTTATGGATGCTCCCTTTGCTGAGGAGCATTCCTGCTCTTTCGAACTCATGGATTGGATGGCATCTATGTTTTTTGACGATTCCAATAATGAACTCTTGGAGGGTATGGCTTTTTTCTGCACTTTCACTTTCATGGATTGACCTGCCCTTCGCCGTTTGGGCGCTCCCTGTGCTCCGACATCTGTTTTCTCCTCTGATGGGCCTCTGTCCTGGCCGCCGGACTGTCCAGGGGAGGGTGTCTTGTGGATTGTTACCTGCCTTGTTATGTTGGCCTAGGCCTGGCTGCCATGCTGCTTCTCTTTGCGCACGTTACACTGAGCCGGGCCTTCCTCGCCCTTTGCTCGTGCCAAGTTCTTTTGCACTGTCTGCATTTTCTGTTGTTCACCTTTTTGGGCTCAGTCTGCACAAACATGTACAAGGTCGCATAACAATGTATTCTGGTTCTTCCTGATATGGCCAGTCTCGCGCACCCAGACATAACATTATGTGCAATTGCCATGAAGAATTTGATATGCTTTTAATACTGTGGTTTACGAGCGCTTAAACACACTTGGAGAAATCCCTTTCGGTGAGAAGAGCTATGATGTCCTGCTGATGTAATTCTGCATTTAGAGACTGAGGTATGGGGGTTCGCTAGTCAAAGCCCAGAGGTCTTCTATTACTATAATAAACTATCTTACTGCAAGGGGAGGGTGGTAATGTTATTTATACGTTTATCCACTGAGCTCTGAGATGCTTTCCCCGTTTGTATTCTATGGAATTGTAACCATGCTGCTTATATTAGTCATATGCATTATGCTATTAGTACTGACACGTGTACTGTACATTAGAGCACGTAAGTTGGAATAAACATTTTAACCTATCCAGTGTCTCTTACTACGCACTTTGTGGACAAGTACGAGTGAGTGACGAAAGAGTGTTCTTGCTTCTGTGAGTCCTGAGATAAAGATACCGTGTTCTGGGTTGTCCAAACATTAGTACTTGGGTGCTAATGGGATGCTAAGCTAGTTGGGTTGGGGTTTTTGGGTGCTATGGTATATGGTGGCAAACCACTGTATTCTAGGGTCCCATTTTCCTGTGCATAGCTCTGTGTATGTGCAGAAACCTTATGACAGCGATTACCCCCCCTTACACCGCAACAACCGGAGACTCGCGAGCATAAGGGCGGGCCGTTCGAGGGGTGGAGGGGAGACACAGGGCCACAAAACTACCCACTGTGCCCAACACACCAGCGCAGCCCAGTCTCCCCGCCCAAGCAGGTCGACATGACCTGGTACGCCAAAGAAATTGTCCCAACGGGCTCCGTCTAAAACACTGACACTGCCCACAAAAACCACCAAGCAATGCCGCGAGGACAGGATATCTACCAAGTAATGTGGGGGGGGGCACAAGAGCAACGCACGGCTGCAGCCACTTCTTCATCGGTCAGCCGCACCCAGTCCTACACGCTGAATAAAAGCTCTGCTGCCTCCACCAACTGCACCCCATTAGACACAGCTCCCGGCCTTTCGCACCACTGCGACATATCCAACAGGCTGCATTTGGCCCGGCCACGTTGCTTGACCCACTGTGCTCCGCACCAAGCCCAGGCAGCATGAGTTGGAGGTCCGAAACAGCAAAGCCACCGCAAAGGGCTAGCGGACCGCACCAACCCATCAATCCATTTGAATTCTCGGCCTAGGCGAAGGCACACACCGGGGGATCCCGGAGGAGCCACCGATGACACAATCAGTCACGCAACCCATCGCCCAATTCAGTCACCGAGCGCACGAAGGGCCACCCGCTCTAGTCCTACACTCCTCAACGAAGGGGCACAGGCCCGGCCCCGCAACAGCCAATGCGGCAGTGCCGGTCACCACCAACTAGGCTGCCCGGCACAGCAGCTCCCCCTCTCTGCCCATCAGCCTCGGTGCAACCCGTGACCGCCTCGAGCCCCGAACCACGACGGGAGCCCGTGCACCCGACAGACTGTGGGCCACTGACTCCCGCTCAATCGTTCCCCCCCGGACACCAAACTGGAGGCCAAGCAGCCGGGCCCAAATAGGAGGACCGCGGCCAGCAGCAACATCCATCCCCCGAGGCACACAAAACTCACCGCAAAACAACCGACAATCAGACAGAACGCGACACACTGAGCCAGACAGCTGACATCGTGTCCAGTGGGGGGGGAGACCACGAGACGACCTCCCAAGACGGCGTGTCCGGCGCAAAGAGGGCGCCATAAAGGCAGGGGGAGGTATAAGTACCCTCCCCCGACCCTCTAAGCGCCGGAAGTGATGCGTCTAGCGCGCAGTGCAGAGGGACTCCTCCCCGAGTCCCACAACTTGAGGGGTGATGGTTGTGCCTAATTGGCACTAAGGGGGCCGCCCTTTTAGGGTGGCCCACTGCGTGGGCCGTGGGCAGCCGCAAGGACGACAAAAGGCGAAACACATAAAGGAGTTAAACAAGAGACACGTATTTAAATGTTTGACAGGTGAAATCACTTAAACAATTACATCAGCAATGGTTTAAGTATTTCCTTGCTCTGCAGCCATGCGTGCTGCACTCAGCCCCCATACCGTGCCTCTGCGCCTGGAATCAAGCTCCATGCCGTGTCTGAGCCACACAGTTCCGGTGCCCCCAAAGTAAAGCCCACCCCCCCAGTTAAACAAGTTCCACCTCCATTAAAGAAGTGAAAAGAAGCCCAAGACAAGCATACGGGCGATGTAAATAAATAAAGGCGCATGGCAAGTGCTGTTTGATGTTATCGTAGGTGCGAGGGCTCTACTTTAGAGGCAATGTAATGCTGACACGAGTGCTGAGATGTGAAACAGGAAATGGGTTTTGTCCTCGTAATTGTTTTCTTAGTGGGTGCGGACGTTTGTGTGTCCCACCATTTCCTGATTTCTTTAAAGTTTACGTTTAACTTTTATTTTACACGTACCTGTCCTACAAAAAACAAGTTTTTCTAATTCTAATTGCAAGAGTCAGAGCCTAACTTGTAACCAGCTGCTCCGCTCTGAAACCTCATTGTCCTTAAAGTACCGGAGCCGCGCAAATAACAAAGATAGTTTCGACGGCTGCCGCAACAGTAGCCTGTCCTAGCAAGAAGTCAAAAGTTTCTCTTTCCTAACATAGTCGCCATTTGTTCCAGTTGCCAGTGCTTGCCCTATTGTTTTGAGACGCTTAGCCCGCCAGAGTCGCCCATTGCTAGGGCATGTAGGTATTATAGGACTGGTGTCGGAAGAAAGGGAGAGTGGGCTGGTAGTCTTTCCTTTTTTAATTGGAAACATAAGGTAACTTGAAATGCTTCAGTGCCCTCTGTTAGGTACTATTGGAGAGTGGTGTGAAGCTGCTATGTGTCGGGGAGTGCGGGCAGAGGGGAGTGAAGCAGACCGTGGGGAGTGGGCGTCACATAGCTAGAAAGGAATACAAACAACACTCTGGCTGTTCCAGCTCGTTCTGTAGTATGGAGCTGATGGGAGAAAATGGAGTCTGATCAGAGGAGAGGAGCGGCCATCCGTTGCTGTGAAGAAGGTTGGCCGACCAAAAGAAACCATTAGTGAAATCGCCATGGGGTGGGGACACACGTACAGAGGAGGGACCACTCCAGGCAAACACCAATAACAGGCCAGCATTTCTGAATGTCACAGATGACAACCAGTGGCAATTGGTGGGTGTTTCAAAAGCCAACAGAAGCGATTACAACAGGTCTTGCAGAGGCTCGACCTAATGAGTTGAGTGTGATAGTCTTTAAGGAAAAATTTAATTGAGTGCGATGCCCCTCTTCCGGGGTTTCTTCTTTTATAAGTTCCTAATGAAGCGCTTGAGTCAGGTGATATTTCACCACCATCGAAAGACCATAGTCAGTTCGTGATGCTCATTAAGTCTTCCAAAGAATAAAAACATCAGCAAAGTTTCCCATGTATGACATGAGAACGGAAAGATTCACAAGTCCATTATCAGCTGTCGAAGAGAAACATAATTGCAACACACACCGTCGTAGGTAACTCAGTTCATGGTCTTTCCAATCCCATGGGAAATGGAATTATGTAAAGATCAAGGAATGTGCAATTTGAAATATGAAAAGCAACATTGTACATAGTCACTAATCCTTTGTTAAAAATCTAGAACAAAAGTTAAACTAGGCATGGCCTAACACGAAGGGGGAGATTTTCAAAACATTTGCGCAACGCAGCGCAGCCCCCCGCGAGGCTGCGCCGCGTTGCACGACAGGGAGGGAGGAGGAGAGCGCCATATCTTCAGAGATATGGCTCTCTCCTCCCCTTTCCCTTGCGCTGATTTCAGCTGCCATGCGCCTTGCACACACCTTAGCGCCGCAGCGCTAGGGTGTGTGCATGATTGTAGCATAGGTTTTGTACAGGAAGGGTACCCTTCCTGTACAAAATACTATGCAAGGCACGATGCAAAGCTTTTCCCACTTTGCATACGTGCTGCACAGTGCAGCACGCATGGAAAGTTGGAAAAGCATAGAGAAATGAAAGCATTTCTCCTGCTAGCGCCTCCTTTGAAGGGGCGTCAACTTTTGGCGCAAAACCATGTTTACAAATCTTTGTAACTATGGTTTTGCGTCAAAAGGCATGGGTGGTTGCATGGGAACGCCCATGTACCATCCATGTCATGCCCCCTCGGCGCAAAGTAACGCAAAGCAGTGCTTTGTGCTGCTTTGCGCTACTTACAGGGTACTTTCCAGAGCAAAACAAGTTTTGCGCTGGAAAGAAAATAGCAACAAAAAAAATTTGCACTGGTTTGCGTCACTTTTGTGACGCTAAACCAGCGCAAAAGTTTTGAAAATGATATAAATTCATAATAACTTTCATAAATCAGTATTAATATTCATGTATTACCATCATAATGCACTACTTATGCCTAGGTATGCTCAATTACTGAGATATTTCATAAATTCTACAAAATCTCACATTGTTCTATTTTGATATTTCAAATATTGTTTTGACATTTTCATAAACTATTTCAATTCTAATATCATTCCTTAAAAGTTCAAACTTCTAGCAAAATTTGTAGTACTAATACCACCACATTTTCTTCTCTATGTTATTTCCCCATAACCCCTTTTAATGACACTCGGCCATGTTTTCTCTTTCCCGTATTATATGTAAATGTATAAGTTAGCATGAATACTTATCTTTTGTATTTTACAGCACTCTTTTACGGTGCTTCTGCTACTCTAAACTTCATTTTCCATGATGTTTTCTATCTAATGTGTGCAATGGGTGATTTTCAAATTTGTTTTTTCATTTAGCTTAACCATGTTAATATTTTTAAGATTTCTGCTCTATCACCTTCCTCTAGGGTCTAATCGGGCCTTAAGTATTCTAAGTAATTCTATGATATGGTCTGTTTTGTTATGTTGTTATGTTGTGTTAAGTTATGTTGTATGTATTTACATGGTGCAACTATCAGCCGTGAGGGTATCATGGCTCAGTGCAGGTGTATGAGGCTAACCGCAGATGCAGGGGGAAGGACTTACTCAGAGAGCCAGGTCTTTAACTTCTTGCAGATTTCAAGAAGAAAGGAGGAGGCTCTGATGTGAAGTGGGAGGTCATTCTATGATTTAAGTGCGGTGTATGAGAAGACTTGACCTTCGGATCTGCTTTTGTGAATGTGTGGGACATGTGCTAGTAAAAGTCTGACGGTGCAGAGGTGTCAGGAAGGTTGGTTGAAAGTGAAAGCAGCTGTTCAGGTAGGCTGGGCCTGTGCTGTGTTATGCTTTTTAAGTGTGGGTGAGGACTTAGAATTGTCTGTGCTTGTGTACTGGGAGCCAGTGGAGCACCCTCAGGAATGGTATGATGTGAGACCCGCATGGGAGGTTGAGGACGGGTGTGGTTGCTGTCTCCTGGATGATCTGCAGTCTCTTCATGAACAATTGGTGATCCCTGTGTAGAGCGAGTCCCTATTGTCCAACCTGCTAGTGATCAGGGCTTGGGTAACAATCTTTCTGGTGTTGTTCGGTAGCCATTTGTGAATCTTTCGCAGCATCTTCAGGATGTAGAAGCATGATGCTGCAATGGCCTTGATGTGGACAGACATGTCCAGCTTGTTATCGATGATGATCCTGAGCTTTCTTGTGTGTGGGCTGGGGGTGGGGATGGGACTGAGGTCTGTAAGCCACCAGTTGGAGTCCCATGATGTTGCATTCTTTCTGAAAATTAACACTTCTGTCTTGTTGGTATTCAGCCTGAGGCAATAGGATCTCATACAGATGGCCATTACAGTCATGCAGGAGGTGAATTTGTTTCTTATGTTGTGGAACTCATCCGAGAGGGACAGTAAAGGTTCCATGTCATTGGTGTAGGAGAGGATGCTGATGTTGTAGATGTGGATGGTGTCAACCAGTGGGGTCATGTAGATGTTGAAGATGGTGAAGCTGAGTGAGGAACCTTGAGGTACTCTGCAGATGAGTTCCCGGGTATCAGAGGAGGAAGGTGGCAGGTTGACTGTTTGAGTTATTCCAATTAAGAATGTGCAGATCCTTTAGAGGGCAGGTCCCTGAATGCTGGCCATGTGTAGTCATCTAGTCAGGTTGGGATGGGAGATTATGTCAAACTCCCCTGAGAGGTCCACTCGGATGATGGTCACAGTTTCTCCTCTGCCTAGTACCAATCAGATGTCATCTGTTGCTGCGATGAGAGCTGTCTCTGTACTGCAGTTTAGTCTGACTCCAGACTGCGTGTTGTTGAGGAGCTGGTGGTTGACAAAACATTTAGTGAGGTGTCTGTTGATGGCTTTCTCTAGGACCATGGTTGGGTAAGGTAGGAGGGAGAGGGAGAAGGACAGCTGCATGCTTCCTGGCCTCCGGGAATGTGGATGTATCAATAGAGGTGTTGAGGATGCGGGTGAGGTCTTTGCTAAAAGTGGTCTTGGGGGAAAGGGTTCAGGAGTGTTCGAACTTCATGATTGTGGCAGTTTCGTCTGAGGTGATGGTGTGCAATGTGTCCCTGGTGTGTTCTTTTTCAAAGACTGGCAGACTGGCTGCAAGATTACTGTGGTCATGCTGAGGGTCAGAATTGTCATATATGGCAGTGAGTTTGTTGTTGAAAAAGTCAGAAAGGTTTTTGCATAGTTTTTAAGATGGGCTGATTTTGCTGATGGTGACTGTGGGAGTGATAATGGAGAAGATTTATTTGCTGCTGTTGGAGCTGGTGTAAATGCTGTCTGCTAGTGCCTTCTACATGGTGTTCCGGATTTGCTGGTGGTAGTGTCTCAAGGCGGATTTGAAGGTGACCCTATCTGTGACTTCTTAGCTCAATCTCCATTTGCATTCTAGTAATTTGCAGTGACTCTTTGTCATCCTGAGTTCTTCTAAGTCATTAAAAGTGCAGCTGTGGTGAGGAATATGGTGGTTGAACGGGTCTCTGCTGTGCAAACTGAACAGCGATTTTAGCTTCGGCTGAAGGATATCATAAACATGGAGCCCGACATTTATTTTTCACTGCTGTAGACTGCTGCAGTCAACCTTCTTTCAAGCAACTGTGCTGCTGTCTTCAGCGCTAAGGGTGGGTACTTATTTCCTGTCTGTATTTACCACTTCCTGGTGGAAATGCAAACAGTAATGTGGTAAAATGCTATCCCTCATACTGCATGACTTGGCAAGCACTGAATGGCTGTCTGGTGGTTTGACCTAAAATGTGAATGTAACTGGTAGGAAACCAATAGCTGAAAAGGGCTGACCTATTGCCCACTCTGTATATGCTCTCCTGAAGACTGATACAAAATGTCAATGACAAGCCATACAACACAGTGGCTGAAGGGGGCTGACCAAAAGTGAAATATGTATGCAATGTATTGTTATTTTTTATCACATGGAGAAAAAACTAACGCTATCTTTAGCATAAACTTAAAAAGGCTGTTCATTTTTTAGCGTAAAGAGAACAGCAGTTCACAAGGAAATACCAAGGCTCTCTTGTGTTCCTCTCAAAATTTCACATAACGTTATGTTTGAAACACTTTCCAGGGCGGTTTTCACCTCACTGTCTTATTCTGCAATATTAAGCATAGAGGGCTGTCTATTGGTTTGCCCTTAAGTCCCATTATACTCACCACCTCAAAAAAAAAAAAAAACTGAAAAGAGAGTCATTGATATTTATATTGCGCTCCTTGATCCCATAATATATTGACACTCTGGGCCCAATTCACAAAACCAAATTTAGGACTGAAAATGTATGCCTGCCAAGTATCCATTTTGGGATACTTAGCATTTACTACTGCATAATTCTGCATCACAACTTTGTGCCCGATTACGATGTGGTTCAGAAATCATTCCGACCGAATCGGTTTGGGAATGGTTTCCAACCGACTCGGATCGGGAGAGTCCGACCGACCGATTATGATGCATCCGGATGCCTCCAAATACGATTCGGTCGGAATCCCATTGACTTCAATGGGAGCCTATGTTCCGACCGAATGCATAGGCTCCCATTGAAGAAAGGGGTGGCTGGTGCAACTCGGGCACCCTGTGGTGGGCACCCCTTGGTGCCTGCCACACTGTTCATGGCTGGTAAGGGGGGACCCATGGGTACCCCCATGGGCCCGATTGGGAAAGCTCCAGGTGCAGGGGGGCCTGCTACAGGCCCCTGGGCCCCCAAAGTCTGATTCCGACTGCTGAATCGAGTCGGACAGCACGATTAGGAAAGGCTGTCTGAATCCAGCATCGTAATCGGTCGTTCAGAAATGCTGTCCGTAGAGACGTATGAGTCTGCTCCGTATGGCTCGGTCATTCCGAATGCCGTCGGGTTCGGATTAGGATATTCCTAATGCCTAACTCGCATTGTAATCGGTCGGTCGGAAACCTTTCCGATTCGGTCAGAAAGACACGTTCCCAATCCGATTCGGACGGAGCAAATGCCATTAGGAGGCCTTCCAAACCGCATCGTAATCGGCCTCTTTGTATGATTAGGCAGAAGCAAACCCCGTGAAAGAAGTGGGAGCATCAATCAAGATCTGCCTTGAGAGTTTGTGAATGTCCACCAACTTGTGAGCATTCACAAACTTCTGCATGATGCTTTCTAACCTTGTAAATTGTCAGAGATTTGCTCCAGCAAAGTGCTGGATTAAATCCCTTTCCATGGTAGGAATGGAAGAGGAACACCCCAAAATCTGGTGCGGTGCTGGGGAAGGGGTTTTTCCATGCTGAAAAATATTTTCCCCTTGGAGAAGAAAATCAACTGTAATGCAACATATATCCCGGTGACAAAATGTACTGTTTGTACATTCTGAGTTTAGGAAATAGTAAAATCCAAAAATGTCACACAACCAAATAGTCACATGACATTGCCAATATAGTTGCCTGCAAAGCTGAGACTGGTGCAGCTTTCCAAGCATACAACTTCCAATATTTGTCAATTTTAAAAAGTATTAAATCTACACTCATGCAAGGTGGTGCTTCTAGTGGTGTAGATTTGCTGCTTACTACTTTCTTTGCAAATCTATAACTATGTAACTTTAAGTTCAGGATCCAAAACATTAACAAATTAAAACAGGCAAAACACAGCACAGGTGCACCACACATCAACTTTGAAGAACAATTATATAGGGCCCGATTCACAGAACTAACTTACGACAAAATCCTAAACTTACTACCATTTTGGTATTCACAGAATGAACTTACTCATTTTGGTATTCACAGAATGAACTTACTCATTTTGGTATTCACAGAAGGCACTTACACATTTTGTGTGAACTTACACATTTTGTGTAACTTACTCATTTTGTGTAACTTACACATTTTGTGTAACTTACTCATTTTGTGTAACTTACACATTTTGGTATTCATAGAAGGCACTTACTCATTGATGAGTAAGTGCCTTCTGTGAATACCAAAATGAGTAAGTTCATTCTGTGAATACCAAAATGGTAGTAAGTTCATTCTGTGAATACCAAAAGGGTAGTAAGTTCATTCTGTGAATACCAAAATGAGTAAGTTCATTCTGTGAATACCAAAATGAGTAAGTTCATTCTGTGAATACCAAAATGGTAGTAAGTTCATTCTGTGAATACCAAAATGAGTAAGTTCATTCTGTGAATGCCAAAATGAGTAAGTTAATTCTGTGAATACCAAAATGGTAGTAAGTTCATTCTGTGAATACCAAAATGAGTAAGTTCATTCTGTGAATACCAAAATGAGTAAGTTCATTCTGTGAATACCAAAATGGTAGTAAGTTCATTCTGTGAATACCAAAATGAGTAAGTTCATTCTGTGAATGCCAAAATGAGTAAGTTCATTCTGTGAATACCAAAATGAGTAAGTTCATTCTGTGAATACCAAAATGGTAGTAAGTTTAGGATTTTGTCGTAAGTTAGTTCTGTGAATCATGCCCAGCGTCCATATCCAATAAAAACTTTCTCTTTTTATTCCATTTCCAGTAGATTAAAAACGAAGTCAAAATTTATAACTTTTCACACGGTACAGCTGACGCGTTGGATATGGACTATATAATTGTTCTTCAAAGTTGATGTGTGGTGCATCTGTGCTTGTGTTTTGAACTGTTAGGTTCCCAAGGGAACTAGCATTGTGACGGTGGGTGCGATTCAGTGTGCACACAGACCCCAGTAAGTATAGAGGGGTCAACACTGGTAGAGGGATAGCAGGTTAGGTGCTGTTAGTCAGAAGGCTCCACTGTCAGGTTCTCCTGTTTACGCAAATTAAAACAGGCACTTAGTGACACGAGGACAAGAAAACTCAACAATGACAGACATAGCAAACCCAACACATGGCCTCCAGGTCCTAGAGTTGCATTTATTTCAGGGGTGTCACATTCCAAACACCCCTCTCCTCGGATGCAAGGATCTTAACAATAGGTAACAAGTAGTTCTATACGATACAATTAGGAGTCTTCAACTACTCAAGTATATGTCAACAGCATTCAGTTCCTTACAACGTGAATTATACATGCATTTTTGATATTCTACAAACATATAATTAGTTACATCAGTAGCGCGTCTAATGAATTAAATGTTCTGGCATCATCACTGAGAGCTTCTTGACAAATAATAAACTGAGCACCCTCTTGACAGCAATCACAGCGCCCCGTTCACAAAAAGATTGAGAAAAGTCAAAAACCTACACATCATTCATTTACATCGATGAATTGTGTAAACTTCAAACTATAAAGGGAACCACAAAATTCCCTTAAATTTAACATGGGAATGCGCATAATTTGTAGATGTCCATGAGTAATCTTATCTTTTCATGCACAGTGCAAAATTCGCCTGATATGTGTGGTGGAAAAATGCATTTGCACATCTATTTTTATCTTGTGATTCTTCCTCAGTGAAAATATTTGCCCCTGTGGACAACCCCCATTCGCCTATGCCCTCTTGAAACATGGAGGTGTTACCTTCCAATCTGGGAAAACACTTACTCTTACCTTTGACAAGAGTAATGAGTTTTTTTGACTCAATTCCAGTGAAAGACAATGCTAAGGAAAATGTTGGATGCTGCCCACAAACTTATGATTTTCTGATTTTGAATTGCCACACCTCCTTATTACCCCAGTTCTCACCCAATCACTAAAAAAATTGAAATTTTCAATCATATTTGTCCAAGTGCTGAACTTACGTCTCTACTGATCGTGATTCTGTGGATTAGAATTTGTGTATGCTATGTTTTGCGTAACTAATTTCAATTTTGTTACACTAAATAGTTTTTCTTTTTCACATTGAGGGTAATGGATAGAAGGCTATAAAGTCACTAGAGAGTAATTTCTAATGTCTGCAAGCTCGATGTAGTGGAGTTAGAAGTGTAAGAGCGTATTGCATTTGCCATTGTTGTTACACCAATTGCCCACAAAATGCATACCCGCTGAATGTTCATTAACCTCAAATGAAAGAAGAGGGGTATTAGCCCATTTTGCACCAACCATTAAGGGGCAGATTTAGCATTCTTGCATGAAATGCAGCACAGCAAGGTAACTTGCAGCACTGCGCTGCATTGCGTGAAAGGTAGAGAGCAGAAATGCTCCATATTTACAAAGATATCTCTCCTTGCATTGGCACACCCTGTGCTGCCTAGCGCCAACACATGCACCCTTGCACCATAGTGCAGTGGCGTCTTCGTTACAGGAAGGATTGTTTTTGTGCAGGAAAGCACACTTTCCTGCACAAAAAACATCCTGAGAGGCATATTCATCTTTCTGTGTGTGCAGCACACGTGGAAAGAGGAAATAATGAGGAGAAATAAATATATTTCTCCTCATTACATCTCTGTCAGGTAGGCACACCATTTTGGTGCAAGCCCAGGTTTACAAGACTTTGTAAATCTGGGTTTGTGTCAAAATACATGGGTGAACGCATGGGCAAACCTATGCCTTACACATGCAATCCCTACCCGACACAAAGTAACGTATGGCAGCGCTCTGCGTTGCAGTACCTCATATTTACTAATCCACTCAAAGCAATGCAAAGTGGCTTTGTTTGGCTTAGTAAATCCTAGTTAAGGACTTGCATTATTTTGTAACAACTTGCGTCACGCAAGACCAATATAAGTCCTCAGAAAACCTGTCCAAAAATCTAAAGATAGACATATCTGAAATCAAGAACCTTATTTTTTGACTTTTGGTAAAGAAATTTTTTTTTTCCATTGCCTGCCTGTTGGAAACGGGGTTACCGAGACCTTTACGGTAGCATGGCGCAAAGCGGGGAAAGGCACGCGAAGGCAATGTGTAAGGCAGTTGTGCAGCACACTCTCACTTTAACTCAGAAATGCGAAGCAATAACCGGACACCACACCAGGCTTAGATAAGTAAAAATCAGGTTCCTTTATCTTAATCAAGATGGCATTCAATTATGCAAATTATACATTCTGGTAACTAGTGCGCGCTCATTTAAAAAGACCCTTCACAATTCTGGCCACTAAACGGCCGCATTAAAATCACAGCACCACTGCTCATTCGGGTGCTCTTTACCAACTAGGGCCTAGAACATGCGCAACACGGTTTATGCATCAACATATATACATTAGGCCTAGGTACTCTGTACAGCCTATGGTACACTAGGCGGGAGGGAATCCTAAAGGGAACCCCTCAACATGTCCAGCAGCTGGGGGCTTCCTATAAGGGGGACTCCTTTATCTCCCGGGGAGGCTACTGTTATAGTAGGTGCTTGGCCTGTGATACAAGGTCATTACAGGACCCCCCTCCGTAATCCCTCCTCAAGGGTGGCCCCCGGCCCCAGGGGCTTAACCTAGAGCCCTAGGGGCCTCCTGGGCTCACCTGCGGTGTTGTGGCTGACTGTGGGGCCTTACGGCGGCCTCCTCTCTGGCCCGGCCCTCTGTGGTGGGGGCGGGGCCCGGCGCGAGTCGTGCGGCCCTCCGGCCGGTGCTGATTTGCCTTCTCGAGGCTGTGGAGCCTCTCGCGTGGTTTTCCCCTTCGTTGGGGGGCCGGTATGCCCCTCCTCCGGCCCCCGTGGAGTCCAGGGAGAGAGTGAGGGCTTGGTGCGGGAGCCGGCGGTCCTGCCAGACGGCTCCGGCTTCCCGCGAGGTGAGGAGGTTCTTCCTCCCCTCCCGGACGTGCTGGGCGGAGGCGGGCTCTTTTCACGGCACCCAATCCGGGCGCGGCGGCGATTCTTCGCGGGGCTCCCGTTGGCAGTGGAGCCCCGGGGACGTCCTCCCGATTGGCTCCGGCTGAGCCAATCGCGTCGCGGCCTTCTCTTCTTCCGGGGGCTCCCGTTGGCAGTGGAGCCCCTCTGACGTCGTCGAGCTCGCTCTGCTGGGCCAATCGCGTCGCGGCCTTTGGTGGTTGCTAGGCGACGCCCTCTGCTTCAGCGATTGGTTTTGGCGGGCCAATCCCGTCGCGGCCTTTTCGGGGCGCGACCTGTGACGCGGTCAGCGTCCCCGGCCCCTCGGCGACAGCGTCCACGGGCCGGGAGGCCGCAGCAGGCCTCAGTTCACTTCACGCGGCCCACGGGGCTGCGGCGGCGGTATTCTTGGCCGCGCTGGCAGCGGCAGGGGTCTCGGGCCCGGCGGTGACTTTGGGGATTTCGGTGAGGGCGCGGACGGCGCCCTCACCACAACTATGAATAGGGGAGAGATCTCCCGGCCTCAGTTCCCTTCGTCAAGCGGCGGCGGCCGCGGCGGTGATCCGGTCATCAGGTCAGTGACCAAGGGGGGTCAAGTTCTCTCCACACTTGGGGGTTGCAGCGCAGGCGCGCTGACAGCCTTATGCTCAGGCTGTGTAAGGATGGTTCTTGGAGGACAGTCCAGCTGTCTGTATAGGTAGATAGGGGGTGGAGGCCTAGCGCTTAGGACGCAGCGCTTCGCCTCCTGATCCCCTCTCAATGGTTTTCACTTCAGGTCCTGCCGGTCATGGATTCAGCAAAGTCTTTTGATGAACAGGGGGGGTTTGTGAGTTGGTGATTCTTGGAGGGTTGGATGTTCCTCCTGGCACGCTGGCGATGGTTCCCTGGGTCCCCTCACACTGGGCAAGATCAGTGGGTGGTGGGTGTTCCTCATCTATCTTACGGCAGCAGGGCCTTGACCCTGTCAGCGGCAGTAGTGTAGGTCTCCCCCTAGGCCCTAAAGTCTGTACTCCAGCGCAGGTTCTCCCAGGTTCAGCGGTGCCTCAACCTAACTAACTCCAGGTTTTCCCTCCAAGCCTCTTATACCCCTAGGTCAGGTGACCCTCCCAAAGGCGGCAAAGTGTAACTCCTCCCACAGCCCGGAAGGTTCTGGAACCTTCCACCTACCTAGCTATGGGGCCCAGAGGCGGGGACGGGATGGCTACTGTATCCCTCGTCCCAGCCTGACTCTGGCTACTAGCGTGTATGTGTGGAAGGCCCTCTGCAGTAGCAGGGGCCTATGGCAGCCATCTTTGGTGAGAGAGCACCTGCACCTCAGCACTGACCAGCAGTGGCAAGGCGCCCGGAGACCTAGGTCCAGTAAAAATATGGTGGCAAAAATGAGGCGCAGAAAGGGAAAAAACAGGGTAAGACCACCCTAGGGCTGACAGGTCTAACACACGTCCCCCCAGCCGAAAGAGGGAGAGCTTCCCAACCTCTAGGGAGTTCTCTTCACTAAGGCGGAAAAACCGGGAGAGACCGTCAGCGTTGGCGTGGTCTACACCGGGTCGATGTTCCACCCGAAAGTCCATCCCCTGGAGGGAAATGGACCACCTCAACAATTTGGGATTTTCGCCTCTCATCTGCATGAGCCAGCGAAGGGGTCTGTGGTCGGTCTGGACCAAGAAGTGACAACCAAAAAGGTATGGCCTCAACTTCTTCACCGCCCAAACCACAGCAAAGGCTTCCCGCTCGATGGTACTCCACCGCTGTTCCCGGGGGAGTAGTCGTCGGGAGATAAAGGCCACTGGCTGGTCTTGGCCATCGTCATTCAGCTGCGAGAGCACAGCTCCTATGCCATGCTCAGAAGCGTCTGTCTGCACGATAAATTCCCGGCCGAAGTCGGGGGTCCGGAGCACCGGTGCGGTGCACATGGCACGTTTAAGAGTCTCAAAGGCATCTTGGCAGGCAGCCGTCCAGATTACTCTGCGTGGCTGTTTCTTGGAAGTCAATTCCGTCAATGGGCCCACGATGGTTCCATATCCCTTGACGAACCGGCGGTAGTATCCCGTGAGGCCGAGAAAAGCTCGGACCTCTGTTTGGGTCTTGGGGGCTCCCAGGCCATGATGGTCTCAATCTTGGCTTGGAGGGGTTGCACCTTACCTCCGCCCACCAGATGTCCCAGGTACACGACAGATCCCTGTCCAATCTGGCACTTGCTGGCCTTGATGGTTAGACCAGCCCTTTGCAAAGCCTGCAGCACCTCCTGGAGATGCTGCAGATGGTCCTCCCAGCTGCTACTGAGGACAGCTATGTCATCCAGGTAGGCAGCAGAGAAGGCCTCTAGGCCAGACAGCACCTGGTTCACCAACCGCTGGAAAGTGGCGGGAGCATTTTTCAACCCGAAGGGCATCACCTGGAATTGAAAGTGGCCCTCGGGGGTGGAGAACGCAGTCTTCTCCCTTGCTCCTTCCGCCATGGCGATCTGCCAATATCCTGATGTTAAATCAATGGTACTCAAATACCGGGCTGCTTCCAGCCGGTCAATGAGCTCATCCGCCCGAGGGATCGGGTGAGCGTCGGTCTTGGTGACCGAGTTGAGTCCACGATAATCCACACAGAACCGAAGTTCTGGTGTGGTGCCCGGGGGGGCCGCTTTCGGCACCAACACTACCGGACTAGCCCAAGGGCTACCGGAAGGCTCAATCACCCCCAGTTCTAGCATCTTTACCACCTCACTCTGGATACTAGCCTTGACCTTATCGGACAGCCGGTAAGACTTGTTCTTCACTGGCGGACTGTCCCCTGTGTCCACATCATGGGTACACAGGTGCGTGATTCCAGGCGTGAGGGAAAACAACGAGGCGTACTGCCCCAAGACCTGGCGGCAGTCCCTCTGTTGCTCTGGGGTCAAGGATGGGGCGAGGACTACTCCCTCTACCGAACCATCCTTCTCGTGGACCGCCAGAAGGTCTGGCAGAGGCTCACTCTCCTCCTCCTCACTTCCATCCGTTATCATCAAGAGAGTGAGCTCGGAACGCTCCTGGTGTGGCTTCAGGCGGTTGACGTGGAGCACCCTGTGGGGTTGACGGGGGTCTTCATGTCGACGACATACGTGGTCTGGCCTTTTCGTTCTAAGATCTCAAACGGCCCAGTCCATCGGTCCTGGAGGGCGCTAAGCTCTCCTGGCTCCATGACCCACACCTTCTGTCCAGCGTCTAACTCTACCGTCCGCGCGTTCCGGTCATACCATTGCTTCATGACGGCCTGACTTGCCTCTAAGTTGTCCGAGGCCTCCTTCCACAGCTTGGCCACTTGGCTGCGGAACGCCAGCATATAGCTGACCACATCACGGGGAAGCTTCGAGGAAGACTTCTCCCACCCCTCTTTGACAAGACTGAGGGGCCCCCGAACGGGGTGGCCATAGAGCAGCTCAAAGGGGCTGAAACCGACCCCCTTCTGCGGCACCTCTCGGTAGGAGAAGAGCAGACAGGGTAAGAGGACGTCCCACTTTCTTCTCAAGTCCTCGGGTAGGCTCCTGATCATCCCCTTCAAGGTTTTGTTGAAGCGCTCCACGAGCCCGTTCGTCTGGGGGTGGTAAGGAGTGGAGAACCGGTAGGTCACTCCACACTCCTTCCACATGGCCTGCATGTAGGCCGACATGAAATTCGTGCCCCTATCTGACACCACGACCTTGGGGAATCCCACTCGGGTAAAAATCCCCAAGAGGGCCCGCGCCACCACCGGTGCTGTGATGGTCCTCAGAGGGATTGCCTCTGGGTACCGGGTGGCGTGGTCTACTAGCACCAAAATGAACCTATGCCCAGCTGAAGTCGGCGGATCCAACGGCCCGACAATGTCAATCCCCACTCGCTCAAAAGGGGTATCGACCACTGGGAGAGGTTCTAGCGGGACCTTCACCTTAGTCCCTGTCTTGCCGCTTGCTTGGCAAGTGGTGCAGGTCTTGCAATAAGTGTCAGAAGTGACGCGCATCCTGGGCCAGTAAAAATGTGGGACCAAGCGCGCAAACGTCTTGTCCTGGCCCAGGTGTCCTGCTAGTGGTATCTCATGCGCCAACTCTAGCAGAAAGGCTCGGTGGCATTGGGGGACCACCACGGCCCTTGAGGACCCATGCACCGGAGCCTTAGGCTCACTGTAGAGGAGACCATCCTCCCAGTAGACATGGTAATTACCAGTCTCTGTTCCAGCTGCTTGGGCGTCGGCCTGTTGCCGTATGCCAACAAGCGTAGGGCACTCCCTCTGTGCCCGGCAAAATTCTTCCCGGGTAGGCCCTCCTTCCACCTGCCACTCTGCAGGGGTCGGCAGGTCCCCCACGGGAAAACCAACCACCTCAGCGGACTCCGGGGTCACCTCCGCGGGCTCCCCATCCATCTCACCGGGTGTTTCCTCCCGGACATCTCCTCGTCCAGCAGTGGGCTGGGCCCTTCTTTCAGGCTCCAACCCGGGCTGAGTTCCTTGTCGGGCAGCCATGGACCGCGTGATAACGCAAGTCCATCCTGGTAACCCCAACATCTCAGCATGGGCATTGAACTCTACCTCTCTCCAGGCAGTATGTTCTAAATCGTTGCCCAGCAGACAGTCAACTGGCATGGCAGGGCTCACCGCAACCTTCATCAGACCTGACACTCCTCCCCACTCAAAGGGAACTTGGGCCACGGGGAAATGACCCAGGCTATTATCTGCCATCACAACTGGGTGGAACTCCTCAGGAATCACCTGCTCTGGGGACACCAGCTGACGTTTCACCATTGTCATACTGGCACCTGTGTCCCTCAGAGCCTCCACCTCCTCCCCGTTCACCAGGACCCTCTGCCGATACTTGGCAGTGTTCTCGGGTACCTGCACCCTTGGGATGATCTCCCTATCCCCCAGGGAAACTAAGGTCAAGCCTGTCCACTCACCTCCCCTACCTAGGGACAACTCCTCCCCAAGCGCTACACTGGCCACCCCGGGGGTCTTACCTCCTGTGGGGGCTGGGGCTCTCTTGCGACACTGGGCATCCCCCTTGTAGTGTCCAACCTCCCCGCACTCGTAGCACCGGACAGTTCTGGGCTGCTGACTCCTGTCAGGGTAAGTGGGTTTCTGGTATCCAGATTGGGATGGGAAACCTACCCCTCTCCCAGGCGGTCTATTTTGGGGACCTTTAAAGAACTCCCTCTTTTTATCTCCCCCCTCTTTCTTCTGGGGGAACACCTGTCCACCCTTCGGGGGATCCGCCCCGGCTCCCTTGTGGGACACCTGAGTGCTGACCCACGTGTCTGCCTCCTCTGCAAGCTCCCTTGGGTTGGTCAGCTTGCGGTCCACCAAGTACTGGCGCAGCTCCGGAAAACATTTCTCGAGGAGGTGCTCTCTTAAAAACAGGTCGTACAGCCCAGTGTAATTGTCAACCTCGCTGCCACGCACCCAACCCTCTAATGCCTTCCGGGCATAATCATAAAAATCTACCCAGTTTTGTGTGGTGAGCTTGTGGCTGTTGCGAAACTTTTGGCGGTACTTCTCAGGGGTGAGGCCAAACTTCCTGAGCAGGGCCTCCCTCATGATAGGGTAGTTGGTTCGATCCCCCTTTTCTAAGGTTAGCAGTGTGTCCCTGACTAGTGGAGGTATGTATCTATAAAGTCCTCCTCCCCAGTAGCTCTCAGGAACTCTATGGGCCACCAAAGCTACCTCGTACGCCGTCAACCACTTGTCTATGTCATCACCCACACTAAAGCTGGCCATCACCTCCCTGGGTAGGTAAAATTTGGGCTCCTGTGGAACCCCAGTAGGTACGCTGCCACCATTTCCTTCCATTTCCATTTGCAAGGCTCGGAGCTCCAGTTCTTTCAGGCTAAGCTCATGTACGAGCCTTCTTTCCTCCATGGCTAGCCTTGCCTGTTCTCCTTCCCTTTCCATCTTAGCCAATTCTAATGTCAATTGCCTTTGCTGCCTTCTGTCCTCGAATTCCTCTGCTGACACACTCCCCCCTGACACACTACTGCCTGCCCTGGAACGTCTTCCTGGCAACACATTCTCGCTGACGTCAATGTTCAGTAGGCTCAGTTCTCCTGGGTCGTCTGTCTCCCTCTGCTCCTCCTCCCCTCTTCCCTCCGGGTGGGCCATGACCCATGCCCTCAAAGCCTTCTGAAGTACCTCCTTCCTGGCACCTCGCTTGACGGCCACCCCCTCTCTAGGCAGAACTCCTTGAGCTGGCTCACCGTGTACCTCTCTAGGTCGGCTAGCTCAAACTCCATCCTCCTAGGTGGGGTCCCAGACAACTTAAGGAAGGGGTCCTAAATGGAAGGCAGCAGGTCTAACACAGGACTAATACAACCGGCAATTTACAATAGAATTCCTCCTACTTATTATCTTCCTAGGTGTCCAATTGCGACGCACACTGAGTCACTGTAGGGTGCTGCACAAATACCAGTCCTTATCCCACCGCTGAACACCAATGTTGGAAACGGGGTTACCGAGACCTTTACGGTAGCATGGCGCAAAGCGGGGAAAGGCACGCGAAGGCAATGTGTAAGGCAGTTGTGCAGCACACTCTCACTTTAACTCAGAAATGCGAAGCAATAACCGGACACCACACCAGGCTTAGATAAGTAAAAATCAGGTTCCTTTATCTTAATCAAGATGGCATTCAATTATGCAAATTATACATTCTGGTAACTAGTGCGCGCTCATTTAAAAAGACCCTTCACAATTCTGGCCACTAAACGGCCGCATTAAAATCACAGCACCACTGCTCATTCGGGTGCTCTTTACCAACTAGGGCCTAGAACATGCGCAACACGGTTTATGCATCAACATATATACATTAGGCCTAGGTACTCTGTACAGCCTATGGTACACTAGGCGGGAGGGAATCCTAAAGGGAACCCCTCAACATGTCCAGCAGCTGGGGGCTTCCTATAAGGGGGACTCCTTTATCTCCCCGGGAGGCTACTGTTATAGTAGGTGCTTGGCCTGTGATACAAGGTCATTACAGGCCCCCCTCCGTAATCCCTCCTCAAGGGTGGCCCCCGGCCCCCAGGGGCTTAACCTAGAGCCCTAGGGGCCTCCTGGGCTCACCTGCGGTGTTGTGGCTGACTGTGGGGCCTTACGGCGGCCTCCTCTCTGGCCCGGCCCTCTGTGGTGGGGGCGGGGCCCGGCGCGAGTCGTGCGGCCCTCCGGCCGGTGCTGATTTGCCTTCTCGAGGCTGTGGAGCCTCTCGCGTGGTTTTCCCCTTCGTTGGGGGCCGGTATGCCCCTCCTCCGGCCCCGTGGAGTCCAGGGAGAGAGTGAGGGCTTGGTGCGGGAGCCGGCGGTCCTGCCAGACGGCTCCGGCTTCCCGCGAGGTGAGGAGGTTCTTCCTCCCCTCCGGACGTGCTGGGCGGAGGCGGGCTCTTTTCACGGCGCCCAATCCGGGCGCGGCGGCGATTCTTCGCGGGGCTCCCGTTGGCAGTGGAGCCCCGGGGACGTCCTCCCGATTGGCTCCGGCTGAGCCAATCGCGTCGCGGCCTTCTCTTCTTCCGGGGGCTCCCGTTGGCAGTGGAGCCCCTCTGACGTCGTCGAGCTCGCTCTGCTGGGCCAATCGCGTCGCGGCCTTTGGTGGTTGCTAGGCGACGCCCTCTGCTTCAGCGATTGGTTTTGGCGGGCCAATCCCGTCGCGGCCTTTTCGGGGGCGCGACCTGTGACGCGGTCAGCGTCCCCGGCCCCTCGGCGACAGCGTCCACGGGCCGGGAGGCCGCAGCAGGCCTCAGTTCACTTCACGCGGCCCACGGGGCTGCGGCGGCGGTATTCTTGGCCGCGCTGGCAGCGGCAGGGGTCTCGGGCCCGGCGGTGACTTTTGGGGATTTCGGTGAGGGCGCGGACGGCGCCCTCACCACAACTATGAATAGGGGAGAGATCTCCCGGCCTCAGTTCCCTTCGTCAAGCGGCGGCGGCCGCGGCGGTGATCCGGTCATCAGGTCAGTGACCAAAGGGGGGTCAAGTTCTCTCCACACTTGGGGTTGCAGCGCAGGCGCGCTGACAGCCTTATGCTCAGGCTGTGTAAGGATGGTTCTTGGAGGACAGTCCAGCTGTCTGTATAGGTAGATAGGGGTGGAGGCCTAGCGCTTAGGACGCAGCGCTTCGCCTCCTGATCCCCTCTCAATGGTTTTCACTTCAGGTCCTGCCGGTCATGGATTCAGCAAAGTCTTTTGATGAACAGGGGGGGGGTTTGTGAGTTGGTGATTCTTGGAGGGTTGGATGTTCCTCCTGGCACGCTGGCGATGGTTCCCTGGGTCCCCTCACACTGGGCAAGATCAGTGGGTGGTGGGTGTTCCTCATCTATCTTACGGCAGCAGGGCCTTGACCCTGTCAGCGGCAGTAGTGTAGGTCTCCCCCTAGGCCCTAAAGTCTGTACTCCAGCGCAGGTTCTCCCAGGTTCAGCGGTGCCTCAACCTAACTAACTCCAGGTTTTCCCTCCAAGCCTCTTATACCCCTAGGTCAGGTGACCCTCCCAAAGGCGGCAAAGTGTAACTCCTCCCACAGCCCGGAAGGTTCTGGAACCTTCCACCTACCTAGCTATGGGGCCCAGAGGCGGGGACGGGATGGCTACTGTATCCCTCGTCCCAGCCTGACTCTGGCTACTAGCGTGTATGTGTGGAAGGCCCTCTGCAGTAGCAGGGGCCTATGGCAGCCATCTTTGGTGAGAGAGCACCTGCACCTCAGCACTGACCAGCAGTGGCAAGGCGCCCGGAGACCTAGGTCCAGTAAAAATATGGTGGCAAAAATGAGGCGCAGAAAGGGAAAAAACAGGGTAAGACCACCCTAGGGCTGACAGGTCTAACACTGCCATTTCACAAAATGCACCCTTTCTGTCTTCAAATACCAGATATTCACATTTAATACATAATCATGTGGGGGTTCTCAAAGATTTCTTTAAAACCTATAATCTCCCCTTATTTGCCATGACGAATCAGGCCTTCCCTACCTGGAGGATCAGATAAGTCTAGCCCCACTCCTGTTGTGGTAAAGATTTGGGGAAATCCCGAGACAGCCTTGGAGAGATCCTGTGTGTTGGACTGTCTATCTTTGGATGGGTGGGCACGCATTCCATTGTTAATGTATCTCAAGAAAACTGTTGAGAATATAGGTTTAAAATAAATCTTTGCGAACCCCTTCATGATATCTACTAAAAACAAAAAGGAAGTTAAACACTGTTTCTTTAACTACTGTAAGGCCAGAAGGGTGAGGATGTGGCCTAATTGCTAGAGCGGTCGACCTAAAAGCTGGGGAACCGGGTTCGAGTCTGGCCAGGGACTCTCAACATCCTGTAATTCGGGGCAAATCACTTAATCTCCCCTGCCTACCAAAAATTAACGTGTCTGTCTGTAACATAAGTGATGCTCATGTAAAGCGCCCTGATATCTTTGGGTCGAGTTTGCGCTATATAAAACTCAAAAAAAGAAGGCTACGAAGGGCCCAGCAGTTTGTGACCTTTGATAGATAAGTGTTGGTATCAACTGCAAACACCCTAAAATCTTATTTATCATGTTTTTGAACCCCACCCATCGATGTTATTTGGCATATTTTAGCATGGGCCTAATACATTTTAAGGTTGCCTTTCCCCAACCAAGTCATGGTCAAATGATCCACCTCCATGGCATTGTAATACTGCTGCCAAACAAAGTACGGCCCATTTTACATTATTTTGCCCTCCTTTATTTGAAGAAACCTAGGCATGCTTTTCTGGTCCCCGTACTGTGAAATGCAAATTTGAGAAGATACCAAGAAGGCCCTGTATTTTTCCAGAAATTAGAACCCTTGGAAATGTGGCTAACAGCTGTGTTAAATTTCATAAGAAGGGCTTTGGCAATTGTAAAAAGGTGCGAATGTATTCCTGTAGGATGTTGATTTGATCTTATACCTACATTGTCCAGGTGTTTTAAGATTAACATATTTAGTATTTTATTTGGAACATCTATTCATTTTAAATCTGTAACGCCTTTTGTATCTAATTCAGGCAGACTTTTGTATGCTACCTCTCTGTATTATAGCACTGTGCCCTTGACTTTTTAAATGAAATGGTTTTATTTTCCTATGTACATGTGATACATGCCTTTTACGGCTGTGTGCCGAATGAAGATTTCTTTGATTGATTTGATTGACTAATACATAATGTCGGTGCTCCTCCAGACACCAGCTAACCTCTTGCTTAAATATGCCCCCAAATACCAGCTTTTCGAGTTTGACAAATATGACTCAGGACTGCAATTTTCTGAAAATATTTACTACCAAATAAAAGCTGCTAATTTTTATAAGTATTCCAAGTTTTTCCAAAATAAATTCTTGTCATTTTGTCCTAATACACTCTTTGGACCTGATTTTGAAAGAGTTTGATCTACTCCAGTTCTACACATGACTTACTTAAGAATTCTATGAGTAAACCAGGTGTACACTTAGCTTGCTACTGGAATTGAGTAGTAAGCCATGGCTATTCCAAAGGTTAGTCTAAGAAAAGTCGTTGGTAATTGTTTTCATACTGTCCCCAAATATCAGTTATTGATGTTACGTAAATTAAGAAATATTGACCACACATATCAGTTTGTCATTTTTCCGAAAACACATATACCATTTTTTTTATTCACGTCTTAATGAGCCGGGATATCTTTTTTATCCAGCACTTTAATTTACTATATGAGTTGAGGCAAGCTGTTATCCATATGACGGGGGCATTTCCTGTCATATTGGAGACTCGCTGAGGGGATGTTGGCCCCAGGAAGGCTCCCGCTCCTCTGCTTCCCTTCCCCTCCCGTCTTGCCTCCTTGCCTCCTGCCTCAACTTTGGCGCGCTGCCCAGACCTCAGGAGCCCTCACCCCGCCGGCTATTCCAGCTTAGGTGGCTCCGGTGGACTCGGCGGCTTCCAACTTCCAGCCGTAGAGCGCACTGTGCTGCAGCTGTCCAGGTGGTGTTACGGGGGCTGACATGGCCGGGGCACACCTAAGCTCCCGACTCAGGGCCACAATACAGTGACCTAACAGCGACTGGAGAGCGGGAGCAGGTGGACGCCTGAGCACAGTGGGCATGAGCAGGAAGTGTGTGTGTTTAAGGGAACGAGGGAGCGGAAAGGGGCAGACAAGCTGGGGAAGAGAGGCCGTTAGTCCCACCGCACCAGGATGAGCCCTGTTGTGTCCTGCTGGACACAGTCTAGTTGTTTCTGCCAGCCACTCCCCCGCGGGCTGGCCCACACACACACCCCCTCACCCATCCAACACGGGCGTCACCAGTCAGGTGACCCCGCAAATAAAAGAGCCGGAGTGCACGTGCTCTGGGCTAGTTCCCAGTACCCTAATCCAGTGTCCGTGTTGTCATTCATAGATTATGTGGGCCTAGGGCCCAGAACATAACACTGGCGACGAGCGGGACTTGCCCGCGTGTGTAGACGCCGTTGGTGAAGGTGGTGTAAAAGGGGAAGATGTGCTGCCCGTGCTGTGGGCACCTCCTGTCGATGGTGAGGACATCGTCGGAAGACCCGCGGGGCATGTGAAGAGCCCCGGGGTGTAGAAGATGAGTGGGAGCCCACCCCGCATCTGAAGTGCCGGCGCAGCCACCGAAGAGAAGGTGAGAACCCTAAGTGGGGCACCGGACAGTGAAGAACAAAGCCCCTGCGCCGTGCCCCGCAGTCTCCGGCAGCAGCTCCTGCCCCCCCCACCCCGCGCAGCGGATGAACTGTGAGAGGCTGCTGGGTGGGGGTGAAGTAGGGAGAAATGACCGTGTGGCCTGCGGCTGCTCCGAAGTGCTTGGACATGGTTACTGTGCCCAAGATAGTGGCGAGGCATGTGGTGCCCCCCGCATGGCCTAAGAAACAATAAAAAACTCACTGTGCCGGGGGAAGAGGGGCCGCGTGTGCTGCTGGCCAGGAGGGTGCCACCGGAGGTGTGTTGATTCGGGAGCTGCCTTCGGCGTATGTGCCCCGCCCGCAGGAAGAGTGCGCGCGTGGTCAGTAGGCACAACAGGAAATGAGGCCGTGCCGGCGTACTGAGAGGTCCCAGTGCAGTCTGGTGACACGGGACTGCATGAGAGCAGCAGGAGCGGCCGCGTGAGCCAAGAAGACACAATGCGAGGCCCGCAGCATGTGCGAAGCTGCTGAGGCCGATCGGAGTGCTGCAGGTGCTGTTGCAGCCCAGGCGGCCTCTAAGCGAATGGGCCACAGACGCATGAGGATTGCCGGGCGTGGAAAAGTTTTCAGCCGAGAGGCGCCCAGTTTTTCATGTGCACAGAAGGAAACAAAGGCGAAAATACATTTTCTAACACTGCACATAGAAAAGAGAAAACAATAAATAAAGTGCCTACCTGTTTTGACATGTCTGCGCCGCGAGAATGAAGGGAATAGAAGCAGCCAAGGCCCCGAGGAAATCGTGAGGAGAGAAGAGGGGAAGCCGGGGCCCAATCGATGGAAAAAGCAACACTGCCATCGTGTGGCCGATGAGCAGTACTGCACCTGAAACAGAGAAAAGGGTGACAGAAAGGACTGCCCGGACAGAGAAACAATACTCAAGTGCGCAGAAGGACTGCTGAGCACAAGCCTACTGGAAGGGCATGCCCCACACCTACCTCCACTGCCGTCCCCCCCCCCAGGCCGGTGGTGGAGAGAAGAAGAGACCCCCAGGCCGGTGGTGGAGAGAAGAAGAGACCCCCAGGCCGGTGGAGAGAAGAAGAGACCCCCAGGCCGGTGGAGAGAAGAAGAGACCCCCAGGCCGGTGGAGAGAAGAAGAGACCCCCAGGCCGGTGGAGAGAGAGGGAGACCCCCCCAGGCCGGTGGAGAGAGAGAGACCCCCCGACCAGAAGGGAGAGAAGAGGCCCCGGGCAGCCCAAACGCAGGAAGGAGAGAGATCGTGATCACCCCACCTGCATCAAAATCGCAGAATTCATTCAGAGAGTGCCTCCAATACTGCCTTACGACCGTGGGGTGCATCGGTCCGTTACAGGCATGAAGAGATTCCTGCACTCCGAGTGGCGCGCCGCCACACCTGACGCAAGAGAAGGGAGATACTTACCTCCCACAGCGATCCTAAGTTACAGCCGGAATACTCTGTCGAGGAGAAGAAGGGTATAGAAGGCGCTACAGAACGGATCCATCAAGCACACCTACCTCCACTGCCGTCCCTGAAATGGCTGACGCACCTGAGAAGACGCCCAATCCTATCTGATAGGACCGGACCGGTGAGTGGTCCGTGACGGGAGAAGATGCGAAGTCCAGAGAACACGACGGAGTGAGCAGGAGATCCCTACAAGTTTGCGTGGCCTCGCCATAATTTCAGAAAAGATGCGGAGTGGAGAAATATAGGACGGTAACGGTCCTAGTACAAGAAAGCAGACGACAACTGGTGCGCAGTGAAAGTCAACAGAGGGACGCCGTTCACCAGAGTGCACCTTCTAACACACGCCAGCCACTGGGGTGCGGGGACGTCATTCTTCTCAGTGACTGTCACCCACCTGTCACCGGCTGCGTAAAGAAAAGGGCATCCCTGTTCTGTTTACACAAATGCCAAATCAGAAGAGCTGCACCAAGTGTCCGACGAGTATCATGACTGCAAAGATTCGCCAGTCATCCCTACTCACTGCCAGTCATCACCACCTGTTGTACGAGTCGTCTCATGGCACCCACTCCATCATCTGTCATGTGCATCACAACCATCCTTGGAGCATCAAGTACAATAACTGGAGTCCTACACCACTTGCCAGAACAAGCGACGATCTGAAGATACAAGGACCATCTGTTTTAACCGGCGCATATCCTGATCCTGGTAGCGAGAGCATGTTTCTGACCAAGACACATCCACCCCTGAAGTTTGCACGAGTGACGAGGCGGCTCCAGAGTCAGAGCCCAGATGCAGTCCCGGGGCAACTCATCTAAGGGGCCTCCCAGAGCGTGAGAGATGGACGTTACTTTGCCCCACCAATGGAGTCCAGGAAGCAGCCAGGCCCTGCAACAGAGAATCAACAGATCACACAATGCCAAGACTGTCGTCAAAGGATCAAGCGACACAATCGTCTGGTGTTTTTACAGTGGACTCCTCCCTACGCTCCTGATGCACCCATGTTGAACAATAAGACACTAATTGCCTCACAGCAAGAGTACGCTGGACCGATGAACATCACGTAGGTGGACCATCCCTCAACTGAAGCGAAGCTGAAAGGTCCGAATATCATCAGCACCGTGTTCGTCCCCAGATATACCTGGTTAAAGTATGGACATGTGCCAAGACGTCCGGGTGCTCCCAGCTGCACCTGTCCACCGCTGTCCTGCGAGCTACATCTCTGAACTGTGAGAGTTCCTTGATTTTAGTTGTTTTTCTCATTCTTTCCCATAGGTTGGACTCGTGTTTGTTGTTTTTCGTTTTATTAAAATTTGGGAGGAATGTTGTGTCCTGCTGGACACAGTCTAGTTGTTTCTGCCAGCCACTCCCCCGAGGGCTGGCCCACACACACACCCCCTCACCCATCCAACACGGGCGTCACCAGTCAGGTGACCCCGCAAATAAAAGAGCCGGAGTGCACGTGCTCTGGGCTAGTTCCCAGTACCCTAATCCAGTGTCCGTGTTGTCATTCATAGATTATGTGGGCCTAGGGCCCAGAACATAACAAGCCCCTTGGTCGCGGAAGCGGCCCAGGCTAAGCCCGGGTGAGGCTTGTGGCCAAGGGTGTGCTCCCACCCCCAGCGCCTTAGTTGCCAGAGCTCTCACACTCTGCATGAGTGCCTTAGGACAAACCAGGGCCCCTCTTTTACCTTCAACTTACCTGTAGTGGGACAACACCTCCCAGACACCAGTCACTGGCCCGTCCCATGCCGTCAAGTATCTTGTGTGCCTTGCCTTTGCCAATCCAGGCGCACTCTACTACGGACCTTTTGTCCAACAACCCAGTGGTCTTGCGAGGAGACTTATATGGCAACCCCCTCCAGCCCTGACTCACAGACCCAGTGGTCACAGTGGAACAGTCCCACAACGTGAAAGGTAATGGTCCTCCTGTCTCCAGCTACAAAGAATCCATCTAATACACCCAGCAACAGCAGCAAAGCCTGTCCTGTCGGACCTGCCCTCAAAGTCAAGCACTGCACAAGCAGCGCCAAGCCCAGGCTAACCCAGCAACTGATAGAGCGAAATGTTCTTGTGAATTGTAGGGGTGCATCATAATCACTGATAGGCCGCACCCATATGTATTCAGACATATATTCGTTTATATTCCATCGTATACCCATGCATGTTTAGTAAAGAATGAGTAGTTCACTGAGACAAAGTGAACTCGGCAGCATAATGGTGCTAGGATATTGATGTAATGTAATGCTTATTAAATTGTGTGAACTTAATGCATAGGGAAATTAGTTCGTATGTGTAATGTAATTGTAGTAGTTTAAACGTGCACCATATTAAAGTTGCACATGTGATTCAGTGTTTGCATATGAATCATAATGAAAATGCTTATAGGGAAACATAAGATGTGTGTTTAAAAGTTATATGTAAAGGCCTGATTACATATATGCTTAGGGAAGGCCTGGTTTATTCTTATGTTAGCTTATTTTGTAGGCAGTGAAAAGATTCTCTTGGTAAGGCTCTCTGGGCACAAACGGTAGATTTAATTTGCACAGTAGAAGGTTTCTGTTGAAAGTATCTTTTGTTGCAGGTGCAAGGACACATGTCTCGTTAGTAAGACTAACTCTTTGTTTTCAAAAGCTAGAGAGAGGGGAGGCATGGTACGGGGAGTTAGATGGAATGTAGGGATGATACTTTCAGCGGAGAAGGTGCCTGGGACTCAAGGTCAACGCAACCGTCCAGGATGAAGTCACCGTTTCAGTGGAAAAGCACAAGAAAGAAGACCTGGCCAAGGAGGCGTGACAAAGGCGTGTACAATTGTATTGGGGTTTTGTATTAGGGATAGTGCCCTGAGGGAGGAGGCCAGAGAAGAGGTAGGGGAGACCTGAGAGAAGGACAGAACTGAGCTTAGGTAATATGTGATTGCACTTCTTAGGAAGTCTTCACAGCTGACACCTTTTATTCACTCTTGTCTGGGAAAATCGTTATGCAGGGATGTCACTTAGCGTTAGTGTAGGGACAGCAATTGATTTTAAGCTTGTTTAGGCTAATGAAGAGCAACTTAGAAATAGGAGCAATCATAGTCTGGTTGATCCTTCTAGAACTTTCTATTTTCCTTATCCTGAGTCGGATGAGATTTCTGCGTAGATTATTATTTGTATTAGTGCCCATCTATTTCTTTAACCTCGTGTTGAGGTGCTTGCACGTTCAGTTATTTTTGGCGATAATAAATTCTCAAACTTGAATTCGGAGTCAGTGGTCCTTTCAGACAAAATGAATGCTGATATATAACCAGATGAGATTCTCTCCTTTACACTATTCAACAGGTAAAAGATCTTGGCGACCAGAAGGTTCTTATAGATAATTAGATAAGAATCGGCGTTATCAGTTGGTAGCAGAGTAGGATGGTTACCTTTGATGGTAAGGGGAGATCTAGAGCAAGATAGGAGACTAAGTTGCCCCATAGAGCCCGAGTGACGCAGATCCAGAGGACCGCGGGAGAAGGATGTCAGAGTTCGTGGAAAACTGACGGAGAGTGACGGTGCGGCGGAAGTAGCAGTTCGTAGTAGAGTGAGTATGAAAAGAGTGATGTTTGGTAGATTGCAGTGTTTTATTGTTGTGTGATGTCTTGCGGAGTTGGAACGAGAGTTGTGTGATTGAGAAACGGACCGTGAGCGCGCGCGGGACCGGGAGATTTATTGTGGTGTAGAATACACCCAGAGTTGAGAACGTTGACCAGAGTTGTGGGGGTCACGAGACGTCATTGACAGACCCACTGAAGATAGGGAACACATGAGTGAGTGTGTGAATAACCAACGCAGGTCGTAGGTTATTGTGTGCAGAACATCGAATGGTTGAATCCTATCGAGTGTGCTAAAGGCGATTGTCCGGTCGTTTCGCGGACAGACGATTGCCAGATTGAGGTCAACAAGCTCAAGAGGCTGATCGGTCATTGGTAAGACCGACGGTCAGAGAGGTAATTGTTCGGTAGGACGGACATTATTTCAGAGTATGATTGGGATAGATGCGAGTGAGAACAAGTGAATTAGAAAGGAGGGGAACTGCTGCGAGCGGAGGAAAAGTGACGTCAGACAAGAGCCGCGCTGCGATAGGCCGGTTGGTGTGAACCGCGCTGGTATTGGTGGATTGAAATCAGGAAGTAAAAGCGGACATTTTGAGTGCAAACAAAAAGTTGATTCATCATGAAATGTTTTAAAGCTTTACGGGAACTTTGTAGAGGTGATAGACATGTGGTTGTTCGGGAGGGAGAGGAAGCTCCTCCCGAGGACACACCAGCACATTATATGGCAAAGAATGTAGGATTGCATACCATAATTTGGCTTGAGAATTGGCATAAAATGACAGAAGCAGAAGGAGAATTGTCGTTCCCTCGATATGGTACTTTCAGGTTAGAGGTGCTGTACCAGCTCAAGAGTGTAATGGCTTCATTACGACCACTACCTAGACCAACACAGTTTGAGGCACTACATGCGTGGATAAGGGCAGCGTATGATAGGAAGAAGGACAGATGCCAAGAAAGGGTGAAGAAATCGGTCAGGGCATTTCAAGATGCAAGGTGGGATGCCTTGGAGAAAAGGTGGAGAGCAGACACGATCGAAGGAGATAAGTTGTACCCATTGTTAGTACAAAATGGGAAAATAATAAGAATCGATGAAGACAACAGTGATCTAGATGACAGTTTGTTGGATAGGATGTTGGCGGAGAGGCCACCACCATTTAACCCAGATTCAGAAGAGGGAAAGACGACCCCAGCAGTGGCAATAGTTGATGAGAGCCAGAACCAGACTAGCATGAGAGTAGTGGGAAGAATTTCCACAGGAACGGAGGGGGCAACGGCGTCTATGATAACACAGCCTCCTGCGGGGAACACGAGATTACCGGACTCCTTGACAGTACCGGTTACCATTGGCCCTATAGTACCGGTATATGACCCAGACCGAGTGAGAGAAGGGAGCTCCGTACCGATGAGAAGGGAAGAAGGAAACAGTGAGAGTGGGAATGGGTTTGGAGTAAGGGTGGTTCATTTCCCAAGACCAATGGAGACAAGTACGCCGTTACCGGCTACTGCGGACTCTTCATGTGGGCGAGAAGAGGAGAGACCGGAAAGACCGAGGTCTTTACGGGAATCTAAGTCAGCTTTGAGGGAGTGGACACCAACAGTAACGAACCAAGAGGATAGGATGCAAAGAGATAGGGCACAAAATGTCTCGGAAGACAGACCAGGTTCCAGGAATATAGAAGGGAATAGGTCACAAGGACAGAATAGTGACTGTGATGAGCGAGATGGCTCGGGTTGTCGAGACGTACTGAGGAGTGCAGTACAGGCAAGGTTGCTAGACGTAGTGAGGCTGAAAGCAGAGGTAGACGAAATGATCAGTGGGGGTCTGCCTTTGGAAAGGATAGAAATTTATGGATCAGATGAGCTGCTGTTTGTAGCAAAAGATGTGACTCGAAAAGCTAGAATGGCACATGATAAATTGAAGGAATTGGCCAAAAGATATGAGGTGGACCTGAACAAAACTAAAGCGTTGCAGGGACCACATAGATTGCATTACAGTGATCAGGAGTTGGAGGAGAAAAGAATCACAGGATTAAAGACGCACACCAGAGACCTGATCATAGGAATGAGAATATGGATTTTGTTGGACAAATGGGAAGAAAGGTGGTCCAAAAAGAAACCAGTAAAGAGAGCAGAAGGGGAAACGCCGCCGCCAGGAGGGGGGCGACGGGGGTTGGAAATTTTCCTTTACGGGAAGTACAGAATGGAGGGTACGTGCATGTGCCGTGGAATAGAGGTGATTTGGCTGCATTTACAAATGATTTTCCTCGGCTGAGGGAAAAACCGGTGGAGTGGTACAAGCAGGTTGAGCGGTTTGTGAAGATTTCAAAAGTATTGTGGATTGATTTGAACACTTTGTTTGACATAGTGGTACCAGGAGATTTGTGGACGGCATGTAAAGTCGCTATTGAGTGGCCGACTTCGGAACCGAAAAGAGAGGCGGTTACAAATGGTCCATCACCTGATGTCATGAAAAAGTATGAGCAGGTGATTACATGGTTGAAGTCGAAGATTTCACCTCAGGATATAGATTGGGTTAAGATAGATCGGACTGTACAGGAACCCAAGGAAACGGTGCATGAATATTATGAAAGACTTCTGCAAGTTTTTAAACAGTATAGTGGGTTAGATGTTTTGGACCCTAAGGATATGGGACAGTTTGTCTCAAAGTTTGTAACGGGTCTGAGAGTGGAAATCAGCCTCATGATACAGCACCATTTGATCTGCTGGCAGAACAAGCCACTAGATGAAATTTTGCGGTATGCGAGATACTGTAGTGATGAGGTGGATTCGAAACACCGAAAGCTAAAAGACAAATTAATGCTTGTCCAGATGCAGACAGCACAGAGTCAGCCTAGTGGAGGGACCTTAGGAAGAAAGCAAGGAAATTTCCAGGGAAACCAGAATGGGCAGGTACAGGGAAAGGGAAAACCAGTAGACCCCAAGACAGGAGTGGACGTGGCCACACTAAAGAAGACCACTGCGTGTCATCTTTGTCGCCAGGTCGGACATTGGAAACGCGAGTGTCCTTTGAACCCAGCAAATCAGTTGCAGGAAGAGGAAGAGGGGGCTCAGGCACCCGCGCAAGAGGTAGTTAACACAATAACGAGGCCTAGAACGATGAAAGGGGGGGTTTACAATTCTCACGCTCAGATTCCCCAAGCTCCAAGGATTTCACAAGGAACACGAACGTACCAACAGATGCCCCTGTTCGAACGTTATGATGAGGATAGCTCAGACCCTTTATCCTGACGGTGCCTGAGGGGGAGGAAGACTGCACACTTGGAGCGGTCTTGGAGGTAGACCAGAGAGGACCTTTTGTGGAGGCAGAGATTGAGGGCAATCCTGCAACACTTTTGGTTGATACTGGAGCTACCCGGTCTACTGTAAGATCTGCAGTAGTCCCTAACCTACCCCTCTCGGGACAATCGATCCAGGTTGTTGGAGTAGCGAACAAGAAGATGAGCAGCCCATTGACAGAACCGATCCTAGTAAAGATAGGTTCTTTCCAAACTAGACATCAGTTTGTAGTGTGTGATACGAGTCCAGTTTGCCTTTTAGGGAGAGATCTGTTGTGCAAGTTGAACTGCACGATTTACTGTACACCACGGGGAGTGGAGGTCCAGACGAGAGATGACGATGCTGACTTTAAGATTGCCAATCAGCATCTGTGTATAGATCTGTACCCAATGGTGACGGTGGAAGAACTTCCACCTGATCTGAGAGACGCAGTGTCGTCTGTGGTGTGGGATTTCGCAGGAGACGAAATAGGTCTAATCAGAGGGGTTGAACCAGTGCGGATTGAGGTGAAACAGAATGTTGATTTCCCAAGAACACCTCAATACAACCTGTCGACAGAAACGATTGCAGGAATAAAACCTGTGATCGAGACTTTCATTGAGAAGGGTATTTTAAAAGAGATCAGAGGTAGTCCCTGTAATTCGCCAATAATGGGACTACAGAAACCGAGCGGGAAGTACAGGATCGTGCAAGACCTGCGAAAGGTCAACACGATAGTTGTCCCTTGTTGTCCAGTGGTACCGAATCCTTCAGTAATACTGTTCCAAATCCCATGTGAAGCCGAGTGGTTTACGGTTATCGATTTGTGTCAAGCCTTCTTTTCGATACCGCTCCACGAGGAAAGCCAATTTCTTTTTGCGTTCAGGCTAGAAAATCGAGTGTTAACATGGTGTCGTATCCCTCAAGGGTATACAGAAAGTCCATCGATCTTTAACCAGATCCTGAAGAAGAACCTTGAGAGTCTTGTGTTGCCACAGAACTCAGTTCTCGTGCAATACATAGATGACTTGCTCATTGCCGCAGAAACAGAAGATGCTTGCAGAATTGACACTGTAGCATTGTTGAACCACTTAGCAGAGAACGGACATAAGGTGTCCCCTAACAAGCTGCAGTACTGTTTGAAAGAAGTACAGTACTTGGGACACAGATTGGAAAAAGGCAAGAGGAAGGTGTCACCAGATCGAATTGAGGCAATAATGAGCATGGCAGTACCCACGACACAGAGAGAAGTTAGGATGTTTCTAGGAATGGTTGGCTATTGTCGACAGTGGATTCCTAGTTTCTCCTTGAGAGCAAAGCCTCTGCAGAGGCTTACGCACAAGGATGTGAGTGATCCGGTACCATGGGACGAGGAGTGCTTGATATCATTCCTGAAACTGAGAGAGGATTTGTGCAGAGCTCCGGCATTGGGAATGCCTGATTACAACAAGACCTTTTCATTGTTTTGTTACGAGAGGGAAGGATGTGCATTAGCAGTGTTAGCTCAGAACCATGGAGGTGTCCGTAGACCAGTTGCCTACTTTTCAGCTACTTTAGATCCAGTAGCTTCTGCGTTGCCCGGATGTCTAAGATCCGTTGCTGCAACAGGTGTCAGCATTGAAAGATGTGAAAGCATTGTAATGGGACATCCATTGACTGTACATGTGCCACATTCGGTTGAGTTGTTAATGACCAGGACCAAGACCCAGCACCTAACGAACAATAGGTTAACGAGGTACGAGCAAGTCATACTTGCCGCAGAGAATGTGACTCTGAAAAGGTGCTCTGTCTTGAACCCTGCAACATTGATGCCTACACCGAATACAGATGATGAAGATTGTGCGGACCATGATTGTCTCGATGTGACCGAACTTTGCACCAAACCGAGACCTGACATTGTCGATGAGCCATTGGCTGACCCAGATGAAATTTTCTTTGTCGATGGTTCATGCTTAAGAGACAGTGTGGGGCAATTGAGAGCAGCGTTTGCTGTATGTACTATTTCAGGAGTGGTCGACGCTGCTTGCCTAGAAGGAGTACGCTCCGCGCAGGTAGCTGAGATCATTGCCTTGACCCGTGCCTGTTTGGCCGCTGATCGAATTCGAATCACGATTTACACAGACAGCCAATACGGCTTTGGCGTGGTGCATGACTTCGGGCAGTTATGGTCTCAGAGGGGATTTTTGACATCATCTGGCTCACCCATTCGTAATGGAGAATATGTAAGACAATTGTTAGAAGCATTACAGCATCCTAAGGAAATTGCTGTTGTAAAGTGTTCAGCCCATGGGAAGGGGGAGGACTTTGTATCCTTGGGTAATAACTACGCGGACGAGGTAGCCCGCTTCTGCGCAGAACAAGGATGCATATTCACAGGAAGAGAGATAGAAGAGAGCCAAGAGGGAACCGATCTCAGCATAATGTTGACCATGGCAGACACTTGGGAAGAGCTTAAGCGATTACAGGATGAAGTTTCTAACCAGGAGAGAGAGGGATGGATCAAAGCTGGGTGTGAGAAAGGAGACGTGGATGTGTGGGTATCAAACGATGGGAGAGCTGTGTTGCCGGAAGAATTGCTGAGTCCGATGGCAAGATTGATACATGGACAGGCACACCTGGGTAGAGACGCAATGATGAGAGTGTTCAGACAGACGTGGTATAACCCACGGTTCCGAGCAATGGCTGAGACGGTATGTCAGAGGTGTGTTACGTGTCAACAGATGAATGCCGGAAAGAAAACTGTAGTTACATTGAGTCATATTGGAAGGTCAGGAGGGCCCTTCAATAGATTACAGTTGGATTTCGTGGAGATGCCTAGGTGCAATGGCTTGAGGTACATTCTAGTGATAGTATGTGTATTCTCACGGTGGGTGGAGGCTTACCCCACACGCAGGTGTGACACGCTCACAGTGGCTAAGTTACTGTTGAGGGAGCTTATCCCTAGATTCGGGATCCCGACCTCTTTGGAATCAGATAGAGGAGGGCACTTCCATAGCGAAATCATGAAGTTGCTTTGTGCTGCATTGAACATAGACCAGAGACTTCATTGTAGTTACAGACCGGAGGCTTCTGGGATGGTGGAACAAGTTAATGGAACTTTGAAAGCCCGGATGGCAAAAATGTGTTCTTCGACATCCCTGAAATGGCCCGACGCCTTGCCACTGGTGCTCATGAGCATGCGAAGTGTCCCAGACAGAAAGACCGGGTTGTCCCCCCATGAAATATTAATGGGGAGGGCAATGAGACTGCCAGCAGTACCAGCTACAGCCTTGATAAGCATCACTGATGATTTGATTCTCGATTACTGTAAAGGACTCTCTGATGTGGTCCGTTCTGTATCCCAGCAGGTGCAAGCAGCTGTGGTTCCAGCCTCGAGTGATCTGTGCCACGACTTGTGTCCCGGTGACTGGGTGCTCGTCCGGAAGCACGTGAGGAAGAGTTGTTTGGATGCCCGTTGGCGTGGTCCGTATCAGGTGATTCTGATCACGAACACAGCAGTAAAGTGTGGAGGATTGCCGAACTGGGTGCATGCTTCCCATACCCGCAGAGTTCCAGCACCCTTGGAAGAAACAGCTCCTCTCGTAAATGAAAACCCAGCGGATGTGGCAGGGCCACATGAGAGGACAAGTCAAGCTGTAAGGGTCGCTGACACAGCTGGTGGTGCACTAGAGCAAGCTGAAGGGGGTTTCCACAGTTCGAACCCTGACTCAGACACCGAGGACAGAAATGGTGCAGTGGGCGGAGAAGAGTCAGATTCAGCAGAAAGAGGAAGTAGTGCACTGGGTATAGAAGGGGAAGGCAGACGAACGAACAGAAGTGCAGAAAGTTGGCCTGAAAGACAGAGGCGACTGAACCTGAGGTTAGCACCTGAGAGAGACCTTGCTCCAGTGTCTGAAGTATCTGAAACAGAAGCAAGTGACGAAGACCAAGCACAAGACAGTCGGCGAAGGTCAAAGAGAACAAGAGTGCCTTGTCGCAGATACTCTACCCCTGAGTGGACTTACACTGTGTTTGATGCAGGGGGTGGTGAGTACGGGAAGACTGAGGTCAGTGGAAGTGGTCTGTCGGAGCCCGAATGTGGTGGTGAAGGTGGTGCTGCGGATGCCAGGGCTCGAGATAGAAGGAACACTGACACTCACGGTTCCGAATCCCCCGCTTCTGAGTGAAGTCCGAAACTTGCTTTTGCATCGACTCGAATTCCCGCCTTTTGGAGTTGAGCCGTTTTTACATGAAGTGCTGATTTTGCGTCTTGAACTTTTGTATCACGTTCTGGTCTTGCTCAATGAGGATCTCATTGTGGATCAGTTATGAACTGTAAATAAAGGTCTAAAAGAAGAAGATAACCTAGGTCCGAGTGGAAGAAGAATAAACTTAGGGACTTTCCACAAGAAGAGGAACGAAAAACTAGGGAAGTCTTTTTCTGGACTGTGTAAATAAGTTGTGATCGGAAAGGGAAAGCCCGGAAATTTCATGGTTGCTCGAGCTGGTTGAGCAAGTCACAAATAAAGGACAGAGACTTTTCTGAGTTCTTTGCGATAACCAAGACTTTTGAGAACTTTCGAAATCATGGAGCCGGGAAATCCCAATCGTAGAGCAAAGTGGATTATAGGCATTCTTATAAGTAGTGTGATAATTTCTATAATCATAGTAGTTGTAGTCTCATATACTGGTTCGCACGAGCCAGAAGTAGAGGCAGTGACAGGGACACCGACACCTATCACACCTAGTCAGGAGGGGGTAGACAGGGCAGCTGATAGAGCTATGTTATTAGAAGAAAGTCGTAGATTACATGTAGATTTGTCTAAGGGTGATTTTAAGCTTAATGCGTATGCTAAGTTGTTGTATGAGTATGTTGACGTGATGGATGCGAAAGATTGTTATGTGTGTATGCAGTTGCCTACTTCGGTGGATGAGGGTATTAGGTATCATCATCTTCCACTGACTTATGGTATTTCATGTAGTCTTTTGCTTAGTTTGTTTTATGAGAGAGAGCAGTTCGAGTATTTCTTTTCCAATTTCGACGCAGTGCTTCCTGAAGTCCCAGCTTACAAGCATTTGAATAAGTATGACTATTATAAGACCGAGGACAGACTGAGGAAGTACTTCATACCGAGTTTGGAATTGGATACAGCATTTGCACACAGACACAATCTGACTTGTTTGATGTCGGATGTAGAGAGAAAGTTTGTAGATCAGGTTGAAGATAGGTATAGAAAGCTGACTGAATCCCGAGATATGGGACATCACAGGACAGATTGGACAGAGGAAGAACGGTTGCATAAGACCAGGGGAAGCTATGGTCCTATAGCGTTAGATAAGGAGCAGAGGGGTAAGTTGTGTATAAGGCGTTATCAGACTTACTACGAAAAGGTTCCAGTGGGACAGAGTACTTGTGATCACGTTTTCACCATGGCAGATGTGGCAAAAGATTTTCTCCAAGGTCCTGTACAAGTGATACCTACGGTGTATTACGTATGTGGGAAGAATGCTTATGTGAGGTTGCCTGCAAATTGGTATGGAACATGTTATTTGTCAATAATATTTCCAAAGATTTACCATACAGAAGACTTAAATCTTCTGGAGGGTGGAGAGCATTCAAGAACGAGAAGAGCTGCAAGTGCAGGGATCGTTGTGGGGGATATCTTTGGAGCCATGATACCTAGTCTAGGAGTAGTCTTGAATGATGTGAAGATCCGGAGGTTAGCGACTGTGGTGGATGAATTTTCGATGAACACAGCAAAGTCGTTGGTGTTGGTGGAAGGAGAGATGTTGTCGATAAGGGGTATGGTTTTGCAGAATCGCCTTGCTTTGGATGTCCTATTGGCAAAAGAGGGCGGAGTCTGTAAAATGCTGAAGGTTCAAGAGTGCTGCACTTATATACCAGACCGTAGCAAGGATCTGGAGAAATATATAAGTAACATCACTATGATCCACACAAAGATAGCGGATTTGACCGAAGAAGGGGCCTGGGAAAAGGTCGGAAAGGGTTTTGGTCAAGTGGGAGGTTGGTTTGCGAACCTAGGAAAGGGATTCCTTGGGTACTTCCTGAGACCACTCCTTATTTTGGTGGTTTGTGTGGCTGGCTTGTGGATTATGATCAAGGCCTACAAGTGGTATCGAGCAGGCAGAGTCAAGAGAGCTTTGAGGGAAAATGACATGAGATTGGCAAGATTGCAGGACAATCAGTATCAAAGGCTCAAGAGCATGGAGAACTTCAGATCAGGGAAGATGGGAACAAGTTCTGTTTAGGTCGGTTCCTTCTCCGAGGGAGTAGAATGAGATGTGATGACAGGAGTCATCAAAGGGGGGAACTGATAGAGCGAAATGTTCTTGTGAATTGTAGGGGTGCATCATAATCACTGATAGGCCGCACCCATATGTATTCAGACATATATTCGTTTATATTCCATTGTATACCCATGCATGTTTAGTAAAGAATGAGTAGTTCACTGAGACAAAGTGAACTCGGCAGTATAATGGTGCTAGGATATTGATGTAATGTAATGCTTATTAAATTGTGTGAACTTAATGCATAGGGAAATTAGTTCGTATGTGTAATGTAATTGCAGTAGTTTAAACGTGCACCATATTAAAGTTGCACATGTGATTCAGTGTTTGCATATGAATCATAATGAAAATGCTTATAGGGAAACATAAGATGTGTGTTTAAAAGTTATATGTAAAGGCCTGACTACATATATGCTTAGGGAAGGCCTGGTTTATTCTTATGTTAGCTTATTTTGTAGGCAGTGAAAAGATTCTCTTGGTAAGGCTCTCTGGGCACAAACGGTAGATTTAATTTGCACAGTAGAAGGTTTCTGTTGAAAGTATCTTTTGTTGCAGGTGCAAGGACACATGTCTCGTTAGTAAGACTAACTCTTTGTTTTCAAAAGCTAGAGAGAGGGGAGGCATGGTACGGGGAGTTAGATGGAATGTAGGGATGATACTTTCAGCGGAGAAGGTGCCTGGGACTCAAGGTCAACGCAACCGTCCAGGATGAAGTCACCGTTTCAGTGGAAAAGCACAAGAAAGAAGACCTGGCCAAGGAGGCGTGACAAAGGCGTGTACAATTGTATTGGGGTTTTGTATTAGGGATAGTGCCCTGAGGGAGGAGGCCAGAGAAGAGGTAGGGGAGACCTGAGAGAAGGACAGAGCTGAGCTTAGGTATTATGTGATTGCACTTCTTAGGAAGTCTTCACAGCTGACACCTTTTATTCACTCTTGTCTGGGAAAATCGTTATGCAGGGATGTCACTTAGCGTTAGTGTAGGGACAGCAATTGATTTTAAGCTTGTTTAGGCTAATGAAGAGCAACTTAGAAATAGGAGCAATCATAGTCTGGTTGATCCTTCTAGAACTTTCTATTCTCCTTATCCTGAGTCGGATGAGATTCTCTGCGTAGATTATTATTTGTATTAGTGCCCATCTATTTCTTTAACCTCGTGTTGAGGTGCTTGCACGTTCAGTTATTTTTGGCGATAATACATTCTCAAACTTGAATTCGGAGTCAGTGGTCCTTTCAGACAAAATGAATGCTGATATATAACCAGATGAGATTCTCTCCTTTACACTATTCAACAGGTAAAAAGATCTTGGCGACCAGAAGGTTCTTATAGATAATTAGATAAGAATCGGCGTTATCACATCAACTTTGCCTCAGGCCCACCCCATCTTAGTGCTTAACATGCCATCCAGCAAAATGAGGGGTCCCCCGACGACACGTGCAAAAAGGAAAATCACACCAGCCAGAGGGACAGTGCTCGCTGAGCCAATCATCCTCGACAACTCGGCGCCATCACCATCAGGTCCAACTCCAGCAGTAGACAGCTCTACAGACTACAGCTAATTTACCAGCGTTACTGTCCAATCCTGGTGCAAAAACGTTAACGTCAACCTATGAGGACATTTCAACGAAAAAATGCCAGCCCAAAATTCACAGCAAGTTCTTCTTCCTCACAGATGAAGCAGCAGCCGTCTTTGCCGGGCCATAGCCAGAGGGAGCATTTGAGGGCCGGGCCAGCCCAAATGAATCTTTGTCCCCCCCACAAATAACCGAGGCAGCTGGCACAATATAGAGGTGCAGGAGTTCAGAAGGCAATTGAGCAATAAAAATGCCTTTATATTTTGCTTTTATCTTGTTACATTTGCTGCCTGTTCCATGACAGGTTAAATGTTGGGCTATGTCTTCTGAAAAATTGCTATCTATTCTTTTAAGTGGAGATGTTGTTGATTTGTATTTCTTTGAATATAAAGTTGAGGATTTTGTAAAGTGAACTATGTGACAATCTAGCTGAGGTACAGACAGGACCAATGGAATTATACAGTGTGGGGGGGCTGAATTATGCGGCAGTGTTGATTAAATTGTGTGGCAAGAAAACACAATTTATGCGGCTTATTGTGGCACATTTTGCGATATTTCCATATCAATATTTTGACATTTTTACACATTAGCACTGTCTGGGCAAATGTTTCACTTCATTAGTACCAGTTCCACATCCAAATCCAGCCATACATAACTGAAAGGTGACCATTCAACCTTTGCAGTGGCAGTACGCGTTGTAGTGTTTGTAATCATTTTTGATCTGTTTGAGTTCGAAACAAAATTGTTAAAATCTGCAGATTATACAGCAGATGATGGATTACGTGGCAAGTAAAGTAAATTCATAATTATGCAGAAAGCACCACAGATCACATAATTCCAGTGGCTTTGCTTATAGGGAGTGTGAAAGAAAGTACTGCAGGATGTTAATTTGTTTCTAATTCACAAAAAATTAAATACCTGTAAATTAACTATACAAATATTTCAACATGTACCAGCAGTTGTGAAAGCACAGCTGAAGCACATTTTGTTTATAATTCTGAAGTGTGATGGAAACAAAGATTTAAATAGGCTCAAAAGAACTCTTGGTGATGAAAAAATGATAAATATTGTAATGTATTTCTATAGTGCTTACTACCCCTACGTGTGGTGCTTGCCTTCATGGGCAGCAAGCTACATCCAATAGGGTGGTGTGTGGTTGGAAGGGTGTTGTCTTTTTTTGTGATCCTATGTGGGAAGAGATTCCATGTCATGGGTAATGGGCTCCGAGGTGCGATTATCGTGTTATTGGACGCAGATGTAGCAGTGTGGTGGATGATAAGTCACAGACGCACAAGTTATGTTTTTTCAGTACACTGGCAGCTTTGACCAGCTCTGCAGGTCCCTTTGTGGTATTATATGACTATAGTCTGCTAGCTGATTACTGCATTGGGTTGCCCAATCAGTAATTTTGAGACGGATTTACTCGCATTTCACACAACTAAACTTTTTGTGAAATACTGTGCTGTGTTGCATGAAAGGGAAGCAGCAGAAATTAGGTATATTCACAATAGGGCACATTTCTGCTGTCTCCTAGTGCTGGTGCACTGTGTGCTGCCTTGCAGAAATGCAGGCACCCTAGCGCCATTGTGCAAGGGTGCCTGCACTAAGGGCATGATTGTTTTTGTGCAGGAAGAGGCAACTTCCTGCACAAAAACAATCCTTAGAGGCATATTACTCTTTTTATGTGTGCTATGGAATGCAGCACACTTAGAAAGAGGAAGTAAAGATAAAAAGTAAAGATATTTCTTCTCTTTACGCCTCTCTGGGAAGTCATAGCATTTTGACGCATGTGCAGGTTTATTAGCTTTAGTAAATCTGGGAATACACCAAAATCTATGGGTGGATGCATGCGAACGCCCATGCTCCACCCATGGAACGCCTTCTCAATGGAAGGTAACTCGAAGCAGCGCCTTGCGTTACTTTGTATTTACTAAACAAAGCAAAGTGGCTTTAATAGCTTAGTAAATACCAAAAATGATATTGTATCAGGGCTGCACCACAAAAGTGACGCAACCCCAATGCAAAATCCAGTGTATAGTTCTGTGCCAGATCTGGCATTGTTGGAGGAAAAGAGAAGTGGAGAGATCTGCTGGGATATGCATCGTTACTATCATCTTATAACTGAAAGTCACTGTGAAATGAAAGAAGTGGTCATAGTGTATAGCTATTTAGGGCCTGCAATCATGGTCTGGATTAAAGTCCTCCGATTGACCAGCGGTATGTGACAGTTCTCTTCAGTTATTCCATGTCTTTTCAGTTAGTGATGGCTGGTTTATTGGCTGCACAGTACTGGTGATGAACAACCTTCGCAGTAAATATGCCTTAATTGAATGTAAGAGATGTACGCTACAGTTGGCTGCTGATCACTGGACCGTAGGGCCAGAAATGTTATGTATGAACTTACATAACTATATAATGCCCCGGCAAAGCATAGGTTAGCCCTTCTCAACTTACTTACTTATCAAAAGTAGTTTGCTGGTTGGGTTGTTTCCAATCTGTGGATTGTAAACTAAAGATTGAGATTGAGAGTGTGGCTGTCTTTCCAGATTCTGTGGCTGGGATGTTGGTGGTGTAGTTGTCTTGGAAATATCCAAGTTTTCAGCTGTCGTCTGAAGTGTGTGCGCTCCTGGATGCTTTGAATGTTGTCAGGTATTGACCTCCAGAGCTTGGGAGTTTGTACTGAGAAAGCAGTTAATCCTACCGATTATTTATGGTAAGGTGGTACGATTATAAGTGGTGGAAGCCTGGAGCGCAATATCCTGATTAGTTTGAATTGCTTGAATTTAGCTTCTAGGTATAGTTGTCCTTTTCATTGGAAGCACTGTGAACAAAGCAAAGTGCCTTGAACATTGGCTTTCATGCTATAGCTAGCCAGTGGAGTGATTGCAAGACTGGAGTCTTGTGTTCTTCTGGGTGAAGGCAGAGAAGAAGTCTTGTAGCAGCATTTTGGATGTGCTGTGTTTTGCATATGAGGAATGCAGGTATGCCAAGGTATAGGTGGTCCAGCAAACAAATGATGGACGGAATGCTGACAATGCAAACATTCTCCCCCAGTCAAAAGATCTGGGTTAAATCCATCGTTCTTTTGCCCACTACGCCACCCCAGTTTGGACCCAGACATATGCAAATCAGTCTTGACCCTGTGCCCCATGGGAACAGTCCAGACCGAACTGCCAGGCCAGGTCCTCCCTGGACCGGAAACAAGCATCCTGGGACCGGTTTCAGGGTATGTCACCCTTCTTCAGCCAGGCTAGCTTGAATCCAGTGGCACAGTTAGCAAGGGACCCACGTCTGGGCATACCCATCCCACTTAGGGTGAAAAGTGTTACAGCAAACAAATGATGGACGGAATGCTGACAATGCAAACATTCTCCCCCAGTCAAAAGATCTGGGTTAAATCCATCGTTCTTTTGCCCACTACGTCACCCCAGTTTGGACCCAGACATATGCAAATCAGTCTTGACTCTGTGCCCCATGGGAACAGTCCAGACCGAACTGCCAGGCCAGGTCCTCCCTGGACCGGAAACAAGCATCCTAGGACCGGTTTCAGGGTATGTCACCCTTCTTCAGCCAGGCTAGCTTGAATCCAGTGGCACAGTGAGCAAGGGACCCACGTCTGGGCATACCCATCCCACTTAGGGCGAAAAGTGTTACAGCAAACAAATGATGGACGGAATGCTGACAATGCAAACATTCTCCCCCAGTCAAAAGATCTGGGTTAAATCCATCGTTCTTTTGCCCACTACGCCACCCCAGTTTGGACTCAGACATATGCAAATCAGTCTTGACCCTGTGCCCCATGGGAACAGTCCAGACCGAACTGCCAGGCTAGGTCCTCCCTGGACCGGAAACAAGCATCCTGGGACCGGTTTCAGGGTATGTCACCCTTCTTCAGCCAGGCTAGCTTGAATCCAGTGGCACAGTGAGCAAGGGACCCACGTCTGGGCATACCCATCCCACTTAGGGCGAAAAGTGTTACAGCAAACAAATGATGGACGGAATGCTGACAATGCAAACATTCTCCCCCAGTCAAAAGATCTGGGTTAAATCCATCGTTCTTTTGCCCACTACGCCACCCCAGTTTGGACCCAGACATATGCAAATCGGCATAGTCAATCTTTTAGATTATGAGTGTGAGAATGGCTTGCAGTTTCTGTTGGTATCCAAGATATGGGAGGGTGTAATGTAGTGTTTTCATTGTGTAGAAGGCAATCTGGGGCATATTTACATGAAAATGGCGCAGCGCTGTGCCGCAAGCAATTTTGCTGCACTGAGCTGTGTCATTTTCAAAACACAGGGACGTGCCGTATTAATAAGAATACCGTGCATCCCTGTGCTCACCCCTGCGCTAAAAAAGCTGCCTAGCGGCAATGCCCGCACCCTTAACCATGGTGAAAGGGTGCCTGCATTGCAGGGATGATTGTGTTTGTGCAAGAAGGGACTCCTTCCTGCACAAAAACAGTCATTAATGGCATATTGCTCCTTCTATGTGTGCTGCAGAATACAGTATGTAGCACACATAGAAAAAGCAAAAAACAAGGAGAAATGAAAGTATTTTGAAAGGCGCTAGTTTTTGGCGCTGCCTCAGATTTACAGATCCTTGTAAACCTGGAGAAGTGTCAAAAAGCCATGGGTGTTGCTGGGAATGCCCACAGCAACACCCATTGCATGCCCCTTTGCCACAGAAAACTGCGCTGCAGAGAGCCATATTTGCAAGGCTGTGTTAGGCCACGCAAAATGGCTTAGTGCGACCTTGCAAATATAGGCTTGCATAAAGCGCCACTGGAGCGTCAAAAAAAGTGACGCTCTGGTGGTACTAGGGGCTTGTAAATATGCCCCTCTGATTTACGTTTTAACATGTGGTACATATATAGGTCTGAATCCATGGTTACCACTAGGATTCTTACTTCTCTTGATATTGTTGTTGGGGCCTCATGTTCCTTAGGTGATACAGCGGTAGGCTGGTATTTTTGTCTGCAGAGCATAAGCACTGCGTATGTTGTATTTATCTTTTTTTTTTTTAAAGTTTTTATTGAGCAGAGCAAAATAAGCATAGTATAGACAATAGTCAACAGGAAGTTTAACTGATACTTTTCGATCGTAAAACCTTATTCATTATTCGTATAGAACCAGCATGGATTAAATTCCCGAACATAGACAAAGAGCATATTGCAACAGTAATCTGGCTGCATCTTAAATAGTTTATAAGTGAGCAAATCTTACTTATTGAAATACTAAAGTGCTAGAGTGCTACAGTACCCAGAGAGAATCACACTAAGATTGTTCAAGAGCCTATACATTTGCATAAAATCAGCATGAAAACGAGAAAAAAAAAAGGCATGGAGCAGCTATAGTTCGACTACATCCTTGAACTTAGGGCGCTGCTTAAAACAGTATAGCAACCATTAACAAATATGTCAGACAAAAGTGCTAAGTATTAAAGTGCTATCGTGCCTTTTTTAATGTGCATATCCAGCGCACCAAAAGTGCAATGTGCTAAAAACTCTAAAGTGCTGAAGTGCAAAATCTATAAAATTTCTATTTCCACCATGGTTTCAAAATTCACAAAATACTTCCAAACAGCAGTGAATTTTCTTGTAGCACCTACCCTCCTGGCATATGCTTTTTCAAACATCATAGTTCGTTTCATTTTGTTTAACCACTTTGAGTAAGAGGGTACGTCTTCGGACCTCCAGTTCTGGAGGATTAAAGAACGAGCAACAAGGGAACAAATCACAATAAAGGTCTCCTCTGCTTTTGTCAGATCTTCCCTTACTCTAGAGATGCCGAAGAGGGCGACCTCAGCCTCTGTCTCGAGCCTCTTCTGAATTGCATGGCTTATAGCCGAGAAGATCTTGTCATGAAGAATGTGTGCAGCCAAGCCCCTTCACCTTCTGCCTGGCATCGGAAACATCTATTCTCCACTTCCGAATATCTTTTACTGAGAGTTTTAGGAGTATAGTGTGCCAACCACCGAGACAGAAAGGCCATCCATTTAAAATTGGCAGCATTTAATGCCTTACTTCTTAGCTGGGCTATAGACTGCCACTCCTGGCTAGAAAAAGTACAATCACGTGTTACTCTTCCTAAGAATTTCTCGACCAAGGGAGATTCGTTAAGTTTTCTCAACTGAGAATACCAGTTGCCCACCCCACTTAGTTTGGCTCGATATAAGGCGCTCACCTGCTTTGTTGGGGCGCCACTTAATGATAGATTATATCTATTTATAAAATGTACAATCTGTAGGTACTCGAAAAAGCCAAGCTTATTACGTTTGCCGTATCTATTTTGGACCTCTTGCCAGGAGATTATTTTATTATTCATAAAAAAGTGCCCCAGCTCTTCTAAACCACAATCCTTCCAACTTTTAAGACGACTCGAATGGATTTGAAGACCCAGATTTTTACATTCTGCTAACTTTAAATAGTAGAATCCAGAAGAGCCGGCTTGTTTAAAAAAGGATTGCAATCTAGAGGCATAGTCCTGTACCGTCTTATACCTGGTCTTCTTCGGCAGTTTAGATGTTTTTAGAAATATCGGCATTTGCGAGCCAGATTCCTGAACCATTTTGTCCAAGAAAAAATTGTCTAATAATCCATTTGATTCCAGCAAACGAGCTGTAAGATCTAAAATCGCTGCCTCATAATAGGTTCGAATTTTCGGCAATGCTAGCCCACCCTGATTAATTTCTAGCTGTAGTATTGTTAGCTTGACCCTGGAAACCCTTCTACTCCAGACAAATTCCCTAAACATAGATTCTAGCTCTTTAAAATAATTAGTATTAATTTTCAAAGGTACATTTATGAAAAGAAATACTAGTAGGGGAAGTATGGACATTTTTATTAGAGCTACACGGCCTATTAAAGTTAAGGGTAGAAATTACCAATTGTCCAGCAATACTTTGATTTTATTCCGCATTGCTTGATAATTTAAACTAAATAGCTGCTCGTAGTGATTAGAAACAAATATTCCCAGATAGCGTATTGGTTCCGCTTTCAAAGCCTGGGATTTGAGATTTGAAGGGAGAAAATCACAATCAGTATTTAATGTTAAAATCTCGGTTTTGTTTTGATTTATTTTATACCCCCCAATCAATTCAAATTGGCTAAATTCTGTTAACACCCGGCCCAAATTCAGGCTCTCAGGACTTAAATATAAAACAATATCATCTGCGAACAGTTTTAATTTTGCCATCCCCGGTATTGGAGCTTTAATTTCCGAGTTATCGAGGATTCTTGTGGCCAGGGGCTTACAAACAGTAAGGGGGACATCGGACACCCTTGTCTGGTCCCACTATTAATATTTACTGTCCCTATTTGATTAGCATTTATCACAACTGTCGTGTAGTTCCTATAGTACCCCTGCAGGACCTGCGCGTTTGGATAACATATACTGCGGGCTTGGTGTTAGACTGACTCTGTACACCCCCACCGCATATGTTAGCCGGATTTGCATTAGCTAGCTCACAGTGCCACTAGAATCTCCTCTTATTGGGCAGAGATTAGTTCCTGGCAACCTTAGACCATGACAACCCTGATTCCTCAGAATCGTGGAAACAATGTACTACTTTTCGCTCAGTCACTCGTGCTTACTTATTCGGTTTGTCTCAGAGAGTTACACAGAATAAACAGTCTGGGCGTTTCAATAAGTATTTATTGAACAGTTGTTATTCTAGTGTAAAATATATGTGCTGCAGCAATCAGCAGACAATAGCAGAGATATATTATCAGCAGTACGATAAAAGTGAAGGGATAGAACAGTTCTACCATATTGCAATAATCATGAATATATACATGAATATAAAAAGCATTATGAAAGTGCGCGTACTCCTACGATGCCTAACTAGATGTACCTGAGTGTACCTAGCATATGTGTAGGTCTAAAAGCCTAAGAGCCAAGAATCCTTCTAGAATTTAGTCGAACCCCCATACCTGAATAGAGAGAGTGAGGGACCCCGTCCTGGGCTCAAGTTGGACACCCCGCAAGGGCTGTGTTAGACCGCTGTCAGCTGGAGCGACTGCATGCAGGAGCCTCAGCGTCTCTGGTCAGTGTGTCAGCATGGAACTCTCGGTTCCCTCTATCTTACCATGGCAAGATGTGGTGTATTTATACCCTAAAGTGTCTCGTCCCTCAGTATGGTTTGTATTGGTCTTTGTTAGACATGAGGAAGACGTCAGGGGTGAACTTTGTACATACATATTATGCGGGAGATGTAGCTGGTGAAGGCTCATGAATAATTTATGAGTACATTGTAGGCCTGTGTTCGGGAAAGACCTTGCAGTGTTCTAACCACAGACTAGATAACGTTCATCCCTCAGAGTTCGTTGTGTACTGTAGGGAACTAATGTAGGTGAAAGATCATGCCTATATTAGGGCATACGAAGATCATGACTATAATAGGGCATAGACGATTATGACCAAAATAGGGTCATATACGATTATGACCATAATAGGGCATATGCGAATATGACCATATACGGCATATATGAACGCGTCTATATTAGGGCCTCTATACGAAACGTAACACCCACTCCACTTTCGAATTGGATGACAATGACCATACGTAAAATCTGGACAATTTAAAATACATTCTTAAAACAGCTAAAAACATGGTTTTAAAAGGAAAATAAAATCTTTAAAAATATTAAAAATCAGCTATTCTTTAGTTGCCACTTGAAAAGTCAATTATGTCTTACTCATAAAAGTTGCATTACCACAAGCAGAATAAAGCCATACTTTCTCAAGTGAAAGTGTCAATTTAGGAAATGTTCCAAATTTAGTTCGTTTATTTATGAAACGAAGTGGAGAAGTCGAATTCATTTCCAGGACGTGATGAGCCAATTCCAGATTAAGTGACCTGGCTGGGAGATACAGCATTGTCGGTGTTAGCTACTGCAGACGACAAATCCAACGCCTCACAGAGAACATCAATCGCACATAGATGGAATTCAGCACTGCCAACAGTCGGTACTGCGGCAGCTTGTGCGGTTGTTACCTGAGTGCCTGTGGAGGAGCCACCTAACCGAGCAGGAGTAAACGGCACCTGTGGATTCTCAAGGAATGCATTCATCAGAATTGGAAGACGCTGGGGACAACACAGAGCATGGGCCTTTAGGGGGTCCAGCACAGCATCCACGTCCAGAGGCGTATCTGACGGAAACATTAGACAGAGATCCAACGTGCATTCTTCTCCGCGAAACATGCATCGAAGAACAGGTAAGATGCAGTCCACCCAGACTGGTCTAAATGATAGAAACCAAGAGGCGTTCAGTTCTCTTAGGCAAGGTATTCCCAGAAACTGCACCATGCATTCACTGTACTTCCGCTCCATGAGTATGTTCGCCATTTCCTCGGAAATTGGGCCGTCCTTTGTGTAGCAGTAGGATTACAATCAGGACTCCTGCAATTAGGAACAGGATAAGCGGGAGACCTCCAAAGACGCTCCCCAATACGGAGTGTATAAAATTTGGGATTACTGCGAGGACTGTCTAAAAGGTGCTTAATAGTCCTGACCCTATGGTCTTAAATAGATGTACAATACCGCTCGTATCAGACATGTTAAAGATACGACCCACCATTTCTGCGAAATGAAAGGGGCAATTTGTACGTATAAGCGCCTGTATCTCAGTCGAGGTCCTTGCAACTTGAAGTTCAAAGGTTTCTCGAGCGGAGGTTAAGGGCACGGGTTGCTGTAAAAGCATGGCTTTCAGTCTGCTCAAAGTATCAAATTGTATGAAGGAGACATTCAACGAAGGCCATAATGGCGCCTCCCTGACTGTGTTCAGTGGTGGAAACAATATTTGCATACAGCAAGTAACCCTGGAGTTAACAGTGACCAGATAGGCGACGCCCAGAAGCATCCCACAGCAACCTTGATCACTTAGCATCAAGTAACTCCCATTCGAGAGCAGCTGGAAAACCGGCGTGATCATGGCCGCTGGGGTCCCTGACATGTGACAAGATAGATTCGCTACCGAACCACTACATGCGCCGTGCAGAGAAATATCCTGACACATGAGAGAACCGCTAAAGCGTTCTTGCAGTTTGTACCACTCAGATACACTTCTCGATCCCCATTCCAGCATCGATATCTATATGGTAACTCCCAAGTTTCCTTAATGTACCCCTTACCCATTCTTTCATATTTGCCTGCCTGCCTTTGCTCAAGGCAATATTGAAACTGAAACGTAGTGACCGGCAGAGTGACTTGGCCATGAATTAGCCATTCAGTTGATGGTAATTCGGCTACAGTGAAAGGTAACCTTTCTAGTTTCTCAATACGCAGCATTGTATATTTGGCTCCCCTTTGTGCCATTTCTGTCTGTTTATCAGTTAGATTGTATTCTGAAAACAGAGACGTGGTGTTTATAAAACGCCAGGGCACATAGCCTGCGCGCAGTGATTGCAGCGTCCAGCTTAACATCATAATAGAACGTAATTGGGATTGCCCGTGTTGTAACAAGGCCAGATCTTGTTCTAATATGTCGATTGCCGAAGACACAATGTTGCCTAAGGAGTAAATCCTGGAGGTCAAAGTTGTTAACCCATTATCCACTACAGCTAACGCCTTCTCTAAGTTAATACGGTCTATTTCCCGTATTCTTTCTGCGGCCTCCTGTTGGCATATTTTCCAGTTTTCATTATAGTAGGCATAAATGCCAGCATATATGAAACGTTTCGGACGTGTTTTCCTTGGGCCTAGTAGGAAATCCCTAAGGTCTACATCAGGTGTGAGTAAGGTCAAGTGATGTTTTACTTCTGTGAGTGTTGAGGTCTCTAGCCAATCAAGGCACAACTTCACAACACTATAGGATGTCACTACCCTTGGATGTTGTCTTTGTACATAGCGTTTATCTGGCCTATTGATACTAAACCCCTCGGTTATCCCTAGGAATCTCTGTTGACATGTGTTTGTGTCAATGGGCCAAATCAGCCATTCTGTCCAATTGGGATCTGACCTGTTGTACTGGAGAATGTCATCTAATCTTACCCCATGTGTAGTTGAATTCTGCCCCCACCCATCTGTGATGGTGCTGGAAATCCGGGTGAGTTCATTTCCTTGTTCTTGGCTAGTCCAAGACAGGATGTCTGTTGCACAGTGTCATTTAGAAATATCATCTGCTGCGGAATGAGGCATGCTCTAAAAAGCGCTTCTGTTCCCTGGACCTGCCAGTCCCTAGAACCCCAGATTGATTTTAAATCTATAGTGTCCTTCCATAGGTCAAGACCCTGTGTAGACAACTGGGCCATAAAGGAAGCAGAGTAAATCTGTTTGGTGTTAGTCAATGTTGTTGCCACTTTGTAATAAAATGACTTCGGGTCAGATGTGTTGAACCCTGAAAAGTATGTGAATTTCTGTGCAAAAGTTTGAGAACTACCTTTTGGAGGTGTTGGGCAGTGTTCCCACTGGTGGTATTCAAATACATTTCTAGGTGTTATGGATTTGTGCAAGAAATGATGACCATAATGTTGGTAACAGTACAATGTATCATAGTCTGAAGTACCTTCTAACATTTCATTGTTCGGAAATGCTGCAGTTTTTTCTAAATCAGACATCATATTATTCACAGTTTCAGTGTCCCAATCATCAGAAAATGTACTGGAGGTAATGATATCACTTAAAGAAATTTTAAATACATGTTTAAGCTTTAAAAGTTCAGTCGGACCGAATATATCAAAATCAATCTTGTCCCATACTATACCGTCCGGTATAGGAACTGCTGTGATGTTCACTGAAGACAAGTCTCTTGGTTCACGATGTGAAGACTGATGTGGTTTTAAAATCAAATTGACTCTTTGGGTTGTAGAGCTCTGCTGGAGGTATCGTCCATTAATAAGCATACTAAAAGTTATAATTAAACCTAGCCAGAAAAGAAAAAATAGAATCCCAGTGATATACCATAGTTCTATCCAAGGTGACACCAGGTAAGTCTTTCTAAAAAAGTTCAAAAAGTCAGTGAGTTTCTAATTGAGTGATTTTTTGGCTGGCGTCGTTTCCGGCTCGCTTGGATCCAGTGAAAACGTATCAAAGTTCATGAAATAGCCAGAAGCAGTTCGATCAATTGTTGGAATTGCATCGGGATTAGTTGAAATCGGATTTTGCTCTTGACGAGGCATGTTGACGTAGACGTCTGTAGTCGGTCTTATTGCAACTTAGTTGTTAAGTTGATTTTCTTCTTATTGAAGTGGAACGAGTTCCATAGCATTGTTGCTTAGTCCTTCATTCGGTACAGGTGGCTCTTCAAACGTGATGAGTCTGCAAATGTTTGAACTTCTTGGATTGTAGCGAGAGGAGGGTGTCTGCTACTGTGGAGTCCACGAGGCCTACTGTTTAGTATCGGCCACATAGTGTGGTTTGATTAAGTCGATCGAGACAAATCTTTTCTCCTTTTCCCCGGCAAGAGGCGGCAGAAGTACAGTTCTCGTGCCTTGGATTGCTAGGACCGGTACAGGTGTTCTGTAGGATGGTCCGAATTCTTTCTTGTCTGCAATCTTCTCTCTGACCAGATCCCCGACTTTTGGGATCCAGACAGATCTTGCCGTTACTGCCTTGACTTCCTCAGTGGAGGTCTGTTTTAAATGGACGTTGCTTTGTTGTGTCCTGGATTCATTTAGATCCTGTAAAACAGCCAAACGATCATGGATATCAAATGGTTTTTCATCCGCCACTGTGCCTTCACAATCAAATTCAGGTACCCACATTCTTGTCCCAAATAGGACCTCGTAAGGAGTGACACCCCCTAGAGAGCTTCTTGGCTGATTATTCAGGGCTCTTTGCACCCTATATAAGTGATCGACCCATCTACCGCCTTTGCCTAATACCCTAGCTGTTAAAGATTGCTTTAAGTCACGGTTTTTCCTCTCCGCAACAGAATTTCCCTCAGGATGGTACGGAGAGGAGTACCGCAATGCTACGCCCATTCCTTCCATGGCCTCTTTGTAAGCCCGAGAGCTAAACGCCGGGCCACGGTCAGAATGTAACGTGCCAACTGCGTATGTGCCGATAAAGACTTGCAAATCTTTTATAACAGTTTGAGCGTCAGCCCAGCGCTGAGGCCAAACCCATAGGAATCTAGAGCAGGAATCCACTGCAACCATGATATATTTCTTGGCCCCATGAGATTGTGGGGGTCCACAGTGGTCCAAATACACACATGCGAGAAGTTTGTCTGATTTTAACAATGGTGTCTGCGCTGGGCGTGTTACGGTGGAACCTTTCATCTGCTGGCAGATGTCGCACTTTAAGACATAGTCTTTGGTCTGCTTTGTTAACCCTGGCCACCAGTAGCGCTGTTTCAATAAAGAAATAGTCGCTGTAACGCCTGTATGCGCAGAACCCAAACCCTCGTGTGCTGCTAGAATTAAGCCTTGCCTACGATCCATATTTGGTATTACTCTATCCCCACTCCAGGAATCTGAGCATATGGAATGTTTTGTGCATCTAACTTGTAGGAGTACTTGAGTGGAAATTTTTTGGTACTGCTCTGCTGCCCTTGCGCGAAGCATTGACAGCTACCAAAATCTCGCTGTCTATTCTCGTTTTTGAATGAGTCATTGCAGCTACGGATGCTGTGTGTACAGCCCCCTTTGCGGCTTCATCAGCGAATGAATTCCCTTCAATGTGAACGCCATCACACTGTGACTCAGTGTATGTATCACGTGAGCCCTTGGTAGGTCGTTTCTCAACTCCACTACCTGTTCCTATAGCATTTTATGCTTAATTGTGCCACCCTTTGCGTCTTTAAACCTGTTTTGTTCCCAATGATGTAAATATTCATTGTACGACTGTACACAGTAAAAGGAATCACACACAATTAGTGTGGGGAATTCGTGTTCCGTATTTACAAGTGCAAGTATTAGTGCTTTTAATTCTGCTAACTGAGCCGTGCAGTCTCCTAGATATTGCGTTTTAGTGCTACTGGGATGGAACTTTCCATCGCGCATGCGACCTTTAACGATTGCACACGCCGCGCTGTAAGCTTGCTTACTCCCTATGGCTGGTTGAGCAGATCCGTCAGTGTAAATAATGTATTCATACTGATCTAGAGGCAAAATCTCATTTGGTAGAGGATAGTCTTGTTTGTATTGCAGAAATGCTTATGTTTTTAAACTTGGATCAAATCTGTATTCAATTAGCCCATTGTATCCATCTGGGATGTAAGGCTTTTGCATTTGGAATGCTAGCCTTGGTAACAGCCTCTAAGGCTGGTACTGGGGTCACGACTATTATGTGTTTTCCCTGAGCCAGTGCTCTTTCTCTTGCTACAGCGGTCTGAACTGCTGTCAGGATTTTTTCTGTTGAAGTGAAACGCATCTCTGCGTTTGTGTATAGGTGTGATTTGTATGCAATTGGTACCGTTTCGTCTTCATTGAAAGTCAAATAAGTGTACCCGCATTGAGCCGCTATTACTCGGATCACTAAGTTGCGTGCATTTATGCGTGTCTGTAAATGTTTAGAAGCTATCATGTCTTCCTGTAGGGAACGCAGGATATTTGTATGTTCCTGTGTCCATTGTCTGACTGAAAAATCAGGTTTTATTAAGTCGTAGAAAGGTTTTACTCTTTCTGCGTAATCCAAAATGTATGTTCGACCAAAATTTAGGAATCCCAGAATTGATTGTAAATTCTTTAATGATTTTGGAGGTTAGAGCAGTGCACACTTTTCGAAAAAGTTAGCTGCTAGGCTTTTTCCTTCACTTGACAGCTCATACCCTAAAAATAGGACATTGAGATGGGCAATTGTTCATTTTTTAAAATTAAATTTATAGCCCTCAGAGGCGAATCGCATAATAATGGTGCTCACCCTGGTCAAGTGCCTCGGTAAGTCATCGTCCGTCAGATAAATATCATCCACATAGGACAATGCATCTTCACCCAAATTTTGGAGTAACTCTGTTACCCTTGCTGAAAACAACCCTGGGCTATTCTTATACCCTTGGGGGAGTCGACAAAATTGCCGTTGTGATCCTAGCGCTGAGAATGCGGTCAGATACTTGCTTTCAGGCGCTATATTTTGGCAGAAAAATCCATTTGAGATATCAAGTGTTGTTTTGTATTTTTGTCGCACAATGTTATTCATTAATGCGGCACTGTGTGCATTTTGTACTGCAAATGTCTTTGTGCAGGTGTTTAAATGTCTGTAATCTAAAACTAGACGATATGTGTTGTCGGGTTTTGATACGGGAAACAAAGGATTGTTCATAGGTGAAGTGCAATTTTCTATCACCCCCTGGTATTCAAGTTGATCTAGGATCTCCCTGACTTGTTTTTTAGCTTCCTGCTTTATAGGGTATTGCCTTTGGGCATTTAGGGAAACTTTTAACGGGATCACGTGGTGGGTTGAATCCTCATCCCAACCAGCATGATTTTTGTACAATGCTGGAGCTAGGGCAACCGCCCACTCCTGCGCATATGCATGTTTTAAATGTATGGGAACAAGATCGGAAAATGCTGGAAAAATTACCTCTTCTCCCTTAGGGCACTCCATGACGAATGCTGGTGGCCAGTCTTGCTCTGCTAATAGGATATCATATCCAGTTGACAAATTTTTCCAAAATAGACCCTTAACTTTCCTGGCCTTGTCCCGCTCTATCCGGAGTGTTATCTCATGGAATTTATGTGGGACACTTACCCGAGTATTAGGTGTTTCCACTGTGATATACTCACTCAACTCCGCTGTCACCAGAAATTCCTTCAGGTTCTGGCGAGCTATTGTTACTTCTGCCACGCTGTCTAGCATCGTCAGAGCCCATTCCCCGTTCAGAAGCTGTGTCCTCAGAATTCTGGGCATGTCTGATCTTGAGACCTGCTACCTTCTTCTTTTTGAACTGAGGTTTCTGTTTTTGTTTATCTTCTTTTTTAGGTGCGTAGTCCGCAGCGCGTTGCGTGTCTCTGGACTTTGTACTCCTCCTCTGACCGTCCTTCCCTCTCGGAGTTTCTTGATGAACCCTGAAAGGAACGAGAGGAACGTGTATCAGTATCCTGATACCTGTCAGGTTTTTTAATATTATCCCTATTCCTGAGGTTATACCTCCTTTCAGAGGGCTCCTGTTGAGGAGACCTGCCTCTGGATTGAGATCTGTTGTCTTTAGACTTTTGTTGTTTTTTATTTTCCCACTTCTTTTTAGAAGAAGTAGGTGTCTGCTTTGTAGTGTCCTTTTCAGGACTGCCCACCAGTTGTGGTTCTAGTGCTTTCCCACCTAGACTGTCTCTGCCTAGTTCTGCATATGCAGTTTCAATTATTTTGGGTAGTTCGTGTTGTTGATCTATTGGACTGAACTCCCTTAGGCGTTGGCGGATCGCCACTGAAGCTGCTTCCCCCTTAATGTTAGCTAGTATTATGGCTGATACCTGATCAAAGTTGTTTAGTAACTTCATCCCTAAGTTTAGGGCAGGCTCTGCTCCATACTCATTTTGTATCTGTCTCAATACGTCAGGTACTACTGCTAAGGGCGGGATACCATGTGTTCTGGTATATATGGCAGCAAAGACTGAACCCCAGGAGGTGCAATCCTCTACTTGTGGTGTGATCCCCATGGGCAAGCAGATTGTTAGAATTCTGTGTTTATCATAGGTGGTAGTATTTGGGAATACTGCCTCAAGCTGAGTTATTTTCGGAGCTATCCAGAATGGTATTTGTTCGCGTTTTGCGGGCATTTTGCCCATTACCGCGTGTAATGTTTGAGGAGTAATTTTAGTTGCTGTACCCTTGAATTGGGTCCCGTTTGTTGCAACTGTTGTTGGTTGAACTGTGAGAGTCCTCATGACGAATTGTGTCAAGTTCCTGTAGATTTTAATTAAATCTCTGTGTTGTATGAGTAATTCTGGCTGTGTCATTGTGCCAATGTCAGGATGCGGTGTGTAAGCCGCTAGGTTTGGCCATGTGGCCCCGTCTCCTCCGAGCGGGCCTAGTCTTACTCTTGCTCTTAAGTGGGGTAGGGCGCCTTTAAACCAGTATAAGTGTTCCTGGTACGTGAGTGGAATCTCTATGTCATCGAATGGACAGTATTCCTCTGGTGCATCTCCTTCTATGTAGTAGTGAAATGTCTTTGTTACAGCATCTGCTGCTGGGAATGTAACCCATGAATAGAATACCTCTGTTTTATTTGATTTGTGTGCCTCAATCACGAGAGCTACTACGCCACCCCTTGGTGCTAAACCATTTTTTAATAGTTTCATGGTGAGCGTATATCTGAATTTAGGTGCAATTTCAATTGCATTTTCGGGTGGTTCTCCGGCTGAGACCTGCAGATTTACTCTTTCTTCATCGCTCTCAGTCATTTTGAAAAGAAAAGCTTTTCCAAGAGAACTTAGTTAAAGGTTTTATGCACAATTTAGGAACTAAATGTCCTTCAAGCTTGATTAACCAACAGCCGATAAATAGGATATCTCGCCTACTCAGCTGTGGCGGAGTTTGTGCCCACCCACTCCAGACGTCTCTGGCGTTTTGTGAGTAGGTTCTCTGAGAATAGCACGACTTAGCTACTCAGATTCTACTGTTAAATAAGTACCCAACCAACGTTGACGGCGCCATGTCGTGCAGTTCCTATAGTACCCCTGCAGGACCTGCGCGTTTGGATAACATATACTGTGGGCTTGGTGTTAGACTGACTCTGTGCACCCCCACCGCATATGTTAGCCGGATTTGCATTAGCTAGCTCACAGTGCCACTAGAATCTCCTCTTATCGGGGAGAGATTAGTTCCTGGCAACCTTAGACCATGACAACCCTGATTCCTCAGAATCGTGAAACAATGTACTACTTTTCGCTCAGTCACTCGTGCTTACTTATTCGGTTTGTCTCAGAGAGTTACACAGAATAAACAGTCTGGGCGTTTCAATAAGTATTTATTGAACAGTTGTTATTCTAGTGTAAAATATATGTGCTGCAGCAATCAGCAGACAATAGCAGAGATATATTATCAGCAGTACGATAAAAGTGAAGGGATAGAACAGTTCTACCATATTGCAATAATCATGAATACATACATGAATATATTATGAGTATGTATGAGTTTGAATGTTTGTATGAATGAAGAAATTAAAAAGGGTTTTTCTTTGTCTACTCAGGGGTTAATAAATGAATTGTTTTGAACTTTATATTGTATGTAATAACTGCAAAAAATCTTTTTTATATGTTTAAATTTACACTTTTATATTCAGGCAAATAAGAAAAAAGTATAAAAGATTTTGATATATTTAAAAAAAAAAAAAAAAAAAAAAGAAAAATGAAATAAACAATGATGAAATCAAATAAAAAAACTTTTTTCCTTTTTTCCTTAAATGGTGGTACTGTTATGCTATAGTGTGTTAGCCCATGCTGAATTGATATTCAATTTGTGAAAGCAATATAGGTCACGAGGGAGCTTTTTTCAGATAGTACATACATGAATATAAAAAGCATTATGAAAGTGCGCGTACTCCTACGATGCCTAACTAGATGTACCTGAGTGTACCTAGCATATGTGTAGGTCTAAAAGCCTAAGAGCCAAGAATCCTTCTAGAATTTAGTCGAACCCCCATACCTGAATAGAGAGAGTGTGGGACCCCGTCCTGGTCTCAAGTTGGACACCCCGCAAGGGCTGTGTTAGACCGCTGTCAGCTGGAGCGACTGCATGCAGGAGCCTCTGCGTCTCTGGTCAGTGTGTCAGCATGGAAGTCTCGGTTCCCTATATCTTACCATGGCAAGATGTGGTGTATTTATACCCTAAAGTGTCTCGTCCCTCAGTATGGTTTGTATTGGTCTTTGTTAGACATGAGGAAGACGTCAGGGGTGAACTTTGTACATACATATTATGCAGGAGATGTAGCTGGTGAATGCTCATGCATAATTTATGAGTACATTGTAGGCCTGTGTTCGGGAAAGACCTTGCAGTGTTCTAACCACAGACTAGATAACGTTCATCCCTCAGAGTTCGTTGTTTACTGTAGGGAACTAATGTAGGTGAAAGATCATGCCTATATTAGGGCATAGGAGATCATGACTATAATAGGGCATAGACGATTATGACCAAAATAGGGCATATACGATTATGACCATAATAGGGCATATGCGAATATGACCAGATACGGCATATATGAATGCGTCTATATTAGGGCCTCTATACGAAACGTAACACAACCTGGGCCTGGGCGCCCTGGTAGATGTTCCTCAACATATCTATGACCTGGACCGGGACACCAAATTTGCCCAAACCAAAGAAAAGTGCGTCCCAGTTAGCCAGGTCAAACGCCTTTTCAGCGTCCACCATCATGATGAGCGTTGGGGTTTCATAATTTTTTTAAAAAGTCGAGAGCCTGAATTAAGAACCCGGTATTTGAGGACATTGACCTCCCAGCCACAAACCCGGACTGATCACTATGAATCAGTTCCTGGGCTATGGGAGTGAAGCGTTGGGCCCAGACTTTCATTAGAATTTTATAGTCGGCATTTAAAAGACCAATCGGTCTATAGGAATTAACGTCTTTGTGGTTTTTGCCCTTCTTCACAAAGCTAATAATTATAGACTCTTTAAAACTTGAGGGGACGCAGCCCCCCATCTTCATTTTATTGAACAGCTTTGTCAAGAAGGGGATCAATTCCTCAGAAAATGTCTTATACAATTCTATCCTCAGCCCATCGTTTCCACAGGCCTTCGCCCCTGCGATAGATTTCAAAACTGTTAAAATTTCTGTTTCTGATATCTCACGTTGTATTTGTTCCGCGAGCAAATCTGACAGGCTCAGAAGATTTTCCCCTTCAAAGTATTCCTGAATTAAGTCCGATCTTGCCTCATATCTAGTGGTATATAGCTGCTGATAATGCGCCATGAAGATTTGGGCTATGCCGTCCTTATCCGTTATCATGTCACTGGTCTTAGGATCTATGATCTCGGAAATTAAGAATTAAGGCTGCCTCCTGTTTGGTTTTAGTTAACCCGGCTAGCAATTTACCGACCATTTGGCTGTCCTCGTATTCATGTTGTTGATGCGTCCTAGAGCTATTTATTTCTTCAATTAAAAAAAATTCCCTGAGTGCCTGTTTCGCCCTCTCAAGCTGACCCCCTACTTCCCCCTCCCCCTGTGATGGGGTATTTCTCTGGCTCAGGGCACTGTCCACAGCCTGCTGAAGTTTGGCAATTTTTGCACGCCGTTGTTTTGACTGGGCAGTAGAAAAAGCAATCATTTGCCCACGCTGCCTTGAACCCCCCCAAACTGAAAATACTTCTGCCGTTCCTTCATTAATCTTAAAGTATTCCAGTATCCATTCCTTTACATCAGCTACCCATTGGGGATCCTGACGGAGGAGACGATCCATCTGCCACCTAGATCTTGTCCTCCTTCCCTCCTCAATTTCCAACTCTAATTTTACAAAAGAATGGTCAGAGAATGCATTCGCCCCAATTTCAATATCTATATGGTTCAAAGATCGCGATATCAGAAAAAAACAATACGAGAAGCTGTTTGAAATTGACAGGAATGACATGTATATTTACTATTTGTCTGGTTAATTTGGCGCCAGGGATCTAACAAAACTCCTGTTTTAAGGCATCTAGGACTTTTTTGGTTTTTGGATTTAACTGCTTCTTATTTTTGTTAGAGGTGTCTTTCCTCAAATTTTGGATGAAATTAAAATCCCCTCCTAAAATAATCTGCCCAGGTGCCCCCCTAAGTAGCTCACTGACTTTCAATAGTGCTGTGGGATCTTCTATTACTGGGCCATAGTAATTTACAAAGTTTAATGTCGTGCCATTTAATTTGACCTCGACCCAAATCCACCTTCCAAAGGGGTCTCTCCGGACTCGACCAAATTCCCGAGGGAGACCTCTACAAAAGTAAATAGCTACACCTCTTTTGGCCAGCCCAGCTGATGCATAAAAAGCATGGGGAAATACTCTGGGGAGAAAAAGCTTTGGGGAATTGGTTTTTAAATGGGTTTCTTGAAGAAATAACACATGCAGCGAAAAAGAGGCCAACCACCTAATAAGCCCTCCATACTTTTGTTTGTTTAACATTCCATTCACATTAACCGAAATAATACAGCACTTACTAGTCATTTCTAAAATATTTCATATTGCAAGAAAAAAACCTCCCAATCCTGTTTTCTTTTCCCCACTTGCTACTGCTCTTTTTACTGCTATACCCTTCCCAGAACCGCCCCCCGCCCTTCAACCCCCCCCCCCTGGAAATGTGGACAACCACACTAACCACATCTCACCCCCCCCTACTTCTCTATTGGGTGTCATGGAACTACACCTTGTGTGACCCACCCTCCCCAGCAATAGAGAACTTCAACGATATACTGACTTTCATTTCATTTCATTTCATTTTAAAGAAGAGATCTCCTTCAGAAGACCCTGAGCATCCTCTAAATTCGAAAACATATGAAATTTCCCCCTCACAAGAACACGCAGCTTGGATTGTTGGGCTATTGACGCCTGTGCGCCTTGTACTTTAAAGAGGTAAAGACGTTTGACAAACTCTTTGCGCCTGCGTGCGGCTACCGCTGACATGTCAGAGAATATACGACATTTTGAGATTTCATTAATAGGAAATTGTCTCTACTGTATGGCCTTAGCCAAGATCCTTTCCTTAATTCGATAGTCAGCGAAGTTGACCAAGATGGTGCATGGAATCTTGGAGTTAGGCAACGGGTGAGAGGGAACTCTATGTGCCCTTGTAATTGTCAGGTCTCCATTGTGTTCGGGCAAAACCTTCTGCTTAATAAATGCTTTGACCCATTGTAGTGCCTGAGATCCCTCACTCCCCTCGGGAACCCCCACTAATCGTAGGTTCGATCGTCGCGAATGATTTTCGAGTTCCTCGAGTTTGTTCTCTAAAATATTCTTATCCTTGGTGGCTTCGTTTACTCTCAGAAGCATGGAGCTCATTTGGTCCTCCAGCTGGGCAATCCTTGACTCAGCTTCCTGAATTCTTACTGGAAAGCAGGCCACTGCTTCTTCAATATTCCCGAGGCGCTGATGAAGAGAGGCTATTTCATTTTCTTGAGATCTCTTCATTTCTCTTATCTCTTCAAGGATCAAATTGAGCATGGTCTTAATATCCATCTGTTTAGTGAGGGCTGCATCCATTGAGGATTCCGTAGATTCCGACATGAACTGTTGTAGTTTCTCTTCCCCCTTCTAACCCCCCGGGAGCTGGTCCGGTGGTCCCATATTGTTACCATCAGATAACTGGGCGGGGGTCTGTAGCTGTACCTGGGCCCCTGGTCGCATATCAGTTGACTCAACTACAGATGTCTGGACGAGCTGGGTATGCAGTAGGGGAGTGCCACTTGAAGAGGAAGGTACTGCCTGGCCCACACAAGTTTGGCTGGATTCTTGTGCTGTTGAATCGGCTGAGGCAGGAGCCTGTCCAGGCACCTGGACCTGTGGTAGTGAAAATGTAGATGAAGTCTGTCGCGGGCTGTTGTGGATGTCTTCTATCCCTTCTTCCGTCAGCCGCGGCGATTGGGCTATGAATTTGAGGGAAGCCACCTGGGATGTCTTTTTTAAAACGAAGGAAAGTCTTTCGTGCTTTTTGCCTCATCTTTATTAGACCCTGCGGTAAAATCAGCAACCTGATTTTTCTCTGTAATTGCAGGATCATCCGTTTGCTGCTGCATTATGAGAGCCCCAGCTTCCAGAAGCAGATCTGAAGGCTCCTCTTCCGAGCTCTCAGAACTTGAATTGAGGCCAGGACGGTTGACAGAATGTTCAGCTCTAGCCACTGAAGATAGCGCTTTAGCCTGCGCCAAGCGAGTTTTAGCTTTCAGTCCAGCCGCTGAATCAACTTTGGCAACTAGATTCACCTGTTTGTGATGCTTCCCCATTTTCCTCCCCTTTTTTTTTTTTTTTTACTCTCTCCCTTTGTATCCCTTTGTATCCTTGCGCTCCCCATTTGGGTGAATTCACACAGCAGGTATTCAAAGAACTCCTATTTTAAAGGAGCAAGTTTGTATCTTTTACTCTTGTTTTCGAATGCAAGCTGAAAGCCTCTAGCACTTTAAAAAAACCTTCACATTGAAGAAATTAAAAGGATGGTTCTGACCCCAAATAGGCAAACGTTCTCCCCCTCAGTTCGTCTGATTAGATTTTAAACAGCCAAAATGTCCAGGCTTCTCTGGGCCAGCTCACCTCCTCAAAAACAGCATCTTCCCAACTCTCCGCCAGCTCTTACTCCATCCAGCTCAGCTCCGTTCGGGTGTTCCTGCTTCGCCCTGCTGTCCAATTATTAATTGCCATATGAGCCTCAGATCAGCTCCTGGCAGACTGTTACCACCGCCTTCCCGGCCACCAAACACGCCGCGAACATGCAGGGCACTTCTAAACGCCAGCTGCCAGCCAGCGAGACCTCTGTTCCGTGCCGAGCAGCTCAAAGACGCCGATCCGCAACCTCCATTACCGGGGGAGGAGCTGCGTTCACCTGTGGCTACCCGGAGGCGTGGTTCTCCGCGGCCATCCCTGTCCATGTTGTATTTATCTTTAGATGGTTATTCATCATCAATATGTTTATGGCCCAAAGTCAGTCATCAAGTTGTAGAGGTTCCAGACCATCCATTAAAAAAAAATATTTGGGTTGTAGTAGCTGAGGTTGAATGATTTAATCAGGTTTGGTTAGTGAGTTAGGTAGATGTTGAGTAATAGAGGAGATATGATGACGCCTGTGGGATGCCACAGTGATGTATGCACGGAGCTGATATGAATAGTAGTACCAACACTAATTCACTGTCACAACTGAGAGGCCAAGAATTTAATGGGCATTAGCTAAACTCCCTTCTCACCTTTCATATACGGTATGTCAAACAAGAATTTGCTGCATGAAAAGTTGGCACAACTCTACAGGACATTGAGTCATGTTGTTCTTAAGCCAATAACGTTCATGATATTTCCTTTCTTGATACATGAGTGGTTGTCACTACCTAAACCTTCCAAGTCATTCAGAAGCAATGTCCAAACAGGAAATTCCAGATTTCAACATGGCATGGTGCTTTGATTACCCTATTGTGCCCGGGCAGAGTTATCTCAAGTCAGCTACGACTTACATTTGACTGACATTGTTTTACCCTACACTGGCCTGTTGTGAAATATAGCCTGGCAAGATAATGTATCTGCTCTAGAGATCACCATTTTGTTTCTTTAGAAATGCCTCTTCATTCATTTTGGTTCCAGGAGCCAGACAGCTTTTGAGGTTAATGTGCTTGCTGCAAAGGGCAGCAAATACCCTAACTAGCAGTATTGTAAATCTGAAATGACCTAATACAGCCTGCCATGTAACAAATGGCTGCTATACCAGACTATCTTTCAAAAATTGTTTTAGATCTAGATGACCCTGCCAGGCTCAACACTCTGAGGATGTCTGAGGATTCATCTCTTTGAACCAAATATTTTGAAAACCATAATCAGGGCGTTTGAGGCTGAAAACATTTGTATTGCAATTGACCTCTCTACACATCTCTGCAGAACATTGACTAACATTTTGTGAGTTTTGTATATTGTAATTCAAGGTTTGCGTAGTATGAAACTGCTTTTTGAAATGTATTGATTCCTTTGAAATTCTGCTTTATATTTATCTAATTTATGGCCATAGCCCATAAGTTGCTGTTATGAGTTCGAATAAAAGTAATGTAGCTAATGCACAATATTTGGTGAATATTTGAGGTAGCATATTAATTGGGAGGAGTGTGAGAATAGTGGGTTATAGGAATCGTGTGGCTCCTCACAGATTTCAGAATGTTCCTTCACAAAAATATGAGGAAAATCTATGATTTATCCAAAGTTTGGTGTTTGCAAGGCATTCCTTGTAAGAAAAGGTATTGGGATCTATACAAGCAACACTTCCCCAGACTACCCTAGGCACCTTGTTTTCCGAAATGTCTGGGCCTGGCAAGTTTTCTTGGATACCGAATGAGTCCTGGCCTAAATACCGCAGCTACCCACATCACCAAAATTGGTCAATATGCAAGGCAAAATCTTGATGTTTCCTTGTGTCTGAGGGGCCTTTGAGAGCCTCTCGTTTCATGGGTGATAGCTCAGTCACGCAAGTTTGGTACTATTGTTATTGGGAGAAATGTAGGAACGCTGTGTGGTGGGACATTTGTGGATTCCCGCAGACTTCATTAGTGCGGTCTGTTTTCACTCAGAGTGTGACATGCAATACAGCAAAACAAATAATCAAACTCGGGACTTATGGGAAGCATTTCCCTTACATGCTGACTTTGATTTTGGAAAAGAAAATATTTCTGCTGTTTTTACCAGGAAAAAATTATTTTCCAGTATTGTGGATGACCCATTAGAGTCCATGCACTGTGAAGGTAGTGTGGTGGACGTCAATGGGTCGTCGTCTTCTCTAAAGCAGTTAGAACCCACCAAATCCATGCAGCCTGATGTCCTGCCTAACAAGAATTGACAACGAACTACAGGAATATAATAGCCACATTGCACCAACTTCTTTGTTCCATGATCATACTTCTCCAGTTCCAGGAGGCCCCCAGGATGGTAGGCTTCTGAGACTGGGGAACAATGCAAAGCACAGTGATAAAAGAAAGGTGGCAAGTGCTGCTAATGGCCATGCACAACCAAGAGAAAGTTTCAGTTCCCATACATGGTCCAGGGAGAAGAGGGCCACAGAGAGAATAACACATATTGAGAAGTACAAAGAGGATAGAAGAAAAGATAGAAAGAAGAGGTTCTAGAAAAGGAGAGAAGATTGATCGGAAGAAAGGAGAGTAAATAGATATAGCAAGATAGAAAGAGAGACGGGAATGGGAAGACAGATGCAGCAGCAAACCGAAAGGAATTGTGTGGAAAAAGTTGAGAGAGGAATTGGAGACAGAGATTGGGACAGAATAGAGGAAGTAAGAGAGATACTAAGGGAGGAAAATGAGAGCTAGGTACACGCAGAGAAAAGGTGACTGGCGATTGTTGGTGGAATTTACAGCTTATCATGTTTTATGCCAATTCACCTGGCCCAATGTGATTTCAAAGCACAATTCTGCATTTTATTTTCTAAAAGGGATCTTAGTGTGAGATCCAAAAAATCACCTTGCCTTTTGGTTTTTAAATTCCTAATAAGGTCTAACCGTTGTTACTTGATCCACATTTCTTTTTGAGAATTGATTAACAATGGCACCCCCTTGTTATTTGTTACTATATGTTCTTCTTGAGAAATGCTGGCACTTTCGCTTTTAATACATATCAGCCATGTCTACATTTGCTGCTATAGTCACTGGATAAGACAACCTATTTGCTGAGAAGTCCAGGTTCTCTTAAGGAGGTGATTTGGCTTTCTAGTGTGCATTTAAATATGGTAGTCTCTTAACTGTTTCATGATATGAAGCTTAACTTTTATCTGCACCTGTAGTAATTGCCGAACAATACTTATGCAAGGAAATATCTTCCATTTCTAGTAGAAATGGCAGGCTTCCATGCTTTCTACATTCACCACTCAGAAAAGTGCATACTCATCCAAGCAATGTTAGCCACATACTTGAGGATCCTATCTTAGAAGTTTACTGCACGTGAAAGTGTAGAGAATGTCCATAATTATGAAAGTGGACAACTCTGTAGCATCCAAATAGGAGGCACCATGCAAGGAGCGTCAAACAGTTATGTTATTGCAGACCAGGATCCTAGATGCAAACCGTGAAAGCACCACTCAGAACTTTAGAGGCAGGGCTGCTGCCTGCTAATCTACGGTTCCTCTAACTGGAGATAGAACTAGTGTTCTCAGCCAGGCCACAGGTCTCAATTGGACCCATCTCAGACTTACACAATCACCCATTGTTTAGCATGCCTACCTGTCTTGCTGGTAGTCTTCTAATAAAGGTCACCTTTCATACAACCTGCCTGTAACTATGAGAGATGTATGCTAATGTCAGAGATTGCTTAAAGTCCATGCAGTTTTTACAAGTACTTTTGATCAAATGTAATGGAACTATCCATCTTTTGTCACAACCCTATAGTGAAATTCCTTGTGGGACCTTCCCAACATCCCCTGTAAAATGACATTTAAATTCTATTTATTTTTCACCATTGTTGCAGCCCTAACATTTTTAAAAACAGACTTTGTGCCACTAATTTCCTAAAACGTTCTTGAAGGATATGCTCGAAGCTCTCTGTAAAGTTAGTTTAAATTAGTGGCAAGTTTAATTAAAACATAATCTCAGAATTTGGTCATGATCAGGGAATTCCACACTTTATGAATCAGATCAAATTTCCTAGATTTACAAACTTTACACCCTTCTACTTTAAATCCCATCTTTAAAGTTGGATTGTGAAAAGTTGATTGAGCGTGCTATAATACGTACCTTACAAAAAGCCACATATTCCTTCACACAGAATCACACAGTGTGCACCTGAATATCGTAGGCACAGAATATCGAGGACAGAACAACGAATCTAAAATGCCAACAGGTAAATATAGTTTTTCTATACCTTACTCCACATATATGTACCTACACAATATATATATCTTCAAGGTGTGCAGATGTGGAGTTAGGAATAGTAAATCTTTACTTTGGGCCCGATTCACAGAACTAACTTAAGACAAAATCCTAAATTTACTACCATTTTGGTATTCACAGAAGGCACTTACTCATTTTGGTATTCACAGAAGGCACTTACTTACTCATTTTGAGTAACTTACTCATTTTGTGTAACTTACTCATTTTGTGTAACTTACTCATTTTGGTATTCACAGAAGGCACTTACTCATAAATGAGTAAGTGCCTTCTGTGAATACCAAAATGAGTAACTTACTCATTTTGTGTAACTTACTCATTTTGGTATTCACAGAAGGCACTTACTCATCAATGAGTAAGTGCCTTCTGTGAATACCAAAATGAGTAACTTACTCATTTTGTGTAACTTACTCATTTTGTGTAACTTACTCATTTTGGTATTCACAGAAGGCACTTACTCATTTATGAGTAAGTGCCTTCTGTGAATACCAAAATAAGTAAGTGCCTTCTGTGAATACCAAAATGGTAGTAAGTTTAGGATTTTGTCTTAAGTTAGTTCTGTGAATCGGGCCCTATATACTTTACTATATATAGTTACCTTTCAATATTGTAACCTTGATATTCTTTTTTTTTAAACTTTCTTTATTGGTTGTTTTGCACATACAATACGTTATAAATGAGGTATCCATAAAACAATTGTCATAACAGTAATACCTGAGAACATAGCAATACTCATTTCCATCTTCTCATTAATTCCAGATGAAGTCGTACTCATCCACTCCAAATAATTCGGCTCAGTGCATAGGCTGAGGTAGTGTCATGCATATACAATTACATAGGCAATTATCTAAATGCAACTCAGGTAGTGACACAATCTAATCATAACTAGGATTTTAATTTTCGGTAATCCAGCATCAATTCAACTAACCCAAATATCACCTGTCAGCGAAGCATATGTACTTTGCAGTGTTGGTGAGATGCTAAGTAACACCCTAAGGGAGATCGCTCCCTGCATTTTGTGCCAGGTTTCCCCTGTAGCATCAGTCATTTGTGTTATCAGATATGTTTGTGGAGGTTCCCATGTATCTCAGGGTTGAGAACTGGGAGATAGTAGCTCTGCATATGTGGTAAGCTGTTCTTTACAATATGTGAGGTCTTGTAACCACTCCTTAAATTTTGGTGCACCCCTCTACCCCACTTACATGTAACCATGCGCTTGGCTAGCAGGAGACAGATTGCAATATATTTCCTGAAACCCACCTCTATCCCTTCTGTGTATCCCAATAGTGCCAATAATGGCGTGAGGTTGATGGAGTGACCTATCATTAAGGCTAGTGCTTCCTCAATATCATGCCAATACGCCTGTATTGGCCCACAGGACCAGGCCAAATGGAGAAAGTCTGTCACCTCTGCGCCACACCGGGTACATTTAGCATCAGGTCTTAAGCAATGGCGATGCAGTCTAGCCAGTGAGTAGTACACATAGTGTAGAAACTAAAAATGTATGACTTGTAATCTGCAGCTAAAGGAGATATGTTCCGTCTGTTGGCAGCAGTAAAACCACTGTGTATCTGTGATAGGTGTCTAAAGCTCCATATCCCACCCCGCTTCACTCTGGCGTGTCCACCATGTTAAAGCAGTTCAAGCTAGGCTGAATGGTAAAGGATCGACACCAGGTGTCTAGGACCTGTGGCAGTGAGCAGGGTGTGTAACAAATTAAAAGTGGAAAGTTCACATGGAAAGTCAGGAGTGGCTGCCTTAACGTTATGTCATAGTCTTATATAGTGAAAGATGTCTAGCGATGTCGCCATTACATCAGAGAAAAATGCGTCCTGGCCTTTGAATGTACCATCAAAATATAAGTCTCCCCATGTAGTGATTCCAATCTTCAGGAACATGGCTCTGCAAGCTGCTTCATGTGTCATGGGGAATGCAAAGTGATGTTGTAGTGGGATCATTGGTGAGCACATAACAGTGCAGGTTACCTAAGTCGTTTGGCCAGTCTGACCCACCCCGCTCTTGTACAAGAAACCGTGGAGTCCACTATCCCGGGCATACTCCTGCAAGTGCCCAAGAATGCTGTTGTTGGGATGGGAGCCATGTAGCCCTGCTCTATGGCTAGATATGGCATGAAAGGGATGGGTTTGTCCCAGTGTATAGCATAGTGCACTCGGTCTGCCAGAATGTATAGCTCCATGTCAGGTGTCTCAAAGTCACCCCTGGAAAAGGGTTGTGTGAGTGTGTTCCATTGAATGCATGATTGTTTACCCGCCCAAGCTAATTGTATTGATTAATTTCCCAGTGCTTTGAAGAAGTGTCGCCCCGGTGAGTCTATGTTCACTGTTTGGGTCCTGCGTGTGGTATTTAGGAGCTGATAGAGCCTGGAGAATACTTGTAGAATTTCCGAAGTGTCACAAATTGTGTTGTCGTGTTCGTCCTGTATTTCAAGGATGCCATTATTGCCTCATGGTATGCGTGTAATGGTCACCAGTGCGCACCCCTGTCTCTCTCCCTCACCATACTCCCTTGCTTTAAAGTATTTGCTGCGGTAGAGGCACTCTCATTCAGCTGTTTCCTGGTAGTCTGAGGTCGCTGTCCTGATCTTACCAGTCAGTTCGGAAGTCGGGGGATCTCCCAAACCCTCTTCTAATGATCTAATGTCTCGTTCCAATCTTTCAAAATAATCACAGATAGAGGGAAGAATCTGCTCGCTCTTGGCCAGACATACGCCACGCATGGTAGCCTTAAAGACCTCCCAGACTGTACCGATATGCGGGACTGAGTTTTTGTTCCTATTGAAGAATTTTCAGTTCCTCTCAAAAAGCCTCATCTAAAAGCAATGTTGAGCGAAGCAACCAAGTAGCAAGTGGGGATGGGCTTTCTGACGGGCATGGCACAATAAGTATCGGAGAGTGATCCGAATAGGTGCACGCTAGGTGGCTAGCTTCCCGAATCTAGGTGCCTAATCCTCTAGTTATGAACCAATAATCTATTCTGGATCAGCTATTATGTACTCCAGGTTGGAAAGTGCCTTTTCTTGTCATCGGGTGGAGAGATAGCCACGCATCAAGCAAAATATGTTCCTTCACAATGGCTTGAATGGGCCTGCTGGCAGTGGGGTTTCTATAGAGTGTGGTGTGGGATTTGTCAATTTGCGCATTTAGCGCCACATTAAAATCTCCTCCCCAAACAAAATGTGTGGAACCAGTGTCAACAATTAGACCCCAGAGTCGATCGAAAGAAGTGGGATTGTCAGTGAAAGGCCCAAAGCAATGAACAGTGACAGATACGGAGGCAAGTCTTCCCCACATAGGTGTATAGCATCCATGAGGATCAGTAAGGGCTCCACTATGGGCGTAAGGGGTGCCCTTTTGTATAAGTCTCGCAGTGCCCCTTGCATATGTGGAGTAAGATGAGAAGAATCTATAGGTTACCCAGCGAGTACCAAATGTAGTGTGAGTAGAACCCCCTATCTGAGTTTCCTGGAGTAGGGTGATACTGATATGGTGTCTATAAAGATCTGCTAATATATGGCGACGTTTGCGTGGATCAACCAGCCCCAGCACATTTCAAGTTAAGCAGTTGTACCTGATCCATGTACCATTGTGATGCGGTTTCCCAATGTCAGAAATGCTGACTGGAGAGTTGGCAGACTTTGAGAATTCTCCCAAGCCACCAAGGGGGCATGTTTGCGGAAGCAGCATATGCGATGGTGCTATATTGGTTAGATACATAGTGAACCAGAAACTTAACAATACCCCTACATCCCTCCTCCCACTCTGATAGTCCAATCCAACCAGGGATGTGTCTCCCTCCCTGAAAACAAACAGAGGCATGACAGCCATAATTCCAAAACCTGGGTGGAATAAGGGCCTGGTTGCCACACCGGCCCAATGGGCCATGTGTTGCATGACAGATAACAGTGCAATATCAACCCAGGGACAGAAGTTAGGGTAGTAGAACGAGTAAAGTAAGAGAGAAGCCAGAGAGTTAGAGCAGTGAGTGAGTACAGTGAAGATTTGAGGGGAAGTAGAAAGAAGTGTAGATATTTAGAACTAGCAGAGAAGAGTCAGCCTAAGAGATAAGCCACAGGACCTAAGCAATATCAGAGGTATCCTTTGGGGTGGTTAGCTAGAGGGTTAGGCAGTTCCTCCTCGAGCGAACAACAGTGTCCAGGGTAAAAGGCGTCTAGCCCATAACTGCCACATGGCGATCTCGTTAGCTGTGTTGCGTAGTGGTTTATTCTGGAATAGTGACAGTTTCAGTGTCTGATACTGCTGCCTCAGCCTATATGTGCATCAAAGTTCCGTTCCACTCAGGATGCACTATCAACTAATCTGCATTCAAATGGCTGCCATCTACATACTCCACCGCTGTCCATATAGGGCTGTTGTTCCTCCTCCGACAGTGGCGAGGAGGGTCTACATGCATGCGCTGATCTTGTGGAAGGGGACGATCTCCCCAGGCTGCATTTCAGAAACTCACCAGCCTGCTAAGGATTATTAAAGATGTGGGCGTTGCCCTGGTGGGTAATGCGGAGCCACGCTGGGTATAGTATAGCATATTGGGTGTTGGCTTGCTGTAATTTCTGCCTAATGGTAATATCCTTCCTACGTGCTTCCTGAATAGCCAATGTGAAATTTGGGTACATGGATATAGTGTTGCCCTCAAATTGTAGTGCACGCTTCTCTGTGGCCAGTCTCAAAGGAGTATCTCTGTAATTTAGTAGTAGGGCGATTATAGGACGCCTTGCCGCACCCGGCGGGTGGCGGGTGGCGGGTCATCAAAGCTCAATGTACGCGTTCCAGGATAAGTACCTTTGAGACAGGTTACTCCGAACACCGCAACTAGTAGACATTCCACAAAGTCCTCCATCCTACCAGTATTTGTAGTTTCAGGTATTACCATAATGTGTAGATTGTTCTGTGAGATCTCGCGTCAAGATCTTTGTTTTTTGCGGAGATTACTTTAAGAACTTTTTCCATATTCAGGATTTGTTCACTCCTGTGTGTGACTGTATCCTCCATTGCAGATATCCTTTGTTCAGCTTGAGCAATGCGCCCATCATGTTTTTCAAGCTTTTGAGTGATAGTGTCTATTCTGGCGCACACGGAATCCATTTTAGATTCAATGTAGGTAAGGCTTTGCTTCATCACTAGTAGCAGCGACTTCACGTCATCCCGAGTGACTTCTCCACGAGGCGTCATTAGAGTTTCTGTGATCAGCGGATTTGCCTGCGGTGCAAGCAGACCTACAGGACGTGAATTGCAGTTTAGTTTGTCTAGAATTGTTTTTGCCCATGGTGACCTCCAGGCATGCTCGATTCCCACACCCAACGTCAGCATAGCGATAAGAAATCTTGGGGAGTGGTGATGATGATACACCCATGTCCAGCATGCCCGGCAGGCACTCACACAGCCCCCAAACAGAAGAGCAGTCCATCCTGCCACATCCACGCCTCACCTCTGCATAGACAGCAGAGGGGCACATGCAGGCTGAGGGGGGAGACACAATATGGGCACTCACTTGCGTTTCAAGTTAAGCAGAGATCTAGGGGTTCCAGCCAGCAGCAGGAGCCCATTTGGTTTGTGTGCTTGATTGTACACCCATAATCAGTGATCAATAATTTATGTTTTGCGGGGGGCAGATCACTCACCCAGTTCTCACCGGGCAGTCAGATGACTTTGCAGGCAGAATCAGGGCAGCTCGCAGTGGCCAGAAGGACAGTCATGTGTTTTAATGCCCCACAACTCTCCTGGCCTTCCCAAATGTATAGTAGCATCTCCCTCTAACAGTCAAAATTGGCAGCAAGGCCAGCCAGCACAGAGAGGGTGTTGAACCACACCTCCCGCACCGCCTCACACCCAGTCACACAGGTGGGGCTCCCTGGAGTGCGGTGAGTCACTTGATCAATTTTGTGGAGCAGTGCGGTCCGGCAGCAGGGGGGGTAGCAGCGAGGCCTGCCATGCGAGCCGGACACCAGCACGCAACTCCGCCTGCGGAGCCGACGCACTCCTCAATGATGTTCCCCTGCACGCCCGACCTGCTCCTCACCTGATGCATGTTCACTGGGGCACTCGGCAACCAAGGGCAGGGGGCCATCCCAAAAAACAGGCAGGGGGCGGACACAATGCTCGCAGTTTGTCTAGTCCTCCCGGGCCACGGACATGTCTCAGGCAGCCACCCCTCTGGCGATGCCCCACTGCTGTCCGCGGGCTGTGGCAGCCACTCGCTGGTCAGCGGTCCCACCGCCTGTTAATGTGGACAACAAATCGGCCGGCCAGGGACAAATCTCACTACTGCTCAGGTCGCTCCGGCGGTCTTGCCACGCTCCTCCACCCCACCATGAGGACGAGTGGTCATTCCGGCCTCAGCCACATTTCACAGCCACCATTTTCTTTCTTGTGCACCCGATTTCGTCGGCAAGGCCGCAGTTTCCTCCTTCTCCCTTGAGCGCTCGGTATCACTTCCAGCTCACAGCGATTAGTTCCTCATATTTGCTTAGTCCTTTGAGGTGCTTAATTAAGGCGTGATAGCAACAGCTGGGACAGGATAATGTCGGATTAGGCCCCGGATGGCAGGAGCTTCACCGAAGTGCGGCCATCTTGCTTGCTGGCCCTCTAGCACCCCAGACCTTCATATTCTTGTACCACAAGATTCTGGGGTTCAATATTTAGTGATGCAACCAGTATTTGGGAATGAATGCACCTATAGAGCTCAGCTTTAATGTTTGGTCATGACTGAGGGCCATACCCTCCTAACAATATTCTACAGGCCTGCATCTTTACCTCCAACTCAAACATCCCGGGCCTTCCAACCCTTTAGAATTGACCATCACCAAGCAAATCGCTGCATACGGTCTTTATAAGGGTGCATGACAGGGCTCTCCAGACAGGTCAGAAACCTTGCACCTCAGATCGATTAGTACGACTAAAAGGGTTGAGACAGTGCTTGGCTCCAAAGTCGACCGCGCTCAACCAGTCTGCATCAATGCAAACATCAGAGAGGAGAAGAGTTCTATAATGGCTGCCGAGCCTCGCAGGCCCGTGGCAACTCACCTCTACATTCAGACAGCCACAGTGGACACTCAATCCGTATTTACATTTTCCGCGCAAGTACATCTGAGCACAGACAAGATCGACACCTTACCGAGCCTGTCTGAAAGCAAGGATGACGGCGATTCCGTCCTCCTAATCGAAGCAACAGGAACTCAGGAAAGGAAACGGACTTTGCACTCACTTGCTATTTCTGCTACCCCTCAATCACTGACCCAGGGGTCCATTCCTTGCTATACAACAGGTGCCCAGTTCAAAAACAGCAGCAAAGCAAAGTACAACCAACCCAATCCAGTGGAACACACGACTCCAACGTGCTCCAACTGTGTACATTCCGGCACTCCTAGCAACTTTGTCACCTACGAGGCCAAACCTTTACAAAATCCCTCCTCACTCGCCGGAAATAGGGTGTGAAACCATGGCGAGGACCAGCTGAACTACACACACTCTATGCCAGTAACAACACCAATTCTGTAAACAATTCAACAGATGTATGGGCAATTCTTGCATCTAACAGTCTATGCCATCAAATATCAATCAATGAAAAAGGACACTCAGATTAAATTACTGAACACATTGGCAGTCTTTACCCCTGGGTTCGACACCAAGATTGCTAACCTCAACAGCCTTATAATTAAAGCTCAAAATGCGGCTGAAGCTACAGTGTTGGCCGGCCCTTGCGCCTGCCCCCCAATTATAGACAAACTAGAGACACTTCCAGCCACACCGAGTGACATTCTTAGTGGTGTCCTTGAAACCCACAATCCAAACAAGCGACCCTCCATAAAATGCCTCAACAGGCCCGTCTCAGTTTGTGCCACACTTAGTGCCCAATTATAAAATGACCACTTCTAGAGCCTGTCAGGGTCCACCTACACAGCTCCATCTTTGCTGACAGAGATAACATCTCCTGTGGCAAGAACTGAGAATGTGCAGCAGCACCATCAGCCCTCAGAAAGGCCCACCCTTGCTCCAATAGCAAGTCCCCTGGCACTAAGCAAGACTCAAAGATGGCTCTGGAACGACTGCCAGAAGGACAACTGAGGAAGAACTTGCGCAAAGTGTGAAAATGCAGGGAAAAAGTGAACACAAGAAAGACCATATACTCCTTCTTCAGCAATCCAAGCAGCAAACAAAACTTACATAATAGAAGTAATCTAGAGGTACAAAAGACAGTAACAGGCCGCTCCGATAACACAGAGTCTCCAGCTGTCAAGGAAGAAACGGGTGACTGCACGGAGCAAGGCCAGGTGACAAGTCAAGCAGGAAACCAAAATCAAGACTTTACACCACCTCCAGCGGGTGCTCTAGGAAAAACCAGGGCTATCAGACTGCCCAGCCCAGGCCATCTAGTTGGCAGTGTTCCCATACTTAACCGCAGCCTCTCCAACAGGCCAGGCTTCGCAGAAGGATGCCCCCGGGCTGCGCCAATTCCAGTCGCAGACCTGACAACAATAACACACACCATCAGACCTGCTTGAGAAGTACTCAACGCAGCCTAGCAAATTTGGCCCCTCAGGAAATCACCAAAACGGGCACAACAACAATCATTGCAAAGATTACAGACATACCAGCAACAAGGCCGTCAACTACCATAACTGGGGTAAACCAGCCCTGTGGCATGGACACAACAACCCCAACAAAAAAACAATTTTTCCAGCACGATTAGCAACCAGGCAGTTCTAATGTACCTAGAGTACCAATAAAGAGGTCCCTTCAACCTTCTTAACCATGGAAACATCCTTCGCTTACTGAGTCAAATCCCAGAAACCAAGACTCTGACAACAGCTGATATTGTCTCGGTCGAGCTCCTCCCCTTCGTAAGAATATTCAAACGAAACCACCAAGGTGACTTGGGCATCCAGTGCAACCACTAGCCAGGTACTAGGGGCCACCGAATTTTTTAAAACCTGGGGTGTGCGGGTGTCATCAAATGCTTAACCGGTATACCCCCACATCCTACTTAATCAAACAATGAACAATGTGCTTACCACCCCTAACAACTGACCCATTTCAATCTTAAAAAGCACACAGAACAAATCTCCAATGCTCTTGGCCCACAAGGTCCCCGCAGCCAGTGAGTGTTATTAGAGAACTACCCCAAACTCACAACTGGAGTTGGATCCCAAGTGTCTTGAACCAATCAACAAACCAATTATGAACATGAACCTCAGTATCTGCACCACCCGTCCACGCGGGCAAGCTACTAATCGTATCCTGGAACATCAACAGCTTGCTAGACAAACTTGCTGATAACGAGATGCTGAATTACTTGCTATCCTTCCAGATAATCATGTTACAGGAAAAATGGGCCGAAAATGCACCATCAATCCCAGGATACAACAACTGCTCAGTTCCTGCCACAAAAGAAGCCCTCTATGGCAGCCAAAGCAGTGGACTAGCAATTTACACCCAGGACACCTTGCAAGGGAGCCATAACATGAAACCAACAGCTTGGAGCGGCCTGCAGACAGTCCTACTCACCCTGAATCACAATCTCTGTGCTGTCTTACAGGATCTACAAGACTTCTGTGACACCAAATTCAAGGAGCAGTTGAAAACATCTGCATCTGTGAGCCTCAAGGAGAAACCAGAACCTTCTGGCTGGATTCCAGAAGTTGGAGATCTCGTGCGAGAGAAGTTGGCGGTGAAAAAGGAGTTCGGCCCTTCATACCAAGCACCAGTTACAGACATTGGCATTCAAGGCACAAGAACTGTTATCTTGCCACCACTTCCTGGTTCCTAAGACAATCGATTTGTCTCCATTGATCATGTCAAAGGACACCATGTAGCTGATCCTAAATAGTAAGCCACAAGGATTCCTTGGTTGTTCCATATCTCCTCTTGCTACCATGCAGGAAATTCCTCTGCAGCCAGTGACTACCACCGAAGCTGTTTCCTCCCAGCTGGGGGGCGGGGGGGGGAGAGAGTGCACTACAATTACTCCCTGCATCCACATCCAGCAACACGACTGAAGAGAGCACTGCTGTGACTACTACGTCTTCTGTAGTTGATGTCATGTCTACAGATCCACCTTCTTTGGATTCACCTCTTCTGGATTTTTCTAGTCTGGTGGCAGTACCTGCACCACCAGTTTTTCAATGAACTGATTCTGGGTATTATATGGATCGTGATGATTTTTCTTCTGACAGTTCTTCTATTTTAGATACTCCTCCGTTAAGGATCTGTGTTTTTATTTCATGGCTGAAACACACTTATCTGGTCCCACCTTGGATATATGTTTGGATTTAACTTTCCTTGGTTTTTCTATTTTTGTCTATTGAATTTGTGATTGTTTTTTGTTATTGATTAATGGCCATTATCTACCAGAATGTTCTGCTACAGATCTGGTCAACGGGGTGTTGGCCCCACATTCATCTTCCCATAAACTAAAAAGAGACTTGTCCCTTGTGAACATTTCAGCTGTTCCAGTAACTGTTTGGGGTAAAGTTCCCTTCGATATTTTCAGTACTACGGAGATCCTGCAGATACCATATGTATTAAGTGTTTGTATATGAATTTTGCGAATTATGGAGAAATGTTTTGTTATCATCATTTCAGTCATCATTATCTGCATCGAGCTACTGTCCAGCGCACCATTTTAAATTACACTCAATGGGAACATGGCCCTACTCCCCCCGCAAGGGAGTTCTAAAACACACAAGGAAACTTTACATATTTTTCAGGATATGATACATCAGACCCAACATCATATTACTTTAAGTTAGTCCCTACTCCTCCAAAGAGATATATGCTTACACAAACCAAGCTCATATATACTGCTTTGTTTGTCATGCAATTAGCTGTTAATGGCTATGATTATTGGAAAGACACAATTGACATGAAATTGATTTGGGGTACCAAATCTTGGCAAGTTCAGGGGACGGAAACATTGTTTCATGCGTGTTTAATTCCAACACAAATGATCTTACTGAATGATACGGTCCAGCAGACTACATGTCTGGAATGGGCTATAATTAAATACATGAATGCCCCAAATGTTCCATCCATTGCACGATTTGAAAATTGACAAAATATGACAAATTACACTGAAGAACAACTGAATAGTATGTTGCAGGATTGTACATTTAATTCCACACTTTCAAATCCTTACGTGTGGTTATTGTGGCCAGTAGACACACATGGTTGTCATGCTCTTTTTCTATATTCCACACACAGGTTCAAGGCAAGCAGGCCTGATCCCTGTTACTCCCACTCCCAACTTTCAGGTATTGTTACCAGCGATTTGGTGGGAAAATGTGTCAACAATGGTTGGAATATTCCACACTGTCTGCAGTTAAACAACATCTTTCTCACCTGTCCGAAGATATGGATTTATCAGATTTTTTTATTAGGCCCTAGGTCTCCACCTTCTAAAAGATTTATTTATGCTACATACAATGAAATTTGGAAATTATCACAAATGGAAGCTGCTGTATGTCTTAGACAAATTGATCAAGATAATTTGGATAAATTGATTGCTGTCATTGATAATAGTATTAATACGCTGCCTTCTCGTATTTATAATTTGAATAACATTGTGCCAGCTGTTATTGATATCATGTAAAATGACATGTCAACATTGACAGCATCTATATAGAGCCACTAGACCATGGTATAAGGCTCGTGTTTGTGCAAGATTCTGATTAGCCATATCAGGATAAGGTGTGTATCCAGCTAAAGCTGGCCAGGTCTACCAATCATTACTGAGGGGACCGATGTGAACAGGTGCCTAGGAACAAAGTATGATGTTCCTAATAAGACAAATGACAAATGAGCGCACACTGTCTGTATTGTGCTGGTAGTTGAGGTGCAATGTATGTATGAAATGCATTTGTATTCGCATCCACAGCTGGAAAATTGACCCAAGAGTAAAAAACTTCAAAACAATAAGCGGCATTTGCTTCCACCACAAAGATAAAAGCATGACGTGCATTAGTAAGTCCATGTTGCGTTACGTGTGCTTGAACAGCCAGTCTGCAATTTACAGGAATAGCACCGGGCTGCGGTGCAGCCAAAATACAGCAGTACGGAAAACAAAGTTCAACACAAAAATGGGTTTAGTCCTTAGAAACTTTCAAGCTTGAAAAACCAACAGAATTAGGTGCTTTCTTAACACTGTGGAGGATTAATCCCGAACACCACGGACATCTCTGGTAAGAGGTGTAAGGGGATTCCGGACATGCACAAGCACTACTCTGGAGAACCGTGGATAAGTACGAGACCAAATGTTGGTGGCCCCATGTTGCAGGGATTCTGCTTAGAAACAGAACTTTGCCTGGGATCAGGGAAAGTCAGCATGTAGGGCTGTAGTCATACCACATCAGTAGTTATGGGCCCAAATCCAGACTAACTCATAGTGCTTTACCTGCCCTCCTAACCTTCCAGAGGGACAGATAAATTAGCACCCCGGAACAAAACACTCTAAACTCTCTCAGAAGTCATGGTAACAGGTCATCACCTTCCATTCTCTCACTCACACTGTCCACAATAAAAGGAAATAGACACGAAGAAAGCTTACAATATTTATTGAAACTAGCATGCTCTAGCATGAAGAAACTGTGCTGCAATTAGGAGACATATGTAAATCAATAATGTGATTAGCATAACTAAAAAAGTGTACACAATGAAAAGCCCTGTCATAGTGAATGACGAATTGGCTTAAGCCTATCCTTACTATAAAAGCACAGTGTTATACTAAAGATCTCTGGAATTAGTGCCGGGCTTCATACCTGACGGTTATAATCAGTTGATCTACATCTCAGGTGCGCAGCTCTTTCCTCTCGGGACCTTTTCTCTGCAAGTCTCATCCCTCTCTGTTTTTACAACGGCAAATCTTGGCTCATATGATAAGATTTGTCCTACTCGAAAAACAGCAGTTGTATCTCTCTATTATGTCTAGGTGTTAGTGTCCAACCACAGAGAAAAACAGGGCACAATGTTGTTTAGCCTTTCATGAGATGTGCAGACAGAATCCCAGCAGAAAAGCTCAATAACAAAACATGTGCAGCTTATTTAGGGGCATATCTACAAGGGCTTTATCTCCGCTTTTTTGGCTTAAAAAGCCAAAAAGCGGAGATAAAACTATCGCCCTATTTACAGAGGGTGCAAACATGCATAATCGCATGTTAGCACCCTTTTTCCTAACGCCTCCCTTTGCATCTCTAATGAGATGCAAAGTGGGCGTCACTGGGCGTACCCCGGATGGACTACCTTGCAAATATCGCTGATGTTCACATCGCGATATTTACAAGGCAGCCCACAGGATTTTAGCATACGTTAGATTTTGGCGAAAACGGCAGTTTTCGCCAAAATCTAACGTCTGCTAAAATCCTGGCTTACCTATGTTTGACATAGGGGGTGGATTATGCTGATACGACCACAGGGTCGTATCAGCAAGGTTATCGCCATTTTGCAGGGAACATCGCTGGAAAACCAGCGATGTTCCCTGCAAAACGGCGATAACCTCGCTATCTCTGGAATTTTTATCGCCCTGGAGAATAGCGTTGTTAATAACGCGCTACCAGGGCGATAAATTCCAGAGATAGCCTGCGATAGGGAATTTGTCGCTAAGCACGGCCAGCGATAATTATCGCTGGCCGTTGATAATATGCCCCTTAGAAAGTAACATTGTGGCACAAAAAGAAGCGTGGTACTTCATAGTGTGTGCAAAATCAGCCAAAATCAGCCTATTATGTGTGTAGTTAGGCTAACATAAGGGAAAACTACAGTGGGCCCTATAGAGGACTCACAACAGTGTCCAATTGCTGGGAAAGTTACTTTTCATTAATCTTGCATCCCCTAGTGCCTGAAGACTGGATTGTCATATAGGCATGTGCCCCTATGTGTGCTGTGTGACTGCAATTGTTTCTTTCAGTGTGCGAGCATGCCTGTCTGCTCGCCTCTGGGTATTACTTGTGTGCATATGTTTTTTACCTGATATGCATCAAAACATAACAAAACACAGCAATTACAACAAAGAACAGGTACATTAACAATAAACCAGACCCGTTGGCTTGGCCAATGCTTTTGTCTGCATCACTATGTGGAATAAACAAAAAACACATTCTTCAACATATACCTATTTTTATTTATTTGTTAGTTGTCTTTTATTACAAGAAATAAGGAATTTCAGACTTTCAGATAAGGCGAGAAATCATCAATGTGCAGGCATCTGAAATGCTTAATGTGTATATGTTGAGGCATATCAACGACAATCTTCTGTTTATCTGGGCTCATACAGTAACTGCTGCAGTAAATCCAGCCAAAAACCACATTAGACCTTTCTGAACCTGTCAGCTTTTTAAGACATTTGCTTTCGGTGCTGTCAATGAAGCATTGAAATCCCATCCATATGCCAGACCTGACCAGCACCAGCTGTGCAGTATTCTCAAGCGTGTCCTTTCACTGCATATCCGGCATGGCTAGCAATGATGTTATCCTACTGATTAGCTTGCTTGAAGGCATACAACATGAAAGCATAAACGCTCCCTTTCCAGAAGGTGGGTACATAGGGGGATCCAGCACGACGCCACATCTTTGAGTTTTGCAACCCACAATCATTTTCTCAGCGTCAACAGTGGGAAGTACTGTTCGATGCACACTAAGCCGTGCTGCTGTTGGTTTCTCTCTGATGGAATTTCAAACATCATCTTTTTTGCTGCACTTTGTCTTGAACGGCGCTGGTGTCACAAAGGTAATGTGTGACTTCTCCCAGAAATCAGTGCACTTCATGTGTCGTAGAGAGTACAACACAAACCTCCTGTGTTTGTCTACGCACTGGAACCATATGCTTCTGGGATAGGACAGCACGACCTCCAAGCGCGAAGCCCATAGTTAACTCTCTCATCCACGCAAGATGCTGCTCTAAAGCGTCTTGATTGGCTGGAGCAGGCTGGCTCCACGCTCCAAAAGGCACTGTAGGCCTGTGCCTGCTCTCCAACCTAGCTGTCCAAGACTCACAGCTGTGAATTGCCCATATATAAAGTATTTATTTATTCATGTTAATATTTGTAACCGCTGACGTTTACCATAAAGGTATCTTGGCGCTAAATACGTTCGAGCTGACACTAAAGTAACAAAGATCGTTCCATGTTTAGTGCTAATATCATCAGTGGCGGCTCCTCCACTAAGGCGGAGGAGCGTCGCCCCACTGCTTTTCAGCAGTGTGAATAAAGGAAAATTCAAATGAAAATATCTAGTTGTTATTATCATTGTATTTTGTACTGTTGCAACAGCTTTGTGGGGTGGGCGGGGCTGGTCTGCACTCAGAGCAGGGGAAAGAGTGGTGAGCACTATATAAGTGCGCATGAATGCTTGGCCGGCTGTCTTGGGCAGGCCAAACCGTCATGCGCACTTTGTATATTCTCCACGCAGGCTGCATTACAGCCTGGGTGGAGAACATGCCCAGCCTTCCAGTCCCTACCTGAGCGCCGAACCATGGCGCTCAGACGAATTACTTTGCTGCATTGCAAGGTTGTGATTGGCTTAGGGTACCCTGGGTTCTTCCTGTTGCGGCCGGGAGAGACGACGACAGAGGAGAGACACAGCGAGGAGGGAAGTTAATTTTGGTTTTTTTTCAACCTCCATCCCCACCCCCAGCAACACTCCGATCCGTGCGGGCCACCACTGATTATCATGTCATATTAGCACTAATTATATACAGTGAACTAACAACTGCTCTCATATCATTTCTGAAGTGAAAAAGGAGGAGATACACCTCAGGGCAACTGGAACAGCATTACAATACCTGGGGACAGCTATCAAAAAGGCTCTGGCACCAATAGTGCAAGGACAAATACCCCAAAATTATTGAATGATTGAAGATGACGTTTTGGTTGGTTCAAATGAAAATATTGGGTCAGAGGGGAAGGTCGTAGATCAAAAAGATCCTTATGAACTAGACAGAGGGATTTAGCGGGGACTCGTTGTTTCACAGGTAGGCCAACATAGAGAAGCTGCGACAGGACTAACTGCAAATTATATATTGCTTTAGCTGGTAAGTTGAGATACATAGCATTCCAGTAGTCAAGTTTCATGGCAATAATGCTGTGTGAAAATGAAAAAAAAAAAATATTATATGCTTAAGAACGTGGAGCTGCAAAAACACAGGAGATGACCACTGTACTGATCTGATTAGATAACACTTTACCCCAGATTCTTAGCACATTCCCTGAACAGGTTTCCTGCCTAAGCAGGAGGGTGAGAAAGGAAGCTTCCTTAGGGTAGAGGGTCTGAATGGGAATAGGATCTCTGTTTTCCCACCATTTAGTTTTAACTGATGGTTGCACATTTAATTGTTCACTAATTGCAAACATATTATAAAGTGTTAGTGCACTGTTTTGGATATAATAAGATCATAAAAAGAATCTGCGTATCATCAGCATACATGAAAAGAGAAAAATGAAAGGATTGGGTTAGGAAAGCTAAAGAAACCAAACACAGAACAAACAGCAGCGGTGAAAACACAGAACCCTATGGAACTCCTCATGGCAGAGTTCCATGTATCTGAGGCAGAGGGGGCAATGGAGGCCTGGACCTGTCTGTTAACTAAAAAGTTACGGAACCAGGTAAGGGCATTATCTCTCTATCCAAAGAATTCTGAACTATTGAAAAGAATTGAATAATCGACTGTACTGAAAGCTGCTGACAGATCCACTCGAGCAGACCAGCTGGATTCCCCCGGGCTGTGCGAAGATGATTTATTAAGACACCGTGGGCGATTTTTCTCACCCTGTGATTGAATTTTCACCACCATAAATTGCTGAATAGCCTCTATGAAGCCGCAATTCAATTGCGGACCTTGATACCCATGCCTAGGGGCGGTACTTTAACTGTACATCACCCACAGTTGCTACCCCCATCCCTTCTTTCTGTCCTGAGGAAGACCCGCTTGCAGAGGATACAAACTGCCCTCACTGCACTAGGGTCGAAACGTCGACACTCTCCCCCGTTCGGGGCCTGTACCTGACATTATCCCAGCCCTGCCCGCTTACAGACAAACGCTGTTTGCTAACATTTGAAAAGAACAAAATGAATAACCATGAATTACCTAAGGGACAGGCTCCAATGTAGAACTGGTGCCACCATGAATCACTACCAGTTTTACTAATGAGATTACAATGTATAAAATGATGAACCATTGATTTGCCTGATTGGATTCCCTTCCTGTATACTCTATCCTACCTCACGAGCACCTTCTTTCTTCACACTCCCCCTTGGAGCAACCCCTCTCTATCCTGAACATTGAATATGATAATATGTTATGAAAAGTGACCGAATAAAATAAGAGTCACCTATAAAGCAATAATGTGTGCCTTTTTGTATTCTGAGGATATATATATTTGAATGCTGTACAAATAAACTAATGGTACATTATTGATATAAACTATACGTGTACCGTATGCTGTTTATGAATGTTCCATGCAACCAAGCTTTAATTCAATATAAGTCCAGGACCATTGTTTTCCTATACCATTCATTACCCAGGTCCATTGACTTCTATGGGTTACCCCATTATATCTTAATGGACAGATCCACTAGCATCAATCAATCAATCAATCAATCAATCAATCAGTCAGTCAATGGATCTGTAAAGTGCACGGCTACACGAAGAGTGTCCCAATGCTGGGCAGAAGGAATAACATGAGCTACACAGGTTTGAAGCACAACCAAAACAGCTGTTACAATGGCCTGGGAAACAGTCGGAACACCGCGATCTGAACCACATGTGTTCCGACTACGCAAGCTCAATGCGTGGTTAAGGCAGTGCGCAGTTTAGCTGCTGGAGGATGGAACAGGAAGACGTTGTGGTGAGGTAAGTTGCGCAGTTTTTTTTTGAGGCTGGGAGGGCGTCGGGGTAGGTTTTAGGGCAGTGGCAAGGGTTAGGGTAGTTTAAGGGACAGCGCAAGGGGGCGGGTGTAGTGTAAGTTAGGGTGCAGGGTTTTAGGCCTTCGGGCAGTGGAAGGAGAATGGGTAGTTGGGTTTGTTTTTATGGTGGGGGTCAGGTAGGTTTTAGGGCAGTGGAAGTGGTTGGGGTACTTTAAGGGTCAGCGTGGGGGTGGGAGGCGTGGTAGTGTAGGGTTTTAGGCCTTAGGGCAACGGGAGGGCAATGGGAAGTTGGGGCCGTTTTTAGGGCTGGGAGTGGGTCGGGGTAGGTTTCAGGGCAGTGGAAGGGGTTGGGGTAGCTTAAGAGACAGCACAGCGGGGGGTCTGGGTAGTGGAAGTTAGGGTGCAGGGTATTAGGCCTTAGGGCAGTGGAGGGGAATGGGTAGTTGGGTGAGTTTTTAGGCCAGGGGATCGGAGTAGGTTTTAGAGCAGTGGAAGGGGTTGGGGTAGTTTAAGGGACGGCGTGGGGGTGGGGTAGTGCAGGGTTTTAGGACTTAGGGCAGTGGGAGGCGAATGGGTAGTTTGGGCAGTTTTTAGGGCTGGGGGTCGGGGTAGGTTTTAGGGCAGTGGAAGTGGTTGGGGTAGCTTAAGGGACAGCGCAGGGGGAGCGGGGGAGTTGGGGTAGTGTAAGTTAGGTTGCAAGGTTTTAGGCCTTAGGGCAGTGGGGGGAATGGGTAGTTGAGTTCGTTTTTAGGGCAGGGGGTTGGGGTAGGTTTTAGGGCAGTGGAAGTGGTTGGGGTAGCTTAAGGGACAGCGCTGGGGGGCGGGGGAGTTGGGGTAGTGTAAGTTAGGTTGCAAGGTTTTAGGACTTAGGGCAGTGGGAGGGGAATGGGTAGTTTGGGCAGTTTTTAGGGCTGGGGGTCGGGGTAGGTTTTAGGGCAGTGAAGGGGTTGGGGTAGTTTAAGGGATGGTGGGGGCAGGGGTGGTCGGGGTAGTGTAGGGTTTTAGGCCTTAGGGCAGTGTGAGGGGAATGGGTAGTTGGGGTAGTTTTTAGTGTTGGGGGGCCAGGGTAGGTTTTAGGGCAATGGAAGGGAATGGGGTAGTTTAAGGGACAGCGTGGAGGAGGCAGGGGTGGGGGAGTGGTCAGGGGGAGACGGGGTAGTGGCGACCTTAGCCACACATACCCCTTTACCATTCATGCCTATACCATGAAATTTCATGGTAAAGGCATGCGTGGCAAAGTAATGCGTGGTTAAGACGCATTCGTGGTTGGGCTGCGTGGTAGAGGCACGCGTGGTAAAACCATTCGTGCTTCTAGCATACAACCCAATGGCCTCATACTGGAACCGGCATTGAAGCCGGCCTGCATGGAGTGAATATGATCATAGTGCTCAATATACCCTAAAACTGCGTTGTAAACTACACGTTTCTCCTAGTTATTTACGACAACTAAGAAACGTCTCTGTAGTTATCAAGATATTCCGGATCTAGGTGTGGTTTCTTTAGAAGAGGGACAACCTGTGTTTTTTAACACCAATACTTGTCATTAATAGGGCATCGGTAATGGCCTGTGTGCACTTGTGATGCATTAAACAAAAGATCTTTATGCATTTTAGAATCCAAAATATCAGTCAGTGAGCCAGTAGGCTTACTCTCTTCAATAGTGATACAAAATGGTCATTATTCAACAATGAAAACTGTGCTTTTTTGCACCAATACTTGTCATTAATAGGGCATTGGTAACGGCCTGTGTGCACTTATGATTCATTAAAACAAAATCTTTATGTATTTTTGCCAGTAGGCTTACTCTCTTCACTAGTGATAAAAAAAGGTCATTATTCAACTATGAAAACTGTGATAGAGCGCAGGTAGTTACTGTAAGGGGTATAGAATTGTCCCCAGAAGATGGCACAGGGACTATGCAATTATCAAGATTCGTTTTAAGTGCTTTAGTTTTACATTCAAAGTGATCTGCAAAACGATTACACCAAGTTGTAGAAGGTGGAACCTGGGCTGCAGTAGAATCATCTTCTAGTTCTTCGATGGTTGGTAAATTAGTTGCCGACATATTAGGGGTGGTAAACACTGCCATGAGTTCTTGACTGCTATTTTATGAGTGTCATTGAACAATTGCTACTTATGCAGATAATTGGCCATTGTACTCTTTAAGCAAGCAGTTTGGGTTATTCCACAGAAGGGAAAATCATTGTTTTAAGTGTAAGGATAGCTCCTTACATGATTTTACTATATTTGTTGCTATACAGTTATAGTTCGAAGTAGAATTAAGCTTCCCAAAAAACAGACTTGCGAGATGGCCTGATGTTGGAATTGAGATATGAGACAAAGTATTACACACAGCAATTTCAGTGCCAACAGCACCTAAGGTGTGTCACATTTTATGTGCAGGACCACTCAGAGCTATGGATAGATTGAAGAGTGTGAGAAAGTGGATTATTAGTTGGGGTGGATAGTAGTTAGTTAGTTAGTTAGTCCGATTTGTATAGCGCAACAGCTGCCTCAGCAAAGAGGCGTCCCGGCGCTTACTACTGGCAGACAACAAAAGACTAAGCCGCGGGGAAGAGATGAGTTTTTATAGCCTTCCTGAACGTCAAGTAGTTATCCAGACTGCGAATATGCAGGGGGAGAGAATTCCAAAGCTTGGCCGCTAGATAGCGGAAAGATCGTCCCCCGGCATGTAGACGTTTTACCCGCGGGACCAGAGCCAAGCAAGACCCCATAGAGCGCAGAGAGCGCAAGGGAGTGTAAGGTACCACCACGTCGGACAGAATACAAGGAGAGGAGAACTTTAAGATTTTGAAGGCCAGGGAGAGGGCTTTAAATTCTATGCGCTTGGCCACAGGCAGCCAGTGTAATCGACGGATTACCCTCGAGATGTGGCATCTACACGGGAGACCCAAAAGGGCTCTGGCAGCTGCATTTTGGACCCTCTGTAGGCGCAAGACCTCAGCTTTATTCAACCCCAAAAAAAGTGAATTAGCGTAGTCAAGCCTAGACAGTATGGCCGCCTGAACAATCAGTTGTCTGGTGGACGGGTCAAAAAAGCCCAGAAGGGGTTTCAGACCCCGTAGAAGGCCAAAGCACATGCCTGCAATCTTCTTAGTGTGATCCTGAAGACTAAGGGTTGAGTCCATCCAAACCCCAGGTTTTTCACTACCAACTTAGGGGTGGGTGCGCTCCCCAGGGTGTTAGGCCACCAGTTCTCGCTCCACAGCTTGATGTTTTTACCTACCAACAAGTAATAATCGCACTATCCTTGTGAGGTCCAGTGAAGGCTTCAGTAATTTAAACCTGTGCGCAACCTCTTGTAGGGATGGCGCAGAGTAGACTGGCTTAACTTAAAGAAATGTGTAAAGCATTTAGAGGTACCAAAACAGTTAAAAAGTCAAAAACACAACACAATACAAATTACGCTTCCATTCCAAAAAATAGACATTATTTAGCAGAACACAATGACACCAGTACAACAAAAATCCGATAAGCGGAAACAGAGATATGAATTTGTAAAGGTTTGCATAAAAATAGCGCCAAAAAGTGCAAAGCAACAACTACAAGAAACTGGTTGCACTAGAACAGGACATGGGTAAGGTTTAAGGCCAACCTCGATGGAGCGTGGGTTAGATACAGGTTGCAGGTTGGTCCTGGTCAGAAAGTTATCTTCACATTAAAAGAAATTTATGAAGGTAGGTTCCATGGTGGGGCAAGGCTGCAGGCTGGATCCAAAGACGAGCTCGTCGACGATGGACTGACAAAGGACAAGGTCTCAGTGAAGCTGCTGATGAAGTGGGAAAAGTCCAGAGTTTGTGCCCAGGAAGTCGACAATGTTGATCGAATGCTGCTCGGTGTAGGGCCCAATGGAGATTTCTATCTTTGGACTAAGAACCTTTTCTGGAAGTCAGATTCCTTCAGCAGGGCAATGCTGCAGGCTGTAGCTGAAGAGGATTTGTCGTGGTTTAATGCCGGTCAGTGTGGGTCCCTCTAAATCAGATTTGCTGCTGTGGAGAAGAATGTAGTGGGAGCTTCAGTGAAGTCAGGTCCACTAGTAATGCACCCATGGCAGATCAGCTGGCAGTTTGGTCCCGTTTCCATAACGGTTCCCCAGGCAGAAGCAAAATGTTTCTATGTCCCAGGTTTTAGGTTTAGGCAGGAGGAGCACACTCTGACACCAGCCAAGGGTTCCAGGGCCTCAGGGATTAGTACTCACTCCAACAGAAGCCACCAGCAGGGTCCAGGGCAGGCCGAGTTTAAACTGGCCATTTGGCCTCTTCAAGGAAAGAAGTCTTTTTGCAGCTTTTGTGTCCCTTTAGCTTATCAGGAGTTCAGCCAACCAACCCTTGAAGTCCAAGTCTTTGCCCTGGGTACAAGTGGGAGCAGGTCCATCCTGCAGGGTTCGCCTCACAGGACTCAACAGCAGGTGCAGTCCTTCTATCTTCCACAGGTCCAGTAGTGATCAAAGAGGGTGCCCAGGGCTGCCACATTTATTTCTGGGACTAGCCTCTGGGTGGTAGTGACTTCTACCGCCCCCAGCCAATAGGGAAAATGTTCCTAAGGGTAACCCTACCCACCTTTGCAACCGCTCCTGTGTGCCATACTGCAAGCACTAACAGAGTACCTCTCTCTACCAAAAACCAAGATAGCAGAAACTTTCTTCCCCTGTGAAGACCTACTGTGCCCACCCTAGAAATGTGGCCAGGGAAATAAGCAACCCTCCTCTGTGACCACTCGAAACTGATTCTGGGGGCAGCTCCTTTCTCACTGGGCCTCGTGTCTGACCATCTAGGAAGACAAAGGAAAGGGGAACGCCCAGATGTTAGCTACATCTGCCTGTGACACAGTAGGCCTCTTAGAAGATAATTAAGTTCCTGGGCAGTACCCAGACAGTCATCCTGTCAGAGGAACATAACACATCCTCACATACAAGGCCTTTGTCTCGGCTCTGAAATCCAGTTCACACCTCATTAAGGAGCTATTCAGCTCCTGCGTGACAACTGGAAGCTCATGCAAGTGGGTTTCTAGATGCTTTAGGCAGGCAAAAGGTGACTTTAAAAGTACAATTTGTAAAATATTTATGACGAATTTGAATTTATGATTGACTTGGACTATTTTAAAAAGTTCAAGAATGAACTTTTTAGCTGGTTTCTATGTTGTGATAACTTTATTTAATATTAATATTAACTCTCAGCACTTTCATCTGAAACAGTTAACCCTGCTACTGTGAAAATAGCTTTTTGGGCCTTGTCACAGTAAGAACATGTTTTAAATTAATCTTTTACATGGCCTACTTTTAAATACCATACACCCTGCCTTATTGGGCATAAAGGCTTACTTAGGGTGACATTAATATTTAAAAGGAAGGCTTAGGTCTGTCAAAAGGAGTTAACAGGTCGAATTTGCAGTTTACACCTGCACAGTCAGGTTACTGGTGGCAGGCCTGCAGTCATGGTTTGCATTGTTACTTTAGTTGTGGTCGAATTTGTGCTGCAGTCCACTAGTAACATTTAACACACAGGTTCTGGGTACACTTTGTGCCATATACTAGGGACTTAAAGGTAATTTAAATGTGCCTATTGGGAGTGCAGCCAATTTCAATATGTTTTAGGGGTCAAAGCACAAGCACTGGGATGTGGTTAGCAGAGTCAAAGTGCACAAACACACCATCAGCATCAGTCCCCCAAAAAATGAGGGTGATAATGCAAAGAGATGAATTTTTTCTTACAAAGATAGCTCCTACTTCCATAACATTAACTTTCTCAAACATCACCTCAGTGAGGTATGAGGCTAGAAAATCATTATATACACTGATGTTACTTTGTAGTGGCTGACTGAATTGGTAACTCATTACGACTTTGGAGATCCTACAGCAGACGATGCAGTGTGCCATCCGTTGTAGGACCGCCAAAGCCGTGGTGTTACGGCCCGCCAGATTAGGTGTCAAATCCTGGTCTGGCCGGCAGTCCTGTGGCAGTCTGACAGCGGCGGTCTTTGAGGCTACCAGAAGACTGCACTTTCCTGCACGGTGTGGCATACATGCCACACCGTGCAGAAAATGGGGTGCAAATACAGGGAGGCACTACATGTGCCCCCCTGCATGCACCCCAGAACTAAATCCAGTAGGGGGCCCTGTTAGAGCCCTCTTTGTTGCCATTCCGTCACCCTTTTCATGATGGGATCACAGCCATGAAAAGGTCGGTGAAGTGGCAACTCAGAATATGCTTGGCGGTGCCCGGTGCAGCACCACCAGCATATTCCTGCCAGTGAAAGCCTGCTGGCCCAGGGAGATCCTTGATCCCGGCCGTGCCAGCGGTCTTGTGGCGGTCGGACTGCCTCAGTCATAACACTGTGGGCAGTCCCACAGTGTGGCGGTGGTCGGACCACCACCATGGGTTCGGCAGTCCTATGGACCGCTGAACTAGTAATAATAAGACCCAAAGTGTTTTGAGACTTGAATGTAATATTTGAAACACTTTGGGATGCTTCAGAAAGTCTTTAAAAATACAAGAGAGGTTGATTGCTGAAATAAGGGTGTAATCTGGAGGAATTACATCTTTAATAATTGTACAGAAATGCTCTTTCAGCCAGCCATGTTTCTGTGAGCTATAGCATATCAAGATTACACTCCATGATAATATGGTATGTTATGGCAGTTCTGAGTTTACAGATTATGTAAAGTGATAAACTGCAGCCAATTGCTTCATGGGGATGCTTGTATCTACTAAAAGTAGGCTTTACGTACCCTCCACACAGTAGTCCTTATGAACAAGAAGTGCCAAGTTTGACCTGTTGGCTCCAATAAGTGGGAAAAGAGTGCCTTTATTGTATGGCTCATACTGTTCCCAGCCTAGTCATTTATGTAACCAAGCACGATTAATCATTTTGCTAGCCAAAGTATAAAGGTCCATGAGCGTGACAGATTTGATGCCTCTCAGTAGTAAGAAGCCTGACTTTTAAACATGTGAGATGTTTTTTTATCTCCACAAATGCTTGCTATTTTTGTGTGCCTTTGCTCTATGTGATTTTACTTGAAATGGGAAGATCGTAGATTGACCGGAGGATATCTATGTCACTGGTATCGAATGTGGGTTTCTTTGGGTAGTATTTGATTATTTTAGGGCCTTTCATACAGTGTCTCATTGGAGGAGCATTTTTATCAATGCAGTGTTGATAGGCGCTCTAAGAATATGTGGATTTTAATAATGGCGGATAGTAAAATTGTGGTTTAATGGTTTGAAGCTTTGATTTACCTGTGACTCTTAGCTCTTGTTTTACACGCATTGTAGAGGATTTTGAGAAGTTAGCCTAAATATTTTGTAGGACAATTAATACAAGTTACGTTTCTGAGTTGTTTGGAATGTCCTGTTGACTTTTTCGATCTTATTGTTGATAAAAAACAAACACATTTTCAGTGTTCTACTGTGGCACCAAAAGAGTTCTTCATGGCTTCTAGTTCTGTCTCCAATAATCAATATTATTATGTCCACTCTATTTCTGCATATGTGTGTGTGCATTTTGCATGTGTGTGTGTGTGTGTGTGTACTTATCAACGTTCTCGCTAAGCTCTTTATCAGCTAGGATTTTCATCAATGGTCAAAATCAATTGTAAACCCTATCACCAATAATACAGAGGCTCACACTTTTGATTTTCTTTTCTTATGTTTATTCAATTTTATTTAATTTTTTCCCTCAATTACTTATTATGTCTTCATGTTTCTTTAAATCTAATACATCCAAATTTCATTATTGAAATTCGGTGTCTATTCAGTGTTGACTTTACCACTCCCAACACATTTGGGGTACTAAACCATCCTCAGGGGAGTCTAAGTTGCAGTATGACACTAACATTAACCATTTATGTATAAACACTCATCAGTGCAGAGCTTGGACTTATGCTTATTTTATCCCCCCCCCATAAACCATCACTTACAGTAACAATGTCATAAGAGGAGATAGTATCATGCATCACACAAAAGGCACCCAAATTCAAGCACAACATTATGCAACCTTCTTATCTAGAAATGTAATCTACCTACTAAAACCCAGTGTGGAAAAGCATATGTGGGTCAAACTAGGAGGATGATTAAAACCAGAAAGTCCCTTCCTACATAGGAGGTAAGCCAACTGACTCTTGGAGTCCACTTATTTGTCTTCAGTATAAGTGGGAACAGGTCCAGCCCTTGTGCTTTCCTCACAGCTTTCAGAAAGCAGGTTCAATCCTCTTCTGTTCTCTCACTGGTCCAGAAAGTGTTCTGTTGTGTTGTGAGTGAAGTGCCAGCTTTGTAAGTTTCCCTAGCCTTTGGGGGAAGACTCCCAGGACACTCTCAAAGTAATGGGGATATTCTTCCCTTTTGGCGAACACCAGTTTTACCTTCCTGCAAACGATCCCACAGTGCTCTAGTCTAATGCATCTGATTTATATTTTAATTGAATTGGCCTGGCGAAAGGGAAATATATTGCTTTCTCTCCTACTTCTAATGAAGTTTGTCTTTTGTTTATATTAATCTGACTTACTTCTTTAATGGCTTCTGCCATTGTTTCCTTTCATTTAATATCTCTTCACTTTCCAGTTTCACAGCTGTACATTTATAGCCTTATTCCCTAGTGCCCCAGGAAATCTCTTACTGCAATAACCACACTCCACGCTGTTGTAATAGTGTAAAAGGCCATTTATTAGGACAAGGTTGCCCACATACTAATTAACTTTATAAACATTAAGAATAATTCCAACATATGAATCTTACCATACCCGGACTGTTCTATTCTCCCTGCACCATTCACAACTCACCCGATTCCACTTCCCCAGTAAGACCATATAATTTGCTTCACTCTTCCCCCTTTCACTCGCTGACCTCATTCCATATATCCAATCTCTCCTTCACTTACCCTCCAAACATCCTCCCTTGAAGATCCTTCCCTTGGTCGTCGCATCCTGCGCACCGCCATCATTCACCTGTGCACCATTACTCCCCCCTGAGGGGTGGATATGCCTGTATGTGACTCACCAGCCCCCCAAAATACAGCCTAAGCCCTGCAATCTGCTCTAAAATGGCAACAACACAGCAAATCAAGCACCCCCACAATGCCCTACAACATGCAGGGTGGTCGGAGGACCCAAAATTCTAACCTCCCCTCCTGATGGTGTTTGGTGTCAGGAAGAGGCCAGATACTCGTCTCCTGACACCTTTATACCCCCTCCTTTAAGCCACCCTTCCCCAGTAACCTATCCCCACCCTGTCCCATGGCCAGAACGAAGCACCCCCGGGGAAGACTGGTCTGTGACCTTCACTTCCCCCGGGGGCCGACTATGGGAGTTGGTAACAGGAGTTACTAGTATCAATGAAATTACAAGTTAAAAGCCGGCCAAAATATCCTGGTGGAACTTCGGAGGAAAACATGCAGGAATCTCCGCACCAATTCAAATTGTTAAGTATAATGAGATCATTAAATTAATCGCTCTAGTAAAATCGGGTCTCCCTCGACCGCTGCCCACCAAAATTCTTCATTCAGTTCCCAAGATCATAGCCTCTTCACTGCTGCCCATCTTTAATCGTATGATCTCCTCAGGGCACTTTCCCGTGGAATGGAAAAAAGCTTCCATGTTGCCACTTCTGAAAAAATCCAATCTGGATCCTGGCGACCCCTTAAATTACAGACCCATCTCCAGGTTGCCTTTCCCGGCAACAATAATAGAAAGATTTTTAAATGAAGAACTATCCAAGTTTATGTTGGAAGGCGACATCTTGGACCCTGCACAATTTGGATTCCGGGCCCATCATAGCACCGAGTTAGCACTACTATCAGCCACGGAGGAGCTTAGGAAAACACTCGATAAGGGTGGGAGCGCCGCTCTTATCCTTTTGGATCTCTCCGTGGCGTTTGACACGGTCAACCATGATGTGTTGGTTGACCTCCTCGCTTCGCTGGGAATCAGGGATAAGGCGCTCCTCCTGCTTTACTCCTTCCTTTCTAATAGATCTCAAATGGTGGCTCACGATGCCTTTGTTTCCCCGGCTTTCTCACTCCCATGCAGACTTCCGCAGGATTCGTCATTGAGCCCCACTCTTTTTAACCTTTACGTTACTCCCCTGGCCAAGTTAATAAGAAGCTACGGTTTCACTCTGGTGTCCTATGCAGATAACACGCAGATTATAGTATCAATCAATAGCTCGTCTACCAACACTGCGTCTCGGTTCCACGACTGCATGGGCCACATAGGCAATTGGATGCAGGATAACTGCCTAAAACTTAACTCATCAAAAACTGAAGTTTTGCTCTTTGGCAACTCTCCCCTGATTTGGTCATATAGCTGGTGGCCTTCTCACATGGCCCCCCTTGCAACACCAGCTAACAAAGTAAAAAACATGGGGGGTCCTCTTTGACTCTAAACTGTCATTTGATACTCAGATTAATCAAACCACCTCCGCTTGTCTTTTTATTCTGAAAACCCTGAAAAAAGTACTCCCGTTCATCCCTTTTGAGTTAAGGAAAACAGTGGTCAATGCATTAATTGCATCTAGGCTGGACTACTGTAATGCCTTATTTACTAGTGCAACCAAGCGCAGCATACACAAACTGCAGATGACCCAAAATGCCGCAGCAAGAGTCCTGTTTAGCCTTTCCCGCTACGACTCGGTCTCTAGTGCTCTCACGAAGTTACACTGTTTGCCCATTAGCAAACGTATTCAATTCAAAGCGCTGTGTATAGCTTTCAAAGCCAAACATTGCCTTGGCCCGAGGCAGCTGTCGCAGTACTTTCAATCCTACATTCCAGCCAGACCACTCAGATCGGCAGATAGTGGTAATATGATCATTCCTAAGGCACACAAAGTAAAATGGGGAGGAAAAAGCTTTGTCTACACCACCACTAAACTTTGGAACTCCCTTCCCATTTCCCTAAAAAAAGAATCTAATCTGCTTAAATTCAGGAAGGCCCTAAAAACCTGGCTATTTTAGTTCACCACTTCCACAGCACCTCTGCCTGTACGCTTGTTTTCAGCGCCTAGACACCCTCGGTATATGTAGCGCTTTATAAATCCTTCATTTCATTTCCCCATCCCCTCTCCAGTTTTTGCCAATGCCTTGTAACCGAGGTGTAATCCTGCCCTTAGTAGCATTTCTTACAATGCTGTTTTTCACTGACAGTTTTCTCACAATTTGCCCTAGTGATAGCAATGATCGAAAACTTGGGAGTACTTTATGTATGTTTTGAATCCTCTGCTCTTGCATTCCTTTCAAGTATTTTCGATTTGAGCAGTCTTGTTATCTAGGCTTTATGCATATTATGCTATTTGTTCCCTCTCTATGTGCTCTCATACACTTTGGAGCAGTTTACGGTCGGTATAAAACATAGGGGCATATTATCAAGGGCTCTATCGCCGCTTTAGCGGGAATATTTCCCGCTAAAGCGGCGATAATTCTAAAGCCCTATTAGCAAGCTGTCGCTAACTGCTGTTAGCGACAGCTTCTAGGCGATAGCGACCGGGTTGGGTGCCGCTTTGCATGCCAGCGATATTTATCGCTAATGGCATGCAAAGTAGGCGTTCCCAACCTAAAAGCGACTGGAAACAGTCGCTAAGCTCGCTATCGCCTATTAGCGAGGCAGGGGAGGTGATTAACGAACCAGTGCTAAACACGTTTAGCGCTGGTTTGTTAACGCCTGGTCCAGACCTGACTTAGCCATGTAATCCAATCCCCCTCGCCCTATCACCTAGCTAACACTGGTCACAGTGTGAATATCGCTTGTTTTCAAGCGATATTCACACTGTTCTCCAGGGTTTCTATCGCTTAGGAGATAAGCGTTGCTGATAGCACGCTATCTCCGCGATAGAAACCTGCGATAGCCGGCGATAATTATCCAAGCGCTAACTGCGCTTAGCGATAATTATCGCCGGTTATTGCTAATAGGCCCCATAGTACGCTTAAATCACATAATTTGGGGAGAGGATGTAGCATTACGGGTAGAGCAGTCAACCTCGAAGCTGGGGAACCGGGTTCGAGTCTCGGCAACGACGCTCAACATCCTGTGATTCTAGGCAAATCACTTAATCTCCCCGTGCCTAACAAAAATGAATGTGTCCTTCTGTAACGAAACTGGTGCTATGTAAAGCGCTCAGATACCCGATGTCTCGGGTCTAGTTCGCGCTATATAAAACTCTAAAAAAAATTTTTTTAAAGAATACTTACATCACCGTCGAAGGCAATTTTTCTTCACCTCCTTTTATATATTGACTAATTCATGCTCTATAACAGGAGCAATGAAGCAACGTTCATCCTAAAGGGTTCAGAGAAATGGAAGGGTTAATGCACTACTTAGTGTAATGGTCGTTCTCTAAAAGCTGAAATTAAATGAATCCCAGGCAGTTTTAATCAGAAGCATTCATATCTTGCATTCGTGAAGGTCATACTTACAGATGTCTATTTTATCACACCCACGATTCTTCTAAAAATAATTGCCTTCAGGTTCTGAGTTGACCTTAAATTAATCTAATTGCAGACTAAAAATGTGCACTTAGGGTATGAAAAATCATGCAATCTAATTTCGTGTATTTAGCACCAGTTAATAATGACTGTAATGTATGATGAGTATATATTTAAAAAGTAGCATGCACTATTTACCACTTGTCAAAATTTCTAAATTTCCATAGAGCAAAACCAATTTTGGCTCACGGATCTCATCATAAGAAGTACATTGTGGCAGAAAACAGACAGATCATCAAAATGAAAGTACAAGAAAGCGCTCTTTCTGTTTAAAAAAAAAATGTAATTACAGTATTGGAAGGTTTTGGAGGGCTATACATGAGCACCAGTTACATTACAAAAAGTTCACATTAGTTTCTATTTTTTTCTTCTTTGGGCACGTTGAGATTAAGCAAGTTGCCCAGAATCACAGGAACCTCGTTCCCCAGTTCCAAAGTCGGCAACTCTGGCCATAACGCCACATCCTTTCCTATAGGGTTGACTAAAAACGCAGAGAACATTGTCTATCATCAACTATAATTACTAATGTGTTTAGGCATCTACAAAATGGGTGGCATGAGCATCTTGCAAGAAAATAACCAGGTTACTTGGTCGAAAAAGCGAAAATATAATAAATCTATCACATGCAAACATTAAGGGAGTTTCACCTATTAACCATTTTTGCTATATGTTTGTAATGGATTGTAGCACTTACATTTTCCGACGCCACTGAACACTCTGATCAGAATCTTGACACCATTTTAGAGTACATACTTGATGGTTGGTTCGATGTATTTCGGGCCAGTGTGTAATTTGAGCCAGTGGATGGATGTGGGCCCACCCGGACTTTTTTGGGGGGACTGTCACTTATTTTTCCTCATCAGGCTTTGACCCAGAGCAAGACAGGGAAAACATACGAGGGGAAAGAGGCAGATAGGGAAAGATAGAAAACTGTGACACAGGGAGAAAGCACGAACCTGCAAGAGTGGATAAAGGGTCTGGGAGTATATGAGGTGGAATAAAGAGGCAGGAGCAATGGCGGCTAGAAGGGAATGGGGGTGGTGGGGTGGGGGGAGGATGACCGGGGGGAGGGGGGGTTTGAAAATATTTTTTCAAAATGCACTTACCTTTTCCACTGGCCGCATCTCTTCTCAGCTTCTCTGCTCTTCCTGACTCCAGTCCGAAAGATGATGCAGGAAGCGCCCGTGCACACAGGCTCCCCTGAGCCAATCACGATGCTGCAATGCAGTGTTGTGATTGGTCTAAGCACCATGTATCGGCGTTCAGTTCGGGACAGGGAGCCTGTGCATATTCCCTACCAGGCTGTCCATTGCAGCCTGGTGGGGAATATGCAAAGTGTGCATAGAGCACTCCTCCTCACTGAGCCACCAGCCCCGCCCTAACCCAGCCCCGCAGCAACCAAAAATAAAATGATGATAACATTCAGCTGTTATTTTATTTTTCACACTTTCACTGCTCTAAGAGCAGTGGGGCAACGCTCCTCCGCCTTAACGGAGGTGCTGCCACTGGGCAGGAGGTGGAATCAAGATTATGCAGCTTTTTATTTGGCATGCAGACATTCAATGGTGCCAGCCTCAGGCCTCTGAGCAAAACTTTGGACCTCGTAAAGTATTTTACAAATTAAGCACTGACTGTGACCCTATATTGGAGGTGGTAGAAGAGGTGCTTGACATTTAAAAATGTGATTTAAACATGGTGTGGCAAACTTTACTGCTAATAAACATGGTCTGTCTGAGAGAGTGTGAAAATAGAGGCAGCTGTGCATGCCTGTCTTTAAGGAGTGGTCAGTACATCAAAGCTGAGAGAGTGATAGAATGCATGGCAAATCGTTAGGTGGAGTCCTCCAGGGAGAATATTATATGGAAACAAAGAGATCCAGCGCTCAAGGCACTGTTGAATTTTCAGGTAATGTAAGATTACACTAAACGGGATAGCTTCTGTAGATGCACATTATACCTCAACAGTGAGGTAAGAAGTGGGAGAACAATCAAAATTGTCAACCTGAGCCAAAACTACACAACCTTTGAAAGGTCCAGATTTCACCTACTCCTAGGTGGAAGGAGTCCAAAATTGTGAGCTGGGGTTCACAACCCAAGTTTCTCTCATGCTCCCAAACCCTTCCAAAGGAGACAAGCTCCAATCCTGCAAGCCCTAACAGGGTTCAATGCAGGTCTAGCCCTTCTCTCTCAGGCAGCAGGGCAGCAGGGCAGCAGGGCAGCAGGGCAGCAGAGTAGGACAGTAGCAGTTCCTCTGGCAGAGCAGCACAACAGTCCTTCTGAGCAGGCGCACTGCATCGCATTTGGCGATGCAGCGCTCACAACGAAATTCGTTTTATTTATTTAAATGTTCACTTACCTGTATTCGGCCTTAATCCGTAGTTTACTACCCCCCATCCTGCCCCTCCCCCGCCCCACGTCACCGCCCGACCGGCACTCCTACCACGGGCCGCGCCTGCTTCTGAGTCTTCCACAGGTCCGGACGTGTGCTGAAGAGTTGAGTCTGAGGGTCGACTATTGATACCTGATGCCCACTTTAAAGTAGGAGAAGGTTCTGAAGGTTTCCCCCTCAGAGGTGTTTGGAATTTCCTGTCTCCCTGCCCTCAGCTTGTCTGGGGTCGCAAAAGTCTAGTGTCAAACCCTTTCTGAGTGTGCCGGGCAGAGCCTTTGTGCTCTGCAAATGTGGTAGGTGACAGTGCCTCTCCCTCCTCAAGTCAGAGATGGCTCATCCTTTCTGCCACTATTCCCCCTTGACTCAATGTCTAGCAGCAGTATACAAAGACTAACTGCCAGCTACACCTATTAAAGTGACCCAGGATACAGACAGAAGTCAGCAAATAGTTGGGACAAGAGAATGTCAACTTTCTAAAAGTGGCATTTTCAGAATTGTAACTTAAAATATGATTCAACCATTTAAGAGGCCTTTAGGTTGCAATTCTTTAGGCACCAAACTCAAGATTCCCACCTGCTCCCAATCAAAAGTTACCACTCAATAAATGTAATAAGGGAACCCAATGTTATTCTATGAGAGAGATAGGCATTGCAGTAGTGAAAAATACATTTAGGAGGTTTTCACTACCAGTACATGTAACACTTAAAAGTGCATGCCCAACTTTTTAAATACACTGCACTCAGCCCTCTTGGCTGTTTAGGGCCTACCCTGGAGATGACTTAATTGTGTTAAATTGGAAAGTTTGGGCCTTGCAAAAGGTTTACTTTGCCAGATCAAAATGGCAGTTTCAAACTGCACACCCAGGCTGGAATTGCAGTCCTGAGACATGTTTTCAAGGGCTACTGCAGTGGGTTGCACAGTCAGTGCTGCAGTCCCACTGGTAGCATTTAATTTCCAGGCCCTTATACGTGTAGTGTCACTTTACTAGGGACTTACAAGTAAATTAAATGTGCCAATTGGGTGGAAAGCCATTTCACCATTATTAAAGGAGAGGGCACATGCACTTTAGCACTTTTTAGCAGAGTCCTACGGCCAACAAAAAGAGATTCAGCAATAATGGAGGAGCAAAGCAAAACGTTTGGTGGAAGGCCACCCTAAGGCTGACAGGTTGAACAATTATTAGCAGGACATTTCATCGCTAAAAGAAAGGAATGGCTCAAATGGACAATTCGGTAATAGTCAACTTACCTTATATATAGATTTCTCATAGATTTTTTTTGGGGGGGGTCACGTTTCAGTGTTTGCATAGCTCTTCGTTGATATCTGGGTCTTAAAAAACACAGCTTTTTCATATGACTTCAGACATTACCAGCTCCGCTCCCCAAGAAGCTCTGCTCTTACCTCCAGCAAATGGCTTTTAATCCCAACACTAGCAGCCAAAAGCTAATGCCTTCAGGCAATATTTATTGTTTCAGACTACTTCCTAATGAGCGTCTGTGAATCCCAGCTCTAGCCAGACACTTCAGCTCATGTTTTCCACGGAAGAGGGTAGTCAATGGCTCACTTTGCTCATCAAAGAACTCTGACCTTGGGGGTCTATAGACATTTTGAGAAAAATCAAGCTACCCTCTACTACTTCATGGATGTTGGCATTGCCTAGTGCTAGCCGTCTGATTCTATAATACTTGACCTCATCTTAATGACCCTTACCATGGAAGAAACAATAATATTAACTACAACCGTTGTTATCTTGGTACTTTAAGGTTGACGTCCCTACCGAATCCTGCTGAATAGCCACTTTGAACACTTAGTGCATCATTACAAAGTCGGGCGGATGCACACCATAGTGGACTGAAACCACCCGACCATAGGTCAGCTGTTCCGACTGCGCAAATTGGATGCGAGCTCCTTTGGGTGGTCGGAAACATCCATTTTACAATGACAGCTTGTGCGGTGGGCGAAAAAGGCCTGCAGCAAAAGCTGCCATTGTAAAATGGATGTTTGTAAGCATCCCTGCACTGTGTGACAGGCACCTTTTGGTGCCTGTCACACAGTGCAAGGGTGTTTAGGGGCACCATTGGAGCCCCCCAGGCCTCGTAGTGGAGGCCGCTGAGGGACGGAGCCTTGCTAGGGGCCCTCAAAGTCACTTTCCCATGGCCTTTCCATGTCGCTTCGGCCGACATGGAAAGGATGTGGGAAAGTGCCATCATAATCCCGACAGCGGAACAGAGGCTGGCTTTGCCGTCATTATGTGAATATTATGGCTCTGACATGCTCCTTGAGCTCATCGGAAGCGCAGCGGAATCCCCCCGCCGGTTTCCCTCTGACCGCCGGCATTGTAATGCGGCGGTCGGAGAGAAACCATCGATGTCGGGTGGAAAGCCTCCGACAAGCTGTTGGATGGCTTTCTGCCAAACATCGAAATTGGGCCCATAGATGTTTGGCTCTATTTGTGCTTGCCTCAGGGCTAGTTGCCCTGATTCTAGGACAATTGGTCTCATCCTAATGGCCTTATCATAGTGGACGAATAATCTCTAACCCTCTTTGTAGTAGAATTTTAAGGTTGAAGGCCCTACCAACTGGTAATTCTGAACACAACTAACTTTAGCTAGGAATGTAGTAGCCTTTGTGAGGCACGTTAGTTAATTCATGCTGAGAAGCTAAATGCAGGAAGATGGTGGTTAATGTGCTCCTATAATACCTTTTTAAAGTTTATAGTTCTTGAACATTTTGGTGAGCCTTTGCTATTTTATTGGTTTTAGCCTGCATAGCCAACAAAGAACTAAGATTCATATATAAGAACAGGAGGGACCATTTATAACTGGGTTGTATCCCTTTTGTGTTATTGAGAGCAGTAATGCAAATAGGAATTACTTTTATTTTCATGCTGTACAATTGTCCTTTATTGAGTATCACCCAAATTATTATATTCTATGATTGTTATTTTGTCAACTAACTTCTATAGGTCATCTTCAGCTATTTATTTTAATTGTTTTAACATATGGTTTGAAGCATTGCAATTTGAGAAACCGTTTACGTCCATCCTAATTCAAGGACCTCAAAACCTTTCTCCAAACTAAAGGGATTTAACCAGTACCATCATTATTCAATATGCAAATAGGGACTAAACAAAGCTACCAAGTATGCATACGACAATGCACCTAATTTGTACATTAACAAATGGATATATTTTAAACGCATTTATGTGATATACATCATTTTTTGACCATGCAATTTAGCCTACAATTGCAGTACAATCAGACCATTAAAACATTTGCCATCAAGAGCATTATCGAATGGCCACAAGAATGACACCAAATACCCATTGGCAGATTTTGAATATCATCATGATTTTTGCTTCCAAGGTATAGAGAAAGAACAGACAAAAAACAGGGCAGAAAAAACAAGAACTAAGGGCCTGATTTAGATGCTCACAGGACTGGTTCCTGGGTAAGCCCTCCAGCAGCCAACAAACCCTGCAGCTCTGAAGGTGACCCAGACTCCAGCAAGTGGTCCACTTTGGAACCTCATCCTCTTTTCCCTCTGGAGCAGAAGGGATGGCTTCCATGGCTACTGCCTTCCCGGAGTCAGCCCTTTTCTGCAAACTACCTTGACCTGACAAATCAGAGATGATCTGAGCTTCACTCTGAGACTGATGTGCAGCCTGTGCTCTGGTTAACACAGCTGACATTGTCCGGGCAATAAAAGCTTCTGGTCCTGGAATCAAGCCTGGGGCAATCAATTCAAATTATTGTGGAAGAGACATCCAATTCCTTGCTTTTCCCTTACCCCGACATTGGCCATGGCTGTCTTGTCATTCAGCTTAATCTCAACCCTGGCAAGCGGGTACTCCATGCCCTATCCACTGGCTACCAATCCTGTATCCTTGGTCCCAGGGAAATTTCCTCAGGTGTAAGGTACTTCTTCTCAACCATGTGGAAGACTCCAGTATTTCTCAGGGCAGGCACGCTCCTCTCATTGATACTAACTTCCTGCACAAATCCCATTGTGTTAGTATGGATGGGCTTCAGAGCATCTGAGTCCCTCTCCCAAATGTCCAAAGCTGCTAGGTTGAGCGCAACCGGTCCCTCTCGGGGACCTTCACCCATGTGTAGCAAACTTGTTATCACAGGTGTTGCTGGGTTCAGTTCCTTCTCTTGCCAATCTATCTTGTAGTGTCCCACCCAAAAACAAGTCACCATTTTGGACTTAGAAAGGACTTCCGTGCCTTCCGTTCTCATGATGCTCCTTTCCGGATACACCTTTACTATTCCTATGTTTCCCAGGCCCTCCTCGAGTCTCATGACAATTACCCTGGCCATTACCTTCCGGTTTTGAACCAGTCTGTGGAGAGTTCTTCTCCCCCTATGCATTAGAACCATGCTGCTTCATTCAGCCCTTTGTGAACCCTGCTAGCCAACCACTTATCAGCTAACATTGCAAGTTTTGTTGTATCCCTCTGTCAAATCAGACCAGTATTTCCTATGTGGGGTTGAGCACTCCTCCTTGAATCACTCTGCCACCATCAGCTGGTTATGGGGCTGAAAATCCATGGCCCCCATCACTCTTACCCACTTGTTCCTTACAAACATGCAATACACCATGAATCAAAGTCTCAAATGGAACACCATCTGCTCTCTTGCAATCATGGAATCTATGCAGGTATTGAGCTGGATTCAGCCCAAACTGCCTAATGAGAGCATCCTTCATTCACTCATAGACCATCTGGTCTGCCACAGGCATCCTCCCATTGACAGCTGTGCCTTCCAATGGCATGCGTCTCGTTAAGGCTTCTGCCTTAGACACCTCAGTTAAGTCCTGCGCTTTACAAGCATCTTCAAAGCTCACAAACCATTCCAAAATATGCTGACTTTTCTCATACATATGCACACGCTTTTTTGAAGCATTGGCCATGTTCTGTCCTGAACTGGAGGCTTCTCTCTCTGAAGGGCTATCCTTTCCTTTTCCAGCTCTCTTTCCTTTTGCCTCTGTTTCTCCTCCTACTTTCTCTGTTTTTCCTCCCTTTTTCTCTATTTCTCTACTCTCTCTCGCATTTTTTCTTCCCAGGCCCATTCCTCCTGTTCTCTTGCCTCCTCTCCTCTTGTTCCCGGTGAGCTAGTCATGGCTTCTCCCTCTTGAACTCTCTGGCTTTCTCATCTTACTCAGCATTAGCTTTCTGAAGTGCCTGGAAGCTCAAGGTCTCTGCTAGACTCAACTCACCCAAGGGATTTACTCCTGGAATTGGGAACAGTGGTACTCTAGAAACTTGAAGTGGTGTACACACCTGAGATATTCTAGGTGCAGCAATACACAATCTTCCTTAGGGGATTCCTCTCCTTCTCATGTCTTCACCAGGCAGGCCTGAGCTTCCCAAAATGGAACCCAGGGTCCTCCATGTAATGTACCATTGAAGGCACACTTAATCAGTGTATATTCAATGCACACTTTCTGTCCCACACTGCTTCCTCCATGCAATGTACCCTTGCATGTACGCATGCATTCAGCACACACACTGAGTCTGTGTGTGCTATTTAGCACTGAAGCTTTTCTATATTTCACTAGGGTGTGCCATTTACAAACACACACACTGCCAGAACTCACACTCCCCATGTGCATGCTGCACAACACTTGACCCTTTTTGTATTATACTTCACGTACGCACATATACACCCAGTACATGCTTTCATTGCGCATGTACTGCACAGCACTACATCTCTCATGGACTGTATTCCTCAAAGGCATGCATACACCCAGTATATGCACTATCCACACATGCACTGCACAGTACTGATCTGTTCCTGTACTGTACCCTTCCCAGACACACATACATCTAGTGCAGATTCACTACTCCTGCACTACGCAGCACTCCACATCTACCTGATGTATGCCAAGGGTGAATTTATTACACAGCAATGAAACTTTAAAAAAAGTGAGTGAGCCTCTAGGCTTCACTCCAGTGACACAGTGTGAAAAGGTCCTGTTTACTACTACTGATCACTGCACAGTATGCTGCCACCACCGCTCTTGTGCTATTTAACTCCTGGTGAAGGCGGTAGTCCTCCACCACTGTGAGGGTAACACTTCGGGTGCCCCTCCCGGTCCAACAAGACCGCACATGAGACAAACCTATGCAGGGCCTGTTTGAGGACAGTGCGACTTGTGCGGCCATACTGGACGCTGATTTGAAGGGGGGGTGCACTGACCTTATGATTTAAAATCACCTGCTGCAGAGTTTCTTGTGCGCGCAGCTTTCAGGCAGCAATTAAAATGTCAAGATAACTCTTGTGATTAATGTTCCTGCTGGAAGGAGAGCTTAGACTTTTGTCTAGTGGCAGTTTTGACTCGCCTTAAAGTAGCACTGAGAGTTAATGGGCCTGCTGCAAAGCACAGATTTGTATTTTATGTGGATAGCTGACTGGATTAGTAAAGCCAGCCTTTACCAGTGCTTTAAAACAAATGAAATGCATGTGAGAGAGGGGCTATGGAGAGACAAGGGGCCCTTTTGCCGAGTGGTAGTGAGGGAATCCGAGGAGGAAGTCATGGGGGAGGGCACTGAAAAAAAGACTGCTGCACCGGGCGCCACCAGCGAAAAGCCGGCCCTGAACCTACGTCATAGCGCACACACATGATCGATGTTCGCTTATGACAAATATTAATCATTAGGGATCCAGACAGTATAGCTGGGCCCTCAGGGCAGGGGGAATTACAAGTCTCTTACCATGCAGAGGACTTTTCCATCCCAACACCCTATAATAGAACTGCTTTCACCACTGCTCTCCCCCCCCCCACCTCTGCCTTGTGTAGTGACACCTAGGAGTCCTCTATGGTTGCGGCTGGACATGTTTTACCCATTTCCTAGCTCCAGTGCAACCTAATGCACGTCCACAGATGTATGATGTCATATTCCATATATTGAATAAAATATTCCTTGTAGGCACACGCACGTCTTGATTACAAACGTATATTTGGGTGTTTTCACCTTTAACAGTGTGTATATAATTATTAATAATCATAAATAAATAGTAAGAGGTGCGGCAATCATAACATGAGTAAGTAACCTAATGTCCATAAGCAGAATTTCTCACGGACATGTATAAGATGTAAAATTACTCCGTGGAAATTCCAAACATTTGAAATATCCAACAAGACACAAACATACCTACTCATCCATCCAAACACATAATTATCAATTGCAATCAATCCATGGGCCCCTTCTGGTGTTTGGTGGTGGCACAGTTTCACAAGGATGGTGAAGCCCAAAGGTCTGAAGACGAATGCTGGTCTCACAAAGAATGAGGTCAGCATTGTGATTTGCTTTGTGGTGCAACACGATGAAGAACTGTCTTCATACAAACACTGGGTCATAGTTACAAGCCCGTATCACCACAGGAACGTCACTTAACGTGGCTTAATGCCGCCTTGTGAATAAGGCCCCCTTTTACGCTACATTTAGTGTGAAAGGGGTGGGCAATGGGTGTTGCAGTGGACGTTCTGCTGCAACACCCATTGATTTTGACGCTGCCCCATATTTACAATGGTGGCTTAAATATGGGGCAGTACCAAAATTAGGACCAGGAAAACCTGCTCTTAACATGGCAAAACGAGGAGAAATGCTTTATTTCCCCACGTTTTGGCTGTTTCTATGTGTGCTGCATTGTGCAGCACACATAGAAACAGCAAAACGCCATCGATTGTTTATGTGCAGGATGGTGTCCCTTCCTGCACATAAACAATCATTAAAAAAATCACGAGTTGCAACTTCTATGTGTTCTGCATTCTGCAGCACACATAAAAGTTACAAAACGCCAGTACTGATTGTTTATGTGCAGGAAGGGACACCTTCCTGCACATAAACAATCTTTCCCTGCAACGCAGGGACCCTTGCACAATGGTGCAAGTGTGCCTGAGTTGGCGCTAGACAGCTACATTTTGCGCCAGCGCTAAGGCAAAGGCAGGGGCGCACCGTATTCTTGTGAATGCGACGCATCCCTCTGTTTGGAAACTGTCAGAGCGTGGCGTTAGCCTTCTTGACTTAACGCCGCGCTCTGACAGTTTCCTAGTGAATATGCCACGCAGTGCTTCAGATAGTAGGGCATGCGGCCAGGTTGAATTCTCAAGGAATAATCCATTGCCTGCGTTACCCACTCCTTAAACATGCTCCCGATGAATTTTCTAGGTGTCTTCTCATATGCCACGAATGTGGGTCTGTTGATCAATGCCCAGTTATTCAACTGTTCTCTCATCAATCAATCAATCAATCAAGCATTTGTATAGCGCGCTACTCACCCGGAGGGTCTCAAGGCGCTTGGGGGGGGGGGTCCGCTACTGTTCGAACAGCCAGGTCTTGAGTTGCTTCCTGAAGGAGAGGTGGTCTTGGGTAAGGCGGAGGTGGATGGGTAGGGAGTTCCACGTCTTGGCAGCCAGGTAGGAGAAGGATCTTCCTCCCGTTGTGGCTCTTCGGATGCGGGGGACGGCGGCGAGGGCGTGGTTGGTCGATCGTAGCTGGTGGGTGGGAGTGTAGAAGGTCAGATGGTCGTTGAGGTATCTGGGGCCTTGGTTGTGGAGAGCTTTGTGTGCGTGGGTGAGGAGTCGGAACGTGATTCTCTTGCTGACGGGGAGCCAGTGCAGGTCTCTCAGGTGTCCGGCGATGTGGCTGTGTCGGGGGATGTCCAGGATGAGTCGAGCTGAGGCGTTCTGGATGCGTTGGAGTCTTTTTTGAAGTTTGGCTGTGGTTCCGGCGTAGAGGGAGTTGCCGTAGTCCAGTCGGCTGGTGACGAGGGCCTGGGTGACCGTCTTCCTGGTTTCGGTGGGGATCCACCGGAAGATCTTGCGCAGCATGCGTAGGATGTTGAAGCAAGACGAGGAGAAAGCGTTGACTTGTCGGGTCATTGAGAGGGAGGAGTCCAGGATGAAGCCCAGGTTGCGTGCGTGGTCCGTTGGTTTGGGTGCGTTGCCCAGGGCAGGGGGCCACCAGGAGTCGTCCCAGGCGGAGGGTGATGATCCTAGGATGAGGACTTCCGTCTTATCTGAGTTCAGTTTCAGGCGGCTGTTCCTCATCCACTCGGCTACGTCCTTCATCCCTTCATGTAGGTTGGTTCTGGCGGTTGTGGGGTCGTTGGTGAGGGAGAGGATCAGCTGGGTGTCGTCGGCGTAGGAGATGATGTTGAGGTTGTGTTGGCGTGCGATGGCTGCGAGGGGGCTCATGTAGACGTTGAAGAGGGTGGGGCTGAGTGATGATCCTTATGGTACGCCGCAGATGACTTCGGTGGCCTCGGAACTGAACGGGGGAGGCGGACTCTCTGGGTTCTTCCGGCGAGGAAGGAGATGATCCACTCCAGTGCCTTCTCTTGGATTCCGACGTTGTTCAGGCGTTGCACTAGGGTGCGGTGGCAGACTGTGTCGAACGCTGCGGAGAGGTCCAGGAGGATGAGGGCCGCTGTTTCCTCGTTGTCGAGCAGGGCTCGGATGTCGTCGGTGGCTGCGATGAGGGCGGTCTCGGTGCTGTGGTTGGCCCGGAAGCCGGACTGCGAGTGGTCGAGGGATCCATTCGTCTCGAGGAAGGCGGCCAGTTGTCTGTTGACGGTCTTCTCGATGACTTTGGCAGGAAAAGGAAGGAGCGAGATGGGGCGGTAGTTTTTGAGGTCGGTGGGATCCGCTGACGGTTTCTTCAGTAGGGCGCTGAGTTCGGCGTGCTTCCAGCTCTCTGGGAAGGTGGCGGTGTCGAGGGAGGTGTTGATGATGTCCCGGAGGTGGGGTGCGATGACGGCGTCGGCCTTGTTGAAGACGTGGTGAGGGCAGGGGTCGGTTGGTGATCCGGAGTGGATGGAGTTCATCGTGCGGATAGTGTCTTCGGTGTTGATCGGGGTCCAGGCTCGGAGGGTGGAGGTGGGGGACGTTGGAACGGTCGTAGGGTACGTCGGCTGTGTGCTGAAACTGTTGTGTATGTCTGCGATCTTGCTGTGGAAGAACGAGGCGAGCGAGTTGCAGAGGTCTTGCGAGGGAGTGATGTCGTTGTTTCCGGCGCTGGGGTTCGAGAGTTCTTTGACGATGATGAGGAGTTCCTTGCTGTTGTGGGCGTTGTTGTCCAGTCGTTCCTTGAATGCGGTTTTCTTGGTGGTGTGGATCAGCTGGTGGTGTTTTCGGGTGGCGTGCTTGAGGGTGGTCATGTTGTCTGCAGTCGGGTCTCTGCGCCATGCTTTCTCGAGGGCCCGGCAGTTCTTCTTGGATTTCTTGAGTTCGTCGGTGAACCAGGATGCTTTCTTGTTGCCGGGTCTGACTGGAGGGGTCTTCAATGGGGCGAGGTCGTCTGCGCAGTTGGTGATCCATCTTGTGAGGTTGCTGGCGGCTTGGTTGGGGTTCGTTGAGCTGGCGGGAGGGTTCTGGCTCAGGGATGTGGTGAGTTGGTCGGTGGTGATCTTGTTCCAGCTTCTGCGCGGAAACTGTTGCGGGTGGTGGTGCGTGGTGATCCTGCTGAAGCTGAAGTGGACGCAGCTGTGGTCTGTCCAGTGGAGTCCGGTGGTGTGGCTGAAGGAGATGTCCTTGCTGGAGGAGAAGACGGGGTCAAGCGTGTGGCCGGCGTGGTGTGTGGGGGTGGTCACCAGTTGCTTGAGTCCGAGGTTGGCGAGGTTGTCCAGCAGGGTGGTGGTGTTGCGATCGTTGTTGTTCTCTAGGTGGAAGTTGAGGTCCCCAAGGAGGATGTAGTCAGCCGAGGGGAGGGCGTGCGGGCTGATGAGGTCGGCGATGTCTTCGCTGAATTGTGTGCGTGGTCCTGGGGGTCTGTAGATGAGGGTGCCTCTGAGGGTGGTCTTGGGGTCGGTGTGTATCTGGAAGTGCAGGTGTTCGCCGGCTGTGAAGGTGTCGTCGGAGTTGGTCGTGATGCGGATGGTGTTCTTGTGGACGATGGCGATGCCTCCTCTGGTCTGGTTGGCGCGGTCCCTTCGGGTGATCTTGTATCCGTCCGGGATGGCGATGGCGATGTCGGGCGCTGAGGAGGCGTTCATCCATGTTTCCGTGAGGAAAGCGACGTCTGGTGATGTGGAGTCGAGCAGGTTCCAAAGTTCCACGGCGTGTCTGTGGACGGAGCGGGTGTTGAGCAGGATGCACTTCAGGTGGTTGCTGCTGGTGCTCGGCTTGGCGGGTGCGGTGCAGGTCCGGAGGCAGGAGAACTTGCAGGATTGGCAGCCGAAGGGTCCGTGGGTGCGACCTGGGGTGGCACGGTGGCAGCCGGGGATACGGCCGGTGTTGAGTGCGTTGAGGGTGGCGGTGTCGTAAGTCCGGTGGGTGGGTTGGCTGCTGCGGGGGCCAGGGGGTTTGGCACTGGGCGCGGTCCAGGCACGGACGGGCGCAGACGGGCTTGCCTTAGGCGCGCCCGCTGCGCACGTCCGCTGCGCGGCCGCGCAGCGGCCGCCATTTATGGGGAGGTGGGAGGGAGGAGCAGCTGGGAGGCAGGGTCAGCGAATGGGCAGACAGGGGGGCGGGGCCGCAGGGGACGCAGCGGCGGGAATGGCGAGAGGCAGCGGGGGCACAGAAGGGAAAATGGGGAGAGAAAAGCAGACACAAATACGGGCACAATGCAAATGGGGCAGCGAGGGGCACAGAAGGGAAAATGGGGAGAGAAAAGCAGACACAAATACGGGCACAATGCAAATGGGGCAGCGAGGGGTACAGAAGGAAAAATGGGGAGAAAAAAGCAGACACAAATACGGGCACAATGCAAATGGGGCAGCGAGGGGTACAGAAGGAAAAGGGGAGACAAGCAAGAAATGCGGGCACCGAGGCCACAAGCGGAACGGCGATCTTACCAGCAGCAGCAGCGGGCGGCCAACACAGGCGGAGCTGTGTGGTGGGGGAGCGACCTACCTGGCAAGGTCAAGGGTCGCTCTCCTCACGCGCAGCGGCCGCCATTTATGGGGAGGTGGGAGGGAGGAGCAGCTGGGAGGCGGGAGGCAGGGTCAGCGAATGGGCAGACAGGGGGTGGGGCCGCAGGGACGCAGCGGCGGGAATGGCGAGATGCAGCGGGGGCACAAAAGGAAAAAGGGGAGAGAAAAGCAGACACAAATACGGGCACAATGCAAATGGGGCAGCGAGGGGCACAGAAGGGAAAATGGGGAGAGAAAAGCAGACACAAATACGGGCACAATGCAAATGGGGCAGCGAGGGGCACAGAAGGGAAAATGGGGAGAGAAAAGCAGACAAAAAAAACGGGCACAATGCAAATGGGGCAGCGAGGGGCACAGAAGGGAAAATGGGGAGAGAAAAGCAGACACAAATACGGGCACAATGCAAATGGGGCAGCGAGGGGCACAGAAGGGAAAATGGGGAGAGAAAAGCAGACACAAATACGGGCACAATGCAAATGGGGCAGCGAGGGGTACAGAAGGGAAAATGGGGAGAGAAAAGCAGACACAAATACGGGCACAATGCAAATGGGGCAGCGAGGGGCACAGAAGGGAAAATGGGGAGAGAAAAGCAGACACAAATACGGGCACAATGCAAATGGGGCAGCGAGGGGTACAGAAGGGAAAATGGGAAGAGAAAAGCAGACACAAATACGGGCACAATGCAAATGGGGCAGCGAGGGGCACAGAAGGGAAAATGGGGAGAGAAAAGCAGACACAAATACGGGCACAATGCAAATGGGGCAGCGAGGGGCACAGAAGGGAAAATGGGGAGAGAAAAGCAGACACAAATACGGGCACAATGCAAATGGGGCAGCGAGGGGTACAGAAGGAAAAATGGGGAGAGAAAAGCAGACACAAATACGGGCACAATGCAAATGGGGCAGCGAGGGGTACAGAAGGAAAAGGGGAGACAAGCAAGAAATGCGGGCACCGAGGCCACAAGCGGAACGGCGATCTTACCAGCAGCAGCAGCGGGCGGCCAACACAGGCGGAGCTGTGTGGTGGGGGAGCGACCTACCTGGCAAGGTCAAGGGTCGCTCTCCTCACGCGCAGCGGCCGCCATTTATGGGGAGGTGGGAGGGAGGAGCAGCTGGGAGGCGGGAGGCAGGGTCAGCGAATGGGCAGACAGGGGCGGGGCCGCAGGGGACGCAGCGGCGGGAATGGCGAGAGGCAGCGGGGGCACAAAAGGAAAAAGGGGAGAGAAAAGCAGACACAAATACGGGCACAATGCAAATGGGGCAGCGAGGGGCACAGAAGGGAAAATGGGGAGAGAAAAGCAGACACAAATACGGGCACAATGCAAATGGGGCAGCGAGGGGCACAGAAGGGAAAATGGGGAGAGAAAAGCAGACACAAATACGGGCACAATGCAAATGGGGCAGCGAGGGGCACAGAAGGGAAAATGGGGAGAGAAAAGCAGACACAAATACGGGCACAATGCAAATGGGGCAGCGAGGGGCACAGAAGGGAAAATGGGGAGAGAAAAGCAGACACAAATACGGGCACAATGCAAATGGGGCAGCGAGGGGTACAGAAGGGAAAATGGGGAGAGAAAAGCAGACACAAATACGGGCACAATGCAAATGGGGCAGCGAGGGGCACAGAAGGGAAAATGGGGAGAGAAAAGCAGACACAAATACGGGCACAATGCAAATGGGGCAGCGAGGGGCACAGAAGGGAAAATGGGGAGAGAAAAGCAGACACAAATACGGGCACAATGCAAATGGGGCAGCGAGGGGCACAGAAGGGAAAATGGGGAGAGAAAAGCAGACACAAATACGGGCACAATGCAAATGGGGCAGCGAGGGGTACAGAAGGAAAAATGGGGAGAGAAAAGCAGACACAAATACGGGCACAATGCAAATGGGGCAGCGAGGGGTACAGAAGGAAAAGGGGAGACAAGCAAGAAATGCGGGCACCGAGGCCACAAGCGGAACAGCGATCTTACCAGCAGCAGCAGCGGGCGGCCAACACAGGCGGAGCTGTGTGGTGGGGAGCGACCTACCTGGCAAGGTCAAGGGTCGCTCTCCTCACGCGCAGCGGCCGCCATTTATGGGGAGGTGGGAGGGAGGAGCAGCTGGGAGGCGGGAGGCAGGGTCAGCGAATGGGCAGACAGGGGGCGGGGCCGCAGGGACGCAGCGGCGGGAATGGCGAGAGGCAGCGGGGGCACAAAAGGAAAAAAGGGGAGAGAAAAGCAGACACAAATACGGGCACAATGTAAATGGGGCAGCGAGGGACACAGAAGGGAAAATGGGGAGAGAAAAGCAGACACAAATACGGGCACAATGCAAATGGGGCAGCGAGGGGCACAGAAGGGAAAATGGGGAGAGAAAAGCAGACACAAATACGGGCACAATGCAAATGGGGCAGCGAGGGGTACAGAAGGGAAAATGGGGAGAGAAAAGCAGACACAAATACGGGCACAATGCAAATGGGGCAGCGAGGGGCACAGAAGGGAAAATGGGGAGAGAAAAGCAGACACAAATACGGGCACAATGCAAATGGGGCAGCGAGGGGCACAGAAGGGAAAATGGGGAGAGAAAAGCAGACACAAATACGGGCACAATGCAAATGGGGCAGCGAGGGGTACAGAAGGGAAAATGGGGAGAGAAAAGCAGACACAAATACGGGCACAATGCAAATGGGGCAGCGAGGGGCACAGAAGGGAAAATGGGGAGAGAAAAGCAGACACAAATACGGGCACAATGCAAATGGGGCAGCGAGGGGCACAGAAGGGAAAATGGGGAGAGAAAAGCAGACACAAATACGGGCACAATGCAAATGGGGCAGCGAGGGGTACAGAAGGAAAAATGGGGAGAGAAAAGCAGACACAAATACGGGCACAATGCAAATGGGGCAGCGAGGGGTACAGAAGGAAAAGGGGAGACAAGCAAGAAATGCGGGCACCGAGGCCACAAGCGGAACGGCGATCTTACCAGCAGCAGCAGTGGGCGGCCAACACAGGCGGAGCTGTGTGGTGGGGGAGCGACCTACCTGGCAATGGAGATGGAGCCCCAGCTTCAAATATTTTTCTGGGTCTGCAGCAGGTTTGTAGAGGGCCCCACATCCCTACCTCTGTTCTCTGTGACTGGACCTGTGTTGCCCCTGCAAAGGTAACGCCCCTAGAAGGGTTACACAACTTGAGGCTCACCCCGATTTCCACTGATGAACTTTATAAACAATAATGATAAAATTAATAATTATAATCATCATCATAATAATAATAGTAAACTAAGTCCGATGGACGGAAAATAAAATAGGGTATCCCTCATGAGCCTGTCAAACCTACTCAAATATGTTGTACGTTTTAGCACCAACCCTTGTACGGCTTCTTGTTTCCTCCAGGGTCATAAAGAAGTAAAATCTTAATTTAGCATTTTAGGGCCTTTGTGTTGAGTGTGTCACTTTCCTCACTGCTTTTTAATATGTTATGTTACGTCTATTTATAAAGCGCACTGTCACCCCACGGGTATCCTGGTGCTATATTACGTGATTACAACTACTGACACACATTCCTAGACCAGTAGCAATTGCTGAGTGTCATCAGGTGATCTGATTTACTCCTTTGAAAAGAGCCAAGTTTTAAGTCTCTTTCTGAACTGTAGTAGATCTTCTGTCTTTTTTAGGATTGACGGGAGCTCATTCCAGAGTCGAGCTGCTTCAATGATGAACGCTCTTCCTCCAAATCCCGTTGTTTTAATCCTGGACCTGTTTACCAGGTTGGCTGATGAAGATCGTAGGCATCTTATCGGGGCATACCATTTGAATTTGTTTTGTAACGGAATAGGTCCAAAACTGTGTAATGCCTTAAACATGATACATAGCAATTTGAATTGTATCCTCTGCGTCATAGGGAGCTAATGGAGCTCTCCTAGAGAAGGCCAGCTTAGCAGCCATTGTTTGGACTCTCTGGAGTCTCTTTATCAGACAGTTTGGGGCACCTAACAACAGAGCATTACAGTAGTCTAATCAGCTCAGGATAACACTTCTTACCACTAGGGCTCTGGCCGAGACCTGGAGCATTGGGAGAATTTTTCAAAGTGCTCTAATGAGGGAAAAACAGGTTCCCGCTGTTTTATTCACCTGGGCTTCTAGGCTAAGCTTGTTGTCAAAGACTACCCCCAGATTACGGACTGTCTCTGAGGGTATTGGGGGATTATCTGAGCTAATGGGCCAAAAATTAGTAGGGAGGGAGAGAGGAATTTTCTATGCCATGCAGCATAAGATCTCCGTTTTGTCACCGTTAAACTGCAGGGAATTATCTTTGAGCCATCCTGCAGTCTTTTGCATGCATTCGTAGAAGCTATCTAGTGACACTGATTCACTCCCTTCCAGTGACAGAATAAGTTGTGTGTCATCAGCATAGTTTACTAGATTGACTTTATATGACTTGATGATTGAGATCAGTGGGCTCATATTGATATTAAACAATATAGGACTAATTGCTGATCCCTGAGGGACACCGTATTTAATGTCTCCAAATTCAGATTGGAAGAGGGGTAGGGCCACAGCCTGTTGTCTATCAGACAGGTAAGACTGGATCCACTTTGCTACCATACCTCCCACTCCAATTGCAGTGAGCCTATTCATAAGAGATCTGCGGCTGTCCGTATCGAATGCATCAGACATATCCAGTAGGATCAGTATGACTGATTGTCCTTGGTCTGCTCTTATTCTAAGTTCTTCCATGACTGTAAGTAGGGCGGTCTCGGTTCCATGTCCCAGCCGAAAGCCAAATTGCTCATCTTCCAATCTGTGATTAGTTTCAAGAAAAAGAGAGAGTGTTTTGCTGACAAACTGTTCTATTATTTTCACTGGATAAGGTAGAAGGGATATAGGCCTGTAGTTATTGGGGGACATGGGGTCTAGCGTAGGTTTCTTCAGAAGCGGCATAACTATAGCCTGTTTCCAGAGTGAGGGTACAACTCCACTATTCAAGGATTGGCAGCATATATTTTGGAGTTGTGGGAAGAGTTCATCCTTCAGCTCTTTCCACACTCGTTGTGGTAGTGGATCTAGCGGGGATTCTGAGGACACACTCAAGGCTGACTTGTTAAAACCATCCTCTTTTAGAGTCTCAAAATATTCCAGAGTCTCTGTCTTGTCCTGATCCATTTTATCGTTCCCCTGAGCCAGTGATGGCATCTTAGTCTTGTCATGCCCTACTGATTGATCTGTATGGCCGGTTTCCAGCCTATCAATGATTTTACAAATTTTGTCCTCGAAAAATACAGCCAGACTATCACTTAGGTCTTGTGAGGCGGTGATTTTGTTTTTCAGGCAGTCTGATTTAGAGAGATCATTCATATTCTGAATATGCTTCTTGCGCTATTAGGTGCAGCCAGAAAAGCACTAGCATAATATTCTGCTTTTGCTTTGGAGATCTCAGTTTTATAATTACACAGGGCTACTTTCATGGCTATTTTCTCCTCTTCCACATACGATTTCCTGACATCACTGTATTACACCCGATCATTTTCCAGCATTTACTGTGCCACAAAAGAAGGTGCAGCATAATGTAATCTGCAGTTTCTTCATTGTGATGCCTTCCAACAAGAAACTATGCAACATCAACCCCTCGTCAGCTGCCAAAAGCCAAGGGCTGCTGGCCAACATAACACACCCGTGTGTGAAAATGCCTGCCCATCTCGTTAGCAGTCCACAACTGGCCTGAAGGCGCCTTCAGAAAACAAAATGGGCCTCTGGTATCTGCCTGCCTTGCCACAATCACTGGGTGACCTGTTTCTCAGTGCAGAAAAACTCTGCTCTCTGCCAATCCATGTTTTGTCCAAAGGTAAACGCAACCAGGAAGAAGGGAAGGTGTCTCCGATGCTGATAATATCTGAGGATGGAATAGCATGATGGCCAAGTGCCAGTAGAGAAGGAAATGAAATATCATCTGGGGTATCTGCTTTTCTACTTTATGGACATGCCCTCAAAGTAAAGCAATGTGACAAGAGAAGATGTGAAGGTAGAATCGTTTTTTAATTCTGAATCAAACAAATACCCATCATTGACAGTGCGGAAGGCAATCTGTGACTGATGTTGAATGGCCACCAACCAAACATCAGTGATTATTCTTTTTTAACTTTCACATTGACCAACATTGTAAAATATTAAAAAAATATATATTTTCGTTTGGAACATATGTACATTTTTTGTGTGCAAGATAAAATTTTGAATGTATTTTGTTGATAACAGAAATGCGAATGTTGATATGCTGATAGAGATGATTACTGACACACATATTTATGGTGATGTTGGATGTCAGACTGAAGTTTAAATACTATTTAGTGAATCAGCGAATCAGATAATGGAAGCGTTGAAGAATATCGATATTGTGGAATATGCAGGTAGTGAGAATCTGGTACTATATGTTTCCCGGGCCTGACGATTGCTGTATCCTTGAATTTGTTTTATCATTAGGAAAAACAACGTGTTTGAGACGCAAAAGACTGTCAAATTAAAACTTCGCGTGTTAATAAATGAACAGATGATTGAGAAATGTTTTAGAATAATTTATGGAGGCCCATGAATAATCGATGAAGAGGATGCTTTAGAATTCCCCCGTCTCATATATATGTATCTGCTCCCTGTCATAAAACGAGTGCTAACAGCCCATTGGCATCTGCCTGTGATGGTTCTGGGTGGGAGCCTTTTCTGGAAGTCGTACGCGTTGCGCTGCACAGGTTGCTCTATTTTTCAATGCGTATAAAGTGACATTTATTTATAATCAAACCTTTCGGACTAGGTGCAAGAATTAAGTAACAATGCGAATACCTTTCAGTAGAATCCTAGCAGAAACGCAGCCGTACTGCCTGGAGTACTCAGCAGTAAACCGCGACACGCCGGGTAAAAACTAAACGAGAGACGGCACAGAAATGTTTAATGATGCAAAAGCCAGCGCAGCATCAGGACCAGCAGCAGCACAGAGCATTAGTCTGCTAATGGGAATGGAAGCAGATTCTCCAGACTCATTTATGGTCTGCCTTTTTCCTTATCACAGCAGGAGCTCTCTTTTCAGGCTGACAGCTCTATGGATGATCACATTTTCATGCTGGCTGAGTTGCCAGGGGATGTTTCCCTTCATGTTGCAACAAAGCACAAAATATCTATTGATTTGTCTGTCTGAAGGGTCTGGATAAGAATTATATTGAGGCTGCTCTGAACATACAGTGATGCCGTTTTGGTTTGTATTTTACTGCGCTGTGATTTAGGACAACGGTGTTGTTGGTTGGGGTTTCTGAACTGCCTTCTATTGCTTTAGACAAAGAAGCTCGCATTTGTTTGCAGTCAAAGGCGTTTTCCATTGCAATTCACGTGTTTTTTTTTAAAGAATAACCTTAAATTTCGCGAGTTAATTAGCAGCTCTTCATGCAGCCCCCAACACACCCTTGCCTAAAACACCTACTTGCGAATAAGGCCTAACCTATGCGGACTGCAGGAGTCTCACCATCATACATTTAATTGATGAGCACCAACGTTGATGTTTTCAGACTAATCCAACGTCGGGAGAGCTCTCAGGATGCTCAAAGAAACCAACGAAGAAGGTATCTACAGGAATGGCCAATTTTTTCTTTTATTTATTTATGCCGTTTTATATACCTGGCCATTACCCAGAGGTGTCAGAGGCTTTGCAATGGTTCTAGAACATTACAAAAGCATCAAAGATTATATCAATCTAAATATACACTACAGGAAATCAAGAGGTACAAGGCCAGGAGAGTATCAGATAGCATTGAGATAGAAGAGTGATCACCTGGGGAGGTCTAGAAGGAAAGTTGAGTCCGGCAGGGTTGTGAGAAAACCACCGATTTAACTGAAATGTCTCTCAAATAGGATTCTGAGTTCAGATTACATGACTGAAATTAAGGAATTGGTGCGTAAAACCGGAGGTAAAGTGTTACAGTCTTTGGTAGCATTTTGTGAAAAGGTTTGTGCCATAAATCAGTCCTTTTTAAAGGTAGGGGTTCTAGAAGTAGTGCCTTCAAGAAGGTCTACTTCCACCACATTTTGTAATCTTTGCTGTCAGGTATCAAGGAGTGGAGGTGTGAAGGGTCTTGTCATATGAGTCATGCAGGCTGTTATGTATGTAGCTCTTGCTTCGTTGGGAAAGCAGAGAAGGCTTAAAAGAGCCAGTGAGATGTGGTCATTCCCTTTGGGTCCAGAGATAAAGCATGCTGCTGTATGCAGAAATGCTGTCAGAGGAGCGAGATGGATTTTAGGGGGATTAGTCAGAAAAGAATTGATGGCACTAGTGCTTGGACCAGAGGTTTGAGATCCTGTTCTGGAATGAAGTGATGAATCCCTGTTAGACCCAGCATCCGTGGTGTGGGTTTCCCCTGTATTTTTACCTCTGCCTCCTGTGTTTTTGCTGTGTGCTAGACTTCGTTTTCGCTGGTCTAGATGCTTTGGGCAGTTTGCCACTGTTAATCAGTGCCAAAGTGCAAGTGCTCCTTCTGTAAATTGTGAATATGGATTGGTGTTTCCAAAATTGGCTTGTTTGACTTACTATTAAGTCCCTAGTACAGAGCACTGTGTGTGCCCAGGGCTTGTAAGTCAAATACTGCTAGTGGGCCTGCAGCACTTATTGTGCCACCCACACAAGCAGCCTTGCAAAAGGTTCTCAGACCTGCCACTGCAGTGTCTGTGCGCAGTCCGGTACTGCCATGTTGACCTGGCAAGTGCACCTTCCCTTTTTTTACATATGAGTCACCCCTAAGGTAGGCCCAGGGTACCCCTGTGGGCAGGGTGCAGTGTATGCGAAAGGTAGGACATGTCCTGATGTGGGTAACATGTCCTGATAGTGAAGTACAGTGAATTTCGTTTTTCACTATTGAAAGGCTATCTGTCCCATAGGATAGAATGGGAGTTTGTTTATAACATCTTATAAACATAACTTTCCATTGGGACAAGATCGGAAGGCAAAGTTTAGTATGCCTGAACTCAGAATGTAAAGATGCATCTTTTAGTAGGGATGATTTTTACATTCTGTGTTTGAAAATACCCCTTTTAGAAAGTGGGTATTTTCTTGCTTAGCCATCCTGTGTGCCTCTGCTGGTTTGTGGATTTACTGTCTGGCTTTGGAGTGGCAGGGGCTGGGGATGTGCATTCACTGTACGCAGCCACTGGGGGGGGGGGTTGAGGTGTGTCCTGCCTTTCCTGGATGAGTCAGGGCTGGGCTGAATAGACCTGGGCTGCATTTATAGCAGGGGGAGGAGATTTCCTTTCACCTGAATAGGCCTGGTCTGCCTTACACAATGCTATCTCCACCTTCTGCTGAGAAGCTGGACCAGAGAGTAAAGAACTGGTTTTGACTGAGCACAGAGCCTTTCTGGCACAAGAGAACAAAGAGAAATGGAACATAAATATTGGGGCCCAGACCCCAGAACTTTAGGATACTTCTGGACTCAAGAGGAACCTCTGCCAAGGAGAAGAGCTGGGAAAGCTGAAGAAGTACTGCCCCTTTGCTGTGTGCTGTCTGGGGTTGGCCTGCAGTGGCTGTTTATGCCAAGGAAAAGGACAAAGACTTTGCTGTGTGCTGTGTATCCTGCTTGAAGAAGATCTCCAAGTGCTTGAAGTAGAGCTTGCCTCCTGTTCTGAAGTCTCAGGGACACCTTGGGCCTACCATAGGGGTTTCTTACATGTAAGAAAAGGGAAGGTTAGGGTCTGGAAAGTGGGTGCACTTGCCAAGTCAAAATGGCAGTTAACAAATTGCGCACAGACACTGCAGTGGCAGGTCTCAGATACCTTTCTAGGGCTACTCATGTGGGTGGCCTAATCAGTGCTGCAGGCCGACTAGTAGCATTTGATTTGCAGGCCCTGGTAAACTCTGTGCACTTTACTAGGGACTTACCAGTAAATCAAATATGCCAATCAGGGAGAACAAATTGTAACAACAATTTACACAGGGAGCACTTGCACTTTGACACTGATCAGCAGTGGCAAAATGCCCAAAGCATCTAAGCCAGCAAAAACTAAATCTAGCACAGCATCAAAAATACAGGCGGTAGAGGCAAAAAGTCAGGGGAAACCACGCCAAAGAAGACAAGTCTAACACACGGCAACAAAGCAGCAGAGTAGCATTCTTTCTTACAGATCAGCACAGCAGCCCTTCTGAGTCTTTCACAGGTCCTTAGGTGTACTGACGAGTTGGGTCTGAAGGTCCAATATTCATACCTGGCACCAACTTTGAAGGTAGAGAAGCTTCTAGAGGTTTCCACCCCCAAAGGTGCTTGGAATTTCCTGCCTCCCTGCCCTGGTGTCAGCTTTTCTAGGGGCACAATAGACTGGTGTCAAACCCTTTGTGAGTGTACTCAGGCAGAGCCTTTGTGATGGGCAAGAGTGGTAGGTGACATCTCACCCCGTATTAAGTCAGAGATGGCCCATCCTGCCAACACCTATTTCCCGTTTGTCTCACTGTCTGGGAGCAATACACTAAGGCCAACTGCCAGCAGCATCTATTCCTGTGACCTAGGATATAGATTGCAGGCACCAAATGGTTGGGACAAGACAATGCCAACTTTCTAAGAGTGTTACAGCAAACAAATGATGGACGGAATGCTGACAATGCAAACATTCTCCCCCAGTCAAAAGATCTGGGTTAAATCCATCGTTCTTTTGCCCACTACGCCACCCCAGTTTGGACCCAGCCATATACAAATCAGTCTTGACCCTGTGCCCCATGGGAACAGTCCAGACCGAACTGCCAGGCCAGGTCCTCCCTGGACCGGAAACAAGCATCCTGGGACCGGTTTCAGGGTATGTCACCCTTCTTCAGCCAGGCTAGCTTGAATCCAGTGGCACAGTGAGCAAGGGACCCACGTCTGGGCATACCCATCCCACTTAGGGCGAAAAGTGTTACAGCAAACAAATGATGGACGGAATGCTGACAATGCAAACATTCTCCCCCAGTCAAAAGATCTGGGTCCCGTGCTCTCCATGCCACTGGAGTCAAGCTATCCTGGCTGATGAGGGCTGAAAGCCCGAAACCAGTCCTAGGATGCTTGTTTCCAGTCCAGGGAGGACCTGGCCTGGCAGTTCGGGCTGGAGTGTCCCCATTGGGCGCAGGGTCAAGACTGATTTGCATATGGCTGGGTCCAAACTGGAATGGCATGGTGAGCAAAAAAACGATGGATTTAGGCCCAGATCTCTGTACTGGGGTGAATGTATGGCATTGTTCTGCATTCTGTCCATCAATTGTTGTTTTTGCAACTTTCTAAGAGTGGCATTTTCAGAACTGTGCCTTAAAATCCGCCTTTACCACCAGAAAGGGTTTTAAATTACAATTCCTCAGACACCAAAATTGGTTTTCTAGTTGCTCCCAATCAAAACTTATCACTTAATAAATGTGTTTTACTGCTAGGACAGATACAACTTTAAAGTACATGTCAGACTTAGTAAATACACTGCTTACAAACAAATTAAATGTGCCAATTGGGGGGAAGCCACGTTACCATGTTTTAGAGAGAGAATGCATGCACTTTAGCACTGATTATGAGTGGTAAAGTGTGTGGTGTCCTAAAGCCAGCAAAAGCGAAGTTAGTAAAAACAGGAGGATTGAAGGCAAAATGTTGGGGGAAAACCATGCCAGATGTTGGGCAAAAACATATCAGACTTAGTAAATACACTGCACCCTGCCCTCTGGGCTATATAGGGCCTACCTGAGGGGCGACTTACATGTTTTAAAAAGACAGAGTTGGGCCTGGCAAGAGGCGTATCTTGCGAGGTTGTACCAGCAGTTTACAACTGCACACACAGGCTTCAATGTCAGGCCTCAACATGTTTTAAAAGGCTACTCAAATGGGTGGCACAATAAGTGCATTTAATTTACAGGCCCTGGGTACAGTTAGTACCACTTTACTAGGGGCTTACAAGTAAATTAAATGTGGCAATTGGGTGGAAGCCATGTTACCATGTTTTAGAGAGCACTGATTATGAGTGGAAAAGTGTGTGGTGTCTTAAAGCCAGCAAAAGCGAAGTTAGTAAAAAGAGGAGGATTGAAGGCAAAATGTTGGGGGAAAACCATGCCAAGGATGTCAGTAAAACAGTAGGTTTTCAGTTGAGGATGTTGATTGAATCCACCCAGTACTGAATCAGTAAGTGAGGATGGGAGGAGTAAGTGAGTAGAAATTCTGGTTTTGAACGGATTAGGTTTTCAATGGGGGGCAGTCATCCATGTTTGAACTCTATTTAGAGTAATCACAAAGAGAGAGATGTTGTTTGGAGAGAAGAACTTTAGGTGCAGTTGGGTTTCATCCACATATTGATGACAGGGGATGCATGAGTTCTTCAGTGTGCTTCCGAGAGGTTCAATGTATAGATTAAATAGGGTCAGACTAGGATAGATCCCTGAGGGTCACCTTGCATTCTGGCAACTGGTTTTGAGAAGCATGAATCAATTTACAGCCCTTGAGATCTATCCGTAAGGTATGACTCCATGCTTCCCAAGAAATACACTCGGGGATTTCAGAGCAAGATCCATTGATGCACATAAATCGACACATAAAGACTACAATCAACACACAGGTAGATGTGGAGTTCAAAAAATTTAATGTTAGACTCTTGAACACATTTAAAAGTAAAAGAGTCCCCAATCATGCAGGATAAATGAACAATTAGGAACATTTTTTATTACCCAAAGAGACATCTTTCGGTGGGGAGAGGACTGATTGCAGGCAGCAAAGCCAGATCAGTGGCTGTGTTACTGCCCTATCTGACACGCAGGCCTCATTAACTTTACTTCCTCTGCTTCCCAAGCACCCCCATGGATAAAGGAAGGTTTTTGAGCACTATAACTCTCATACCTTTAATTCAGACAACAGATTCAAGAGAAAGTTTGACTTGTCAGAGAGTTGGGGGTTTCTGAGCTCTCTTTTTGGGTGTACTGCTCCAGTTAAATCTGGTAAGGTGTAGTAGGCCCAGTGGTTAGTGATACAGCTCCTCTGTCAGCCTTGAGATCACAGTGGCATGGTGACAATAATAACTGCAAGCAGCTGCCCCTCTTAACTGGTGACATGCAGAGTGTCTGGGTGGGACAAAATTCCAGCTCCTGTTCTCTTTGATCCTAGCGGACATCAATGGTCAAACATCAGACTGTGTTTGTCAGCTCTAGTTAAGGGACACTCATTAGTGGGAGAGCCCCATGGGCCCCACCAAACAATGCCCATTAAAGAACTGTAGGCCTAAACAGCTTTCAACTTTGCACCAAGTGTTATCAACTATGTGCCATTGGAGTAACAGATACTTTGAGTGATATACCAAGGGGTCTGTATGAGTCTGTTGAATTCCCTGAACTTTCAGTTAGATTACAAACTCTGGGCACACCTTTCTTTTTGCTATCCATGCAGAAAAATGATGTTTACTGCACACTGTACATCTTTAGTTTCACCCTATTGATGTACTGCACCTTTCTTTTACCCCCTGGCTACAAAATAAGAGTTTTCTCCGCTTGCTATTTTTGCCATTCTCATTTTTTATTTGAATCTGTTTTATTGTTTTTTCAATTTTCTTTAGCTAATACATTGTAGTCATGCTTATGACAGTAACATACGGGTACTATGAATTCGCTGAATTACATATATGCAGTTTGATCAATGTGTTACAGCATGTCGCATAATACGATAATACAGTGTTGGCTCATACGTACTAGTTATGGTTGGTGAGCACCAGCAGGCGTTACTTTTACAGATTACTTTAGCAACAGATTTAAACAGTTTTACTGTAAGGCAACATATTGTAACATACATTTCAGGTGCGGCCCGTGCAGGTAAGAGCACTAGGGCAGGATGGGGGGGATTCGACATACGACGAGGAGGGAAACTTCAATTTAAAAAAAAGGTTTTCTTTTTTATTTATTCAAGTATCCCTCGTCGTTGTATGTCGAATCCCCCCATCCCGCCTCACCACTCTTACCTGCACAGGCCGTGCCTGTAACATTTTGTTCATGGCTATTAGGTAATAGGATCCATTTTACATTCTGTTTAATAAACAGCATTAATATTTCAGCAGTTAGTCTCAGCTCTCTTGTAGCATGTGCAATATATAGTTACATTCGGATCATGGAGACAGTTCCCTGTGATAACGTATTCTCCTCGAACATCATATAGTCGACAATCTCACTGCCAAAATGGTATATGTTAGTAATGCCTATCTAAGTAATAGGCTCTGCATTATACATACCCATCTGCTGCTCATCTGCACTCATGGCTGACTCAGCTGTGTGTGCAGCGGGTGTTATGTAAGTATGTAAATCTGTCATCAACGCATCCCATTGTTGGGCATTCAGGTATTTCCTAAGGCTCCAGTTGTCTTCCCTGTGGAGGGCAGTGCTTTCCGCCCGTGCCCATTTTGTGAATGAGCGCAGCCATGCTATGTCCCTCGGGGGATCAGGGAACTTCCACCTGCACGTTATTAAGCGCTTAGCCAGGATCAAGCCTAAGTCGATAAAGCAAGATGTGGCTTTATATTTCTTGCCTCTTCTATAGCTACCTAGCATGCATACCTCCCATGTAAATGTGAGATCTCTGCCCATGCAATGCAGCAAGCGATTCATTACAGCCTGCCAATAGTTCATTAGCCAAAGACAAGCCCACAGCATGTGCATCAGATCAGAATTCTAAAGCTGACAGCGAGGACAAATGGCATAATCATGTCCAAAGTAGCAGTTGATTTTTTTCAGGGGTGAGGTAAGCCTTATGTACCACGTATAATTGGCAGAATCTGGCATTGCTTGGGATCATGATAGGGCTTTCCAGTATAGCCTCCCATTCTTTATCGGTGTATGGGTGACTCAAATTAGCTTTTCATTTGTTGCGTAGCTGTGTAAGGGGAGGCCCCGCATGGGTACGCAGCAAATCGGCTAGCCAGTGGCTTAGCACATGTGGGTATTGTATAGTTAGGTGATTGGGCATTTCATTTGTCATGTCTCCCCATCTTTGACTCAAAGCCCCTATAAGTGAAGCGTGTAACAGAAACTGACCTGGTGGGAGCCCACCTTCTTCAACCAAAACTTCATATGTACAGAGCGCGCTATAAAGGTCGCCCATAGTTTGAATCCCAGCCGCCTCTCAGTCCTCGAGCTCTGCTCTAGCGGGAGCCTATTACCACGTGGTGTACCCAATAGTGCCAGTGCTGGGGCGTATGGAAAAGTGTGGCATGTGATGTATAAACAACGCTTATAACATCGGTAAGCTACCTGTATAAACAGAGGCTTTGGTATTGGGAGTCGGGCGCATGGATGAAAAAGTTGTAATATTTCAGCACGGCTCCAAGCCCGTAGCGCCGAGGCTTTATCTGATAGGTGCAGTGTCGCTAGTCAGCATGCCACCCACTGTAGCTGCACCACTAAATAATAGTGCTCAAAATTGGGCACTGCAAGGCCACCGTGATTTGTTGCCAAATATAGTTTTGACAGTGCAGCCCTGCAGCGTGATTTGTTCCAAATAAAGCCACGTATCACTCCCTCAAAGGACCGTAAGAAAGAGGCAGTAACATACAGTGGAAGGTTTGCAAAACAATATAATAGGCATGGAGCACCACTATTTTAAGGAGCATCACACGACCGTCATGGATAGTGGGAGGGACTTCCAGAGGACCATCTGGACACGCAACGATGCGACAGAGCGGCCCAAGTTACCCTCAAAAAGATCTAGGGGGGAATGATAGATCTGAATCACTAAATATCTAAACACATTAGGATGCCAGGTAAGTGGAGTTGTGTCCACTAGGATATTGGGGTCTGGCACAGCAGGGTCAAATGGGAATGAGCACGATTTTCTCCAATTCAAACGTAGGTCAGATATGGAAGTGATGGAGCAGGGTAAATGAAAAATTTTAACCTCCTAATAATTTTCGTAAAATAATTAATAAACATGTTCGTTTAAGTAAATAACCAACAATGTATGTTACATGTGAAGGGTTAAAGGTAACACGCTATTCCGTGTGCAAAATAATCAACTTATAATTGTTTACGTGTCTAACATAACATAATATTTGCGTACTAATAAAATAATAAACGCATGATCTGTGCTTTTAAATAAACGTGTGGTTGCAAAATAAAGCGATGGTAAGTAAGGGACGGCTTTATATGTTGCTTTTTGCTAGGTAATACCTAATTGGGGTACGTAGAAAGACGGGAGGGAAACGAAAGGGTTATATTTCTTTGTTTTAACAATATTTTGTTTATCTTTGAAAATAGTGCGCTTAGGCCTGTTGAGCAGCGATATAAAATGGCCGCCATTTGCTAGAGTACGCATGAGCAGGGAACCATGTGATAGAGGAGAGAGGCTGTGGAAAAGGATGATCACGTGCTTGTGCTGAGAGGCTAAGATGGAAGTATGGTCAAGGCTATTGTGACCTTTCTGAGCAGATGTGTGCCAAGATGATCAGCAAGAAGCGTGAGAAGTCAAACCGAATCAATGGACGGAACTGTTAAATCTAAAAAGTAGCAGAAAAAGATACAAATTGGACTGATCGAAGCGGATGAGCAATGTCATAAACTGTGGGAAACGATGCAAGCATGGACATTCCACAAGGAACTGGTTAAGACCAGGAAGTTTGATTAAAATGTATATGGGCCTGAGTGGACCAATGAGAAAGAATCACGCCATGAAGATGTAACATTTTATTTCAGTAAGCTAGAATTAGGGTATAAGAAGACCTACTCTTGGTGGGAGGGGGGTTCTTGCTGATGAGATGCGGTTGACGGAGTTGCTGGAGAGTAGTTGCTGGAGAAGTTAGATGCTGTAGATGGGTGAAGTTGCGGTTGCTGATGCTGACGAGCTGATGCTGCTGCTATTTTTCTTTTCCAGTTGAGTATAAGATGCTGTTTTTGAAGAACCTTTTTATTCCTGGTCAATTTTTCAGTTAGAACTATTAGATTTTTCCAAGATAGATAGATTGATCATTAGAGTTCTTGCTATGATAACCTTATTTTTCCATCTAATAGATATGCATTACAAATTCAATTTATTCTTATAATGATGATAAATGTAATGATCTGAATAATAAACTTAAAACTTATTTCTTGCTTCAAAACTTTATATAAACTTTATTATTCTTTAAACAAATGACTCAGTGATTCTTTAGCTCAATGATTAAGGTAAATTGATAAAGAGTTTATTGTGATTGAGCTGGTCTTAATCACCATCAACTGATTCCTACTAGTTGGTCCATCGACCAATGAGCGGAATACCTTAAAGCAAATGAGAAACATCATGTCATGTTAAAAGAGGTATCCCGTCTCCTTCCAGCGAATCGTTTTCTCCTAGGTTAAGGACGGAGGTAATCCAGGGAATAAATGAGTAAGTGAATGTATATGCGGTGTTATGGGCCCCACCGTCATATGGATATAGTGTGTGTGTGTTGGAGGAATAGTTGCACCTGGATGACCGAAGCATATAGGAGAATAATTTTTATTGTTAGCGCTGGATCAGATTTCTTGGTAGCAGAGTTATGGTTACTATAGATTAGTTTGGTGATTATTGATTATTGATAAGTTCATGTATAACACTTTTTGTTGAGTCGCGTTATGTTATATGTAAGTTTTCACGCTTCCGGGAAGTAGGAAGTGGAACACGTGTGGCAAGAGAAGTCACATGGAATGGTGCATTGTCTGAGTTCATATTGGTAATAACACAGGTTGTGTTATGATAGGGACATTTTCCATATAAAAGGTGTGTAAGTGAAATAGTGATCGGTTTTCTTGTGAAACTCTGGCCTTAATTCTCAGGAGCAGTATAGTCTCCACATGTGTTTTATCCCCAGAGAAACGGGTTTACTGATTGCTTGAAAGAAGGGTAAGGTAGAGGGAAGTACTACTTTATCGGCGAAACTGAAAATTCTGTGGTAGGGTAGAGGCAAGCGCTGCCTACTGGAAAATACAGAGTTCTTGTGCAAATGGTCAAAGCTATCTCTTTTGTTTAGCGAATCAGACAATGGAAATGTGTTTTAAATGTTGTAACTAACGAAGAATTGTTGAAAAAGAAATTGCCGATAAATTTTGTAAAGGAGGGGTCAGGAGCAGAACTGACGTAGACAAAAGCCGCGCTGGGATTGGACAGTGCGCTAGTCATACGGAGACAAGAGCAGAACTGACGTAGACAAAAGCCGCGCTGGGATTGGACAGTGCGCCGTAGACAGAAATCGCTCTGATTGGAGTTTTGGTGTGAGTCGCGCTAGGATTGGTCGAATAGCCTAGTGACGTGGAAGTTTGTGATTGGAGTGTTAATGTGAGTCGCGCTAGGATTGGTTGGAATAACGCATACAGAACAGTGTTGAATAGCGGATCATTTGAGGAGAAAAGAGATTGTGAATCATGTCGTATTATGAGTATGGTAGAGAGAAAACGTCATGGATGACGAAAGTTAAGAATTTCTTTAAGAAAGACAAAAAGGTAGTGACTAGAGAGGGACAAATAATTCCTCCGCCGAAATCACCAGCTTCGCATATGATGCTGAAATATGGATATCATACATGCATATGGTTAGAGAATTGGACAAAATATACCAAAAATGATGGAGCATTGGCTTTCCCTGAGAATGGTTCATTTAATGTAGCTGTACTACGGAACTTGAGAGAAAAGATGGCAATGTTAGAACCTAGACCTAGACCGACACAGTTTGAAGCTTTAACGGAATGGGAAGATGAGATGTATGAACGAGAAAGATTCAGAGGATTAAAGAATCATGAGTTTGTGCCTGAAAGGTTATGGGGAGTAAATCATGAGGACAGAATAAAGCGTTGGAGATGTGCTAACATGACAGGAGGTTTGTTTCCAGCTTTTACGGTTGAGGAAGAAGCAAAGAGAAAGTGTACCGAGAAAAAGAAACATGTAGTGGTAGAAAAGTATGTGTATGGTGGTAGTGAAACAGATGATGAATTGCTGGAAGATATTTTAAACAGAAACCCACCTCCATACCAACAGACTTCTGCGGTGGTGACACCTAATGCACCGCCAATGGAAACTGGGAGGAATAAAAATCCCGAACGAAGAGATGAGATAAATAGGTCACAAGATCAATTAAAAACTTCACAAAATGAAGAGATAGAAAGTGACAATGCAACTGAATTAGCAAAAACGACAAGAGAATTGACTGAGAAAATAAGAGCATTGACAAAGAATATGGAAGCTGTAACTGTACCAGTAACGATAGGTCCAGTAATGCAAATTTTTGAGAATCAGAAAATTGATGAACGTTCTTTAGTGATTCCCATGAATTCACATTTGCAAAGAAAAAGAGAAGGGACAGAACTGAATAATGAAGGTGCACACAATTTGGCTAGTACCTATAGACCAAGCCCACCTACTAATTTGACGATAAATGAGAATGAGATTAGGAGAATGCCTATGGTGACGGAGTCTGCATCAGGGACACCAGAAAGAAGTAGCAATTGGATAGAATTAAATAGTACGCCTGTAGGTCCGACTCCAGATGAGTTAAATGAATGGATGAAAGCGCTAAAAACAAAAGAAACGGAAGTGAAACCATTAGATGTAATTAGGTTGAAAATAGATATGGAAGAATTGATTTTAGGAACAATTGGTACAGAAAAATTAAAAAATTATCAGGATGATGAGATTATGTTTTTGTGCAAAAGTCTTACAAGGAGAGCTAGAAATTTACATGACAAATTGGAAGAGACAGCAAGTGAACTAGGAGTAGAGTTTGTAAAAGTAAGAACGTTGCAGAAACCATACAGAGTAGAATTTTGTGAGAAAGATATAGAGAATTTGAACACATCAGGAAGACTGACCCAAATAAAAGAGTTAATTGTTTTATTGAGAAAATGGGGTGATGTGGATAGATGGAGAAATAGATGGTCGAAAAAGAATGAGAAAACAACAGATAAAGCATCTTTGGCTTTTGCAGTGACAGATAAGGAACCAGTTGTAAGGGAGTACCCGATGAGAGAAACTCCAGGAGGTAGTTATGTGCATGTTCCATGGACCAGACAGGATATACTGTCATTTACAAATGACTTCCCAAAGTTGAGAGAGAAGCCGGTAGAATGGTGCAGACAAGTGGAAAGATTTGTAAAGGTGTCAAAAGTGTTGTGGATAGATCTGGATGGATTGTTTGATATAGTAGTGCCAGCTGATTTGTGGACAGAATGTAAGATTACTATTGATTGGCCAACTGTAGAATATCCAAGGGACGCTAAAACAGGAGCGCCAGGACAAGAAGTGATGAGGAAGTACGACCAAGTAATTACCTTTTTGAAGAATAAGATTCCACCTAAAGAAACAGATTGGGTAAAAATAGACAGAACAACGCAGGAAAGTAAAGAATCAGTGCATGCATATTATGAGAGGCTGTTGTTGGTTTTCAAACAGTACAGTGGTTATGAGACACTAAATGAGAAGGATATGAGTCATTTTGTATATAGATTTGTATATGGATTGAAACCAGAGATAAGTGAAATGATTAAGCAGCATATGATTTGTTGGCAGAATAGCACAGTGGACGAGGTTTTGAGATATGCTAAGTATTGCAGTGATGATATTGAGAGTAGACAGCGTAAATTGAAAGAAAAGGCCATGTGGGCACAGGTGAAAGTTGCAGAGAAGCAAGAAGCTCAATTGAGTAATACCGGTAATGAAACAGGTCAGGTTAGATCTCGACCAAATATAGGTAAAGGAAAAGGACAAATGAGTATAGATGAGGCAAAGAAAAAGTGGCCATGCCACAACTGTGGAAAACTAGGACATTGGAGAAACGAGTGTAAATTTCCTCCAAAACCTAATGTGGAAAATCAATCATTAAATTCACAGGTGCAGAGTGAGGTAGTTACTCAACAAAGTCAGGTGCCACAACCACCACTTCCCAAGAGTGTTAACCAACAGAAATACAGTGCAGAAACAGGATTCTACGGAGGAGAACAGGTAAAACAGTTGCCGCGTGCAGCTGCAATTTCTCAATATTGGTTACGACAGGATGAGGATGACACGGATGAAAGTTTCTGACGGTGCCTAGGAGAGGGGGAAGAGTGCGTGCTTGGCGCAACTCTAGAGGTAGATCAGTCTGGTCCATTTGTGGATGGAGAAGTGAATGGTGCAAATGTAACATTTCTTGACACTGGAGCTACCCGTTCTACTGTTAGGTCAGTGGAAATTCCAAACCTTCCTCTCTCAGGTGAACATATCCAAGTAGTTGGAGTTTCAAATCAGCAAATTAAGACGCCTCTTACTAAATTAGTGGAGGTAAGAATTGGTCCATTTAGTGAAATGCACCGATTTGTGGTATGCGATTGTAGTCCCGTGAACCTATTAGGATCGCGATTTATTGTGCAAGATGAATTGCACTATCTATTGTACCCCAGACGGAATTGCATTTCAGACTCCAGATGAGGATGTGCTGTATAAAATGACAATGGTGAATTTAGAACCAGAAGTAAATGATTTGTTTCCTGTATTTGATGCAGAGAAAATCCCAATTGAATTAAAAAAGACAGTGAAAGAAGAAGTGTGGGACTTTACAGGAGAAGATGTAGGATTAATGAAAGGAGTAGATCCCGTTAAAATAACAGTGAAAGAGGGAACGAGTTACCCAAATACGCCCCAATATAAATTGACACCAGAAATAATTGAAGGAATAACGCCAGTAATAAATAAAATGATTGAACAAGGGATTTTAAAAGAAATTATGAGCAGTCCATGTAATTCGCCAATAATGGGACTGAAAAAGCCAAACGGAACATATAGAATTGTACAGGATTTGAGGAAGGTAAACAAAATTGTTGTGCCTTGTTGCCCAATAGTACCAAACCCTGCTGTGATTCTATACCAGATTCCACGTGAAGCAGAATGGTACACAGTAATTGATTTATGTCATGCATTTTTCTCTATTCCATTGCATCCAGATAGCCAGCCATTATTTGCGTTTAGGTTTGGAGAGCGTATTTTGGCATGGTGCCGAATTCCTCAAGGGTACACAGAAAGTCCATCAATTTTTAATTAGATTCTAAAGAAATCATTCGAAGATTTAAGAATGCCAGAAAAGTCAGTGATGGTTCAGTATATTGATGACCTACTGGTGGCATCAAAAACAAAGGAAGCATGTGTCAATGATACAATTGCTTTGCTGAATCATTTAGCAAAAAGAGGACATAAAGTGTCCCCTTCAAAATTGCAGTTTTGTCAACAAGAAGTCCAGTATTTAGGGCATAAAATTGAGAAAGGAGTGCGAAAGGTAACGACTGAAAGAATAAAAATGATTCAAGGAATGAGAGCTCCAATGACGCAAAGAGAGGTAAGAATGTTTTTGGGAATGGTTGGATATTGTCGACAATGGATAAGCGGTTTCTCGCTGATTGCTAAACCGTTGCAAAAACTGACAAAGAAGGATGTTAAAGATCCTTTTGAAATGAATGATGAAGAAATGAAAGCATTCAGAGAGCTGAAAAAGAATTTATGTGAGGCTCCAGCATTAGGAATGCCTGACTATGAGAAAGATTTTGAAATGTATTGCAGTGAAAGAGATGGATGTGCATTTTCAGTTTTGGTACAGAGACATGGAACTATGAAAAGACCCATTGCATATTTTTCAGCTGTTTTAGACCCTGTAGTGAAAGCGTTGCCTGGGTGCTTGAAAGCAGTTGCTGCTACTTGTGTGAGTCTGGAACAGAGTGAAGGCATAGTGATGGGATATCCACTGAGAGTATATGTTCCCCATTCTGTGGAAATTCTTTTGACAAGAACGAAAACCCAATACATGACACATAGTCGGCTGACTAGGTATGAAAAAGTAATTTTGAGTGCAGATAATGTGACCATTGACAGATGTATGAATGTGAATCCTTCGACATCTTTACCAGATGAAGAGAGTGTAATTGAAATGGATGAAGTAGATCACGATTGTCTGAATGTGCTGGAATATTGTACAAAACCAAGGTCTGACATACATGATGAGCCTTTAAAGGAATCAGATTATATTCTGTTCGTGGATGGCTCATGTTTGAGAACAAGTGATGGAGTTCTAAGTGCAGCATATGCGGTTTGTACAGTTGCAACTGTAATGGAAGCATCTTGTCTGAAAGGGATACGGTCTGCCCAAGTCGCAGAACTAGTAGCTCTGATTCAAGCATGCAAGTTGGGAAGAAATGTACAGGTTACGATTGTGACAGATAGCCAGTACGGCTTTGGGGTGGTGCATGATTTTGGTCAGATTTGGTCACAAAGAGGTTTCTTGACGTCTGCAGGAACACCCATTAGAAATGGAGATTTTGTGAAAAGGTTGCTTGAGGCGATACAGCTGCCTAAACAGATTGCTGTTGTGAAGTGCAATGCACATAAAAATGGGGAAGACTACATAACTGTTGGTAATAAATATGCTGACGAGATTGCACAGTACTGTGCAAAGAATGTGGTTTCTTTGAATAAAAGTCGAGAAAGAGAGCATATTTCTTGTCCTTTGCTTTTTACTAACCCTGTTGAGACATGGGATGAGGTGAGACAGTTACAGGAAGCTGCAGATGATGAGGAAAAGGATACATGGATAAAAGCAGGATGTAGAAAACATGAAGAAAATGATGTTTGGGTTTACAGAGATGAAAGACCAGTTATGCCTGATAGCATCATTTCTGACATGGCACGGATGTACCATGGACAAGCACATATTGGGAGAGATTCAATGATCAGACTTTTAGACAAACATGGTATAATCCAAAATTCAGAGCCATAGCTGAGAGTCTTTGTCAGAGATGTCTTATTTGTCAACAGTTAAATCCAGGAAGGAAGACAGTAGTGAGTCTAGGAACAATAGGACGAGAAGGAGGTCCTTTCACTAGAATGCAAATGGATTTTATTGAAATGCCACCTTGCAACAGACTAAGGTATGTCCTAGTGGTCGTCTGTTTGTTTTCCCGTTGGGTGGAAGCATACCCAACCAGAAGGAATGATGGAATAACGGTAGCAAAACTTATGCTGCGAGAATTCATTCCGAGGTATGGTTTTCCAGTCACGATTGAAACAGATAGAGGAACACATTTTCAAAATGAATTAGTTAAACTGATTTGTGAAGCACTTAGTATTAAACAGAAATTGCATTGTGCATACAGACCAGAGGCTTCTGGAATTGTAGAGCAAGTGAATGGAACAATTAAGAACAGGTTAGGAAAAATGTGTCAAGCTACAGGACTCAAATGGCCAGATGCCTTGCCATTAGTTTTAATGACAATCAGAAGTATTCCGGAAAGGAAAACTGGACTCAGTCCCCATGAAATAATTATGGGACGAGCAATGAGACAAGCACAAGTACCTGTCAACAAACTACTGACTATAACTGATGATCTAGTGCTGGATTATTGCAAAGGATTGGCTGATGTGGTGCGTTCTGTGTTTCATCAGGTTGGACCGGATGCAACCACTCTTGAAAGAAAACCAGCTCCCGACTTGAATCCAGGAGATTGGGTCCGCATAAAAGTCCACAGGAGAAGAAACTGTTTGGTTCCTCGCTGGGACGAGCCACGACAAGTGATCCTGGTGACAACCACTGCAGTCAAGTGTGCAGGAGTGAAACACTGGGTGCATGCCAGTCACACCATCAGAGTTCCAGAACCTGAAGATCGACCTGTGTGTCGACATCTGGAAGTATTAGATAACAGTTCAGCATCAGAAGCAGAAGAAGAAACAAACAGGGTGCCAGAACCTGAAGATCGACCTGTAAGTCGACATCTGGAAGACCCAACTACAAGTGCAACGACAGAAGAAGTAGAGGAAATAGCTGAAGTTCCAGAACTTGAAGATCGACCTGTAAGTCGACATCTGGAAATATCAGATACCAGTTCAGAATCTGATACAGATCATTCAGATTGTGAAGAAATTCTGAAAAGAAATTGGAAATTTGAAAGCATAAGAGAAGAAACTGAGCCAGAATATAGTAACAGTGAGCAACCAAGTACAAGTTGTGGTAAACATCCTTCAGAAATAATATTAATAGATGAAGAAGGGAGAGTTTCAAACAGAAAGTTAGAAAAATCGGAAAATACCCGAGGAGCAATAGGGACAGATAGTCAAACACAAGAACAGGGAAATTTAGAAGCAGATAGAGAGACTGACACAAATTCGGAAGAACCTCGAGGAGGGACAGAAATAGGTGAACGAAGGAAGATAAGAAAAGAACCACAAGTAGAGGAAGAAAATGAAATTATAAGTTTCAAAATAAGAGATAATAACGAAAGAATTGAAACAGGTTCTGAAGAAAGTGGAGAAGAAATAAACCAAAAACTAGAGTCAAGAAAAAGAAATTGGAAAACAGAAAGAGAGGAAAAAGGAAGTGAGGCAAAAGGCCAAGAAAAGGAGACAATTGGCCCAACGAAGTAAGAAAATTAAGATACAGAATCATAAGGTTAGATGGGAAAAGTGCTGAACAAGTGAATGAAATAACAAGTCAGAGAGAGCAAGAAAAACAAGGTGGAAAACACTTGCAGAAAACGAAAAGAGTAAAGAAAGTAAATCCGAAGTATAGATCGCCTGAATGGTTGTATCGTGCTTTAACTGATATCAAAGAGGAAAAGAACACTCACGAGAACCCAGAACAGAGAAACCTAATGGGTGAAGGTGAGGTGCAACAAACCTGAAGAAGTTTAAACAGTTTCTACCGGACTTGACAAAACACTGGATTTGACGAATTTCTACCGGATATGACAAAGAAAGAATTCTGAAAAAGAATTAAAAGAAAGTACCAAGCAAAGATAAAACATTGGAATACAGAGTGGCAAATAAGTCATTCCTGAGGTGTAGTGACACAATTTTCTGGAAAACAAATAAATAAGGTTATAAAACAAAATGGAGAATACTAGAGATAGAAAATGTAGATGTGAGTTTTTAAGTAGATGGTGTAAGATGTGCTGCTTTTGTACAGGATTATTAATGACAGTATGGGTGGTTTTAGCACTCACTATTCCAATTAGTTTAGCTGTAGTGGAAACGTCTAATAACACTGAGAAAGAAAAAGGAGCTAACACTCAAGAACCAATTATATTAAAAAGTAGTGCAGAATTACATAAGGACAAATCAATAACAGATTTTTCTAAAAATGTTTTTACTAAATTATTATATGAGTATGTCGAAACAATGGATGTAAGAGATTGCTATGTTTGTATGCAGTTGCCTGCATCTGTAGCAGAGGGTGTGACTTATCATCACCTCCCTTTGACGTATGGAATAACATGTAGTGTTTTAGCAAGTTTATTTTATAAAACAGGTAGATTAGAATATTATTACACTGACATAGATAAGATTTTTGCGAAAGTTTCTGTAGTTCCCGAGCTAAACAAAATAAAAGAGGGAAAAACGTTTGGTGAATATTATCTAGAAGATAAGATTTTAACATTAGATAATATAATTAGGTACAACCTTACCTGTGAGTTAAAGAAGGAAGAAAAAGTATTTTTAGAAATGGTTGAAGAGAGAAGAGTGAAATTTCAAAGAAAAGTGATAGAAGAGACAAAAACACCTCTTTGGGCGTTTGAGGAAGACAATCATGACAAGAAAAAGACAAATGCAGCTATGACTCTGGATTGGCCCCAACAGGGAAGGTTGTGCATTAGAAGAAATAAGACAAGATATGACAATTATTTTGTGGGTTCCAGTATTTGCCATGACAATTATCAAATTATAGGTGGATGGGGATTCAAAGGGGGAAAAGATCCAATATTTCCAGGGATCTATTATGTTTGCGGAAATAGGGCTTATTATAGGTTGCCGGACCATTGGTATGAGTCATGTTACTTAGGCCTGGTCTTTCCGAAGATTTTTCATATGGATAGAAAAGAAAAAGGAACACACAAAATGATAAATACCTTTACACGTAGAAAAAGGGAAAGTTTTTCAGAAATAGTAGGTGATATTTTTGGTGCATTGATACCAGCAGTGGGAATATCTTTGAATGCATTTAGAATTCGGAAATTATCCACAGTGGTAGATCGTTTATCTACAGATACTGCTGGAGGGTTCTTGATGGTAAATACCGAGATGGTTGCCATGAGAGCTATGGTGATGCAAAATCGACTTGCCCTTGACATTCTTTTGGCAAAAGAGGGCGGAGTCTGTGCAATGCTGAAAGTCCAACATTGTTGCACTTACATTCCAGATAAAAGCGAAAATATACAGAAGTATATAACAAATATTACAAGTTTGCACAAAGAACTTGTTCCACTGGAGATTGAAAGTGCTTTTGGAAAACTTGGTAAAGGGTTTTCTTCGGTAATAAATTGGTTAACAAGAATGAGTGGATTAATAATAGGGAAAGTTATAATAATAGCAACCATGATAATAATAATAATTTTAGTACTGAAGCTTGTAATAACATGTATAAAGAGAAGAAGAAGACAGAATAAAATAGAAAAAGAAAACATGATAAACAAGGAGAGAGAGAGAGAAATGGGTGAAATAGAGTTAGAAGAAATAAAAGAAAACATGTACAAGAAAACGAAGAGACAAGTTGAAAGGGATACAGTTGTGTAAACTAACAAAAGCAAACGGATAAAAGATATATGCTGTCTGAAAGAATTGTATAACTTGGGTTTTGTGGTGATATTAAAAATCACCAAAGGGGGAGTTGATGGAGCAGGGTAAATGAAAAATGTTAACCTCCTAATAATTTTCGTAAAATAATTAATAAACATGTTCGTTTAAGTAAATAACCAACAATGTATGTTACATGTGAAGGGTTAAAGGTAACACGCTATTCCGTGTGCAAAATAATCAACTTATAATTGTGTACGTGTCTAACATAACATAATATTTGCGTACTAATAAAATAATAAACGCATGATCTGTGCTTTCAAATAAAACGTGTGGTTGCAAAATAAAGCGATGGTAAGTAACGGACGGCTTTATATGTTGCTTTTTGCTAGGTAATACCTAATTGGGGTACGTAGAAAGACGGGAGGGAAACGAAAGGGTTATATTTCTTTGTTTTAACAATATTTTGTTTATCTTTGAAAATAGTGCGCTTAGGCCTGTCGAGCAGCGATATAAAATGGCCGCCATTTGCTAGAGTACGCATGAGCAGGGAACCATGTGATAGAGGAGAGAGGCTGTGGAAAAGGATGATCACGTGCTTGTGCTGAGAGGCTAAGATGGAAGTATGGTCAAGGCAATTGTGACCTTTCTGAGCAGATGTGTGCCAAGATGATCAGCAAGAAGCGTGAGAAGTCAAACCGAATCAATGGACGGAACTGTTAAATCTAAAAAGTAGCAGAAAAAGATACAAATTGGACTGATCGAAGCGGATGAGCAATGTCATGAACTGTGGGAAACGATGCAAGCATGGACATTCCACAAGGAACTGGTTAAGACCAGGAAGTTTGATTAAAATGTATATGGGCCTGAGTGGACCAATGAGAAAGAATCACGCCATGAAGATGTAACATTTTATTTCAGTAAGCTAGAATTAGGGAATAAGAAGACCTACTCTTGGTGGGAGGGGGGTTCTTGCTGATGAGATGCGGTTGACGGAGTTGCTGGAGAGTAGTTGCTGGAGAAGTTAGATGCTGTAGATGGGTGAAGTTGCGGTTGCTGATGCTGACGAGCTGATGCTGCTGCTATTTTTCTTTTCCAGTTGAGTATAAGATGCTGTTTTTGAAGAACCTTTTTATTCCTGATCAATTTTTCAGTTAGAACTATTAGATTTTTTCCAAGATAGATAGAGTGATCATTAGAGTTCTTGCTATGATAACCTTATTTTTCCGTCTAATAGATATGCATTACAAATTCAATTTATTCTTATAATGATGATAAATGTAATGATCTGAATAATAAACTTAAAACTTATTTCTTGCTTCAAAACTTTATATAAACTTTATTATTCTTTAAACAAATGACTCAGTGATTCTTTAGCTCAATGATTAAGGTAAATTGATAAAGAGTTTATTGTGATTGAGCTGGTCTTAATCACCATCAACTGATTCCTACTAGTTGGTCCATCGACCAATGAGCGGAATACCTTAAAGCAAATGAGAAACATTATGTCATGTTAAAAGAGGTATCCCGTCTCCTTCCAGCGAATCGTTTTCTCCTAGGTTAAGGACGGAGGTAATCCAGGGAATAAATGAGTAAGTGAATGTATATGCGGTGTTATGGGCCCCACCGTCATATGGATATAGTGTGTGTGTTGGAGGAATAGTTGCACCTGGATGACCGAAGCATATAGGAGAATAATTTTTATTGTTAGCGCTGGATCAGAAGCAAAGTCCCGGAGGACATTCACAAGCTTCGCGGGGGTAGCAGTAATGTCTCATAGATAGATAAGTAAATCATCTGCATATAAGGATACAGAGTGTGTGTCAGGTGGGAAGCCAAGGGCTCCACTGCCAGCAAGAAGAGTAACGGCGACAGGGGGCATCCCTGCCTGGTGCAGAGGCCTATGCGAATAGGGTCTGATAGCAAAGATCCAGTCTTTACTCAGGCTAGGGAAAGCGAGTATAGGAGCCCAACATTTTGGAGAAATTGGGTGCCAAAGCCGTAGCATGGCAGCACTGCCCGTAAATAGGACCACTAAAGCTGATCTAGCGCAATTTCAAGATCGAGCACCCAGCAGCCCGAACACAGCCATGTCGCCGGGGCATATTTCAATATTTTGAAAAACCTGCGCAGATTGAAAGAGGTTGTGTGATTTGGAACAAAGCCATTGTGATCCGTATGTATTAAAGAGGGTATCAGCAGCTTAACCTATCTGCAAACACCTTCACCAGGATCTTGTAGTCTGTGTTTGAAAGAGCCAACAGCCTGTAGGATCCCAAAGCCTCTGGGTCTCTGTCAGGCTTGGGTATTGAAATCAGGAGCGCTTCACGCAGGGAGGCTGAGAGGCAGAGTGCCTACAGAGCCTCAGCATACATAGCCTGCAAGCGGAGAGTCGGCAGCGGAGCATAAGTCTTATAAAATTCCACTGGTAGTCCGTCTGGGCCTGGAGTTCTGCCCGTCGTCAAGGCTCCTATCGCCTCATGTATCTCAAGGGATGTAATAGGCTTGTCAAGTTCCTATCTTTTTGCACTAGTGAGAGTGTGGGTAGTGTCACAGGGGACATGAAAGATGTAACGTCTTGTGGAGGCGTCTGTGCCCATGAGCGGTGGAGTGTTGTGTAATGGCATACCAGTTCTGCATGAATGTCTCCCTGTGAATGCAAGAGAGTGCCATTTATTGATCACAGTCCACTTATAGGGCCACCTGGGTGATCTTGACAGACCAGCCAGGCTAGGAGGGATACCGGTTTGTCCGCTTCAGCATACGTTTTGGCCGAGTGAGCTGCCTAGTTATGCAGCATAGCCGCTCCAACTGCGCCACTCGCTCAGCATGTGCCTCTGCCAAGCACTGGCGTTCAGCAGGCTTATCCTCCGCTGCCACCTCCAATTGTAATAATCTGCATCTCACTTGTATCAGGTCCGTATCAAGCAGTTTACGAATGTTCTACGTTAAGCCTAGGCATGCGCCCCGGAGCGTCACTTTGAATGCATACCATTTTACTGAGCGTGTGTTTGCTGTGCCATCATTGTTATCAAAATACTCTGTGATTGCTGAGCTCACTACTGCATGGAACAGAGAATTCTCCAGGGCAGTGAGTTTTAACCTCCAAGTGAGGATCGGGGGGCGTGTCGTGTCCCATGCCAGCTGCACATCTTGTCGGTTATGGCCTGAATGTGTGCGGCCAATGTAATCAGTGCACGTGACATGCTCTGCTACCTCCAGTGTGCTCACCAATCTGTATAGTCACACATGTAGCGCGTGCGGCTCGGAGTAAAAGGAGTATATCTTAGTTGTAGCATTTCGCCTACGCCATATATCTACAAGGCCTTAGTTGTCTAACCAGCTTGCTAGAGCTCTGACGTTCGATAAAGCTGCAGTGTGATGATCGATCTAGATGTACATCCAGTATGCTATTAAAGTCACCACCTAATAGCCACGGTACTCCACTCCACTGCTAAAGGATTCCTGAGAGTGTGTTAAGATTTGTTGTTTGATCTGTGTTTGGGGCATAGAGACTCCCTATTAATATTCGCCTACCATCAATCCTGCCCAGCGCAAGAGCGTATCTGCCCTCAGGATCCAGAACCGACTCTTCTGCAGCACATGGGAATCCCGGTCTGATCCACAGGAGCGTCCCGCGTGCTTATGAAGAAAACCCAGTAGCATATAGCTGAACACACCAGCGCCGCTGTAGCTTGGGCGTTTCAGATTGTGCGAGGAGGGACTCCTGTATCAACGCAATATGTACCTGATGCCGCTTCAAATAGGAAAATAAATAGTATAGCGACATGTGGAGGTGTACATGCCTCTCACATTCCAGGTTAGCATTTTAAGGCCTGCCATTCAGAAGTCTGAAGAGTGCAACGTTCAGGGGTCTCACTAGGGAGCTGTATGTATGCGCAATACAGAGGGGTCTATGGAGACTCAGCTGCTGTAGTGTTAATGAAAAGCCAAGTTTCGTGAAGAACCTTAAGGTGGAGATCAATTCCACAAAACTCAACATCTTGTATACCAGAGTAGCAGAATGCCAACCAGGCGCCCACCCAAACTAAGGTCTATGGGAGCTATGTAGAGGCCACAGAGGCGGAATAATATGCGTAGTCATGTGCTCTCTTATGATGTCCTCTGACGTCTGCGGGGACACTTCCGGTAGGGGTATCGAATCTGTTTGGGAAGGCCACATCGCCACTGAGCTGTCCCCACTGGAAGACTTAAGTGAGTCTGCATCAGGGCTCCTGCATTGTGTTCTTTTGGCAATTGCGGCTGCATGTTCCAGCACCTGACAGCGTTTTGCGATTATCTGTCCGGCACAGAACCCGATGTCAAAGCTCGTCTTGGCGCTGCACAACTTCTGCTTCGCCTGGCCTGTGCGCCATCAGTGGGGGCTTTAGGAGGGGATCTGGACCTCGCAACTGCATGGGGGCCTATTTTTGTCATTCTCATTAATAAAAATATCTTGTTAAATACTGGAACCAAAAACTAGCGGTAGGCTGAACTTATTGCACCGAGCTACCTGAAAACTCATCAAGATTCTTTGGTGTTCTGATAATGGGCAGAATTTGGCACGTCGCGCTGGGAGTTTGCTCTGTGCTGAAAAAATAGTGCAAACTGCATCATGCGGCGCACCAGAGGGTGCTGCTTTTGCCAGTTGATTTTGCTGCCGCTTAAGTAGATGTTCTATTCGAGCAGTAGATTTCTGCCCGTAAACAGTCGCGACCACCACCCGGATTGGGGAAATCTTGCCAGGTGCCCTCCTAGCGACTGAAAATGGCACCAGGTGACGCCAAATCTCGCTCGCACTCGGCAATTTACCCTTCATTTTACATGCGGTGGTTGGCAGAATTAGGCTGGAACTTCATGGCCAAAGCTCTTCCAACTCTGCCAGCAGAGCAGAATTTATCTCCCACCCCACCACAAACCTATAGTTTATTTTATTTTATTTATTTTATTATCAATGTTTTATATAGCGTGAATAAGTCCCTTTTGGGTGACAAAGCGCTTTACAATATTAACGAAGGTGGTTGTGAAACAACAGAAACATATTTATATAAAAAGTGCATAACTAAAATTAGAGTAGTTACATAAGCAAGAAAATGAAGACAGACAGGAACACGTAGTCGTTGGCAAATACTAATGTGAGTGGAGCCTGACCGATGTCACAGTTAGAAAACGGAAAACAGCTCTGATCTCAGTGATGCAGAGAGGTGTGATAAAATAGAGCGTTAGATAGGCATGTAGACATCATGAACAAGATGAGGGAGGTATGACCTCAAAGTGGGAGGAATATGTTGGAAAGTAGAATTTTACGTCATTGTTGAAGGTGGAAGTGGAAGGGTTGCATCTGATCTCCAGAGGAAGGACGTTCCAGATTGTGTGGGCAATTTCAGAAAAGGATTGATTGTTGCCAATATCCATATATTTTCATCTCTGATAGGTTAGCAGCACAAGATATTACTTTATTTAATATACATCAACCCTTAAAAGTCTCACTGGTTTTATTCAGCAACTCCTATTACAGAAGCTGAAGCATCTTGAAGGGTGACTTGAAATGTGTAATGGAACCCTCTAGGACAGTGTCCCTTCTTAATTACCAATGGGACAGTTGAGAGTCCACTGTATGTGACTGAGGTTTCGAGTGCTTGATATCTCTTCAGATTAAATTATTCTATTCCCTATTTGCCTTATTGCAGTCTCACTGCATCAATAGTCTCCTACCTTATGGCACTGAATGCTCTTTTTAAATGTCTCTCCTTTCTGATCACTGAGCAGTGATGGGAGAAATAATGGTTGCCTGAACCATATTTTTTAAAATGCAGCCTTTGTTTTGTCTTAAATGTTTTTATATTGTGACAGTGACCAATCATTGTCTCGCAGTCTCAACCCAGGAGCAAATGAATTGCTAAAAACTTTACCAAACATTCTCAGACTCTACCCTTTCCTCTTCCCTTCCCTTTCCCTTCATAAATTATGGAGCAAAAATTCCATATTTGAATATTCTAATGCCAAACAGTTCAGGGATTGCTGCCAGGTAAAGTCATTTGTGGTGTGATGGTGATATGGCCTATCTTTTGATCTAATTTATAGTTATTACAAAAGCTTTTCCCTCATTTTCATTCTTGCGCTGGATGATACGATTAGTGCACAAAGGATCAGATATCATTTCACAGGTACATATATTTATTCTCATTCATGCGAATGGTAAAGGTCCTTTGAATTAGATTTTTGTGTCCCTGATACAAACATCACCACAAGGTGCAGGTATTGGACTTGGCTCTTTTCGCAGGGTCTCCCCTAGATTTTTACCTTCTGTTACTGAACCAGTTTTTGTTGGCATTAGGACTCTGTGCCATTTTTCCTGCTGACCAATGGTAAAGTGCTTGCGCTCTTTCCCTAAAAACATGTTTCAATTGGCATCTATCTGATTTGTACAATTAATTTACTTGTAAATCCCTATTAAATGGTACTACATGTATCCAAGGCCTGTAAAATGAATGCTACTAATGGGCCTGTAGCACTCATTGTGCCACCCACTAAAGTAGCCTTTTAAAACTTGTCTCAGGCTTGCCAGTGCAGCCTGTAGTGTAGTTTTAAACTTGCATTTCGACCTGGAAAAGTAAACAATAATCTTCCTTTTTAATACTTATATTTCATCCCTAAGGGAGGCACTGAAGGTTCATAGGCAGGGTCCTAGCAGTCGCGATTGCTCCCGCAAATCAGTAGTGGGGCGGGGAAGGGGGTGCAGAAGGTGGGAGAAAATACATACAAAAAAACACTTACCTGCCGGCTGCTGCCTCTCTTTCGTCCTCTTCCTGGCTTCTGTTGGAACAGGAAGCAGGATAAGCTCCCCTAAGCCAATCACAATGCTGCAATGCAGCGTTGTGATTGGTAAGCACCCAGGCTCCCCTGAGCCAATCACAACGCTGCAATGCAGTAAAAAAAATCTTTAATGGTGAAGTTGGATTTTAAGACACAATTCTGAAAATACAATTTTTAGAAAGTTGATAATAGTACAGATGATGGGGGTAAATGTTTGTCTTGTTCAGCATTCCGTCCATCATTTGTTCTTTTTGATTTTGTCCCCCTAAGTGGGAAGGATATGCCCAGACGTGGGTCACGTGCTCACTGTGCCACTGGATTCAAGTTAGCGTGGCTGATGTGGGGTGATACCCCGAAACCAGTCCCTGAATGCATGGTTCCAGTCCAGGGAAGACCTGACCGGGCAGTTTGGGCAGGACTGTTACCATGAGGAGGAGGGTCAAGACTGATTTGCATATTGCTATGTCCAAATTGGAGTGGTGTGGTGAGCAAAAAAAGAATGGATTAAACCCAGATCTGTGACTGGGGAGAGATGTTTGATTTATTCAGTATTCCATCATTCAGTTGTTCTTTTTGCTTTTGTTGCCCTCAGTGGGAAGGGTATGCCCAGACGTGGTCCCATGCTCACTGCGCCACTGGATTAAAGTTAGCCTGGCAGATGGGGGGTGATTCCCCGAAACCGGACCTAGGATGCTTGTTTCCAGTACAGGGATGACCTGGCCTGGCAATTCGGGCTGCACTGTTCACAAGTATTCCTGTGTGCACCTATGATGAGACACCTATGGCAGGAAGGGTGTGCAGGGTTAAATGTAATAATCGTTAAAAAAAGTATTGCTGGTGTGCTCCTATGGTAGGCAGGGGGTGCAGAGAAAAATCAAATATTTGAAAAACATTTATTGCTGGTGCCCCCCAAGGTACTATGAGAATCCTATGGGAGGCAAGGAGGTGCAGGGGAAAATGAAAAAAAAAACATGTATTTAAAAACACACAGCACTTACATACTACAATCATGATCATCCTCAAGCACAATAAATTCAAATCAGGGATGGAAGAAAAAATGAACAAAAAACAAAAAGGCATAGGCCTCTTCTAGCAATGTCCCTAGCAAATGGCTTTGAAAAGTGGATGAAAGGAACACACTGGCTTCACAAAATGTCTGCCCCGGCACATGGCTACCAAGGGTGAAGGCATGGACAACAAAGAATAAATGCAGGCAATAGATGCACACCAGCAATAGTTCTTTCAAGGGTTATTCAATTTTCCCCCTGCACCCCGTGCCTGTCATAAATGTCTCATAGGCACAGGCACACACCAGGAATAATTTTTTTAAGGAGTATTCCATTTTCTCCTTCACCTGCTGCCTGCCACAGGCGTCTCATAGGCATGTCATAGGCCTTAGAGGCACATAAAGTAAACTTTTCAATCTGTATATTATTGAAATATTATGTTGTGTTTTGGAATAGATACACTATTGTCAATTATTTATGATGTGACCTCACTAAATTATTTTGTCTGTTGATTCAAACTGCAAATGCCATGTTTCACATATTTTGTTTCTTCTTTTTCTTCTTTATTTGCTTTTAGTTGCAAAAGACACATCATCACACACAGTGCAGCCCAAAAGAAGGCCAGCAGTGACCCACGCCACCTAAGTCCTCCTCTGCTTCTATTTGTGCAGCTAAGCAGCAACTGCCAGAGCTAAGAAAGAACTTGAATATTGCCCTTCAAAGAAGGGAGTTCCTGCCAAGAAAGTGGCCAATGAGGAGGAGAAGAAGAAGGATATTGCCCCCACTGGCATGCTGCCATCCACCCTTTTCAGGAAATGTGGTGTACCAGTTGCACCCTCCTCTGGGCAGCAAATGGTGGGGGCAGCACTCCTGCATCATCAACAGAACCACCCCAACCTGTAAGGCCAAGCCCATGTCTCTCAGCAATGCAGCCACTGCAGTCATGGCGACGAGCAGTGAGTCTGAACTGGATTAATCTTATCCACAAGGTACCCAATCGCCACAGGAAAGTGGACAACAGGAGCCGCAGATAGCAACAGTTCTTCCTGAGGTAGGAGCAGAACAGGAGGTTGAACATCCTGCTGAGCAGGATGTTGCTCTTCAATCACTGGCTTTATGATCTCCAGAATGAAAAAGAAAGGGTAATCTGTCACCTTCTCCAAGCCCCCCATCTGATGATCTAGACATGGATTGGATCTCGGTCGAATCTGAGACCTGCTCGAGAGACAAGGGAAAAGGAAATTTCCTGAAAGCCTTAGAATTAAGGAAAGTAACAGTGATGACGATGAGCCAATGATTGTCAGTACGGAGGGTGGATTAGAGGACACCGAGATGACCCCTCCTATTTAGCCTACTCAGAGGGATGTGGTTCCACCACCATCACTGCCAACTTTCATATTTGTAAGACCTCCGTCAAGATCTGCATCCACCACTGCCACAGTCATAGTATGCCCTACAGAGAGGCAAACAAGACAGCCACCTACCTCTAGTTCTTCAGGCATTGGCAAGCTAAAAATGTTTACCTCCCAAATCTGGGACTGCTTTACGATTATCAAGCAGGAGGATAAGATTGCAAAATGCTCCATTTGCCACACTAGTGTTTGTCGAGGTAAGCCAGGTTCACACTACTGAAATTAATGTTGTTTCTGTCAATCTCTCAGCTCTTCTATGAGAGCAATGGCCATTATAGTGAGCTATATTTTGACAGTTTATCCTCCATATTGGATGGGGGTGGGTCCTGGATTTATTCTTCCATTGCTGCAATATGCCCCATTACTGTGCTGCTTTATGCTAGTACACTAAATTCAACTTTTGTCTAAATGTCAGTTTAGAAATATATTCATCAAGCTGAAATAGGAATTTTAATATTGGAAGGTAGCTGAAAGGCATCTATGACAGAGGCCAGTACATGAAATCCTGGGGAAATAGCAATTAGGAGCATTGGTGTCACAAGTTCTACAGTCATCAGTTGGATTAAGTGAAGGTGAGTAGTTTTTCCTCAAGTAGCATGCATAATTCTCAAGAGAACAACAAGTTTAATGTGTATCATGAGAGGACAGCATCCCTGTGACAATCAGGACTTTCACAATGTTTCCCATCACAAACAATCTTGCATACTTTTCACTTGCAACGGTCCCCTTCCACATTATCGATAGTTGTGAGGTGAGCGTCTCTTGTGTGAGCATACCTTTGGTTTCTTAGTTCCTGAGATGATGATCAGGGTCTATGCAGAATAAAAATAAAACACAGGTGTACTCATTAGGGAAGAATGTTTATGATCAGCTTAGCCTCAGGGGTCTTAAGACAGATCAAGGGAAGATATTCAAAATATGACAGTCATTGAATCTATTTGATCTCGCTGAAGAAGAGGGGAAAAATGGGGGAGTTCTACAAGCAGAAATTATTGCTAAACATCACCCAAAAAGGGATGGTGACCGAAAATAAGGAAACCCTCCATGGTACTGGAGAGAGACCAAAGGATAGCAATGATGCAAAGTTCAAAACTAACCCTCCCCTTTTACCTGAAGACACACTATCAGTAAAGATTTTTTTCCTGACATTATGATTATTTCAACACACCTCTGATGATTTATTGAATCAAATAGTTTAGTAGTAGGGGTAATAAGTGGACGATGGGACAGTGTGTGGGCTCTATTACATACGAATCACTGACTAAATATCGAAGGTCACAATATCGACCTACAAAAATATCGCAGCAAAAATATCGAAGACAAGAATATCGACATCCTATCTACATTAAGGTAAGTACAAAAATATCGAGAAAAAAATATCAATGTCAAAAATATCGTTGTTAAAAATATTGTTTTTAATTTAAGTTAAATAAATATTGTAAAATAAAGTAAATAATACATATAATTAAAAGAAACATAGTTAAAAATATTTTAAAATGCTTAAAAATTATAAGTAATATATATAATTTGAAAATACATGAAACATATACATATAATATATATATTCTAGATCGTATAGAGAATATTGTCACCGATTGTGAGGAAATATTGACATCACCCGTTCCAGCCCCTATTCCCTCGACAGCTGGAAATCCCTATATTAAATCCCTCCCTGCCATTACTGGATATGGTAACATCCCTAAATTATTCAAACTTGCCTCTAAGAAAACCAAATCGCCCGCTGTTGCAGCTGAGTGTAACATAGCATTATCTAGCACGCAGGATTTGGCTGCTCCGCTTTGTTTAACAGAAAACAGCGGTCTAGAAGAGTTTCCACTGTGTAATCGTTTTGCTGCTCTTGCTGCGCCGGACGAGGATCCCCATATAGACATGCATAGTATCGCTTCCACCTACGCACCTATACTGCTCATTGCCCCAAGCACAGACATCGCGCAGGAAGTAGGGGCTGATAGTAGTGGTAGTACACCCTTAACCCCTGACCTCCTGACTGAAATAGCATCACTAAAAACTAGTATAGAGGCCCTAACCGCATTAGTCCATAAGCTTTATCAAAGAATAGACGACAGCAATGGACTACATTTAATGTCAGCAGCTTCACCAAGTGCTCTTCCTACCCAGGTTGGTCCCATAGCGAGGCAGACAGTTACAAATGAGAATCAAAATGGCAGAAACACACTGCTTATGGATTTAGATCTACACCGTTTCCAGAATAACAAGGCAACTACTTGTGCCCCACTTGGGCAATACAGACCTGTTAAAGTGCAAGATAAGGGCAATGTGGCCGTGACACGGGACAAGGTAAAACCTGGTACATTACCAAGATTAGTTCCCAAGGCCCCTAGCAGGACACCTGCATTCAATAAAGCCTCTGAGGCATCTCAGGCATCTCAGGCATCACAGGTATTCAACCACAAGCAAGATATTCCCTCACCAATTCCAATTTTTCTGACTAATGTTCCTAAAGTCGACTTTAACTGCCTTAGATATGAGAGTGGGGATGTCCTAAAAAATAAAGCCATACACTGGCTGAGATATATTAGGGGTGTAGATCCATAATAAGGGAGGACATTATCCATGCCAAGAGGTGCATCTTGGCTCATAGCCCAGTGGATGCAATTGAATTAACATTAACTTCAAATCAACTAGTGCACAACCTAATCGCCCTGGAAGTAAGATCTCATTCCAATGCATCAACAAAGATTAGGCTGAGATTGACTGTCCCCCCCGGTCTAAACGCAAGTGCGAGTAAAGTACCCCTGGCCTCCCCAAGTTCAACACTCTCGCAGATTGATTGACTCATTCCTACACCTCCCAGTATAGAATGAATATTCTTAGTATGGCTCATACGACCCCTAGAGTCTCTTCTCATCTACATCATGAGGGCTGCCCGGCTGAGCAAGTGCGCAGGAGCTGTCTTTTAGTAGAGCCTGAACAACCTAATCTATCATTGGCAGCAAATATTCGCACTCAGGTTAGTGACCCAGCCAGAATATATGACAGCCGAGATGTGCCCATGTTGCAAGCTTTACCCTCTTCCCAGGTCCATGCAGAACTAGTCAATGGGGATATGTTGAACATCCTCTCATGTGGAAACTAGCTGAAATGGCTGTTAGCATCAGCTGAAGCCATTTTGTTTTTGGCAGCCATTTTAGTTAGCCATGTGCTCGCCATGTGCTTTCTCCCTCTTCACTGTTGCCTGCTCTTGTATTTCACTTGAGTCAGGAACTATAATTAACTCCTTCAGTACTGAGCCAGAGCACTGCACATGCTCAGAAAGGCCTAGCTGCTAGAATGCACCTGCTCTTGAAGTAACTGTCAGGCTATTTTAACTAATGTCAGCAATATTGTAAACCCTCCCACTCTGTTGAGTAAGCGATTCTTATGTATCCTTATATGTAACTAGCTATTCATGTGCACACTTGTACCGCCTCTTTTTGAGTCTACATGCTAACTCTGCTATAAACTGGGCATAAAAGACCCAGAGTGTTTGTACTCCATAGACTGTCTCCTACAGTGGCCTGAGGGTACTGTATTGACCCAGTCTCCCTCATGTGAGGTTAATAAACTTGTTATTTTGATATTCCAGCTTCCGTGCCAATCTCTTCTTTGTTGGTTTAAGGACCAGGTGCATCAGTGAACCCCTAAAAAGGCTTTTTTATTCCACACTCATGGAACCTGGCAGGTATAAGTAGAAAGTGCAACTGCCCGTATTGTTTGGATCTGGTTTCTCGCCAGGAAATATGTTTATTCCAGGAAACCTGGTCCCAGATTCCTATACATATTCCTGGGTTTAAGTCCTTTTTCAAACCAGCAGTACCTGCCAAAGCGGGACGGGCGTCAGGGGGGCTACTTATTTTGGTAAATCACACCCTGAATTGCGAAATAAAAGAGCTGGTTATTAATAATCCAGATATTTTGGGGATTAGGCTTGCAAATGGGAATGGACAAACTGTTGATATGTACAACGTATATGCTAGGAGCACCAGTGGTGGTAGTTCGCCGACTCTTCTTGTCTTAGATAATCTAGTGGGAGACAGGAATGTCAGCTACCCACTGATAATTGGTGGTGATTTTAATGTTACTTTTGAACCCCTTGATTGGGTCGAGTCCTATGATGTGTCCGAAGAGGATAAAGTCTGGAGGGTACCTCCGCTGGAATTACCTCCAATTAAAAAATGGTCACATGCAGCCCTCCAATTAAATGCAATATCCTTAGAATACAGGCTAAGGGCCACCAATGGTCAAACTAATTCCGACAGAAGTGGTGGAATGACCTTTATAGGAACAAATGGGTCAAGTCGGACTGATTACATACTAGTGGACCTGACCCTGTGGCCCCGGGTACAGGACATGTTTATACATCAGGCCTGTGACAGCGACCATAACTCCTTACACTTATCCATTAGTCACCTATGGGGGAGAAATCGGCAGGATTCCATTGCCCCACTATGTACAAGGGAGTTAAGTGCCACGAATGATAAGCGTCGGCTTAAATGGCCCACGGTTTTGGCAGATGAATCTAGAATGCATAAGATTAATGAAGCTCTAGTTGAACATTTAGAGACATTAGAATCAGCAAGTAGTGATCTCCACGCTACGAATACCTGTAGTGTCCTCCATAGAGTTTTTTTTGAGCAACTGGCCACCTTTTTTTATATCCCCTCTAAAAAGATTAGATCCTTGTGGGGAAATCGCCATGGAGTAAATCCTTGGTACAATAAAGACTGTAGATCAGCGAGAGCGAGATTGACCACAGCAATTAAAAATAGGGACCGAGTAAGCATCCGTGATTGCAGAAGGGCCTACAGACAGGCAGAGGGTAATGCCAAAAAACAATGGGATGAAGGGAGATGGGAAGAGCTAGAAGAGGCTATTGGACATCCTGATCCTCGACAATTCTGGTTGTTAGTGGCTAAAACAAACTTTGACCGCTCCCCTCCCCTGGCTAACAACATCCCACCAATAGAATGGTACAACCATTTCAGTGAGCTATATTCCATAGGTAATATTACTGACAGCTTTCGGATGCCCCCCAACTTGGATGCCCAACGAAGTATTAGTGTATTCACTAGAAAAGAGATTATGAGTTCCTTAGATGCCATTATACCGGCAAAAGCCTCAGGCCCAGATGGCATCCCAGGCGACCTCTTTTGCGATGACAGGGCGAACTGGGCAACGTATTTCATGAACTTGGCGAATGATATTGCCGGAGGAGGAAGGATCCCGGATTCGTGGAAGGGGGCCGAAGTGATCCCAATTTTTAAAAAAGGGGACAGGTCTAACCCCGCCAACTACCGCCCAATTAGCTTGATAGATTGCGCCCAAAAGGTCATCTGTCGCTCGCTCTTAACTAAAATCCAAACCTGGATGGATGAGAAGAACATCCTCTCTCCACTACAGGCGGGCTTTCGACGGAAGACCAGTACTATTGATCAGGCCTTTCGCCTTCTCTTGCTTTATTGGAAGGTGGTTGTGTTGGGCAAAGGCAGCTTATATCTTGCCTTTATAGATCTTAAAACTGCGTTCGACCTAGTCCCCAGAGATCTACTTTGGCAAACCCTCATGAATATGGGAATGCCCCTTGAAATTTTAGAACCTTTGGTTAGGCTGCATGACGATAATTTCGCACGTGTGAGGTGGGGCAACCAGGGGCAACTTACCGACCCAATAAAGATCCGGCGTGGGGTACGTCAAGGGTGTGTCCTGGCCCCTACCCTTTTTTCTCTCTATGTCAACCAGATTGTTGACCTTTTATGTTCAACTCCGGCTGATGCTCCTTCATTGGCGAATCAGAAAATAGCGACCTTGCTGTTCGCTGATGATACTCTTTTGGTATCTAAGGGGCCGATCACGATGGCGGGCGGACAAAGTCCGCCCGCCATCGCAGCTGCAAAAGGGACCGCCCGCCATAGGTGCGGCAGTCCCGCAATACACATTAGGATGCGCCCGCCACACTGGCGGGCGCATCCCGTATTTTTACATTGCGGCGGGCGGTGCTGCAAGCAGCACCCGCCGCAATGTAAAAATACATGTTGTGCATTTACATGCACAACGTGACAGGCACCGCGCGGTGCCTGCCACATTGTACATGCAAATACAGGGGGGTACCATAGGTACCCCCCATGTGCATCTCCCACCCCCCCAACACCCTGGGGGCCTGCAACGGGCCCCCAACAGCAGGAACCGCCAGCCTTTCCATGGCGGCAATGCAGCCATGGAAAGGCTGCTCGCAGCCTGCATCGTAATATGGATGGCGGTGTCTTCCAGACACCGCCACCATATTCAGCACGTTGACGTTGACGGTCTTTCCGTCCTCCGCGGACCCCCCAGCCATCATGATACGGCGGGGGGTCTTTGCTGTCGGGATGGCGGGTAGATCGCCCCCGGCGGGCCGGCGGTGACCACCACCGGCCCGGCGGGGGACGATCCGCCCGCCATCGTGATCGGCCACTAAAACTCCTATGGGTCTCCAAAAGCTTCTTGACCAATTTAAGGCCTTCTGCGATGCGAGGGGCTTGGTTATTAACACTACTAACACCAAGTTGATGATAATGAACCCTCGTAAAACTTTTAAACGAAATGTGGTCCTAGATAATGTCCCATTAGAGAGGGTTAGAACCTTTGAGTATCTGGGCATAACATTGTCTGATAGCATGACTTGGAATAACCATTTGAACAAGGCGTCCCTAAAATTCTCCCAGCTATCAGGGGCCTTGCGGCGCGAGATCAGTTTATCATATACTAAGCCCGTAGCCCTAGCCCTTAAACTTTATAGCTCGAAGGTTGTGAGTAGTGTGCTTTATGGGGCAGAATTGTGGGGTTTAGTGGATGCTAGGAAATTAACAATAGTGGAAAATAAGTTTCTTAGGAGTCTTGTATCCCTGCCTCAAAGTACACCCCTCCTTCCTTTGAAAATGGACCTGGGAGTTAGGTCATTACACGATCAAGCGAGTTTGCGCCCCTTGCTTTTTTGGTATAGGTTGGCTACTACTCCCGACCTGGCCCCTTAGGCTGCTGCTTTTAATGAAGTTTCCACTCTAGACAGGAACAAAAAAATTGGGTGGATAAAATACGTTAACACCTCCCGGGCAGCAATAGGTCTCCCGAATGAGTCTGCTAGCTCCCCACCACTGTACTCAAAGGACCTATTAAAGCACCAATATTGGCTATGGGAAGAACAGACCACTTACTCGAGGATTCGCCATGGTAGTTTAACCAATGCTTTTTTAGATATAAAATCCACTAGACACCTTTAGAATTTTTTGCTACCATTAAAGTGCCTGGGGACAGGAAACTGTATATCCAGTTTAGGTATGGCTGTTTACCTATTAATGCTTTTACCAATCTTTGGTTAAACAAAAACAGCCAGCCTAAGGGATGCCTGTCTTGCTTAGACCCAAACGAAACTGTGGGCCACGTTTTCTTTGTATGCCCCGCATATGCTAGATCAAGAAGAAATTGGTTGGTTCCATTATGTAGACAGTTGGGGACTCGTAGCCACCTCGAAGCCTTGCGGATTCTAAGATCAGACACAAGACCATCTTTTGTATGCGCTGTTGCAAAATTTCTTGGCCAGTTTTGGGCCATCAGGCGAAGGCTACTGTCTACTCTACCTTGTGCTATGGTCTAGCTGCAGTAAAAATTCGATGGTTGAGGGCGCTTTTATTTTCAGGATCCTGTTTTTAAATTTTCCTCTTAAAAGTCTTTTTAACTAATTTTACCATTTTTATTCAAAATTTTAAAGGCAAAAGGGTCTCTATGGACAGAGTCAGAGTGTTTACTGTGGAGATTGTTAGATACTAATGCACATGCACTTCACTCATGTCTTATCTATTTCTACTTGGTTCTAATAGAGATAACATACTGAAAATAATGTTTTTCTTTTTGTGATTTTCTTGTGCCACAAATTCATTATGAGATATTTGACTTTTAGAACCTGGTGTATTGAATACTCTCATTTGTGATAACTGTATCCTGGGCTCCACTGCCAAGGAAGAATTTGTGTGTATCTTTTATGGTTTTACAACCGAAATAAAGATTTTAAACAAAACATTGAGGGGCCGATTCCGATCTCGGCCGGTAGGGCACCGAATCGGATTCGGCTTAACCGGATCCGATTCGTAGCCCTCTTTCCCGACCGATTCGTACGTGCGTCCGGCCGAGCGAGTACGATGCGAATGCACGCGAAATCGCCGACCGACTTGTTCGCGGGTCCGAAGCGCTCCGACCGACTCGCACGGACATGACGCGCACCGCGCGATGGAGACGTTCCCCGGCCGGGCAAGTACGATGCGCGCTGCGAGCAGTCCGACCGACTCGCGCCGTCCGGCTCGAAAGAGCAGTCGGAGCAGCACTTTGGGGGTCCGTGTCGGACCCCCCTGAATGCGTAGCCGCACGAGTCGCACACAGGGGGGACCCATGGGTCCCCCCTACCTGTGCTTGTACGCCGGGAGTCGCTTCGAGGCGTACCCGCTGTAGGGGGCACCCTTGTACGCCTCGCACCCATTGGGTCAATGGGAGCCCGCATACGCGTTGTACGTCCGGCTCCCATTGACTCAATGGGAGTCCGACCGACTCGAGTCCGATTGCATGTGTGCGCATCGTACTCGTTCGGTCGGACTGCCAGAGTCCGATTCGGTCGGAAATCTCTCCGGGTCCGGCTCGGTCGGAGAGATTTCCGGCCTGAATCGGAATCGGCCCCGTAATATATATATACTTACTTATTAATATGTTTTAATATTTATTTTAATTACTTATAAATTGTTTAATTTTTTTTTATAAATTATAAATGCATCTATACACATAAAACAATAATATAAATAAAAATTAAATAAAAATATGTAACAAATTTTAAAAAATTTAAATTATTTTAAATCTTTTAAAAAATAATTATACAGTACATTAGCTAAAAAAATACAAAATATTAGATAGCGGAGGAAATCAAATTACTATTCCCACTCCAGTGAGTTCAACAGTAGGGAAAGTGTTGGATAGCGTAGGGGTTAAAATTACTATTCCCACTCCAGTGAGTGCAACAGTAGGGTAAGTGTTGGATAGCGTAGGGGTAAAGATTACTATTCCCACTCCAGTGAGTGCAACAGTAAGGAAAGTGTTGGATAGCGTAGGGGTTAAAATTACTATTCCCACCCCAGTGAGTGCAACAGTAGGGAAAGTGTTGGATAGCGTAGGGGTACAAATTACTATTCCCACTCCAGTGAGTGCAACAGTAGGGAAAGTGTTGGATAGCGTAGGGGTAAAAATTACTATTCCCACTCCAGTGAGTGCAACAGTAGGGAAAGTGTTGGATAGCGTAAGGGTTAAAATTACTATTCCCACTCCAGTGAGTGCAACAGTAGGGAAAGTGTTGGATAGCGTAGGGGTAAAAATTACTATTCCCACTCCAGTGAGTGCAACAGTAGGGAAATTGTTGGATAGCGAAGGGGTAAAAATTACTATTCCCACTCGAGTGAGTGCAACAGTAGGGAAAGTGTTGGATAGCGGGGGGGGGCAAAAATTACTATTCCCACTCCAGTAAGTGCAACAGTAGGGAAAGTGTTTGATAGCGGAGGGGTAAAAATTACTATTCCCACTCCAGTGAGTGCAACAGTAGGGAAAGTGTTGGATAGCGTAAGGGTAAAAATTACTATTCCCACTCCAGTGAGTGCAACAGTAGGGAAAGTGTTGGATAGCGTAGGGGTAAAAATTACATTACTATTCCCACTCCAGTGAGTGCAACAGTAGGGAAAGTGTTGGATAGCGTAAGGGTTAAAATTACTATTCCCACTCCAGTGAGTGCAACAGTAGGGAAAGTGTTGGATAGCGTAAGGGTAAAAATTACTATTCCCACTCCAGTGAGTGCAACAGTAGGGAAAGTGTTGGATAGCGTAGGGGTAAATATTACTATTCCCACTCCAGTGAGTGCAATAGTAGGGAAAATGTAGGATCGCGTAGGGGTTAAATTAACATACTTATAAATTACTTTTTTTAAAATAAATAACATTAATAATTATTTAACCAAATAATTATTAATAAATACCTATTAAATTAAATTAATATTTACTTAAATACCATTAAATTACTTCCCACCCTATTCCCCTATAAACACACAACGCGCTACACATAAAAATAACACAATTAATTTAATTATCAATTAATCAATTGATAAAAATGAATTACCAATCAATAATTAATTAACAATAAATTAATTAACAATAACAATAAATAAAAATAACAATAAATTAATTATCATTAATATACGTTTTAATTTCCCAAATTAATAAAAATTAATTACCAATTAATAATTAATTAACAATAAATTAATAATCAATAACAATAAATATACACATATTAACTAATTAATTATATTTAAATTACTTCCCACCCTATTCCCCTATAAACCCACAACCCGCTACACATTAAAAATAACATAATTAATTTAATTACCAATTAATCAATGAATTAAAATTAATTACCAATTAATAATTAATTTACAATAAATTAGTTAATAACAATAAATAAAAATTAGTAATAAATTAATTATAATTAATATAATTATAAATTAACCAATTAATTTAAATTAATTGCCAATTAATAATTAATTAACAATAAATTAACAATGAATAACAATAAATAAAAACATATTAATTAATTAATTATAATTAAATTACTTCCCACCCTATTCCCCTATAAACCCACAACCCACTACACATTAAAAATAACATAATTAATTTAATTACCAATTAATCAATGAATTAAAATTAATTACCAATTAATAATAAATTTACAATAAATTAATTAACAATAACAATAAATAACAATTAATAATAAATTAATTATAATTAATATAATTATAAATTAACCAATTAATATAAATTAATTACCAATTATTAATTAATTAACAATAAATTAACAATGAATAACAATAAATAAAAACATATTAATTAATTAATTATAATTAAATTACTTCCCACCCTATTCCCCTATGAACCCACAACCTGCTCTGAAACTAAAACGCAAAGTTTCCTTTTAAAAAATTACTATTTTCTAAACATTTAATATATATTTAAAAATAATGAAAAACTTTAAAAAAATGTTAAATATGCATATAAAATACATAACACAAAAAAAATCGATATTATTAAGAACTATATTTTTGCTAACGATATTAATGACTTCGATATTACTTACTTCGATATTAAAAAAATCGATATTACTTACCTTAAAGTCGATATTCTGGTCAACGATATTCTTGACTTCGATATTCTGTCCCTATGATATTTAAAATTCGATATTTTGACTGCCCACCATTACACACATCAGATATCCTGCCATCTGACATTTTTTGTTTTCACTTCTCAGGTCCTGGTTACCTAGAAAAGTTGTGAAGACAATGGATGATGTTATAACATGGCTTCTATATTGGCTCCTAGATAATCTGACTTTTAGGCGAACTTTTACCCTACAAGGTACCCTACCTCTATCTTGAATTAGTACCTGCACGCGAATGCCTAGACCTTTCCATCATTTTGGAATGGTGCAAGATGAATGCCATATTCACTTGCTTAGAACTTGCTATATGCAATCCAGAAAGGTGCATTTGAGACATGATATCCCCAAAATGAACACACACATATATTTTCCAGTTGCTAAATACCCATGGGCAAACTCTCTTGCCCTTACTATGTCATTGCCTAGTCCACTACAAGAATTATTCTGTACACAGGTTTTACTCAGGGGAGAATACAAGTGAATGGGGAACAAGACTATATTCTGAAATATTAGCTGGCAAAACATGGTCAGATCTAACACACCAATTGCGATTGCAATTTACAGGACTTGCTCGTTTGGTGATTTTACCAAAAGGAATCTAAAAATACAGGAATTGTATTAGAAACGTAAAAAGACAAACCCTGTTTGATAGAAAGCATGCTCATAACATCTTAAATTCTGTGCTACTTTGCATGAACTTTCATCAAGCTCTTATAAAAGCAGGCCTGACTGGTACTGCTAGAGTGAACTTTGCCTTGAAAGATAATCATCAACATGAGAGACATATGCTGAATCTAAAGACCTTTCACCCCTGTTTGAATGTGTGGCATTGCCTGCACCTGCCAAAAAAAACTTTTCATAATTTTATGACCTAGTGACCTGGCATTAGACAAGGCAAGAGAATGATTGAAAGAAAACATCCATCTTTGTCCCCCAAAAATGTGCCATTTGGCCTATTTATCATACGTCAAGTGTGATTTTTGCCAGGTGCTTCACTGAAGAGCTGAGCAGAAATGAAATTCCTGGTAAGAAAGTGCAGAGTGGTGCTCTCCTCAAAGAACCATCTTATCTCAGTGACTTGCAAGAAAGCTTCTTGTATCTCCTTGCCACACATTATAATATCATCTAAATGTTTGTCTTATGTTGGGAAGAATGTGCCCTGTCTCCATCAACACTGTAAGCAGGAAATCTATGACAGTAAAGATGGGGTGGGCTGGCTGCATTTGCCATAGAAACACAACCAGGAAAAATGCAGTCCATCATGCTGCCCACCAAATTTATTGGGTAATATGGTACTATCAACAGTGACCACCACCTGATATATAATATAGATCCTGGTATTTTAGACCAAGAGAAGATGTTCATCTAAGCCCACACCAGAGTCCAATTTAATCATTTGCTATGATCTGATTTTGAACACTAGACTTTCTTCAGTGGACCTAGGCGATGGTCCGAATCCATGTCGGAGGCCTTGTTTCCGACCGACTCGGAAACATTTCTGACCGACCGATTACAATGGTTGGAAACCGTTCGGTCTATCCGACTCGGTTCCGACTCGCATCCGAACGGCATTCGGAGACACCGAGTCAGTCGGAGCTGACTTGTGCGTCTCTACGGACCGCGTTTCCGACCAAGCAATTATGATGTCGGATGTGGACAGCCTTTCTGAATCTGTCTGTCTGAAACGGATCGGCTGTCGGCAATCCGACTTTGGGGGCCTGTAGCAGGCCCCCATTCACCCGGAGGCCTCCAGTTGGGGCATGTGAGGGTACCCATGGGTCCCTTCTTTCCAACTATGCATGGTGTGGCAGGCACCAAGGGGTGCCCACCACAGGGTGCGCAGTTTTCTGCAATCACTCAATTTTTCAATGGGAGCCTGTGTTGTCGGTCGGAACACAGGCTCCCATTGAAGTCAAAGGGAGTCCGACCGAATGGTGTTTGGACGCATCGTAATCGGTCGGTCAGACTCCCCGATTCTGATTCGGTCAGAAACCATTCCGAGACCGAGTCGGTCGGAATGCTTTTCAACCGACATCATAATGAGGCCCCTAGTCTGGAATTTCCTTCCTCCCTGCCCTGGTCTCAGACTGTCTGGGGCACAAAAGGCTAGTGTGAAGTCCTTTGTGTGTGAGCTGTGCCACTGCCTTTGAAGTGCAAGTATGGTAGGTGACAGCTCTGTCCGACATCTTGCCAGACTGTCTATTCTGATACTGTCTGGGGGTAATACACAAAGACCAACTGCCAACTACACTTAGTCATGTGATCTAGGGTAAAGGCTGCAGGCACCAAATAGTTAAGAAAATGCCAACTTTCTAAAATGGCATTTTCAGAATTGTGCTTTATAATATGACTTTATCATTAACGAGGATTTTACATTACAAGTCCTCAGACAACAAACATGACTCTCCTAATACTACCTTTGATTGATGCTACTACAAAACTCTTGGGGAGGGTAATACTGGCCCGCCTAGAAACTTGGGCTAGTGAGAATAAGATCTTAACCCCTGTTCAGTTTGGCTTCAAACCAGGCATAGGCACTAAAGAGCAATCATTAAACCTGCACCTTATCACAAGCTAATATGTAAAGGCCAAAAAGGGGGGCCATACTTATGGCTTTTTTAGATCTCTCAAGTGCATTCAATTTGGTCAACAGGGTCAAACACTGGGAATTAATGCCGCATATATGGGTCAAACCTGATCTTACCTTAGTAAAACGTCTTCACTACGATCTGAAAGTAGGAGTACGCTATGGACCATAGGGGAATTAACCTCCCAAATTTTGTCCTTAAGAGAAGTTAGACAGGCCTGCATACTAGCCCCGTTTCTGTTCTTACTATATCTAAATGGCATAACTGATCACATTGTGCAGGCTGGGGTGGACATTCCCAGAATAGGTGAGCGCTTTCTCCCCATACTTCTTTACGCAGATGATGCAGTTCTGATTGTGCGCATGCCAAATGGTCTCCAGAAGCTGCTACATTACTTTATGAAGTATATGGAAGGCCTGGATTTAAAAGTTAATCAGACAAAATCTTATACCATGACGTGCGGGCCTTTACACACAAAAACAAAGTGCATGAGAATGGAGGTCTTCACTTAAAAAGACAAATAATTTTTTTTACTTAGGAATAAGTTTTAGCTCTATTCTAAGATGAAATGCACATATTTAAACTAATTCCTTACAAATGGGCAGACAAACGGAAGCTATCTTCTGTTTTTCAAAGACTCTAAATCACAAACCCTTGCCTGAGATGATTGCCTTGTTTAAATCAAAATGTATTTCAACTGCTATCTATAGGGCTGGTATGCGGGGGTTCAAAAACACGGAAAGAACTGCAGAGTATTGAAAATGGTTTTATCCGTAGATTGTTGGCAGTGCCAAAAAAAACCTGCAAATTTTATTTGCCATGAAGAGCTGGGCATCCCGTTTATAGGGGACCAGATAAGAATTGTCCCACTCTTGTTGTGGATCAAATGCTGTCTGAATCCTGAGGCTGAGATGGTAAGAGAGTGTTTCTCTGACTTCTTAGCCTTACAAAATATTAACAAAATCCAGTTGTTGGCATATATTAAATCTGTTTTTCTGACATTGGGCCTTACTTTGTCGACACATTCCTGGGACATTAATGCCGATGCAAAGGCCATTGTGAAATCATGCCATGCAGAGGTTTGTAGGGTGAAAGATTACAGAGCGAGTTCAAAATGAAGTCTGTTGAGTTGTATGCCCATATATCAATGGGCACTATGTCGAACCTTACTTGATCTGAATTGAGAATACATTTCACTGCTTGATGTTAACATGTTTTAGATTAAATCTAATTCATTTTAAATGTGCTTTCCCAACACTATGTACATGGACTTATGAATTACCATCATGTCATTGTAACACCGTTTCATCACAGATCACGTCATTTTACCTTATTTTGTCCTTTATACTCAGGTCCAAGAGTTGCCTTCCTAGTACCTGTACAGCGTCAGTCAGGAATTATGTATTTTCTGCCTGCAATGGAGTACCTACAAAAATCAGTCTCAATAGATTTGTGCCATGCAGTCCTAAATTTTGTTGAGAGTGCGCTAAATATTAGAAGACGCTATGAGCTGCTAACCTTTTAATTGGCCGTAAACCGTATTTTATGTGATTATTTATTATATTTCATATGAGTACTATTGTTAATTACTAACGAATGCTAATGTTTTTGTCCTTTTGAGAGAAATATTTAAAAATTACTATTTACATTTTAAAAAAATATTTTATCATGTATTTTGTATATGTTTAATGCTTTATGGCAAATATGCGAATAAAGTTGATCTGACTTGAATTGATTCTCTGAATTTTTCCTATCAAAAGTTATTGCTTACTACATATAATAAGATCACCCAATGTTATCCTAAGGGAGAAGTACGCATTGCAATAGTGAAAAACAAATTTGAGAGTTTTTCACTACCAGGACATGTAAAAATGAAAAGTACATGTCCAACTTTTAAAATACATCATACCCTGCCCATTGAGCTGTTTGGGGCCTACCCTAGGGGTGACTTATATATATTAAAAAGGATGGTTTAAGCCTGGCTAAAGTTTTATTTTGCCAGCTCACAATGCCAGTTTAAAACTGCACACATAGGATGCAATGGCAGATGGCACCATCAGTGCTGCAGGCCCATTAGTAGCATTTAATTCACAGGCCCTGGGAACCTGTAGTGCACTTTACTAGGGACTTACTTACAAGTGAATTAAATGTGCCAATTGGGTGTAAGCCAGTTTCACTATATTTAAAGGAGAGAGCACAACACTTTAGCACTGGTTAGCAGTGGTAAAGTGTGCAGAGTTCTAAAGGCCAACAGAAGCTGGCTCAGAAAACAGGAGGGTTAAGGCAAAAAGTTTAGGGATGGTTCTGCAGAGACAGCCAAGTCCAGCACCACCCTTGTCCCGTTTATAGTGTTAATTTTTATTTTTTTAAGACTCAGGGATCGAGTCCCCAAGTCCTGAAATGGCATCTGCAACATTTATGTTTGTTGTGGCCTGCCAATCACATTGCTCGTTCTCTGAAGTAACACTTCGAAAATAAATTAATAAATTGTCATTATTTTAATATTTAATAAACATTTTATTTGATGAGTTATTGTGCTGTAACATTGTATTGTAATAGTTCAAGGTCAATAATAATATTTAAAAAATAATTTATTGTTTATTTTACATTGAATATTTGTTTAAAAACGTTATACACTGTATCACTTTCCCCCTTACTTTACAATAGGGAGATGCCCCAGTGATAGAGATCCCCGCCCCAACGGTGGAGATCTCTGCCGTGTGGTGGTGGACAAAACCTACTTGTGAAAAATTACTGTTAGTAACTTTGCATTTGTAATTTCAGTCTTAGATGTCTATACTCCCTGGTTTCAGGGGATTGAGACATGTAAGTTTACACTTAAGTGTAAATCTACATTAGAAAATGATGAATACCCAAAAAATTTAGATTTACACCTACATGTAAGAGTAAATTTACATGAGTAAATCTGCACGTGTAAATTTACCCTTGTGAATAGGGATGAGTGTACATCAAAAGATCACATATTTAGTAAACCTGGGGCCAACACCTATATGATATAAAACCCTCTACAAAAATCTTCAACCTATTCGGTCAAATACTTTCTTCGGATGTTCAAGATTACAAAACACTTTCTCATCCCTGCAACTTTCTCTCTCACATGCACCAGCCATGTCAAATTAAGTGTATTTGCTTCTAAGAGTTTGTCTGTATTCCTAAACCATGCAGTGAAGCAGGCAGAAGCAGCATGTATATCACTTTCACAGTGCTAGGATATAGAAAAATATCCACATGTGCACTTAGGATTCAGCCTCCTACGAGCTGGGTGGAAATACAACTCAACTCTTTTGTACCACACGCTCAAACTCCCCTCCTCCATCGCCAGCAATTGTTCATACAAACACGACTAGGATCTATTTGTCTATATTCTATTTATTTCTATGTATCTGTGTTAGCAATGCGCTTAAAAGTACAGTACCTCCACGGGATCGAAAATTCCAAAAATAGAGTAAGTTACCATTTCATGTCTGTACATGCACTATTCAAAGGGTCTGGAACAGTTGGCCATAGACCAAAAAGTAGACAAACAGTTGGTGGATATGACTTCAGCAGAGCAGCCTGGCGAGATGGTGCTGATCATGGCTTCACAACAACGAGAAAAGAGTATAATGCATAAGCACAGTGTAGTATCTTCACAGTTGTCTTTTTCGGTCTCGCCTACGCAGCGCACATGCGTTGCTTAGGAAAAAGACCTTTTGAAATCGATTCGCTTTTCGCCCTAAAAACGTGCACGCGTTGCTTTGCTTTCAATGGCAACGCGTGCACGTTTGGCGATTCCCTTGCGGGAGCGAGCTTTGACACCATATGTTTGTAATTAACTTGCAAACATATGGTGCCCCTGCTCGCTCACGCAAGGGAGGAAACCGGCGCAGGCCCCCTCCTCTCTCCCCTCCCCCTGCTGCCTCCTTTCAGCGCGAGGCATGCACGCTTGTTTTGGTAGGCACGGGGAGATTAAGTGAATTGTCCAGAACCACAGGATGTGGAGTCGACCACGAGGCTCAAACCTTGGTGGCCCAGCTCGGCAGTCTAGCCGTGAGACCGCATCCACCCACTCGTCCATGAGAGTGACGTGGCTTCTATGGCCGTACGTCAGACTATCACATATAGAAATATTCTCTGACATGCACATTGTCTCGTTGGGTGTAGATTGTTTTTTATTATTAACCACATGGGGTCCTATTTTTCTGAAGGATATTTGTGCGCTATATTTTGTCAGCGTTTGTGTGGTGCACTATACTGTACGGATTACTCTGCAGCTGAAACTGTTTACATCTGTACTGCATTCGGGCCGTGGCAGCCCCTGAGACCAGCCTCTTCACACGTTCACCCCAGTGAACGTGTGGACGAGCAGTCCAAAGATGTCTGTCCGGCTGATGACCTGACGGAGGAGCTCCGAGAGGTGTCTGCGCCTGGAAACGGTTCGGCCAGCCGTGAACACCGCCCCCCCCTTCTCGCCCCCTGTTAACTCTCAGTCACACTGCGTTTGTAAAGATGTGAGGCCTGTACTCTATCGATAGCGCTGCTGGCCTGGCATGACTGCTCTCGTTACGCAGCACTGCATCACACGTTCCCTGCCCGGCTTCCCATGTGGCGGTGCACTTTGTTCAGGGTGGAGAATGGGCAAAGGTTGCACGTGGCTCGGAAGATATCAGAGGCAGAAAGGCACCTTCCGCCTCAGCTGTAAGAAGTGAGATGTACGTGAACCCCAGCAGGGATACTTCCAAGTAACATGCGTCATAAAGCGAGAAACTGCCCACTGCAAGCTCGGAATCTAGCGCCTCGAATATGGAGACGGCTCAAAGCGTGACATGGTTGTATCACCGATGGGTGAGTGCTGGCTGGAGAAATGCTACGTGTGTCATGCCTGGGTCTGAGGTTAAAATGTTTAGAATATAGCTCTCTGTTGGCCATTTGTAATATGCTCCTTAAGTTAGAAACGGCTGCTTCTAAGCACGTGATCGGGGATTGTATTAGTGAATATCGAAACTATCATGGCATAGTGACGTCGAGGGAAAAAATATCGGAGGGCAGTGCATATAGGTAAGTACAGATTTACTATTGCTTACTCCATATCTGCGTACCTTGAAGATATACGTACCGCATAGGTACATATGTGGAGATAGGTATAACAAATCTAGACTTATCTGTCGATATTCTTTTTCGATTTTCTGTCCTCAATATTTCCTACCTGCCAGCTCACACGGTGCCACAGTGTGACACACGATATATGCTCCCATCACATGGTCTTCACGTTAAATTGCGTTTCGTCCCAGTCATTTCCATGCAGTCTGTAGTTTCTTACAATTCTCAGCAGCAGTAGAGTGGTTGTGACCAGGGCTTTAAGTGGGCCGGGTCTCACCGGTGCTGAGCACCGGCAGTTTTTTAAAAGGGGCCTCGAAACGGGTCTCTATCGGGCTCTGTTTTGGACTCTGGCACAGGCGGTCCGTTTTTTTCCGGACTGCAGGGGAAGGGAAATCCTTTAAAGAGAGTCATTTTCTCTCTGGATTTCCCTTCTCGTTTTGAAACTCATGAGCAGCAACATTGTCGTGGTGTCACCAGGGCTTTAAGTGGAAGCTTTTTCAATATTATATACAAGCCATAGTTGCTGCCTATTTATCTTATGCAACTAACAACCATTGACAGAGCCAATAGTCCTGGCTTGTTGTAGGTATGATGTTACTTGTTGTATGGTATATCTGGATGCAATGACAGAAACAGCTAAATACAAGTCGAGCGGCACACTATGATAAGCACAGATTTTTAGCTGATGTGTTTTTAAGCCACGCCCTTAATTACATTGGCCACGCCCCTTTGAGAGACCCCCCCCCCCAGTTTTTTCATCCCACTTAAAGCCCTGGTTGTGACACAAGAGCCACTGTCTGTCCTCCGTCACACCTACACACCAGCTGCTCGCTTCACCCTCCCTCCCCTTGTTACTACTAGCAACCCAACAGACATTCCACCGAGCAGCGCGCGCGGCTTTCTAAAGCACGAGCCGCCGAGTTCAGTGAATTCATTCCTCGGTGAAGGATGCCAGCGCGCCACCGAAGAACCGTCCTTCCTGTGTGCATGGTCCTGCGTGCACTGCCCTGAATGCACCACCTCTGTGCACTGTCGTATGTGTACTGTCCTGTGTGCACGTCCCGTGTGCACTGCCCTGAATGCACCACCTCTGTGCACTGCCCTACATGTCCTGTCCTGTGTGCACTTTCCCCACTGACAACAAAGCCTCTCTATTGTGTTCAATCTCGGGGGTGCTACTGTGGCAGGGCAATGCCTGAGTGCTTCCGTCTGTGGTACTCCCTGCCCCCACAGTTGGCAACCCTCCCCGGGCACTTACAATATGTCCATCTAGCGCTTGGTGCCCGGGAGGGAGCAGCGCCTCGGCCCTGCAGTCTACCAGCATGTGCAAGTGATGTGTATACATGTGCACACGGGTGAGGCGGCCGCGGGTTCGCGTTCAGTCTCGGCTGCAGTTGGGGTGGGCGGTGCCAACCTTAGAAGTACAGAGTGATCCGGCCTAATGTCGGCATGTCTGGGCCTCGCGGCCGAAAAGAATCTGGGTGAAAGTTACGCCTCGGTGCAATCTTCGAGCCCGCCCTGCCCTGGTACATTTGTAGGACACAGCGGACTGGCATTTATATAAATAACTTTACATAACGGCAAGGTGGCTGCTGCAGGCCCTTGCACCCTGTTGTACCAGTAAGTATATGTCCTTGGAAGCGAGCTGCTTCTCATGTGCTTTGTGAATGGCAAAAATAGTAATTGTATAGCTATTCAATACCTGGCGGCACACCACCCAGGATTATATGCTGCATAGCTAAGCACTTATAAGGTCCCAAAGGCGAGACCTATTGGCTATGCCTATGCTTGTTTGTAGTTCTTACTGCCAACAAACCTGCTCAATACTGGTATAACTCCCCCTATGCGAATCACGCACCTTATGCTTTTTCCACCACTATTAAAGACTGACCGCAAATTATCATTATGCTACAACACTCACATGAGAATGATGCTCTCAGGTCCTGATTATCTATGAGGTGTCTGCCAATGTGTTTCTATCTCTCAGTTGTAACAGTTACTCTACTTCGGGCTGACTTTGTCTTAAATCACTCTGGATGTGGTTTCCTTCTTTTTCGTGTGAACTCAGTGCATCAAGCAGATCTGCAGCTCATGCATCTTATTGCTTTGTTTTTGATTCCTGTGCATCTGAAGACTTTCATGTCCTGGCGACTTTGACTGTAGTCTGCTTTAGTTAATGATTCTCACAGAAGACAACTAGTTTCAAAGTCTTTATTTCCACAGATGTTACCTGTTTTGTTTTCACCCCCTATGTCATATACGCCCCGGAGAATGACAGTAAGCTTGCTTTATTCTCAAAGACCTTTTCCCACTAAACCTTGAAATTGTCAGGGACATCTTAAGGATTTTAGGGGCCCTGGGACTAACGTATTTTGGGGGCCCCTGCCCAGAACCGTTTCGATTTTGCGATCCAATTTCAGCTTTTTCATACCATCTTTGACCAGATGATCGATACTGCACAGGCGCACTGGTCCAAATTCTACGTGCTTCTATCTATTAGTCAGGGATTGTTATGTGTGTTTTGATCGAAAAAGATCTTTTTTATGGATGTTGCATGGTGCTGAAAAACAGACCACATTTCTCAGCAACATTTGTGCAATAGACTCCCACACATCACTCATATTAGAAATAATTCAAAGGCAAACGTTATTTAAAACAATCTATGTTGAAGAATCATTCAAGGTCATCAGGGCAGGACTGTGTGGAGAACAGAGCTGGCTCTGTCAGGGGCCTCCTGAAAGGCTGGGGCCCTGGGCCAGAGCCCACTTTGCCCATGCCTTAAAACGTCTCTGGAAATTGTTGTTATGAGAAGTATAGAATTATGAGCAAAGAACAGTCATGCTTGTAAGCTGTCATAACGATACATTTTTATTGTGGTGAATCATGTGATGGTTGATGAAGTCTAAAAACCTGGATGTTCAATTAGTAAAACGTATCTAACACTGCTCTCTTTATCTTCTTCGGTCCTTTCTCTTCTTCTCCTCCCAATCGGGGCACTATCGCCTAGACACCTTTGGGTATTAGTGCGCGTTATAAATTAAAATTTCATTTAATTCATTTCAACTCAAAGACAGAACCAAAACAATTTTAGAGGTACCTGGTGGCCTACTGCATGATGGGTGTGTCTGCAGAAATGCACGTTTGTACATCAGCAAAGCACTCCATGCACAAACTGTAACAGCTAGGTTTAAACTGGAAGTTCTCTCGAATGTTCATTCACATTCATGAATGATATTGAGCATTTCTGTGTGTGAAAATGAGATGTGTGAATGCAGACTGGCTTGCTCAGATCATGCAATTTTCCAATCTAGGTCCTGCCATGGGTTTCAATATTATAGATTCAATTCCATTCCTGCAAGTAATCTAGACATTATCTCCCTACTACATCTCCTCCTCCTCATTCCATTACTTAAAAAAACATGAGAGTATACTAGAGAACCACAACTAAGTTTGAAGCATTCCCCAAACAAAAATGACTCCCTAGCATCTTGAAAGCTGCATCACACATGAACTTTAAATCCCAGTGAAATAAAGTCAGAGAACCAGAAGCGGCAAACACTACAATGTTTACCACCACCTCAGCCACACCAGCAATTTTAAAGCATATATGAAGCACCAAAGGTAAAGGAAAATGCACTAGGCCAGACAACAGACCTTAAGCAATAAAACCATAGAGGATGAAGCCCATGATGCTGCCATTACTCCTGATAAATGACACTGAACGACAAGAGATAGTAGAGCCGCCTACAACCAAGAAGCCTAGGTAATGATACTATACATGCATCTGTATAGGTGTCTATCCTTCATGGGAAGGAACAAAAGTAAAAAACAATGCCTTACAAGCCAGAAACACAACTAATCCCACCAGGGAAGTCCTGACATCCCATCCACCCATGAAGGGGAAGTAAGACAACTATGCTTACAACAGCTAGCAGAACCACAACCAGGTCCACAAGATAAGGAAACAGCGCAGCGGGCAAAAAGAAGAGTTGGAAAGCAACACCAAAGCATCCAGGAGTATGTGTAAACAAAGCTCAGAGCAGACCAGTGAACTCAGAGAACCAAAACATAGCAAGGGCAGCACGGCCACCAGGAAGAAAACCTTGCAGAACATCTGCATAGGGTACCTGGAGCTGGTGCCAATCCTTCATAGACAGAAACAACGTTAACAAACAATGCCTCACATTTCGGAAACACAAGTAATCACAAGAGGTTAGTATTTTCAGCCCATCCAGCTCTGAAAGGCAAAGAAAAACAATATTCCCACAACAGCTAGCAGATCCACCACCTGGTCCACGAAAGGATGAAACAGTACAATGGGCAAAAAAGAAGAGTCAGGAATAAGGGTGGGTGGAACTACCTGAGTTCCACTCTTCGGACTCCCATGGAGTTACATGAAAACTCTGCAAGATTACATGAAAACTCTGCGAGATTCTGCAGAGTTCTGCGAATGGGCAGAATTAAGCATGTTGTGCTGCTCACGCTGATTTTTAGCACCAGCAGCTTGTTCTGTGCTTTAAAATCTATGCCAATAGCACCACGCAGCATGCCAGAGGGCGCAGCTTCTCAAGTTGAATTTACTGCAAGTCGAGTACATTTTTTACTCAATGTTGCAAAGTCACCCTGTGCCCTGGGCACCCCCATTTTTTGCTAACTGATACTGGTGGTAACTGACTCTGACTGTCCCTGGGTTCTGCCTAATGAGGCCCAGGGCCAGTGCTATGGTCAAAACACAGTGAAAACACACACACACATTAGGGTACACTATGTGTTATGGCACCACTATGATTGGCATGACCTACCCTAAAAGTCCCTAGTACATAATAGGGCAGGGGGTAAAACTACCTTTAAGTCCCTGATATATAATAGGGCATTGCAGTTTAGAGGCCAGCAGCCCTTTCTGGGCTTGCATGTGTGCACTGCTGAGAGCCTGAGGTCATTTTAAAAGAAGCCCTGTGTTGCAGCACTGCTTTTAAATGTAAATTGTGCCCACATTCAACTTTGGTGGTAGGGGCACTTAGAAAATGATAAACTAAAATATCTTGGCATATTAGGTACCCCAGGGTCTCCCCTAGGTATTCCAGGGGTGGGTGGTCAGGTACCTATAAAGGGGGTCCTTATAAAAGGTGTTTTAAATGCCCTGGGGATAGAGAAATTGCACATTTCACTTTCCCCATTGTAGTAAAGTGCTTCCCAAAATCGATTTTGTGCTAGGAGCACAGTGAGGTGAGGATCTACATTATGTTTGCATATTCACAACCCCTAAAGTCTCCCCTAGGTGTCCAAGGGGTGGGTGGACATGTAGCTATAAGCAGGGTCCTCATAAATTATGTTATATAGGCCCTGGTGTTGGAGAAATTGGACATTTCATTTTCCCCATTGTAGATCCCCAGCCACATTGGTTAACATGGCAATAGTTTATTAATGAATCACTGTTGCTAAGAATTCACAAAATATATAATTCAAGGACTTAAGAGAATGGTATTGATAAATCCAACAATATGCTATTATTGAATATATCCTAAAATATACAGAAAATAAGTTATAAGACTTTTTTGTCTGTAAGCCAAAATTCAGCCTTCCTGCCCTCTTCCCTGATTGGTCAGAGTTAACAGGATTAGCCAGCTGCTTTGATGCAGTGATAAGTGGCACCAGGGGAGAGCAGCTATCTGGTAGAAGAGGGTTCTGCTTCATAGGAATGCTAGAGCAGGGGGGAGGGGTCCTAAACCATGGAGGTTCAAAGGAGGATAGGACTGGCAGGGAATGCCAGGCCCATCTACCCACCATCCCCTCTGAACCCAGCCAGATGACAGGCTTAAGGAGGGAATTTGCAGATGTCATGGGTGGAGAGCTATGGAAATGAGCCATAATGGGGGTTGGTTTAACTAGTTCTTGCTCCTCTGCTGAGATTTGAGCTATATTGAATTTTGGAGGATTAGTGCTTTCTGGGAGACCATTATGCCACACTTTGGAGGAAGTGGTCATGCTCTGGGGTGTTGCCCTGCACCTCATTGGAAAGGAGTGCCCTCCTGCTTAACCCCAGAGAACACTGAATAAGTATCTGAGAGGGGCAGAGTCTCTCAGATCTGCTGCTTGAAACTAGGAGAAGAAGAAGGGTCCATGCTGGAAGTTTGATTTGCACCAACCAGGCCCTGCACTCTGACTGACTGCGTCTGCTGCAGAATCTGGAACTACAGCCCTGTGGACCTAACTTGATTCAAGAGTAATTAAAGAGTGGACTCCCTGCAAGCTACAGGTTAACACAGCTCACCAAGACCATCACCACCAAGAATCCCCAGCCTTGAGTGACTCCAGTGGATGTGTAAGGGTTTTGTCAAAGTGGATTGTGGGAACTGAAGTCCCAAACTTTCAATGGCCATGTTGGAGATTCCAGACCCTTACGTTGTGTTTTGGACACTTGAGGACCCACAGAGGAACTTCAGGAAGAAATTCCAAAAGTTTGGAGAACTTTGGAACAACTTTGGAAAAAAGCTCCAGAGGGGGACCGCCTCAACCGAGAGAGCCAAGCCGGCGACTTTCAACCGCGAGACGTCCTGCCCTACTAGTTCGTCCTGCTGAAAAGCTCCGGAGGTATGACTTCCAGAGTTTGACCAGGAGCTCCCTGGAAAGCAAGCCAGCAAACCCTCACTGAACCCGGACTGTTGAAGAGCATCGAGGGACCCCAGCAGAAAAAGCTCCAGAAAAGTTTCTACGTCTGAAGGTAAAACTTTGACTGAGGTCTACCGCGAGGGGTAGCCACGCAGGGTTCCATCGCGGTCGGCCTGAAACTTTAACTTTGTCCCAGTCTAGTGCAACCAGATGTCCCAATAGGCGAAATAGGTTTCTATATGCTATATAGTGCTAAATCTTTTTAAAAAATCATATCTCCGGTTCCCTACATTGGATTTTTTTTGTTTTGGTGTCATTTTAAAGATAAAAATGTTTCCTATTTTTATAAATTGGTGTGGGATTTTTATTGTGTGTTGTGTCTTAATTATTTACTGAATTGGTGTTTTTAAATGCTTTACATACCTTTCTCTAAAGTTAAGCCTGCCTGCTCAGAGCCAAGCTACCAAGGGTTGAGATTGGGAATACATTTCTGAGACCTATTCTGACCATAGACTGTGTTAGTGGCCTAATTGCCAGTGGTAGATGCATATTCACTACTACTATAACCCACTATCCAACACTTGAGCAACAGCTTTCTGACCGCAAACAGTTTAGACTGCCCACTTTGTGGAAATCTCACTGGGTGCCCTCCTAGTAACCGGAAATCGCACTAGGGGACGCCAAATCTCATGCGTGTTTGCTAACTAACTGTTGGTGAGCCATGCGTGAGAAAAACTCCCCCATTTGGCAGTTGGTGAAACTTGGCCAGAACTCTTTATTACATGTGTAACACAAAGTGACCAAAACTCCACCAACTCCACCGGTGGCGCAGAATTTTTAGTCCACCCCTAGTCAAGTAGCCACACCCATGCATCCAGAAAGAGGTATAAACAAAGTTCAGGGCAGAACAGTGAAACTAGAGATGCAAATTGTAGAAAGGGAGTTGTGGCCACCAGGAAGACAACCTTGCAGAACACAATACACAGAGGCATCTATATCAGCATCGAAAAAGGGTGAATCAGCAGCCCCCCGGGAACTATGTGCAAACCCCAGTGAGGAATCAACACTGTACAACCCAAAACAAGCAGACTGAAAAACCCCAGGGAGCACTGAGGACATGGAGACCTTCATATCACTCAATAGCATTCACTGCCCTTGAAAAGAAAAATCCAACGTACACTGCCCAATTCCCTCAACTCTCACTATTTCAGAGTCATCAGACAGAAAAGAGGCCACACATACAGCAGAGCTCTCATGCAGGACAGGACCAGAGGATCAATCTCAATTCCAGAGGAGCACAGATGTGAGACACCCGACAGGGACAACAGAGGAGAATGAGCCCATGACAGGAAAAAATCACTGGTAAAGCCAAAAGGCCTCATCTTGACAAGCTGGTGCGATGCTTAAAATTGTTCCTTTTTGTTACAAACAATGCATCAAATTTAAAAAAACATACAACCCCTGAAACACGGTCACCATATGCTTGTAATACATTTTTACATTTAAAACATTTATTTTTATCACTATTTTCACTCTGAAGATGTTGAAATTCCAAGACTTTCAGCTGTTTGTGCAATTTTATACTATTATTGGTGAAGAAAACAATGATATATCACCAAGACTAACTAAGCACTCAAATCACAGAAAGCTACATTGTTACAATGTCTTTTAAAAAAGGTCTAAGGAGCAACTTAAATAAAAGAGACAGGAAATAAATCACCATCTAACTGAGCACCGTAATTGCAAGCAAAATAAATAACTGGCTTTCAACCACCAGCTTAGTTACTGAGGAGAAAGAACCTATTTGAGGCAGATGAGAACAATGTGCACAGGATTAGTGCAGTCACTCAAAGTGAAGAAAGTCAAAACCCCATGCTGAAGTGGGTGGGAGCAAAATTTGCATGGCAATTTAACAGACCAATGGAGGAAGCCAGCTGACCTAAAGCCATGTTTTTACATAATGAATGACTGTTTTGGGGAAAAACAAAAAGTCTGATGAGCTGTCTCTAAGGTTCCACCTAACACAAAAACCATGAGGGCTGGAGCTAGACTAACTACGGCATGAGCCAGAATCCCAAACACTCTGTAGGTCTATAAGCGGACAGAAGGAAAATAGACAGAAGAACACCCTCCATGAAAGCAATCGCAATGGGGAGTGTTCAGGCTGGAGGCCAAATGGCATCACGGTGAAAAGAAAAACTACTACCGGAGGTTCCGCAGTTTGAAGAAGCAGAGGGGCACAGAGAGAAACATTTCAGAGAGCAACCGCCGTTAAGACACCAGATATCACCCCTTAACAGCCCCCCAGAAGTCAAAGTACAACAAAATACTGAAAAGAATCTGAAACACACATCGATGACTTACACAGCAATAAATGGCAGCGGCTAGCACTAAATACACGGAGGCATGAGGCCATGTGCAATAGTATGTTAGGGCAATAGAGTGGGAACCATGCATTAACCAGGGGCTTATTTACAAGCACCTTGCGCCACCAGTCCGTCACTTTTATTATGGAAAAAAGTAATGCCCCGGTGGAGCCAGGGGCTCGTAAATAAGCCCCTTAATTTATAAAAGAAAGAGTGCAGGTGCCCAAAGCTCTGCTCAGAAACTCTCTGCACACTGAATACGAAGGCTGGTAGTCTAAAAAACACTTCATGCCTCTTTAATTACCTGCCAGACACTCCCTGCCCCTTTATCCCACCGTTGGAGGTTCCTGCCTTGATCCGTCGCTATGGTTTTGGCATCTTTATCCTCCTTTGTCTTTCTGATCTATGTGTTTTCCTGCTCTTCCACTCAGTAAATATCTGATGCAGAAAAATAAATACCTGCCCCAAGAATAAGTTTCAGTGTTCCCCTCCGGCAACTACCGGCTTAAATTAAACACTGGCCACAGCACACACCGCAGGAGCACCAAAGCCAAAGTACATGCGAAAGCCACTGGACACAGCAGAAAGAATGAAAGAAACCTGAGAGGGCTGAACCCAGCAGCAATGCACGGTGAAGACAGCCCAGGCTCCCCACTGGAGTACTCGTTAGAGGAGAGGAAACAGACAGAACTGACACAGTAACACAGGAGCAGAGCCCAGAATCCAGGCCATCCCTTACTTGAACACCAGTGAGAAAGGCCTGAAGATGGGAAATATGAGGTTCAGCCAACCGACTTGCCCTGGAAGGGAATGCACATTCCAAGAGCAGCCACCCATGAAGAACAGGTGCTGAAGAAAAATGAAACAGGATGCATCCATAAGGTAAACACAAATCCAACACTTCCCATCAGCAGACGGCTTTAGGACCCATGGAGAACCAAGGAATGGAAGGAATCATGTGGGACAGTGGGTATATAGCTCACCTGCAGCACCAGTCTGGAAAGGGTCACATAACTGGCCTGCACTCCTAGCCGAAACTAAACAGGGTCTGTGATCCAGAGGGCAGGAAGTTGTCGCTCATGCATCATAGACCACCAACAGGCAAAGACCAAAATGCAGCCAGCAACGCTTCCCTCAATAGAGACACTGTGAGATGTTCAACCAGTGACCACAGACCTCTGGCTAGCCACTGTACTAAAAAAAAATACCTGCCAATTTTTCATGTTGGAAATGCAGGAAGTGAAATCTCCAGAAGTTATATCTACAAAACTGTCCTCCATCTGCTTCCAGAAAAAAACAGTTCAAAAAGAGGTCCACTGAAACGCAATCATCAACATGGGAAGGAGTCATGAAATGGAGCAAGAATATCATGCTCACCCCCAGACCAACAGCAACAACGGAATGAAGGAAAGAGACTGAAGGACAACAGTCCTGTAAACCGACATATGACATGGATTCAACAGAATCTGAACCTTTATCCTACTGACTGACACATGAGACCTAGATAACTAGGCCAAAGGTAACTAACAGCTAAGCATTTTTTTAACTTCCACAGCTTGTAGAAGCAAGTCAGGCCACCACCGCCACAAGCATGCACATGAGGGTGGACCAGAACAGGAGACCCAAGCTGGTGGCATGGCCAGGACAGATACTGGAGAACAAATACGACCTGAAAAGGCATCGCTGTACCAGCTAAAGACTCGGTAGAAAAAAAAATGTACAGTAACCCACTACTATCATGAGCTAACAAACATACTCTGGGATTGCCAACAAAACTTGCTGCTTTAGTGCACAACACTATTGATCACAAGGCAAGTCCTGATGATACTGTGTCCCAAAAACACCACAACTCCCGCCTGACCCACCACAATACATGCTGGAGTGGAGAATAGATGCTCCACATACCTGGTCTTCCAAAAGGCCTTACTAAAATGCGCAGGTTCTGCCACAAACCTGCAGATGTAACCTGAACACATTTACAGTAGAAGGAGGTCAGAAAGATCAAACATCTCTAATCACTCCTCCTGTTGTGAACCAACACAACATTTCCCTAATTGCACTGGTGCCCATCTTGCAGCTACATGTGCATCAGGGCACCACAAGCTGTTACCCCATGACTCTGCCTCCCACAAGCACCACAGTCTCCTGCCACTACGTACTGTGCTCCTGACAGCGGGTAGCTGCAACCAGCAACACCAAGAGGAGATGGGGAGACTGGAAGCATTCCGGGGCTTATTTACAAGCACCTGCGCCGCTGGGGTGTCAATTTTAATACTGGAAAAAGTGGCGTAATGGCTGCACAAGGGGCTTTTTAATGAAACCCTATCCCCCCCCCCCATTCTGGGAGCACAGCCAGGGCACGAGTCGGGGGTACACGCGGGTACTTTTTTCACAGGGTGGACGCCGGCCACCCTCCCAAGAAGTGTGGCCCCACTGTAAAATATGCTGAATTCGTCCCAGTGTAATTTACAAACACCGGGACACATCCTGCAGCGCATGCACGTTGTTATCTGCTTTCTATCTGCAACAACGTGCAGGCGGGGACAGGGGCTCTCTTAGTTCTGACTCCTGCTGGGCCCATAACAAAGGCCGAATCGGAGGGGCCATCAGGCCTCCTTTTGTTGGAGTCTACTGGCTGCCAGCAGTCAGGAGCCTCTCACCTGATGCAAATGCAGCAGAAGGGAAACAAAGGCTCACAGCTTGTTAGCACTTCACACATACTGAAGAGAGGCAGCTTTTAACTTTGTTCAGGCTCTGTTTAGGAGATATGCATGCACTGTAGAAACTTCAGATGTGTTGATGTTTCCCAGCATTTGCACAAAATAAATAGCATTTATATAGCGCTTATACCCCTGAGGAGGCGTTGTAATAATTTATATATCACTATTTCTTTTAAAGCACTATGGCTAGAGAAAACTTAACGCTGATAAAAGGTAACATTGTTTTATGTGTAGCGTACAAAAGTGTGAATCTTCTGCCTAAATCAGGAGGGTTGGCAAGTATGCTCGAAATGTGCTCAAATGTACTCATGATACACCTGCTAAACATATATGTGAGTCCTTAAGATCTGATGTCACTTCTTGTGATGCCAGTTCCTGTGATGTCACGCACTGTGATGTCTTGCGCCGCGATGTCACGCGCCGCGATGCCACGCGCCGCGATGCCACGCGCCGCGATGCCACTTGCATACTGATTAACTAGGTTAGTCCCCCCACTTCTTTTTTTAGCACTTGTGCCCTGAGCACAGCGTAGGGAGCAGGCCCTCCCCAACAACTTTTCACATCTCCCTTATGAGGTGGTTATGGATTGGTGAACCCCCCCCCACCCCACCCGAAGACAAGGCTTCTTTTTGCAAATTCAGTGGCTTTGTGGGTCTGTCAGTGACGCGGAATGCCTCATTTGTCAGTAATGTAACGAGGAAGAGGAGCCGTGGCGGTAACCTCTGCCCCCACTCCCTTTATTAACTGCTGCTGCTGCTTGGCTTCTATCCATCATTGACGAATATGCCAAATATAACGAGCAATTTATATTTTTATTGTATCCAAAGAAGTTATTGAGACAGATGAACTGTGTACAAATATTCCTCCTCGTGTCTACTTGAATAAATCGTCGTCTTCCTTAGAGTTCACTCTCCAGCCTATTCGTCTCACTTGTCCAAAAACTAATTACTTTATGTGTTTTGTGACGGTCCACTTATGCAGTAATAAAGTATACAACTGCTTCTCTGCTGTCCTTTCCGTGTATGTCTCATTAGAGGCGATTTTGCTTGAAAGCCTGCCATGTACAATATGACTCAACTGGCCGATTAGACAGAACAGGAAATACATGTTTTCCGTGAAAGCTTTCCATTGTAATTTCAATCATGTACCTTCTTATACCAATGGATTATTAAATATTTGCCCTTACGGATTGCTCTGTGTAATGCCCCCTCGCAACCAGTCAATACAATTAAACATCTATTTCCGGAAAACGGTCACGCGCTCGCAGGCCGCGTGGCCACGCTCCCCGCGCTTCATTAAACATTGATCCCAGGCAGGTGGCTGATTTTCATTACGGAGGATGAAAGGTGCAGCCGCGTGTCAGACTACCTGTCACCCAGGAGGTAAAAGGCGCTATTGTTGCTGCCGCCTGCTCACTTCGGTGTCTAATTAAATGAACCAGCTCCTGCTGTGTTCAAAGGTAGGCTGCAGAGTAATGCCAGCAGCCTCGTACACGCGATCGCTGTCTGAAATGCCAGCTGCAAAACAGCGATCATTTCATTACAGTGCTATGTGACAGCCAGCGCGGCCCCGAGAGTCCGTTCTTTCCCTGCAGCGCAATGAGCGGGATTTTACCTTTACCACACGGAGCATCCGAGAACAGACCAAGAACAGACGCACCCCGCGGTAGGAAAAAACAGCCTCATTTGTGAGAGGTACTGCTGCCACACCGAAAAAGCCAGTTTCAATTGGCACGAGGGGATGACTTGTTCTTGCCTGCTTTACATGCATAGTCATTATTGCTGTTAAGAATCGCAGTCACCAGTGAGATGCTGGTTTTCCATATTCGTTTGGTGACCTATTTCTCAAAGCTGCGGCTCCTCCACTAAGGCGAAGGAGCGTCGCCCCACTGCTTTTCAGCAGTGCAAAAAAGGGGAAATTAAATGATAATAGCACTATGTTTTTATCATTTTATTTTTTCGTGCTGAAGCCAGTTTTGGGGCGGGGCTCAGCTGTCGTCACAGCAGGCAGGGGAGAGGAGTGGTTGGTACACTTAAGTGCTCATGCCGTTTTTGCCGGCCGTCATCAGCCGGCCAAACAGTCATGCACAGTTGGCATGTTCTCCACCCGGGTGTATTGCACAGTCTGGGTGGAGAACATGCACAGGCTCCCACGCCCTGTCTGAACGCCGCACCAGGCCACTAAGGCCAATCCCAATGCTGCTGTCATGCTGGTGACAGCAGCTTTGTGATTGGCTAAGAGAGCCTGTGAGCATGTGTGCTTCCAGCAGACAGAAGAGGAAGGAGGAGAGGCGCCGGCCGGCAGGTAAGTGATATTTTCTTTTTTCTTTTCCTCTTTTTTTTTACCCCCCACTCCCTTCTCACCACTACTGTCTCAGAGCAGCCACTACTGACTGCTTGTTTCCAGACTTCAAGTCCTAAAAAAAAAAGTGGGGGGACTCACCAAGTTAGGCAGAATGGGTGTGACATCACTGCACGTGACATCACCGCATGTGACATCACCGGACGTGACATCACAGGAATTGACTTCACCACTTGTGACATCAGAAGATGTGATATCACAGGAAGTGACATCACAGCACGTGAGATTGCATGTGGCATCATAGGAAGTGGCATCACAACCCATGACTTCACAGGAAGTGACATCAGATCGTAAGACCTCAGATATGTTTAGCAGATCTATCATGAGTACATTTGTTCGCATTACAATATTTAATAAATTCGATTTTGCTTTGGGCCAAAATATTGACGCAACCCAGACACAAATTCTTGACCTCAATTTATACATTTTTTTTTTTTTTTAAACCCTGCCACAAAGAAATTGGCAACAAGACGAAACGTGGCAGTAAATCTATTCTGCTTAATTGGTTGCATTGTCTATAGTTTAAAATATCTTATGGAGTTAAGGCACCTGCTGCAAAGATCTTTGTGTGCCAGCTAAATCTCAGGGAATAATAATAGTGGTAAGATAACTCTGAAGCATAACATATTTGCTGGAGAGATCTGTGTCCACTTTTAACCTCGTTAAGCAACTTTATGTCCTCAGAACAGAAAACCCTATAACAGAAATCCAAGACAGGTGAGAGCCTTATGCCACATGAGTGTGCATGGTGTGCGTGCATAGAAAGGAAGGGATACATTCAATAGGCCCTGACGAAGGCCCCAGACCCGAACGGGCTCATAGCGAGGGCCAAAACATGCTGGCACGAGGTTTTATTGAACAATTGCATTCAATAAAAAACCTCAACAAACGTTTTATCCATACCCCAGGCACCCTATGAAAAAAGGAAACCTTTGGGTATGCCTGTAGGTATTTTTAACTGTATATCTTTCATCTGGATCTCTGCTTTTCCAGTTTGATTTAATTTAAGAACTCCCATTCTATTTTTGGTTGAGTCCGCCTAATTGGTATTATCCTACCAGGGTGTGGATAGGCACCGATGATGAATCATGTTGCGATAAGTGAGTGAGGCATCTATTCCAATATCTTTGGATATCCAAGAGGTTTGAGGAGGGACCTCTTTCCTTCGAACAGTGTCCAATTCCCTTCTCCCCTGATTCATTTGAACATTCCAGTTGTTTTTGTGTGTGATATTAACTTTGGTAGAATGCAACTGGTCTTACTGTCTCTTGCTCTCTACATTGTGGAAAAAGAGATCTGTGTTTTGCCTAGTCCTAAATTTGAATCAAAGTAGCATAGAGGGTTAATATGTCTCCTGCAAAGCTCATTATGTAACACGCAGATGGCAGATTTTTATTTTATGTAAATTGGTAAGTGGTTACTGCTTTTAAGCAGAGATCCTTTTGTTACTCGTAGTTCATAAATTGTAATTCTTCTAATATAGCACAGCAAGGTATGAAGGACATGTGGATCCTACACTTTGTAATCATCACTGTCTTATGTCACACATGCTTTTATTGATGTAGACACATGAGATTTATTGTCAATGTATAATCTGTGCATGTGATGTAAAGTGCTATGACACCCTGCATTCGGATGACTAGTGCCTTGTATATATTTTATCTAAAGTGCTTTTATGGTCCAAAGAACTGAAATAAAGTTAATATTGAATTGAAATTGAGTAGTTCTAAAGCGCTATAAAAGTAATAAAACAAAGTAGTGGTATTTAAATTGTAATTTGTGTAAATACTGGGGAGACCAACACATCTGACATTCTTACAGTGTATGCATATCTCTTATATACAGGGACAGAACAAAGTCAAAAGCAATTCTCTCCTAAGTATGGGTGAAGTGATAAGATGTGAACCTTTGTTTCCCCTCCATTGCATCTAGGTGTGAGGCTCCTGTTAGCTTCCAGCCAGGATACTCCAATAAAATGAGGCGTAATGGCCCCATAACTCCTGCTTTTGTTATGGGCAAAGCTGGAATCTGATAAGCCCCCTCCCTGCCTGCACGTTGCTGCTCGGAACAAAAGCAGACAACATGCAGGTGCTGCTGAAAGTGTCCTGGTGTCAGAAAATGACATCGGGACGAGTTCAGCATTTTTCTGTGGATTCTGGGTGAAGTAGGAAAGGAACGTGGCATTCCACTGAAAGTGGGCAGCTTTGCAGCAGGGCAGATTACGTTTATCCTCTGAAAATAGTGGGTTGACAGCATCGACCTGCGTCTACATTCGACTCGAGCCCTGCTTGTTTCCTCACCCAGGGCACTGCGTTGATGAAAAATCTTACATCATCCTCTATAGTTTTTTTGAATGATTAAATTAATCAAGAAAGGAGGGGTGATTTCTTTTTGTCGCATTTCATTTAATTTTGTCTTGTTCTCTGCTCTTGGTGCCAATTTGGTTTATTCAGGATGCTATATATGTTTAAGTGTTCAAAAATGGCTCGACGCATTTGGATTCTGCACCAGACAGTAGGGTGGCTGAGAATTGACGAGTATCCACCTTTCCTCTTTAGATAAAGGTCCTGATCGGTCATAGGAACATTTATCTTTTTCACGTTGACCGTTTCTTACTGAAAATCATTAGCTTCAAATATTAGTATGAGCATTCCGTCTCTTGCGCATCTGTCCAGACAGCATTCCAGCTACCATGTTAGCCCTCGAGCCAAACATGGTTAAACTTATCTTTAAGAAAGGAGTGAAGGAGCCATATTCATATTGGCTAATTGGACTTTAATTTAGTGCCTTGTGAACAGGTAGGTTTTTGTTATATTCCTGGGTTAGGCCCATGTAGCGAGGCAGCTTATTCTTTACATTGTCCTAGAAAATAACATTTCAGCGATGAACATTTGCACACATTTGCATGCACAACAATGTTGGAATAGTTTCTCTGAAATTACTTTGTTTACAAATCCAGCTTCGCACAATATTATCACGATGCCTTGAGCATCATGTACTAGGTCTCTCTACGCACTAGGTACAAAAGTCATCCTATCTTCATCCACGAGGCGACAGCGCTATCCACATATCCATAACATCACTAATCTAGCGCACACATCGCGAAGGCTGCATTTTTTCATAAGTAATAGGCATCCCGATAGTTTAGTAGAGGAGGCACTTCTGCTCACACCGAAGAACCCTGCATGCTGAGAAATCACCATGCACAGGTCTGACATTCCATGAGCGGTGTACAACTCGAGACTAAGGGGCCGATTCCGATGTCGGACGGACTCAGGTCCGTCCGACATCGTCCAGGGAGCCGTAACCGACCGACCTGCTGTCGTCGGTTACGGCCCTGCAGAGTGCGATGCGACCGAACCCTGTTCGGTCGCACTCGTATACTGCACAATGGGAGCATGCATTCTGAGCGGAATGCATGCTTGCATTGTGAAAAGCAGGGGTGCAGTTCATCCCTGCACCCTGTGGCCGGCACCCCAAGGTGCCCCCAGGCCGCCATTCGACGGCCTCGCACCCATGGGGGCCCTACTGGGGGCCCCCAAAGACAGTTACCGACTGCCTTTTCGTGCCGGAAAGACCGACACGAAAAGGCAGTGAAATACTGCCATCGTACTCCCTCGGTCGTGAAGAGGCGGCCGGGGGAGTACTGAAGGATTTCCGGACGACGGACGAGCTCTCCGAGCCCGTCGTAAGCCATCCGGAAATCCGAGTCGGATTCCTTTCCGACCGAGCCCATCGGAATGGCTCGGTCGGAAAGGAATCCGGCCGGCACGTTCCGATTCGGTCGGAAGGGCTCCGACCATTGTTCGGTGCCCTTCCGGCCGAAATCGGAATCGGCCCCTAAGACGGGGTCCTTCACTCTCTCCTAACAGGTAATGCGGCTGGATCGTCCCTTGGGGGGATTCTTGGCTCTACACCCATATACACTCTAGGTAAACTCAAGAGTATGATCTGCATCGTAGGAGAACGTTAGATTACCATATTGCTTATATGCTTGCATATATTCATTGCTTCAGCACCATGGTAGAAACGTATCTACTGTTCACTCTTTTGGTGCATGTAATCTCCTTTATTTGCTTCTGTCTCCTAATCACTGCAGCACACATATTTTATGTAAGAATAACGTTGGTTTAATAAATATTATTGAAAACGTCCCACTGTATATTCTCTGAGAACAAGTGAGCATGAGTGACTGAGCAATAGGTTCTGTACTGTTTCCACAATTCCTGAGTGATCAGAGTTGTCATGTTCAGTGGCTGCCAAAAACTGTTTGATCCCTGGTAGGTTAGGGGGGCCTACAGTGGCACTGTGAGATAGCTGTTCTATAGTCCAACATATCCTGCAGTGGTGTCTGGAATCAGTCTTGACACCAAGCCCTTAGTTTATGTTGTCCAAACAATGCGCAGATCCTGCGGATTAGTAGGAACTACACGACATGGCACCACTAATGTTGGTTAGGCACTTATTTGACGGTCAAATCTGAGTAGCTCAGTTGTGCTTTCTCAGAGACCCCTACTCACATTAAACCATAGACGCCCATAGTGGGAAAAGGGAATCCGCCTCAGCTGAGTAGGTACGTCCTATGTATTGGCTGTAGGTTTTATCAAGCTTGAAGGATTAAAAAATACTCCCATATTGTACAAACGGAATCTCAATAAATTCCTTTTTTATTCAATACTTTTTCATTTTTCACAATGTCTGAACAAGGACAGGACGTTGAAGTACAAGAAGCTACTCTAAATATTTCAGAAAATTGCAGACAGGCAGGTACTATGAAATTATTACAACATGGCCTCCCGGCAATGGGTGGAGATGTTACCTTCGTGGTTGAGGCACACGAAGCATTCAGGGTAGAGGTATTTCAGTCTTGGGTTACATTCCCAGCTGCTGACGAACGCACGCAATTGTTTCACACTTACATTGAAGATGAGATACCAGATGAATACTTTCCATGCATGGACATAAAAGTCTTGTTAACTTACCAAGAGCATATAAATTGGTTTAAAGATGCCTTCCCCACACCGTAGAAAACTTGAGACTCGGTCCGCTCAGTAAAGAAGGAGTGACCTGGCCGGTCTTAGCTTCATATACACCGCATCCCGACATTCACAGGTTAGCAGCAGCAGAAATGCACACACTATACGAAGATTTATTAAAATTTACAGAAATCCTACACAGTACATAATGCGAACACTTATAGTTCAACCTTTGAGCGCTGCTCAGGCTGCACAACCTCAATCGGCTATTACGGGTCTCAGCCCTCAAACGCTGAATGCCGTAATGGGAAGAATTCCCACCAGTGGGGAAAAAGTACAGTTCTGGATAACACAAAAATTAGCACAGCTTGAAGTGGTTTTTCCACATAGGGGCCCACAGAAAAAACACAGAATTCTAACAAGTTGCTTGCCAATGGGGATGGCTACCCTGATAGAGGATTGTGCCACTTGGGGTACAGTCTTTACTGCCGTTTACACCAGAACTCATGGTACCCCTTCAATAGCGGTAATACCAGATGTATTGAAACAAATACAGAATGAGTACGGGCTGAACCTGTCCTGGACTTAGGGATGAAACTTATAGGCAATTTTGCCCAAGTTTCTGCAATTACATTAAGCAACTAAAAAGGGGAGGCAGCCGCGATGGATATATGCCAACGCCTGAGGGAATTCACTCCTATACAGCAGGAGAGGGATATTATTGCAGAAACATACCCTTCCCTGGGAAGATCTGGGAAACTGGTTGTTAAGGGTAATTCTGAAAAGGATAACTCCAAGCAAGCACCCGATTCTTCTAAAAAGGAATGGAAAAAAAATAAATAAAAATAAAATAAAATAAACAATCACAGAGTGGGTCTCCTCAACAGGAGCACATTGAAAAGAGATATAAACTCAGAAACTGTGATAACATTAGAAACCCAACAGATATCAGGATTAATGATACACATTCCTCTTGTTCCTTTCAGGATCAATCTGAGAAATGCTCAGAGAGAGGAGGATGGTCGGAGCAAAGATCAGAAGAGCGAGTCAAGCCGAAAAGTGAGACACATCGCACTTCAGACTACATCATTAAACAAGAAGATAAACAGAAATATACAAAACCTCAATTTAAAAATAAAAAAGTAGTAGGGATTAAGATCAGAAATGCCCAGTCTGCAGAGGACTCTGCTTCTGAATGGGGAATGGGCAGTGGTGATGATGGACAGCACAGCAGAAGTCACAACAGCTCAATAGAGCATGATGGATTTTCTGGACGTAGTAGCGCTGAGTGAGTATATCACGGTTGAAACACCTGATACAAGAGTAAGTGTCCCACATTGTTTACACAATATAACACTCCAAATAGAGGGGGACATACAAAGACAGATGAAGGGTCTCTTTTGGGAGGACCTGACACATGGTTAGAACATTCTTTTGGCTTAAAAGGATTGGCCACCTGAGTTCATAATAGATTGCCCAATGGAGGACGAAGTAATTTTACCGACTTTTTCTGACCTCGTAGCAGAATCAGTTAAAAATGTAAATGAGCAGGAGGGGGCATCAGCTAATGCGCCTGCTCTATACCGCAATAATTTTGGGTGGATGATGAGTCTCCTAATCACGAGATCCCATTAAAAACGATCCCTCAACCACAGAGACAGTACGCAATTAAACATAAAGCAAAGAAACAAGTCAGAGAGATCCTAATCAACTTCAGTACCAGGGTGTAATTGAGAATTGCACCTCATCTATGAATAATCCTTTGTTTCCCAAAATGAAACCCGACAATTCATATCGTTTAGTCTTAGATTACAGACATTAAAATGCATCCACATGCACATTTGCAGTACAAAATGCGCACAGTGCCGCACTAATGAATGCCATCATGCGTAAGAAATATAAAACAACACTGGCCATCTCAAATGTTTTTTTCCTGCCAGAATATACTGCCTGGAAGTAGATATTTGACCCCATTTTCAGTGCTAGGGTCTCAGTGGCAATTTTGATGTTTGCCACAAGTGTATAGGCATAGCCCTGGGCTGTTTTCAGCCAGAGTAACAGATTTACTTCAAAGTATTGATGATGAGGCGGTGTCCTATGTAGATGATATTTATCTAATGGACTAAGAATTAATGGAACATTTGGCTAGAGTGAAGAACATAATAGCGGGCTTTGTTTACCTGGGCTACAAATTTAATTTCAAGAAATCAAAAATAGCCCACCTCAGTGTCCTGTTTTTGGGATATGAGTTATCAAGTGAAGGCAAAAGCCTGGCAACACAATTTTTTGAAAAATGTGCATTGCTCCAACCTCCAACAACTCTGAAGAGACTAGAATCCATTTTAGGATTTTTGAATTCTGGCAGAACTTACATTTTGGATTACGCAGAAAGGGTAAAAATATTCTACGACTTAAATAGACCATACTTTTCAGTGCAACACTGGACACAGGAATGTACTGATATTTTACATTCCGTACAAGCTGACATGCTAGCTTTTAGGCATTTACATAAACATGTCAACACAACTAACCTGGTGATCCGTGTAGTTGCTGGACCAACCGGGTACTCCTATTTCACTTTTAATGAAGGTGATGCGGTACCTATAGCATACAAATCACATCTGTACACAAACGCTGAAATGCATTTTGCACAAACTGAGACAATTCTCACAGCTGTACAGACTGCTGTAATGAGAGAGAGAGCCCTGGCTCAGGGAATATGCATAATTTTCATCACCCCAGTACTGACCATAGAGGCGGTTACTAAAGCAAGCATTCTGAATGCTAAAGCTCTACATCCAAGATGGATTCAATGAGCTAACATTCTCACTGCAACAGATGTAGATTACAGATTTGACGCTACATTACAAACACAAGCATTCCTGCAGTACGAACAAGAATATCCTCTGCCAAATGAAATTATGCCTCTAGATCAGAGGTCTTCAAACTGTGGGGCGCAACCGCCAGGGGGGTCGTGGAGTTCTGGGAAGGGGGTCCTGCATTAACCAGCTTCACTTTTGCCTGTAATTGAAAATATTTGCTTTCCTTTTGGAAGAAGACAGCCGTCCTGGGATGGCTAATTTAGATCTTTATCAGATGAAGTTTAATCAATTGAGTGTCTTGTGTGTGTAAAGCCTTCCTGCCAAGATGCCTGCTTGCCTGAAAGAAATGCAAATGTACGCTATTAATTAATCTGCAATTGTAAAGGGTGCTTGGGAGCTTGTTCTAACTTTATTTGATGCAATCACTCCAAGCTTTGGGATGACAAAGATTTGGATTTTTTGAGTGGTAGTGCAAAGAGTAAACAACTGGGCTGTGATGTGCATGCTTTTAATTGTAACTGCATTTACACAGCCCTTAGTACCTCTAAGAAGGTGTTTAAGGGACAGTGATGTAAAAAAAGAATTGCATTACATACGCACTGGTATTACTAAAATCTACATTTTGGAAGCACCATTTTATCGTAAAACATTTTGCGCATTTTGTAGCAGTTTATCTTACACTGTGTGTAATGCAAGTATAAAATAATGACTTGCATATTCATAGTGCTTTCTGTCACATGCTGTGACCATGTAGCACTAAAAATACACGTCACTATTCTCAACTGCACAAATCAAGATTTAATTCTGTGGCTCTCTGGTTACACATAGACCTCTGCAGTGCATTATCTAATAGAGGTTTCATAATGTACTACAGTGCATTTCCCACTGAGTAACAACTTTTTAAAATTTATTTTTCATTTACGCTGCCCATTATTTTATATGTAGATATCTGATGGTGAAAGACCTAAAAAACGTGCAGAATATTTTGGGGCTTATTTATGAGAGGCTTGCATCGCCAGAGGATCACTTTTTTTGAGGCTCCGGCGGTGCAAGCATCTCAACCATACCTATGAGGAGGTGCAAAGCCACCTGCATGGCTTTGCATTGCCTCATAGATATAAGACATAGCAGCGCAAGTCACTGCGCTGCCTTACTCTGCGTCAAGGATGGGTTCCATGGGCTTTGCGTGGGGTTCCCAAGCAACACCCATGGATTTTGATGCTGCCCCATATATACAAAGTCACATAAACCTGGGGCAGCTCCAAAAACGGACGCCTCCCCAGCGGAGGCGTAACGTGGAGAAATGGTTTCATTTCTCCTCGTTTTTTCCTCTTTTCATGTGTGCTACATTCTGTAGCTCACATTGAAAGAGGAAAACGCCACTCAGGATTGTTTTTGTGAAGGAAGGTGCCCCTTCCTGTACAAAAACAATCCTGCCTATGTTGGTGCTAGGCAGCAAGTTGTGCACCAACACAAGGGAAAAGTGCATTCCTGCCCTTTCACATTGGCGTAGGGCAGCACAGCAAGAAGACTTGCGGTGCTGCCCTACACCAATTTCTCATAAATAAGGCCCTTTGTTTTTAGCTACACCTTTGACTATACCCCCACGCTCACTGACCTTGTTTGCTACACACTGTTTAATATTAATCCCCACCGTAAAAGTTATTTGCTGTGGAAATTGGGGGGCGTTTATGGTTGTTGATGATGAGGCGTACCAGGTTTTAGAAATTTTTGTCAGAAGGGGGTCCTTACGTCTAAAAAATATTGACAATGGGGTCTCGTCATCAAAACGTTTGAAGACCTCTGCTCTAGATTGATATGGATTTATACCAAATGATCTGTTCAACCTGCCGTAGGATCGAAACATCAATATTCTGAGGCATGCGCAATAGTAAAAGGGCACATGCGAGATAGAAAGTTTCTTCCCGGAATAACACACACACAGTCCCTAGGGGACTGCACAGTGCAGCTGGCAGAACTAAAAGCCCTGATACTGGCACTACAAAATACGGATCGCGAATTTCACAGGGTCCTTCACTCTCCCACATCAGGTAATGGGGTTGGCTCTATCTTAAGGGGATTCTTGGCTATACACCTACATACATGCTAGGTACATTTAGGTACATCTAATTAGGGTTTGCATCATAGGAGTACTCAGGATTACGGCCATGTATCTATATGCCTGCATATATTCATTGTTTTAGCACCATGGTAGAATTCTACCTTTTAATTACTCTGTTGGTGGTTATAATTGTATATATCTGTTTTTCTCTCATTGTTGTTGAAGCACACGTATTTTATACTAGAATGACTCTGGTTCAATAAATGCTTATTGAAAACGTCCCCACCATTTATTCTGTGTATCTCTCTGAGACAAAGTAAGCACAAGTGACTGAGCGAAAAGTACTGTACTGTTTCCACGATCACTGAGGGGTCAGGGTTGTCATGCTGGATAGTTGCCAGAAGCTATTCACTCCTTGGCAAGATGGGCTCATAGTAGCACTGTGAGCTAGCTGGACTAACAGGCTAACATATCCTTTGGGGGTGTCTGGAATCAGTCTGGACACCAATCCCTAAGTTTATGCACAGATCCTATATAGATTTATAGGAACTACACGACATGGCGCCATCAATGTTGGTTTGGTTCTTATTTAATTGTCAAATCTGAGTAGTTCAGTCGTGCTTTCTCAGAGACCCCTACTCACATATATCCAGAGACGTCTGGAGTGGGAAGGGAAAGATCCGCCACAGCTGAGTAGGTATATCCTATGTATTGGCAATAGGTTTATTCAAGCTTGAAGGATTATAGTTCCCTACATTGTGGATGAGACCTTATCACATTTTCCTTGAAACTATTTTTGCAATGTCTGTCCAAGGTGAGGCTGCAATAGCATTACAGGCAAATGCAGCAGAGGTTGGAGAGCAGGAAGGTGCAATAAACATTTAAGAAAATGTAAGAAATGCACTTGCTGCCAAATCAGAAAATGTTGGTCTCTCAGCATTAGGAGTGACCGTGACATTTGTGATTGAGGCACACAAATCATTCACGACAGAGGTGTTCTAATCATTGGTCAAATTCCCACCTGCAGACGCACACACAAACACATTTCACTCTTATACTCGAGATGAAATACCAGAAGAGTACTGTCCATATGAGGACACAGAAGTTCCGCTCATGTACCAAGAGCATATCAATTGGTTTAAAGGCACCCTCCCACACACAACAGAAAAAGTGAAACTCGGTCCGCTCAGCAGAGACGGAGTGACTTGGCCGGTTCTAGCGGCTTACACACTGCATCCAGAAGTTGACACATTGCCAATAGCAGACTTACGTCCACTGCACGAAGAAATAATAAAACTGTACAGAAATCTGATGCAGTTCGTTATGAGAACACTCACACTTCAGCCCACAAGGGTTACTACAGCATGTCAACTACAGAGGACCACAACGAAAATTATCCCACAGACACTGAACACAGTTATGGGAAGAATTCCCACTAAACATGAGCAAATGCCGTTCTGGATAGCACAGAAAATAGCACAATTAGAGGCAGTGTTTCCACCCACAGGCCCACAAGAAAAACACAGAATACTGATAATTTGCTTGCCAATGGGGATAGCTCCCCCGATAGAGGATTGTACCACTTGGGGTACAGTCTTCACTGCCATCTATACCAGGACTCATGGCACCCCTTCAATAGCAGTGATACCAGAAGTATTAAGACAAATACAGAATGAGTATGGAGCAGAACCTGCTCTAAACTTAGGGATGAAATTGATGGGCAATTTCTCCCAGGTATCGACAATTATGTTAGCAAACATAAAAGGGGAGGCAACAGCAGTGGCTTTACACCTTCGCCTGAGGGAGTGCACTTCTGCACAACAGGAGTGGGATTTGCCAAAAAGTATTGAAGATACATATGCTGAATTAGGTAGAGATAATTTGGGAGCTAGACCTATGAAACTACAAGTAATGGGAAATCCTGAAAAGTATAACACTAAGCAAACACCCGATCCTTCTAAGAAGAAATGGAACAATAAACAGCAGAAAATTAAGCAGAATGCATCACAATCACGGGGTGGGTCTCCTCACAGGAGCCCTCCAACAGGAGGTATAACCTTAGAAACAGTGATAACATCAGAAAACCTGACATGTATCAGGATACTGATACACGTTCCTCTCATTCCTTTCAGGGTTCATCAAAAAACTCAAAGAGGGAAGGACAGTCAGAACACAGATCAGAAGAGCGAGCCAAGCCAAGAGACACATATCGCACTTCGGACTTTAATATCAAAAAAGAAGATAAATCAAAACCTCAATTTAAAAGAAGAAAGTAGTTGGCCTTAAAATAAGAAATGCCCAGGCTGCTGAAGATTCAGCTTGTGAACGGGGAATGGGCTCTGAAGATGCTAGACAGCACAGCAGAAGTAACAGTAGCTCGCCAGAAGCTGATGAAATTTCTGGTGGCAGCAGTGTTGAATGAACATATCACGTGGAAACACCTGATACTTGGGTAAGTGTCCCACACCAGTTATACAAAATAACGCTCCATATGGAGGAGGACATACCAAGGAAATGTTAAAGGTCTCTTTTGGGAGAACCTGTTTTTTGGATATGACATCCTTTTAGCAGAGACTGTCACGATTCGCTCCCTGCATTCTCGTGCCCACCACCAGGGGGCTGAATTGTGGGGCTCTCCAGTGTTCTAATAAGCTTCTAGACCCTTCCCTTCATGCATATACTGACTTCCAGTCATTTGGATTCTACTTGCAAATTGTCATCCATTCCCAATCCATGCTGGGTTTTGTGAAAGCCAGCCTGCTCATGCTTGAAGCCAGCCTGCTCATGTTTGATACTCCATTACCCAGAATTCCCTGCTCACTGCTTCGTCTCCACCCCTGCAGGCCAAGGATGGGTGGATGAATTCAGCTCACCTGTGGCTGGCTGCTGCTAGCCTGCTCACACCTGATGCATGTGATTACTGTGAGCTCTTTTAAGCCCCAGCTCCCTTCAGACCAGGGTTGATCATTGTAGCTGTGTTCCGGTGAGACCAGTCCTTGTTCCTGATCTGTTGCTATTTCTTGATTCCTGAGCTATAGTTAAACCTTGTTCCTTGATTCCTGAGCTATAGCCATTCCTTGTGCCTGAAATAGCACTGTCTGCAGTGCTACCTTGTTTCCTGAGCTATAGTTAGTCTTTGTTCCTGTTCCTGGGCTTCAGCTATTTCTTGTTCCTGATTTGCACTGCTTGCAGTGCTCTCTTGACTCCTTGTTTCCTGAGCTGTAGCTATTTTCTGTTTCCTGAACCAGCACTGCCTGCCGTGCTACCTTGACTCCTGAGCTTTAGTAATTCCCTGTTCCTGAACTAGCACTGCCTGCAGTGCTACCTTGACTCCTGAGCCTTAGCTCAATTCTTGTTCCTGCCCCAACACTGCCTTCTATGCTACTTTGTTTTCTTGATTCCTGAACCTGCACTATTCTAGTATACTCTTGTAGCCTCCCCTTCTGTATATCCTTTTCCAGTCCCTGCCTTTCTTCCCATGTCCTTGGTTCCAGTTCCTAGTTAGCTGTCCTATTCTGCTATCTTGCTTCTGTTGCCTTGTATGTTTGTTACCTGCTTTCTGCCAAGTGTGCCCTGTGAATTCCTTCCTTTCCTGTTAAGCACTCCTCCTTGCTAGCTCCTTGTCTATTGTGCTTCTGTTTAGTTCTACCCCCTTGCTGTTACTGCCTTGCATTTTCCTGTTTGATCGCCAGGATCCGTGGGCACAGCTGACTACCTAGGTGGTGTTTCTTGTTCACTGTGAGTATTGTCTTTGAGTTGCATTTATAACATCACCATAGGTATAAGCTCCACAGACCCTGCCTTTGCATTCATATCCTATATGTGGGTATTTGCAGTCAGTATCTGTAACAGCAATTGTGGGTGAGAAACTTACTGAGCTTCAGTCATACCGTGTGGAGCTCCTGAGTGCTTTACCCCACACTCCCCTTTATTGTTAATGTTGTTTCATATATATGTCTTGCACATTCGTCCTGGGTGTAGTTTTTCTGAATGCTAAATTACTTCATAAGTGCCTGTCCTTTCTGGGTCTTAGCCATCTTGTTCACTTGTACAGGCTTCCCCTTTGGATCCCTTTTCTTCCTCTGACTTCTTGTGTGATCCTGGGCAGCGCTGTACTACTCTTTCTGTGTTTGTTTCCTACCTAGTCCCCAGTCCTTGCCCAAGTCCCTGACTGTGTTCCCGACATAGTCCCGGACAGTCCCTGACAGAGAGAGATTGGCCGCCAGAGTTTGTTATGGACTGCCCAAAGGGAGAAACAGTAATTTTACCAGCTTTCTCCGACCTCATTCCGGAATCACTGAAACATTCAAATGCGCATGAGTGGGCGGTAGCACTAGCTACTGCATTTTAGCGCTATCATGGAGGGTGGAATGCTGAGTCACCTCACCATGAAATCCCAGTAAAAAATACTCCATCTCCACAGACAGTACCCAATAAAACATGAAGTGAAAAAACAAGTCAGGGAGATATAAGATCAACTTGAATACCAAGGTGTAAGAGAGAATTGTACCTCTTCCATGAATAATCCTTTTTTTCCTGTAATGGAACCTGATAATTCATATCGTCTAGTTTTAGACTCCAGGCATTTGAACACATGCACAAAGACATTTACAGTATAAAATGCACACAATGCCGCATTAATGAATAACATTGTGCAGAAAAAATACAAAACCACACTAGACATCTCAAATGAATTCTTCTGCCAAAATATACGCCTGAAAGCAGACAGCATTTTCAGCCTTAGGCTCTCAACACCAATTCTGTAGTCAGACCCAAGGGTATAAGAATATCCCCGGGTTGTTCTCAGCAAGAGTCGCAGAGTTACTTCAAAATTTTGATGAGGAGGCATTGTCCTATGTAGACGATATATACCTGACGGACGATGAATTATTGGATCATTTGACCAGAGTGAATAACATAATTCTGGGATTCGCCTCTGAGGGCTATAATTAAAAAATCAAAAATCGCCCACCTCAATGTTCTATTTTTGGAATATGAACTTTCAAGTGAAAAGACAAGCCTAGCAGCTAATTTTTTAGAAAAATGTGCACTGCTCCAACCTCCGAAGACTCTGAAAAACGTACAATCCATTTTAGGATTCCTAAATGTTGGCAGAACATACGTTTTGGATTACGCAGAAAAGGTGAAACCTTTCTACGACTTAATTAGACCTGATTTTTCAGTACGACATTGGACACAGGAACACACAGAAATTCTACGTTCCTTGCAAGCTGACATGATAGCTTCCAAACACCTACACACACATGTAAACACAACGAATTTGGTGATCCGTGTAATAGCGGGTCAATCCGGGTACACTTACCTCACCTTCAATGAAGGCGAAATGGTACCCATTGCATACAAATCTCATTTGTACACAAACGCTGAAATGCATTTTGCATCAACTGAAAAAATACTGACAGCAGTTCAGACTGCTGTAGTGAGAGAAAGGGCACTAGCTCAGGGGAAACGAATAATTGTTGTGACTCCAGTACCAACCTTAGAGGCTGTTACAAAAGCAAGCGTTCCATACGCTAAAGCATTGCATCCATGATGGATACAATGGGCTAATTCTCTCACTGCAACAGACTACAAGTTTGATTCTACATTAAAAACACAAGCATTTCTGCAGTATGAACAAGAATATCCTCTACCGAATGAAATAATGCCTCTAGATCAGTATGAATACCTCATTTACACTAACGGTTCAGGTCAGCCAGCCATAGGAAGTAAACAGCAATACAGTGCAGCTTGTGCGATTGTAAAGGGTTGTATGCGGGATGGTAAGTTCCGTCCTAGCAATACGCAGACGCAGTCTCTTGGAGATTGCACAGCACAGCTGGCAGAACTAAAAGCCCTGATATTGCCACTAAAAAATACTGATCGAGAATTCCCACACTAATTGTGTGTGATTCATTTTATTGGGTCCAGTCATACAATGAATATCTTCACTACTAGGACCAAAATGGATTCAGAGATTCAAAAGGTTGCACAATAAAGCATAAAGTGCACTGGGAACAAGTGGTTGAGCTGAAATAGGGCTTTCCGCGGGCTCACGTGATTCCTACGCTGAGTCATCAACATGTTGGTGTGCACGTTGAAGGGAATTCATTGGCTGATGAAGCTGCCAAGGCGACAGTGCGAACTGCTGCTGTTGCTGCAATCACTGCAATCACTCGCTCTAGCACGAGAATAGATGGACAGATAATGGTAGCTGTCATCGCTTTGCGAAAAAACAGCACAGCTTGCCAAAAGGTTTTCCACTCAAGTACTCCTACAAGTTAGATGCACAAAATATACCGTATGCTCAAATTCCAGGAGTGGGGGATAGAATAATACCAAACATGGATCGCAGATTAGGTTTAATACTAGCTGCACGTGAGGGTCTGGGCTCAGCACATGCAGGTATCACTGCGACAGTTTCATTGCTGAAACAATGTTATTGGTGGCCAGGTCTTACCAAGCAAACCAAGGGCTTTGTCCTTAAATGCAACATCTGTCAGCAGATGAAGGGTTCCACCGTAGCACGTCCACCACAGACACTGTTGCTGATATCAGACAGACCTCTTCCATGTGTCTATTTGGACCGCAGCGGCCCGCTACAATCTGACAGGGCCTATAAGTACATATTGATGGCAGTGGATTCATGCTCTAGGTTCCTGTGGGTTTTGCATCAACGCTCGGCTGACGCCCGAACTGTTATTAAGGATTTTCGAGTCTTCAAAGGGACATACACAATTTGCACATTACATTCTGACCGTGGCCCCTCATTTAGCTCTCGGGCTTACAAGGAAGCCATGGAAATTTCAGGTGTAGCATTGCGGTACTCCTCTCTGAATCATCCTGAGGGAAATTTGTTTGTGGAAAGGAAAAACCGGGACTTAAAGCAATCCTTAACAGCAAGGGTATTAGGCTCGGGTGGCAGTTCGGTCAATCATCTATATGGGGTCCAGAGGGCACTTAATAACATGCCAAGAAGCTCCCTGGGAGGCCATACTCCTTACGAGGTCCTATTTGGGACGAGGATGTGGGTATTCAACCTCGATGGTGGCAGCACAGTGGCGGATGAAAAAGTATTTGACATCAATGAACGTTTGGCTGTTTTACAGGAACTCAATGAATTCTGGGCACTACAAAGCAATGTCCAAGTAAAACGTACCGCCACTGGGGAAGTTAAAGCTGTTCCGGCAAGACCTGCGTGGGTCCCAAAGATCGGGGACCTGGTCAGAGAAAAGATTGTGGACAAAAAAGAATTTGGGCTATCTTACCTGTCCTGGCGGCCGAAGGAACAAGAACAGTACTTCTTCTGCCTCTTGCCGGCAAGAAAGAAAAGAGATTCATCTCCATTGATTTGATCAGACCACACTATGTGGCCGATACTGAATAGCAGGCCACCTGGGCTCCTGGGTAGCTGCCGATCTCCTCTCGCTACCATACAGGAAGTTCAGACAGAAAGACTAATAACGTTTGAATATTTTACTCTACGATGTAACGGAGTTACCAACAAAGGAATGGAACTCGTATCAATCAAAAATGAACAAGAAAACACAAATGAAACGCAAATCTCAATTCGGCCTAATACCAATATTTATGGGAATATGTCTCAAAATGAGTCAACTGCCAGTTCAACAAAACCTGCTGAGCTACCAAAGATAGATCGAACAGCATCTGGCTATTTCATCGATTTTGATACCTTCTCACTGGATCTGAGTGAACCCGAGTCACCGCCAGCTTCTGTTTCCCGCAAAGATAAACTATATAAAATCTACCTTTGGCTGAAAATGACTTACTTTGTTTCTCCCTGGCTACAGCTCTCGATTGCAATTGGTCTACTGTTCCTAGTCCTTTGGATAGGTGTAGTGGCTGTCTTTTTGCAGCTCCTGAATGGACATTATCAATCGGAACGCTCTGCAGTACAACACGTGAACTTGGTACTGAAACCACACACATCATCTCATTATGAACGAAGAGCCCTGTCCTTGGTGAACATTATAGCAGTTCCAATTCCTGAAGGAATAGTTTGGGATAGGGTTTCATATGATGTATTTGGTCTCACTGAACTTCCGAAAATACAACATGTATTTAAAATTTCTTTGAATGATATCATCACCTCCAGTACATTCTCTGATGATTGGGACTTTGAAACTGTGAATAGCATGCTGTCTGATTTAGAACAAAGTGCTGCTTTTTCAAAAAATGAATTGTATGATGAAACATCAGATATTGACACCATGTATTGTTACCAACACTATCGTCATAATTTCCTGCACAAACCAAGTATTCCACGTAATGTTTTTACTTACCATCAATGGGAACATTGCCCGACACCACTGAAAGGTAGTTCACAAACGTTTGTACACAAGTTTGCTTATTTTTCTGGGTTTAACACTCCAGACCCGATCTCATATTATTACAAGCTTGCACCTACACCTGCAAAGGAAAATATGCTTACTAACACGAAACAGATATACTCTGCTTCCTTTATTTCCCAGCTGTCTTTACAAGGGTTCGACTTTTCGAGGGACACTATAGACACAAAATCTATCTGGGGGACTAAAGATTGGCAAGTTCAGGGAACAGAGGCATTATACAGAGCGTGTCTCATACCACAACAGATTGTCTTCCTGAACAACATAATGCAACAGACTTCCTGTCTTGGACTAGCCAAGATCAAGGACTTGAACACACCTCGGATTCCCTCGCTTTCACACTTTGAGGGATGGCTAAATTATACACAGCATAGTGAGGATAATCTGGATGACATTATACATGATGGTTCATACAGTTCATCAGACCCCAATTGGAAGGGATGGTTGGTTTGGCCTATCAAACACAAGGAGATGATGGACGGAGCACTAAAACTTTTCAGACACTCACTGGTTTGGCCTATTGACACAAATAGGTGTCAGTCATGATTCAGGGGTACCACCGAAGGGTTTAGTATCCGTAGGCCGGACCAACGCTATGTACAACGAGAACATCCGGAGGTGGTGACATCCTACAGTGTTGGGAAGTTATTCCTAGATTGGCTAAGAACCTCAACACTGTCCCAGGTGAAACAACACTTGTCCTTACTCTCAGATGACATGGATTTAAGGGATTTTTTCCTAGTTCCCCGGAAGCCATGTCGTAACCGCTTCTTGTACGCAATTTACAACGAAGTTTGGAAAACCTCTCAACAGGAAGCTGCGGAGAGATTGCATGAAATTGATCGGGTTAACCTAGAAAAAACTTTGGCAGTGGTCGATAATAGCATGACCACATTAATATCTAGGATCTATTCACTGGGCAACATTGTGTCTTCTGCTATAGAAATAATGGAAAAGGATCTGTCCATCCTACAACATGGTCAATCACAGTTACAATCCATTCTATCATTAAGCTGGACGCTACAATAATTGCGCTCTGGTTACGTACCCTGGTGATATATTAACAGTACGTCGCTGTTCTCTGCTTAAATTTAACAGAAAGGCAGACAACAATGGCACAAAGAGATGCAAAATATACAATGCTGCACATTGAAAAATTGGACCAATTACCTTTCACCGTGGCTGAGTCACTGTCCACAGAATGTGGTAATTCATGGCTTTAGAACTTTGCCAGTAACAACATTCCAATTTCAATATTGCCTAGAGTACCACTAGGTAGGCAGGTATGAAGCGTTGGGGAAGGAATACATCCATGAATCTTGGAACTTGCCGTACAGATTTAGATGCAGGAATGGGGACACTGAAGCGATATAGACTGCGAGCATTCATTAAGTGGGTCTCTAATTTGTCAGGATATTATGCTTCTCGGAGCTTGCAATGCTTTGGTTGCAAGCCTATCTTGTAACTTGAAAGGGTCCCCAGCTACTGTGATTCATTCAGTGTTCAAACTACTCTCAAACAGGAGTTATTTGATGTTGAATGATCAAGGTTTTTGCGGGATGCTGCCAGGCATCGCATATCTGGTCACAGCAGATTCCAGGGTTACTTGCTGTATGCAAGTATTGTTTCTACCGACCCACACAGTCAGAGAGGCGCTGCTATGGCCTTCGTTGAATGTTTCCCTTATATGGTTTGATTCTCTGAGCAGACTGAAAGCCATACTTTTACAGAAGGAGGTGGCCTTAACCTCAGCTCGAGAGACTCCGTGCTTGGACTAACGCCACAGTTTGTGAGGCCACCGGAGGATCCTGCCATCCCAGGTGACCTCCACACAGTTAATTTCGATGCCTGCAGATCTCGCATTACGCCACACCACCGGATGTCGCTTTCCCTGATGCCGGACCCTTGTTAATTGGCATTTATCTCCCCCTCTTTATACCAGATTCCTTGCAGTCCACTCCAAGCCTCCTACCGGTATTTGTCTAGAAAATCAACAATTTGGACCACCCCGATCTTCCCTGGACAACCTCGCAGGCATCCCCCCCCCCCCCCAGCACACCACTTTTCGGTGCTCCTACAATCATGCAGTACTTACAATTCTGTACCCTGGTCCTGAAGGTGACCTGAACTCACAACAGGTTAAAACGCCGTCAACCCCCCAGCGCAATTCCTTGGTGCATGCTCTTTGGTCCATCAAATAATTTATTTTTCTCCAAATCTTTGTTAATGAAGTTTTTCTGTATATATTGACACTATTGTTTCTTTTCGTGCCATTTTTTTGCTGCTTCACTTGTCACTTTGCCCCATTCACCTTTGTCACAAGCACACATGTGTACTAGTTTGCACAGGTTACACGTACATTCAAGCTAATATAGTGCGTTCTCCCCACTGTGTTTGAATATAGACTGCTCTTTGCATATATTGCAATAACGATTCATGCCTCCCTGTTTCCTTCTTCATGCAACTGATGTGCTTATTTTAAAAAAAGTGTCTTTAAGTATTACCTGTTGAGACGCTGTTCACTGTTACATATATTCATTGTTCAGCACCATGGTATAAATGTATCTATTGTTCACTCTTTTGGTGCTTGGAATCTCCTTTATTTGCAGCACACATATTTTATGCAAGAATAATGTCGGTTCAATAAATATTATTGAAAACGTCCCACTGTGCATTCTCTGTATATTTCTCTGAGAACAAGTGAGCATGAGTGACTGAGTGAAAGGTTCTGTACTGTTTCCACGATTCCTGAGTGATCAGGGTTGTCATGTTCAGTGGTTGCCAGAAACTATTCGCTCCCTGTAGGTTAGGGAGGCTTACAGTGGCACTGTGAACTAGCTGGTCTATAGGCCAACATATCCTGTGGGAGTGTCTGGAATCAGTCTGAACACCACGCCCTTAGTTTATGTTGTTCGACCAATGCGCAGATCCTACTGATTAGTAGGAACTACACAGCATTTTCACCAGGTGCACAGTACAATGGACCAATGTTTTGTTTTCTTGAATTTGGCAATGATGTCAACAGAACTGTCAAAATGGTGGTGTTGCCAGTTTGTTAAACGTCCTGCATCATAGGATAAAGTGGATAGATCAGTTTTATGGCAACAAATAAGAGACTCAAAATGCTCCCACTGGTCAGCTATCTGTCCTTTAACCACTCCATCCCCAGACTTGGGTACAGATGGAGACAGCTAAAAAATGGAAAAGGAATAACCACTCAAAGAATTACTGTAAAACAGCCGTTCTTAACTTCTTTATTTCTGTGGACCCCTAATGAATCACCACTAGAAGCAAAGCAATTTCTACAATTTGTACCTCAAAACGATACACAATAATGTAGAAGCAAGTATACCCCAAAACAAATAACACATTTTGAAATATTTTATGCAATTTTGAAAATAAATATAAAAACAGAGTTCTCATTTTAAGTGAGGTGAGGTTAGAGTTTTTAAAAATGTGATTTTATTTCTAAAAGATAAAAGATGAACAATGTGCAAAACTCTATCATATCACTTTGTCTTTTTTCTCCAAATGCATGCCCTCTTTTTGTTGTAGTGTATGAGTGTCTCCATTGAGGTCACCAGTCATCCATATTAGATTCTGATTGTTTGACTTAAGCTGCTGCCACAAATCAAGTTAAGGATGCCAATTTAATTTATAGCCCCCGATTTCAAATTCCTTCCCATCACAGAACTTTTAAAAATGTTTTTTTTTTTAAATTTTGCCTTTTTATGTATACACATTTTATGAATCCGCCAATATTATTTTATTTTCTAAAGAGTTGTGGACACCCTGAGGAGATGTCATGGACCTCCAGGGGTCCGCTGACCTCAGGTTAATAACTGATGTTATGGAAAATAGGCTAACACAAGGCTGTGTTCTTGACGCATTTCTATTGTGAAAACCAACTCATATTCTCCCAAAACTGTATTTAAGTTCTCTCCTGTAAGTGGATGACTTTGTATTGTTAAATTTCACACCAGTCAACCTTCAAAGAAAATATAATGCCCTTGACAGACATTGCAAATGCACCAATTTCATTGTTAACATAGAAAAAATGATATTTGGGAAGGAGAAAAGATATGTTTGGTGGTAGAATGAGAGAAATTAGAGGTGATTGACAGCTACTAACACTTGTGTATGATCTTCATATGCTCTCTTGAAAGCCACAAGGGGAACATATTGATTTAGTTCCCTTATCTCTTATAGTAGGCTTGATGAGATCTAATGCCAAGTACAGTGGATTCTGTGTCATGTTATGTCTCAGGGCTGCCACTGCAGCCTGCAGCACAGTTTTAAACTGACTGTTCGACCTGGAAAATAAACCTTTCGCCAGACCGAAACCTTCCTTTTTAATACTTGCAATTCATCCCTAAGGGAGGCAGTAACAGCTTCTAGGGCAGGAGATGCAAGCATGTTTTTAAAAAAGTGGGACATGTGGTACGTAAGCTTTGCATATCCTGGCAGTGAAAAATTTCCTAAGTCGTATTTCACTGTGGTAAGGCGTATCTCTCCCATTGACTAACACTGCATTACCGTATTACATTTAATAAGTGATAACTTTGGATTGTTAGCAAATACACTCAAATGAATTGTAACTTAAAATCTTCTTTAAGGGTAAAGTCAGATTGTAAGTCTCAATTCTGAAAATGCCACCTTTGGAAAGTTTTAATTTTCTTGTCCCAACCATTTGTGCTGCCTTCCCCCAGTGTCCTGGGTCACATGACTGTGAATGGCTCAGCTGTTGTGGTTGTGTATTCCTCCTAGACCATGACACAAAGGGGACTAAGTGTGGACAAGATGGACCATTGTGCCAGGATGGCTGGGGGTGGAGCTGTACCTTGCCTCATTTGCACTTCAAAGGGCTCTGCAGCGCACACAAATAAACCTGATCCCAGACCTTTGTCACCTCAGAGAGGTTGGAGCCTTGACAGGGAAAAGTAGGAACATTCCAGAAACATAGGTGGCCGTAGGACAGGGAGTCCCCCCACACACAAAGGCTGGCACCAGGTATAAATATTGGATCTCCAGAACCACTCTTCAGATCACATCTGGACTTGTGGAAGACTCAGAAGAAGGACTGCTCTGCTGCCCTGCAGCTGGAAGGGCTGCCCTGTAGCTAGAAGGACTGCCCTGCAGCTGGAAGGACTGCCCGCGGCAGGAAGGCTAGCCCTGCTGCTGGAAGGACTGCCTGGTTGTTCTGCTGCATAAGGAAGGAAGTCTGGACCCTGAACCCAGGGCCACCAGAGTGGCTCCAAGGGCTGACTGGTTGACCTCCTGTGTGAGCTACAGGGACACAACACATTCCAGAGACCCTGCAACTTACCTGCCTGCTCCTGCTGGTCCCTGCTGAAGTGATTCTTATCCTCCAAGTGGTGCCCTCCCCAGGTCCTTAAGCCTTGGTATGCAGTTAAAGTCGCCTCCTCCTACCAAAATCCAAAACTCAGGACCTGCTCTGAGAACTGATGGGAGGCCAGGACCTACCTGCAAGCCAATTAAATGAAGGTGCATCACTATGACTATGTCACAGCTCACACTATGTTCTTCTCAGTAGCAGCAAATCCTCCTGGAAGCATTATTGGGCCTCGTGGTGACCTCTTTGCCTACAGCGTATAGCCTCAAGCCAATTGATGAATCAGAGCTTTAAAGATCGATGGTAGAAATCATCACGAGGCTCGACGACCACCACCCCATTGATGACGACAACCTTCTGTGCCTGAGAATCCAGCTGTCAGGCCTACTGCGATCCGGCCAAGAGGCATGACAGGGGCGGAGCCAACTCACATATGAGGAGAGCGGGCACGGCAGGAAGCTGCTTGGCTTTCTAGTGATTTTCATGCCTGCAGCTTCCTGCTGTCGGATTCACTTACCTTTTGATTGCGGTTCTTCACTACGCTGTTGCGTCGTTCTCGGAGTCTTCGTCTGATTACAGTGGTGTTGGCTGTTCGTTTTCTTTTTCTCCCACATTCCTGGTGGCCCCTTCGCATTTCATCGCATTTGAATCCTGAAGTACATGCAAACCTGATAGAAGAAGAGTAGGAAGAATAATGAAAAAAGTATCAATGTCAATTCAAAGCATGGTAATGCGTTACGTGCTGCAAGGTAAAATACTAAGCAGAGTTACTTATCTATAATTGCACTTTCTGAGCACTTTCATTATGCTTGAGAGCTTTAGCTCTCCTGAACAAAAAGAAACAAAGACAAAAAGTGTTTGGTAAATGTGTTAGGACATTATATATTTAGAAAAGCAGGACTCCTTGTAACTGATTTACCAGAGTAGGCCCTATATTTTTATTTTTTACCTTTTTGTTTTTTGGCTGGAACAGTATTCCTCGTAGACATACCTGATGTCAATTAATGACTTTAGAACTATTTAAGGATTCACTATTGGGACCTATTTCTTTGATACACAGTGTAAAATTAGGTTTGTGGAAAATACCATAGTGTACATTTAGTGGCCAGTAGGTGTTCTTCATCGTATACATATGCTTTCCTCTTACTAGGCCAACAAATGCAGATACTGACAAGCATTGGATTCCAATCTGTCTACAAGAGGGAAAGGGGAGCAACAAGGTACATATGAGTGTCTTTACCTTTGAAAAATATTGTACATGCAAACACATTAGCTATCTCTCATACTCTCTAAATCTCGTCTTATAGGAAGAATTTTATCGGGCCGTTTAAGCAGTCGCATACCAGAGCAGTCTCTGAGGGATATTTGTTTATTTCTTTCCATCACCTTTATTGGATTCGGAAAACTTTGACAGTGTTGGGTTTCCTAGTTCAAGGGTGAAGTTGGGAATTAGCTTTGTGGCATATGTTCACTCATGCAGAAATACATGGTGAGAATTTGACAGAACGCCAAGACTACATTTGGTTTCTGTCCGAGCACCATGGAGAAACAAGACATTACGGGCCATATGTATTAACACATTTTCCCATAGACACAGAATGGGTAAATCCCTTTGATACATCTGGCCCTACATTAGCTGATTTAACACACATGATAGAAAATCTGCAAAAAAAACCACAGGCATTATGAGAGAGAGTAGACATGTTACAGTCTTTAGGTACCGCTAATACAGTTCCAGGGACAAGCATGGACACATTTGGTAATACATTTCTGACAGCTTCATCTTCAGGAATCAGTACAGGAGTTGGGCCGCCTGTTATTCAAGTTACAACTCCTCCTTCTATTCCATTGGCCCCACCTGAATAATTTACAGGGGATCCTGCAAAGTTGGCTACATTTATTAACCAATGTCAATTACACTTCATGTGCAAGGCAGCATGTTTTCCAACAGAGCAGTCTAAAGTGGCATTTGTTTTGTCGTACCTAAACAAAGTACGTTGCTTCAACCTAGTCTATTCCTTTGGTAGAGAAAAACGATCCATTGTTGTATGACTATGCGGCTTTTAAAACAGAGTTAAAAAAACTCTTTGATCATCATTCATTCATGCAATCAGTGGCTAACGAACTGCTTAATTTGAGACAGAGAAACAGAGATTTGATGACATACATTTCTAATTTCAATCGAATGGTAGCTGAATCTGCTTGGCCTGAGGCTAAACGTAGTTCACTGTTCTACAGGGGATTTAGACATGAATTGAAGGATTTCTTGGCACAAGTAGTAGACCCTCCCGAATCTTGTAGTGAATTAATTGATCTCGTGGTTAAATTGGACCACAGATTGTCAGAAAGACGTAGAGACCCTCTGTACATAAAGAAAGGGAAGCAGAACCTGAAAAAATGGTAGAGGAATCAGAACCTATGCAAATAGGGAGTGTAAGAGGGTCTTCAAATGCAGTGAAACACAAAGATGAAGAGATATTAAATTGTGTTTGTATTGTGGACAAAAACGTGACTGCACACTGAAACCGAAACGAAGAGGAGAGTCAGGAAACTAAGGAACCTGAAACCTGATGAGACAAGAGTTTCAGAATGTTCTAGGTTTACAGTTTCAAACAGTTTAGCTCAAATCACTTCAGTTCACTCTCAACAGCATTTGACAAAATATGCAGCAGATATCAGTATAATGATTGATTCTGGTGTCCCTACCGCAGAGCCCTTGCACCAGCACTTTGCACTTTATCCTCTCTCCCTGCCGTCCACACCGAGGAGGAGTCACGAACGCAGGAGCGCTACAAGAAGCTTGAGAGAGCCCGCAGCGCGGGACGCGCGCGGGGACGCAGTTCGGGGCGAAGACCGGGCCAAGACGGGCCCGTCTGAGCCCGTCCGAGGACGATTGAGGCCGGGCTGGGCCCCCTCCCTTGGCTCTGGGCCTGTTGTGCTTGCTAGAGACTGGGAAATCGGTAAAGGTAAAGGTAAAGGGGGGAGGGCTGTTCAGTGCCCTCTCCTAACCTGTTAATCAACGAACATTAACGAACAGTGATACTGTGAAAGAGCATGTGAGTGTATGCGGCATAGGTCTTAGTAAAAAAAAAAAAAAAGAGGGGACAAAATTTTGTGAGCGCATGTTAATTATTAAACTTTGGGTCACCGTTTGGAGAATAAATAGTGTGTAACATAGCTCTGTATCAAGAAATGGGGAAGCGGAGAACAGCTGGTACTACAGGCACCTCAGCAAGTTCTGTTGGTACAATAGTTACGATGGACTCATTTCTAAAACGAGCAGCTCCGTATTAGATAAAGAAATCGAATTAGTAAATAGGCGTCTATCAAGATCACCAACAACCGGTCACATTTTGGAGTCTCCAGCTGTACAAATAATGAATGAAAACCTGTCAAATGTTTTAGAATGCCCAGGATAGTGGTACAATCTGAACAAGATAGCCTAGAAGGGAATTTAGCTGAGACAATCGTGTCTAGTAATCATTTACCACTTACCCCTACAGTTTCTGTAATAAAAGGAGGAGGTATCGTTGCAGCTATTGAGTTAAACACGGATAAAGGGAATGATATCACACCCCTTAATAGACCAGTCACTCGTGGATGTTTGGTTGGGGCGGAGAGTCTCAAACAGGGGACAGGGACCGGGATAGGGATAAAAAGGAAAAGTCACCCTACAGGGGGAAAAGCTAAAAGGCAAAAAGCTGATTATACACCTAGGGTTATATCGACAAATACTAAAATAATGAGTCAGGATGGGAGCCCATTACATGAGCTAATACGGTCAGTCCTAAATGAAGTTATGGATATGAAGTTAAGTCCAATTATTGAGAGACTAACTTCAATTGAGCAAAATTTTATTGAATACAACAAATATATTAATAAAGGACCTGAGGGTAGTACCCCTATAATCATGACAGAAAGAAATATGAAGCAGGGACAGGTACCAACAACCAGAAATGGGAAACCATCACTAGAACTTCAGATGGGTTCCCCTCCCCATCCCCATTCCACAAAACAAAAGTCCATATTGAATTTGACTAATTCCCAAGGATAATTCCTAATGATGGTGGAAAAGCTCCTCAGCAGACACAGAAACGTCAATCTCACATACCAAATGTAACCGCTGTGCATTCTGGATCTAACTTACCAGATATACATTTACCCCCAGAATCCACTCCTTATGTGGTGATTTTGGGAAATGTCCCGCCCGTTACTAAGGGGAACTTTGAGGACTATTCCCAACTGAAAAATAAGGTATTACACTGGCTGGTAGGCAATACAGACTTGACGATAGGAGTAGACAAATATATAAATATGGTTCGAAGGGTCAGTTGGGTGGGAAGCCAGAGGAAATCCTTTACTGGAGATTGTGTTATAATTAACTTCAATCAATTCCACTTTGTTGAAAGAATTCTTTTTGCATCAAGAAATCGCACTCATAAGTCAAAAGTGGTGGCACTTCCTCTGGGGTTTTTTTATAAGCCGTATAACGGAGCAGGAAAATGTCTGGGGAATTCTTTTGATGCTCATGATAGTATATTGTTTAGATCTCCAGGGCACTATGATGCATCTGGATCACAAATCATACCTTTGGCAGAAAAGGATACCCATATGACCCAGGACATTTTTCCGTTTGCCCCCTCAAAAATAGCGTTATCAAATCGTTTTGCCCCACTCACAAATTTGGAAGACTGCGATTGACTCGCACGGAATAATCTTCTACATGAGAAAGCTCATACGCAAAACTTACACTTGGTCTCCTAGAATATTGATGGTATTAAGGCAAAACTAGATAATAACTTATGGTTGGATTCTTTCACAAAACCGCATATAATATGTGTCCAAGAAACGTGGCTCACAGAATCATTTTATATTGATGGGTTTTCTATAATAGATACAAAAGCAATACCATCAACTAATGGTAGGGCTAAGGGCGTGTTGGCTACCCTTCTTTCCACCACTTCTCCCCTGACTCTATTAAGAAAATGCATTAATTCTCCTTATTTTCAACTGTTACACTTGTCAAGTGATCTAGATTGTTTTGTTATTGTTAATTTTTATAACAATGTTTTTGATAGTACCAAGGACCAAGTCATTACATCACTAGATAATGAGCTTCAAAAAATTTTAAGAGTAATTAAGTCTGAATATACGTTAATTTGGGCAGGGGATTTTAATATTGGGAAATGTAATGATGAAGAAGGGAAGTTCTGTGGATATGATAATGGTGGGGCAAGTAATTATAGTCATTTTTATCACAATAATTATGGTGAATCAATTAATACATTGATGCATAAATACAACTTGGAGTTGGTTGACCAGGTAACAGTGGAGGGAAATTTAGTGCTGCCCACTTTTATTAGACAAGGATCGGCATCCACTATAGACCATATTCTGATTTCAGGACAATGCCAACAGCAAGTCGTGAAAATGGAGGTCAAAGAGAGTATTATAAGTGACCACTATCCACTTCTTTTAACCTTTAGACTACATTCTATCACACAGATTGGATTATGTTTAGCCTCCTCAATTGCGACACAGGGAGAAAATGGTATATCAATTAAATGGACCGGAATAAATCCTGATGGCTTTACAGAAAAATTAATGGTTAATTGTAAAATAGATTTTGAAAGATGTACTAATCAGGAGGCAGTAGATAGTGAGGTTTTAAAAGCTTTCCACAACATTACCATGGAAATCTCACATGGTTTAAGAAAGAAAAATAGTAAGAAAAATAGACAGAAATCAGTGGGCTGGTTCGATGCTGATTGTACATTGGCAAATAAACTTCTAAGGGAGGCTGTTAATGCCAGTCCAAAAGATAGGGAGCTGGTTCAAAGCCGCAGGCAGACATCTAAATATGTTATAACTAAGAGGAGGAGGGAGATCCAATCTGAGGCCTGGGAGAAATTGAAACAGGCAGCAGAAACTAAAGACTCAATTCTTTTTTGGAAAGTTTTAAACCATGCCTATTTTAAAGAATGTGGTAGTGCGAAAATAGAATGTCTAATACAGCCCCAGGACTGGATAAGCTATTTCTCCGAAGTTTTTAATCCTGTAAAGGAATTAGAAAATGATACATTGACTGGTGGTTTAAATTGCCTAAATGATAAAGTTGGTGATGGAAGAATTATAATAATAGATAACCCTAACATGTTACCCATCAGTAGTGAAGAAGTAAAATTGTCTTTGGAAAAGAGTGCAAATGGGAAAGCACCCGGGGTAGATGGGGTCCCCCTAGATATTTTAAAATTTCTGGGTTCCGATTCTCCACAGAATTTTTAACGTTATAATTAAGGGCATGATTCTACGGTCCTGGACGGAAAGCATTATTGTTCCGATATTCAAGAAGGGAGATAGGGGCAATGTGAAATGATATCGCCCGATCTCACTTCTTGATACTACCTCCAAATTGTTGGGTAGAATATTACTGGAGAGGATGGAACTATGGGTAGGGGAACAAAATGTTCTCCCTGAGACACAATATGGGTTCCGTAGAGAAATCGGAACCATTGAACAGTGTATTAATTTACACGTTTTAATTAGTAAATATACTATCGTAAAAAGTGGCCATTTGCATTTATGTTTCCTGGATTTAACGAGTGCTTTTGACCTAGTAAATCACTCCAAGTTGTGGCAGACACTATCCCTTATGGGTGCCCCAAAGGATATTGTTATACTCCTTTCACAAATTTACAGACATTTAAGTGCGAAAGTCCGTAATGGTACAGATGGAGAATGCACCGAAAGTTTTAAAGTAACTAGGGGGATTCGTCAGGGTTGCGTGCTGGCCCCGTTGCTTTTTTAGTTATATATAAACGGGGTCGACACGGAACTACAGAAGCTGAAAGCCGATCCCCCTAAAGTGGGAAAGCGTAGTGTACCGATTTTATTATATGCAGATGATGCGGTACTTTTATCAAGAACATCAAATGGTTTACAGCTTTTAATAGAAACATTTGCAGATTTTATGGTTAACAAGGATTTGGTTTTAAATTTGAAAAAAACTTTTACAATGGTGTGTGGTAATAGGAAAGCAAAAACAAAGATGCATTATGTGAAAAATGTCCCCATTAATTCGACAAAATCCTTTGTATATTTAGGGTTAGTTTTTGAGGCAAATGGAAGTTGGGGAGCCGATATTGAGCACTGTAAGAAAAAGCTCATTAAATCAACGGAGGCACTCTTTAGATTCTCAAAAAAAATGGGAAATAAATCGATAAGAGAAATTCTGACCTTATACAGAACTAAATGCATAGGAAGTACCTGTTATGGTTCTGCCTTGTGGGGGGGCAGAAATTGTACTAGTATTTTGTCAAAGGAAAATGTATTCCTTCGGAGACTATTGGCAGTACCAAGTTCAACACCCACTTATAGTATACACCGAGAATTGGGGGTTGCATATACGGGCGATTCTATTAGTATTGCAGGCCTAAATACTTGGCACGGCATATGGAGCAAGGAGGGTACAAAATTCACACAGGAGGTAATTAGAGACGTAATTGCATTAGACCATGGGAAGACTATTCCCTGGTTAATATACATTAAAAATCTATTAAAGGAATGTGGTTTAAATTTTTACTTAGAAGACCCCTCCCAAATACAGTGGTATGGAAAAAGGAAAATTAAGACAGATTTGATTGAATTACGCACACAGCGGCGCGAAGTAGAAGCCATTTCAAAACCACTCACCAGAGAATATTTGGATATAACTATAGGGTCGGGCATTCAATCCTATCTATTACAAGTTACTGATATTACCCATAGATTTTATCTCACTAGAGTGCGCATGGGCTTGGCTCATTTTTTAATAGCTTTCCCGATTGCAGGAAAGTGGAATCGAAATTTGCCAAAATGTCCATGCAATGGCATTATGAAACAATCATCTTTGCATTTTATTCTTTTCTGTGATTTTTATAAACAGCTTAGAAAACAATTTTTACGTCCTCTGTTTCAAAAGAAAGGCTATACTCTTACAAATCTGCCTTTGAATATATTTGCGCATTGAAGGATGTGAAAGTCTGTAATGCAGTGGCACTTTATATCCAAAAGCTATAAAAGTACGAAAGAGTATGTCGCACTTAGAGGCCCTTTTATATGAAGAAACTGAATTTTAATGAAAATAGCTTGCTTATAGATAGTAAAATGAAATTTAGTGAAAAATTTTATGTTCTATGTTTAAAGGTTCTCCTGACTGTAAACCGATAAACTGTGAAATTTGAATCTGATTTATACAATGCATAACCACTTGTATTCCGGAGATTTTTGTAGTTTTGCACATTCATGCATTAATTTTGCACACGTGATATTTTTTTGTACAACATTTTAAAGTAACTTTCGTCTGTATTGATAATAATGAGTGTATGATTAACTTTGCTATTTTTATTAGGAGTATCGATTTTACTGTGTTATAGTATGCTTTTATGGATGTAAATATTACTCCGAATAAAGCTGGTTTTGATTTGATTTGATTGATTCTGGCGCTACATTCAATTTTATGGATAAAGACTTGGCTACACAGTTAGGAATTCCTACAAGACACAAGGTTAGTATAGAAGAAGTGAAGACCCTAGATGGAAGTGATACTAAGTCTGGTACCATTACACACTCTACACAGAACCTAAGGTTACAAATATAAAGTAATCATCAAGAGATTTTACAGTTTGATTTAATTTAGGCTCCTCAATTTCAGGCCATATTAGGTATTCCATGGCTCACGAAACACAATCCTGAGATTGAATGAGCTACCAGAACCCTTATTTTTCGATCTGACGTTTATGCCACCAAATGCAGACAGGAAGATGTTTCATGTAAAGACGTCATTGCAACTAATGGAAATAAGATTCCCCAATTGCCTTTGTGTTATCAGGACCTGGTAGATGTGTTTGATGAGGAAAAAGGCTACTTCTGTTCCACCACATTGACCTTATGATTGTCGTATAGATCTGGTTCCTGGGGCTCAGATTCCTTGTAGCCGAATTTATGCTTTAACTGAAAAGGAAAACATACATCCCCATGACTAATTGGATGAGATGCTCAGTTGTCATGACGTCTTGATTCGACCAACTCATTCAGCTGCCTCTTCTCTATTTTCCATCCCTTGGAAGGATGGAGGTCTTTGCAGTTGCATACTCAATAAGGTTACCATAACAATTGGTACCCCGTATCCTTGATTCACTCTTTGTTAGATCAGGTAAAGGAGGCAAAGGTGTTTACCAAGTTAGACTTAAGAGGGGCCCATCATTTTGTGTGAGTAAAAGAGGGAGATAAGTGGAAGACGGCTTTCTGTACAAAGTTTGGATTGTATGAGTGTTTGGTCATGCCTTTTGGCCTTTATAGTGCTCCTGCAGCGTTTCAGTTGTCTTATAAATGAGATGTTGAGGAAGTTTTTGGAAATATGTGCCATTGCATATATTGATGATATTTTCATTTATTCATCTTCTATGACTGAACACAAGACACATGTCAGGGTTACATTGCAGAGACTAAAAGAGAATCAGCTTTTTGTGAAGATGGAAAAATCTGAATTTCATGTTCCCATTGTCTCCTTTTTGGGTTATGTATTATCAGACCAAGGAGTAAGCATGGATCCACAAAAAGTGATGGCTATTACTCAGTAGAAGTCCTAGCAGATGGTCAAGGAGGTGCAGAGTTTCCTGGGTATTGCTAATTTTTACAGGCGCTTCATTGTACAGTTTTCCACCTTAGGTTCTCCCATTACCAGATTGTTCTGAAAGGTAACAGTTTTCCGATGCTCTCCTAAAGCAGAAAGGGCTTTCCAAAGGCTTAAACTAGCTTTTAGCAGTGCTCCTATATTACAATACCCAGATACCTCTCAACTGTTCATCTTAGAGGCAGATGCATCACAAATAGCTGTGGGAGGTATGTTATCCCAACGAGATCGTAGCACAGGAGTTTTACACCCAGTCACTTTATTTTCTCACAAATTGAGTCCTGCAGAACAAAACTATGTGGTTGGGGATAGAGAACTATAAATATTTTTAAGTTTGCACGAGCTCTATCCATGAGACAGTTATGCTGGGCGCAGTGTTTTTGTGATTTTGACTTTGTGATTCAGTTTCATGCAGGGCTCCAATATTTGAAGGCAGATGCTCTTTCACAATTGGAATTTCAGAAACAGAAGAATCAAGATGTACAACCCCATATAATATCAAGTGGGAAGATAGTAGGAGCAGTTTACTCAGAGGATCAGTTTTTGAATGATATATTACAAGCACAAGCTTCTGATGAGGCCAAATCTGAAGCATTCACACATAACAGTATGTTGGTTCATGATTTAATGTATGTACAAGATAGTCTGTATGCTCCTACAGTTACATTATAGCAGGTATTAGAATGGTGTCTTACATGTTTACTCAATGGACATCCTGGTGAAAGAAAGACAGTTGAACTGTGACATAGATACTTCTGGTGGCCTTCTCTTCTTAAAGACACTAAACTATATATACAACATACAACAGTGTAGTATCTGTGCACAAGGCAAGAGTTCCAATCAAGCACCTGCAGGGTTGTTAACACCAATTCCCACACCTCCTGCCCTTTGGTGCACTATTTCAATGGACTTCATTGTGGAATTGCCACAGACAGAACAAGGATACACCACCATTTTAGCAGTAGTTGATGTCCTGGTAAAAATGTCCAATTTTATACCTCTGAAAGATTTACCCACTGTAAAGGAGTTATCCACTACCTTTCTGCAGAATGGCATGTGTTTACATGGCCTTTCTTTTATTATCATCTCAGATAGGGGTTCTCAGTTAATCTCAAAGTTTTGGAAAGGATTGGGAGAGTCATTGCAGGTTGATATTCGATTATCATCTAGACACTATCCCCAGACGGATTGCCAGAGTGAGAGATGAATCAGTGTATTGAGCAATACCTATTTTGTCAGTTGTTAAATACTACTGATGATTGGGATACCTACCTATGGGACTGCAGAATTTGCTTACAATAATTCCACTCAAATGTCTCTTTTTATTGCAATTTCTGGTTCTATCCTTGTCTCTTGCTTCTCCCTTCAGGGTCCACCTCTTGTACACCTGCAGCACAAAAGTGGTAGATCACATTCATGACATACAGCACACTGCTTTAGAGAATTTAGACAAGGCTAAGGAACTGTATAAGAAGCATGCAGATGCACATAGAACACTAGGTCCTAATTACAGTGTAGGGGAGTCAGTTTGGCTATCTTCGCAGCATATCGCTTTGAAGGGCTCCCTTAAGTTCAAGCCTTGGTTCATTGGTCATTAAAAGAACATAAAGAAGGTGAATCCTGTTAGTATGAATTTAGACTTATCTGCTACATTGCGAATAGATCCTGTGTTTCATGTTTCTCTGCTCAAACCTGTGACTCCTGATACTCGAATACAGGCTAAACCTGCTTCTGTGGAAGTGGATGATGAACCCACTGATAATCTATGCTATATGCTGGAAAGAAATACAGACTGACTATCACCAGTAGAAGAGGATTTATGAACATAAAATTATGCATATTTAGCCTCTACTCTGAAATGGGAGGTGGACGTGTTGATTGTGAACCAGGTTGCCTAACAAGCCATTAGAACAATAAGACCAGAAAGCTTAGTAGGTGTTAAGACAAAATATACCTTGAGGGGAAAAATGTCTCAAAAAGATTTGCTGACTCCGGGAAAGGATTAGATTAAGCTGCCAAATTATTACTTATCTAAGATGGTATTTCATTTTATAACTGGAATTGATGTAGTGTAACCAATGCTTGGATTTATAGCAAGATTCAAGGCTAACTTGGAAATGCATATTTTTTTATTTATTTATTACAGATTTGTACAAAGTACTATAATGCCCGTTGTGATCTCTTCCCAAGGCCCTGTGTATTGTGCATAGTATTTAAATTCCTGACTTTTCTGAAAACCACTGGAGGGATTGTAATGTCTAACTAACATGGTCCTGTTCCCTGTAATCTGTCTATAAGTTTCTTGCAAATTCCATTGTACACAATTTTGCAACATTACAAAAGGTTTGTGCTAGCTGCACTTTGTTTTCCACAGCATGGATAATTGGAAAAGGATGGTGTTTACCATTACATTGATCTGGGAGGCAAAGAAGAGATTTACATTAAAGATGACCCCCATATTCTTTGCTTCCTGAAAAATATTTAGAGGTGAACAAAAGCTTGTTGGTCACTCAAATAGACACTAGTCTAAGGTGAACCTATCAAGTAATATGTTTTCAATTTTAGATCTGTTGGAGAGGAAGCTATTTTTAATCCATTAAATATATGTTTGAGGTATTTCGTTAAGTTTGAATGAATATGTGTAAAAAAGAAACAAAAAGCTCTAGCGGGATGGATATATGCAATGTAAGGATGAGCTCACTTTTTATTTGTGGCTTCTGGGGGAATAGCTCACCTGCTATGATTATTTATTTTTTTAGGAAAAAAGAAAGAATAATTTTAACTCAGTGCTAAAAGGAATTGCTGTGCCGAATCTAGCGATGGGCAAAGTTTAGACTGACAATCTTCTTCAGAGTTTTTTATCACATTGGGGCACATGCATCAAACTCAGAAATAGCGTATCCTTAATAGCAAATTTAAAAGATTCGCTATTAAGAATTTGCTATCTCCAATGCATGACCGTTTTTGCGATTTTCCTGCGAATCGCTAAAATTCGCAATCGCAAATAGCGATTATACAATAGCAAAGCGCAAATATAGAAATACCTATTTGCGAGTACGCTAATAGCGATTTCACAATTTGCGAATTCGCTAATAGCGAAATCGCAAATAGCGCGTCGCTTTTGATGGATGTTGATGACATCACAACCAGGAAGTCATCCAGCACATGCTTCATTCAGTGCACAGAGAGAGTGAGAGGAGGAGGCTGAGTGCAGGGGCAGAGCAGGACAAACAACTTCTGGGCTTGCAGACCTGTCCAGTGCCAAATAATGGAATCATCAGCACCAGGGGAGAGTGCATCAACCAGAAAACGCAAACTGAAATTCAGTGAGAAAGAAATTGAAAACCTCATAGAGGAGGTTGTGAGGAGCCACGATAAGCTCTTTGGGAAACTGTCTCTCAAAGTACCGGAGGCAGAGAAGAGGAAAATCTGGCTCAGGATCCAGAATAAAGTGAACGCAGTGGGGGGTCACCCACCGCACAATAGACGACCTGAAAAAAAGGTGGTACGACCTGCGCAACCGTGCCAAGGAGAGTATTGCGGACAGGCTGAAGGAGGCTAAGAAGACTGGAGGGGGACCAGCAACACTGCCTGGAAAAACACCCCTGGAGGACCTAGTTGAGTCCACACTCCAGCCTGAAGCTGCGGTGGGAGTGACCCAGTTGGATACATCTGGAGTGGCCAGTACTTCACAAGGTAAGATGCATGCAAATGTCCATTTCAAGAGACATATCAAAATGTGAACATCACCTCAATTCAGCTCTAGTGTACAGATACTAACTCCAGTCCACATTTTCCTGCAACACCCAAATGCATTATGGGAGTAACAGGCAGGTTAGGCAAATTGGTAGTCAAACACACAATAAGAAAGTAAAACACGTGAACACTGTGTGACAGATAGTAATTTAATGAGACCCAAAGTATGCTGAATGTGACACAACATTACCCTTACAACAACTTAACATTGCACTGTTTAACATCACATATGCATCAGAAGGAGAGTCTGAGGAAAGTGAATGCGGAGACACACAGGAGACTCTGGCTGAGGCAGATGTGGAAACACCTGTGGCCCCAAAAAGCACAGCCCCTGCCCCCACTATACGCAGGGCCCCAGTTCCACCACTGCAGCCCATGGAACTTGAGGAGGAGCGTGAACCAGCTCCACAGACAAGCCAGCCTCGAGGTACCCCCACATTGACACCCCAGTCACAGGTTCAGCACAGCACAATTCAAAGACGGAGGCGCAGGTCAAGGGCACGCATCACATCACAGGAGGACCAAAGTCCAAATGTCTGGGGTGGGCTGGAGAGCCAGATGCTGAGGGTGCAGCGCCTGCAGGCAAAACACATGAGGTCAATACAGGCACAACTCAGCAAAATGGCAACCAACATTGCAGTCATGAGCGATTGTGTGAGAGAGCTCACAACAGCAGTGGTGGAAGGCAACAGGCAGTCCAATGCGGCCATGCAGGAGCTGAGCAGGGTGATGCAGGAGGGCCAGGTGACACAAAGAAGAAGGCATCACCAATTAATAATGCGCTTAGAAGGCTACACTAAATCAAACAACCGCCTGAGCACCAACACTGCACTGCTGTCCCGTCGGTCCGTGGCCATGCAGATAGAAATGAGCCATTGTTGTGGGGATGTGGCCAGGGCACTGGTCCAGGTAACTAATGCTGTGGAACAAATCCAGGCTGCTACTGCTGGGGGCAGCAATGTGACGGGGGGAGAGGGGAGTGAGGAGGCGTCCAGCCTCAGTAGCCTGTCAGTGCCAGGCACCACATGCAGGAGGCGCACCACTCGGAGCACAACACCTTCCGAAGCCTCCATGAGGGATGGAGATGATGCCAGTGAAAGGCGTTTGGGAGTGCGTGGTAGGAAGAGATAGACTGACTTTGGCAGACCAACTCAACCATGGTGAGGTAACCATTGACAATACCATACTAGTGACTGTGATCCAAGTCTGAAAATGAGGTATTGGTTTTATTTTCTGCGTGCAATCACTATGCTAATTTGCACCTGCTATGTGTGCTTTAACACAACAACATGGTTTAATGCAAGTAAATACAGTACAGTTCAAACATGCTGTGTCGTGTCTCATCATTACTCACCTCAGAAATAATGTTGTGTAATTTCTGCACGTCTCTTTCGCCCTTCTGCTGAGCTTGCCCCATGTGCTGGTCGTAGATGTGGCCCTTGGTGGTTGTCCTCAGGCTCACTGTCGGTCAGTTCAATGGGTATGCCTCTCCTGGTAGCAATATTGTACAACATGGCACATGCAGCCACAATTCTGCAGCAGGTCTCGGGCCGGTACTGCAACGCTCCGCCAGTCTTGTGGAGGCAGCAAAAGCGACTTTTCATCAGCCCAAAGGTGCACTCGATGACATTTCGTGTGGCGATGTGCGCTGCATTATACCTCTGCTCATTTGGGGTGGCTGGGTTGAGGTATGGTGTCAATATGTAGTTTCGCATGGCATATGCGCTGTCACCTATAGGGTAGTGAGCAAAGGGTTAGTGACAGGTATGCATTGCCATTTGGCCATTGTGTGAGAGGAATCATTACATATGTTTACCAAGCAGATGTCCTTCACCAAAATCACTCCTGAGCAGACGGGTGTGTATGCCACTGTGTCGAAATATATAGGAGTCATGTGTGCTTCCAGGGTATTGAGCCACAATGTCTGTTATGATATAGTTAGCATTGCAGACTACTTGTATATTGAGTGAATGATAGGATTTATGGTTCCTAAAAATGTATTCATTCACTGCTGGTGGACAAATGGCAACATGCGTACAATTTATGCAACCTATTACATGTGGAAACCGGGCTCCCTGGTAGAAGTCCAGTTTGGTCTTATTCAATTCCTGTGGGGTTGTGGGGAAGGTAATGTGGTTGTGGATCCTTGTCATCATGGCGTTCAGGAAAGATTTATAGAAACGTGAAAGGGAGCTTTGTGACACCCCTCCAGCTACAGCTACTACCCCCTGGAAGCTGCCCTACGCAAGTAGGTGCAGGCAACATAGGACCTGCACATGAGTGGGGATGGCATTGGTCCTACGAGTCTGGCGCTGCATTAGGGGTTCTAATTCTGCAATTAGATCAAGGATCATGGCACCATTCAGCCTGTACTTGTCGTATATTTCATCATCTGTTTGTCCCAACAATGTGATGCGCACTCTGAAAATGCGCTCCTGTATTCTCCTTCTTCGCTGAGCTGCTGCATGGAGCCTCATCCTCCTCGCCATCACGTAGAGCGCTGCCACTGTGAAAGATTCTGAGGCCTCCTGGGTCAGTTTAATAGCTTTCTAAGGATTAGCACCTGTAGGGCTTTTTTACTCATGGTTACCACCTGCCTGTAATCTTCTTTAAATTGCACTCGCTAAATTGCGATTTTTAACAAAATCGCTATTTGCGATTTTTCATGCATGTGTTTGCGAATCATTAATTGCGATTCGCTATTTGGTATTCGCTATTTTGAAGTTCGCAAATAAGGGATCGCTAAATTGGTGATTGCAAATTTAGCAATTCCTTATTTTTGCGATTTTCATGTTTTTTCGCTAATTTGGGTTCATGCATTGGGAGTGGCTAATTTGTGGTCGTAAACATGCTTTTTTTGCGATTCACAAAATTTGCGACCGCAAATTAGCTTGATGCATGTGCCTGTTAGACTCATAAATAATAGTTCACAATCAATTGTTGTAACTCACAATCAATTTTCAAGTGTACTCAAACAAATAATGAATCATGTAATGTAATAGATGAAATAGGTACACGCAAATAACAGATAAATAGCCCTTCTAGGGGCACCACTGGAAAAACCGTCTACAGGTCCCAGCTTCACATTCATATTAGACCATCTTGTGCATTTCAAAGATTAATTAGCTGCAACATTAATTTTGTGGTCTAGCCCAAATGGGTTTATATCTTTTTTTTGTACGCTGAATGGTGCTGGTCCTAGTTGGTAAGGGTCGACGTGTTTTGGCCTACAAGTTTTGGCCTCCTCAGGATGAAGCAGGACCGGATTCACCCAAACTTTCAAAAGAATACAATATGTGAAGTTACAATAGTGTTTAGTACACACTATGAAATGAATCTGAGGTTAAAAGAGAAGAGGTACAGAAGTCAAAAGTAGGTCTGTAGGTGTGCATCTTAATAGGTAACTGTTTCCAAGCCATACTTTTCTGTCGCTTAATTATGTAATTTGTGATGTTATATATCATGCATGAGTGCCCAAAGGATGGAAATCACCAGAGTGTAGTAGACAAAATCACGAAGGGAGAAAGAGACAAATAAACATTGGAGCCCATTAGGATAACGGGCGGATCGCCACCGCCGGCCCGGCGGTGGCGATCCGCCCACCAAATGTCCCTGTGTCACCCCCGCCATATTAGTATGGCGAGGGGCACAGCGGCGGACGGAAAGACCGTCTGACGCTTTTCCGCCGGTCGGATTGCCGGCCGGGCGGAAAAGGCACACAATATGGTGGTGGTGCCTTGCAGGCACCGCCATCCACATTATGATGCGTGCGGTGTGCATGCATTTCCATGGCGGAGACTCCCCCATGGAAAGGCATGCGGAGATTTGCTTCGGGGGCCCATTGGGGGCCCCCTGGGGGTGGGTGGTTGCACTGGGGGGTACCTGTGGTACCCCCCTTCATTGCCATACACAAGGTGGCAGGCACCGCGCGGTGCCGCGCGGTGCCGCGCGGTGCACCTTTAACATTGCGGCGGGTGCTGTTTACAGCACCGCCCGCCGCAATGTTAATGGCAGGAATGCACCCACCAGGGTGGCGGGCGCATCCTAATTGACCTAGCAAGACTGCTGCACCTCTGGCGGTCGGTCCCGTTTACTATCGTAATAGGCCCCATAGTTTGTAGACTGCACAACTATGAAAGCAGTCTTAGAGTGATGTCTACGAGGATTTCAAGCAGCCACCCCCACATAGGTGACAGAGCATGTAAAACACAGTGTCTGTAAGACCAAATTGTATAGTGTGAGCATGCAAATGGAGTGAACCCTGAAAAAAGGAGACTGGTATGCTTAACTACACTGTTTGCAAATGATATCTAAATGAGGAATAAAGCAAAAAGGGAAATGAGTGCTCATTTGAGGGGACTCTAGAAAATCTGTTATAGAGAGCTAAGGAGTCCCGGGGTAAACTTACTAGAAATGGTCCCGGTTGTGAACTCCGTGTTATAGCTCAAGTAGTGGAGTGATGCAAAATCTGTCATGACCACATTGCGGCACATGTAATGTGTCTCGTTTTAAGGACTGGAGGGTATCCGAGATGATGGCTCTCTCCTAGTTGAAATAATGGCGAGTGAATGTATGTCAGAGTCAAACTTATAGGCGAGACGTGCACAAAACAATTGGTGCAGTAAAAGTGCAGATTACTTACTGGTTGATGATACGACAAAAAAGGCATGAAGAAGTTGTGAGTCTGGATAAGGTGTCACATCTTTTGTCACTATTGCATTGTTCGGTAACGCGGACGACGCTGCTGATACTGCATTAGGGGCCACATCTTACGTAGCTGATTAAAGCGGAAGAGGCCGTTCCCATGAAAGTGCGGCAACAACTAGAACGCCTCACATGAATGTGTGTGGCCAAAATTGATCGTCTTATTGAAGGAGGCGGGAAGTGAAATCATGCCCACCTATGATCACAATGTCACCGGCGATAAAACATCCACAGACAAAATGTGGAGTGTTCTCCGGGTAGATGGCCTTTTCTACCAATTAAACAAAATAATCGAATGAAAAATGGCGGGCCGGGACAATCTATGGATGGTTAATGTGCTTCCGTAGGTGATATTAATACAGGGCAGTGAACAGTGCTCAAAAGAGGAAAGTGCACTTGTATAAGTTACAGAATGAGACAGATAAAAAGAACAAACAACTAATTATATTAAAATATTTACAAAACAGTTTCTATGATTATGCATGGTATGACTCATTCCAGCAAATAAAATCGTCATAACTATATGTCACCAAAATATGTGATAGAGAATGGTTAAGTGGAAAAACTGCATTTTTTCATACCAAGATAGCATTATGTGTATGGTCAGCTCTCATGGGCATATATCACTGTTGCTTTAGAATTGTGTGTGATGATGAGATCTACATAAATGCAAAAATGCTATACATATATGACACAAAACGATAATGTGTTCTTTACTGAAGGAAACAGTGATGTTTTTCACACTCTATGGAAACATATACTTCTAATTCAGCTGAGAAGTGACCACAGCTCTTACTGTTAATTGAGGCCGCATTTATAAGTTGGTATTTGGTGATTAGGTTGGCCTCTGTTTGGAGCAGGAATTTTTCCTTCTTACATACTTGTTTGTCCAAGGAAGCTACAAAAAGCACTGGCCATCTAAAATCATCTTCAGAGTGTTGTTTTTCTAATAAGTATTGCACTAAGGGGGCCCCTGTTGTTTTGCATTGGATCCTCGATCTGTGTTTCAGGATGCGATTTTTAATGGATTGTGTTGTTTGGCCTTTGTAGCATTTGTCACTTGGGCACCAAATGCAGTACACCACATTTTTGGTATTACAATTTGAGAACCGGTGTTGTTTATGCAATGTACCATGTACTCTAACTTCCTTTGATTTGGAAGTGAAATAACATTGACCGCATTTGTAATGACCTGTTATTGGGGGTAGTTTGAGAAGTCCTATGAGATCCTTAGGTTCAGTTTTCCTAGCTGCTCATACCAGATGTCCCAGGTTTTTACCCCATTTGAATGAAAAGAGTGGTTTTGGGATATTGTAGGAGCTTATCATCCTCATATTGTTTGAGATGATTTTTTGATCTTGTATGACAAGTTGGAATATGTCAAAACACATGTCAAAGGAATCTTGGTATCTTTGGCCCTCAGGGCCAAAAGGGATTCTCTCGATGTGAACCATGCTCTCCTCAAATAGTGTTTGACCAGTTTCTTAGGGTACCTATGTTCAATAAGTTTTTTGCAGAGGGCAGTCCCATTTTCAAAATAATCTTCTGTGCGGCTACAATTCCTGTGGATATGCAAAAAGTGACCATTAGGTAAATTGTCTTTAAGAGACTTGGGATGACTGCTGGTGTAATAAGGCAATATATTGCGATCTGTGTGCTTGGTGTCAAGACTCATATAGATGGTTCCTTCATTTGTTGAAACCAATAGGTCAAGGAAATTGAGTTTTTCATTACTGTATGTCATTGAAAATTTTAAATCTGGGGATCGATGATTAAGCCACTCCAAAAACTTGTTAAGGTTATTTGTTTCTCCTTGCCATACACACAAAATGTAATCGATGTATCTATGTCAGGATTTGATGTTTCTGAAGAATGTATTCCTGAAGTCATAAATCCATTTTTCGTCAAAGTAGGCCATGTAGATAGTAGCTATTACTGGGGCAAACGAACACCTCATGGCCACTCCTTTGACTTGGAGGTATAGCTGGTCCTGCAATGCAAAAAAAATCTTTTTGAGCCAAAGACCTGTGAGTTGTATGAGAAATTCAGTGGGGACAGCTCTGTGTGGGTTATAATTAGTGCTCATCTTGTGGTATATTGGGATACAAGGACTCAGTGTTCAATGTAACCAATATATCGGTGTTACTGTTAAATTCCTTTCCTTCATATTTAGAAATGAAATTAATCGAATTTCAGATATAGGATTTGGGCCGGTTTACCATTGGTTTCAAAAAGATGTCCACATATTGTGCAAGTGGATCAAGTAAGGACATGCATCCTGAAATGATGGGTCTCCTTGGCGGCTGTTGTTGGTTTTGGGGGATTTTGGGAAAAATATAGATAACCGGTGTCCTTGGTTGTTTGTTGTTGAGAAACTCACATTCTTTGTTACAAATCCAATTGTTGGTGTGTGCATCCCTAGTTAGGGCATAAATCTGAAGATGTAATCATATGAAGGGTCTTGTGTCAAGTAGTGTTTTGAGTTGCTCAGTCGTTGGTATACTTCTTTACCATATTGTTCCACATCTAATATAACTATCTAATATAACTATCGGAGGCTTGACAATGATCTTAGGGTTAGTGGATAGGGATTGGTTCGCTTGTTTTTCCTCCTTGTTTAAATTGTTCTGTACAAAAAGACGTTTTTGATGAAGTTGGTCTATTTGTTTGAGGATCCTATCCTCAAAGGTGAATTTTAGAGGTGGCATTTCGTTGCTCGGAGGACAGAAAGTGGAAAGTTTTTTAGCCCAGACAGGTTTTCCTCTATTGTGGCTTCTGTGTTAGCAAAGAAGATTTGTAGACTTATTTTTCTAAGAAATTGTAATACCTCGACTTTAGTTTGTACGATGTCTTGTGTTGCAGATGGAACAAAGGACAGACCTTTACTTAAGAGCAAGAGTTCACAATTGGACAGAGTTTGAGTGGATAAATGATATATCAGTATTTCTGAAGGTTTTTACCACCAGTATAAAACGTCCTCCGTGTTTGTATTTCGCCTGGGTATTGAACAGTTCCTCTGCTCCTGCTTCTGAATCTGGGTCTGTTGCCACTCCCTCTGTCTAAAAATGGGCCCTGGTATATGGATGGTTGGTTATTTCTGTGACTGAACTTGACTCTGAACTGGATGCATCTGAGAAAGTGATACAATGTTTCTTTGATCTGGCGCATCTGGGAATGTTTGGATTATTGAATGGTCTTGTAGTAAAAATATCATCTTTTAAGTAAGGATAGTTGATTTCTATTTTGTAATTCTTTATATCTTGTGATGTCTGTGTGGTTTTTTGATTAACAGTATAAGTTTTATTCTGCAATTTGATTTTCTATCTCTTCCAAAAGTTTTTTGGCATCTGTAATGCTTTTGTCTTCAAGTATCTCTTTCTCTAATGCTTCTATTTATTTGCGTTCCTGTTCACTCCTTTTAAGAGCCGTTTCTATAGACAGTGCCAGCCAGTCACGGGAGCACTTTGTGCCCACCCCACTGAATTGTGTTAAGTAGCTTTTGTCATCTACAAAGATGACTGAGACATCCTTAACTTGTATTCCCCTTGGAATTATATTATTTTACATATGTTCCAATACTACTTGAGCATGTAAATGAGTTCTGATTTGTTTCTTTTTCAATTTTTTAAATCTTTCTATCTTGTCTGACTTAATATTTGTATTGGCAATTAAGCCTGTAATTAAAAGAGAAGAGTTATCTAAGAGTTTGGTAATTTGATCCTCAGTGTAATTGACTGTGTAAGGTTCTGACATCCTCTGTATATGGTCACAAAGCAATTTAAAAAGCAATTTAGAACAAAGTCTGTCTCTTAAAAATACAAAGAAACTTAATTGATTCTATAACAACAGACCTCCTTAATATCCCGCGATTGTGTGCTCAGCAATTCGTGTACCTGCCAGCTGGCAGGGAATAGAATGAGATGCGATCAAGAACTTAAGGGAGGGAAGAAGGACCCTTGGTTAACAGAACCCCTACTCCCAAAGGAGGGTGAAAAATGCATAAAGAAGGGAAGGAGAGGAGCCTTTATAACCCTCTAGAGCATTGGGCTGTGCCACAAATCATGTAAGAAAGAAACAAAAAGCTCTAGCGGGACAGATATATGCATTGTAAGGATGAGCTCACTTTTTATTTGTGGCTTCTCTCAGGATAGCTCGCCACTATGATTATTAATTTTTTTAAGAAAAAAGAAAGAATAATTTTAACTCGGTGCTAAAAGAAATCTTGGGATGTACAAAGTTTAGACTGACATTCTTCTTTAGAGTTCTTTAATCACAAAGAATCATAAATAATAGTTCACAATCAATTATTGTAACACAATCAATTTTCAAGTATACTCAAACAAATAACAAAACATGTAATTTAATACATTAAATAGGTACACACAAATTACGGATAAATAGCCCTTCTAGGGGCACCACTGGAAAAATTGTCTACAGGTCTCAGCATCACATTCATATTAGACCATCCCATGCATTTCGAAGATTAATTAGCTGCAACAATAATTTTGTGGTCTAGCCAAAATGGGTTTATATCTTTTTTTTTGTACACTGAATGGTGCTGGTCCAAGATGGTAAGGGTCGACACGTATCGGCCTCCAAGTTTTTGCCTCCTTAGGACGAAGCAGGATCGTAATCACCCAAACTTTCAAAAGAATACAATATGTGAAGTTACAATAATGTTTAGTACACACTATGAAATTAATATGATGCTAAAAGAGAAGAGGTACAGAAGTCAAACGTTGGTCTGTAGGTGTGCATTTTTTTAGGTAGCTCTTTCCAAGCCAGACTGTTCTATCACTTAATTATGCAATTTGTGACGTTATAGATCATGCTTCAGTGCCCAAAGGATGGAAATCCCCGGAGTATAGTCGACAAAACCACGAAGGGAGGAAGAAACAAATAAACATAGTTTGTAGACTGCACAACTATGAAAGCAGTCTTAGAGTGATGTCTACGAGCATTCCAAGCAGCCACCCCCACATGGGTGACGGAGCATGCATTCCTTCATTTGTTGAACCCAATAGGTCAAGAAAATTGAGTTTTTCATTACGATATGTCATTGAAACTTTTAAATCCGGGGATCGATGACTAAGCCAATCCAGAAACTTGTTAAGGCTATTTGTTTCTCCTTGCCACAAACAGAAAATATCATTGATGTGTCTATGCCAGGATTTGATGCTTTTAAAGAATGATTTACTGGAGTCATAGATCCATTTTTCTTCAATGTAGGCCATGTAGATATTAGCTATTTCTGGGGCGAACAAACACCCCATGGCCACTCCTTTGACTTGGAGGTATAGATATAAAGAAATACAAAATAGAAATCAACTATCCTTATTTAAAAAACATTTTTTTAACTACAAGACCATTCTTTGTGCCTGACCCTAACATGGCCACCATGCCTAAGAGCAGCTACCTCTAGAACCTTCCCAGCCCTGCTAGACTTACCGTCTAACAGCCTGTCTACAGGGGTGTAGTTGTACAGTACAGCCTTATACAACTACCTTATACATAATTACTGGGATGTCACTGAAATCCTGAGGAGTCGTTCTGAAGACGCTGTACCCATTGTGGGGGACCCAGAGACACTATGCTCCTTGATGAAAGCAGACAATTGGCGAAACCTTTGGGAATACAATTGGGAACCCCTACCCCCACCCACCAGCGCCCAAGGGGCTGAGACACCAGGCACAAGCCACTACGCCCAGCAGTGCCCCCGGGGCTGTGACAACCTTCCAGCTTCTACCAGTATCCACCAGCTTCTGCTAGTATCCATGGGCTGTGACATACCCAGACTGCTGCCCAGATAGAGGTGACCGCAACGAGATGAACCGGGGAGAGAAGGGACTTCAGCCCCCATCATCCAACGCGGCTGAGCACCGCCGCTGCTGACGACAGTCACGCACCATGGGGCGCTTATCAGGGCCTTGATCTCCCACAGCGCGGGACGCGCACGGGCATGCCCGGGGCCAGGGCTGGACCGTCTGCGCCTGTCCGCGGCCGACTATGGCCGAGCTGGGCTCACTCTCTTGGCTCCATGCTAGTGGGACGGCAGCTGATATTAACGGCTGGAGCAGCTTTGCATCGTTTAGCACCATCAAGGAGCTAAGAGGGCAAGGAAGTGGTTTGTGGCTGACCACAGGGCACTGATTGTAGAACTGGCATGTGTGAGTACTTTTCCCATTCCTCTGGATTGTCGTAATCACTTTGCCCCGTGTTTGGGAGGTGGGTTTACAGGATAAGAGCACCATGGGGAAGAGGAAAGCTGCACCCACGTGCTCCCCACAGGACTCAAATAAGGGAACCATCGACTCATTTTTGATAAAAGCAGTGGGGGCAATTATGAAAGAAATAGATAAGGCGGAGAGGCGACTCTCTCTGGATAAGGCAGGGGCAATATCATCGTTCCAGGGGGAGTCCTCGGGTCCGGCGGCTGAAAAATATTTAGAGGGAGCACTTGGACAATGACAAGAAGAGGAGGACCCAGGGGCCCCCAGCCTTAGTCCTAGCCCTCTCCAAACTAACACTGCTGCTGGACAGAACATACGGACTAGGGCTATGATGGCCACCACCCATGGTGCGGATTTAAGTGCCCCCGCGCCCTAGAAACAACGGAAAGTGAATAAGAAAACAGTTCTAGTAAAGAAGGGGGAGGGCATTGCAAGCATGGATATTAAGGACACCAAGGTCTTTGAAGAATTATGGGTGCCCTTGAAACAAAAAATTGTGGAAGCAGTGACTGGTCTATTCAATAACTTTTTTAATGAAATCTCTAAAGTTTTGGATGACACCAGAGTCACACTTGGCAAAGTTGATAAAGCATTGTCTCCCCTTATTTAGGCCACGCAGACCGCAGTTTCCCACCACCAGGTTGCTCAACCAATAACTCTCCCTGCAGTGGCCCACACCGAGACCCAGACACCTCAAATAATCTCTGGCGCAACAGGGTTTGTGACACAGGTTTTGAATTCGGAAATAAGTTTATCTTGACCACCAGTAATCCAGAATAGTGGTCCGACTCAAAGGGGTCACCAGCCACAACAACGGCCAGTCAGCAGGGATAGCGTGTCCACCCCAAATACCCCAGACCTACCAGTTATAGATCTCCCGCCAGTGAGCTGCCCTTATACCGTGCTCCTGGTAGGGGTACCAGGACTAAACAGCGCAAAGGACGAGTCTATCGACCAGTTGATTAATAAAGTAACACACTGGTTATGTAAATATGCGAGGTTTAATATGGCTGAGCATATGCACATTTTGATGGCTAGGAGGGTAGCTTGGATTGGTAGGACTAAGGAAACACTTTTAGGAGACAGCATGATTGTCACGATTAGATACCCGGAACTGCCCCACAAGATTCTGTCTCATTCTTTGCAATCATTTTCAGTAGAATGGGGGATTAAACCACTACCTTTGTTTTTTTTATAGGCCAGCTTTTAGTCCTACACCACCTCAATGCTTTGCTGAGCATGAAGAGGGCTCTATCCTGTGTGGGGGATTCCCGACATTACGCAATGCATTCACCCCCCTGAGGGATCTAAATGATATAGACTGACTACAAGTGGGGGAGGGTACGGGCAGAGTTATTGACATTTGGGTCGAACCCCCTGTTGAACCCCGTGTGACGGAGGAGACCAATTCCGGGAAATAACAGGCCTTACTCCCGAGCTTAGGGACCAAAGTCAGATGGGGCTAGGTAGTGCAGGGATGGCTACCATTGCCCCCTCCTTTTTTTCCAGGGTGGGCTCATTGTGAGTGATTTAAAAATAGTCTCCTGGAACGTGGCAGGTTTAGCTAGTAAATTCTTGGATGAGCAGTGGCTCCAATACATCAGAGATTTTCACATAATATGTATTCAGGAAACATGGGAGCCAGTTAATAATTTTTTTATAGAGGGCTACAAAACTTCTTTCTGCCCGGCAGTAAGGTCTAGCTCAGGGAGAGCAAGGGGGGGGGGGGGTCTTATTATGTTTTTAGACCTCAGGATTCACGGTATGTGGAAGACCCTGTTGTGGGACTCTGATGTCATACAAGGACTCACATTAACGAGTAAATCATATCGATTTGTTCTAATTAATTTCTATAACGCGAGACCACAATCAAAGGGATCGGCTAGCCTTGATGAATTAAGTAGAAGGTTGGAGCAATTCCAGGGGGAAAGCCTATCGTAGGCTCAATTAATCCTAGTGGGAGATTTTAATTGCCATCTGTGTCCCAACTTAATGGTGACCCATTGAGATTGATCGACTTGCACAATAAGTGAGGGACCGCTTATGGAACATACTGGGGAAGGGTGGGATTTGAGTGTCCTCCTAAACATTTATGGCCTAACTCATACTTTGGACCTGATCGCTACCCACCCTGACTCACCTGTGCCCCCGACCTATGAGGATGCTCATCATTTATTGATTTCATATTTGTGTCTCTAGGAGGTAGCACCTCTCGCATGAGCGGTGTCCCTCTAGGCACAGCCTTTGGTCTGCCCGAAGCAGATTAAAAAAGTCATAATCCCAAGAGTTGTAAACAAAACAAGAATGTTATGAACGAGTTTTTTCAACTCTTCTCAAGTTTTATTCAGTGTTTGAATTATCTTCATTCAAGAAACACATGACCATAATGTGAATCAACTTCACGTTTCCAAAATTAGGGAATCCATCTCCCGATGCATTTCGGGCAATTAAAGCCCTTCGTCAGGGGAAAAGATCTAGAAAATGCAGAGAAAACAGAGCGTCACTGTGCTAAAAAGATAGAGCGTCACTATGCTAGAAAAATAGTACATAAACGAAGTTTCTCATCAATAACCAAAAGCATAGCCTTATCTGAACAGTCAACTGCGTGACAAAATGTGAGTGGAAATATAAAAACATCGTGCTTAAATAAAACCTTAAAAAAGGAACAACAAGATAGAACGCAAGCATAACTGAGGGTTGCTCGTCTCAGCTAAAAATAACAACCTGAATCTAGTGCACCACGTGAGACAGTGAAAAGTGCGAATATAACATTAGTTCAAAGCTTGTGTTATAAAATCACAAGACGTGCATGTAGAGGTTCCTGGGAGTGCTGTTAAAAACAAAGCGAACTATTCCAGTGAAGGTGACGAGGGTGAAAGTTTAAATCAATAAGACGGCGCCACAAAGTGAAGTCCAACGAAAACCGTGATCAAACGAGAATTAATATATGCGGTATTTTAAATAAACGTGAATACAAGTGTGCCCGTGAATATAAGGAAACCAAGGGAAAACTTACATCTACCCGACGTGTGTGCTGCGTGCTCCACGAGTAAGAAAATCACCAGGGGAGTATACACCGCTTGATATGTACGATTTGGGTGTGCGTGAACATAAAGGAAGGACACACGAGTGTGTGAAGTGAGTAGACTGGGAAGTGTATGTGAGTGCCATATTGGAATGGAGCAAAAAACGTACTCATGGTTGAAAGTGTAAAGGAAAAGTGTGAGAAGTGATATACTTACAGGCATAAAGAAGATACATGAGCCAATGCAATGTGATTATCAAACTTAGAAAATCTAACAAAACATAATCCCAAAATATTCGCGGGATGATCTCGGATGAACTTGCTTCATGAAAACGTCATAACTGACATCACACACGACTCACAATGAATGAGAAATAAACGGGTGATCACAATGATAAGAAAGCTGATAACAGTGAACTACTAATCAGAATGAAAGTAATAATGGTAAAAAGGCGATTGTCGCGTAGGGTGAATGACAGCATGATGACAGTAAGATATGAAAAAAACTAAAGGAATATAACGAAAAAGAAAATTGAGTTAAATTCTAATCCACGGAGTATGTTTTTAGACCTCAGGATTCACGGTATGTGGAAGACCCTGTTGTGGGACTCTGATGTCATACAAGGACTCACATTAACGAGTAAATCATATCGATTTGTTCTAATTAATTTCTATAACGCGAGACCACAATCACAGGGATCGGCTAGCCTTGATGAATTAAGTAGAAGGTTGGAGCAATTCCAGGGGGAAAGCCTATCGTAGGCTCAATTAATCCTAGTGGGAGATTTTAATTGCTATCTGTGTCCCAACTTAATGGTGACCCATTGAGATTGATCGACTTGCACAATAAGTGAGGGACCGCTTATGGAACATATTGGGGAAGGGTGGGATTTGAGTGTCCTCCTAAACATTTATGGCCTAACTCATACTTTGGACCTGATCGCTACCCACCCTGACTCACCTGTGCCCCCGACCTATGAGGATGCTCATCATTTATTGATTTCATATTTGTGTCTCTCACATTGAGGAGGTTTATATCCTTTTTTAATATTCACTACAGTATATTTAGTGACCACAAACCTGTGACTAAGTCACTTGTAGCCCCTTGGAATCAGCCTGTACCACATAGGATAACTGGGGGACCGATCTCTGCAACTGACCAAGGAAGGCATCTACTGTGAGCTCAGGTCGACAGTGTTGCTTTTAATAATTAACTATTCAGTATAGGCAAGCAGGAGCTTTTGAAATGTTTAGACCCGCAAGTACAGGGTGAAGAAATAATTCATGCATTTATTGCTATTACACAAGTAGTGGACGGTTTATTAACAGCGCCGGCACACCCCTCTAGCATGGATGTCCCAAGATGGTTTGATGGGGAGTACTCTTGGGCCCTTAGAGATCTTAAGATGGCCCTTAAACAGACATAGAGAGACAGGTGTCGGGTGGCAGCCTGCCGTAGAATATACAAGCAAGCCGTGAAGGGGCGGAAGCGCTTACTGAAAAAAAAGCCTGGGAGGACCTAACAGAGGCATCTGAACAAAAGGACTGTACCCATTTTTGGAGGCTCATTAATAACCCATGTTTTAAAGATCTGAACAAACCAGGGCTAAGTCACAATATCTTACCAGAGCAATGGCAGGCTCATTTTGAGGGTGTTTACTATCATTCCCACAGAGAGGAACAATCACAGGAATTAAATCCTCACCACAGATCTGATCCCATTACCTTTACTCTGGATGAGGTCAGACTAGGAATTGAGGGACTCTAGAGGAATAAGGCGCCGGGACCATATGGGATCCCGCCAGACCTTCTCTACTGCAATACAGAGATATGGGCCCCTCTCCTTGTGAGGGTTTTAAATGCGGCAGTAGCAACAGCAATGCCAGCTTCATGGTCTACCGCCACCATTGTACCGATTTTTAAGAAGGGAGATAGGGACAGCCCACATTGTTATCGCCCCATATCCCTTATTGATGTGACAGCGAAGGTTCTGGGTCGGGTCCTATTGAATAGATTGTCTGAATGGGCAGAGACTAACCAGATAATATTGGATGTACAATATGGGTTCCGTGCTGGTAAATCCACCACAGATCAATGCCTCAATCTTTATCTTATAATTGCAAAATACACAATAGCTAAATCGGGGGCGTTGTATCTAGGTTTTATTGACCTTCACGCGGCCTTTGATCGAGTGAACCACTGTAAACTCAGCCCTGACGGCCTTACAGGCTGACACCCCAAGGATAGGTACAACACCAGTCTCCGTTTTGCTATATGCGATGACGCGGTACTCCTTGCACGTACCCCGAAGGGCCTACATCTTTTATTGGATGGGTTTGTGACTTTTATGGATACGATGGATCTGTCACCTAATCTAACTAAATCCTATATAAAGGAGATTGGAAAGCAGAGCAGGAAGCCCAATACATACAAAGTAGGCACACATAGTCTAGGGAAAGTACTGGCCTTTTCTTATCTGGGCATTTTATTCGATGAGAAATTGAGTTTTAAACATTTATTAGAGGAGAAGTGTCTAGGAATGACAAGGTCTACTGGAGCAATTGCAAACTATGCTCATAGATTAGGCAATTGGTCACCGGGGACAATTTTAAAATTATACAACTCCTTTTGTATTTCTAAAGTTTTATACGGTAGTGAGGTATGGGAATATATGGTGGCTAACAAATTACAAACTGAAAATAAATATTTTAGGTGGATTTTGAAAGTTCCGCATAGTACACCTGTGTACTCCGTACATGAGGAATTGGGGTCTAAGTATATCTCTGATATGGTGGCTGTTAAACCCCTCCTGTGTTGGGTGAAGATCTGGTCCAACGAGGAGGCAGGTTTTAACAGGCTGGTAATCCAGGATTGCCTTTTTCACGATTACGCGTTAAAAATTCAGTGGTTAAAATATGTAAAGGACACCCTCACTGTATTAGGACACGAAGATCTGTTTACTAATCATGATAAGGTTGGATCTCAAGAAAAGGAGATTATTAAAGATTTGTCTTTTAAACATGTCACTGTACACCGTGAGGATAAGGAGCTCAGGAAAACACATTTTAGTAAAATCGGTGCAGGTCATGGAACCCTATTTATCCCTTATAATAAGTGCAGAAGATAGAATTTTAATTACCCGTTTTCGATAGAATTGATTTCACCACTTACTGGCCTCACCCCCGGCTTTACGGTGCACGCAGAACACAGAGGACTCTGTGGCTGCGACAATAGGTCTCCACAGGACACCTTACATTTTGTCCTTCTCTGTACATATTACTCACATCCTAGACAAGTGTTCCTTAAGGGATTTAAAAAGCTTAGATTTAGGCAGGCATGTGTCGCCTTATTGTTTTTACAACTTTCATCCAATGTTTTTACACTCTTTTGTTCTTCTAATTGTTTACGATGTGCTTTAAGGATAAGAACCACTAGAGGTGACTGTAGGTCACAAGAGTAGTTGCTAATTTTGCACTGTGTTAGGCTGCTATAAAGTCTTGAACTGTGGGTTACTTTTTAGGATCAGGTGTAGTTCTCTCTTGCTAATTTAATGTGAAATTAGGATTTTATGGATTATAGTTTTAATTGGAGAAAGGGCTGTTGGAAGTGTAATGAATTCTATACACCTGCGGGTATAACAATACTTCATGGATCTCGTGTTGTCTCATCTAGTACATCTGGCTGTTTTATGGAGAATGTTTACACTTGATGTATGTGTATTTTAAATTGTCTCTTTTATGGTCATATTTTTATATGCTGAATAAAGATTATTATTATTATTATTATTATTATTATTATATAAGACCATTCAATAATCCGAACATTCCCAGATACACCAGATCAAAGAAAATGTTTATCACTTTCTCAGATGCATCCAGCTCAGATTCAAGTTCAGACAGTGACAGAACTAACCAACCATCCATATACCAGGACAATGGCCCTTTTTTAGACAGAGGGAGAGGCAACAGAGTCAGATTCGGAGGCAGGAGCAGAGGTACTGTTCAATACCCAGGCACAATACAAACACGGAGGAAGTTTTATCTGTGGTAAAACTAACAGAAATACTGATATATAATTTTTCCACTCAAACTCTGTCCAATTATGAACTCTTGCTCTAAAGTAAAGGTTTGTCCTTTGTTCCATCTGCAACACAAGACATCTTACAAATTAAAGTCGAGTTATTACAATTTCTTAGAAAAATAAGACTACAAATCTTCTTTGCTAACACAGAAGCCACAATAGAGGAAAGCCTGTCTGGGCTTAACAAATGTTCCACTTACTGTCTTCCGAGCTACGAAATGCCACCTCAAATATTCACCTTTGAGGATAGTATCCACTAACCCTAAGATCATTGTCAAGCCTGCAGACAAAGGCGGGGTTATATATTAGATGTGGAACAATATTATAAAGAAGTATTACGACAACTGAGCAACTCAGAACACTACCGCCCCTCGACACAAGACCCTTTATCTGATTTACAACATCAGATTGATACCCTGACTAGGGAAGCACACACCAACAATTGGATTTGTAACAAAGAATGTGAGTTTCTCAACAACAAACAACCAAGGACACCGGTTATATATATGCTTCTCAAAATCCACAAAAGCCAACAATAGCCGCCAGGGAGACCCATCATTTCAGGATGCGGGTCCTTACTTGATCCACTTGCACAATATGTGGACGTCTTTTTAAAACCTATAGTAAAACAGACCGAATCCTATATCGGAGATTCAATGGATTCCATTTCTAAATATGAAGGGAAGTAATTTAACAGTAACACTGATGTATTGGTTACATTGGACATTGAGTCCTTGTATACCAATATACCACAAGATGAGGCACTAATTATCACGGAGCACGCTCTAGACAATCATGACCCACACAGAGCTGTCCCCACTGCATTTCTCATACAACTCGCAGGTCTTTGGCTCAAAAATATTGTTTTTGCATTGAAGGACCAGCTATACCTCCAAGTCAAAGGAGTGGCTATGAGGTGTTCGTTCGCCCCAGTAATAGCTACTATCTACATGGCCTACTTCAAAGAAAATCGGATCTATGACTCCAGTAATACATTCTTCAAAAACATCAAATCCTGGCATAGACACATCAATGATATTTTCTGTGTGTGGCAATAAGAAACATATAGCTTTTACAAGTTTCTGGAGTGGCTTAATCATCGATCCTCAGATTTAAAGGTTTCAATCACATACAGTAATGAAAAACGCAATTTTCTTGACCTATTGGGTTCAACAAATGAAAGAACCATCTACACGACTCTTTACACCAAGCCCACAGATCGCAATACATTGCTTCATTACACCAGCAGTCATCCCAAGTCTCTTAAAGACAATTTCCCTACGGTCAATTTTTGCATATCCGCAGGAAATGTAGCCACAAAGAAGAATATTTTGAAAATGGACTGCCCTCTGCAAAAAGCTTATTAAATGAGGGTACCCTAAGAAACTGATCAAACACTCTTTGAAGAGAGCATGGTTCACACCCAGAGAATCTCTTTTGGCCCCGACTTCCAATGATACCAAGATTCCTTTGACATGTGTTTTGAAATATTCCAACTTGTCATATATGATCAAAAAAATCATCTCAGACAATATGAGGATGATATGCCCGTACAATATCCCGAAACCACTCTTTTCGTTCAAACAGGGTAAAAACCTGGGACAACATCTGGTACGAGCAGCTAGGAGAACTGACCCTAAGGATCTCACTGGACTTCTCAGACTACCCCAATAACAGGTCATTGCAAATGCAGTTAATACATAGCATGTAATTTCACCTCCAATTCAAAGGAAGTTAGAGTACATGGTACATTGCATAAATAGCACCGGTTCTCAAATTGTAATACCAAAAATGTGGTATACTGCATTTGGTGCCCAAGTGACAAATGCTATATGGGCCAACAACACAATCCGCTAAAAACCGCATCCTTCAACACAGATCGAGGATCTGGTGCAAAACAACGGGGGCCCCACTAGATCAACACTTCTTAGAAAAACAACGATTTGAAGATGATTTGAGATGGTCTGTACTTTTTGTAGCTCCCTTGGACAAACAAGGAGGTAAGATGGAAACACTCCTACTCCAAACAGAGGCCAGACTAATCACCAAATACCAAACATATGAATGCGGCCTCAATGAACAGGAAGAGCAGCGGTCACTTATCAGATGAGTTAGAACTATAAGTTTCCATAGAGTGTGAAACACAGCACTGTTTCCTTCAGTAGAGAACACACCAAATATGTATAGCATTTATGCATTTATGTAGATCTCAACATCACACACCATTCTAAAACAACAGTGACACATGCGCATGAGAGCTGACCATATACATAATGCTATCTTGGTATGAAAATATGCAGTTTTTCCACTTAACCATTCTCTATCATATATTTTGGTGACATTTAGTTATGATGATTTTATTTCCTGAAATGAGTCATATCTTACATATTCTTAGTAACTGTTTTGTAAATATTTTATTATAATTGGTTGTTTGTTCCTTTTATCTGTCTCATTCTGTAACTTATACAAGTGCACTTTCCCTTTTCGAGCACTGTCCATCCGGAGATTGTCCCTGCCCCGCCGTTTTTCATTTGATTATTTCATTTAATTGGTAGAAAAGGCCATCTACCCGGCGAACACACCACACTTTGTCCGTGGATGTTTTATCACCAGGGACACTGTGATCATAGGTGGGCATGGTTTCACTTCCTGCCTCCTTCAATAGGACGATCAATTTTGGCCACACATATTCATGTGAGGCATTCTAGTTGTTGCTGTACTTTCATGGGAATGGGCTCTTCGCTATAATCAGCTACGAAAGACGCGACCCCTAATGCAGTATCAGCAGCGTCTTTGGCATTACCGAACAATGGGATAGCAACAAAAGATGTGACTCCTTATCCAGACTCACGACTTCTTCATGCCTTTTATGTCGTATCAGCGACCAGTAAGTAATCTGCACTTTTAATGCACTATTTATTTTGTGCACGTTTCGCCCATAAGTTCGATTCTGACATACATTAACCCGCCATTTTTTCATCTAGGAGAGAGCCATCATCTCGGATACCCTCCAGTCCTTAAAACGAGACACATTACATGTGCCGCAATGTGGTCATGACAGATTTTGCATAACTCCACTATTTGAGCTGTAACACGGAGTTTCAGAACCGGGAACATTTCTTGTAAATTTACCCCGGGACTCCTTAGCCCTCTATAACAGATTTTCTAGAGTCCCCTGACTAAGCACTCATTTCCCTTTTTGCTTTACTCCTTATTTAGATATAATTTACAAACAGTGTAGGTAAGCAGACCCGTCTCCTTTTTTCAGGGTTCACTCTCGTTGCATGCTCACTCTATACAATTTGGTCTTACCAACACTTCGGTTTGCATGCTCCATCACCCATGTGGGGCTAGGTGCTTGGAATCCTCGTAGACATCACTCTAAGGCTGCTTTCATAGTTGTGCAGTCTACAAACTATGGGGCAGATTTCCAAGCCCCTTGCGCCACCGGTGCGTCACATTTTGTGACACACCGGCGGCGCATTTTAGTGCTCCATATTTACAAGGACAGGAAAAGCCACCCTGCGTGACTTTTCCTGTCCTTGTAAATATGGACCCCTTGCAGGCAGGCAGCACTTTGTGTGAAAGGGGCGTTCCATGGGTGTTGCTGTGGGTGTTCCCACGCAACACCCATGGAACCAGACACATTTTCAGATTTACGAGAAATCGGAAATCTGGAAATATGTCTGTATGCTACGCCTCCCCAGAGGAGGTGTAGGGAGGTGCAACGAGGAGAAATGTTTTCATTTCTCCTAGATTTTTTCCTCTTTCTATGCGTGCTGCATTCTGCAGCACACATAGAAAGAGGAAATCACCTCTGGAGATTGTTTATGTACAGGAAGGTGTCCGTCCTGCACGTAAACAATCAGCAAAACAATGACGTTTTGCAAGTTCTAGGTGTGCTAATGCAGCACACCTGGAAGTTGAAAAATGCCAATTCTGATTGTTTATGTGCAGGAAGGGAATCCTTCCTGCACATAAACAATCTCCCCACGACGCAGGTATGCTTGCACCATGGTGCAAGGGTGCCTGTGCCGGCGCATGGCAGCAGTTTGTGCGCCAGAGCAGGGGGAAGCACAGAGATGCGACATGTTGTAAATATGTTGCATCCCTGTGCTTTGAAAGTGACTCAGTGCGACGCAGCCAAATAGCTTGTGGCACGCACTGAGACACTTTCCTTGTAAATCTGCCCTTATGTTTTTTGTCTCTTCCTCTCTTCGTGATTTTGTCTACTATACTCCAGTTATTTCCATCCTTTGGGCACTCACATGTCGACCCTTACCATATAGGACCAGCAACATTCAGCGTACAAAAAATAAAGCTACAAACTCATTTGGGCTAGACCACAAAATTAATGTTGCAGCTAATTAATCTTTGAAATGCACCAGATGGTCTAATATGAATGTGATGCTGGGATCTGTAGACGGTTTTTCCAGTGGTGCCCCATGAAGGGCTATTTATCTGTCATTTGCGTGTACCTATTTCACGTATTATATTATATGTTTCGTTATTTGTTTGAGTACACTTGAAAATGATTGTGAGTTACAACATTTGATTGTGAACTATTATTTATGACTCTATGTGATTAACAAATTCTGAAGAAGAATGTCAGTCTAAACTTTGTATGTCCCTAGATTCGGCACAGCAATTCCTTTTAGCACAGAATTAAAATTATTCTTTCTTTTTTCTTAAAAAAATAAATTATCATAGCAGGCGAGCTGTCCTGCCAGAAGCCACAAATAAAAAGTGAGCTCTTCCTTACTTTGCATCTATCTGTCCCTCTAGAGCTTTTTGTTTCTTTATTACATGATTTGTGGTGGAATATATGACGTTACAACACATGCAATTACAACGCATGCTTTTACGACGCAGTCTTTACATCGCAACTACCATTACATTGCATGATTTTACAACACATGCCATTACAACGCATTTATAAATACTACCATTACAACACATTCCATTACAACGCATACCATTACAACGCATACCATTACAAAGCATAATACTTTTAGGGCAACAGTCGGGTAAGAGTTGGATAGTGTAGGGGTAAAAATTACTATTCCCACTCCAGTGAGTGCAACAGTAGGGTAAGTGCTGGGTAGTGTAGGGGTAAACATTACTATTCCCATGTACCCCAAAACCCATACCCACCCTAATACTAAAAAAAATCTCCATTACTTACCTTATAATGCGTTGTAATGGCATGCATTGTAATGGTATGCGTTGTAATGACATGCGTTGTAGTGACATGCATTGTAATGGCATGCATTGTAATGGCATGCGATGTGAAGGCAGTTGCGTTGTAACAGTTGCGTTGTAAAGGTAGGTTGTTGTAGTGACTGTGTTGTAATGGATGTTTCCCTTTGTGGCGCAGCCCATGCTCTAGAGGGTTGTAAGGGCTCCTCCCTTTCCCTTCTTCATGCATTTTTCCCTTCTTTATGAATGAATATGTGTGTCACCTACTAGACAGATGAGCATATGTGTGTTATCTGTGTAACTCTTGGAAATTAATCTAGAAATTTCTCAGCATTTGCATCAGAGAACACATATAGCTATTGAACAGTGGTGGTAAGAAAGAAGAGGCCGGAGGAACGTCACAGGCAACCTTGTATTGATGAAATAAACAAACCAACCCTTACATTTAGGGGCCGATTCTGATGCGGGTTGGAAAAGCTTCCCGACCGAATCGGTTGGGAAATGGTGTCCGACTCACTCGGATCGGGAAAGTCCGACCGGCGGAGTAGGATGCATCCGGATGCTTCCAGATACGATTTGGTTGAACTCCCATTGACTTCAATGGGAACATTTGTTCCTAACCGCATCAGAATTGGGCCCTCGGTCGGGAAGACACGTTCCCGATCCGATTTGGAAGGAGCAAATGCCGTTAGGAGGCCTTCCTAACCGCATCAGAATCAGGCCCTCGGTCGGGAAGCTTTTCCAACCCGCATCAGAATCGGGCCCATAGTCTGCAAACAGTGAGGACGTGAATCTTTTCAAGAAATTATGTTTTCTTTCCTATTTTTTAAGCTTTTTTAGAAGAAGAATATGTTTGGCCTCTTTGTTTTAATCCAGGTGGTAAGGAGTTTTCTCAGATGTCATAAAACATAGTTTCCTGTCCCCCTTGTGGTGTGAAATCACATTTGTAGCAGATGTTGTTTTAACTGTCTTGTAATTTTATCGAAAACTTTACTGCGATGAGGTAGATTTGGGAATGTTTGGTAGTTAGAGTAGATTTCGGGGTCTGCAACTTGTTCAAGAGTGGAGTGGTACCTGCATGTTACTGTTGACTTGGAACTGTGCCCATTGAGAATGAGCTGTTGATCAGATGTGTGATATCAGCTGCTAGTATTAGAGGGGACTGCTTCATGCATGACACTGTGTCTAGTCCTACACCAGTTTGAATGCCTGGAGCTTTTGATGCATTTTTCTAGTATCTTCCAATTCAGTTAATTTCAAAGATGTCAAATCAATGAATGGAAAGGGTGAGAAGTGGGGTGCAGGGTTAAGAGTGACCTGATGCAGTCAAGATGGATCTACATATATTTGTAGTTTTTGTTTTTGATTATAGAAGATCCTTGCTATTGTGCTCAGTTGTGATAAGATTGTTCTTAACCCAGGCTGGATTGGCTTAACATTGAGATATTAGAGATATTATTTGTTTGATTCAATACATGTAAGATACCTTTCACAAAGGTTTTGTTTCTCTTTTAATTACCTTGTGGTATGTACTTCTGTGAATTTTGCATCAAGATGTGTCCCTTTCAGACCTTGACCTGAGTTATTTCTATTAGTTTGAGAGTGAGTTTTTTCAACTCGGTCAATTCCTTAGTTTACCACTTGCTGTTTGCCATGGATGTTTGATAATAAATATTTTGCTAATCATTATGTGCATTTTGGTACATGATATTTTTTATTGGGCTTAATTAGGGCCTGATTTAGAGTTTGGCGGATGGGGTACTCCATCACAAACAAGACGGAAATCCTGTTCATCTTATTATAAGTGTATTATATGCTAATGGCTTTGCAATAAGGTGGACATGATATCTGTCACGTTGTCCACCAAAATCAGGCCCCTAGTATTAAAAAACATATTAGTATTAACAATGTAAAGAGTATTTTGTATTTTTTATATACAGTCAGAAATTCTTCAAAAAGTCTTCAAGTCACTACAAAAATGCTGCCAAGATGTCATGGGCATGATCCACAAACAGGTAAGCTGTGATAAAGTGTTTTAGCAAAGCACAAAATAAAATAGTTAAAATATGTGTGATATTAACGTGCAGATTTTAAAATAAACAAAATACATATTTTATTAGTGCAAATGTAGTAACTTGCCATACTAATACATGGCCTCAAACTGTGGCTCAACTAAAATGTGCTGATACACGCATTGAATGTTAAGTTCTTGACCTTTTCATGGCCTGGTTTTATTAAACAAATGTTACACAAAGCTTTGCAAAATGTTTCTTCTCATACTGAGAACAATTAAAAAATATCTGTTTAGAATTTATGAGTATTATGACGAATTGACCACATGGAAGTAGCACAATAAATTGAATGTGTTTTCTTTCAACATACTTGTCTTGTTTCCAGGGATGAAATCTTGAAGTAAATGTTCTTTCATTAATACAGATGTTTCTATTTCTACACAGCCCGTTGTTAAGCTAACATACTATTTGCTTTATTAGAAGGATAGAAATGTAGCTCCATTTGGGGGAAGGGATGTTTAAAGTAAAGAAACCTCATGTGTATTTGGATTTCGAAACAACAAAGCTGCATACTCTAAGGTTACTGTCTGAAATTCTATCCCGTGTGAGAAACCTAGAAGTGAACCTGTTCTCACGAAGAACCCTGAAAGATGATTGGACAAGAGGAGGAGAAGATGCAACACTAATTGCAACATTGATTTTAACTGTTTATACTCATACGTGTTCCTAGAGCAGGTTCCGCCACTCTACCTTTTCTTTCCATGCCATTTTTCCCTTTGCCATTGATTGCAGTTGCTCCTGCTACTGCACATTTTTCCCTGCCCTATTCCTTATTGCTTTGATACTCTACTGAGTTTCATGAACGTCCATTTATGGGAAGTTCTTCTTTGATTTGTTATCTATTTTGGGGATTTTTAGCTTTATTCGTGATCTCACTCTCTTTTGAACTTGAACCCTTTATGGGATCCAACTGACACCTTGTCCCAGACTTAGAATAGGATTTTCTTCCTTCAAGGAACACGCTTAACACATTGTACTTTGATTGAGCTAATCATTCATTTTTTACTACCAATTCTGTAAAAGATTGATTATTTTAAACTAATACTAATAAAATGTATGTCTCAGAATCAAGACAAATGACTAAACTTTGGATGAATGAAACCCTTAAAATCTTCAACAACTCTCATTATTGACTTAACTTAGATAGAGATTGTGATTAATATTTATTTGATGATTTGCTCCTGATTCTCAGATTTGGCGTCCAAGGTCCGCTTGCCTTTCAGATGCAATGCAGCGGGGATCAACCCTGTGTGTGATGGTAACCTGTGTTTTATATAAACTGATTCCCACTGCAGCAGCAGTCTCTTACCTCACACCTTAGTAGTGCTCCAGTCCTTAAGATTAGAACAGGTAAGATCTCCAGTGGTCAGTCTTAATCATCATCTCCACTCCATTTTAAATCTTTAAATATTTTATTTTTTGACCAGCAAATGTGTAATACGAGACCTTACAGAGCCTCTGGCAATGGCTGCATCACCTTTAGTAGTATCCTGATTTTAGTTATGCTTTCTGGTTGTTTATTCCTCCTGATTCAATGAGTGTGTCTGACTTTTTCCTCCTTGCTTTTCAGGCACAATTTCTCCAATATTTTTTTCAGTTTCATGGCAGTCTGACGATTGATATTTTGTCATCTTTCAGACATCTTCATTCACTCCCAGAATCTTCCCTCTGGCCTTCTACCTCAGGCACTTAGCCTCTTTCCCTGTGTCTGTGTCCCCCTTGCCACAGTCCAGCATTGACTATTTTTCACAGTTCATTGATCTGTGTAGAATCATAATTTTTCGTAAAAGTTAATTTATGTTAAGATATCCGATGCTTTCCCCCAAAGCACAAGTAGGTACAAAAAACAAAGAGAAAGCCAATGGTAATGATAGAGCATGGATGTTAATTTACATCTAACTCTATAATTTAACCTTTGAAAAATTATTTATTACATTAATTTACGAACATATCAAATGTATGTTAAGTTGCCACGTTTAAGAAAAATGTACGAATGAAGATTGATTTAGATACTGCATCGTAAAAGCATGCAGAATGTTAGACATAGGTTTGTGATGACATTTAACCACAAATAAGCTAATGAAAAGTTGAACAAAACAATGTAACATTGTAACATGAAATATAGTAAACAAACGATAATAGAAATTTATATATAGAAGAAATAAAATTGTTTTATGTAATAAGAAAATGGTCTTTAACGTTAAACTGTGTAATGTGAGCACTGACATTGATGAGATAACAGATGCTGTAGTAATTTGTGCTATGTAAAAGATTATTTTACATGTAAGAAGTGACTTGCAAATTGATATGCGAAATAATAATGAGGTGTTAAAAAGTTTTTTTTAGGAGTACTTAATAATTACAATATATAGAAGCAAATCTGTCTATTTTTCTGTCCTGCACACGTAACACCCAGGAGAAAATGGATTAGGCCGTTATGTAAGAATTTGAAAACTAGGCATCACCTAGAGGCACTGTGAATACTGAAAACAGACAACTCACAACTTATTGTATTTGGCGTCAGCAGATTTTTACTGTCTACCAGTTATTTAAGGAAAAAGATTGGACAAACATTTTAATACTGCTAATTTATAATGAAGTTTTATTACTCATTTTGTATTATATAAATGAATTTACTGGTCTAGCATAACTCAAGTGAAGGTACATTAGCAAGAATGCATCTCATTGGTATAATGTGTATGTTTTATCCTTTTTAGTGCAATCTCTAATTTTTGTTTGGCCGGTCGGGGTTAATAGAGTATACACTTGCAACTTACTTTACTCCCATAACAAATTAAGCTGACCATTGCGTCATAATACATCGACATAATGGGAATTTTAAATTGTACAATCTTTTGTATCTTATTTTACAATAAAAATTGTACACAATGTTTGCATCAGAAGGAACTTTTAGTGATATGTTTTTTAATGACTCATTTGTAAATGTTCATTTATGATTCTTTGAATCGAAATAAAGAGAATTGAATTGAATTGAATCCGTCTAATTGGAGAACTAATGCATTGTATTCAATAATGTGAGATTCCTATCTAAGCACAAATTCATCGTGCACAAGTTGTGTTTTATGTAAGGCCTTAAAACTTGCTTTTCTTTCCTAGCATGACCTTATGAACTGAATAGTCTGAAGCCTATGGTAACCTTTCGTAAAGTTTCTACTGCTCTAACACTCAATGATTCCTTTCACGTTTGTAGCTTACTTGACTAGACTTGCAACAAAATTGTTACTTCCTGGAGCACATACTTGGGAAAGAACTGAAAAAGGATAAGAACATGAACTCGCCTATTTCCTAAAGGTAATATAACCTAAGCACAGTAGTGGAACCCCAGGGAGAAATCGCACCTATCCTGTTATTCCTAATGTGTCAATAAGCGCCATGTACCTGGTATTGTGCACACAATTCAAGCACCCACTGTCAAGGTGTGGTCCTGACAGGACTGTACAAATTCAGACAAGGTAAAAGGTGCACCATACAACAATTCTATTAAAAATATTAGAGTAACCAACAATACAGAGCATTTTTCAAAGATGTGTTCAAATCTTATTTTTATTCAGTGATATTTACACATGAGCAATCTGTACAGCAGAAAATAGCCAACGCGTTTCATCCAAAACATTGGACTTTTTCAGGGCTGTAAAGGAACACATATAGACATATATAAGTATGGTTACATATATGTCAAGTGGCTAAAAATGTGACATACAAACATGAGAATAAGTATACAAATATACCTACAATAGACTTATGTGTATACTAACAAGAAAACCGCAGGACCTTGGAAATCAAATTTACACATTAGTTCATGACGATGCCATCAAATAGACAAGGAGGCACAAGACACAACATGAATCGAACAATCGATACATAGACAAAAAGTTTGAGTTTGTAAAATGTCGTAACACATTTTTTAAGACATAGTCAAGGACTTAAAAAGTGTCCAATTAGGAATGATCACATCATAATTTAGTCACAACCAATCGTATGACTAAAGTACAGTGGTCCTAAGGAAAACGCAAAGTAATGGATTAACTAATTCTTCCGGATTTGTATAGTTTTACCTACTACATCATCTCATCCTACTGAAACTGACCAATGGGACAGAGTGGCCTGACAAAATTTGGTGATGTCACGGGGTGTAAACCAGAAAGCGATGGAGTATAATTGCCCAAACTACGGATAGAGGTGGCCCCCTATCTTCTCCACCTTCTCTACCCATCTTGCGGTACAGAGACTAATGATTTGGACTTCAAGAAACAACGCGAACTGTGACGAAATACTGCGTTTGCTGCCGGCTGGTATGTTTGCGTAGTGGAATATTTCGGGCTGCAATGTTTCTGATGACAGCTGTGGCATTGGCGCTGCAGTACGGACAGGGGCAGACAATCCTGTCTATGAACTGGAACTCGTCATTTGGGGATTTACTGAATTTTCATCCATAGGGTTTATATGAGAGATAATTGCTTTCTGAAGACTCTCTACCTTAAGAAATAATCTCCCTCGGCTGAGGAAGATAACTCCCTTTAGACTGAATTTCACAGTTGTTAATGCTTATTAAATCTTTCAATTCTAAATTAGATTGGTATGCTAATCATTTGAAATCTCCAAGATACAATTTTAGATAAATTACTCTGCTGATTCTGTTTCATTATTTGTTGTGGCCAAATTATTTGCTTCAAAAATGTACTGACCTAAAGGTAGATTTAATCTGAAATTCCATCAGTATTAAATGAAAGTTAACAATTACCTTATTCCAGGTCCTCATATGATAATCGTTCATCCCCTAAGTATTCTGGTTCCTTTCAGCGCATAACAAGATCCATCGGAGGACCTAATGGGATTAGTGTGGTAGCTGAGGTTGTACTGAGAATACATTTCTGACAAATTAAGCCCAACATGTTTACGCAGGTAGAAGGAGAACTGTCAGTAAACCCTTGGGCAGAAATGAGATACCATAAAGGGTCAAGTTTTGAAATCCACAGGAATCAGTACGCATAAAGCTATCAACAGATAGGAATCAAATATGTCTCCCATACTTTGGGCAGAGGAGGAACGAGGAAAACAGCAAAGGGGAAACAGGGTTGATGCTTCTCTAAGGCTATAGCCAACAACTGCTTTATGGCAGCACTAACAGCACAATTGTCACGAGGTAGCAACAGACTGCTATATACACCAGAGCAAGATGACCATCTAACTGCGGAAAATGCGATATGGTCAGTGCAACCACAAGCATGCTCATTGCTCAAGTGACAAGATCAAATTGGACCAAAACTTGTGACAGATCTGGAACATCTCGGTATGAGAGTAATAAATGGCAGAACCCAGCAGGATAGATCTCCAAAATGCACATATCATGGTACGAACGCCTCCTCCATAATAGACTATACAATCCTCACCTTACCGTTGCTTGCTCAAGTAAAGACGTTTTCCATCAAATACACCGCAAGAAGCGATCACTCATATCAACACATCAAATTAGCCATTTCTCCTCCAAGGCATGTGATAGCTCCACCAAAACTAGGGCAAATAACAACAGCTAACTTGAAGCGCTAATATGGTCGAGAAAACTCTCCCTGAATTAGTTACCAAGGCAAAGGAATTGAAAGTAAAGAGTGATGCCTTGGAAGGCACCCAAGTAGAGATCTGGGTCACCTTTTTAACAAAGTTACTAAATGATGTTCCTACAATTAATCGCTCCAGAGGGCCAGGGCATATGTAGTTCAAAGGTCTGGAGAAAAAAGCCTGGAGTTTAAGAAAAGAATTAAAAAGAACAGTTAGGGCCACAAGGAACATCGTCATGTCTGAGGACACATTGGAAAAAAATCAAAACCTTAAGAATCAGTATAAAAAGCAAATCTGGGATGACAAAAGAACACAAACAGACATTTTATGGACTAAACTCCTTTTTAATGCAAACCATTCAAACACTAGAGCATTTTGGGAGACAGTAAACGGCCTCACAAGATCATCAAAAATAATCAATGCTGCTCGTGTTACTGAGCAAGCCTGGGTAGTTTATCTAACAAACACTTTTTCCAAAGATGTAAACAAAAGTGATAAAGTTACGAGGATCACCAACCATCTCTTAATAATGGATCATAATACACCAGCAGCCCTACCTCGCAGAATGCTAAGCATTAACGTTACTTCTGTGGATTCAGTTAGTACAACAGAACAGGCTGTACTACCATACATAGCCAACAAGATAGACAAAGAGTCTGGTGTTCACCCAAAGATCTCGAATCACCCAGCAGATCAGCGTCTAATACAATACACATAGGATAAAGTATATAAAGTAATAAGGTCAGGACGAATGGATGGGGGCCCAGGCCCAAATGGTATTCCGCAGGTGATCTATAAATGGGAACTCGACTACAGGGCAGCCCTGCTATCACGGTTATTTAGCAAGGTGGGCAGTACGAGTACACTTCCTGAGAATTGGAGAGGGTCAATAATTAACCCAGTGTACAAATGAGGTAATCGGACAGATCCAGCTAACTATACATTGATCATCCTTATAGACTCAGAAGCAAAACATTATGCCTCACTTATCCTCAGTGACCTGTTAGATTGGTCAAACAACAACAACATAATTCCTATTAAGCAGTCTGGATTCTGCAGAGGCTTTGGCTCCACAACAAACATTTTTGCCGTAGGGTTAATGGCAGACAAGAGCATGTGCATGGGGAAAAATCTACATTTATGTTTTATAGATTTCAAGGCGGCATTTGATCGAGTTAATTGAGGCCTCCTATGGAAAAAACTAAGGATGTGGGGCCTCCCGGAATTAACTCTCCGAGCCATAATGCAGTTGTACACAAACACTTGGATGCAAGTCAAAGTAGCTGATGGCATGAAACTTACGTGGAAAATACACACTGAAGTAGGCCTTAAACAAGGCTGTGTTTTAGCCCCTCACTTGTTCAATCTTTTTATGGCTGATCTCTCGCCAAAACTAGATCAGGTAAACTCGCATCCTCCATGCCTGGGAATACTGCGTGTTATGCATCTATCTTATGCAGACGATATTGTCTTACTAGGTTATACAAGAGTAGGTCTCCAAAGAGCAATTTATGAACTGGATGATTTTGCAAAATTAAACTTATTAGAAATAAACAGAACAAAAACAAAAGTCATAATCACCGTGTCCAAGAGCAACCTTCATTCAAACTCGGTAACACAAGCCTAGAGGTGGTCAGCAACTACGACTACCTCGGTTTATACATAGACAATCAACTTAATTTTCAAATACATAATCATGATGCAGTTAAGAAAGGAAACAGTGTCATATATGCCTTCTGCTCATTAGCAAAAAGACAAAATGGTCCCTCTTACAAGTCACTACTAGCAATTATAACAACCAAACTCCTGCCAACGGTGGCATACACAAGCAAAGCAAAGCACAGCACGGGAAAGACGTAGCCTGCAAATAAGGGCATATAAAACAGTATTTGGTCTACCACGGAATGCTTCCCCAACGCAGGTCCAATTGGAATTTGGACTGCTGCAGCTATCTATAGCAAGAAAATACGTAACAATACAAATCGTTTGATTCTACTCAATAATGCTCTGTGGAGGGCCCAGGAAGATGACCCCCAATCTGGCTTAAGCAAGTACTTAAAATCGTCAATGAAGTTTACGAATGTGACAGATCTTTGGCAACAGAATCTTCCCTTTTTGGCATTTCACCAATTTATCAATAAAGTGGCAAAAAGGCAATGTCTAATTGAAGATAAAAACATATTTAGTAAACATGCCCATGCATGGATGGTCTTACACAAACATATCATACATTACAACCTGCAGCATACCTGAGTACAACAAATTCTCTATATCTAAAAAGAAAGCAACTAGCAATACGCCTCAGCTCATTACCATCTCTAGCTGATTAACTAACCTGGAAAAACAATGGATCAAAGTCATGCAGTCTGTGTGGTGTGGCAAAGCAGGTATACATCTCATATGCATATGTCCTGTTTTAAAAACAAATCGGCTTTCATTGTTAAAAAAACTTTTTAATATTAGGGGCATCTGCACCTGCAAATCCGCCATACTAAAGTGTCTTGATCCGACGGACCCACAGCTTAACTGCAAAACAATAACATTTCTACTTTTATATGAGAAACTAATCAGAACAGTTCATCTTTCCGATTAAGACTATGATATTAAGAGCACAGTAGCACTTTACATTAAACACTACATATTTGTTCTTGCTTCATTTTCTTCTCCTTGATGCATCATTGACCACTAACATATTTTTAATGATTATAATCCATTTCACCGTAAGATGTATAGTTTTATTGGTAAATTGTTACGGTTTTAATTAGCTGAAACGATAAAAAAAAATCAATTCAATTCAATACACGCATCAGACTGCCAACAATGGCCTCAAATAAACTTGTAATTTTGTGTCATGCTTTAAAAATTCTTGCAGAGGAGATGGTGGTAAAAGTTACAGGAAACATACAAGTGTAGTGACAAGTGAACATTGGAAAGAAAATCCTTTCACTCTTCAAGTGTTTGAAGCAAAAAAAAAGTTAGATCTTGTTGGAGTAGGAGGATGCTCACTACAGCTCTCCCTATAAAACAAATAACACTGAAAGGCCCTCTCCTTAAACTTGATCATTAGCCTCAGTTACAGGCCACAAAGCAGCTTTTACCAGTTAAACCAACAGTCTTGATTTGATTAATTCTGGAAATAATTAGGCATCACAACTAAACCTGAAATGCAAGCCCATACTTCCATTACAAATGTCAGGGCCTACAGCACTGAAATGTGACTGCATAGATAACATTCTCTAGATATGTGTGAAATGGTACTGGTAAGCAAAAAGCTTGGCCCCCCAACCGTCAATGGCCTAGCAGAGACAACTAGATCTCTTGTGTACTTCATCCTCAGGTCTATGGTCAGACTTGGTGCCCTCACCCATTGCCTCTTCACATCGGCCAGATTGAAAGTGGGAACAATGACCTTTAGCATTACAGCAATGACACAGCATAACTAGAAAACTAGGAAAGATTCAGGATCAAAGCTAGACACAAATGAAATGCAATGAAAAAAATGAAATGAAAAGGAAATGTATTGAGCGCGAACATTCACCCGAGGGTGTCAAGGCGCTAGCTCTTCAAGCAGAATTAACTGGACGGATCAAGGCCACGTCAGAGGTTAAACAGCCAGGTCTTCAAGGCCTTCCTGAAGGCCAACAGGTGCGTTTCTTGTTTCAACCTTACAGGAAGGGAATTCCAAAGTCTGGTCGTGCCGACCAGAAAACTTCTTCCACCCCAGGCACATTTTTTAAACCTTGGAATTATCAGGTTATGGGAGTGGGATGAACGAAGATTGTGGGCAGGTATATAAGGCAGTAGATTAAGGGGCCGATTCCGATCTCGGCCGGAAGCGCACCTAACACTATTCGTCTGGAAAAAATACAAGCCGAATGCGTGTTTCCCGACCGAATCGTACACTCGTCCGGACGAACAAGTACGATGGGTATAACAACCCAGTTACCGAACGAGCCGTACTCACCCAATCCAGCTCCTGTTCCCCGCCCGAGCCGGATCCGTAAACGCCGATTCGAGCCGCACGGAAGCAAATACACAGCACCTTCCGGCCGGACTAGTACGAAGCGCATTCCGTACGCGCCGAACCCGTCGCTACGTCCGGCACATTTGAGCATCCGGGTGAGCCGTACATAAGCTCCGTTTCGCGCCACAAGACAATCCACGGCTACGAGACGAACAAGCCAGCGACGAGTACGAGTCGAAGACACGAGAAACCCGAACGAGACAATCCAAGCATGAATCCCATTGCGCAGGTCCTACCTATACTCTACATCTATTACCGGGACCGGCACGGACGCGTACGGCGCAGACGGTAAGTCAAACACCAACAATACAAACAAACTACACGTACCCGAAATATGTCACACACACATAGGGATGCACAAATGACGTACACAAGCAACAGCAGAACCATAGGGGTGGGATGGCCAACACCAATGCCATACACACCCATAGGGGGATGGATGCCTACCACCAACACCACCCTACAACCACCCCTACTCATGGGTGGCTAGATGCCTGCCACCACCACCACCCCTACTCAGGGGGGGCTGGATGCCTACCACTACCACCACCCCTACTCAGGGGGGCATGGATGCCTGACACTACTACCATACCCACCCTTAGGGGGCTGGATGCCTGCCACTACTACCACCCCTACTCAGGGGGGCCTGGATGCCTGTCACTACCACCACCCCTACTCGGGGGGCATGGATGCCTGTCACTACTATCCATCCCCACCCTTCGGGGATGGATGCCTGCCACTACCACCACCCCTACTCAGGGGGGGCTGGATGCCTGTCACTACTACCATCCCCATCCTTAGGGGGATGGATGCCTGCCACTACCACCACCACTATCCAGGGGGCCTGGATGCCTGTCACTACTACCATACCCACCCTTAGGGGGCTGGATGCCTGCCACTACTACCACCCCTACTCAGGGGGCCTGGATGCCTGTCACTACCACCACCCCTAATCATGGGTGCCTGGATGCCTGTCACTACTACCATCCCCACCTTTAGGGGGATGGATGCCTGCCACTACCACCACCCCTATCCAGGGGGGGCTGGATGCCTGTCACTACTACCATCCCCACCCTTAGGGGGATGGATGCCTGCCACTAACACCACCACTATCCAGGGGGGGCTGGATGCCTGTCACTACTACCATCCCCACTCATGGGGGGCTGGATGCCTGTCACTACTACCATCCCCACTCATGGGGGGATGGATGCCTACCACTACCACCACCCCTAATCATGGTTGCCTGGATGCCTGGATGCCTGTCACTACTACCATCCCCATCCTTAGGGGGATGGATGCCTGCCACTACCACCACCACTATCCAGGGGGGCCTGGATGCCTGTCACTACTACCATACCCACCCTTAGGGGGCTGGATGCCTGTCACTACTACCACCCCTATCCAGGGCGGGGCTGGATGCCTGTCACTACTACCATCCCCACACATGGGGTGATGGATGCCTACCACTACCACCACCCCTAATCATGGGTGCCTGGATGCCTGCCACTACTACCATCCCCACCCTTAGGGGGATGGATGCCTGCCACTACCACCACCCCTACTCAGGGGGGCCTGGATGTCTGCCACCACCACCACCCCTACTCAGGGGGGGCTGGATGCCTGTCACTACTACCATCCCCACTCATGGGGGGATGGATGACTACCACTAACACCACCCCTACTCATAGGACGGGTAATGCATGACACAACCAGCATACTCCCACATAAGGAATGACAGAAAATTACATCCCCCCAACACCCTGACAAGCGTGTGTAGTCTGTGTCAAATGCCTACAAGACTGAACATGACATTGAACATACAATGTGACCCCCTAACACATGTGTCACACATAAATGTGTGTGGCCTCCACAATGCAAGCCGACCATGGCCACTGTGGCAATGGGCTCGAACACCCCATCACCACAGTGACCAAAAGGGAAGTGTGGTGTCCATAGCTGATGCACTTTTTGAACAGTGTGGCAATGGGGCCTAAAGCCCCATCAACACAGTGACCAAAAGGGAAGTGTGGGGTCCATAGCTGATGCACTTTTTGAACAGTGTGGCAATGGGGCCTAAAGCCCCATCACCACAGTGACCAAAAGGGAAGTGTGGTGTCCATAGCTGATGCACTTTTGAACAGTGTGGCAATGGGGCCTAAAGCCCCATCACCACAGTGACCAAAAGGGAAGTGTGGTGTCCATAGCTGATGCACATTTTTGAACAGTGTGGCAATGGGGCCTAAAGCCCCATCACCACAGTGACCAAAAGGGAAGTGTGGTGTCCATAGCTGATGCACTTTTTGAACAGTGTGGCAATGGGGCATAAAGCCCCATCACCACAGTGACCAAAAGGGAAGTGTGGTGTCCATAGCTGATGCACATTTTTGAACAGTGTGGCAATGGGGCCTAAAGCCCCATCACCACAGTGACCAAAAGGTAAGTATGGGGTCCATAGCTGATGCAACTTTTGAACAGTGTGGCAATGGGGCCGAAAGCACCATCACCACAGTGATCATAAGGTAAGTGTAGTCATGGTAAAAGCTGCCAAAGCCAAACTGCATGGATGAATCCTGGTCACACAACAACAAACACATCAGTGGCATAGTTTTGCTTGTGTCCCATAGCAACATAGATTGGTCGAGGCAAACAGTGCAGTGTCACTGAAACATCGTTTTGGCCATGTGCATACAAACATCACCCATGGGGTCCCACATTGTCAACATTCACAAATAACACAATGACATAAGTGACCATCATAATGCTGACCCACATATCTGCACCAATGGACACACAAATGTAGATATCCTGTGGAGACTGTAGATGTCAGGTGAACAAATACCATACCATGGCAGCAATGGGACCTACAAACCATGATTATTGTGCTGACTGATGACCTGGGAGTCCCAGGGACAGCAGGGGAAAGCCACCCAAACAACATACAGCCAATGGCACACTCAAGATATGCCAATGCAGTGGTGCTAAGGCACAAACACAAACAGGCAGACTCACACTGCATATCAAACACAACAGGTGATGGGGAGGGTGTGCCAGTGTCCCCAGGCAACCACACAACACATGAGGAGGCCTGAATTCCAACCACACAGATGTGTATACCGTGCCAGACAAAAGTTACTCATGGATCGGATACCCCTATGTGGGCAATCAGGCATTGTTAGATGAGAGGGAGCCCAAATTACATATGTCACACAAGCTTGTAGGAACAGCAACTAACACAGCAAGAGACAGACCCACCACAGCACTACCCCCAGGGACCCCACATTGTGCTGACACTAGCCTGCATGAGAATCCCACTGTGATGACAAAGGTAGATGTCGTTCACACTGTGAACCACAGCCATGTGTCCTGAGCAACAAACTACCATCACACCTACACAAGCTCTAATCAATCAGCACGGCCTGCCAGCCAAGGCCAATATGGAGGTAGGGGTCTAGCAGTGCAACAACTCACATTTGCACACACTCAACACCACACACCCTGATCTCCACCAATGTGCAGCAGTGAAGCTCACATGGACTGGTGACATTGCACATGCACCCATGACAATACCAGGGGTGGTGGTGGGAACTAAGGTGCAGAAAGCCATCACACATGGCCAGTCAACAAGACTCGTCAATGTCTGACACACAGCACAGTACGCTGTAGATGGGCATGATGTGAAATCCACCACAATCAATGGGATCCTGGCCATAGTCACACACCAACGAAGAAGCCAAGGTGACACACTAAGAACACACGTACACAACTTCCAACATTGCAGCTCTGACCCTGAGGAGTGGCAGCTGTCACACACACAACGTGTCACAATCACTGAAAGCTACCACAAACTGTAAATCACATGACTTGTGTAAACAACAAGTGCCAAGGGGAATCCTGAATGTGTCCCATCTGCGTTTGATCACATCCCCAGCCCTGACAACAAAGACAACCTGGGATGACAACCTCATGAACATTAGTTTGCCATGCACCCACATCACGGAGAAACCAGGTCCAAGATGCTGGATGAACACAGAACAACTCAGCAAGCATCACAAACAGGAACATCCCTAGGGACACAGCCTGTGTAGGAAAAGGGAAGGGAACACGCCCAGACATGCTTACACAACACACAACACAGGCCCACGCAATGTCACCGGATTACACACTGCCATGAGGGCACTCCACTCCTGTGGAAGGTCCGCTGTGCCAAACCTTGTCTATGCACGACCCAAACATGTCAGCAGAACACTCCGTCAGTCAGTCAACAACTACAACACACAGAAGGCTCTGCTCACATCATCCTGGGTACGGGAGTGTCACGTCAGTCATCTGCATACACCCAAAACACGTGTCAAGCAAGTTGCACTGTATACACAGATGAGTCCTTCGACATTGATGTGCAAAACTGCATGTCCAGTAGAGCTGGGCACACAGTCAGGGAAATCGGAACATTGAACAGTGGTAAGCCCACCAGATGTGCATCAGTGTAAGACAAAGATGTTCATTTACAAATGCTAAACGTACATCCCTGTGTCAAATGCTGAACATTACACCCTCAGACTGCAGCAAAGGATGCCATAGATCCAGACTAGAACAGGACACATATCCCATGGACCACATGGAGTCCATCACAGCAACACTTCATTTTCCTGATATGAACACTATTACAACTGCAAATGCAGGATGCTACTCATCCACATCATGTACATGAAAAGAAAAGCCACAATTAAACAAAAAGAGGCTTTATTCAGCAAAAGTCAAGGTAAACTTTGAAGTCCAAAGGAAACTAAGGCCAATGGCCAGTCCAAAATCACAGTCCCAACAGGGTGATAAGTGACAACTGGTCACCCATTGCTTGCCTGCACTGGTACGGACAGGGGACATCCCCCTTGGAGGGGCATACAAGGGGCAGGCCAGGCACCGCATGGACAGGATCAGGGGATGGCAGAGTGAGGCAGTGAAGGGGTGGTGGGTGCAGGAGTGTCACCAGCAACTGCAGTGGAGGTGTCTGACTCAGGGGGGGCCGGCACCACTGTGGTACACAAGTCAGTTGGTGTGGGTGCTGCAACCACTGCAGTGGGCTGGTCTGATGTAGTGGACTGGGTCCCCACTGCAGTGCCCAAGTCAGACGGGGTGGTTGTGGACTCCACTGCAGTGCATGACTCCAAGGGAGTGGAAGGGTGGGCAGATGAGGTGGGCAGGACAGAGGGGGCGGACCCGGTCTCCACACCATTGGCACTAACAGGCAGAGCGTCTGGGTTGGGGGTGGAAGAGCAAGTGGCAGGGGGGGAGGGCCTAAACAGTCTGGGGATGCGGTATCGGTGTGTGGGGGAACCTGGGGCAGGGTGTGGCAGGGGAACCTGTGGAGTGGTGGCCTGGGGGATGGAGGAGAGAGACTGGGTGGTGGAGCTGCGTGGTGGTGGTGGTGGGGTCTTGCACTTCCTGGTCCGGGGGGACTTCCGAATGGGGTCCTGTGTCTGCCTGCGCCTGGGGGAGGGTGTCCGGGGTGAGGGGCACTCCCCTCTGTGTGGGTGGACTTCCTCTTCCCCCGGTATGCTGGATCAGCAGGATCGGAGGGGAAGAGGCCGAGGTCACACAGAAAGATCTGCTGTGTAGGTGGGGTAGCAGGTGAGGCAAGGGAAGGGGTCTTGGAGGGAGAGGATTTGGAGGACTGCGGAGTGACTGTGGATGCCTGTGTGTGTGTCTGTTCCCCATCCCCTGTGTGTGTGGTCTCAGTCCCCTGAGGATGCTTGTGTGCACGTCTTGCCTTTCTCTTGGGTGTGTCTGTGCTGCTCGTGTCTGTGTGCTTGGGTGATTGTGCAGGTGTGCATGTGCTTTGGACAGGTAGGGTGGCAGGAAGTGTGGAGGGGGCAGAGGTGGGAGGGGTGAGGGACTGTTGGAGGAGGGACACGGCTGCCGTCAGGGAGGAGTCCATGGACTTATTGCTCCTCTGTAGGGCAGACATACCCGTCGAGATGCCCTCCATGAACGACACCAGCTGTGTCAACAGAGTGGTGTGTGCATGGAGGACACTCAGCATTGTGGCTGCCCTACATAGAGCTGCCGAAGGAGGTACACAGACTCCTCACTCAGGGCAGCAGGGGACACAGGGGCAGGGGGTGCGGTGCCTGGCACGAAGGAGACATGCTCCCGAGCACGGGAGCCTCCACGGACCTCAGGAATGGGAGCCAATGGGAGGGCGGTGGTGGTGGTGGCGGGGCCAGACAGACTAGCTGGCCTTTGGTGGCTGCTGAGACCCGCCTCCACAAGGGAGTCATCCTCCGAGCTGCTGTGGTCCTCAGCTGAGGTGGATGGTGCTGAGGACTCCTCGGTGTGGCTCCCCTCGCCCTCTGTGCCATTGGGTCCCTCTGACCACTCGTCGGATGCTGACCCAGTCTGGCTCCGCAGCTCCTCCTGGTCCGTGGAGCTGTCCCCTCCTGTGGCCGTGGATGTATCTGCAAACAATTAGGGAAACAGACAAACATCAGTCACCTGCACTGACCGCACACACCACAGTAAGTACAGCACATCACAGAGCAAGCCCTGGCATCCTTAGTTGAACATTGCCTAAAGTCCTCACACAGATTCGGGGAAGCCAATTGTCAGTCTGATGGTCAACCATGGGACTCACACCCCTCCTGCCCTTGCACCCATCTGTCTGGTGCCTGTCTGATAGTAAGACCCCAGTGTGGACACATGCACCACCTACACAGTTGTTGGACATTGCAGGGAACACAGTGAAGGATGTGAACATGCACACATCACATCTCTTGCCACTGAGTCAGTGCAGGTGTCCAGAGAAAGGGATGGCCAGAGTCTAAATAGAAATGCATGTGATGCATACCAGCACCAGACACCATGATCCACCCATGTCCGGATAGTCAATGCCACAATGGGGTGCATGTTGCACATGTCACTCCCCTGCAGGATCAGTCTTAGGAAGTTTAATGCCATGACACAGGCATGCGTGCAAATTCATACATCACTGTCTCCAGTCACATGGCCATGGCAGCCAGCCAACAACAGTCTGCACTGTGTCACAGTCCTAGGACATGGGGAATGCAAGTTATGTAACTGACAAGTGCACATGTCCATCCACCAAAAACAACATCATCTGAACTACTATTTGTCCACGTCATACCAATTGGACATATGGGGGACACGAAACACAACTCTCTGAACATGAGCACCTCACAGTGTGCTGTAAATAAAAACAGCTGCCTGAAAGTCACAGTCGCATGCACCTGTGTGCACAGTCAAGTGATCAGACACCTATAAGTCACAGAAGTATCGTCTATCATGGTCACATCTCAGATGGCATGCTGAGCCATAACTGACAAACATACCAGTAGTCCTGACAACGAAGCCACAGCACAATGACACAGAGGCAGACACCTGAGGGAACATGTCACTGATCACAACATGTCAGATGATCCACGGGAGTGGGAGTACAGAGTGTATTGTATGCCCTGGAGTAGGCATGACTGTCCAGCTCCACCTGTAAGAGGGATGAGTCCTGGACAGTAGGCAGGTGTCTAAGCATGTGTGACACACTTGATATACATACTCCTGAGGCCCAAACATTCTTCCCACCCACAGCATGGGGGTGTGCCAAATACCCCAGGGACATGTGGTGAATCAGATCAGCAAGTGGACCACAAATCAAAGTTACACCCAGATTACATGTCAGGACTTGGGCATTGTGTGAGCAATTGACCCACCCATGAATCCCACAACATAGTCACCGGAACAATGCTGTCCCCCACCTTGAGCAAAGCAAAATGCAATGACACAGTCCCCAAGTGACACCATTTCCTGACTGTAAGGGCCACACATATGCGTATCAGATGAGGAGCGGGCATGTCACAATAGAGGGACATGGGTCCTGGACCACAAGACTGATGTACTGTGGAAGTTTAACCAGGCCAGAGGAGGGCACATAGCATGTCAGACAAAGTGCACTGCTGTCATGGACTCACCCCCTCCTTGCTGCTGTCTGGCCTTCAGCTGCCCATCCAGGTCAGGGAAGACCACCGCCAGGATCCTGAGCATGTGGGGGTCAGGGTCCGGTGTCCGCCCCTCCTGCGAGGAGGCAACAGCTTCAGCTGGACCCTTGCAATCCTCCGGGTCCAGCCTCGAAGGTCCTGCCACCTCTTCTGGCAGTTGCGGATCCGGCGCTTGTAGTCCCCCACGGATCTTACTGCCCGGGCGATGGTCAGCCAGATTTTCTGTTTCTGGTGGGCATCAACCTGTGAGGATGACAAAGTGAAAATGCCATTACTACACATGCAACATGTCCGTGCATCACACAGTTGGATATACATGTCTCAATCACTGGGGCACATGATGTACACAGGCAGTGCAACGATGGCTATGAACAGTTTGCCAGCAGTTACTACATGGTATCATTGCATGGAAAGTAAACCTTGTTGGAATGCACTGTTACTGCACTGTACCTGTTCAGTGCATGTAACTACACACTTTGGGGGCTCAGAACTACTCAGTGAGCATGCTAGCCAGTGGTGTGCACACTGTAAGTCCTGCTAGTCAGACAACATGCAAAATTAGAAAGGCAGTGGACAGCACACTCACCTGCTCCCCTGGTGTCCCATACAGCTTGCTGTACTGTGGAAGGAGGCTGTCCAGCAGGGCCTGGTTCTCCTCAGGGCTGAAGGCTGGGGCTCTCTCCACAGTATGTGCCATTGCAGTAGCCAGAGGATGCAGAGACAGCAGCAGTGTTGGTGGCAGATGTCGTCCTGGAGCATGTAGTGCAGGCAAGTGAGCTCTCAGGGGAACAGCCAGCATTATATGTGTGCTGCAGAGGCAGATACTGTCCCATGTGTCCAAAGTGATAGGTCCAAGTCGTTTGCATCTTCTGAATCTGACCAATCCATGGAATAGCAGCACTAATACACGCCCACAGCATCCTTCAAATCTTCAACTTCATGACACCCATGATTTTGCAACATTGTTGTTGCTGGCCAACTGAATTCACTGCATCAGACTCGTTGGAGCTTCGAAACGCGTCCGTTGCCATGCCAGGCCCCAGCCAATGCGTGCGCACCGATCGGTCCATTGCTGTACAACGCGTATTTCGGGATACAACGCGTACCCGCTCACAACAGATGCAATGGGCCGGCCGGGCACACCGATCGGTCCATTGCTGTACAACGCGTATTTCGGGATACAACAGATGCAATGGGCCGGCCGGGCACACCGATCGGTCCATTGCTGTGCAACGCGTATTTCGGGATACAACGCGTACCCGCTCACAACAGATGCAATGGGCCGGCCGGGCACACCGATCGGTCCATTGCTGTACAACGCGTATTTCGGGATACAACAGATGCAATGGGCCGGCCGGGCACACCGATCGGTCCATTGCTGTACAACGCGTATTTCGGGATACAACGCGTACCCGCTCACAACAGATGCAATGGGCCGGCCGGGCACACCGATCGGTCCATTGCTGTACAACGCGTATTTCGGGATACAAAAGATGCAATGGGCCGGCCGGGCACACCGATCGGTCCATTGCTGTACAACGCGTATTTTGGGATGCAACAGATGCAATGGGCCGGCCGGGCACACCGATCGGTCCATTGCTTTACAACGCGTACCTGTACAGGTCAGTCGCATATGTCACCATGCTTGTCACTGGTGAACGTATGCCAGCCACATATACCTGCCAGAGACACAGGGGCACACCTACAACACCACACCCAGTCCACACTGTTTCCTAAGGCATGTAAGGCTGCATTACCTTTTCTGTGTATGGGGGTTGACATGTGGTTTCTGTGGTGGCACTTGTGGGCAGCCACACCCAGGCTGTGCATGTGTTAATGGGGACAGGGTCCTTTGTGTGTTGTGCACATGACCACTGTGATGTGCAACAGTTCATTTTGGAGCATGTGGCATGGTCACATTTCCAGGTTGTGTATGTGTGTGACATGTCACATACCCCCAGGGTCCCATGGGGGAAGGCATGTACATCACAGGATGACCCATAGCCACAATAGTGATGTCCCTCCACAGTCTGTGTGCATGTTGTGTTTCCGATGTCTCTGATTCCATGTGCAAGATGGGAGACAGTCTCCACATCAACGTTGTTTGTGCATGGACTTTGATGTTGTGCGTCACTGGCGTCCATGTCTGTTCTGCGGAGGCGACCGGGGCCACTACCTGTGGGAGTCATGTTTGTTTTTCTGACGTGTACATGATACGCCATGTCATGCCAGTGTCCATGTGGCAAGACAGGGTCACTGGGAATCTACCTGTCAATGAGCTGTGATGCCTGTGGCGCATCTGTCCAGACATGTCACTGTGTGTGTGTGTGGAACGTGACAGCAGGAAATGGGTACTGTGACACAGCCTAATGGTTTCCCATAGCACAACCTGGTACCTGTTGTGCACACATGTTCTACTGAGAAGTTAGATGATGGGCATGTAGGTGTGAGTTATGTCCGAACAGAACGGCACACACATCAAGTACTTGTGTCTCGTAATGATGTATCATGTGAAATTGAGTATGGTGAATGGCACATATGTGGGGTGACTGACAATATTTCTTTCTTCAACCTATGCACTGCAGGGCTCCAGCTGTCCATAGACCATTCCCTGACCTGGCAACGATGGTGGAACGTGACAGCATCCGACGGTACCGCTTCACCAGGCAGCTGATTGATGATTTGGCAGTGCGCTTGGCACCACATTTGCAACCTGGCCGGCCGTACCCTACGGCGCTGACACCCAAGGTGAAGGTAATGGCAGCCCTACACTTCTTTGCCACCGGTACCTTTCAACACACTGTGGCGACTGCCGGTGGGATGTCACAGACTATGTTCAGGCGTGTGCTACGTGATGTTTTGGAGGCAATGTTGAGATGCCTGAACCAGTACATCTATTTCCCTACACGTCAACAACTCACTGACGTCAAGAGTGACTTCTATGCCCTGGGGAGGATGCCACATGTCATTGGCTCCATTGATGGGACACATGTGGCTTTGATACCACCACAGGCACATGAGCAGGCATACCGGAACCGTAAACATTACCATTCGATCAATGCTCTGGTGGTATGTCTTGCAGATATGAGCATCACACATGTGTGTGCCCGTTTCCCTGGTTCAGCACACGATGCCTACGTGATGAGGAGTAGTCGCATCCCGAGGATGATGGCACAGATGCAGAACCAGCGTGCCTGGCTTGTCGGTGTGTACTGACTTTGTACCATTGTGTGTGTTCTGATCTGTAGTATTCCACCCACTTTTCCAACTCAGCTAATGTGCACTTGTCTGTCCGTAGGTGACTCCGGATACCCCAACATGCCGTGGTTGCTGACACCCCTCAGGAACCATGTGACACCAGCCCAGATGCGCTACAATGAGGCACATGGTCGGACCAGGAGAGTGATTGAGCGGACCTTTGGTCTCCTGAAGAGCCGCTTCCGCTGCCTGGACAAGACAGGAGGGGCCCTCCCATATGCCCCAGCAAAGGTGTGCAAGATTGTCATCGTCTGCTGCATGCTACACAACCTGGCAGTGCGGAAGAAGTTGCCTCTCATCCTGGATGACGATGACCAACATCCGCCACCTGTGGAGGATCCTGGCCTGGACCACGATGCCAGTGATGATGATGATGATGATGGTGATGTCCGCACACAGCTCATCACCAACTTCTTCAGCTGAATGTGAGTATCCAGGGTAGATGTAATGTGAATGATGTGAGTTTGCATGATATGTGTGGGTGGTGCTCTGGTGCTGTTTGAGTGTGGCCATGTGCTACTTGACTGGATGCGTGCAGCAATGTGTCCTTACAGGTAGTCTGTACTCCCCAACAGTTTTGACATGCTAACTTGGTTTTGTATAGTTGTCTTGTGACATGTATTGGGCATGAGTATTGCAGTTCTGTCCTGTTCTTCAGTGGTTTTAACTGTGTGTCATGTCTATCCTTCACAGGGTGCTTACTGAGTACTTTGGTCAACTTGGATCCCCCGACACCATGATTCAGCTTTCAGGGTGGCAGCAGTAGTTTGCCTACAAGTGATGTGCCACACACCCCTGGACTTCATATCTTCTGCACTTGTTGACTGTGTGGCCACTGCCACGTGGGTAAACCTTGCATTTGTAGTGGAAACAACATGTTGCAAATGTGTAATGAACCTGTGCTTCACTTTGGGATGTGCGTTGTCTGTGGTCACACATCTGACTGACATTTGCTTACTGCACCTGTGGGCTAGTTGACACAGACTCTGAATAGGTGTGGTGTCTGTGCATTCCACTGTCTTTCCTGGCAACATCACTGTGGGCGATGAGTCCGATGGCCCTGGTGTCTCTGTGTTGTGTAGCCCTAGTGGTGTGTCTCCCTCATATGTGTCACGCCACCATGACTCACACGACGGTGTTCTACTTGCTGTAGCAGTTAGCATACACAGTGTAATTTAGCAGGTCATCATCACCATTACAGTATCCACATTTGAATAACAACAGAGGCAAGTATGGTGTACTAGTGATTTTATTTACAGAAATGTGTGTGTGATAGTGCACAGGATGGTGGGTGCTGTACATTGGGATTGTGATCCAAAGTTCCCAGATGAGTTGGAAGTCTTGGTAGCAGAAATGTCCTGAGTGAAGTCCACAGTCATATGATACATTAGTCCAACTTGAACTCCCCATGTCATGTGGGAGAGTAGTGTTGCATTCGACAGGGTGAAACGTTTGCACACAAAGGAGAATTTCCGGAACAGGTGTTGGCTTCCTGGGGGATGTACGTGGCCATCAACCTCTCAGTTTTCCTTCCTCGGACGACCCCTCTTCTTTGGGGGGACCCTCACGTGCAGGCTGCGGCGGTGCAGGGGAGTCTCCGCCAGAGTCCTCCTCCCTCCCTGTGGCGGTGTCAGTTGTTGCAGCACCAGATGTTGTGGGCACACAGGGAGGTGTGGCCATGTTGGTGCTAATCTGGCGGAGGCATGTCAATATGTCCCTATGCACCGCTGTGAGTTCTTGCAATGTGTCCCACTTGGACTCCATGCGAGACATGTGTGTCTCCACACGGGACATGTGGGAGTCCAAGCGGGCATGATGGGCAGCCTGCTGCTGTTGTATGTCCTTGAGGATCCCCACAACCTGTCTGACCTCTCCGGTGCTATCCTGGTACGCATCAGCGATGCGTGCCAGTTGTGGGTCATCATGCAGTCCAGACCCCTCTGCAAGCAGCGACCTATGTCTGCCACCCCTCCCACCACCCCTGGCGACACATGCAGGACCTGCGGTGGCACTCACAGGTGACCCAAGGCCCCCTTTGGGGTTGTTAGTGGTGTTGTCGTCCTTTGCTCCACGCTGGGCCTGGGGCTCTGTGCTGTTGCCATCGGTGGTCCTTGGTCTGTCCGTGTCGGCGGGGGTGGTCTGTGTGTTGGCAGTTGTTGGAGGGGTGGGTGCAGGGGGTGCAGGTGTTGGTCCAGCTGGTGCTGCATGATGACTCACACCGGAGGTGCCAGGTAGGTCTTCGCCATCCGAGGAGGGCAAAGGCTGTTCCACACCAGTGAGCTCAGTGTCCCCCGGAGCCTGGGACAGGGACTCCTCCTCGCCTGCTGCTGTGTCCCCATCATCATCACCTGTATTTGGAAGAGACACAGATTGTATGTTATGTTTCTACAGGCATCAATGGTTCACACACCTGACAGTTGTGACTGTACCTCTGGATGCGGGCATGTACATTGCATTGTCCTAAGTTGTCACAGTAAGAGGTTGATATTGGTGTAGCACATTGTCATGCATACCTGGGGCCTTTCAATGTGAATGTTGAGGTGTGTGCATGGCCAGCATTGGTTGTATTTGGTGGACATCCGGCCATCCTTCTCCACCTAGCCCAGTTATCCCACCATGAAGCATGCCACCCTTGCAGTGGGTTCAGGTTGACTCTCAGGATGTCATTCAGTGGTGTCTTGCTGTTGGTTGTTGCACAGTTCCCAGCAGGGCCTTGTGCTCCCCACAGCAGTGCCCAGTGTCAGCCATCTTGTCAGTCCTTATCCACTCCCTGTGATGTGAGCATGGTTCAGAGTGGTGTTGATGGGCCAATTGTGAGGGTGAGCAGTTTCTGTGACTACAACTCCCATCATGCTATTGCTTACACCCCCCTTCCCAGCATGCCCGTACTTCCTTCCTTTGGACTCTGCTTCCCTGTGGGGTAGTGTGCCTGTGCTGACAGTGTTGTCCTTGCGTTTGTTTGGCTACAAGTCCCAAGATTGTCCCTGTGCTTCACACAGCATTACCCAGGGTGGTGGTTCTTTGTGGGATCTTCATTTGGCATGTGAGGCATTGCATTCTCCCAGGTGGGTTATGTGGAGTTTGTGTTGAGGGGGTGTATGAGGTGAGCTGCTTGTAACTATGGTCAGTGCTGTGAGTCCTCCTTCCCACCCAGCCAGATATCCCACCATGCAACGTGCTTGCATTGCAGGGAGTGCAAGTTGGCTTTCAGGATGTCAGGCAGTGGTGTTGTGCTGTTTGTTGGTGCACAGTTCCCAGCAGGGCCTTGTGCTCCCCACAGCAGTACCCAGTGTCAGCCATCTTGTCAGTCCTTTTCCACTCCCTGTGATGTGAGCATGGTTCAGAGTGGTGTTGATGGGCCAATTGTGAGGGTGAGCAGTTTCTGTGACTACAACTCCCATCATGCTATTGCCTACACCCCCCTTCCCAGCATGCCCGTACTTCCTTCCTTTGGACTCTGCTTCCCTGTGGGGTAGTGTGCCTGTGCTGACAGGAAGGCCTACAGTGTTGTCCTTGTGTTTGTTTGGCTACAAGTCCCAAGAGTGTCCCTGTGCTTCACACGGCATTACCCAGGGTGGTGGTTCTTTGTGGGATCTTCATTTGGTATGTGAGGCATGGCATTCTCCCAGGTGGGTTATGTGGAGTTTGTGTTGAGGGGGTGTGTGAGGTGAGCTGCTTGTAACTATGGTCAGTGCTGTGAGTCCTCCTTCCCACCCAGCCAGATATCCCACCATGCAACGTGCTTGCATTGCAGGGAGTGCAAGTTGGCTTTCAGGATGTCAGGCAGTGGTGTTGTGGTGTTTGTTGGTGCACAGTTCCCAGCAGGGCATTGTGCTCCCCACAGCAGTACCCAGTGTCAGCCATCTTGTCAGTCCTTTTCCACTCCCTGTGTTGTGAGCATGGTTCTGAGTGGTGTTGATGGTCCAAATGTGAGGCTGCCCATTATCTGTTACTACGAGTCCCATCATGCTCTTGGCTACACTGACTTCACCAGCATACACAGGATTCCTTCCTTTCTGTGAGCTTCCCTGTGAGGTGGTGTTCTAGTGGTGGCTAAATATCTGACAGTGTTTGTTGGTTATATTTGTGCCACTGCCTAGCTCAATTTGGTATTGGATTTGTACATGTCATGACACAGTTACATATCACTATGATATGGCATGTATTGTGTTTATCTGTCTGACATACACTTTTTGGGATGATTATCTTTTGTTTGCTGTTGATTTGCTAGGGGTGCATGGTTTGACTGTCCCCTTGACAGTGATGTGTGTGTATTGGCACACAATATTGTGTATATTAGTTGTGTACTCACCAGGCTCTGGGATGTTTGTTAGTCCATATACGCTCACTGGTGGTAGGATGGCCCGCACCTTCTCCTCCCAGGGCCTGAGGTATACTGGTTTGGCAGGAGGGCCACTGCCGGTGTGCTGGCTCAGGAGGTAATCCTTCTTCAGGAGGTCCCTGACCCTCCTGCGCACATCATACCACCTGTTCTGGATGTCTTCCTTTGTGCGCAAACATGGTGATTGTGCGTTCACCCTGTCGACGATCCTCGCCCACATCTTGGTTTTCTGCGACATGGGGGTCTGTTGGACCAATGTGCCAAACAACTGTGGCTCTACCCTCAGGATCTCGTCTACCATGACTTCCAATTCACTATCTAGGAACTTTGGATTCTTCTTTAGGGGCATGGTGATGGGTGGTGGTGGTGATTGATGTGTGTGTGTGTGCAAGTGAGGGTGTGTGAGTGTAGGTTTTGCTGTGTGTGTGTGAGGGTGCTATTTGTTGAGGTGCTAATGGTGTGTGGCTTTTGTGTTGGATGAGCTGTGTGTGTGTCTGTGTTTGCTGTGTGATGGTGTTCTCTGCTGGCAGGTCAGTGGAATTTGCAAAGGATCATGGTAGGGATTTGTGGCCTTTATGTAGGTGGAGTTGGGGGTGTGCCCTTGTTCAATTTTTTTCACTCCCTGTATTTATTGGCTTTGTCATTGCTTGTTTGGCCCTCTTTTTTTGTATTTTTTCATTTGTGATTATTGTGCATGTTGGAGTCGTTCTTCTGACCGAGTAGGACGTTGCAGTTATCTCGTGCGCGCCTTTCCGAGTCGTTCCCGCTGTGTTTCAGCTCTGTTTCATATGCGGCGAACGCGTCGTTCGCGGTGTATTGTGTTTGTTCGGCTGGGTTTTGTATGCGTGTCGGTCGTACGGCTTGTGCTCCGTGCGAATCGGTCTGCTTTTGCACCCATTCCATCGTACTGCGCGGGTCGGAGTTCGCGGGTACGTTTCGTTCGGCTTTCTTCCTGGTGCGTGTCGGTCGGTTCGATTCGCGTGGTTTTCCGGCCGGATAGCTTGTTTCCGTCCGGGTCGGTCGTTCGCCTTGAGTTCCGTACGAGTCGGTCGTGATTCACATGCATTTCATCGTACTTCCCAGGTCGGGCAACGCCGGTACGTGTCGGTCGGACTATTATCCCATACCGAGTCGGTCGGTTTTTTTTTCGGCCCGAATCGGAATCGACCCCTATGTTTAAAAAAACCCGGCCCTGTACCATGCGTCGCCTTAAAAGCGATACAAAGAGCCTTAAACTCAATCCGCCTCCTCACCTGCAGCCAGTGTAGTTCCTTAAGTACCGGTGAGACAGATTTGTGTCTTGGAATATTCAGCAAAAGATGCGCCGCAGCGTTTTGCACAATCTGTAACTTGGACAGGCACTTCTTCCGAAGATTGATGAATAGGCCATTACAGTAGTCGGCTCTAGATAACACCAGAGCCGCAACCAATAGCTTCCGTAACTCAACCGGAATGAATGGAAGAATCCTCCTCAATACTTTTAGTGTGAAAAAGGAGAGGGAAGTGACATGATTGACATGGCTTTCAAAAGAGAGCATAGAGTCAAACGTTACTCCCAAGTTTTTCACCTTATTCGTAGGTGTTGGTAGTGGGCCCAATTCTAACGGCCACAAGGTAGATCACCAGAAATTAGTATGGCCGCCAAATAGGAGAACTTCAGTCTTACTGGAATTCAGTTTCAAACAATTGGCGGCTACCCAATCTCCAACCTGACGAAGGCAGGTGTGAAACTGTGCAGCAGTGTCATCAGGGGAGCCAGTCACTGAGACTACAATCTGGGTGTCATCGGCATAAGAAATAGCCGAGAAACCCAGAGACCCGATTAGCCTTGCCAGTGGTGCAACATAGATGTTAAAAAGGGTTGGGCTTAATGAAGAGCCCTGAGGCACTCCGCATGGCAATGTAAAATTAGGTGACTTAAACTCTCCAAGAGCCACAAATTGTTCCCGATCAGATAAAAAGATGCTAGTAAAGCAAACGCTTTATTTTTAATACCGATCCCCTTCAGTACTTCCAATAGTTTTTGGTGGTTCACTGTATCATATGCGGCAGAGAGGTCAAGCAGCACAAGTGCACACATAAAATACTCTCTCTACTCCTTAGTGAAACTGTGTAAACACTTAGGGGTCGATTCCGATTCGGGCCGGAAATCTCTCCGACCGAGCCGGACCCGGAGAGATTTCCGACCGAATCGGACCCGTGCAGTCCGACCGAACGAGTCCGATGCATTCGTATGCCACCGGACACGAGTCGGTCGGACTCCCATTGAACTCAATGGGAGCCGGTCGTACAACGCGTACGCGGGCTCCCATTGCCTCAATGGGTGCGAGGCGGACAAGGGCGCCCCTACAGCGAGTACGCCGCGAAGCGCTCGCGGCGTACACGCACAGGTAGGGGGACCCATGGGTCCCCCCTGTGTGCGCCTCGCACGGGTACGCGTACAGGGGGTCCGACACGGACCCCCAAAGTACGGCTCCGACAGCGAGTTCGAGTCGGACGGCGCGAGTCGGTCGGAGCGGTCGAGGTGCGCATCGTACTTACCCGGCCGGAAAACGTCTCCATTGCGCGGTGCGAATCGGGTCCGAGCGAGTCGGTCGGAGCGGTACGATCCGGGTACGAGTCGGTCGGAGCGGTCGGGTCGCCCGGACGAGTCGGTCGGCGAATTCGCATCGTACTCGCTCGGCCGGACCCGCGTACGGTTCGGTCGGGAAACAGGGCTCCGAATCGGATCCGGTAAAGCCGAATCCTATTCGGAGCCCTACCGGCCGAGATCGGAATCGGCCCCATAGTGACACAACCTTAGAAATTAGAGATGTTTCTCTTGGCCCTGTTGGAAAGGAAATACAGCTATTATATGAGGCATCTGATATTGGATACTGTTGCAAGGGCACACCCTTTGTTTCATACTACCAGATCAGATGATAGACTTTATTACAGCTGGTGGAAAGGGAAAAAGGCAATTATTATACAAGGAGTATGACTAAGGGGGTGAAAGGTGTTGGATCATCACCACCCTACAATGAGTTGACAGTCTGCTGCATATCAGAAAAGGCACAGGCATCAGGTTCATAGTTAAAGTAATGCATGTTAGAAATGGGGGTCTCTAGTTGGCAGTGGTGTGCACCCTGTCCAAGTAGGGACCCTTCCTTCTAGTCAGGGTAAGGGAGTTACATACCCAATATAACTCCTGCTCACCACCTTGGTAGCTTTTGTACAAAACACACACAGCAACACAGTGCAAACACTACAAATGGACCCCACACCAGTTTATAAACAGAAACAATCTTTATCTAAACCAAACAAGACCAAAACAACAAAAATCCAACATACAGAACTCAAAATATCACTTTTTAAAGGTTTGAGCAATCCGTTCAATTGCACTCTATGGATGCGGTGATTTTAGTGCAAAGTACCTTTGATGCATCAAAATCCACAAAGAAAAACAGTCTCAGAGGGGAGAAGGGTCGGAAAACACAGCGATGCGCCGTTTCTTGAGTCCCTGTGGAAGCGATGCATCAGTTCTGCTGCAAGCAGGAGAAGTGTTGCATAAGTTCCGGTCTGTAAGGAGAAGCAATGTGTAAAAATCCTAAAGGCGGTTCTGTTCTGTGGGTGATGCGGTGGAAAACTTGGCGCACAGGTGCGATGTGTGGAAATCCAGGAGCGTTAGAGTGAATGTGGCGGCAAACAGGCGCTGCATCGATTCTTTCAGTTGCAGACGAGTGATGCGTTGATTCTTTCAGCCGCACAGCAGGGCCTGTGCCGAAGTCAGAGCCGGGGTCTCAGACGTCAGAGACTCGGTGCTCCTGACTCAGGCTGTGGCAGTTTCTTCAACTGCCGACAGCGCTGCGCCGATTTCTTCAACTGCATGGCAGCTGTGCATGGAAATTTCTCCCGCACGGCGATGCTGGGTTAGAAAAACAGGCACTTGAAGGACGATGCGTCACATTTGTAGTCTTTTGCAGCAGGAACCACCTTCAAGGGCCTGGAATTGGCACCACTTGGCAGGCCAGAACTCCCAGCAGTGGAGTTCAGGGATGCTGCAGGTGAAGTCTTTGATGGCCATGAGACTTCTTAACAGAAGGCAAACCCACACAAGCCCTTGTAGAATCTTCTCAAGCAGGATACAAACAGCAAAGTCCAGTTTTTTGACAGAAGTAGCCACTTCAGGGCAACCCAGCAAAGCAACACAGCAAAAGGGCAGTACTCATCCTGACAGCACTCCAGCTACTCCTCTTGGCAGAGTCTCCTCTTGATCCAGAAGTGTTCTAAAAATTTCGGATTACAGGTCCAATACTTATACCCCTTTTGGCCTTTGAAGTAGGCATACTTCAAAGGAACGTTTTTGTTGTCCACAAGATCCTGCCTTGCCCTGCATTGGCTCCACACACACTACAGGAGGATGGAGACAGCATTGTGAGAGGTTAGGCACAGCCCTATTCATGTGTCAGTGACAACTCCTCCCACCACTCTAGCTCAGGAAGGCCAATCAGCCTGGTGATGGGCCATCAGGATAAGCAGGGCACACCTCAGCTACATTTGTGTGACTGTCTAGAGTGAATGCACAAACAACCCAGCTGTCAGTGTAAACAAGAAATTGAATCCACAGGCAGGTAGAGGCACAGGGTGGTAAAGCAAGAAAATGCCCACTTTCTAAAAGTGGCATTCTCAAACACACAATTTAAAAAACAACTTAACTAAAAGATATATTTTTAAATTCTGAGCTCAGGGAGCCCAAACTCCAATTCTCTTTCTCTTCCCAAATGAAAGTTACACTTGTAAGATGTTACAAGGCAGCTCAATTACAGCCTATGGGAGCGATAGTCCTTGCAATAGTGAATAATGAAATTGGTGGTGTTTCAACATCAGGACATGTGAGACACGCCAGTACATGTCCTACCTTTCACATATTTTGCACCCTGCCCATGGGGGTACCTTGGGCCTAACTTAGGGATGCCTTACATGTAGTCAAAGGGAAGGTTTGGGCACTTGCCAGGTCGACATGGCAGTTTAAAACTGTACACACAGACACTGCAGGGGCAGGTCTGAGACATGGTTGCAGGGCTATTTATGTGGGTAGCGCAACCAGTGCTGCAGGCCCACTATTATTTGACTTACAGGCCCAGGGAACACACGGTGAACTTTACTAGGGACTTACCAGTAAATCAAATATGCCAATCAAGGATAACCAATCACAATTTTCATTTACACCAGAGAGCATATGCACTGATTAGCAGTGGTAAAGTGCCCAGAGTCCCAGAGCCAGCAAAAACAGGTCAGAAGTAATAGGCGGATGAAGGCAAAACATTTGGGGATAACCCTGCAAAAAGGGCCAGGTCCAACAATGCCTCTCTACAAATTAGGTGACATGCCAAATTCAGAATGTCTGATACAAACCATCCAATCGAAAAGCAGTATATTCTTTCTATAAAATAGGATTCTCAGAAGCAGCTAGTCTAGTTCCTCCAAAAAATCTATTCCATGTGTATCAGAAAATGTGACCTAAAGATTCACAACCCCACCTTAATGCCTATGTGAACGTGGTCTTTTTCAGGGAAAAATTAAAATAGGCTCAACCCATGCCATAAAGTTCCAATATGACAACTGTGCAGCAATGCCTGATGCATCCTCCTTTTGAAAGCAGGCTCTGAATCTTGAAGAATGTTGTTTGGAAAAAGAGAATTAACATAGAGATTAAGGGGGAAAAAGTTCAAAGAGCCAAGGTGTAAAAGGATAAAACCTTCTGTGAATAGAAGTGCAGAGTTAATGCAGTGAACAGGAACATTACAGCAAAGATTCAAAAGTTTGATTTTATAGGACTGAATGAATATGGTATTACCACCTTATCCCACTTCCATGATCAGTTCTTACAAAATGTGGGTTGCCTTGTTCCACAGACGTGATTTACCATCCTGCTGTGGGGCTGCTACCCATTTTTGGCCCATATAGTTTTAGCTCAGCTGCCCCTGTTTTGCAAGGGGTGAGCAGAGTCTCACCAAGGCAAAACATCTATGTTTTCCTCCAAGGACCTGTTTGTGCTCGGTACGTTTGCAATGTCTGGCTTCTTGGCTGGTTTCTTGATCTCCCCTACCTATGGGAGGTGTTCTTTCTTTTGAGTGTATTTTTCCCGAGTTCCTCCCCAGCCTTTTCAGAGTGATCTGTCACTATGTCCCGACCAGCTCTGCCTGATAATCTGCTCCCTTCACTGATTCCTGGAGCTCAGGAGAATCATTGAGGCAGCATTGCGATTGTTGGCACCTTTGCTTGTCTCAGGACTCATTCAGGCTTCCTGCAGACCCGTGCTGGCAGCCTTGCTTCAGTCTTCTCTCTACTTGATCTACTTCACCGCCTCATCTCTTTGGGTCTACCCCTTAGAAACTGTAACACAATGCTTTTGATGTGATATTTCATGCCATCAAACTCATCAAGTGAATTTAGTGTGGATTTAGTTACTTCAATTAACGACATATCTAGGGGAGCGGATTTTCAATACATTGAACTCCTCTAATGCTTTTGCACACTTGTATGATTTTCCATGGAGTCACAGCTTCTTTAGTGGGCATCTCATTTGCTGCATACTCAGGTTCTTCTGTACTAGGGGGTACTGTTCCTGACTGATTGGTCAATTTTTTCTTCAGCCTCCTGTAGGGGTGACACAAGTGTTCAGGAGTCATCATGCCTTTTCCCGTTCTTAATGGTGGTAATGTGATGTGAAACCCTATTGGATGTGGGTTCTGTTATTCTCATTTCACTGCTCATGACATCTCATTCCAAATTCTGTTTGACGTGGGGAACTGGGAAGCATTCATATCTCATGTCCTTTGAGGACATTATCTCCTGGTGTTGCCCTATCCAGCTGGGGGTTGTGCTAATGTCAGCTTCTGCTTGGTCCCCTTAGCATGCTGTTGGTTTGTCTTCCTGGTTTCCTCCTTCTAAGATATGTGCTATTTCCTCTCTCCAATCCTCTTATGTGGCATGGAATTTCATGGTGCAGCCTGTCTGTATCCTGGGGTCTCCTTCTGCTCTCCGAAAGTGGGTACCTTTTCCCTGGGCTCCAATGCATCAGATAGGTGATAACCCTCCTGCCTTTGGTTTTTACCTTAGGGTACAATGGAATGGTAGATTTGGTAGTACTTCTCTTGCAGTTGGTGCAATTCTGGTGTGTTCTGCATATCCCTCTTCTGGCTTGTCTGGCTATTTCATGGGCTTTCTATATTGGTGATTTTTGTCATGCATGCTCTCATTTGTCCTCTCTACTTTTTTGAGAATGAGTGTTCTACTGGTTCTGTAGGAGATGGTGGTTTCAAGCTCCTTTTCCTCCATGGGTGCTTAAGGGCTTCTCTTTAACAGATTGAAAGGCTTTTCTCTTGTCTTGGGGACCTGCATCTTGCCCTAGCTCCTCCTCTTGTTCTTTCTGCCTTTCTTGCATGCTGACATTGGTCTTTGGAAGTGTGATTCTCTGACCCTCTTTGGGTGGCAGAGGTGCATTACATATATGGACCACTCCCTTTCCAAGGTGTGGACCTGCCTAGGCCATCAATGCCTATGTGTTCATTCTGTTCATTCAGCCACAGGCTCTTGGGGCATGAAGGGTGTTTCAGGGGGGAAATGTGGCTCCCTCTTCCAGTAGTTGTGGAACTGGTACATGAGACTATTGCCCTCTTGGTTTCTTCTACCCACTGGGTGTCTTTTGCCTAACAGGATGGGCATGCTGCTATTTCTTGTCTCCAGGCACATACCAGGGTTCTTTCTCAAGTGGTTTCCCAGCTGTGTGCATCACTTTTAGAAGCAGAACCTTCCTGTGACTTCTGGAGTTTGGTCACCTTGGCTTCTCATTTGCTTATGTGTCATTGGTCATGGTTGTTCAGGTTTGGCTGGGTTGACCTGCTTGGGTTTACCTTCAACCCTGACTAGGATTTTTCTGTTTTGCCCTATATCAACTAGGAGGGCTTCAGTTCTTTTCCACAGTTTTTTCCTTTACTTGCTGATGTTTGAGTGAATTATATTGTGTACATTCTCATTTTGTAAGAATTGGCACACGGATAATGAACGATAAGTTAATGCCCCAAGTAATTACTAGTAATCTTCTTTACTATGAGTTCTAGTCTTCTTCATCAGTGTAGGAAATGACCATCTTTTGAGTGATTTCCCTCAATTTTTGCCCTATCTTTTTTACTGGACTTAGGGGCTCATTACGATGGCGGGCGGAGGCACATCTGCCGTGCTGGCGGAAAATGCCCTTTTCTGCACTCCATCGGCGGTCTTTGCGTCCGCCGTATTATGATGGGCATAGATAGCCCATTTCCCGTCCGCTGCGGTGTTCCGGGTTCCGCCCAAAATAACCGTCCGCACCGGTAGCGGACGGAGCCAAAAGAGAGGTACTGCCGTGCGGAATGCGGTCACGACCGCAGGTCAAATCACGATGCCTCAAACAGCCCACCACACCGCTGCGGAGAATCCGGCCATTCGAGGATGGCGGTGGCAATACTGCGGATAGTTCCATGTGTTCCAGTCCGCTTGGGAAACGGCGGTCTTTGACCTTTCCGCAGCAAATCCGACCGCCGCGGACGGATTTTCAGCTTTTCTGCCTCTGAATCCTGGAATCCGACCGCCACGGTAGAGAGTTTCTGGCAGTGCATCCTAAACTGGCTAGCGGTTTTGCCGCGGTACCTGCGGGTGGAAATTTCCCGCTAGCACGGCCATCGTAATGAGCCCCTTAGACCTCTGTGCACTTTATCCCAGCCTAAAAGGAGTAAAGGGCCTGTTCTCCCTCTCTAAACATGGTTAAATAGGGTAAGTAGACATAATATCGAGTTTAAAATATCATTGTATCATAATATCGTGTTTTTAATGTCGATAGTCAAAAATATCGTGGTATTTAATATCGATATCAAGAATATCGATTTAGTATGTTGTTTAAAATATCGTTGTTAAAAATATCGATTTTGAAAATATCGTTATAAAAAATATCGATTTTGTAAATTTAGTGGTTTTTTTATAGTATATATTTGTAAATATAATAATATTTTTTTATAAATTGGATATGTTTTATTGAAAAATTGTTTTAGTAGTGGGAAGTTGGGTTTATAGGAAATATGGGTGGGGAGTGTTTTAAAATGTTTTTTTAATTTTTTTAATTTTTTTAAGTAATAATAAAGAAATGTATAATTAATTTTTAGTAGCGGGATGTCGAGTTTATAGGGCATAAGGGTAGGGAGTGTTTTAAAATGTTTTTTTTATTTTTTAAAATTTCTAAAGTAATAATAAAAAAATATCGATTTTGAAAATATCGTAATAAACAAATATCGATTTTGAAAATATCGTTATAAAAAAATATCGATTTTGTAAATGTAGTGTTTTTTTATAATATATATCTGTAAATATAATAATATTTTTTAATAACTTGGATGTGTTTTATTGAAAAATTGTTTTAGGAGCAGGATGTTGGGTTTATAGGAAATAAGGGTGGGAGTGTTTTAAAATGTATTTTAGAATTTTTTAAGTAATAATAAAGAAATGTATAATTAAGTTTTGGGAGCGGGATGTTGAGTTTATAGGGGATAAGGGAGGGGAGTGTTTTAAAATGTTTTTTTAAATTTTTTAAATTTTTTAAGTAATAATAAAAAAAATTATAAATATATTTTAGGAGCGGGATGTTGGGTTTATAGGGTATAGGGCAGGAGTGTTTTAAAATGTATTTAAAAAAAAATTTGAAGTGATAATAAAGAAATGTATAAATAATTTTTAGGAGCGGGATGTTGTGTTTATAGGGGATAAGGGTGGGGAGAATTTCAAAATGTTTTTTAATTTTAAAAACTTTTTAAAGTAATAATAAAGAAATTTATAAATATTTTTTAGAAGCGGGATGTTGGGTTTATAGGGGATAATGGTAGGGAGTGTTTTAAAATGTTTTTTAAATTTAAAAAAAATATAAATAATAAAGAAATTATAAATATTTTTGGGGTGTGTAATTAAGGGTTTATAGAGGATAAGGGTGAGGACTGTTTGTAAATATTAAAAAAATATTTTTAATATTAATTTTTGTTTATCATAAATTAAAGAAATCAATTAAGAATAGTGTGATGTTGCGTTTATAGATGATGTGGGTGGGAAAAATGTAAAAAATTAAAATAAAAATAAAATAGAAATAACATTTTAAAAAAACATTTCTAGTAAGAGTGGGAATTAGTGGTTATTGCAGATAAGTTTGTGTAATAATTTTTAAAATTTAAAAAAAATGTTTTAAATAATTAATTAACATAAAATGTAAAAAACTGTAAATTAATTTTTGTTGTTTTATAGGGGATAAGAGTAGTGATTAAAAAAAACATTTAAGTAAATTAAATAATATAAATTTTAGGTAGAGGTGTGTTGTTTTGAGAAGGTATTAATGTCTTTTTTAACGAAAAATGTGTAATAATATATTTAGGTTTCAAAATTTTGTAAAAATAATTTTTTTTAATTTAATTTTGAGAACGCTGGAATGTTTGAGTTTGTAATTATTAATGTTATCAATTTTTTTAAAATTTTGTTGTGATTGTTCTTATTTTAGTATTAAATCAATTTTTATTGGCAGGACACATAGCAAGATGGATCAGGACGTAGGCGCCTACAACCCAGCGGGCCGGCGAAAAACTGATCAAAGGAGTGTAACAAATAGCCACGGAAAGCATACTGACTGATAGTTAACACAGCAAGTCGCCTACAACCCAAAGGGCCGGCCGCGGAAAATAGAGAGAACAAAATGGCAACAAACGCGGTTCCAGCAGATAAGCATGCAAAAGGCCAGTGTGATGGTCGTCGTGCCCGCAATGATAGCCGGAAGTCTGTGGCAGATCAACGCTACATAGTGGTGCCATTTCTCATGAGGAGCTAAAAACAAAGAAAAACCCGTAAACACCCAATCCAACCCCCAACCATCCTCCCCAGTGAGCAGTAAACAAAGGTAAGGAAAAAGAGCCAGCCTATCGGCGAATGAGTTAGTATGACCTTCTTTTGACTTGGGGATCGCACTGGTGATAGGACGTCACCGCTGGTTGTGGGGGAGTCGTCCTCAGGGATCAGATTTAATAGCCGGAGATAGCTGGGACCTGTCAGTTCCCGAAATTCAGTGGAGAGAATTTTAAGTGGGGCCCAGATCTTGGTATAATTTGCAGTGGTCCCCAAGGTGGCCATGTAAAGTCGTTCCATACCCCAAAGGTACCATAGCTGATGCAACCATTGCCGATGGTCAGGGGTTCTGTCTGTTTTCCAACCTGCCAGGATTACTCGGTGCACCGCGTTCAGTGCAAGCGCCATCTGTCTCCCTCTAATTGAGCGCAGGGGGAAGGTCAGCGCGTTGGGCAAGCCTAAGATGGTATAAGCCGTGAGCCTAGGTAAGGTAGTGGAGAAGGCCTTGTCGATGTCATCCAATACCCCTTCCCAATATCTTGTGAGCTTGGGACAGTGCCACAATAAGTGGAGGAGCGTGCCAGGACTGCCACAGCCCCTCCAGCAAAGGCCGTCACAGTTAGGATGCCACTTAGTAAGGCGTGCTGGGGTATAGTACCAATAGGACGCGATCTTGAAGGCGGTCTCCGCATGCCCCATGGAGTGTGCTGTATGATGCGCTCAATAGAAAATATCCTCCCACTCTTTGTCGGTTAGTGTGCGCCCCAACTCTGCCTCCCATCGCCTCTGTCCTGCAGAGCGAGTCTTAGAAATGCCTGCCATGAGAAAGGAATATATTGCTGAAATGAGCCCACTATCATCTGTCTTGCGAGTTAGCCATTTCTCGAAGGGTCGCATCGGTCTGTGTGCCTTGGGGCGCGTTGTGGTTCCCGAGATCCAGTGAATCATCTGGGAGTGAAGGAAGAGATCAGAGCTAAGCAGGCCATAACTCCCCTGTAGATCCTGGAAGGGGATAAGACCCTGTATATCGAACAGATGCCCTATGCGCTTGCAGCCGCCCTCTAGCCAGCGTGCCGCTGCTCCCGTGTCCACGCCAGGTGGAAAGGTAGGATTGGAAAAAATCGGGGTCATTGGCGAGGGAAACATAGTAAGGTTAGCCCGTAGGGCGACCCTGTCCCAAACTAGCATGGTGGGGTGGGTGACTGGGGAGGAGTATAGTCCCCAAGCGCGGGCAGGTCGCGGTAGCCAGGCATCGCGCCAGATATGGTGGCCTGCCACTGTTTGGTCCATGAAGACCCAGTGTTTCTCGGTCATGGGGCGGTTCCATTCCACCATGTACCGGAGTAGAGAGGCTTGGTAGTAACAGTTAATGTTGGGGAAAGCAAGGCCGCCCTCTTTCTTAGAGCGCTGCAGTAAGGTCCTCTGCAAGCGAGGGGAGACCGGCCCCAAGACAAAGCGCTCGATTGCGGTCTGGATATGACAAAGGACCTGCAGAGGGGGCGCCAGTGGGAGCATTTGAAACAAGTACAGCGCTTGCGGGAGTACGTTCATTTTGACTGTGGACAGCCTACCAAACCACGACAAAGGTAGTCTCCGCCAACGGGTCAGATCCGCCCGGATGCGAGTTAGGAGGGCCGCATAGTTCATTTCCGCCGTTTTCACGAGGCTCCGATATAGAGTCAGACCGAGGTACGCAATGCCATCCGATACCCAGTCAAAAGCGAAATTGGTCTGTAGGGTATCTATTGTAGGTTGGGTAGCTGTGAGGTTAAGCACCTGGGATTTCTGCATGTTAACTTTGAAGCCAGAAACCTGGCTAAAGGCCTGCATGTCTTCCACAATGGCCGGTAGGGAGGTCAGAGGGTGTGCTACCGAAAAGATAACATCATCAGCGTAGAGGCTGATGAGATGGCGGTCCCGACCAAAGGGGACTCCCAGCGCTCTCGGGTTGTCCCGAAGCCGTTAGGCGAAGGGCTCCATATAGAGAGCGAAAAGTAGAGGGGAGAGGGGGCAGCCCTGCCGTGTACCCCTCTCCATCGCAAAGCTGTCGGAAAGCCGACCGTTGACCCACACCGCCGCCATTGGGGAACTGTAATTGCTCGCTATCCACTGTCGAAATCGGGGTCCCAGTCCGAATCTCTCCAGGGTAGCAAATAAGTACGGCCAGTGGACACAGTCGAAAGCCTTTTCCGCATCTACCGCCAGTAATAGGGCTTCCTCCTTGGACCGCTGTACTTTATCTATAATGTGGCAGAGTTGCTTAGTATTATCGCCACACTGCCTACCTGGAATAAAACCCGCCTGGTCCGGGTCGACCAGGCCTGGCATGTGAGTGTTCAGGCGGAAGGCCAGGATACTAGAAAAAAGTTTCGCGTCAATATTAAGGAGCGATATCGGGCGGTAAGAACCGCAAAGCTCCGGGTCTTTCCCCAGTTTGGGGATCACGGAGATAGATGCCTGTAACATTGAGGCTGTGAGGGACCCAGTATCCACGAAGGAGTTGAACAAGCGGGTGAGCAACGGGGCGAGTTCCGGGCAAAAAGTCTTGTAAAAGAGAGCGCTAAACCCGTCGGGGCCTGGAGCCTTCATGGTCTTCAAACGGGCGATAGCAGATATTACCTCTTCAACCCATATAGGAGCTTCCAAAGCCTCCGCCTCAGCTGGAGGGAGGGGGGTGACCGCCACGCCCTGCAAAAACTCGGTGGGGTCAGGCAGTAAGGAGTGATCAGCAGTGTACAGATTTTTATAAAAGGAGCGGAAAGCCGACAGTATACCATCATCTTCTGTGAGCTCCGAGCCGCTCTCCTCCCGGATCACCTTAACACTTCGTGCGGTCTGTTGACTGCGCAAGCAATGTGCCAACATCCGCCCCCCCCGGTTGAAGCCTACAAAATATTTGTGCTTGAGGCAGACAACTGCGTGTTTGGCCCGGTCCAGGTCCAGCCTCCGGAGCTGAAGGCGCTCCTTTTCCAACTGCCGCCAGATTCTAGGGGCACCGGTGCGCTTCCAATTTCCTAACTCGGGCCTCCAGGTCTGCGCGCTTGGACTGCCTACTCTTGTTATCATAAGCTGCCTTGGCAATGAGTGTCCCCCTCGCAACTAGTTTAAGCGCCTCCCACACCGAGGACAGAGGTGAAAGCCCCACATCATTAGTTGCTAGGTAGTCAGTCAGGCAGCGCCTCAGGTCATCCACCACATCCGGATGCCGGAGTAATGAGTCGCGCAAGCGCCATTGAGGGGTGTATAGGGACCGCACAGAAGGAAGGCGCATGGTCAAGGTGATATGTGCATGGTCAGACAAGGAGCGGGCCTCAATGGTGGAGTCGGTAACACAGGCCCAGGCGGCTGGAGTAACCAGAAAGTGGTCTAGGCGCGCGTACGTCTTGTGAGCTGCCGAGTAGTATGAAAAGTCACGTTCATCTGGATGCATGCAGCGCCAGGCATCGCGTATCCCTGCGTCACGCAGCCAGTCACTTCCCCCCAACGACAAAGCCCCGGTCCCACCTGATCGAGAGCCCGAGCGATCCTTCTCGGCATCCATGACTATGTTAAGGTCGCCCCCCAACACTACTATCGGGTCTGGTGAGTGCAGGACATCGGCATAGGTATCTAAGAGAAATTTCTCTGGTCTTTCATTTGGGGAGTAAATGGAGGCTATTGTGAAGCGTGAGTGTCCTACGCTGTGGCGCAGTGCAAGAAGGCGACCCTTGATCTCTGCAATGGGACCCACTACCCGGCCCCTGAAGCGCCTAGAGAGGAGAATGGCTACCCCACCCCGCTTACTATTCCCAGAGGACCAGAATTGTGTGGGGAAGTGGCTATGGCGCATGCAGTGTGTATCACTATGAAGCAGATGGGTTTCTTGAAGGAGACAAATATCTCCACCGGAGTGTTCAAGGAGAGAGAGGACCGCCTTCCGTTTAACGGGATTATTAAGGCCCGGGCATTAAAACTAACTATCTTAAGTGCCATGGAGGAGAGATAGGCCAATTAGCGTGTGTGCCGAGGTCCAGGGTAGTGCATCGGGGGACCGGACCATCAGGAAAGCAGGGCCCTCCGGACAAGGTAGGGGGCAGGAGGCTAAAAAGCTCACTGGGGAGAGATCCCAACCGCAACCCAAACAAACCCCAACCCCAAAAACACCAGAACCATACAATACCTAAGGAAAAAAAAAATGAACAGACAAAACATGACCAAAGTTCGTCACAGTGGTGAAGATCTAGGGGATCGTGACAACGACTAACGTCCAGCCCAAGAAGAGTTCAGGATGAAGCCACCTCGATGGGGAAACACCGCCGATATGGGATGCCGGTCATTGTTGTCTGCCCCTCTGACGCCTCTTCATGTGCCCACTCCCGTGCCGACAACTAACAGCTTAACGGGGTGGCAGGGCGGTCAGTAGCCTGCGCTAAGGAGGAAAGCACTGCCTCCTTCTCCTTGTCTCTTGTGGCCTGGTCAGGTTTCTGGATGGGTGGCGATCTTCCCACCCGCTGCCAGCCAGAGGTGCGACGTGTACGCTGGGACTTGAGTCTCTCTGCACCCTCCTCGGGAGTAGTGTGGTCAAGGCCTAGGATTCCCATTGCCTCCTCTAGTGATCGGAGCTGCAGCAACTTGCCCTGGTGTTTAAAAACGAGGCGGAATGGGTGGCCCCATGAGTAGGGGATATTGTTCTCTCTTAGATGTGTGGTCACAGGTTTGAACGCCCGTCTCTTAATGAGGGTAGAGGCTGTCAGATCCTGAAAGAGAGCCGGTTGGTGGCCACGGAAGTGTTTAGGCTGGGCCTCGCGCGCTTTCCGAAGTATGCGCTCTTTTAATTGAAAATCGTGTACGCACACTAATATATCAGGGGGAGGTGCTTTATTACCTCGAGAGAGGCCCACACGATGGACCCAATCCATTTGAATGTCTGAGATCCCCTCCTCCTCTAGAATTTGTTGGAAGAGCACACTGACATATTCCCTAAGGTCGTCCCCCTCCTCCTTCCCTGGGACTGCCCGTATTCTCACATTGTTCCGCCTGGAGCGGTTCTACAGGTCCTCAGCGTGGGCCTGCAGATCTCTGTTCTGTTCGCTGAGGCGTAGCATGTCTTGCTGTAGGTGGTGGATCTCCTCGTCTCTGGTAAGGTCGTGTTCCTCGAGTGTCGCCACCCGCTCTCCTATCTCGTCCACGTCGCTGCGCACCTCTTTTATATCCGAGGCCAGTTGGGATCTCAGGTCCTGTATGTCCTCTTTTATGGCTGTGAAGAGCTCCACCATGAAGGCTTTAGTCGCCGGGGAGTCATCGCCCTCCTGCAGGCAAGCCCCCTTATCTCCCTGAGACGCAGACTGACCGGGCTGTTTCATCAGCAGCTCCTTAAGAGATTTCTCCCTACGTGCTCGGGCGGCAGCCATGGCGCTCACCTTCCTTCCAAGGCCCCCAGATCGTAGCCGCTTCCCTCCGTCTCGGTAACGGTGCCGTCTGCTCCGCTTCTGAGTGCCTCTCCAACGCAGTGTCCTGCGGGCCCCCTCACCCAGAACCACTCCAGGGTCCACCATCCGCCGAAGTACGGACCGCAAGGGCCGCACCCCAGGCCCAGCCGCCGGGTTGGACACCCAGCGACTAGTCTCCACTACTAACACCGCCGCTCTTGAGCCCCGTCCGCCGACGCCCGGACCGAGGGGGGCTCAGAACAGGTCCATCCACATTCCAATCTGCAAGGCCCTTGATCCTAGGGCACCGAGCATGCACATCCACCACCTATAGGGCCCCCGAGAACCGTAGTCCAGGCACGCTCCGTCCGCCGAACCACGGACCGAGCAGGCTCACTTCAGACCTGGCCTCGCTGTCTTGTGCCCCCTCTTCTGCCCTACTCCGCAGGGGTCGCTAGCTGTATGCGCTCCCAATCGGGTTGCTGCCCAGTGATCGTGCCGCCCAGAGGCCTCACGGCCCGCACCACCACCACCACAGTGTCAGGGGTTCTCTAGGCACCAGGGTGCACTGTGCCACAGGGCCAGATCCCTGCAGGACACGTTGCCCCCAGGCCCAGGGCAGGCCCAAACGCCACACTCCATGCGTATGTGGTCCCAGCTGGGGGAGATAGAATCGTTCTTGTAGCCGCTGAACCAGGCCCTCTATCCTTGCAGGAAGTACTAAGCCCGCGGCGGGCCGGCAGTCCACATGCAGCGGTGGGGGACCCAACGCCTCAACCCCCTGACTTGTTAGCTCCCACTCAATGCCAGCATCACCTACAGGCGCCCTCCATCCACCGATCCACGGACCGAGCCCGTCTCCTCTTGGGCCGCGCCGCACCACACACAGGCCCTCTTACCGCTCTCTCCTTCGACCCTCAGGCAGTCCAGGCCGGTCCCCGGCGCCGCAGCCGACTCCAGGGCAATCAGCAGTGTAATCCACGTCTTCGTCCGTCTCGAGCCCCGGAGCACCACCAGTTTAGCTCGCTCCCACCGCCGGGCTAGGCCACCCGTTCCTCACAGGCCAGCGGCCGCGCAGCACCAAGATGGCACCGGCGCAGCCCGATGTGATGCTCGGTCGCTGCAGTTGGCGTTGCCGGACCTCTCACCAGGCATCCGGTGGGAAGGGACCTCGTCAACCCGTGCCCCCGTACGTCGCCTCCGGGCAGCGCCACCAGATGTCAGCTGTCGCTTTAAGCTCCCCTTCGGGGTTGCGCGCTCTCGCCAGTCCGATAGGCCGCCGCCCCACGTCACCGCCGAAATCCACGAAGAGAAGGCCGTAGCACAGGAGAGTCGGCCCGCCGATACAGACCAGGGCGGCAGAGCCAGACAGACTTTGCGGACAGGCGGATGGCACGAGAGGTGGGTGATTTAAACAAAGCTGAGACTTAGCGGCGCCGGAGGGACAGGATTTCACGTCCTATCTCGCCGCCATCTTGGCCACTCCCTCGTTCTTATTTTATAATCTAATTTGTAATTAAAATTTTAATTATAAAAAAATTAAACTTGAAAATTTGTATTATAATATATCTTAAAATTTTTTAAAAATTAATTAAAAAAGGCATAACTCTGTTCTGGATATGTTTTTAGAATTGGGAATAGAATAATATATATGTGTAGTGTGTAGCATTTTTTATGTGTTTATGTAGTTTTGATTGGGAAAATTACATTTTATGAGTTGATTGTCCAGCACCTTCTATGTGTTAATGTTGTTTTGAGTCGCAATACTACATTATATATGTTTTGTGACCAGCACTTTCCCTGTGTGATTGTTTTTTGGAGTGGGAATAGTATATTTTATATGTTTATTGTCCAGCACATTCCCTGAGTTAATATAGTTTGGAGTGAGAATAGTAAATTATAAATGTTTAGTGTCCAGCACCTTCTCTGAGTTTTTGTAGTTTGGAGTGGGAATATTAAATTATATATGTTTACTGTCCAGCACTTTTTCTGAGTTAATATAATTTGGAGTAGGAAGAGTGTATTTTATATGTTTATTGTCCAGCACCTTCGCTGAGTTAATATAGTTTGGAGTGAGAATAGTAAATTATATATGTTTATTGTCCAGCACTTTCCCTGAGTTAATATAGTTTGGAGTGGGAATAGTAAATTATATATGTTTAGTGTCCATCACCTTCCCTGAGTTTTTGTAGTTTGGAGTGGGAATACTAAATTATATATATTTAGTGTCCAGCACCTTCCATGAGTTAATATAGTTTGGAGTGGGAATACTATATTTTATATGTTTATTGCCCAGCACTTTCCCTAAGTTCATATTGTTTGGAGTGAGAATAGTAAATTATATATGTTTAGTGTCCAGCATCTTCCCTGAGTTAATATAGTTTGGAGTGGGAATAGTATATTTTACATGTTTATTGACCGTAAAATCTCCAATTCTGTGAGAACTAACTGATTGAAAATAAAGACTCATTTGTAAAACTAAATATTGACTTCTTGGACTTCATCACCTGCGCACGCCCAACCCCTCTATTGCTTACGATGAGATCTACAGAGGCATCACCCGACGGCTGGTGCTAGGGCTTGTTGCGCAAGGAACCTGATTCAATTGAAACTAGTGTGAGGTGCAGAAACAGCAGTCCGCCGTCTAAGTTTCTTTATTAATTTTGTTTATTGTCCAGCACTTTCCCTGAGTTAATATAGTTTGGAGTGGGAATAGTAAATTATATATGTTTAGTGTCCATCACCTTCCCTGAGTTTTTGTAGTTTGGAGTGAGAATAGTAAATTATATATGTTTAGTGCCCAGCACCTTCCATGAATTAATATAGTTTGGAGTGGGAATAGTATATTTTATATGTTTATTGTCTGGCACTTTCCTTGAGTTAATATAGTTTGGAGTGGGAATAGTAAATTATATATGTTTAGTGTCTATCACCTACCCTGAGTTTTTGTAGTTTGGAGTGAGGATAGTAAATTATATATGTTTAGTGTACAGCACCTTCCCTGAGTTAATATAGTTTGGAGTGGGAATAGTATGTTTTAAATGTTTATTGTCCAGCACTTTTCCTGAGTTAATATAGTTTGGAGTTAGAATAGTAAATTATATATGTTTAGTGTCCAGCACCTTCCCTGAGTTTTTGTAGTTTGGAGTGAGAATAGTAATTTATATATGTTTACTGTCCAGCATCTTCCCTGAGTTAATATAGTTTGGAGTGGGAATAGTATATTTTATATTTTTACTGTACAGCACCTTCCCTGAGTTAATGTAGTTTGGAGTGAGAATAGTAAATTATATATGTTTAGTGTCCAGCACCTTCCCCAAGTTTTTGTAGTTTGGAGTGGGAATAGTATATTTTAAATGTTTATTGTACAACACTTTCCCTGAGTTAATATAGTTTGGAGTTGGAATATAATTTTGAATATGTTTAGTGACCAGTGACTTTTGTGAGTTAATGTAGTTTGATTTGGAGCAAGATTAATTAAAATAATGTATGTTTAAGTGGTAATAGTAGGTAATATATGTTTATTAATAGTTATAACAGCAATTAAATGTAATTATTTTAATGCAAATATAGTAGATAACAATATTTATGTTTTATTAATTTCTTTATTTTCATTCAAAGACTGAAGCAAAGAAATATAGTGCTTTTTATTTTATTTACAATGTTTTATATAAATTGTGAAAAACCCCAAAAATAATAAATTCTTAATTTTTTGATATCTCACATATTTAGTACATATTTAAACATAAATATATAATTTTTAAATATAGTAAGTATGAAGCGATTTTATGTTTTATATAATGTAGAAGTTGGTAAATAGGTACATTTTTTACAAACAGAAGATGCAGTTATTCACTATTTTGAATACAATTTATAACATATATTTTCTTTTTGACAGTTATACAGTTTTCTCTATTGTAAATATATATTAGATAATTATATACAGTTTACATTATTTATATTATACATTCTGTAACAATGTATTCATTGTATTATTTTTTCTTTCTTTGCATAATTGATACTAAATAATATTATATTTTTTATAATATTATTTAATTTGTATTAAAAATTAATATTATACAACTGAGTAAGCATTTTGAAAAAGAGAGATATTTTTAACATTAATATAATTTTTCACATTTTTAGTTAGCAGCACAAGATTTTTTATATAATAATAAGTTTTTATAATTTTTGTAATGTATAATAATAAATATTATTTGTGTTGTAATATTTATTTTTATACATTTTACAATTTTTAACATAACAGAAAAAACATTTTTTTGTATAACATTTCTAATTTATATTGAGTTTAATGCGGAAAAGTATTTTTGTTATTTTAATTAGGCGGCCATTTTTTAAAGTAAGTTCTATTTTCTAGGCTATCGGTGTTGTTTTAGGTCATTTCTGAGAGGAGAAGCTCGTGGTTGGAAGTTGTGTCGGATTGGTTAAGGTAAGTTTAATTTAATTGCTTTTACACTTACTTTAGGGGTAGGGCAAAGGTAGTAAGATACTAAGGGGCACATTAGGAAGGTGGGCGGAGGCACCACCGCGGTGCTGGCGGAAAATGCCATTTTCCGCACGCCAGCAGCGGTCCTCACGCCCGCCATATTACAATGGGCAAACATAGCCCATTTCCTGTCTGCCGCGGTGCGACGTGAACCGCCATTAAAATACGCCCGCCACCGCGGCGGCGGGAGCCAATAGAGACCCACCGCCGTGCGGAATGACATCCCGACCGCCGTACAAATCAGGATGCCCCAAACAGCCAGTCACACCGCAGCGGAGAAACCACCCAACCAGGACGGCGGAAGCACGACAGCGGAGCGCGAAACCAGACTCCCGGTCCCCTCCACCCGGTCCCGACCGCAATGGATCCAGCTCTACACACCTTTCCGGTGCTGTACCTGCTCCACCACCAGCAAATAATGGGCCGTCGCAGACAACGCCGCAGGTACGCAATCACACAACTCCGCACACAACCACAACACACAACTACTGGGCTGACATACGGTTCCTGTCCACATCAGACACCCTGGTGGGGACAGGAACACATCCCCAAGTGTACCCACACATGTCCCACCTGTCACTAAATCACCCCTCCGCATCCAGGTCACCCACCAACCGCGAAATCAATGCAATGTCCCGGTCACGTCACCGCAGCGGTGAAGACGTGGGAAAACATGCGCACAATGTAGTAGGCAGGGCCACGCCAGGCATGGGCAGTCCACAAAGATCATAGGGCCACACCTCCACCCTCCACACACTAGGCCCCGCCCACATTAGGGGACATGCTGTGTGCTCCTCCTGTGCACCCCCCTGCATAATAACCAGCCAGGTGAACCCAGACCCTGCACCACACACACCAAACAACCAGGGAGACAGTCCCAGCAGGTGGGGCTAAAGAGGAACACACAGCACAGAAGCACAGGGCCAGGGCAACCCTCCTCCCCACACCCACACTCCACTCATGTCAAGCAAACTGAGTCCAATCACAAAATGAACAATCACACTGAGTATGAACAATACCGTAACTGTACACAATGCCTGTCAAGCCACCCAGACACACCCCACACTGACACACAGCCACATACACAAACCAGATGGCAGCAGCAATGGAGGACAAGAAATGGTCAAGACAAAAGTGAGGTGGACAGTGATGGGAACACAAGGAGCTAGCCACAAAGCATCTGTACATCACATGCAAGAGAAGGAACAGATCACAACACCCTTAGGCCAACCAATAACACATGGCTGGCACAGTGAGTGAAATCAAACCACAGTGATCTCTGTGCAACAACTCAGGGAGACAGCAATGCAAGCCATGCATAGGCACAGGGATGATAGGAAGTGTCTGAAGTCAAATAGTGATCAGCCACACATCTGTACCTACTTACTTGACATGTGTATGCCATCAGCACAACACACAGGGCCCAGTGACACACTCCATGACTGTCAACCACAACTTGGACCCTTCACACATACCCCTCCTCCACCCACCTCACATCTGCACCACTCAACACTAGTGTCAAACACACAGAATGGTGCAAATAATGTCCTGTGAATACACTGACAAAGAATCACACTCCCTGGGGTGCATCCACAAACATCACACACACTCAGGGATGCCTGAAGCAATGCTGGCACAAATACAATAGCCAAACACAAACTTCACAAACAACAGACACAGAAGTACAACAAGCCCAGACATGTGCAGACAAACAGTGGAATGGCAATGGGATCACAGACAGAACAGGATCACACAACACCATCACTCAGGACCAATGCACATACACCATACCCCAACACAGACAAGAAGTGCATCATCTCAAAACAATCATGGACACAAACTGGGAGCAATGGTCCAATAAGAAAACACAGACAGACATACCACACCACCAATCAAGTCAACATGGTGTAATAGTGTACCACATGCATGCACATACACAATACTGACAAGTGACAGGTCAAATATGAGAGGAGAAACCACCAAGGTGCACTCAAAACAAGCTCAGGAACAAGAATACTCCGAAGTGCATGTGACTGACACACAAGTAATGCACACTACACTTGCAACACACATCTGAATGTATCACAATGCACAAACAACTCACAATGACATGCAAAGAGAACATCACACACAGAGCATCTGTCAGCTGAAAGAGACAACACAGGCCAAACACTGCACACATCCACAGCAAACACACAACAGATGCACATGCCAATCCTTCACATTGCAAACACAGCTGTACATCAGGGGCTGCACACCAGGCAATTGCAAGGCAACATAGACTCACAGCACTGCATGCACAACAAGCAGTGTGTGCACACCAACCAAACCAGTAGCACACATATCTGAGTGCCACAACATGAACCCCCACAACACAAATCACCACAGCACACAGACAACATCACACTCAGGAAGGGTAGCAGTACCACAGCAAACACACATACAGCTTACCCATCACCCACAGATGCACAAGTCTGGGACACCCAGGTGCAAACAACATGACCAGAGGACTGTGCAGCACAAACAGTTGAAATGCACATGACCAACCATGACTGCAAAGCAGTACAAGAAAATCAGACATAACCAATTGGGAAACTGTCCTGAGTGGCACATTGATCCTGTGCACAGATCAGCACCACAAAGCATAGTGTAACAAATGAAGTGGTGGGGAGGGACACACACTGGCAACCCAAGGGGATAGCTGACATGAGAGTGAAGTGGTGTGTACATCAGTAGTGGACATGGCAGGAGTGCACCATACACAAATAGATGTAGTGCTCACTCACAATGGGTAGTTAACATAAGCACAGATAAGGGATGGTACAACTCCACATCCCACATGCCATACTGCAGCAAAAAATTGCTCAAGTGACAGCAATGCATGAGAAAACACACCCACAATGTCAGTGTGGCTGAGCAGTTCTGCACAGTGAGCACAAACAGTATCAAGACACATGGCTGATCAACAAAACACAACACTGACTTGCCAGTCACACACTCTACATACTCACAATTGGCAACAAAAACAAGTAGGTGTCCCCCAGAAGTGCAAGGACACACCAACAAACTGCACAGTGCACAACCTACAACTCCCACATGTGCACACAATCACAAGCACAGGGCTCACCAATCCAACCAACAGGCACTCAAATCCAGGTTGACACATGTGTGCAGTTGCCATCGCAGGGGCACACACACATCAACACTACTGACAAAGTCACCCCCTTCACACTGCACACTTCATGACCACCCAAGTGCACACATTGTAATTTACACATGTGACTAGGATGACTGGCCATCACAAGATGACCATACCCCAACACTGCTGTTCACACATCAAGAAAGATCACACAGACATGATGGACCCTGGCCAGCCAGCCTGCAATCCTGTGGTTAGAATCCCACTCTGTGCTGGCAGTGCATCCAAACATGACATGTGTACAATTTAGCTAACATCACCATAGATTGATTATGATAACAGTAGTTCATCACAAACAACCATCATTGCACCCCCAAGCCTCAGCGTCAAGAAGAACTGAAGTGCCTGTCACCCCTGCAAAACCCTGAAAAATTGAAATCAGCCATTGGCAATGTTAAAGTGGCATACAGAGCATGTTTCACATTAAATCATAGCCACACATAAAACCCTTTATTTAGCAAGGACACTGACAAATCAGACAACTGGAGTAACTGTCGTTATTCACATATTACACAGATAGGCATCAAAAGTAGACAAGAGCAAGGCCAGTGGCCAGTCCAAAGTGCAGAGTAGGTACATGAGAACCTGCACAGGGAATGGGCAAACACAGTAATAAACAGCAAGGCCAGTGTCCAGTCCAAAGTGCAGAGTAGGTACATGAGAACCTGCACAGGGAATGGGCAAACACAGTAATGAACAGCAAGTCCAGTGGCCAGTACAAAGTGCAGAGTAGGTACATGAGAACCTGCACAGGGAATGGGCAAACACAGTAATGAACATCAAGGCCAGTGGCCAGTCCAAAGTGCAAAGTAGGCACATGAGATCCTGCACAGGGAATGGGCAAACACAGTAATGAGCAGCAAGGCCAGTGGCCAGTCCAAAGTGCAGAGTAGGTACATGAGAACCTACACAGGGAATGGGCAAACACAGTAATAAACAGCAAGGCCAGTGGCCAGTCCAAAGAGAAAAGTAGGCGCATGTGTGCATGAGAACCTGCACAGGGAATGGGAAAACACAGTAATGAACATCAAGGCCAGTGGCCAGTCCAAAGTGCAGAGTAGGTACATGAGAACCTGCACAGGGAATGGGCAAACACAGTAATGAACAGCAAGGCCAGTGGCCAGTCCAAAGTGCAGAGTAGGTACATGAGAACCTGCACAGGGAATGGGCAAACACAGTAATAAACAGCAAGGCCAGTGGCCAGTCCAAAGTGAAAAGTAGGCACATGTGTGCATGAGAACCTGCACAGGGAATGGGCAAACACAGTAATGAACAGCAAGGCCAGTGGCCAGTCCAAAGTGCAGAGTATGTACATGAGAACCTGCACAGGGAATGGGCAAACACAGTAATGAACATCAAGGCCAGTGACCAGTCCAAAGTGAAAAGTAGGCACAGTTGTGCATGAGAACCTGCACAGGGAATGGGTGAGACTGTACACTGCCATGGTCAGCAACACAGTTAGGGGGATAACAATGGGCAGTCCAGGCACTGCTGTGGGAGAGACAGGTGTGTGAGGGGGACTTTGGCTCAGACTTAGCTGTCAGTCTGACTGGGAGGTGGCTGAGTGTCGGGTCCAGTTGGAGGATTTGACCTGGGAGAGAGAGGACCAGCTGAGGTAGAGGCATCAGTGGCTTTGGGAGCCGGAGGGCTTGCTGGACCGGGTGGAGTGGTGGCACGTGGAGGTGGAGTCATGCTGCCGTGAGACACAGTGTGGGAGGGAGAATGTGGAGGGGTACCTTTCCACTTCTTGGGTAGTCGATAGGGAATTATTGTCTTGGGCGGAGTGGTAAGTGGGGCGGGCACAACAGGCACACTCTCCACCAAAGCTACATCAGGTGCAGCCGGTGGGCCTCCCTCTGGGAACCTGCTGGATCTGGAGGTACACTTGGCCTGGCCTGGCCTTTTCCCCTCCACCACCTGTTTACCAGGTGAACCCCCTACACTGACCTCCTTTCCCTGCTTCACAGGGGTCTGGATGGGAGTAGAGGTTGTGGGTGAATCTGCCTTATCTGGCTTTTTCTGTGGACCCTTAGCAGGCACCAGCTTCACAGCAGGAACGGGAGCCGACTGCTTTTTTTTTGCGAGATGCTTTTGGGACAGGAGAGTCCTTGGCTGGGGATGCCTCTGAGGCATGTGAGCCTGAGGCCTGCTTCTTGGCTTTATGCCCCTGAGTGTCACCTGAAGGGCTTTTGCCTTTGCGCTCTGGGGTGGCTTTTGATTTTTGGGGGGATGGTGTCTGCGCTCTGGCCCGCTTGGGCTGATGCTGTTGTGTGCTGCGTGTGCTGTATCTTGAGACTGAGGTCTGTGGTGTGTGGCCACTATTGTCAGATGTAGCCACTGGCAGGGGGGTGGCCAAAGGGACTGGATCTGGACTCTGAGCCTGTGACAGCTGAATGGCTGCCGTCACTGTGGAGGACAAAGACTGGACAGTCCGGTGTAGCCCACCCACGTCTGAATGAATGCCCTCCATGAAGGCAACTACCTGTGCCAACTTTTTGTCATGGTCTAGGAAGGCATTGAGGAGAGTTGTCTGACCCACACACAGCTGGCGCAAAAGGTCCACAGCCTCAACACCGAGGGCAGCAGGGGAGACAGGGGCAGGGGCAGCGGTGCCTGGGGTGAAGGACACTCTTCCCTTCTTACTGGTGCGAGCACGTGCAGCACTAGTGGAAGTAGTTGGGAGGGTGGGCACTGGACGATGTGTGGTGGAAGAGGAGGCAGAGTCCCCTCTCCCTGTGCCCGCCAACATAGATGTGTCACCGCTGGTGTCAGATGACGTTGAGGTTGGTGTCTCTGGCTGTGATTCCTCAAGCAGACTCTTGTCCCCCTCTGAGGCGCTGGTCACATCAGTGTCAGTGTGCTTGTGTGTAGCAGTCATGCTTGATGCCTCACCACTGGTGTCCGTCCCCTGTCCATCTGTGCCCACGGTAGATGCTGCAAGAGACAGAGACGTAGGGTCAGTTCAGTGGCATTAACACGAACATCATATGCAAGCAAAGCACTAAACAAGATGATGATATCCCCAGTAACATTGTGCAACCTCAATTTCAAACTCGAATTATGCGTGTTGTCATGAAAACTTGGCATAAGTGACCCATTTGATGACCACACAGCCAAATAGACTGCCCGTGGCTCCGTGTAACCAGACATACAGATCCCTCTGAGCATACCTAGGGCCCTGAGGGGGGAAAAGATGTACCTCCCAACATGTTGCCACAGTCACATCTGGAGGCAGCAGAAGGTGACAACACAGATACAGACTCCTAAATATCAGTCCACAATGGCCATGAGCTCATGCCATCCACCATGTCGTACTTTGGGGCACAACTACAGTTGCACATTGGTGTCAGATGTGTAGTCCTCACAATTCTGACGTCAGGCAAAGCACACATTGATGTAAGCAAACTCAGATGAGGCACACTGCCGTTCCCTTCCATGGGATGTCCCTGACTTCCCCAATGCAGAGGATGCCAGAAGGCCACAACTCAGAATGCAATGTCAAGGGCCATTACTTCAATGACATGAGAAAGTACAGGTAGGGAAAATGCATGACAGCTGCACCCAACACAGAGGCCACTTACAAGCCATTGCATCACACTAGCAACATCACAGAGCTCAGCACTGGCTCAGGCTTGGAACACATGCAGTCACTCACAACCAAAGTCACCCTTCACAGAATACTCACCCCCAGCTTGCTGCTGATGCTCCTTTAAACGTGCATCCAGCTCAGGCTGTGTCACAGCTAAGATGCGGGCCATTAGTGGTGTCATGCTCCTGCGCGCCAACCTTCCAGTCCGAGGGAGCAGCCCCAGCGTCATCTCTGCCACGTTTTTACTCAGCCGGCAGATGTCACCCCACCTCTTGTGACAGTGTGTGTGCCATCAGTTGGACATACCCAGAGCCTGCACCTTGCGTGCAATGGCCCTCCACACGGCCTTACGCTGGTGGACTTTGAGCTGCAGGCATGGGAGACAAGAGGGGAAATTTCAGTGACACTGGGTTATGTACCACTACCTCTCAGTACAGGAGCATGATACTAACTCAGCACTACTTCACAGATATGTCTAGCAGAGACAATACAGCATCTCACATAGTACATAAGCATGGGAGAATCATACAAAAACTGCATGCAGTTATGAGGGTGGACACAGTACCTGCCCATCTCATACACATGCAGGATGCCAGCACAGAAAGCTATGTGTAGGGGGCCCACATCTGCTATCCAGTTTGTGGGTGAGCAAGACATACACTACATTGGAAAATATGTTTCAGGGCAGACTCACTGTGTCCAACACTGCTCAGCCCTCAATGTCCTTGCCTTGTGAATGGCTCACTGTGTCATGGAGGTCACATTTATGGACATGATCTTACAATCTCACACCCTTCTCACAAGGTCTGTCGTGTGCAATCTACAGGGCTGAGATAGCTCTTTGATGGATAGTCTAGCAGACAACCCATATGTTTCACTCTGTACATTCAGTGATGTGTCCTTGTCAGATTGGGCAGTGACTGTGCAGGACAGGTGGGCTCACACTGAGGTCCAACGTGGGGCTTCAGAAATGTCACATGCAGGGACAATATGAGAGCATAAACAGTGCCTACACTTGCGAGTCAGTACACATGCTGATGAAAATGGAAGGGGCTCTGTACAAAAGTACAACAATCTGCTGTGTCATAGGTGGATTACCACCAAGAGTGTCACCCTCTGGCATTTAAGTCCTGTGCATAGTGCTGACCTATGCATGGTGGCAGTTTTGAATCAGACACACTTCCATCAGTACCCTCTGGACGTATACCCTTGCTAATGTCACAGATGAGCCTGTGAAGAACATCATAGACCCACACATCCATTCACACAGGCAATTTCTGTCCTGACTCCCGCTTGACCAACTTGCTGTGTCACTGTATGGCAGAAAAAATAATGTATGTCCATCCCATTCTGATGTGCAGCCAGGGAAACTTGGAAAATAGGCTACACACCCCTTTCCCCTGGAGTCAGCATGCTAGGCAGTGTATGACACAACGCAATACTCTCAGACACATACTGCAGCAGATCAACTTCATGTGGGCACTCCCTGCACTCTCACTTCCACTCTGAAACACTTACCATGACATCTGGAGCACCATGTAGCCTCCCATACTGTGTGAGCACCTCGTCCACCATGACCTCCAGCTCCTCGGTGGTGAAGGGACGGGCCCTGATCTTGTCAGTCCTCGCCATCACTGGGTCCAGGAGACAGGAGCAGCAGCAGCTGGTGGTGAGGGGTGTCAGGCAGCAGTGTCTGGAGACAGGAGCAGCAGCAGTTGGTAGTGAGGGGTGTCAGGCAGCAGTGTCTGGAGACGGGAGCAGCAGCAGTTGGTGGTGAGGGGTGTCAGGCAGCAGTGTCTGGAGACAGGAGCAGCAGCAGTTGGTGGTGAGGGGTATCAGGCAGCAGTGTCTGGAGACAGGAGCAGCAGCAGTTGGTGGTGAGGGGTGTCAGGCAGCAGTGTCTGGAGACAGGAGCAGCAGCAGTTGGTGGTGAGGGGTGTCAGGCAGCAGTGTCTGGAAGCAGTGGAAATGTGAGGCTCTCTCCCACACATATATAGCCCCCTGGGGTAGTTTCAGTGGTTCTAAGCTGCTGCAATTGGTGTTCCAGGTCCGCTTTTTTCAAATGCATCCAATGACCGGCTCCGTGGTGGCGGAGCACGCCTAACGCGATTTTCAAAACTTGCATTAGGCTACCGCGATTGCGGTTTCCATTGGCTGTAACGGCTTGGGCATTGACGGTGGCACACCGCAGGGGCCAGGCGCTCGCTACCGTGGTCGTGCATCTTTCAATTGCATCCAATGACCGGCCCCGCTGTGGCGGAGCACGCCTACCGCGATTTTCAAAATTGCATTTGGCTACCGCGATTGCGGTTCCCATTGGTTGTAAGGGCTTGAGCATTCGTGGTGGCACACCGCAGGGGCCAGGCGCTCGCTACCGCTGTCGTGCATCTTTCACTTGCATCCAATGACCGGCCCCGCGGTGGCGGAGCACGCCTACCACGATTTTCAAAATTGCATTAGGCTACCGCGATTGCGGTTCCCATTGGCTGTAAGGGCTTGGGCATTGGCAGTGACACACCGCAGGGGCCAGGCGGTCGCCACCGCTATATGGCTGCTATACATTGGAGCCAGTGACCGTGATTGGGGTGGCGGAGCATGCCAACCGCCATTTGTACATAAACATATATGTATCACTACCGTGAGTGTGGCTTTGGCATTGGCAGTGACACACCGCAGGGGCCAGGCGGTCGCTACTGCGATATGGCTGCTATTCATTGGAGCCAGTGACCGTGATTTGTGTGGCGGAGCATGCCAACCGCCATTGTACTATATGTATATCACTACCGCGAGTCTGGCTTTGGCATTGGCGGTGACACACCGCAGGGACCAGGCAGTCGCCACCGCGATATGGCTGCCATTCATTGGAGCCAGTGACCGTAATTGGGGTGGCGGAGCATGCCAACCGCCATTTGTCCATAAACATATATGTATCACTACCGCAAGTGTGGCTTTGGCATTGGCAGTGACACACCGCAGGGGCCAGGCGGTCGCTACCGCGATATGGCTGCTATACATTGGAGCCAGTGACCGTGATTTGTGTGACGGAGCATGCCAAGTGCCATTGTATTATATGTATATCACTACCGCAAGTCTGGCTTTGGCATTGGCGGTTACACACCGCAGGGACCAGGCGGTCGCCACCGCGATATGGCTGCCATTCATTGGAGCCAGTGACTGTGATTGGGGTGGCGGAGCATGCCAACCGCCATTTGTCCATAAACATATATGTATCACTACCGCGAGTGTGGCTTTGGCATTGGCAGTGACACACCGCAGGGGCCAGGCGATTTGTTTGGCGGAGCACTTTGACAGCACCTATGGACACATCATGCTGTATGAATGGCCAATGGCCAGTTCTCAACAGTGCACAGTAGACACATAAATCATGGCACAAGATTGTGCACACAATGCCAATGTAACCTTTACCCCACTGCTGACTACACATGCCATGTTGGTGTATATGATTGAAAGCATTGGCATGTACTCCCTCACATGTCACTTGTGATATTGCTGGGCATGTACACAGAACAGTGTTGTGATGGACTCTCCAATGGGTACACATGTCAATGTGTGATAGGGCTGAGCAACTCACAGTGATGAATGTCTGACTACACAATGTGCATCTATCACTGTCTACTTTGGTTGGCTCATGCACATACTTGTTGTTTACGCACAGACTGTGCTCATTGTGATGTTGATGTGTGCCCTGTTCGACTTACGCAAGTAGGTGTGGAAGGTATAGCAGCTAGGTAGGAGACAGTAGTGTTGCTGTTTCACACATATGCTGTATGAACTACTCTCAGGGCTGCTCATGCAAGATGTGGCCATGTCCCTTTGGGCATTCACATAGTCAGATATTGTTTTGGAGGTACTCGCTGTGTGAAAAGTGGACAGGTGTACGACTAGTGTAGCTGAAGGTGTCCCTACATGTAAATTGGGCTGTAATCTGAACTGTGATGACAGTCATTGTTGGCGTTGTGTCAGTCAAAACATAAGATGTCGGACACATCTCTTGGTGGATTGCATTGACATGTGTCCCCTTTCATGTCACCTAGGAGGAGACCAAATGTGCATCGTCCCTTCACAGTGCTGGCAGACATGGAGGATGAGGAGGTCATATGGAAATTCCGTCTGGATCGACCCACCCTACAAGACCTATGTGCTATGTTGGAGCCCATTCTGCGGCCTCACAGAACATATTCGACTGCTTTCACACCAACGTCTAAGGTGATGGCGGCCCTGCATTTTTTTGCTACTGGATCATTCCAGTACACGGTGTCCAGCGCAGGTGGGATGTCGCAACCTATGTTCAGCATGGTGCTACGTGATGTCCTGTCCGAATTGAGGACCTACAAGGACAGATATATCCATTTCCCCAGGAGGCATGAGTTGGCGGCTGTGAAGGGTGATTTTTATGCCCTTGGGCACATCCCCAATGTTGTTGGTGCCATTGACTGCACACATGTTGGCCTGGTTCCACCACAGGCACGTGAGCACATCTACAGGAACAGGAAACATTTCCATTCCATCAATGTGCAAGTTGTGTGCCAGGCCGATATGATCAACTCACACGTCTGTGCCAAATTTCCTGGCTCGGCCCATGACTCGTACATCATGCATAACAGCATTGTGCCACAGCGGATGGATAATCTGCTTCCGGAGCGTGCATGGATTGTGGGTGAGTACTCAGAGTCAAGTAACGTGCTGTGTGTGTGACATGCTGTCCTCTGCCACAGTTAGATTACAAAGTTTGTCCGTGTATCTCCCACCTAGGTGATTCTGCATATCCCAACCGTCCTTGGTTGCTGAGCCCACTGCGGAATCCCAGGACCCCAAGTGAAGTCCGCTACAATGATGCCCATGGGAGGACACGTCGTGTGGTGGAGCATACTTTTGGTCTCCTGAAGTCACGGTTTCGCTGCCTGGACAAGACCGGAGGTGCACTGATGTACTCGCCCAAAAGGGTGTGTCAGATTGTAGTAGCATGCTCCACAACCTGGCCTTGCGCAAGGAGATACCCCTGCTCCTGGACGCTGATGAGCAGCCGAGGCCCCCGCCTGCAAACCAACCCATGTCCAATGACGAGGATAGTGGAGAGGAGGAAGGTGTCGACCTGTGTCAACAGCTCATCAACCGCTACTTCACTTGAAGGTGAGTGACAATGTACAACGGGGCCATTGTCTGCTGATTTCGTTGTTGGTGAAAAGGTCTATGTGAGCTTTGTGACTGCAGCCTGTTTTTGACTCAGTGCTGGCTGCCAATGTTTCTGGGACAGGGTAGTTTGGCACAGATACAGGATGTCTATGTCGGTACTGCTGCTCATTGTAATGTGTGCAGATTGGAGTACCTTGATGACAAGTGTTGTGTGATGGCTGTGATGCCACCGCCTGACTAGTGAATATTGTTATGTTGTGTTTTCCTTGGTCCCATCAGCCTCTCCTTGCCTACAAACAATCCGTGCTCCTGGTACATTGTAATCATGGTGGACATTGCACATCCTGTGATTAAAACACGGAGCAGACACAACGACATAGGTGTGTAAGGAGTGTTTATTTACAATGGGTACATGTGACAGGGGAGTGAATATTTACAAAAAGGTGAATAGTGAAGCAATGAGTTGTCAGTGATGTAAGATGAGACAATCGAGTAGTCACCACATTGATGTGGTGACCCAGTCCAACAGACGGATGCCATTAACATGGCAGTGTGGGGAAGGACAGTCAACAAAGTCAATGGCAAGGTGAAGAGGGGTGCGATCATGGCTGGCTCCTTGACTGGCGTTTGGCAGGTGCTTTGCCACGGGATCCTCCCTTGGATTTCTTTGGACGGCCCCTTGGTCGTTTGGCAGGGATGGCCTCTGCTGCAGGGCCAGTGGGGTCTGAGGAGTCCCTCCTCTCTGTGGCCGCAGGGGAGGATGTGGAACTGTCATCCTGCGGGGCACCGGAGAGAGGTGGAGGTGTTGTTTGTGCCGCAGGCCTGTCCCTCAGAACCGCCACTAGCTGGCCCAAGAGGTCCACGATTTGGCCCATGCGGGTGTCTATGGACCTCAGCAGCAGGCGGAGCTCACGGGAATCTTCCAGAGCATGGCCCGTTTGTCCCTGGGCATATTCATAGGCCCCAAGGACTCTGGTGATGTTGTCCAGGGCTTTGGTCCCAGTGTCCGGTTGGCTTAGACGCCCCCTTGCCCTCCCACATGCCCTGCTGTCACGGACCTGTTGCCTCGCCACTGTACCCACCCGCCTACTCTCCCTGCCCTCCTCAGTTGGTGGGGTGGGGTGGTCATCCTCTGGGGCAGGGAGAGTGTTGCAGGCAGCACTGGTGGTGGTGGTGGTGGAGGTCGCACAGGTCGTTCCAGCAGGGGTCAGTGTTGTTGTTGTTGTTGCTGATGTGGTGGCGGGGGGGACAGTGGGGTCCTGGGACCTGTTGCGCCCTGGCATGCCAGATGGGCCGGCTTCAGGCACCGCATCCTCGAAATCCAGGGAGTCATCATCAGGGAGTCCATGTTCTGAGGGTGGAGACTGGCTCTGCAGGTTGGTGTTGTCATCCTCTGCAGTCAGTTGTTGGTCACCTGTGGGACAGAGGGGAAATGGTCATTGACGTGCACCCCTCAAGCTTGGTGTTCGATGTATCTTATTTACAGGTTATGCAACACACAGTTTACTAGTTCTCACATTGTATGTCTGCACAGTAATGTGCATCATGACATGATGTGGAGGTACATACATTAATTTTCCATGGTGTGACATGTCAATGGTTACCATGCCCCATGTGCAGATTTTGTGATTACAAGGACTTGTTGTCATCTGACAACTGGCGGCAATACGACTTGATGTGAAGCATCTTTGCTGATTACTCTGCCTGGCAGGCGTTACATCTGCGCATGAACTAGCCATTGTCATCTCATGCATACCTTTGTCATGTCCTGTGCTTTGATTTATTTGTTCTACAGACCATGCTTGCTTCGTTTTCATATGGTCCTTCATGCTCAGCCCCCATGGAACTTACAGATAGCATTCAGTGCTGTGCATGTTTGTGCCCTGATTTACTTCAACATGGGATTTATTGAGTCAAACTTTTGTTTCTGTGACAGTTACATACGCTTAGCTGTCTGCACACTGTAATTTGATATTGTATCTGTGTCAATTTTAGTGGGATGTGAGGCCTGGTGTTGTCATATGGCTCCATGCTTTTTGAGAGGAATGGTGGGGTGCATGCACTGTTTACTTACCTGTTCTGTTGTCACATTGGGGTGGACTTTCTGACACATCTCTCTGGGTGTGTGTTTAGGTGCTCCATCCTGCTCAGGGGTGGGACAGGGGGCCTGGTGGGAGTTGTGGGGCAGGCCTCCCACCCCCAAACTGCCCTCCCTAGGAAGATGGCTACCTACCTGTTAGATGAAGTTGAACAATACAATGGCTGACACATGCTTCTGGGTGGGGGGAGTGCTCCATCTTGCTGAGCTGTGGGACAAGGGGGCCTGATGGGAGTTGTGGTACAGGCCTCCCACCCCCAAACAGCCCTCCCTGGGAAGATGGCTACCTACGTGTTAGATGGAGGTGAACAATGCAATGGCTGACACATGCGTCTGTTTGGGGGGAGTGCTCCATCTTGCTGAGCTGTGGTACAAGGGTGCCTGGTGGGAGTTGTGGGGCAGGCCTCCCACCACCAAAGTGCCCTCCCTGGGAAGATGGCTACCTACCTGTTAGATGAAGTTGAACAATGCAATGGCTGACACATGCTTCTGGGTGGGGGGGAGTGCTCCATCTTGCTGAGCTGTGGGACAAGGGGGCCTGGTGGGAGTTGTGGTGCAGGCCTCCCACCCCCAAACAGCCCTCCCTGGGAAGATGGCTACCTACCTGTTAGATGAAGTTGAACAATGCAATGGCTGACACGTGCTTCTGGGTGGGGGGGAGTGCTCCATCTTGCTGAGCTGTGGGATAGGGGGGCCTGGTGGGAGTTGTAGTGCAGGCCTCCCACCCCCATACAGCCCTCCCTGGGAAGATGGCTACCTACCTGTTAGATGAAGGTGAACATTGCAATTGCTGACACATGCTTCTGGGTGGGGGGGAGTGCTACATCCTGCTCAGGGGTGGGACAGGGGTGCCTGGTGGGAGTTGTAGTGCAGGCCTCCCACCCCCAAACAGCCCTCCCTGGGTAGATGGCTACCTACCTGTTAGATGGAGGTGAACATTGCAATGGCTGCCACATGCTTCTGGGTGTAGGGGGAGTGCTACATCCTGCTCAGGGGTGGGACAGGTGTGCCTGGTGGGAGTTGTAGTGCAGGCCTCCCACCCCCAAACAGCCCTCCCTGGGAAGATGGCTACCTACCTGTTAGATGAAGGTGAACAATGCAATGGCTGACACATGCTTCTGGGTGGGGGGAGTTTTACATCCTGCTCAGGGGTGGGACAGGGGTACCTGATTGGAGTTGTGGTGCAGGCCTCCCACGCCCAAACGTCCCGCCCTGGGAAGATGGCTACCTACCTGTTAGATGAAGGTGAACTATGCAATGGCTGACACATGCTTCTGGGGGGGGGAGTGCTCCATCTTGCTGAGCTGTGAAACAAGGTGGCCTGGTGGGAGTTGTAGTGCTGGCTGCCTGTACACATGCAAACCTGGGAATGTTGCAGGCTACCTTTGTGGTGATTTAGATGGAGTGGATGTTACATCTGTGAGACCTGTGTTGGGTATTGTGGTGCAGATGAATGGACTTGGGCCTAGGAGGTGTAGCTTTGTGGTTGTGCAAGACAATACATAGCAGTGTAATGGTATACATTTGTTTGTCCTTACCAGCCTGCACTCCCCCGGCTATTCCTGTGAGACTCTCTGGATGCAGTATGGCAAGCACCTTCTCCTCCCATGCAGTGAATGTTCTTGGTGGAATGGGAGGGCCACCGCCAGTCATCTGAGCCAGCTGACGGTTCTTGTTCTTCTTCTCTTTCACCACCCTCTTCAGGTCATGCCACCGCTTAATGATTTCCTGCTTGGAGCGCGGGGTGTTCCCTACTGCATTGACCTTGTTGACTATCCTTTGCCACATTTGTGCTCTTGTGGATAATGGTGTCTGTTGGACCAGGGTACCAAACAATTGTGGTTCTACTCTGATTATCTCATCTACCATGACTGACAACTCACTCTTTGTGAATTTGGGCATTTTCTTTTGTGCCATGGTGTGTGCTGTGCAAATGTTTTGAGGTGCAGATGTGAGGGGGGTGGTGGTGGTGTGGGGGGGTGTATGTGTGTTGCTATGCTGGTGAGATGTGTGGTGTTTTGCCTATCCAATCTGCTGCAGGGTTTGGTTCCTTCAGGGCTGGAGTTGTGCAAAGGATTCTGGTCAGGGAAGGGGCTGGTTTTATGCTCAGCTATGTGGGTGTGTCAAAATGGGGTATTGCTGTCAGGTGTGTTGTGTGGGTTGTCCTGGGATTTGTATTTTTGTAGTTTCCATGGAGGTGTGTCATTGGGGTGTGTTAGGTGTTTTTTGGGGCAGAGCTAGTTTGATGTGTGCACTTGGTGGCCTTGTTGTGTGTTTTTTTTGTCGACCGCCATATTTGTCACGGAGCGTCCGCAGTGGTGGCTATGCAACAGCCCTTCTGCCGACTCTTCCATTCATCACTGTTTGCGATCGCGGCGGTCGGAAACAGCGGAACGTCCCGCTGTCACATCGAGGCAATCCTAATTTTACGTGCGGTCACTCCGCTGGTCTCGCGGCGGTTCAGTGTGTTTCCGCCGCGAATCCGACCGCCGCGGATGGATTTTCACCAGCTCCGCCTGCTACCGGCGGTCTTTCGTGGCGTCGTTCTGCCACGGTCGGGATTTTTGGGCGGATGATCCTAATCGGACCGCCGGTTTTGCCGCGGTACCAGCGGACGGTTGATTTCTGCTACCATGGCGGTTGGGGTGGTTTTCCGACCGCCATCCTAATAGGCCCCTATATAGTGCATGTAAGGTTTGCATTTTATGTTTGTTGTGAGGTTTCGTTTGTAGTTTAGCGTATGTGAAATGCAGTTAGTGCGTTGATAGTTAGGTGTTATGGTTTGTTATATATATTTAATTATAATTAGAGGACGGTGTTATCAGTATGTTTATGTGTGTTTTTGAATAATATTACTTTATGTTTGTGTGGGAGGTATTGTGTTTTTTTTCCACAGGTATCATACGTTTCCAAATTGGCTTTGGGAGATGGATGCCTTTTTTTTTTCTTTAAAGGAAATGTGTATTAGTTTCGAGTAAACTAATATTATACTATATTTTTACATTTCCTTTATTTTTCGGGTTTTCTTGGAGCGTTTCTTTTTTTTAATTGATTTTTTCGGGTTTTTTATGGTTTTGCACTATGGATATTTTGTCGGCTGCGTTTTTTTACACAGTTGTATTTTTCCATTTTGTTTTGGGATTTTTAACTAAGTATTGGAATACCTATACATTTGGATTTATTTTGGCTGACTGGATTACATTTTTCAGCTACAAAAACATAAGTTATTTTAAATTATTTACAGTGGGAGGGAAATGTTCTTTATATAATTGTTATTGATATATTTTATGTTATAAAATATATTTATTATGTCAAATAATTTTTTTAAACTTTAAAATTAATTGACATTATATTTATATTTTAGATGTTAGAATGAAAATGATTAGTTAAGAACTCAGTTTATATTTACTATTTTTCTATGTTTAAGTGTTACAGTGGGAGGGAAATGTTCTTTATATAATTGTTATTGATATATTTTATGTTATAAAATATATTTATTATGTCAAATAATTTTTTTAAACTTTAAAATTAATTGACATTATATTTATATTTTAGATGTTAGAATGAAAATGATTAGTTAAGAACTCAGTTTATATTTACTATTTTTCTATGTTTAAGTGTTAATGTTTTAAAGTAGGGATTTTGCTATTGTTTCTAAAAATTCTAGCCCTTTAGTGTTTGGGTAGAGTCTTAGGGGCTCATTACGATGCCGGATGGAAGCCCATCCGTGCTGGTGGCGGAAAACGTTCATTTTCCCGCCCCAGGTGCGGTCATTGCTACCACCAAATTACAATGGTCCCACAGAGGCCATTTACCGTCCGCCGCGGTCCGTCAGGCTCCGCACGTTTTTAGCACACGCAAGGGTGGCGGACGGAGCCAATAGAGCAGGACCGGCGTGCGGAAACACATTCCGTCCACCAAACAGATTACAATGTGGCAAACAGCCCTTCCCACCGCCGCTTAAAAGCCACCACGTTGCGGATGGCGGAAACACAACAACGGAGAGGAAGAGCCGATACAGCACCCATCTAAAACACCAGAGCCGCCATGGATCCAATGCTACAGGCCTTCCCGCTGCTCTACCTGCTGCACCTCTGGCAGAGAAGACGCGGCCGCGCTCAACAGCAGAGGTACGTATCAAACATCTCCACGCATGCAACCCCTGAACAACTACAACTCCCAGCAAGCGTGGCGGCACCACAATGAATGTGGCAACCTGCCAAATGTAAAGTGCGAGGCCCACCCAATCCTCATGAGTGACCCTTGGTGCCCCTGAAGGCAATTGGGGCCAATGATGAGTCCCGCAGTAGCAGAGCGCGCACACCGCAACATCAAAATATGTACGCTGAAGGGCCCCATTGGCCGATGGCTCATTCGCATAGTGGTTGCCACACCGCGGCGGCCGGGAAGCTGTGACCGCAACCCTGCATCATCCAATTGGGGCCAATGCGTGTCATCGCCGCGGATGCCAGCTACTGCACATGCGAACACATACTGCATTTGCATTGGCGCCATGCGAATTACATCACCCATCACAACTCATTTGCCTAAAGTGATTGGTGCACCCCATGTGTAATGTTGTGGGGCACGAAGCCCCATGCATATAAAATAACCACACAGACACCGTACATGTATAGGAGAACTGGCCCAGGGCACGTGCGTCCGGCCCCGTTTGTTGGCAGGGTCACATGTCCAGTGACGCCTGTGCTGGGTGGCTGTGGGGTGGGGGGTAAGCCAGCCCTTTGGGAGTGGCTGGTACATCAGAACAACTAGAACAGTGACCAGCTGGTCACTACACTATGAAGGTTTGAGAGAGTGTGACCCTTGAGTCAAGTCTACACACACATGGCATCTCCAAGAAAAGGAGAGTGAAAGTACATACATAGTCATGCCCCGTGGCCAGCATGGACCGAAATGAGGGAAGGAGTCTAAAAGGACAAAGGTCTCTCGCACTGTACCAATGTTGTGTAATGAAACATCCAACCTGTGAACATCGCTTGTACATCCCTTGACAACTGACTGGCGTCACTTGGCCAGGGGTCAACTTGTGAAGGGCCAGTGACGTAGGCAGCCAATCAAAGGTGTCCACTGTCTGCAAATCAGACATACTTGTAACCCCAGCACTCCCAACACACGTATTGGTGTGGCGTGCAGTGTGCACAGCTGCCACTGCCTGTTAATGTTCACACAAACGTCATAGGAGTGCCCATGTGGAACAAACAAACATAGCTCTGACCGACATCATCACTCATTGGCAGCCATGTGGGCATGTATACACAATCCATGTGCATTTGTGCCTCATTCAGGTGAACATTGCAATGTCTGTCATGCAAATTCCACACACACTCACGCAGGACTGACCCCATAATGTCCACATGTGTCTGTCCACCGTGCTGAACAACCATGTAGCGTTGTCCAGATGACTTTCACTGCCCCATCCCGTAATGGTGTTGCGTATTGTGGGACTGACGCTTGCACTCATGCAGTGACAGCAGCAACATGCAACTCAGCACTGATGCTGGGAAACACTAGTGCCGTGCCATCTGACCACAGGGCAGCTCATCCTTGATGTAGCAGTGTACTACATGCCATACACATCGACTTCTGTGGACGTCATAGTGTCAGTATGCCGAGTGAGTGAAGAAAAACAACGTCTGAATGCAGATCACTTGTGCATTTCATGTGACCATGAAGCCTGTCAATGTTGTGGTTGTGCGAGTCTCTGGGTAAGCTGTGCACCACATTTAATCTAGAACTCAGCCCATGCCTGTGTACCCTGACATACGTAGGAGGAGACCACCCATCTTTTTCCCTGTCCCCGACCTGACGACGATGGAGAACATCAAAATTATCCGGGGATTCCGTTTGGAACGCCGCACACTACGAAACCCATGTGCCCAGTTGGAGCCCCATTTGAAGCCCAAAAGAAAATATCCAGCTGCATTGTCTGATACAGTGAAGGGTATGGCTGCACTGCATTTCTCCGGTACTGGGTCTTTCCAGTACACTGTGGCCATCGCCGAGGGGATATCACAGCCCATGTTCAGCATGGTGTTGCGTGACGTCCTGTCAGCATTGATGCCTTACAAGGACAGACCTGTCCTCTTCCAGAGAAGGGATGCATTGGCAGCTGTGAAGGGGGAGTTCCATGACCTTGGAGGCATTCCAAATGTTGTGGGAGCCATTGATGGTACGCACATTGCCCTCGTTCCACCACAGGCAAGTGAACACATCTATAGGAACCGCAAACACTACCACTCCATCAACGTACAAGTGGTATGCCAGGCGGATCAGATCATCTCACACGTGTGAGCCACGTGGGTCGGCACATGGCTCCTACATCTTGCGGAACAGCACCATACACCAATTGATGGCCTATCTGCACCCAGAGCCGGCCTGGCTTGTTGGTGAGTGGGCTGTGTCAATGACTGTGATGTATGTGTGACATGCTGCTCTCCCCACACATTCAGATCATACTGTTTGCCTGTCTGTCTCACAACTAGGTGACTCTAGACATCCCAATCGTCCGTGGTTGCTGTCCCCACTGCGGAATCCAACAACGCCGGGGGAAGTCCAATACAATGATGCACATGGGAGGACACGTCATGTGTTGGTGCGCACTTTTGGACTCCTGAAGTCAAGATTTAGGTGCCTGGACCAGACTGGTGGTGCACCTAAGTACTTACCGCAGAAGGTATGCCAGATGTTAGTCACCTGCTGCATGATACACAACCTGGCCATGCGCAGAAGGATCCCCCTGATTCTGGACGACGATGAACAGCAGCAGCCCCGCACCCAACCCACACATGCCCAGTGACGATGACAGTGGTGAGGAAGAAGGCCTTGACCAGCGACAACAGCTCATCGTCAACTACTTCCGTTGAGTGTAAGTGAACAATGAGCGACTATGACTGTGTCTGCATGCCTTGCTGTTGTCTAACAAACTTTGAGATCTGTTACTGGCATTTTGTACACACACAGGACTATGCGCGGGATTGGAGAACTCGGGCAGGCAGGGACTGAGCACCCAGAAACATCCATTAGCACAGGACCCAATTGCTATAGTACCTCACTAGCTCTCCCACTCACTCAGAGGTTTGCAAGCGCGTGTACACAAGTCGATAATTTGCAGACAAGACACGCTTTGAAATGTGCTTTTTTTACTACAGTTGCAATACAGGCAACATACGTACCACAAGAAGTTGCGAATGCATGAGTACATATACAGTTTCCATAGTGACACATCCATAACACATGAAGCAAGATGTCATATCAATAATCCCTCTGGACGAAGACCCACAAGCATATCCCCCCACCCCTTGCTGGGAGGAGTTGAATGAGATGTCCCAGGTCCATGGGCTTTGCCAGCAGACCCATTGCTCAGCCAGTACATGGTGAAATGTTATGTTATGTTATGTTAATTGGGCATTTATAAAGCGCACGGCTACTCCCAGGAGTGTCCCGGCGCTAAGCAAAAAACCACGTAAACAAGCACAACAGAGGAAAGCCAGACGAGAAGCCTGCCAAAAACGGGAATTAAAGTTGGAAAAGCCACGTCTCAAGTTTTTTCCTGAAAGTAAGGAGGTCCTGAACCTGTCTGAGGGCCAAAGGAGACTGTTCCATAGGTGGGAGGCGATCACTTGGAAAGATCGACCTCCGACCCGAGCAAGAGAAATTTTGGGAACAGGAATCAAGAGTTGAGATGAGGACCTCAGGGTACGTTGGGGAGTGTAATGAGGAAATCTTTGTCTGAGATAAGGGGCTCCAATCTGATTGAAAGCTTTAAAAACCAGAATCAGTGCTTTAAAATGGATTCTTTTCTGAACAGGGAGCCAATGCAGGGATAACAAGAGAGGGGACGAATGAGTTCTAGGGCCAGCCAAAAAGATGGCCCTAGCAGCCGAGTTCTGGATCACTTGCAAACGGGTGATTAGATAACTGGGAAGTCCCAAATACAGAGAGTTCACGTAGTCCAATCTCGAGATAACCAGAGCCTGGACAATGGTCTTTCTGTGAGGGACAGAGAGCAGGGGAAGAAAATTCTGTGCTGTGTCGCTCACATCACTGGATGGATCACTCTCAAAGTGCGTGGCAACTAGCCCGCCTCCCCCTGACATCTAAAAGGCACCCGTGTCCTCTAGCAGCAGTGACACCTTGTTGAGTGGGGGTCCTACGGCCTGACCAGAACAGCATGACAACGGACAATCCCCTCCAACCACGGACAGAATATACAGGCAGTGCTCCTGGACCGCGCAGAGAACAAGCTCTGCAGACACTTCTCATGTGACAGACAAATACTAATGTACTTGCAAAACGACTACGCAATGTGAATTTCATGCGCTACAGCTGCATGATGGAAGCCGGGCTCATGCCAGTCGACAATGTCCAAGACGGTCAGATGACAGCCTCCCCGTTGCTCAGGTCTGTGGTACCAAGCGAAACAGACTGCAGAGGTCAGCAGAGTCAAAGCAAATGCAGATATGGCAAAAGTCAGAGAGCTGAATGACAATTCCTGTTAGTAGGCGTGAAAAAGTTAAAAGGACATTGAATTAGTCACCAACAGTTCCTGTTGCTGTTAAGTAGTTACGAATCCAAGAAGGCACAGGTAGCCTCGAAGGCAATCAGTTCCAAAAGACGATCCAAATCATCTCCAGGAAAAAGGACCACCATCCAATCCAGCAGTATGAAGGAACAGATATGCTCCTCGCACCACGAGGATGAAAGGAGCATCCCATGGCACACGGGGAGAGGTTCGATGTAGGCATGGCACAGGAGCCTTTGCGCAAACGCACAGGCGCAGCTGTCAGCCTGTCTGGCACATTGGTAGGCATCCCACAAACGTGTATCACCGAAGCAGTAGTGATCATGGACCAACAAAAGACTCACCCACAGCTCATGATCCAGGGCAGCAAGGGATGTGTTGGAAAGGCAGACATCCAGGGACCACTGAAAGGGGCATCTTCGGCAGTAGAGCACAGGCTGCATGCAGGTGAAATAGGCATAGCGGAAGGTTAGCCTATAACTGATGAGTAGCACAGCTAATGGGACACATCCAAAGAGGAGCTGCATGCGGTCACGGTACAGTTGCAACTGACCGGGGTTCGACTGGAGCACAGGACGGGCAGACATGGCGTGAGAGCACTCTTAGAACCAGCGCACAGCTGTACAGCCACGAGTAGTGATATCAAACTGCTAAATGAAGTCGGTAAATTGGAGGAATGACACCCGGTAGAACTACAGAAATCGCATGAAACGAAGGGACAAGGCCAGAGCCCACAAGTTTGAAAAAAGTGTGCAAAGGCCTTCAGTATCAGAGGCTTTCGCTGATTCTTGTGTCAGTCCCCTGGAAAAAAATGGGAGTGCCGTGTTCAGCAGTGACTGAATTGCGCGGGACGGTCAAGGCACCTGGAATTCGAAGGTCTCAGGGCTGGTGTGGGAGTGACTACTTGTTGAAACAGAAGCCCATTGTGCCTGCACACTTATTGAAGTCCGCTTACGCTGTGGGAATGTGTGGCCACAAATGGATATCCACAATCACATATGGGGGAGTGAGGAGGACATTGCTACAGCAAGGATCATGGCGTGCAACAGTTCCTATATACGCAATGCCTGCCCTGTGACCGCAGCACTTGTGCCCATTCAGGAGAAGATAACTTCGTTTGTAAAACAGATTTAGCGTGGGTATGTTGTCAGGGACTGGTGTACATGTGGGTAAACATGCATAGACCGTACATGTCACTTGAAAATCCCTGTGCAACAGTACTTGAGTGTGTGAATGCGACAATGTCACCATCGTCCACATTACAGGATGTGTTGTGATGCTGGCTCTTGTTGGCACACTGCTAAGGATTTCATTGTTCTGCGCTGTGTGATCTGTGACAACTTCCGTCATGTCCATGATGATGTTATTAGGGGGATGGGAGCACACTGCTTCGCCTCCCAGCATAGTTCACCCCTTGGCATTCTGGTAAATGCAGTTCAGTCATGAATCTTACTTGTCATGTGACTGAGGTGTTTCACCTGAGTTGGGCAGGGAGAGGTACAGAGACCCGAGTAGAATCTGGCAGCTCCCTCAGCAGACACTGATCCTAATGTATCTTACCCCTACTGATGTGGGTGGATAAAGCGACACACATGTGTCTAGAAATTCACAGCACTGACCTGCACCAACCTAGGTGACACACGACAAAGGTAACAGAAGTAAGCTTTTCAACTGGACTGCATTCACCAGGATGCTAAGGGCTAAACTGTATTGGGAGGTGCAGTCGTGTGCTCCAGTCCCCCTGCTGTCCATGTTGATGGTGTTTGCCGGTGTTGTCTGTAATGCATATTGTACAGTGTTGCCTCGTGGTGTGCTTTTGCGGTTATTGCATAATATGGCAACGCATTGTTGTTTCCTTGTGTCTTTCCAGGTACCTCCACTCTCTCAATGGATTTTCGCTTTTACATATTTGGATACATTGTAATGTGAGTCAACATGCCACTTACTGTGATGAGAATGCTCTTGACACGTAGGCATACTGTTGTGAGTTGTTTTAATTTTGCGATGTGTGACAGGTGAGGGGTGAAGTAGGAGGTGATGGTACACGGATAGTTAGGGTAGGACACACAATGGTAGAGTTCCAAAGTCCAAGCGAACACTCCCATCCTTGTGACAATGTTGTTTGGTATTTACAACGACAGTCAATGCTCTGTGTTACAGTGGTGACATCAGCAGTTGCTCCGAGAACTGGTACGGCACGGTGCTGTGCCACGTGATCCTAACAGTGTCTTTTTCGGATGCCCCCTCTGCCGTTTGGCCGGGTGGCAACCTGCTGCATGCTCAGAGGTGTCTGAAGATTCGCCGTGGTGACTCACCCCTCCCTGTGGCCGCTGCTGTGGTGGTGTGACTATCATCCTGCTGGCCCCGGGGGGGGGGGAGTTGGCAGCGATTTGAGCAGCATGCATGTCCCTCAGGTCACCCACATACTGGCCCATGTACTCCACATTTTGTCACAAGCGAATGTCCATGGAGCTCTGCAGTCGGCCGAGTTCCCGCAGTTCTTCATGGCCCTGGCCCATCTGTCCGTGGCTCTGCTGGAATGCACCAAGGACAGTTAGCACGGTGTCCAGAGCCTCAGTCTCATTGTCCTCCTGTGGCTGTCCCCCAGTTGGCCTCCCACCTGCTCTGCTGCCATGGACCTGTGGCGGTGCCAGGCGCTGCAGCAGCACACCGTCACCAGCATCCCCGGTCTGCCTGGTGGTATACGCAACTGCAGGCAAAGGGACAGTGTTGGAGGCAGCGGTGGTGATGGTGGAGGTGGCTGCCACACAGGTCGTTGCTGCAGGGGTCTGCTTTGGCGGTGCAGCTGTTGTGGGAGTCGTGGTGGTGGTGGTGGGGACAGTGAGGGCCAGAGACTGAGCTGTCCTGGGCACGCCGGAGGGGCCAGGTCAGTCCTCCTCACCCGAAAAGACCAGGGAGTCTGCATCCAAGGGTTCTCCTTCCTGGGGGGGAGACTTGCTGGGCTCGACCATGGCATGGGCGCCTGCTGTTGCTGGCTAGTCACCTGTTGAAGAGAGGTTACATTGTCAGCATGTTCAGTACACAGCACAACTTTGATGTTCATGTTTGGCACATTCGATTTGGGATGGCCTTACTTTTTTAGCTTGGCATTACTATGCATTCATAACAGTTTGTCAGCAGTCGAACGTGATGTGGAGGTACATACATTGCTCGTTGGCTATGTGTCATGGCTGAAGCAACAAAATCATATGTACAGATATTGTATTTCCAAGGACATGTCCTCTGGTACCAACCTGTTACTCATCCGATTCAGTTTATGCTTGGACATTTGTGTCTTCTCAACGAGTATCTGACTACTATGCCGCAACTTCATGATTTGTGTTATGCTTTTTGTACTTGCCTCCTGTGGTTTGTGAGGTTTGACAGGGTTTCCATGCATGTGTTGTGTTGACCCGAGTCTTTCTGCTTTGAGGCAATGGGACTTTCACATTGGCTTTTTGTTATGGCGTACTTGTATTTTGCTTTGCAGTTACATGTGACTTCATCACCGACACTGTGAATCATGTGGCCTCTCGATGGTATTGGCTGTATGTGCACTGCCTACAACTTATGGGGGGTTCCAGATTTGTCTACCAGGTGCGGGATGCAGGGGTCATTTGGCTCCCAGCTGTCTGTGAGGGAAGACAGAGGGCCTTGTGGGAGTTGTGGTATATCTGTCAGGGCTCAACTACCCCCTCCCCAGTGAGATGGCTGCCTACCTGTTAGGAGGCACTGTCGACGGAGTGGGGTGGGGAGGGTAGGCCATGCTGTTTGGGAGGGAGGCCAGGGTGCATGAGCTGACTATCTACCTGTGGGGTGAAGCTGGGTGAGGGAATGCTCGCCTTGTGATCCATTCATATTGAAAGCATGCATTCCACATGAGTTTGATGTGGGCTGGTGGTTGAGGCTCACTTGTTGTGCACAACAGTACATTGCAGTGTGATGGGAGACATTTGCTAGTACTTACCAGCCTCCACTCCCCCCTCGATTCCTGTGAGACTCTCTGGCTGCAATGTGGCAAGCACCTTCTCCTCCCATTCGGTGTAGGTGAGTGGTGGAATGGGAGGGCCGCCATCAGTTCTCTGGGCCGCCGCGTGGTTCCTCTGTGCCCGATGCTTGACCCGGCCCTTGAGGTCGCCCCACCGCTTCCTGATGTCACGCACAGTGTGTAGGGTGGTCCCTACGGCATTGACTTTGCTGTGGATCCTTGCACACATCTGAGTCTTGCGCACAAGTAGGGTGCATTGGACCAGGTGCCCAGACAAATGTGGTTCTACCTTGATTGTCTCGTCTACCGTCACTCTCAACTCTGAGTCGGTGGATTTGGGCATTGTCTTGGGGGGCATGGTGCAATTGTATGAGGGGTGCAGGGTGCAAGGTAGTGGTGGAGACATGTGGTGTGTGTGAGGTGTGTCCTGTCTCTCTGTCTCGGCTTGTGGTGTGCAAAGGATGCTGGTCCAGGAAGGGGTTGGTTTTATACTGTGGTATGTGGGTGTGTCCACATGAGTGATGACCCCCAGATGTCTCTTCCATGCTGCGCATGGCTTTCCTTACCAGGAGCAAGTTGGGGTGTATCATTGTGGCGTGTGTGTTGTGATTGAGCAGGGAGTACAGGCACACTTCGGGCATTGTTGTGTAGTTGGTTCCGTCCGCCATTCATTTGGCCTATATGCGTGCACAGCGGTTGGACGCAGGGCTCGGTCCGCCAGCTCCGCCTTCTCATCGTAATTAGCCTTGCAGTCATGCCGCGGCAGGAGCTGCCTTTTCAAGCCATTGAACAGCTTTCCTGGTCCACCGCGGTCGGATTTGCAGCTTTTCTGACCGTGGTGGACAGTCTTTTGTGACATCCATCTGCCGCGGTGTGATTTTACATACATTGCATCGTAATTTGGCCGACGGAAATGCCGCAGGTCACGCGGGAGGTATTTTTATGACACCATGGGGGACGGAAGGCTTTTCCGTCCGGCATCGTAATGGGCCCCTTACTTTGTATTGTAAGTGCTCGTACATTGTTTTAGTTTGTTTAGTTAGTTTTGGATAGCTGTGTTATAGATTGGTCTAGTCTTAGTTGTTGGTAGCTTTGTTCTTTTTGAATTGATTCTAATAATTTATGTAGGGTTGGTTGTGTTCTGCCTGTTGTGGCTTGGAAAGCATTATGCCGTCCTTCGACAGCGTTATTAGTTTTTGCTTCTTTGTTTAGGGTAATGTTGTATACATTCCACCATGGAATGTGGAATTTTGGCTGTCTTCTGTGTCCAGATCTGTGTAGCCTTCCCACCCAGGTATCCTCGAAATAGTCGAGTAGGGGACTTAGTTTATGTTCATTTGTTTGGTAGTGGGGGCTTTCTATTGATAAATTGTAGTGTTCTGCTACATCAGTTGTTGGGACGAAGGCTAGTGCAATTAGCTTTTTAATTTCGTATGCAAAATTGCTATTAGTTGCATATTCTACACTAAGGGGCTGATTACGATGGCGGAAGGACCGCCACCACCAGCCGTGCGGTGGCGATCCGTCCGCCATCGAATGTGGATTTACGTAGATTTACCGCTCGCCAGATTAGGATGGCAGGTGGATTCACACTGCGACCGTGGCGGACGCAAAGACCGTCCGCCACAGAACCGCCACAGGTAATCGTACCGATTGCCTGGCGGAGCGGACTGCATGCGCAAAATGGTGGGGCCATCCACCAAATTACGATGCAGGCAAAATCCAGCCTTTCCATGACGGCGAAACCGTCATGGAAAGGCTGGCGGGGATTGGTTCGGGGGCCCGTTGCGGGCTCCCAATGTGTTGGGGGAAGTGTTTGTGCACTGGGGGCGTACCCATGGTACCCGCCTACATTTCAGTGCACTAAGTAGCAGGCACTGTGTGGTGCCTGCCACGTAGTGCAGTGAAATGCACAACATGCATTTTCAACATTGCGACGGGTGCTGCCTGCTGCCATGGTGGCGGTCGCATCCTAATTTGGTGCGCGGAACCGCCGCATGCATTGCGGACGTTCCTGATCACCACCACAATGGCGGACGGACTCCAGTCCGTCCGCCATCGTAATCGGCCCCTAAGGGTAGATTTTTGAAGGTGTCTCCATATGCATTGATTGAAGTGGTAATAGCAACCTTGTATTGCTGTGTGAGGGTGGTTTTTCAGGATAGCTTGAATCATTGACTGTTCGAAGTCTATGATAATTTTTTGAGGGTAGTAGTTATTCGTTTCTTGCTTTACTTTTGTTAGGAGTTCTAAATAGGTAGTTGTTTGTTTGTTTGGTAACAGGGCATATATAAAGTGGATGTTGCTATTGTGATACTGTCCATGGATTGTGTATGATTGGTAAAATGGTTTGGGACCTATTTTAAATGTTCCATCCATCATCCATGTCTCACAATTTTGTAGTTTAAGTATGTTTGTAGGAGTAGCAAATATTATAATCCTTTTTTCATTAGATTTGTTATCATAAAGAAGGAATTGCTCTTCATTATGACTTAGAGTGAGTTCAGGTGGTATTTTAACTTCACTGAAATTTTTGGGGGCAGGTGGGGTGTTCATAGTTGATTTTTTTGTTCTAGCTATTAATCTTTTTAACGTTGGGATGGAGGGCAATTGGCCAGTTACATATTCTGGAACTCGGGGTAGTATGTCCTTTAGTATTTCAGTAGTAGGTTTTTGAGACCTAGTGCTAGCTTCCTTAAGAGTCTCAAACGTATCTCTTACTTCTATTTATGCTATGCTAGGGGGGGTGGTTATGTTCTTTAACATCTAATTCAGTAGTTTTTTTGGTTGTAGCCCTCCCATAGCATGCATTAGCATAATATTTGCTGCCTTTCCAATTAATTTAGTCACCTGTTTGTTTTTCTTGGGTGTAGACATATCCCATATAGCATTATAAAAGTTTTCCTTTCTGTGAAGTAATTAATTTTGCACCTTCAGTCATTTTGATGTTTCAACTGCTATGAGAAATTTATATAAAAAATGTTACATATATTATAAATGTTTTTATTGTATTACAGATTTTTATAAATAAAATTATACTTGCCTGTTTTAATCTGTAGAACTTTTTTGATGTTGAGATTTTTCTGTTGGTGTTTGGCTTTAGTGTTTCTTTTTATTTTCTGTTGAAAAAATATATAATTATAATTCATTTGTTTAACTCCATTTTCTGTAATTTGGGGTTTGTGTGGTTAGTGGGGCCTTTGGTTTGGGATTAATAGTTGTTGCATTAGTGTAATTTTAATTTATACTTACTTTTTGGCAAGGTGGTTTTTTGATGTTGTTTGTAGTTAGTTGAGTGTCATTTGGAATTTCTGTAGAGGAGATATAATTCAAATAAATATTACATTACTTATTTTAAAAGTACTTTAATTAGCTTTTATTAAGTTATAACATTAGATTTAAATTTTACTTACTTTGTAAAGTTGAAATCTGAGTTTTCAATGTGGAAGTCTGATGTTGTAGAAGCAATCCGGCAAAGATTTCCCTTATTCTTGTGTTTGCTGTTGTAGCATAAAATAATCTTAATTTGTGTTTAGTTTATATAGTGTTTGTCTAATTGTTCTGTAAATCTTATTGGGTTATTTAAGTTGTAGGAGTTTTTATTGGTTGTTACTAATTTTTGTTAATTATTTTGGCAGTTGTTTCCTTATTTGGGAAACGCTAATTAATTTTCAGTTAACAGTTTTTTTATTCTTTGTTAATTTAAAAGTATGATAGTATATAATTTGTAATTTATATTGTATTCAAGGTATGAAAATAATTATTTATTTTATATATTCTGTTTGTAAAAAGGAATTAATTTGGTGGTTTTACTTATGTTAAACTTCATTTATTTATTTATAATTTATTTAATTTTAATTGCGTATATTTAATATGTTGTGTGTGTTTGTGATATTGTTTATATTTTATTTGTTATGTATTGTGTTATTTGAAATATTTTTAAGGTGTAGATATTTTAGTTCTGACGATAATTGTGTGGTCTTTATTTTTGATTTCGATATTTGTGTTATTTTGTATGTTTATTTAATGTTAGCGATAATAATATTAACAATATTATTGATTTCGATATTAGTTATATGGATGTTTGTGTTTAACGATATTTGTGTTTCGATATTTGTGCTTTTTTTAAACTAAGTATAGCATATCGATATTTCTGTTTTCGATATTTGTGTTGCGATAATTTTGTATGTCGATAATATGAGTGTCTATATTATGTCAGTGATCCGTTAAATAGACTTACCCTTGATTGACTTATTTAACTTGACTACAAGTTCCTAATATATGGTGTACCAAATGCACCCAGGGCCTGGCTGTTCGATGCCACCTGTCGACTGCAGCACCTACTGTGCCATCCATAGAGGGAGCCTGGAAAACATGGAGTTCAGCCTACCTATGTAGCATGACTACAGCAGCTTAAAGCCTGCTGTCAATACCTGTCAAAATCACCCTTTTTTGTCAGGCAGGAAACTCTGCTTTTAAATATTAATATGTCAAACCTAAGTACACCTTGTTGCCCACAAGGTAGTGTACCCCAAATCCATCGACCCCGAATCGTCGTAAGGAACCGAGGCCTCGACGCGTCCGCAACGTCACCTCCACAGCAACACTAAGGAACTGATGCCTCACCTCCTCTGTGGTCGTAAGGAACCGACGTCGCCCGGCGCCAACAAAGCATCACCTCCCTGATGCCGTGTACCGTGTTTATTTTCATCGTTTGCCAAGATACTGTTCTTTGGGGTCTGTGTGACTCCGGGTCTGATGCCGCGCACCTCGCGGTCGGCGCTGTACTTTGGGATTTTCATCTGTCAGGACGTCGTGCTATCCCCAGGTGGAGCTATTTGTTGCTACCAGCTTTATTTTTGTGAATAACTTATTTTTTGTGATATCTTGATATGTGTATGGTGGATTTTTGTAGTTTTTGTCTTACTTTGTTTAGATTAAGATTTCCTATTTTTCTAAACTGTGTGGTGTCCATTTGTAGTGTTTTCACTGTATTACCGTATGTGTGCACAAATGCTTTACACACTACCCCTGAGATAAGCCTGTCTGCTCGTGCCAAGCTACCAGGGGGTGAGCAGGGGTTGTCTAAGGGCATAACTCTCTTAACCTGACTAGAAGCAAGGGTCCCCACTTGGACAAATGTGCAAACCATTGCCAACTAGAGACCCCATTTCTAACACCCAGGAACTTCATTAACATGTATAGGAGAAAAGTGAGGCCTACCCTTTCACAAGTCAACATAAATGAGAACTGGGGAAAGCATGCCATTGCCCCTAGGCCCACACCTACCAGGCTGGCTTGAGACCCAGCAGTGGAAAACAAAACAGTGGAAGGGAACCCCCCCCAAACCAGTTTGGTGTAGATGCAAGGGAGGAATTGCTTATTTCCCTGGCCATACCTCTGAGTGGATACAAAGGTTCTACACAAAGGAGGAACAGTTCCCTAATCCTGGATTTTAGGCGTAAGGTGCACTGTAGGTTGTTTGTAGTAAGGAAAACAGGAACTATTGAAAAAGTTGGGAGGGTAACCTTTAGAAAACCTTTACATCATTGGTTAGGGAGGAGCCAGTAGTCACCTCCACCCACAGGCTAGTGCAAATCATAAATGTGGCACACCAAGCAACCCTCCTCAAAACACTTTCTCGACCTGTGGAAGATCAGAAGAGGACTGGACCCTGTTTGCTGTAGTTTGAGAGGATCCCTGAAGGACTGGATGTGCTCCATCTTGTACCCAGTAGAAAGAAGTGAACTGACCTCCTGTGTGGGTACAGTGAAACAACAAGCTGAAAAATCTCTTTTTTTCTTAGATTCCCGGTTTACCAGTGACACCTGCACCTGCACTTGACTCAACACAAGGACTTTGCTGCATCAAGCCCAAAAGTCCTAAGAGCCTCCACTGAAATCTGGGAGCCTTAGGTTGTGAGCTGAGAAAATGGGACTTACCCCTGCAAAGTTTTGGGTCTTTGAAAAAATCTGACTTCCAGAGGAATGGAACAAACAACCAGAGCCAAACCTGCAAAGGCCCAATTTCACTGAGTTTAAGAAATATGTTTGTCCCACTTGGAACATCTCCACAGCACTAAATCTGTTTCAGTGAGCCCTCAGCAAGACGTTATCCAACCCCTTGGAGCCCTCTTTGGATACAACCTGCTGCATTGTCCTGCTGGAGAAATCAGATCTCCATTTCAGAGACTATTCCAAAGGTAGAAATCTTGACTGGATTAAGGCACCATAAGTATACATCCGATGAGACGACGGCCCTTGGGTGCGAAATTTGACTTTTCTCACTGGGATCTTCTTACACCAAAATCAATGGCTTTAGTGGGACCTCGATCAACTCCTAGCCAACATCGGTGAGACCTTACAGCCGGCTATCATGCCCCACTGAGAGATTCTGACTTCCCTTTTACAGGTTTATGTCCAAAGGTAAAATCCTTGACTGGGGCAAACCGACTAAAGTATGCAACATGATCGATTGGCCAAGGTCTATGGTCTACCATGTCCATAGACTATCATTGGCACCTAGCGTTTTTGGTGCTATTTTCACTTAAAACTTTGTTTGCTGCTTTGACTTCACTGGTTTGGTACTGAATACACATTGCCCTTGGTTAAGCCTGTCTGCTCTGTGCCATAGCTACCAGGGGTTTGAACTCAGATTAATTTAGTGAGTGTTATCGTTCACCCTCATGGGATAGGATTTTTATTCCTTGAGGTGGGTGCTCGCCCATACCAAAAAATAATCCACTTTCTTTTAATCTCACTCCTGGCTTCTTTCCCACAATCCCTTTTTCAATTTACCCACTGTTAGAACTGATATCCTTGGCGTGGTTTCCCCACTACCTTTTGCCTTCACTCCTCCTGTTTTGCTGAATTTATTTTTTTTGCTCTAGACTCTGGGCACCTTACCACTGCTAACCTGTGCTAACATGCTTGTGTTCTCTCCTGTAAACATGGTCAAATCAGCTTACACTCAATTGCCATATTTAGTTTACTTGTACATCCCTAGCAGAGTGGTACTATATATGTAAATTAAATGCCACAAGTGGGCCTGCAGAACTGATTGTGCCACTCACTTAAGTAGCCTTTTAAATATGTCTCAGGCTTGCCATTGTAGCCCGTGGTTGCAGTTTTAAACTGCCATTCCGACCTGGCAAAATAAACCTTTTGCCAGGCTACAGCGGAGGAGGATGTGGGCGTTGAGGAGGGGGTGACATTGAGGGGGAGGTGGACATTGAGGGGGATCAGGAAGAGGAGATGGAAGGGCGATGATAGCCACCTGTTTGTGGCCCCGCAGGAGAGAAGGGTCCCTGACAGATTTGGGGCATGCAGTAGCATCTCAGCCCACAACCTGTCCCCAGAGGAACTGGTGGACAGGAAAGCAGAGAGAGAATTCAGGCTGCAGATGGCCAAGTTAAAAATGCTGGTTCTGGAGGAAAAGAGACTGACTCATGTGAGGAGCCTAATAGAGCTGGGCCTTAAATCTCAGAAAGCTTAAGAGTCCAGCAGCAATAGTGCAGCAATTCCCTAGTGCCCCATAGGGACAGGATGGGCCACATTCCCAAGGACCTGGTACCTAACTTTGTTGTGAGGGATGACATAGATAACTTGTTTGAGGCCTATGAGGGTGCCCTAGAGATGCACAGGGTCCCAAAGAGGGATTGGGGAGGTAGTCTCAAAAGGCACATTCCGAGTGAAGGGAGGGCTGCACTGTTATCCCTTTGGAAAGGGGACAGGATGAGGTATCCCATCATAAAGCACTCTCTTACCAGGAAATACAGTCTTACCCCAGAGAAGTATAGGCAAATGTTTAGGGACAGACAGAAGTCGCACCAACAGTCCGGGGTGGATTATGTTGTTTTGCAAAGCACTGGATGGTTGGGTCAAGGGCAGTGGTGTGAAGAATTGCCAAGGGCTGTACAATTTATTTGCCCGGGAGCACATGTTCAGCAAGTGCTTTACAGAGCTGTGCCAACACCTATTCGACAGTAAGCTCACTCACACCAGGGAACTTGCTAAAGAGATGGACCACTGGCTCAGAACCAGGGTCCACAAGAAGGTATATGGAGGGGATCATCCAAAGGGAGGACAGAATCCCCAACAGAAGAAAGAGGGGGTAGAAAAATGTAAAAATATGTAGTAATCTACAGGCCCTCAAAATAGTTACCCAGAGAAAGGTAACTAGTCCCAACTTGATCAAAAGAGAAAGGGGTTTTTCAACAAGAAGCTAGGGATGTTCATCCTCTAGTGTACTGAGTCCTACAAGTATGGGCATGAGAAGTAAAACACTGAGGGGCATATTATCAAGGCGGCGCTATGAAATTATCACCGCTTTTGCGTCCGTTTTCGGGCGAAAAGCGGCGATAATTTCATCGCCTTATCAGCAAAGACACGCTATCGCGTGTTTTGCTGACTTAGCGCCCGTTTCCAGCATGCCTAACTTTGCATCGCTAATGAGATGCAAAGTAGCCGTGGCTGTGAAACCAACCAGGGAAAATATCACAAAGGCAGCTTCACGATATTAACAAGGAAGGGTAGCGATTTTTAAAATCGCGTTAAGTATGATTTAACGCAGGAATTTAACGTCTGTTAAATTCCTGACTAAGGCATACTTAACATGGGGGGTGGATTCTGTGGCTAAGACCACAGGCCCTATCATCTAGGATATCGCCGTTTTCCACCATGGCAAACAGCGATATCCACACTATCTCTGGAATTTTTATCGCCTCGGCGATCCGCGTTGTTGATAACGCGCTAGCCGGACGATAAATTCCAGAGATAGCCGCCAATAAATATGCAAGCGCTAAGCGCGCTTTGCGATATTTATCGCCGGCCCTTGTTAATATGCCCCTAAATGTCTCAAGATGGCACAGCCCCCTCACTGGTGGTCAGACTCTAGTGTTCGCCAGTGCAGTGCTTGGGCGGAAGTGATGCCAATCACCATGTATATCTTGACACCAGACGTTTGCAAAGGACAAGGACTGGGACAAGGAGGACTTTGACTTGAAGCAATGAAAATTACCAGAAAGTAATTGAGTCAATTATAGGCAAAGAAGGAAAAAAAGGGTAAGAAAATAGATCTGAGCCTGTAAGAGAAATAGCATGTAAATGTACAACACAAAAACATCTATTATGAATGGCTAGTAGAGAGAAAAAGGTATTACAGATTTTTTTTACTTTATCTTGACTCGAGTTTTGCTGATATTAGGACTCAGAGCTGTGTGATACTGCAATTTAGTGCCTCAGTGTGTGTGCTCTGGCCCTAAAATGGTTCTGGTAAAATTGGTTTCACTCAAGTGGTCTATTTAACATTTCTCTATGGTCACGGTAGGCACAGAAAATACACCAATGGCATGGGGATTAAATGTCATATGTAATTTGTAGTATGTATGTATGGCAAAAATATACGGCTCTCAGGAGTACCGTTGTTCTGGGTGAATGTCAGTTTAAAAGTACTGCAGTGTACAGGGAAATGAACATTTCTCTTGTCACATAGGAAACCCCATTTTTACATATTAATAAGTCACCACAAAAGTATGTCTTGTAAGCCCAAAGGGCTGGGTGCTTACTAAATAAAAAATGGCTTTACATATTTGAAATACTATGCCCTTGCAGGGGCTAAATGTGTAGAAGCTGTTTTTACTGTGCAGATTTAGCTAGATTCTCCATGAACGAATATGTGACGTTACAACGCGTTCCATTACAACGCGGTACGTTACATCGCAGTTATTACAAAGCAAGTCGTTACAACGACTTGCGCTGGAGGGCGCTGGACTTAGGAATAGTATGATTTGCTATTCCAACTCCAGTCTACGTACAGTAGGGAAGGTGTTGGAATAGTAAATCTTACTATTCCTTAGTCTAGAGCGCCATCCAGCGCAAGTCGATGTAATGACTTGCATTGTAATGACTGCGATTTAAAAGCATCGCGTTGTAACGACCGCGTTGTAAAGGTCGTTTCCCTCCATGAACAGGCTAGATAAAATTAAAAACATTACTTTCTATCTACATCTAGGAAAATTCTAGCAAAATGTTTCAAAGTTATTTCTCTCTCAGTCTGAAAAACCTAATTTAATGGTAAAATCAGATTTTGTTAACTTCAGTAGAAAAGTAACTTAATTAAAGCGCAGTTTGTGCTGCCTGAGCCAAAAGTACCGATTTTGCCACTCATCTCACCTCCAGAAGCTCAATACACATTCATAGCTGCAGAAAACAACCCTACCCTGAAAGAATAATGGATTGGCCATTGGACTCAGGAAGGCAAGGAGATTGTTAGAAAGTGACCACTTAACAGGGATTAGTCATCTGGGAGAAGTGCAGGAACAACTGGAAGAACAAAGGGTAGTCTTGACACTTTCTCTATTGACTTAAAATGCCAAATGGGGCTGCCTGAATTTGCCCTCACTCAGTTCCAAGGCCCTCTGAATCTATCTGGCTCTGGAACAGTGAGGGAAAACAGTTCTTGGCCCTGACAGAGTGAGGAGACCTCCTCCTGATAAGGGAGTGATTTATGGAGAGCCAGAGCCCTTTTAGATGGAATAAGGGGATAGCTGTTTTGGATTTAGGGTTTCTGGACATTTTTTCAGTAAAGCACATTAGAAGTGCTGCAAAAGGAGGTGGGCATATCATAAGAAAGTAGACAAGATTAGGTGAGAAAATTATCCAGTCACTAGTGCACAGAATACAACTGGGACCTCGTTGCCATCTCCTCAGAATGCTCCTGAACATTTGAAGACTATACATGAATAAGAAGGCTTTGCTGGAAGAAAGAAGACTCAAGGACTCTTTCTGGCACCCAGCGACTGGAACTGCTCTACAAGAGTAAGATGACTGATCTCCTATTTGCCTCCTTCAGGGCCACGAAACAACAGAAGGGCCCCAAAAAAAAAAGGTCTAAGACTGGATCTTGCAGCACCCTTTGCTGGAGAGAGACTTTATGCCTAGAGGCCCATCATGAAGACCAGAAGGCTGCAAAAGTGGACAGTAGGAAATTTCCCAGCAGGTGAGGCAATATAGGGCTTAGGCTTTTTTTTTTACCTATGGAAGTTTGGGACAGTGTTAGGAGGTTTACCCAGGGAGGTCGCACTCTCAGTGGACAAGAAAAAAAAATGCAATTTTAGCATGAAGAATTACTGCATGGTGAATTCAGGTCTCGTTCTCCCACAGCCCGAAAAACTGGTTGTTGAAGAATTGACCCACTTGAATCAGGCAGTAGAGAATTCCATGATGTAATTCTGCTCTGCCTGACTCGTAATGAGAGTCTAAGTGTTAAGCTAGCCACAGAAGCTAAGTGTACTCTATTGTCTTTTCCCATCCATTAATATGGGTAGGGATCATGTCACTATGGAAACAATGGGGGAAAGAGAGGTTGGGGGGTTCGTCATATGTCCTTACAGAGGACTTTGCAGAGCTCTTTTATTCTGCCAGTCCTCACATTTTTTAACCTTAAAATGGATTCCAATATTAGCTAATTATAAACTTTCAGTTAAGGATATCCATAGATAATTTTAATTCATTTGGCCAAATCTATTCTTACTTACTTTGCAGTCCCTTGGAAAAACATTATTCAACAAGGTAATGATCTGTACATCCTACTTATCTACAAACACAGGATAAAAGATCTCCACAAAGTGCCCCACAAGGAACCGTTTGGGTATTGCATTCCCCGCCAGCGAGGGACAGGACCTGATGATGAAGCATTCCACCTCCGTGGGTGACGGTCTTTGCACCCGGAAAAAGGATCAACTTAGAACATATGAACAGCCAACTGTTTACAGCTTCTCAGACACTGTGACTGTTACAGAACATCATACTAGATTATGTAGATCGATTTCCTGACAACCAGAAACATTTATTTTCTTCTTCCGTGAGTATACAATGTTTGTTGTGAGTACCTGAGATAAGAAATAGAGTGTACTAAGTTAACCAATATCATGTAATTGAGTTGAATTGAATAGTCAGAATGGGCCTAATTCTGAAAGAAAGTTGTAAATGTAGACCCACAGGTCTACAAGTTTGCCTGAATGCCGATTTATGACTTTCATGAATTCACAAGCTACCTCAAGAGGACTGGATGTCTGCAACAGTTATAGGTATCTATGAGTACTCCATTAAACATTTTGTGAAGTCCACATTATCAGCAGATAAAAGTATTTTATGTACAGTGTGCTTTTCTTCATTTTTTTTTTTCACAATGTAAATGTTTTTCTTGTGGAGAAATCCCTTTCCCTACACCTTTGCCTGCTTTTATTTCTACCCTGTTATAGGATTCACTATCGATGTAAGCCCCCAACCATTTACAGGGTGGGGATAGATGAGAAAATATTTTGTAATCAGGGCCGGCTTTAGGGTGGCGCGACAGGTGAGGCCACACTGGGCGCTGACCTGGGGGGGCAGCATTGACCTTAGAGTGGGGCACTGTGTTTAGCAATAACTTACGATTTAAAAGCACTAGCGCCTGCTGCACAGTTCCTTGTGCATACAGCTTTCAGGCAGCAATAAAAATGTCAAGATAACTCTTGTGATTAATGTTCCTGCTGGAGAGAGAGATCAGAGTTTTGTCTAGTGGTAGTTTTGACTCACAATAAAGTAGTGCAGAGGGTTAGTATGTCTGCTGCAAAGAACAGATCTATATTTTATTGGATAGATGAGTGGATTAGTAAAGCCAACCTTTACCATCGCTTTAAAACAAATTAAATGTATGTGACAGAGGGGCTATAGAGAGATGAGGGGCACTTTTGCCGGGAGGTAGTGAGGGAATCCGAGGAGGAGGTCACAGAGAAGGGGGTGCACCAAAAATGATTGTCGCACCAGGCACCACCAGCTCTAAAGCCGGCCTGTTTGTAATTACATACAAACTTGTGAGTTTGTGCACAAGCCTTCCTGGACATCCTCACCCTGGAACTTCCACTGCAAGCCCAGAAAGTTGGATTCACTCAAAAGTAATATTACGCAACCATGGGATAATACTCGCGTGAGTAAATGCATTTGATTACAAGGCCATGTAAATATAACACATGAGCAAATTACTCTGTCATCACACTTCCTGTAAGGTTACATAGACATATTAAACCATATCAGAAACAATATAAACTGTTTTAAACCGAACTTCCACTAATTTGAAATATTTGCTGTATTATTTATTTGTACTCTTAGCACATTTTCATTCTCAATTTCGAAGGCCCTCATTCCACGGTGTAGTGAAACCCGATACTGGACAGAAATGCTAATTGTTCCTGAATATGGACTAGAAACAACACGTTAAACCATATCCCACTTTTTTCCTGCATAAATTACACCGGGATTTATTTGGAGAAATTAGTGCATAGAAATTATCAGAAAGATGTAAAAAGGGTGGAATGTCGGTACGATAATGCAAGTGAAGCATGGTATCCCACATTGCGACCTACATAACTTCCTGACTGGGAGACACCAGGAGAAATACTGAAAAGTGCATTGGTGTTTCCCGGTCTAAGACCTCGCCACATCCTGGAATGTTGGCCAACTAAGGGTAAATATAATGTGGATGAATTTTATACGCTCTCAAATAAACACAGTTACTGATTTTACTGGTTAAAGTGGTGCAACAAAGCGACTTACCAAGTGAAGCATAATTTTGACTGTTCAGCATCTAGTTAACTTGTATCAGTGTTTACTTTTCTTACCGCCCTTGAACACTAGTCCAATAGTAATGGTTTCAGAGATCTGTCTCGTTGTTTTCAATATCTTCAGCTTAGGAGATACGGCTTTATGCCTACTTGGAGTCACACTATACAAGGGCCTGTCTATGGTACATACTCTTGTGTAGACCATTTGTGACATAACTGTTATTGCTGGGTTTTTTTATGCTTCATGCAGCCTACATGGAGAAAATGGCCTCCCCATAGACGCCTGTGTGGTCGGCGTCCCAGCTTTGTGATTGGCTTAGGGGAGGGGAGGGAGGCTGCCTGTGGCTGCTTCCTGTTGCAGAGAGGACGACGCAGACCGACGATGCGGGACCAGGCCGGCGAAGGTAAGTTAACTTTTATTTATTTTGAAATTAAACCGCCCCCTGCGCAACCACTTCCCCCTGCGTGACCTCCTACCCCCGCGCAACCCCCTCCACAAGCGACCCCCGCCCCCCCCACCCACTAGTCATACCGGCCGCGACTGATTACGATATGATTTTTATTTATTTAAAACAAAAGATAAATGTTTTTTATGCTGTGATAAATCCGGGCGCTTCCCAATGTTCTTTTGTAGGAGGGAATTCCTGTTCCACAAGTGTGCAACAACGTTTATGAAAGCACAAGATTCTATCAATGGAAAGGCGGGCACTGAACAGTAATGATGAAATACATTTGTCGTTGAACCGAACTCGCCCATCAAATGTAAGCCAGTGTCATGTTTGTAAACACTGGAGTGAGATGCTCTCAAGGGTTTAGGTGTGAATGGTGTTACATTAGGGCCCATTGAGGTATTGCTAAGTCACCGGATGCTCCCTGCTACCATCTACTCAGCTCCCTGCCATGTTTGGCAAGCTCTATAACCTTTGCAGCTGGTGCATAGAAAGACCAACAGACAACCCACTCTATTAATCCTGGAAAAAATTATCCACACCCACTTCAGCCACTTCAAAATGTACCTGCCTAATTAACTCTTTTTTGTGCATGTTCATTCATCTTATCTTTATAATACAAATCTCTATTTTCAATTTTATTTTTAAAGCACTCCCATATGCTAGGTCTGTATGCTTAGCAATTCTTCAAATAAATAAAGAAGTTGCCATTGCCCAAACTCTTCCCTGAGCTTTCAGTTAGAAATGGCATGTCTGAAATACTCAGCGACAAATTATTACTTTTGAGCTCTCATATTTTCACCAGCAGACAATGGTGCCATCAGTGGACTAGTACTTTCAGGCCACAGCTGTAGAGACCAATTAGAACTGATAATGTGAGTGTGGCGTGATATTGTAACGTTATGGCACTAACCAGTCCAGTATTTTATCTTTCCTAGGCATTGCCAATCCTGTGGGAGTGAGATGTGATCCCAAAAGCTAGCTCCCCACGCCATCCAACTACTGACTCCCCCCAAATCTGGATGATGACTTGGACAAGGCCAGTACTCGTGGGAAAAGGGAAAGTGGATAAAAGAAGAGGAGACAACGTTCTCCACTAGTTTGGTCCTTCTATATGCAGTCACTTCACACTGTTCCTTTACGAGTTGGTAGGGCTTGTATCTGTGTACATCTAACAAATAAAAGAGATGAAAAGTAGTGATACTCTGACACAAGGTGTAAATGTAACCCTGTTGCCGCCCTTAGAATTAGCTTACCAAAATCTTCCCTTGTTCCCACTTTAAACTTTTATCTTTTGAGTGAAAAGGGTATGCCTAGATGAACACAAATTAGAGTATTACTAAATAACTCTGAGATGTTATAACATATATAACTTCCTTATTGAAACCCTCTCAATACCTTTAAAACCACATGGTAGGGATGGATACCATGCTATTAGCTTTTCTAGGGAATTTGACTTCATTCCCTCATTGAATCCAGTTAACAATCAGCACTGGAAATTGAATTAGAACTCCAGAATTATCCCACATTAGCCTTTTTGGACCACTGTCCTAGTACAAAAACAACAAAAAAAGCACTTTTCTCTAGTTCACATAGTCTTTTTTTCCCTTTTCAGGAACTTCAGGAACTTCAATAAAATGAGTCTCAAGCACAGATTTCCACATGTACACATGTACTCACATACATTTTTGTTCATGCAGCTTACTAATTTTGTAGCAGCAATCCACTGTTGGAAAAATGTTGTTCATTTTACTCTTACAGGTCCTCCTGTTCCTTTTATGAACTGTGAAGCAGTGCCTGGATACAGACCGACTCCAGGGCTTCCAAGAGGTAGGAGACAAGCTGGTGGCAAAGACTTGCAGCTAGTATCAAAAATACACAAGGACAATCTGTCAGCAAACCAAATGACCCAGGAAAGGAGAATCCAGTAGCATGGTAGGTATATCACAGATAAGTTAAACAGTATAAAAGGTAAGGCATTGGCTTCTGTGCATTGCTTTCATCCATGCCAAACTCGAATACTAAGATGCGAGGTCTGTAGTCTTCCAGGGTGGCCATACGATGCACAGGACAAGGTCAACAACAAAAACTAGACCGCGTCCTGTGCAAGGTCCCCGGTCATGACTCCATTGGCGTACTTGAGGAAGAGCTGTAGCAGCCATGACAGAACACCCTCTACAAGGTCTTCCCCAAGAGATTGGCCTTGGTGGGATGTTGTAAATGAAGCCTACTTAAGAGGCGAGGAGCATGTATGTGACCCACCGGTTGCCAAAACCAACTCTCAGGATCATATCTTTTCCAGTCAACAAGATAGAATAAACGTCCTCTAACTCTTTTAGAATCCAATATAGTTTTAACATCATATTTGCCATGAACCTCTATTTCTACAAGGGGTGGTGTATTAGGGTATCAGGTTCCTTCAGTTACAGTTTTGATCAGTTACACATGAAATACTTGATGTACTGATAGTGTGGTGGTGAATTCTAGATTTTACAGCAACAGGATGTATCACTTTCAGGATCTATGAATTTGGACTGAAATAAAATTCGGCCTCTAAGATATACATGTTTGGTAGATAGACAAACTTGATCCTCAGGGTTGTAAGACCGTTCAGATTTCCTATACTTGTCAGCAAACTCCTTATACTTTTCCTTGGCTTGTTATAAATGTTTTTGAGCAGTAATGTGAATGTCAATGAGGTGTTCATGGAACTCATGAGCTGCAGGTACTAGGTTAGATGTCTGAATATCTGAATTCATCATTGTGGGGTAAAAACAATAAATACAGGAAAAGGGTGAAAAAACCTGAAGATTCGCTAGCAGGCTTATTATATGCGAATTCTGGATTCCTTAACCAAGACCCCCATTTGAACTAATTTGCAACATTTGGCATTGTAAATACTGTTCAAGACTTTGATTTATTCTCTCAGTCTGACCATCCATCTGTGAGTCTGACTCCAATACCTATAAGGTCACAAAATGATCTCCAGAAGTGTGAAATGATCTGTGAGCCCGTATCTGAAATAAGCACTTAAAGAATTCCATGGAGCCAAAATATTGATTGCTTTAATAACTCAGCTAATCTTTGCCATTTTAGTTAAATGATCAATAGTTACCACAATTGTGTTGAATCCTTCTGGGGGGGCAAGTTACTTTAGAATGAAATCAGGAGAGACTGTATGCCATGGATCTGGTGAAACTGCAATAGGTTGGAGTAACCCAGGGGAGCTGCATGGGAAACCTTGCTCTGAGCACATATTGCACAGGTCTCTGCACATTCCTTGGTATCCTTAACTATTGTCAGCCACCAAAAATGTCTTGTTGAAAAATCTAGAGTCTTCCTCTCCCCTGGATGCCCGCTAAATGACTAGAGTGACTTCACTGTAAGGCATATTCTTGAAACAATTTGGCAGGAAGGAATAGAGCTTCATTTCTTCATTTGAAAAATACAAATAATTTTTCTGAATACCAGAAGGTTGTGTTAATACCTCTTTACTTTCCACAGTGCCTTGTTTTTATTGTATTTGAGTCTCAAATTCATAAGCTGTCTGAAGTCCCACTAGTTTTTCAGTAGGTTTTATAGATGGAGGGTCACACAGGAGTTCAATAGGGGAAAACTCATACTATGACAAAGTATCTGCCTTTCCATTCTTTCTTCTGGACGAAAAGTGATAGTGAAATCATAATAATTAAACAACTGTGCCCAATGTAACTGTATGGCAGACAGAGCTTGGGCTGACTTCAGAAACTACAGATTGCGGTGATCTGTCAAAATTGTGGTAGTGCGTTGTGTCCCTAATAAGTAGTGACACCATTCTTCAAATGCTACTTTTATGACTAGGATTTTCCTGTCTGCTGCAATGTAATTTGACTCTGCTGGGCTCAATTTACAGGAGAAGTATACAATGGGGTGTAATTGTCAATGTTAGGGTCCCGTTATGACACTATCCCTCCAATGGCTCCTTGTTAGACATCAGTCTCAACAACAAAGGGGCACAATAAGTCAGGGTAGCTAAGCACTGGGACAGTGACAAATTGTTTCTTCAAAATCTGAAAAACATTTTAAACTTCTGAATTCCATTGATTTTCTATATTTTTTCGACAGGCGTATTATGGGAGAAACTACGGATGACAACTGATTAAAAAAGTGGCGGTAGAAATTGGCACATTCTAAAAAAAGTGTGCACCTCCAGAAACAAATCTGTGGGCCTGCTATTCTGTAACATTATGGCTCTAACCTGTTCAGTATTTTTTTCCTGGGCATAGCCAATCCTGTGGATGCGAGATGTGATCCCGGATGGCAGCTCTACACGCCACACAACCACTGATGCTGTCCAAATCTGATTGATGACTCGGACAAGGCCAGTATTCAGGGAAAAGGGGAAGTGGATGAAAGAAGAAGAAACAAAATTCTCTGCTAGTTTCGACCTTCGGTGTGCAGGCACTTCTCACTGTTCCTTTTCTGTTCAGTATGGTTTGTATCTGTGTGCATTTAACAAATAAAAGAGATGATAAGTAGTGATTTTCTGATACAAGGTGTAAACGTAACACAGATGTCACACTTAGGGCCTGATTTTGAGTTTGGTGGTGTGGGGGGGGAGTGGGGGGCAGCACGCCACCTCCCTGCTCCCACACTGCCAAAGCGCACCATTGGCCACCCCCTAGATTACGAGTTTTCTCATTGTCTAGTGGGTGGTCCTTTTGTATTCCCACTGTGGTGCCTATTAAAAAGGCACCGCAATGGGAATGCCAAAGCAAGATCCTGCACGGCACAGACTATTCAGTACATGCCGTACAGGAACTGTGCATTCATGCATGCAGATAGGGGGTACGCCATGTGCCCCCCTGCATGCATCCCCATGGCCTTCACTGCCAGACTTTTTATTGTGGAGTCACTGCTATGAAACGGCTGGCAGTGAGTAAACTGATAATATGCTTGGTGGTGCCGCAATGGCACTGCCAGCATATTACTGCCTCACACCGCTGCAACACCGCCGAGGAACAGTGGCTCCCTGGCGGTTGCAGCAGGCCGCCGGCAGTACGACAGTCAAACTCAAAATAGGGCAGTTGGACCACCGGTGAGGCAGTAGCCGCCACACGACCGCGGCTTTGGCGGTCCTATGGACCACCAAACTTGTAATCACACCCTTAGGCTTAGCTTAACCAAAACTTCCCTCTTTCCCACTTTAGATTTCACCTTTTGAGTGAAAAGGGTATGCACAAATGAGACCCTTACTAAATCATTCTAATGAGATGTGGTAACATATATAACTTCCTTAGTGAACCTCTCGCAATACCTATAAAACCACTACTAGTAGCGTTTAGGCAATTTGACTTCATTCCTCATTGAATCTAGTTAACAATCAACACTGTAAATTGAATTTGACCTCCAGAATTGTTCCACATTATCCTTTTTGGACCATCATCCTTGTACAAAAAAATAAGCACTTTTCTCGAGGTCACACAGAGTCTTTTTTCCCTTTTCAGGAACTTTAGAAAAAATTTGTCTCAAGCACCATTTTCCACTGCGGTAAGTACTCCTTCCTATAAATTTGTGTGCATGCACGTTATCCAATTTTGTAGCAACAATACACTATTGGTAAAGTGTTGTAGTTTTCTCGTACAGATCCCCAGGTTCCTTTTCTTTGAAGCGCTGAAGCAGCGCGAAGGTACAGACCAACCCCAGGGCTTACAAGAGCAAAGCCTACAAGCATTTGCAATGTAATAGGTCTCACATTTACGAGAGTTTAAGCTATTGGCATTGTAAATTACAATGCCTTTTATTTATATGTTTTGATAATTAACACATACATAAAAGTCACTGTCATGTACAATGCCAATAGCTCAAACTCTTGTAAATGCGAGACCTATGCAAAGAAGCGGCCGCCATTGTCCCGGGCTGCTTAGAAAGTGAAAGCGCGCATGGTGCTCTGAATGTTGCAGGAAAGCATGTTGTGCCTGCAGTAGGAGAAACTACTTAAAGAAAATAGTTCTTTCAGACTAAAAAAGACTCACTGTGTTACAACCGAAGTAAAAGGGCAACTCCTCATGGGAGGTTACGAATGAAGACAAGGCGGTTCTAAGGAGGGACTAACAAGCCTATTAACGAATCAGAAGCCAGCATTTATGAAGGACAATGACACAAGTCAATGACAAATATGGGCGGAGAGTGGGCAGGGCTGCTATTCCATACTCCAATACAGCATGGCTCGCAGAACAGTGCATGCGCCGTCCAGGCTCGACCTAAAAATCCCCCGGGGCAGGCTGTTAGTGAAACAAATGACCCATGAAGTGAAAATCGTTCAGCGTGGTAGGGATCACAGGTAATCACAGGTAAGTTAAACAGTATAGCAAATGAAGCATTGGTTTTGAGGCATGGCTTTTACCCTTGCTGCACCCGAACGCCAAGACCGTGAGGTCTGCGGTCTTCCAGAGTGGGCGTGGCCACCCGAAGCGCATGACGTTATCAACAAAAGACTAAACTGAGTCATGTGCAAGATTCCTGGTCAAGGCTGCGTCAGTGCACTTGAGTAAGAGCTGCAGCAGCCATGACAGATATGGATTATAGAAAGTGGCTGCATCATCAGACCACGTGAATTGAATATTTGGTCCAAGTCTGGGCTTTAAGGGTAAGCAAACCCCCTGGTCCACATCATGATCTTTATGTGGGTGTAGCCAACCATAGATTGGTGTATGCCACAACTGGAAAAAGATTTACAGCAATGGCCAGAGTGCTGGGAAATAGAGTGTGTCAGCCCAGGTATTACAATCAGTTGCAGCAGGCAGACAAGATCAGAAACATCCATAATAATGGAGAGATGGCAGACAAGAGGGTGTTGGACCAAGCACTCATGAAGAGGTTAGTGAGAAACATTATGCTACTACCAAAGTTTCAAATGTAGGCTGAACATGATTATTTAATTTATCTTTTCGCTCTGGATTTAGCTTTTAGAGCCCACACTCTGCCTCTGAAAGCAGAGTTATTAGACATTACCTGTTATCCTGTCAGGAGCAAAGTAGCCACCACAGGCACATCTCAGCAACGAGCAGAGAGTCACGGTGACTCTAGCAAATGAAACATACGGAGTATGTGTTCAGTGAAACAGCTAGCATTTATCAGTAACATTGAGATTAACAATGGATGTCCACACAGTTTAATTGAAAACAGGAACCAACAAAATGGGCCCAGATTCATGCAGGCTGAGATCAGGCACCCCTATCTCTGTTCAGTGTTGAGCTCTCACAGTGGGCTTTAAAGAGCAGTTTCATTCAATCAATCACAAATAGTTTATTTCGGATGTAAAATCCATAAAACCACATTAAAAACAATCCATACAATTCCAGCCATAGCTGGAGTAACAAAGTAATGGTTTGAAATACAGTAAATAAAACATTTTTCACTATAATGTCATTATACAAACCTTATAAAGTGCAAATGCTCAACCACAGAGTATAACACTGCCGTTGTGTACGTCACGTTTACGAATCAGTAAAGTGCTGCAGGGGTGGCTAATCCCCACAGCAAACACGGCCTCCTGCCCCGTTGCTATTGATTTTAAATTTAAATACTTTCAGACAACCGGATTACAAAACTAAAACAATCCGCAGCAGAATCATGGATTGCTAAGGGTGGCCATGTGCTCATTCCTAAAGCAGTCACTACGTTTGTGAATGAGCCAAGCTGCTTGAAGACATTTAGCCAACGCAACAACAACCACTTCTCTAGTGTCTGAACGTAAAACTCAGAGTGCAACTGCATATTGGCTAAACCCCAAAAGCTTACGTACTAGCTGTAGCCATTTCCCACATGTACGCAAATAAGCATTACAGAAAAAAGCAAAATGGTGGAAAGTTTCATCTTCCACTTTACAAGAAGGGCACTTGCTAGAGCTACAGCTCTTTTCATCCAAATTTGAGCAGAAACTTTTTAAAAGTAAAACACTGTACCTCCATTTTAGGTAGAGTGGCTTTGCAAGGCACCCAGGAATGACATCAAGGAACGGTTCATAATCAGGGAATATCTTATGATCTAGAAATAAATCAGTCAAGCTACCTGACTTGACTCCTTTCAGTTACTGCACCAATAGATGTTTCTTAAAATGCTCTTTAATAAGTGAGCGCTGGACTGATTTAGCTTCATCAGGATTTTACCAAAGTGATGACAAGTCAATCTCATAGGACGTGGTTTTAACAAATGCAAGCCAAGAGATCCGCTCTCAACCATTAGATCTGAGAAATATCTTTAGAGGAAGTCTATACCATTCCAGCTCCTCTGTGGACTAGAGCCTATGCCAATACAGTCCAGGTCTAAGCATCCTGCTAAAATTGATTGGAAAAATACCCACATCTAAAAATTGAGGGAAACACGGAGCACTCTACGGATGATTCAATAAACTCCTGATGAACTTGTTCTCTGCTTTAACAAGTTCATCGACTTTCACTTTTCCCCATAGCTCCGACTCATACGTGGCATTGTTCTTTACTTTTACATTGTAAATCTCCACCGCAGATACTAGTGAGCTGGCCTGTGTTTTCTTTCACAACTTATTCACAGTACCAGTCTCCTGCTGGAGTCTCAGGGTACTCTTGCTAATTTGCGCAGACAAGTGAGTCTATTTGTCAGACAAACCCACAAATAGACAAACTCCTGCATTTGTTCCAAAGGGACCCCTTGCACCATAATATTTGCCCTCCTTGCTTTATGCAGCCATAAATTTGGTTTTCTTGACATTTAGTTCCAAACCGCTATCACTACAAAAGCTTAGAAAGCGATCCACCATGGCCTGCAGACCACGCTGTGTTTTAGATATTAGAAGTGTGTCACCTGCGAACAACAAAGTAGAGATTTTATAGGAACCCAGTTTAGGAGCATCATTGCCAGGGAAATGTAATGCTTTTACTAAATCATTACTGTAGAGTGTAAGTAGGGTCATGCTAAGACACACCCCTGTCGCGCACGTCTCGATCCTGAAGGGGTCAGTTAGTTCACCTTTGTTCCCATATCTTATTTGTGTGTAATTAGAGGCGGGTAGTTTTATTATAACCTCCAAGAGATTGTCCGGGACTCCCATCTGTTTCATCACTTCCCTGAGTTTTGCTCTGGGGATTGAATCAAATGCTGATCTCAGGTCAACAAAAGCCACATACAAGTGGCCCCTATCTAGCATGACATGTTTTCCAATAGATACAACAAAAACGTAACATTTGGTCTACTGTTCTGGTATTCTTCTTAAACCCGCCTGAAAGTCTGAAGATATGCCATTCGAATAAACCCACTCTGACAGTTCCCCAAGATAATACAGCAAAATAGTTTCTGTGAAGCATCAATTAAACTAATTGGCCAGTATTTGCCAGGGTCATCTCTGCAGCCCTTTTGAAAATTGGTACAATCTTGGCTTTCTGCTAAGATCTGGGTAAAAGGCCACCTTCCAAGACAGATTGGAATAGCAAAAGGACACGGGCCCCAGACAAGCGGTTCTGATAAATCCAAACCCCAGGGTTGGAGTCAGGGCCAGGTGCTTTATGAGGGCAATTCGCCTTGATCGCCTCGAGAATATCTTTAAGCGTAAAGTACCGCAGTTTATCATTTCTGACAGGTAGTGCAGACCCTGATGATGTAGCTTTGAATGTAGCAAAACTCTTAGCTGTATATTCCCTCGTAAAATGTTCCACCCATAGCTCTGGCTGCAGATGGAAGTCAATACGAGAGACAGCATGTCGGCTCCCATGAGCCAGTATGCCCCAAAAAAGCTTAATATCTCCAACCTTGACTGCTTCTACCAAATCCTCCCATACCTCACGTTCCCTAGAGGTTTTAGCTTGGGACAGAGAGTCTTTATAATTCTCCCTAGCCTAGAGGAATTTCAGTTCTATTGCCTGCTTTACTTGACCCGATAAGGTTGGTCCTAGCCAGTCTACAGCCAGTGCTAACCACGCACCTTGTGGGGTTGCCTTACTGCCATCCTTGGTTAGAATTGCCTGGAGTTAATTAAACAGCTCTTTTTGTGAAATGAGTAGAGACACAGGGACTAGAACTAAGGACCAACTAGGGTTCATCTCATCCAGAGTATCAGCAACCAACCCATAAATGTGTGCCAGTACATTTGTGTCCTTGGACACAGAAGCCCAGTTATGGGCTCGCTTATTATTTGAAAGGCCCAGTTCACCTGGTAGCTCAGAAGAAACGTGCATCTGATCTAGAATCCTAGGACAATTGATGGTTAGCTTCAGTGGTTTATGGTCACTATCATGGTGCTCAACAACCACCCATACACCAAAGAGGACCATGGTTTTAGAGGTATAAATAAGTAATCAATACAGCTCCTTTGGATGTGGGTCTTTAAAGTATGGGCACCACTACTGTCAGATATGGACCTGCCGTTACATGCCCTTAGACCCAAGCACAAGGATAGACTCAACAACTGATTAGCAGTTTCCTTAGTAAGGGCACAAACATAACTTTGAAACTGCTGACTCTAGACCCCACAGAAATCCCAGCATTCGAAACGTTACTGTTGTGTGTTGCTGTGGGGTATGCTCAGTTTGTGTTGACATTGGTGTATCACATGTTACATTGTTGCTTGTCACTCACACTTTCTTTAAGGTAACTTCTCCACACATCAGCTGTTGTAAAGACACAGAAATGAGCAAGTGTATCCTTTACACTAAACGTGTATATGCTTTACATACTGTAAAATGCAATAAATTAGGGCCTGGATTCACTAATATTTCACGCAATGCAGCGCAGCAAGAGAAGCTGATGCAGTGCTTTGCATGAAAGGGCGAGAGCAGAACTGCACCATATTTACAAAGATATGGTGCAGCTCTACTGTCTCCTACAGCTGGCGCACTTGTAGCTGCCTAGCCTAGTGCCAGCACAGCAGTCTTATGTCATGTTGCAAGGGTGCCTGCGTTGTGATCAGGATCATTTTTGTACAGGAAGACATATCTTCCTGTACAAAAACTATCCTTTGATGCTTATTCATCTGTGTATGTGTGCTACGGAATGCAGCACACATGCAAAGAGCAAGTAACAAGTAAAAGTAAAGATATTTCTCCTTGTTACGCCAGCCTCGAGTAGGCGCACCATTTTGGCAAACGCCATGTTTGCAAATCAATGTAAATACAAGTTTGCATCAAAATACATGGGTAGATGCATGGGAATACCCATGCCACACCCATGTAACTCCTACGTGATTCAAGGTAGGTCAGTTTACTGTCGTGTAGTTCCTATATTACCCATACAGGACCTGCGCGTTCGGATAACATAAGCTGTGGGCTTGGTGGCAGACTGATTCTGTGCACCCCCACCGAGAATGTTAGCCTGTTTGGAAAAGCTAGCTCACAGTGCCACTAGTGTCTCCTCTTATCGGGGAGAGAATAGTTTCTGGCGACCTCAGAACATGACAACCCTGATCCCTCAAGATCGTGGAAACAATGTACTACTTTTTGCTCAGTCACTCGTGCTCACTTATCTCGTCTCAGAGATACACAGAATAAACAGCCTGGGCGTTTCAATAAAAGGTTTATTGAACAGTTGTTATTCTCGTGTAGAATATATGAGCTGCAACACCCGTTAGACAGTAGCAGAGATATATGATTAGCAGTACTATGAATATAAATGGATAGTACAATTCTACCATCTTGCAATAAGCATGAATAAATACATGAATATAAAATGCAGTGGTAAAAAAAAAGCGCGTACTCCTACGATGCCTATCTAGATGTACCTAAGTGTACCTAGCATGTGAGTAGGTGTAAAGCCAAGAATCCCTCTAGGATTTTGTCGAACCCCATTACCTGGATTGTGAGAATGTAGGAGCCCCTCTTGGTCTCGAACTGGACACCCCGCAAGGGATCTTCAGACCACTGTCAGCTGGAGCGTCTGCATGCAGGAGCCTCAGCATCTTTGGTCAGTGTGTCGGCCTGGAAGTCTCGGTTCCCTCTCATTACTGATAGCAAGAGGTGCTGTCTTTATACAGAAAAGTATATAGAGTCCCTTTGTCCCTTGTTCTTGTGTTAGCCATTGTTGGGTATGAGGATGACGTGTGTGATGAACCTTGTGCGTAGATATTAGGAAGGTGGTGTATGGCCCCTGCCTGGTTTCCAAGTAGCCTTATGAATATTTATTCATACTGTGTTATCTAAAGATGAAGTCATAGAACACTATTGTTCAGGGAAAACCCTCCTTCTGCACCCAGGCCTAGAACTAGGTAAAAGGTTCAGTCCATAAAGGCGTTCAATCCTTAAAAGGCTTGTTACTGTTTAATGTAGGGGAGGTGATGTAGGTGAACGGGTATGATGTTACCTGGGCCTATATTAGGGTACCTATATGAAACATAACACCCACTCCTCTTCCGAACAGTCAACAATGGTAAAAATGCTAGTGGACTATTCTCTTTACTAGATGAAATGAAATGGGCAGTTTGTACGTATAAGTGCCTGTATCTCACTCGAGGTCCTAGCGATTTGAAGTTCAAAAGTCTCTCGGGCGGAGGTTAAGGGTACAGTTTGCTGTAAAAGCATGGCTTTCAGTCTGCTCAAAGTATCAAATTGTATAAAGGAAACATTCAATGAAGGCCATAACGGCGCCTCCCTGACTGTACTTGTCGGGGGAAACAATACTTGCATACAGCAAGTAACCCTGGAGTTCACAGTGACCAGATAGGCAATGCCCGGAAGCATACCACAGCAACCTTGATCGTTCAGCATCAAGTAACTCCCATTTGAGAGCAGCTCGAATACCGGTTTGATCACGGCAGCTGGAGTCCCTTTCATGTGGCAGGACAAGTTTGCTATCGAACCATTACATGCTCCCTGCAATGTAATGTCCCGGCACATGAGAGAATCGCTCAAAGCGTTCTTGCAGCTAGTACCACTTAGAAACACTTCTCCATCCCTACTCCGGCATCGAAATCTATATGGTAAATCCCAGGATTCCTTAATGTATTCCCTACCCATTTTTTCATATTTGCCCGCCTGCCTTTGCTCAAGGCAATATTGAAACTGAAAAGTAGTGACCGGTAGAGTGATGTGGCCATGGATTAGCCATTCAGTAGACAGAGCTTCCACTACTGTAAATGGTAGTCGGTCCAGTTTTTCAATTCGCAACATTGTATATTTAGCTTCTTGATTTATTGGGTATTGCCTCTGAGCATTTGGTGTAACTTTTAACGGGATCACGTGATGGGTTGAATCCTCATCCCAACCGGCATGATTTTTGTATAGTGCTAGAGCTAGGGCAACCACCCACTCCTGTGCATATGCATGTTTAAGATGTATGGGAACGTGGTCGGAGAATGACGGAAAAATTATAGTTTCTCCCCTGGGGCACTCCATAACGAATGTTGGCGGCCAATCTTGTTCTGCTAATAGGATGTCATAACCAGATGACAGATTTTCCCAAAAGAGACCTTTTACTTTCCTGGGCTTGTACCCCTCCATTTGGAGTGTTATTTCGTGTAACTTATGTGGGACGCTCACCCTGGTGTCTGGTGTTTCCACCGTGATGTAATCATACAAGTCCGCTGTCACCAGAAATTCCTTCAGGTTCTGGCGAGCTATTGTTACTTCTGCCGCACTGTCTAGCATCGTCAGAGCCCATTCCCTGTTCAGAAGTTGCGTCCTCAGAATTCTGGGCATGTCTGATCTTTATGCCTGCAACTTTCTTTTTCTTAAACTGAGGTTTTGGTTTTGGCTTGTCTTCTTCTTTGGAAGTAAGTCTTGAGCGTGTTGCTTGTCTCTGGACTTCGTACGCTCTTCTTTGTGTTCTGACCGTCCTTCTCTCTCTGAGTTTTTCGTCGAGCCCTGAAAGGAACGAGAGGAACGTGTATCAGTATCCTGATACCTGTCAGGTTTCCTAATATTATCCCTGTTCCTAAGGTTGTACCTCTTTTCAGAGGGCTCCTGTGGAGGAGATCTGCCTCGGGATTGAGATCTGTTTTTAAAGTTTTGTTGTTTTTTATTTTCCCACTTCTTTTTAGAAGAAGCAGGTGTCTGCTTGGTAGTGTCCTTTTCAGGACTGCCCATCAGTTGTGGTTTTAATGCTTTCCCACCCAAAATGTCTCTGCCTAATTCTGCATACGCAGTTTCAATTATTTTGGGTAGTTTGTGTTGCTGGTCCAACGGACTGAACTCCCTTAGGCGTTGGCGGATTGCCACTGAGGCTGCTTCCCCTTTAATATTAGCTAGTATTATGGCTGATACCTGGTCATAATTATTTAATAACTTCATCCCTAAGTTCAGGGCAGGTTCTGCTCCATTCTCGTTTTGTATTTGTCTTAATACATCAGGTACTACTGCTAATGAAGGAATACCATGTGTTCTGGTATATATGGCAGCAAAGACTGTGCCCCAAGAGGTGCAGTCCTCTACTTGTGGTGTTATCCCCATGGGCAAGCAGATTGTTAGCATTCTGTGTTTTTCAAATGGGGTAGTATTCGGAAATACTGCCTCTAGCTGAGTTATTTTCTGAGCTACCCAGAATGGCATTTGTTCATGTTTCGTGGGCATCTTGCCCATTACCGCGTGTAATGTTTGTAGTGTAACTTTAGTTGCTGTACCCCGAATTTGAGTACCATTTGTTGCAACTGAGGTTGGTTGGACTGTGAAAGTCCTCATGACAAACTGTGTTAGGTTTCTGTAGATTTTAATCAACTCCTTGGGTTGTAAGAGTAAGTCTTCCTGTGGCATTGTGTCAATGTCAGGATGTGGTGTGTAGGCCGCTAATATTGGCCATGTTGCATCGTCTCCTCCGAGCGGGCCTAATCTTACTCTGTGTCTTATATGGGGTAGGGCGCCTTTAAACCAGTATAGGTGTTCCTGGTAAGTGAGTGGAACTTCTATGTCCTCAAACGGACCATATTCCTGTGGTGCATCTCCTTCTACATAGTAGTGAAATGTCTGTGTTCTTGCATCTGCTGCTGGGAATGTAACCCACAAATAAAATACCTCTGTTTTATTTGATTTGTGTGCCTCAATCATGAATGCTACTATGCCACCCCTAGCTTGTAAACCATTTTCTAATAGTTTCAGGGTGATAGTACGTCTAAATTTGGGTGCAATTTGAATAGCATTCGCCTCTTCTTCCTCGTCTGACAAGGGCAGTGGCATTCACAGTGGGTCTAAGACCGGGGTAGTAGTCATTGTGAATAGAACACAGACTAATGTTTCAAGGAAACTATGATAAGGTATTTTTCACAATTTTAGGAACAAAATGTCCTTCAAGCTTGATTAACCAACAGCCAATAAATAGGATATCTCGCCTACTTAGCTGTGGCAGAATTTGTGCCCACCCACTCCAGACGTCTCTGGTGTTTTGTGAGTAGGGGTCTCTGAGAATAGCATGACTGAACTACTCAGATTCTACTGTTAAATAAGAGCCCAACCATCGTTGGTGGTGCCATGTAGTGTAGTTCCTATATTACCCATACAGGACCTGCGCGTTCGGATAACATAAACTGTGGGCTTGGGGCAGACTGATTCTGTGCACCCTCACCGAGAATGTTAGCCTGTTTGCAAAAGCTAGCTCACAGTGCCACTAGTGTCTCCTCACATCGGGGAGAGAATAGTTTCTGGCAACCTCAGAACATGACAACCCTGATCCCTCAAGATCGTGGAAACAATGTACTACTTTTCGCTCAGTCACTCGTGCTCACTTATCTCGTCTCAGAGATACACAGACTAAACAGCCTGGGCGTTTCAATAAAAGGTTTATTGAACAGTTGTTATTCTCGTGTAGAATATATGAGCTGCAACAACCGTTAGACCGTAGCAGAGATATATGATTAGCAGTACTATGAATATAAATGGATAGTACAATTCTACCATCTTGCAATAAGCATGAATAAATACATGAATATAAAATTCAGTGATAAAAGAAAGCACGTACTGCTACGATGCCTATCTAGTTGTACCTAAGTGTACCTAGCATGTGAGTAGGTGTAAAGCCAAGAATCCCTCTAGGATTTAGTTGAACCCCATTACCTGGATTGTGAGAATGTAGGAGCCCCTCTTAGTCTCGAACTGGACACCCCGCAAGGGATCTTCAGACCACTGTGAGCTGGAGCGTCTGCATGCAGGAGCCTCAGCATCTCCGGTCAGTGTGTCGGCATGGAAGTCTCGGTTCCCTCTCATTACTGATAGCAAGAGGTGCTGTATTTATACAGAAAAGTATATAGAGTCCCTTTGTCCCTTGTTCTTGTGTTAGCCATTGTTGGGTATGAGGATGACATGTGTGATGAACCTTGTGCGTAGATATTAGGAAGGTTGTGTATAGCCCCTGCCTGGTTTCCAAGTAGCCTTATGAATATTTATTCATACTGTGTTATCTAAAGATGAAGTCATAGAACACTATTGTTCAGGGAAAACCCTCCTTCTGCACGCAGGCCTAGAACTAGGTAAAAGGTTCAGTCCATAGAAGGCGTTCAATCCTTAAAAGGCTTGTTACTGTTTAATGTAGGGGAGGTGATGTAGGTGATCGGGTATGATGTTACCTGGGCCTATATTAGGGTACCTATATGAAACATAGCATAACCTTTTTTACAAAGCCATGCAAAGTCATGCAAATTTGGCTTCACCTCATTTTGTAAGTCCCAAAACAGATTTAGAATCGGGCTGCTCCAAAAAAGTGACACAACCCCAAAACAAAATCTTAGTAAATCTGGGCCTACATTGCTAAGACTGATCAATCTAAGAGTGTCCACACTGCACAACTGCATGTTATATGAACATGTCAACCTTACGTGGCAGGTGGGATCTGGTCCTAGACTGCTAAGGCTCATCATTCTAATAGCATCCACACTGCACAATTGCATGTTATTTGAAGACATGTCAACTTTACGAGCAGTTAGGATCATCCAAAGTAACTTTAATCATTTCAATCTGAGAAAAGGACCATTCATCTTTTTTTTTAACGAATTTTGATATTGGTCATCATCAAATGTTTCCAATCAGGAAGATTCAAGTGTGAAAATCCACCGCAAGTAGATACGATCATCCTTCATCCAATTTATGACTTTGAGTTTCAAACCTAGAGGTGGCTGTTTTGCTGTTTCCTTTACTTTACTAATCTTCCCTCAACATACTCCTTACCCTTGTATTTGAGGTCAGACAGTGATGGAATGGAGGGTGACTCAAGAGTGGTCATTAATGTGAAATGTCTGACATGGTAATGGAGCGAGGGTGAAACTCTCTATAGTGATGAGGTCTACAAGTGATGAGGTACTGTGAGGTGTAGTGACAAGAGTATAATGAACTAGGGCCTGGGGAGTATCAATTCTGAATTTCTCTTTTGGCCAGAGATGACTTAGGTGGTTGCCAGCTTTTTCTAGTCGAATGTATATAGTTGAATATTTGGAAACTGTTATATTTTGTACCTTTAATTGTCTTTAGTAAAGACCTCTGTTACCCAGTTATGGCAAGGATTGTCAAGAAATGTCAATAAAATCTAAGTGAAATGGTCATTGCCGGTAAGAGGTTTTAATTCAAGCAGGAAATTGTTGTCCCGATTAAGTTTTGCAAAAATGAATAAATGGACCAAATTGATGTTGCTCCATTTGTTCTCATAAGAGCCATGGCATAGAGCAATAGTCTTTATCCAAACTAAAGGCCCAATTTATTTTTTGGCAGATGGCCCATCCTCCACCACGGCGACAGAGTAAACTACTCTTTTGCGCTGATGGTGGTGCAGCCCACCAAATTTTGAAATGTCTGCTGGTCTGACGGACATTTCAAGCATTGACAGGAGCTGACATGGAGGCGTTTCCTGCGAATGCACTGTAACTTTACCAGATGGCTTCGTAAACATGATGGAGCATGTTGGGCCTATCTCTTTTTGGAGGGTTATCCCCAAACGTTCTTCCTCCCTTCACCTATTTTTCTGACCATCTTTTCGTTGGCTTTAGGACTCTGGGCATTTTGCCACTGCTAAGCAGTGTTAAAGTGCATGTGCTCTCCCCTCTAAAACATGGTATGATTGGTTTACACCTGTTTGGCATATTCAGTTTACCTGTAAGTCCTTTGTACAGTGGTATTGCATATACCCAGAGCCTGCAAATTAAATGCTACTAGTGGGCCAGCAGCACTGCTTGTGCCACCCAATGATGTAGCCTGTCAAAGCTGTCTCAGGCCTGCCACTGCAGAACCTACGTGTGCAGTTTACTGCCACTTTGACCTGGCATTTAAAACTACTCGCCAAGCTCTAAACTCCCCTTTTACTACATATAGGTCACCCCTATGGTATGCCCTACATAGCCCTATTGGCAGGTTGCTGTGTAAGTAAAAGGTAGGGCATGTGCCTTTATTGTGCAGTCTACTTTGTCTCTCACTACTGGGAGGCCTACTCCTCTCATAGACTAGCATTGTGAATTCCTTTACATGTAGTTAAGTGGTAAATTCTGATCTGAAAGGAGTAGAGTTGCCATGTTTGGTATGTTTAGAATGGTAGTGATAAATCCTGCTTACTGGTATAGTTGGATTTTTTTTTGCTATTTTAGAAATACCACTTTTAGAAAGTGGGTATTTCTCTGTGCTTATGACTTTTTGTGCTTTGCAGCCTGACTCCAATCCACGTCTAAGCCTAGGTGAAAGCTTCAATTTGTGCGTACTTTCCAGACAGCCATCACACAGGAAGGGTTGGGTGTGACAAGGTTACATCTGCATTTATCTGCATACTGAAGCCAGGGCTGGCATTGAAAGGGGGTGTTCTGCACTTCTAGGTTTTCTGTTGAAGTCACCTCTTGAACAAAGACATTTTGAATATAAGTACAGGGGCTCTGACCCCATGGTTTTAGACACTGCATGGGACTTGTAACCAGCCACTGCTGGCTCTACATCTGTCATTGCCAGAAGGAACTACTGTGCTGCCAGGAGGGACTGCCACTTTGCTAACTGCTTTGCTGTGTTGGCCTGCTGCTTGCTGTGTGCTATGCTGCAGATGGGACTGCCACTCTCCTACCTGCCTTGTGTTGCTGGCCTGCTGCCTGATGCCTACTTCTGTGCTAGGACCTCAAGTGCTCTCCAAAGGCTTGTTAGCTTGCCCCCTGTTTTCAGGAAGTCCCAGGGCTGTAAAGGTCTTCCCCTGCACAACCAATCACAGTAACTGTGTCTCCATTCTACTGGGGTGTTCATATCAAGTATATGCAGCCATGTTTTATCAAGATTGCATAACTGATAGTGTGTGTGCCGATGAGGTTCTATTGCGCCAACGTGGCTGATCACAGCCTGCCGTGGTTAGCTGTTCTCCCCCCAAAGCTGCATCGTCTAAGCCCATTCAGCGCGGCTCGACACACCCTCCAGATGATCAGCGCCGGAGGGCCAATCCCAGCGTGGTTCCAATTGTCACGAGGGCCCTAGCCAGGGAAACCACAGCCTCAACGTATTTTGCTCCGACCAAGTTGTATGCCGAAGGTGGCTTAGCGCAGTTCAACATACCCTACAGCACTTGAAGGAGGGAGAATGATGCGTATTCCCTCTTTGATGTGATACAGCGGCGGCGGACCCCCCGTGTAGCTTGCCACCATAAGGTACTGTCTCTATTGGGACCTGCAGAGTCCCCGCAACTGCTCCGCCTCTTTCCACAGGAGACCAGAGCCTACTGGTCACATCAACCCCGAATGACCGGCCGCAGAGACCTAGGAGTCACAACTCTTGGGTCCCGCTCAAGTTGAAAGTACTTGGTAATGTACTTCATTGATCACTCGATGATAGTGAACCTTACGAGCTCCCAAAGTATTACCGCCCGGATTGTAAAAGAAGCGCATGCATTTCTGACTCTGGGAAGCTTCCTACATGTTTATAAGTGCATAAGTTAAGAAACACTTCTCTGATTTGGGTTGTGCTTACTTTGTTATGTTCAGAATAACAAGGGATATCCAGATATAGACTTATTGGAGGAAGCCCAGATTGTAGAATAATTATTTTGGTCATATCTTGTTCAAGACAATGAGTATTACTTGATAGCTATGATATCTTAAAATGTATACCTGATATTTATATTGTTTTGGTTTTAATGTATGTATACTTTTTATATAACTCTGTGTGGAGTCTCTTTTGTGGTGTATTCATTGTGTGTCTGTGTGAGTGTGTTGCACAAGCGCTTTACACATTGCCTCTGATGATGAGCCTGACTGCACTGCGCCAAGCTACCAGAGGGTGAGCACAGGTTATCTTTGGTCTGTAATTTACTTACTCTGACTAGAGTGGTGGGTTCTGCCTGGCTTAGGTGCATACCCTAGCCACCAAATAACAAACAGGAGCACCAAGGGGTAAGTAGTCAGGTCGCCCCCCACTCAACAATATATTTCAAAAAGACCTGACCTACTAAGAACAGTATCTTATAATTCCAAGGACCAGGGGTATAAATTCCCCTTACACGGCAGTACTATTATAACTTGCCTGTATGTCCTACTGTTCATAATTTAATATCCAATTTCGTCATGTACCACAGTTTCCAACAAACAAAAACAAAAACTTATTTTTGTCTCACCACATAACTTTGTGAAAATATGTGAAAGAATGGGAAGTACCTCACGGTAGTAACACCAAGGGAGCTGCTGGCATATATTTACCAGTATGCCCACACTTATCATCATCGGTAACTTTCCAAGTGTAAAAAAGAAAAAAGGTGAAAGTGAAGAGATTCCTCTGTCCTGAGGAATCTATGAGAAAATGAGTGACAAAGGATGACACAGTCAGTGCAAGAAATCACTGCGTGCCTACCGTATACCACACACAACACGAAAGAGGAGATGCAATCCTCAATTAAAAAGAGGTACCGCTTACTTGCAACAGGAATTTATTCAATGCAGTAAGTGTCCTCATTTAAAAACGGCATCTAATTGGCCATTCATAACCATCTGGGCCAACATGTTTCGTTGCCTACTGTTATTCCGGCAACTTCATCAGGGCAAGTGTGGGACCCTATAACACCTTGCTTGTTGGTCACTCATACCTGTGGTCACATGACAAGAACGAATACATAAAAACTGTGAAACAAATGTCAATAAAAACACCTGGATCTCTCACCAGTACAAATAAAGAAGCCTCACTCATGAAATGTATGTAGACAATTTAATATACATTTACCAGGTGGCTGCTGTAGTCCGTCGTACCTGCACGCCACCCTCTAGGACAATGCGCTAAAAAGTCGCAGTCCCACTAGTACCTGCTAGCGTCAGTCTCACCTAGGATCACAATAAATCATATATTTAGATAGGTTATTAACACTCAGTTATCCTTCTTTTTATCAAAAAACTGTGACGACCCCATTTGTCCACAGCACTAGGAAAGAATCTGATAATAAAAATTAATAATATACAGCCTCACTAATTTCAATTAGAAGTCTGCTTGGTACTCCATTGAAAAGGAAGGTAAAAATATTCAACCATAACCTTATCTTCATTATCAACTAACACCCAGTACTGTCTCCCTGGTGACTAACGGGCTCCTGCAAAGAACACAGCCACAGTGTATCAAAGAACAAAACAATGGCCGGGAATAGCACTGTGCATATTGAAAGACATTACATACAATGCACAGAGAATCACAAGGTATCAAGGCAAACCCTCGCCCCCATACACAACCTCAGATCAACCATTCATAAATAATCTACATTTCATCAGTGATTCTTCGCAATAAAATGGTGGAAGAACGTTATCTGCTCACTTTATTCCATTCAATGGAATCATTCAGACCATGGCTGTCAACCTTCTCCAAAAAAATCCATCGTGCTTCTTTTCTCGCCAGAATTTCGTCAATGTTACATGCATTTCCAACCACCCTCTCAAGCACCGTCCATTTCAGATCTCGAAAATGGTGACCCTGTTCCCGGAAGTGTTGAACCAAGCGAGTGGTAAGTTTGCCTACTTTCAGGGTGCTGAGATGTTCCTGCATGCGAACCTTAACTTTCCGTGATGTTAATCCAATGTAGTGCAAACCACACTGACATGTGAGTCTATAAATTACATGGGTCGTGTTACAGTTAGTAAACTTGTTAAGAAACCAAACACTACCATTAGTCAATAAAACACTTTTAACTGGCTCAGTAAGTTCGCACACCGAACAACAACCACAGGGATAATGGCCTGCAGGCAATGTCGAATCTTTCTTCTTATTAGTAGGCGGGCGTGTGTGCACCAATTTGTCTTTTAAATTTGGAGCCCTTCTAAAAGCAAACCTGGGGGGAGGCATCTTCATTTCCCCTACATCAAGTATAGACCAATGTTTCTGATGATCTGTCTCACCTTGGTGGACAGAGGGTCAAACGTAGTCACAACAGGTATACACTTGTTGCTCTGTTTGGTATTTCGCTCCAATAAAGCTTCTCTAGGAGTATTTAATGCTCGCTTACGAGCCCGTGTAACCACCTTATTCGGATAATCCCTATTTCTCAATTTGGTGACAAATTCTTCAGACTGTTCCATAAAATCAACTGTGGAAGAACAGTTCCTGCGATATCTCAAGAACTGTCCCACTGGAAGATTGTCACGCAGTGCTCTAGGATGGAACGAGCGATAATGTAGTAGGGAGTTCCTATCGGTGGCTTTCTGGTGCACTGTCGTGGATAGGCCACTCTCCATGGCTTTTATATTCACATCAAGGTACACCGCAGAATCCCTGCTGATCGACCATGTGAACCGCAGACTTTCATCTGCTTCATTTAACCATGTTAAAAAGGTCTGGAGTAGTTCCTCTGATCCCGTCCAGATGCAAAGGACATCATCAATAAACCTCTTCCAGAGAGAAATATTCTCCTGGAAGGGGTTGGAGGCATGCTGGATAACATTCTCCTCAAACTGGCCGACATAAATGCAGGCCAGACTCGGCGCGAACATAGCCCCCATTGATGTCCCCGACACCTGGAGGTAGAGCTGATCTTTATACTCAAAGTAATTCCTGGTTAATGCCAATTCAATGCAATGCAAGACAAAAGTTTGTGGAGTGTCATAGAACCATTCCCACGCCCCAAGAGCACGTGCTGCTGCCACCAGCGTGGCATCTTGGGGTATGCTAGTATACAATGACTCTATGTCAATTGTTACCAGGAACTGTCTTAAGGGATCATACACCACGGTGTTCAAGATATTCTGAACATCAGTGGTGTCCTGCACAAAGGAAGCCTGGTTGATAACTGCTTCTCTAAGAAAAAAGTCCGCAAATTGGGACAAAGGTTCCAATACAGATTGGATTCCAGAAACGATCGGACGACCAGGTGGCGGACGCTGGGTCTTATGGATTTTAGGTAAAATATAAAAGGCGGGGACCCTCGGTTTGTTATTAACAAGGAACTCAGCCTCCTTGTGTGTGATCCATTTTTTCTCCCTAGCGTCCGCCACCATGGTCTTGATCGTTTCCTGCAGCTCAGAAGTAGGGTTACGCATCAAAGGCTGGTAATTAGTGCGTACCCCCAGAAGTCTCAACACTTCTGCTTCATAGTCTCTTGAATTGAGCACCACGACCGCGCCACCCTTATCAGCTGACTTAATAGTCAGTAATTCATTGCTACCCTAGCCAACCTGAAACCCCATTTCTAACATTGGTGATCAGCAGTGAGGATAGGACTTGCATTTGCATGACACCGCAGTAAATCATTGTTGCCCTACAACTCTGTGCTTAAACCATTACTTGTTATTTCTCCTGTTCTTTCATTGGTCATTTTTATTGTTTACTCCTGATTCATCTCTTATGCCTGGGAATCATGTTGATGCACTTGTGTTTTTACCTTGCCAAAAATGGAATCTACCTTTGACATCCATGACCTGTTATATTACAATGAGGGGAGTTAGAGGGGTTCTGAAGGGGGAGGGGACTAGCTGTGAGTGAGGGTCCAGCAAGGTGGACCTTCAGGGTGCCCAACTTTATTTTGAAATTGCCCCACTGGCATTGGGGAGAAGCATCAACAGAGATGCAGGAGGGTGGTGGTTTTGAGGTAGACCCTGAGGAGGACCCCGAGAATAGTGAGGATTCTGAGTGGGAGGGTTCCCAACCAGCATCCCAAGAGGGCAGTGGCCCTGAAGAGTTTGAGGAGGAGGGAGAAAATGACTGGGCACGGACTCCAGTAGAAAGAGAGGACCCCATAGAAAGGGAGTCCCTTACTGGGTCTAGTGCCAGGAGCAGTGTCACATCCACACCTTGTACCCTGATGAGCTCAGAGATAGACAGGCTGAGAGGGACCTGAGGTTACAGCTGATCCACCTGGCTGTAGAAGAGAGGAGGGCAGGTGCTGAAAAAGCATTAGCCGAGGAGAAGATGGTGGAGGCTGAAAGGGCCTTCTCCAGGGAAAAACTTGCTCTAGAGGAAAGGAAATTGGCCCATGAGTGTAGTTTTAGAATTTTGGGCTCACCAGTGTTGCAGGTAGAGTCCAGTGGTGGCAGCATATTGAGTTCAGTGCTAAGACTTCCACTCACATAACCAAAGACTTGGTGCCTAGTTTCAAAGAGGGGGATGACATATGTCAGTGGTTGCAGAATTGTTAGAGAACCTGCAGCAGTGCGAAAGATCCCTGTAGCAAATTGTGGAACTGGCCTGGGGAGTTATATTCCTGAGAATGGGAGGGATGCCCTACTAGCCCTAGAAGGGAGTGGCAGGCAGAGGTACACCCCCATGAAGGAGACCCTTATAAGAAGATATGGCTTCACCCCTGAAGAGTATAGGTTGAGGTTTAGGAGCAGCAGGAAGCTGTCTCACCCGCGTTGGTAGGAATTTGTGGAGGATTTTTGCAAAGCACTGGATGTTTGGGTGAAGGGTAGCACAGTAAACAATTTTTAAGGGCTGTACAATCTGATTGGCAGAGAGCACATGTTGTTTTCCAGGCCTAAGCCAACCCCTGTTGAGGTATACTTTCTCTGACCCCAGGGAACTTGCAAAGGAAGCAGACATCTGAGGGAGTGCCAGACGGTCTGATAAGGCATTTGGGAGTGATCGTAAAGGGAGTGTCTCAGGTTTCCCCCAACCGAGGGTCGGGAGGTTCATAGTTTCCCAGACAGTTTCCAGTGTAGTGGGGTGAGTAAAGGGTCCCATGTCCCTTCTAAGAGTAGGAGGAGAGGTGGGGGTGGGCGAAGTCCCAGGGTACCCTATGCCCAGCCCCAGAGCCTCGAGGGCACCCTGAGGGGGCCCAAAGAAGGGAGACTAATCTGTACCAGGAGACCATCCAATGAGGGGGACCCCAGAGTGTCACCAAAAAACTTGAGGGGCAGCTGACACAAGCTTCCAAACAGTTCTGGTGTCTGACAGTACCACTCCCAGATGGAGGGAAGGCTCTCCCCTAACTCCTGTTCAGCCCAAGGGTACAGATATTGGGTTGGAGAACCAGGGTCAGGGTATCACCTCATCCCCGGGGGTAGGGGAAGCTGGCTTAAGCATCCCTACAATTTTGTCTTCTGGAGGTACCACTCGTCCTAGGTGGAGGAGGGTGCGGAACTCAAGAAAGAGGGGCCAGAGTGGGACGAAGGACTCATCCCTGACCCTGGTGCAACCCAAGGGTGCAGACCCTGGTTTGGAAGACCAGAAGCAGGATAGGACCCCTGAACTGATATGAGAACTGTGCAGGGCGGCTCCCACAAGTGCCCTGACAGTTCTGGATTCTGGGAGTACCTCTCCTTGGAGGAGGGTAGGGAACCCCAGAAAGAGGAGTGGGGTGGAAGAACTCACCCCTAACTCATGTCCAGCCTAAGGGTTCAGACCATGGGCTGGAGGACCAGTCTCAGGATTCCACCCCTGAACTGGTGGGAGGTTAAGTGAAGAAAGGATGCAATGCACCTGGGGCTACTGCCCCCCCATCCTGAGAAACCACAGAGGACAGAGACCACTGGATGGCCTGGGGCCTGGCTCTGGACGCTGACAGCTGTCAGTGGCCTCTGTTGGTTGTTGTCCTTATGGATAGAGCTTTTTCTTGGGTTAGGTACAGAAATCAGACCTAAGGGGTGGAATGGGTCACATCACTTTGCTTGCCATGGTGATACTGTCTGCCTACTGGGGTGCATCTGTGAACAATTTAAAGTTAGGTGCTTCACAGATGGGGTCCGCATGTGAGGAAAAGGATTCTGCATGGGTTAGCATAGTGGGCCCTGAGAGTATAGACAGAGGGATCCAACTGGATTTAGAGAGGCATAGAACTGGAATGTGCCCCTGCAGTAGCAGGCCAGGGTCCATTTTCTATTGCCCTAAGCAGGGAAGTCCATCAAGGTATTGATTAGTGTACCCTGACTTTAGGCTGAAAGGGGGTAATGTTGGACCTGGCCCTTATTACAGGGTTATCCTCCAAACTTTTACTTCCCTCTGTCTATTTTTCAGACATATTTATTGACTTTAGGACTCTGGGCACTTTACCACTGCTAATCAGTGCTAAAGTGCATGCGCTCTCTCCTCTAAAACATGGTATGATTGGTTTACACCTGTTTGGCATATTCAGTTTACCTGTATGTTCCTTGTACAGTGGTACTGCATATACCAAGGGCCTATCAATTAAATGCCTGCAGTACTGTTTGTGCCATCCACTGACGCAGCCTTTCAAGCCTGTCTCAGGCCTGTCACTGTAGAACCTGCGTACGCAGTTTACTGCCACTCTGACTTGACATTTAAAACTACTTGCCCAGCCTTAAACTCCCCTTTTACTACATATAGGTCACCCCTAAGGCAGACCCTACGTAGCCCTTTTGGCAGGTTGCTGTGTGAGTAAAAGGTAGGACATGTGCCTTTATTGTGTGGCATGCCCTGGTAGTGACAAACAGTCTATTTTTTTCTCTCACTACTCTGAGGCATGCTCCTCTCATAGGCTAGTAAAAGCTAACAACAATGTCTCAACTGGATTCAGTGGGGGAGGCAAATACATCAGCATGTACACGACATTGCAAGACAAAGAAAAGGAGACTCCTAATTGTTTGTATGAAGGTGCTCATGGCATCATATATTTAAAGTACACATTTTATCATGGCAGATTCAGCAGCACTGGGAACATAAATTATGGTGGCAATCAAAGTAGCAAAGTGCACGTTGTGCTCGTGACAAGAGAATAAACGGCGCAAGTGACTAGTGCAAAACACAGCGAGCGGCGCAAAGTGACAAAATGATCAAAAGGCTATATACAATAATCAATGGTTCAACACAATTGTTATATATAATCACTGTACAAAGTTTTTAATTTTGGAAGAACCAAAGCAAGAGATGCGTCATAAGATGCGCTGAGAGAAAGGTCGACGGCGTTTCGGTCCTATTCATTCAGGACCATCATCAGGACCAGATTGACAATTTTTTTTTAAAAAGTGCTGTTGAAAAAGAAAATAGAGTCAAGAAAAGGGCCAGAGATCAAGGGACGCAGAGATGAAAGTAAGTGGGGTAAGGGTCGGTAAACCAATAAAAGTACGCGTATAAAACCGCGTTACAAATATAGCGGAGTGGAAGAACCATCTACGCGAGAAGGTATAAATACCTAGAAGAAAATGAAAGGGAAAAGGGGGAAAAAAGGGGGAGGGGGAGCGAGGGAAATGCAGGAGAGACCATGAACTGTCTGTGCCAACAATGATCATACACGCAAGGGAGGTGAAACGGTCAGACTCACCTGTGTACCAACCAGGGTTCAGCGAAACTGAAAGAACCTAGTGGTAATACAGCCAAAGTCTAATTCAAATGATATCAGGGAGTCCTAGATGGCTAGGGCAGCAGTGTTGGCGCCCCGATCGACTGCGAAAATCAGTTCAGAGGGACCTGGATAGAAAATAGATGGAGGGGGTTTCAATCATTAATCAGAAATGGACAAAACAGGGGAAATTTGCAACGCATACACGAATAACACAGTTAGGCACAGGTGCAACGAGCTTACCACTAGTGAAACTGTATAATTGATAGTAGAAAAGGTCCAACTAGAATGTGAAGTTAGGGTCGGGTCACCGATCCGCTGCTAAGGTCCAAGCAATGGTATCTAAATGAGGAGCGGAGGATAATTGCACAGAGGGTGAATGCAGTCATACATAATGCTGCTAAAGAAAAAGAGCGCAATGGATGTCTAGCGCAATGAGGGCAGCGCGAGCTTACCAAGTAGAAGACTGAAGAGTCTTGCTTGAGTCAGACTAGGGGATGGCAGGAACCGCCATAAGCGTATGCGGTTTAGGCACCGGTCCAGGCAATGATACCTAAATGAAGAGCAAGGAATGAATACATAGAAGAAAAGTGCCGTCGTATGGAAGGCTACTAGAGAAAAGTGCAATAAATGCCTAACGTGGGGAGGGCAGTGCGAGCTTACCGGATTGAAGAGTGAAGAGCCTAGCTGGAATTAATCAGAGGTCTGGCAGGAACAGCCACAATCGTGTGCGGTGTGTGCCGTTAGTAAAGGATTGGATCGGCTTTTCGCGGTCAAGTAGAACTTCCGCATACGTGAAGACAAGAGCGTCACGTGACCGGGGTTGGGCAGAGAGAGGTTACTATGGGGACGGAAAAGGGGAAGGGACACCTGCAAGAGGCCGTGGAGATCGGGGAAAATTTTAAGGGACACAGAGGAGGAACATACATAGACACAAAGGCAATTTTAACAGCATTAAGGTTTCGTAGGTAAGAGTATAGTAAGCGTTAACAAGTAGAGTAGATCAATGAGTCCCAGTTATTTAGCGTAATGTAAGTAAACAATTAAACACAATAAAGTCATAAGGGAATTACATACATAGAAGTATTGAATAAACAATTTGGACAGAAAGAAAACATAGGGAAAAATAACCAAATTTGCATAAAAAGTGTTGAATACATCATTAAATTAATCAGGACAAAAATGACGAGATACAATTAAGCAAGAGGGAAGTGAAAAACAAACCCCAAAGGGGGTTATGAAAGCATACAAAACGAAACAGTATAAACAAATAATAAAACAATAAAGAAAAACAAGAATAACTTGAAGCGGAGTTATGAAAAGTACATTCTAAATGACAGGGGCAAAAACCACACGATTAATGAGGCCAAATAAATTAGGAGAGGCCAGGTGGCATGACAATTGAAAATAATTCAATTGTCCAAAAATGTCACTGAAAAAGAGAAATAACAAGATATGTATATATGTGATATGCAGTAAAAGGGTTCAGTAGTTCAGTGTCCAAGTGGATGTTAAAATTATACTGTACTATTCCATTCATCGATGGTGTTCAAACCTTGTTCCACTGAGTTCCACTGAGTTACAGAGTGTGATCCATTTACATTCACTTCTGTTCAGTAGGGTTTGGAGATTACCACCCCTGATAGGTAGTGATGGTTATACTGTACTATTCCATTCATCGATGGTGTTCAAACCTTGTTCCACTGAGTTACTGAGTGTGATCCATTTACATTCACTTCTGTTCAGTAGGGTTTGGAGATTACCACCCCTGATAGGTAGTGATGGTTGGTCAATCACTTGCCAGGTTAGGTCCCATTCGCTGTGGTTGTTCTCGATGAAGTGCGTCACCAGGGGGGCAGTCAGGACTTTGCAGTGGATCCTGCTTTTATGTTGTATAATCCTTTGTTTGACCATTTGAGTAGTCTGGCCAATGTAAACAAGATCACAGGGGCATCTGACTGCATAGATCACGTTTTGAGAACGGCAATTAGTGAATGTTTTCAATGTGTAAATTTTGCTGTTTGTCTTAAATTCCTTTGTGTTAGTAGTAAGTTCACAAACTACACAGGATTGACATCTGTAGTGTCCAAGAAGTGGTGGTAAGCCCCAGGCAGTGGTGAGTGTGTTCTGTTGGGCCGATTTTGTAGGCCAGGTAATGGCATGAACAAGATGGTTGGCCAAATTGTTCCCTCGTTGATATGAGAAGAGAGGAGGTTCTTGAAATTCCTTATGTGTTCTCAATATATTCCAGTTGCGTGAGATGATCTTTTTGACTTGGTTGCTGGACGGACTGAATTTAGTCACAAAAGGGATTCTGGTGTTCCTTCTTTTAGGTTGGGGTGTAAGGAGTAAATCTCGATGACAGTACCAGGCTCTTTTACGTGCCCGCGAGACCAAACGTGATGGGTATCCTCTAGAAACAAGTTTGCTATGGAGGATCTCTGATTCTCTGAAGTAGTCCCTCCGCCACTTACAATTTCTACGGATACGTAAAAAATGGCCGTAGGGTAGACCATCCCTAAGTCCCCGTGGATGGTAACTGGAGTAATGTAATAGAGTATTACGTTCAGTGGCCTTGCGATAAAGCATGGTACCGAGAGTCCCTTCTTCTGCATGAATGGTAATATCCAGGAAAGGTAGATCATTAGATCTACAATCTGATGTGAGCTTGAGATGGGATTGAGATTGATTTAGCCAGACGACAAAAGATTCCAATGAGTCAGATGTACCGTTCCACAATAGAAGAATGTCATCTATGTAACATTGCCACAAATTAATCTGTGGGCGGAATGGGTTGTTGGTGGTAAGTATGTGTGTCATCTCCAGATTGTATACGAAAAGAATCGTAAAATTTGGGGCAAAACATGCACCCATAGAGACACCCTTGATCTGTAAATAGAATGTATCTTCATAGAGGAAATAGTTGTTCTCCAGGGCGATATGTAAAAGGTCCATGATAAAGTCAGTTGGAATCCTGGTGGGTCTGGGTCTTTGTTTGAGTAGTTCTTCAATGACCAATAGGCCCTCCTCGTGGGGGATGTTGGTATAAAGGGACTCTATATCGAGTCCCACCATGAGCTCACTGGTAATGTCATACGGTCTGTCCTCAATCATTTTGATCAAATCCATACTGTCCCGTATAAATGTTTCGGTAAGGGGAACACATTCTTTGATAATTGCATCGATATATTTGCCCAGGGGCTCAAGAATGGAGCCACAGCCGGAGACAATGGGTCGTCCAGGTGGGTTTATGTTATCTTTATGCACTTTGGGTAGCACATAAAGTACTGGTGTCCGAGGATATTGATTGTTCAAGAATGAGAATTCTTTCTGCGAAATGATATTGTTGATTTTAGCCAAGTTAGTTACTTGTTCAATCTTGATTTTCAAATCAGGTAGAGGGTCTTTGGACAATTTGCGATAGTGGAGGGTATTCGATAGTTGTCTCTTTATTTCGAGGTCATATTTATTAATGTCCATGACCACGATACCACCTCCTTTGTCTGCAGGTTTTATAATGAGATCAGACCTCTCTTTAAGATCCAAGAGTGCTTGTTTTTCAGCCAGGGGAAGGTTGTAAGGCACATATTCAAATTGTTTCTGAAGGTCCATAACTTCATGTAGGACAAGTCTTTCAAAAGTGAGTATTTCCGGTGGCATGGCCGTCGATGGAGGATTGAAGGTGGATGGCGGATGGAACCGGGGTCCGGCAATGTATCTGGAATCAGGTTTGTCCATGAAAAAATGTCGAAGTCTATTCCGTCGGAAAAATTGGAGAAGTTGGGATTGAAGTTCAAAAAAATTAATTACTCCGTTCAGTGGGCACAAAACAAAGACCCCTACTTAAGAGTTTGGTTTCTTCACTGGATAAGATGTGACTAGAGAGGTTAAAGATGGGGATGAGTTGCTGTTCTTGAATTTGGTCAGTAGAGGTGGAATTCAAATTGGTCATGGTATATACATCAGGGCAAATAATCACTGTGGTGGGCCCCATCGGTAGAACTTGTTTCTTGTCTGTCTTTCTCCGGAGTATTGGTACTGGCGGTTGTTGTTTGTCCGTGTCTGGTTCCGGCCGCGTCCTCGGCCCTGTTCTAAAAACCAGGAGGTAAAAGGGGACCTGGTCTATTGGTTGTCCTAGAGGTACTTGGTCCCTCACCAGCGTCTGAGTCTTCTGCAGAGGTATTAGAGGATTCAGAGAATGTGATTTGTTGGTTGTTACGAAACCTACCTCAATTGCGGGTTCTAGGAGGATTGTAAGGTGTATTGTAAAATTCGTCGCGGAGATACGGATATGTCTTCTCAATGTTGTAGTATTTAATATCTTTTTGGATCTTAGTGATTTTTTTATTCAGTTCAAAGGAGTTAAATGTGGTAATTGTGGCGTTGATTTTGTCAAGAAATTTTGGGCGTCTGATATAGAGCTGTCTTCCAAAATAAGTTTCTCAATTTTGGCAATTTCTTCAAGTTCTTTGAGGCTATGTTCCAGGGCGGTGTCTATTCCAAGTACCATCCAGTGTCTGGAACAAGTAGTGGCTAGATGACTAAAGCCAGTCCTGAATCTGGGGTCTTGTGTGAAGATAGCCGGTGTGTTCCGAATCTGTAGGCCAAGGGGGATAATGTCTGATTTAAGGTATTCCGTAAGCATGCGTGCATGAAGATTCGTCCTAATTTGTTTTTCTTTAATTTCTCAAGTTTATCTAGGAGGATTTTGGAAGTGTTAGTGGTTGGTGTAGCTGAGGTGGAGGCCACGGGGATGGAGAGCAAGGAGGGGCCACTTAGGATACGTTTAATATAGTCCTCAGTGTAGATAGGAGTCTCCTTAGACATATTTGGTGAAAAGGAATCCTAACCAAAAGACCAACTAAATTGGTTCTGAAAGTAAGAGCCACAGAGGGTCTACTCTCGCAGCTCAGCAGCTGCTCACAATATAGTAAAAAACAACAGGAGTATAAACCGTAGACCAGGTTGAGAACCGGGTAAGTAAGTAAAAGCTAACAACAATGTCTCAACTGGATTCAGTGGGGGAGGCAAATACATCAGCATGTACACGACATTGCAAGACAAAGAAAAGGAGACTCCTAATTGTTTGTATGAAGGTGCTCATGGCATCATATATTTAAAGTACACATTTTATCATGGCAGATTCAGCAGCACTGGGAACATAAATTATGGTGGCAATCAAAGTGGCAAAGTGCACGTTGTGCTCGTGACAAGAGAATAAACGGCGCAAGTGACTAGTGCAAAACACAGCGAGCGGCGCAAAGTGACAAAGTGATAAAAAGGCTATATACAATAATCAATGGTTCAACACAATTGTTATATATAATCACTGTACAAAGTTTTTAATTTTGGAAGAACCAAAGCAAGAGATGCGTCATAAGATGCACTGAGAGAAAGGTCGACAGCGTTTCGGTCCTATTCATTCAGGACCATCATCAGGACCAGATTGCCAATTTTTTTGTGCTAGACATCCATTGCGCTCTTTTTCTTTAGCAGCATTATGTATGACTGCATTCACCCTCTGTGCAATTATCCTCCGCTCCTCATTTAGATACCATTGCTTGGACCTTAGCAGCGGATCGGTGACCCGACCCTGCCTTCACATTCTAGTTGGACCTTTTCTACTATCAATTATACAGTTTCACTAGTGGTAAGCTCGTTGCACCTGTGCCTGACTGTGTTATTCGTGTATGCGTTGCAAATTTCCCCTGTTTTGTCCATTTCTGATTAATGATTGAAACCCCCTCCATCTATTTTCTATCCAGGTCCCTCTGAACTGACTTTCGCAGTCGATCGGGGCGCCGACACTGCTGCCCTAGCCATCTAGGACTCCCTGATATCATTTGAATTAGACTTTGGCTGTATTACCACTAGGTTCTTTCAGTTTCGCTGAACCCTGGTTGGTACACAGGTGAGTCTGACCATTTCACCTCCCTTGCGTGTATGATCATTGTTGGCACAGACAGTTCATGGTCTCTCCTGCGTTTCCCTCGCTCCCCCCTCCCCCCTTTTTTCCCCCTTTCCCCTTTCATTTTCTTCTAGGTATTTATACCTTCTCACGTAGATGGTTCTTCCACTCCGCTATATTTGTAACGCGGTTTTATACGCGTACTTTTATTGGTTTACCGACCCTTACCCCACTTACTTTCATCTCTGCGTCCCTTGATCTCTGGCCCTTTTCTTGACTCTATTTTCTTTTTCAACAGCACTTTTTTAAAAAAAATTGGCAATCTGGTCCTGATGATGGTCCTGAATGAATAGGACCGAAACGCCGTCGACCTTTCTCTCAGCGCATCTTATGACGCATCTCTTGCTTTGGTTCTTCCAAAATTAAAAACTTTGTACAGTGATTATATATAACAATTGTGTTGAACCATTGATTATTGTATATAGCCTTTTGATCACTTTGTCACTTTGCGCCGCTCGCTGTGTTTTGCACTAGTCACTTGCGCAGTTTATTCTCTTGTCACGAGCACAACGTGCACTTTGCCACTTTGATTGCCACCATAATTTATGTTCCCAGTGCTGCTGAATCTGCCATGATAAAATGTGTACTTTAAATATATGATGCCATGAGCACCTTCATACAAACAATTAGGAGTCTCCTTTTCTTTGTCTTGCAATGTCGTGTACATGCTGATGTATTTGCCTCCCCCACTGAATCCAGTTGAGACATTGTTGTTAGCTTTTACTTACTTACCCGGTTCTCAACCTGGTCTACGGGTTATACTCCTGTTGTTTTTTACTATATTGTGAGCAGCTGCTGAGCTGCGAGAGTAGGCCCTCTGTGGCTCTTACTTTCAGAACCAATTTAGTTGGTCTTTTGGTTAGGATTCCTTTTCACCAAATATGTCTAAGGAGACTCCTATCTACACTGAGGACTATATTAAACGTATCCTAAGTGGCCCCTCCTTGCTCTCCATCCCCGTGGCCTCCACCTCAGCTACACCAACCACTAACACTTCCAAAATCCTCCTAGATAAACTTGAGAAATTAAAGAAAAAACAAATTAGGACGAATCTTCATGCACGCATGCTTACGGAATACCTTAAATCAGACATTATCCCCCTTGGCCTACAGATTCGGAACACACCGGCTATCTCCACACAAGACCCCAGATTCAGGACTGGCTTTAGTCATCTAGCCACTACTTGTTCCAGACACTGGATGGTACTTGGAATAGACACCGCCCTGGAACATAGCCTCAAAGAACTTGAAGAAATTGCCGAAATTGAGAAACTTATTTTGGAAGACAGCTCTATATCAGACGCCCAAAATCTTCTTGACAAAATCAACGCCACAATTACCACATTTAACTCCTTTGAACTGAATAAAAAAATCACTGATATCCAAAAAGATATTAAATACTACAACGTTGAGAAGACATATCCGTATCTCCGCGACGAATTTTACAATACACCTTACAATCCTCCTAGAACCCGCAATTGGGGTCGGTTTCGTAACAACCAACAAATCACATTCTCTGAATCCTCTAATACCTCTGCAGAAGACTCAGATGCTGGTGAGGGACCAAGTACCTCTAGGACGACCTATAGACCAGGTCCCCTTTTACCTCCTGGTTTTTTAGAACAGGGCCGACGACGCGGCCGGAACCAGACACGGACAAACAACAACCGCCAGTACCAATACTCCGGAGAAAGACAGACAAGAAACAAGTTCTACCGATGGGGCCCACCACAGTGATTATTTGCCCTGATGTATATACCATGACCAATTTGAATTCCACCTCTACTGACCAAATTCAAGAACAGCAACTCATCCCCATCTTTAACCTCTCTAGTCACATCTTATCCAGTGAAGAAACCAAACTCTTAAGTAGGGGTCTTAGTTTTGTGCCCAATCAATCAATCAATCACGGCATTTATAGAGCGCGCTACTCACCCGGGAGGGTCTCAAGGCGCTGGGGGAGGGGGTAAGTTACTGCTCGAACAGCCAGGTCTTGAGCTGCTTCCTGAAGGAGAGATGGTCCTGGGTTCGCCGAAGGTGAGTGGGGAGGGAGTTCCAGGTCTTGGCTGCCAGGTAGGAGAAGGATCTTCCTCCGGCGGTGGTTCTGCGGATGCGTGGTACGGTGGCGAGGCGTGGCTGGTTGATCGTAGCTGGCGTGTGGGCGTGTAGAAGGTCATGCGGTCGTTGAGGTACTTTGGGCCCAGGTCGTGGAGGGCCTTGTGTGCGTGGGTGAGGAGTCTGAACGTGATTCTCTTGCTGACGGGGAGCCAGTGCAGGTCTTTCAGGTGCACGGTGATGTGGCTGTGTCGGGGGATGTCCAGGATGAGTCGTGCGGAGGCGTTCTGGATGCGCTGGAGTCTCTTTTGAAGTTTGGCTGTGGTTCCGGCGTAGAGGGTGTTCCCATAGTCCAGTCGGCTGGTGACGAGTGCCTGGGTGACGGTCTTCCTGGTTTCAGTGGGGATCCATCTGAAGATCTTGCGGAGCATGCGCAGGGTGTTGAAGCATGAAGATGAGACGGCGTTGACTTGTCTGGTCATCGACAGGGAGGAGTCCAGGATGAAGCCCAGGTTGCGTGCGTGGTCCGTTGGCTTGGGCGTGGTGCCCAGGGCCGGGGGCCACCAGGAGTCGTCCCAGGCGGAGGGTGATGAGCCCAGGATGAGGACTTCCGTCTTGTCTGAGTTCAGTTTAAGGCGGCTGTTCCTCATCCAGTCGGCGACGTCTCTCATCCCGTCGTGTAGGTTGGCTCTGGCGGTGGTGGGGTCGTTGGTGAGGGAGAGGATCAGCTGGGTGTCGTCGGCGTAGGAGATGATGTTGAGGTTGTGTCGGCGTGCGATGGCTGCGAGGGGGCTCATGTAGACGTTGAAGAGGGTTGGGCTGAGTGAGGATCCTTGTGGAACGCCGCAGATGACTTCGGTGGCTTCGGATCTGAACGGGGGAGGCGGACTCTCTGGGTTCTTCCAGCGAGGAACGAGATGATCCATTCCAGTGCTTTCTCTCGGATTCCGATGTTGCTGAGGCGCTTCACTAGGGTGCGGTGGCAGACGGTGTCGAACGCCGCAGAGAGGTCCAAGAGGATGAGGGCAGCTGTTTCCCCGTTGTCGGTTAGGGTTCTGATGTCGTCGGTGGCTGCGATAAGGGCGGTCTCGGTGCTGTGGTTGGCCCGAAACCCGGACTGCGAGGGGTCGAGGGATCCATTCGTCTCGAGGAAGGCGGCAAGCTGTCTGTTGACGGTCTTCTCGATGACTTTGGCCGGAAACGGAAGGAGCGAGATGGGACGGTAGTTCTTGAGGTCGGTGGGGTCCGCCGTTGGTTTCTTCAGGAGGGCGGTAAGCTCGGCGTGCTTCCAGCTCTCCGGGAAGGTGGCGGTGTGGAAGGAGGAGTTGATGATGTCCCGGAGATGGGGTGCGATGGTGGCGTCGGCTTTGTTGAAGACGTGGTGTGGGCAGGGGTCGGTTGGTGATCCGGAGTGGATGGAGTTCATCGTGCGGGTGGTGTCTTCGGTGCTGATCGGGGTCCAGTTGCAGAGGGTGGTGGTGGCGGGCGTTGGTTCGGCGGTAGGGTGCGTTGTTTGTGCATCGAAGCTGTTGTGTATGTCGGTGATCTTGCGGTGGAAGAACGCGGAGAGTGAGTTGCAGAGGTCTTGCGAGGGGGTGATGTCGTTGTTTCCGGCGCTGGGGTTGGAGAACTCTTTGACGATGCTGAAAAGTTCCTTGCTGTCATGGGCATTGTTGTCCAGTCGTTCTTTGAGTGCCGACTTCTTGGTGGCACGGATCAGCTGGTGGTGTTTGCGGGTGGCGTGCTTGAGGGCGGTCCTGTTGTCTGTGGTCTGGTCGAGTCGCCAGGTTTTCTCGAGAGTGCGGCAGTTCTTCTTGGATTCCTTGAGTTCGTTGGTGAACCAAGGGGTTTTCTTGCTTCCGGGTCTGCTGGGAGGGTTTTTAGTGGTGCGAGGTCGTCGGCGCAGGCGGTCAGCCACTTGGCGAGGTTGCTGGCTGCTTCGTTTGGGTCCGTTGTGTTGGTGGGTGTGTTCTGGCTGAGGGAGGCGGTGAGCTGCTCGGCGGTGATCTTGCTCCAGCTCCGGCGGGGAGCCTGTTGCGGGTGGTGGTGGGTCGCAGTCTTTCTGAAGCTGAAGTGGACGCAGCTGTGGTCGGTCCAGTGGAGTCCGGTGGCGTGGCTGAAGGAGATGTGCTTGCTGGACGAGAAGACGGGGTCAAGCGTGTGGCCGGCGTAGTGGGTGGGCGTGTTCACCAGTTGCTTGAGTCCGAGGTTGGCGAGGTTGTCCAGCAGGGCGGTGGTGTTTCTGTCGTTGTTGTTCTCCAGGTGGAAGTTGAGGTCCCCTAGGAGGATGTAGTCGGCTGAGGGCATGGCGTGCGGGCTGATGAAGTCTGCGATGTCTTCGCTGAATAGTGTGCGTGGTCCCGGGGGTCTGTAGATGAGGGTGCCTCGGAGGGTGGTCTTGGGGTCAGTGTGTATCTGGAAGTGTAGGTGTTCGGCGGCGGAGAAGGTCTCGTCGGAGTTAGTCGAGATGCGGATGGTGTTCTTGTGTACGATGGCGATGCCTCCTCCCGTCTGGTTGACGCGGTCCTTCCGGGTGATCTTGTATCCATCCGTGATGGCTATGGCGATGTCGGGCGCTGAGGAGGCGTTCATCCAGGTCTCGGTGAGGAAGGCGATGTCCGGTGCTGTTGCGTCGAGCAGGTCCCAGAGTTCCACGGCGTGCCTGTGGACGGAGCGGGTGTTCAGCAGGATGCATTTCAGGTGGTTGCTGCTGTTGCTCGACTTGGCGGAGGTGGTGCACGTCCGGGGGCAGGTGAATCGGCAGGCTTGGCAGGCGAAGGGTCCGTGGGTGCGTCTCGGTGAGGCTCGGTAGCAGGCAGGGTTCCGGCCGGCATTGAGTGCGGTGAGTGTGGCGGCGTCGTAGGTCCGTCGAGTGGTGTTGCATCGGTGGGATCCAGGGGTTCTGGCGCTGGGCGCGGTCCAGTCGCGGACGGGCGCAGACGGGCTTGCCTTAGGCGCGCCTTCGGCGCGCCAGCGGCGCGCCCGCTGAGCACGTCTGCTGCGCGGCCGTGCAGCGGCCGCCATTTATGGGGAGGTGGGAGGGAGGAGCAGCTGGGAGGCGGGAGGCAGGGGCAGCGAATGGGCAGTCAGGGGGGCGGGGCCGCAGGGAACGCAGCGGCGGGAGTGGCGAGAGGCAGCGGGGGCACAGAAAGGAAAAACAGGGGGAGAGCTAGCAAAATCACGGGCACAACAACAGTGGGGCAGCGAGGGGCACAGAAAGGAAAAACAGGGGGAGAGCAGGCAAAATCACGGGCACAACAACAGTGGGGCAGCGAGGGGCACAGAAAGGAAAAACAGGGGGAGAGCAGACAAAATCACGGGCACAACAACAGTGGGGCAGCGAGGGGCACAGAAAGGAAAAACAGGGGGAGAGCAGGCAAAATCACGGGCACAACAACAGTGGGGCAGCGAGGGGCACAGAAAGGAAAAACAGGGGGAGAGCAGACAAAATCACGGGCACAACAACAGTGGGGCAGCGAGGGGCACAGAAAGGAAAAACAGGGGGAGAGCAGACAAAATCACGGGCACAACAACAGTGGGGCAGCGAGGGGCACAGAAAGGAAAAACAGGGGAGAGCAGGCAAAATCACGGGCACAACAACAGTGGGGCAGCGAGGGGCACAGAAAGGAAAAACAGGGGGAGAGCAGACAAAATCACGGGCACAACAACAGTGGGGCAGCGAGGGGCACAGAAAGGAAAAACAGGGGGAGAGCAGACAAAATCACGGGCACAACAACAGTGGGGCAGCGAGGGGCACAGAAAGGAAAAACAGGGGGACAGCAGACAAAATCACGGGCACAACAACAGTGGGGCAGCGAGGGGCACAGAAAGGAAAAACAGGGGGAGAGCAGGCAAAATCACGGGCACAACAACAGTGGGGCAGCGAGGGGCACAGAAAGGAAAAACAGGGGGAGAGCAGACAAAATCACGGGCACAACAACAGTGGGGCAGCGAGGGGCACAGAAAGGAAAAACAGGGGAGAGCAGACAAAATCACGGGCACAACAACAGTGGGGCAGCGAGGGGCACAGAAAGGAAAAACAGGGGAGAGCAGACAAAATCACGGGCACAACAACAGTGGGGCAGCGAGGGGCACAGAAAGGAAAAACAGGGGGAGAGCAGACAAAATCACGGGCACAACAGCAGTGGGGCAGCGAGGGGCACAGAAAGGAAAAACAGGGGGAGAGCAGACAAAAACGGGCACCGGGGCCACAAGCGGAGGGCGATCTTACCTACAGGAGCAGCGGGCAGACAACACAGGCGGAGCTGTGTGGTGGGGGAGCGACCTACCTGGCAAGGTCAAGGGTCGCTCTCCTCACCGTGCAGCGGCCGCCATTTATGGGGAGGTGGGAGGGAGGAGAAGCTGGGAGGCGGGAGGCAGGGGCAGCGAATGGGCAGTCAGGGGGCGGGGCCGCAGGAACGCAGCGGCGGGAGTGGCGAGAGGCAGCGGGGGCACAGAAAGGAAAAACAGGGGGAGAGCAGACAAAATCACGGGCACAACAACAGTGGGGCAGCGAGGGGCACAGAAAGGAAAAACAGGGGAGAGCAGGCAAAATCACGGGCACAACAACAGTGGGGCAGCGAGGGGCACAGAAAGGAAAAACAGGGGGAGAGCAGGCAAAATCACGGGCACAACAACAGTGGGGCAGCGAGGGGCACAGAAAGGAAAAACAGGGGGAGAGCAGACAAAATCACGGGCACAACAACAGTGGGGCAGCGAGGGGCACAGAAAGGAAAAACAGGGGGAGAGCAGGCAAAATCACGGGCACAACAACAGTGGGGCAGCGAGGGGCACAGAAAGGAAAAACAGGGGGAGAGCAGACAAAATCACGGGCACAACAACAGTGGGGCAGCGAGGGGCACAGAAAGGAAAAACAGGGGAGAGCAGGCAAAATCACGGGCACAACAACAGTGGGGCAGCGAGGGGCACAGAAAGGAAAAACAGGGGGAGAGCAGACAAAATCACGGGCACAACAACAGTGGGGCAGCGAGGGGCACAGAAAGGAAAAACAGGGGAGAGCAGACAAAATCACGGGCACAACAACAGTGGGGCAGCGAGGGGCACAGAAAGGAAAAACAGGGGAGAGCAGGCAAAATCACGGGCACAACAACAGTGGGGCAGCGAGGGGCACAGAAAGGAAAAACAGGGGGAGAGCAGACAAAATCACGGGCACAACAACAGTGGGGCAGCGAGGGCACAGAAAGGAAAAACAGGGGGAGAGCAGACAAAATCACGGGCACAACAACAGTGGGGCAGCGAGGGGCACAGAAAGGAAAAACAGGGGGACAGCAGACAAAATCACGGGCACAACAACAGTGGGGCAGCGAGGGGCACAGAAAGGAAAAACAGGGGAGAGCAGGCAAAATCACGGGCACAACAACAGTGGGGCAGCGAGGGGCACAGAAAGGAAAAACAGGGGAGAGCAGACAAAATCACGGGCACAACAACAGTGGGGCAGCGAGGGGCACAGAAAGGAAAAACAGGGGGAGAGCAGACAAAATCACGGGCACAACAACAGTGGGGCAGCGAGGGGCACAGAAAGGAAAAACAGGGGAGAGCAGACAAAATCACGGGCACAACAACAGTGGGGCAGCGAGGGGCACAGAAAGGAAAAACAGGGGGAGAGCAGACAAAATCACGGGCACAACAGCAGTGGGGCAGCGAGGGGCACAGAAAGGAAAAACAGGGGGAGAGCAGACAAAAACGGGCACCGGGGCCACAAGCGGAGGGCGATCTTACCTACAGGAGCAGCGGGCAGACAACACAGGCGGAGCTGTGTGGTGGGGGAGCGACCTACCTGGCAAGGTAGGTGGGGCCCACTGAACTGAGTAATTAATTTTTTTGAACTTCAATCCCAACTTCTCCAATTTTTCCGACGGATTAGACTTCGACATTTTTTCATGGACAAACCTGATTCCAGATACATTGCCGGACCCCGGTTCCATCCGCCATCCACCTTCAATCCTCCATCGACGGCCATGCCACCGGAAATACTCACTTTTGAAAGACTTGTCCTACATGAAGTTATGGACCTTCAGAAACAATTTGAATATGTGCCTTACAACCTTCCCCTGGCTGAAAAACAAGCACTCTTGGATCTTAAAGTGAGGTCTGATCTCATTATAAAACCTGCAGACAAAGGAGGTGGTATCGTGGTCATGGACATTAATAAATATGACCTCGAAATAAAGAGACAACTATCGAATACCCTCCACTATCGCAAATTGTCCAAAGACCCTCTACCTGATTTGAAAATCAAGATTGAACAAGTAACTAACTTGGCTAAAATCAACAATATCATTTCGCAGAAAGAATTCTCATTCTTGAACAATCAATATCCTCGGACACCAGTACTTTATGTGCTACCCAAAGTGCATAAAGATAACATAAACCCACCACGACCCATTGTCTCCGGCTGTGGCTCCATTATTGAACCCCTGGGCAAATATATCGATGCAATTATCAAAGAATTTGTTCCCCTTACCGAAACATTTATACGGGACAGTATGGATTTGATCAAAACGATTGAGGACAGACCGTATGACATTACCAGTGAGCTCATGGTGGGACTCGATATAGAGTCCCTTTATACCAACATTCCCCACGAGGAGGGCCTATTGGTCATTGAATAACTACTCAGACAAAGACCCAGACCCACCAGGATTCCAACTGACTTTATCATGGACCTTTTACATATCGCCCTGGAGAACAACTATTTCCTCTATGAAGATACATTCTATTTACAGATCAAGGGTGTCTCTATGGGTGCATGTTTTGCCCCAAATTTTGCGATTCTTTTCATATGCAATCTGGAGGTGACACACATACTTACCACCAACAACCCATTCCACCCACAGATTAATTTGTGGCGACGTTACATAGATGACATTCTTCTATTGTGGAACGGTACATCTGACTCATTGGAATCTTTTGTCGTCTGGCTAAATCAATCTCAATCCCATCTCAAGTTCACATCAGATTGTAGATCTAATGATCTACCTTTCCTGGATATTATCATTCATGCAGAAGAAGGGACTCTCGGTACCATGCTTTATCGCAAGGCCACTGAACGTAATACTCTATTACATTACTCCAGTTACCATCCACGGGGACTTAGGGATGGTCTACCCTATGGCCAATTTTTACGTATCCGTAGAAATTGTAAGTGGCGGAGGGACTACTTTAGAGAATCAGAGATCCTCCATAGCAAACTTGTTTCTAGAGGATACCCATCACGTTTGATCTCGCGGGCACGTAAAAGAGCCTGGTACTGTCATCGAGATTTACTCCTTACACCCCAACCTAAAAGAAGGAACACCAGAATCCCTTTTGTGACTAAAATCAGTCCGTCCAGCAACCAAGTCAAAAAGATCATCTCACGCAACTGGAATATATTGAGAACACATAAGGAATTTCAAGAACCTCCTCTCTTCTCATATCAACGAGGGAACAATTTGGCCAACCATCTTGTTCATGCCATTACCTGGCCTACAAAATCGGCCCAACAGAACACACTCACCACTGCCTGGGGCTTACCACCACTTCTTGGACACTACAGATGTCAATCCTGTGTAGTTTGTGAACTTACTACTAACACAAAAGGAATTTAAGACAAACAGCAAAATTTACACATTGAAAACATTCACTAATTGCCGTTCTCAAAACGTGATCTATGCAGTCAGATGCCCCTGTGATCTTGTTTACATTGGCCAGACTACTCAAATGGTCAAGCAAAGGATTATACAACATAAAAGCAGGATCCACTGCAAAGTCCTGACTGCCCCCCTGGTGACGCACTTCATCGAGAACAACCACAGCGAACGGGACCTAACCTGGCAAGTGATTGACCAACCATCACTACCTATCAGGGGTGGTAATCTCCAAACCCTACTGAACAGAAGTGAATGTAAATGGATCACACTCTGTAACTCAGTGGAACAAGGTTTGAACACCATCGATGAATGGAATAGTACAGTATAACCATCACTACCTATCAGGGGTGGTAATCTCCAAACCCTACTGAACAGAAGTGAATGTAAATGGATCACACTCTGTAAGTCAGTGTAACTCAGTGGAACAAGGTTTGAACACCATCGATGAATGGAATAGTACAGTATCATTTTAACATCCACTTGGACACTGAACTACTGAACCCTTTTACTGCATATCACATATATACATATCTTGTTATTTCTCTTTTTCAGTGACATTTTTAGACAATTGAATTATTTTCAATTGTCATGCCACCTGGCCTCTCCTAATTTATTTGGCCTCATTAATCGTGTGGTTTTTGCCCCTGTCATTTAGAATGTACTTTTCATAACTCCGCTTCAAGTTATTCTTGTTTTTCTTTACTGTTTTATTATTTGTTTATACTGTTTCGTTTTGTATGCTTTCATAACCCCCTTTGGGGTTTGTTTTTCACTTCCCTCTTGCTTAATTGTATCTCGTCATTTTTGTCCTGATTAATTTAATGATGTATTCAACACTTTTTATGCAAATTTGGTTATTTTTCCCTATGTTTTCTCTCGGTCCAAATTGTTTATTCAATACTTCTATGTATGTAATTCCCTTATGACTTTATTGTGTTTAATTGTTTACTTACATTACGCTAAATAACTGGGCCTCATTGATCTACTCTACTTGTTAACGCTTACTATACTCTTACCTACGAAACCTTAATGCTGTTAAAATTGCCTTTGTGTCTATGTATGTTCCTCCTCTGTGTCCCTTAAAATTTTCCCCGATCTCCACGGCCTCTTGCAGGTGTCCCTTCCCCTTTTCCGTCCCCATAGTAACCTCTCTCTGCCCAACCCGGTCACGTGACGCTCTTGTCGTCACGTATGCGGAAGTTCTACTTGACCGCGAAAAGCCGATCCAATCCTTTACTAACGGCTCACACCGCACACGATTGTGGCTGTTCCTGCCAGACCTCTGATTAATTCCAGCTAGGCTCTTCACTCTTCAATCCGGTAAGCTCGCACTGCCCTCCCCACGTTAGGCATTTATTGCACTTTTCTCTAGTAGCCTTCCATACGACGGCACTTTTCTTCTATGTATTCATTCCTTGCTCTTCATTTAGGTATCATTGCCTGGACCGGTGCCTAAACCGCATACGCTTGTGGCGGTTCCTGCCATCCCCTAGTCTGACTCAAGCAAGACTCTTCAGTCTTCTACTTGGTAAGCTCGCGCTGCCCTCATTGCGCTAGACATCCATTGCGCTCTTTTTCTTTAGCAGCATTATGTATGACTGCATTCACCCTCTGTGCAATTATCCTCCGCTCCTCATTTAGATACCATTGCTTGGACCTTAGCAGCGGATCGGTGACCCGACCCTGCCTTCACATTCTAGTTGGACCTTTTCTACTATCAATTATACAGTTTCACTAGTGGTAAGCTCGTTGCACCTGTGCCTGACTGTGTTATTCGTGTATGCGTTGCAAATTTCCCCTGTTTTGTCCATTTCTGATTAATGATTGAAACCCCCTCCATCTATTTTCTATCCAGGTCCCTCTGAACTGACTTTCGCAGTCGATCGGGGCACCGACACTGCTGCCCTAGCCATCTAGGACTCCCTGATATAATTTGAATTAGACTTTGGCTGTATTACCACTAGGTTCTTTCAGTTTCGCTGAACCCTGGTTGGTACACAGGTGAGTCTGACCGTTTCACCTCCCTTGCGTGTATGATCATTGTTGGCACAGACAGTTCATGGTCTCTCCTGCGTTTCCCTCGCTCCCCCTCCCCCCTTTTTCCCCCTTTTCCCTTTCATTTTCTTCTAGGTATTTATACCTTCTCGCGTAGATGGTTCTTCCACTCCGCTATATTTGTAACGCGGTTTTATACGCGTACTTTTATTGGTTTACCGACCCTTACCCCACTTACTTTCATCTCTGCGTCCCTTGATCTCTGGCCCTTTTCTTGACTCTATTTTCTTTTTCAACAGCACTTTTTAAAAAAAAATTGGCAATCTGGTCCTGATGATGGTCCTGAATGAATAGGACCGAAACTCTGTCGACCTTTCTCTCAGCGCATCTTATGACGCATCTCTTGCTTTGGTTCTTCCAAAATTAAAAACTTTGTACAGTGATTATATATAACAATTGTGTTGAACCATTGATTATTGTATATAGCCTTTTGATCACTTTGTCACTTTGCGCCGCTCGCTGTGTTTTGCACTAGTCACTTGCGCAGTTTATTCTCTTGTCACGAGCACAACGTGCACTTTGCCACTTTGATTGCCACCATAATTTATGTTCCCAGTGCTGCTGAATCTGCCATGATAAAATGTGTACTTTAAATATATGATGCCATGAGCACCTTCATACAAACAATTAGGAGTCTCCTTTTCTTTGTCTTGCAATGTCGTGTACATGCTGATGTATTTGCCTCCCCACTGAATCCAGTTGAGACATTGTTGTTAGCTTTTACTTACTTACCCGGTTCTCAACCTGGTCTACGGGTTATACTCCTGTTGTTTTTTACTATATTGTGAGCAGCTGCTGAGCTGCGAGAGTAGGCCCTCTGTGGCTCTTACTTTCAGAACCAATTTAGTTGGTCTTTTGGTTAGGATTCCTTTTCACCAAATATGTCTAAGGAGACTCCTATCTACACTGAGGACTATATTAAACGTATCCTAAGTGGCCCCTCCTTGCTCTCCATCCCCGTGGCCTCCACCTCAGCTACACCAACCACTAACACTTCCAAAATCCTCCTAGATAAACTTGAGAAATTAAAGAAAAAACAAATTAGGACGAATCTTCATTCACGCATGCTTACGGAATACCTTAAATCAGACATTATCCCCCTTGGCCTACAGATTCGGAACACACCGGCTATCTTCACACAAGACCCCAGATTCAGGACTGGCTTTAGTCATCTAGCCACTACTTGTTCCAGACACTGGATGATACTTGGAATAGACACCGCCCTGGAACATAGCCTCAAAGAACTTGAAGAAATTGCCGAAATTGAGAAACTTATTTTGGAAGACAGCTCTATATCAGACGCCCAAAATCTTCTTGACAAAATCAACGCCACAAATACCACATTTAACTCCTTTGAACTGAATAAAAAAATCACTAAGATCCAAAAAGATATTAAATACTACAACGTTGAGAAGACATATCCGTATCTCCGCGACGAATTTTACAATACACCTTACAATCCTCCTAGAACCCGCAATTGGGGTAGGTTTCGTAACAACCAACAAATCACATTCTCTGAATCCTCTAATACCTCTGCAGAAGACTCAGACGCTGGTGAGGGACCAAGTACCTCTAGGACAACCAATAGACCAGGTCCCCTTTTACCTCCTGGTTTTTTAGAACAGGGCCGAGGACGCGGCCGGAACCAGACACGGACAAACAACAACCGCCAGTACCAATACTCCGGAGAAAGACAGACAAGAAACAAGTTCTACCGATGGGGCCCACCACAGTGATTATTTGCCCTGATGTATATACCATGACCAATTTGAATTCCACCTCTACTGACCAAATTCAAGAACAACAACTCATCCCCATCTTTAACCTCTCTAGTCACATCTTATCCAGTGAAGAAACCAAACTCTTAAGTAGGGGTCTTAGTTTTGTGCCCACTGAACGGAGTAATTTTTTTGAACTTCAATCCCAACTTCTCCAATTTTTCCGACGGATTAGACTTCGACATTTTTTCATGGACAAACCTGATTCCAGATACATTGCCGGACCCCGGTTCCATCCGCCATCCACCTTCAATCCTCCATCGACGGCCATGCCACCGGAAATACTCACTTTTGAAAGACTTGTCCTACATGAAGTTATGGACCTTCAGAAACAATTTGAATATGTGCCTTACAACCTTCCGCTGGCTGAAAAACAAGCACTCTTGGATCTTAAAGAGAGGTCTGATCTCATTATAAAACCTGCAGACAAAAGAGGTGGTATCGTGGTCATGGACATTAATAAATATGACCTCGAAATAAAGAGACAACTATCGAATACCCTCCACTATCGCAAATTGTCCAAAGACCCTCTACCTGATTTGAAAATCAAGATTGAACAAGTAACTAACTTGGCTAAAATCAACAATATAATTTCGCAGAAAGAATTCTCATTCTTGAACAATCAATATCCTCGGACACCAGTACTTTATGTGCTACCCAAAGTGCATAAAGATAACATAAACCCACCTGGACGACCCATTGTCTCCGGCTGTGGCTCCATTCTTGAGCCCCTGGGCAAATATATCGATGCAATTATCAAAGAATTTGTTCCCCTTACCGAAACATTTATACGGGACAGTATGGATTTGATCAAAACGATTGAGGACAGACCGTATGACATTACCAGTGAGCTCATGGTGGGACTCGATATAGAGTCCCTTTATACCAACATCCCCCACGAGGAGGGCCTATTGGTCATTGAAGAACTACTCAAACAAAGAACCAGACCCACCAGGATTCCAACTGACTTTATCATGGACCTTTTACATATCGCCCTGGAGAACAACTATTTCCTATATGAAGATACATTCTATTTACAGATCAAGGGTGACTCTATGGGTGCATGTTTTGCCCCAAATTTTGCGATTCTTTTCGTATACAATCTGGAGGTGACACACATACTTACCACCAACAACCCATTCCGCCCACAGATTAATTTGTGGCGACGTTACATAGATGACATTCTTCTATTGTGGAACGGTACATCTGACTCATTGGAATCTTTTGTCGTCTGGCTAAATCAATCTCAATCCCATCTCAAGTTCACATCAGATTGTAGATCTAATGATCTACCTTTCCTGGATATTACCATTCATGCAGAAGAAGGGACTCTCGGTACCATGCTTTATCGCAAGGCCACTGAACGTAATACTCTATTACATTACTCCAGTTACCATCCACGGGGACTTAGGGATGGTCTACCCTACGGCCAATTTTTACGTATCCGTAGAAATTGTAAGTGGCGGAGGGACTACTTCAGAGAATCAGAGATCCTCCATAGCAAACTTGTTTCTAGAGGACACCCATCACGTTTGGTCTCGTGGGCACATAAAAGAGCCTGGTACTGTCATCGAGATTTACTCCTTACACCCCAACCTAAAATAAGGAACACCAGAATCCCTTTTGTGACTAAATTCAGTCCGTCCAGCAACCAAGTCAAAAAGATCATCTCACGCAACTGGAATATATTGAGAACACATAAGGAATTTCAAGAACCTCCTCTCTTCTCATATCAACGAGGGAACAATTTGGCCAACCATCTTGTTCATGCCATTACCTGGCCTACAAAATCGGCCCAACAGAACACACTCACCACTGCCTGGGGCTTACCACCACTTCTTGGACACTACAGATGTCAATCCTGTGTAGTTTGTGAACTTACTACTAACACAAAGGAATTTAAGACAAACAGAAAAATTTACACATTGAAAACATTCACTAATTGCCGTTCTCAAAACGTGATCTATGCAGTCAGATGCCCCTGTGATCTTGTTTACATTGGCCAGACTACTCAAATGGTCAAACAAAGGATTATACAACATAAAAGCAGGATCCACTGCAAAGTCCTGACTGCCCCCCTGGTGACGCACTTCATCGAGAACAACCACAGCGAACGGGACCTAACCTGGCAAGTGATTGACCAACCATCACTACCTATCAGGGGTGGTAATCTCCAAACCCTACTGAACAGAAGTGAATGTAAATGGATCACACTCTGTAACTCAGTGGAACAAGGTTTGAACACCATCGATGAATGGAATAGTACAGTATAACCATCACTACCTATCATGGGTGGTAATCTCCAAACCCTACTGAACAGAAGTGAATGTAAATGGATCACACTCTGTAACTCAGTGTAACTCAGTGGAACAAGGTTTGAACACCATCGATGAATGGAATAGTACAGTATAATTTTAACATCCACTTGGACACTGAACTACTGAACCCTTTTACTGCATATCACATATATACATATCTTGTTATTTCTCTTTTTCAGTGACATTTTTAGACAATTGAATTATTTTCAATTGTCATGCCACCTGGCCTCTCCTAATTTATTTGGCCTCATTAATCGTGTGGTTTTTGCCCCTGGCATTTAGAATGTACTTTTCATAACTCCGCTTCAAGTTATTCTTCTTTTTCTTTATTGTTTTATTATTTGTTTATACTGTTTCGTTTTGTATGCTTGCATAACCTCCTTTGGGGTTTGTTTTTCACTTCCCTCTTGCTTAATTGTATCTCGTCATTTTTGTCCTGATTAATTTAATGATGTATTCAACACTTTTTATGCAAATTTGGTTATTTTTCCCTATGTTTTCTCTCTGTCCAAATTGTTTATTCAATACTTCTATGTATGTAATTCCCTTATGACTTTATTGTGTTTAATTGTTTACTTACATTACGCTAAATTACTGGGACTCATTGATCTACTCTACTTGTTAACGCTTACTATACTCTTACCTACGAAACCTTAATGCTGTTAAAATTGCCTTTGTGTCTATGTATGTTCCTCCTCTGTGTCCCTTAAAATTTTCCCCAATCTCCACGGCCTCTTGCAGGTGTCCCTTCCCCTTTTCCGTCCCCATAGTAACCTCTCTCTGCCCAACCCCGGTCACGTGACGCTCTTGTCGTCACGTATGCGGAAGTTCTACTTGACCGCGAAAAGCCGATCCAATCCTTTACTAACGGCTCACACCGCACACGATTGTGGCGGTTCCTACCAGACCCCTGATTAATTCCAGCTAGGCTCTTCACTCTTCAATCCGGTAAGCTCGCACTGCCCTCCCCACGTTAGGCATTTATTGCACTTTTCTCTAGTAGCCTTCCATACGACGGCACTTTTCTTCTATGTATTCATTCCTTGCTCTTCATTTAGGTATCATTGCCTGGACCGGTGCCTAAACCGCATACGCTTGTGGCGGTTCCTGCCATCCCCTAGTCTGACTCAAGCAAGACTCTTCAGTCTTCTACTTGGTAAGCTCGCGCTGCCCTCATTGCGCTAGACATCCATTGCGCTCTTTTTCTTTAGCAGCATTATGTATGACTGCATTCACCCTCTGTGCAATTATCCTCCGCTCCTCATTTAGATACCATTGCTTGGACCTTAGCAGCGGATCGGTGACCCGACCCTGCCTTCACATTCTAGTTGGACCTTTTCTACTATCAATTATACAGTTTCACTAGTGGTAAGCTCGTTGCACCTGTGCCTGACTGTGTTATTCGTGTATGCGTTGCAAATTTCCCCTGTTTTGTCCATTTCTGATTAATGATTGAAACCCCCTCCATCTATTTTCTATCCAGGTCCCTCTGAACTGACTTTCGCAGTCGATCGGGGCACCAACACTGTTGCCCTAGCCATCTAGGACTCCCTGATATCATTTGAATTAGACTTTGGCTGTATTACCACTAGGTTCTTTCAGTTTCGCTGAACCCTGGTTGGTACACAGGTGAGTCTGACCGTTTCACCTCCCTTGCGTGTATGATCATTGTTGGCACAGACAGTTCATGGTCTCTCCTGCGTTTCCCTCGCTCCCCCCTCCCACTTTTTTTCCCCCTTTTCCCTTTCATTTTCTTCTAGGTATTTATACCTTCTCGCGTAGATGGTTCTTCCACTCCGCTATATTTGTAACGCGGTTTTATACGCGTACTTTTATTGGTTTACCGACCCTTACCCCACTTACTTTCATCTCTGCGTCCCTTGATCTCTGGCCCTTTTCTTGACTCTATTTTCTTTTTCAACAGCACTTTTTTTTAAAAAAATTGGCAATCTGGTCCTGATGATGGTCCTGAATGAATAGGACCGAAACGCCGTCGACCTTTCTCTCAGCGCATCTTATGACGCATCTCTTGCTTTGGTTCTTCCAAAATTAAAAACTTTGTACAGTGATTATATATAACAATTGTGTTGAACCATTGATTATTGTATATAGCCTTTTTATCACTTTGTCACTTTGCGGCGCTCGCTGTGTTTTGCACTAGTCACTTGCGCCGTTTATTCTCTTGTCACGAGCACAACGTGCACTTTGCCACTTTGATTGCCACCATAATTTATGTTCCCAGTGCTGCTGAATCTGCCAAGATAAAATGTGTACTTTAAATATATGATGCCATGAGCACCTTCATACAAACAATTAGGAGTCTCCTTTTCTTTGTCTTGCAATGTCGTGTACATGCTGATGTATTTGCCTCCCCCACTGAATCCAGTTGAGACATTGTTGTTAGCTTTTACTTACTTACCCGGTTCTCAACCTGGTCTACGGGTTATACTCCTGTTGTTTTTTACTATACCTCTCATAGGCTAGCATTGGGAATTCCCTTATATGTGGTTAAGTGGTAATTCCTGATCTGAAAGGAGAAGAAATGCCATGTTTGGTATGTTTAGAATGATTGTGATAAATCTTGCTTACTGATGTAGTTGGATTTTGTATTACTATTTTAGAAATGCCACTTTTAGAAAGTGCAAATCAGAAATGGTAGAATGCACTCAATAGTAATCCAACTTTTTCTGTTTTATGGCTCAACGGCGTATGAGGCGTGCAGACTGGATATGCGCTCCGCCCTTGCGCATTGGTTAAATGTGAAAGAATGGAGCCTCGATCAGGTCACCAAACCAGTGGAGCTGGTTTGGTGACCTGATCGAGGCTCCATTTTTTCACTTTTAGAAAGTGGGCATTTCTCTGTGCTTATGACACCATGTGTTTTGCAGCCTGACTCCAATCCATATCTAGGCCTTGGTGACAGATACATTTTGTGCATACTTTCCAGACAGCCATCATGACATGTTTAGATCTGCATTCATCTGCATACTGATGGTCTTTCAAGGCTGGGAGACAGAGTGTCTTTCACACTTTACATTTGTATCGGCTTTGTCCTGCCCTCACACAAAGAGCTGATTTACCCCTTACTGATGTCTGGAGCCAGGGCTGGGTTTAAAAGGGGGTGTTGTGCACTTCTAAGGTTTCTTTTCAAGTCACCTCTTGAACAAAGTCATTTTGAGTATAAGTACAGGGGCTCTGACCCGATGATTTTAGACACTACATGGGATTTGTAACCATCCACAGCTGGCTCTACATCTGCACATTGCCAGAAGGATCTGTTGTGCTACCATGAGGGACTGCCACTTTGCTAACTGCTTTGCTGTGTTGGCCTGCTGCTTGCTGTGTGCTGTGCTGGAGGAGGGACTGCCACTCTGCTACCTGCCTTGACTTGCTGGCCTGCTGCCTACTACTGTGCTAGGACACCAAGTGCTCCCCAAGGGCTTGTGAGCTTGTCCCCTGTTTTCAGGAACTCCCAGGGCCACAAAGCATTTCGCCCATACACCCGATTGCTGCAACTTTGCCCCCATCTGACTGGGTGGTTCATACCAGGTATCTGTAGTGGTGTTTTATCAAGAATGCATAACTGACAATGTGTGCCGATGAGGTACTATCATGCCGACTTGGAAAATCACAGCCTGCAGCGGCTAGCAATTCTCCTCCCCAAAGCCGCATTCCTGAAGCCCATTCAGCACAGCTCAACATGCCCTCCAGATTGTCAGCACGGGAGGACCAATTCCAGCGCGGCTCCAGTCGTCATGTGGACCCCGGCTGGGGAAATCGTAGCCTCAATGTAACTCGCTCCAACCAAGTTGTATGCCGACGGCAGCTTAGCGCAGTTCGACACATTCTACACCCCTTGAAGGAGGGAGACCACTGCGTCTTCCCTTGTTACCATGATACAGTAGTGGGTGATCCCCACGCAGCCCACTGCCATAAGGTACTGTGTCTATTGGGACCTGCAGAGTCCCCGCAATTGCTCTGCATTCTCATACGTGCAACCAGAGCCTTCTGGTCCCATCAATCCGGCCGTATAGACCCTGGAGTTGCACCTCTTGGGTCTCACTCATGTTGAAAGTACTTCATTGATCACTCAACAACTGGGAACCTTACAAGCACCCAAAGTATTACTGTCCAGAGTGTAAAAGAAGGGCATGCATTTCTAACCCTGGGTTTCTTCCTTTCATGTTTATAACTGTATAACTTAGGAAATGTTTCTCTGATTTGGGTCATGCTTACTTTGTTTTGTTCAGAATAATGAGGGCTAGCCGGGTATACACATGTCAGAGGAAGCCCCGATTGTACAAAAATTATTTTGGTCTTATCTTGTTCAAGACAACGATTATTATTTGATAACTATATCTTAAAATGTATACCTGATATTTATGAAATTTTAGTTCTAATGTATTTATAGTACAGTGATATTTTATATAACCCTATGTGGAGTCTCTTTTGTGGTGTATTCAGTGTGTCTCTGTGTGAATGTGTTGCACAAACACTTTATACATTGCATCTGATGATAAGCCTGAATGATCTGCGCCAAGCTACCAGAGGGTGAGCACAGATTATCTTTGGTGTGTAACTTACTTACCCTGACTAGAGTGGTGGGTTCTGCCTGGCTTAGGTGCATACCCTAGTCAACCAGAAAATCAATTTCTAACAGAGCAGTACATCAAAATTACAATATTTTTTTATTTTCCCAATGCAGGATTTTCTTTTTGAAAGTGAAAAAACACAATGCCTCCCTTGCCATGGGAGGAGTAGGGCATTGAGAACTTTTCAATGCCCATTACCGGCAGGTTTTTCTTGGCAGTGATGTTCCGTGGAAAAAAAAGGCAATATGTCCACCCATCTAAATTATGCAGCTGGAAATATAGGCAAACTTCCAATAGCAGACACTCCATCGGGCCATTGGAGACGTTTGACCATGGCAGAGACGGAATAGTCTCTGCCATTGTCAAACTAAGGTACGCCTGCATTTAAATCGAGCAGGCAAACCTTGGCGGGGAGGGAGCTCCGTCAGGATTCTCAAAGCTACTTGCACCACCAACTCATATATACACACACACAAATACACTTATTTATAAGTGCCAATTCACTTTTATAATTCATAAAAAAATGTTTTGCACTCCTAAAAGGGTTTCCTTGCACAAATGCAACCTATGTGAGGTTGGACACTTGCGAGTCAAAATTTTCAACTTCCATTTTGAATGAGGCCAACTGTATTTAAATAAAAAGAAATAAAGAAATTGCATTGTTCTCTGCATTTTAAATGTGAAAAATGTGTCTTTTAAGGGAAAATCATTTTGATTTATGGACCATTATTTCTTTGGTAAAAATTATATTGCACATTTACAACAGCATGCTTTCGAAAGATGCACTGAGGAGTTTTTTTTTCAATGAATCTATCCCTTTCATATTTTTTTCAGCAATGAAAACAGTTGCATGGAATAAGGAGTGCAGCAAAATCGTCTTTCTATGTTACACAACTGGAAAAATGGTGCAACATTGAGTTGTGTTTTTGTTCTCTGTTGTTAAGTTTACAGTGTGTTCCCAAGTGTTTTGTGAAGGGGATAAGCCTGCGCTGACCCAATTCGAGGGCAAACAGTCCACGTGAACTGTGATTATGGGACACGAGCAGACTTTGAAGAGACCCGTGCTTCCTCCAAGGTAAATGTGGCCAAGTAAATCCTGGTGAGATTCGTGGGGAGAAAACCACATGATTCTGAACATTTGTATCTCAAAACAGCCAGTTTTCCCATGACGTTAAAATCCATCTGTGTCTTATCCCCCAATCCAACATGCCAGTCTCAGAATGGGGGGGAGGGGGATTTTATTCTGGAACAGTACCAAATTGTGCGAGATCCATATTTCTTTAGTGAAAAAGTACTGTCCTAAAATCCCGCTGCATTGGAGATAAACCCAATATCACACTAAAAGGACAATGGGAGCAAACACTATTACAAATATGTTTTTTTCTGGTTCTACTGCTCTAAGGATTCAATAGAAAACTGTCTATTATGGTATTAAATAAGTGACTGGCATGTTGGTTTCAACCAGATGCTACATGAGATAATGAAAAATGGCTCTTGTATCTAGAATAGGAAGGGAGGAGCGGATCTCGCAAGTGCTATGTACTAAATTATGCATCAGCAATCTGTACTTCAGCAGTAGCAGAATATAAGTGGCAGAGCAACAGATAGCTCTCTTTCCTCTATGTTGATATATATATTTTTGAAAAATATGCTCATGGTATAGAACAGAGCCCCTATCAAAGGTAAACTGCAAAAGCAAATATGAGAGATATGGATCCCCCACTTTGCAAAGAAATACTGAGTGAGATCCAGATGTAAGGATGATGGATTATTTACTGGAACTAAAATTTCCGGTATCTTGTCCAATAAATATATGCAGACTTTGTAGATACCAGAGGCCATGTGGGATCTATGAAAAATGAGTTGTTCATTACAGCTTGTTACATTTAAGGGAGCCAAAATCGAGTAAAAAATATTGCGTAATTCTGGAAAAATTTCAGAAAATTATGCTTGTAGAGCAAATTGGGGTTTGCCTGTATCTTGCATGAATTTTCCCACGTGATTGCACTTCTTGTAACAAAGTCTTCCAAGATACTGGTAGGAGGCTAGTTCAAACAAAAAATTTCTCTTAGTGCAATGTTTCTGCATGAACAGGTCTCACATGGAAAAAATTACGCAAAATTGCATAATGGCAAATTTCAAGTATTTTCGGAAATTTCACATAACATGAAATTCAGGAACTACACCCATTTCACCAGCATAATTAAAATTTCTACGAGGTCTAGTCAAATTGTTCTTTAAGAGAATTTTTATTTGCAGGTGGTACTGAAAACATATTCATTATAATTCGAAACACTTTTTTTCAATAGTTTGATATGACAAAATAGTTCTTACACTATATGGTCCAGTTGCAGAGCCCAGATTGGCTGGTATCACACTAATAATATGCGTTGTCTATCTAGATGAAATAATCTGATGAGAAAAGTTATGAATTCAGATTTTGCATCTTGTCTCCTTCCGTATAGTTTATGGATGCTTAGGGTTGTGTGGGAATGATGGAGTGAGGTTCCACTGCAGCACCTGCTTCCCTCTCCTTCCTTCTTAGACTTGTAGCCACCTTTGAAAGTGGAAATGGTACTGATAATCTCAGTGTCTTCTCCTACTTCTTTCAGCTCTGCAGAGACCTGAGGGAGGCAGTGGAAAATAACTGCAAGCCCTGCAGCGGCTGTTGATTACAGCAATCAGAAAGTGCTGCAGTGTAAAAGTGGCACATTAAGAACGACTTGCATGAACATGTCTTAATTAATGCAATCATTAGTATTCCTACCTCAAAGGCAACAGGCTAATAAAAAGTGATGCAAAGAACCAAAGGCATCCTAGGCAATGGCCTAACAAAAGTTGAGCCCCACCTGCAAAGTGCATGGAAGGGCCCCCCTCCAGAGTCAGTCAGGAGCTCTCAGGCAAGGGTAATGCCCCCCCACACCATGAGGGCTGCGGGGGCCTATGTTACGCCACTGATCCCAAGGCTCTACGCTTAAACCATTTCTAGGTGTAATGAGGTGGAGAAGTTTAGAAGACTATGTTTGGATGCCACACACTCGCTTCGTGCATATATACAGCATGAGTGTGGACTTTAAGGAAATTGGAGGTACAGTATGACGTGAGCCAGAAGGTTCGGCGACATAAGGCCGATCTCTGCTGTACCTCATTGGTTACAGTAGAAGGATGGGACTGAGGGGGGCGTGGCTAATGCCAGAGGGAAATGGCGGCTGATCCCTGACTCTCTTGGGACGGTGGCGGCGGCGAACCTGGCGTGACACCTACCGCCTGCAGGAGCTCCGAAATGACTGCCTGACTGCCTTTAACAGGGCTGCACACGAGGAGCTGTCTTTCAAGCGCCGAATCGACATGTAAGCAGCGCTTTCATTTATTCGTGTTACGAAGCGGCTCCGTGACCTGAACGGCCGTCATTTTAGGTTCGCGCTTCACGAAGATTTTCGGATACGCGCGCTACCGGCTGAATTGACTCTTCACAATCTCGCTATGGCTTCCTTTTGACAGACAAAGTTTGTTGTGCCTAATGTTGTGCACAAAGCAATACTCTTATGGATATTTCTAATATTTTGAGACGGCGCCTCAGGTACTTCCTCTCAAATGAATGACTCCCTGACACCCTGAAGCAAGTTAGGCAATCTTGAAGAAATCAACTTTTAGTCATCAAAGTAAGTGGTTAGCACCTCTTCCTTTCTCTCTATAATAACTTGCGGAACATTACCTTTGAAGACTGTGGGTGCGACTATCTTCTCCTCTGCGCATTTCTTGTGTGAAGTGGTAACAGCTGCAACCATAACATATTTTACCATACGGTTTGGTCAACGTGTGGTATTGTTTTTGAGTTGAGTCTTAGGGGTCTCTTCCCACCTTATCAAATTTCAGTTGCACATGAGAAGTTCACGCAGTGTGCGCTCTGCTGCTAAGTGCAAAAAAGTGGTGTGTACATGAAGATGTCCCACATGTTGCAGAGTTGCTCTCATGATATATGGGTGTGGGTTTGTTAATACGCACCCTTACCTCATCTATTTTCAAGTTCTTGAGGTGTCATTTCTACATAAGAGGTATTTATACCAGGAATAGTTCTCTCTCATTTTAGAAATTACTATACCTGCTTCTTCCTGCTTAAGTGCACGGGTAAACTGATTAAGGTCCTATCCCATTCATCGCTTCAGACACGTAACTTGTCAACTCGCTCTAAGTCTCGCCTATATTGTATCTCAATGGAGGATTCAATAAATACATCACCTAAAAGCACCATGGTATCCACCATTACGGCTCCTTCTGGCAGTAATAAAGCGCCAAGCAAACGTCTGAAAAAAGATCCTCCCTCTCCTCCCAAACAACCTTCTTCAGTATCTTTAGACCTATTGCTGGAGGAAATCAGAGCTCTTCGTCCATTTGTCGAGGAAACTAACTCTAAAATACAAACTCTAGCTGACAGATGGTCAAGCTTGGAAGACAGAGTTACGACAGTGGAACAGAACATCGAATCTTTATCCTCTTCTCACATTAAAATGGAAGCCATTCACTCTCAAGTGTCGACGCCCCAAAAACAAGTCGAAAATCTCGAAAATAGGAATAGACAAAATAACTTACGCATTTATGGATTACCACAGGGTTCGGAGGGCTCTGATCTCATCACTTTCTTCAAATCTTTTCTCCCAAAGGCCCTCAAGTTACCACAGGATACTCTTCTCAACATTCAACGGGCTCATAGACTGGGCCCTGTCCCTACAATGTCTTCCTCTACCATGAGGAAACCAAGAGGATGCATCTTATATTTTTTAGAATATACTGACCTGCTCAAGATTCTATCAGCTGCCAGAGCTATTAACCGTATTACTTGGTCAGGTAATCCTTTGTTTTTCTCTCAGGACTACTCAAAACCGACAGCTGATAGACGCAGAGAATTTCTGGCAATGAGACCACATCTACGTTCCATGGGTGCGCGATATGGCCTTTTTCACCCATGTCTTTTCAAGGTGACTATCAACAATAAGACTACTACATATGAAGACCCCATAAAACTGAACAGCTTTCTCAACTCTTGCAGCACGGAGTCTATGGACACGTCCTCGTTGCATAATAAGAAGTTGGCTATGTTTTAGTCTTGCTTATACTCTCTTTTGAAGCTTGTTTCATATTGTTGACAATTTTCTTCTTGTTGAAACAGTTGAGGATGCTGTTTTTCTCTTTTCCTTTGATTAATTGTTCTGAATGATTATTAACCTCCTTTTTCCCCTTGCAGGATTTGTCTCCTTGTTGTACTTCCCCTGTGTTGTACTGCCCGTCAGTTCTGCTGTCCTTCCCGCTTTCCCGTTTGGAGTCTGGACACGTCATTGTCCCATGTGGCCTCATCTCCCCCCACCTCACATATGTCTTGGAATATTTGTAAGTATGTTATCTGTGTTTTCTCCATCTCATCTCACCCTAGCCTTTTCTCTTTATTTACTTGCACTATTTTCCTTTCCTTTCCTTTCTCATTGTCTTCTTTGCTTTTTTCTTAGTTGTACTTCATGTTCTTGCATCTACATTGCTCTTTGTAATTTACAATTTAATTGTTTCTACTACTCTTTTATTACTCATATTCTTATCTTCTTTTACTATTCCTTCATCTCTCTAATATCATATTTACACATGCATTTCTATTTTCATTTCTCTTTTATTCCTTTCAGTTTGATTAACTCTGTATGTAGTTGGTTAACTCTTTGGTATGCTTCTCATTGTCTATTGATCTGATTTGATTGGTGCCCTTTCTCTACTCTTATGTTAATCTCATGTCCTTAAAACTTATTTCTTGGAATGTCAAGGGTTTACATTCGCCTATTAAAAGACAGAGGATGTTAACACATTTAGCTGAATTGGGAGCAGATATAGCCTGTTTACAAGAATCCCATTTAACGGCAGAAGAATCAATAAAATTAAAGAGAGGTTGGGTAGGGGAGGTCTTTTATTCACCAGGGGATGGCAAACGTAATGGGGTCTTAACTCTTTGCCGTAAATCGCTTCCTGTTATTTTGCTTTCACAATGTTCTGATGAGAATGGTAGATGGTTGTTTACTAAATTGTTGATGGGAAATGTTCCGATCTGTTTACTTAATATATATGCACCCACTGCTGGGGATTCCTCTTTTTGGACATCCCTGGCTCAACAAATTACGCACTGTATAGATGATAACTTTATCCTTACAGGTGATTGCAACCAAGTTTCTGATCCTTTTTTAGACCGTAATTCACAGGTCTCTTTCGTCCCTCGCAAAGCCCACACACTTTTTATTCACGCTATTAAACAGCACAAACTTATAGATGCATGGAGACTTTGTAACCCTACTCTAAGGGAATATACATACTACTCCCCGGCCCATCATACCCAATCTCGTATAGATTATTTTTTTATTTCACATAATATTTCTCAGTCATTGACGGCGGCGGATATCGGATCCATTTTAATATCCGACCATGCCCCATTACTATTCAACTCGATGTTTTAAAAAAGCCTAATACACCTCGGAAATGGTGTTTTAATAATGCCTTACTTTTAGATCCTGCATTTACCTCCTCTTTTGTCTCATTTTCTAATGAATATTTTTTATTTAATCAGTCTGATACTTTGCCTCTCTATGTGGTATGGGATGCTTTCAAAACAGCAGCCAGAGATTTTATTATTGGCTATGTCTCTAAAAAAGTACAAAATCCAAAGAATTCACAAAAACCCTCCTAGACAAGATAAAGAGATTGGAGCATTCTTATTACTCTTCTAGGTCCAAAACGTGTTTATCTGAACTCATAAAAGTCAAATTTTAGTTTAATAAGGCATCGACAGACAATGCTTCAACGTATTTATTAAAATCCAGTGCGAAATTTTATGGTGGTCAGAATAAAGCAGGGAAAGTACTAGCTAACTATTTGAAAGTCAAACATAACAAACTCAATATAGAGTCCATTATGGATGAACATCAAACATTGAAATTTAAAGACACTGATATTCTAAATGAATTTCTTCAATTTTATAACACCTTATACACATCTGAAATCCCTCCCTCAGAACATCACATTTCTCAATTTGTTCTGTTATTCAACAACCTTCTGTTACTCGACCAGATTTCACACTCTTGGAATCCGATTTATCACAAAAGGAACTCCTCACTGCATTACAGACACTTAAGAAAGACAAAGCCCCAGGACCAGATGGTTTCACTGTTGAGTTCTTTTCACATTTTGCTTATTTGCTAATCCCCAAATTGCATAATCTTTTAGACTCTTTTTTACATTCAGATAAATCCCTTGGTTCTTTTTCCGATGCCCTAATTTGTCTTATTCCTAAGGAAGGCAAAGACTTAAAATATTGTAAACATTACCGGCCTATTTCTCTAGTTAATATCGATTATAAAAGTTTTTCAAAAGCTTTGGCCATGCGCCTTATTTGCCTGATTTGTTAGGTAGAGAACAATCTGGTTTTGTTAAAGGTCGTCTTCTTACAGATAATACCCGTTTATTTTTTGACGTCTTATCGAAATCCTCCCATGTCCCACATTCCTTGGCAGCAATAGCCCTAGATGCTGAAAAAGCGTTTGATAGAGTGGAATGACCCTACCTTTTTCATACACTTAAATGGTTTGGTTTTGGCCCTAAAATTATTTCTTTAATATCAATTCTATATTCTAGCCCACGAGCAGCTGTATGTGCGAACGGTAGTACATCTTCTTATTTTAATTTAGGTAGAGGTGTCCGACAGGGGTGTCCGCTATCTCCTTTCCTTTTCAATTTTGCCCTAGAACCTTTTCTTTCAAGAATCCGTCAAAATAAGAATATCCATGGATTTGACTTTAAAGACACTCAAATTAAATTTGCAGCTTATGCTGATGATGTTTTGTTATTTATTTCAAAACCTCAAACCTCTCTCCCGCGTTCTTACAAGAAGTTGATTCCTTTGCAGCTATATCTGGGTATAAATTAAATGAAGATAAATGGGAAATTTTACCTTTAACAAAATATACTTTTAAGGACGACTTCCTTATTTCAAGTTTTGCATGGAGCCCCCAGCAGATTAAATATTTAGGTCTACAGTTTACTTCCTCTATTTCAGGTACAGTTTCCCGTTGTATGGAAAATTGCATACAGAGATTATCTTCCTTGACCACCAGATGGCACCCTCTGTATTTATCTTGGTGGGGCCGTCTGGATACCATAAAGATGATGATGTCTCCTATAGTTCTTTACACGATTTCTAACATCCCAGTATCTATCTCCCTAAACTTTTTTACAAAAATGAATTCTATATTATCTTCTTTTTTATGGAACAACAAAAAGTCACGTATGTCTTTATCAAAATTAATTCGTCCAAAGTCTGAGGGTGGTGTAAATTTTCCTGATTTCCCTACATATCACAAATCTTTTTTACTCCGCCAAGCGTCAAGGTGGCTAGCCGATTCCACCATGGATTGTCCCCTATGGGCTGGACTTGAACGATCTTTTATTTCCCCTTTTTCATTTCAAGAATATTTATCTTTTTCCCGTAAGCCACAATCTTTATCTACTCCCATACTCAAACACACATCAAACATGTTAAATCCCAGATCTCCGTTAAGTCCTATGGATTGGACTTCCTTGTCTGGATCCACAATATGGCACAATAACATGATCTTGATTCGCGACAAGCCTTTGTATTGGAAATCCTGGAGGCAAAAAGGTCTAATATGGATACACCAACTATATTTACAAGATGAGATTATGTCTTTCTCGCAAGCTAGTAGACTTTTTGGCTTACCTACATCTTACCTCCCTAGGTATCTCCTGCTGAAACAGGCCATCTTAAACGCTTATGCCAAATACACACTCCCATACTCTTTCAATGCTCATACACCTTCCTCAAATAATAATAACCTACATATTCTTCTGCGTGTTAGTCCCAAAGCCTCTGTTATTTATACTTATTTACATACTTCAGGTAAACCACGAGAAAAAACTAAGATGGAGCTATCATGGGAACATGATTTAGAAGTTTGCTGGCCCATGACGTTATGGAATAAAATATGTACTAAAATAAGGAAATCCTCTAGAGCAGCAAACACCACACAGACACTTTTCTTTATATACAATAGACTTTTATTATCCCTGGTTACTCTAAATGCAAGACACGCTGAGCTCTCAGACACCTGCTGGACATGTCTCTGTCCTCACGCAGATTTATACCACTTACTTTTTACATGTCCGCTTGTCCATAGTTTTTGGAAAAAGGTTTGGACTCAAATCAATTTAATTTTTGGCTCCAGTTGTCCTTTCTCTACTTCTCATATATTTTTGGGAAGCTTATCCCCTATCTGAGTCTAATTTTATTACAAACATTATAGACTTATTGTTAGCAGTTGCTCTACAACAAATAACCAAAAATTGGAAGGACTTTACCAAATTATCATATCAAGCATGGTGGTATGTTGTTTGCTACAATCATAGATTAGATACAACTTTTGTTTACCCTATTCACATGGCAACGAAACGTTCAAATTTATGGTTACCTATCACATTGTTTATTGATGCTAGTGCTAAATGCTCCCTCTCCCCGAATCCAGCGCAACAAGAAGTCTCTAAACCTCCCTGACTTTCCTCATGTTGATATTATATTAATTGGTTATTCTACATTTTATATTAAGATTTATATATGAATTGTAACCTTCTTTTATCTGCACCGATTTCCTTGCATACCCCTATCATCTTTTCTCGATCCTAAGATATGTTAACCTGACTCATACATCTAATAATTTTGATTCAGAATTTTAGTTTAATTTCTGAAATTATTCGCTGTTTTTATTTTCCTTTGTATTGTTATTTTGAGTTCTCTCAATAAACTTCTTTTTTTAATTTAAAAAAAGAAGGATGGGACTGAACTTCTTCTAGGTTTAACGTATGACACTAACATATAAAGATAGTTCAATGGGTGGAATGCCAGCTAAAAGGAGCTATTGGCCTACTGAAGTCTCCAACCCTTTCTGAAGTATCCACAGATGGAAACTCTTTGCCTGGAAGTGGAGAACGGTGGTGGTATCAGTTTTGCACCCAATGACAGTGATCAAATAATATTGGTGGAGTCCTCACAAGCTTCGCTGCTTTAGTAGTACCTTTGTTTCACCAAGGTTATAGCACATGGTGGGTCAACCTTATGATTCATAAACTGTGCATAGTAAGATCGCTTTCAATTTACAAACCTTGCACCTGAACACATTTCACACCAGCTTTTCATAGAGTTATACATGAGTTTCTGAATACTTTTTTGGGGTCATTTATTTCCACTTAAACGTGTCTGAGATGCACGTACAGCATTAGATCGAGCTTCGTAGAGCTGAATGCTCCATAATAAGAATAAATCAATCTGCCATAAAAAAAGATCAACACTCAAAAAAATCATGCACAAATAACCATGCTTTGAGTTTTTTCCAGACATACAAAATCTGACGTCAGGCGCAAATCTTACAGTCTGGAGAGAGCCTGCCTCGTTGAGATTCAGACTCACTGAAGCAACAGTGTGTTTCCATGGTAGTCTTAGATAATGCAATTAAGAAATGCCAGCTGCCATCCGAGGCTTTCAAACCAGGAAAACAGAATGACATGTCTTAGCAGATAAAGAAAACTCAATTAGAAATATTTAGGGGCCTCTTGCAGAAGCAGTAACATGATGTGAAAAGGGGGTTTATGTGATGAAAAATAGAACTATTCTGTTGCACATGTTATGCAAATGCACGTGAAGTTCCCTTTGCCTGGGTGTAATTGGGTGCAATTAGTTTACACAGATAATCTACACATGTAATCCAGAGTGACAGGTATATATTTTAAATATAATAACGTCACCACCAATCATTTAAAACTCTTACCAAATGATTAGTATACATATGTCAACAGTGAGTAGTGGGCTTAACAGATGGCTGTCCTACATGAATGATAGTACTTTTATTCTCACAAAATATAAGAGGATTTCAAATGCATCGTAAGTAAACAAGACCACATTTTCCTTTTGGCTTTAACAGAGGTTCTGCAGCCTGCCACTTACCTTTCGAAGTAAGTCTGTCTGGAATTTTTTACATTTTTTTCGACCGAGACAAACTGCTGTTACTATTGCTTTTATATTGCTAAATTAGCATATACTCCTAATTACATATTGGAGGGCGTATGCCCCTTTTATAAGAACATGCCACTTCCTTTCTTATCGCAGTGATATTGTAATGTGAAATAAGAGTATGATGTCGCTAGTCATCCCCAGTAAACTCTTATAGGTGCCTAATAACATCACAAGCTTCTGCCACAGTACAAACATTCAGAAAATGTGTATTTAGGTACCTGGCTTACAAACAACTTGCACTAAAGAAATTTCAAAATATATATTATCTGCAGTCCTGGCCTAAAGACGTTTAAAGTGCACATAATAAAGTCGACTCATAGTCCAAGGTAGTCAAAAAAGACATCAACTCTTTCTTGAAATCGAAGAAAGATGACACTTTGGGCCTAATTACAACTTTGGCAGTGCCGCCAAAGCCGTGGTCATGCCGCCCGCCAGATTATGAGTTTTCTCCTGTCTGGCGGGCTTTGTGTTTGATGTTCCCACGGCAGTGCCTTGAAAATGAGCACTGCAATGGGAACGCTAAAAACAGTTCCTGCACGGCATGGACTGTTAAGTCCATGCCGTGCAGGAACTGCGGTGCATACACAGGGAGGCACATTTTGTGCCCCTGTGTGTGCATCCCAGGGTGCACAGGCACATTTGTTTCCTCTCCGCCAGGATTTTCATGTAGGAGGAACTGCCATGAAAACCATGGCAGAGAGGAAACTCCTAATATGCTTGGAAGGACTTCGGCAGTCCCGCCAAGCATATTGATGCCTCCTTCCGCTGCTACACCACTAGGGAGGGAGAAGTGTGGCACAGCAGCCAGGGTGGCTGACTCCGGAGCGCAGGGCTCATGGTTCGACCACCGGCGGCAGCTCAGCTCAGCACCATGTGACTCTGGGCAATAGCTCACTTAATCTCCCTGACAGCCCCCAGCGCATTGAGATCCTTAGGGATGAGTAGTTTGCGCTTTACAAATACCGGATTTAGATATAGGGCACAGCGGTTCCCTGGCGGCTGCGGCGGGGCAACGGCTGTCCGACCGCCCTAATCATAATAGGGCAGTCAGGAGACCGCCAAGCCCCCACGAGTCTGGCAGTCTGTGGACTGCCAGACTCATAATTAAGCCCTTTATGTTTATCAGGAGGAAGTACATCCAGATATTGAACTTGGCAAAGAAAAGTTGAGGGTGTTCACTTCTTTAAGCAGGGGTCTCAAGACAAAGTACATCTTGGTGCGCAACCTCACTCGCTACTTTCTTGAAGTTAACAATGTCTTCAAGAAGACAAATTACATTGCCATCAAGAAAAGTTGCTTACCTGTAACATTAGAAATTCAGCCAGGATGTCCTCCCCACAATCACAGCTCTTGAACAAAATCCAGCCACCATACTGGACCTTAGAAAGATCAGAATGTTGTATCATTTCCCAAACAAACAAAAGCTTTTTCCCTTCCACTCTTTAAAACAGCATTTTTCAAATGGAATATTAGCCTACCCGATGAAGCCACCAAATAGATGATGGCAACCTCAGCCCTTACGCCGGGGTAGTTATGGTGCAAGTAGTTTTAGACACTGAGGCATTATCTACTTACACATTGTAAAGAGGGCTGGAAAAGGCATCAAACAATTCTGGGGATAACCCACAGGTACAAAACTTTAAATAACACAAAGTGTCTTAAAGTTCCCTTTTTGTTTTACTAAGATCCAATGGAGAGATTTCAGAGCCGGTGTGATACGGTCGGTCCTTTCTGAGCCAACAACATTTTGGAGCTTATTTATGAGAGTCCATGTCACTTTTACACCACATAAAGTGGTACATGCGTGAGGCAGGGCTCTCAATCCGATTTATGAAGCCACGCAAAGCCACCCTGCATGGCTTTGAATGGCCTCATAAATCTTGAGTAAGGTAACACAGTGCAAATTGCTGTTTCACCTTACTCTGGGCCCAGGAGGTATAGCATGGGTTTTGCTGTGGGTTTTCCCAAGCAACGCCCATGGATTTTGATGCTGTCCAAGATTTACAAAATCATGTAAATCTGGGGAAGCGCCAGACCCTTCTGCCTCCTGAGGTTAGGCATAACGTGGAGAAATATGTTTGTCCCTTCTTGTTTTTTCCTCTTTCTACATGTGCTGCATTTTGCAGCACACATAGAAAGAGGAAAACACCTCTTCGGATTGCACAAAACAAATCCTGCATGCAGCAGAGGCACCCTTGCACCATAGTGCAAAGGTGCCTACTTTGGTGCTAAGTTCCCGAAGCGGCACCAGTGCAGGGAGAAAGGACAAGAATGCACTATATTGTATAAATATGGTGCATTCCTGCCCTTTCACTTTGGTGAAGGGCAGCACACCAAGGTGCCTTGCTGCGTTGCCCTACGCCAAACTCCCATAAATGAGGGCTCTGAGGCTAGGGGCTTTGAGAAAATCCCTGTGGAGGCCAGTATATAGATTATTATAGTAATTTAGGTGTGACATGACCATAGCAAGCATTGTGGCATTTATTTTGAGCAGTGGAGCATCAGAAGTATTACATTTAGCAGATGGCCGATGGTGGAAGCCTGGTATGGCAACCATGTTTATATGCCGGATAAATGGCAGGTCAGTACCAAAGAATACACACAGGGGATTATTTACGAGAGCCCTGTATCACTTTTGCACCATGTAAAGTGGTACATGTGTGAGGCAGGGCTCTCAATCCGATTTATGAAGCCACTCAAAGCCAACCTGCGTAGCTTTCAGTGGCCTCAAAAATCTTGAGTAAGGCGAAGCAACGCAAATCAATGCGTCACCTTGCTCTGCATTCAGGAGGCATTCCATGGGCATTGCGGTGGGTTTTTCCCAGGCAACACCCATGGATTTTGACACTACCTCAGATTTACAAAATCATGGAAACCTGGGGAGGCTCCAAATCTGTACGCCTCCTGAGGTGAGGCATAACAAGGAGAAATATATTTATTTCTCCTCGTTTTTTCCTCTTTCTACGTGTGCTGCATTCTGCAGAACACATAGAAAGAGGAAAATGACCCTTAGGATTGTTTTTGTACAGGAAGGTGTCCCTTCCTGAACAAAAACAATCCTGCATGCAACAGAGGCAACCTTGACCCATGGTACAAGGGAGCCTATGTTGGCGCTAGGCTTCCGAAACGGCCCCAGCGCAAGGAGAAAGGACAGGAATGCCCCGTATTGCATACATTCAGTGCATTCCTGCCCTTTCACTTTAGCATAGGGCAGTGCAGCACAGTGCCTTGCTGCACTGCCCTACGCCAAAATCCCATGAATTAGGGCCTTAGAGAGCATGCCTTATATAGAGGGATCAGGAAGAGGGCGTGGGGAGGCTTTCCTGCTCATTTAGCCAATGAAGTCAGCGGAGGGGGGGGCGAGGGGGGGCGTAATTGACATCGCCCATGAGCATAATTTCATTTTCTCTCACCATTTAGACAGTCAAGTATTTTTCATCCACTGATGGACACGAGAAAGGCAATGAGACAATTTTAGAAGCTAATACAGATACAGCTCGAACTTCAAACTACGATAATGTCTCTTTGGTAGTAAAAAGAGATATTTTAGTTTTAATTGCATAGATGTAGGAAAACTGCACAAAATATAACAGGGTAGACTACAATTACATGGCACTCATAATTATATATTTGTCTATTCTGAATTTTACGTTATGGCACAAAATTAACCATTTTGATAGCGAACTTATTTTCTCAGAGTTAAGAGTATTGAAATAAGTAACTGAAATGTTTTCGTGATTTAGTAGGCCGGGTCATGCAATGAGTGATTCTTATCTATGCAGTAACTCGAGGCATGCAGATCAGTTGCTAGGAAACTGTATTGATCTATTCCAGCCCCCTCGCAGACTGCCTCAGCTGCTTTCCTTTGATTGAACGGTACCATTTACAGCTCTCTTTTAGTTCGAAGCGCTGGCTTCACTTCAATATTTATGAAGTAAACATTTTAACCGTTCTAGCCTTGAATGTCTGCTGCCGCTTTATCCACCGCAGGAAAAAGAGCACCTTTGGGAATTCCGGGATTGTTCTTGCATAAACTGACAGCCTTTACACTCCTTTTCAAAAAGCTATGCGTAGGCAGCCTGGTTCATGGTCTCTTCAAGCAGTGGAATTTAGATGAATTTACAAACCTATAATTTAATGTTTAAATAAATAATGTTTAATTTGTTTCTATTCTAACGGGCCCCGTATTCCACGTCTACATTTCACTGCATTAACAATAGCACTTTGAACGATGACCCCAAGGGTTTCTGAGAGTGCTTGACAAAGTGACACGAGTCTTAGAGTGATCTTACCATGTCCTCTCGATATGATTGCTGTCAGAGCAACATCACTCCTCCCTTGAGTGTCGCATATGGTGCAGCCACTCAAGTGATAGAGCAAGTCTGTTAGAGAAAGGCATTTTTTAAGGAGAGTGATGGCGATCTTTAAACAGATTTTTCACGTATTTAGACATAAAAAGAATTCTAAAAGGAGACTGGTTAAGTATAATCGGTGGTCTACAATACCAATTTTAAGCTTTTAAGTTGTATCAGAAAATACCTGAGGTAAAAGAAAATAATAAATTTTAAGAACAATACACGGAAAATATTTTGTAGTTCAGTGAATAAAGAAGAGTTTGGTGGGCAGTGGCGGCTAGCAGGACTAAAATATGGTGTGGTGCGATGGCGCCAAACTCACCATATATACGGCTTCCGTGGTGTGGCACTTTTCCCCCAGTGTCCACCAGCAGGATGGAATTTCCTGCTCAGTGGAACGCGAATCCAACCAATCCTGGAGCTGCTCTCATGCTGTTTTCAGCATGAGAGCAGCTCCAGGATTGGTGGGAGCAGGCTAACCCAGCACCCGTTTTGAGCCTGGGGGTCTGTGCCAGCAATCCCCCGGCTGTTCCACAGCCCGGGGATTGATGGTCTACAGTGCGCATGTCGGGCTGGCCGTAGCAAGAAAGCCGGCCAACCTGACATGCGCACTGAAAGAGGCAGCAGTCATCCTGCAATCGCAGAATTCAGCCCCGCCCCCTGCTCTCATGCTTGTGCTGCACACAGCGCGAGCTGGTAGCAAAATAATTATTTGTGTTTGCTTGCTGCGCTCGCAGCAGGCAGGGCGATGCTCCTCCACTCTTTAGGAGGAGCCGCCCCTGTTCATGAGAAGAAGTCGGAGAAAGGGGGACTTGAAACTTCAGCTCCTTGACAGGCTGCCCTAATCAAATTAAATTTTTTCGCCCCTTTTCCTTTTTAGGTTTGGCCTAAAGACAACTTCTTAGTGTTCCCTTCTTGCACAAAAACAGTTCTGCATGCAACGCAGGCACCCTTGCACCATGGTGCAAGAGCGCCTGCATTGGAGCTAGGCTGCAAAAAGGGTGCCAGTGTAAGGGAAAAGAAAGAAGTGCGCCATATTGACTTAATTTGCACATTTCTGCCCTTTCCCTGTCATGAAGTGCAGTGCCGCAAGGTGACTTGATGCACTGTACTGAGTCACTTGGCCATAATTTTAGCCCTTGGTCTTGATATTGTATTGTGTTGTATTGTAATTGCATTTATATAGAGTTTATTACCCCTGACGAGGCGTCAAAGCGTTTTTTCGGCGAGTAGCACGCTACTCCGGAACCCATAAAGGATTAGTGGTGAATTAGTATAGTGAATATATGAAAGTAATTTGAGTGGTGGATATGTTAGTCAGTTATTTGGATGGAGAAAGATAGTGGAGGGATAGAAGAGGGAAACAAGTTTACATTTATATAGCGCTTGCTACCCCTGATGGGGTGTTGAAGCCCTTTTTCGGTGAGTAGCATACTACTTCGGAACCCATAAAGGATTACTGGTGAATTAGTATGGTGAAAATATGAAAGTAATTTGAGTGGCGGATATGTTAGTCAGTTATTTGGATGGAGAAGGATAGAGAAGGGGTAGAAGAGGTAAAAAGGTTTGCACTTATATAGCGCTTGCTACACCTGATGGGGTGTTGAAGCTCTTTTTCGGCAAGTAGCACGCTACTCCGGAACCCATAAAGGATTAGTGGTGAATTAGTATAGTGAAAATATGAAAGCAATTTGAGTGGTGGATATGTTAGTCAGTTATTTTTTTTTTGTATTTTTTTTTTTTGCATATTTATATAGCGCGAACTCGACCCGAAGGTATTGGAGTGCTTTACATGAGCACCGTATTTACATTACACATTCAGGCACGGGGAGATTAAGTGATTTGCCCAGAATCACAGGATGTGGACGCGACCCCGAGGCTCGAACCCTGGTTTCCAGCACCAAAGTCGGCAGTCTAGCTGGTGAATTAGTATGGTGAAAATATGAAAGTAATTTGAGTGGCGGATATGTTAGTCAGTTATTTGGATGGAGAAGGATAGAGAAGGGGTAGAAGAGGTAAAAAGGTTTGCACTTATATAGCGCTTGCTACACCTGATGGGGTGTTGAAGCTCTTTTTCGGCAAGTAGCACGCTACTTCGGAACCCATAAAGGATTCGAGGTGAATTAGTATAGTGAAATATGAAATTAATTTGAGTGGTGGGCATGTTAATCTGTTATTTGGATTGAAAAGGATAGTGAAGGGATAGAAGGGAAGGATTTAGATTTTATTTTTTTCGTTTGTTTTGGAGCTCATGGCAGTAGGAGGAGGCTTGGGATGAGTAAAAGTGAGGTGGAGGGGGAGGAGTCAGAGGGAGGGTTTAGAAAGGCTTGTTTTGGGGGATTGGAATAGTAAAGAGAGGTATGAGATGATGCAAGGAGGGGTGGAGTAGGGAAGAGTCTTTTGGGGATCATAGTAGTGGTATGGGGTTTGGGATGAATCAGAGAGTGGAGGTAATGGATATATTGATAGAGGTCTAGAGTGAGAAATAGGTTAGTGCATTGGAAAGAGTAGTAGAAAGAGGTTTGAGATGAGTCAGAGTTCAGCTAGAGGATATATTGCGATTGGTATAGGGTGAAAAATAGGGTAGTGCATTGGATATGCTGAATTAGAAGATGCCATGCTTGCAGTAGCTGGACGAGTCGCGGCAGGGTTGTGCTTATTGCGGCATGCAACAAGCTGTGAGGAGAGTTTAAAACTCTCTTGACCCCCCACCAGAACGCTTCCCGTTCTAGTGTTTTGTCGGGCATTGTGTACTTTCAGATACTCACCCCGTGCTTCCGGTCGACGTTGGCAGCGGCCTCGTCTCTCGCGTCCTCACGGCGTCTTCGTCCTTGGCATCTTCGCTCTCCTGTTTCCCGGAAAATGGATTTCCCTGCACGGTGCTGCGGCGTCCCCTCTTCGAGTTCTTCCCCAGGCTTGCTCATTTCTCTGCCTCCTCGGGTTTGTGAGGCTTCCTGCTGCTTCCCTGAGTACAGCAGCTTTTCCTCCATGGTGGTGAGCCGTGTTTCTGCTTGTTTTCCTCTGGTGGCGTACTGGAGCATCTCCCTTCGCCAGGAACCTAGTAAGCCTGAAAAATACAAAACAAAGAGAAAAAACCATTACGCTAATTCTGTTATAGACATTACAATTGGCTGTACTACAAAGCCATACTGATTGATACTTATCTCTGTAGACGCCTTCGTCTTTGGGGATCTGCCTTGTTACGTTGTTTGTTTTGAGCTCCTGCAAGAAAGAGAAAATATTTATGTTAATTATCCTGAAGTAAGGGCACACAAGTTCGCCCTGTGGTGTGATTACTAGTTTCATATCTTTATGTATAAACATTTCTAGAATAGGTGAGTGATTTGTGCTCTTACCTCCTCTGATATTAGAGTTGTTTTCTTTGAGGGCATTTAAGTTATTGTTATCTTTTATTTGTGCAGAAATTCACTATTACAACATATTGCAAAGTATCACAGTGTATTTCAGATACCTCCACCATACAGTCATTGAGCTAGTGTCAATCAACGGAAGAGGGGAAGTTCGGGTACTAACAGCACAATCGTTTGTCAGTTGTATAAATCCTTAGCATATGCACTTTAGAGTTCACTTCTCTTCTTTGTTATTTCATGCAGGTATTCTCCTGATTGCCTGAGCGGAGACCTCACCAGGGATTATCGAGGAACAGTGTCTTTCTTTTTTCCCCTTCCCCTCTTCCCCCAATTTACCATTGGGCTTTGATATAGTTGGGCACCATTGGTGAATGGGGGAAGTTGGGATTTTTCCGTCTTGCATGTTGTTCCCGCGGAAAATACTGGTCAGAGTTTGACAGATTGACAGAGCCACGAAGCCCACATTTATCTTTCCACCTGAACAATATGGAAGAAAGCAGGTGTCCCATGCAGATTTGGCACACATTATTGGCAATTTACAAAAGGAGACTCAAGCCTTGCCATCACAAATGGATTCTTTACAACAGGGCATGAGGCCAGATGTGCGCTTAGGTAACTTGGCAGAGGGTGCAGGAAGTCAATTCCCGCTTCACACATCTATTACAAGTGCCCCGGTAATCCATGTGACTACTCCTCCCACTGTTCTATTGGCCCCTCCCGAAAGATTCATGGGAGATCCTACAAAATTTGCTACCTTTATTAGCCAATGTCAGCTTCATTTTATGTGTAAAGCCTCTTGTTTTCCAACCGAACAGGCAAAAGTGGCATTTGTTCTTTCTTATCTGGGTGGTATAGCAGCTAGTTGGTCCATTCCACTCATAGAATGCAACAATCCTCTACTGTATAACTATTCAGCATTTAAAGAAGAACTAAGGAAATTGTTTGACAGGCATTCTTTTATGCTGTTGGTAGACTCGGAATTGCTCAATTTAAGAGAAGGTATGAAGGATTTAATGACTTACATTGCTACCTTCAATAGGTTAGTAGCGGAAGCGGGATGGCCAGAGGAAAAGGGTAGTTCATTGTTTTATAGAGGCCTCAAAGATTAATTGAAGGACTTGTTAGCTCAAGTAGTAGATCCTCCGGAATCATGCAATGCTCTTATAGATCTAGTGGTGAAATTGGATCATCAACTCACAAAGAGAAGAAGGGAAAAGGGGCGCTCTGAAGGCCGAACAGTTGTATACAAGGAAAGAAAACCAGAAAGTGAGAAACCTGTAGAGGAACCAGAACCTATGCATATAGGGAGTATTTGGGGTCCCCTTGCAGAAGAAGAGAAACAGAGACGCAGTGATAAAAAATTATGCTTGTATTGCAGCAAGCAAGGGCATTTTCTTAGGGAATGCTCTGTGAAACCAAAGAAAAGAAACAACCTGGAAAACTTGTAAGCCCGAAATCTGGTGAGACAAGAGTTTCGGGTGGTTCAGGGCTGATAGTCGCACAACACAGTTTAGAAAAGAATTCTCTGTCATCCTCTCATCATTTTCTTCTTCCATCCCAGTTGAGATGGGGGCATCAGACCTGTAATGTGCAAGTCATGTTAGATTCAGGTGCCACAGGCAATTTCATGGACCTTAGTTGAGCAAAAGGACAAAATATTCCATTTGTCTGCAAAGACATATGGGAAGAGGTCAAGACCATAGATGGCAGCCATATTAAGTCTGGTCCCATAACCCATGCTACTGTAGAAATAACGCTTATTGTTCACGAAACTCATAAGGAAACCATTTCTTTTGACCTCATTCAATCTCCCCAGGTTCCGGCTATTCTAGGCCTTCCATGGTTATGCCAGCATAATCCTTTAGTCAACTGGGAAAAATCTCTAGTATCTTTTAGTTCTGAATTCTGCACCAAAAATTGTGAAAAGAATGGGGAACCTTCAAGAAAAGTGGCTGTGATTATAGACTCTAGTACTCCTGCCTTACCTACCTGTTATTCTGATTTAAAAGACATTTTTGATAAAGAAAAGGCTGCCATTCTTCCTCCTCACAGATCTTATGATTGTAGAATAGATTTGATGACTGGGGCTCGTATACCATGCAGCAGGATTTATGCATTAACCAAAAAACAGGATACATACCTATGAGAATACCTAAAGGAGATGCAACATTTCGGATTTATTCGTCCCTCTCGTTGCCCTGACTTCTCACCTCTTTTTTTTATCCCAAAATGTGAAGGAGGCCTTAGATGTTGTGTTGATTACAGAGCGCTTAATGAAGTGACTATAAAAAAACGATATCCCTTACCCTTAACTTCCTCCCTGCTTGACCAAGTAAAACATGCCAAAATCTTCACCAAGTTAGATCTGCGTGGAGCATACCATCTGGTGAGGATTAAGGAGGGGGATGAATGAAAAACAGCATTTTGTACGAAATATGGTCTATACGAATATTTGGTAATGCCATTTGGTTTGTGCAATGCCCCGTCTGCTTTTCAGTTCTTCATTAACAATGTGTTAAGGGATATGTTACATTCTTATGTAATTGCATATATTGATGATATCCTGATCTACTCCTCTTCAGTTGAGGAACACCGGAGACATGTTAGAACTGTTCTTAAGAGGTTGCGAGAGAATCACTTGTACTTTAAATTAGATAAATGTCAATTTCACACCTCTCAAGTATGTTTTTGGGGCTTTATTCTAACCCCTCAAAGGGTTAGTATGGATCCTCAGAAAGTGGAAGCTATAACCCGTTGGCCGTCCCGCAAAACTATAAAAGAATCACAAAGCTTTTTGGGTTTCGCCAACTTTTATAGGCATTTTATTGAGGGTTTCAGGAACCTAGCTTCTCCCATAACTAGGTTACTAAAAAGGGGCTGTATGTGAATAGACCACAGCGGCTGAAGAGGCTTTTCATAAAATGAAAGAAGCATTCACTCATGCTCCTATATTAAAGCACCCAGATCCTTCCAGGCCTTTTATCATAGAAGTAGATGCCTCGCAAATAGCTGTAGGAGGTATCCTATCACAAAAAGACCCGCAGACTGGATGGGCCCGATTCACAAAAGTAATCTGAGACAAAATCCTAACTTTACGACTTTCGGTATTCACAAAAGGCATTTAGGAGTAGTAAAGTTAGGATTCCTAACTGTACTACTCCTAAATGCCTTTTGTGAATACCGAAAGTCATAAAGTTAGGATTTTTCTCAGTTTAGGCGTAGTAAAGTTATAAATCCTAACTTTACTACTCCTAAATGCCTTTTGTGAATACCGAAAGTCGTAAAGTTAGGATTTTGTCTCAGTTTAGGAGTAGTAAAGTTAGGAATCCTAACTTTACTATTCCTAAATGCCTTTTGTGAATACCGAAAGACGTAAAGTTAGGATTTTTCTTAGTTTTGGAGTAGTAAAGTTATAAATCCTAACTTTACTACTCCTAAATGCCTTTTGTGAATACCGGAAGCCGTAAAGTTAGGATTTTTCTCAGTTTAGGAGTAGTAAAGTTAGGAATCCTAACTTTACTACTCCTAAATGCCTTTTGTGAATACCGAAAGTTGTAAAGTTAGGATTTTGTCTCCGATTACTTTTGTGAATCGGGCCTAATATCTTCACCCAGTAGCATATTACTCACACAATCTAACACCTGCTGAACAAAAGTATGCTATCGGAGACAAAGAGTTGCTAGCCATCTAAAAGGACTTTGAAGAGTGGCATCAGTCAGTACCTGTTAGGAGCGCTGACTAGGGTCATGATACTCACCAATCATAGAAACTTGCAGTTTTTGAAATCCGCAAGAGCCCTATCAATGAGGCAATGACGTTGGTCACAATATTTTAGTGCTGTTGACTTCATTATACAGTTTCAAGGTGGGGGAAGAATGGGAAGGCAGATGCTTTGTCTCGTTTAGGCTACGAGCCTGAGGGAAGCTTGTGTGACCCTCCCCCTATAATAACTAGAGAACGTGTCATCCGTATCATTTGTTCTGAAGAACAATTTTTGAAAACAGTAGATGAGGCACAGAAATCCGCAGACTTAGAAGGACTCACACAACAATATAATCCGACTAAAAAGTAAGATTTATTATATGTTCAGGTGGGTCTGGTCCTGCCTACTCAGCTTTTGCAACAACAAACATTAGAGTGGTGTCACACCCATCCACTCTCTGGACATCCTGGATACAAGAAAACCTTAGAGTTACTACAACGCCAATTTTGGTGGCCTAATATGGCAAATGATACTAAACAATATGTCCAGACTTGTTATGTATGCGCTCAAGGGAAGGCATCTCACCAGGTTCCTGCGGGACTGTTGCGCCCTTTACCTGTACCTCCTAGTCCCTGGCACACGATTTCCATGGATTTTATCATTAAATTGCCCAAGACCATCCAAGGGAACACAACTCTTCTTGTAGTGGTGGATTTATTAACCAAAATGGCCCGATTTTTCCCCTTAAAGGCAAACCCTACATCTCAACAATTGGCCTCCTTGTTTGTGCAACACATTGTTCGGTTACACGGTCTCCCTTCAATTATAATATCAGATAAGGGTTCCCAATTCATCTCTACCTTTTGGAAGTGTTTAGGTACCTTGTTGCACATCGATGTCAGATATTCATCAAGTCATCATCCTCAAACTGATGGCCAGACTGAAAGGGTGAATCAATATTTGGAACAATACTTGAGATTTCAGCTTTTACATTCCACATCAGACTGGGACACACTCATCTGTATAGCAGAATGTTCATATAACAACTGCTGTCATTCCGCCACCAACTACTCCCCTTTCTTCTGTAACTACGGTTTTCATCCCCAGTTTTTTTGTCACCCCCTCCTCTATCGAACCCTGTTCCTGCCACTGCTGCTGATTTTGTTACAACCATATGTGACACACAAAGAATGGCCACAAAGAATTTAGAACAGGCTAAAGTAGTATACAAGGAACAGGTAGATCTCCACCGACGTCCAGAACCTGCATATACTGTAGGTGACGAAGTGTGGTTGTCTACTAGAAATATTGCCATGAAAGGGTCCTGTAAACTAAAGCCCCATTTTATTGGTCCTCACAAGATAAGTAAGGTTACCAATCCTGTTGCAATGAAGCTGTATCTTCCGGCTACATTGAAAATATACCCTGTTTTTCATGTCTCCTTGCTAAAACCAGTGATTAGAGGTACTCAACTCCCTACCCATCCAGCTCCGGTGTTAGTAGACAACGAACTTGAATACAAGGTGGAAGCTATCATTGACTCAAGAAGGGTGAGACGAAAGTTGCAATACCTCATTCATTGGAAGGGCTACGGTGTGGAGGATCGCTCTTGGAAATCAGCAAGTCATGTACACGCCCCTCGGTTGTTGCGGCGTTTTCATAGACATTGCCCTGAGAAGCCCAAACCTGTTGGGAGGTCCATAGGGGGGTGTACTGTTGTGCTTGTGGCAGCTGGGACGAGTCGCGGTGGGGTCGTGCTTATCACAGCATGCAACAAGCCGTGAGGAGAGTATAAAACTCTCTCAACACTACACCAGAACGCTTTGCATTCTAGTGTTTCATTAGGCATTGCGTACTTCCAGATACTCACCTTGTGCTCCCGGTCGACGTTGGCGGCGGCCTCGTCTCTCGCGTCCTCTCGGCGTCTTCATCCTTGGTGTCTTCGCTCTCCTGTCTCCCGGGAAGTGGATTTCCCTGCACGGCGCTGCGGCATTTCCTCTTTGAGTTCTTCCCCAGGCTTGCTCATTTCTCTGCCTCCTCTGGTTTGCGAGGCTTCCTGCTGCTTCCCTGAGTACGGCAGCTTTTCCTCCTTGGTGGTGAGCCGTCTTTCTGCTAGTTTTCCTCTGGTGGGGTTCTGCAGCATCTCCCTTCACCAGGAACCTAGTAAGCCTGAAAAATACAAAACAAAGAGAAAAAACCATTACGGTAATTCTGTTATAGACAATACAATCAGCTGTACTATAAAGCCATACTGATTGATAATTATCTCTGTAGACTCCGTCGTCTTTGGGTATCTGCCTTGTCCTGTTGTTTGTTTTGAGCTCCTGCAAGAAAGAGAAAATATTTATGTTAATTATACTGAAGTAAGGACACACAAGGCCACCCAGTGGTGTGATAAGTAGATCAATTTCTGTATGGATAAACATTTCTACAATAGGTGAGTGATTTGTGCTCTTAGCTCCTTTTGATATTAGAGTAGTTTTCTTTGAGGGCATTAAAGTTATTGTTATCTTTTATTTGTGCAGAAATTCGCTATTACAACATATTGCAAAGTATCACAGTGTATTGCAGATACCTCCACTATACAGTCATTGAGCTAGTGTCAATCAACGGAAGAGGGGAAGCTCAGGTACTAACAGCACAATCGTTTGTCCGTTGTATAAATCCTTAGCATATGCACTCTAGAGTTCACTTCTCTTCTTTGTTACTTCATGCAGGTATTCTCCTGATTGCCTGAGCGGACATCTCACCAGGGATTATCAAGGAACAGTGTCTTTCTTTTTTCCCTTCCCCTCTTCCCCCAATTTACCATTGGGCTTTGATATAGTTCGGCACCATTGGTGAATGGGGGACGTTGGGATTTTTCCGTCTTGCATGTTGTTCTTGCGGAAAATACTGGTAAGAGTTTGACAGATTGACAGAAGAAAAGTAATAAATAAGTAAAAGAAATAAATATATAGATCCAAAAGTAATAAAGCTATAGATCCATAAGTACATGGAAGGTATATAGATGCATAAAGGAAGGTAGTATATAAAGAGTAAAGATACATTAAATAAACTCTGGCTTTCAAGTGTTGTTGTACTTTAAATTAGTTTTATTTATTACAATATATATATATATATATATATTTGTTTGTAGAGCAATAGTGAAGCAGATGTAGTTAAATAGTTATGATAAAAAGATTTACTTATTTATTCAGTCACTTATATACATGTTAAAAACATAGAATAATGTAACTATCAGTAATATGTACATTTTGTTAAGCAGAACTAATGAATATCTATATATAATAATGTTTTTAAACATAAGTATTCTACACGTTTATACAAAGCAATACACATATACAGGTATATATCTATATTATAAATAAATGGCATAGAAGGGGAAAATGTGTATGGTACGGGAAAAGAGATAAAAATGAAACTTCAGAAGTAGAAGGTTGGAGCGAATGTGAGTAAAGTTATGTGGCAAATAATACCATTTTGACAGAATGAGAACCCATTAATAAGGGAATCTATTATGTATGTTGGAGAACTGCTTATTTTACATTGTCCCAATACTGGAAGGGCAGCTGCTATCAGGAAGCGGTGGCCCCTCTATTAGGGTGAAGGCGCATCGCCCCCCCTGCTGCCGGCACTGCAAAGGTGAAAAATTAAATGGTAATAAATTGAATTTATTACCAGTTTATTTTTTCCTTTTCCCAGCCCGAGCCGGTTTGGGGGCAGGGCCATGGCTCACTCCACCAGTTTAGAGTGCGCATGTCACTTTGGCCAGCTGTCTTGCGACAGCCAGCCTGACATGGGCAGTTTAAACCACTCCACCCAGCTGTCTTAGACAGCTGGGTGGAGAGCAAGGACAGGCCCCCAGTGTCTCAGTGAGCACGGAGCCAGTCCTCTCCAGCCAAACCTGGCAGGGGAGGCTCCTCCGCAATGGCAGAGGAGCATCACCCCACTGGCTCAGAGCCAGCACCTGGAAAATAAAACAATATACTTTCCTCATTTTATTGTTCAGTTGCTGGCTGAGCAGTAGGGAGTGGTGCGCTGGGGCCATGGGAGAGGGTAGGAGGAGTGCTATGTGCACTTCTAAGTGCGTATGTGTGCAAACACACATGCACCCTTAGGTTTTTCCAACCCAGCTGTATTGAACAGCCAGGCTGAAGAAACAGCACAGCCTTCCTGTCCTGAGCTTAGCATCTTTTCAGCCCGCTCAGGCCAATCCCTGCACTGCTCTCATACTATGAGAGCAGCACGGGGATTGCACAGAGAGTCTGTGACGCAGTCCCAACATCTGCTGTGACAAGGAAGAACACTGAGGCATAACGAGGGAAGTGTCCGGCAGCTGCAGGTAAGTTTTCCTTTCCTTTCTTTTTTAAAATTATTATTAAACTCCCTCCCCTTGCACTCCCCCGCTCCCACACCCCACTACGTTTTGTTTGTGACGGCCACCACTGAAACGTGGTGCTTCTTTAATACTGCCTGACCAGCATGAAAGCAGCATCTTTATTGGAAAGGGGAGTTAGCCGAGGCTCTGGGAGCCTGTGCTGGTGGAGCCACTGACAAAGAGCCAGAGGAGCACTGAGGGCAGAGGCAGAAGTTAAGTTAATCTTTTAGTTATTTTTTTAAATTACATTTTAACTTACAGATATAGTCTGTGGAAAACTCGCAGTGACTTTAGCCTCAACTCCAGTCCTCTCAATCGTGGTCCGTTATGAACATTTCTTAAAACAGACCAGGAGTGAGAGCTTTGGCATTAAGCCTAAGGGAACTGCTGGGTTTTTTCAGCGCCTGTCAGTGCCTCAAATGTTCTCCTCACCAGTTGTATTGGTCTGCAGCTGCCACTGCAATAACGTTTAGTGTTTCCTCATGTCTATTACGTGGATAGTATAAATGAAAAGAATGATTAAATTGTGAGGAGATAGATGCATAGTGCTGTGTAAGAGGTAGAAGATATCTTTGGTGCCATGATTCCTACCATTGGTACAGCTTTTAATGATGTGAATATTTGAAAAATGTCTACACTGCTGAACAGGCTGGCTACTAACATAGCAGGTACTCTAACAAGCATTAATAAAGAATTAATGACTGTACTAGCTATGGTAAAACAGATAAGCTTTAGATATATTATTAGCAAAAGAGGGTAGAGTCTGTCACATGTTAAAGGTACAGCAATGCTGCATGTATGTGCTTGATAACATTAATCAGATTAGTTGTTAACATCACTAAAATCATGCAGAAGTTTTAACTGACAGTTTCACCAAACTACAAAGGGCCAGATGTACGACCAAGAAAATTGCGCATCGCAAATTGCACTCTTTTGCGAGTCGCAATTTGCGAGGCACAATTTCAGATGTACAACAGTGTTTTTCACACTGTTAGCGATTCCCAATGGGGTCGCAAATAGAGAGGCTCATGAATATTAATGAGCCTCTCGCAATTTGCGACCCCATTGGGAATGGCAGGCCCTCCCAGGTATGGTGGCCTGCTGGGCTCAGCAGACCACCATGTCTGGGACTGCTTTTAAATAAAGCAGTTTTTTTTAAATGCGGCCCGTTTTCCTTAAAGGAAAACGGGATGCATTTAAAAAGAAAAATGAAACGTCTTCGTTTCATTTTTTAAGGGCAGGTAGTGGTCCCTGGGACCACTGCCTGCCCTTAAAATTATTTTCCCTTGCATTCGCAAAGGAGAAGGGGTCCCCTGGGGACCCCTTCCCTTTTGCGACCCCATTACCACCCTCTTGAAGAGGGTGGTAATTTGCGAGTGTTTTGGGCCCGCAATTGCGGACGCAAAACATTCTTACATAGGGTTGCGCTCACTATTAGGAAGGGAACGCCCCTTCCTAATAGCGAGTCGCAAAACCCTATTTTGCGAGTCGCAAAAAATTGCGACTCGCAAAATAGGGTTTGTACATTTCCCATGCTGTTTTTGCATGTACAAACAGGTTCGCAAACCCGTTTGCGCATGCAAAAATGGTTGTACATCTGGCCCAATGTCCCTTTAACCATTATTCTTTATTCATGGAATTTCTAATGTTTTTTTTTAATTCACAGTAAGATATTATTACCATACCTAATTATAACTAGCGTTAGGGCGGATGTTCAGTTCCGCCTGCGGGATTGGTGTCACTCTTGAAAGTAGAGCTCTGGCCCAATTTTGCCAATCGCCGCGTGGTAGAATTTATCTCCCACGAAGATCCAGAATATGCGAGCTGGCGAGTTTGAGTGAGATTTGGCTTCCCCCAGCATGATTTTTTAATGCAGGCAGTTGCCACAGTTTGCAAGCGTTCACAGCCTGAGGGCTACCGTTTGAATATATGTGCTGCCGCTTGAGTAGATTTTTTTCTTGAGCGGCAGCAAAATCAACTCCTTTGGTCGCGCACTCTTGTGCAACGCAGGGTGCCATTTGCGCTGACTTTCAGTGCTGCTCGTGCTATAAGCGCTAAATTGGAGTGCAGGATACACGAGCTGCATATTTTCCACCCATTGACGAGATTCAGTGGAATTGTGTGGAGTTTTTCTGCGACTCTGTGGAACTCTGCAGAGTGAAACTCCACGAGTTCTGGCCACTCCTAATTAATAATGTTACTTTAGCCTTTGGTTTTTGCAAATAATTTCTAGTTTTTTTTAACATAAAGTAATATTTATTATTATATTTTATTACTATACATAACCCCAGGTTATCCCTGCGTTCAAGCCCACACAGGCAGCCAACCCCATGGTGCACACAGCCCTTGACCGTGCACATCGTTGAGTTGGCTGCAGGGTCCTGCATCCAACACCATGGGCATCCAATGCCTTGCCACACACAGACGAGGGCTGCATTGCCAATAGCCTGTTTGCAGGAACCCATCGCAGACACTCAAGCTCAGCCCACCTTGTTTAATATGCTTTTATCCTACATGTTTCAAGCCCCTTGCTTCTATGGGACTCACTGGTGTTCAGGGGTTTGCTGGCTGCCACGTGACACCTGCAGGATCATGGAAACACCCCCAAAAATATATTTTTAATTTTGGCTCTAAGTTGGGTTCCACTGGGACCCCACCACATGGTCCAGTGCACCAGGGTACCCCTACCTTGTCCCACCATACCTAATTTATTTTTATATTTTGAGGACACAAGTCCTGAAATGGCAGCTGCAACATTCCTCTTTATGTTGTGGCCAGCCAATCACAGCATGAGATGAACAACATGGAAAAAAAACCTTGGCCAATCAGAGGGCTATATTTATTTATTTGCGCATGACTGCAGGGCTCTTGCGAGAACTCACAAAGCAATTTCCTTAATGAACCTTAATTTCTCAAGAACTACTGAATGCGTTTATGTCAGATCACAAAAATCACGCTTTCTGGACCAAGATCTAGCTTTCCGCCAAATATGGTGTAATTCTGTTCAGCCACTATGTAACTTTTCTAAATTCTCAATGGAAATTGCATGGGGAAATTACATTTTGGGACCCCCCCTTTTACTTGCCCCCCACTTGAGGGATCACCCCAAAACTTTCCAGTAAGGACATAGGGTAAACAAGGCATTTTTAGGAAAGTTTTTTGAAGATTCGTCAAAGAGCACCAAAGTTGATAGCGAAACCAAAAAGCCGTTTCCTATGCAATTATAATCCTAAGTAGTTAGGACCTGGTTTCAATAGAATCTTCACAAAATTTTCCCAAAAAGTGTTTTGCTGTGTCTTGTTCTGAACGGAAAGTTTCGGGGTGATCCATCCAATGCGGGCCGAGAAAAAAGGGGGGTTAAAAAAGTGCGTTTCCCATGTTAGTTCCAATAGAGATTTTAGAGAGGACTACAGCCCGAACCACTGAATGGAATGACACCACTTTTGGCAGAAAGCTAGCTCTTGGTCCAGAAAGAGCCTTTTTGTTATTTGGTGTAAAACTGTTCAGTAGTTTTGGAAATATTAAAGGAAAACCAAATTTGCATAACTAGAGGCGCGAACTGTACCCCTCTCATAGGGCTTATAGGAGCCCTGGGGATCACCACCTCCCCGGGTCTTTAACAGTAAATTGTAGGGGGGTCGCACAAACCCCTCCTCCTTTCCCCAGTAGGGACATAAGGACCACCACCTCCACAGGGCCAAAGATACAGTTTAATGGCGGAGGGGCCTTATTCAGCCCTGGGGAGCACCACCTCCCCAGGGCAGGCACTTCAAAATGAAAGGAGGGAGGCAGCGCGACCCACCTTCTGGATCCATTAATGGCCCTGGGGACCGCCACCCCAGGGCTTTCTCCCTGTCTCCCAAGGTGGCCACCCTTCGGAGATAGCTTGGCGGGAGCTTTGACAGGTCCCGCCAAGTGAGAGCAAACTGTAAGTCAGATCCCAGTGGGTGGTTGCAGGAAAACTGCTCCAGCTCACTGAGAAAGGACTTTTCATCTGTTTTCCTGCCTACTGTCAAGCGGGCAGGAAAACAGATGAAATAATTGCTCCCACAAGCAGGGAGCCGCATTTTTGTCTACTTCCTATGTGGGTAGGAGGGGAGCCGGCAGGGACCGTGGGGGCATTGAGGCCCCTCACGGTCACCAACGTTGCACACTGGGTGCCCTGGGTGGTCTCCAGGGCACCCAGGATCAGGAGGCCGGGCCCTGGGGGATGGGGTCCCCGGTGCCTCAATCGGCCCAGGGAGAGGGGCCCTGTGGATCCCCTCCCCCATAAACCTTTGGCTGGGCCCAGGAGATAGGGTCCCTGGGGCCAAAATCAGCCCGGGGAGGGGGCCGCATGGGCCACAACCTTTTGTATAATTGATAAAGAGTCCATGGTTCTCCCTTTTAATCGCCCTGAGTATGCAAATGCCCAAAATCTTCTGCAAACTCTGCACGTTTAGCCCTCTCCTGGTTTACTTAGTAGTATGCAAAGGTCTTCACACTTTTTCCCATGTTGATGGACAGTTTACCAATAGGCCCCCAAGCACATTTCCCGCTGATTTTGGTGATGCGTTCTTGATGCAGAGGAATACGAGGACATCTCCACCAAACAAACAAGCACTTTCTTTAAATAGTTAAGAGGAAGTACCTCTGTTTAGTGGAGATTCACCTCTTTGTAGTCTCGTCGTGATATCTTGATGAGGATTCATGTAATCACAGATTTGTGGATGAAGTCACTGCAAGAACAATTACATAGCTGAAATTACATATACACAAGATAACTGTAGACATTTCCTTGTGGTCCTTTACGCAACAATAGTGAAGAATATGCACTAGACATTTACCCAAAGAGGTAGCACTTACTAAGTAACCATTAGGAAGTGCTCCAGTTGGGTAGACATTTTCGGCAAAACTACGAACTCTTCTTGGAAAAAATGAGGTTCCATTCTGGCCCTGATGCTCATTTCACAGACATTAAACCTCAACGGGAAGTACTTACAAATATACACACAACAGGTGCCCCAGTTGAAGCTCCACTTCTGCAAAGCACAAATGATCCTAACTTCTTGGACTTGGCGAAGGCAAAGCAACTCTGTTTTATCTAGTTTTTCACGTTGAAAAACAATCTGAAATCCTTAATGGCGGTGAATGCATTGTTGATCTATTGGAGCGCTATCTGATCTGTAGTGACTGTTACCAGTGGTTTCTGTCTTGTCTGAGAGCAGTTGCCATGATTCTCCCTTTTAATTACCCTGAGTATGCAAATGCCCAAAATCATCTGCAAGGTACGCCCATTTGACCCTGCCCCATTTTCCTTTGTGGTATGCAAAGGTCTTCCTACAATTTTCCGCGTTGATGGACAGCTTACAAAAAGGCATCCGACCGTGTTTCCGGCCTATTTTGCTGACACATTCTTGATGCAGAGGAATAGTGAGGAGATCTCCAGCAAACAAAGAAGTACTTAGTTCATACAGTTAGGAGGAAGTACCCTTGTTTGTTGGAGATTCGTCTCTTTGTAGTCTCGTCCTGTTCTGTAGACGGGGATTAATGTTATCACAGATTGTGGATCAAGACGCTAGCGGAACAATCACATTGCTGGAATTGCATGCACAGAAGGTCACTGGAGACATTTCCTCATGGTCCATTACTTAGCTGTAGTTTAGAATATGCACTAGTTCTTACCCAATGAGGTAGCCCTTACTAATTAAGCAATAGAAAGTATACCAGTTGGGTAGACTTTTTATGCAAAACTGTGAACTATTGTTGGAAAAAGGGGCAGGTGAGGTTCTGTTCTGGCTCAGTCACTCACACACCTACTCACATACCCACACAGACACTCAGACACCCACTCACACACCCATTCAGCCACTCATACACCCACTAACACACCTACAAAACCACTAACACACCCACTCACACATCCATACACCTACTCACTCACCCACTGACATAACCATATAACTACTCACACACCCACTCACAGACCCATACAGCCACTCACATAGCCATATATATATATATATGAAAGGTTACCACAATGCTAATGCCGGATTTTACCTTTGATAAAGGTCGAAATGACTGAAACGCATCAGGTTTGTTGTCCGATTTGAATAAAGCGATGAAATTACCAATTTGTGAGTGCACCTTTTCTTCTTGGCAGAAGGATTTGTTGGGTTATAAATTGCGGCTTGGTCCTGCCGCTGAGGACGCACCACCCGATAAGAGCACCACATTGCGCTGCTTGGACCAACTGTGTGGGAGTCGAAGGACGCTGAGGGGCAATGGCTGCCGCCTCAGACTCACCGTAGTAGGGGTCCGCGCAGCCTTGAAAGTGGGACCGCTATGGAACAAAATTTAGAAAACACAGAGAAATCACAACGGACAGCAAAAGAACAGGCATCACCCACTGGAGGGTTCCAAATTACTGAAATTGACATCGGTAACCACAAGTCCCAGAATGCATCTGATTTGCATCCCTCAGGAGGTCCAATGGGGGCCAACATTATAAATTAGGCAATCAGATGAAAGGTTATGCCGATGCTAATGCCGGACTTTACCTTTGATAAAGGTCGTAATGACTTAAAAGCGTCAGGTTTGTTGTCCGATTTGAATAAAGCGATGAAATTACCAATTTGTGAGTGCGCTTATATATATATATATGTATATATATATATATATATATATATATATATATATATATATATGAACAAAGTTCGCCACCACCATCGCCTCACACGGACAAAGGATGAAAAGCGGACCCAATGGTTCTTGGTGCAAATCAGGTGTAGTTTATTTTGTGCCCAGCAAATCCGCCATTACGCGTTTCGACCCCCACTCGGGTCTTGATCACATGACGCGTTGCATAGTAAAACAAGCGACCTTTAAAGTGATATAGTGCAGGAAATGACGACATGAAGTCAAAGTGCAAAGTATGGTAACTGAAGAGTTACTCTTAGCAGCATGTTAAATTCTATTGAATGTGCAAAGCTTTATGCATGTTTCAATAAATAAGCCAATAAATATATAAATATGCTTATAAATGCTAAAACAGTTATTATAAAACACACAGTGTGTAAAAAATAAACTTTTGCATTATAGAGTTGCTTTTAACTTTGCAAAGTTGTCCTATAAATGACAACTAAATCCTATATCATGATGCCCAAGTGGGCCTTCAAACATGAATGTCAATCATATTTTTCCCTTGCATTAAATTCACCTAGTCAGCCTTAAATATGTGCAAACAAATGTGTAACTCAATATTAAAAAAAGTGCAAACTAATTAAAAAATTATGTAAAAAATGATTATATATATTTCATATGTTATTGAGGAGATAAGACCATACAACATGCCTAGTTTGTTAATCCTCACATTAGGCCTCTAAAATATATAGAAACAACTGGTTTTGATGCCCCATACTGTTGTGAACCCCCATAGTATTCTTTGACCCACTAATCTAGGCTTTCACAAGCATGTGAAAAGGTCTTCACTGGCATTTAACCCTGCAGGATGTTTAGTATCGAGTTCCAATATGTACCGGGTTTCTAGGAGGCGTAACTTCGCCTCCCTGTTTCCACCCCGTTTAAGCGGTAAAACCGTGTCGATAACATAATACTGGAGATACGCAGGGTTACTTTCATGTTTAAGCTCAAAGTGCCTCGCGACTGGGTAAGCCTGATCTTTGCCACTAATTGCCCTTATGTGCTGGAGTATCCTTTTGTGGGCCGGCAGTTTAGTGCTGCCAATATACTTCAACCCACAAGGACACTCCAGAACATAAACGGCAAACTCGGTTTTACAAGTCAGCCTCTTACTGATTGTGATAGGATCTGGTTTGAAAGGGCTATTGTACTGAGTTTTGTTGCATCCCAATTTGCATGCCTTACAGCTAGGACACTTCCTGAATCCCTTACATTGTGCCAGCCAAGTGGTTGGGGCTAGCATCTCTGGGCTGCTGCTCTCCAAGGCACTGCTCATTGACAAAGCTTTTCTAAAAGTCAATGCAGGCTTGGCTGGAACTAACATACCGATAACCGGATCTCCCTGCACCAAGTTCCAATTACGGCAAAAGATTTTTCTCAGTTCCTGGTGTTGACTATTAAAAGTGTGTATCACCCGTGGGTGTATTGCTTTGGACATATTATTCTCTGGTATCTGCTTGAGTTTCTGTGTTAGGGCTTCCCTTCTAGACAGACCCCTTGTTTTTCTAATGGCACTGTCTATGATCTCATAAGAATACCCTCTAGCCAAACATCTCTGCTTGCAGGCCTCCTGCGCAACCTCACATTCACGGTCTGTGCTGCATATCCGCCTGATACGCAGCATCTCACCATAAGGGATGCTGCGTATCAGGTGCTGCGGATGATGACTAGTCGCATGCAGGACCGTGTTGCCTGCAGTTGGCTTCCTGAACAATCTAGTGGCTAAGCGATCTTGCTCAACATAAACCTCTACGTCCAGGAAACAAACCGATTCAGCATTAGTGGTTGATGTGAATTGTAGGTTATAGCAGTTCTTATTGAGTGTGTCCACAAATTCATCTGCACCCAACTTCGTGCCCCTCCAAATCATAAATAAGTCATCAATGTATCGTAAATATACAATCACATGTTCATGCATGATCGCCTTGTTTTGTCCCATGAGGACCTGCTCCTCCCACAGCCCCATATGCAAACAGGCATAGCTGGGGAGAAGCAGGCCCCATTGCGACTCCCTGATCTGCTGATAGATCTGGTTGCTGAACATAAAAAAGTTCTGTTCTAAACATGCCGATATCATGGAGATCAACATCTTATTATGTATGTAGTAGTGCATTGAATATATATATTTATTCACTGAAAAAGGCAAAGGTTACATAGACGGTATAGTGAGGCTCAGATTTTACACACACAAAACCATAGAAATTCAGAAGTTATGCTTACCTGAGCTAACTATAACTTATGCCCCTGCAATGCACTGCATATGACCTCACTCATGACATGGTAAGTGACATCACTGATCATGTCAAATTACATCACTGGTGACATCACTGATGACATCATCCAGCAAAGTAAACTTCAATATACTCCGTAAAATTAATTTACATTTTTTTTAAAGTAAGAAGGCCCAGGTGAGAAACGTACAACACAGAGTTCACTGTAACCTTATCAACTACTATACTCACTTATCACATAAGAGACAGTTCTCAGCTGATAGTCCAGTGTTTTTCTAAAACACCACTGTAAACACTAATGATCAAAGTAAAACATCTGTATGTATAGGCTAGTCTATTGCAAATCAGTACAAAACCATTCGTGAACCTGGAAAGAGGTTTTAGTGCAAATGTCAGATTTACACAAACCACTACAACATACAACCAGCATGGAGTTCCTAGTAGACAGGCAAATGTGTTTTAAACCACTAGTAAAATGATTCTGTATCCTAGACAACGTTGCGAGCAGAGAGGTGAGTCTGTTGTAAATGTCTACTACACTGAGCCATCACTCTGGAGAAAAGTCTTAGTGAACAGATGAATTTATTGTAATCTACTACTACAGTCATTCACCACAAAGGAGAGAGGTTTAAGGAAACTGGTCAGTATGTCATACAACAGAACTATACTCAGCCATCACTGTGGCGTGAAGCCACAAGAGCACCTTAGACTTTCGCAAAGCACAACTATACATATACATCGACAGGGGACATGTGTCAGCATAAAGGATAGTTTACTGATAAATAGTACACCCTCTTTAAAAACCAGATTGTTAATCAGATGACATATGTTAGAAATAGTATCACTCATTAGCAATCCAGAAAGTATAGTAATTTAACTTATGCATGAGCACTCACTGGATGATGTCATCAGTGATGTAATTTGTGATGGCATCAGTGATGTCACTGACCATGTCATCAGTGATGCAATATGTGAGGTCATAAGCAGTGCATTGGGGCGTAAGTTATAGTTAGTTCAGGTAACAATGACTTGTACAATTCAATTAATTTCTAAGGGTATATTTATGTTATTTCTTAACTACAAAGTCCCTGTAACCTTTGTTTTTTTCAGTGAATTTTTAGTTCTTTTTTAATGTAAGCCAATAATTAAGTGGGTGTGTGAGTGGATGTGTGGGTCTGTGAGCAGGTGTGTGAGGGGTTTTGTGGTTCTGTGAGTGGGTGTGTGAGTGGTTGTGTCAGAGTGTAAGTGGGTGTGTGAGTGGGTATGTTGTGTGGATGTGTGAGTGGTTTTGTGGGTCTGTGAGTGGGTGTGTGAGTGGCTGTACTGGTGTGTGGGTGATTGTGTATGTCTGTGAGTGGGAGTCTGAAGGGCTTTGTGGATCTGTGAGTGGGTGTGTGTCTGTGAATGGTTATGTGAGTGTATACATGGGTTTGTGAGTGTGAGTGGGTGTGTGAGTGAATGTGTTGGTGTGTGAGGGGTTTTATGGGTCTTTGAGTGGGTATGTGAGTGACTGTATGGGTGTGTGAGTGGGTATATGGATGTGTGAGTGGGTGTTTGGGTGTGTGAGTAGTTTTATGGGTCTTTGAGCGGGTGTGTGAATGACTGGGTTTGTGATTGACTGTGTGGTTCTTTAAGTGGGTGCCTGAGTGGTTTTGTAAGTGGTTTTGTGAGTTGGTATGTGAGTGGATGTGAGTGGATGTGTGAGTGCTTGTGTGGGTATGGTAGTGAAAGTGTGAATATCTGAGTGGGTGTGTGAGTGGGTGTGTGAGTGGCTGTGTGGACTGTGGGTGGGTATGCTAGTGTGTGTATGGGTGTGTCAGTGGGCATGTGATTGGTTGTGTGGGTGTGTAAGTGGGTATATAAATGGGTATCTGAGTGGCTGTGCGAGTGGCTATGTGGGTCTGTGAGTGGATGTGTGAGTGGTTTTGTGGGTCTGTGAGTGGGTGTGTGAGTGGCTGTATGGGTGTGTGAGTGGTTGTGTTGGTGTATAAGTTAGTGAGTGAGTGAGTGGGTATGTGAGTGGCTATGAAGGTCTGTGAGTGGGTGTGTGAGTGGTTTTGTGAGTCAGTGAGTGAGTATATTTTTTTTAATTTGGGTCTGGATCCATGGATACGCTGTGATTCACATGGGGATCGCGCTGAGCACTGCGATGGATCCGCAGAAACTCGCTTTCCAAAGAAAAAACATTTTTAGTAAATTTCTTGCCCATGAGGGGTCCCTCACAGAACTCTCCATCAGTCCAATGGGTTCAGGATAACTCAATCCTGACCGCGTGTATCCTATTTTTACCTTATTTCCCCTCAGGAATCGTGTCTCGTTTGACAAAATGGTGGCCGCAACTTTTCTCTCACGCTGTGGTCAGCCATAATGGTATTGCTGTTGGTGCGTGGACATGGTGGATCCGCATCTCTAGATATACATAAATGGTTTTCTTTAATAATTGCAAACTATTGAACAGAATTACACCAAATTACAAAAACCACTCATTCTGGACCAAGATCAAGCTTTCTGGCATATTTGGTGTATTTCTGTTCAGCGGTTCTGGCTCCCCCCAGGCCAATCATCACCAGGTTACTGAACTTCAGAGACAGAGACACTGTGCTGCGTATCACTCGCCAAAAAGGCACCATCAACTACCAAGGCAATGTCTTATCATTTTATCCGGGCTTTACGGCCGCAGTGCAGGTGGCGCGAAAAGAGTTTCAGGGGTTAAGAAGCTGCTCATCAAAGCGCAAGTTCAATACGCTATGCTTTACCCTGCGCGGCTCCGCATAGGTGCTGACGATAACGCCAAGATCATCTCGAAACCGAGGCAGGCTATGGAGCACGCCAAATCTCTCTGTGTCGGCGGCGCAGCCCCTCAGCCTCTACGTCGGATATTGATGACTGAGTAGGAAAGACTCTTACAAACGCACTGTCCTAATACGCTGTGGTTTGACCCTATGTTGGGGTGTCATATTGGATCGCAGGGCAAAATTGCATGTTGGATCGATGTGCCCACACGGGCTTTGTTGGGACTCTGATATATGGCACTGCAGGTCTGGGGGATTGGCCTTTCAGGGATAATGTTACATGGTGGACCCAGGTTCTTATGTTTTTTTCCCACTGGGCATAGATGTGAGACACCACTGTGGGACATGGGGCGGGCTGGGGTCTGTTCCTTTACTCTGCTGTATATCATATGCTAGAATATAACAGTCTTGATGTCTCGCACACCGCGCTCCCCATCAGGTGCAGTTTGTTGGGCGTGGCAGGGTGGCTCGTGGTAAGGAGTATAGTGCTTTCCTAAGGCGGCCCCCTCCCGATCTCATCTGGGAGTGGGTCATGCCGCTACGACCCCCCCAATGGGTATACCCCAAATGATGTGTAGCGTTCTCGTGGGTTTGTTGGGACTGTTCACACTGTTGGGACTTGTCTTTGGCAAATTGGGGTTGCTGAAGTGGGTGGGGGGAGGGTATGGGTTGTATCTTTTAATAGTTGTGGGTACGGTGATCAGAATGCAGATTGCAGAAGAGGTTCATGCTACTGTGCATGCGTCCCGCATGCTAAGCAACATTCAGGGTGTGTTTACCATGTACGGTCTTAACACTGGGTGAAACGTACACCTGCATAACTTGGAATTTTCGTGGACTTAACACCCCAAAGAAAGTCCGCCAGGTGCTCACATAACTAGACAGACACAAGGTACAAATCGCTTTATTACAAGAATCACACCTGAGTAAGCAAACAGAGGGCAGGGTGGCGCAGAGATGGGCGGCTTTCCGCTTGGCCTCTTCATATTCCACCTACTCCAGAGGGGTGCTCATTCTGCTTAAGAGGGGGGTATCGTTCCTGCCCATGCATACATGCACAGATACGGAGGGTCGCTGGGCCATGGTGCAGGGGAAGTTGGGTTTGTCCTTTGTAACGATAGTTAACATGTATGGTCCCGTGATAGATGACCCGACACCCTTCCTTCAAATGCTCCAAGTTTTGCGAACATGGCCCGAGTCTGCAGTTATATGGGGAGGCGACCTCAATACTCATCTTAATCCACAAGTTGATAAATCTAACCCAGCAGGAGCGCGCACTGTTAAGGTGGCCCAGTGTGTCAGGGATGCTATGGCGGAGATGGGTCTGCTCGACGTTTGGCGGCTGCGTAATGCAGAAGCTCTAGAGGGCACACACATCACCCCTGCATTCAATAGCTGGTCTCGGCTGGACTATTGGCTGCTGAACGAGGAGGCTAATGGGTGGGTCACACAGGTTTCCATTCTCCCACGCACATTATCGGATCACAACCCGGTTACACTAAGCATTTGTATCCCTCATACCACCCATCGTCCTTTCATCTGGCGATTCCGGGCTGAGGCTTTGTTGGATCCCTTATACAACGACGCTGTGAGAACGGCTATTGTACAATACTTTGATCTAAATGTGGGTTCAGTAGACAGTCAGGCCATATTATGGGAGGCATTTAAGGTGACGATACGTGGAGTGTGTATCGGTACCACCGCCGGGATTTTAAAAGACATTCGTGGTCAATTGTCAAAAACAGAACAGACCTTGGGGGACTTGGAGAGACAGTATTTGCATACACCGTCATCAGATACACTGGCTCGCATACATGAATTAGTGGCCGAATACAATAGTCTAGCGGACACTGAGGCCCGGTATGCAACAAGACTCCGAACGGCCAGGGCTTATGGTGAGGGGGGGCCGCCAGGCAGAAATCTGGCCTCTAAATTGCGGTCCAGAGCTGATCATCACATGATCGATCACATAATTGACCCTCACGGGACTGCACATTTTACCCCACAGGCCATTGTGGATCAGTTTCGGCAGTTCTACTCCACTATGTATATTGCGAGAGGCGGGATGGAAGATGACGCCATGGATGCATACTTATCGGACACGGCCTGCGCATGGTTGTCAGATGCCCACAGGAAATATCTGAGCCAGCCTATCGACGACACTGATGTAAGAGAAGCCATTCTCTCGCTTCCCATTAATAAGGCCCCTGGGCCTGACGGCCTAACAGCAGAGTTCTATAAAGCTTATGTGGACCTCCTTGTGCCACACCTTTTAGAAATGTACGCAGAAGCCCATGAGTCCGGGACTCTCCCTCCTTCTCTACGACAAGCACTAATCATTACCCTTCTCAAAAAAGATAAGCCACCCACACGATGTGAATCATATCGCCTGCTATCGTTGATAAACTTAGATGCGAAAATACTAGCAAAGATTCTGGCTACAAAAATCCAACCTTTGATGCCTCTGCTTGTACTCCCTGACTAGTCTGGGTTTATTCCCGAGAGATCCACCTCCCATAATTTGCGCACCATTTTCGCTATGTTTCACGTTCTTCACCACGAGTTATCTGCTGCGGCAGTCCTATTGGACGCGGCCAAAGCATTTGACTCCGTTGAGTGGAACTACATGATGCGCATATTGCAAAGGATGGGTTTTCCTCCTGTCTTAACGAGATGGATACAGGTTTTATACACTGACGATTCTGCGAGGGTGCGTGTGGGGGGGCTCACTTCGGAACCGTTCTGTATAGAACGTGGTACTAGGCAGGGATGTCCCCTTTCCCCCCTTCTGTTTGCCCTTGTTTTAGAGCCACTCGCCTGCAAAATCCGTCAATGTCACAGGGCAGCTGCTCTCAATTTCAATCATCGACCGGTTGGAATTTCCATGTACGCGGACGATATGGTCCTATTTGTCCGCGATCCCCAACTTCATTTGTCTCCACTTATCCGTGAATATATTAGATTTGGGCTTCTATCTGGGCTTCAGATTAACTGGGAGAAATCAGTTATTATTCCCTAAACGTTGGCCACGCCCCCGCCTCAGATAGAATACCCGTTGATATGGTCCGCTGACCCTGTTAAATACCTTGGGGTGTGGGTACATCGGGATCCGGACACCGTGATAAAAGAAAATTACGGCCCAGCCTACCGCACTCTAGTGCAGCAAGTGGACAAATGGTCCCGTCTCCCGCTTTCTCTGGCCGATCGTATCGCAGTGATCAAAATGATCATTTTGCCACGCTTTCTTTACCTGTTTAGTAATATACCGATTAAACTCACCAAACATTTTTTTAAAACAGTGCAAACCCAGCTCTTAAGGCTAGTGTGGGAGGGCAAACAGCCCAGAATCAGCTGGCGTACTCTAACGCTCGCTTACGACAAAGGGGGGTTCACGGCTCCTGATTTCTATGTCTATTATCTTTGCGCACAGGCACAGTACGCTTTTTACTGGTTCAGGAAACATGATTATATTCCGCATGTTGCGGTGGAGGATGGTGATACTCATCCCGTACTACTGGAAAGTGTCCTTACGCACACCCACAGACAGATGCCCAGGGCGGAGATTAACACCATTGACACAACTGTTGCGGCCTGGCAAGCGATTGGCAAAACTCCCTTTATACGCTCCTGCTCTGCCTCTTGCGGGTCACGTGGCTTTATCTGTAACTCAGGAACAAGGGCCCGTAAAAACGTTCAGAGATGCTGGTTTCACACACCTGGGCGACCTTTATCTGGGGGGCAGATACATAGACGACGGTGACCTGGCCTACATTCAAAACCCCACTCCGCTTTTTAAATACTCATGCTGTCGCCTGCGGCGAGCAATTAGAGATCATTACCCTGACTTCCCTGCAGAGCCCGCCACACTACAAGCCCTCCAACTATTGATAATAGCCCCTACCAAGAAGAAGCTGATAACCAAACTGTACAAGGCGGTGCAGAGGGAAACGGTACAGGCACAGTACAACAGCCTAGAGAAGTGGAACACGATAGTACACCCCCCGCTCACTGAACAAGAGTGGGAACAGATTTGCATGCTGACTGGTCGCCTCACGTCAAATGGAAACCTGCGGATTATCCATTTTAAATTTGTGCACCAACTAGATCACACCCCTGTTAAACTTCAGAAAATGGGTCTCAGAGCCTCTGATTGCTGTAAGCGCTGTGGTAAATTCGGGGTGGATTTCATTCACCTTGCATGGCAGTGTGACTCTGTGTTTCAATATTGGGAGGCTGTGGTTGCTCGTATACACACTATGACAGGTGGGGAACTGCAGTGCACACCTCGGGTATGCCTCCTAGATCATGTTCCTCACTTAAAAGGTACCATGGGCAGGTTTGTCAGAGTAGCCCTCCTCTTGGCCAGAAGGTGGGTCATGTTCACTTGGGAAAGTAAATTTGCACCCAAAATTGCTGAGTGGATTAAAGATCTAGTATACTGCCGTGAGCAGCTGGAATTGTATGCAGAGGAACTACCGGTCACATCCCGGCCCACAGATATCTGGGCTCCGTTAAGAGAATATCTGTTGCTGCAGTCTCAAGCTGGCATTGAGTAAATCTGTCGGTCACCTACCATGTAGGGTTCTTGTTTCACCTGGGGTAATTGAGTTATGCTATTAGGGCGGGATTGCTGCACACTAATTACTGTATCAGCTGATTACCGAGTTGTACCTACCAATGTTTTTGTTTCTTTGTTACATAATTAATGATTGCGTTTACATAAAATGCTTGATGTATCTATACGCTGTACGATGCTGCAACCTTCAATAAAAATAATTTTTTAAAAACTACTGACTGGCGACTGCCAGTAGTTAATGCGTACATTTATATATTACCTACTGGCGGTCGCCAGTTGGTACACCCCCGGGCCCAGCTGTGCTAGCAATGGGGAGGATTGCGGCCCCCCTCCCCACGCTGATTTTGGCCCCTGGGACCATATCCCATGGGCCCCATTACTAATACAGCTGGGCCCGGGGGACTACCGATTGGCAACCACCAAAAGGTAATATACACATGAACACGTTATCTACAAGTGGCCGTGCAACACCTCTCTCAGAGCCATTAATGGCCCTGTGGACTGCATCCCCCAGGGCCGGCTCCTGCTATGTCCCATTGTGCCACCCCAGGATATACCAGTTTCCCTGCCCATACTAGCGTGGGCAGGGAAACCTGTGTTTGCTCTCGCTTGGCAGGAGCAATTTCAAACTCCCACCAAGTGAGAGCAAACACAAAGTTCGCTCCCAGCTGTCGGGAGCTTTAAAAATGCTCGTGCCAGCTGGAAGGAGACAGGGCAGGGAAATAGATCTGAATATTTCTCATGCCTGCAGGGAATTGCATTTTTAGAGATCCCTGTGGGTGGAAGCAATGCTGGCTCTCGCTGGATGTGGGGAGCCGTCTAGGGCCACGGGGCCCTAGGGCTCCCCCTGCAGCCCTCAACCAGGATATGGTGGGAGCCCAGGGTGAGCACCAGGCACCCACTCTTTGTTGGCCAAGCCCATGGGGATAGGGTCACCGGGGCTGAAATCAACCTTGGGAGTGGTGCCACATGCCCCCTTTGGATATTGGCCATATCCCGGGGATGGGGTCCCTGTGGCCAAAAGTGGCCCGGTAAGGGAGGCTGCATGCCCCTTCCCCTTTGGAATATGGCTGGGCCCCAGGAGATGGGGTCCCTGGGGCAGAAATTGGCCTAGGGATGGGGCTGTGTGCTCCACCATAAATATATAGCAGTGGGCTCAAGGGATGGGGTCCCTGGGGCCAGAAATGGCCCGAGAGGGGGGCCACAACCCCTTCCCCTAACAAAATGTACCAAGCCCTGGTGGATGGGGTCCCCAGGGCACAAATCAGCCCACAGAGGGGGGCACATGCCCACCTCCCCCAAAACATGTACCAGGCACCAGGGGATGGGTCCCCGGGCCAAAATTGGCCCAGGGAGGGGCCTGTGTGTGCTCTCCCCATTAAATATAGTGCTGGGCCTCGGCAGATGGGGTCCCTGGGGCCAAAATCGGCCTGGGAACGGGGGACACTTGCCCCCTCCCCTTAAACATGTTGCCATGCCCCAGGGATGGGGTACCTGGGGCCAAAAGCGGCCCAAGGTGAGGGGCCTAGTGCCTCCTCCCTAAAAAAATACTTGGCCCCAAGGGATGGGGTCCCTGGTGCCAGAAAAGGCCCAGGTGGGGCTCAGCGGGACGGCAGCCTTCAGGCGGTTGGCCACAGGGCTTGGCCTGTGGACAGGCCTTGGGGCTAACCCCCTCTGTGCACGGCCAAATGCCTTGTTCCACGTGGGATTGGCCACAGGATCTGGTCTGTAGCCAGGCCCTGCAGCCAACACCCAGCCATGTATGGTCGAAGGCCTTCGCAGCGTGGGGTTGGTTGCATGTGGGGGGTGGGCTGCAGGGCCAAAATTGGCCTGGGATGGCCCCCCTCCCATTGAATTTTAAAGTATGTATAGTAAAAATCATGGACTCAAGGTTATTTATAAAAGAGACTAGGAGTAGTGTAATGATACATGCGGGCAGGTGATGCAAGAGAATTCTAGCAATCCTGGCTCAGTAATGAAAACAACTTGTGTCAATAGGGTAAGGGGGAGGGAGGGCTGACAAAACAAAATTGGTCATAATGCCCAATATAAGCAGGACGTGATGCAGGGCTGAACTGGAAAAGAAAGGGGAAAATATGGAAAATGGATAGAAAGACGTGATAGGCCAAGAGAAGTTTAAATAAAAGATAGATGAGTTAATGACAAAGAGGCCAGGAGGGAGGCACATAGTCAAGCATTTTTGTTGTAAGTGATAGACCAGAAGTACATTAAATGGCTGACAAGCCATATTTATGAATAGGAAGCACCAAGGACTGAGTGCTTGGAAATGCCTTCTGGAGATGAAAGGATGAAGAGAAAGTCCTGAAAGAAGGAAAGAACCAAAAGAGGAAAGTGTGAACAAAATATAAGAGTGACCCACCTTATGAAGATCTGGAAATAAGACATTGAGAGGGAGAAAAAAAGGAAAATGCAGCTTAATGGAGTCAATTAAGGAGTTTCTTCTGTAATCTGTTTTTGTATTACATCTTTCAATTCATAGTTGTACTAGGTCCTTAAGTGAGTGATTTTATTCCAGATTTGCTCAGTTGCTCTGATAGTTTCCTTTACTTGCTCAGTTATTTTGAGTACTATTAGGACTATCTTTATTTTTATGTCTTTTTAGGTTTTTGGGGTATCATGCCTATGATCCTTGACATGGAGTATTTGATCTAATCTATGAGTCCATTGACTTTCAAGACTTTTGTGTTGGATTGTAATGTGGCAGCTACTGCAAATGCTAGCGAGGCAGTCTCTGACTCTTTGATTAGGTCTTTTATTTGGACCAGTGGGTACTATGTTAGAGGATTGAAATTAGAAGGGAATGAAAAGGGGATCAGATCAGTCTACAGGGACTAGTCTATCTGTCTTTGTCAGCCCTTCTTTCACAATGAGGGGGTCTAAGATGAAGACTTTTGAAGGCCTGGTAATTTTGCATAAGTGAATACGGTAAGGATGGAAGATGTCCAACAATGAGGCTAGTTTGATTTGAGTTCCTCTGGGCAGGATCCACCACTCAAAAACAATCCCTATACTTATACCTCCAGATATACCAATAACTATACCTGCAAATTATAAGACTTCTTGACTTGAATGGAATTAGAAAAAGCAAAGCAGAAACCCAGCAGAGGCTCTACAGGAGAAGTAAATAGAAGCAATCAATGACAACGAGCTATAGGTGCAAAATGTATTAATCACATCCTGCAAATTACAACACATTTTGAAGTAATTTTCGATAGTGACAACAGATCTTGGCATGTAACATTACTGCAGAACCATCTTTTCAATTTACTGCCATACACCTTCACATACATGTCATTGCAACTAAATCATTCTTTCTTTACATTTCACTCTCAAATGTCAGACTCCTCTGTCATTCCAACCACCTTTGTAAAGGAGGCCCAACTCCTTCAAAATCCTCTTCTCACCGATCCTCTCTAGACATCTACAAAGTAGCCTAAGGGTCTTGGAACTTTTTGAATGTTTTAAAGCCACCTTCTAGATAACCAACACAAAAAGCATTTCAGTTCCGCCTCCCCCTGAGAATCCCAGGTGCCTCAATTCTATCAATGACGCCTGTGTAAATGTTTGAGCCCTGCATTTTGCACCACAAATCCTCAGCTCTCAGAGGAGGTCAGTCATTCCAAACAGCCTCAGAAAGCACTTTCATCAGTCTTACTCACAAGCTGGAGGAACTCCTTGTGTGCTGCAGGATATGATTAGTAAGGTCATAATTGTTCCATATAAATATGCAGATTTCAACACAAAATGTTTATATAGCAAATGGATTAAAATAATACTTTGAGAGAATATGCTGTGTAATGTTGGATAATTTGCCTTTTTCTGTCAAATTATTTAGAAAACCCTGACACATAATTTGATACTCCAGTGCCGCATAAATTAGTTACAACTTATAGCAGAAAAGAATGACAGGAAGCAGGGTATAGTCTAAATACTTACTGAGATCAACTGAAGCTCAAATGTTTACTCGTTTGTACCCTCAATGTATTTTCAAAATCTGTTGTGCCTTTGTGCCCTTTGAGGCAATTGAATCTTGTGAGGCCTTTGAGAGCAACATGATGGATTCTGTACCGTGATGCATTCAGCTGTAGTGGCAGTCAGGCTCAGTTGGTTGTTAGCACTTCGTGTTTGACAGGCTCCAAGATAACATGAGAGCGCCTCTGCAGGGAGGGCTTACATCCTAAGAGCTCCTCGTGAAAATGTGGATCTTCACTGGAGGCAGCGCGGACCTGACACTCAATAATGTATCCCAGAAGTGCCTTACAGCGCATCGCCTTCTGATGGGAGGAGTGCTCTTCAAGTAATCACTCTGATTCCACAGAGAATCTGAGGACAGAATCAAAAAGATGAGACTGCAAAGAGAGTAATGCATGCTTAAGGTTACCAGTCCGAAAACAATTTCTAAGGAGCGCTGGAAAACTAGCAACAACGTGAAAGGCTGAGAAAAACCAAAGCAAATGCACAAATTAGCTGGGATGTGGGTTGCTTCAAAGGCTGAACGTTGGCGCCAGGTATCCAGCAGCTTGCCAAGAAAGCCATGACATACATTCAAACACTGTCCCTTCTTTTAAACAGCCCTTAATCAACTCAATAAAAATCACTTTTTATGAAAACATGCTTCAAGTGCCAATATAGGCAACACACCCCACTTGTAACCACAGCAATACCATAATAAAAAACACACAAGACACATTGGTTGTTGGAGAAAACATTGCTGCAGGTTTATTTTGCATAAGAAATATGACAACATGGTGCTCCTGAAGAGGGTACCCCTATGTACCATTCAGCCTCTGGATCGCCCTGTAACTCTGCCTGCAACACAAAATAACAAGTTAACAGCCTTCCTACCCTAGCCACCCCTCCAGCCGACACGCCAGGAAAGTGGTAGGGAGGGAGACGGTGTGATGTCTCGGCCCAAAAGGATCGCCAGATGGACGGGGGAGGCAGATATACCTGGCCCCCCGCTCACTGGCGTGCCGGAAATGACGCAGGACGCGCCGGACTCCCAGAGGGTCCAAACACTGGACCAGTTGATTATGTGCCTTCATGTGGCACTAAGGTGGCTGCCCTCCTATGGGGGCCCCCTATGTGGGCCGCGGGCAGCCTCATAGTGCCAATATTGGCAACACATCCCACTCGTAACCACAGCAATACCATAATAAAGAACACACAAGACACATTAGTTGTTGGAGAATACATTGCTGCAGGTTTATTTTGCATAAGAAATATGCCAACATGGTGGGTCAACTTACGGGCGATCCAAGGGCAGGCAGCCCCTATGCTGCCTGCCCACCTGAAGAGCCAAATTGCACCGTGGCCTAACCAATTGTGCTAACCATTTTGGCGGATTACCCCTTCCATCCTGTGGACCACCAGTCCACCCGTTTACTCACGCCCCTTAAGGGGATGGAGCGTATCGAGGCAAGCCCCCGGTTGCTCAGGTTTACAACTGCCCGCAGGACTAACGGGGTGCCATCGTTCCTCCAGGGTCCTTCTGTAAGGACTTCCTGGGGCTATTTGGCATTTGCACCCTTGTTGTGCTCCCGAAGAGGGTATCCCTATGTACCATTCAGCCTCTGGATCACCCTGTAACTCCGCCACAGCTCTGGGTGTGGGCCCCGTCACACCCAGGGCCTCCCACCAAGGCAGGCATTCCTACTTACCCGCAGCTGATTCTAGGGCATCACCCAGGTCCAACTGAAACGGGTCCATGCCCACTCTAGACAAATGGACCCCCATCCACATCAAAACATCCCATGGTCTTGGCATGCAAGAGCCGAGTCTGATAAAGCCAGAAAATCCTCTGTTCTGTGAATTTGCGCATGGCGTTGTTTACCCTCCTGCAAGAAATTTAAACGGCCTCTCCAGACCCGGACAAATCTGATATACCTCTCACATGGTTCCCAGTCCTTCTGGCTGGACAATTCACATCTACCTCTGCAGGTGTTTCCCGGCCCTATCGGGGAAACCTTGCGATGTAGCACTAAAGAGACCATGCCTAATTCACCGAGTCCTTCCGATGTTATATGATCTTGAATTAGAGTTGAACCAAGCCCTCATGCTTGGTGTGCTTGCGCATGGCTTATTTACCCTTCCGTAGGCAAGTTCGATGGCCTCCACTTAACTTGGGAACTACTGTTCTTGTTTTAACCACAGCTTTATTTACCCCCATGGGCATGTTGAATGGCCTCCCTGGGGTTGCGGCAACTGATCTCTACTTTAACCCCTTTTCAGGAAGAAATCCCTATTGTGCCCTTTGCGCCAATAAGGGCCTTCTTGTTAGGTGTTGCCGCGTCAGTGTTTACCCGTTACCGCCCAGTCCCTGGTATAAGGCTTTGCTGGTAATCATGGTAGAGTTCGCGTCCAAGGCCATCGGTATAATTGTTAACAGTTAATAATTGTGGCCGCACAATACCCTTCACTCTACCCGCTGATCTCCGTTGTATGGGAGTACAGCGCCGGCCAGAGATATTACCATGGAAATTAAAACTACTGCTCTCCTCTTGACCGTGCTTCTGCGTGGTATACTCCCTTGTTCACTGTATACCATTATCTGCAGTTCCATTTGTGGGTTGACTAAGCCCTTGGTTACCCCCTTGCTTGGCAAGTCCACATTTGGAGGTTCACTGATAACCATGTGCGGCACCAAGAGAAATATGGACCCCCTGGAGAGGGTCATCAGGTGGGGACAGGGTAGAGTCTTGTGACAGATGCTGTGTCGCCATGCTGGTGTCCCCACCCGAGTAGTAGCCCATAGCCCGCTTAAGCCAACGGTATATCAGGGTGCCAAAATGGTTTGCCAATGCTTTTGGATTTTGGGGACATGGGGTAAAACATATGAGCAGATGTACCTGCACCTTCTTAAATGTGATTGCAAGACGTGCACTGGTAGTTGTCCGAATTTGTGCTCCAACCCAGCTTTTTCAACACTAATGAGGTAACAGCATCCTTTTAGGAATGACAAACTCACGCCCCACCTGACTGAATAGCGCTTTTTCGTGTGTGGCCCATAACCCTACTTTTGCGAAAGGTATACCAGTGTGCTGAACAGATGCCATTGCTTTGGATTGTGATAGCCTGTAGTGAATCATACGAACCAATTTACCTGCAGCTTCACTGAAAATGCAAATGTGTTCTGGTAGTTGCCCGCATATGTGCTCCCAACCCATCTGTCTCAATACTATTGAGGCCACCGCACACTTTTTAGATGACAACTAACACAGCCCACCTGGCTGAGGGGCAACAGGTTGTCTTGGCTCAATTGCAGGGACCCTTAGCCCACACTCATCCTTACAGTATTCTGCTTCATGTCAGCCTTGCCTGCAAGCCCTTCACATCTGACTGCAATTTTTAGCTCCTGAGTCGCCCTGCTGATGTTCCCACCCTAGCGTGAGTAGCCCAGTGCAAAACATCTGCTCTTGTATACCAGGATGCAGACCAGCGATAGAAAAGCTTCTGGATGGTGAGAACAGGAAGACAGTTTGTGCAACATCCAATCCCATTCTAACTGGATGCTGTGTTGCCGTATTGAGCACCCACCCTACTATGATGTGTAAAGGCTCAACTATCCGATGAGCCTAGAAATATGTGACCTTAAGCAAGGGAGTCCTCGTGTACTTGCCGTGAATCCCTCCTATCTTACAGGAATTTTGCCTGTTCAGTTTATCTGTGGTGTTTTCCCCCCAGACTTCCCAGGCTGCTTACTGCTAACCATGTGAGCAGCTGCTGGCGTTAATGATGGAAATCTCCCAGTTGCCACTTGAACTTATACACCGCCGCCTTAATGTGCTATGTTGTACCGATGAAGCACCTAACTTATGTCTCTTCACCTTGGAAAGATACAAAAAACCACATTGGTCATGAGAACCGTCATAAGCACAACATTTTAAAATGGAAATAACTCTAAGTGAGAATGGCTCCACCCAGCCATAAGCCCAGAGATACACATGCATTAAGCCCACAGATACACCTTTGAGGTATGTTAACCTGCCCCAGAATCTTCTTCTCCCTGCTCCTGAAGTGGAAGCCTGCTGCCTGGAGGTACAACCCTTCCTCCCCTGAAGCTCCCAATGATATCAGCTGGCTGAAGCTGCGACTCAATGTGTTACCTTTGTTTGCCCAGGCCTGTTGAAAATAAATTGTACTCCTTTCATTCGGAGTCTGGGTGAACTTGAGGTGGTTGGGGGGACTAATATCTGCCTTTGCAGTACCAATTTATGGTACTCATGCTGCTGAAACTGGCCCTTCAGATCTCTGACTCTGTCCCATGGAAGCATGAACCTGTGGCTTTTGCCTAAGTAACCTGTATGTATGTGCCAAACATGACACGTATTTGAGCGCGCCGTAACTTAAAAGGTATGACGGCTCTGAATAACAGATATCTGTTGACACTTGACTTAATGGTAGTCATACTATCGACCTCAGGGGTCTGAAAGGCTAGGTGAACCTGCTGGGAGCTACACCTGTGACCATGAGTAAAAGCAGTCCCCTACCAGGTGTGCCATAGTCCTAACGCTTCCACCTTTCTAAAGCAAGGACTGCCCACACTTGCAGCACTCAAACCCTCCCGAATCATAATTGTTTGCCCTGTCAAGGTTAGTCTAGGTGATTGTTCCCTTGAAGTCCTGTATGGGGCCTAATTCACACTTAAAGAAATACCTACTCTCTTGAAGGAGGATGATGCACGATTGAACTGGCGGCTACTAATGTTACTCACGCCTGCATATACTAGGCTCAGAAAAGGGAACACTTGCTCTATAGTCCCCTATATTCTTGCCTGGCATTCCTTTATGCCTAGATATACAAAGCGATAATGGCTCTACTCGGTCATAATGACCCGAAAGACACATCAAACCCGCAGAGACAAGATGAGGTATGCTAACCTGCCCCAAACTCTGCAGAAACAACAACATGTGCGTGCTTGCAACAAACATCTGGAAAAGTATGCCAACCAACAAACCATCTTCAGCACCCGGGGGTCATGCAGCCACTTCTTGGCCGGAATACTAACCAGTTTAAGATTATGGATGGTAACGAAGGACCCATCTCTCGGCGCATGCTTGCAACACTTTCCACTGCATCACCCTAGTCAGTAAGAACCAATGCAGGGTAGCATGCAAAGCTACGCCCCAGCAGAAATCGCCTGCCTGTGCGAGCAGACCAAGAATTCCTCGCTCCCCAAGTCATCCGAACTGTTGATGATAACCCTCGGCTGTTGTGCGCCTTGCCCCACCCAGCTTAAAACAGCTGGACTTGACCCGGATTCAAGTCAAAGGATAATAGTCAAGGGCATGTCAGGAGTAATGCATGTCAGAGGTAGGCCAATCCTCCCTTCAGATTGAAACAAAGTATTGATTAACAAGCATGCTCATCTATTGCAGACGTCGCCCCATTTGACTGGCCCAAGGTGTACCTTAAGGGGTAATTATCTTGCACCGTTATCCAATGTGCCATCTACATGCTTAAAAGTGCTTATTAAAGCCGCCCGCTGTGCTACTGGTTCTGGCCCGAACCTAGGAGCTCTCTTGGCATTGGATTAAGACATATAAGCTGACGTCTGAGCTTAGTATTGCGTGCCGCATAGTCCTACCTCCTCTGCTATTGTACCCATCAATTAACTCTTCCCGTAACATTGGACCTATAGCCAGCCAGGACTATTGATTTCGTCACTGGTTGGTAATTGCGTAAGGTAAATGAGCAACACTCTGGCTAACTGTAAGACTATTGAAAAATGCTTTCGTTCTGAACTGATGAAACTGTGCAAGCTCTATCCTGAGTTTCTTTGACATACATCACAGACTCAAAACCCCGAAATTACAAGTTTATCGAAGTGTCACTCCAGTGCACGCATGCTGCACAAGCTATCAGCGCGCTTCACTTGAGCACCAGTTGCGTTACAGACTGACCCATTCATTTGTTATGCACGGGGAGATTGAGTGATTTGCCCAGAATCACAGGATGTTGGACGTTCCTGCTGTGACTCGAACCTGGTTCCTCAGCGAGGCACTAACCCAGCCCAGCCCTGCTTGGCTTCTGCCCAGCCAATGCATGTGCTTACCAGTCCAGGTGACGCGGCCCCCCCAAGAGGCAAGACTCGCCGTCCGGGTGGGTGCCCTGATATAGCCCACCACCAAAACAGGCTGCTCCCGTCACTCCACCCATGCTGGCGCCAGGCACCACTGCCACTGCTCCGCCGATGCTGCCCGACGGGCTCCCACTCCGGACCACTGGCAGCAGTAGGCGCCTGTGGGCGAACCCCTTTTAGGCGGGGCCACCCGAACGCAGGCGGTTTCCTGGCACCAGGCCGTACAAAGGCACACTTGCCGCGCCAACACCCTATGGTAGCCTGAGGTACAAATTCGATTCAAAGCTAGCATAGATCACCCCCATGTCAACAGATTGCCTTGCCCCACACAAACCACCACGTCGGACACACCATCAAACTGAAACGTGACATGGGAACAGCCTCCCTACAATGGAATGCAGCAAATCTCTACCCTGGGCACCTGATTCAGGGCGTTCAGGTTAAGATAAGCCTGCCGCCTACTATCAGCCCACCTACCTAGTGTACCCCCCTGTTAACCCACTAAGCGGACCATCTGAATTAGTGACAACACGCTTCTAATGTTCATCCGTGATATAGCCATAGCAGCATGACCAATGAACTAGTCACAAGAAATGCAAGCCCAATACTCCTGGCATGAAACATGGATCCATCTTCAAACTACTTATGGCACCTATGCAGTCTAATTCGTTTAACAGACTAATCTTAACCTTCTTGTCGAACTCAGCTGTGTTGACCTTCCCAAGCCACCGACTCCTTACACTATAATTGAAAATATGGAAACCACGCCAACCATAACGAAATGTGGTTTGTAGCCTTAACTCTCCCCATGTGAGTTAGAAAGGCACCAGGAAACCGAGGTGGCCAAACCGAAGAGCAACACCCACCGGTGAGTATGCGATGAAGACTGGGAGAGGGGGGGGGGTAGGGGAGAGTGTGTTTGGGCACTTAAGAAACCATGACATTGTTGCCAGTTTGCGTCACGTTCCCGAGCTACACCCATTGCTGCAAAGGAGTTGCATAAAACGTATCTACCCGTTTCAGGATGTATCAGAAGGTGCCAACTAAATTAACAAGGTCACACCCGATATATTTCTTAGGTGATGTCCCCAGACATCTCAGGCTGTTCTGGGACGCAGGGACTCGATCCCCATTCCCCAGGGTTAAAGTCTGCATCTCCGACCGCAAGGCAGAACCTCTCACGACCCGAGTGGCAGAAGAGGCAGATTTAAGTTTTTATCAGCAGCGGGACATGAACTCACGCATAGAAATATTTCTTTATATAGCAAAAATTTGGAGCGCTTTACATGAGCACCAACTACTTTGAACGGCACAAATGCTTCAGGTTCGACCTGCTTTCTAAGCCCGTAGGTCGGCTGCTCTAACCATAGCCTCGCCCACCACTCAGTGCACGTGGGCCGACCCCCCTGGCAGTTGCGCCGCCCGCGAGGGTTGGGCCACCACTCTGATTTGAACCCACTTCACCCGTCTCCATGAAGGGCTGCACCCAGGCAGACCTCCCCCTGGCAGTTGTGCTGCCATGTCCGCCCTCAAATTACTTGCAGTTTTTAGGAGGTAATAAGTCAGTTGATTAGTGCCCGAGAGGTCGGAAAGCGGCATGATGCCATACGGGTTGGGACTCGTAGGAGACGGACAGGACCCAGATCACTGGGGCAAACTGCTGCTTGGAGGGGCCCTTCACTCGCGCCCGAGCCTGCAGGGTCACTGTAAGGCCAAGACGTGCAGTCGAAGTACTGTCCACCAGCTCGGCACTGCGGGCCCGGAGGACGCACGCTGTCCCTCCTGGCACGCAACGGGGGAGGCCATACAATAAAGGCCAGCCACACCTGCTGCTGGCTGAGGGCCCGGTTTACCAAAACGGCAATAGTTGAACCTGAGACTTGTTAAGGGAGCCTCAGGCGACTTTTTGCCCGTTTACGTTCACACACGCCTATAACTGCCACGGTTATTGCATACGCCTGATCTGCACTCCTGGGACCTGTCGCCTCTGCCCCCCCGATAACGGTAACTGGGAGGTTTCGGTATGCCCTACGGCTGAGCGCAGTGGAGAGGCCCCTGGGGAAGGGCCTCTAGGCAAGGTGGTCGCTTGTTGTAACAAGCCCGGTGAGCCCTGCCCGGTGTGCCTCCGACCCAGCATGAGGCGCTCCTATGAAGAGCCGGGGGCGCTGGACGACCCCGCGCCCCCGATGAACTCCCGTGGTGGTGGGCAGCTGGCCCAGTCAGAGCGCGCCCAGGCTGCCGGCCTGCCGTGCTTTACTCTTATGCCCCCCACCCGCCGCCGTGATTACAGGGCCGATACTCGTGGCCGCACTTGACCATGCAGTCCATTGTCCATTGTTGGAACTCACTTACTGCATGCTTATGCCCCAGCGATCGCTTTTTGGTGGAGCCTGTCTCCCTACGCGGTGGTTCGGGGGGGGCAGTGCTACTCGCTTGGGCCCTCGCCGTGCCCTGGTGGTCGCTCCCCAAAGACTGTTCTACGTTGGGCCGAACCTGCGACCATAGCGCTGCTAGCACCCCGAACACAAATGAGCCGACTGGCCCCATGCCGGAGCACCTCCGCCCTATTGACCATTTCCGACACATGGAGGAGGGGCGGGGCCCGGACGCCTCACCCACGGCCGCCCGCCCCCAGGTGCATCCCCAACCGCAATGCTGACTCTAGACCGGGGGAGCTGCATAACCCACCCCCTCTAGTGGACACCGGCCCAGGCTATGGCCGGGCGGTGCCGAGGCGTTGAGGGTTAGAGGGGATCACAGTCTCACCGCATTAGCAGCTCCGACCAGCGAACGTCCAGATGACGTGATGTCTCGGCCCAAAAGGATCGCCAGATGGGCGGGGGAGGTAGATACACCTGGCACCCCACCCACTGGCACACCGGAAATGATACAGGACATGCCGGACTCCAAGAGGGTCCAAACACTGGACCAGTTGGTTATGTACCTTCATATGGCACTAAGGTGGCCACCCTCCTATGGGGGCCCGCTGTGTGGGCCGCGGGCAGCCTCATTTTTATGCATAGTGCAGGAGACAGGCGCAAGGTGCAAGCGTGGTGAATGTCATGAATGTTTTGAAAACACCTATTCCGTTTCATTCTGTATTACGTACATTTATAAAGGGAGTTTTAGCACTGGCTACACACAGCTTTAATACATTGCAGGACCTCGTGTTATCACACACCATACACACACATACAACATCCATATACACAAAATTCAGAAAGTGGCTTTGGGTCAGCCCTGTTCAGTCATTGACTTGTTTAGGTGAGTCATCTTCAGGGACTAGTTCGCTCGGCTGTTCACCACATTTTGCACCAGCCTTCAGGATTTCGAAGAAGTTTACATTTTCTGCGTTTACTCTGAATGGCTGTGACTCATCAAAAGTAGTGTGTGTCCATCAGCATTTCTGAGGTTGTAAAACTGTCTACTCAACCAGCGCTAATCCAGCACAGCATCTTTATAGATACATTTTCTTTATTGTCAGTTCCAAAAGGCAAACATTACAGAGCAATACTGCCTACAACTGATTTTCAAATGTTTGAATTTTCAGGGCCTTCCTACCCAACTCTAGCGGGTATTTACAAATGACCGTTAGCCTCCCATTCAGCCTGAAACTGTGGCTTGAAGCCCTCCCATGCATTCTCAGATCCTCAACATCTTTACATGATCTGTCCACCAACTTACGTCTCTTGTAGGGGATGACAGAAGGGACACGACCAATGACCAAAATCACCATTTAGACTGGGCCTTAATGATGCCACCAAGGCATGGAATGCACTGCCACTCCCCATCAAAAAGGCTGCCAATCTTCTCGCATTTAGGAAAGCCTTAAAAACGTGGCTATTTAGCACACCGTAGGCTTTTTTCTTGGAATTTTTCTTTTGTCTGTAATGCCAGCGCCAAAACATCTCCGGATATTTGAGTGCTTTAGAAATGTTATTAACATAACAAAACACAACCTCATTTGGTGCCTGCGATACATGGAGAACTTGGAGATATCGGGGCAGGACAGCTCCTTGAATTCAGTAGATAGGAATGTGATAAATGGGCCCCAAACTGCCCTGAACTCTATCTGTGGGTTCCAAGGTCATGGGCAGCTTTTCCACATCTAGCAGGACCCATATCCGATGCAGCAAATATCTATGATCAGGAGTTCTCTCGGTCCCCAGAGTGAGAGAATCTCTTGAGTGACTGCACACAGAGCGAGTGCAGTTTGTTTACCTTTAGTGGAGTGTAGAGGATAACTCAACTTGTTCAGAAGACCCAACAAAACGTATGCCGGAAGACAAGGTATATCCGTGTTCCAGTATTTCGTCTAGGTCATCCAGCACCTCTTTCCAATATCACGTCAGCTTGGGGCAGTGCCACAATAAGTGAGTGAGCGCTCCTGTACTTCCGCAGCCTCTCCAACACATTTGACTTTTGAGGGCGCCATTTGTGTAGTCTTGCCTGGGTGTAATACCAATGCAGCACTAGTTTTATAATTGTTTCTCTGCCAGTGGAAGCGCGTGCTGCTGTCCTTGCCCTGTAATATGTCTTCCCACTCCTTGCTAGAAAGCATACGACCTAGCTCCCCCTCCCACCTTCTCTCATCTGAATGTCTCGGCTAAGGGAAGGCTGCCTGTTAGTGTTGAATATAGTTCTGAGAGTATATGCTTGGCATGAGCTTCAATGCAGCCATCTATCAAATAGCTTCTATGATCTGAATACTTGGAGTATGGACAGTGGACCAAAGCACAGATGCAGCACCTGCACCGTCAATCACCGAAACTTTTTATGTCGGATAATGTTAAATATCCTTGTGTGCACTTCTCTGTATGCATCCCCTGTCCAAGGGTGCCCCCCTTCCCAAGGGAATATAGAACAACCAAACAAAGTCGGAGCTGCACCACAGAAAGGCAAACATGTAAATAGAATGGGCGTCAAAATATTACAATCAAGTATGACACTTCTATAAATAAAAGTGTCTATACGGTCCACATGTTTTTCTCTTCCTTTATTGAGGTGTATTCCATTCATAAAAACCATCAGCCTGAATGAATGGAATATACCTCAATAACGGAAGAGAAAAACATATGGACCGTATAGACACTGTTATTTATATAGAAGTCATATTTGATTGTAATATTTTGACGCTCATTCTATTTACATGTTTGCCTTTCTGTGGTGCAGCTCCGACTTTGTTTGGTAGCTTCAATGATCTGCTGGCTGCCGAAGTGTCATTTTAAGGATTTTAAGGGCCCAGGAATTAAATATTTTGGGCACCCCTGTTTGGTACAACTTCGAATTTTAGCTCCCATTTTTGGCTAAATCAAGCCCTATGATGGCAAACAATATTCAATTGTACATTAAAGGTTAACATAGAAAAATACACAGAAGTGACCCAGAGGGAAAGTTCACTTTCCCAGGGGGCTCCATGGAAGCTGGGTGCCCTGGGCAACTGTCCACTTTGCTCATGACTTAAAACGTCTCTGGGCTGCTGTTTTAAGTGCTTTGTTGGAGATCCAGTGTCTCACCTGTGTGTAGTGCATATTTTCTAACTTCAACAGGCCCCACTCGACTTTTAATTGTTTAAAGGAGCTCACATTCTTTTCATCTGCTATATATCCTATAAGTTTGCATCCTGCCTATTGCCAGGCTTGAAATTGATCGAGCTGGTGTGAATTCTGGGTTAGAAATGATCAGTCTGAGTAGGGAGGGGAATGTGGTAAAGCCATATTTCACGGCTACTAAGTCCCAAACCGAAAGTCTTCCTTTAATAACTGGGACGAATAATGATGACCCCATGCTCTATGATCCTTGCTCAGTCATGGGATTTCCAACGGTGTATGCCTGCACCTTGTTGATTCATAAAACACCAGTGCTTTTATGCCACTTCTCTGGACCCTTCGACAATAGGACAGAGCTGAGCTGGATGATAATATTGCACTACATTTAGTACCGCTAAGCCAGCCTCCCGGGTGTGTCAATACGAGAGTGCAAGGGGCATGCATGGTTTCTTGTTCGCCCAGATAAAAAAAATTATTTCTGTTTTCAAATATGTAAGCTTACCTGTGGAGGTTGCTTTGGTAGTGTTTCAAACAGGAATAATGTCCTTGGGAGAGTTGTTATTTTAGTGGCTGCAACCCCCCCCCCCGACCATAAAAGACCAAGGGGCTTAGTTACAAGCCCCTTGAGCCGCTGGTGTGTCACTTTTTATGATGCTCCTGAGGCGCAGTGTGCTGGCTCATATCTACAAGATCACACAAAGCCACTTTGTATGGATTTTAATGGCTTCGTAGAAATGGTGTAAGGCAACACAGCACACATTGCTGCATGGCCTTACACTGCATCAGGGGGGCATTCCATGGGCGTTGCAGTGGGTTTTCCCACGCAACATCCATGGGTATTTTACAAGGATCTGTAAACCTGGGAATGTGTCAAAACTGTACACCTCCCCAGGGGAGAAGTAACAAGGAGAAATATATTTATTTCTCAGCATTTTTTTTCTCTTTCTAGGTGCTACCCACACATTGTCTGTAAATGTGGAAATATCTATGTGAGTAGCACAATCAGACCTCTCAAAGAACGATTGAGTGAATATATGCGGGCCCTTAAACAGGGCGATGAGAGGTATCCAATAGCAGCGCACACATACAATTGCAGTGCGCAGGGACCCAACAAGAGTTTTACATTTTATGGAAGTGAACATGTTACAAGAGATCCTTGTGGGGGTAACAGAGAACTGAAACTCAGAAGTAATGAGGCTATGTGGATTATGCACCTTAGAGCGGTGGAGGAGGGATTAAACATTGACCATGAATTACAGTACTTTTTAGGTGATTGATCTCTCAAGACCCAACCTGGACTCTAGCTGTTCCTAGCCTCTTTTTAATTGGATTTCAGATTACAGCCTGGCAGCAGTCACCCAGAATAGCGGGATTCCTTTCCACTATGCTGCTCTTGCTCTGTCTCCCAATTCAACCCTTGAACTTTGGAGCCCATTACCTAATTTTGGTCATTGTTCTAGTAGGCTTGCCAGGACGATGCTACTATGTTGGCGGCTGATTCAGGTCACATGAAAGATTTGTTATAGGATTTAAGACTCGTCATTATCCTGCAATGACAACTACTTTTCTGTGATATTTGTACACCTACTTATTATTGGCTATACTCAAGCAGGACTAGTAATTCAGGCTAACAATAACATAACGTTGATTGGTTCCAGGAGCAACAGTGGTTGACAACTGACTTGATTGGTTCATTCAGATTTGATATTCAATTTTCTGTTCTTTAATTCCATTTAATAGAGTGCGATATCAGTCGGCGTTTACCTATATTCCGACTTTACAACTGGTCTTTAGACTTACTGAATTTATCTCCTACAATTAGACATTTTTAGATGTGTTTTAGATCCATTACTAGAGATATTTAATATCTCTACCCCATCGAGCACACTTCCAAGATGGCGCCTGTTTAACAGATCTCAAATGGGCACCTTACTTTTTTGTCCAAATTTATCGATACCCATTTCTAATTGGGAACCGCGGATATTTTGATTTGGCCAATTATAATTAGCCAAACGCACTTTCTGGCATGTTTCAGTGACTCTGTATAACTGACATGAAACTTTAACATTATCTGAAAAGAAAAGCTAGGGGTAGTGTATCTTCCCCCGTAACTTTATATCCGTTGTAATATGGCACCTAGTTCATATTTATCAAGTGGCCGCCGAAGACACTAGTCCTTTTTCTCTGTCCACCTCGATGTAATGAGGACTGCCAGCATCCTCGCGGGCAGCTTACAGTGAGCGTATTCGCTCCAACTCTATGGTAAGACGCTGCAAATCGAGCGTTATGTTCCAGTATCTTACAGTACAGATGGGGTATATTTTTTGTATTCCAAGGTCAATACAGGACTGGGCAAGGTTTGCCCTGCTGTTTTCGGACAATTTGCTTCTCTTCTTTGCTGATCGTATTGGCGTAATTTGAGACCGGGCAGAGTTTGCCCTGGTATGAGCGAGTAGTATGTTTGTAGTCGCTAGTTGAACATATAAGAGGTCACAATTGGAATCTATTTGTATTCGAAGGTCATTACGGGACCAGGCAGGGCATGCCCGGTTGCTAGTTATCAGTATGCTCATTCTCGCCAATTCTTCATTGACATTGTGACTTTTGGGGCTGGGCTGAGATTGCCCAGTTGTTAATAATTAATATATGTAAATACGCTGATTCTCAAGACGCTTTTTGTTTTCTTAGGTACCACGTCATAATACCGAGCCCTGCACACCCCTGGCAGTGTATACAGCTGCCATCACTGTACATTAATTAGTAAAGTTCTTTCTGTGTACAGCACCATTGGGTAAGTACCATTACCGAATGGTTGCAAACTATTTTTGCTGTAGCTCTCTATGCCCTGATGTCAGCACCATACGCTCTATTCTTACAGAGGGAATATCATCTCCCAATGCATACCACATCTATTATTTTGTCGTCACATCTCATGTCGGTTTAGGATGATCTCAGAAGGCAATACGACCTATTTACCCCCTACGCTGGCTCAGTCCACGCAGGAGGTAAGCGTTTCTGGCAATAGCCATCCCCATGTGTATACTTCTTTTTTCTGGTCAATGCTTAATCTAATCCTAAAACCATTTACCTCCCTGTGCTTAATTAATTTGCTGACTATAGGTCTGACCACTGAAGCTTACTAGCAGACCAGGTAACATTTTTCAAATAGCGATTTCGTATTACAAGTGGCTCCAAATCCCTTCTATCAATACTATAGATAGAAGCCATTCTGCTACCTTAGTGTTTGGGATATAAGGAAAGACAGAAGTTGAATTCATGTGTGCCACTTACACATGACACACGTATTAGATGTTGCACTCACGTGCTCTTAACAAGAACTGGCAGGTGTTCCGTCACCTTTAGCATGGTTTTTTGATAATGCATTACACCTTAATGTACTTGATGATGGTCATGTGAACTTTCTTAGTCATTTCAGCATGGGTCTCCACTATGTAAAGACAACCAAGGCTCGCACTGAGTGCGATAGAGCTCCAAGAACTTCTAAGTATAAAAGAGCATGTAATGTAATCCTTTATATGTATATTGTGTCAAAATATTATATAGCAATGGTGGTATTTGTATTGCTTTTAGCCCTGACGAAGTCATAGGGATACCTCCCAAAGACAACGAAACACGTGTTGGCTAAAGGATGGGTCGCTTGAATAAAATAAAACACGGCAATAGAAGAAAAGAAAAGAAATCGCTTATGTTTATTACACTTTCTGGTCCAAAAATTGTTGATTGACTTGAATGGTGTGTGCTTCATGAAATGAGACATTGTTTCTCAATGTTAGGATTGCACCAAGGGGAGTAGGGTGTACCTTCCCACTATTGAATGCACCGTGGGTGAACACCCTGTTCTTGAATACGTATATGGGACAACTATATGAGCGCCTGACACCTCACAAACACCCGGTCTCGCGACTACATTCTTAATTACATAATAAAGTATTGTTCTCTTCTTTTAAATGCAGACCACCAGCCAATATAGTCCATATTGTTGCCAATATACATTTTTCTGTTTGAAAAACCATCTTTTCCAAGTCAATTATCCCAAAATAAACATGCAATTCAAAAATGCATTAAAGGAAAAGTTGCAGATAACCTTTGGTACTGGCCATTCCTTGAGAAAATGGGACTGGATATCCTAAAGCACAGTTCTGGCTTATGTTGGCGTTCATCCCTATTGATGAAACGGTCTATGTTTGTGATAATTAGGCCTCAGCTGCTTTTGCGACTCATTTGCTACTTTTCCATGAATCGCTACTGTCTCTCATGTACGATGCACTCAGATATTTTCTGTAATGAGTTCTAGTTCAAGGATCTGCCCTTCCTTCTAGCTCCATGCCTGCCTCTGTGCCATGAGCTTCAAATGAACTGTTCTGTCCTGAACCACCAGTTTACCTAGGCCTCCCGCAGGACATGGCTCGTGTGGGTCTCCCAGGCCTCCTTCTGAATGCATAAAACCACAGATTCACACTTCGATGGTCCAAGGGGACGCCTCCCTCCCATTATGGGAATTGAGTGGACACCCCCTTGAATTGCTAGTTAGAACATACATTTTTCATTGCTAATATGTATTAGCTAATTGGAATTTAAATATCCACTGTCATATCATATTTGCTGCTAGTTATCCATACGTTGAAATTGTATTTGGTTTCGATAAAAATTTTCCCAAAAAAGGCTCGTTACGTTTTATACAGCCGGATACGTGTCTTCTCCCAGAGGCTTTTTCCAGGGAGTCTTGACATTTGGAATAGCCATGTTTTAGAACCCGACAGGACAAATATATCCTACCGGACATATCTGTATTCTGGGCAGCAGAGCAGGGTACCTCCACAAAGGCATCTCTTCTTACCAGGCGATGGTTATCCTTTAACCCCTTCACTGCTAGGCCTTTTCCCCCCTGTGCTAAGCTATTGGCTATTTGGGGTAGTTCGCGCTTAGGACCCTGTAACTTTTTGACCACATAAGGTATCCACGCCAAATTTGCGTCCATTTCTTCCAACATCATGGGGATTCTAAAGGTACACAGGGTTTGTGGATTCCCCTGGATGGGACCCAGAAATTAGCCAAAATATAGCTAAATTTTGTGTTTCTTTGGAAAAATGGGAAAAAAGGGCTAGAGATGAAAGCATCTGTTTTTTTCCCTGCAAATGGTATCAACAAAGGGGTTGTGGTGCTGAAATCACCATTTTCCCAGCTTTTAGGGACAAGCAGACTTTTTTCAGAAAACCAAAAATTTTTACACAGTTTTGGCATTTTTCTTGGACATAGCCTATTTTTGCTATTTTTTGTGCTTTCACCCTCCTTCCAGTTAATGGTAGAAATGGGTTTGAAAGCAATAATGGATCCTGGAAAGCAAAGCTATACATTTTAGGAAAGTAGACAAAATTCTGAATTCAGCAAGGGGTCATTTGTGTAGATCCTTCAAGGTTTCTTTATAGAAACTAACAGTTTAATATAGGAAAAATTGAAAATTAGTTGAAAAATTCAGCCATTTGTGTCAACGTTTTCACCTGTAACTTCTTCTAATTATGACAGCTGTTTGAAAGCAATATACCCTTACATCCGCTGGACCTTTCTGGTTGTGGGGATATATAGGACTTGTAGGTTCACCAAGAACCCGACGAACCCAGAGCCAATAACTGAGCAGTGTCTTGCAATGGTTTTTTATTATGTACTGGGTATATACCAATTAATTTGGGAAAATATATACATGGAAAAATCGGTATGAAATACACCTATGTATTTCTGAAATTGGAACAAAATGTAGAGTTTAGAAACAGTAGATATTTGCACATTTCCGAAATTGTGAGTACCCATACTAGCATGAGAATTATAGGTCATTTTTCAAAATGACTTCTTTTTTACACATTGTCTTTCATTTGGAAGGCAGAAATGCATCAAAAGTCAATAGGTAATAACAGTTGCTCTACGATTCTGTCTTACCCTAAGTCTCCCGATAAAAATGGTACCTCACTTGTGTGGGTAGGCCTCGTGCGCGCGACAGGAAATGGCTCAAAACACAATGTGGACACACTTTATTTTTACAGTGAAAACAGACCCTTTTTTTGCAAAGTGCCTAGCTGTAGATTTTGAACCCTAGCTCTGCCGGCACCTAGGGAAACCTAGCAAACCTATACATTTTTGAAAACTAGACCCCAGGGGAATTCAGGATGGGGTGACTTGGCTGGCTCTCACCAGGTTCTGTTACCCAGAATCCATTGCACACCTAAAAATGTGTCAAAACAAACACATTTTCCTCACATTTCTGTGGTGGAAAGTTCTGGAATCTGCGTGGATCCACAAAATTACACCCACCCCGCGTTCCCCAAAGTCTTCCGAGAAAAATAGTACCTCACTTGTGTGGGTAGGCCTAGTACCCGCGACAGGAAACGGCCCAAAACGCAATGTGGGCACACCACATTTTCACAGTGAAAACGGACACTTTTTTGCAAAGTGCCTAGCTGTAGATATTGAACCCTAACTCTGCCAGCACCTAGGGAAACCTAGCAAACCTATACATTTTTTTAAACTAGACACCCAGGGGAATCCAGGATGGTGTGACTTGACTAGCTCTCACCAGGTTCTGTTACCCAGAATCCCTTGCAAACCTAAAGATTTGTGAAAAAACCCACATTTTCCTTACATTTCTGTGGTGGAAAGTTATGGAATCTGCGTGGATCCACAAAATTCCATCCACCCCGCATTCCTCAAAGTCTTCCGAGAAAAATGGTACCTCACTTGTGTGGGTAGGCCTAGTGCCCGCGACAGGAAGCGGCCCAAAACGCAACGTGGACTCACCACATTTTCACAGTGAAAACTGACCCTTTTTTTGCAAAGTGCCTAGCTGTAGATTTTGAACCCTAGCTCTGCCGGCACCTAGGGAAACCTAGCAAACCTATACATTTTTGAAAACTAGACACCAAGGGGAATCTAGGATGGTGTGACTTCTCTGGCTCTCACCAGGTTCTTTTACCCAGAATCCCTTGCAAACCTCAAAATTTGTCAAAAAAAACATTTTCCTCACATTTCTGTGGTGGAAAGTTCTGGAATCTGCGTGGATCCACAACATTCCACCCACCCCACATTCCCCAAAGTCTTCCGAGAAAAATGGTACCTCACTTGTATAGGTAGGTCTAGTGCCCGCGACAGGAAATGGCCCAAACGCAACGTGGACACACCACATTTTCACAGTGAAAACGGACCCTTTTTTGCAAAGTGCCTAGCTGTAGATTTTGAACCCTAACTGTGCCAGCACCTAGGGAAACCTAGCAAACCTATACATTTTGAAAACTAGACACGCAGGGAATCCAGGATGGGGTGACTTGACTGGCTCTCACCAGGTTCTCTTACCCAGAATCCCTTGCAAACCTAAAAATGTGTAAAAAAAAACACATTTTCCTCACATTTCTGTGGTGGGAAGTTCTGAAATCTGCATGGATCCACAAAATTCGACTCACCCCGCATTCCCCAAAGTCTTCCGAGAAAAATGGTACCTCACTTGTATAGATAGGTCTAGTGCCCACGACAGAAACCGGCCCAAAACGCAACGTGGACACACCACATTTTCACAGTGAAAACGGACCCTTTTTTTGCAAAGTGCCTAGCTGTAGATTTTGAACCCTAACTCTGCCAGCACCTAGGGAAACCTAGAAAACCTATACATTTTTGAAAACTAGACACGCAGGGGAATCCAGGAGGGGGTGACATGACTGGCTTTCACCAGGTTCTGTTACCCAAAATCCCTTGCAAACCTAAAAATTTGTCACAAAAACAACATTTTCCTCACATTTCTGTGGTGGAAAGTTCTGGAATCTTCGTGGATCCACAAAATTCCACCCAGCCCGCGTTTCCCAAAGTCTTCCAAGAAAAATGGTACCTCACTTTGGGTAATGCGGGGTGGGTGGAAATTCGTGGATCCACACAGATTCCAGAACTTTCCACCACAGAAATGTGAGGAAATTTTTATTTTTTTAATTACAAATTTTGAGGTTTGCAAGGGATTCTGGGTAACAGAACCTGGTGAGAGCCAGACAAGTCTCCCCATCCTATATTCCCCTGGGTGTCTAGTTTTCAAAAATGTATAGGTTTGCTAGGTTTCCCTATGTGCCGGCAGAGCTAGGGTTCAAAATCTACAGCTAGGAACTTTGCAAAAAAAGGGTCAGTTTTCGCTGAGAAAATGTGGTGTGTCCACGTTGCGTTTTGGGCTGGTTCCTGTCGCGGGCACTAGGCCTACCCACACAAGTGAGGTACCATTTTTCTCGGAAGACTTTGGGGAATGCCGGGTGGGTAGAATTTTGTGGATCCACGCAGATTCCATAACTTTCCACCACAGAAATGTAAGGAAAATGTGTTTTTATTTGACAAATTATTAGGTTTGCAAGGGATTCTGGGTAACAGAACCTGGTGAGAGCCAGACAAGTCACCCCATCCTGGATTCCCCTGGGTGTCTAGTTTTCAAAAATGTATAGGTTGCTAGGTTTCCCTATGTGCCGGCAGAGCTAGGGTTCAAAATCTACAGCTAGGCACTTTGCAAAAAAGGGTCAGTTTTCACTGTGAAAATGTGGTGTGTCCACGTTGCGTTTTGGGCTGTTTCTTGTCGCGGGCACTAGGCCTACCCACACAAGAGAGATACCATTTTTCTCGGAAGACTTTGGGGAACACGGGGTGGGTGGAATTTTGTGGATCCACGCAGATTCCAGAACTTTCCACCACAGAAATGTGAGGAAAATGTGTTTTTTGGACACATTTTGAGGTTTGCAAGGGATTCTGGGTAACAGAACCTGGTGAGAGCCAGACAAGTCTCCCCATCCTGGATTACCCTGGGTGTTTAGTTTTCAAAAATGTATAGGTTTGCTAGGTTTCCCTAGGTGCCGGCAGAGCTAGGGTTCAAAATCTACAGCTAGGCACTGCAAAAAAAGTGTCAGTTTTCACTGTGAAAATGTGGTGTGTCCATGTTGTGTTTTGGGCCGTTTCTTGTCGCGGGCACTAGGCCTACCCACACAAGTGAGGTACCATTTTTCTCAGAGTACTTTGGGGAATGCGGGGTGGGTGGAATTTTGTGGATCCACGCAGATTCCAGAACTTTCCACCACATAAATGTGAGGAAAATATGTTTTTTTTTTACAAAGTTTGAGGTTTGCAAGGGATTCTGGGTAACAGAACCTGGTGAGAGCCAGACAAGTCACCACATCCTGGATTCCCTTGGTGTCTAGTTTTCAAAATGTACAGGTGTGCTAGGTTTCCCTATGTGCCAGCTGCGCTAGGGCCCAAAATCCACAGGTAGGCACATTGCTAAAAAGTCTGTGCCTAGTGGGCTTTCTGCCGCCCTGTGGGGGAATCGGGGGGGGGGGGGTTTGCCCTGATATGCCCCCGGGGGGGCAGAAAGACTGTGGCTATTTTTTGGGGGGTGGGGGCATTGGTATGCCCATTCTGGGCAGCCCCCTCCCCCACGCATAAAAAAGCCAGCGTAATCGCTGGCGGATAGTGGGCTTTCTGCCCCCCCGGGGGCAGATCAGGGGCCACTGCCCCCATCTTCCCCCCCGGGGGCAGAAAGACTGGAATTTCTCTGGGGGGGGGAGGGTATTGTCATGCCCATTTTGGGCAGCCCCCACCCCTACATGAATAAAAAAAAATCCCTGGTTTCTAGTGGACTTTCTGCCCCCCGGGGGGGCAGATTGGGGGCTACTGCCCCCATATGCCCCCCAGGGGGGCATAAAGACAGGAATTCTTGCAGGCGGGGGTGGGGGCATTGGCATGCCCGTTTTGAGCAGCCCCCACCCCTGATTCAAATTGGCAAAAATAATCCCTGGCGTCTAGTGGGCTTTTTGCCCCCATCTGCCCGCCAGGGGAGACAGAAAGGCTGTAATTTTTGTGGGGGGTTGGGGGCATTGGCATGACTGTTTTGGGCAGCCCCCACCCCTAATTGTAATTGCCCAAAAAAATCCCTGGTTTCTAGTGGGCTTTCTGCCCCCCCCGGGGGGCAGATTGGGGGCTACAGCTCCCATCTGCCTCCCAGGGGGGGCAGAAAGACTGTAATTTTTGTGGGGGGGTGGGGGCATTGGCATGCCTGTTTTGGGCAGCCCCCACCCTAATTCAAATTGCCCATAAAAAATCCCTGGCGTCTAGTGGGCTTTTTGCCCACCGGGGGCGGGGCAGATTGGGGGCTACTGCCCCCCAGGGGGGGCAGAAAGGCTGTAATTTTGGCAGGGGGTGGGAGCATTGGCATGCCCGTTTTGGGCAGCCCCCACCCTAATTCAAATTGCCCCCCAAAAAATCCCTGGCATCTAGTGGGCTTTTTGCCCCCTGGGGGGGAGATTGGGGGCTACTGCCCCCATCTGCCCCCAGGGGGGGCAGAAAGACTGAATTTGGCCAATTTTTTTGGGGGGGGAACAAAGGCCCTTGCCAAAGGGGCCGCTCCCCCGTCCCTGGTGTCTAGTGAGTGGATCCCTGCTTGGGGATTACCCTCCTGGGGCGATCCCCAAGCAGGGATCCACTGGGGAGAACCTAATTGCGGGTGGAAAAGGTGGTGCATGATGCTTCAGAGTGTGGTGCTACCATAGTGCATTACAGGTTATTCACAGAAATTCTCTGCTACATTATTTAATGGTGAGAGGAGTACTTAACGAGAAGTTTTCAATTTTGTTCTTAGCTATAGAAAGTCAGAACACTTTTAGACTTTTTTTTAGGACATAACTGTAAAATCAATGTGCGCATCAAATTTGGTCTGATTATTTGCTTGGCCTGCACAATTTAAACCAGCAGCATCTAATTCTTACCAGACACCAAATTACAAAATTTAAAAAAAAAGCATTGGCAAAGTCAATAGGTCTGGCATTGGCAGCCAGTCTTTTGGCAAATCTTGTTATGTCATCTTTATTTCAAAACGTTATTGTTCGGGAAGCTGCCGGACCTCTACAACCTAAAATAAGGTATTGGCTAATGGTAAAAATGTTGTTTTGAAGAAAGAAAGACAGAAAGACATACAGAAAGAAATAAGGAATGATAGAGGAAGGCAAGATAGAAAAAGAAAGAAAACAGAAGAAAAGGAAAGTTAGAAAGAAACAAAGATAGTAAGAAAGCAAGAAGTAAAGAAAAAGAGAGAAAAAGTAAAAAAGAGGAAGGCAAGAAAGAAAGAGCAAGACAAGGATCAAAATAAAAAGAAGGAAAGAAATAAGGAAGAAAGAAAAGACAAGAAAGAAGGAAAAAAGAAAACAAAGAAAGAAGGAAAAAAGAGGGAAAGAAAGGAGGAGACAAAACGAAGGAAACAAAGAAAGAAGAAAAGAATGAAAGAAAGAGAAGCAAAGAAGGAAGAAATGTGAAGAAGGAAAGAAAGAAGGAAAGACAAAAGAAAAAAGAAAAGGAAGAAAAAGAAACAAAGAAAGAAAGCGAGAAAGAAAGAAAGTGTTGCAAAGATAGAGCACCCTCTTGAGCTTTTATTTAGAGTTTGAGTGAGCAGCTATTTATATTACTGTTGTCCTTTAAAAGGCTCTGTTCTCCATAACTTTTCAGACTAGTTGGTTCACTATTGTTATTGCAGCGTGATGATTTTCATACATACTGTTTATTTCACAGATACATTATGACACAGAGAATACTGACCATTCATAGAATCCACAGCACCAGAAAGACAAAGGTTGCATAACTTAATACAGAACACTTTTAAATGGGCGCAACCTGGTGTGGTGTGAAAAAGCCTCAGCCAGATAAATAAAGGCCACTCCAAAATAAATTTACAGCAGCATTGGCAGGAAATGACTTGATAAAGCTGGAATATGTCTTGTGCTCACATCTGGTAGGCAGCTTTCTGCCATCATATCAGGCTCTACAAAGAGAAGCAACATTAAAGTAATCAGACAGTTTAAAAAAAACACTAACAGTGAATGGAATTACTTTCTATGCATATATGCCTTCTTGTGAAAGGGCTTAATGCAGTCGCTTAAAGTGAAGTTAGCCACTGGCTGAAGTAGGTTGACCCATTGCCCCATGCTGTATGCTGTATTGGTGGAAGCAAAATATGAGTAGCACAGCAACTGAACAATGGATGAAGAGAAGGGGTTGAAAGCCCCTTTAAGAAAGTATATTACACATATCATTTTAGTAAAATCAAATGTTCTTGGCTAACACCAGACCTAATAATTTTAGCAAAATCAAAAGGCCTTGGCTAAATCCAGGCCTAAAAACCATAAGTCAGTGATGCATTGATTTGCTTCAGGAGACTGGGCACTTCCTGGGCACCTTATCAAAAGGCCTTGGATCTGTTTTCTTATCTCTTTGTAACTGCCCGATTATTAATTTGCTGCAGATCTTAAAGCTTTCCAGCGACCTCTGTGAAATGTGCGGCTTGACGCTCGCGCCTCAGTGCTCGAGGGGCCGTATCATTGTACACAACTCTTGGAGCTGAAACCAAAGCTCACGGATGGGCGAGGATCCAGAACTTAAAATGTGCTCAGATGAAGCATCTACTTCAGTTTCACAGCAAGCTGGCAGGCTGGCAGTTATAAATTACACTCCTTCTTTCTCTTTTTAAGGAAAAACATGTAGAGTGATACCACGAGTTACCAACTTGACACTTTTAAATGGTACAACCATAAACACTTCTATGATGGTCTTAATAGTATTGTTGTAGCATTGTGCAAAGATCATCTAAATAATTGGTATAACATTTTTACATGTTATTAAATATTTTGTAAATATTGGTGTGTGACCAGACCAGATAACTATAGGGATTAATGCTGTCATGGGACAAAATACTATACGTCACCTCTTTTTCATGAATCGTGGGGGTGTTGGGGAGTAGAGGCGGCTGCATGAAACCAAGTGCTTCGGTTACAGTCAGGTGAAGGGTTGTAAACATGACAACATGTACAATTCATTTTGTTGGTCATTATAGTTCCATGGTGATGCAGGGTCTGCTTTGACCAGGTGCAAAAGTATACAGACAACCTTGTTTGCCGGTGACATTTTGGTATTCTCTTCTTTCTTTGCTGAGGCCAGGTATTTTATAACTAAAGTGAACAGTGGCAGTGGTTTAGATACACTACTGAGGTCCTAGTAGAGTGGCTTAATGGACATATACTACTTGGATTTTTTTGTTGTTACAACTTTACTATGAGGATGTGCACATAAAAACTACAGCACACTTCTCTGTCCTTTCCTAGGATGGAGCGGGGAGACTCCTGTAGGGAGAGTCATTCCTCAAAGTCTGTTCAACAATTGCTTTACTCTTTTTTTTTTTTTTTTGTGTCCTTATTCTGCCAACTCTCTTGCTGGTGTTGCTCTCGTTCCTCAAAAGTTAGGAAGAAAAGATGAGCATTTCCACACAAGAATACTGCTGTTTCCACTTCCATCTCCTTCTCATGTAGACCGAGGCAGAGAAGAGCCGGGACCGACAGCATATATGGCTTAGTCATCAGACCTGCTGGAGAACTGTCTCTAATCCACCAACAATGTCCAGACCTTCTCCAAACTTCTAGGGTCACAAGCCACATCGGACTGACTCGTACAGATTATGCTTTTAAGGCACTCAGCAAAGCATGGGGAACTTTCAGATTTCCAGAGCCTACATATCTCCCGCCTCGCCAACAGGATCACATAGAAGATAAATTTAGTAATAATTGTATTTGTTTGTGCACGACCTTCTTGATAAAGCCCAAAAAATACAAGTCTGGGGCTTACCTTGATCCGTTCACCAGTTACTTCCCCAAGAAAATTACACACCGCTGTCCAGTAGGGAACGATCTTCGGACACTGCAAGAACAAGTGCAGGTCATCTGCTGATGAAAGCATACATCTTGGGCAGGCATATGAGTTCCCTGTAACTCTTGAAAGCTTGGCTGGAGACCAATATACTCTATGGGTAGTAAATAGATGATTTCACTTAAGCGGAGCTGGTTTCACCACTGCTCGTAAAAAAGAAAAGGAATCATACCAGACTTGCTTCGGATCTCCTACTCCAAGCTCTTTGACCCACAAATTAGAAATGTCAGAGACAATCTTATCATCCGCTTACAGAAAGGCCCAATACCACAAAGAGACTTCCTTTTTCAAAGGGTCAATTCTCATCACCTGGTCTAACCAAGAGTCCTCTTCCTCATCCACCCACTCTTGTGTGGCCCACCAAGAACGTAGTTGGTAGTATTTAAACTTCGTCAATTGTCCCTTCGTACAATTACTTAACCCTTCCCAACTCGCTAAACTTGATCCCGTTTTAAGATCTGCCCAATAGCATAACCCCCCAGATTTTAATGGCTGACTAAGATGATCAATCAAGCAATCGGGGGTTCCCGGGAATTCCCAGATCGGCGCCCAAGATGAATAATATGGGACCTCCCAACCTTTTCCGAAAATACATCCAAGCTCTTAAAGCGGACTTCAGGATCTTCAACCTCACCTTTTTGAAGTATTTTGGGTCTCCATATTTAAAAAGGAAGTGACACTGGCCTTGACCCACATCCCCTAACATTGCCTCAAAAAGTAATCCCATAGGTAACCGACATGTCTTATTAGCAAGCATACGAAAATTCTTAAAATGAAATGCGTAACAGTATACGAGCAAATCCGGTAAGGCCAAACCCCTCAACTCCAACCTCGTCCTCAACTTTTTCCAAGATATCCTGGGTCCCTTTGAAGCCCATATGAATTGCCTTTCTCTTGGCACAAAGTCAACTTCAGGCTTTGGTGCGATCCCTGTCAGAAGCTCTAACCACAGAACAGAGGGTATCTCTTCCTCATCCTGAGTATCCAGACCTTTCTGATGATTCTCAATTCATGTATCCTCTCCTTCATCTGTTGAACCTTTGTGGCTATATTTTAAATATGAATAAGATGAAGATATTGTAGGCAACTGGAGTGTTCCAAGCTGAATGTATATCCAGAAAGAGGAGTTCCATGAGCAGGTGTCAATTGTGTACTTTAATCCCCAACTTCCTCCTGATGAAGATCAACAGCTCCTCATGGTGAGTGGTTCAGACAAGTTCATAGACCATCTGTTCCATAGCTGCCAGTAAATTCTACTGTTCAGGGTCTCTTAAAGAGGAAATGCAAGACCCTGAGCTTATTTTGGTTCCTCAATTTATGGATCAACCCTCTCCTGTAGGTAAAGTGGAAATTTATTTTGCACAGTCTTACACACTGGACAAAATACTTGCTAATCGGACAGCACAAACTTCTGCTTTTGCAGAAGATGTGATTCTTGTAAACTCAGGGGATATGACAACAGAACCTGACTTAAAGAGAGCCCATGCTGGACTAAGTTTTGCTATGAGGGCAGAGTTCTGTACAGTCTCCGATTCTCAGTCATTAGTGAAAGATGTGAGAAGTTGGCCTGGTATATGCTGTCCACTAATTATAGTGGGCACCCTGTACCAGTCCAAACAACCCCTTATTGGAGATAGGTTAAAGACAACCTTTATTGAAAGCTATCCTAGTGGTAGCTATGGAGAGCAGCCTTCAGGCTAAGTCTTGAAGGAATGTAAAGCAGCTTGTTTTACCAGTCTATAATCTCTTGAGTGACCAAATGAAAGAGGACCACACCAGGTATATATTTAAAATATATGTATTTAGTCTTAAACACACCCCTATAGTCTCTTTATGAGGCTAGAGTTCGAAGTACATAAGTTACAAGTCGTATATTTACAGTAATAGCACAAATACACGTTTGAGCCCTAGGGGCGTACCAAACCATATACCAATAAAGTGGTATAAGAACCACGACTGAACTAGACAATCAATCAATCAATCAATCATGTCACTTATAAAGCGCACTACATACCCGCGAGGGTCTCAAGGTGCTGGGGGAAGAGGGGGGTGGTGCTGCTACTGATCGAAGAGCCAGGTCTTGAGGAGTCTTCTGAAGGCCAGTAGGTCTTGGGTCTGTCGGAGGTTGGTGGGGAGGGTGTTCCAGGTCTTGGCGGCGAGGTGGGAGAAGGATCTGCCGCCGGTGGTCGGCTTCCGGATGCGGGGGACTGTGGCGAGGGCGAGGCTGGTCGAGCGGAGCTGGCGGGTGGGGGTGTAGAAGCTGAGTCGTCTGTTGAGGTAGGCTGGTCCGGAGTTGTGGAGTGCTTTGTGTGCGTGGGTGAGGAGCTTGAAGGTTATCCTCTTGTTGACAGGGAGCCAGTGCAGGTCTCTCAGGTGGGGTGTGATGTGGCTGCGTCGGGGGATGTCGAGGATAAGACGTGCAGAGGCGTTCTGGATGCGTTGCAGCCGTCTCAGGAGCTTAGCTGTCGTTCCTGCGTAGAGGGCGTTTCCGTAGTCCAGCCTGCTGGTGACGAGGGCCTGGGTGACTGTTTTTCTTGTTTCGGTGGGGATCCACTTGAAGATCCTGCGGAGCATTCGGAGGATGTTGAAGCAGGATGAGGAAACGGCGTTGACCTGCTTAGTCATGGAGAGGGTGGGGTCGAGGATGACCCCTAGGTTGCGTACGTGGTCGGTGGGTGGCGGGGCTGTTCCCAGTGATGTTGGCCACCAGGAGTCGTCCCAGGCTGAAGGGTTGGAACCAAGGATGAGGACCTCCGTCTTGTCCGAGTTCAGCTTCAGGCGGCTGGTCCTCATCCATTCGGCGACGGCCTTCATTCCTTCGTGGAGGTGGGCTTTGGCGGTGTGAGGGTCTTTGGTGAGGGAGAGGATCAGCTGGGTGTCGTCGGCGTAGGGAGATGATGTTGAGGTTGTGCTGTCGGGCGACGTGGGCGAGGGGTGCCATGTAGATGTTGAACAGCGTTGGGCTGAGGGAGGAGCCTTGGGGTACGCCGCAGATGATCTTGGTGGCCTTGGATCGGAAGGGGGCGAGGCGGACGCTTTGTGTTCTGCCGGAAAGGAAGGATGTGGTCCAGTCCAGGGCCTTCTCTTGGATCCCGGCGTCGTGAAGGCGTGTTCGTAGTGTGTGGTGGCAGACCGTGTCGAAGGCGGCTGATAGGTCCAGGAGGATGAGGGCTGCTGTAGAAGTGCTTGGCCCTCAAGGAACCACCCAAGGTAGTGACACAGGGAACCCACGGGGGACGCGTGCAGTGTGAGAACACAGCCGCGAGCCGCCGTTGACTTCTATGGGGAATGGCGCGGTTGGAGTTTTAAAGAAAAAGGACACTTAGAGGAGGACTTGGAGCAAACCCCTTTAGAACTAGGCTGTTCTAGAGTCAATACCCACGGGAGCACCGGAGTACTCGAGTTACCTCACCCAGGGAAGCCGGGTGCATAGGAGTCTTTCGGGGTCTGGTTTCGTCGTCGTTTTCAATGGCGATCTGCTGCAAAGTGCTGCTGGCGACCAAGTCGAAAGTGTTTGGGTGGATCCAAGGGTGGATCGAAGATCTGAAGAACCTGAAAGCAGAGGGGACAGTGTCTGGGTCACTAGCCAGTGACCAGGAAGGCGATGAGCAGATGCCCACCGATGTCGGGCGCTTCAAGTAGGTTGACGGTCGTCTTGACTCTTCAGCCACGAGGTCCAGGAGGCATCGACGATGACCAGGGGCTGGATTCAAGCTGTCCCATGACGTCTGTCGCTTGCTGAAGTGTCGGCGACCGGATTAGACCCAACAAGCCTTGGCAACGGCAAGTCTTGTGGAAATGAAGAAAGGACGGTGGTGCAGACCAGCAAGGTCTGGGGGACTCACCCAGCAAGGGTAAGTCAGGGCACGTCTGGAGCAACTAGGGAAGCCCAAGCAGAAGAAGAGTTGCCTTCGGGAGGGCCCACTAGCCAACGGACTAGCGACCACAAAGGAGCCTCGAGTGGACGCACTTGGAGCTGGCTCACGGGACACTCATGGAGTGGAGGCCAGTGATCTTCGGTGCAGTCGGTGCTGGAGGCAGGGGCTACTCGGAGCCCAAAGCACAACTTCGTGGGAGACCAGGAAGAGGATTGTTGGACTTGGCCCTTTTTGGCCGGTTCACCCCTAAACTTTTTGCCTTGTATGGTAGTAGTTTTAAGTCTCTGGGCACTTTAGCACTGTGGGCCAGTGTAAAGTGCGTGCGTGCTGAGTGCGTGTGGTGAGATTTTCCTGCCCTCCCATAGGAATGCATGGGGGATATGTGTGTCCATGGTAATTCCTGGTGTGAGAGGAGTGCAGGGGCGAGTTTAGTATGTGCGAACTCGTGAGAATAAATGCTGCGCAATGGTGTGCGCAGATTTATTGTGACTGGTGTAGAAATGCCACTTTTAGAAGTTGGCATTTATGTGTGCTCTGTGTCTGCCTGCCTGATGTGAATTGCATGTCTGGCTTGTGAGTGACAGGGGCTGGGAGGTGTGTGTGGCTCCAGGAGGGCAGGGTGAGTCAGCGCAGTGGTGAATAGAGAGATCTGCATCTAGATGGGAGGGAGGAGTTGCACCTGGGACATGAATAGGGCTGTGCCTTCCCTCCACAATGCTGGCTCCACCCCCCGTGGTGCGTCTGATGTCCCTAGCCTGTCCTGTGAAAGGAGAGAGGAGCTGAGCAAAACAAAGTGCTCCAAAGCTCCCCCAAACCAGTTGCGTCTGGTTTTTCCCCAGCCCTGCACCTTTACACAAAGGGAAAAGGGTGTATAAAAGAAGGGGCTGTGACCCCATGAAAATGTTCTTCTTCCTGGACCTAATCCTGCAGGGCGTGATGCTGCGTGGGGCCCAGGGGGAGGCTGCCAGGAGGGCTTGCCTCCCTGGGCCCTGCATTGCCCCTTGATCCCTAAGGACCTCCAGGACCCTTGTTGCACCTAGCGCCTGGTGAGCACTACATTTTCTCAAGGAAGAGGAGCACGAGGGCTCCGCAGCGCTGAGCTGCAATCTTTCCCGAGGGAATCCCGACGTGGGGATTCCCCCTGCTGGAGGGGAGAGAAACGGGTGCCCACCCCGCGTATGCTGCCTTTTCGCGGGTGCCTACCCCGCGTTTTGCCATGTTGAGCGGGTGCCCACCCCGCTTTATATTTTAAATTAAGAGGAGCCTACCCCTCATTTGCCGCCACGAAGAAAAGGAGAAACGGCCGCCGCGATCGAGCGGCGACCAGGAAGTCAGGCGGCCTTGCCTGATGTGGGCGGGGCCTTGTCCAAAGGAGCCGGAAGTGAGGCATGGGGTTGCTGCCCCCGAGCGGGGCTCCCGTAAGCTGGTGGGAGCCCCGGTGTGCAACGAGGAAGCGAATGGGAGCCTACCCCGCGCTCCTGTGACCCAGCAAAGAGGAGTGGGGCCGGAAGAGAAGCGCCGTATTCCAAGACCCAGGTGGGAGCCCACCCCGCGCTGGGACGTGCACCGGAGGAAGTCTGGAGCCTTGCGGGCTCCACATCCAAGTCCCGGGTCCCAGGAGGGGGCCCGGGTGAAGTGAAGAGAGGTGCGGCTGTTATTGGCAGGGCTCCCGGAAGAACGAGGAGAGCCCCGCGTGTGGCCGCAAGCAGGAGAGTGTGGGTCCAGTGGGAGCCCACCCCGCCTTCGTGGTCCTGCCCTGCGAGCCTGCTGTAGAAGTCCTGGGTGAAGTCCGAGGTGAGAGTCTGCCCCCGCCGCACTGGAGAAGAGCCGGCGAGGGAGAGGAGTGCCCGATCCAAACCCCGGTGAGTGGGGCTGAGGCCGTTCTTTTCTTGTTGTTGTAGGTGCTCATGGGGCACCAGGGCAGTGGCTGAGTATCCTGAGCGGACCCGCCGGAGAGCGGACCGCTCCAACGAGGGGGCACATGGTTGGTGAGGGCCCAGAGGGACCCGTGTCCCCCCTACATGTCGAGGCACATTGTCGGTGCCTGAGCGGTCCCGCCGTTGCGGGCAGCTCCATCCTAGGGGCAAGTTCTTTAAAAGCCCCGTGGGGGTCCGGAGGGCACCGTGGTGCCGGGCCCCTGTGCAGATGTGTTCACAGTTGCCCCGCTGGACAGTGGGCAACTGCAACGGTGGGGCAGTATTTGTTTAGAGAGTCCCAGAGAGGGGCTCAGGTGGCACGTTGGTACCAGGTCTAATTAGTACACAGCTGCCCCCACTGGACAGTGGGCAGCTGCAACGAGAGGGGCATGAGCATGAGATGTCCCTGAGTGGGGCCAGAGGCACAGAGGTGCCAGTGAGTTTCCCAGCTGCCCAGCAAGTAGTGGGCAGCTGCTACGTTTAGGTTTGCGCAGTTGCGCCCGTGGATTTCGCTGCCTAGGCAGCAGCCCTGACATTGTGGACATAGGGCATTTGAGCCCTCCAAGAAGGCCAGTTGGCCAGGGGGGACTATGAGGTCAATAGGGTGCCAGGCCCTAATATGATTTATGTCTAATGATGTTATTGCATACTGCGTGTATGCTGGTGAGGACTAATGCGTAATATGTTTATGCTGGTGAGGTTATGGTCTAATGCGTTTAGGCTTATGAGGTTGGCGCAGAATGTATTTCGCGCCTAATGTGATACTGTGCATAATGTGGTTTATGTTACAGGATGATGCTGAGTACAGTGGTTACCAGTGAGTACTGGTTGTACGTTTATGATATGTACTACATTTATTAAGTTCGCTTTGTGCTGGTTCTGACAGTGGTCCAGTTGGCCCTGCCAGGTGTAAATAATCCCTTGTAAATATGACCTAGTGCCAGGTGGCACCATGTATATTGTGTGAGTACTATTCTAATGTGTTATGATAATACAAAGGCTATTTTTATATATATCCTTGTGTGGAGTTTCTTCTTGTAGTGTGCCTGGTATGTTGTTGCTGTGTGCGTGCGCAGACGCTTTACACATTGCCTCCGGGATAAGCCTGACTGCTCGTGCCAAGCTACCAAGGGGGTGAGCAGGGGTTATCTTTGGCGTGTAACTCCCTTGCCCTGACTAGAGTGGTGGTCTCTGCCTGGCTTTGGCGCAAGCCTTAGCCAACCAGAGATCCCATTTCTAACAAGGATGCACTTGCAAATGTTCTCGGTGCCCAGGGGTCACGGTTCCACGTTACCCACGACAGCTACGGGCCTCAGCTTCACTGGGAACTCAGGGCAGCCTCAGGGAAGTCTGGAAATCCACCTCTGGTGATGCAAAGACTTTGGCGTCCAGCAGGAGCTTTGGCGTTGCAGACCGGACAATTGCTTCTTTGGTGCCTGCCAAGCAGGGGAGTCACTCCTTGACCCCAAGGGAGATTCTTCAGTCCTCTAATCTTGAATTAGAGCGTCGAAGGTCCCGGATTCAGTTTCAGAGTTTTGTCCAGGGTAATCTAAAGTCCTAAGGACTGGGGTCCCATACTTATGCTAAAGTTGGGGGTTGGACATACTCAGGGGACCCACCTATGGGAGGGTCAGGGAAGAGGGGTGGCTACACCCATTCCCTTTGTCCAGTTTCGCACCAGAGCAGGGGCAGGTAGCCCCTGCAACCGGTTTGAACTGGCATATGCACAGGGACACCGAGTGTGCCCCCAGTGCAGGACTTCAAAGCACCAGGGAGTGCTCCCGCCCAGCCCCAATACACACTATCCTGTCTGGGGAGGTGGTTACACCTCCCTGGGACAGGAAACCTATTGTCCAGGCCTCCCCTGCCAGAGTTTCAGTCAGCAGCAGGAGGCCAGACCCGTGTCTGTGGCAGCGGCATCCATTTTGTGATGCCAGGGCTCTGGAAAGAACTTCCCGGGTAGCCCGGTGTGTACATGTCTCTCCCTCTAGAAGGGTGGAATGCTACCCCCGCCGCCAGGATTGTCGGGGGGGGTAGTATTCCAAGATGTTTGACACCAAACACGACATGTTTTGGTGCAGCCAGTCCAAAGTTAGCATTGTACCACGAGGATATAATGCACTTAAGAGTATATGGTCAGGCTGTACCACAAACAGCCTCAGAGGAGGGACTCCGAACGCTGCAGAGGGGCTCTGCTCATGCAGGGGCACCCTCTCACACAAAAACCAAGCACTCTGCCTTTAGGATTGGTAAGGCCTGCCATAGGAGTGACTTATAAGTTTATATGTGTGTGCAATGGTAGTGATATAGGTAGCCTATATCACAGTAAGGGGTGCATGCACCACCTTACCCAGGCTGCAGTAGCAGACCTGTTGTCTCATTTTGGCTGGCCTTCCAGGGGTGGCATAATACCTGCTTCAGCCCCTGGCAGGCCTCTGAGGTACCTATGCCCTGGGTACATAGTATACCATATACTAGGGACTTATAAGGGCACTCCAGATTCCAATCAGAGATGTACTTAAGGTACATGGAAACCATTTTAGAGAGGAAGCAGCTAGTCTGGGGTTCTGATTAGCAGGGCCCCAGCCAGACTAAAGTCGAAAAACAGTGAAGCATCAGCAAAAAGTGGGGTACCCATGTGAAGCAGATCCTACTCTCCTACACAACCCCCCCAAACGCAGGGACATTAAACTAACCTTGACCAGTTGAGTCTTCATGTTCTAAGTGGAAATACCTAGAGAGTCCATCTGCATTGGCATGGTTACTCCCAGGTCTATGTTCCACTGTAAAGTCCATCCCCTGTAGGGAAATGGACCACCTAAGCAGTTTGGGGTTTTCACCCTTCATTTGTTTTAGCCATAAGAGGGGCTTATGGTCTGTTTGAACAAGGAAGTGAGTTCCAAACAAGTATGGCCTCAACTTCTTCAGAGCCCAGACCACAGCAAAGGCCTCCCTCTCAATGGCTGACCAACGTTTCTCTCTAGGGGTCAGCCTTCTGCTGATAAAAGCTACTGGCTGATCCTGACCTTCATCAATCAATTGTGACAGTACAACCCCTACCCCCAATTCATATGCATCTGTTTGGACAATGAACTTCTTGGAGTAATCAGGACTCTGGAAAATGGGAGCAGTGCACATGGCCTGCTTCAGGTCAACAAATGCCTTTTGACAGCTAGCTGTCCACTGAACCTTTTTGGGCATTTTCTTGGAAATTAAGTCATTCAGGGGTGTCACTATTGATCCATACCCCTTGACAAATCTCCTATAGTACCCAGTCAGGCCTAAGAAGGCTCTCACCTGAGTCTGGGTAGTTGGAGCAACCCAGTCCATGATGGTCTGGATCTTGCTCTGCAATGGTTGAACCTGGCTCCACCCACAAGGTGGCCCAGGTACACAACCTGACTCTGCCCTATCTGGCACTTGGTGGCCTTGATAGTGAGGCCTGCCTTTTGCAGGGCCTCCAAAACATTTCTGAGGTGGACCAGGTGATCCTCCCAGGTGGAGCTAAAGACAGCAATATCATCTAGATATGCTGCACTATAGGCCTCCAGACCTGTAAGGACTGTATTCACCAACCTCTGAAAAGTGGCAGGTGCATTCTTCAGACCAAAGGGCATTACCACAAATTGATAATGCCCACTAGGGGTTGTGAATGCTGTCTTTGGCTTTGCATCATCAGCTAGTCTGATCTGCCAGTAGCCAGCTGTCAGGTCAAATGTGCTTAGATACTTGGCTGAGGCCAAAGTGTCTATTAGCTCATCTGCCCTAGGTATTGGATGGGCATCAGTCCTAGTGACTGCATTGAGACCCCTGTAGTCCACACAAAACCTCATCTCTCTTTTCCCACCACTGGTGTGAGGTTTTGGCACAAGGACCACTGGACCAGCCCAAGGGCTATCTGAGGGTTCAATAACTCCCAAATCCAACATTTTCTGGACTTCTGTCCTGATACAGTCCCTGACATGGTCAGGTTGCCTATAAATCTTATTTTTAATAGGCAGACTGTCCCCAGTGTCCACTTCATGAGTGCACCAGGTGGTCTGACTTGGAGTCAGAGAGAACATATGTCTGAACTGATTGAGCACTTGTCTGCAATCAGTTTGCTGCTGAGCAGTGAGGCTGCCTGCCAAGGCTACACCATCCACTGACCCATCATCAGGGTTCTGTGAGAGCAGGTCAGGAGTGGGTCACTCTCTTCCTCCTGTCCCTCATCAGTAGCCATGAGCAAGCCCATGTCTGCCCTGTCCACATATGGTTTCAGTCTGTTGACATGGAGAACCCTGTGGGGACTCCTGGGTGTTCCTAGGTCTACTAAATAGGTAACCTCACCCTTCTGTTCAACAATGGTATGGGGTCCACTCCGCTTGTCTTGGAGAGCTGCTGGGGCCACTGGCTCCAGCACCCACACCTTCTGTCCTGGCTGGTAAACAGTCAGTACAGCCGTTAGGTCATGCCAGGCTTTTTGCAGTTCCTGGCTAGCCTCAAGGTTTTTAGTTGCCTTTTTCATGTACTCAGCCATCCGGGAGCGGAGACCAAGTACATAGTCCACTATGTCTTGCTTTGGGGGCTTGAGAGGTAACTCCCATCCTTCCTTCACCAAGCACAATGGACCCCTGACAGGGTGACCAAACAAAAGTTCAAAAGGGCTGTAGCCAACCCCCTTTGAGGCACCTCCTGTATGCAAACAAAAGGCAGGGCAAGAGTATGTCCCATCTTCGCCTAAGCTTTTCTGGGAGCCCTTTAATCATGCCCTTTAAGGTTTTGTTGAATCTCTCAACTAAACCATTGCATTGTGGGTGATAGGGTGTGGTGAACTTGTAAGTCACTCCACACTCCTTCCACATTGCCTTCAAGTATCCAGACATAAAGTTTGCATCCCTGTCTGATACAACCTCCTTAGGAAGCCCACTCTTGAGAAAATTCCCAGGAGGGCTCTTGCCACCACAGGTGCTGTAGTGGTCCTAAGGGGAATAGCCTCTGGGTACCTAGTGGCATGGTCCACCACCACCAGGATAAACCTGTGCCCAGATGCTGTTTGGGGATCCATGGGACAAACAATATCAATCCCCACTCTTTCAAAGGGAACCCCCACCACAGGTAGTGGTATCAGAGGGGCCTTTGTGGTGCCACCTGCCTTCCCACTGGCTTGGCAGGTTACACAGGAGCGACAAAACTCCTTGGTGTCTTCAGACATGTGGGGCCAGTGAAAGTGAGGGACAATTCTGTCCCAAGTCTTGTTCTGGCCCAGGTGCCCTGCTAGAGGAATGTCATGGGCTAGGGTCAATAGGAAGCCCCTGAACTTCAGAGGTATAACCAACCTCCTGGTGGCACCAGGCTTGGGGCCTCTACACTCTGAGTACAAGAGTCCATCATCCCAATACACTTTATGGGGACCACTAGCATTCCCAGCAGCCTCAGCAGCTTGCTGTCTGCGGGGTTCAAGAGAGGGGCAGCTCTGCTGCTCCTGGCTCAGATCTGCCCTGGAAGGGCCCCCTGTCCCCAAGAACTCAACCTGGTCAGGTTCAAGCTCCTCTGGGACAGTTCCTTCTTCAGGACTGAGATCATCTCCCTCAAGAGACTGATCTCCCTTCTGAGCCAAGGGGGAAGGCACTGCCTTAACCCTACTACTCCTCCTCTTGGATGGCACTTGGTCCATTGTTCCAGGATCCAAGGCCTGTTCAGTGTTAGACATTTTGGCCTGTGACCTGGTCACAGCAAACACATCTGCAGGGATCCCCAGCATTTCTGCATGGGTCCTGAGCTCCACTTCTGCCCAAGCTGAAGTTTCAAGATCATTGCCAAGCAAGCATTCAACTGGTAGGTCTGCACTTACCACAACCTTCTTAAGGCCAGTTACCCCTCCCCAGGAGAAGTTGACAACTGCCAGAGTATGGTCTGTTCTGACACTGCTAGCATTGGTCACTTGGTACATCTCACCAAGTATAATCTGCCCAGGTTCCACAAGATCTTGTGTCACCATAGTGACACTTGCTCCTGTGTCCCTGAATGCCAAAGCCTCTTTTCCATTAATTAATGGCTGTTGCCTGTACTTGCCCAGATTACTGGGACTGACAGAGGAGGTCACATCCATGCCTCCATCACAGACTAGGACAGCCTGAGTGAGTTCTCTGACTAAGCCAGAGCCCATCTCATTACCCAGGGTCAACCCTACTAAACCCTTGGCTTGTGTACTCCCACCACCATTTGTAACTGCACTAGGGGGAACAGGCGCCTTAGGGGCATTGGTGGTGGCTGGAATAGAGTCTTTGGACTTGGTGCAATCACTGGTCCAGTGTGTCTTTTGCTTATAGACTTTGTACCATGGTTTCTTTTGGCCTTTCCCTTTGTTAGACTGTGAATCCCCACCTGAAGAAGATTTTTGGGGGCCTTATGAAGACTTCTGGTCTTTACCCTTCTCCCCACCCTTGTCAGAGTTCTTAGAATCTTGCTTCTTTGGGTCACCACCTTGGTTCTGTACCTTCTGCCTCACCCTGGTTCTGACCCATTTGTCTGCCTTCTTTCCCAATTCTTGGGAAGAGGTCAGATCAGAGTCCACCAGGTACTGATGCAACAGCTGATTTTGACAGTTATTAAGAATCTGCTCCCTCATGATAAGATTGTACAATCCTGTGAAGTCACATACCTTACTGCCCACTAACCAACCTTCCAGAGCCTTAGCAGAACAATCAACAAAGTCCACCCAGTCTTGAGTCTGTGCTTTTTGGGTATCTCTGAACTTTAACCTGTATTGTTCAGTTGTTAGGCCAAACCCATCAATCAATGCACTCTTCAAGATTGTGTAATTGTCAGCATCCTCTTCTCTAACAGAGAGGAGCTTATCTCTACCTTTGTCTGCAAAGATGAGCCACAAGATTGCTGCCCACTGCTCCTGAGGGACCCTCTGTACTTTACAGGCCCTCTCTAGAGCAGTTATCCATTTGTGGATGTCATCCCCACTCTGGTAGGGAGGGACAATCTTGCTCAGGTTTCTATGGTCATAAGACCTTTCCCTATCTCTGGGGAAATTGCTGCCACCATGGGACTCTAGTCCCAACTTTTTCTTTGTCTAAAAAGATCTAGGGACTCCCTGTCTAAAGCCAACTGCTGTTTTCTGATCTCAAGCTGGGCTTGTTCATACTGAAGCAGTCTCTTTTTCCTCTCATGAGAGGATTCCCTCCTATGAGAAGAAACAGAGGTCCCTACTGAGGTGTCAGAGTGGTTAGACTCCTGAGAAGGAGATCTAGACCTTCTGGGCACACTCACAACTCTTCCTGGGGAGACAAAGGGGAGGTCATTCTGAATCTCCTCCTCATCCTCAGGAGTAGCTGCATTGTCCAGGTCAGGATCATTGTCATCCCCCTGGCCAGTTTCAGAGGTCAGGTCCTGGGCATTTTCATCCCTGGTTCCTTCCTCCTCTTCTGCCCCACCCTCTCTGCCTACCCTTGCAGACCCTAGGGGTCTTCTAAGATCGTCTAGCAGAAGCATCTCTAGGAGACGTTGGGTGTTGGCACTTTTGCCTGTCTTCAACTTCCTAACCTTGCACAACTCTCTTAATTCCAAGAATGAGAGGTTGTCATATCTGGATGGCAGGAGCCCACTGGTTCCTTGCAGTGAAGACATTACTAGTGTGGTGTGGTGTATGCACTACCTACTCTAGTGTGGCCTACTAAACTCTCTTGAGTTGTAGAAAGGGTGTGCTATCCCTTAACACACAACTCTAAGTTCAGTAGAACTTACTGTATCCTAAGCTTGATTTATATGTACCTAAAGGTACCCTTAGTGGTTTTCAGTTGATCAATTCAATTGAGATTATCTGGTAAAACAATAGCAAGCTGGAATCCCACACGCTGCACACCAATGTGAGAAGTTGGCCTGGTATATGCTGTCCACTAATTATAGTGGGCACCCTGTACCTGTCCAAACAACCACTTATTGGAGATAGGTTAAAGACAACCTTTATTGAAAGCTATCCTAGTGGTAGCTATGGAGAGCAGCCTTCAGGCTAAGTCTTGAAGGAATGTAAAGCAGCTTGTTTTACCAGTCTATAATCTCTTGAGTGACCAAATGAAAGAGGACCACACCAGGTATATATTTAAAATATATATATTTAGTCTTAAACACACCCCTCTAGTCTCTTTATGAGGCTAGAGTTCGAAGTACATAAGTTACAAGTCGTATATCTACAGTAATAGCACAAATACACGTTTGAGCCCTAGGGGCGTACCAAACCATATACCAATAAAGTGGTATAAGAACCACGGCTGAACTAGACACAAGGCCTAGAGCCTGTAGAAGTGCTTGGCCCTCAAGGAACCACCCAAGGTAGTGACAAAGGGGACCCACAGGGGACGCGTGCAGTGTGAGAACACAGCCGCGAGCCGCCGTTGACTTCTATGGGGAATGTCGCGGTTGGAGTTTTAAAGAAAAAGGACACTTAGAGGAGGAATTGGAGCAAACCCCTTTAGAACTAGGCTGTTCTAGAGTCAATACCCACGGGAGCACCGGAGTACTCGAGTTACCTCACCCAGGGAAGCTGGGTGCATAGGTGTCTTTCGGGGTCGGGTTTCGTCGTCGTTTTCAATGGTGATCTGCTGCAAAGTGCTGCTGGCGACCAAGTCGAAAGTGTTCGGGTGGATCCAAGGGTGGATCAAAGATCTGAAGAAACTGAAAGCAGAGGGGACAGAGTCTGGGTCACTTGCCAGTGACCAGGAAGGCGATGAGCAGATGCCCACCGATGTCGGGTGCTTCAGGTAGGTTGACGGTTGTCTTGACTCTTCAGCCACGAGGTCCAGGAGGCGTCGATGATGACCAGGGGCTGGATTCGAGCTGTCCCATGATGTTTGTCGCTTGCTGAGGTGTCGGCGACCAGATTGAACCCAACAAGCCTTGGCAACGGCAAGTCTTGTGGAAATGAAGAAAGGACGGTGGTGCAGACCAGCAAGGTCTGGGAGACTCACCCAGCAAGGGTAAGTCAAGGCACGTCTGGAGCAACCAGGGAAGCCCAAGCAGAAGAAGAGTTGCCTTTGGGAGGGCCCACTAGCCAACGGACTAGCGACCGCAAAGGAGCCTTGAGTGGACGCACTTGGAGCTGGCTCACGGGACACTCGTGGAGTGGAGGCCAGTGATCTTCGGTGCAGTTGGTGCTGGACGTGGGGGCTACTCGGAGCCCAAAGCCCAACTTCGTGAAAGACCAGGAAGAGGATGCACTTGCAAATGTTCTCGGTGCCTAGGGGTCACGGTTCCACGTTACTCACGACAGCTACGGGCCTCAGCTTCACTGGGGACTCAGCGCAGCCTCGGGTAAGTTTGGAAATCCACCTCTGGTGATGCAAAGACTTCGGCGTCTGGCAGGAGCTTCGGCGATGCAGACCGGACAATTGCTTCTTTGGTGCCTGCCAAGCAGGGGAGTCACTCCTTGACCCCAAGGGAGATTCTTCGGTCCTCTAATCTTGAAGTAGAGCGTCGAAGGTCCCGAATTCGGTTTCAGAGTTTCGTCCAGGGTAATCTAAAGTCCTAAGGACTGGGGTCCCATACTTATACTAAGGTAGGGGGTTGGACATTCTCAGGGGACCCACCTATGGGAGGGTCAGGGAAGAGGGGTGGCTACACCCATTCCCTTTGTCCAGTTTCGCGCCAGAGCAGGGGCAGGTAGCCCCTGCAACCGGTTTGAACTGGCATATGCACAGGGACACCGAGTGTGCCCCCAGTGCAGGACTTCAAAGCACCAGGGAGTGCTCCCGCCCAGCCCCAATACACACTATCCTGTCTGGGGAGGTGGTTACACCTCCCTGGGACCGGAAACCTATTGTCCAGGCCTCCCCTGCTAGAGTTTCAGTCAGCAGCAGGAGGCCAGACCCGTGTCTGTGGCAGTGGCATCCATTTTGTGATGCCAGGGCTCTGAAAAGAACTTCCCGGGTAGCCCGGTGTGTACATGTCTCTCCCTCTAGAAGGGTGGAATGTAATTGCCAGTATTGGCGGGGGGGTAGTATTCCAAGATGTTTGACACCAAACACGACATGTTTTGGTGCAGCCAGTCCAAAGTTAGCATTGTACCGCGAGGATATAATGCACTTAAGAGTATATGGTCAGGCTGTACCACAAACAGCCTCAGAGGAGGGACTCTGAATGCTGCAGAGGGGCTGCAGAGGGGCTCTGCTCATGCAGGGGCACCCTCTCACACAAAAACCAAGCACTCTGCCTTTAGGATTGGTAAGGCCTGCCATAGGAGTGACTTATAGGTTTATATGTGTGTGCAATGGTGGTGATATAGGTAGCCTATATCACAGTAAGGGGTGCATGCACCACCTTACCCAGGCTGCAGTAGCAGACCTGTGGTGTCATTTTGGCTGGCCTTCCAGGGGTGGCATAATACCTGCTTCAGCCCCTGGCAGGCCTCTGTGGTACCTATGCCCTGGGTACATAGTATACCATATACTAGGGACTTATAAGTGCACTCCAGATTCCAATCAGAGATGTACTTAAGATACATGGAAACCATTTTAGAGAGGAAGCAGCTAGGCTGGGGTTCTGATTAGCAGGGCCCCAGCCAGACTAAAGTCGAAAAACAGTGAAGCATCAGCAAAAAGTGGGGGTACCCATGTGATGCAGATCCTACTCTCCTACAAAAGACCCTCAAACTTTGATGTTGGTCATGTGAGTAGGAGAAGATTGTTCACAATTACTGGGCCATATAGAAACACAAGCAAAGTTTTGTCAAATGTTTCCTGTGGCAGTTAAAAAGCTTAAGTAGTGTCAAACGCTTGAGCGGTAATAGCTCTTCATGTTTACATCTGAGAGAATGGAAAGTGTGAATTGTATTTTTAGATGTAAATCTGTATATAGGTTTACAAAGTAGTAGCACCTACATCCACATGTAGGTGGTTATGTTAAAACAAAGTAAGACTGAAAAAAGTAAACACCCTTTCGTCCAACTAGGCTTCAAAACCCTCCCACCTCCCTCCAAGTAATCCCCTCCACACCACTCTCTGTCGATTATGCTTAGCAGTGATTTCATGCCCCATGCCTGGTTAATCCACCAGTAGACGCCTTGTGCCTCCCATAGTCATGTGTGTAGTGATCGTCTTTTTATAGTAGACAATGGTACCTGAGGCCATGAGACTTAGAGCACCTAGGTATTTGGGAAATGCACCCTCCCTATTCTCCTGACTGAGAAAGGTACATTTGGGGTAGTCAAAAAACTGCTTTCTCAATAATTCTCATTGCTTTGAAGATTATTCTGTTATGAGCAGACAGCCAAAGGAGATTACTCAAAACAAGGAGTAACACTTTCATGCGCTACTCAAAAGACATACAGTAACATTTTGTTTGGGATGACGATGGATGATAAGTTTCTTTGGAGCAGATAAAAAAATAGAATTTCCATAGTCTAGCCTTGAGTACATCAGTGCATTGACAACAGGGATGCACAAACGACCATGGAGGGCAGAAGTGAGGTGTAAAGGGTGAACACAGACAAGAGAGGGCAGTGGAAGGGGGCAGGGACTTCACAAAAGACCATGCAGGGCAAGCAGGATGAGCAGTTGCAGCACAACAGAGCTTGGAGATTAGAAAGGAGTGGAAGCAAAATGGACCATTGAGGGCAGGAGGAAGGGTATACGGGCATGGATCTCACGGTGTCAGGGTGGAGGGGGAAAGGACAGGTGACAGCCATCTGACCATGCTGGTCAAGCGGGAGAGGCAGTGGCAGGTCAACGGAACACTTAGAGTAGACAGGAGGGGTAGTGGCAGCTTCATGGAACATAGTGGGATTTTTTTTAAATCGGCGGGATGCGCTTAGGGTGCGCGGATCCCGCCGAGAAAAAAAAAGAAACAAGTGCGCAAAACGCACAAAGGGGGCAGGGTAGAAACACCCTAACCCCTAGGCCTGCTCAGGGGTCCCACAAGGACCCCCTGGGCAAAAAGCATTTGTTTTTTTTTAAATCGGCAGGATGCGCTCAGGGTGCGCGAATCCTGCCGAAGAAAAAATCGAGCGCGGTCTCCGCGCTTCGATTGTATTTGCCCCGGGTGGCCCAAGTCCCGGGGCATGGTGGGGGATAATTTAATGTGTGGGGGCCTCAAAGGGCCCCCAAGCCCCGGTGACCGCCACCCCCGGGGCTTTTAAAAAATGGTGCGGGAGGGCTCTGAGCCCTCCCGCAGCCCCGGGACCACCACCTCCCGGGGCTTTTTAAATTAATTTAACAACCTGTGTGGGGGCTCCAGCCCCCACACGCCCGGACCGCCACCTCCCGGGGCACTAACAAATTAAAATGGGGGTCCGTTTTGGACCCCGAAGCCCGGGGACCACCACCTCCCCGGGGCTGTGCTGATGTAGGGAGGGGGCCGCGCGGCCCCTCCTGGAGCCCTTGATGGCCCTGGGGACCGCCACCCCCAGGGCCGGCTCCTGCAGTGTCCCGGGGTGCCTACCCCGGGACACTGTAGTTTGCTATGGCAGGAGCGGGAGCCTCGCGGCTCCCGTCCTGTCATTACAAACTGCTTTGGATATTGGAAGAGAGAGCAGGAAACCTGCTCTCTCTTCCAATATCCAAAGCACATAGCTTTCCACATGGGGAGCAGCATGTCAGCTGCTCCCCATGTGTAAAGCAATGCCGGCTCCCGTAGGACACGGGGAGCCGGCGGGACTGTGGGGGATTGGGGACCCCCACAGTCCCCAACGGAGAGGGCCAGCCCTGGGGGATGGGGTCCCCGGGGCAAGTAGTGGCCCAGGAGGGGGCCACGCGGCCCCTCTCCCCAAAAAGAAAAATTAAAAAAATTAAAAAAAATGGAAAGGCCGGCCCGGGGGATGGGGTCCCCGGGGCCTTAAATGGCCAGAGGAGGGGGCCACGCAGCCCCCTCCAAAGAATAAAAATAAAAGGCCATGCCCCGGGGGATGGGGTCCCGGGGCCAATACAGGCCCAGGGAAGGGGGCCACGCGGCCCCTTCCCGGTTTTTTTTTATTAAAAATTAAAAAAAGGGTAAGGCCCTGGGGGATGGGGTCCCCAGGGCATAAAAACAGGAAAAAGGAAGGGGGCCACACAGCCCTCCTTCAGGGACAAAAAAAAAATTGTAAACGATCGGGCCCGCAGGCCCCGCCCCTTCCTTCACCACTCTGCAAACGCGCCCCTGGCGCGTTTGCAGAGAGGGAACGAATTCCCCTTGAATACTGGGGGTCCCTGGGGCCAACTAGCCCACCAGGAACCTCCAATATGCGCCAGGGGCTGCGTTGCAGAGACCTCTGCAATGCAGCTCTGTGGCGCTTTTGGAGGTATATGGTGGGCTAGTTGGACTCCGGGGACCCTCAGGATTCAAGGGGACTTAATCCCCCAACTTAAAACGTGCCACGGGGCGCGTTTGCACAGTGGTGAAGGGAGGGCGGGGCTTCAGGTGACATGTGTACAAACAGGCCCCGTGGCGCGTTTTAAGATGGGGAATTAAATCCCTTCAATCCTGAGGGTCCCTGGGGCCAACTAGCCCAACAGGTACATCCAGAAAGCGCCACAGAGCTGCGTTGCAGAGAGGTGTAAAAGGGTGTGGCCTCTCTACACGTCTCTGCAACGCAGCCCCTGGCGCATATTGGAGGTTCCTGGTGGGCTAGTTGGCCCCTAGGGACCCTCAGGATTCAAGGGGACTTAATCCCCCAACTTAAAACGCGCCACGGGGCGCGTTTGCACAGATGTCACCTCAGGCCCCGCCCCCTCCCATCACCATTGTGCAAATATTCCTCTAAAATCAGCCGAAATACGAAATCCGATTTACTCACCTGTTATCAGGAGAGACCTCAGTGCTGTATCTTTCAGCCCAGTACTGGTCCTGAAAAGTAATTCTAACCATACTTACCAGTAACTTGAATTTCCTTCCATAGGCTAACATTGACTGCTTTCACTTGGGAATTCTTCTAAGTGTGGAGTTTTGGAACTTTAAAATATTCCTCTAAAATCAGCCGAAATACGAATTCCGATTTACTCACCTGTTATCAGGAGAGACCTCAGTGCTGCATCTTTCAGCCCAGTACTGGTCCTGAAAAGTAATTTTAACCGTACTTACCGGTAACTTGAATTTCCTTCATAGGCTAACATTGACTGGTTTCACTTGGAAATTCTTCTAAGTGTGGAGTTTTGGAACTTTAAAATATTCCTCTAAAATCAGCCGAAATACGAATTCCGATTTACTCACCTGTTATCAGGAGAGACCTCAGTGCTGCATCTTTCAGCCCAGTGCTGATCCTCAAAAGTAATTTTAACCGTACTTACCAGTAACTTGAATTTCCTTCCATAGGATATCATTGCCTGCTTTTTGCTGAAAAAGTTTCTAAGTGTTGATTTTTGAAACATACAAATATTCCTGTAAAATCAGCCGAAATACGAATTCCGATTTACTCACCTGTTATAAGGAGAGACCTCAGTGCTGTATCTTTCAGCCCAGTACTGGTCCTGAAAAGTAATTTTAACCGTACTTACCAGTAACTTGAATTTCCTTCCATAGGCTAACATTGACTGGTTTCACTTGGAAATTCTTCTAAGTGTGGAGTTTTGGAACTTTAAAATATTCCTCTAAAATCAGCCGAAATACGAATTCCGATATACTCACCTGTTATCAGGAGAGACCTCAGTGCTGCATCTTTCAGCCCAGTACTGATCCTGAAAAGTAATTTTAACCGTACTTACCGGTAACTTGAATTTCCTTCATAGGCTAACATTGACTGGTTTCACTTGGAAATTCTTCTAAGTGTGGAGTTTTGGAACTTTAAAATATTCCTCTAAAATCAGCCGAAATACGAATTCCGATTTACTCACCTGTTATCAGGAGAGACCTCAGTGCTGCATCTTTCAGCCCAGTACTGATCCTCAAAAGTAATTTTAACCGTACTTACCAGTAACTTGAATTTCCTTCCATAGGATATCATTGCCTGCTTTTGCTGAAAAAGTTTCTAAGTGTTGATTTTTGAAACATACAAATATTCCTGTAAAATCAGCCGAAATACGAATTCCGATTTACTCACCTGTTATAAGGAGAGACCTCAGTGCTGTATCTTTCAGCCCAGTACTGGTCCTGAAAAGTAATTTTAACCGTACTTACCAGTAACTTGAATTTCCTTCCATAGGCTAACATTGACTGGTTTCACTTGGAAATTCTTCTAAGTGTGGAGTTTTGGAACTTTAAAATATTCCTCTAAAATCAGCCGAAATACGAATTCCGATATACTCACCTGTTATCAGGAGAGACCTCAGTGCTGCATCTTTCAGCCCAGTACTGATCCTGAAAAGTAATTTTAACCGTACTTACCGGTAACTTGAATTTCCTTCATAGGCTAACATTGACTGGTTTCACTTGGAAATTCTTCTAAGTGTGGAGTTTTGGAACTTTAAAATATTCCTCTAAAATCAGCCGAAATACGAATTCCGATTTACTCACCTGTTATCAGGAGAGACCTCAGTGCTGCATCTTTCAGCCCAGTACTGATCCTCAAAAGTAATTTTAACCGTACTTACCAGTAACTTGAATTTCCTTCCATAGGATATCATTGCCTGCTTTTTGCTGAAAAAGTTTCTAAGTGTTGATTTTTGAAACATACAAATATTCCTCTAAAATCAGCCGAAATCCGAATTCTGATTTACTCACCTGTTATCAGGAGAGACCTCAGTGCTGCATCTTTCAGCCCAGTACTGGTCCTGAAAAGTAATTTTAACCGTACTTACCAGTAACTTGAATTTCCTTCCATAGGCTAACATTGACTGGTTTCACTTGGAAATTCTTCTAAGTGTGGAGTTTTGGAACTTTAAAATATTCCTCTAAAATCAGACGAAATACGAATTCCGATTTACTCACCTGTTATCAGGAGAGACCTCAGTGCTGCATCTTTCAGCCCAGTACTGATCCTCAAAAGTAATTATAACCGTACTTACCGGTAACTTGAATTTCCTTCATAGGCTAAGATTGACTGGTTTTCAGCAAAAAGTTTCAAAGTGTTGATTTTCACAAACTACAAATATTCCTTAAAAATCGCCTGTATGACTTAAACGCATTCTTTCAACTGTTTACAGGAGATGCACCAGTGCTGGATCCAGGATCCAACACTGAGTAAGAAAAAGTAACGATAACAGTTTTTACCTGCTAAGTGAATTTCCTTCCATAGGATAACCTTGGTGATTCTATGAGCAAAAGTTTCTGTCAACTTTTAAAATACAATAATATTCCTTAAAAATCACGACTGTAACCAAAACGCTTTTACTCAACTGTTTACTGGAGATGTACCAGGACTGAATCTAGGATCCAGTCCTGTGGTTACAAAAGTAATCCATAAAGTAACTAATTGCATTTAACTAGAAATTCACATTGAGCTGAATGTTGCATTGTGTTTGAAAATGTGTTGCCCATTGCAACAACTGTAACTACTGTACTTAAAAGTCTATTGCCTATCTGCAAAGTATTTAAACTAAAGTAATTCATTCTGAGAAAGTATTTTTGTAATGTAATGTATAATGTAATTACAATGTAATTTAAAAAATAAAATATGTAAAAAAAAATTGTTTCTAAAAATGTAGTAAATCAGTATGAAAAAAATTAATATAACAATTAATACATTTAAAAATTGTCATTTACAAAACCTTTGAAATTCACTGAAAAAACCGTAGGTTTCAGGCACGTTATAGTTAGAAATTAGCATTTAAAAAACCTTTGAAATTCACTGAAAAAACCATAGGTTTCAGACACGTTATAGTTACAAATTAGCATTTAAAAAACCTTTGAAATTCACTGAAAAAACCATAGGTTTCAGACACGTTATAGTTACAAATTAGCATTTAAAAAACCTTTGAAATTCACTGAAAAAACCATAGGTTTTAGGGACAGTTATAGTTACTTGGACATTGCACTCGTACAAAACCCGTGAAATTCCCCGTTATAGTTAGTTCAGCTAACTATAACTCACGCCCGCAATGCACTGCTGATGACGTCACATATTACATCACTCATAACATGGTCAGTGACATCACTGATGACATCACTGATGACATCTCAAATGACATCACTGATGACATCATCCACGTGATAATCTGATGCACCTCCTCACACCCTAATATAACCTTTGATACACCCACTCTAAATTACAGACTGCCATTCGCAAAACCATAGACACTCCAACACCAATAACTACATACCCACTCACTGATTCTTAGGTCTACACACACACATCCACTCACTCACCCGTACAGTCACTCATACTTACGGTCACTCAGTACAGGACTATCATATGCACTCTTACTCCTATATAGACACTCAAACAACGCCACTCATCCATAGAGATACTCACACACCTAGTCAGTCATGCAAATAATTAAACACACTGCCATTTACTCACCTATACAGTTATACACACACCAGCTCACTTACTCATACAAATAGTAGCACATTGTTACGCTCTTATACAATCACTGATACAAGCACACACTCATCCATACAGCCACTATCACAATCACTCACTCTTGCTTATAGCTATTTATATACTCCAACACACATATATACTGCCTTTCACATATGTAGTTACTCACACATGTACCACTGGGACATACATTCACTCACTAACACACTCTTACACACACTTACCCACCCATACAGTCTATCACAGATGCACTCTTGAAACCATCCACCCAGTGAATCACCCACTCACACATTTATGCACAGAGTCACACACACCCCACCCACACAAACACTCAGGCACCCATACAGATACTCAGACAACCAATCAATAACCCATGTAGACACTCATGTAGCTATTCGCAAACCCATGCAGCCGCTTACACACCAACAGACAGACGGATACAGACATTCACACAGTTTAGTCACTAACCCATGCATTCAGTAAGATACGTTTAATCACTCACTTATAGAGTCAGTCAGGCACCTACTAAATCATCCATTCAGACACTTATACACCCACTCATTCTTCAATACGCCTTTCCCTATATATATTAAACATATTTAAACTTTACAGAAACACACAGTCACTGGATGATGTCATCAGTGATGTCATTTGAGATGTCATCAGTGATGTCATCAGTGATGTCACTGACCATGTCATGAGTGATGTAATATGTGACGTCATCAGCAGTGCATTGCGGGGGCGCGAGTTATAGTTAGCTGAACTAACTATAACGGGGGAATTTCTATGGTTTTGTACGAGTGAAATGTCCAACTAACTATAACTGTCCCTAAAACCTATGGTTTTTTCAGTGAATATATATATATATATATATATATATATATATATATATATATATATATATTATTGCTCCACTGCACTTTGCCAGGAAGCACTCGCAGGCGGGTGCTGGCGTCGCGGAAGTGCACCGCGATCACATCAAAGCTCCTCCGTTTCTCCGTTACACAGAACAGAAGCCAGCACTCACGGGAAATGTTGCAAAGATCTTTATTGCTGTAAGCAACAAACAAACGCGTTTCGGCGTAGCGCCTTCGTCGGTGTTACTGACGTACGCGCTGCAGCCAGTTTTAAAAGAGCATTTACAAAGACATAGACAGAGGACTCTCATTGTCATTTCACTTTTTAGGCGCCATTTTAGCCTAGTCATTATTCCAATTTTCTGGTTTTATACATGCCAATATACTTTATATTGTCAACATTGTGTAAATCATATTACAGTTTATCTGTTTGAATTTAACAGTTGTTTACCCCTAATCATGCCGTGTATCGGCTTAATCATCGGTTTTACAAAACAATTTTTGGCAATAAATAATTCATTTTCATATGTATTATTATTATTACTTCATAAGAGTCATGATTTTATGCCATATTCTTTACATTTACATCATCCACTTTGTACACTTTTAAACATCATTAAGCCGTTTATCGGCTTTTTTAATAGCCACCATTCAAAGATGCACTGCCAATTCTTCCCCGCTATTCATGCCCTTAGGGAATTTGGTTTGGAGATCGATAATATATCGAGACTCTAATCTCCGCAATTTCTGGATTCTGTTTCCACCTCTTGAATGTGCGGCCACAGAATCCAGACCAAAGTATTCCACCAAGTCCCTGTTACTGTTATGCATGACTGCGAAGTGTCTTGCAACTGGGTACGTTTCATCTTTTTTCGTAATGGCCCGCATATGTTCTAAAATGCGGACCTTGACTGGATGTACGGTGCTGCCTATGTATCTTAATCCACAAGGACATACTAGGCAATAAACTACATGTGTAGTGTTACAGGTAATAAACTTCATTACTCTCTTTTGTTTTTTAATATCTGGAATTCCATATCCCAGAACTCGCTTGCTTTTACTGCAAGCCTTACACTTTCCACACGGAAAAAACCCCTTCATATCTTTAAGTGTACCAGTTTTCTGTGGTTCTTTACCCATGTGACTATGTACCAGCATGTCCTTTATAGATCTTGCTTTTTAAAGGTTATTCTTGGAAAGTTAGGTATATCCTGACTAATGACAGCATCCGTTTTAAGGATGTGCCAATTTTTTCTTAAAATTCTTCTTAAAGTACTAGCTCCATCAGAGTATGTTGTTATCATCCTGAATTTACCATCCTGGGTATCTTTTTAGAACTTTTCAGACTTTCCATGACTTGTTGTTTAGGAATGGACCTAACCTTGTTAAGAGTGCCCTCTAGAAGCTGAGGATCATATCCCCTATTGCCAAACCTCCCAATGCATTCACGGGCCGAAATTTCAAAATCGCTATTTCTTGTGCTATTTCTTTTGAGTCTTAATAGCTCCCCATAGGGAATGCTTTGTATTAGTTGGGATGGATGACTGCTTCGAGTGTGCAGAGTCGAATTGCCCGCAGTGGCTTTCTATACAATGCTGTATTGATGTTCTCATCTGCTATGAATACCCTCAGGTCAAGATAGTTCACTGCCACTGAACTTATCTCTCCTGAGAATCTTAAATTCAAATTATTATCGTTAAGACTATTGATGTACTCATGAGCAGATCTTGCATTGCCATTCCAAATTAAAAACAAGTCATCTATATACCTGTGCCAAGCTATAACTTCTCCTCGATCTATTTCTCCCCGGTATGTTCTGGGCACCCGCTCCTCCCACCAGCCTACGAATAAATTCGCATAGCTGGGGGCAAAGCAGGTGCCCATCGCAGTGCCGGAGATCTGCCTGTAATAATCATCTTTGAAGAGAAAAATGTTGTTTGTCAGGCAAAATTCTGTGAATTCCAACAACATAAGATTATGCTCAGCATATTTTAATGGACGTTGGTTCAAATAATATTGTACAGCTTTAAGTCCATTAGAATGATCTATACAGGTATATAGACTAGTAATGTCTAACACCATAAGATGATAAGATGAATCCCATCTTATTGTGGCAATCTGTTTCAGAAAATCATTGGTGTCCTTCACATATGAGGTCAATTGTAATACCCATGGAAACAAAAATGGTCTATAAACATTGACAAGTGCTCAGTCAAACTCCCTTGTGAGGAGATAATAGGTCTTCCGGGAGGACATTGGCTATCTTTATGTAATTTCGGAATGTGGTAGAAGGTTGGGATGATGGGATTTAAGTTTCGAAGAAATAAATATTCATCAGTCCCCAACATTGCCTTATCATACCATTTTTTAATAAGAGAATGATAATCCACGATGGTTTGATTATACATCTCTTTAGATGATCTTTCATAATTACTTTGAACCGAAAGTTGTTTTAAAGCTTCAGCACAGTATTGTTCTTTAGTGAGTAACACAACATTTCCCCTTTATCAGATGGTTTACAAACCAATGTAGTGTCCATTTGTAAGGATTTCAAAGCTTCACGTTGCTCTTTCGTGATGTTCTTATTGCTTGCCATATGATATCCTTTTCGTCTAAACTGTAATAGATCATTATTTACAGCCTCTGCAAAGACATCAATAGCATCCAAGGGTAATTGAGGAACGAATTGGGATGCTGGTTTGAAAGGACTTTCAACCATTTGCTGCTCAATACCCAATTGTCTAGATCTTGTTGCGACATCCGCCAGATTTGTCTGACTATTTTCTTCTTTACGTAGACTCTCAAGTACTTCCAATGCCTCCAAATCTTTCACCTGCAGAACATCGCACTCTTCCGGCAGTGGTCTGGCATTTTTGATTTTACACGTTGGTTTGGTTTTGAAGAACTTGTGTAGTTTTAATTTTCGGGTGAATTTAAAGAGGTCGATTCTAGTTTGGGTGTATTCCATAGGACTATTAGGACAAAAGTCAGTCCAAGCTTTAAGACTTCTTCTTCTGTGGTTGTAAGTATTCTTGGTGTTAAGTTGACCACAGTCAGGTTTTCGGATTGCATCACCATCTCTTGCCCCGTCTGCCACGTCTTGTTGGCGAAGATCTTTCCTTTTCCGGTACCTGCCGCCCCTTCGCGTTTTTCTGTGGTATTCTCTGAGGGCTTGCTCTTCCCGCCCCTCAGCCATGTTTGACGTATTAGTTGGAATTCCTCGTGAAAAGGTGTTTTCCGCCCATGATTAGCAGATACACTCACATTTTCATCACCGGATTGCTCACCCTCCGCCGCCTCAGATTCTGATGTTTCCACCCTTTCGGCTGTCACTTTATTTGTTTGCAAAAATAGTTCTTTCCTGGGACCATCAAATTTCCTTGCAAAGGTTAATACCCTGCCTTGTAAATAGTCCCTTTCGTCCTTTCAAATTTTTCTTGTTTACGCTGTTTGATTTTAGTTTCATACTTTATCAGTCGTTTTTTCATTTGTTCGCGTAACTCTTCCAGCTTGGTTTTATCCTCTTCTTTCTCCAATTCTTCCTCAAGATTTTGTCCATGCGAATTTGACCAGAATGACCAAGCAAAGGGATGTTGGTCATTCTGGTCAAATTTGCATGGAGCGATAGAGACAAAGCTCTCAAAGAAATACAAAATCTTGAGGAAGAATTGGAGAAAGAAGAGGATAAAACCAAGCTGGAAGAGTTACGCGAACAAATGAAAAAACGACTGATAAAGTATGAAACTAAAATCAAACAGCGTAAACAAGAAAAATTTGAAAGGGACTATTTACAAGGCAGGGTATTAACCTTTGCAAGGAAATTTGATGGTCCCAGGAAAGAACTATTTTTGCAAACAAATAAAGTGACAGCCGAAAGGGTGGAAACATCAGAATCTGAGGCGACGGAGGGTGAGCAATCCGGTGATGAAAATGTGAGTGTATCTGCTAATCATGGGCGGAAAACACCTTTTCACGAGGAATTCCAACTAATACGTCAAACATGGCTGAGGGGCGGGAAGAGCAAGCCCCCAGAGAATACCACAGAAAAACGCGAAGGGGCGGCAGGTACCGGAAAAAGAAAAAGATCTTCGCCAACAAGACGTGGCAGACGGAGCAAGAGATGGTGATGCAATCCGAAAACCTGACTGTGGTCAACTTAACACCAAGAATACTTACAACCACAGAAGAAGAAGTCTTAAAACTTGGACTGACTTTTTGTCCTAATAGTCCTATGGAATACACCCAAACTAGAATCGACCTCTTTAAATTCACCCGAAAATTAAAACTACACAAGTTCTTCAAAACCAAACCAACGTGTAAAATCAAAAATGCCAGACCACTGCCGGAAGAGTGCGATGTTCTGCAGGTGAAAGATTTGGAGGCATTGGAAGTACTTGAGAGTCTACGTAAAGAAGAAAATAGTCAGACAAATCTGGCGGATGTCGCAACAAGATCTAGACAATTGGGTATTGAGCAGCAAATGGTTGAAAGTCCTTTCAAACCAGCATCCCAATTCGTTCCTCAATTACCCTTGGATGCTATTGATGTCTTTGCAGAGGCTGTAAATAATGATCTATTACAATTTAGACGAAAAGGATATCATATGGCAAGCAATAAGAACATCACGAAAGAGCAACGTGAAGCTTTGAAATCCTTACAAATGGACACTACATTGGTTTGTAAACCATCTGATAAAGGGGGAAATGTTGTGTTACTCACAAAAGAACAATACTGTGCTGAAGCTTTAAAACAACTTTCGGTTCAAAGTAATTATGAAAGATCATCTAAAGAGATGTATAATCAAACCATCGTGGATTATCATTCTCTTATTAAAAAATGGTATGATAAGGCAATGTTGGGGACTGATGAATATTTATTTCTTCGAAACTTAAATCCCATCATCCCAACTTTCTACCACATTCCGAAATTACATAAAGATAGCCAATGTCCTCCCGGAAGACCTATTATCTCCTCACAAGGGAGTTTGACTGAGCACTTGTCAATGTTTATAGACCATTTTTTGTTTCCATGGGTATTACAATTGACCTCATATGTGAAGGACACCAATGATTTTCTGAAACAGATTGCCACAATAAGATGGGATTCATCTTATCATCGTATGGTGTTAGACATTACTAGTCTATATACCTGTATAGATCATTCTAATGGACTTAAAGCTGTACAATATTATTTGAACCAACGTCCATTAAAATATGCTGAGCATAATCTTATGTTGTTGGAATTCACAGAATTTTGCCTGACAAACAACATTTTTCTCTTCAAAGATGATTATTACAGGCAGATCTCCGGCACTGCGATGGGCACCTGCTTTGCCCCCAGCTATGCAAATTTATTCGTAGGCTGGTGGGAGGAGCGGGTGCCCAGAACATACCGGGGAGAAATAGATCGAGGAGAAGTTATAGCTTGGCACAGGTATATAGATGACTTGTTTTTAATTTGGAATGGCAATGCAAGATCTGCTCATGAGTACATCAATAGTCTTAACGATAATAATTTGAATTTAAGATTCTCAGGAGAGATAAGTTCAGTGGCAGTGAACTATCTTGACCTGAGGGTATTCATAGCAGATGAGAACATCAATACAGCATTGTATAGAAAGCCCACTGCGGGCAATTCGACTCTGCACGCTCGAAGCAGTCATCCATCCAAACTAATACAAAGCATTCCCTATGGGGAGCTATTAAGACTCAAAAGAAATAGCACAAGAAATAGCGATTTTGGAAATTTCGGCCCGTGAATGCATTGGGAGGTTTGGCAATAGGGGATATGATCCTCAGCTTCTAGAGGGCACTCTTAACAAGGTTAGGTCCATTCCTAAACAACAAGTCATGGAAAGTCTGAAAAGTTCTAAAAAAGATACCCAGGATGGTAAATTCAGGATGATAACAACATACTCTGATGGAGCTAGTACTTTAAGAAGAATTTTAAGAAAAAATTGGCACATCCTTAAAACGGATGCTGTCATTAGTCAGGATATACCCAACTTTCCAAGAATAACCTTTAAAAAAGCAAGATCTATAAAGGACATGCTGGTACATAGTCACATGGGTAAAGAACCACAGAAAACTGGTACACTTAAAGATATGAAGGGGTTTTTTCTGTGCGGAAAGTGTAAGGCTTGCAGTAAAAGCAAGCGAGTTCTGGGATATGGAATTCCAGATATTAAAAAACAAAAGAGAGTAATGAAGTTTATTACCTGTAACACTACACATGTAGTGTATTGCCTAGTATGTCCTTGTGGATTAAGATACATAGGCAGCACCGTACATCCAGTCAAGGTCCGCATTTTAGAACATATGCGGGCCATTACGAAAAAAGATGAAACGTACCCAGTTGCAAGACACTTCGCAGTCATGCATAACAGTAACAGGGACTTGGTGGAATACTTTGGTCTGGATTCTGTGGCCGCACATTCAAGAGGTGGAAACAGAATCCAGAAATTGCGGAGATTAGAGTCTCGATATATTATCGATCTCCAAACCAAATTCCCTAAGGGCATGAATAGCGGGGAAGAATTGGCAATGCATCTTTGATTGGTGGCTATTAAAAAGCCGATAAACGGCTTAATGATGTTTAAAAGTGTACAAAGTGGATGATGTAAATGTAAAGAATATGGCATAAAATCATGACTCTTACGAAGTAATAATAATAATACATATGAAAATGAATTATTTATTGCCAAAAATTGTTTTGTAAAACCGATGATTAAGCCGATACACGGCATGATTAGGGGTAAACAACTGTTAAATTCAAACAGATAAACGGTAATATGATTTACACAATGTTGACAATATAAAGTATATTGGCATGTATAAAACCAGAAAATTGGAATAATGACTAGGCTAAAATGGCGCCTAAAAAGTGAAATGATAATGAGAGTCCTCTGTCTATGTCTTTGTAAATGCTCTTTTAAAACTGGCTGCAGCGCGTACGTCAGTAACACCGACGAAGGCGCTACGCCGAAACGCGTTTGTTTGTTGCTTACAGCAATAAAGATCTTTGCAACATTTCCCCGTGAGTGCTGGCTTCTGTTCTGTGTAACGGAGAAAAGGAGGAGCTTTGATATATATATATATATATATATATATATATCCTACAGTAGCAAACTAATACAAAGCATTCCCTATGGGGAGCTATTAAGACTCAAAAGAAATAGCACAAGAAATAGCGATTTTGAAATTTCGGCCCGTGAATGCATTGGGAGGTTTGGAAATAGGGGATATGATCCTCAGCTTCTAGAGGGCACTCTTAACAAGGTTAGGTCCATTCCTAAACAACAAGTCATGGAAAGTTCTAAAAAAGATACCCAGGATGGTAAATTCAGGATGATAACAACATACTCTGATGGAGCTAGTACTTTAAGAAGAATTTTAAGAAAAAATTGGCACATCCTTAAAACGGATGCTGTCATTAGTCAGGATATACCCAACTTTCCAAGAATAACCTTTAAAAAAGCAAGATCTATAAAGGACAAGGTGGTACATAGTCACATGGGTAAAGAACCACAGAAAACTGGTACACATAAAGATATGAAGGGGTTTTTTCCGTGCGGAAAGTGTAAGGCTTGCAGTAAAAGCAAGCGAGTTCTGGGATATGGAATTCCAGATATTAAAAAACAAAAGAGAGTAATGAAGTTTATTACCTGTAACACTACACATGTAGTTTATTGCCTAGTATGTCCTTGTGGATTAAGATACATAGGCAGCACCGTACATCCAGTCAAGGTCCGCATTTTAGAACATATGCGGGCCATTACGAAAAAAGATGAAATGTACCCAGTTGCAAGACACTTCGCAGTCATGCATAACAGTAACAGGGACTTGGTGGAATACTTTGGTCTGGATTCTGTGGCCGCACATTCAAGAGGTGGAAACAGAATCCAGAAATTGCGGAGATTAGAGTCTCGATATATTATCGATCTCCAAACCAAATTCCCTAAGGGCATGAATAGCGGGGAAGAATTGGCAGTGCATCTTTGAATGGTGGCTATTAAAAAAGCCGATAAACGGCTTAATGATGTTTAAAAGTGTACAAAGTGGATGATGTAAATGTAAAGAATATGGCATAAAATCATGACTCTTATGAAGTAATAATAATAATACATATGAAAATGAATTATTTATTGCCAAAAATTGTTTTGTAAAACCGATGATTAAGCCGATACACGGCATGATTAGGGGTAAACAACTGTTAAATTCAAACAGATAAACGGTAATATGATTTACACAATGTTGACAATATAAAGTATATTGGCATGTATAAAACCAGAAAATTGGAATAATGACTAGGCTAAAATGGCGCCTAAAAAGTGAAATGATAATGAGAGTCCTCTGTCTATGTCTTTGTAAATGCTCTTTTAAAACTGGCTGCAGCGCGTACGTCAGTAACACCGACGAAGGCGCTACGCCGAAACGCGTTTGTTTGTTGCTTACAGCAATAAAGATCTTTGCAACATTTCCCCGTGAGTGCTGGCTTCTGTTCTGTGTAACGGAGAAAAGGAGGAGCTTTGATATATATATATATATATATATATATATATATATTCACTGAAAAAACCATAGGTTTCAGGGACGTTATAGTTACAAATTAGCATTTAAAAAACCTTTGAAATTCACTGAAAAAACCATAGGTTTTAGGGACAGTTATAGTTAGTTGGACATTGCACTCGTACAAAACCCGTGAAATTCCCCCGTTATAGATAGTCCAGCTAACTATAACTCGCGCCCCCGCAATGCACTGCTGATGACGTCACATATTACATCACTCATGACATGGTCAGTGACATCACTGATGACATCACTGATGACATCATCCAGTGACTGTGTGTTTCTGTAAAGTTTAAATATTTTTAATAGATATAGGAAAAGACGTATTGAAGAATGAGTGGGTGTGTAAGTGTCTGTATGGATGATTTAGTAGGTGCGTGACTGACTGTATAAGTGAGTGATTTAACGTATCTTACTGAATGCATGGGTTAGTGACTAAACTGGGTGAATGTCTGTATCCGTCTGTCTGTTGCTGTGCAAGTGGCTGCATGTGATTTGTGAATAGCTACATGAGTGTCTATATGAGTTATTGAATGCTTGTCTGAGTATCTGTATGGGTGCCTGAGTGTTTGTGTGGGAGGGGTGTGTGCAACTCTGTGCATAGATGTGTGAGTGGGTGATTCACTGGGTGGATGGTTTCAAGAGTGCATCTGTGATAGACTGTATGGGTGGGTAAGTGTGTGTAAGAGTGTGTTAGTGAGTGAATGTATGTCCCAGTGGTACATGTGTGAGTAACTACATATGTGAAAGGCAGTATATATGTGTGTTGGAGTATATAAATAGCTATAAGTGAGAGTGAGTGATTGTGATAGTGGCTGTATGGATGAGTGTGTGCTTGTATCAGTGATTGTATAAGAGCGTAAGAATGTGCTAGTATTTGTATGAGTAAGTGAGCTGGTGTGTGTATAACTGTAAAGGTGAGTAAATGGTAGTGTGTTTAATTATTTGCATGACTGACTAGGTGTGTGAGTACCTCTATGGATGAGTGGCGGTGTTTGAGTGTCTATATAGGAGTATGAGTGCATATGATAGTCCTGTACTGAGTGACCGTAAGTATGAGTGACTGTACGGGTGAGTGAGTGGATGTGTGCGTAGACCTAAGAATCAGTGAGTGGGTATGTAGTTATTGGTGTTGGAGTGTCTATGGTTTTGCGAATGGCAGTCTGTAATTTAGAGTGGGTGTATCAAAGGTTATATTAGGGTGTGAGAAGATGCATGAAATTATCACATGGATGATGTCATCAGTGATGTCATTTGAGATGTCATCAGTGATGTCATCAGTGATGTCACTGACCATGTCATGAGTGATGTAATATGTGACGTCATCAGCAGTGCATTGCGGGGGCGCGAGTTATAGTTAGCTGGACTAACTATAACGGGGAATTTCACGGGTTTTGTACGAGTGCAATGTCCAACTAACTATAACTGTCCCTAAAACCTATGGTTTTTTCAGTGAATTTCAAAGGTTTTTTAAATGCTAATTTGTAACTATAACGTCCCTGAAACCTATGGTTTTTTCAGTGAATTTCAAAGGTTTTTTAAATGCTAATTTGTAACTATAACATGTCTGAAACCTACGGTTTTTTCAGTGAATTTCAAAGGTTTTGTAAATGACAATTTTTAAATGTATTAATTGTTATATAAATTTTTTCCATACTGATTTACTACATTTTTAGAAACAATTTTTTTTACATATTTTATTTTTTAAATTACATTGTAATTACATTATACATTACATTACAAAAAATACTTTCTCAGAATGAATTACTTTAGTTTAAATACTTTGCACATAGGCAATAGACTTTTAAGTACAGTAGTTACAGTTGTTGCAATGGGCAACACATTTTCAAACACAATGCAACATTCAGCTCAATGTGAATTTCTAGTTAAATGCAATTAGTTACTTTATGGATTACTTTTCTAACCACAGGACTGGATCCTAGATTCAGTCCTGGGACATCTCCTGTAAACAGTTGAGTAAAAGCGTTTTGGTTACAGTCGTGATTTTTAAGGAATATTATTGTACTTTAAAAGTTGACACTTAGAAACTTTTTCTCATAGAATCACCAATGTTATCCTATGGAAGGAAATTCACTTAGAAGGTAAAAACTGTTATCGTTACTTTTTCTTACTCAGTGTTGGATCCTGGATCCAGCACTGGTGCATCTCCTGTAAACAGTTGAAAGAATGCGTTTAAGTCATACAGGCGATTTTTTAGGAATATTTGTAGTTTGTGAAAATCGACACTTTGAAACTTTTCTGCTGAAAACCAGACAATGGATTCCTATGGAAGAAAATATAAGTTACTGGTAAGTACGGTTAAAATTACTTTTCAGGGTCAGTGCTGGGCTAAAAGATGCAGCACTGGGTTCTCTCCTGATAACAGGTGAGTAAATTGGAATTCGTACTTTCGTTGATTTTAGAGGAATATTATAAAGTTCCAAAACTCCACACTTAGAAGAATTTCCAAGTGAAACCAGTCAATGTTAGCCTATGAAGGAAATTCAAGTTACCGGTAAGTACGGTTAAAATTACTTTTCAGGACCAGTACTGGGCTGAAAGATGCAGCACTGAGGTCTCTCCTGATAACAGGTGAGTAAATCAGAATTCGGATTTCGGCTGATTTTAGAGGAATATTTGTATGTTTCAAAAATCAACACTTAGAAACTTTTTCAGCAAAAAGCAGGCAATGATATCCTATGGAAGGAAATTCAAGTTACTGGTAAGTACGGTTAAAATTACTTTTGAGGATCAGTACTGGGCTGAAAGATGCAGCACTGAGGTCTCTCCTGATAACAGGTGAGTAAATCGGAATTCGTATTTCGGCTGATTTTAGAGGAATATTTTAAAGTTCCAAAACTCCACACTTAGAAGAATTTCCAAGTGAAACCAGTCAATGTTAGCCTATGGAAGGAAATTCAAGTTACTGGTAAGTATGGTTAAAATTACTTTTCAGGACCAGTACTGGGCTGAAAGATACAGCACTGAGGTCTCTCCTTATAACAGGTGAGTAAATCGGAATTCGTATTTCGGCTGATTTTAGAGGAATATTTGTATGTTTCAAAAATCAACACTTAGAAACTTTTTCAGCAAAAAGCAGGCAATGATATCCTATGGAAGGAAATTCAAGTTACTGGTAAGTACGGTTAAAATTACTTTTCAGGACCAGTACTGGGCTGAAAGATGCAGCACTGAGGTCTCTCCTTATAACAGGTGAGTAAATCGGAATTCGTATTTCGGATGATTTTAGAAGAATATTTGCACAATGGTGAAGGGAGGGGCGGGGCCTGAGGTGACATCTGTGCAAACGCGCCCCGTGGCGCGTTTTAAGTTGGGGGATTAAGTCCCCTTGAATCATGAGGGTCCCTAGGGGCCAACTAGCCCACCAGGAACCTCCAATATGCGCCAGGGGGCTGCGTTGCAGAGACGTGTAGAGAGGCCACACCCCTTTTTACACCTCTCTGCAACGCAGCTCTGTGGCGCTTTCTGGATGTACCTGTTGGGCTAGTTGGCCCCCAGGGACCCTCAGGATTGAAGGCGATTTAATTCCCCATCTTAAAACGCTCCATGGGGCCTGTTTGCACACATGTCACCTGAAGCCCCGCCCCCTCCCTTCACCACTGTGCAAACGCGACCCGTGGCGCGTTTTAAGTTGGGGGATTAAGTCCCCTTGAATCCTGAGGGTCCCCGGAGTCCAACTAGCCCACCATATACCTCCAAAAGCGCCACAGAGCTGCGTTGCAGAGAGGTGTAAAAGGGGCGTGGCCTCTGTACACCTCTCTGCAAGGCAGCCCCTGGCGCATACTGGAGGTTCCTGGTAGGCTAGTTGGCCCCCAGGGACCCCCAGTATTCAAGGGGAATCGTTCCCTTCTGCAAACGCGCCAGGGGCGCGTTTGCAGAGTGGTGAAGGAAGGGGCGGGGCCTGCGGGCCCGATCGTTTTTATTTTTTTTTTTTTTGTCCCTGAAGGGGGCTGTGTGGCCCCCTTCCTTTTTCCTGTTTTTGGGCCCTGGGGACCCCATCCCCCAGGGCCTTACCCCTTTTTAAAATTTTTATTTTAAAAAAACGGGAAGGGGGCCGCGTGGCCCCCTTCCCTGGGCCTGTATTGGCCCCGGGGACCCCATCCCCCGGGGCATGGCTTCGATTTTTGTTTTATTCTTTGGAGGGGGCTGCGTGGCCCCCTCCTCTGGCCATTTAAGGCCCCGGAGACCCCATCCCCGGGGCCGGCCATACACTTTTTTTAATTTTTTTTTTTTTAAACTTTGGGGAGGGGGCCGTGTGGCCCCCTCCCGAGCCACTACTTGCCCCGGGGACCCCATCCCCCGGGGCCTGGCCTCTCGTTGGGGACTGTGGGGGTCCCCAAGCCCCCACAGTCCCGCCGGCTCCCCGTGTCCTACGGGAGCCGGCATTGCTTTTACACATGGGGAGCTGCTAAGATGCAGCTCCCCGTGTGGAAAGCAATCAGCTTTGGATATTGGAAGAGAGAGCAGGTTTCCTGCTCTCTCTTCCAATATCCAAAGCAGTTTGCAATGACAGGACGGGAGCCGCGAGGCTCCCGTCCTGTCATTGCAAACTAGCAGTGTCCCGGGGGTAGGCACCCCGGGACACTGCAGGAGCCAGCCCTGGGGGGTGGTGGTCCCCAGGGCCATCAAGGGCTCCAGGAGGGGGCCGCGAGGCCCCCTCCCATTCAGTTCACAGACCCGGGAGGTGGTGGTCCCCGGGGCTCTGGGGTCCGTAACGGACCCCCATATTTAAATGTTTAGTGCCCCGGGAGGTGGCGGTCCTCGGGCGTGTGGGGGCTGGAGCCCCCCACACAGGTTTTTCAATTTATAAAAAAAGCCCCGGGGTGGCGGTCCCCGGGGCTTGGGAGCCCTTTGAGGCCCCCCACACATTAAATTATCCCCCACCATGCCCCCGGGACTTGGGCCACCCGGGGGCAAATACAATCGAAGCGCGGAGACCGCGCTCGATTTTTTCCGGCAGGATTCGCGCACCCTGAGCGCATCCTGCCGATTTAAAAAAAATGTTTTATTTTTTTGCCCAGGGGGTCCTTGTGGGACCCCTGAGCAAACCTAGGGGTCAGGGTGTTTCTACCCTGCCCCCTTTGTGCGCTTTGCGCACTTGTTTCTGTCCCTCGGTTCTACCGAGGGACAAAATGGCTGCCAACATTTCCTGAATCGGAATGTTGACAGCCAGCTGACAGCCAATTAACATGCAGCTCGTGATCGGGAGGGTACGCGGACCCTACTCGGCCATAGATATCACTATCTTTTTACTTTTGATTTTCTCATTAACTACTGAACGGATTTACACCATTTAACAAAAAGGGTTCTTTCTGAACCAAGAACTACCTCTTTGCCAAATTTGGTGTAATTCCGTTCAGCAGTTCGGGCTGTAGCCGTGTCTAAAGTTTCCTATGGAAAATTGCATGGGGAAAACGCGTTTTGGGACCCCCTTTTTCTCGGCCCCGCTTGACGAATCCCCCGAGACTTTCAGGGTAGGAGCGGACCGGAGCGGGCCACAAAGTTTGAAAATTTTGCGAAGATACGTCAACCGGCAAGAGAGTTATTTCAAATAGAATGTCGCGGATTTCCTATGGATAATAGGTTGTAACTATAACTATCTACTGGCGACCGCCAGTAGATAATATATATATATATATATATACTTTTTTGCATGCACTAGGAATGTGAGAAGGGGGCATTAGGCTACAGAAGGTTACCCACAGTAACTTTTATTTTTGCTTTTGTCAGATTCAGTTTCAAGCAGTTTGATGATATCCACCACCAAGTGAGCAAAAGGTTGTCAGTCTGTGTAGAAAATGCCATGGTGGTTGAGTTTGGATGGAGCGATAGCCTAAAAATAAGTTGTGTGTCATCAGCATCCACAAAAATGTTTGTCCTAATTTGGTGTGATACATTTGCCGATGGGTGCATACATATTTTGAAAAGCAGTTTTGATCTCTGAGGCACACCACAGTCAATCTGGGATGGGAGGAAAATTGGTAAAGGATTACTATTTGTTGGCATGCAGATAAGAAAGCCTTTATCCAAGACAAAACCTTTCCACAAATCTCTACTTCTACAAGTCTGGTAGCAAGTATGATGTGGTCAATGGTATCAAAGCAAGCTGAGAGGACCAAGATAACAAGGGCCAACAAACCCGTGTCATCCATTAGCCTTAGCAAATCATCTAAAATTAAGACCACAATAAGTTTCATACTTCTACCAGGGTGGAAATCAAACTGACAGGTGCCTAGAATGTTAGTTAGTGTGTTCTGCATAATGTTGTAATTGTAGAAAAAAAAAATTCTAGCAATTTTGATAAATATGGAATGAGAGAAATCTGTCAAAAATGATTGGGGCCCGAAGGATCCAAGGAGTATTTCTTCCATAATTTGGGTACTAGCCGCATTTTAAGGGAGCAATTAGCAATTGACAAGAACTTTTGCATATATTTGACAGGATGTGGGTCCAGAGGTGACCCTGTAGGGTGACTTTTTTGAATCACATTAATGAGAAGGGAATTGGAGATTGGTTAACATTTGTCAAAGATAACAGGAAATTTCTATGGGGTGATAATGTCTGCAAATGGAGGGTCAGTAATATTTTCGATCTCAATATTACTACAGATCACCCATATTTTCTCATTGAAAAAATGTTGTGAGATTTTCACAAAGCTGGATAAAGGTTATTAAATTACACTCAAGTTCTTGTAATTCAATCACTGGTCTAAAGAGTTCCTTTGGCATATTTGGTGAATTTTTTAAGCCATGTTAGAAATGTGACTGTTTTACCATCCTATTTTTTTTATAGTAGTCTTTACCCTTACTGATATAGTTTAGCTTTAATTCTTTATTACAATATCGGAGTCATTGGTCTTCCACTTGCCAAAGTTTTGAGTTTACATTTTGCTATGTCAGTGGAAAAACCACTGGTTATTTCTCCTAATGTTGGTGGATGGAGTTCCAAAGTACAACCTGTTGAGAATGATTTTTTCTTTTCATATGTTCCATGGTGACATACGGGAAGCAGTGTTACACAAGTTATTTAAAAATCAGATCCATGCTAAGCCTTATCTTTCTTAAACCTGTTATTATGACAGGAATAAGAAACCCTATGAACATTACCCTTCCTTGGTGATATGAATCAGCCTTACTGCTCTAAGTTTTAACTAGGAGATTTGCAAAGAGCCCTTCCTTGTTGTTCTAAAGATCCTAATGGGAAACCTTTAACATGAACCCAAATTATTCCGGAATTCACTGGCAATCTTGTCCAATCAAGGTCATTTATTATTGTTTCTGTGTGCATGGCAATAGTCCATAAAGGGCACATAGGTTATGAAGGTGGTGTTTGATATTTCATCAAATTCTACCCCACATCTTTTCATTTCATCTCTATTCAAACCCCTTGGCCATGGGATAAGAAAAAAAATCAGCCTGCAAATCAGTTTGGGCATTATAGCCCAGAGGGCGTCAATCATTCCAGTTCTCCCTCACAAGAGGATCAGGAATGTTATTTCAGGGTATTTCTAGTAAGGACAGCCTCATGGGACTTCAGTGTAGTAACAGGCTTAAAAGAGTTGAATTACTTTGAAAATATCACGGAATTCAATACAAATTCTCTCCAACGCATCCTACCTCTGATAGATTTCCCAGGGAGAATTTATTAATTTGGGAAGACCATTTATTACCGAGATGAGTACCTTTATGCACACCTTTATGTTCCCATCAGAGAATGCCGCCAAAGATTTCTGAGATTTTGTGTGGAAAGTCAGAATTGGCAGCTTCAAGTGTTACCTTTCGATCTGAAATCCTCCCCCAAGATACTCACTAAGATTAGAGCTCTCCTGGTGGCTATTCTTCATGAAGAAAGCATTCAACTCAATCCATCTCTAGACAATCTGTTGATCCATGTACCCTTAAGGGATAAGATGCCCCAGGGTACTCACTGAACGTTTCAGATCCTTGAAGATCATAATTTCAGCTCTACCTAATTATCTTTCAAATTTCTCAGGGCTTTTTTCTGGACAGCTTTGGGAACGGTGTTTTTTCCATTTAATCAGACATCCAAACTATGTTGCCAAACAACTCATCCGCTGATTAAACCTGAGTGAAATTTACATTAAGCTTATTACATAAGATTCCCAAAATTATGCCAATTTGTGTAATTACAGAAAATATACAGGAACAACAGAATGTGAGCAGCTGTTGTTCACGGTACTTTTGTTTACATGCGTCCTCATGCCAAAAATTGATTCGAGGATACATTTTATGCTAACTTATAGTGCCGAATGATGGATATGCATTTCACATAAGTACACATAATTTTGCCAAAATTTCACTTAATTACACAAAAACAAATATGCAACTTTTGAACACCCCCTACTGTTGATGGACTATGCATCAGCCAGTGAGAAACATGGTAGGTAGTACAACTGGAGGGTAATAATGGGCATCCGGCTTGAGAGTGTAGTGATGCCTAGGTCTTTTCAATTTTGCATTCCCCATAGGCTGAATGAGTCTTCATGTTACCATAGGCTCTCTTACATTTAGGTTCCCTGGTCCGACACATTCTTCAACACCGGACTACAGTATCAACAAATTCCAAAACTCCTATTTTCAATAACAACAGTCATTCACAATCAGCTTCAATGGTGGTTGTCTCCAGGGCCGGACTGGGAACAGAAACCGGCCCTGGCAAACTGCTCAGCCGCCCCCCCCCCCCGGGTTGAAGGGGAGTGCAGCCGAGCAGTTTGCGAGGGCCGGTTTCGGACGATTTTGTTACAGGGGGCCGATATTGCCGACCCCCAGTAACAAAATTGGCCCCCCAGGGGCCCAAAACCGGCCCCCACCCTAGCGGCCCACCGGGGAAATGCCCGGTACCCGCCACGGCCAGTCCGGCCCTGGTTGTCTCCCATATCTCTGTCATCAGAGGTATCCCTCTGTCACCCTCATTCCTCTGGATTTAACTAGAATGCAAGCAGCCCATGGAGAATCACGATATTAGGTCCTGAATGAGCTCAGGGTCATTGCACTCTTTGAGAGATGAGTTGTTCTTCAAAATGAAAACAAAGCAAGCACTTTGGATATTTGCTCAAAAAGTTCAAGGGTCGACTCTAGCAGCCTGTACTAACAACACAGTAATACAATCATACTTAAGTTATTAATTTAGGACAGGCACGTGGCATCTGAATCTTCTGACATTTCAAATTATGTCTTGGATGGAACAGTTTCTGATATCTCTCAGGGCCATACATATTAGGGGAGTGGACAATACTTTTAGTATGGTGGCTGCAAGGCCAGAATGGGGTGGTGCTTCCCTGATTGACAGTTGCGGTTCAGCACCTGGGCTACACCATCTACTTTCATCCCCATTACAACCTTAATGTGGCTCAAGGGACTGAACTGCCCTTTGGTACTTGTGTTCCAGCTGGTAGTTGTGGTACATAAATCTGAACTGTTAAACTTATAGGAAGTTGAACAATAACATGTTTTGGGTGCTGCATTACCTTTGCTATTTTGAATTACATACATCATAACTAAAGCATGCTGTCTTAACACCTTCTCAACAACATTGTGAAATTTGAAATGGAAGAGGAGATGAGGAGGTAACATTTAGATTACTTAGTGGTTATCTTTATTACTCTGATTATTTGTTCCTCATTCCAGTGCATGCATACCTATCCTCCCTTGCAAGGGGCCATGAGCAGGAATGATGAGGGAGTACACACTATTAGCAGTCCCCACAAGGGGAAACGACCTTAACAACGCGGTCAAAACACCGATCTAAATGATTGCGTTGTTACATCATACATCCCCCACAAGGGGTGGGGGAAGGTAAGGAGAGGCTATGGAAAGACAATGGAGCTTTGGAAAAAGTGCCAATGAGAGTTGTTGGGGGTTAGTTACAACAATGTAAATACTTGGGTGAGAAAAGGAGAATTGGAGTAATATAGATAACTGGCAAGTGATCTAAACAGTCTCAACTATCCTAACAGTATCACCTCCCCAAATAACTCTGAAAATAAAACACCAATCAAAGTCTCAACTCTTCCCCAATATTGCACATGTAAATAACTCTCTCAATGCCTCTTGGATTAACATCTTACCAATACATCTCACTCGAACCACATCTTCATAATCTCATTTCTCTGAGACATGTTCCCCAATAACGCAATGTGACAATTTCTTTCTCTGCACCTTCACAAAGCCTATCATGGACAACACCTAACCAAACTTCCTCTATACAAAACTCCCCAAATAGCTCAAAGTAATAGTCCCAATACCTTTAATTCCATTCAGTGACAAACAAAAGCTAAAAGATACTTGGAATAGTAACTTTAACAGTAGCAATTCCTAATGCCACTCACAGTGACACCTCTCTGATGCCCCTCAAAGGAACATCCCTCAATACCTCTCAATGTTGCTCTGCCTACTACCTTTCACATTAACACCTTCCCAATACCTTTCACAGTGGCATCATCTCTGGCACCCAAATCCCCTTAGTTTATATTTCTTCCCAACTCTCCTTAACCAAGCTTCCTCCTTCACCCTTGTACCCATCTAGCCAACTACTGATCTAGTCATCAGTCTGGTGTCCATTATTACCTCTACTTCTACTAATTTACCTTACCCCTACCGCCCATCATGTAGTTTTGCCATCCTGTACTTTTCATGTATCACATTCCCCCTGCAGCATTTCCTTTCACAAATATCTGTTCTCTGGCAGCTTTACCCTCCTCCTCACTTCTTTTCTTGGAAGTCTCCATTCCCCTCTTTCCTTCGGTCCCATCACCCTGCAGCTCTCCCCATGACAGAAGAGTATTCTTTCTTCAGAGACTGGTTCACCATGCGCAGGAATATTCTGAGGTGTGGTGGTGAGGTGGTAGTGAGGTACCAGTCTTACTGCATGTGCTAAGCAGCAATTTGAGAATTTTAACTATCTAATTCCAAATATTTTCCCACCAATCCCCCTTTTTGGTTTACTGTTAAAAGTCCCAGAACATTTAAATCCAAAACAGCTTCTTCCTTTAGAAAGGGCTCTGCCCCTCCTGTAGCTTGTCCCATACATAGTTGAGGGACCATCCCCTCTGTCAGTGTCAAAAACTGTGTTTCTGCCTGCTGGGTCTGGTGCCAGCAATTCTAAGATGGTGCAGGCAATGCATGGGAGTAGATCCTGCCAGTGGCACTTGGCATCCCCAAGTAAAATGAAGAAGTGCTAGAGCGATCCTTTGTCCTGCAATCTGTCCCTATCTCACTCCCTGAAGGCTAATTGCTGTTGAGTGATCAGCTCTTAACAATATGCCTGCCTTCCTGGGCTCAGAGGCCAAGCCATTGCCCTCTGACAGCAGGATATTTATCTCCAAGCCAGGAATGTGTATGGAGTGGGAATGAGTGACAAACTGGTTCTTGACCAGTTTTCTCTCAGGTGCTCAGAGCAGGACGCTTTGGTGGTCTCTTTTTTATGTTCCTTGATTGCCCACGAAAAAATACTACTCCCATTACTTTACTGAAGTCGAGGAGTAGCATAGGAGTTGAGAAGCAAAGCACCAAAAGTACTCTAAATACATAGTAGAGAAAAGCCCTGCAAAGGTAGCAAAAAGGAAGGATCCAAGAAGAAACTTAGGTGCAGGAAAAGAGGAAGAATCAGGGACAAAAATAACCTAAATCAGGCTATCAATATGATGCACAATGGGCCTTCGAAGGCTTTGCAAATTATTCATTTAGGAATTTAGCCTCCATATAGTTAACAAAACAAGATGACACCACAGGAAACAAACCTGCCAACTCACACTTAGCCACCTTGTGACACACTATATCGGTTTTCATCACACGGTCACATGGCGAGGAGCCGTCATCACATGGTGGCAGGGAAAACGAGCTGAAAACCACTGTAAATAGTGGATTTCCAGCTCGTTTTATGAGGCTTTGAACTGTCGACATCTATTCGGGGGTGTGAAAACACCCCAGGACATCAGCATCAGCTGTAGCAAGATTTATTATGTCTTTGGGAGGAGGGTGTTTGGGGGCAAACGTGCCTCTTAGGTACTTCTTGGCACGAGGTCCCTCAAACAAATCAGTTGTTATTCATCTTGACTGGGAGGAACAGGCACCATAAACTGGAAAGGTGGCCATCTTAAATTGGGAAGGATGTTAACATCTACCACACCCATCTTTACAAGAGAATGGTAAGCAATTTTTCCATTCCCTGCCTGTCTCACATTTGATGTCTTTGATTTTGCATTTCCTGTTTCCAGCAGGGTGATTTCTGTGTCCATGTCCAATTTTCCAATCTCCAAGTGGTGTGAGCTGACCCCCACCCCCAAACTATGCTGAGTGAAATTTACATTACGAGTGTTACACAAGATTCCCCAAATTATGCCACTTTGTGTAATTACTGCAAATGTACAGGAACAACAGAACGTGAGCTGCTGTTCAAAGTGGTTTTGTTTAAATGTGTCCTCATGCCAAAAATTGATTTGAGGATATATTTCATGCTATATTATAGTGCAGACTGACGGATATGCATTTCACATAATTACACATAATTTTGCAAACATTTCACTTAACTAAACAAAAACAAATATGCACCTTTTGCACCCCTCCCACTCCCCACAAGTACCATTGTGTTCATGTAGGCATCAGCACAGCTAGCTAGGATTCCATGAGGCCTTGTGACTGAGGTGGACACCCACCGTCCCGAGTGCAGCAGGCGAAGACCTGCCAGTTGAGGGACATGCTCCTGCCTCTTCACTGTCATGGGCCCTGTAGTCCACCCTGTCACCTCGGGGTGACAACAGTCAGTTTACAAGCTCTGCTTTCAGGTATGACATTATATTAATGTAACAATCGCAGATAGTGCTATATTCAGTGTGTTCTAAATAACTGAATGTCAATACAGTTGCACATATTTTGTAACAGGGCATTAGATGTCACATAATTTCAAAAAGAAAAAGAGTTATTGCAACAATTTCTTTCAGAGACTTTATAATCTTGCAGTATAGATATAATTATGACATCTGTTTTATCACAATATTTTCCAAGAGAATTTGCTTGGTGCTCAAGTGATGGCACAGCGAGAAGTGAACAGAAATATTCTGAAACTGTGTATATAGAAGATTAAAAAAAACACTAAAATGAATATAACAAGGTGCACGATCAACTGTGAGTATCCAATGGGCCTGAACAAAATACAAATCCTACTGTTTTAAATGTAAATAATAGTGATATGATATTAACGGAATGTCAACCCTCTTATCTGGACCAAAATATAACATTAAACTGACTGAAAACAAAGCAGGGGGCAAATATACAAGGGCATAGCATCACCAGAGCATCACTTTTTACGATACTCTGGTGGCGCAATGCCCTTCTCCATAGTTACAATGCGGTTCTAAGCCACTTTGCGTATCTTATTGCCACCTTGCAAATATCGTACCCTTTCACGCAGGTTTCTGTGTCAAAGGGGTGTGCGATGGGTGTTGCTGTGGGCGTACCCATGCAACACCCATTGCTTTTTTGAGACTGCCCCAAATTTACAAGGAGGTGTAAATCTGAGGCAGCGCCAAAAACTAATGCCAGTCAAAAGGAGGCATTAGAGTAGTGCAATGAGGAGAAACACTTTTATTTCTCCTCGTTTTTGGCTCTTTCTATGCGTGCTGCACTCTGCGGGACACATAGAAGGAGCAAAATGCCATTAATGATTGTTTATGTGCAGAAAGGTGGGCCTTCCTGCACAAACGCAATCATCCCTGCAACGCAGGCACCCATGCACCATGGCGCAAGGGTGACTGTTTTGGCACTAGGCAGCTTTTTTAGCGCTGGCACAGGGGTGAGCACATTGATGCGCAGTATTCTTGTTAATATGGTGTATCCCTGCGTTTTTTAAATGATGCAGCTTGGCGCCGCAGATTTGCTCGCAGCGCTGTGCTGCACCATTTCATTGTAAATATAACCCCAGGTGTAGTAATTACACAGTCAGTGGAAAAACTGGCAAGTTGGAGTGTCAGTAACTGGTGACAATTTCACCATACTGACACTGCCATGTGCATCATCGTTACCACCCATAGGTAGTGGTAAATCTACAGGAAAAAAGGTGGCCCTTACTCTACAATAGCCTGAACAGAAAATCTGTCAAGATATCGGGGAAAGAACCTTGGAAAATAGGTGTGATAAAAATGACATACAGAATAGAACATGGGAAATATGAGAGCCGTAACATACATACTGGGAAAGCCTCACTGCATATCGATGGAACCTTTAATGTGAATCGAGAGAATACCAGAGCGTTAGTGCGGATATTGCGCCAGTGGCTTCCTATATTGCAGAAGAGTGGCCCATCTGCCAAGGAAATCAATGATTATGGCTGAACATGCCCCAGCGGTTTTACCTCTGCAAGGTGGTAGTGGTGCAGAAGTTTGTCTTTTCTACAATGTTTGGGTCATATGTGCTCCTTACACTGACGGAATTTCCACCAGCCAAGACCTAAACCGAGCCCTATGCCCTTTCATCGAAAACTTCTGTTTCATTTAAAATGGTATCAAGGTGTTGTGTGCCTTCCTTTACATACTGTGCTGCAGCCTTGTATGAAAGGCGCACCTAATTGAAGAAGAGTAGAAAAACACAGAAGCCTTCAACGACGCATGAATGAAAAGACATTTTCAGCTATTTCTTGCCTAAAAACATATGTTATAGTAAGCAATAAAATATGATACAACATCCACAGCATTTACTAATTGCACGCCCTCTGAATGACAACAGTGTGTGCCACAAATATGCCATTGGCCCTAATGCAAGCGTGGGGTTTGATCTCTCTAGTACCCATTTGACACAGAGGCTATCATTTGGTTACAGTGGGCCACTCACACCCATGGGTCCTGGTGCCTCTGCACCTGGTGCACTATTTATAGTCACGCCCCTTAACGACAGACCGATGTTGACGGTTGTCATCCCAGAAACATGACACGAGCGTATGTAATGTGTACTTTTTAGCTGAGTTTCTTCTTTCCAAGCACTATTCCCAATACTTTATGACTTCAAAAGCAGTGTAGCTACAAACATGTTGTTGCCTCTCAGAGAGAGAAACCGGAAGAAGTTCAACATGCACAGAAAGTGTTCAACGTTTGGGGCACAGTTTTATGCAGGAATGGTTCGTTTAGGGTGTTGCAGATCGCGCGAATATCGTCAAATAGCAAACAAATCATTTCACTATTAATGGAATTAAAAGAAATGTTTGAAAACATCCACTCTACTGTTCAGTGGAGGGAAACATTTTTTCGGCTCATGTTATGTTATGTTATGTTATGTTACGTTACGTTAAGTTTCGTCATGTTATGATATCTGTATTTGTAAAGCGCAATATCGCCACCAGCTATCTATCTACACATCTGCAGCCCCATCTGCAGTTTATCCGCTGTCTGCTATAAAGGGTTATTAAAAATTCAAGAAGCTGTATGTCTGCACATTTTCACTGAAAAAACATTGTTATCTTAATTCCTTTTATTAAAAAAAAATGAGACAGAAGTAATTGTCTAAAACGGCCAAGTAAGTTTGCTTTTGTTAATACAAAATACCACTCCCTGTTCTCAAACCATTAATGTCATAACCCAAGAGCTGCAGGGATAATGGTGCTTTAGTCTGTGTTCTTCTCAGTCGGGGTGCTATCCGTTCTGCTGTCGTGTTGTTTCTGCCTCCTCTGGGCCAGCTTACATTGCAGTGCCAAGCAGAGCGCGCTCCCCAGTCTCGGAGGAGGGGAGGCGCTGTCCTGCACGGATGAGGGCCGGCAGGATGAGATCACCTCAGCAGATGAGCTCAGTGCATGGCTGACATAACCATGGCTGAGCTAACGGTCTGGGTGAGGTAACTGCATGGCTGAGGTAATTGCATGGCTGAGATCACTTTCGTAGATGATGTAAGTGTATATTCGAGCTTTGCCGTTTTGTGTTCTCTGCAGCAGTCAACATCCTTTTGTTCTTTGTACCTTACATAATTCCAGTGCCTACCCAGTTTAGGAAGGTCGGTATATCCAAGTGTGCGATTCTGGAAATAAAATATGTCAGGTTGAAGCATGAAGGTAGCATAACCCCTAATGAGAAAGAGGGGTGGGGGAAGGGCGTACGAAAAGAAATGAAAAGTTATGCACATCTCATCTTAACCATTGAACCGCTAAAGGAAAAGGCGAGCAGATTTTTTTTTTCAAAATGGCTGGTGTCATTGTTTTATGATTATCAAAGACACACTGTCACCAATTAAACCTTTGGATACCTGTTTTAACAAAATCAATAAACGGGATCAGACTTAATCAGACCCCCCAGGATATTGCGGTATAGATTTGCAAATTTTGCGGCACAAACATGGAAATTTTGCGGCACAAAAAAGGAAATTTTGTGGCATTATTGCAGCACTTTATTTTACTTGTAATCATTCCTTTTCAGCCTTAAATCAATGGAAACTGGTTTAGCAGAGTATTCCACTTTGACATAGGCATGTTTAAAGTGTCTGAGAGTGTTTGTTTGCTGTATTTTCCTTTGTGGTTACATTCTGGATCATAGGTTAAGCCAACCACAATAGCACAGGATTGCTAGTCATCCTAGTTTTTGTGGCATCGTTCTGACTTGGGGCTAGCAGTTCTAAGACCCAGAGTCATCTGCTGTAGGACAGCACGTTTTGATATTCACACTATGTGCAAAAGCCAAACTCAGGGTTTTCCAGTAGCTGCACTGCGATTACCCAAGATTATCCTTCCACCTCTTCTTCACCTAGCCTCTTACTGTCACGATATTTGAAGAGCCCTAGTTGGACATTGGAATTCCACTGTGACATCTTTCACTAGAGGCACTGTTTGTCAATCACGTATCACCATTAATGAGGATAAAAGAATGTTGCTTTGCAAGATGGCGTCTGAGTTAATTTTAAAACCCATCGTGGCATCATTCACTAGATTGTTCTGTAACCAATCATGAATCACCAACATAGAGGACATCGGAGTGTGGCTTTGTCTGATCAGGTCTGGTTCGACAGGGGAGACACATAATGATGTAATCCAATTCTTGGGCTGTTAACCATTCATGTACCTCCAACAATGAGGTCATCAGTGTTGCTTTTTTGATATGGTCTGGTCTGAAAATGGAGACTCATTGTGACGTCATCCACTGCTAGGACTGTTAACCATCCATGTACCACCAACAATGGGGGTGTCAGAATGTCGCTTTGATCAACGGCTGGCTGTCTTCAATCACAACAAAGCCCCTTTCATAAATATTGGCCACATGTGCAGCTTATTTCACAGATTGACCTGTCTTGTCTTTTGGTATTTTACCAATCACACACCTCAGCAGGACATCGCGGGATCGACTGCCACATTTTACAGCAAAAATAAGTACATTTAATTTACTGTATATGTAGGAACACAAATATGTATATATTTCACCACATGTATGCTAATGGTAAACATGCAAAGCTGTTCAAATGAAAATGTGTGTTTGGGGATGGGGTGCATTGTAGGTTTAAGTATAAATACAGCTCAAGGGAAACCAGATCTTTCCCGACAGGAAAAACTTTAATTGAACTGTAAATTGGCTGTAAACTGGATATGGTGTGACTGCAATTCTTTGGTGGCCTCTGCCTACTCCGTGAGAGTGCGGTTCTTATGAAAGCTTGGTTCTCTTTCTTAGGGGCGAAGTGGGCTTTCTATTCTCGTGTTGGCACATACTCTTATTGAGGCCTAAGCGCGCATTGTGTTCACTAAGGGAAGTGCAGACAGTGTCGTTCTGCTTTGAAAGGAGGGAAGGACCGTGTGCAAGCTCCGAGCAGCACACTTATAGTGAAGCGTCACCCGTGCCACACTGCACACTGTGCGAGGTGAGCAGTGAACAGTTTTTCAAGGACACCCCTCGCACTCGAGTTAGCCCATGAAAGCACCCGGTCCTCCACTGAAGGTTGCGAGTTCCTCCCAGTTGCCATGTATGCAGTGCACACGTAGCTGCCCAGTAGCTTATTCCTATGAGTGTCGGCAGTGGCCCACGTTCAGGGTGCGTGCACTGGAGTAACAAGACAAGAAAGTTGTAGTTTTGTGGACTGTTGTGACTGTGATGAAACTTCAAAGTGACTCATTATGGATCTTGCACAGTCTCATCATGTCAGAACTGAAGCATGTTCATTATTTTTACAACGAAGCCATAGTTGTTGCTTATTTACTTTTTGCAACTATCACCCATTCACAAAGTCAATAGTTCTGGGTTGCTGTAGGTGTAATGTCACATGTTGATTAAATGTTTTAACCTAATGTCAAAGAGAGCGCCTCAAGTGTTCGGGCTGGAATCATTAGACCACAGGGTGGCACGACAAAGCACTTTTAAACGTGCAGCTGGCTCATGTGGAAATGGTACATGCTAATTATTCCTTAAGGTATACTTTGTGCCGGCCAATTGGGGACGATCTGCACAATAGATGAACATGCTTGTTTTAATAGTTAGAAGGGATGATTTGCCTAACTCTGATATGCCCCTGACAATTATTCTTCGACTTGAAATTTGTTCAAGTTCACCCTGTGTAAGTTGGGTGGCGTGAGGCCTAACAGCTGATAGGTATGATTGACAGTCCGGGTGGCTCGTGGAGCGATGGATGCTTGGTCTGCTCGTAAGGGCAGGTGATTTCTTCGCGGGATTAGCCTGGCATGTTATTTGCGTACGGTTCAACTGAATTGGGTGATGCATTGGAATAGGTTGTAGGCATGCGCTGAGAGATGGGAATTCTCGATACCAAGCAACACCATACAATTAACAGGGTTTAATAAACAGGCCAAGGAGTGGCTGCGTGACTCTCTTTTCTTGAGATGGTTAGTTTGTTGGCATGCCTTTCGAGATGTTTGATGCAAGCTTGCACATTTTGTGATTCTGCTCTCCTATGGCAACATCTTTATTAAAACAGCTGGCCTGACTTGTTCCTTAAGGTACATAACAGAGCAACATCACTGTGGCCAGTGGGGCCCAGCGCGAAGGGCTGAAATCGTTTCTCACAGTTTGGGATAGCATTTGGGATCAGGACATGTGGAAGGACTAGTTTCAAACTTTTATTTTAATTGCAAGTAACATCATTGTTGAGTGATATTAAAGCGCGCCTGGTTTAGAATTCAGGCCAAGGAGTGGCTGCGTGACGCTCTGGTGCTGGAGATGGTTAGTTTGTTGGCAGGCTTTTGTAGATGTTTGTTGCTAGCTCACACATGTTGTGGTTCCGCTCTCCGAGGGCAACATCATTAAGAAAACAGCTGGCCTGACTTATTTCAAATCGTGGGGACCCCTAAGGTAGATAACGTAGCATCATCGCGGTGGCCAGGTTGGCACAGCGTGAAGGGCTGAAATCTTTCTCACAGATTGGGTGATGAGTTGAGATCAGGATATGGGGAAGGACTGGTTACAGACCTTTAATTTTTTTTTTAAGCTCAGTTAACATCTTGGGGCCCGATTCACAGAACTAACTTAAGACAAAATCCTAAACTTACTACCATTTTGGTATTCACAGAAGGCACTTACTCATTTTGGTATTCACAGAAGGCACTTACTTACTCATTATGAGTAACTTACTCATTTTGAGTAACTTACTCATTTGGTATTCACAGAAGGCACTAACTCATTGATGAGTAAGTGCCTTCTGTGAATACTAAAATGAGTAACTTACTCATTTTGAGTAACTTACTCATTTTGTGTAACTTACTCATTTTGGTATTCACAGAAGGCACTTACTCATCAATGAGTAAGTGCCTTTTGTGAATACCAAAATGAGTAAGTTACACAAAATGAGTAAGTTACTCAAAATGAGTAAGTTACTCAAAATGAGTAAGTAAGTGCCTTCTGTGAATACCAAAATGAGTAAGTGCCTTCTGTGAATACCAAAATGGTAGTAAGTTTAGGATTTTGTCTTAAGTTAGTTCTGTGAATCGGGCCCATTGTTGAGTGATATTAAAGAGCGCTGAAATGAACGACTCCTTTTCTCGTGAGGAAAAAAGTTCGGCTGAGTCTGATAGTAAAAGTGGAGCAAACCCATTGGTTGGGTTGCAATTCGTTGAAAGCCAAGGGGGTATTACGAGGTGTGGGAAGCTGGTGCCTTAGAAACCCAGACGGAGCATGGGTAAATTTGTGCACAGTAGACCCAGAGCACCCCACCATTCCAATCCCATCACTGGTTTTACAGTCATCCCAATTTTATTATTAGGATTGTGAAAATTCAGATGGTCATTTCCTCATAAGGAACAACAAAATCACATCGCCAAGTATGTAAAGGCAGCGTAGTGGTGCACAATGGTCCCCCATTTTGCTGCTCTTGTCGGGTTCCCAGGAAGGCACCTGGTGAGGGCATTACTGGCCTCTTTTGAGGGCATCAAGGTGGAACCCTGTGGGTTGTCAAGATAGATGAACAACATAGCTCAATAATGCAAACACAGGAGAAGGCTTTATGCAGTTGACACCCTGACCACATGTATTGCAAGGTGCCCCTATGGCTAAGGAAGGTACAAGTAAGAATTTCAGACAATTGCCTAGGATCACACAATGTAGTCAAGCAGGGTATAGAGGCTTCCATTACTTAAGGCCATCCCATTAGAAGTTGTGCAGTCATGGATGAGATTCAGCCAGCAGCAGCACGCCCTGTGGGGGGCTAGTTTGACTTGAGTCACATACATGTGCGTCAAGTGAACAGGACCATGTACCTAGGTCACGCACATTAGGCAGAGGGGTTCCAGTAGGAGCCAGATAAATGGGGACTGCATCAGAACATGAAACAGCAACAGTTCGATTCCGACATAATGTCGCCACACCACCCATATTTTTAACAGTTAAACAGCCTTTGAGGAAGATCAGCTGAACAGCACAGGATTCAACTGCACGTGGAAAATTCCTTTAGGGGATTATGGTACAGATTGAATCATACAGGCAGGCATTTCTCAGGCCACTTGTTTATAAGCACCAGAAGCTGGGGAGGCACGCAGCATGGTGAGGATGGTCACAAACATATAATAGACTGTTATAGGTCCACACCATTTCTACTAACGGGAGCATTGAAGTATTCAGACGTGCATTCCTCAAAGCCACTCGTTCATAAGCACCAGAAGCTGGGCAGGCATGCAGCTTGGTGAGGTCGGTCACAAACGTATATCTCTGTTGTGTCCACTCTAGCAAGACATTGTCACACCCTTTCTACTACCGGGATCCTCCATGTGGTATACAGGAGGATGGAGGGTGATTACAATGGGCCGAGGATGGGTGATGGCAATGCTAGACTGACAGCTTGTTTATTAAAATGTATTGTATCACCAAGTAGATGGGTACCAGGAGGCTACCCAGTGAATAGGCAGGCCTGTTATTCTGGTGGACGGCGATAAATTCCGGTGCTAAACCTAGTGAGCTAGGCCCAATTAATCGATTGGGCTCACTCAGCTGTGAAGAAGGCAAGATTTTAAAACAAATCTAGGTACTCACTGCAGATGCACGAGAGACAAACATTTACTGAAACTAGCTTTGACATCGTTAACTTGTTCGCCATATTTTATCAATAAGACTGTCTGTGCACATGTCTGGTCAAGTCAGCAAAGTATGTGCATTCCGTAAACAAAGGCAGGGTACGGGTTGAACAGTCATAGCAGTTCAGACCACAGCACAGAGGGTTGCTTCAGTTAAGATACAAATTACTTGCCTGCAGCTAGGCGGGTTGTGGATGTTGTCATCTAACAAGTGTGCTGTGGTTTCAAAAGTTGGGGAACGCTGGGTTAGAGCACAAAAAGGCTACAAGGAAGTAAAAGATTGGCTCCATTTATTCGAGACAGGGCAGGAAACTGTACATATGGTTCTCCTCCTGTCCCACCCATTTGCTGGCTTCTGGTATACTTCAGCAGAAATTTGGAATTGGACGACTTATGCCAGGGTGGGGACATCAGCATGGCGACACAGCACCCAAATAGCAGTCAGACGGTGAGGGGCCTGCATGCAATATGGTCATGGAATAAGCAGAATACTGGGGGTGCAGGGCTCCCCTCCCTCACCATAGCGCATTAGAGGGTAGGGCCGTGGACCCGCAATGCTATAGGCGTTTACATGTGCCCACATATGGGCAGATGGGTACAGTGGCAGGAAACTGCAATAGAGTGGGTTTTCAATAGTTTTTTTTGTCCATGTCTATAAAAGTTGTGCACCCTGTAAAGTGAGAGGACGGGTAACGGGAACCTGCAGTTAAGCAAGCCTGGTGGGCTGCGTAAGTTGTCACTCCAAAAAGGGTGCGGTGACTGCAATAGTGTGCATAATACAAACATTGCCTCAAACCACATTTGACACCAGTAATGTGTTCGCCATGGTGTAGCAATAATAATGTTTGTTCAAATGTCTGGTCAAATTCAGCAAAGTATGTGCACTCTGTATCCGAGGGCATGTTACAGGTTGCTTCAGTTCAGCAAAAAATTACCCGCCCTGATAGCCATGGTAGCTAGGCTGTTTGTGGAAGCTGTCATCTAACAAGTGTGCTGCTGTTCCAAAAGTTGGGGAAACAATGGGTTAAAGCACAAAAATGCTACAATGTACTAAGAACATTTGTCATTTCCATTATTCAAGAAAAGGCACATATCTGTACATATTGTCCCCCCCCTGTTCCCACCCACTTGTGTGCTCCATGGTACACATTAGCAGAAGTTGGGAAGTGCACAACTTGCGCTGGGAGGGGAAATCAGCATGGCATCACAGCAGCTAAAATATCGCAGTCAGAAAGTGAGGGGCTGGCATGCAATATGGACATGTAATGAAGCAGAATACGGAGGGCAGAATCGATGCCATAGGCGTTACATTGGCCATACATGGGCAGAAGGGTACAGTGCCAGGAACCCGCAAATAGAGTGGGTTTTAAAAAGGGGTTGCGTACATTTGCCATTCCATAAAAGTATGCGCTGCGACTCCAATATGGTGGAGAAAGAAGGGTTCGGTGCACAAATTCTGACAGTTACTAAAACACAGCGTGCAATCAATTTGGAGGGAACAGGAAAAGTTTCACTGCTGGTGCGGTACACAGTTATCAGTTTAAACCCCCATTTTGGGGATTATCATGTACGGGGGTAAACAAGGGCGTAGTCAACCCTAAATGTAAGGCACATATTGCACACAGTGCACAATGGATTAAATCAGACATAACCATGGTTACGAAGAGCAGTAGTTTTGCATTCCCGTTTGGGTAAGAATTCTGGCCGGCGTGGTACTCATATACAGGAGGAGGCCAGCTGGCAGAGATAAGGGTATGGTGTTGGCCACAAACAATAACTTGTTAACAAATACACTGTTGGCCTGGTAGGCGAACCCCAATACGTTTTCCAGCATATTCTGAAATCAGTGACTGGGCGGTGATGGGTAATGCACAACCCAGCAACACCTAGCAAGTAGGCCCGTATTGGCACAGTGCACCATAGGGATTTCACCCTGAACTGCAGCTAAAGTAGAGAGAAGTTGTTTCAATTCCGGGCAGGCCATCGAACATGCCTATGGATGGGTAAATAAAGCTGTGGTTAAAACAGAACAGTAGTTCCCAATTTAAGTGGAGGCCAGCAAACTTGCCTACGATGGGGTAAATAAGCCATGCACAAGCCCACCAAGCAGGAGGGCTTGATTCAACTTTAATTCAAAATAAAATAAAATAAGAAGGGCTTGGTAAATAAGGCATGGTCTCTTGAGTGGATACGCCACAAGGTTCCCCCAATAGGGGCGGGGAACACCTGCAGCGGTAGATGGGAAGTGTCCAGCTAGAAGGACTGGTAACCTGTCAGAGGTAGATGGGAAATGTCCAGCTAGAAGGACTGGTAACCACCCACAGGTTGCAGGAGGTTATGGAGCCTGCCATGGTGGGGTGGGGGCCCTGGATATGACGGCGGCACATCCAGGGCTTTGGCGGACTTACAGGGCAATCCGGAGGCTGATTGGTACGAGGGGTACCCTTTCAGGAGCACAACAAGGGTGCATTATGCCAAAATCCCAGGAGTCTTTACGGCAGGACCCTGGTTGAAGACGACGGTGCCCCGCTAGTCCTTCGGGTGGTTGTAAGCCTGAGCAACCGGGGGCTTGCCTGGTTACGCTCCATCCCTAAAAAGGCGTGAGTAAAAGGTATGGACTGGTGGTCCATGATATGTAAGGGGGATAACCCCCCCATAAATGGTAGCACCGATTGGATTAGCCACGGTGCAGTTTGGCCCATCAGGTGGGCAGGGCAGCTTAGGATAGTCACCACTGTCTGCCCTTGGATCGCCCGTAAGTTAACCCACCAAGTTGGCATACTCCTTCTATGTAATAAACCTGCAGCAAACTGTTTTCCAACAAAAAACTTGTGTGGACTGTTTATTTTGTGCAGAGCGACTAATTACTGCTAAGCGGGGGGGTTGCCAATATCAGCACTATGCGGCTGCCTGCGGTGCACGCAGTGGGCCCTCTAAGAGGGCGGCCCCCTTAGTGCCGCATCAGGTACCTCCCCGCGCCTTGTCACTGGGACCCCCTACTCTGGGAGTCCCCCCTCGGGTCTGGCCCCTCTGCGTCGTCATTTCCGGTGGGATGCGGACAGGTATTTATACCTGCCCCCACCCACTGGCCACCCTCTTTGGCCCCCGCTGGACACGCTGTCACCCTCCCAACCGCTTACCCTGATTGCCGGCGTGAGGGCTGGGACGAATGTATTGAAGGTATTAATGTATACATTTGTGTTGCAGGCGGAGTTACAGGGCAATCCAGAGGCTGATTGGTACGAGGGGTACCCTTTCAGGAGCACTATAAGGGTTCATTTTGCCAAAATCCCAGGAGTCTTTACGCCAGGACCCTGGTTGAAAACGACGGCACCCGCTAGTCCTTCGGGCGGTTGTAAGCCTGAGCAACCGGGGGGCTTGCCTGGTTACGCTCTGCCCCTAAAAAGGCATGAGTAAAAGGTATGGACTGGTGATCCATGATATGTAAGGGGGATAACCCCCACATAAATGGTAGCACCGATTGGATTGGCCACGGTGTAGTTTGGCTCATCAGGGGGGCAGGGCAGCTTAGGTTAGTCACCACTGCCTGACCTTGGATCGCCCGTAAGTTAACCCACCAAGTTGACATACTCCTTGTATGTAATAAACCTGCAGCAAACTGTTTTCCAACAAAAACTTGTATGGACTGTTTATTTTGCGCAGTGCGACTAATTACTGCTAAGCGGGGGGTGTTGCAAATATCAGCACTATGTGCTGCCAGCATTAAGGCTCAACTATGAAAAGGGCAATATTAGCCGGGTCGCTCACATAACCCGGTAAAATAAATAAAACAAGACAAAGTGGTCAGATTGGTTTTATTCTCGCTCAAACACTGTGAAGTTCTACTTTTGTTTTCTCGTCTTTCTTTCTACAGCATTGCTTTCCCCTTCGTTCTGTGATGGGGTGCAGCTCTGGATCCACAGCCAGAGCCACACACCAGAGAACGCAGAGAAAGCAAGCTGTCAATGTGATGTCTCCCAGGACTGTATGGCGTTTTGTGGCCGAAAAGATAAATATCGCGGTCATCGCGCTCCCCAGCTGATTTCGCGATAATTTCGCTGAATGGGAAATGCTGGCGGGTCTGTAACTTAATTAATTTCATTGTGACTCAAAACGCTTTAAAATGGAGTTTACTAAGACCTTTTGGAGAAAACGGTTTTCCCTTGGTATCCTTTATGTTAAAGATCTGGGTGATAACATAACCTGCTCTTTTTCGCTATGCTATCTAGAGATTCCAACTTCAACCTTGTGACTTTTATAATTTCTTGAAAATAAAAGTTGCTTTGAGAAAATTTAGTCAACCTCATTCTGCAGGCTGCCTTAAATTTCTCTACTTACTAGCGAACAAACCTCAAACTGCATCTATGATATATAAAACTCTGCAAAAGAAGTTTATACCAAATAATAAGCATGTTGTGAATAAATGGCTGAAATCCTGCTCTCAAAATAATATTCCCCCTCTCCTACCCTGTGCTTGGGATGAAATCTGGGACTCACTCTTAAGATATAAAATCACTCCTTTTTTATACCATTGTAAATACTGGACCGTACACAGGTCCTTTTGGTTCCCTACATGACTACACAAATTGGGATTAACGGACTTATACTGGCATTGTGGAGTTTCGCTGGGTGAATTAGTTCACTTACTATTTTTTTACAAACACATCACGCCTTTCTGGTCAAAAAAAGAAGAGGCTTTGAACAAAATATTTACCATTTAATTCGCATTGAACCATTTTATTGTCTACTTAGGCCCATTTGCCAGCACATCTTCTCAAATTGTGAACCCTTGGAACTGGTATCTCATGAATCTACTACCCACCATTAGAATCAAAACTGTTTTAGCTAATTGGAAAAATCACAATAACATATCATGCCACACTTGGTGAGCCTGGGTATGCTTTATTAGGTTCTCAGACAACATTGTATATAACAACACTTTCAAAAACAAATTGTGGCTTCTCTTTTGGTCCAAATTTGACCTCTTTTTAGAAAAAATCCAACCGCCGTTAACAACAACATATGCAGTGTTCATTGCCTGCTCTCTTTTCCTTTATTACCAATAACTGCATGTCGTCTTTTTTTATCTCCCTCTTTAGTACCTTTGCTTTTCCTCATGTTAGTGTGTTTTTTATGGTTATAGTTATGGCCTATCCGCAGTTTGGTTATAATGTACCATCATATTATGGAATGTATCACCATGCATCATTTTTGAAAATTAAAAATGGAAGGTTAGATTGCTGAAACCATAAAGCGTGACAGGATCAATATAGTGAGATGGTTTAAAAGAAACCAACTATTGCAAATTACATTGAAACACAGTCCAGCAAGCAAAGGTGAAGTGGACAAAACATTGAGAGGAGTCATGACATACACAAAAATTGCAGTTTTGCAGAAGGATCTATGAGACTTATACTTAATTTTGCCACCCCAGGACACTGTGTGTGTGTGTCTGTCAGTGTGTGTGCGTATATATATATATATATCTATATACATACATATATATATATATATATCTATATATATATATATTACCTACTGGCGGTCGCCAGTAGGTAGTTATAGTTACAACCTAGTTTCCATAGGAAAAGCATTTTTTGATAATAACTTTGGCGTCGTTTGATGAATCTTTGCGAAATGCTCCAAAAACAAAGTCTATCCAGGTCAGCTCATATCCTGAAAGTTTGGGGTGATTCGTCAAGCGGGGGCTGAGAAAAAAGGGGGGTCCCAAAACGCGTTTTCCCCATCTTAATTTCCATAGGAAATTTTGCGACGAGCTACAGCCCGAACTGCTGAACGGAATTACCCCAAATTTGGCACAAAGGTAGTGCTTGGATCAGAAAGCGACCTTTTTTAAATGGTGTAAATCCGTTCAGTAGTTGCTGAGAAATTAGAAAAATAAATGTTTCGATATCTGGGCGGGGCCTAAGTCCCTTGCACGAGCTTAACTGTGATTGGCTGCCAACACTCCAAACCAGGAAGTGTTGGCAGCCATCTTGTGGCTCGGTAGAAGCGAGTCGCTAGAAAACAGAGAAACAAAGGTATAAAACAAGAGAAGGGGGCAGGGTAGAAACACCCTGACCCCCTAGGCCTGCTCAGGGGGTCCCAAAAAAAATATTTATTTTTTTGTAATTTCGGCAAGTTTGCACAGTGGTGCAGGGAGGGGGCGGGGCCTGACATAGCAAGTGTGCAAACGCACCCCCTGGCACATTGTAAATTGGGGGATTAAGTCCCCTTCAATGCTAAGGGTCCCTGGGGGCAAACTAGCCCACCAGGTACCTCCAGTATGCGCCAGGGAGCTGCGTTGCAGAGAGGTCACGCCCCTTTTTACACCTCTGCAACACAGGTCTGTGGCACTTACTGGAGGTAGCTGGTGGGCTACTTGGCCCCCAGGGACCCTCAGGACTCAAGAGGACTTAATCCCCCAATTTACAACGCACCAGGGGGTGTGTTTGCACAGTGGTGCAGGGAGGGGGCGTGGCCTGATGTGACAAGTGTGCAAACGTGCCCTGTGGCGCGTTTTAAGTTGGGGGATTAAGTCCCCTTGAATCCTGAGGGTCCCTGGGGGTCAGATAGCCCACCAGGTACCTCCAGTATGCGCCAGTGAGCTGCGTTGCAGAGAGGTGTTCAGAGGCCACGCCCCTTTTTACACCTCTCTGCAAAGCAGCTCTGTGGCGCTTACTGGAGGTACCTGGTGGGCTAGTTGGCCCCCAGGGACCATCAGGACTCAAGGGAATTAATCCCCAACTTAAAACACGCCAGGGGGCGCGTTAGCACAGTGGTGAAGGGAGGGGCGGGCCTGACATAGCAAGCGTGCAAACGCACCCCCTGGCACATTGTAAATTGGGGGATTAAGTCCCCTTCACTCCTGAGGGTCCCTGGGGGTGAACTAGCCCACTAGGTACTTCCAGTATGCTCCAGGGAGCTGAGTTGCAGAGAGGTGTTGAGAGGCCAAGCCCCTTTTTACACCTCTCTGCAACGCAGCTATGTGGCGCTTACTGGAGGTAGCTGGTGGGCTAGTTGGCCCCCAGGGACCCTCAGGACTCAAGGGGATTTAATCCCCCAATTTACAACACTCCAGGGGGTGCGTTTGCACAGTGGTGCAGGGAGGGGGCGTGGCCTGATGTGACAAGTGTGCAAACACGCCCTGTGGCGCGTTTTAAGTTGGAGGATAAAGTCCCCTTGAATCCTGAGGGTCCCTGGGGGTCAACTAGCCAACCAGGTACCTCCAGTAAGTGCCATGGAGCTGCGTTGCAGAGAGGTGGTCCAAGGCAACGCCCCCTTTTTACACCACTCTGCTACACAGGTGTGTGGCGCTTACTGGAGGTAGCTGGTGGGCTAGTTGGCCCCCAGGGACCCTGAGGACTCAAGGGGACTTAATCCCCCAATTTACAACGCACCAGGGGGTGTGTTTGCACAGTGGTGCAGGGAGGGGGCGTGGCCTGATGTGACAAGTGTGCAAACGCTCCCTGTGGCGTGTTTTAAGTTGGGGGATTAAGTCCCCTTGAATCCTGAGGGCCCTTGGGGCCAACTAGCCCACCAGGTACCTCCAGTATGCGCCAGGGAGCTGTGTTGCAGAGAGGTGTTCAGAGGCCATGCCCCTTTTTACACCTCTCTGCAACGCAGCTCTGTGGCGCTTACTGGAGGTACCTGGTGGGCTAGTTGGCCCCCAGGGACCATCAGGACTCAAGGGGAATTAATCCGCCAACTTAAAACGCTCCAGGGGGGGTGTTTGCACAGTGGTGACGGGAGGGGGTGGGGCCTGACATAGCAAGTGTGCAAAGCATCCCCAGGCACATTGTAAATTGGGGGATTAAGTCCCCTTCACTCCTGAGGGTCCCTGGGGGCAAACTAGCCCACCAGGTACTTCCAGTATGTGCCAGGGAGCTGCGTTGCAGAGAGGTGTTGAGAGGCCACGCCCCTTTTTACACCTCTCTGCAACGCAGCTCTGTGGCGCTTACTGGAGGTAGCTGGTGGGCTAGTTGGCCCCCAGGGACCCTCAGGACTCAAGGGGATTTAATCCACCAATTTAAAACGCTCCAGGGGGCGCATTTGCACAGTGGTGCAGGGAGGGGGTGTGGCCTGATGTGACAATTGTGCAAACGTGTGGCGCGTTTTAAGTTGTGGGATTAATTTTCCTTGAATCCTGAGGGTCCCTGGGGGCCAACTAGCCCACCAGGTACCTCCAATAAGCGCCAGGGAGCTGTGTTGCAGAGAGGTGGTCCAAGGCCACGCCCCCTTTTTACACCACTCTGCAACGCAGCTCTGTGGCACTTACTGGAGGTAGCTGGTGGGCTAGTTGGCCCCCAGGGACCCTCAGGACTCAAGGGGACTTAATCCCCCAATTTACAACGCACCAGGGGGTGCGTTTGCACAGTGGTGCAGGGAGGGGGCGTGGCCTGATGTGACATGTGTGTACTTATGCAATCAGTCCGCCAAAACCCAAGCACTTATAAATTCACCATGCACTCTCCTTGGAGCACTCTAATCATCCAGTCACTACTCATGCACTGCTACACTACCCTGAGCAGTACCCATGCAGTCCAGCCATCGCCCTGTCACTACCCATGCACTCCTCCAATCACCCAGCGAGCACCATGTACTTATCCAATCACTCCACCAAAACCTAAGCACTTATAAATTCACCATGCACTCTCCTTGCAGTACTCTAATCATCCACTCAGTACCCATGTACTCATGCAATGACCCAGGCACTAACTCATGGCAAATACAGAGGAGGTCATGCTAATCACAGGGGTACCCCAACGCATAGTGTTCCCTAGTGTATGTAGGTGTTTTCACTGTATTCTAAGTGTCTTTTAGCATAGCACTGGCTCTGGTCCTGGTTACTATTGGAAAGAAGGGGACCCCTACCATGACAATATACTTGCTAATCGTAGGGAAGAGAGCTAATTTAGAAAAAGAACAGTAGCAAGCTTCTATTAGAAGCTTGCTACTGTTCTGGTCCTGGTTAGTCAGAGTCAGTTACCACCAGTACCCGTCAGTAAAAAGTTGGGGGCACAGGAGGACTTTCTGCTCCTCTGTTGGTTCTTTCTGCACATCTCTTGCTTCTTCCTGCACTTTTGTTCGTCTTTCTGAACTTCTGTTGACTCTTTCAGCATTTGTCTTGCTTCTTTCTGCGCTTTTCTTCCTCTTTCTTCACATGTCCTACCTTTGTAGGCATAGTTAGAAATTAGCATTTAAAAAACCTTTGAAATTCACTGAAAAAACCATAGGTTTCAGGGACGTTATAGTTACAAATTAGCATTTCAAAAATCTTTGAAATTCACTGAAAAAACCATAGGTTTCAGGGACGTTATAGGAAGTTGGACATTTCACTCATACAAAACCATAGAAATTCCGCCGTTATAGTTAGTTGAGCTAACTATAACTCGCGCCCCCGCAATGCACTGCTGATGACGTCACATATTACATCATTCATGAGATGGTCAGTGACATCACTGATGACATCACTGATGACATCTCAAATGACATCACTGATGACATCATCCACGTGAAAATGTGATGCACCTCCTCATACCTTAATAAAACCTTTGATACACCCACTCTAAAATACAGACTACCATTTTCGAAACAATAGAGACACCAATACCAGTTACTACGTACGCACTCACTGATTCATAGGTCTACACACACATCCACTCATTCACCCATACAGTCACTCATTCATGCAGTGACTCATCAATACAACACTATTATAGGCACTCATACACCTATACAAACACTCACACACCGCCACTCATCCAGAGTTACTCAAACACCTAGTCAGTCATGCAAAGAATCAATCACACTTCTATTTACTCACCTATACAGTTATACACACACACAACCTCACTTATTCATACAGATACTAACATATACTTACTCTCTTATACAATCACTGATACAAGTACACACTGATCCATACAGCCACTCTCACAATCACTGGCTCTCATGTATAGTCATTTATATACTCCAACTCTCACATGCACTGTGTTTTACATATGTAGTTACTTGGACATGTAGCACTGAGATATCCATTCCCTCACCAACACACCCCTACACACACTCACCCACCCATACAGCTGTTTCCACATGCACTCTTCAACCCATACACCCAATGAATCAACCACTCACATCTATGCACAGAGTCACACACCTCCCATCCACCCACACACACACTCAGGCACCCATACAAATACACACGCAACCAATCAATAACCCATATAGACACTCATGTAGCTACTCAACAACCAATGCAGCAGCTTACACAGCAATAGGAAGACTGATATAGACATTCACACAGTTTAGTCACTAACCCACGCATTCAGTAACACACATGTAATCACTCACTTATACAGTCAGTCACGCACCTACTAAATCCTCCATCCAGACACTTATACACCCACTCATTCTTCAATACAACTTGGCCAATATATATATAAAACATATTTAAACTTTACAGAAACACACAGTCACTAGATGATGTCATCAGTGATGTCATCAGTGATGTCATTTGAGATGTCATCAGTGATGTCACTGACCATGTCATGAATGATGTAATATGTGACGTCATCAGAGGTGCATTGCGAGGGCGCGAGTTATAGTTAGCTGAACTATCTATAACGGGGGAATTTCTATGGTTTTGTATGAGTGAAATGTCCAACTAACTATAACGACCCTGAAACCTATGGTTTTTTCAGTGAATTTCAAAGGTTTTTGAAATGCTAATTTGTAACTATAACGTCCCTGAAACCTATGGTTTTTTCAGTGAATGAATACATACATATATATATATATATATATATATATATATATATATATATATATATATATATTATCTACTGGCGGTCGCCAGTAGATAGTTATAGTTACAACCTATTATCCATAGGAAATCCGCGACATTCTATTTGAAATAACTCTCTTGCCGGTTGACGTATCTTCGCAAAATTTTCAAACTTTGTGGGGCGCTCCGGTCCGCTCCTACCCTGAAAGTCTCGGGGGGATTTGTCAAGCGGGGGCCGAGAAAAAAGGGGGGTCCCAAAACGCATTTTCTCCATGCAATTTTCCATAGGAAACTTTAGACACGGCTACAGCCCGAACTGCTGAACGGAATTACACCAAATTTGGTTCAGAAAGAACCCTTTTTGTTAAATGGTGTAAATCCGTTCAGTAGTTGCTGAGAAAATCAAAAGTAAAAAGATAGATATATCTATGGCCGCGTCGGATTCGCGCACCCTCCCGATCACGAGCTGCATGCTAATTGGCTGTCAACACTCCAAATCAGGAAGTGTTGGCAGCCATTTTGTCCCTCGGTAGAACCGAGGGACAGAAACAAGTGCGCAAAGCGCACAAAGGGGGCAGGGTAGAAACACCCTGACCCCCTAGGTCTGCTCAGGGGGTCCCACAAGGACCCCCTGGGCAAATTTTTTTTTTTAAAAATCGGCAGGATGCGCTCAGGGTGCGCGAATCCTGCCGAAAAAAAAACGAAGCGCGGTCTCCCGCGCTCGATGTTAATGGACCCCGGGTGGGCCAAGTCCCGGGGGCATGCTGGGGGGGTTAATTTTATGTGTGGGGGCCTCTAAGGGCCCCCAAGCCCCGGGGACCACCACCCCCGGGGCTTTATGTATAATGGTGCGGGAGGGCTCTGAGCCCTCCCGCAGCCCCGGGGACCGCCACCTCCCGGGGCTTCTTTTTTATTTTTGAAAAACCTGTGTGGGGGGCTCCAGCCCCCACACGCCCGGGACCACCACCTCCCCGGGGCACTAAGAAAATTACAATGGGGGTCCGTTTTGGACCCCAAGCCCCGGGGACCACCACCTCCCCGGGGCTTTCAAAATGTAAGGAGGGGGCCGCGCGGCCCCCTCCTGGAGCCTGTGGTGGCCCTGGGGACCGCCACCCCCAGGGCCGGCTCCTGCAGTGTCCCGGGGTGCCTACCCTCGGGACACTGCTGTTTGCAATGACAGGACGGGAGCCTCGCGGCTCCCGTCCTGTCATTGCAAACTGCTTTGGATATTGGAAGAGAGAGCAGGAAACCTGGAAACCTGCTCTCTCTTCCAATATCCAAAGCTGATTGCTTTTCCACATGGGGAGCAGCATGTTAGCTGCTCCCCATGTGTAAGCAATGCCGGCTCCCGTAGGACACGGGGAGCCGGCGGGACTGTGGGGGTTTGGGGACCCCCACAGTCCCCACGAGAGGCCAGGCCCCAGGGGATGGGGTCCCCGGGGCCATAAGTGGCCACGGAGGGGGCCACGCAGCCCCCTCCCCAAAGGTAAAAAAAAAAAAAAGTGCAAGGCCGGCCCCGGGGATGGGGTCCCCGGGGCCTTAAATGGCCTGAGGAGGGGGCCACGCAGCCCCCTCCAAATAAAAAAAAAGAGGCCATGCCCGGGGGATGGGGTCCCCGGGGCCAATACAGGCCAAGGGAAGGGGGCCACGCGGCCCCCTTCCCGTTTTTTTAAAATTTTAATAAAAAAAAGGGGTAAGGCCCTGGGGGATGGGGTCCCCAGGGCCTAAAAATAGGAAAAAGGAAGGGGGGCCACACAGCCCCCCTTCAGGAAAAAAAACGATCGGGCCCGCAGGCCCCGCCCCTTCCTTCACCACTCTGCAAACGCGCCCCTGGTGCGTTTGCAGAGGAGAACGAATTCCCCTTGAATACTGGGGTCCCTGGGGGCCAACTAGCCCACCAGGAACCTCCAGTATGCGCCAGAGGCTGCCTTGCAGAGAGGTGTACAGAGGCCACGCCCCTTTTACACCTCTCTGCAACGCAGCTCTGTGGCGCTTTTGGAGGTATATGGTGGGCTAGTTGCACCCCAGGGACCCTCAGGATTCAAGGGGAGTTAATCCCCTGACTTAAAACGCGCCACGGGCGCGTTTGCACAGTGGTGAAGTGAGGGGCGGGGCTTCAGGTGACATGTGTGCAAACAGGCCCCGTGGCGCATTTTAAGATGGGGAATTAAATCCCCTTCAATCCTGAGGGTCCCTGGGGGCCAACTAGCCCAACAGGTACGTCCAGAAAGCGCCACAGAGCTGCATTGCAGAGAGGTGTAAAAGGGTGTGGCCTCTGTACATGTCTCTGCAACGCAGCCCCTGGCGCATACTGGAGGTTCCTGGTGGGCTAGTTGGCCCGTAGGGACCCTCATGATTCAAGGGGACTTAATCCCCCAACTTAAAACGCGCCACGGGGCGCGTTTGCACAGATGTCACCTCAGGCCCCGCCCCCTCCCTTCACCATTGTGCAAATATTCCTCTAAAATCAGCCGAAATACGAATTCTGATTTACTCACCTGTTATCAGGAGAGACCTCAGTGCTGCATCTTTCAGCCCAGTACTAATCCTGAAAAGTAATTTTAACCGTACTTACCAGTAACTTGAATTTCCTTCCATAGGCTAACATTGACTGGTTTCACTTGGAAATTCTTCTAAGTGTGGAGTTTTGGAACTTTAAAATATTCCTCTAAAATCAGCCGAAATACGAATTCCGATTTACTCACCTGTTATCAGGAGAGACCTCAGTGCTGTATCTTTCAGCCCAGTACTGGTCCTGAAAAGTAATTTTAACCGTACTTACCAGTAACTTGAATTTCCTTCCATAGGCTAACATTGACTGGTTTCACTTGGAAATTCTTCTAAGTGTGGAGTTTTGGAACTTTAAAATATTCCTCTAAAATCAGCCGAAATACGAATTCCGATTTACTCACCTGTTATCAGGAGAGACCTCAGTGCTGCATCTTTCAGCCCAGTACTGATCCTCAAAAGTAATTTTAACCGTACTTACCAGTAACTTGAATTTCCTTCCATAGGATATAATTGCCTGCTTTTTGCTGAAAAAGTTTCTAAGTGTTGATTTTTGAAACATACAAATATTCCTCTAAAATCAGCCGAAATACGAATTCCGATTTACTCACCTGTTATAAGGAGAGACCTCAGTGCTGTATCTTTCAGCCCAGTACTGGTCCTGAAAAGTAATTTTAACCGTACTTACCAGTAACTTGAATTTCCTTCCATAGGCTAACATTGACTGGTTTCACTTGGAAATTCTTCTAAGTGTGGAGTTTTGGAACTTTAAAATATTCCTCTAAAATCAGCCGAAATACGAATTCCGATTTACTCACCTGTTATCAGGAGAGACCTCAGTGCTGCATCTTTCAGCCCAGTACTGATCCTCAAAAGTAATTTTAACCGTACTTACCAGTAACTTGAATTTCCTTCCATAGGATATCATTGCCTGCTTTTTGCTGAAAAAGTTTCTAAGTGTTGATTTTTGAAACGTACAAATATTCCTCTAAAATCAGCCGAAATACGAATTTCGATTTACTCACCTGTTATCAGGAGAGACCTCAGTGCTGCATCTTTCAGCCCAGCACTGACCCTGAAAAGTAATTTTAACCGTACTTACCAGTAACTTATATTTTCTTCCATAGGAATCCATTGTCTGGTTTTCAGCAGAAAAGTTTCAAAGTGTCGATTTTCACAAACTACAAATATTCCTTAAAAATCGCCTGTATGACTTAAACGCATTCTTTCAACTGTTTACAGGAGATGCACCAGTGCTGGATCCAGGATCCAACACTGAGTAAGAAAAAGTAACGATAACAGTTTTTACCTGCTAAGTGAATTTCCTTCCATAGGATAACATTGGTGATTCTATGAGAAAAAGTTTCTAAGTGTCAACTTTTAAAATACAATAATATTCCTTAAAAATCACGACTGTAACCAAAACGCTTTTACTCAACTGTTTACAGGAGATGTACCAGGACTGAATCTAGGATCCAGTCCTGTGGTTAGAAAAAGTAATCCATAAAGTAACTAATTGCATTTAACTAGAAATTCACATTGAACTGAATGTTGCATTGTGTTTGAAAATGTGGTGCCCATTGCAACAACTGTAACTACTGTACTTAAAAGTCTATTGCCTATGTGCAAAGTATTTAAACTAAAGTAATTCATTCTGAGAAAGTATTTTTTGTAATGTAATGTAGAATGTAATTACAATGTAATTTAAAAAATAAAATATGTAAAAAAAAATTGTTTCTAAAAATGTAGTAAATCAGTATGAAAAAAATTAATATAACAATTAATACATTTAAAAATTGTCATTTACAAAACCTTTCAAATTCACTGAAAAAACCGTAGGTTTCAGACATGTTATAGTTAGGAATTAGCATTTAAAAAACCTTTGAAATTCACTGAAAAAACCATAGGTTTCAGATAAGTTATAGTTAGAAATTAGCATTTAAAAAACCTTTGAAATTCACTGAAAAAAACATAGGTTTTAGGGACAGTTATAGTTAGTTGGACATTGCACTCAGTACAAAACCCGTGAAATTCCCCCGTTATAGTTAGTTCAGCTAACTATAACTCGCGCCCGCAATGCACTGCTGATGACGTCACATATTACATCACTCATGACATGGTCAGTGACATCACTGATGACATCACTGATGACATCTCAAATGACATCACTGATGACATCATCCACGTGATAATCTGATGCACCTCCTCACACCCTAATATAACCTTTGATACACCCAATCTAAATTACAGACTGCCATTCGCAAAACAATAGACACTCCAACACCAATAACTACATACCAACTCACTGATTCTTAGGTCTACACACACACATCCACTCACTCACCCGTACAGTCACTCATACTTATGGTCACTCAGTACAGGACAATCATATGCACTCTTACTCCTATATAGACACTCAAACACCGCCACTCATCCATAGAGGTACTCACACACCTAGTCAGTCATGCAAATAATTAAACACACTGCCATTTACTCACCTATACAGTTATACACACACCAGCTCACTTAATCATACAAATACTAGCACATTGTTATGCTCTTATACAATCACTGATACAAGCACACACTCATCCATACAGCCACTATCACAATCACTCACTCTCGCTTATAGCTATTTATATACTCCAACACACATATATACTGCCTTTCACATATGTAGTTACTCACACATGTACCACTGGGACATACATTCACTCACTAACACACTCTTACACACACTTACCCACCCATACAGTCTATCACAGATGCACTCTTGAAACCATCCACCCAGTGAATCACCCACTCACACATCTATGCACAGTCGCACACACCCCATCCACACAAACACTCAGGCACCCATACAGATACTCAGACAACAAATCAATAACTCTTATAGACACTCATGTAGCTATTCACAAACCCATGCAGCCACTTACACAGCAACAGACAGACGGATACAGACATTCACCCAGTTTAGTCACTAACCCATGCATTCAGTAAGATACGTTAAATCACTCACTTATAGAGTCAGTCACGCACCTACTAAATCATCCATACAGACACTTACACACCCACTCATTCTTCAATACGTCTTTTCCTATATATATTAAAAATATTTAAACTTTACAGAAACACACAGTCACTGGATGATGTCATCAGTGATGTCATTTGAGATGTCATCAGTGATGTCATCAGTGATGTCACTGACCATGTCATGAGTGATGTAATATGTGACGTCATCAGCAGTGCATTGCGGGGCGCGAGTTATAGTTAGCTGAACTAACTATAACGGGGGAATTTCACGGGTTTTGTACGAGTGCAATGTCCAACTAACTATAACTGTCCCTAAAACCTATGGTTTTTTCAGTGAATTTCAAAGGTTTTTTAAATGCTAATTTCTAACTATAACTTATCTGAAACCTATGGTTTTTTCAGTGAATATATATATATATATATATATATATATATATATATATATATATATATATATATATATATATAATTATATATATATCAAAAGAATACCCTTTCAGGCATAGAGTGACGCATAAATTATGCAAAAAGAAGCAGAGAACTCTGGGTAGTTCTCAAGTTTAGGTGGGAAGCAGCTCCTGTATAGAGCACTCTCAACACCAGCGACACTCTAGATCTGCTCACCTCAAATGTCTGCTTTTCTATCAAAGTATTTAAGCATAGGATTAGCACAGTGCCATCCACGCCGAGATAGAAAGGGACAAAGTCTTTTGCCATTTCTTCAGCAAAGTCTTTAAGCATAGGACTAGCACAGTGCTGTCCATGCCGAGCTGTGAAATGACAAAAGCCATTTACCACTCCAGGCACAGTATTACAGCTTTAAATTGGTAAAATACCATTCAAGCCAACCTGAAATGAGTAAAAGCAACCCCTGACACAGTGTTTCGCTCTAATTAGAGCTTTTCAGAGAGGTATAGCTTTGCCCAGACACAAGGGAGCACCCAGTATAAGTCAAAAGAATACCCTTTCAGGCATAGAGTGATGCATAAATTATGCAAAAAAGAAGCAGAGAACTCTGGGTAGTTCTCAAGTTTAGGTGGAAAGCAGCTCCTGTATAGAGCACTCTCAACACCAGCGACACTCTAGATCTGCTCACCTCAAATGTCTGCTTTTCTATCAAAGTATTTAAGCATAGGATTAGCACAGTGCCATCCACGCTGAGATAGAAAGGGACAAAGTCTTTTGCCATTTCTTCAGCAAAGTCTTTAAGCATAGGACTAGCTGTAAAATGACAAAAGCCATTTACCACTCCAGGCACAGTATTACAGCTTTGAATTGGTAAAATACCATCCAAGCCAACCTGAAATGAGTAAAAGCAACCCCTGACACAGTGTTTCGCTCTAATTAGAGCTCTTCAGAGAGGTATAGCTTTGCCCAGACACAAGGGAGCACCCAGTATAAGTCAAAAGAATACCCTTTCAGGTATAGAGTGACGCATAAATTATGCAAAAAAAGAAGCAGAGAACACTAGGTAGTTCTCAAGTTTAGGTGGAAAGCAGCTCCTGTATAGAGCACTCTCAACACCAGCGACACTCTAGATCTGCTCACCTCAAATGTCTGCTTTTCTATCAAAGTATTTAAGCATAGTATTGGCACAGTGCCATCCACGCCGAGATAGAAAGGGACAAAGTCTTTGCCATTTCTTCAGCAAAGTCTTTAAGCATAGGACTAGCACAGTGCTGTCCATGCCGAGCTGTAAAATGACAAACGCCATTTACCACTCCAGGCACAGTATTACAGCTTTGAATTGGTAAAATACCAACCAAGCCAACCTGAAATGAGTAAAAGCAACCCCTGACACAGTGTTTTGCTCTAATTAGAGCTCTTCAGAGAGGTATAGCTTTGCCCAGACACAAGGGAGCACCCAGTATAAGTCAAAAGAATACCCTTTCAGGCATAGAGTGATGCATAAATTATGCAAAAAGAAGCAGAGAACTCTGGGTAGTTCTCAAGTTTAGGTGGAAAGCAGCTCCTGTATAGAGCACTCGCAACACCAGCGACACTCTAGATCTGCTCACCTCAAATGTCTGCTTTTCTATCAAAGTATTTAAGCATAGGATTAGCACAGTGCCATCCACGCCGAGATAGAAAGGGACAAAGTCTTTTGCCATTTCTTCAGCAAAGTCATTAAGCATAGGACTAGCCCAGTGCTGTCCATGCCGAGCTGTAAAAATGACAAAAGCCATTTAACACTCCAGGCACAGTATTACAGCTTTAAATTGGTAAAATACCATCCAAGCCAACCTGAAATGAGTAAAGGCAACCCCTGACACAGTGTTTCGCTTATGTGACCAAGGGCCAAGTGGCCCGAAACGCGTCATGAAGGAGCTTTGCACGCAACTTAAATAATTTAATAAAAAGAAAAATCTGGCACCAGCTTAAGATGTTGTCCGTACCTGTTTTTGTGCGTCCAGGGCACAAGGAAGCGTAATTTTATATATATATATATATATATATATATATGTACGCTCCAAGTTTGCCCAACCTGTTTAAGCAGCACTCCAACAGCAACATGTTTTCAAGCCTTTATTAGGTATGGATGGCATGCCGATTTCCGATTCCTTTAACAGCTTTCCGTCATTCAGCCTGACGCGTTTCAAAGTCTTTTATCTTCTTCCTCAGAGGCTGACGGGTAAGTAAGTGCAAGCCGATCACATTTCCCCTCATTTAAATAATCCAAATGTCACGCCCCCAGATGGGCTGCTTGATTAAGACTGTGCAAGGTACTGTGGGAATTGTAGTTTTCGGCTTTCTTTCTTCCTGAATGGATGCACCAATGTCACTGCCGGATAGTTTTAAAAGCCACACATTGGCCTCAGTTATCGGGATCCATCCTAAATCCTTGTTGTTGTTTCCACATCAGTGCTCAGTAGATACCGAGCCCCGTGGCCCCCATGGTTCTTAGGGTGGTGCCCGCTCGGTGGCAGGACGGCCGCCTATGAATGGCAGTGACATTGGTGCATCCATTCAGGAAGAAAGAAAGCCGAAAACTACAATTCCCACAGTACCTTGCACAGTCTTAATCAAGCAGCCCATCTGGGACCGCCACCTCCCTGGGGCACTAACAAATTAAAATGGGGGTCCGTTTTGGACCCCCGAAGCCCCGGGGACCACCACCTCCCCGGGGCTGTGCTGATGTAGGGAGGGGGGCCGCGCGGCCCCCCTCCTGGAGCCCTTGATGGCCCTGGGGACCGCCACCCCCCAGGGCCGGCTCCTGCAGTGTCCCGGGACACTGTAGTTTGCTATGGCAGGACGGGAGCCTCGCAGCTCCCGTCCTGCCATAGCAAACTGCTTTGGATATTGGAAGAGAGAGCAGGAAAACCTGCTCTCTCTTCCAATATCCAAAGCCGATTGCTTTTCCACATGGGGAGCAGCATGTCAGCTGCTCCCCATGTGGAACAGCAATGCCGGCTCCCAAGGGACTGGGGAGCCGGCGGGACTGTGGGGGGATTGGGGACCCCCCCACAGTCCCCAACGGAGAGGGCCAGCCCCGGGGGATGGGGTCCCCAGGGCAAGTAGTGGCCCAGGAGGGGGGCCACGCGGCCCCCCTCCCCAAAAAAGAAAAAAAACAAAAACAAAAAAAAAATGGAAAGGCCGGCCCCGGGGATGGGGTCCCCGGGGCCTTAAATAGCCTGAGGAGGGGGCCACGCAGCCCCCTCCCAAGAAAATAAAAAAAAGGCCATGCCCCGGGGATGGGGTCCCCGGGGCCAATACAGGCCCAGGGAAGGGGGCCACGCGGCCCCCTTCCCGTTTTTTTTTTTAAATTAAATAAAAAAAAGGGGTAAGGCCCTGGGGGATGGGGTCCCCAGGGCCCAAAAACAGGAAAAGGAAGGGGGGCCACACAGCCCCCTTCATTGAACAAAAAGAAAAAAAAAAAACGATCGGGCCCGCAGGCCCCGCCCCTTCCTTCACCACTCTGCAAACGCGCCCCTGGCGCGTTTGCAGAGAGGAACGAATTCCCCTTGAATACTGGGGGTCCCTGGGGGCCAACTAGCCCACCAGGAACCTCCAATATGCGCCAGGGGCTGCGTTGCAGAGACGTGTAGAGAGGCCTCACCCCTTTTACACCTCTCTGCAACGCAGCTCTGTGGCGCTTTTGGAGGTATATGGTGGGCTAGTTGGACTCCGGGGACCCTCAGGATTCAAGGGACTTAATCCCCAGCTTAAAACGCGCCACGGGGCGCGTTTGCACAGTGGTGAAGGGAGGGCGGGGCTTCAGGTGACATGTGTGCAAACAGGCCCCGTGGCGCGTTTTAAGATGGGGAATTAAATCCCCTTCAATCCTGAGGGTCCCTGGGGGCCAACTAGCCCAACAGGTACATCCAGAAAGCGCCACAGAGCTGCGTTGCAGAGAGGTGTAAAAAGGGGTGTGGCCTCTCTACACGTCTCTGCAACGCAGCCCCCTGGCGCATATTGGAGGTTCCTGGTGGGCTAGTTGGCCCCTAGGGACCCTCAGGATTCAAGGGGACTTAAACCCCCAACTTAAAACGCGCCACGGGGCGCGTTTGCACAGATGTCACCTCAGGCCCCGCCCCCTCCCTTCACCATTGTGCAAATATTCTTCTAAAATCATCCGAAATACGAATTCCGATTTACTCACCTGTTATCAGGAGAGACCTCAGTGCTGTATCTTTCAGCCCAGTACTGGTCCTGAAAAGTAATTTTAACCGTACTTACCAGTAACTTGAATTTCCTTCCATAGGCTAACATTGACTGGTTTCACTTGGAAATTCTTCTAAGTGTGGAGTTTTGGAACTTTAAAATATTCCTCTAAAATCAGCCGAAATACGAATTCCGATTTACTCACCTGTTATCAGGAGAGACCTCAGTGCTGCATCTTTCAGCCCAGTACTGGTCCTGAAAAGTAATTTTAACCGTACTTACCGGTAACTTGAATTTCCTTCATAGGCTAACATTGACTGGTTTCACTTGGAAATTCTTCTAAGTGTGGAGTTTTGGAACTTTAAAATATTCCTCTAAAATCAGCCGAAATACGAATTCCGATTTACTCACCTGTTATCAGGAGAGACCTCAGTGCTGCATCTTTCAGCCCAGTACTGATCCTCAAAAGTAATTTTAACCGTACTTACCAGTAACTTGAATTTCCTTCCATAGGATATCATTGCCTGCTTTTTGCTGAAAAAGTTTCTAAGTGTTGATTTTTGAAACATACAAATATTCCTCTAAAATCAGCCGAAATACGAATTCCGATTTACTCACCTGTTATAAGGAGAGACCTCAGTGCTGTATCTTTCAGCCCAGTACTGGTCCTGAAAAGTAATTTTAACCGTACTTACCAGTAACTTGAATTTCCTTCCATAGGCTAACATTGACTGGTTTCACTTGGAAATTCTTCTAAGTGTGGAGTTTTGGAACTTTAAAATATTCCTCTAAAATCAGCCGAAATACGAATTCCGATTTACTCACCTGTTATCAGGAGAGACCTCAGTGCTGCATCTTTCAGCCCAGTACTGATCCTCAAAAGTAATTTTAACCGTACTTACCAGTAATTTGAATTTCCTTCCATAGGATATCATTGCCTGCTTTTTGCTGAAAAAGTTTCTAAGTGTTGATTTTTGAAACATACAAATATTCCTCTAAAATCAGCCGAAATACGAATTCCGATTTACTCACCTGTTATAAGGAGAGACCTCAGTGCTGTATCTTTCAGCCCAGTACTGGTCCTGAAAAGTAATTTTAACCGTACTTACCAGTAACTTGAATTTCCTTCCATAGGCTAACATTGACTGGTTTCACTTGGAAATTCTTCTAAGTGTGGAGTTTTGGAACTTTAAAATATTCCTCTAAAATCAGCCGAAATACGAATTCCGATTTACTCACCTGTTATCAGGAGAGACCTCAGTGCTGCATCTTTCAGCCCAGTACTAATCCTGAAAAGTAATTTTAACCGTACTTACCAGTAACTTATATTTTCTTCCATAGGAATCCATTGTCTGGTTTTCAGCAAAAAAGTTTCAAAGTGTTGATTTTTACAAACTACAAATATTCCTTAAAAATCACCTGTATGACTTAAACGCATTCTTTCAACTGTTTACAGGAGATGCACCAGTGCTGGATCCAGGATCCAACACTGAGTAAGAAAAAGTAACGATAACAGTTTTTACCTGCTAAGTGAATTTCCTTCCATAGGATAACATTGGTGATTCTATGAGAAAAAGTTTCTAAGTGTCAACTTTTAAAATACAATAATATTCCTTAAAAATCACGACTGTAACCAAAACGCTTTTACTCAACTGTTTACAGGAGATGTACCAGGACTGAATCTAGGATCCAGTCCTGTGGTTAGAAAAAGTAATCCATAAAGTAACTAATTGCATTTAACTAGAAATTCACATTGAGCTGAATGTTGCATTGTGTTTGAAAATGTGTTGCCCATTGCAACAACTGTAACTACTGTACTTAAAAGTCTATTGCCTATGTGCAAAGTATTTAAACTAAAGTAATTCATTCTGAGAAAGTATTTTTTGTAATGTAATGTATAATGTAATTACAATGTAATTTAAAAATAAAATCTGTAAAAAAAATTGTTTCTAAAAATGTAGTAAATCAGTATGAAAAAAATTAATATAACAATTAATACATTTAAAAATTGTCATTTACAAAACCTTTGAAATTCACTGAAAAAACCGTAGGTTTCAGGCACGTTATAGTTAGAAATTAGCATTTAAAAACCTTTGAAATTCACTGAAAAAACCATAGGTTTCAGACACGTTATAGTTACAAATTAGCATTTAAAAAACCTTTGAAATTCACTGAAAAAACCATAGGTTTTAGGGACAGTTATAGTTACTTGGACATTGCACTCGTACAAAACCCGTGAAATTCCCCGTTATAGTTAGTTCAGCTAACTATAACTCGCGCCTCGCAATGCACTGCTGATGACGTCACATATTACATCACTCATGACATGGTCAGTGACATCACTGATGACATCACTGATGACATCTCAAATGACATCACTGATGACATCATCCACGTGATAATCTGATGCACCTCCTCACACCCTAATATAATCTTTGATACACCCACTCTAAATTACAGACTGCCATTCGCAAAACCATAGACACTCCAACACCAATAACTACATACCCACTCACTGATTCTTAGGTCTACACACACACATCCACTCACTCACCCGTACAGTCACTCATACTTACGGTCACTCAGTACAGGACTATCATATGCACTCTTACTCCTATATAGACACTCAAACAACGCCACTCATCCATAGAGATACTCAGACACCTAGTCAGTCATGCAAATAATTAAACACACTGCCATTTACTCACCTATACAGTTATACACACACCAGCTCACTTACTCATACAAATAGTAGCACATTGTTACGCTCTTATACAATCACTGATACAAGCACACACTCATCCATACAGCCACTATCACAATCACTCACTCTTGCTTATAGCTATTTATATACTCCAACACACATATATACTGCCTTTCACATATGTAGTTACTCACACATGTACCACTGGGACATACATTCACTCACTAACACACTCTTACACACACTTACCCACCCATACAGTCTATCACAGATGCACTCTTGAAACCATCCACCCAGTGAATCACCCACTCACACATCTATGCACAGAGTTGCACACACCCCTCCCACACAAACACTCAGGCACCCATACAGATACTCAGACAAGCATTCAATAACTCATATAGACACTCATTTAGCTATTCACAAACACATGCAGCCACTTACACAGCAACAGACAGACGGATACAGACATTCACCCAGTTTAGTCACTAACCCATGCATTCAGTAAGATACGTTAAATCACTCACTTATAGAGTCAGTCACGCACCTACTAAATCATCCATACAGACACTTACACACCCACTCATTCTTCAATACGTCTTTTCCTATATATATTAAAAATATTTAAACTTTACAGAAACACACAGTCACTGGATGATGTCATCAGTGATGTCATTTGAGATGTCATCAGTGATGTCATCAGTGATGTCACTGACCATGTCATGAGTGATGTAATATGTGACATCATCAGCAGTGCATTGCGGGCGCGAGTTATAGTTAGCTGAACTAACTATAACGGGGGAATTTCACGGGTTTTGTACGAGTGCAATGTCCAAGTAACTATAACTGTCCCTAAAACCTATGGTTTTTCCAGTGAATTTCAAAGGTTTTTTAAATGCTAATTTGTAACTATAACGTGTCTGAAACCTATGGTTTTTTCAGTGAATATATATATATATAAAACCTAATGGCCATCACCAGTAGGTAGTTATAGTTAGGGCCATGTTTCCATAGGAAACACGTTTTTTGACTTGCCTACATTTTTGGCACCATTTGACGAATCTACGCAAAATTTTCCCGAAAAGTACCCCGGTGATTGTAGTTGTGCATGGAAAGTTTCGGGGTGATCCATCAAGCAGGGGCCGAGAAAAAGGGTGAGTCAAAAAAAGTGCATTTCCCATGTTAATTCCCATACGATTTTGAACATGACTACAGCCCAAACTGCTGGATGGAATTGCACTAAATTTGGCAGAAAGGTTGACTTTGTTCCGCAGATCACGCTTCTTGTTCTTTGGTCTGTTCAGTAGTTTCAGAATTATTAAAATAAGAAGAGAACGCTGCAGCAGCATTACGTGCGAACACAGCAGGGGAAGGGGAACAGGAAGGATAACACCAAGCAAGCACCTGATTCTTCCAAGAAGAAATGGGATAATAAACAAAAAAAGAATAGAGAGAATAGATCACAATCAAGAGGTGGGTCTCCTCAGCAGGAGCCCTCCGAAAGGAGGTACAACATTAAGAATCGTGATAACATAAAAAAACCTGACAGGTATCAGGATACTGATTCACGTTCCTCTTGTTCCTTTCAGGGTTCATCAAAAAACTCAGAGAGAAAAGGACGGTCAGAACACAGATCAGAAGAACGAACAAAGTCCAGAGATACACATCGTACTTCGGATTATAATATCAAAAAGAAGATAAATCAAAACCTCAATTGAAAAAGAAGGTAGCTGGTCTTAAAGTAAGAATTGCCAAGGATACTGAGGACTCAACTTCTGAACGGGGAATGGGCTCTGATGATGCTAGACGGCACAAAACACACATAATTGATGGACGGAATGCAGAACAAATCAAAACATTCACCCCCAGCCAAGAGGTCTGGGTTAAATCCATCATTCTTTTGCTCACCATGCCACCCCAGTTTAGACCTGGCCATATGCAAATCAGTCTTGACCCTGTGCCTCATGGAAACAGTCCATCCCGAACTGCCAAGCCAGGTCCTCCCTGGACCGGAAACAAGCATCCTAGGACCGGTTTCGGGGTTTCACCCCTCTTCAGCCAGGATAGCTTGATTCCAGTGGCACAGTGAGCCCAGGACCCACGTCTGGGCATACCTGGCGCACTTAGGGCGAGAAAGCAAAAAACACATAATTGATGGACGGAATGCAGAACAAATCAAAACATTCACCCCCAGTCAAGAGATCAGGGTTAAATCCATCATTCTTTTGCTCACCATGCCACCCCAGTTTAGACCTGGCCATATGCAAATCAGTCTTGACCCTGTGCCTCATGGGAACAGTCCAGCCCGAACTGCCAAGCCAGGTCCTCCCTGGACCGGAAACAAGCATCCTAGGACCGGTTTCGGGGTTTCACCCCTCTTCAGCCAGGATAGCTTGATTCCAGTGGCACAGTGAGCCCAGGACCCACGTCTGGGCATACCTGGCGCACTTAGGGCGAGAAAGCAAAAAACACATAATTGATGGACGGAATGCAGAACAAATCAAAACATTCACCCCCAGTCAAGAGATCTGGGTTAAATCCATCATTCTTTTGCTCACCATGCCACCCCAGTTTAGACCTGGCCATATGCAAATCAGTCTTGACCCTGTGCCTCATGGGAACAGTCCATCCCGAACTGCCAAGCCAGGTCCTCCCTGGACCGGAAACAAGCATCCTAGGACCGGTTTCGGGGTTTCACCCCTCTTCAGCCAGGATAGCTTGATTCCAGTGGCACAGTGAGCCCAGGACCCACGTCTGGGCATACCTGGCGCACTTAGGGCGAGAAAGCAAAAAACACATATTTGATGGACGGAATGCAGAACAAATCAAAATATTCACCCCCAGCCAAGAGATCTGGGTTAAATCCATCATTCTTTTGCTCACCATGCCACACCAGTTTTGAAGAGGGGTGAAACCCCGAAACCGGTCCTAGGATGCTTGTTTCCAGTCCAGGGAGGACCTCCTCGCCTGGCAGTTCGGGCTGGACTGTTCCCATTGGGCACAGGGTCAAGACTGATTTGCATATGGCTGGGTTCAAACTGGAATGGCATGGTGAGCAAAAAAACGATGGATTTAGGCCCAGATCTCTGCACTGAGGTGAATGTATGACATTGTTCTGCATTCTGTCCATCAATTGTTGTTTTTGCATTTGTCACCCCGAGTGGGACGGGTATGCCCAGACGTGGGTCCCGTGCTCTCCATGCCACTGGAGTCAAGCTATCCTGGCTGAAGAGGGGTGAAACCCCGAAACCGGTCTTAGGATGCTTGTTTCCAGTCCAGGGAGGACCTGGCCTGGCAGTTCGGGCTGGACTGTTCCCATTGGGCACAGGGTCAAGACTGATTTGCATATGGCTGGGTTCAAATTGGAATGGCATGGTGAGCAAAAAAACGATGGATTTAGGCCCAGATCTCTGCACTGGGGTGAATGTATGACATTGTTCTGCATTCTGTCCATCAATTGTTGTTTTTGCATTTGCTAGACAGCACAGCAGAAGTAACAATAGCTCGCCAGAACCTGATGGAATTTCTGGTGATAGCGGCGTTGAATGAACATATCACAGTGGAGCCACCTGATACTAGGGTAAGTGTCCCACATCCGTTATACGAAATAACACTCCAAATGGAGGGGGACAAACCCTGAAAAATTAAAGGTCTCTTATGGGAGAACCTGACTTATGGCTATGACATCCTTTTTGCAAAAAAAGATTGGCCGCCTGAGATCGTTATGGAGTGCCAGAACGGAGAAACAGTAATTTTACCGGCCTTCTCCGACCTCGTTCCAGTAGCACTAAAACATTCATACGCACAGGAGTGGGCAGTAGCACTTGCTCCTGCATTATATCGCAACCATGTAGGGTGGGATACTGAGTCACCTCACCATGTAATCCCAGTAAAAACAACTCCAACTCCACAGAGACAGTACCCAATAAAACAAGAAGCGAAAAAGCAAGTCAGGGAGATCTTAGATCAACTTGAATACCAAGGTGTAATAGAGAATTGCACCTCTTCAATGAATAATCCTTTGTTTCCCGTAATGAGGCCTGACAATTCATACCGTCTAGCTTTAGACTACAGGCATCTGAAAACATGCACAAAGACATTTGCAGTACAGAATGCACACAGTGCTGCATTGATGACTAGCATTGTGCGGAAAAAATACAAAACAACTCTAGATATCTCAAATGGATTTTTCTGCCAAAATATAGTGCCTGAAAGCAGATATTTGACAGCCTTCTCAGCCCTAGCTCTCAGCGTCAATTCTGTTGACTGCCCTAAGGGTATAAGAATTGGCCCGGGTTGTTCTCAGCTAGGGTAACAGAGTTACTACAAAATTTTGATGAGGAGGCATTGTCCTATGTAGATGATATTTATCTGACGGATGATGATTTATTGGATCATTTGACCAGGGTGAGCAACATCATTTTGAGATTTGCCTCTGAGGGCTACAAATTCAACTTTAAAAAATCGAAAATAGCCCACCTCAATGTCCTATTTTTTGGATACGAGTTATCAAGTGAAGGAAAAAGCCTAGCAGCTAACTTTTTAGACAAGTGCGCACTGCTCCAACCTCCCAAATCTCTGAAAAATCTACAATACATATTGGGATTCCTAAATTTTGACAGAACATACATTTTGGATTACGCAGAAAAAGTAAAACCTTTCTACGATCTAATCAGACCTGATTTTCCAATTAGACATTGGACACAGGAACACACGGATATCCTTTGTTCCTTACAAGCTGACATGATAGTTTCCAAACACCTACACACACGTGTAAATACCACAAATCTGGTGATCCGTGTAATCGCGGGTCAATCAGGGCAGCCGCGGCCGCTGCAGGTAAGAGCGGTGGGGCTGGCTGGGGGGATTCCGAGAGACGACCACGAGGGAAAATTAAATAATTAATTTTCCCTCGTGGTCGTCTCTCAAAATCCCCCCCAGCTGGCCCCACTGCCCCACCGCTCTTACCTGCAGTGGCCGCGACTGAATCAGGGTACACTTACCTAACCTTCAATGAAGGCGAAACGGGACCATAGCATACAAATCACACTTGTACACAAACGCTGAAATGCGCTTTTCTTCTACAGAAAAAATTCTGACAGCAGTAAAGACTGCTGTAGTGAGAAACAGAGCACTGGCATAGGGGAAACTAACAATTGTCATAACTCCAGTACCGGCCTTAGAAGCTATTACAAAGGCAAGCTTTCCGAATGCAAAAGCTTTATATCCACAATGGATATAATTAGTAATTCTCTCACTGCGACAGATGTAGACTACAAATTTGATTCTACATTAAAAACACAAGCATTCCTGCAATACGAACAAGAATTTCCTCTCCCGAATGAAATAATGCCTCTAGATCAGTATGAACACATTATTTACACTGACAGTTCTGCACAGCCTGCCATAGGAAGTAAACAGCAATACAACGCACCTTGTGCGATTGTAAAAGGACATATGCAGGAAGGCAAGTTCCATCCTAGCAGTATGAAGACGCAGTCTCTGGGAGACTGCACAGCACAGCTGGCAGAATTAAAAGCCTTATTACTGGCACTTATAAATACGGATCGGGAATTCCCCAAACTTATAGTGTGCGATTCATTTGACTGTGTCCAGTCTTACAATGAATATCTTCACTACTGGGGTCAGAATGGGTTTAAAGACTCAAAAGGTTGCACAATAAAGCACAAATTGCTTTGGGAACAAGTGGCAGAGCTGAAAAAAGACTTGCCAAGAGCTCCCGTGATACACTCGCTGAGTCATCAATCTGATGGCGTTCAAGTTGAAAGGAATTCATTGGCTGATGAAGCCGCCAATGCGACAGTGCGAACTGCTGCCGTAGCTGCAATCACTCATTCTAGTACGAAAATAGACAGACAGATAATGGTAGCTGTCATTGCTTCACGCAAAAACAGATCAGCCGTGCCAAAAGGCTTTCCACTCAAGTACTTCTACAAGTTAGACGCAAAAAATATTCTGTATGCTCAAATACCAGGAATGGGGGATAGAGTAATATCAAACATGGATCGCAGATTAGGTTTAATTCTAGCTGCCCACTAGGGTCTGGGTTCTGCGCACACAGGGATTACCGCAACAGTTTCTCTACTGAAACAACGCTATTGGTGGCCAGGTTTAACAAAACAGACAAAAGCATTTGTCCTTAAGTGCGACATCTATCAGCAGATGAAGGGTTCCACCGTAGCACGGCTGGCACAAACACCACTACTAATATCAGACAGACCTATTGCTTGTGTCTATTTGGATCACTGCGGCCCCTTACAATCAGATGGGGCTTACAAGTACTTCTTAGTGGCAGTGGATTCATGCTCTAGATTCCTGTGGGTTTGGCCTCAGCGTTCGGCTGACGACTGAACTGTTATAAAGGATTTGCGAGTCTTCATAGGGACATACGCAATTGGCACATTACATTCTGACCATGGCCCCGCGTTTAGCTCTAGGGCTTACAAGGAAGCCATGGGAAGTTTGGTTGTAGCATTGCGGTACTCATCTCTGTATCATCCCGAGGGAAATTTGATTGTGGAGAGGAAAAACCGGGACTTAAAGCAATACTTAACAGCAAAGGTATTAGCGGTCGCGGCTCCTGGAGGGAGTGCTTCGGGGCGGTGGGGCGGGGGAGGGGTAGGGGTAGGGTGGGGGGTAGTAAACTCCGTCATACGGCCGAACTGAGTTAAGTACATAAATAAATAAAGAAAACAAATTACATTGCGCGCACCGCATCACCAAATGGCGATGCGGCGCGCGCATTGTAATTTGTTTTCTTTATTTATTTATGTACTTAACTCAGTTCGGCCGTATGCCGGAGTTTACTACCCCTCACCCTGTCCCTCCCCCATCCCGCCCCACAGCACTCCCTCCAGGAGCCGCGACTGGGTATTAGGCTTGGTGGTAGTTGGGTCAATCACCTATATGGGGTCCAGAGGGCACTTAATAACATGCCAAGAAATTCCCTAGGAGGCATCACTCCTTACGAAGTCCTATTTGGGACGAGAATATGGGTACCTGACCTCGATTGTGGCAGCACAGTGGCGGATGAAAACCATTTGACATCTATAAACCTTTGGCTGTTTTACAGGAACTCAATTAATTCCGGGCACTACAAAGCAACGTCCAAATAAAACGCACTGCCACTGGGGAATTAGAAACAGTAACGGCAAGACCTGCCTGGTACCCAAAAGTTGGGGATCTAGTCAGAGAAAAGATTGTGGACAAGAAAGAATTTGGCCCATCTTACAGAATGCCTGTACCTGTCCTGGCTGTCGAAGGAACAAGAACAGTACTTCTTCCACCTCTTGCCGGCAAGAAAGAAAAGAGATTCATCTCCATTGATCTGATCAAACCACACTAAGTGGCTGATACTGAATAGCAGGCCGCGTGGGATTCTGGGTAGCCGCCGATCTCCTCTCGCTACCATAAAGGAGGTTCAGACAGAAAGACTGATAACATTTGAAGAGTCTTCTATAAGCAGTAATGGAGTTACCAACAATGAAATGGAACTTGTTACTATTGAAATTGAACATCAAAACACAAATGAAACACAGATATCAATTCGGCCTACCACCGACATCTACGTCAATATGCCTCTACAGGAGACATCTGCAAGTTCAACAAAACCTGCTGAGCTACCAAAGATAGATCGAACTCCATCTGGCTACTTCATCGATTTCAACACATTTTCTTTGGATCCAAGTGAACCTGAGTCACCGCCAGCTCCAGTTTCCCGCAAAAAACAACTTCATGATTTCTACATTTGGCTGAAAAAGACATACCTAGTCTCACCATGGCTACAGCTCTGGATAAGAACTGGAATACTATTCCTACTGTTCTGGATAGGTTTAGTGACTGTCTTTTTCTTGCTCGTGAATGGACACTATCTCCCAGAATGCTCCGCAGTATCAGATGTGAACTTGGTGCTGAAACCTCATATGTCATCTCATCGTGAACAAAGAGACCTGTGTGAACATAACAGCAGTTCCAGTTCCTGATAGAATAGTTTGGGACAGGGTTTCATGTGATGTGTTAGATCCCACTGAACTTTTGAGAATACCACATGTATTTAAAATTTCTTTAAATTATATCATCACCTCCAGTACATACTCTGACGATTGGGATTTTGAAACTGTAAATAGTATACTGTCTGATTTAGAACTGTCCACAGCATTTACAAAGAATGAAATGTTTGATGATTCATCTGATTTTGACACCATGTATTGTTACCAACACTATGGTCATCATTTTTTGCATAAAACGAGTGCACCACGTAATGTTCTCACATACCACCCATGGGAACATTGCCCAACACCACCGAAAGGTTGTTCACAAACGTTTGCACAAAAGTTTGCTTATTTTTCTGGGATTAATACATCAGATCCACCCTCATATTATTATAAGCTTGCACCTACATCTGCACAATAAAGTATGCTTACTAATACAAAACAGATATACTCTGCAACCTTTATTGCCCAACTGTCTGAACAGAGTTTCGACTTATGGAAATACACTATAGACATAAAATCAGTCTCGGGTACTAAGGAATGGCAGGTTCAGGGAACTGAGGCACTAGTTAGAGCATGCCTCATACCACAACAGATTATTTTCCTGAACAACACTGTGCAACAGACTTCCTGTCTTGGGTTAGCCAAGATTAAGGACTTGATCACACCTCGTATTCCCTCGCTTTCACACTTGGAGGGATGGCAAAACTATACAGAAAATGGTGAGGGTACACTAAATGACATCATGCATTGCGTTTCATACAATTCAACAGACCCCAATTGGAAGGGATGGTTGGTTTGGCCTATCGACACAAATAGGTGTCATTCAAGATTCAGGGGTACCACAGAAGGGTTTAGTATCCATAGGCCTGACTTACGCTATGTACAACGAGAACATCCGGGGGTGGTGACATCATACAGTGTTGGGAAGTTATGCCTAGATTGGTTAAGAACCTCGACACTGTCACAGGTGAAACAACACTTGTCCTTACTCTCAGATGACATGGATCTTAGGGATTTTTTGCTAGGTCCCCGAAAGCCACGTCAGAAACGCTTCTTATACGCTATCTATAATGAAATTTGGAAAATCTCTCAACAAGAAGCTGCAGAGAGATTGCTTGAAATTGACAGAATTAACTTAGAAAAGGCTTTGGTTGTGGTTGACAATGGTATGACCACACTGGCATTCAGGATTTATTCACTGGGAAAAATTGTATCTTCTGCTATAGATATAATGGAACAGGATCTGTCCATCTTAGAACACGGACAGTCCCAGTTACGATCCATTCTATTATTTATCTGGACGCTACAATCTTTGCGCTCTGGTCATGTGCCCTGGCGATATATTAACAGTACATCTCTATTACCTGCATATAATCTATCAGAGAGACAAATGAGAATGGCTCAAAGAGATGCAAAATATACAATGCTGCATATTGAGAAATTAGACCAATTACCTTTCACCGTGGCAGAGTCACCGTCCACAGAATGGTTAATTCATGGCCATATAACATTGCCAGTAACAACTTTCCAATTTCAATATTGCCTAGAACACCACCAGGTACACAGATATGAAGCAATGGGTAAGGACTTCATCCATGAATCTTTTGAATTACCGTATAGATTTAGGTGCAGGAATGGGGCCACTGAAGTGTTTCTCAGCAGTACAGACTGCGAGACTTCATTAAGTGGGTCTCTACTTTGCAAGGATATTATGCTTCACGGGGCTTGCAACGGTTCTGTTGCAAACTTATCCTGTCATTTAAAGGGTTCCCCAGCTGCCGTGATTAATCCGGTGTTCAAGCTGCTCTCAAATGGGAGTTACTTAATGCTGAATGATCAAAGTTGTTGTGGGATACTTCCAGGCATCGCATATCTAGTCACAGTAAGCTCCAGGGTTACTTGTTGTATGCATGTATTGTTTCCACCGACCCACACAGACAGGGAGGCGCCGTTATGGCCTGCGTTGAATGTTTCCTTTATTTGGTTTGATACTCTGAGCCGAATGAAAGCCATGCTTTTACAGAAAGATGTGCCCTTAACCTCAGGCCGGGAGACTTTTGATCTTCAGGTTACAAGGTCCTCAGCTTAGATACAGGCACTGGTACAAACTAATTGCCCTTTCCATTTCGGAGAAATGGTACAGGGTATCTTTAACATGTCTGATACGAAGGGTATAGTACACCTATTTAAGACCATATGTTCTGGAGTGTTAAGCACCTTTCAGCCAGTCTTCAGAGTTAGTCCAGCTTTTATACACTCCGTATTTGGAAGTATTTTTGGAGGGCTTCCGCTAATCCTGATGCTGGTAGAGGGAATCCTGATTTTAATTTTTCTGCTACGCAATGGACGTCCCAGTCACCAAGGCGATGGAAAAAATGCTCTTGGAGCAACGTAACAATGATCGCATGGTACTCCATCTGGGCACACCTCGACTTCGGGAGCTAAGCGAGTCTTGCTTCCTATCATTCCGACCAGTCTGGATTGACTGTGTTTTGCCTGTTCTCCGCTGCTTGCTCTGCGGACAAGAATGCATGTTGGATCTCTGTCTAACACTGCCATCGGTTTTGCGCCACCGGACGTGGATGTATTGCTTGACCCATTACAGGCCCACTGAGTGCAGTGTCCTCAGCGTATTCCCATGTTGATGTCGGCATTCTTAGAGCCACCACAGGATGCTTCAGTTCCTGTTGGATTGGATACCGGCTCTACTACAGGCACACAGGCTTTGGATGTTTCAAATGCTTCACCAGCATCAGCTGTGGGAACTGAAGAAGATTATCTTTGCTCGATCGACCTGATCTGTGAGGTGTTACAGGGACCGTCATTTGTAAAGGCAAGGAGCAGTGATGTTGCGTCTCTCACACAGGACACATAAACATTTGCTCTCCGTGTGCTGGGAAGAATTCGGCCTTTTTCCAAAACAACCAAAATTGGAATTTTAAACAAAATTTCTTTTTTCCTTCGATACTATTACTGAGCACCATGGCTTTCAGATGCTCTCAGTTGTTCAAACTATTTATATGAACATATTTTAAAGGACTTATAGAGCTTTTAAAGGAATATAGATTTTTTTAGACATTTTTCTTTTTATAAACTTTAGAATTTTTTTCTGAACATTTTAACAATGTTTTTATGATTGATTAGAAGGACATTCTCTCTTTTTTAGTATATCGTCCAGTCGGATGAGGAGTGGGTGTTATGATTTGTAATGTACCCCAATATAGGCCTAGGTAGTCACCTAACCTTTCACCTACATTTTCCCTGCCATTGTACTACAGAACTGTTTTTGGTATTGACCTTTTACCTAGTTAGGTGCTGCATAAATGTTGTGTGGTTTTCCCAGAAAACTAGACTCATTTATTATGGATGAGGATTCTCAGAATCACAGCAGAATTACCATCTTCTGCATAATAACTGTGTATAAGGGTCATCCCTTTCGTCATCCTCTACCGACATGACACAGCAAGGTAGAACCCCTGAGGGTACCTTTTGGGTACATAAACACCATATCTTTGCTGGGGCGGGCAGAGGAGAAAAACTTCCATGCTAACACACTGACGTGAGACGCTGAGGTTCCTGCACGCAGACACTCCAGCACGCAGTGGTCTGACATCCCTCTCGGGGTGTCCATCTCGAGACCAAGACAGTGTCCTTCATTCTCTCACACCAGGTAATGGGGTTGGTTTTATCCTAGGGAGATTCTTGGCTATACACATACATACATGCTAGGTACATTTAGGTACATCTAGTTAGGGTCTGCATCATAGGAGTATGCATTATTACTGTCATGTATTTATATGCTTGCATATATTCATTGTTTGAGCACTATGGTAGAAATCTACCATCCAATTACTCTGTTGGTGCTTATAATCGTTTATATCTGTTTCTGTCTTATGGTTGTTTCAGCACACATATTTTACACTAGAATGACGCTGGTTCAATAAATGCTTATTGAAAATGTCCCCATCATTTATTCTGTGTATCTCTCTGAGACAAAGTGAGCATGAGTGACTGGGTGAAAAGTACTGTACTGTTTCCACGATCCCTGATGGGACAGGGTTGTCATGTTCGGTAGTTGCCAGGAACTATTCTCTCCTTGGTAAGAGGAGTTCATAGTGGCACTGTGAGCTAGCTGGTATACAGGCGAACATACCCGGTGAGGGTGTCTGGAATCAGTCTGGACACTAATCCCACAGTTTATGTTGTCTAAACGTGCAGATCCTATATAGATTTATAGGAACTACATGACAGGTGCCTTGACAGTTCTGGAATCTGGGGGTACCTCTCCACAGTGGAGGGTACGGAACCCCAGAGGAGAGGACAGGGTGTGGGAGAACCACCCCAGGCTGCTGTCCAGTCTCAGGGTACAGACCCTGGGCTGGTGGACCAGTGTTAGTATGCCATCCCTGACCTGGTGATAGGGAGAGTGGACAGAGGGTGCCAAGCACCTGGGGCTACTGCCCCCAATCTCAGATGCCACGGAGGTTAGAGATCCCTGAGAAGCCTGAGGCCTGACTCTCGTAACTGACAGCTGCCGGTGGCCAGTGCAGCTTGCTGTCCTGGTGGACAGAGTTGCCCCTCGGGGGACAGGAGTCACACCACTTATTTGGCCCTGGTGGTACTGTCTGCCTACTGGGAGACATCTGTAAGCAAAGTAAGGTTAGGTGATGCACAGATGGAATCAACAGGTGAGGAGAAGTATTCTCTTTGGGTTTACTTAGTGGGCCCTGAGAGTATGGACAGAAGGATCCAACTGGGTTTAGAAAGGCAAAGAACTAGAACATGCCCCTGCTGTTGTGGGCCGGGCCCATATTCTATTGCCACAATCAGGGAAGTCCATCAAGGTATTGATTGGTCTCCACTGGCTTTAGGCTGGTGGTGGGCTGTGTTGGACCTGTCCCTTTTTGCAGGTTTATCTCCTGACTTTTTGCCTTTTGCCTCCTATTTTTCTGACTCTGTTTTTGTTGGCTTTAGGACTCTGGGCACTTTACCACTGCTCCACCATTTCTACCAAAAGCTGGGAAGTCAGAAATTAAGTGGTGTGACTGGCTGCATACGTTTGAGTATTACCTAATGGCAATGGATGCTAATGGCTACCATCCCATTAGTAAAATGGCTCTTTTATTTAAACATGGGGAGTTGCTGGTCAGCGAGTCTTTGATCATTTATCTCCTATTCCTGTACCTCAGGGGGATGACATACCGTGTAAAGTATACTCATAAGCTAAAGAGAGGGTGAAAAAACAATATTCAGATGAATCAAGTGTCTGATTGGAAGATTTAACTTTGCCATTTGCAAGCAAACGTATGATGAAACTGTGAAGAGTATATTGCTACTTTATGTGTGTTAGCGTTGAAATGTGATTTTGGGAACAATGTGGACATTTATATACGTGGCCAATTTGTATTTTATTGTTTTTCCAACACAATCCAAGAACTTTTCTTGACGTGTTGCAATCCAACTTTAGAGGAGACGATTGATGTCGCTAAAAGTATAGAGAGGTCGATTATCACCTCCAACGTTTTAGCAAATCATGGGGGACAACCTCAGGTTAGTTGTGTACTTGAGGAAGGTGTGGTATGTGTTGTGAAAAAAAAATCTTTGAAGGTAAAGAGAGGGACACAAGGGCAAGGAGGGCAAGGTCAACAAGTATGTTATTGTTGTGGAGGCAGAGGTGTAATTGATTTAGCAAACTGGGGCATTTTCAGGGGAGTGTAGGAGTGTTTCAAATGTTAGTAGAGGTGCCAGTAATGTGTACACCAATTATTTGCATGATGAGACACAGGAATGTGTGGACAGATTTGCAAATGTGTTATTGACTGTAGATATGCCTGATGCTCTGTGCAGTATACTAGTGAGCTGTATAAAGGGGCCATTAGCTGAAGCTAATATTGATGGTAGACATCTTACGGTTGTTGCAGATTCGGGGGCAGCGGTCACGATATTGGCTGACCATACTTATTACAAGCTGTAGCCTAAATCGTTTGTGCTGGCTCATCCTGATATCAGTCCTAAAGCATTTGGGGATCACGACATTGATCTCCTGGGTTTTTTCTGGTCCACTTTGGGATGTTTGGGGAGATCCACTGTTACCAAAGTTTATTTTGCAATCACTGGCAGGGACATTGGGGGCTGGAGGGATCTACCCAAACTGGGCATTATTTTGTGTCCTGGGCATGATGTTCCTGTATTTTTGGGTGACCTGCCAGATTTGGATTCTTCAGAACCTTTCTCGAATGTTGATGTGACTGGTGATATCATGAATCGTATGATTGTATTATTTCCCAATGTGTTCAAGGACCAGGTGGGTACAGTACAAGGGTTTGAACATTGCATTAAATTAAATGAAAGTGCAGTACCAGTGGTGCACAAGGTTAGGCCAGTGCCAATCTTTGTTAGACAAGATTTGAAAAAGTTGTGCGGGAAATTAGTGTCTGAAAGAATTATTGCTCCAATGGATTCCTCAAAGTGGGTTTCTCCAGTTCTTACAACAAAAAAAAGTTTGGAGACTTCAGATTGTGTGTGGACTTGAGACCCATTAATCAGAATATTTTGGTGGATTTTCAACCTCTTCCTCACATAAAGGAGATGATTGCTAATGTGGGGCATTCAAACTTTTTTTCTACAATAGATCTTCACTCAGCCTACCATCAAATTCCTTTAAATGAAGATTCTGTGGGGCATATTTATAACTAAAGTGGCGGAGCACGGCGTTAAGCTTCTATGTGTGCTTGTGCAGCACACATAGAAGTTGCAACTCGTCATTTTGAAAACTATTGTTAATGTGCATGAAGGAACACCTTCCTGCAAATAAACAATCATACATGACGTTTTGTTGTTTCTATGTGTGCTGCACAATGCAGCACACATAGAAAAGGCAAAAACGAGGAGAAATAAAGCATTTCTCCTCGTTTCACCTGTTTAAGACCAGGTTTACCCTAGTCTTAATTTTGGCCTTGCCCCATATTTACGCCACTCTTGTAAATATGGGGCAGCGTCAAAATCAATGGGAGTTGTGGCGTAACGCCCACCGCAACATCCATTGCCCACCCCTTTCACGTTAAGTATAGCGTGAAAGGGTGCCTTATTCACAAGGCGGCGTTAGGCTTAACGCCACCTTGTGAATAAGGCGAGGCCTCTAGCACCACAGGAACATCAGAAAAAGTGACATTCCTGTGGCGATAGGGACTTGTAAATATGCCCCTGAGTCTCTCACCACGTTTGTGACTCATTTGGGGCATTCAAGTATTTACGCTTGCCATTTGGACTTGCGTCCGCAGGGAGCGTTTTTAAGAATAATTATGGATGTCCTGTTTGGAGACATGCCCCATGTTCAAGCTTTCCAAGATGATATCTTAATATTCACAGAGACCAGTGAGGAACATTTGCAGGTGTTGGAGAGGGTCTTACATGTTTTGCAAACAAGAGGTATGACTGTCAAGCCCAACAAGTGTAAATTAGTGGTACAGAAGGTGGAATATTTAGGCCACACTATGTCAGAGCAAGGCATAAAATCGTAACTTTGTAATTTAGAGGCTATCAAAAATGCTCTTCCACCTGCTGATAAAGTTGCCCTGCGCTCATTCTTTGGGCTCTGTGAGTACTATCCCAGGTTTGTGCCTGGTTATGCTTTAACTGTACAGCCTTTAAGATCTCTCCTCAAAGAAGGTAATAAGTTTGAGTGGAATGGTCAAGTCAGTACTGCGTTTAAAGACATAAAAAGTTTAGTGCTTGCTGCTCCAGCTTTGCAATCATCTGTTCGCACAGGTAAATCGTACATTGCTGTTGATGTAAACCTGGAAGGTTTTAGTGCAGTATTTGGACAGTGGGTCAACGGCCATGAGAACACTGTTGCATTTGAGTCCAGGACTCTTTTGGAGGTAGAAACTAATTACAGCACCATTGAGAGGGAAGCTATGGTGTATGTGTGTGTTCACAGTAAAGAAAATTAAGACCACAAACCCCTGGTGTATCTTTTGAGTGGTAATGGCTTGGGGAAAGCATCTGCCCATTTGATTAGTTTGTTATCTAAGTTACGGGAGTATGATTTTTGTGGTTAAATATATTCGATGGGGCAGAAACGTTCGGGCAGATTTCCTGTCTCGGATATCGCTACTGCATCATGAAGCATTAGATGTTGATCAGGAAAATTAGTGGGTTGTAGCTTTATTGGATATGCTGGCAGCTTGCAATGGTTACATTATTGAGAGTGATGGAATTCAGCTATGGCTAAAGATGTTGTGTTATTAAAAGCTACAATTCATAAAAACAAGCTGGGCTTCTGAGAAGAATCTTACCGGTGAGCTCAGATGCTTTGGGCAAGTAGCCAAGAAATTGTCTTGTGAGAACAATATTTGTTTAAGAGGTGATGTGTTTGTTCCACCAACTGAGCTTGGAGACAGAATTATTGGAATTGCCCATGAAGATTGCAAGAAATTGAGGCTAACATAGTGGTGGCCTGATTTAGACAAACACGTATCTAATTACATTGGCAAATGTTCTCAGTGTATTATTTCTGAGAAATGTTGGAGGACTTCCACCAAACCTTTGTTTCCTGTCCCTCTTCCAGAGAAAGCTTCAGAGAAACTAGCTTTGGATTGTTCAGGACCATTTAATTTGTTACCTAGGGAAAAAAGGTACCTTATAGTTGAAGTAGATTATTTTTTTCAAAATGGATCTTTCCCTCTTTTGTCGAAAGTGCCCATTCAAACACAGTGAATTCTTTTTTGGAGAGAATATTCAGGGTAGAGGGTTCCCCCGAGTATTATTGTAACAGACAAAAAGGATGTATTTTGTTTCAAGACTGATGACTGATTTTATGAAAACATATGACATAAAACACTCACAAGTAGCTTTTATACAGTCCTTCATACAATAGTTTGGTTGAGATGGCTAATCATATTTTGAAAGAAGGTGTTTAAACCGCCTTAGCAGCTAACAGTGATGTTTCCCAAGATAAAATCTGGGCTTACCTTACGACCCCACATTCTATGGTGGGAGTAACTCCATTTAAACTTCTCAGGGGTAGGAACTAAACTAACACCAGATTGGATGTTAGAATTGTTGGTGGGCAAGTAGGTGTAAGATATCTAAATGCAATGAAGATATCCTCATGAGGAGCAGAGTGTTAGACAAGCAACAACCTCAGAAGAGTTTTTATGACAACAGGAATTATATCTGGGATGTCAAAATTGATGTGAATCATTGGGCTTTGATTTAAAAACCATTCAAAGTTAACAAAGGTGAGTCCAAGTTTTCCTTACCTGTGAAGGTAATTCAATACAGTAGAGTTTCTGTCTTGCTGGAAGGGAAAGGTTGGCGGAATAGAGACAGTGTGGTCCCTATATCTCATTCACAAGCAAGGTTTTCAGGCGTATGTACTCAAACAAAGAAAAAGTTCTATGTTGTCCACTGATGTTGTCAATAAGGATAATAGGAATTCTGAGCTGATTGCTGATGTTGCTAATGGTAATGCTTTGTTCAGCAGTGCTCAGGCATCTGGTTTGCCTTCTGCAGAGAGCAGGGAAAATATTTCCTCATATGATGCCCAAGCAAATGAAAGTGGTAAGGCCAGTGATATGGAGATTGCTACTAAAGTGGCTGGGAAAGAGAATGGTGGGCCGTGTTCTAGCTCTGCTGAGAGTTTTCTGGAGCCGGTATCCACATGTAGCTTGCGTGTGATCAAGTTCCCTCTCAAACTACGGGATTATGTTATGTTTTAGCATGCTCCTTGTTTGCTGGAACATGGTTGCACATTCATTTTATGTGTATATCTTTTTTCAGTCCCCCTTTTGAGTATTATAAAATCTCGCTTTTGTTTGTGTAAGAAAGGGGGGTGATGTAGCATCCATGTCCTGTTGGGTTTAATGCTTTTATCTCATTGTACTGTATTATTTCCTTCTGCTTTTATTTTTATGTATACAAGTGGAACAAAAGTTGCAATGCGTTCTTATTTGTACCTGGGATCCTATTGGACATTGTGTAGGTTCGGGAATCTATGCTAAGAGTTGAGTTGCCAGTTGAACCGTGAGCCTGCCAGTGGCTGGTGTGGTCATGGGTCCTTCTGCAATAAAGGATTTACTTATTTTTTACCTGTAGACTCCCTGTCCTTCCTTTGGATGTCCTCGTGAGTCTAGCTTTGTGCAACTGTAGCTGTACGCTACAATGCCTCATTATAGGAAGTAATAAATCTGACTCCCTCATCAGTTCTTGTTCGCATTTGTGTCTTATCATCAAACAATATATAATCCTTAGATTTCTTTCTGACCCTTCTGACTGCTTTGTCTGAAACCCTTTTGGAATAGCCTCTATTTCTAAATCTGAAAATCATATTCTCTGGTATTACAGTAGTCTTGTCCTCAATGTTGTTCCTGATTTTGGAGAGAAAATGTTTCTTCAATTGCTAATTTATAAAGATCTATTCTGGTTTGAACATAATCAAATTTTATAGGGGGGCAAAAAGATAAATCCAGCGTCAGAACCTCCCCCTCATCAGAAGTGAGTGTTTTAGCAGTTAAATTGATTATAGTTTTATTTACCCTTTCCATCAATGTGGGATTTGCCACTGTTGTTTGATCTCACAGGGGCTCTTTGTGATATTCCTCTTCCTCTGCTGGTTCCTCTTCCTTTTTTTTCAGCCTCCTCTGTTTCCTCATCCTCTTCCTTTTGTTGGGGGGGGGGGTTACTCACCCCTTCATGGGAGGGTGAAATTCATCCCAAAATGTCAGCTTTGTAGTTGCCACTCCCACAGACAAACTGCTTGCCCCAATATCCAAATTTTCACTTTCTTCCATCAGTTCTGGTTCCTTTTGCACTCCCTTGATACTGGTCTGTCCCTGATTCATTGCTTGTTCTTCCTGATATTGAGAGTAAATTTCTTGTTGAGTGTTTAATGCAGCCCATTTCACAATCTTGAACATCTCTCAGAAATTTCCTCTGCTTATGCAATTTTATCTCTTCCTCTAATTTCTCTAATCCTTCATTCATTTCTCCTATGAAAGTGCCAATGGTTCCCTTTTCATTATCTGGTCTTGTTTTTAACCAATCCACTATTTGTTCAATTTCTTTCAAAGTTTTCTCCGGATCAGAGCATGCGCAATTGACCAAAATTGTCAGCATGGTATCAGAACAGTGTGTTGAATTTTCTGCCTATTCTGCAATGTTTTGGGATCTGGATCAGAAAAAGAGGATATGGTGTAAATCTTAAATCCCCTTGGGATTTTTTTGTTGTCTAAATAATTCTGCAATAGAGTGGCCTCCCACCATTTGGAGTGTTCAGTTTTTGACAATTTTTCTAATTTTCTTCATTGGTTTATTAATGTGAGCCCCTTAGTTGTGTCCACATCATTATTATTGTTTGCACTGGGCTTCTGTGATAAGCCAGAGAAGATTGCTTTTGCAGCCTGTATCCCTTGACTCTCCCTCTCAGTGGCCATATTGAGTCAAATGTTAAAACAGCTTAATTGTTCAACAAACACAGTTCATCATCCATATTCAATTGGTTCATCCTTCCCACAATCCCACATATGGTAATCCAACTTTATGTTTGAAAATGAAGTTCAAACACACTTTTGGTGAAAAATTAGACCTACCGAAAACTGACTTGTAGACGCTTTCCCCTCTCCCTGTTTCTGCTGGAATCAGCTGGTGTTCAATCACTGGTGTCATAGCCTCCCAATATACAGAGATAGTCACTACAATGTGGGACTTCCCAATCCTTCGGTCTGGTTTGCACAGTATGTTTTTTATTCGGATGGCGGGCAGTCTGTAATGCTGTGAGTGGAGCTTCCCCAGCCCTTTGATCTCCTTCACATGGCTCTGTGTAGGTGTACTCGGCAGGCAGGAAGTCTACAGCACTGCAGGAGCGTAGCTTCCCCAATCCTTCATGCTCCTTTGCCTGGCTCCATGATTTATTATTCAGTGGGTGGGCACTGGAGTCAATTATCAAAATAACTCAAAAGTGCTTCTGACCTCCATACCCTTGAGGAGGTGGCGTGATTCTCGGCACAGTTGCCAATAAAATCCAATGCTCTGCATTTCAAAAAAGAAATAAACATGCACTCGGGTTTTGCTGTGCAAAAAATGCATTGCCAAAATCCACAATGCTTTTCGACCGCTACTGGCCTTTGTTCACAATCTATATATATTACCCAGTGACTGTAATTAAAGGTAGGATCATGTTTCCATAGACAATGCATTTTTTGTGTTGCTAATAACTTTTGCCCCATTTGACAAATCTCTGAGAAAATTTCCCTAAAAGTGCTACTGCTTGACTAGTTTGCACATGGTAAGTTTCAGGGTGATATGTCAAGAGGGGGTTGAGAAAAAGGGGGGGGGGGTCGTAAAATGCATTTTCGCCATTCATTTTTCCATGGAAACTTTTGACAACGCTACAGCCCAAACCACTGAATGGCTTTACAACAAATGTGACAGAAAGCTGGATCTTGGTCCTGCAGGAGTTCTTTTTGTGTTTTGGTGTAAATCCGTTCAGTAGTTTTGGAAAAATGAATGTTTAAAAAAATTGTATACATCATGCCGTAGAGAATCTGCAGAGCTGACTGATCTCAAACTGAGACCTGATTGGCTGCCACCACCTCAACCAGGAAGTGATTGCAGACTTCTTAGGACTCAGAACTCAGTCCCGAATACTAAAAAAAATGCAAAGAAAGGCCTGGTGGTGGGGTCCCAGAAGGACCCTTCCTGTGGACAAAATGTGGTGTGTTAAAATTTTGCTGCTAATTCTCAGGGGATCTGCAAACCCACAGCAACATTAAAAAAAAAAGAAGTGCAGGGTCCCACACTTCTTTTTAACCCACCCAGGGTGGGCCAGGGCCTGGGGGAAACAATGTGTGTTTATTTTTGGGGGGAGGGTTGCGCATGTGGCCCCCCTCCCTCAATCTTTAGACACTGCAAAATTCTACTTTAATCAGAATGCCTAAATTCACTGAGTGTAAAACCTCAATTTCATGAGGCAATTTCATTTCAATTTCATGTGTCCCCACGTTAAACCACCTCCCAAAGCATCATCAAATCAGGAAATCAACCAAGTAAATAGGACCACTGAATAACTTAGTTCTAGATCAAAGCAAATTCAGAACAGAGTTTAATTCCATAAGGCTCACCATGAAAAGTCAAGACAGAGAATTATTATTTTAAGTCTCAAGTGGGCAGCAAAATCGGAACAATACGGGACAGCATCCCTGGTAGTTCAGGAAAGTCTTCTGACTCAGCTGCAAAGTAAAGGGTTTTTATACATTATTTATGCATTGGAAATTACAGAAACTGCAGAATCACTGTCTAGTGAGTAATGTGTCATTTCCTTAGCAAGTCAGAGCACATGAAAAATAAACGTCATTTTGCCTTAACATCTAGACACTATCCCACTACATGAATAGTAATCCTACCCCCTCTATGCTAATGCCATCCGTAGCTGTTGGAACAAACATGATACATTAGACAATAATGTGTTATATGAACAAATAGGGCACAGTGACCCAGCGGAATGACCTTGAAACTAAAGTTTCAGATTGTGACTGAGCTGGGAAATGTTAATCGAGAGCAGAATAAACAATGACAGTGGAAATAAACCAGTATATTTCAGCTTCACTGTGCTGCAGATTTTGCAAGGAGAGGCGTGGGCAGTGGCAAAAAGCAAAAGTGACAAAAGTGCATTCCATCTAGGAAAAATTGCACTTGTACTAAATTGAGGCCTAGTTAACACGTCAAGACACCACATTTCTACACATCATAGAGAATATGGTTCAAATGCATCAGTACTTTTTTAGTGCGTATATGTGTGTAAAGATACAGTCTGCATGTTATTAGGATCTAAAAAATATAAATGCATAAAAATCTTTCACACCTTTTGATGACTGCTGGGGGCACCAGTCCACAACAGCAGGAGCAGATTAGTATACAAGGTGGAGCTGAATCGAACGAAGCAGTTCCTGTTTTGACTATCATTTGTTTGTTTTTTTACAGTACTGAGAACTTCACACCAACCACTGCCTGAGATCTGAGACATGGTCAGTGCTCGGACCAAGAGAAGGATTCATTGGCATGCTCCTGCATATTATACTGAAGCCTGGCAGAAAGGAGCCAAAATAAACACATCAGCATTGTCTAACAAATCTTTACTCAAGTCACTGATGATGCAGGAAACCATTCCCCAATCAGACATGTGGTGTGGGTGCGGACTGCCCTCAGGTAAAAGACAGTGACAGGATCCTCACCAGGTAGAATCCAGTGCACCAGCCTCGTGATACAATAGAAACCCTCCCTGTGGAATCCTGTTCCCCGACAGCTACTGCTCTTCATCAGGAAAGGCTTGCACAAGACAAACTCCACAACATGGTATCAACATTGCTGGGTTGATACTTCAAATGGCCAGTGGCCAAACATTATTTCAAGGTATTCTTGTTGGCCGAAAGTAGGAACCAGCCTAGAGCTGGTGTATGATGATTTCTCTCTCACCATACTGCTCTTCACAACCTTCAATTACAGACCTTTGAGAATCACCTTTGATTTCAAATCCATTGTATGTTGCTCGTTACTGTCCCTGAATACAGTAATGCTGAGCGGCTGGACGTCCTTCCCCTCATTTGAGCACCACATTCAGATGTGGGGATTGGGTACTCACTATGTGTACTAGGCTTTTACTGCATTTTATTATTGAACTTTGATGCCTGTGAACCTCAGACCTTCAAGCATGACACCACTCCTATGACTCATATATACATGACCAGCACTGACCTTTAGACACATCTCACCACCCAGATTGGAGCCTAAATACCTTTATTGTTACCGACACCTATGCACACTCCATGTGGGACACCTAGTTTACCCCACCTGGTAGGCCCACTATATCAATCAAAGGTCATTAATCTGTTACAACCCACTACGTTTCACCCTGTAACCTGTGTGTACTGACTTGATCATGACTTACATGTTTTCCTTAAAACCAGCTCAGCAATTCCTTTATTCTGAAGAGATGTCAGGGAAAAGGCACTTGGATCCACCAGTATCTCCACAAATGCCCACTGATTTACTCGAGATAATTTTGAAGGAAATCTTTACTTCTGGGACTAGAATGAAAATGATGGCAAGCAAAGTCACAGAGGGATCAATCGAAGTCAAGTTATCCACTAGGATCTGACCTTTTTCACCCTAGCCTCCAAGGAAATGAGTATTAGGGACGTTGAAGACAAGCTCAACAACTGCCCTGACTGGGCTCACAAGATTTGACTCTTCAAATGCAAGTTCACAAACATTCTAATATAGTGCAACTTCAAGAAACCCATCTATCATGTAGGTATCTGAGAAACTCAAATGGGAATGGTTGGGCCAACTGTTAGTAGCAGCTGTTAATGGCCCTCTGCAGACTCACCTACCACATCCCCTTGCAGCTCAAAGAAATGTGGCATAGCATTACTTTTCAGAAAAGCCTTCCCTGACAAAAACCTCAATAAATTGTTAGACAGGAATGGTAGATACAAAACTGAAAATGTCGGGATGAGCGATAATCGTTGGTACTGTATATGTACAGAGCTCATGTACAAGGGAATTATTCTCTTGATTATCCAGACTTCTAATTGAATTTTGCAACTCATGCACCACATTGGGAAGCAAGTGGAAACTGATGCTAAACCCCTTTCTGGATGACACAAGCATGATAGGCAAATGTAACAAAGACGGAGCTCTGGCTTATGATATAATGAAGATTATGGCTTCATTGATATTTGACTCACCAACAGGAGAAAGACATTAAAGATTATTTCCACTGCACATGCCTCATCCCACACATTGACTACTTTCTGCTGCATGGCTCGTTCTAGTCCTTGACCTTATCTTGTGACATTTTCGATGGCAGTATCTCTCACCAATCCCATATTCAAAATGCTTGGAACTTAGACATGTGTCTCCTCCTCCATCCTTTTGGAGGATGAAAGCTGGTAAATACAGGCTTCCAGAAAAGAAATAAATACTCATAGTCCATGCCTGGGCAAATCAGGCCTCAGTATCCTCGGAACAGATCCTCTTCGTAGCAGCAAAATGAAGCTGGAGAGGCCTCTTATTGCAGAAATCTGCCATTGCAAGTAGAAGAATGCAGATTGAGCAGTCATGGCTAGAACAGTAGGTTTTGAACTTGACCGCCTGATATAACGCTAATCCTATACACCAATAGGTTGGTGGTACTTATGAAATACACAATTCTCTATAGAAAACTCTTTCAGAGAGACTACGTTTAATCCAACACATTAAATTTATTTTTCTTGAATTGATACATGAAGGGTTCGACTGTCAACACAATTTTAACAGATTTCAAAACAACTACACCATTTCTTCATAGGTGACAGCAATGAGTTTGATAAGGCAAATCCATCCAGCGTCACCCCAAAGTAGATAGTAGCTGTAAAGTTTCCCCTTAATTCTCTATGTATGGTCAATGCATAAAAAATACTAGTGAAACTAGTGCAACTAAAATGAAGATATTACGAGCACGGGGAGAAATCTGGATGGCTCCTAACATTGCATTCGCTACAAAGAAAAGCAAAAATTCTTATCCCAGCAAGACTGTTGATTACTGTCTCACCCCTAGACATTATCAAAGCATTTCCCTTTTATTATGAACATATGTGGAACTCAGAGGCCTCAAGGAAGAACATTTCTTGGAGACTTGACCTTTCACCCTGGGAGAGTAGAGCCTTAATGAGCTGAGAAATCACACTGGAGGAGTTTGTGACAGCCATCCTGACCTTCCCACATGAAAATCACCTGGAGAAGATGGGCTCCCAGGTGAATTTTATGAGAGGAATAAAGGCCTGCTGTGCCCATGCACCATGTATTATTCAAAGAGGCAGAGGAAACCAGACCATTAGGGTCTGTCTCCAATAAAGCTGTTATTTCTCTCATCATCAAAGATGGGAAAAACCCTGTTTAGTGTGGCAGCCTTTGCTTTATTTTGCTAGGTTCTTGCTGCTAGACTGCATAAAGTTATGCCATCTTTAGTACATGTTACATAGGTGAAATTCTTACCTGGGTGTCCCGCTCGAAACCATCTGTGAATTTTGCAACACCGTCTTTGAAATTTAGGACGCTACAGAAAGGTATCCTGACCATCTCACTAAGCCAGAAAAAGCCCTTCAGTGTATGGACTGTGCTGACTTTTTTGTGCACTTGAAAAGATGGACCAGGATTACATTTTCAAAGTGCTGTGGTTCTATAATTTTTAGCTGCAGCTCAGGACATCGGGAAGGGTTTCTTGTCAAAGCAGATAACATTACTTGCTCTTGAACCTCTGTAGGCTGCAATCATGGCATTAGAGAATATCCATGGTATACCCACCTCCTCTCAATTAATAAAGGCATTTATTTATGTAGACGACTATTCACACCTCTATCCCCTACTATCGACTTATTTGCATTATGGTCCATGATATACGGTCACAGATCGCTATTTCCCCAAAAAAACGCTGATCAAGCTGGTTCTTTGGAGGTGGGGGAGTTAAGGTGAGATTAAGATGGTGGGGGAGTTAAGGTGAGATTAGAATCCTTCAAACTACATTCACATGTCATTGCCAGTGATATAGACTGCACACAGGTGTAGCTTGACTCTTTAGAGTGTTATAAGTAGCATTGTTTCAATGACATAATGTGGCAAGATTAATTCTTGGAATGTAATGCTTTCAATAAACCCTGTGTTCTATTTTTAGCTATTTGCATTTGAGACTGCTGTATAAACTACTGACTGACCTGAATGTGTATCTCAAATATCTCTGAAATTTATTGTTCTCCATAATTAGCTCATCCCTCTCTCATCTCGGGAACAACATGGAACCGAAACTGCCCTGATCATGGCTGCGGAAGAACTCAGGTGTGTACTGGATGCTGGAGGGAAGGCTGCCTTGATCCTTTTGGATCTTTCAGCGGCCTTCGACACGGTAAACCATGGCACACTCCTGACCCGACTAGCCGAAGTAGGAGTTCAAGAGATGGCACTTAAGCTTCTATCCTCCTATCTAACAGATAGAACTTTCTCAGTTAAATTAGGAGATGCTGCTTCTAAACTTTTTAATTCTCCTTGTGGCGTACCTCAGGGGTCTTCGTTAAGCCCCACCCTTTTTAATGTATATGTTGCCCCGTTAGCGGCTATAATAAGGAATTGTGGTTTCTTACCAGTCTCCTACGCAGACGATACTCAAATTGTGGTAGCAGTCTCAAACAATACTGATGAGACAGCAGGCAGATTTAGTAATTGCATGAGTCAGATCACTCACTGGATGCAATATAATTGCCTGAAATTGAATGGTGACAAAACCGAGTTTATGCTGCTTGGGACTGATATGAATTTCTGGTCCCCAAAATGGTGGCCAGATAGCCTAGGCGACTGCCCATCCCCAGTGGACAAAGTTAGAAACTTGGGAGTATTGCTGGACAATAAACTATCTTTGGGTGCCCAGATAAACAAACTCTCTTCCTCGGTGTGGTACATCCTCAAACTAATAAAGAAACTATCACCATTTATTCCCCCAGATTCTCGTAAAATATTAGTAACTGCACTGGTCTTATCTAGGTTGGATTATGGGAATGCACTGTATGCAGGGTTACAAATTCAACATCTAAGAAAATTACAGCGCTTACAGAACACTGCAGCAAGGCTGGTGATGGACATTCCCAGATATGAACCAGTTGCCCACAGATTGGGAACACTCCATTGGCTACCTATTGAAAAAAGGATCAAGTTTAAGTCAGTTTGCCTGGCCTACAAAGCCCTTCATGGAATAGGATCCCATTTCTTAAAAACTCATTTGAAACCATATGAGCCATCCAGGAGACTGAGATCAAGCCAGGCAAAATTAATTCAGGTTCCTAAATTTAAGCAAGTTAGGTGGGGAGGGAGAAGCTTCCTCCTTCAGGCAGCTAAGACTTGGAACCTTCTCCCTGTTACAATTAAAAACAGCTCATCGCTACTTTCATTTAGGAAGGAGGTGAAAACATGGTTGTTTACTTTGTAGTTGGTATCATTCTTCGGCAGACTTAGTCTTTTACAACGATTAGCGCCAAGACGCCTTTGGGCATTCGTGCGCTCTACAAATATACAAATAAAATCAAATCAAATCTCATCTTTATGGTGGTCTCCCCTATTTATCACACATACAAAAAGACAAATTCAGAATTTTCATTGGTTATAGGAATCTCAGTAAAGAAATGTGTGTAGATTATTAACTACTCTCACGCATGGATGATACAAAAACAAAAACAGAGCTGCACCACATATAAAATGAAGAGACAATGTGTTACAATAAGATATAAAACAATTTGAAAATATCAACTTCTGACAAGATACATTTGCGATTCTTTTTTTAAGTTTTTTTTATTTGAGAAGTTTTATATAGCGCTGACCTGACCGGAGGGTATCGGAGCGCTTTACATCAGTTACAGAGCAGAACATAACATAATACAATGATGCGGAAAATCCCGTAATAAAAATACTAATAAATGTCAATGACGAAGAGTTCTAGTTCGGGGTCTTGCTGACGCAGCTTCGGAGAGGAGTGAGGTGTCTACTTCAGCGCTCCGACTGCTCCTATCGGTTCGCTAGGGATCGGTCGAGGAACAGGATTTTGAGCTGACTTTTGAATTTAGCAAAGGAGGGAATATTTCTGATGTGAGGGGGAATAGAGTTCCAGATTTTGGGCGCGTTTCCGGCGAAGGACCTGACCGCGGTTTTTTGTTTTCGTGATTTCAGTGGGATGAGTAGTAGGGTGTTAGAGCTTCTGAGGTTCCTGGTCTGACCTGCTTTTTTGAGTTTGGCAGCCAGATATTCGGGTTTGCCGGTGTGTAGGGCTTTGTGTGTGAGGCAGGCTGTGCTGAAGTTCGCCCGCATTTCTACTGGGAGCCACTTGAGTTCTCTGAGTGCAGGTGAGATGTGATCAAATTTCTTGATTCCAGTGACCATTCTGGCAGCCGCGTTGAGAGTTGTTTTAAGAGGAGCAAGATGTGATTTAGCTATTCCCGAGAGGACTGCATTTCCATAGTCTAATCTTGACAGCACCAATGATTGGGTGGCTTGTTTGAGATCTTTGGGCGGGATGAAAGGTTTTATTTTGTTCAGTAGCTTCAGGTTGAGGAAGGCGCTCCTAGCCGAGTTCTTAATGTGTTTGGTCATGTCCAGTTTCGGGTCTAGCGTGATGCCTAGTGATTTAACAGAGTCGGCCAGGGTGAGGTTCCCATTGAGCGCATCAATAGCTTTTAACCAATCGACCATTTGGGGGTTCTCTTCTTTGTTCGATATGAGCAGTAATTCGGTTTTGTCAGGATTCAGTTTTAAGTGGTTACTTGACAGCCAGAGTTGCACTTCCCTCAGTATGCCGTTGAGTCTTTGAATGTCTTTAACGGAGGAGATATCCAAGTAAATCTGAGTGTCATCAGCATATAGGTGGAAGGGAATGTTAGCTTTTTTGAGTAGGGTGGTGAGGGGTTCCATGTAAATGTTGAAAAGTTGGGGGGAGAGCACTGACACTTGAGGAACTCCCCTACTGACTGGGTGAAGGTCGGACTCAAAGTTTTTGATTTTGATTCTCTGGGAGCGATTGTGTAGGAAGGAGGAGAACCATTTGAGGACCTCCTCATCAAGTCCAGCCCTTTCTTGGAAAACCTTGATGAGAAGTTTGTGATCTACCGTGTCGAATGCTGCCGATAGGTCTAGGAGAATGAGGAGACAGCATTGGTCTGAGTCAAGTGATTTGTGGATATCATCGATGATGTTGAGGATCGCGGTTTCTGTGCTGCATCCTTTCCTAAAGCCAGACTGATGGGAGTCAAGGAGGTTGATACTGTCCATGTGTTGAGTTAATTGTTGGAGTACACATCTTTCTAGGATTTTGGATAGAAGAGGAAGGTTAGAGACGGGTCTGAAGTTATTCAAATAGTTTATATCCAGGCCAGGTTTTTTCAGCAGTGGGGTGACTTGTCCCACTTTGAGGCAGTCTGGAACGATTCCGCTATTTAGGGAGCTGTTTATAATCTTGCACCAGAGTGGGGCTAAGGAGAGTTTCAGCTTTTTGGTCAGTTGCGCGGGTAGAGGGTCTAGGACGTGAGATGAAGGCTTGGAGGTGGAGATCAGTTTGACTATCTCAGCTTCTAGAATGGGCTGGAAGAGTACCCAGGGTTTAGTGTGGGGTAAGGGAGCGCTACCATACGCCCCAGATGGGCTGCTATTGGAAAGGGGGGCGCTATTGATGTACAGTGAGCGCTCGATCTTGGAGATCTTGTCATTGAAGAAGTTGGCGAAGTTGTCGCAAAGTTCTTTGGATGCCTGCACTGAGGACGTAGCGTGTTTGGAGGTTTGTTGTCTGATGATGTTAAAGAGCTCCTTGGGTCTGTTTTTTGCGCTATCCAGTGCGGAGCGGAAAAACGTGGATTTTTTGTTCTTGATGTGACTGTTGTACTTCTTCCGGACTGTTCTGAGTTGATCGCGGTGGATAGTAGTAGGATTGTTCCTCCAGCGTCTTTCTGGGGCTCTTAATTGTCTCCTTTCCTCGTTGATGTCTGAGTCGAACCATGATCTGGACGGAATAGCTTGGCTTTTTTTTAATTTCAGGGGTGCTAGTTGATCAAGCACGACCACCATATTCGAGTTATAGAGCGAGGTGAGATCGGTTATGGAGAGGTGGTCATTGCCGCTGGGGAGGAGAGAACTTAACCTTTCTTCCATGACGCCAAGGGGAGTCTGGGTGAGATTTCTAGACCATTTGGGTGGGTCTTGTATGGGTGGCAGGCATAGCACTCTTTGGTTGATGTGGAATAAGATCATGTGGTGATCCGACCAGTCCACGGGTAGAATGTAGTCGATCGTAATTGCGTCTCGATGAGCGATGATGGCATCCAAGGTTGCTCCTTTATTGTGGGTTTCCGCTGAGCAGTGTTGGGATAGATTATTGTCACAGAGAAGATTGTTTAGAGTTTGAATTAGCGTGTTGTTCGCTTCGTTCCAGCGTAGGTTAAGTTCACCAAGGATTAGGTTGTTAGCGTCTCCGAGTGCGCAATGGGCAGTCAGGTCGGAGAAGTGTTCCCCGAATGTGGGGGTGTTGCCTGGTGGGTGATAGAGAAGGTGACAGAGTATTGTACTATTATCCTTAGTCTTGATGTTGACAGTAAGACATTCAAAGGAGCTATACTTGGAAGGGTCCATTTCAACGATGTCGATGTAGTCCTTGTGAATGATAGCTACACGTCCACCTCGTTGATCTTTTCTATCTTTGTTGATAATAGTAAAACCTGGGGGCACAATCATATCCAGGCATGGTGGGGAGATCTCATTTAGCCACGTCTCCATGATGAACGCAATGTCTATGTCCTGAGAGAGGATGGCTTCTGCTAATTCCGTTGCATGCTTAGAGGCTGATCTGCAGTTAAAGAGCATGCAGTTAGTGGATTCTTCACTTTATTGTAGATTCATTTGAAATTCATAAAAACATCAGCCAACGCGTTTCGTCAAGTAAAAACTTGGACTTCTTCATGGCGGAAACGATTTGATGCATAAATGTCAAATGACATCCAAGCGTCAGGAAACGGTCCTTGAAAAAATTGCATCAAAGATCGATATCTGTATGTTATCACCAAGAGTGAAGAAATATTTCACAATGTCCGGGTCGAGCAGACACCTCTAACCAAATCTGAGAGATGCTACAGTCCCTGCAGCTCGCAAACTCCTGATGGGATCACAATTCTTCGTGTTGTAATTCCAATGTGTGGTAGCATTGGATAGGGTGGAAAAATTAACCACCATGCCATGGGCACTGGGGAGGCTTGGCGGCACATCGGACCAGCGGTTCCGTCCCGCATGGAGGATATTCTTATGAATTCTGAGGGATCCAGGTGATTCAGCAAAATTGCCCCTGCATAATCCTTGAACCAGGATGAGCTGGAACCAAGCTTTAAGCATTGTAACAGTGATTATTTAACCGGTAGGAACATTTTCATTCCGGTTACTATGTGGGTTAGCATCTGCCACCTCGGTGTTTCAAAGGATTATGTTGACTCTCTTGGAAGGGATTGAGGGCATGGTCGCATTCCAAGATGATATATTAGTAGCAGACATAAGCTAAGAAAATGATGGCAAAATGTTACTTCAGATGTTAGAGAGGTTGAACAGAGCAGAGGTTACTATTGATCCAGCGCGATATTAGCAAACAGCATTCATACACCAGATACTCACTTGGGCCCATACATTCATACTATGCTAATACTTACGCTGGGGTTGTCAGTTGTTACTCTTTATCAAAATCCCTGCTACCAATTACCTTCAGATTGAAGAGTAATGACTTACCAATGAATCCTTTGCTAATTGGGAAGTTTAAAATGAGTGACATTCATTATAGTACATAATCCTGAAATAACCACTGAGTCAGGAAGTTTTAAAATGTTTATCTAAAGATTTAGCAGAGTAAATTACATAACCACATGGTACTTAATCGCATATCACGGATGAAGCATAGAATAATAATTATTGATTAATGACGGTCCCTCAGAAAGGAGAAGATAGAGACAGCAGCGCAACTAAAGGTTGCATTTATATTTACCTAAGTGCGAGAACCAAACCCCTTGGCCAAGGAGTTGGAAAAGAATAGGACCCAGGAAGGATGAAGAGCAAAGACCTCCTCCAGGTTCAGGACAGGACCGGTGACCTCTCTACAACGACGCCTGCGTCGTTCCCCTCTCTGATACTCGGCTTCTCCTCGATTCTCCCGTGTCTTCTTTCTAATGGACTCCGCCGCCCCCTCCTCAGGACCTCTCTGGACAGCGGTTCAGTCTGCAATCGATCAGCTTGGCGGTCTGGAGCTCTTCTGCCTGACAGCATGAACACCTGTTCCGTTACTAGCATCTCCTTCTAACTAATTAGCTAATTCTATATCTATTATACCCTTCTACGCCCATGTACCTCCCCTTAATGTTGCTAAAATATGGGACCACTACTTCTGATTGGACAGGGACAGGGGGTTGATCCTCACACCATATTGATTTGGTTCGTATTCTGAAGCCCATTGTCTTTAAACTACCGCCCATTCAATTTTATACATTTGCTTTATTTTCCACCCGTCTCACGACAAATGTTATATATTCTTCATATACAAAGTTTCAATTTTCAACAGGAAAGGCAAGAGCACAGCAGCTTCGGCCATCAGGTCATGGCCTTGGATGACGTCCAGGTTGACTTCATTTTTATTCTTTGGCAGCCAAACAGGACACATGCGCAGAATCATTGTCTCTCGAGTTTCAGATCACCAACCCCAGGCCCAAGTTTACGAACTAATAAAAGTCAAAGAAGAAAATATTAAAATCACAAATAATATGTTTCACTGTATACCCACTCTTTCTACTCTATCCCCATTTACTTATAAATCTATCCCGCATTAGTAGCGTTAAGAAAACGACAAATTAATAATAACACAAGAGCAAGCTGAAGCATGTGAAAACATCAAGCAGCCATTTTAAAGCACACTGCGCAGAAGCAGAAATTTCCCACCAAGCAAAGAAAGACGTCACAACACGTGATATGGTTGAGACATGCGCAGTAAGGTTCCCGCGCTTTAGCGGCCATTTTAGGAAAAGACAAGCGTTACTTGTTAGTTAGAACACATAGGCAAGCTTCCTTGCTATTCATGTAGTGTATGCAAAGTTAATATACACAATACAAGATTAATAAATTAATACTGTGAGGAGATTGTATTCGAGCAAGTCTCATTTGTGAGTCCTTGCTCCATCAATCCCCTCTCTGATGGCGTTTAAGAGCCATCAAAATACTACCCTCAATCAGATGCCAACTTCTTAGCAAATAGTTTCATTCTCATTTTTACATTTTCTATTTTTAACATCCCCTTTCAATTTCTTGTATAATTCACTTCTCCATTCTTCAAGTTCTATTTCGTCAATCTTTCTCTTCTTCCCTTTTCCTGTCACATTATATGTTCCATTCTTTCTACAACATTTGCACCATATTATTATTGTCAGTACTATTATTGCTAACCCTGCTAGGGGTACTAATATTTGACCTATAAGTCCTTTTCCTACATTAGCAAACCAGGTACCAATTGACGAGATACTATTTGTCAATCTTTCCCATACACTATCAACTTCCAGTGGTTTAAGTTCCTTCTCAAGTTTAGTTATATTCTGTATATACGTTCCAATTTCTGCACTTTTATCAGGAATGTAAGTGCAACAATGTTTCGTCTTCAGTAATTTACAGACTCCGCCCTCTTTTGCTAATATAATATCAAGAGCAAGTCGATTTTGCATAACCATAGATCTAATCGCAACCATTTCCGCATTAATCATTAGAAATCCTCCAGCAGTATCCGTTGATAAACGATCAACCACTGTAGACAATTTACATATTTTCCTTGAGTTCAGAATTATTCCCACCGAAGGTATCAATGCACCAAATATATCACCTACAATTTCAGAAAAACTAGCTCTTTTACTACGTGTTAATTCGCCATTGTTTTCATTGCTCCCAGTGTTTCTTTTTACGTGGTATATTTTTGGAAATACTATTCCAAAATAACAACTTCCATACCACCGTGCAGGAAGCCTAAAGTAAGCCTTATTCCCGCATACATAATAGATCCCAGGAAAAACTGAATCTGTTCCTCCTTTGATTCCCCAACCTCCAAGAATTAAGAAATTGTGTTCACATTCACTGGTACCGATGAAAACATTGTTATAATCAGTCCTTAACCTATGTAGACAAATTTTCCCCGTCTTTACAAAATCCAGAGCCATAGCAGCTTGAGCCTTGCCAGGTGTGTAACTCCCTTCTTTCTCAGCCCAAGGTGGCAAATGAGCCTTATGCTCAGAAGCTTTCCTTTGAAAATCTTGTCTTCTATTTTCTACTAAATTCAAAAATATCTTTTCTTCTTCGTGTAAAGAACATGTTAGATTGTGTCTATGTGCATGTGTTATGTCTATTGATTTCATTGTTAAGAAAAATTCTCCCATAAACTGTGCGTCTTGACTACTAAGCACTGGGTTCATACTCTTTCGAATCGGAACCTCTGAAAATATCACATCTATGTTTGAATAATAATATTGAAGTCTCCCTGTTCTATAAAATAAACTAGATAAAACACTACATGATATGCCATATGTCAATGGTAAGTGATGATATGTTAATCCTTCTGCTACTGATTCGGGTAACTTCATACAGACATAACAATTACTAACTTCCATGGTATCTACATATTGAAATAATAACTTTGTGAAAACATTTAAACTAGTGTCGTTATCAGTTATTTCATGATGAAATTCTGGTTCATTTTCTGCCATTAGTTCTACTCTATTTCCCTTCATGTGTGCTGTCCTTCCTTTAGTTTCGTTATTAATCTTTTTATCCATTATCATAAGGTAAGGAACTGCTACGATCAGGACTAACCAAACTATAAGCACCATTACTAGACTACATATGCATATTGCACAGCATCTTCTACAACATCTCTGTTTTGGTCTCCCAGCAACTCTATCATCAGGCATTTCGACAAGGAAGATTGCTCTTCTTATCTATTTTTCGCTTTTCTTTATGTGACTCTTTTCGTAGTCAAGGTGGTCTTGTTTCTTTCTCGTACGTCAGTTCTGCACTCGTTCCTTCGTCACCACTTTCACTTGACTCTGAACTTTCGTAATCTTCAAGAATAATGTAAGTCCAATCAGGACCCTTGAATTTGTTATTCACAAGTTTCAGTCTCTTGCTTCTTCTTTTCTTAGTTCTGTTTTCTTGTTCGGTTTGACTTGTTACTTCATTTACTTGATCTGGATCTTCACTTCTGGTTGTTATGTGGTATTTTACTCTTTTAATGACACTAGGCCAATGATCACCTTTTCTTGTTTTCTTTGTTTGCACTGTTTCTTTATTTTTGTCTTCAGCAATCTCTTTATTTTCACTTTCTGACACTTTTTCGTTTTCTGCAATTACTGTTTTTCTTTCTTGCTCTTTTTCAGGTCTGATTTGTTTTTCTTCAGCAGCTCCACTGTGAGTTTCCAATAATTGACCTTGTGCTTGATTTATTTCTTCATGTTCATTTTTCTCGAGATCTTTTTCTTCTGTGTGATTTTCTTGATCTAACTGGTTCTGATCAGGGCTTATTGCACTTTGTACTTCTGCAGCCTGACCGGATTCTTCTAAACCTGTCTGTTCCTGCTCAAAACTTGTTGGTTCTTCGTTATTTTGAGCCCAGTTTCCTTTCCCTATCTGGTCCTGCTCAGGTTCTTTTATTGTATGTTCTTCTTTTCCCTGAGCTGCTTCTTCTTCGCCTATCTGATCTTCTTCAATTTCTTCCAATTTTGTTTGACTTCTTGTTCTGTAGTAGACTTCAGGAATTTCTACCACCGGTATCCAGTCCTGACTTGTGCTCGGTTGTTCTTCTGCAGCTTCTTCTGAATCTCGAGCCTGAGATTCTTCAGCTGGGCAACCTTCAGCTTCCTCAGTGATTGATGCTGACTGAGGATTTTCTTCTTCAGGGTCTGGTACTCTTTTGGTGTGGCTTACATGAATCCAATTAGGAAATCCTGCACACTTCACTGCTGTGTTGGTAGTCAGTATGACTTGACAAGGTTTTCCCCATCTGGGTGATAGACACGTCTCTCTGGTGTGATTCTTCACTACCACCCAGTCACCAGGATTCAGATCATGTTCTTGTTCAGGCTGCCTTGAAACTGCGTCTTCTCCGACCTGATGAGAGATAGAACGCACTAGGTCAGCCAATCCTTTGCAATAATCCAGAACCATATCATCAGATATATTCAGCAGTTTGTTTATGGGAACATGTGCTTGTCTCATTGCTCTTCCCATCATTATCTCGTGTGGACTCAGTCCCGTATTTCTATCAGGAATGCTTCTTAGGCCCATTAAGACAAGTGGCAATGCATCTGGCCACTCCAATGATGTTGATGCACACATTTTTCCCAGTCTGGATTTTATAGTGCCATTCAATTGTTCAACCACTCCAGAAGCCTCTGGACGATATGCACAGTGCAATTTTTGTTCAATTTGGAATGCTCCGCAAATTATTTGAATCACTTCACTGTTAAAATGTTTTCCTCTATCTGATTCCAAAGTTACTGGGAAACCAAACCTAGGAATGAGTTCTCGTAGTAACAGCTTTGCGACTGTAATGCTGTCACTCCTCCTGGTAGGGTAAGCCTCCACCCACTTTGAAAACAGACATACTATGACTAGTACATATTTCAACCCTCTGCATGGTGGTAACTGTATAAAGTCGAACTGGAGTCTTATAAATGGACCCTCTGCCTTTCCAATCTTCCCAAACCCGATTATTGTCTTTCTCCCTGGATTATGCATCTGGCAAGTCAAACATCTCTGGCAAAGGCTCTCTGCTACAGCCCTGAACTTGGGATTGTACCAGTTCTGTCTGAAAAGCCTAATCATTGCATCTCTCCCTATGTGTGTGTCTCCATGATACATCCTGGCCATTTGAGAGAGCAGACAGTCAGGCATGACTGGTCTGCCATCAGCACAAATCCACACTTCATCATCTCCCCTTTGGGAACAACCCACTTTGACCCATGTTTTCTTTTCATTTTCATCAGCCCCATCTTGCAATCTTCGAACCTCATTCCATGTTTCAGGTGGCATATACAGCATAAGTTGGCAGCTGATTCCCATTCTTTCCACCCTTTTATTGACTGACAATCTATTTCTGGCACAATGTTGAGCCACAAGATCTGCATATCGATTGCCAATTACCACCCAGTCATCTCCTGACTGGTGTGCGGCACATTTCACCACAGCCAATTCTTTTGGTGATTGTATTGCTTCCAGCAATTCCCTTATAAACTGTCCATTTTTAATGGGGGATCCTGAAGAAGTCATGAAATCCCTCTGCATCCATAGTTGGCCAAAAACATGCACAACCCCGTAACCATATTGGCTATCTGTAAATATAGTTACTTTTTGATTCCTCCCAATTTTGCAAGCTTTTATCAAAGCAATCAATTCAGCTACTTGTGCAGATTTTACTCCTGGTAAATAGGATGCTTCAACTATTCCAGTTAATTCACACACCGCATAGGCTGCAGTTAGTTTACCGTCTTCATGCCTCTGACATGAACCATCAACAAACAGCTCCCTGTCTGGCTTTCTAAGGGGCTGTTCTTCAATGTCCGGACGTGGTTTCGTGCATAATTCTGTGACTTGTAAACAATCATGTTCTTCTTCTTCGTCATTTTTAATTTCCTCATGATATGGGTCTGGTAGTAAGGTTGCGGGATTTACTATTGTACACCTCACTATGTTCACATTTTCAGCACCCATTATTATTCTCTCATATTTAGTCAGCCGACTAGGAGTAAGATGCTGAGTTCGTGTTCTTGTCAACAGAATTACAACTGCATGTGGAACAAACACCTTTACTGGGTGTCCCATCACAATTGACTCACTTTGTTCAATACTTAAACAGGTAGCCGCTACTGCTTTTAAGCAGCCTGGCAACGCGGCTGCCACTGGATCCAATGTAGCAGAAAAATATGCTATAGGACGTCTGTCTAGACCATGTCTTTGTGTTAAGACTGAAAGTGCACAATTTTCTCTCTCATGACAGAACAATGCGAAGCTTCTTTTATAGTCGGGCATGCCTAGGGCTGGTGCTGAGCACAGAGCATTTCTCAATTTTACAAAAGCTCCTACACTCTCATCATCCCATTCAACTGGGTCCTTTGCTTTCTTTTTTGTCATTTGAATTAGGGGCTTCGCTAACAAGGAAAATCCTAGTATCCATTGTCGACAGTAACCTACTATTCCTAGGAACATTCTCACTTCTCTTTGGGTTACAGGCATTTGCATTTTCTTAATCAATTGTACTCTTTCCGAGGTTATTCTTCTTTTTCCCCTCTCAATTTGGTGTCCCAGATATTTAACAGCTGTTGTACAGAACTGCAATTTTTCTGGTGAGACTTTATGCCCTTCTTCAGCCAAATGATTCAATAGTGCTATGGAATCAACAACACAGTCCTCTCTGGTGTTCGATGCCACCAGTAAGTCGTCAATATACTGCACTAGGACTGAACTACCTGGCATCACTAGTTTCTCAAGGCACTTTTTCAATATCTGATTAAAGATGGAAGGACTTTCCGTGTACCCCTGAGGAACACGATTCCATACATAGACTTTGTTCTCAAATTTAAATGAAAAAAGATACTGGCTGTCTGGGTGCAATGGTATTGAAAAGAACGCTTGGCATAAATCAATCACTGTGAACCATCCTGCACTCCAAGGAATCTGGTATAGGATTACTGCAGGATTGGGTACTATAGGACAACAAGGTTCCACAATCTTATTTATTTTGCGCAGGTCCTGAACAATCCTATATTTTCCGCTAGGTTTCTTTAAACCCATTATTGGTGAATTACATGGGCTACTCATTACTTCTCTTAGTATGTTTTGTTCTACCATTCGATTGATTTCTTCAATGACTCCTGTCTTTACTTCTGCACTCATTTTGTACTGTCTAGTATTTGGGAAAATCGCACCTTCCTTTACGGTAATTTTAACTGGGTCTATTTTGGCCATAAGTCCTACTTCCTTTCCTGTGAAATCCCATACTATGGGGTTTACTGCAGTTTTTAATTCTTCTGGCAGCTCATCTTTTGTTATCAAAGAAAACATCTCATCTACCTCTGTACCTTGTTTTGCAATCATAAACTTATATACATGATCTTCATCTGGGGTTTGAACTGCCACACCATCTGGGGTGCAGAAAATTGTGCAATTCATCTTGCACAGTAAATCGCGACCTAATAAATTTACTGGACTAGAATCACACACCACAAATTGGTGCATTTCTCTGAAATTTCCAATTTTAACTTCCATTGGTTCGGTAAGAGGTGTTCTAATCTTTCTATTAGCTACTCCCACTACTTGGATAGCTTCTCCAGAGAGAGGAAGGTCTGGAATGTCTGCTGTTCTCACAGTTGACCTGGTAGCACCAGTGTCCAAAAGGAAGGTAATATCATTACCTTTCACCTTCCCTTCAACATATGGACCTGACTGATCAACCGATAAGGATGCGCCAAGTACGCACTCCTTCTCCCCCTCTCCTAGGCACCGTCATGAACTGTATTGACAGAAATCGTCCTGTAAAAGAAACTGTGATGTTACATAATCATTCTTACCACTTCCTCCTTGATATCCGACGTCTGTACCGTGGTTTGCTCTGCTTACATTACCCTGAATAGGTGCAGGTGGCAACTGACTCTGAGGATTTACACCCTGCTGTGAGTCATTCTGCGTCTGTGGATTTAAATTTTGATTTGGGCCATTATTATTCCGAATCTTTTTACATTCATCCTTCCAATGCCCCAATTTTCCGCATCCATGACAAGGAAATTTCTTTTTAGCTTCTTCTCTACTCATTCGTCCTCTCACTTTTCCACCATTCCCAGTATCGCCATTCGTTCCAGAATCCTTTCCTTGATTTTCACTTGGATTATCCAAATTAATTCCCTGTTTCTCAGCCATTTTCACCTGTGCCCACATCACCTTTTCCTGCAATTTCTTGTGCCTATCCTCAATATCATCTCCACAGTATTTCGCATATTTCAGAATCTCATCTATGGGCTTGCCCTGCCAACACAACATGTGCTGCTTAATCATCTGACAAATCTCTGGCTTCAAACCATAAACAAATCGATACACAAACTGACTCATGTTCTTATCTCCAATGTCCTCAAATCCACTATACTGCTTAAATACCTGCAATAAACGCTCATAATAAGCGTGTACTGATTCACTAGCTTCTTGGGTGGTTCGGTCTATTTTCACCCAATCTGTTTCTTTCTGTGGTATTTTGCCTTTCAGGTAAGTTATCACCTGCTGATACTATTTCATTACATCATTTGACGGGGCACCTGTTTTCAGATCTAGGATACTCGTCACTTGGCCAATCAACTGTAATTTTACAATCGGTCCACAAATCTGCAGGTACCACTATGTCAAACAAACCATCTAAATCCTTCAACAATACCTTTGACACTTTCACAAACCTCTCAACCTGCTTGTACCATTCAATTGGTTTTTCTCTCAACTTTGGAAAATCATTCGTAAATGACAAAATATCCTGTCTACTCCATGGGACATGTACATAGCCCCCTCCTGGAACTTCTCGCATCGGATACATTTGATCTGTCTTCCCTGTTTCTTTCATCACATATTCAGAGGCTGTTCTACTGGATCGTGCCTCTTCCTTTTTCTTTACCCATCGAACTCTCCATTTATCTAGGTCTCCACATTTCTGTAAGACTATCATTAATTCTTTTACTTGTAACTTTCTTCCAGAGGCATTCATATTTTCTAAATCTTTGTCTGAGAAATCTGCTCTATAGGGTTTCTGCAATACCTTTGATCTCCCTATTTCAATTCCCATCTGCAGAGCTAAATCTGATAATTTTTCATGGAATATTTTTACATTTCTGGTGATACTTCTGCATATAAACAATAATTCTTCTTCATTGTAAGCATTTAGGCGATCTAGCCCCACATTTCCTGCTATTATTTCTTCTAATTCGACTTTTAATTTATAAATATCCAACATTTTTGGAGGTGTACACTGCTGTTCTGATCCTTGTGCCCACCTTTCTAAGTCTTCTGGACTAACTACAGTGACACTTTTTGCTCCTGATGAGGTTATCAAGTTTATCTCTTTCGAGCACCCAGGTGTAGTTCTTCTGGGAGTACTATTGACAGAATCTCGAATTGGTAAATCCATTAGAGATATCGTAGATTCACAATCACTAAAGTGATCCTCAACGATTACTGTTGCTTCAGGTTTAGGAATATTCACAGGAGTAGGCATAACTAACGATGGAGGACAGTTTCCCTGACTTGACTACCATATAATGGAACTACTGGACCAATTGTTACAGGTATGGTCAAAGAGTCAGGATGCACTTTTATCTGTGTTATTTTCTGTATTAATTCTGCTCTGGTCTTCTCTAGGGCTTCTTTCTCTTTATCGTGAAGTATCCTACTGGGGGTGAAATCATGCATTACCTGTGGCACTAATGGAGTTTTTAACAGTGGGGCACTTGGGGTGCATCCACTTGTCCCTTCCTGATATGGTGGGGGGTTCCTTAATATTTCTTCTATAAATTCATCTTCGGAATCTCCATTTCTCATTAGGTGTTTTGTCTTTTCTGTGCATTTGCTTCCTAATTTTTCTTCTGCTGTTAACAAAGGATATAATCCTTCTGTAAGCATTGCCCTCCTCCATTGTTTCATCTGACCGTCCCTAGACTCATGTTGGTTTCTTGGGAAAAATCCTCGATAACCCCTATTACTCCTGGATCGGTCACGCTCAAATGCCTCGGTTTCCCATTCCTCTAAGGCTTCATATTGAGTTAATCTAGGTCTGGGTTCTAGGTCATTCATCCTCAATCTCAAATTTTGAAGAATTCTTCCATTGAAGGTACCATTCTAAGGAAATGCTAATATTCCATCATTTTTGGTATATTCTATCCAATTCTCTATCCATACACAAGTATGATAACCTCTCTCCATCTTCATGAATGAAGCAGGCGTTTTAGCTGGTGGAATGATAATTCCTTCCCTAGTTTTCATTGGTTTATCCTTTTTAAAATAGTTCTTAATCTTTTGCAGAAAGGACATTTTTCTCTTCTCTCCGTACATTCTATCTAATCTTCGGTGTATAAAATTATATTCTGCAAAACCTAGGAATCTCCTATCTGGACTAGTTCCTGTTAAAGTCGGATCGCGTTTTAACATGCAATCACTATCCACTAAGATTTTAGCTTCTAGAATATCACCCAATCAAGTGTCTGCTTTCTTCTATTTCTGAACCAATCCTAGCGCGGCCTTTCTGTGACGTTAGTCTGTCAACCCCTCCTTTACAATCTGCGCTTCTCTGTCCCTCGCTGTTTCAACCAATCCCAGCGCGGCACCTGTGATGTCAATACTGCTCCTGACTACTGACCCCTCCTTTACAAGGATCTTTCCACACCCGCTGTTTCAACCAATCCCAGCGCGGCATTTTCTGATGTCAGCTCCCTCTCCGGCAGCTGACCCTCCCTTTACAAAATCTTACGCAAACTTATTTTCTCTATAAATCTTAATTAAATTTCAGTAACAACATAAAACATTTGCTATCGTGCCAGTTTCTCTAAAATAGAAAAGATAGTTTCCTCTCACACTTAGTAAAACCTTTCTGTTTACTAAACATACACTACGAGAAAAAACCCTTCCGTTTACTCTTCACACAAGCTCCAGAAGTACCTGTTACTTCTTCAATGTTACCCTTTCTAGGTGATATAACATCAAATTTTTACCAGCGTACTCTTTTGCTATTACTCACACGCATAGATTCCCTACCCAGTACTGATAGTCCTGCTTAACTTTTCAGTACTATTTCTGCCTGACAGATAACCTCACTGCAGTATGGCTTCCACTTACCAACCGCTATTCAATTTTCCCCGGGGATTCTAGACAACAAAAAACAAACTTTGAATACACGGATGTTAGTTCATAAAAATAAAATTCTCATTACCCAATTAACAAAGAGTAACCATCCTCTGATTACCAGAAAACTGATCCAGCGCGATATTAGCAAACAGCATTCATACACCAGATACTCACTTGGGCCCATACATTCATACTATGCTAATACGTACGCTGGGGTTGTCAGTTGTTACTCTTTATCAAAGTCCCTGCTACCAATTACCTTCAGATTGAAGAGTAATGACTTACCAATGAATCCTTTGCTAATTGGGAAGTTTAAAATGTGTGACATTCATTATAGTACATAATCCTGAAATAACCACTGAGTCAGGAAGTTTTAAAATGTTTATCTAAAGATTTAGCAGAGTAAATTACATAACCACATGGTACTTAATCGCATATCACGGATGAAGCATAGAATAATAATTATTTATTAATGACGGTCCCTCAGAAAGGAGAAGATAGAGACAGCAGCGCAACTAAATGTTGCATTTATATTTACCTAAGTGCGAGAACCAAACCCCTTGGCCAGGGAGTTGGAAAAGAATAGGACCCAGGAAGGATGAAGAGCAAAGACCTTCTCCAGGTTCAGGACAGGACCGGTGACCTCTCTACAACGACGCCTGCGTCGTTCCCCTCTCTGATACTCGGCTTCTCCTCGATTCTCCCGTGTCTTCTTTCTAATGGACTCCGCCGCCCCCTCCTCAGGACCTCTCTGGACAGCGGTTTAGTCTGCAATCGATCAGCTTGGCGGTCTGGAGCTCTTCTGCCTGACAGCATGAATGCCTGTTCCGTTACAGCATCTCCTTCTAACTAATTAGCTAATTCTATATCTATTATACCCTTCTACGCCCATGTACCTCCCCTTAATGTTGCTAAAATATGGGACCACTACTTCTGATTGGACAGGGACAGGGGGTTGATCCTCACACCATATTGATTTGGTTCGTATTCTGAAGCCCATTGTCTTTAAACTACCGCCCATTCAATTTTATACATTTGCTTTATTTCCCACCCGTCTCACGACAAATGTTATATATTCTTCATATACAAAGTTTCAATTTTCAACAGGAAAGGCAAGAGCACAGTAGCTTCGGCAATCAGGTCATGGCCTTGGATGACGTCCAGGTTGACTTCATTTTTATTCTTTGGCAGCCAAACAGGACACATGCGCAGAATCATTGTCTCTCGAGTTTCAGATCACCAACCCCAGGCCCAAGTTTACGAACTAATAAAAGTCAAAGAAGAAAATATTAAAATCACAAATAATATTTTTCACTGTATACCCACTCTTTCTACTCTATCCCCATTTACTTATAAATCTATCCCGCATTAGTAGCGTTAAGAAAACGACAAATTAATAATAACACAAGAGCAAGCTGAAGCATGTGAAAACATCAAGCAGCCATTTTAAAGCACACTGCGCAGAAGCAGAAATTTCCCACCAAGCAAAGAAAGACGTCACAACACGTGATATGGTTGAGACATGTGCAGTAAGGTTCCCGCGCTTTAGCGGCCATTTTAGGAAAAGACAAGCGTTACTTGTTAGTTAGAACACATAGGCAAGCTTCCTTGAAATTCATGTAGTGTATGCAAAGTTAATATACACAATACAAGATTAATAAATTAATACTGTGAGGAGATTGTATTCGAGCAAGTCTCATTTGTGAGTCCTTGCTCCATCACTATCAACAAGGAAAATGTGAATTCCAGAAAAGGGACACATTATTTCGGATTGTAGGGTTGGGCCCCGTCAAGAACGGGTAGACGGTATAGTGAATGCTCTACATCTCAAGGTCAGGGAGCAGGTAGTTTCATTTCTGGTGTTGAGTGAATTCTATTAGAAGCTTCCAAAACAGAAAATGGAAGAACGTTTTGAGAAAAAGATAACAATTCACCTGAGTTAAGGAGTGCAACAGGGAGTTTCTGGCATTAAAGCAGGAGACTGATTTTGAGAAAATGTTTAGACCGTTAGATCCTGAATAACCTTGGTACATAACAGTGGATGCTAGTAAATATGGGTTAGGGACCATTTTCCACAAAAACAAGGTAAAATTAAACAACGATTTCAATTTGCATTTAGTATGCTCTGTCCAGCTGAGACGCAGTATTCTGTGATTGGAAAAAAAAGTTGTTGCGCGATTGAGAAGTTCAAGATCTTTGTGGGGTAGCAAGTTCATTTTTGTTACTGACCTCCCAAAAACCTCAAATTTAAATTTTGAATGGAAATGTAGAGAAAGAACATATGCCATGTATTGTCAGATTATGTTCTAAACTGTTAAAGTATACTTATGAGACCACATCACAGAAAAAATGTGAATGCAGAACATTTCTCAAGGTATCAACTTTTTTTGTTGAGAAACAGGACTGTAGTGCTACGTAACGGAGGGCACATTGGTCAGACCCTGGCCCTGACCAAATGCAGGATGCGGCCACCGTTTTAAAGGCTAGGAATGGATGTCCAACTCAACAATACAGTTAGAGGAGGTGTCTTATATGCTGGTTGTAAACAACTCACAACTATAAAGCCCCCATTACAACCAGTTATTTCCCAGACAGGCCTTGTGTATAATTTGTTGTGTATTTCTTTGGGCCATTTTACATGTTGGAAACAAAGACCGATTTGCCATAGTTTTGTAGACTATTACAGTAAATGGCGGGAGATTTAAATTGTTTCAGAGCCACAAGAAATAAGTAATACGATTGTTCCAAAAATGTCACAGAAGAAGGCTTTTCAAGAGAAACTGTTTTTGATAATGAGGCCAATTAATTTCCAGGAAAATAAGTGATTTTTTCCATGAATCCAACATCAAACATAACAGGATTATGTTGTATCAACTACAGGCCAACAAGGTAGTTGAATGTATGAATAGAATGTTGGCTGAGTGTTCACAGTGGGCCAGTAGAGGAAGAGTAGGCATTAGCAAAGCTGTTGTCAGCATGTTGACATTCTGTTGTACCAATCCACATTCTGTGACTGGTGTCAGCCCCTTTGAGGTGCTCAGAGAACAGCAACTTCATGCAAGTTGTGCCCTGCTTGAATAAGGAGGTGGGATGAAAGGCATCTGGTCAGGGAGAAGGCTGATTTGTGAAAGGGTCTCAGGATCTCAGGTGAGGTCTAGAAAGGCCTATGACAAAAATAAATCTGCAAAATTCAAAGTAGGTAAGATTGAGGTAAAGAATCCTTAGATGTATCATAAAAAAGAGTCCAAATTTAGGCCTCCAGCTAATATGCAAGAGGTGAGAGATAATGCTGTGAGGATTCTAGGGAAAGAGTGGTGGAGTTTGGAAAGAATAGTGAGAATTGATGGTCATCAGGATATAAAGCATTGGGGTGGTTAAGGAGAAAGAAAGAGGTTCGGAAGGCACTGACGGGGGAAAAGGAAGGATGTAGACATTGCAATAGAAAGAATGAGTGGGACAAGGAAGATATCCAGTTTTCTCAACAAGTAATCCATTCTTCGTTTAGTTCATGTATTAACCGGAAGTAGATTTTTTAACATTTTGTTTAAAAGAAAAAAGGAAAAGATACATTGTTGTATGTTGACCTTTTGGAGTTGTTGCTCGAATATAAATTTACCTTGAAAAAACATAAGACAAGAGGCTTTTGGCAAAACAGGAACAGTTGGTTTAATAAAACACTTCGGTCGGGAGCAAAGTTAAAAAAGCGGGTCCGAGGCTGTCTCAAAGTACAATTAATCTGATCAAGGTTATATACATTTCTTTGGGTATTGTAAAGGGCTTCCATTGATCTTTTTTTGGTAAAAGAATGTGGGCCTTGTTTTAGGAGTCCTAAATGAGACCCCTGATAACAAATGCAGGTGAGCCTCGAACTTGCGTGGACACAATGTGGGCCAGTGTGTAACGTGTCCAGATGTTTGGCATGAGGGGCACGTGATCGCTGTAAGTACTGTGTGTACTGTGCTCTGATAGGCTCTGTGTTCCTAACTTAGGGGGTCATTATGATGGCGGAAGGCCCGCCACCGCCAGCCGTGCGGTGGCAGGCCTTCCGCCATCGGACCGCGATTTCCCCCCACATTATGATGGCGGGGGATCCAGACTGTGACCGTGGTGGACGCAAAGGCCGTCCGCCACGGAGACCGCCACAGGCAATCATTACAATTGCCTGGCAGACGATCCAGATAGGCTAAAATGGTGGCGGTGCCTAGCAGGCACCGTCCACCAAATTAGGATGGCCATTAGGATGGCGAAACCGCCATGGAAAGGCTGGCGGGGATATGTTTTGGGGGCCCGTTGCAGGCCCCCCTTGTGTTGGGGGAGGTGTGGGTGTACTGGGGGGGTACCCATGGTACCCCCCTACATTTCACAGCACTAAGTGGCAGGCACAATGTGGTGCCTGCCACGTGGTGCAGTGAAATGCACAACCTGCTTTTTTGGCATCACGGCGGATGCTGCAGTCAGCAGCACCCGCCGCAATGTGAAATAGCAAGCTGCGACCGCCATGGTGGCGGTCGCATCCTAATTAGTAGTGCGGGATCGCCGCATGCATGGCGGGCGGTCCCGATCCCCACCATCGTAATGACCCCTTAGTGTGGTATCTGACTTTATGATGTTTTTGAAAATTCAGACATCTGATTTTATGATGTGTGCACCACTCTGGCCATGTGTGCATTTTTGGGGCCAACTCCCTGGACCATTGTGGTGTTGCTGCGCCTGTCTGTGGATTTAGTCTGAGTTTCCTGTTCATGCTCGTGTCTGCCGGCAACGTGTCCCCCCCATCTGTGACCTGTCAATCATAAACCTCAGGCCGGATCACTGACATAATATCGACAGACACAATATCGACCTACCAAAATATTGGGACAAGAATATCGATTACACTAATATCGACATCCTATACTTAATTAAAAAAACACACAAATGTCGACTACAAAATATCGTAAAACATTGACATCGTTTTCAACATTATTGAAGTCAAAAATATCGTGATAAGTAATATCGAACACATTAAATAAGCATACAAAATAACAAAAATATCGATCACAAAAATATAGACAACAAAATTATCGTTAAAAAAATATATCGACATGTTAAATATTTTATAATAACTCAATACAAACCCCCAAAAATATAAAAATAGCAATAACACACATAACATACATTATAAATCACTTAACACATATTTTATAAAAATAACAAAACAATATCATAAACATTTATAAATACACAAATATTATTTACTACTCCAAACATAATGGGGCCGATTCCGATCTCGGCCGGAAGGGCTCCGAATCAGATTCGGCTTTACCGGATCCGAATCGGAGCCCTGTTTCCCGACCGAATCGTACGCGGGACCGGCCGAGCGAGTATGATGCAAGCGCCCGCGAAATCGCCGACCGACTCGTACGCGGCTTCAACATGCTCCGACCGACTCACACGGACCCGACTCGCACCGCGCAATGGAGACGTTCTCCGGCCGGGTAAGTACGATGCGCGCCGCGAGCAGTCCGACCGAGCCGCGCACTCCGGCTCGAAAGAGCAGTCGGAGCCGTACTTTGGGGGTCCGTGTCGGACCCCCATGTACACGTAGCCGCGCGAGTCGCACACAGGGGGGACCCACGGGTCCCCCCTACCTGTGCGTGTATGGCGCGAGTCGCTTCACCGCGTACACGCTGTAGGGGGCGCCCTTGTCCGCCTCGCACCCATTGAGTCAATGGGAGCCCGCGTACGCGTTGTACGACAGGCTCCCATTGACTTCAATGGGAGTCCGACCGAATCGAGTCCGATGGCATACGTGCGCATCGTACTCGTTCAGTCGGGCTGCACGGGTCCGATTCGGTCAGAAATCTCTCCGGGACCGGCTCGGTCGGAGAGATTTCCGGTCCGAATCGGAATCGGCCCCAATATGTAAAATAAAATGCAACTCTTTAACATTTAAAAAGTTATAAATATCAAATAATTAAGTACACCATTTTTTTTTTAAAGTAACTGAAACTTAATTAGCGTTTTTCATATATGGAAACAACTGACAAATTAATTAAAACAAACAGTAACAACCAATGAAATACACATACAATTGAAATAACCCAATAAGATTGAAAAAGTAATTAATAAAATTAATAACACACTATATAAACACACGCAAATTGAACATTATTTTACCTTGCAACCAAAAAAGAAACAATAAGGAGAAACTCTGCCGGATTGCTGACACAACACTGAACTGCATTACAGAAAACTCTGATTGCATCTCCAAAAAGTAAGTAAAATAGCATTTTAAAACTACTGCTACTGAAAATGCTCTCAAAAACATTTTGTATGAACAAAATAATTAATATGTATTTTTTAAATTATATCTCCTCTACAGATAATTCTGAACAAACTCAAGGAACTGCAGAACAGTGTGAAAAGTCAATTTGCAAATAAGGCAAGTAATACTCTGAGGTTAACTGAAACAATTTTTTTAAATACCAAACAGAAGAACTAGCTAACCACAACTCCCCCCCAGCTAAAAACGCAATTAAACACATTAATTATTATTACTCTTTTTTTAACAGGAATCTCTATAGAAGTACCAAAACCAAACAGCAGAGAAAAAGAATCAACATTTAAAAAAAGTCTTCAAATTTAAAATTGACAATGTTCATTTTCAGAAAATAAAACATAACAGGAATTATTTTATTAATTTTTATATACATTTCTCTCAGCATTTGAAGCACCACCATGACTGAAGGGGCCCAATTTACTACTTCCCAAAAGGCAAATTATTATTATGTTATATGGGGTATGTGTACACCCAAGAAAAGCAAACGGGGGACAAAGTCAACTGGAAATGTAGCAAATATTATTTTAACAAATGTTATGGAAGGGCTGCTACAAAGGAAACAACTGTATTATATGTTAGAGAGCATAACCACCCCCCTAACGTAGCTGAAATTGAAGTTAGAAATGCTTTTGAAAATATAAAATAAATTAGTACTGCATCTCAAAAGCCCACAACAGAAATCCTTAAACACATGCTTCCCAGAGTTCCAGAGCATGCAACTGGCCAAATGCCCTCAATATCCTCATTAAAAAGAACTATAGCTAGAACTCAAAAATCCTCTGCTACCACCACACCTATCCCCAAAAATTTTGCTGAAGTAGAAATACCACCTGAACTCACACTTACACATACTGAAGAACAATTTCTTCTGTATGACAATAAATCAGCTGACAAAAGAATAATAATGTTTGGGACTCCCACAAATTTACCAAAATTACAAAACTGTGAGACATGGATGATGGATGGGACTTTTAAAATATGTCCCAAACCATTTTACCAGTTATATACAATACATGGACTATTTCAAAATACAAACATCCCCTTCATATATGCTCTACTGCCAAACAAGCAAACAACAACCTATGTTGAACTTTTAAGCAAAGTAAAGCAAGAAACTAACAATTATTTTCCCCCAAAAATAATAGTAGACTTTGAGCAGTCAATGATACAAGCAATACTAAAAAACTACCCTCACACAGCAATTCAAGGTTGCTATTATCACTTTAACCAATGCATTTGGAGGCACCTCCAAAAATCTACATTAAGGGGGTTATTAGGATGGCGGAAGGACCACCACCGCCAACCATGCGGTGGCGATCCGCCCGCCATCCAAAGTGGATTTTGCCCCCGCCACATTACAATGGTGGGGGAATCCAGACAGGGACAGTGGCGGACGCAAAGTCTGTCCGCCACTGAACCACCGCAGGCAATCGGTACAATTGCCCGGCGGACGGCCCAATGACTCCTAAATGGTGGCGGTGCCTAGCAGGCACTGTCCACCAAATTAGGATGCTGGCTGCAGACAGCATTTCCATGGCAGCGATGCCGCCATGGAAAGGCTGGCGGAGATTTGTAACGGGGGCCCGTTGCGGGCCCCCCTTTTGTTGGGGGGAGATGTGGGTGCACTGTGGGGTACCCATGGTACCCCCCTACATTTCACAGCACCACGTGGCAGGCACCGTGTGGTGCCTGCCATGTAGTGCTGTGAAATGCGACACACAGCATTTTAGCATCGTGGCGGGTGCTGCTGTCATCAGCACCCGCCGCAATGTTGAACTGCAGGATCCGTCCGCCATGGTGGCGGGCGCATCCTAATCCGGTGTGCGGGACCACCGTATACATGGCGGACGGTCCCGGTTTACCCCAGGATGGCGGACGGACTACAGTCCATCCGCCATCCTAATGACCCCCTAAGTGTAGAATGTGCAACAAATAGCAGCTTTGCATATCAAATAAAAAAAGTTAATAGCACTAGCATATGTACCTTTTACTGACGTAGCTGAGCACTACAACTTATTAATTGAACGTCCCTACTACCAACAAAATGAGCAAAAATTAAGTCCCCTACTTGACTACTTTGAGGATACCTGGGTGGGAAGGCTACACAGATCTGGACACAGAAGACAGCCTAAATATCACATTCCATGGTGGAATGTATATAACAGTACCCTAAATAAAGAAGCCAAAACTAACAATGCTGTGGAAGGATGGCACAACGCCTTCCAACCCACAACAGGAAGAACTACACCAACTCTACAAAAACTATTGCAATCTATCCAAAAAGTACAAAGCTACCAACAACTAAGAATGGAACAGTCTATAACTCAACTAGGCCCAAAACTAACCAAGCAAACTAAACAAATGTTTGAGTACTTACAATTCAAAGTAAGACTCTACCCAACAACTAAAGGATTAGAGTATCTTGAAACAATAGCTAAAAGCCTACTTTAAATAAATGTACCTCCAAACCACAAAGAGAATTAATCTAAAAACAGTCAAATAATTTTTTTTTTCAACTCCAAAAATATAATTATTTTGTCAATTATTTTAATTAAGATTCTAAAAATAAATTGACATAATTATATTTTATATGATACAAATAACTATAACAATTACATTATAAACATTTCCCCCACTATAAATAATTTAAACTTACTTACAGTTTTTGTTACTGAAGAAGAGTAATCCAAAGTTCCATAAAAAAATCCACAGTTGTTTAAAAAATCAATAATTAAAAAAATAAACTTCCCAAAAAATGGAAAATTTCAGCTGTATAAAAATCAATCCATCAGCAATAGGTCCGCCAACGATAAACCATAAAAAACTCGAAAAAAAGTTTTGAAAAAGAAATGCTCCAGGAAAACTCGGAAAATTAAGGAAGTGTAAAATAATGATTAGTTTACTAAAACTAATACACACTCCCTTAAAAAAAAAAACATTCTTCTCCCCACGATAACTTCCAATCGACAAAAACCTATTAGGAAATAAAACAATCCCTCCCGCACAAAAACACATATACACTATATAATATTACAAATAAATACAGTACTAACAACGGACTTTAAACATAATTACACATATCTATCAAACTCTAACACAGACCGTTTAACAAACCAACCGCATTTAGCACACTTCTAATTTAAACATACAACTCACCTAAAATTACAAAACCTAACACTACATACACTATATAGTACTACACTACCTTCAAAGTACACTTATATTAAAGTTTAATTAAAGAAAATTAAACTTACCTTAACCGATGCGACGCAGCTTCCAACCCCGAGCTTCTCCCCTCACAAATGACCTAAAACAAAATCGATAGCTTACAAAATACATCTTTAGTTTAAAAATGGCTGCCTTAAATAATAAAGATTTTTCATTTTCATTATTACAAGTGTTATATATTACGAATGCGTTACTGGAAATGTTTGAAAAATACTACAAAATATTACTAAGTTATAAAAAAATGTTTGACATTATTTGTAATGTAAAATTATAATAATAAATATTATAAACATATTAATATTTATTATTATAATTTAAAAAATATAGATGTAATGTGCAATGTATATTTAAAAATGTTAATATGTTTTACTAATATGAAAATAATGTAATAATGTTATAAAAAATGTTTGTGTTTACAAAATGACTTATGTACTAATTAATATTATTTATATAAAGAATATAAATAATATTACCAAAAATATAACACAATATGTTAAAAAATACAATTATAAAAATGTTTACCAGTATTTTTTTGTTAAAGTATATATTATTAATAATATTCACTATATGTATGAATGTAAAAAATATGGATAATATAAAAAATGTATGTATCTACTGTTAACCAAAACATTATATGTTTTAAATATTGTACAAAAAGTGATTAATAACTACTTATTTGTTTTTCCCAAAATATATAACTGAATAATGTAATAAAACAAAAATGTGTAATACTATTTTTTCAAAAATGTTATATCTAAATATATAAATATCTACAAAATATGTAATATGTAAACAATTAACAAAATGTATTTTTTTCCTGGTTAGAATAGAGATTAAATATACTTAAAAAAATAAAATGCTTTTTCAAATTTTTTATTATCAATGTTTCATTATAAATAAAAATATAAATAAAATATAAAGATGTCTGTATTTTTTTTACATGTTATGAAATATTGTATCAATAATAAAATATTTATATTTTATCAATGCACTTTAAAAACTATTGTATTTTTTCAAACATTTATAACTATATATTCATGCTTACACCATAATATATTTTTATTTCTTCACTATTCCCACTATAGAGTACATTAACTCAGGGAAGGTGCTAAATAGCAAACATTATAATTTACTACTCCCACTTCAATTCATATTAAGTCAGGGAAGACACTGTGAAGGTGCTGGATACCAAACATATATATTTTAGTATTCCCACTCAAATTTATATTATCTCAGGGAAGGCACTAGACACTAAACATATATAATTTACTATTCCCACTCCAAACTACATTAAATCAGGGAAGGCGCTGGACACTAAACATATATCATTTACTATCCCCACTCCAAACTACATTAAATCTGGGAAGGTGCAGGACACTAAACATATCTACATTAAGGGGTCGATTCCGATGTCGGTCGGAAGGCCCTCTGAGAGCCGTCCATAGCGTTACCTTCCGACCGACTTGTTCCGGGAGCCGATCCATCCAAACGACGAAGTAAGATGCGCACAAGTTTCCTATTTCCGAGCGACCCGTACGCTCCGATTCCAGCTCCATTTTCCGTACGACCCGGCTCCGTAAATGCTGAATGGAGTCACCCGGAGCCATTTCTGAAGCAGTTTCAGGCCGGTCAAGTACGATGCGTACTTCCTACGTGCCGAACAGGTCGCCTCCTCCAGCACGTCACAGCATCCGGAAGAGCCGTATTTCAGCTCCGATTCGCGCCACAACATGATCACTGCGTACGAGACGTGGCAGCTATGTATCCTATCACGCATGTCATCCCAATACTATACGTTTATGGTCGAATCAACAACCGGAACCGACGCGTCCATCACAGACGGTAAGTCAGACACCTACCACACACAAAAACGACACGGTTCCGCGAAAGGCAACACGCCCATAGGGGGTGGATGCCGAACACTACCAGCATTGCCCACCCCATAGGGCAGCGGTTCCCAATCTGTGCGCCGCGGCACCCCAGTGCGCCGTCAAAACCAGCTAGGGGCGCCGCAGCATTGATGTTTTACACTTGTGAACTTGGGATGGTATTTTCATGCAAATAAAACTGATGCTGAATGACCTCACGTAGACACAAATAATGCATGCTGGAGTTCACTTAAGTTGTTCCTTCTCTTTATCAATCCCTGTCAATGTTGTCAATAATTAAGTCTGTAGATTTATAAATGCTTTAAAAGAAACACCAAAAGCTGCCAATCAGCATCTGCCCTTGTTTAAGTGGACTACAAATCATCTAGTGTCAAAGGGGCGGGCAGATTTTTCAGACTCTACCGTTTTTTACTAACAGCTATGTGATAATATTTAAGGATTGCAACAGACTTGCAGAGAACAGTTTAAAATGCGATGTTTGCCTTGCTTTTCGGATTTTCCTTTTGGTTTTGCCAGCAAGTGAAGCACGATTCTGCCTCTGAGATGCCGTTTAAAAGATTCTGGGGCCGATTCCGATCTCGGCCGGTAGGGCTCCGAATCGGACTCGGCATTACCGGATCCGCTTCGGAGCCCTGTTTCCCGACCGAGTCGGACGTGCGTCCGGGCGAGCGAGTACGATGCGAACGTACGCGAAATCGCCGACCGACTCGTTCGCGGGACCCAACCGCTCCGACCGACTCGCATGGACACGACTCGCACCGCGCAATGGAGACGTTCCCCGGCCGGGTAAGTACGATGCGTGGCGCGAGCAGTCCGACCGACTCGTGCCGTCCGGCTCCAATGAGCAGTCAGAGCCGCACTTTGGGGGTCCGTGTCGGACCCCCCTGTATGCGTAGCCGCGCGAGTCGCACACAGGGGGGACCCATGGGTCCCCCCTACCTGTGCATGTACAGCGCGACCCGCTTCGACGCGTACCCGCTGTAGGGGGCGCCCTTGTTTGACTCGCACCCATTGAGTCAATGGGAGCCCGCGTACGCGTTGTACGACCAGCTCCCATTGACTTCAATGGGAGTCCGACCGAATCGAGTCCGATAGCATGCGAACGCATCGTACTCGTTCGGTCGGACTGCTAGGGTCCGATTCGTTCGGAAATCTCCCCGGGTCCGGCTCGGTCGGAGAGATTTCCGGCCCGAATCAGAATCGGCCCCTCTGTGTATTAACGGTGCCTATGTTCGAACTCACCAGCAGTGGATGGAAAACTAGACTTAAACGATTTGACAATAAATCTTGCTGTAATTCACCCGGCTCCGCCACTAACAGTGCTTGAAAAAATTACTTGTGTGTTTGAAACCATTCTTGCGCTGCTGCTGTTAAGAAAGAGAAGAGGGGACTCTCAAAACGCAACATTTACTTTTTTGTTGCAAAATACTTTTTTATTAGTGCCAGCTGGAAGGAAAATGGCCCAGTTGGATGTCAGAATGTTAATGTAGTTCTAAATGTATTATAATGTAATTAATGCTGAGAATGCATTGACCCTAACATTTCCAAGTTACTTTAGACAGCTAATCAACCGTGCTAAGGAAATCATATTCTTCTCATGACAAGAAACTCTTCTGGTTAAGTTAATATCCACTGCTGGGTTTTGTCTGCACAAATGGGCGCATTTAAGTCCCAGGAGGTTTAGTTTGCTGGTGCCCCATGTAAACATTTCTATACGTGCCGAAGTGCGTTTATAGCCATCACTTCGCACCTGCCGCTGCTTTCTTCAAGAACAGCTAGAAGGGGCCCATTTATTACAGACTCGAACTGTGTGAATAGTGCTTTTCAGCTGTTTGGTGTGTTTTGCGTGTTTGGGATGTTCAATGCCATGTGTGCTTTCCTTTTGGCATAGACAGCAATGGGTGTAATTTTTTAGACAAATTTATATTTGTCATTATTATTTTAGGACCTTTTGACACTGCTTTTGTGAGAGAGAGAATATTCAGTTGCTTTTGAATAGTATTTTCCCAAATATTGTACACTGACTGAAAGACTATCTGTGTTTAATATAACAAAATGTGGTTGCCTACATAAGGCCAGATAGAGAAAAGGATTGCACACACACGTAGATAAAACGTGGGGGCTCAAATAGCAAAATTTACAAGTGTAAAATTCCTTGGTGGGATTTTGAAGTCTTAATACGGATGGTGTGGGTTTTATTTGCGTGAGCATGTCATACATTGATACTAATGAATGTATATGGCTGCCTTATTTCAGAGCACTCTCACTAGGATTGGTTTTGGCCTCTGCCGTGAAGAGAAAACATCAACACGGCCAAGGCCTACCATGCGTGAGTGCCATAGAGGTGATGTCAGTAATTGAACAAAACAGTGCATTATTAGAAGAAGGTTGTGCTGCATCAATTTTTTAAAACAAAAAATTGTTTTAAGAAATTTCATATGCAGACCCCAGTGCTGAAGAGTATTGTTTCTGACTTAACCAATTAAAGTTTTTTATTAAACAACTGTTCTATTTTTATTTTGTAATATCTATGATTATAATACCTTCATTGGCTTCATCCCAATTATTTTCAGGGAGAAAAATTGAAGTACTCCTGAGGATAGGCTTACACCAGCTCCTCCCCCCACCCCCAAAAAATAAAAAATAGTGGGGAGCCGTGGCCAACGGCCAATAGGTCAAGGGAGCCACGGGTCGAAAAAGTTTGGGAACCACTGCCATAGGGGGTGGATGCCTAACACTACCAGCATTGCCCACCCCATAGGGGGTGGATGCCCATCACTACCAGCATTGCCCACCCCATAGGGGGTGGATGCAGAACACCACCAGCATTGTCCATCCCATAGGTGGTAGATGCCCATCACTACCAGCATTGCCCACCCCATAGGGGGTGGATGCAGAACACTACCAGCATTGCCCACCCAATAGGGGGTGGATGCCCATCACTACCAGCATTGCCCACCCCATAGGGGGTGGATGCAGAACACCACCAGCATTGCCCATCCCATAGGTGGTAGATGGCCATCACTACCAGCATTGCCCACCTCATAGGGGGTGGATGCCTAACACCACCAGCATTGCCCACCCCATAGGGGGTGGAGGCCCATCTACCAGCATTGCCCACCCCATAGGGGGTGGATGCCTAACAATACCAGCATTGCCCACCCCATAGGGGGTGGATGCCCTTCACTACCAGCATTGCCCACCCCATAGGGGGTGGATGCCTAACACCACCAGCATTGCCCACCCCATAGGGGGTGGAGGCCCATCACTACCAGCATTGCCCACCCCATAGGGGGTGGATGCCTAACAATACCAGCATTGCCCACCCCAAAGGGGGTGGATGCCCTTCACTACCAGCATTGCCCACCCCATAGGGGGTGGATGCCCATCACTACCAGCATTGCCCACCCCTTAGGGGATGGATGCAGAACACTAGTAGCACTGCCCACCCCATAGGGGGTGGATGCAGAACACTGCCCCAGTGCAGTCATGCCTAAATTGTGTTTAGTGTGTACAGTGCTTGCAAAATTGACATATTAAGAGATACATTGGACAAACAACGCATATCTGTAGTGACAAAAGGGTGAGTCTTGGGTTCAATCCCCCATCATTTTCAAGCACATAGGGGTAATGGGGGATAAGCCCCCCCTCAGTGTAGTGAAAAAAGAGTGAGTGTGGGGTTCAATCCCCCAGCATTGTCAAGCACATAGGGGTAATGGGGGATAAGCCCCCCTCACTGTAGTGAAAAAAGAGTGAGTGTGGGGTTCAATCCCCCAGCATTGTCAAGCACATAGGGATAATAGGGGATACCCCCCCATCACTGTAGTGACAAAAAGGTGAGTGTGGGGTTCAATCCCGCATCATTGTCAAGCACATAGGGGTAATGGGGGATAGCCGCCCCATAACTGTAGTGACAAAAAGGTGAGTGTGGGGTTCAATCCCCCATCATTGTCAAGCACATAGGGGTAATGGGGAATAACCCCCCCATCACTGTAGTGACAAAAGGGTGAATGCATGTCTCACACACCCAGCATGTCCAACCAATCATGTTATCTTTGGGGCTAAAAACACAAGCAATGTAGTGATAAAGCAGTGGCTGTGTGCCAAACAACAACATAACTGCTAAGGCCAACATTGTTGTGTGTGTCAGATACCCTCAGCCATGTACAGCCAATCAGTGCTCTTGGGGGCTAACACTGCCAGCAATGTTAAATTGGACAATGTAACATGTGACCATCCAAAATTCATAAACACACATTCTTGTCACAAGCAGACACAATTACAAATGATTCAATCTGAAACAACATTTTTGATGAGAACCAGTACCACACTGTGGCAGCAAGGTCAAATGCAAAACATAAGGGATGTGCAGAGTGAAGATGAATGAGTCCCAGGGCCAGTAGAGCAAAAAACTAAACTAAACATCCACTCAATGCCATTGAAACACTGTCGAAATACATGGGTGAAGATGCACAAAGACAACCAACCAGCCACACACTGCAGAACAAGCACAACATCTGTGTGAGTGTTGAAGTGTTTCTTGCCTGGCACAGTACACACGATTTGGGTCAGAACTCCACTGAGACATATGGGTGCTGAGTACAATCTGGAAGGATTCCATAGTTTGGGATAGTGAAGGTGGTCAATCAGGCATTGTTTGATGAGCGGGTGCACAAGAGTCACATGTGGAACAAGCCTGGTGGAATACCAAACAAAACATCAAGAGACTGACTCTCTTCCGCAGTACCCTCAAGGCCACATCACTGTGGTGACAGTATCATGTCTGCTGACCCTCTGTCATGCTAAATTAGGATGTGTGCCATATTTTAGAGCCCAATCAATTATGCGCACTGTGTCACGTTCCTTTCAAGAACCACTGTCATCTCACATACCCAAACATTACTCCCACGGCATGGCCCGTAATGTAAGGCCACATAATAGGTAGGGGCCTTGCCAAGAGACAACAGACATTTGTCCAGTATAAACACCACACACCTTGATCAGCATCAATGTGCCTCATCTAAGCCTAAATTGACTGGTGACATTGCACAGGCACCCATGACAGTGTGTGCCGCTGGCTGCATGTCGAGGAACTCATTATTTACCACACATCATTGTGATCAAAATACAAACATGGGTCAATATACTGTTGTGTATGACCAATGTGCCAATCACTGTATCAGCAAGGTACACCCAGTATGCCACATACTAGGACAGACACAGTTTATTGTTGAACAAAGGGTGCCAGACACACATATGTATGGGACACACATTCACAGCATCTGTCCACAACAACACATACGCAGGGAAACAGAAGTAAACACACTCACAGAAGAATGACATTTTGATGAGTTGTTGTACAATGAAGCACACAGGAGACAGCCCACGACAACACACAACTCCACAGACAATCAAAATACATTCCTGATGCTCCCACTGCAACAAACATGAGGTGATTGTGTCACAGATGTCAGCGCTACATGTGTAGAGCAGATTCCAACTTGAGGTGTAGCAAAGCATAGAATAACAATGTAAAAGACAGTCAACATGTGTTGACTATGTGCGTTGCACACAAATCAAGATCACACCATTTCCTACGTTAACTTCTTTGGCATGTCTATCACATCAACTCTGCACCTAGCTATAAAATCTGCATCATGTGCAGATCATCACTATTGTCAAAATGAATATGCTGACTGTTTACTGCAGAAGACTTGGAAGATGCATGTCTCACCAGATAGGGCACACAACAACTGTGTCAGTAGTCTCCAATGCCCAGGTAAATGTGTAACCTAATCTCCCTGTGCTGTTGACAACCCCAGGGGTGGTGGTGGGATCTGCGTTGAAAAAACACAATACACATAGCTAGGCATTACACATGTTGAAACTCGTAAATCCATTTAGGATGGAGTACATGTGCATAACGTGATATGTATTGGACATAATAGGAATTTTAAGACTGTCTCAGAATAATGAAACACTCAAGGAGACCTACAAAAAAGACATGTTGCCATCAGGCAATAGAAAAGGGTAGAAACTGCTGAGTGTGAGCAGTCATAGACACATACAAGTGCCAAACTTGCAAAAACTGATGAATGATGAAAAAAAGACAGATGTTGCTAGCACAAATGTGCCTCGGAGAATTAAAAATGTGTCACATGTGTGTTTGTCCACAGTGCAGGCCCTTGTCTCAACCCAACCAGGGATGTCACCATCATGTCTCCATTCTACTGGTGCACCCACATCTCGGACACTCAAAGTACAATAGGTAGAGAAAGCACTGGACCACTTAGCACACAGAAAGATTCACAAACAGGAACATCTGCAGGGACTACAGTCTTGGCAGGAAATGGGGTTTGCGGACAGAGATCAATGCTCACATGACACACACCATGGTCTCAGGATGTCACAGATTTACACAGTGCCATGAGGTGATGTCACTACTGTGTAAGGTCAGCTGTGTCAAGATTGGTCTTGGCAGGGGTCTACCATGTCCCAATGAAACTCGGACATGGATCCAACAATTTCAACACACAGAATACTTTGTTTCCATCAGCCTGCATACATGTGTGTCCCCAAAGTCACCTGCATGTAGGCAAACTCCATGTTTAACAAGTTGCACTGATGAGACAGATGATGTGTTCATCATCAATGCGCTATTCTGCATGTCCATCATAGATGCTTGTACCGTAGGAAAATTGTACAATGTGTACAAATGTCAGAACAACCTAGGTGCAAAAGTGTAAGTCAAAGATGGGATGTTGTCAAAAGCAGGTCACACTCCATGTCCAAAACATTGTGGATCATGACAACCTGAAATTGCTGTCAATGATGACTCTGATACATACTGTAATAGTACACATATACCATGGACCACATGCAGTCCCTCACATCGCTAGAACTTAATTTTCACTAAACAAGATGTCAACAGCAATTTCATTATGAATCATTAACAAAATTAGGTACACAAAATGTTAATCTACAAAAGAAAAGGTAATGCTTTATTCAGCCTTTGAAAATATTATGATGAACATGAAGAACAATATGGCCAATGGCCAGTCCATTTTAATTGAGTCCTTTAGGGGAAACCTAATGCTTCGCACTCCTCGCTTGCCTGCACTGCTACAACTAGGGGACATCTCCCCTTGGAGGGGCATCTTTTGGGGCATGCCAGGCACCGCAGGGACAGGATTAGGGTGTACCAGTATGGGTTATGGGAGGGTTGGGGGCTACTGAAGTGTTGGGTTCCACTGCAGTGGGCATGTCTGATTGAGGGGGCGGGTGCTCTACTGCAGTGGACAGGTCTGATTGAGGGGGCGTGGGCTCCACTGCAGTGGACAGGTCTTATTGAGGGGGTGTGGGCTCCACTGCAGTGGACAGGTCTGATTGAGGGGGTGGGGGCTCCACTGCAGTGTCCGGAACTGACAGAAGGTATGGTGTTGTGGGAGGTGAAGTGCTTGTGGTGGGGGGGAGGGCCTTATCATCTTGGGGATGGTGTAATGGTGTGTGGGTGAAAATGGGATGGTTTGTGATGTGTGAACTTTGGGTGAGGTGGCCTGGGCTCGGGATGAAGTTGGTTTTGTGGTGACAGTGTGGGATGGTGGTGGGGTTTTTGATTTCTTTGTTCTGGGGGATGTACGGGGGGGCCTCAGTCTTCCTTCTCTTAGGGGAGGGTGTGCAGGCAGGGGTAGATCTCCTCTCTGTGCTGGTGATTTCCTCCTCCCCTTGCAAGTCTGGTCTTTTGTATCAGTGGGGAAGAGGCCAAGGTCAGAGAGAAAAACCATCTGGGAAGGGGGTTTGCAGGAGAGTCAAGGGGAGGGGTTTTGGAGGGAGAGGTAGCTGAGGAATGCGTAGTGGTTGTGGATGGGTGTGTGTGTTTTTTGGCCCTATCCCCTGTGTGTGCGTGCGTGTTTTTTTGGACTTTGTTTTAGGTGGCTGTGTGCTGCTTGTATCTGTTGGGGTGTGTGCATGTGCCTGTGTGAGTGTGCTTTGGTCAGGTAGGTTAGTGGGGACTGTGGATGGGGCAGAGGTAGGAGGTGTGGGGGACTGCTGTAGGAGGGACACTGCTGCCGTCAGTGAGGAGGCCATGGACTGACTTGTCCGCTATAGGGCAGACATGTTTGTTGACTTGCCCTCCATGTATGATACCAATTGGGTCAAAAGACTGGTGTGTGCATGGAGGACACTCAGCATGGATGTCTGCCCCACATGTATCTGTTTGAGCAAATCCACATACTCCACACTCAGGGCAGCAGGGGTGACAGATGCAGGGGGTGCGGTGCCTGGCCCGAAGGAGACATTCTCCCTAACACGGGAGGGTCCATGGGCACTTGGAATGAGAGCAGCTGTGAGGGTGGAGATGGTGGTGGTGGCGGGGGCAGACTCTGATGTTGTGGCCTCTGCTCTGGTAACAGCCACCACCACAAGGGAGTCATCACTGGATCTTTATTGATCCTCTGCAGATGTCGATGTTTCAGACCGGCGCTCAGTGTGGCTCCCCTCATCCTCCGTGCCACTGGGTCCCTCCTCCTCCCATGTGGACCCAGTCTGGATAGCCGCTTCCTCTTGTTCCGTGGAACTGTCTCCTCCAGTAGCCGTAGATGATGCTGTGAACAAGGATGAGAAACAGATTCACATCAGTCATCTGCATAGACTTGACACATGAGTTTAAGCACAACACATCACAGAGCAAGCCTTTGCATTACGTTAATGTCACTTTTTATAAACATTGCACATATGTGAACATGGCACTTGTCAGTCTGCCAGTGAACCATGGTTCCCAAAACCATGATGGCAATGGAACCATCAGTTAGATGTATTTCAAAGACCACTAAACACATGTTCAACAACACACTAATTTGCCTGTTGTCTGATCTGTAATGCTCCTGACTGTCATGTGTTGTTACGTACATGTCTCATCTCATGCAAGTGAGTCTGGAAGTGACAGAGCAAATGGGATGGACAAATAGATAAGTTGACATGTTGAACATAATGCCATCCCCAGTCATCATGATGGGCTTATGTCTTGAACGTCAATGCTATAATGGTCTGCATGCAGGACAACAGACAAGTACAAATAGTGCACCCTCACAAAATTTCATGTGGCATACTATGCCACTGGCCTGTGTGGCTAAACAGTCTGTGCTGACTATTGTTACAGGGCCAATGAATCACAACGTAAAGTCAGCACTGTGTCACAATCATGTAATCCCTTTCAAAGCAACATCTGTAGTGGTCAAGTATACATGTCCCCTACGTGCTACACCCAATGTGAAGAGTCTGACAAGCTCACGTTGTTCTACTTAGACATTGGAGTATATGAATTAACACATCCGTCTACATGAACTTTCCAATTGCTCTCAGGAAGAAAGTAATGCAGCATACACATACATGTTGAAGCCACCATTATGCAGAGTCAAGGGATGACACACACATGTTCTGTCCTGTGTATGTGAGCCACCTTCCAGGCATTAGATGTCTATGCACATTACCTATATTTACTACCTGTATATCATGAAAGTCATGCCTGTACACACTGACACAGAGTCAGACACAAGATTATCAAATTTACAATGGTGGAAGTGTTGCCTGGCACACCAAAATCTGATGTGACAATGTCTCAGATGGCCTGACTTGGCATACCTGTCCTTGGTCCATGTGAAACACATGATTACACAGAGCACTATCCAGGTGACTACACATTTGGAACACATCCATTTCATTTGTCTGAGGCATCAACATTGGTATCACCTACTGCACTGGTGTGTAGCATATTTTTCAGGAACCTGTGTTTACCTAGATCACCATTTCGAACATGTATGTATGTCCCACACAGAGTACAGGGCACATTTAAGTGAATGTGCTGACACATGTGAGACAATTACATCACTCATGATGGACAACTCAATGCACATGTTGTATATGGTGCTGATCACATTAACCTTGGACTACAGCAAATACACAGGGCCTAAGTGACTCAGACGGAAAGGGACACACCGGTGTATCAGATGATAATGGGGCATCATTACATTTTGCCACATAAGTAGAGTCTCAGCAGACAGATGACCTGTGAGAGGGTTACCTGGCTGAGGGAGTGCAACATGCATGTCAAACATAGTTCAGTAACCTGGCACATACTCACCCCCTCCTTGCTGCTGTCTGGCCTTCAACTGCCCATCCAGGTCAGGGAAGACCGCCGTCAGTACCTGCAGCATGTGGGGGATCAGGGTCCGTCGTCCACCCCTTTTGCGAGGAGGTGACAGCTTCAGCTGGACTCTTGCAACCCTCCGGGTCCAGCCACGGAGGTCCTGCCACCTCTTCTGGCAGTGGCGGATCCGGCATTTGAAGACCCCCACAGATCTCACAGCCCGGACGATGGTCTGCCAAATTTCCTGCTTCTGATGGGCGTCAACCTGTAAGGATGACATAGTGACACACCATTACTACACATGCTACATCTTTATTCATCACACACTTGGACATATAGGTCATGGTTAGAAGGGCAGATAATGTATTGAGGTTGCACAAGTATCATCAGGGGCAGTTGTCCTGTGTGCAAGGCTACCTTAACAACATGAGAACAGTGCATGCAAATCAATCACACTAAATACACTTTTACATCACTGTACCTGTCCAGAACATTAATCTACACACTGTAAGACTTACAATAACTATTTGTGCATACTTGCCCTTGTGGATCACAATGCTAGTAGTGCCTGTTTTGAAAATTGCTCATTTGAAAAGGCAGTGTAATCAACACTCACCTGCTCCCCTGGTTTTCTATACAGCTTGCTGTACTGTGGAAGGAGGCTGTCCAGCAGGGCCTGGTTCTCCTCCTCTGTGAAAGCTGGTGCCCTCTCCACAGTTCATGCCATTGTAGATCCCAGAGGATGCAGAGACAGCAGCAGTGGTAGGCAGAAATGTAGTTAAGTAGCATGGAGTGCAGGCAAGTGCAGTCTCTTGGGAACAGACAGACTTATATCTGTGCAGCAGAGGCGGATTCTGTTCCATGCGTCCAAAGCGATAGGTCCTAGTCGTTCGCATTATCCGATTTGGGCCAATCCATGACATTGCATGCATCTGACACGCCTACCATGTCGTTCAAATATTCTGCATCATAACACTATTGAGTTTGATACATTGTAGTTGTAAACCAACAGAATAGGTTTGCACGCGATTCGTACAAGAAGCGAAACCTCGTCTGTCCCCATGACGACCAATAGCCAATGTGTGCGTCTGCCTCTGTTCGGATGTGTACAACGTTACTTTTGAATACTCACCCGCGTCTGTCCCCATGACGACCAATAGCCAAAGTGTGCATCTGCCTCTGTTCGGATGTGTACAACGCGTCTTTTGAATACTCACTCGTGTCTGTCCCCATGATGACCAATGGCCAATGTGTGTGTCCGCCTCTATTCGGATGTGTACAACGCGTCTTTTGAATACTCACCCGCGTCTGTCCGCATGACGACCAATAGCCAATGTGTGCGTCCGTCTCTGTTCGGATGTGTACAACGCGTCTTTTGAATACTCACCAGCGTCTGTCCCCATGACGACCAATAGCCAATGTGTGCGTCCGCCTCTGTTCGGATATGTACAACGCGTCTTTTGAATACTCACCTGCGTCTGTCCCCATGACGACCAATGGCCAATGTGTACGTCCGCCTCTGTTCGGATGTGTACAATGCGTCTTTTGAATACTCACCCACGTCTGTCCCCATGACGACCAACAGCCAATGTGTGCGTCCGCCTCTGTTCGGATGTGCACAATGCATCTTTTGAATACTCACCTGCGTCTGTCCCCATGACGACCAATAGCAAATGTGTGTGTCCGCCTCTGTTCGGATGTGCAAAACGCGTCTTTTGAATACTCACCCGCGTCTGGCCCCATGACAACCAATAGCCAATGTGTGCGTCCGCCTCTGTTCGGATGTGTACAACGCGTCTTTTGAATACTCACTGCGTCTGTCCCCATGACAACCAATAGCCAATGTGTGCGTACGCCTCTGTTGGGATGTGTACAACGCGTCTTTTGAATACTCACCCACGTCTGTCCCCATGACGACCAATAGCCAATGTGTGCGTACGCCTCTGTTCGGATGTGTACAACATGTCACCATTACAGTCAACAGCCAAAGGATGCCAACAACATGTTTTCTTTGAGGCTCAGGTGCCCTACATTATACAATCATCATGTCAGACAGTATATCAAAACATCATGTTCTGCTGTTTTACATGTGCGGGTACAGTGATTCACATGTCATATTGGACAGAGCACTTCATAGCTCACACTCCCATGATGAGCCAACCTTCATGTGCACCAAATACATTGTTTGTGAGTAACATCACAACTGTGAGTGACCACTTCATAGATCACCCTCCTAGGCCTGGATACAGTCCCTGGGTACCATTGTGTTATCACAGGTTACATACACCCATAATAACGCCTTCAATGGACTGTGTGTTTGAATGTGCATTATGTAAAGTGATTTTGAGTGAATCCCCAGTATCTGAGGCTTGTACAACGCACATACTCCATTGTTGATGTTGTTGATATTTACTTGAGACATCAACTTGTATTTGGCATGTGAGTTGCTGTTGTGTCTTTGTGTCACAGACATACCTGTATGTTTGTCTAACAAAATGTGATGTACATCATGAGGGTTTATGTATGTGATGGTTCATGTATATCAGACCTTACATCATGACAGTGTCCAGGTGGCATTACATGATCCCTGTGTGTGTACCTTTCCACCACGTGTCAGTTGTTACAAACATCTTTCTTTGATAGTTGCCTAGGTGTGTGTTTAGTCTGTAATGTTTGATAAAATGGACTGTGACAGACACCATTGATTATTCACAGCACAGCCTTGCAATGGTGCAGAAACCATTATGAATTGGAATGTTGTGTGAGGATCACATAGCTGGCCTTTGTGTCAATGCTCAAAATTACACACCTGACTTCATTGAGTTTTGCTTTGATGTAGCATATGATATATTGCATGTTACTTACCACATTGGATAGTTTATTGAGAAAGTTTTCATTTGTAACCTATGTACCGCAGGAGTCCAGCTGTCAACAGACCCTTCCCCGACCTGGAGACCATGGTAGAACGTGACTGCATCAGACGTTACCGCTTCACCAGACCACTCATTGAGGAGTTGGCAGAGCAGTTGGCCCCACATTTGCAGCCTGGACGCCCATATCCTACTGCGCTGACCCCCAAGGTGAAGGTGATGGCAGCCCTACATTTCTTTGCCACGGGAAGCTTCATGTATACTGTGGCTACTGCTGGTGGGATGTCACAGACAATCTTTAGCCGAGTGCTTAGACATTTTTTGGGTGCAATGTTACATTTCCTGAACACGTACATCAAGTTCCCAACACCAGGACAGTTTGCCAACATCAAGAGTGACTTTTATGCTTTGGGCAGAATGCCACATGTCATTGGCTCCATTGATGGTACACATGTGGCTTTGGTCCTACCACATGCCAATGAACAAACATACTGGAGTCGTAAGCATTACCGCTCTATAAATGCCCTGGTGGTATGTCTGCCTGACATGACAATCTCACATGTCTGTGCGCGTTTTCCCGGATCAGCACACAACGTCTACATTATGAGGAACAGTAGGATCCCACAGATGATGTCTCAGCTGCCAAATCAGCATGCCTGGCTTGTTGGTGGGTAATGTTGTCTGTTTATGTTGTGTGTTGCTTGTATGTCAGGTTGTACCCTGTTTTCAGACACATGAAGTCTTTTCTGTTTTAATTTAGGAGACTCTGGATACCCCAACATGCAGTGGTTGCTGACCCCACTCAGGAACCCTATCACCCCTGCTGAGTTTCGTTTTAATGAGGCACATGGGCGGACCAGGCGAGTGATTGAGCGGATATTTGGGCTACTGAAAAGCAGATGTTGCTGCCTGGACCATACAGGAGGAGCCCTCCAATCTGCACCAGTGAAGGTGGGTAAGATCATCATCGTGTGTTGCATGCTACACAGCATGACAGTGAGGCATGAGCTACCTCTCGTTCAAGATGATGGGGAACAGCAGCCTCCAGCAGGGGAGGATCCAGGCCTGGGGCATGTTGCCAGTGATGAGGAGGGGGGAGGAGGATGTTCGGAGAAGGCTAATCAACAACTTTTTCTCATGATTGTGAATATGCAATTGTGAGTTGAGAAAGGAATTTGTTTGCATGATATGTGTCTGTTGTACAATATATTTGTATACATGTGGGTGTATGATACTTCACATGATCCTTGGCGTAGTTTGGTGTCTAATTTGGTAGTATGGTCACCAGTACAGTGGTGAGATGACTCCTAGCTAGTGTGCACATGTTCCCACTTTGAAGTATGAAATGTCTCTTGGAGATGTATGCAAAATATTTGGTATTTAAATACTGTTCTATGTCTCAACTTCACAGGGTCCTTTGGCTGTTGGATGGAGTCATGTGACCTCCCAGACACACAATGCAGTTACAGATTGGAAGTTTTCTTGGGATCAGGAATCTGTGCCACACACTCACTTCTGAATTAATTACAAAGTCTTGTATGATTTGCACTTATTGTCACAGTGTGATTTGTTAGCTTTTGTTGTGGAGGCAACATGTTGTGCCTGTGTAATAAACCTGTGCTCCACATTGAGGTATGCCATGTCTGTTTCCATACATCCAACAATCATTTACATACTGTATATGTGCCCAGATGTGCAGTTTATCGAACAATCAATATTGTTTGTGCATATGAAGGTGCTTTCATTTTAGATGAGTGGAGGCAATGAAGATGTACGCCATGTACTATGTGTGTTGTGATGACCTTGTGTGTATCTCCCATATGTGTCAAGTTACATTTACTCACAAGACAGTTGGATAGACAGATGTACTTGTATTTCAGCCAATGTCATTGTCATTCCATTCCTAGCTTTTTGGATCATCTATTCAATCAGAAAACAGTTTAGCATTCACGACAGAAGCAAGTATTGTGTGAATATTGATTTATTACAGTGCCTGTGTGAATTTTAAAATGAAAGGTATAGTGCTGTACAAAGGTTTGAAGTCCAAAGTTCACAGAGGAGTTGGTAGTGCCAGTAGATGAAATTTTCAGAGCCAAGTCCACAGTCATTTGAGTCATTGGTCCAACTTAGAGCCTCCATCCCAGTTGGGAAAGTTCAGTGACAGTCAACAGAGCGAACGCTTAGCATACAATGGAGGATATCAGGAGCAGGTTGTCACTCCCTGGGGGGGATGCCTAGCCATCTGTCTCTCATTTGACCTTCAGAGGACAACCCCTCTTTTTTTGGGGGGGGGCCTCAGGTGCAGGCTGCTGCGGTGCAGGGGACTCTCCGCCAGAGTCCTCATCCCTCCCTGTGGCAGTTGTAGATGTAGAAGCAACAGATGTATTGGGCACACAGGGAGGTGGGGTCATGTTGGTAGCAATCTGGTGGAGACAGGTGAGTATGTCCCTGTGCACCGCAGTCAGGTCATCAATTTTGTCCATTTTGGCCTCCATCCTTGCCATGTGTTGATCCATGTTGGCATGATGGGCAGCCTGCTGTTGTTTGATGTCCCTGAGGATCCCAACTACCTGGCCAAAGTCTACGGTGCAATCTCGGTAGGCATGGAGAATGGTTGCCAACTGTGGGTCAGCTTGTTTATCAGCACCAGCTGCCTGATGTGACCTCTCCCTACGACCCCTCCCACTACCCCTACCCACACGAGCAGGACCGGTTGTTGCAGGCACAGACAACACTGGAACTCCTTTATCGTTGACAGTGGTGGTGTTGTCTGCCAACTCCAGAGTGCCCTGTGATGCTGTGCTCTCTGTGTCTTGTTGTCTTTGTGTGTCCGTGTGGGTAGTGGTCATCTGGGTGTTGGCAGATGTTACAGGAGTGGTCACAGGTGGTGCTGGAGGCACAGCTGCTGGTGCTGCATGCTGACCCTCGCCGGAGGGGCCAGGTAGTCCCTCGTCATCCGTTGATGGCTGAGAGACATCCACACTGGAGAGCTCAGGGTCATCCAGAGTCTGGGACTGGGATTCATGTTCTGTTCCTGCAGTGTCCCCAGCAGGCCCTGTGGTAAGATGAGAGACACAAAGTTTGTAGTGTTTTTGCACAGTTCATCGTATCAGACACATTACATTAGCTATTGTACATTATGATGAGTGTAGGTACATTAAATAGTCCTGTATGGTCACAGACCCAGGCCTATGTTTTCGGCAGACGTGATTTTAAGAAGAAGTGTTTTGCTGAGCATGTCCAGCTCTGTGCATGAATGGGCATGTTTTGTTCATTTGACTGTAAATTGGTATTGACTGGCAAGTGACACCCTGTGCATGGCACAAATGATATACGTACTCTTCCTCTTACGATATGTTTCAAGATATGTGAATGTGTGCTGGCGTTTGTGCATGTCGTTTGCAGTCAAATTGGTGTGCTAACCTACACAATCACAGTCCAGAATGTATATGGCGTTTGGTTTATGGTATTTTGATGAATGTGTTCCTAGTTCTTATCTCATTGCACACATGTGAATGGCTGTCAGTAGCAAATGGTTTGACTGCTTAGCTTTGTGCCTGATCACATCATGTATATTGTACTTGTCCTCCATGTACAGATGAGTTAACCAAGGCTGCTTTCCGGCTTTTTCAGCTCAGAGCTGTGAGGTACAGATGTTTGTGTGCTTGTGTTATGCTACTGGAAATTGTACCCCTCCTCCCACCCTGTCCAGCTTACTCTTCGTGGACAAAGTATCAATGACAGTGAGGGGAGTGTAGTGGCAAGGATGCTGACAACGCTGCATGATGTAGGAGTTGAATGCAACTCCTAACAGTGCTTTGTGTACATGACACCATGCAACAGTGTCAGCCATCTTGTTGTGTGTCCTTCCATTCACTGTCAGGTATCCCTTGTCACTGATGGACATGTTGCTTTGTGTGTGGGTAGTGTGAGTGCTGTGACTGCAACTCACACCATGTCCTGTACTCCACACACCTTCCCAGCCAGCCCAGGGAGCACACCTGGGACAATGCATCCCCAGACAGTGAGTGGAAATGTACAGTGAAGATGGCTGAGAGTGGGGACTGGTGTGAGAGGCCCAGGGCCTAGTTGTGACTTGTAGCCAATTCATACATAAGGCCCATGTGTCAGCCATCTTGCCGGTACATTTCCACTCCCTGTGATATTGGCATGGTTCAAGATGGGATTGTTGGGCCATGTGGGAGGGGTACTGTTGGCTGTGACTACAACTCCCATCATGCTTTTGTCATAAGGTTTCTGCACATACAGAGCTATGCACAGGATAATAGGACCTCGGAATATAGTGGTGAGCCAACCATAAACCTTAGCACCCAAAACCCCAACCCAACTAGCCTTAGCGTCCCATTAGTACTAATGCACCAATGATTAGACAACCCAGAACACGGTATCTCTCTCTCAGGACTCGCAAAGGCAAGAACACTCTTTCGTTACATTCGTACCTGTCCACAACATGCGTATGAAGAGACACTGTATAGGTTAAAATGTTTATTTCAACTTACGTGCTCTAAGATACAGTACACGTGTCAGTACTAGTAGCATAATACATAAGAACAATATAATCAGCATAGTTACTACTCCATAGAATACGAACGGGGAAAGCATCTCATAAAGCAGTGGATATATGTCCAACTAACATTACCACCCTCCCCGTGCTAGTAGTTAGTTTATTATAATAATAGAAGACCTTTGGGCTTTGACTAGCGAACCCCCATACCTCAGTCTCTTGATGCAAAACTACATCAGCAAACAATCACAGCTCTTCTCTCTGGAAAGGTCGTCTCCAAGTGCTATCTTAGAGCAAGCGAGCGCATTATTAAAAGCACACTAATTTCTCAATGGCAGCTGTACAAGTGATATGTCTAGGTGCGAGGGACGGGCCAAATCAGTAGGAACCAGGGATTTGTTATTCGACCTTGTAACTGTTGTTCAGACTGAGCCCACAAAGGGAATAGGAGAAAAGGTGAGAAACAGAAAATGCAGACTATTGTAGAACAACTTGGCAATAACAGAGGGCGACAGAACAACATCCAATAGTAACGTGCGCAAGAGTCATCATGGCAGCCAGGCGTGGTAACGTAGCCAAACCTGCCAGGAGGCCATGAGCCACAAGACACCCTCCCTGGTCAGTCCAGCGGCCACGACGAAAATGAAGACAGAGTTCCAAATACCTGAGCAGAATAGAGGCGGTCTACTAACAACTAACGGCAAGTCAATTAATCCAAAAATGTGAAAGAGCAGAAAAATGCTATACCGTCCAGAAGGACATCATTGGAATCGTCAAAAAACGTAGACGCCATCCAGTCCAATAGGTCAAAGCTGCAGGAATGTTCTTCAGAGTATGGAGCATCCAAAAGCAATGCGGGACAGCTTGCGTGATATTCAATATAACTTTGTTGTAGGAGATTCTGAGCAGCCGCCCAGATATCCCATTGTGCCAAAATCCCCAGTGCAGCCGCACGCATCATAAAGCCAGCAGCGGAACAGTCCCGTTCATGGGCCTCTAAGGGACCCACCAACCGAACAAAATCCGGGACCGACAATGACGAATTGGAGAGGCAATAATCCATGGTCCATGTAAACGGACAGCGGATGCAAGACATCACAGGTTGCACGCAAGTGAAATACGCAAAGCGAAAGGAAAGGGTGTAGGACACACTGATAGTTGCCAAGGGCAGAACATCGAAGCCAACCAGAAGTCGCTCACGGAGCAGCTGGAGGCGTTCGGGATCGAGAAGGGCCCAGTGGTGTGCAGCCATTGCGCAGAAAACAGACCAACAGCAAGACACCAGCCGCCAAAGCGAGGATTAATGGGAAACCACCAAAGACGCTAGAAAAAATAGAATGTATGAATGCCGGTATCACACCGAAAATAGTTTGAAAGGTGGACACGAGGCCAGACCCCACAACCTTAAAAAAGTGCACCAGACCCTCAGTGTTTGATGCGTTAAAAATACGATGAATTAACTCCCCAAAATGTTGGGGGAGGTCAGTGTTCAAAAGGGCCTGTATTTCACTGTGGGTGCTCGCCACCTGGAGAATGAATGTCTCCCGGGCGGATGTGAGCATAACTTCCTCATTCAATAATAGGGCCTTTATTCTGCTCAACTTATTGAAATCTGCCTCCATGGTAGGAATGGAAGGCCAAATAGAGCTATCAACGATGTCGTGAGGGGGAGGAAAAAGCACATTCTTGCAGCAGACAACTCTGTGTGAGACTGTAACAATATACGGAATGCCAGCCTGTAGGCCACAACAGTCTTCGTTATTTAAAAGCAAATAGCTACCGTTGGTAAGCAAAGTAAAAGTAGGAGAAATAGCAGGAGCAGGAATACCTTTTAGCACACATGCAAGATTTGGAACTGAAACGCTACAAGCCCCGTGCAATTTAATATGTTTACAAATAAGCGAATGACCCACAGTTGAATCACAAGACTCCCCCGTGAGAAATACCTCCTTGCCATCTCTAAGGCATTTATACATGAAAGGCAAGGACCAGAGTTCATGCAGGAAGGCACTACCCAAAGGCTGGAAACGGCCCACAGGATAATGTTTCATGCACGAACTAAATTCAAACAAGGAAAAAGGTAAAGCGATAACCCCATGAACTAGCCACACAGCAGAATCTAGTTCCGCTACAGAGAATGGTAAAGGATCCACTTTTTCAATATGTAACAAAGTGTAAGATGCATCTTTCATGGACATGAACTGCTGTTTGTCAGTCAAATTAAAAGGCAGAAAGAGGGCAGTGGTGTTTAACAAATTCCAAGGAACTTTACCCAACTTAAGGGTTTGCAAAGTCCATGCAAACTGCATCACTGAACGCAACTGATTCTGACCATGATACAACATAGAGACATCATCTTGTACAATATCAACAACAGAGGATACAATATTGTTTAATGTGTAAATGCGGGAAGACAGGGTATTTATACTATTGTCAACAACAGCAAGCACCTTTTCCAAATTTGCTTGGTCTATTTCCCTAAGACGGGAAGCAGCTTCCATTTGTGACAGCTTCCAGAGCTCATTATACGCTTCATAAATGAATCTCTTCGGTCGGGGACCACGAGGTCCCAAGATAAAGTCAGATAAGTCAATATTGCCTGATAAGAGGGATAAATGGTTCTTAACAGAGTCTAAGGACGAATGTTGTAACCATTGTTTACATAATTTACCAACCGAATACGTGGTCACAGTACGAGTTTCAGTAAATCTTGGATCAGGCTTGTCCTGTATGTAACCAGGAACTGTGCCATGAAAACGAAGTTGGCATGCATTAGATGATATGGGCCATGCCAACCAGGGTGACTGTATTAGTGCAGAAACGTTAAAGGAATTGTTCTGAAACTGAGCCTGTAACGCCATAAGGGACATATTAAAATGCAAACTATCATTTGGAAGACTCGACAAGGATGGGATGGTTGGCGCATTTAGTTGTTTAACGGTAGCCAACCCCCAACACGTGGTCTGATAAATGGAAGCATTTAGAAATAGAATTTGGGCTGGGATAAGGCAAGCACGGTGCAGAGCCTCAGTGCCCTGCACCTGCCATAGCTTCGAACCCCAGATTGATTTTAAATCCACTGTGTCTTTCCAATACTCATATCCACCCACCGCCAAGGCGCTCAAAAAGGAACCCGAATATAGTAATTTAGTGTGGGTCAACATTATTTTGTGAGTCGATGGAGATTTTAATTTAAAATAATAGGACCCAGGGTTCGATCGATTAAAATCAGTAAAATAGGTGTATTTATTTCGAAGAGTCTGGGAACTACCTGGTATGGGGTTTGGGCAGTGTTCCCATTGGGTATAAGTAACAGGGCTGCGTAGTGCACTTGGTTTGTGGAGAAAATGATTGCCCCAATGCTGGTAGCAATATAAATCGGCATAATTCGCAGAATTCATATACAAGTCTTCAGCATTAAAAGAGGCATAATATTTTAAATCAGCAAACAATGCTTCAACTGCATGCACATCCCAATCATCAGAATGAATATTACTTTTTACTACATCACCCATCGAGACTCGAAGGACATTTGGTACATTAATAATTTCTGTCGGGCCATGTATTTGAAAGTTTACCGCATCCCATACGATGCCATCAGCAACTGGAAACGCTGAAATGTTCACAAATGTGTGGTCACGCTTCATGATGTGTGAAGAGGAATGTGGAGCCAAAGTTCCAGCAACACTGTTCACAGCAGAGCGTTCAGGTAAATAGTGACCATTGATGAGTAGAAAAAACACTGTGACAAAGCCAATGGACATGAACAAAAAAACCAAGAAAAGTACCATCCAAATATATGTCCAAGGTGGAATCAAAAAATTGTCTCTAAACCAGGATACATAAAGACTAAACTTGGACGGGACTTGTGATGAGTTGGAATCTGAATCAAAAGAATAACGTGTCGGGCTCAGTGGCGTTGTTGGTTGGTGTGCCACCGACTCTGTGGCGGGATAAGTATATTCGTCCTCGGCCATGCAGGGTGATGCAGAGGGTTCAAATATATTTTCAGGCAAATCAACCATCTCCATGGTAACATCAGTGATTGTTCTTGCAGGCGTGCCTCGAACACTTGTCCGATAAATGGCAGGACAAGAGACCGCTGGTGTGACACTATTTAGGATCGGCCAAATGTTGTAGCTTGACATTTTCCACTGAGATGTATCTGTTTTCCTTGCGACCGGGAAGCGGTGGTAGGATGACTGTACGTGTTCCCTTCAAGCCCAGTACTGGAACCGGTGCACGAAAAGAGGGGCCGAATTCTTTTTGTTCTCCACCTTCTCTCGTACCAGGTCGCCAATCTTCGGAAGCCAGCCGGCTACCGGAATCTGCACAGCAGGGTCTGTGGCTGAAGGTAAATGTGCAATCGCTAGTTTGTCTCGGGCTTCTTGTAAGTCCTGTAACATAGTAGAATGATTATCTACATCGAACTTGGCGGATTGCGCCGCCATGTCTAGACCATCAAGGTCAGGCACAAACATTCGTATGCCAAAGAGCATTTCGTAAGGGGTCCGCCCACCCAGAGGCCTTCTAGGGAGATTATTAAGTGCACGCTGAACAGTATACAAGTGGGCCAGCCAGTTCCTGCCAGTACCTATAACTCTAGCTGTCAAGGATTGCTTTAAGTCACGGTTCATTCGTTCAACGATAGAGTTGCCCTCAGGCCTATACGGAGACGAAAATTTCACCCGCACCCCTAAGGAGCCCATTGCGTCCTTGTAAGCCTTAGAGGCAAACGCCGGACCTTGGTCAGAATGGAAGGTGCCGCATGCAAAAATTCCCACAAAGACACGCAAATCCCTAATGACATTTCGTGCGTCAGCTCTCCGTTGTGGCCAGACCCAGATGAACCGTGTGCACGAGTCCACTGCCACTAAGATATATTTATAGGCAGTGTCTGAAGAAAATGGACCGCAGTGATCCAAGTAAACACACCCAAAGGGTCTGTTCGAAATTGCGAGCGAGGTCTGCGGTGGTCTTGTGACTGTTGAAGGCTTGATCTGTTGACAAACGTCACAGGAAAGCACATACGTACGTGTATCTTTGTATAAACCACGCCACCAGTAACGCTGCTGCAAAATGGAAATTGTCGCAGACACACCAGCATGCGCCGAAGCCATGCCTTCGTGTGCCGCTGCCATCAAGGAAAGTCTGCGGTCCGCGTTGGGGATCAGCCGAACCCCAACGTTAGGTATTGTTACATAAGGAGCCTGATCGGGACCTATCTGGTAAGAATATTTAGAAGGGAAACCTCTAGGGTAATTAATTCCTTCTTTTGTTGCAGCAATAGCTGCCAAGATATCAGTGTCTATTTTAGACATGGATCTAGTAACTGCTGCTACTGAACACGTGAGTACTGCTGATCTGGCAGCTTCATCTGCCAGACTGTTACCAACAGCGTGTGCGCCCACTCGCTGATGGCCTAGGGTGTGAACCACCTGTGTGAGTGGCAGACGTCTTTGTAATTCTGCCACCCTAACCCAAAGCATTTTATGCTTGATTGTGTTGCCTTTAGCGTCTCTATAGTCATTTTGCGACCAAAAGAACAGATTGTCATTGTATGATTGAACACAGTAGTAAGAATCGCACACGATTAAAGTGGTCACATCAGGATTTACGAACTCAAGCGCAAGCACCAAGGCACGCAACTCGGCCAATTGTGCGGTACTGTCCCCGAGTGCCTGTGTATGCACTACAGTGGATTTGAACTTTCCGTTCACAAACGTACCTGCAACAATAGCACATGCGGCTGAATAAGCATGCTTGGACCCCGTGGCCGGTTGTGCCGAACCATCGGTGTAGATCACACAGTCGTAATCCTCAAGCGGCAATAAGGACAAAGGAGGAGGATGAATGAATTCATACTGTAAAAACTCCTGAGTCTGAAGAGAAGAGTCGAAAATGAAAGTGACATCCGGAGACGTCAAAGATGTTGCCCATTGAATCCAACGGGGGTGCAAAGCTTTAGAGTTCGGAACACTTGCTTTCGTCACTGCCTCTAGGGCAGGATAGGGTGTTACCACCAGAATGCGTTTTCCCTGTGCCAGTGCGCGCTCCTTCAGGATCGCCATTTGCACTGCTGTTAGCACTTTCTCCACAGATGAGAACCGCATTTCTGCAGAGGTGTATAGATGTGACTTGTATGCGATGGGTACTGTATCACCTTCATTAAAGGTTAAGTACGTGAAACCCACTGCCCCTGGAATGATTCTAATCACCAAGTTTGTGTGGTTATCACGCGTCAATAGGTATTTAGACTCAAGAAGGTCTGTCTGCAAAGACTGCAGAATGGAGGTATGCTCCGGAAGCCAGCAAGACTTCGAAAAAGTAGGTTGTATCAAAGCATACAATGGCTTGATACGCTGGGCGTATTCGGGAATATATGTACGTCCGAAGTTCAGAAAACCCAGTAAAGACTGAAGCTTCTTCAGATTAGTAGGAGGGCACAGAAGTGCACATTTCTCCAGAAAATGGGGGCTAAACCCTTACCTTCATTGTTGAGCTCATAGCCCAAGAACAAAACGGTAAATTCAGCAATATGGGATTTGGCAAAGTTAATTTTGTATCCCTGAACCGCAAATTCAAGAATAATGCGGTCCACCCGGGTCAGATGCGGAAACAATTCATCGTCTGTCAGATAAATGTCATCCACATACGAACAGGCGTCTGGATCAATGCCGTCTAACAAAGAGACAACACGAGCGGCGAATACGCCTGGACTATTCTTGTAGCCCATAGGAAGACGCCTGAATTTGAACATTTTACCACCGGAAGTAAAGGCACACCATTGGCCACTCTCCGGGGCTAAGTTGTGCGTGTAGAATCCATTTGAAAGGTCAAGGGTCGTTTTGTATTTTTTACGAACAAGACTGTCTACAAGCGCAGAACTATGGGTATTTTGCACCGCAAAGGTCCGACAATGAGAGTTCAAATGCCGGTAATCCAATACTAAACGGTACGATCCATCGGGTTTAGAAACCGCGAAAAGGGGATTGTTCATAGGTGATACACAGGGTTCAATTATTCCCTGATATTCCAACTGTGTCAGAATTTCGGAAACGGGGCCTTTGGCTTCACGTTTTATGGGATATTGGGGTTGTGGCTGCGGCAACGATCGCAAAGGTATTTCATGGGGGAGATTCTTCATCCCAACCCACGTGATTGCGGAATAACGCTGGAGCCAGGGACACAGCCCACTCTGCTGCAAGAGCCTCTGCTTTGTCCTTTGGGACATGTCGAGAAAAGCTCGGAAGGATTACCTCCTCCCCTTTACGCGCAGTAATTACGAATGGGGGTGGCCAATCCGCCTCTGCCAATAAAATATCATATGAAGAGGTCAGATTTTCCCAAAAAATACCTTTAATTACTCGCTGTATATCACCTTCAATTTGGAGGACGATATTAAATAGTCTGTCAGGGGGTGCCACTCGGGTGTCTGCTGTTTCAACAGTAATGAATGTTTCAGTTGCTGTCGCCTCCATATGAGGACGTAGCGCCTCCCGCACTATGGTTACTTCCGCGGCGCTGTCTAGGAGGGTTACTGCCCACGTCCAATTCAGGAGTCTCGTTCTCACCGTCTGTGGCATATTTCGCTGTTACAGCGGCAACTTTCTTCTTCTGAAATTGTGGTCGAAAACGTTGAGCGTCTTCTTCTTTTCCTCTGACTTGTTGTCGAGGCTGGTCACGTCCCTGTGGGGCCTCACGGGCCCTTCCTCTATCCTGGCGGTCTCCTCCACCGGCCTGTGACGACGTCTGTGCCTGTGAAGAACGAGGAGAACGCGTATCAGGGATCTGAAACCTATCCGGTGACTTAATTCTCGCTCTATCGCGTAAATCATAAGTACGTTCAGAAGAAATTGAAACCGGGGATGCGCCTCGCGATCCCGGCTTTGTCTGTTGCTTACCCTGTTTTTTCAGCCTCCAGCTCTTTTTAGTGAAGACTGGTTTCTCATCCTTCTCAGATTGAGATTTGGTTTGTTGCTGTTGTGGTTGCGATTGTGTTTGCAGTTTTGCAAAAGGCTTGTTACCCAGGCTGTTTCTACCAATAGTTTTATAAGCCTGGGTAATAATTTTCGGTAATTCTCGAGGCTTGTCCAATTCTGGGACCAAAGCCAAAGCGTTAGCTACTTGAAAGTTCACTGCATCGCCCTTGACATTCGCAAGGATCAGTTCAGCTACTACTTCAAACACTCCCACTAGTCTCATCCCTAATTCCACAGCCGCTTCAGGGCCGTGTTCATCCTGTACTTTTTTAATTACAGAGGGGAGAACCGTCATGGAAGGAGTACCAAAACATTTAGAATATACTGCTGCGAATACCCTACCCCAGTTGTCACATGCTGTCAACTCGGGAATCAAGTCTTTTGGCAAACTAATCGTCAAAATACGATGTTTATCCACTGGAGTTGTATGTGGAAAAACTGCCTCCAACTGATCAAACTTTTCTGCAAGCCAATAAGGAAAATCATCCTTATTTTGTGGCCGTTTGCCCATCACAGAATTCACCATGACGGGACTTATGGTCACTCCGCCTGCAGCAGCTGGTTGGCCAGGCACTCCAGGAGCGGCTCCATGGATGCTGCCTGTAACATATCGCACTAACGCTCGATGCACCTGCACCAAGGCCGCATACATAGTGCGCAGTTCCGCGACTGGTATTGTCATATAAAGCGGATGTGGGGTGTACCCGGCCAAAACAGGCCAAGTGGCCCCTGCTATAGATAAGGGGCCTAAACGAACCGTGGTAGTCGGTTGTGGGAGGGCGCCATTAAACCAAACACGGTGTTGCCAAGCCGTGAGTGGTACTTCAAGATTAGTATAAGGTCTATAGACAGCAGGAACAACGGTGGGTTCATATGCATGGAACAGATTATCGTTCGCATCCACCGCTGGAAAAGTGATCCAAGAGTAGAACACTTCAAAGTGGAAAGCCGGGTCGGCTTGCACCACAAAGACTAGGTCTACTCCCGCGTCTGGCACTCCATACACTCGTAAGTGATCCCGGAGTGCTGTGCGGCTATGCGCCGCTATGTCTATACCCGCCATCTCTAACGGGTTTATTCAACAATCTTACACGAGGCAGCACAAAAAGGGTTTTTTCTAAGAAACCTTTTTAATAACATCAAGCTTGAAAGAACCTACAAAATCTGCAATATAGGAGGTATCGCCGTCACACACGCTTCCGGAAGCGTACGTGAGGGTTGTGTGGACAAGCACAAGTACTACTCAAGCGTCTCGCAAGTAAGCTGCCCCACTCGTTGGTCGCGCCATGTCATAAGGTTTCTGCACATACAGAGCTATGCACAGGATAATAGGACCTCGGAATATAGTGGTGAGCCAACCATAAACCTTAGCACCCAAAACCCCAACCCAACTAGCCTTAGCGTCCCATTAGTACTAATGCACCAATGATTAGACAACCCAGAACACGGTATCTCTCTCTCAGGACTCGCAAAGGCAAGAACACTCTTTCGTTACATTCGTACCTGTCCACAACATGCGTATGAAGAGACACTGTATAGGTTAAAATGTTTATTTCAACTTACGTGCTCTAAGATACAGTACACGTGTCAGTACTAGTAGCATAATACATAAGAACAATATAATCAGCATAGTTACTACTCCATAGAATACGAACGGGGAAAGCATCTCATAAAGCAGTGGATATATGTCCAACTAACATTACCACCCTCCCCGTGCTAGTAGTTAGTTTATTATAATAATAGAAGACCTTTGGGCTTTGACTAGCGAACCCCCATACCTCAGTCTCTTGATGCAAAACTACATCAGCAAACAATCACAGCTCTTCTCTCTGGAAAGGTCGTCTCCAAGTGCTATCTTAGAGCAAGCGAGCGCATTATTAAAAGCACACTAATTTCTCAATGGCAGCTGTACAAGTGTTATGTCTAGGTGCGAGGGACGGGCCAAATCAGTAGGAACCAGGGATTTGTTATTCGACCTTGTAACTGTTGTTCAGACTGAGCCCACAAAGGGAATAGGAGAAAAGGTGAGAAACAGAAAATGCAGACTATTGTAGAACAACTTGGCAATAACAGAGGGCGACAGAACAACATCCAATAGTAACGTGCGCAAGAGTCATCATGGCAGCCAGGCGTGGTAACGTAGCCAAACCTGCCAGGAGGCCATGAGCCACAAGACACTTTCAGCTACACCCACCTTCCCAGCAAACCCAACCTTCCTTCCTTTTGACTCTGCTTTCCTGGGAGTGAATGTGTGCAAACAAGTTGGCTGCTGCATGTGATCATTGCCTTGCTGTGGGTTAGTGCTAAGTTAGTACATTTTTGTGAATGGTGATTTTTCCAGTTACATTGCAGGTATGTTGTTATTAAAAATCTATTTTTGATCACATATCCCATCAGGGACTTGTGCTCCCTACACCAGTGCCCAGAGTCAGCCATCTTGCCAGTACATTTGTCTTCACTCTCAGGGACAGCATGGTCCCAGGTGTGGTGTTTTGTGCTTGTGGTAGGGGTGTGTGGGACAGGGCCTGGTGGTAGATTTAGTCAGGGCTACGACTACTCCTCCCAGCCATAGCTGGTTGACCACCATGAACCATGCTTCCATGACAGTGAGAGAAACTTGACATTCAAAATGTCTGATAGTGGTGCCTGGTGTCTGTTGGACCACAACTCTCATGAGGGCCTTGTGCTCCCCACACCAGAGACCTGTGTCGGCCATCTTTACAGTACTTTTCAACTCCCTGTGAGCTAAGCATAGTTCAAGGTGTGCTTGTTGGGCCATGTGGGTGGAGGATTGTTACCTGTGACTTCAACTCCCATCATTCTTTTTGCCACACCCACCTTCCCAGCCATCCCTGACACCCTTCCTGTGACTCAGGTTTCCTGTGAGTGAGTGAAACAGTGCTGTCAAGATGGCTGACAGTGGTGGCTGCTGTTTTGAGCACCAAGCCTTGCTTTTTATTTGGCAAAGTTGGTACTTGTCATGAAATGGTTACATGTTACTCAGAGATTGCATGTATTTTGTTTGTCTAAATGGCATACACATCACATGCTCATTAGCTTATTATTTTTATGGCTTTGCTGACAGTGATTGGTATCACTGTCCCCTTGACAGTGATGTCTGTGGGTGTGTAGTAGCTCACAATATTGGCTAGTTGGTTATGTACTCACCAGGCTCTGGTACTCCTGACAATCCATGGATGCCCTCCGGTGGAAGGATGGCACGCACCTTCTCCTCCCAGGAAGTGAAGTGCGCAGGTTTTGCAGGAGGGCCACCGCCGGTCCGCTGGCTCAGGGCATGGTCTCTGCCAATCAGCTTCTTGACCCTCCTTCGCACATCATAGTACCAGTTCCTGATATCCTCCATTGTGCACAGGCAAGGTGCTTGAGCGTTCACCTTGTTGACTATCCTCTCCCACATCCTGGTTTTCTGGGACAGGGGGGTCTGTTGGACTAAGGTCCCAAATAACTGGGGCTCAACTCTGAGAATTTCATCTACCATGACTTCCAACTCATTGTCTGTGAACTTTGGATTCTTCTTTGGGGGCATGGTGATGGAGATGTATGTGTGGGGGAGTGTGAAGGTGAGGGTGTATGAGTTAATGTGTGTGTGTTTGTGAGTGTAGTAGTGAACAGGTGCTAGTAGTGTACAGGTTGTGTGGTAGATGAGTTGTGAGTGTGTGTCTCTGATGCAGTGTAATGGTGGTATGTGCAGGCAGTTCTGTTGAGGTAGCAAAGGATCATGGGTAAGTTTTTGGCCCTTTATATAGGTGGAGTTGTGGGTGTGGCTTATTTTGAATCTTCTTTTTTGAAAACATTTTTTTTAACATTGCCAATGCTTGTTTGGACTTGATGTCTATTTATGTTGTATTTTGTTGAGCATTACAGAAACGTTCCGTTGACCGCACTGGATGCTTGTTCATGTATTGGCAGGGTGGTCCGAATCTGTTCCAATGACTCAACGCTATGTTCCAGCATTCGCATATGCTTGGTTCACATCAGGCTTTTTTCCGGACGAATCGCTCACACAGATTCATTTCCGTACGAGTCGGTCGTCAATATTGTTCTCTGTGTGAGTCGTTTGTATTTAACACGCATTGCATCGTACTCCGCCGTTCGGAGAGCGCGCATACGAGTCACTCAGCAAACATTCCCGATCCGAGTCGGTCGTAGCGCTTTCTTACCGACATCGGAATCGGGCCCTAAGTTAGAAAAGGTGCTGGACACTAAGGGGCCAATTCCGATCTCAGTCGGAGGCGCACCCAATACCATTCGGTCGGGAAAAAAGCCATGCGAATGCCTGTTTCCCAACCGATCCGCACATTATTCCGAACGAGCAAGTACGATACGCACAACAGCATAGAATCCGGCCGAGTCGTACTCACCCAATCCAGGTCCTGTTCTCCGACCGAGGCGAATCCGGAAACGCCGAATCGAGTCGCACGGAAGGGAAAATGCAGCCCCGTCCGGCCGGACAAGTACGATGCGCTTTCCGTACGCGCCGAACCCGTCGCTACGTCCGGCACGTCAAAGCTTCCGGGAGAGGCGCACATAAGCTCCGATTCGCGCCACAACACGATCCACGGCTACGAGGCGAACACGCCAGCGACGAGGACTACGCGAAGCAACGAGAAAGACGAACGAGACGAACCAACCATGAATCCCTTCGTTCCGATCCTACCAATATTCTACATTTACTACCGGAACAGGCACGGACGCGTACGGCGCAGAAGGTAAGTCAGACACCAACCACAAAAACATACAACACATATACGACACATCACACACACACAGAGGGATGCAGAATTTACTTACACCAGCAACAGCAGCACCATAGGGGCGGGATGCCCATCACCAATGCCACATATGCACACAGGGGCCTGGATGCGCACCACCACTACCACCCCTACCCAGGGGGGCTGGATGCCTACCACTACTACCACCCTTAGCCAGGGGGCTGGATGCCTACCACTACTACCACCCTTAGCCATGGGGGTGCCAGATGCCCACCACTACTAACACCCTTACCCAGGGGGGGCTGGATGCCTACCACTACTACCACCCCCTTACCCAGGGGGGGCTGGATGCCTACCACTACTACCACCCTTACCCAGGGGGGGCTGGATGCCTACCACTACTACCACCCTTACCCAGGGGGGGCTGGATGCCCACCACTACTACCACCCTTACCCAGAGGGGGCTGGATGCCTACCACTACTACCACCCTTAGCCAGGGGGGCTGGATGCCTACCACTACTACCACCCTTAGCCAGGGGGGCTGGATGCCTACCACTACTACCACCCTTAGCCATGGGGGTGCCAGATGCCCACCACTACTACCACCCTTACCCAGGGGGGCTGGATGCCTACCACTACTACCACCCTTACCCAGGGGGCTGGATGCCTACCACTAACAACATCTCCACTCACAGGATGGCTAATACATGTCGCAACAAGCACACACCAACATAAAGAATGCAACATTAAGACATCCCCCCAACACCATGACAAGCGTGTGTAGACTGTGTCAAATGCCTACGACACAGAACATGATCATCAACATACAATGTGACACCCTATCACATGTGCCACACATAAATGTTTGTGGCCCCCACAATGCAAGCAGGCCATGACCATTGTGGCAATGGGGTCCAAACCCCCATCATCACAGTGCCCAAAATGTAAGTGTGGGGTCCTGAGCTGAAGCACATCTTGAACATTGTGGCAATGGGGTCCAAACCCCCATCATCACAGTGCCCAAAATGTAAGTGTGGGGTCCTGAGCTGAAGCACATCTTGAACATTGTGGCAATGGGGTCCAAACCCCCATCATCACAGTGACCAAAATGTAAGTGTGGGGTCCTGAGCTGAAGCACATCTTGACCATTGTGGCAATGGGGTCCAAATCCCCATCATCACAGTGCCCAAAATGTAAGTGTGGGGTCCTGAGCTGAAGCACATCTTGACCATTGTGGCAATGGGGTCCAAACCCCCATCATCACAGTGACCAAAATGTAAGTGTGGGGTCCTGAGCTGAAGCACATCTTGACCATTGTGGCAATGGGGTCCAAATCCCCATCATCACAGTGCCCAAAATGTAAGTGTGGGGTCCTGAGCTGAAGCACATCTTGACCATTGTGGCAATGGGGTCCAAACCCCCATCATCACAGTGACCAAAATGTAAGTGTGAACAAAGTAGAAGCTGCAACTGGCAAACTGCATGGACAAATCCTGGTCACAGAACAACAAACACAACTGTGGCAAAGTAGTGCAGGTGTCCCATTGCAACATAGATTTGGGGAGGCAAACAGTGGAGTGCAAATAAGACATACCTCTGGCCAGCTGCATACAAACATCACCCATGGTGTCTGACACCGTCAACATACATCAATGACACAATGACAGAAGTGACCATCACAATGCAGACCCACATATTTGCACCAATGGACACACCAATGCAGATACCCTGTGTAGACTGCAGATGGCAGGTGAACAGATACCATACCATGGCAGCAATGGGACACATAAACAATGATCATTGTGCTGACTGATGACCTAGGAGTCCCAGGGACAGCAGGGCAAACACACCAAACAACATACAGATAATGGCACACCATGAATATGCCAATGCAGTGGCGCTGATGCACAAACACAAACAGGCAGACACACACTACACATCAAACACAACAGGTGAGGGGGGGGGACCAGTGTCCCCAGGCAAGCACACAACACATGAGGAGGCCTGAAGACCAAACACACAGATGTGCATACAGTGCCACACAAAGGTAACTCAGGGATCCAATTCCCCTATGTGGGCAATCAGGCATTGTCAGATGAGAGGGAGCACAAATCACACATGTCACACAAGCATGTAGGAACAGCAACCCACACAGTAAGACACCGAGGCACCACAGCACCACCCCCAGGGCCCACACAATGTGGTGACCCTGGGCTGCATTACAATACCACTGTGATGACAAAGCCAGATGTCGTTCACACTGTGAACCACAGTCATGTATCCTGAGCAAAGAATCACCAGCACACCCACACAAGCACAAATCAATCAGCATGGCCAGTAAGCCAAGGTCAACATGGAGGCATGGGTCTTACCGGTCAACAACTCTCATCTGCACACACTAAACAACACACACCTCGACCACCAACAATGTGCTGCAGTGAAGCTCACATGCACAGGTGACATTGCGCATGCACCCATGACAATCCCAGGGGGGTGGGTGGGAAGCAAGGTGCAGAAACACAGCACACATGGCCACTCAACAAGACTCCTAAATGTCTGACACACTGCACACTACGCCGTACATGGACATGACGGCAACACCACACCAACCAATGGGATCCCAGCCACAGTCACACACCAATGAAGAAGCCAAGGTCACCCACAAAGAACACACATGGACAACTACCAACATTGCAGCCCTGACCCTGAGGAGTGCCAGCAGTCACACACACAACGTGTCACAAACAATGAAAGCTAACACAAACCGGAAATCACATTACAGGAGTAAACAACAAGTGCTAAGGGGAATCCTAACTGTGACCCATCAGCGCCTGCCCACAAACTCAGCCCTGACAGCAAACACACCTATGGGTGACACCCTGATGACCAGTAATGTGCCATGCACCCACATCACAGAGAACCCAGGGAGTAGACTTTGGGGGAACATAGCTCAACTCAGCAAGCATCACAAACAGGAACATCACTAGGGATCCCAGCACGCATAGCAAAATGGAAGTGAACACACAGACATGCTCATACAACACACACCTTGGGCGCAGGCAATGTCACAGGAGCACACACTGCCATGAGGGGACTCCACTCCTGTGTGAGGAAAGCTGTGCCATATGTCGCATCAGTAGGGCTCCATCATGTCAGCACAACACTTTGTCACACAGTAAACAATTAGCACCAAATCAAGGCTCCCATCACATCAGCCTGGTCATGGGAGTGTCAACGAAATCATCAGCACAGATCCAACACACATGTACAGCAAGTTGCACTGACAACACAGATCAGTCCTTCCCCATTGATGCCCAAATCTGCATGTCCACTGGAGATGGCCACACGGTCAGGGAAGTAGATGAATTGAACAATGGCAAGCACTTCAGATGTGCAGGGATGGAAGCCACAGATGTGACATTGCTAATGTAACTAGGAAATTCCATTGCCAAATATTGTAAACATGACACACACAGATGCTGTTAAGGATGACATGGATACACCACAGGATAGGACACTGTCCCTCTGGACCACATGGGGCCCTGCCCAGTGACACTTCATTGTCATGAGACCAAAGATCATCATCCCTGCTGCAAGGGCATGGTCAGCATCATCAACATCATGTACATCAGAAGTAATAGCATTAGAGAACAGAAAGTTGCTTTATTCAGCATATGTGTGTCCAAAAACTCAGAGAACAGTAATGCTCCAACAAAGGCCAATGGCCAGTCCATCAAGTAAGTCAATACAGGGTGACAGTGGCAGATGTCACCCTACGCATGCCTGCACTGCACAAAACCAGGGACAATCCACTAGGAGGGGCAACCGGGGGGCAGGCCAGGCACCGCAGGGACAGGATCAGGGCTCACCAGGAGGAGGCAGGGAAGGGGTGGTGGGTGCTGGAGAGCCACTGACAACTGCAGTGGAGGTGTCTGACATGGTGTGTGCCGGCACAACTGGGGGGCATGGCTCAGATGGTGTGTGTGCTGGCACGACTGCAGTGGACCGTGCAGATGGAGTGGACAGGTCCGCCACTGCAGTGCCCAAGTCAGACAGGGTGGTAGTGGACTCCACTGCAGTGCCTACCTCCAGGGGAGGAGAATGGGGAACAGGCAAGGTGGGCTGGACAGAGGGGGAGGACACCCTCACCACATCAGTGGCACAGACAAGCGCAGCGGGGGGTGTGGTGCCGGGAGAGCAAGTGGCAGGGGAGAAGGCCTGATCCTCTTGGGGATGGTATATCTGTGGGTGGGGGAACCTGGGGCAGGGTGTGGTGGGGGCACCTGTGGAGTGGGGGCCTGAGGGATGGAGGAAGGAGACCTGGTGCCTGAGCTGCAGGGTGGCGGCGGGGTCTTGGTCTTACAACTCCGGGGGGGCTTGCGGGTGGGGGCCTCAGTCTGTCTGCGCCTGGGGGAGGGTGTCCGGGGGCGAGGGGCACTCTGCTCCGTGTGGGTGGGCTTCCTCTTCCCCCTGGATGCTGGAGCAGCTGGATCGTAGGGGATGAGGCTGAGGTCACAGAGGAAGAGCCGCTGTGACTTTGGGGTTGCAGGTGAGGCAAGGGAGGGTGCTTTGGAGGGAGAGGCAACTGAGGACTGCGCAGTGCTTGTGGATGCATGTGTGTGTTCCAGGGCCCCATCCCCTGTGAGTCTGGTTTCAGTCCCCTGACTGTGCGTGCGTGTGCGTTTTGTTTGTGGCGTGTGTGTCTGTGTGCTGGACGTGTGTGTGCTGGTGTGTGCCTGTGCCGGTGTGTGTGTGCTTGGGACGGGTAAGGTGCTGGGGAGTGTGGATGGAGCAAAGGCAGGAGGGGTGAGGGACTGTCTGAGGAGGGACACTGCTGCCGTCAGGGAGGAGTCCATGGACCTATTGCCCCTCTGTAGGTCAGACATGCCCGATGAGATGCCCTCCATGAACGACACCAGCTGAGTCAACAGAGCGGTGTGTGCATGGAGGACACTCAGCATGGCTGTCTGCCCTACATGGAGCTGGCGAAGGAGGTACACAGACTCCTCACTCAAGGCAGCAGGGGACACAGGGGGCAGGGGGTGCGGTGCCTGGTCCGAAGGAGACACACTCCCGAACATGGGAGCCTCCACGGACCTGGGGAATGGGAGCCGATGGGAGGGCGGTGGTGGTGCTGGTGGTGGCGGGGACAGCAACACTAGCTGGGGTGTGGTGGCTGCTGACACCCGCCTCCATAAGGGAGTCATCCTCCGAGCCGCTGTGGTCCTCAGCTGAGGTGGATGCTGCTGAGGACTCCTCGGTGTGGCTCCCCTCGCCCTCCGTGCCACTGGGTCCCTCCGACCACTCCTCGGCTGCTGACCCAGTCTGGCTCTCCGGCTCCTCCTGGTCCGTGGAGCTGTCCCCTTCTGTGGCCGTGGATGTATCTGCAATCAATGGGGAAACAGACAGACATCAGTCACCTGCACCAAACGCACCCACCACTGTGAGCACAGCACATTACAGAGCAAGCCCTGGCATCATTAGTTGAACATTGCTAAAAGTGCCCTAACTGAACAGGAGAAGCCAATTGTCAGTCTGATGCCAACCATGGCACTCACATCCCACATGGCCTTGCACCCATCTGTCTGGTGTCTGTTGGATAGCAACACCCCAGTGTGGACACATGCACCACCTACACAGTAGTTGGACAGTGCAGAGGACACGGTGTAGCATGTGGACATGCACACATCACAACTCTTGCCACTGAGTCAGTACAGGTTTCCGGATGAAAGGGATGCCCAGAGTCAAATAGGAAATGCATGTGATGCATACCAGCGACAGACACCATGATGCACCCATGTCCTGATATCCATCGCCACAATGGTGTGCATGTAGCACATGTCACTCCCCTGCAGGATCACCAATAAGTAGACACATGCCATGGCAGAGGCATGACTGCTAAGTCATACATCACTGTCTCAGTGATGTATTACTTGGCAGCCAGACAACAACACTCTGCACTGTGTCACAATAGTAGGTCATGGGGAATGCAAGTCCTGGAGCTGCACAAGTGCACATGTACATCCCCCACACAACACATCATCTGAACCCTCATCTGTCCAGGTCATACCGATTGGACATATGGGAGACCTGTGACACTACCCTCTGATCCTGAGCCCCTCACAATCTGCTGTGAATGGGAAACAGCTGCCTGAACTTCACATTCGCATACCCCAGTCTGCACGGGCAGCTGATCAAACACCTATGTGACACACAAGTATCGTCTCCTATGGTCACATCTCCAGTGGCATGCTGAGCCCCAACCGAGAAACACCCCAGCAGTCCTGGCAACAAATCCACAGCACACTGACACAGAGGCAGACACCTGAGGGGTCAAATCACTGCGCACAACGTGTCAGCTGATACACGGGAGTGGGAGTACAGGTGTAGTGGATGGGCTGGAGTAGGCATGACTGTCCTGCCCCACATGAATGAGGGATGAGCCCTGGACAGTGGATAGCTGGCTATGTATGTGTGACACACGTAATCTGCACACTCCTGGGGCCCAAACATTGTTCCCACCCGCTGCATGGGTGTGTGCCAGATACCCCAGGCACATGTGGTGGCTCAGCTCAGCAAGTGGACCGCATATCAAAGCAACATGCAGATTACATGTCCGAACACAGGCATTGTGTGAACAATGGACCCACCCATGATGCCCACAACAGAGTTAGGGAAACAGATGCTGTCCCCCACCTTGAGTGAAGCAAACTGCAAGGACACAGTCCCAAGTGACACAATTCCCTGACTGTAAGGGCCACACCTGGGTATCAGATGAGGAGTGGGCAGTGCACAATAGAGGGACATGGCTCCTGGACAACATGACTGCTGTACTGTGGCAGTTTAACCAGGCCAGAGGAGGGCACATAGCATGTAATACAGAGTTCACAGTGCAGTCTTTGACTCACCCCCTCCTTGCTGCTGTCTGGCCTTCAGCTGCCCATCCAGGTCTGGAAATACCACCGCCAGGATCTGGAGCATGTGGGGGGTCAGGGTCCGTGTTCCGCCCCTCCTGCGAGGAGGCGACAGCTTCAGCTGGACCCGTGCAATCCTCCGGGTCCAGCCCCGAAGGTCCTGCCACCTCTTCTGGCAGTTGCGGATCCGGCGCTTGTAGACCCCCACGGACCGGACAGCGCGGACGATGTCCTTCCAGATCTCCTGCTTCCGATGGGCATTAACCTGTGAGGATGACAAAGTGAAAAGGCCATTACTACACATGCAACATATCCGTGCATGACACAGTTGTATATACATGTCTCAATCACAGGGGCACATGATGTACACAGGCAGTGCAACGCTGCCCATGGACAGTTTGCCAGAAGTCACTACATGGTATCATTGCATGGGAAGTAAAACCTTGTTCAAATGCACTGTCACTGCACCATACCTGTCCAGTGCATGTCACTACACACTATGGGGGGTGACAACTACTCAGTGAGCCTGCTAGCCAGTGGCGTGCAGACTTTCAGCCTTGCTAGTCAGACAAAATGCACATTCAGAAAGGCAGTGCACAGAACACTCACCTGCTCCCCTGGTGTCCCATACAGCTTGCTGTACTGTGGAAGTAGGCTATCCAGCAGGGCCTGGTTCTCCTCAAGGTTGAAGGCTGCGGCTCTCTCCACAGTACGTGCCATTGCAGCGTCCAGAGGGGGCAGAGACAGCAGCAGTGCAGTGGCAGATGTCGTCCTGGAGCATGTAGTGCAGGCAAGTGAGCTCTCAGGGGAACAGCCAGCAATATATGTGTGCTGCAGAGGCAGATACTGTCCCATGTGTCCAAAGTGATAGGTCCAAGTCGTTTGCATCTTCTGAATCTGGCCAATCCATGGAATAGCAGCACCAATACACGCCCACAGCATCCTTCAAATCTTCAACTTCATGACATACATGATTTTGCAACATTGTTGTGGGTGACCAACTGAATTTACAGCAACCGACTCGTTCGAATTTTGAAAACGAGTCCGTTGCCAGGCTAGGCCATTGACAATGGGTGCGCACCGATCGGTCCATTGCTGTTCAACGCGTACAGGGGTACAACGCGTACCCGCACACATTGAATGCAATGGGCCGGCCGGGGGCACCGATCGGTCCATTGCTGTTCAACGCGTACAGGGGTACAACGCGTACCCGCACACATTGAATGCAATGGGCCGGCCGGGGGCACCGATCGGTCCATTGCTGTTCAACGCGTACAGGGGTACAACGCGTACCCGCACACATTGAATGCAATGGGCCGGCCGGGTGCACCGATCGGTCCATTGCTGTTCAACGCGTACAGGGTTACAACGCGTACCCGCACACATTGAATGCAATGGGCCGGCCGGGGGCACCGATCGCTCCATTGCTGTTCAACGCGTACAGGGGTACAACGCGTACCCGCACACATTGAATGCAATGGGCCGGCCGGGGGCACCGATCGGTCCATTGCTGTTCAACGCGTACAGGGGTACAACGCGTACCCGCACACATAGAATGCAATGGGCCGGTCGGGTGCACCGATCGGTCCATTGCTGTTCAACGCATCCCTGTACAAGTGACTGGCATATGTCACCATGCCTGTCTCAGATGAACATATGCCAGCCACAAATAGCTCCCAGGGAGTGAGGGGCACACCTACAACACCACAGCCTGTCCAAACTGTATCATAAGGCTGCATTTCCTATTGTGTGTATGTTGGTGTACATGTTGTCCTGTGGGTGTCACCTGGGGGCAGCCCAGGCTGTGCACATGTTCATGGGGACAGGATCCTGGGTGTTACGTGTACATGACCACTGTGATGTGCAACTGTTCATATCTGAGCATGTGCCATGCTCACATTTCACGGTGGTGTATGTGTATGTCATGTCACATACCCCGTGAGTCCCATGTGGGACGGTATGTTTGAGGCAGGGTGACCCAGTGGCACAATAGTGATGGTCCTCCACAGTCTGTGTGCATGTAGTGTTACAATGTCTCTGATTTCATGTGCACAATGGGAGACAGTCTCCACATCCACGTTGTTTGTGCATGGACTTTGATGTTGTGCGTGTGTGTGTCACAGACGTCCATGTCTGTCCTGCAGAGGCAAGTGGAACCACTACCTGTGGGGGTCATGGTTGTTTTGCTGTGGTGTATACATGATACTCCATGTAATGCCAGTGTCCATGTGGCAATACAGGGTCCCTGGGAATGTACCTGTCGTTGAGCTGTGATGCCTGGGGCACATCTGTCCTCACATGTCACTGTGGGGGGTGATTGTAACATGGCAGCAGGAGATGGGAACTGTGACACAGCCTCATGATATCCAATGGGCCAACCTGGGACTAATTGATGCCACTTGTTGAACCGTGATGACAGATGTTGGCCATGTATGTACCATACATGTCCTTACGGAACTGCACACTTCATGTAGTTGTGCCTCATAATGATGTATGATGTGATATTGAGTGTGTTCAATGCCGCATATGTGGGGTGACTGACAATCTTGCTTTCTTCTCCTCTGCACTGCAGGGCTCCTGCTGTCCATAGACCATTCCCAGACCTGGCAACGATGGTGGAACGGGACAGCATCCGACGGTACCGCTTCACCAGGCAGCTGATTGAGGATTTGGCAGTGCAGTTGGCCCCACATTTGCAGCCTGGCCGGCCGTATCCTACAGCGCTGACCCCCAAGGTGAAGGTGATGGCAGCCCTACACTTCTTTGCCACTGGTACCTTTCAACACACTGTGGTGACTGCTGGTGGGTTGTCACAGACCATGTTCAGCCGTCTGCTCCGCGATGTTTTGGAGGCAATGTTGCTATACCTGAACCGGTACATCTATTTCCCTAGACTGCAACGACTCACTGACGTGAAGAGTGACTTCTATGCCCTGGGGAGGATGCCGCATGTCATTGGCTCCATTGATGGGACACATGTGGCTTTGGTACCACCACAGGCACATGAACAGGCCTACCGTAACCGCAAACACTACCACTCGGTCAATGCACTGGTGGTGTGTCTTACAGATATGACCATCTCACACGTGTGTGCCCGTTTCCCTGGTTCAGCACAAGATGCCTTTGTGATGAGGAGTAGTCGCATCCCCAGGATGATGGCACAGATGCAGAACCAGCGTGCCTGGCTTGTCGGTGTGTACTGACTTTGTGCCATTGTGTGTGATCTGATCTGTAGTATTCCGCCCACTTTTCCAAGTCAGCTAATGTGCACTTGTCTGTCCGTAGGTGACTCGGGATACCCCAACATGCCGTGGTTGCTGACACCCCTCAGGAACCCTGTGACACCAGCCCAGATGCGCTACAATGAGGCACATGGTCGGACCAGGAGAGTGATTGAGCGGACATTTGGTCTCCTGAAGAGCCGCTTCCGCTGCCTCGACAAGACAGGAGGGTCCCTCCCATATGCCCCAGCGAAGGTGTGCAAGATTATCATCGTCTGCTGCATGCTCCACAACCTGGCAGTGCGGAAGGAGTTGCCTCTCATCCAGGATGACAATGACCAACATCCGCCACCTGTGGAGAATCCTGGCCTGGACCACGATGCCAGTGATGATGATGATGATGGTGATGTCCGCACACAGCTCATCACCAACTTCTTTAGCTGAATGTGAGTATCCTGAGGTGTCATGTCAATGATGTGAGTTAGCATGATATGTGTAGGTGGTGCTCTGGTGCTGTTAGAGTGTGTCCATGGGCTACTTGACTGGATGTGGGCTACTTGACTGGATGTGTGTAGCGATGTGTGCTTACAGGTAGTCTGTACTCCCCAACAGTGTTGACATGCTAACTTGGTTCTGGGTGGGTATCTTGTAACATGTATTGTGCATGAGTTTTGCTGTTCTGTCCTGTTCTCCATTGCTTTTGACTGTGTGTCATTTCTGTCCTTCACAGGGTACTTTCAGATTCGTTTGGTCAACTGTGTCCACCGACGACGTGATTGTACTTCCAGGGTGGTAGCTGTTGTGTCCCTACAGGTGATGTGCGCCACACCCATGGACTTCCTTCCTTCTACAGTTGTTGACTGTGTGCCCGCTGCCAGATGGGATTACCTTGCATCTGTAGTGGTTACGACATGTTGCAACTGTGTAATAAACCTGTGCTTCACTTTGTGATGTGCGTTGTCTGTGGTCACACATTTGACTGCCATTTGCTTACTGCACCTGTGGGCTACTTGACTACAACTGGGAATAGGTGTGGTGTCTGTGCATTGCACTGTCTTTCCTGGCAACATCAGTGTAGGCAATGAGTCAGATGGCCTAGGTGTGTATGTGTTGTGTAGCCCTGGTGGTGTGTCTCCCTCATATGTGTCACGTTGCCATTACTCACATGCCTGTGTTGTACTTGCTGTTGCAGTTCGCATACACAGTGTAATTTTGCAGTTCATCATCCCCATGACAGCACCCACGTTGGAATCACAACAGAGGCAAGTATGGTGTATTAGTGTGTTTATTGTGATACATTTGTGTGAATAGTGCACAGGATGGTTAGTGCTGTACATTTATATTGCAATCAGAAGTTCCTAGATGAATTGAAAGTCCTGGTAGACAAAATCCCCAGTATCGGGGCCACAGTTGTCTGAGACATTGGTCCAACTTGTACTCCCCATGTCATGTGTGGGAGTTGTGTTGCCGTCAACAGGGTGAACAGTTTGCACACAAAGGTGATCATCCAGAACAGGTTCAGGCTTCCTGGGGGTTGCACATGGCCATCGGCCTCTCACTTGCCCCTCCTCGGACGACCCCTCTTCTTTGGGGGGGGCCCCTCAAGTGCAGGCTGCTGCGGTGTAGGGGACTCTCCGCCAGAGTCATCCTCCCTCCCTGTGGCAGTTGCAGTTGTTCCGGCACCAGATGTTGTTGGCACACAGGGAGGTGTAGACTGGTTGCTGGTCATCTGGCGGAGGCATTGTAATATGTCCCTATGCACTGCCGTCATCTCTTGCAGTGTGTCCCACTTGGACTCCACGCGGGACATGTGTGAGTCCAAGCGGGCATGATGGGCAGCCTGCTGCTCTTTGATGTCCCTGAGGTGCCCCACTACCTGGCTGAGATCTCCGGTGCTGGACTGGTACGCATCGGCTATGCATGCCAGTTGTGGGTCATCATGCACACCAGACACCTCTGCAAGCAGCGACCTCTGTCTCCCACCCCTCCCACCACCCCTGCCGACATGTGCAGTGGCACGCACAGATGACCCTGATCCCCCTTGGGGGTTGGTGGTGGTGGTGGTGTCCATGGCCCCACGTTGGTCCAGGGTCCCTGTGCTGGTGGTGCTCCTTGTTCTTTCCATGTCGGCAGGGATGGTATTTGTGGTGACAGTCGTTGGAGGGGTGGGTGCAGGGGGTGCAGCTGGTGGTCCTGCTGGTGCTGCAGCTGGTGGTCCTGCTGGTGCTGCATGATGACTTGCACCGGAGGTGCCAGGTTGGTCTTCTTCATCCGAGGAGGGCAGAGGCTGTTCGACACCAGTGAGCTCCGTATCCTCTTGAGCCTGAGACTGGGACTCCTCAGCGTCTGCTGCTGTGTCCCCATCATCACCTGTTTTTGGGAGACACACACAATGTATGTTATGTTTCTGCAGGCATCAATGGTTGGCACACCTGACAGTTGTGATTGTGCCTCTGGGTGCGGGCCTGTACATTGCATTGTCCTAAGTTGTCACAGTCAGGGGTTGATATTGGTGTAGCACATTGTCCTGCATTATTTGGGCATTTCTATGTATTTGTTGGGGTGTGAACATGGTCTGCATTGGTTGTATTTGGTTGACAGCCGGCCCTCCTTCCCACCCAGCCAGTCAGTTATCCCACCATGGACTGTGCTTGCATTGCAGGGAGTGAAAGTTGTCTTTCAAGATGTCAGTCAGTGGTGTCCTGCTGTTGGTTGTTGCACAGTTGCCAGCGGGGCCTTGTGCTCCCCACAGCAGTTGCCAGTGTCAGCCATCTTGTCAGTTGTTTTCCACTCCCTGTGATGTGAGCATGGTTCAGGGTGGTGTTGATGGGACAGTTGTGGGGGTGAGCTATGTCTGTGACTATGACTCCCATCATGCTATTGCCTCCACCCCACTTCCCAGCATTCCCATACTTACTTGCTTTTGTGGGGAGTTCAGTGTGTGTGGGTGTGAGAGCAATGGCAAGATGGCTGACAGTGGTGTCCTGCTGTTGGTTGGTGTGCAGTTCCCAGCATGCCCTTGTGCTCCCCACAACACAGCACCAGTGTCAGACATCTTTGATGGGCCTTTCCACTCTCTGTGGGATGTGCATGCGTGAGTGTGAGCTTGCTGGGCCATGTGGGTGGGGGATGTTGAGCTGTGACTACGACTCCCATCATGCTATTGCCTCCACCCCCTTCCCAGCATGCCCGTGCTTCCTTCCCTTTGACTCTGCTTCCCTGTGGGGTTGTGTGCCTGTGCTGACAAGATGGCTGACAGTGTAATCCTGGGGTTAGGTCTGCTACAGGTCCCATGTGTGTCCTTGTGCTTCACTCTGCATGACCCAGTGTTGTGGTTCTTTGTGGGATAGATTATTGGTGTGTGAGGCAATGCATTCTCCCAGGTGAGTTGTGTGGAGTTTGTGTTAAGGGGGAGGTGTGAAAAGCTGCTGGTGACTGTGGTCGGTGCTGTGAGTCCTCCTTCCCACCCAGCCAGATATCCCACCATGGACTGTGCTTGCATTGCAGGGAGTGAAAGTTGTCTTTCAAGATGTCAGTCAGTGGTGTCCTGCTGTTGGTTGTTGCACAGTTGCCAGCGGGGCCTTGTGCTCCCCACAGCAGTGGCCAGTGTCAGCCATCTTGTGAGTCCTTTTCCACTCCCTGTGATGTGAGCATGGTTGTGAGTGGTGTTGATGGGCCAGTTGTGAGGCTGAGCAATATCTGTGCCTACTACTCCCATCATGCTATTGCCTCCACCCCCCTTCCCAGCATGCCCATCCTTCCTTCCTTTTGACTCTGCTTCCCTGTGGGGTGGGCTGCCTGTGCTGACAGGATGGCTGGGAGTGTTGTCCTGGCAGTTGTTTGGCTAAAAGTCCCAAGAGTGTCCCTGTGCTTCACACAACATAACCCAGGGTGGTGGTTCTTTGTGGGATCTTGAGTTAGGATGTGAGGCATTGCATTCTCCTAGGTGGGTTATGTGGAGTTTGTGTTGAGGGGGTGTGTGAGGGGAGGTGCTTGTGACTATGGTCAGTGCTGCGAGTCCTCCTTCCCACCCAGCCAGATATCCCACCATGGAACGTGCTTGCATTGCAGGGAGTGGAAGTTGTCTTTCAGGATGTCAGTCAGTGGTGTCCTGCTGTTGGTTGTTGCACAGTTGCCAGCAGGGCCTTGTGCTCCCCACAGCAGTAGCCAGTGTCAGCCATCTTGTGAGTCCTTTTCCACTCCCTGTGATGTGAGCATGGTTGTGAGTGGTGTTGATGGGCCAATTGTGAGGCTGAGCAATATCTGTGCCTACAACTCCCATCATGCTATTGCCTCCACCCCCTTCCCAGCATGCCCATCCTTCCTTCCTTTTGACTCTGCTTCCCTGTGGGGTGGGCTGCCTGTGCTGACAGGATGGCTGGGAGTGTTGTCCTGGCAGTTGTTTGACTAAAAGTCCCAAGAGTGTCCCTGTGCTTCACACAACATAACCCAGGGTGGTGGTTCTTTGTGGGATCTTGAGTTAGGATGTGAGGCATTGCATTCTCCCAGGTGGGTTATGTGGAGTTTGTGTTGAGGGGGGGTGTGAGGGGAGGTGCTTGTGACTATGGTCAGTGCTGCGAGTCCTCCTTCCCACCCATCCAGATATCCCACCATGGAACGTGCTTGCATTGCAGGGAGTGGAAGTTATCTCTCAGGATGTCAGTCAGTGGTGTCCTGCTGTTGGTTGTTGCACAGTTGCCAGCAGGGCCTTGTGCTCCCCACAGCAGTACCCAGTGTCAGCCATCTTGTGAGTCCTTTTCCACTCCCTGTGATGTGCGCATGGTTCATGGTGGTGTTGATGGGACAGTTGTGGGGGTGAGCAATATCTGTGACTACGACTCCCATGATGCTATTGGCTACACTGACTTGCCCAGCATACACAGAATTCCTTTCTTTCAGTGGTCTTCACTGTGTGTTGGTGTTGTAGTGGTGGCTACATGTCTGGATGTGTTTGTTAGTTATATTTGTGCCACTGCCTAGCTGTAGTTGTAGTTGTGTTTGTACATGTGATGACACGGTTAAATGTAACTTTGAGATGGCATGTGTTGTGCTTATCTGACTGACATACACATTTTGGGATGATTCTGTTCTGGTTGCTGTGTAATTGCTAAGAGTGCATGGTTTGACTCTCCCCTTGACAGTGATGTGTGTGTGTATTGTGGCAGAATATTGTGTACATTTGTTGTGTACTCACCAGGCTCTGGGATGTTTTCTAGTCCATAGACGCTCACTGGCGGTAGGGTGGCCCGCACCTTCTCCTCCCAGGGCCTGAGGTATACTGGCTTGGCAGGAGGGCCACTGCCGGTGTGTTTGTTCAGGAGGTAGTCCTTCTTCAGCAGGTCCTGTACCCTCCTGCGCACGTTATACCACCTGTTCTGGATGTCAGTCTTTGTGCGCAGACATGGTGATTGTGCGTTCACCCTGTTGATGATCCTCTCCCACATCTTTGTTTTCTGGGCGATGGGTGTCTGTTGGACCAGTGCGCCAAACAGCTGTGGCTCTACCCTGAGGATCTCGTCTACCATGACTTCCAATTCACTATCTAGGAACTTGTGATTCTTCTTTGGGGGCATGGTGATGGGTGGTGATGGTGAGTGATGTGTGTGTTGGTGTGCAGGTGAAGGTGTGTGAGTGTGTGTTTTGCTGGGTGTATGTGAGGTAGCTATTTGTTGGTGTGCTGATGGTGTGTGGCTTGTGTGAGGGATGAGCTGTGAGTGTGTGGTTGCTGTCTGTTGAGTGCTGGCAGGTGAATAGGATTTGCAAAGGATCATGGTTGGGATTTGTGTCCTTTATATGGGTGGAGTTGTGGGTGTGTCTTTGTTCTCTGTCCCCACCCCCCCAGTATTTATTGGCTTTGTAATTGCTTGTTTGGCCTTTTTTTGTGTATTTTCCCTTAGTACTTTCTGTGCATGTTGGAAACGTTCTTGTGACCGAGTCGGACCCTGCAGTTGTCTCATATGGTCTTCTCCGTTTCGTTCACGCTGTGTTTGTGCTATTTTCTATGCTGCGTACGCGTCGGTCGCGGTGTTTTGTGTTACTTCGGCTCGCAGTTTTGTATGCGTGTCGGTCGTACGGCTTGTCCTCCGTACGACTCGGTCGTGGTTTTCGCGCCTTGCATCGTACTTGGCGGTTTGGAGTTCGCGGGTACGTTTCGGTCGGATTTGTTCCGGGTGCGTGTCGGTCAGTTCGATTCGCGTGTTTTTCCGGCCGGATTGCTGTTTTCCGTGCGGCTCGGTCGTTCGGCTAGGGTTCCGTACGTGTCGCTCGGATTTTGCACGCTTTGCATCGTACTTGGCGGGTCGGGCGCCACAGGTACGTGTCGGTCGGAATTAATACCGGCTCCGAGTCGGTCGGTGCTTTTTCCGGCCCGAATCGGAATCGACCCCTAAACATATATAATTTACTATTCCCACTCCAATTTATGATAACTCAGGGAAGGCGTTGGACACTAACCATATATAATTTACTATTCCCACTCCAAACTACATGAAATCAGGGAAGGTGCTGGACACTAAACATATCTAATTTACTATTCCCACTCCAAACTACATTAAGTTAGAAAAGGTGCTGGACACTAAACATATATAATTTACTATTCCCACTCCAATTAATAATAAGTCAGGGAAGGTGCTGGACACTAACCATATATAATTTACTATTCTCTCTCCAAACTACATTAAATCAGGGAAGGCGCTGGACGGTAAACATATATAATTTACTATTCCCACTCCAAACTACATTAAATCAGGGAAGGTGCAGGACACTAAACATATCTAATTTACTATTCCCACTCCAAACTACATTAAGTTAGAAAAGGTGCTGGACACTAAACATATATAATTTACTATTCCCACTCCAATTAATAATAAGTCAGGGAAGGTGCTGGACACTAAACATATATAATTTACTATTCCCACTCCAATTAATAATAAGTCAGGAAAGGAGCTGGACACTAAACATATATAATTTACTATTCCCACTCCAATTTATAATAACTCAGTGAAGACGTTGGACACTAACCATATATAATTTACTATTCCCACTCTAAACTACATAAAATCAGGGAAGGTGCTGGACACTAACCATATAAAATTTACTATTCCCACTCCAAACTACATTAAATCAGGGAAGGTGCTGGAGACAAAGCATATATAAATTACTATTCCCACTCCAAAATACATAAAGTCATGGAAGGTGCTGTACACGAAACATATATAATAAACTATTCCTAATAGCATTTATATTAACTCTTGTAAGATACTACACACTAAATATATGTAATTTACTATAATTAAATATACATTGCATTGTAAAATATATATTTTTTAAACATATATGTAACAATATATGAAAGATATAAATATTAATATCCAATCTTTTTATAAACAATTCCCAATTTTTAAATTATTTTTTTACCAAATACAAAATTATAACCTATTAAATACAAAATAATTACTCTCATTAATAAATTACAATTTTTTACATAAATATAAAATGTAATGATCTTAAAACATAATCAACTTTAACTACTATAAACACATCCCAGTACTCCAATAATTACATTTTTATACATTTTTATACATTTAAAAAAATTATGATCAATAAATTTTAAAAACACTCACCACCCTTAAACACAATAAACGCCATATTACACTCATACATTTATTTATATATATTTTTTTTTAAATTTCAATTTTGTTTCTTAGGGGCTCATTACGATGGCGGGCGGACAAAGTCCGCCCGCCACCGTAGCGGTAAACGGGACCGGCCGCCAGAGGTGTGGTGGTCCCGCTGTGCCTATTAGGATGCGACCGCCACCGTGGCGGTCGCATCCCGCATTGTTTACATTGCGGCGGTTGGTGCTGTCAGCAGCATCCGCCGCAATGTAAAAAATGCATGCAGTGCATTGGCATGCACAACGTGACAGGCACCACGCGGTGCCTGCCACCTTGTGCATGCCAATGTAGGGGGGTACCATAGGTACCCCCTAAGTGCAGCCACCAACCCCCCAAACCCTCCGGGGGCCCGCAACGGGCCCCCGAAGCAATTCCCGCATGCCTTTCCATGGCGGCCAACATCCCACACTTGAATTTATTTTTATAATTTCATATAAAAATATTTAAAAAAATGTAATTAAAATTTCAAATTTTTAAAACACTACCCACCCTTATCCCCTATAAACCCAACATCCCGCTCCTAAAAAATATTGCAATTTCTTTAACAAAAATTTAAAAGAATTTAAATTTCAAATTGTATAAGCACTCCCCACCCTTATCCCCTATTAACCCAACATCCCGCCCCTAAAAAAATATTATACATTCAATTTAAAATTTTAAATAAATGTAAAATTTTTCCCCAATTTTTTAAAACACTCCTCACCCTTATCCCATATAAACCCAACATCCCGCTCCTAAAAATTATTATACAATTTTTTTTAAATTTATTTAACAATTATATCATTTGAAAACATTTTACACAATAAAAAAAATAGTAAAACGATATATTTTACTGATGTTATTTTAACAATCGATATTTTTTACAACGATATTTTTTACAACACACAAAATCGATATTCTATACATAGATAATTTTTACATCGATATTTTATACTAATGATATTTTTAACTCGATATTATGTCAAAACGATAATAAATACTCGATATTCTGACTACTTACCCCTCAGGCCTAGGTCTCACAGCCTGCCTGACCACGTATTTCTGAATCAGGGTTGATGGAGAGTTCATGACTGGCGAGTTCGATAATAATGATGTGCTCTTGTTCCTGTACAAATATGTATCATTGTGCACATCGACTTTATCAATATTAACATTACCCCCTCTAGTTGAATTTTCAACTATACCATCTAACCCATACTTCATGACAGTCACATTGTTGGGGGCTTGTTGTTCCTTAGTTTTGGCTAATACTTCCCTAGTTACTTGAATTCTAACTAATTTAAGGACTGTGTTTTTATAGCAGGAAACCCCCAGTTTTTTTTATATATATAATAAACCTTTATTCGGGAGCAATCACAGCCATAAAAGATACAATAATGCAGTAAAAAAGCATCATTACACCAATAAAAATTTTAGATAAAACACTGCACATCCAGAATAAAATATTTAAGATAAAACACCACTCTTCGTGAATGATGAAGAAAAAACTGTCCTAAAAAAACACAGGTGGCTAATCAATATTCAGCCAGGTCTAGTTAGTCTGGATCTATAGGCAGCCCACAGGAAACTTGTCACTGCAGACAGTGTGAGTTTGTTTGGCAACAGCTGTAGATACATAGGGGTCGATTCCGATTCGGGCCGGAAAAAGCACCGACCGACTCGGAGCCGGAATTTATACCGACCGACACGTACCTGTGGCGCCCGACACGCCAAGTACGATGCAAAGCGTGCAAAATCCGACCGACACGTACAGAACCCAAGCCGAACGACCGAGCCGCACGGAAAACAGCAATCCGGCCGTAAAAACACGCGAATCGAACCGACCGACACGCACCCGGAACAAATCCGACCGAAACGTACACGCGAACTCCAAACCGCAAAGTACGATGCAAGGCGCGAAAACCACGACCGAGTCGGACGGAGGACAAGCCGTACGACCGACACGCATACAAAACCGAGCCGAAGTAACACAAAACACTGCGACCGACGCGTACGCAGCATAGAAAACTGCACAAACACAGCGTGAACGAAACGGAGAACACCGTACGAGACAAATGCAGGGTCCGACTCGGTCACAAGAACGTTTCCAACATGCACAGACAGTACAAAGGAAAAATCACACAAAAAAAGGCCAAACAAGCAATTACAAATCCAATAAATACTGGGGGGGGTGGGGACAGAGAACAAAGACACACCCACAACTCCACCCATATAAAGGACACAAATAACAACCATGATCCTTTGCAAATGCCATTCCACTGCCAGCACCCAAGAGACAGCAACCACACACCCACAGCTCATCCCACACACAAGCCACACACCATCAGCACACCAACAAATACCTACCTCACATACACCCAGCAAAACACACACTCACACACCCTCACCTGCACACCAACACACACACTTCACTCACCATCACCACCCATCACCATGCCCCCCAAGAAGAATCACAAGTTCCTAGATTGTGAATTGGAAGTCATGGTAGACGAGATCCTCAGGGTAGAGCCACAGCTGTTTGGCACACTGGTCCAACAGACCCCCATCTCCCAGAAAACCAAGATGTGGGAGAGGATCATCAACAGGGTGAACGCACAATCACCATGTCTGCGCACAAAGACCGACATCCAGAACAGGTGGTATGACGTGCGCAGGAGGGTACGGGACCTGCTCAAGAAAGACTACCTCCTGAGCCAATACACCGGCAGTGGCCCTCCTGCCAAGCCAGTATACCTCAGGCCCTGGGAGGAGAAGGTGCGGGCCATCCTTCCGCCAGTGAGCGTATATGGACTAGAGAACATCCCAGAGCCTGGTGAGTACACAACAAATGTACACAATATTCTGCCACAATACACACACACATCACTGTCAAGGGGAGAGTCAAACCATGCACTCATAGCAATTACACAGCAACCAGAACAGAATCATCCCAAAATGTGTATGTCAGTCAGATAAACACAACACATGCCATCAAAAAAGTTACATTCAACCGTGCCATCACATGTACAAACACAACTACAACTACAGCTAGGCAGTGGCACAAATAGAACTAACAAACACATCCAGACATGTAGCCACCACAACAACACCAACACACAGTGAAGACCACTGAAAGGAAGGAATTCTGTGTATGCTGGCCAAGTCAGTGTAGCCAATAGCATCATGGGAGTCGTAGTCACACATATTGCCCCCCACAACTGTCCCATCAACACCACCATGAACCATGCGCACATCACAGGGAGTGGAGAAGGACTCACAAGATGGCTGACACTGGCAACTGCTGTGGGGAGCACAAGGGCATGCTGGGAACTGCACACCAACCAACAGCAGGACACCACTGTCAGCCATCTTGCCATTGCCCTCACACCCACACACACTGAACTCCCCACAAAAGCAAGTAAGTATGGGAATGCTGGCAAGTGGGGTGGAGGCAATAGCATGATGGGAGTCACAGTCACAGACATAGCTCACCCCCACAACTGTCCCATCAACACCACCCTGAACCATGCTCACATCACAGGAAGTGGAGAAGGACTCACAAGATGGCTGACACTGGCTACTGCTGTGGGGAGCACAAGGCCCTGCTGGGAACTGTGCACCAACAAACATCAGGACACCACTGACTGACATCCTGAGAGACAACTTCCACTCCCTGCAATGCAAGCACGTACCATGGTGGGATATCTGGCTGGCTGGGTGGGAAGGAGGACTTGCAGCACTGACCATAGTCACAAGCACCTCCCCTCACACCCCCCTCAACACAAACTCCACAGAACCCACCTGGTAGAATGCAATGCCTCCCATCCTAACTCAAGATCCCACAAAGAACCACCACCCTGGGTTATGTTGTGTGAAGCACAGGGACACTCTTGGGACTTTTAGCCAAACAACTGCCAGGACAACACTCCCAGCCATCCGTGTCAGCACAGCCAGCCCACCCCACAGGGAAGCAGAGTCAAAAGGAAGGAAGCATGGGCATGCTGGGAAGGGGGGTGGGGGCAATAGCATGATGGGAGTGGTAGTCACAGATATTGCTCAGCCTCACAACTGGCCCATCAACACCACCCTGAACCATGCTCACATCACAGGGAGTGGAGAAGGACACACAAGATGGCTGACACTGGCTACTGCTGTGGGGAGCACAAGGGCATGCTGGGAACTGCACACCAACCAACAGCAGGACACCACTGTCAGCCATCTTGCCATTGCCCTCACACCCACACACACTGAACTCCCCACAAAAGCAAGTAAGTATGGGAATGCTGGCAAGTGGGGTGGAGGCAATAGCATGATGGGAGTGGCAGTCACAGATATTGGTCACCCCCACAACTGTCCCATCAACACCACCCTGAACCATGCTCACATCACAGGGAGTGGAGAAGGACTCACAAGATGGCTGACACTGGCTACTGCTGTGGGGAGCACAAGGCCCTGCTGGCAACTGTGCACCAACAAACAGCAGGACACCACTGACTGACATCCTGAGAGACAACTTCCACTCCCTGCAATGCAAGCACGTACCATGGTAGGATATCTGGCTGGCTGGGTGGGAAGGAGTACTTGCAGCACTGACCATAGTCACAAGCACCTCCCCTCACACCCCCCCTCAACACAAACTCCACAGAACCCACCTGGTAGAATGCAATTCCTCCCATCCTAACTCAAGATCCCACAAAGAACCACCACCCTGGGTTATGTTGTGTGAGGCACAGGGACACTCTTGGGACTTTTAGCCAAACAACTGCCAGGACAACACTCCCAGCCATCCTGTCAGCACAGCCAGCCCACCCCACAGGGAAGCAGAGTCAAAAGGAAGGAAGCATGGGCATGCTGGGAAGGGGGGTGGAGGCAATAGCATGATGGGAGTGGTAGTCACAGATATTGCTCAGCCTCACAACTGGCCCATCAACACCACCCTGAACCATGCTCACATCACAGGGAGTGGAGAAGGACACACAAGATGGCTGACACTGGCTACTGCTGTGGGGAGCACAAGGCCCTGCTGGCAACTGTGCACCAACCAACAGCAGGACACCACTGACTGACATCATGAGAGACAACTTCCACTCCCTGCAATGCAAGCACGTACCATGGTGGGATATCTGGCTGGCTGGGTGGGAAGGAGGACTTGCAGCACTGACCATACTCACAAGCACCTCCCCTCACACCCCCCCTCAACACAAACTCCACAGAACCCACCTGGTAGAATGCAATGCCTCCCATCCTAACTCAAGATCCCACAAAGAACCACCACCCTGGGTTATGTTGTGTGAAGCACAGGGACACTCTTGGGACTTTTAGCCAAACAACTGCCAGGACAACACTCCCAGCCATCCTGTCAGCACAGCCAGCCCACCCCACAGGGAAGCAGAGTCAAAAGGAAGGAAGCATGGGCATGCTGGGAAGGGGGTTGGAGGCAATAGCATGATGGGAGTCGTAGTCACAGCACTACATGCCCCACCACATTGCCCAGCAAGCTCACACTCACGCATGCACATCCCACAGAGAGTGGAAAGGCCCATCAAAGATGTCTGATACTGTTGCTGTGTCGTGGGGAGCACAAGGGCATGCTGGGAACTGCACACCAACCAACAGCAGGACACCACTGTCAGCCATCTTGCCATTGCACTCACACCCACACACACTGAACTCCCCACAAAAGCAAGTAAGTATGGGAATGCTGGGAAGTGGGGTGGAGGCAATAGCATGATTGGAGTGGCAGTCACAGATATTGGTCACCCCCACAACTGTCCCATCAACACCACCCTGAACCATGCTCACATCACAGGGAGTGGAGAAGGACTCACAAGATGGCTGACACTGGCTACTGCTGCGGGGAGCACAAGGCCCTGCTGGGAACTGTGCACCAACAAACAGCAGGACACCACTGACTGACATCCTGAGAGACAACTTCCACTCCCTGCAATGCAAGCACAGTCCATGGTGGGATAACTGACTGGCTGGGTGGGAAGGAGGGCCGGCTGTCAACCAAATACAACCAATGCAGACCATGTTCACACCCCAACAAATACATAGAAATGCCCAAATAATGCAGGACAATGTGCCACACCAAAATCAACCCCTGACTGTGACGACTTAGGACAATGCAATGTACAGGCCTGCACCCAGAGGCACAGTCACAACTGTCAGGTGTGTCAACCATTGATGCCTGCAGAAACATAACATACATTGTGTGTGTCTCCCAAAAACAGGTGATGATGGGGACACAGCAGCAGACGCTGAGGAGTCCCAGTCCCAGGCTCAAGAGGATGCGGAGCTCACTGGTGTCGTACAGCCTCTGCCTTCCTCGGACGAAGAAGACCAACCTGGCACATCCGGTGCAAGTCTACATGCAGCACCAGCAGGACCACCAGCTGCAGCACCAGCAGGACCACCAGCTGCACCCCTGCACCCACCCCTCCAACGACTGTCACCACAAATACCATCCCTGCCGACATGGACAGAACAAGGAGCAACACCAGCACAGGGACCCTGGACCAACCTGGGGCCATGGACACCACCACCACCACCAACCCCCAAGGTGGACCAGGGTCATCTGTGCGTGCCACTGCACACACTGCACATGTCAGCAGGGGTGGTGGGAGGGGTGGGAGACAGAGGTCGCTGCTTGCAGAGGTTGCTGGTGTGCATGATGACCCACAACTAGTACGCATAGCTGATGCGTACCAGTCCAGCACCGGAGACCTCAGCCAGGTAGTGGGGCTCCTCAGAGACATGAAACAGCAGCAGGCTGCCCATCATGCCCGCTTGGACTCTCACATGTCCCACGTGGAGTCACACATGTCCCGCGTGGACTCACACATGTCCCGCGTGGAGTCCAAGTGGGATGCACTGCATGAGATGACGGCGGTGCACAGGGACATTTTACAATGCCTCCGCCAGATGAACAGCAACCAGTCCACACCTCCCTGTGTGCCAACAACATCTGGTGCTGAACAAACTGCAACTGCCACAGGGAGGGAGGATGACTCTGTCGGAGAGTCCCCTGCACCGCAGCAGCCTGTACTTGAGGGCCCCCCCCCAAGAAGAGGGGTCGTCCGAGGAGGGGCAAGTGAGAGGCCGATGGCCAAGCACAACTCCCAGGAAGCCTGAACCTGTTCTGGATGTTCACCTTTGTGCACAGACTGTTCACCCTGTTGACGGCAACACTACTCCCACACATTGCATGGGGAGTACAAGTTGGACCAATGTCTCAGACAACTGTGGCCCCGATACTGGGGATTTTGTCTACCAGGACTTTCAATTCACCTAGGAACTTCTGATTGCAAGATTTATGTACAGCACTACCCATCCTATGCACTATTCACACAAATGTATCACAATAAACACACTAATACACCATACTTGCCTCTGTTGTTATTCCAACGTGGGTGATGTTATGGGGATGATGAACTGCAAAATTACACTGTGTATGCGAACTGCAACAGCAAGTACAATACAGGCATGTGAGTAAAGGCAACGTGACACATATGAGGGAGACACACCACCAGGGCTACACAACACATACACACCTAGGCCATCTGACTCATTGCCTACACTGATGTTCCCAGGGAAGACGGTGCAATGCACAGACACCACACCCATTCCCAGTTGTAGTCAAGTAGCCCACAGGTGCAGTAAGCAAATGGCAGTCAAATGTGTGACCACAGACAACGCACATCACAAAGTGAAGCACAGGTTTATTACACAGTTGCAACATGTCGTAACCACTACAGATGCAAGGTAATCCCACCTGGCAGCGGGCACACAGTCAACAACTGTAGACGGAAGGAAGTCCATGGGTGTGGCGCACATCACCTGTAGGGACACAACAGCTACCACCCTGGAAGTGCAATCACGTCGTCGGTGGACACAGTTGACCAAACGAATCTGAAAGTACCCTGTGAAGGACAGAAATGACACACAGTCAAAAGCAATGGAGAACAGGACAGAACAGCAAAACTCATGCACAATACATGTTACAAGATACCCACCCAGAACCAAGTTAGCATGTCAACACTGTTGGGGAGTACAGCCCACCTGTAAGCACACATCGCAACACACATCCAGTCAAGTAGCCCATGGACACACTCCAACAGCACCAGAGCACCACCTACACATATCAAGCCAACTCACATCATTGACATGACACCTCAGGATACTCACATTCAGCTAAAGAAGTTGGTGATGAGCTGTGTGCGGACATCACCCTCATCATCATCATCATCATCACTGGCATCGTGGTCCAGGCCAGGATCCTCCACAGGTGGGGGATGTTGGTCATTGTCATCCTGGATGAGAGGCAACTCCTTCCGCACTGCCAGGTTGTGGAGCATGCAGCAGACGATGATAATCTTGCACACTTTCGCAGGGGCATATGGGAGGAACCCTCCGGTCTTGTCCAGGCAGCGGAAGTGGCTCTTCAGGAGACCAAATGTCCGCTCAATCACTCTCCTGGTCTGACCATGTGCCTCATTGTAGCGCATCTGGGCTGGTGTCACAGGGTTCCTGAGGGGTGTCAGCAACCATGGCATGTTGGGGTATCCCGAGTCACCTAAGGACAGACAAGTGCACATTAGCTGACTTGGAAAAGTGGGCGGAATACTACAGATCAGATCACACACAATGGCACAAAGTCAGTACACACCGACAAGCCAAGCACGCTGGTTCTGCATCTGTGCCATCATCCTGGGGATGCGACTACTCCTCATCACAAAGGCATTGTGTGCTGAACCAGGGAAACGGGCACACACGTGTGTGATGGTCATATCTGCAAGACACACCACCAGTGCATTGACCGAGTGGTAGTGCTTGCGGTTCCTGTAGGCCTGCTCCTGGGCCTGTGGTGGTACCAAAGCCACATGTGTCCCATCAATGGAGCCAATGACATGCGGCATCCTCCCCAGGGCATAGAAGTCACTCTTCACGTCAGTGAGTCGTCGCAGTCTAGGGAAATAGATGTACCGGTTCAGGAATAGCAACATTACCGCCAAAACATCGCGGAGCACACGGCTCAACATGGTCTGTGACATCCCACCAGCAGTCGCCACAGTATGTTGGAAGGTACCGGTGGCAAAGAAGTGCAGGGCTGCCATCACCTTCACCTTGGGGGGTCAGCGCTGTAGGATATGGCCAGCCAGGCTGCAAATGTGGGGCCAACTGCACTGCCAAATCCTCAATCAGCTGCCTGGTGAAGCGGTACCGTCGGATGCTGTCCCGTTCCACCATCGTTGCCAGGTCTGGGAATGGTCGATGGACAGCAGGAGCCCTGCAGTGCAGAGGAGAAGTAAGCAAGATTGTCAGTCAGCCCACATATGCGGCATTGAACACACTCAATATCCCAACATACATCATTATGAGGCACAACTACATGAAGTGTGCAGTTCCGTAAGGACATGTATGGTACATACATGGCCAACATCTGTCATCACGGTCCAACAAGTGGCATCAATAAGTCCCAGGTTGGCCCATTGGATATCATGAGGCCATGTCACAGTTCCCATCTCCTGCTGCCGTGTCACAATCACCCCCCACAGTGACATGTGAGGACAGATGTGCCCCAGGCAACACAGCTCAACGACAGGTACAATCCCAGGGACCCTGTATTGCCACATGGACACTGGCATTACATGGAGTATCATGTATACACCACAGCAAAACAACTATGACCCCCACAGGTAGTGGTCCCACTTGCCACTGCAGGACAGACATGGACGTCTGTGACACACACACGCACAACATCAAAGTCCATGCACAAACAACGTGGATGTGGAGACTGTCTCCCATTGTGCACATGAAATCAGAGACATTGTAAACACTACATGCACACAGACTGTGGAGGACCATCACTATTGTGCCACTGGGACACCCTGGCTCAAACATACCGTCCCACATGGGACTCACGGGGTATGTGACATGACATACACATACACCACACGTGAAATGTGACCATGGCACATGCACAGATATGAACAGTTGCACATCACAGTGGTCATGTACACGTAACACCCAGGATCCTGTCCCCATGAACACGTGCACAGCCTGGGGGTTGCTGCCCCCAGGTGACACCCACAGGACAACATGTACACCAACATACACACAATAGGAAATGCAGCCTTACATGCCTTATCATACAGTTTGAACAGGCTGTCGTGTTGTAGGTGTGCCCCTCACTCCCTGGGAGCTATCTGTGGCTGGCATATGTCCATCTGAGACAGGCATGGTGACATATGCCAGTCACTTGTACAGGGATGCGTTGAACAGCAATGGACCGATCGCTGCCCCCGGCCGGCCCATTGCATTCAATGTGTGCAGGTACGCGTTGTGCCCCTGTACGCGTTGTACTGCAATGGACCGATCGGTGCCCCCGGCCGGCCCATTGCATTCAATGTGTGCGGGTACGCGTTGTACCCCTGTACGCGTTGATCAGTAATGGACCGATCGGTGCCCCGGCCGGCCCATTGCATTCAATGTGTGCAGGTACGCGTTGTGCCCCTGTACGCGTTGTACTACAATGGACCGATCGGTGCCCCCGGCCGGCCCATTGCATTCAATGTGTGCAGGTACGCGTTGTGCCCCTGTACGCGTTGGTACGCGTTGTACCCCTGTACGCGTTGATCAGCAATGGACCGATCGGTGCCCCCGGCCGGCCCATTGCATTCAATGTGTGCAGGTACGCGTTGTGCCCCTGTACGCGTTGTACTGCAATGGACCGATCGGTGCCCCCGGCCGGCCCATTGCATTCAATGTGTGCGGGTACGCGTTGTACCCCTGTACGCGTTGATCAGCAATGGACCGATCGGTGCCCCCGGCCGGCCCATTGCATTCAATGTGTGCGGGTACGCGTTGTACCCCTGTACGCGTTGTACCGCAATGGACCGATCGGTGCCCCCGGCCGGCCCATTGCATTCAATGTGTGCAGGTACGCGTTGTGCCCCTGTACGCGTTGGTACGCGTTGTACCCCTGTACGCGTTGATCAGCAATGGACCGATCGGTGCCCCCGGCCGGCCCATTGCATTCAATGTGTGCGGGTACGCGTTGTACCCCTGTATGCGTTGTACCGCAATGGACCGATCGGTGCCCCCGGCCGGCCCATTGCATTCAATGTGTGCGGGTACGCGTTGTACCCCTGTACGCGTTGTACCGCAATGGACCGATCGGTGCGCACCCATTGACAATGGCCTTGCCTGGCAACGGACGCGTTTTCGAATTTCGAACGAGTCGGTTGCTGGAAATTCAGTTGGTCACCCACAACAATGTTGCAAAATCATGTATGTCATGAAGTTGAAGATTTGAAGGATGCCGTGGGCGTGTATTGGTGCTGCTATTCCATGGATTGGCCAGATTCAGAAGATGCAAACGACTTGGACCTATCACTTTGGACACAAGGGACAGTATCTGCCTCTCCAGCACATATATATTGCTGGCTGTTCCCCTGAGAGCTCACTTGCCTGCACTACATGCTCCAGGACGACATCTGCCACTGCACTGCTGCTGTCTCTGCCCCTCTGGACCCTGCAATGGCACGTACTGTGGAGAGAGCCCCAGCCTTCAGCCTTGAGGAGAACCAGGCCCTGCTGGACAGCCTACTTCCACAGTACAGCAAGCTGTATGGGACACCAGGGGAGCAGGTGAGTGTTCTGTGCACTGCCTTTCTGAATGTGCATTTTGTCTGACTAGCAAGGCTGAAAGTCTGCACGCCACTGGCTAGCAGGCTCACTGAGTAGTTGTCACCCCCCATAGTGTGTAGTTACATGCACTGGACAGGTATGGTGCAGTGACAGTGCATTTCGACAAGGTTTTACTTCCCATGCAATGATACCATGTAGTGACGTCTGGCAAAGTGTCCATGGGCAGCGTTGCACTGCCTGTGTACATCATGTGCCCCTGTGAATGAGACATGTATATACAACTGTGTCATGCACGGATATGTTGCATGTGTAGTAATGGCCTTTTCACTTTGTCATCCTGACAGGTTAATGCCCATCGGAAGCAGGAGATCTGGAAGGACATCGTCCGGGCTGTCCGGTCCGTGGGGGTCTACAAGTGCCGGATCCGCAACTGCCAGAAGAGGTGGCAGGACCTTCGGGGCTGGACCCGGAGGATTGCACGGGTCCAGCTGAAGCTGTCGCCTCCTCGCAGGAGGGGCGGAACACGGACCCTGACCCCCACATGCTCCAGATCCTGGCGGTGGTGTTTCCAGACCTGGATGGGCAGCTGAAGGCCAGACAGCAGCAAGGAGGGGGTGAGTCAAAGACTGCACTGTGAACTCTGTATTACATGCTTTGTGCCCTCCTCTGGCCTGGTTCAACTGCCACAGTGCAGCAGTCATGTTGTCCAGGAGCCATGTCCCTCTATTGTGCACTGCCCACTCCTCATCTGATACCCAGGTGTGGCCCTTACATTCAGGGAATTGTGTCACTTGGGACTGTGTCCTTGCAGTTTGCTTCACTAAAGGTGGGGGACAGCATCTGTTTCCCTAACTCTGTTGTGGGCATCATGGGTGGGTCCATTGTTCACACAACGCCTGTGTTCGGACTTGTAATCTGCGTGTTGCTTTGATATGCGGTCCACTTGCTAGGCTGAGCCACCACATGTGCGTGGGGTATGTGGCACACGCCCATGCAGCGGGTGGGAACAATGTTTGGGCCCCAGGAGTGTGCAGATTACGTGTGGCACACATACATAGCCAGCTATCCACTGTCCAGGGCTCATCCCTCATTCATGTGGGGCAGGACAGTCATGCCTACTCCAGGCCATGCAATGCACTCTGTACTCCCACTCCCGTGTATCAGCTGACACATTGTGCGCAGTGATTTGACCCCTCAGGTGTCTGCCTCTGTGTCAGTGTGCTGTGGATTAGTTGCCAGGACTGCTGGGGTGTTTCTTGGTAGGGGCTCAGCATGCCACTGGAGATGTGACAATAGGAGACGATACTTGTGTGTCACATAGGTGTTTGATCAGCTGCCCGTGCAGACTGGGGTATGCGAATGTGAAGTTCAGGCAGCTGTTCCCCATTCACAGCAGATTGTGAGGGGCTCAGGTTCAGAGGGTAGTGTCACAGGTCTCCCATATGTCCAATCGGTATGACCTGGACAGATGAGGGTTAAGATGATGTGTTGTGTGGGGGATGTACATGTGCACTTGTGCAGCTCCAGGACTTGCATACCCCATGACCTACTATTGTGACACAGTGCAGAGTGTTGTTGTCTGGCTGCCAAGTCATACATCACTGAGACAGTGATGTATGACTTAGCAGTCATGCCTCCGCCATGGCATGTGTCTACTTATTGGTGATCCTGCAGGGGAGTGACATGTGCTACATGCACACCATTGTGGCGATGGCTATCAGGACATGGGTGCATCATGGTGTCTGTCGCTGGTATGCATCACATGCATATCCTATTTGACTCTGGGCGTCCCTTTCATCCGGAAACCTGTACTGACTCAGTGGCAAGAGTTGTGATGTGTGCATGTCCACATGCTACACCGTGTCCTCTGCACTGTCCAACTACTGTGTAGTTGGTGCATGTGTCCACACTGGGGTGTTGCTATCCAACAGACACCAGACAGATGTGTGCAAGGCCATGTGGGATGTGAGTGCCATGGTTGGCATCAGACTGACAATTGGCTTCTCCTGTTCAGTTAGGGCACTTTTAGCAATGTACAACTAATGATGCCAGGGCTTGCTCTGTAATGTGCTGTGCTCACAGTGGTGTGTGCGTTTGGTGCAGGTGACTGATGTCTGTCTGTTTCCCCATTGTTTGCAGATACATCCACGGCCACGGAAGGGGACAGCTCCACGGACCAGGAGGAGCCGGAGAGCCAGACTGGGTCAGCAGCCGAGGAGTGGTCGGAGGGACCCAGTGGCACGGAGGGCGAGGGGAGCCACACCGAGGAGTCCTCAGCACCATCCACCTCAGCTGAGGACCAGAGCAACTCGGAGGATGACTCCCTTATGGAGGCGGGTGTCAGCAGCCACCACACCCCAGCTAGTGTTGCTGTCCCCGCCACCACCAGCACCACCACCGCCCTCCCATCGGCTCCCATTCCCCAGGTCCATGGAGGCTCCCATGTTCGGGAGCGTGTCTCCTTTGGGCCAGGCACCGCACCCCCTGCCCCTGTGTCCCCTGCTGCCCTGAGTGAGGAGTCTGTGTACCTCCTTCGCCAGCTCCATGTAGGGCAGACAGCCATGCTGAGTGTCCTCCATGGGCACACTGCTCTGTTGACTCAGCTGGTGTCGTTCATGGAGGGCATCTCATCGGGCATGTCTGACCTACAGAGGGGCAATAGGTCCATGGACTCCTCCCTGACGGCAGCAGTGTCCCTCCTCAGACAGTCCCTCACCCCTCCTGCCTCTGCTCCATCCACACTCCCCAGCACCTTACCCGTCCCAAGCACACACACACCGGCACAGGCACACACCAGCACACACACATCCAGCACACAGACACACACGCCACAAACAAAACACACACGCACGCACAGTCAGGGGACTGAAACCAGACTCACAGGGGATGGGGCCCTGGAACACACACACGCATCCATGAGCACTGCGCAGTCCTCAGTTGCCTCTCCCTCCAAAACACCCTCCCTTGCCTCACCTGCAACCCCAAAGACCCAGCGGCTCTTCCTCAGTGACCTCGGCCTCTTCCCCTCCGATCCAGCTGATACAGCATTCAGGGGGAAGAGGAAGCCCACCCACACGGAGCAGAGTGCCCCTCGCCCCCGGACACCCTCCCCCAGGTGCAGACAGACTGAGACCCCCACCCGCAAGTCCCCCCGGAGTTGTAAGAGCAAGACCCCGCCGCCGCCCTGCAGCTCAGGCACCAGGTCTCCTTCCTCCATCCCTCAGGCCCCCACTCCACAGGTGCCCCCACCACACCCTGCCCCAGGTTCCCCCACCCACAGAAATACCATCCCCAAGAGGATCCGGCCTTCTCCCCTGCCACTTGCTCTCCCGGCACCACACCCCCGCTGCGCTTGTCTGTGCCACTGATGTGGTGAGGGTGTCCTCCCCCTCTGTCCAGCCCACCTTGCCTGTTCCCCATTCTCCTCCCCTGGAGGTAGGCACTGCAGTGGAGTCCACTACCACCCTGTCTGACTTGGGCACTGCAGTGGCGGACCTGTCCACTCCATCTGCAGGGTCCACTGCAGTCGTGCCAGCACCCACAACATCTGAGTCATGCCCCCCAGTTGTGCCGGCACACACCATGTCAGACACCTCCACTGTAGTTGTCAGTGGCTCTCCAGCACCCACCACCCCTTCCCTGCTTCCTCCTGGTGAGCCCTGATCCTGCCCCTGCGGTGCCTGGCCTGCCCCCCCCGGTTGCCCCTCCTAGTGTATTGTCCCTGGTTTTGTGCAGGCATGCGTAGGGTGACATCTGCCACTGTCACCCAGTTTGGACTTTGACAATGGACTGGCCATTGGCCTTTGTGGTTTTTCTGGACTTTGTTTTCATTCCACACATATGCTGAATAAAGCAACTTTCTGTTCTCTAGTGCTTATGCTTCTGATGTACATGTTGTTGATGATGCTAACCATGCCCTTGCTGCAGTGATGGTGATATTTGGTCTCATGATGATGAAGTGTTACTGTGCAGGAACCCATGTGGTCCAGGGGGAATGTGTCCTATCCTGTGGTGTATCCATGTCATCCATAGCAGCATCTGAGGGTGTCATGTGTTCAGTATTTGGCAATGGGATTTCCTACTTAGATTAGCTATTTCACATCTGTGGCTTCCACCCCTGCACATCTGTTGTGCCTGCCATTGTTCAATTTGTCTACTTCCCTGACCGTGTGGCCATCTCCACTGGACATGCAGGTTTGGGCATCAATGGGGAAGGACTCATCCGTGTAGTCAGTGCAACATTGCTATACAAGTGTGTTGGATCTGTGCTGATGATTCCGTTGGCACTTCCATGACCAGGCTGATGTGACGGGAGCCCTCATTTGGTGCTAATTGTTGATTGTGTGACCAAGTGCTCAGCTGACATGATGGGGCCCTACTGAGGCAACATATGGCACAGCTTTCCTCACACAGGAGTGGAGTCCCCTCATGGCAGTGTGTACTCCTTTGACATTGCCTGCGCCCAAGGTGTGTGTTGTATGTGCATGTCTGTGTGTTCACTTCCGTTTAGCTGTGCATGCTGTGATCCCTAGTGTTGTACCTGTTTGTGATGCTTGCTGAGTTGACCTATGTTCCCCCAAAGTCTTCTCCCTGGGTTCTCTGTGATGTGGGTGCATGGCACATTACTGGTCATCAGGGTGTCACCCATAGGTGTGTTTGCTGTCAGGGCTGAGTTTGTGTGCAGACGCAGATGGGTCACAGTCAGGTTTCCCCTTGGCACTTGTTGTTTGCCCCTGTCATGTGATTTCCAGTTTGTGTTATCTTTCAGTGATTGTGACACGTTGTGTGTGTGACTGCTGGCACTCCTCAGGGTCCGGGCTGCAATGTTGGTTGTTGTCTATGTGTGTTCTTTGTGGGTGACCTTTGCTTCTTCATTGGTGTGTGACTGTGGCTGGGATCCCATTGGTTGGTGTGGTATTGCCGTCATGTCCATGTACAGCGTAGTGTGCAGTGTGTCAGACATTCAGGAGTCTTGTTGAGTGGCCATGTGTGATGTTTTTCTGCACCTTGGTTCCCACCGACCACCCTGGAATAGTCATGGGTGCATGTGCAATGTCACCAGTGCATGTGTGCTTCACTGCTGCACATTGTTGGAGGTCGAGGGGTGTGGTGTTGAGTGTGTGCAGATGAGAGTTGTTGCCTTGGCTTACTGGCCATGCTGATTGATTTGTGCTTGTGTAGGTGTGATGTAGTTTGTTGCTCAGGACACATGACTGTGGTTCACAGTGTGAACGACATTTAGCTTTGTCATCACAGTGGGATTGTAATGCAGCCCAGGGTCACCACATTGTGGGGGCCCTGCGGGTAGTGCTGTGGTGTGTCTGTGTCTTGCTGTGTCAGTTGCTGTTCCTACGTGCCTGTGTGACATGTGTGATTTGTGCTCCCTCTCATCTGACAATGCCTGCTTGCCCACATAGGGGATTTGGATCCATGAGTTACCTTTGTGTGGCACTGTATGCACATCTGTATGATTGGTATTCAGGTCTCCTCATGTGTTGTGTGGTTGCCTGGGGACACTGGCACCCCCCTCACCTGTTGTGTATGATGTGCAGTGTGGGTCTGCCTGTGTGTGTTTGTGCATCTGCACCACTGCATTGGCATATCTTGGGTGTGCCATTGGCTGTATGTAGTTTGGTGGGTTTCCCCTGCTGTCCCTGGGACTCCTAGGTCATCGGTCAGCACAATGATCATGGTTTGTGTGTCCCATTGCTGCCATGGTATGGTATCTGTTCACCTCACATCTGCAGTCTCCACAGGGTATCTGCATTTGTGTGCCCATTGGTGCAAATATGTGGGTCTGCATTCTGATGGTCACTTCTGTCATTGTGTCATTGATGAATGTTGACAGTGTCAGCCCCCATGGGTGTTGTTTGTCTGCACATGGCCAAAGGTATGTCTTATTTGCACTGCAGTATTTGGCTCACCCAATGTATGTTGCAATGAGACACATACACTACTTTGCCACTGATGTGTTTTTTGTTCTGTGACCAGGAATCATCCATGCAGTTTGGCAGTTGCAGCTCTTTCTTTGTCAACACTTACCTTTTGGTCACTGTGGTGATGGGGCGTTAGACCCCATTGCCACAATGTTCAGAATGTGCTTCAGCTATGGACCCCACACTTACCTTTTGGTCACTGTGATGATGGGGGTTTAGACCCCATTGCCACAATGTTCAAAATGTGCTTCAGCTATGGACCCCACACTTACATTTTGGTCACTGTGGTGATGGGGCGTTAGACCCCATTGCCACAATGTTCAGAATGTGCTTCAGCTATGGAACCCACACTTACCTTTTGGTCACTGTGATGATGGGGGTTTAGACCCCATTGCCACAATGTTCAAAATGTGCTTCAGCTATGGACCCCACACTTACATTTTGGTCACTGTGGTGATGGGGCGTTAGACCCCATTGCCACAATGTTCAGAATGTGCTTCAGCTATGGACCCCACACTTACCTTTTGGTCACTGTGATGATGGGGGTTTAGACCCCATTGCCACAATGTTCAAAATGTGCTTCAGCTATGGACCCCACACTTACATTTTGGTCACTGTGATGATGGGGGTTTAGACCCCATTGCCACAATGTTCAAAATGTGCTTCAGCTATGGACCCCACACTTACATTTTGGTCACTGTGGTGATGGGGCGTTAGACCCCATTGCCACAATGTTCAGAATGTGCTTCAGCTATGGACCCCACACTTACCTTTTGGTCACTGTGATGATGGGGGTTTAGACCCCATTGCCACAATGTTCAAAATGTGCCTCAGCTATGGACCCCACACTTACATTTTGGTCACTGTGGTGATGAGGCGTTAGACCCCATTGCCACAATGTTCAGAATGTGCTTCAGCTATGGACCCCACACTTACCTTTTGGTCACTGTGATGATGGGGGTTTGGACCCCATTGCCACAATGGTCATGGCCTGCTTGCATTGTGGGGGCCACACACATATATGTGTGGCACATGTGCTAGGGGGTCACATTGTATGTTCAAAGTCATGTTCAGTGTTGTAGGCATTTGACACAGTCTACACACGCTTGTCATGGTGTTGGGGCGATGTCTTTTTCTTGCATTCCCTAGGTTGTGGTGTGCTGGTTGTGTCATGCATTGTCCATCCAATGTGTGGGGGTGGTAGTGGTGGTAGGCATCCAGCCCCCCCTGGCTAAGGGTGGTGGTAGGCATCCAGCCCCCCCTGGCTAAGGGTGGTAGTAGTGGTAGGCATCCAGCCCCCCCTGGGTGAGGGTGGTAGTAGTGGTAGGCATCCAGCCCCCCTGGGTGAGGGCGGTAGTAGTGGTAGGCATCCAGCCCCCCTGGCTAAGGGTGGTAGTAGTGGTAGGCATCCAGCCCCCCTGGGTGAGGGTGGTAGTAGTGGTAGGCATCCAGCCCCCCTGGGTGAGGGTGGTAGTGGTGGTGGGCATCCAGCCCCCCTGGCTAAGGGAGGTAGTAGTGGTAGGCATCCAGCCCCCCTGGCTAAGGGTGGTAGTAGTGGTAGGCATTCAGCCCCCCTGGGTGAGGGTGGTAGTAGTGGTAGGCATCCAGCCCCCTTGGCTAAGGGTGGTAGTAGTGGTAGGCATCCAGCCCCCTGGGTGAGGGTGGTAGTAGTGGTAGGCATCCAGCCCCCCTGGGTGAGGGTGGTAGCAGTGGTAGGCATCCAGCCCCCCTGGCTAAGGGTGGTAGTAGTGGTAGGCATCCAGCCCCCCTGGGTGAGGGTGGTAGTAGTGGTAGGCATCCAGCCCCCCTGGCTAAGGGTGGTAGTAGTGGTAGGCATCCAGCCCCCCTGGGTGAGGGTGGTAGTAGTGGTAGGCATCCAGCCCCCCTGGGTGAGGGTGGTAGTAGTGGTAGGCATCCAGCCCCCCTGGCTAAGGGTGGTAGTGGTGGTAGGCATCCAGCCCCCCTGGCTAAGGGTGGTAGTAGTGGTAGGCATCCAGCCCCCCTGGGTGAGGGTGGTAGTAGTGGTAGGCATCCAGCCCCCCTGGCTAAGGGTGGTAGTAGTGGTAGGCATCCAGCCCCCCTGGGTGAGGGTGGTAGTAGTGGTAGGCATCCAGCCCCCCTGGCTAAGGGTGGTAGTGGTGGTAGGCATCCAGCCCCCCTGGCTAAGGGTGGTAGTAGTGGTAGGCATCCAGCCCCCCTGGGTGAGGGTGGTAGTAGTGGTAGGCATACAGCCCCCCTGGCTAAGGGTGGTAGTAGTGGTAGGCATCCAGCCCCCCTGGGTGAGGGTGGTAGTAGTGGTAGGCATCCAGCCCCCTGGCTAAGGGTGGTAGTAGTGGTAGGCATCCAGCCCCCCTGGCTAAGGGTGGTAGTGGTGGTAGGCATCCAGCCCCCCTGGCTAAGGGTGGTAGTAGTGGTAGGCATCCAGCCCCCCTGGGTGAGGGTGGTAGTAGTGGTAGGCATCCAGCCCCCCTGGCTAAGGGTGGTAGTGGTGGTAGGCATCCAGCCCCCCTGGCTGAGGGTGGTAGTAGTGGTAGGCATCCAGCCCCCTGGCTAAGGGTGGTAGTAGTGGTAGGCATCCAGCCCCCCTGGGTGAGGGTGGTAGTAGTGGTAGGCATCCAGCCCCCCTGGCTAAGGGTGGTAGTGGTGGTAGGCATCCAGCCCCCCTGGCTAAGGGTGGTAGTAGTGGTAGGCATCCAGCCCCCCTGGCTAAGGGTGGTAGTAGTGGTAGGCATCCAGCCCCCCTGGGTGAGGGTGGTAGTAGTGGTAGGCATCCAGCCCCCCTGGCTAAGGGTGTTAGTAGTGGTAGGCATCCAGCCCCCCTGGGTGAGGGTGGTAGTAGTGGTAGGCATCCAGCCCCCCTGGGTGAGGGTGGTAGTAGTGGTAGGCATCCAGCCCCCCTGGCTAAGGGTGGTAGTGGTGGTAGGCATCCAGCCCCCCTGGCTAAGGGTGGTAGTAGTGGTAGGCATCCAGCCCCCTGGCTAAGGGTGGTAGTGGTGGTAGGCATCCAGCCCCCCTGGCTAAGGGTGGTAGTAGTGGTAGGCATCCAGCCCCCTGGGTGAGGGTGGTAGTAGTGGTAGGCATCCAGCCCCCCTGGGTGAGGGTGGTAGTGGTGGTAGGCATCCAGCCCCCCCCTGGCTAAGGGTGGTAGTAGTGGTAGGCATCCAGCCCCCCTGGCTAAGGGTGGTAGTGGTGGTAGGCATCCAGCCCCCCCTGGCTAAGGGTGGTAGTAGTGGTAGGCATCCAGCCCCCCCTGGGTGAGGGTGGTAGTAGTGGTAGGCATCCAGCCCCCCCTGGGTGAGGGTGGTAGTGGTGGTGGGCATCCAGCCCCCCCTGGCTAAGTGAGGTAGTAGTGGTAGGCATCCAGCCCCCCTGGCTAAGGGTGGTAGTAGTGGTAGGCATTCAGCCCCCCTGGGTGAGGGTGGTAGTAGTGGTAGGCATCCAGCCCCCTTGGCTAAGGGTGGTAGTAGTGGTAGGCATCCAGCCCCCTGGGTGAGGGTGGTAGTAGTGGTAGGCATCCAGCCCCCCTGGCTAAGGGTGGTAGTAGTGGTAAGCATCCAGCCCCCCTGGGTGAGGGTGGTAGTAGTGGTAGGCATCCAGCCCCCTGGCTAAGGGTGGTAGTAGTGGTAGGCATCCAGCCCCCCTGGGTGAGGGTGGTAGTAGTGGTAGGCATCCAGCCCCCCTGGGTGAGGGTGGTAGTAGTGGTAGGCATCCAGCCCCCCTGGGTGAGGGTGGTAGTAGTGGTAGGCATCCAGCCCCCCAGGCTAAGGGTGGTAGTAGTGGTAGGCATCCAGCCCCCCCTGGGTGAGGCTGGTAGTAGTGGTAGGCATCCAGCCCCCCCTGGGTGAGGGTGGTAGTAGTGGTAGGCATCCAGCCCCCCCTGGCTAAGGGTGGTAGTGGTGGTAGGCATCCAGCCCCCCCTGGCTAAGGGTGGTAGTAGTGGTAGGCATCCAGCCCCCCCTGGGTAGGGGTGGTGGTGCGCATTCAGGCCCCTGTGTGCATATGTGGCATTGGTGATGGGCATCCCGCCCCTATGGTGCTGCTGTTGCTGGTGTAAGTATATTCTGCATCCCTCTGTGTGTGTGTGATGTGTCGTGTACGTGTTGTATGTGTTTTGTGGTTGGTGTCTGACTTACCTTCTGCGCCGTACGCGTCCGTGCCTGTTCCGGTAGTAAATGTAGAATATTGGTATGATCGGGACGAAGGGATTCATGGGTAGGTTCGTGTCGTTCGTCCTTCTCGTTGCTTCGCGTAGTCCTCGTCGCTGGCGTATTCGTCTCGTAGCCGTGTATTGTGTTGTGGCGCGAATCGGAGCTTATGTGCGCCGTGCGTAGCGACGGGTTCGGCGTGTACGGGAAGCGCATCGTACTTGGTCGGCCGGACGGAGCTGCATTTTCCCTTCCGTGCGACTCGATTCTGCGTTTCCGGATTCGCCTCGGTCGGAGTACAGGACCTGGATTGGGTGAGTACGGCTCGGCCGGATTCTGTGCTGTTGTGCGCATCGTTCGGTCTGCTGTACGGATCGGTCGGGAAACAGGCATTCGCATGGCTTTTTTCCCGACCGAATGGTATTGGGTGCGCCTCCGACCGAGATCGGAATCGGCCCCATAATTGCCACTCTGGCTTGCCTAAACTTCAGGCTCTTTAAAAGGGGGCGAAGAAACTGCCTCTTGGGAGTGTAAAATATTTACACAGAATGACAAAATATAATGTGTCCTGTGGAGATCTAGAGTCGCAACCATAGGGTCCTCTCTTGTTTGGGGGGACAAAGCCAGACGGTGATGCCAAGGGGAGATGGAGAAAGTTAAACCTAAAGCGGGTGACTACAAACCTGTCAGATGTGCTGGTAAGGATAGAAAGGTAATGTTCTATTCCCATGACAGACTTTAACAGGGCATGCGCCCTCACTGTTGGTTTCCGGAGCTCGGAGTTTTCACGGTGGTCAGACATATATTTAAAATATAGATCTTTTATAATGTTAAGGTCCTGAGGACATACTGTGTAACGCGAAAGAATATTATTTGGCCTACCTAGAGCAAAAAAGGACTCCTTTACATATCATCGCCAAGGAATTTTAAAAGCGTGCTTTAATGACAGGCAGTATGAGAGGATCAGGCGATTTAAGTCCTTGTTATCCCTCGACCATATTTTTACCTAACACAATAAAGGCTTAACTGCCACCTGGTCAGCTAGAAAGTTAACACCCAACTCTTTGTGCACTGCATAGGCAGCGTGCTTTGAGGGACGCGCAAGATCCGATGCAAAAATTTGATCTGGGCCACCTGTAACTTATGTGCTGCAACATACTCCCATATTTCACTACCATAAACCACCTTAGAGGTGCATATAGACTGATATCATTTTAGAATCACCTCTGGTACCCAAGATCCCAATCTATGGGCATAGCTGGCAATGGCGATGGCACCTGTAGACTTGTTCAAATCGTACAGCTTGCCCTCCAATAATATTTTCCAATTTAGTTGATTGTCAAATAAAATTCCCAGGTAGGGGAAAGCCGGGACCTTCGCTAGAGTGTGAGAGCCTGCTTTAAAAAATTTCGACCAGAGACCCCATGGGCCAACTTCCAAAATGTACGACTTTGTAAAGTTGACTGACAGGATCAGCCTATCCATAAAAACAATAAACCTGTCAATTAAAACCTGCAGTCCCAGGGCAGTGCGACTACCTAATTTAAGGACTGCGTTTTTATAGCAGGAAACCCCCAGTTACAGGAAACCCCACAAAACAAGAGAAATATGAAAATGGGCAACAATGACGTTCACAGACCGGTCAGCCACCAGGGGAGCCAGGAGAACCAATTGACATACCACTACTGCTCAGGGGCATCTCCCTCCTCACGCATGTCTCTTTGGAAATGGTGCAATGCTTGGATGGCAAGACTCAGAGTGCCGTTGTTCATGTTATTGCCTGGGACAATCGTGCAACAGGACGCACTTGCAGTCATTATGTCCAACACATATCGATGCTGCATAACCATGAGGCGGATGGCTCTAAGCTATTCCTTGATAGCATTAAGGTCGAGCTCAGTGTTGTTGAACTTCTGGAGCAGTTCCCACCTGGTTATCTGCAAACAGTAGACGTTTGCTTTTGTCTGTACAGTGAAGAAGAATATGGACCCTCCTGCTGGTACTTGTGTGTCAGAGAACAGTCTGAATTATTCCAGAATGTCCTTGTACTGAGGCCAGCCCAAACAATCAGCAGTTCTTTGTTCTCGAGCCTGATGCAACAGAGTTGTCTTCTTCTTTAGAGGATGTTGGTATAACTCTGACAGATCTTCTCCGGGAATGACCAGGATCGGGGTGTGTAAGGTGATGAAGAAGCAGAGGCCATGCCATCCGGGGACGAGCTGAGTGTAAGCGAACTCGCCGCATTGCCAGTAGGTGTCCATCAGCATGGAGAGCCCCATTGCATGTTCGGTATGTGCAGTATTATGCCACAGTTCTCATTTGTGCCCAGTGGAATAGTTCCTTTGCCTCTGAAACACAAGGAATATACTGTAATTTTCCATACAATCAGGGGTTGCCCCTTCCCTATCTACCTCAGTATCCCAGATTTCCGGACCCGGGGTATCTATGATGTTGTTCACCCCTTTCCTATGAGATTTCCTGCACAAAAACAATCATGCCTACAACACAGGCACCCTTGCACCATGGTGCGAGGGTGCCTGCTCTGTTGCTGGGATTCCAAAACGGCACCAGCGCAAGTGAAAAGGACAGGAATGTGCCATACTGGATAAATACTGTGCATTCCTGCCCTTTCCCTGTGACGCAGGGCAGCGCAGCAGGGTGACTTGCTGCGCTGCCCTGCACCACCAAAGTCATAAATATGCCCCCCCAGTCATACTCCAAGACATAACTGACATACTAGCCTAATACAATCACAGATGTAGATGGCTAGCCACTGGCCTAGCAGTGGCCAGACTCTGGTCTTCAAGACACTTGAGGAAACACAATGCAGGATCTACAAAATACATGACCAATTGGAAATGTATTCTCAAATATGGGAATCCTTCATACAATTCTTGTCAAAAACATATTACAAACAATTTAAAAAAAGACTTGAAGTTGAGCTCTTGATCATAAAATGCCTTCCATTGTGGTATGTTATAACTTGGGATTCATTTTCTAGAGTATATTCGATACCCTCAAGGTTCAGAGGTGTCTACTTTGCCTCATGTATGTTTACGTTCTGATACTGTATTTTCTCGCACAAACTACTCTGGTGATCCCTCTTCATCTCTGCATTACATACTTTTTCTGCATAGGTCTGTATTTTTGTGACTATTTGCCTGCAATGTGGGTGATAAACGAAGTATTGAGTTCCTAAAGTCTAAGGGGCCGATTCCGATGGCGGTCGGAAAACCATTCAGCCCGCCTTTGCAATGAGAAAAGACCGCACGCATGGCTTGCGGCACCACCGCCAATCACATTACGATGCATTGCCGGAAAAATCAGACCGCTGCGGTCGGAACCCAAGAAACACCGGCGGCGCACGTGCAGAAAATGCGAAATACCCTCCACGGCGGTCGGATCCACTGCGGAAAACTCACAACCCGCCGATACACAAGCGGAATTCCCACGAGTGCAATTATGATCTCACCGCGGTGCCAGTTATGATGAATGGGAGAGCTGGAGGAATGACCATTGCAGTCCGACCGCGGCGTCCGCGCGGAAACAGTAATGGCGGTCGGAAGCAACTACACCACAAAACCACCAAATCTAGCTGTGCATCTGGCTCAGCCAATGAAAACAGCCAAAACAGCCCATTGACATATGCCCCTGGCAAATAAGAACTACAAATCCCAGCCCAACACAGACAACACACCTGACATGAATATCCAGTTGGGACCCACCCACATAGCAGAGCATAAAACCAGCCCCTGCATGACCACAATTCTTTGCACAACTCCAGAACAGAAGGGCCCAACAACATCACACAAAGGATAGGCAACCCTGCACACATCACCCCATCACAAACACACACACACCACACACATCACCACCACCACCACCACCTGCACACCTGCACTCTTAACCACTCAGCACATCACACACCATGGCACATAAGATGCCCAAATTCACTGATGGTGAGTTGTCAGTCATGGTGGATGAGATAATAAGAGTTGAGCCATATATTTTAGGAAGCAGGGTCCAACAGACCCCATCAGCCAGGCAAAATCAAATGTGGTAAAGGATAGTTGACAGAGTCAATGCTGTGGGGCAAGTTCCACGCAACAGGAAGGAGATCAGGAAGAGGTGGACTGACCTCAAGAGCAAGGTCAAGGAGAAGAACAGCAAGAACCGTGAGCTGGCAAACCGGACTGGCAGTGGCCCTCCCATTCCACCAAGAACATTCAACGCATGGGAGGAGAAGGTGCTTGGCATACTGCACCCAGAGAGTTGCACTGGAATTGAGGGGGGAATGGAGGCTGGTAAGTACCAACAAAAGTCTGTCATAACACTGCTATGTAGTAGCTTGCACAACTAAAAAGCAACACCTCCTAGGCCCAAATGTACTCATGTCCACCACACTACCCCCTAACAGGTCTCACAGATCCCACAAGAACTCCCTATCATTCACCACAAAGGTACATAACAATATTTACATGGGGGCATATGTACAGGCAGCCAGCACTACAACTCCCAACAGGCCCCCTTGTCCCACAGCTCAGCAGGATGGAGCATCCCCCACATCCCCAAGCATGGGGCAGCCATTTCCCTCCCAATGTGTAACTTCACAGGTAGGTAGCCATCTCAACAGGGAGGGGTGTTTGTGGCTGTGAAGTCTGCACTACAACTCCCAACAGGCCCCCTTGTCCCACAGCTGAGCAAGATAGAGCACTCCCCACACCCACAACCATGTGGCAGCCATTTCATTGTTCTCATCAAACTTACAGGTAGGTAGCCATCTTAACAGGGAGGGGTCTTTGAGGCTGTGAATTCTGCACTACAACTCCCAACAGGCCCCCTTGTCCCACAGCTGAGCAAGATGGAGCACTCCCCCCACCCACAACCATGTGGCAGCCATTTCATTCTTCCCATCAAACTTACAGGTAGGTAGCCATCTCAACAGGGAGGGGTGTTTGTGTGTGGGAAGCTTGCACTACAACTCCCCCAGGCACCCTTGTCCCACAGCTCTGCAGGATGGAGCATGTCCCCCCACCCAGAACCATGTGGCAGCCATTTCATTGCTCTCCTCAGACTTACAGGTAGGTAGCCTTCTCATGCTCTATTGTCCCACAGATGAGCAGGATGGAGCATCCCCCACACCCCCAAGCATGGGGCAGCCATTTCCCTCCAATGTGTAACTTCACAGGTAGGTAGCCATATCAACAGGGAGGGGTCTGTGTGGCTGTGAAGTCTGCACTACAACTCCCAACAGGCCCCCTTGTCCCACAGCTGAGCAAGATGGAGCACTCCCCCCACCCACAACCATGTGGCAGCCATTTCATTCTTCCCATCAAACTTACAGGTAGGTAGCCATCTCAACAGGGAGGGGTGTTTGTGTGTGGGAAGCTTGCACTACAACTCCCACCAGGCACCCTTGTCCCACAGCTGAGCAAGATGGAGCATGTCCCCCCCACCCAGAACCATGTGGCAGCCATTTCATTCTTCCCATCAAACTTACAGGTGGGTAGCCATCTCAACAGGGAGGGGTCTGTGTGGCTGTGAAGTCTGCACTACAACTCCCAACAGGCCCCCTTGTCCCACAGCTGAGCAACATGGAGCACTCCCCACACCCACAACCATGTGGCAGCCATTTCATTCTCCCCATCAAACTAACAGGTAGGTAGCCATCTTAATAGGGAGGGGTGTTTGTGTGTGGGAAGCTTGCACTACAACTCCCCCCAGGCACCCTTGTCCAACAGCTCTGCAGGATGGAGCATGTCCCCCCACCCAGAACCATGTGGCAGCCATTTCATTGCTCTCCTCAGACTTACAGGTAGGTAGCCTTCTCATGCTCTATTGTCCCACAGCTGAGCAGGATGGAGCATCCCCCACACCCCCAAGCATGGGGCAGCCATTTCCCTCCAATGTGTAACTTCACAGGTAGGTAGCCATCTCAACAGGGAGAGGTCTGTGTGGCTGTGAAGTCTGCACTACAACTCCCAACAGGCCCCCTTGTCCCACAGCTGAGCAAGATGGAGCACTCCCCACACCCACAACCATGTGGCAGCCATTTCATTGTACTCATCAAACTTACAGGTAGGTAGCCATCTTAACAGGGAGGGGTCTTTGTGGCTGTGAAGTCTGCACTACAACTCCCAACAGTCCCACAGCTGAGCAAGATGGAGCACTCCCCCCACCCACAACCATGTGGCAGCCATTTCATTCTTCCCATCAAACTTACAGGTAGGTAGTGACTGCATGTACCCCGCCATCCTCATCTAAATGCATGTAGCCACATAACAACTTCAGCACTAACATGTCAGCCAACTTTGCATATTTTTCAATGCCACATCCAGTGTGCAGACATCTAAGTGCACGTAACTGTCACATATTTTGAACTTATACTCACCAAGTCACAAGTGAAACAAATGCATCCCACAATTGTGCACAGCAGAGAATGCAATGTGGAAGTGCCATGGTGTCTGAGCATGAAAGCCCATCTCAACACCAAACATGCATGGTCTACATGGAAAAAAAGGGAAGTACATGTGATTCCAAAGCTATGTATAACATGACAATGGTTCCTACTAGCTCTATTGAAATAGATAACATGAACAGCTAAATGAAAAGACGTACAACAGAAAATTGATGTCACGCAATTAGGTAGATGAGGACATGTCCGTGTATTAACACTATCTGTACACTGCACCAAGTATCAATTCCCAACGAAAACCATGGACTTAAAAGGTATGTACCTCAACGTCATGACATGGTGCACAGCATATAGCAGGCATACAAAGTCATTGCATTGTAAAGTGTGTGTTGGATCAAATGTCTCAAACAATTGTCTAACATCAAGCTTGTTGCGTGCAACTCAATCACCATATCACCTCTGTTCAACAGGAGATCAACAACTAACTGCAGAGGATGACACCAACATGCGGAGCCAGTCTCCCCCCCTGGAACGTGGACTCTCGGATGCAGATTCCCCAACATTCTCCGACGAGGATTCTCAAGCTGGCCCCTCTGGTGTGGGAGGGACTAACATGTCTCAACCCCTCATTGTCCCCACCACCACCACCACCACCACGGCAAGACCAACCATGCTGCCCCCATCCACTACGACCTGTGTGGCCTCCACCACCACCACGGCAAGAACAACCGTGCTGCCCCCTGCCACTACAACCTGTGTGGGCTCCACCACCACCACCACGGCAAGAACAACTGTGCTGTCCCCTGCCACTACGACCTGTGTGGCCTCCACCACCACCATCACCACTGCTGCCTGCAACACACGCCCTGCCACGGTGGTTACCAACACCACCACACAATCCCAGCATGACAGGGAGAGTGTGCCAGTGCGTCGGGGGACTATGCCACAGGTCCGTGTCAGGAGGGCAGGTGGGAGTACAACTGGGGCAGAGACACAGGAGGACAATGACCTTGAATCCCTGGCCACCATTGCAAGAGTAATTGGTGCCTACCAAGAGAACCAGGGAGTAATGGGCCAGCTTGCAGAAGACATGCATGAGATCCGCCTGCTGCAGCAGTCCATGGACACACGGATGGGCCAACTTGTCGACCTTGTTGGCCAGCTAGTGGGTGTTCTGAGGGACAGACTCCCAGCCCCAAGTGCCGCTCCACCCCCCTCCAGTGGATTGCCTGCTGTGCAGCCCAACATTCCAGCTGCAGCCACAGAGAGGGGTGTGCAGGAGGAGAGTGAGTACTCAGACACCACTGACCCTGCAGCATATGCCCCCCTCCCAAACGCACCAGGAGCCGTCCGAGAATCCACAGGGGAGGATTTGGTGGCAGGCCACCATACCAACGCCACTCACAGAGCCAGCCATGATGGTATCTTGTTGTTCCCCTTTGCATTGACTATGTTGACTATTCTTGCCCACATTGCCATGTTGATGGCCTGAGTCTGTTGGACTGTGTGACTCCTGCTTTGTGGTTACTACACTATTTGTCTCAACTACCATGACTGACAACTCATTTATTCACTGTTCACATTTATGTACATATCCCCGTCACTTGCACAAAAACTAATTCCAAATAAACACTCTTCACATACCTATGTCTGTGTGAGCTACATGTTTATTCCAGTATGTACAATGACAAATCTGATTTCAATGTTCCAACAGCTGGGATGCAGAGGAGGCATTCAGAGGGTGAATGAACCTAGAAAGACACAAGAGAATGACTTTTCCCATCAGGTGATGCCTTCACAGCAGAAATACAACACTAGGCATTGAGGCACAAAAACAAGCACCCCTAGCAATGGTCAACAACCTCAACATACACATGATGTACCTGTATACACATACCCTGTGCCACACACATCATCCCTCATCACACACACAACAACAGTCAGCAGTTAGAGTTATCAAAGCCTTGATAGTAACATCCAAGCAAACACACAATGTCACTTGTCTACAAAGTCACTTACATTCAAGGGAAGTAGTTGGCAATGAGATGTTGACGCAGGTCAACACCTTCCTCTTCACCACTATCGTCTGCACTGGAAGTGTGTGGGTGTGCAGGAGGGGGCATCTGCTGCTCATCGTCATCCATGATCAGCGGAACGGCTTTGCGCAAGGCAAGGCTGTGTAGCATGCAGCATGCTACAACTATCCGGCACACCTTTCGTGGGGAATACAACAGTGCACCTCCGCTCTTGTCCAGGCACCAGAATCGGGACTTCAGTAGGCCAAAGGTGCGCTCCACCACACGTCGTGTCCTACCATCTGCTTCGTTGTAGCTGACTTCACCCGGGGTACTTGGATTCCGCAGTGGGCTCAGCAACCACGGCCTGTTGGGATACGCTGAGTCGCCTAGGTGTGACATACACAGAGAAATGTTGTGATACAAACAGTTGACGAGAACAGCATGTCACACACAGCACACTACTTGACTCAGTGTACTCACCTACAAGCCATGCATGCTCTGGATGTAGATTTTCCATCAGCCGGGGTACAATGCTGTTCCGCAGGATGTAGGAGTCATGGGCGGAGCCAGCAAATCATGCACAAACATGGCTGATGATCATATCAGCTTGGCATACCACCTGCACATTTATGGAATGGTAGTGCTTCCTGTTCCTATACACCTGCTCACGTGCCTGTGGTGGGACAAGGGCAATGTGTGTGCCGTCAATGGAACCAACTACATGAGGAATGTGGCCAAGGGCATAAAAACCAGCCTTCACAGCAGGCAAATCTGCTGTATTCGGGAATCGTATGTATTGGTCCTTATATAGCATCATTGCGGACACCACATCCCAGAGCACCACGCTGAATGTTGGTTGCGACATCCCACCGGCGGTGGCCACCGTGTATTGGAAAGAGCCCGTAGCGAAGAAATGCAGCGCTGCCATGATCTTCACGGTTGGGGATAGGGCAGTTGGATATGTGCGTTGAGGACTCAGATGGGGCTCCAACTGAGCACACAGCTCTTGCAGTGTAACGCGATCCAGACGAAATTTCCTGATGATGTCCACATCCTCCATGTCCGCCAGGACTGTGAAAGGCCGGTGCACATTTGGTCGTCGCCTACATGAAATGGGAGAGGACTAATGTTATTCAAATTACACAATGAGATGTGTCCGACTTCTCACATCTTGACTCACGCAGCAGAAACAATGAACGTACTCCAACAATTGCTGAATCCACAACTCAGATACAGAGAGACATTCACCACATGTGTGTTTACAAGGGGTCATGTTGTACATACTGACTACCAGACAAACATATTCAGAGGTTGTGAATGGCACACCAATACATCTGGTGGCCCCAGGCCTAGGAGTAGGTGACACAGCACAGGTATGAGACAGCAACACTGCTGATTCATATGTAGCTGCTTTACCTGCCACACCTTCTTGCTTAAGTTGCACAGCCCACTAGTTACCATCACAATGTGCACAGTGTGTGTAAGCTGAGCACATATCCTACTTAAACCAGCCATGGGCACAGTAACATACCACCATTATGTGTTCAGGCAATCATTACTGTTGTTTGATTAGCCATCTCACACATTAAGTTGATTCCAAAGATGAGACAACATCATACAACCAATAGATGTACATCCACACACATATCATGGGTGACGTGCGTAAGTGCATGTGAATGCATGTCACAGTTTCCACAGACATGGCATGTGTAGGCATCAGTGAGTTTAATGTCACACCAGCATTCATTGTACACAACAAGTGCACAAAGACACTATGGGGGCATAGTGTTCAATTGTTAAATTTGACCATTGCCATTGCTAGTGCATGATGTGCCCATAACCGCGGTAGGCGTGCACCGCCACCGCGGGGCCGCTCATTGGCCACACTAGAAAGATGCAGCATAGTGGTAGCGACCGCCTGTCCCCATCGGTGTGACACCACCAATGCCATTGCAGACAATGGGACCCGCGGTCGCGGTAGTGACATGCTACTGTGGAACCCGCGGTAGGCGTGCACCGCCACCGCGGGGCCGCTCATTGGCCACACTTGAAAGATGCAGCATAGCGGTAGCGACCGCCTGTCCCCCGCGGTGTGACACCACCAATGCCATTGCAGACAAAAGGACCCGCGGTCGCGGTAGTGACATGCTACTGTGGAACCCGCAGTAGGCGTGCACCGCCACCGCGGGGCCGCTCATTGGCCACACTTGAAAGATGCAGCATAGCGGTAGCGACCGCCTGTCCCCCACGGTGTGACACCACCAATGCCATTGCAGACAATGGGACCCGCGGTCGTGACATGCTACTGTGGAACCCGCGGTAGGCGTGCACTGCCACCGCGAGGCCGCTCATTGGCCACACTTGAAAGATGCAGCATAGCGGTAGCGACCGCCTGTCCCCCGCGGTGTGACACCACCAATGCCATTGCAGACAATGGGACTCGCGGTCGTGACATGCTACTGTGGAACCCGCGGTAGGCGTGCACCGCCACCGCGGGGCCGCTCATTGGCCACACTTGAAAGATGCAGCATAGCGGTAGCGACCACCTGTCCCCCGCGGTGTGACACCACCAATGCCATTGCAGACAATGGGACTCGCGGTCGTGACATGCTACTGTGGAACCCGCGGTAGGCGTGCACCGCCACCACGGGGCCGCTCATTGGCCACACTTGAAAGATGCCGCATAGCGGTAGCGACCGCCTGTCCCCCGCGGTGTGACACCACCAATGCCATTGCAGACAATGGGACCCGCGGTAGTGACATGCTACTGTGGAACCCGCGGTAGGCGTGCACCGCCACCGCGGGGCCGCTCATTGGCCACACTTGAAAGATGCAGCATAGCGGTAGCGACCGCCTGTCCCCCGCAGTGTGACACCACCAATGCCATTGCAGCCAATGGGAACCGCGATCGCGGTAGTGCAATGCAACTTTGAAAACGGCGGTAGGCGTGCACTGCCACCGCGGGGCCGCTCATTGGCCACACTTGAAAGATGCAGCATAGCGGTAGCGACCCCCATCCCCCGCGGTGTGACACCACCAATGCCATTGCAGACAATGGGACCCGCGGTAGTGACATGCTACTGTGGAACCCGCGGTAGGCGTGCACCGCCACCGCGGGGCCACTCATTGGCCACACTTGAAAGATGCAGCATAGCGGTAGCGACCGCCTGTCCCCCGCGGTGTGACACCACCAATGCCATTGCAGACAATGGGACCTGCGGTCGCGGTAGTGACATGCTACTGTGGAACCCGCGGTAGGCGTGCACCGCCACCGCGGGGCCGCTCATTGGCCACACTTGAAAGATGCAGCATAGCGGTAGCAACCGCCTGTCCCCCGCGGTGTGACACCACCAATGCCATTGCAGACAATTGGACCCGCGGTCGCGGTAGTGACATGCTACTGTGGAACCCGCGGTAGGCGTGCACCGCCACCGCGGGGCCGCTCATTGGCCACACTTGAAAGATGCCACATAGCGGTAGCGACCGCCTGTCCCCCGCGGTGTGACACTACCAATGCCATTGCAGACAATGGGACCCGCGGTCGTGGTAGTGACATGCTACTGTGGAACCCGCGGTAGGCGTGCACCGCCACTGCAGGGCCGCTCATTGGCCACACTTGAAAGATGCAGCATAGCGGTAGCGACCGCCTGTCCCCCGCGGTGTGACACCACCAATGCCATTGCAGCCAATGGGAACCGCGATCGCGGTAGTGCAATGCAACTTTGAAAACGGCGGTAGGCATGCACTGCCACCGCGGGGCCGCTCATTGGCCACACTTGAAAGATGCAGCATAGCGGTAGCGACCCCCATCCCCCGCGGTGTGACACCACCAATGCCATTGCAGCCAATGGGAACCGCGGTAGTGCAATGCAACTTTGAAAACGGGGGTAAGCGTGCACCGCCACCGCGGTGCCGCTCATTGGCCACACTTGAAAGATGCCAGACAGGTGGACCAATTGCAGCAGCTGCCTGCCACTGATACCAACCCAGGGGCCTATAAATCTCTGTGGGAGAGCCACACATTTCACATGCATTCAGACACTGCAGACTGCCATTCCTCTACAACTGCATATTTTGCTGTATCCTGGACCCAGTGATGGCGAGAACAGAGAATGTCAGGGCCCGTCCCTTCACTACAGAGGAGCTGGAGCTTCTGGTGGATGAGGTCCTTGCACAGTATGGGAGGCTTTTTGGGGCACCAGATGTACTGGTAAGTGTCCCTGATTCCAAGTGTGAGAGTGATCAAAATGATACCATGATGTTGCTGTGCAGTAGTATGTGCCTGTGAGTGCAAGTCGATGTACAGGCATCCTAATAGTTGACATGGCATGCTCCATACATGTTCTGTGGGACTTGACTTTGATTATGTGTAGTAAATGGACACTCCTACAGCCATTCTTGCACAAACTTAATGAACATGTTGGTCTGAGATTAGGTGATGTAAATGTGTGACACTGCCATGCATGCTAACTTCATGTCAATGGTGTCTGTAGGCTTATTTCCACACCTACATAAGTGGATTGTAGGTAGGGGGAGACATGCATTGTTTAAACAGCCACACAGATACGATGGTGTTCTGAAACAGCACAAGTCGGGACTGATTTTTACTGTGCCATGTTATGTGAGTGTCCACTGACTCATCACAACCTCATATGTGACTGTTGAAATGTATATTGGTATGGAGCACTAACTTATGTGTGTTGACTATTTCTTAAGTGCACTATGTTGATGTGAGCATCATGCACAATAGTCCAATGCATGAGCGGAACCCACTTGATGTTAATGCAACAATAACACTTCACATCAATGTAAGTAGTAGATGTCATCCGTACATTGATTTGAACATGTGTTCAGTCTGGCATGTGTTGGCACTTTTCACCCCCTCATGCTGTACATCCATGTGATTTATCTGAGGGACCATGTTGAGCCGCACTGTGAGTTCCTCTGGCCTGCACAGACACTGTCCAATGTTACTCTGAGCCATGCCTAACTGGACTGAGTCAAACATGTGTTTAGTCCACACACCTAATACTCACTGAGCCTTCATAGTACTGAGAATTGCACAATCGAGGACTTAACAATGTGAGAAGTGCGTGATCAATCGGATTATGTCCCAATATGTTTCCTGGGAAATGCATTGAGCCATTCACAGGCCAAGGGCATCGTGCGGTGTGTAGTGGTGGACACAGTGAGTCTGCCACTACACTTCATTATTACTGTATTGCATGCTCACTCACATACTGCATCACAGATGAGGGCCTTCTGCACATGGCTGTCTGTGCTGCCATTGTGCATGTGTATGAGATGGCCATGTACTGTGTGCCTTGCCATACATGCATTCATTTCTGTGTAGTATTGTAATGAACATGTACTATGTGTCATGCTGTATGGCCTCTGATGAAGATGTAGCGATTTGTGTGCCATGCATTTATGTTCTCCTGTGCTGACACACAGTGTGAATGACACAGGGTCTCTGATACTTCCTTTTCTTGTCTCCTATGCCTGCAGCTGAAGGTCCACCAGCGTAAGGCCGCATGGAAGAACATTGCACGGAAGGTGCGGACTCTGGGTGTATCCAACAGACGGCACACACACTGCCACAAGAGGTGGGACGACATCTCCCGTCTGAGCAGGACCGTGGCAGAGATGATGGTGGGGCTGGTCCCTCGCAGTGGCAGGTTGGCGTGCCGAACCATGACTCCACTAATGTCCCGCATCTTGTCTGTGACACAGCCAGAGCTGTATGAACGTTTGAGGGACCATCAGCAGGGAGTAAGTGGTGAGTATCCTGCGTAGGCTGACTTTGGGTGTGAGTGACTGCATGAATGGCGACCGTGAGACATTGCTGATCTTGCTGCTGTGTACATTTTTAGGAACTACTTCTCAGTGGCCTATGTGTTCAGTGCAGGTGTCATGTATATTCCCATAGATGGACTTGATCATGTGTTTCATACAATGGCCCTTGCCATTGCATGATGAGATGTGGCCTTATGACATCTTCTGCATTCTGGGTGTCATGGACATCACCAGGCAGTGTACAGCAGTGTGCATCATGTCAGTGTGCATTTAACGATGTGTGCACTACAGGACTTGTTACTGGTGTGAAGTACACATCTGACACCAACGTGCATCAGTTTGCAAGATGAATTGCTCACCTTGTCAGACATCAGTAGCTTATGGACATTATTAAGTAGAAATTTGAATCTGTATCTGTGTTGTCCCCTTACAGTGACTCCATATGTGACAGAGGCAACATGCTGAGATGTATGCCTCTCTCACATACAGGCACGTGGGTATGCTTGCAGATATGTTTAGATTACATTACAAAGAGGCAGTGACCTGCTATTTGCCGGTGTGAACCTCACATGGCTCATTGATGTAAACAATGCATATTTCCATGCATCTTCTGTGTTCATCATGATTGTTGCACATGCAGACTGCACAGGGTGTTGTGCAACTTGGGGTTGTCATTTTCTAGTCTAGTTCTGTGCTGGCATTTGATGTTTGTGTGTATGGCACTGTACTGAACCTATGTCTCTGTCCATTGCAGCATCTACCGAGTGCACGGAAGGCCATGATACGGACACCAGTGCTGAAGCATGTGGCTCGCATGATAGCCATGAGATCACTGACACTGATGTGACCAGCGTCTCGGAGGGGGACAGGAGTGTCCTTGAGGACTCACGCGCAGAAAGCACAAGCTCAACATCATCGGACTCCAGTGGGGAGTCAGCGACAATGGTAGTCACAGGGAGTGACAATGCTGCCTCTTCCTCCACCACACATCGGCCAGTGCCCACCATCCTGGCTACTACCACTAGTGCTGTCCGTGCCCGCAGGGCTGTTAAGGGTAGAGTTGCATTCACCCCAGGCACCGCTGCCCCTATCTCCCCTGCTGCCCTCAGTGTTGAGGCGATTGAACTCTTGCGCCAGCTGTGTGTGGGTCAGACAGCTCTCCTAAATGCTTTCCAGGATCAAGACAAGAAATTGGGACAGGTTCTGGCATTTATGGAGGGCATTCATTCGGACATGGGTGGGCTACACAGCACTGTCCAGGGTTTGTCCTCCACCGTGACGGCAGCCATTCAGCTATCACAGCATCCAAGTCCAGCCCCAATGCCTTCACCAACCACCCTGCCAGTGGCAACCCCTGAGGGGACTGTCCACACAACTGAGCCCTCAGGCCCCGAGTCGTCGACACCCAGCACACGACAGCAGCGCTCCAAGCGTGCAAGACCACAGACACCATCCCCAAAAAGTGACACAGGCACACAGGGACGCTAAGAAAAAAGCCCTTCACATGACACTCAGGGGCATCAGGCAAAGAAGCAGGCCTCTAGCTCACGGTCCACAAGATTGCACCCATCACAAGAGACTTCCATCCACACAACTGCTCCAAGTGACAGACAAACAGTTGGCATGCCTGATGTGGTGCTGGAGCCGCTGAAGGGAAAGCCCACAAAGCAACCTAAGACTGCTTCACCTAGGACCTCTACTCCCACCCACACCCCTGTGAAGCGTGGTCAGGAGAGCAATGTGAGTCGTTCACCAGGGCCACAGGGGATGGAGGGCAAAAGGCAAGCAAAAAGCAAGGTGAAGTCCACATCCTGCAAATCCCCACAAGGAGGGCCACCTGCACCTGTCACACCTTTGGTGGTGAGGGACTCTGTTGTGCCAGCCACACTTCCCACTACTCCCAAGACACTTCTGCAATATCGTATACCCAAGAAGTGTAGAGGCAGCCCTCAACATTCACCCTCACCCACTGTGTCTCACGACAGCGTCTCTCCGCCTCCACGTGCCACCATGCCACCCGGTCCGAGCAGCCCTACACCTGCCACAGCCACTACTGGCTCTGTGTCTCACGGCAGCATCTCTCCGCCTCCACGTGCCACAATGCCACCCGGTACAAGCAGGCCTACACGTGCCACAGCCACTACTGGCTCTGTGTCTCACGGCAGCATCTCTCCACCTCCACGTGCCACAATGCCACCCGGTACAAGCAGGCCTACACCTGCCACAGCCACTACTGGCTCTGTGTCTCACGGCAGCATCTCTCCGCCTCCACGTGCCACAATGCCACCCGGTCCAAGCAGGCCTACACCTGCCACAACCACTACTGGCTCTGTGTCTCATGGCAGCATCTCTCCACCTCCACGTGCCACAATGCCACCCGGTACAAGCAGGCCTACACCTGCCACAGCCACTACTGGCTCTGTGTCTCACGGCAGCATCTCTCCGCCTCCACGTGCCACAATGCCACCCGGTCCAAGCAGGCCTACACCTGCCACAGCCACTACTGGCTCTGTGTCTCACGGCAGCATCTCTCCGCCTCCACGTGCCACCATGCCACCCGGTCCAAGCAGCCCTACGCCTGCCACAGCCACAGCCACAGCCACTGCTGACTCTGACCCTGACGAGCCTCTCTCGCCCAGGTCCAGTGCCACCAGTGTCGTCGACAATCAGCCACCTCCCAGTACAACTGACAGGCAAGTCTGAGGCACAGACCCCCTCCCATACCCATCTCTCCCACAGCGGTGCCTGGACTGCGCTTTGATAGCCCCGGTGCTTTGTTCATTCACATGGCAGTGTACGGTGTTCCACATTCACTGTAAACATTTTCATGCACACATGTGCATTGTTTGGACTGTGGACTGGCCAATGGCCTTTTATTTGTTTGTCATTTTGTGCCTATCAGGTTATTTTGCAATAAACACTGTTACTCCTGTTGTATCGTTTGTTACTGCCTTTGCTTAATTAAACATTTTGATGTGCGGGTATGGATGAATGTGCCACATGCTCTGCATGGCACTTCCACATTGCCATTGACTTCATTCACTTTGTCATTGTTTGGCAAACGTAACACACACTTTTGGTCTGCTTTACTATGAGGTTTGGGGGTGCAATGATGTTTGTGGGTGTCGATGTACTCTTGCAATCATCATTTGCTGTTGATTTCAGTATGATTGTACACATTGCATGTTAGGGGGCTATACCACAACAGAGGTGAATTCTAGACACAGTCTAACTTGCGGGGTGTCCAAGGTTGGTGATGTCTGTGTGATGTGTTTGGATGCGTGGACAGCAATGTGTGTGTGGTAATCTTATGAAGGCCTGTCTTCGTACTCACATGGGTATATTTGGATGTGTGCAGTTGAGTGGTCACACAGTGTGCTTGGCCTGTCCTTGTCAGTGGTGTTGAGGTGTATGTGGTCCTGTACATGCCAACTACAGACATGTATGTTCCAGGTGGGGTTTGCCCCCTAATACTCATCTTGGCAGTGGCAGGAAGGGGGTTTCACAACACATACACCTTTTTGGCATTACTTTGCAGGTGGGGTTTGCCCCCTAATACTCATCTTGGCAGTGGCAGGAAGGGGGTTTCACAACACAAGCAGGTTTTTGGCATTACTTTGCAGGTGGGGTTTTCCCCCTAATACTCATCTTGGCAGTGGCAGGAAGGGGGTTTCACAACACAGGCAGGTTTTTGGCATTACTTTGCAGGTGGGGTTTGCCCCCTAATACTCATCTTGGCAGTGGCAGGAAGGGGGTTTCACAACACAGGCAGGTTTTTGGCATTACTTTGCAGGTGGGGTTTGCCCCCTAATACTTATCTTGGCAGTGGCAGGAAGGGGGTTTCACAACACATGCACCTTTTTGGCATTACTTTGCAGGTGGGGTTTGCCCCCTAATACTCATCTTGGCAGTGGCAGGAAGGAGGTTTCACAACACAGGCAGGTTTTTGGCATTACTTTACAGGTGGGGTTTGCCCCCTAATACTCATCTTGGCAGTGGCAGGAAGGGGGTTTCACATCACAGGCACCTATTTGGCATTAGCTTGCAGGTGTTGTTTTGCCACAATACACCTATGGACTTGTTCACATACATCACTATCCCTGAATGTCAGATGGGCACACATTTTGATGTTGAACAGGGTGGGATGGTAGGAGCTGTGATGGTATCAGGGTACTGTCAGCTGCTACCAACTGAGGCACACAATGTACATTTGGGCCAGGGCAAACACAATCCTTACACGTCCCTGTGACTGCCCATGCGTGCCGCTGGCCCTGCCTACTGGATTGTGCAGAACTTTTCCCGCGTCTTCACCGCTGCGGTGACATGACCGGGAGGATGCGGTGATGACGTTGTTGATGGATGGCCCCGATGCGGAGGTGTGGCATTGACATACCTGCGGTGTTGTCGACGGCGGCGGCGTCTTTGTTGATGGAGGATCAGGAACAGCAGCGGTAGGGCTTGTAGAGCTGGATCCATTGCGGTGGCGAACGCGTGGAGTTGTGTGTTATTGCCGTTTTCCTCCGCAGTATTGTTTCCGCCATGTTTGAATGGGTGGTTTCTCCGTTGCGGTCCGATTGCCTATTTGAGGCATTGTGATTCGGACGGCGGTCTACACGTCATTCCGCACGGCGGTCTCCCGCTATTGGCTACGTTCGCCGTCGTCGTGGAACCAAGGTGCTGGCGGTACTGAAAACTCAGCGGCGGTAGGGATTTGGCCTATGTCTGCCCATCGTAATATGGCGGGCGGGGATTCGCGACCGTGGTTGGCAAAACTGCACCCGCCAGGCCGGCGGAAGCCACCGCAGCCACGCTGGTGCCGATCCGCCCGCCATCATAATGACCCCCTCATAAACACTGGGACGTATTTATCAATATTTTACACAGCACTCTACCTTGCTGTGCTGCTCTGCATAAATGGAAAAGGGCAGGAATGAGCCATATTCAACACATATGGCACATTCCTGTCCTCTCCTTGCACTGACGCACAATATGTTGCTTAGCACCAATGCAGGCAAAATTGTGCCGTGGTGCAAGGGTAGCCTGCATTGCAGTCAGGATTGTTTTTGTGAAGGAAGTGGCCCCTTCCTGCACACAAACAATCCTCTGAGGCATTTTCCTCCTTCCATGTGTGCTGCAAGATCATAACATTCTGTGCCTTTATCTAAAACATATTGGCAACATATACAAGTCCCACATTTGTCAAAACCAAGAGGAGATATGGGTAACCAGCTTGTTTTAGTCTGTTTCTGATATCTTACAGTGTCACTAGGTCTTAAGATTCTCCCCAATGAATTTGCTTTACTAAAAGATATTCTAGGTCTCTCCGTAATCACTTGTTTGAGATGAGGATCTAACTTACGCAAGTTCCAATGTTTGTTTACAAAATTAATATTTGTATTACTCTCAATTAAGAGAGAGTTTACACAGTGCAGTGCTTGATCATTAATTTAATTAATCTTGGCTTTATCTGTTAACAGAGATTGCCTCTCAGTTTTATCCACCCTGCGTTTCGCATTCACATCCACTCTTTCAGGGTACCTACCCCCTTTCTCTGCATTTATTCTGGATTTTTATAAATTCTTCCTCATAGGTCTCTTTGGCACTACAATTTCTATTTGTTCTGAGTAATTCTCCATATGGAATATTATTAATTTGATGGACGGCTGCCAAGAGGCAAGATGAAGCATATTATTACATAGAGTAGAGTTTCTTTATATATTACTTTGCAATCATCCATTCGTGACATATAATTCATTATCTAGAAACACAATACTGGTGGCATTGGGGCATATTTACAAGGCCTCACTGACACCGGAGCGTCACTTTTTTTGACAGTCCAGTGGCGTTGTGCCATTTTCCATATTTACAAGGTGGCACTAAGCCACTTTGCGTGGCTTAATGTCAACTTGTAAATATGCCCCTTTCCGTCCTTGTCCTCTGCAGCAAAGAGACGTGCACTGGGTGTTGCTGTGTGCGTTCCAACGCAAACACCCATTGCTTTTTGATGCTGCCCCAGATTTACAAGGCTGACGCAACGCCAAAAACGAATGCCATGGAATATCAGGTGTTAGAATGGCAATACGAGGAGAAATGATTTGTTTTTCCATGTTTTTTGCTCTTTCAATGTGTGCTGCATTCTGCAGCACACATAGAAGGTGCAAATCGCCATTATTGATTATTTATGTGCAGGAAGGTGTCATACCTATCAAATTTAAGTATATCTTCCCACCAGTCTAATGTCTCCAAGTGTGCTGGGGGTAACTAGTTCCTTATAATCACCAGTGCAATCATTATTAAACTTAAGGTTAATTAGGTAACAGTTATCTTGTCATGACCCAGATCCTACCCCAAAATAGCCAGATGAGGGATTATCTAGCACCCATGGTGAAACAAACTGCAACACCTACATCAACCCAGTACACACTATGGGGGACATTACGATGGCGGGCGGACAAAGTCCGCCCGCCACTGTAACGGTGAATGGGACTGTCTGCCATAGGAGCGGCGGTCCTGGCGTGTGTATTAGGATGCCACCGCCCTGTGGCGGTGGCATCCCCTATTCCCAGCATTGTGGCGGGCGGTGCTCACAGCACCGCCTGCCACAATGCTGGGAATGCACGTTGGGCATTCACATACACAAGGTGACAGGCACCGCGCGGTGCCTGCCACTTTGTCCATGCCAATGCAGGGGGGTACCATAAGTACCCCCCATGTGCACCCCCACCCCCCCAACATCTTGGGGGCCCACAACGGGCCCCCGAAAGTATAATCCGCCTGGCTTTCCATGGCGGAGTCTCCGCCATGGAAAGCCCTGCACCGCCGCCCATCTTAATATGGATGGTGGTGTCTTGCAGACACCGCCACCATATTATGTATGTTTTCCGCCCGGTCGACGAGTCGACCGGCGGAAAAGCGGCGGCCGGTCTTTCCGTCCACCGCGGACCCCCCAGCCATCATAATATGGCGGGGGGAAAATGTTAGGCGGGCGGTATGAGATAGCGGGCGGTGGCGATCCGCCCACTATCATAATGACCCCCTAAGTGAAGGGCAGTCCTAAAGTAAAGGTCCTAAAGTAAGTTAGTGTCACAAGAATTAAATCTTTGATAAAATTATTAATTCTCAGCAAATCTAGCCACCTTTTCCAGTGGCTGTAAGAATTTCATGAAAGAAAATACGGGCATTAAATTTCAATTTGCAGATAAAAAAATGTAATTCAGCTAGTCCAGCATCATCTTTCAGATCTGTTTGCTGATTTGCAGTCTCATGGCTTTGACCCATCTTTGCCTAACGAAGCCCAACTGTGGTTCATTTTTACACATAAATGCTCTATAAAATAACAAAATTGCATTTCCTGCCCTATGGTATGCTGACCACAGTATTTTCGAATACAGAATTTCAAGCCCAACGACTCGGTTCAATACATTTCCCTGCCAGCTGCTGCATTGTTTATGTGTTTTTTTAATTGCATATACCAGTACTTTCACCGGTTCTGTCTATTGAGACATTCTGACCAGGAAAATCTAAGTAAATGCCACAAAACGCTCCTGTTAGATTTTCCCAGTACCTGTTCTCATTCGTAAGTACATTATCCCAGTGTTTACAACAGTTGCCTCCAAACAATTCTTCAGCCAGAACCCAAAATGCAGAGGAAGCAAAATGTTAGAATTGCCCAGGTCTAAACTTAACTGATGACTCTGTGGGCATAGAGGGTCAGGAATTAGTCTATTCAGAAAATAAAGGGGTTAGAATCAAATGGATGATTGTTAATAAGGAACAATTTTAGGGAGATCTAGTTAGGGATAATCAGCATGCTATCATGGTAATGACGGCTCACGATGAACATCTGCACAATATCATAGAGGCTTTTAACTCAGTTTGTACCTGTATTTCTTCAGGACTACTTGCGAATATAAACATGCTTGTGCAGTCACCCATAAATAACTCAAACTAGTTTACATTGGTTTTGTATAGAAATAAGGAATTAAGTTTTCCTAACTATAACTAAGATTAAACCTTTAGTTTTTTTACTGAATTTAAATAAATAAAAAAAATGTGCTTCAAATCATAGAGTGGAGTGTTGTTTAGTGAAGTGTCATCAAGTAGTGTCATGGAGTGGCACATAGTACAGTAGAGTGCTGTAGAGTGGAGTGGCATAGAGTGCAGTAAAGTGGAGTATCGACAAATGAAGTGTCACAGAGCAGAGTGGGGAGAGTGTTGTAAAGTGGAGTGCAGTACAGTGCCGTGGAGTGGAGAGGAGTAGAGTGGAGTGGCATAGAGTGGAGTAAAGGGTTGTAGAGTGGAGTGTCACAGAACATGGTAGAGTGGAGTGGCATAGAGTGACCTACAATGGAGTGACGCAGAGTAGAGTAATGGAGTCGAGTGAAGTACAGTTGAGTGGTGTGCCATAGAGCAAAGTGAAATAAAGTGGCATGGAATGGAGTAGAGGGAGTTGTGTAGAGTGTCATTAGAGTGTTGTAGAGTGCCATAGATCGGAGTAGAGTGTCATAGAGTGACATACAGTGCCATAGAGGGTTGTAGAGTGGTGGGCCATAGAGTGGAACACAGTGTTGTACAGTGGAGTAGAGTTGAGCGACATAAAGTGGAGTGGCAAAGAGTGCTGTGTCGTAGAGTGTTGTGCATAGAGTGTTGTGATGCAGAGTGTCATGTCATAGAGTGTAGTGGTCTACAGTGTTGTGGCATAGAGTGGAATGGCATAGAGTGAAGTGCCATAAAGTGGAGTGGCATCGATTGGAGTGCCATGTCATAGAGTAGACTGGAGTGGCATAGAGTGGAATGGAGTGGCACACTGTAAAGTAGAGTGGAGTGGCGGAAAGTGGAGTGGCATAGAGCAGAGTGACATGTCAGAGTAGACTTAAGTGGCATACAGTGGAGTGTCGTAGAGTGGAGTGGCGTAGAGTGGAGTGGTGTGTCATAGAGTGGAGCGGTATGTTGTAGAGTGGAATAACATGTCACAGAGTGGAGTGGTGTTGAGTGTCGTAGAGTAGAGTAGAACGGCGTGTCATAGAGTGTCATAGAGTGCAGTAGAGTGTTGTACAGTGGTGGGTCATACAGTGAAGGAGTGTTCTAGAGAGGAGAGGCTTGGAGCAGAGTGGAGCGATATATAGTGGAGCGTTGTAGAGTGGAGTGTCATAGAGTGGAGTGTCGTAGAGTGGAGTGTCGTCAAGTGAAGTTGTTAGAAATGGGGGTCTCTAGTTGGCAGAGGTAGGTACCTTTGTCCAAATAGGGACCCTTGCTTCTAGTCAGGGTAAGGGGGACACACTCCTAAAATAACCCCTGCTCGCCCCCTTGGTAGCTTGGCACGAGCAGGCAGGCTTATCTCAGAGGCAGTGTGTAAAGCATTTGTGAAGCAATCCGTGATCTAGATTAAAATATAGAAAAATATTTCTAATAACTAAAAAGGAAATTTCCAGGTCGCTAAATTACAAACTGGAAATTTCCTTTTTAGTTATTAGAAATATTTTTCTATATTTTAATCTAGATCACGGATTGCTTCATTGTGTCTGTTAAGTTCTCTGGGTCTTATTATAAGTTGGATCCAAATCTTATAATTGAATCCTAGGAGAAGGGGAATCTTTGTGCTGTTTATTGTTTGAATACCCATCCCTTTTCCTAGTATTAGGGTACCTCCTCTACATTTTGACACTAAAGCATTTGTGAACCCATACAGTAATACAGTGAAAACACTACAAATGGACACCACACCAATTTAGAAAAATAGTAAATCTTTATCTAAACCAACAAGACCAAATACGATAAAAATCCAACATACAATACTTTTGAAAAATAGTACTTGTGCAAAATAACCTTTAAATTGCAGGAAAAGCAATAAAACACAGTTATTCCGACTCGGTAGCTCCTCCTGGGGCTACCACGATACTGAATACGACAGAGTCTAGCAATTCCAGCCGACCGCGCCGATACGGGCCAGCTAAAGCGTCAACAGACTCGGACACAGTACCTTTTTTGTTGCGGCCAACACGTCGGTGTGAGTCAGTCGGGGCAAATGTTGCGGTCGCGTTGTGAAGCGGAGTGTTGCGGCAGACTGTGTACCCATGATGCGGTGAAGGCAGCAGCTCGTTGACGGAGTCGGTGAGACCAGGGCTTGTGGTGAAGGGTGAGATGGTGCTCGCTGTGGTGCTGGCAGCTCACGGTGCGGCGACGGAGCCGGTCGATGTTCGGGTCGGGCAGCGACGGAGTTGGTGACGTCCTTGCAGTGTGTAGCAAACCGTTGCAGAGTGCGGTGCCCACAGGACGTGGTGGAAGCAGCGGCTCGTTGACGGAGTCGGTGAGACCAGGGTTGCGTTGCTCTCAGCGGTGCTTTCAGGACACGGAATCCTGCGACGGACTCACTGACAGAGTCGGTAACCCTTTTTCTTCTGCGGGGACGATCAGTCAGACACGGTGAGGTCTTTGCTGTTCCTGAGACCTCTAGAACAGGGGGAAAGCTCAGTACAAGGGCTGGAAGATCTTTTCTTCAAGCAGGGGACAAAGCAAGCAGCAAAGTCCTTTTCTCCTTTCCTTGGCAGCAAGTAGCCACTGCAGGCCAACCCCAGACAGCAAACAGCACAGAGGAAGTATTCCTCCTCAGCTTCTCCGGCTCTTCTCCTTGGCAAAGGTCCCTCTTGATTTCCCTGAAGTGATCTAAAGTTCAGAGGTCTGGGCACCACTTTTTTATAGCACACAATCCTTTGTTCCCTGAAGGCAGAGAGTGTCTGTACCCAGTCAAAACCAGTTCTGTCCTCACTGGTGCAGCTTCCTGGCAGGAGGTGGAGACAGCATTGTTAAAGGCAGACAAGGCCCATTCAGGTGAAAGGAAATCTCCTCCCCCTACTCTAAATGCAGCCCAGGTCTATTTAGCCCAGCCCTGACTCATCAGGCTCTCTGGAGCCACTGCCCCTCTCCAGCCCCTGTCATCCAAAAGCCAGACATGCGATACACAAACCTAGCAGAGCACATTGGATGGTTAGGCAAGAAAATACCTACTTTCTAAAAGTGGTATTTTCAAACACAGAATGTTAAAATCACCCTCACTAAAAGATGCATTTTAACATTCTGAGTTCAGGCATACTAAACTTTATTTTCCTACCTTGTTCCCAGGGCCAGTTATGTGTATAAGATGTTATAAACAAACTCCCCATTCTGTCCTATGGGAACAGGTTGCCTTGCAATAGTGAAAAACGAAATTGGCAGCAATTCACTATCAGGTCATGCCACACACATCAGGGCATGTCCTACCTTTCACATACACTGCACCCTGCCTACAGGGGTACCTTGGGCCTACCTTAGGGGTGACTAATATGTAGAAAAGGGAAGGCTTAGGGACTGGCAAGTGTGTGCACTTGCCAAGTCGACATGGCAGTCCCAGACTGCCCACAGGCTCTGCAATGGCAGGGCAGAGTTACATTTTACAGGCTGCTTCTCTGGGTGGCACAATCAGTGCTGCAGCCCACTAGCAGCATTTGATTTATAGGCCCTAGGCACACACAGTGCACTGTACTAGGGACTGACTAGTAAATCAAATCAGCCAACCATGGAAACACCATTCCAAAGCAATAATTTACAAAGGGAGCACTCGCACTTTGGCAATGAACAGCAGTGGAAAAGTGCTCAAAGCATCTAGACCAGCAAAAAGGAGTCCAACACACAGCAAAAACACAGGAGGCAAAGGCAAAAACTGCAGGGGAGACCCACGCCAATGGTGCCAAGTCTAACAGAAGTGTTGTTGAGTAGTGAGTGGTAGAATGTCATAGTCTTGATGAGTTGAGTGGCGCAACTATAGCGAAGGAAAGTGTTGTAGAATACAGTGTTATACAGTGGAGTATTGTAGAGAGGAGTGTCATTGAGTGGAGTGTCATACAGTGGAGTAGTGTGAAGTGGCATTGAGTGGAATGCAGTGTTGTAGAGTAGAGTGTTGTACAGTGGAGTAAAGTGTGGTAGAGAGTGGTAGAGAGTGGTAGAGTAGAGTGGCATGAGTGGAGTGGCATAGAGTGGTGTAGAGTAGAGTGGCATAGAGTGGAGAAGCGAAATAGAGTGGAGTACAGTGGAGTAGTGTCTCATACAGTAGAGTGAGTAAAGTGGCATGAAGTGGCATAGAGGGAGTTGAGTAGAGTAGGGTGTTGTAGAGTGCCATAGATTGGAGTAGGGTGTCATAGGGTGGGTTAGAGTGCAGTAGAGTCCTGTAGAGTGGAGAGGCATAGATTGGAGTAGAGTGTTGTATATTGGAGGGGCATAGAGTGTCGTACAGTGGAGTACAGTGCTGCACAGTTGAATAGAGTGGAGTGGCATAGAGTTGAGTGATGAAGAGTGTCGTGTCATAGTGTCGTGGCGTAGAGTGTTATGGCATAGAGTGTCATGGCGTAGAGTGATGTGTTGTAGAATGTTGTGGTGTAGAGTGTTGTGGTATAGAGTGGAGTGGTGTAGAGTGAAGTGGCAGGGCAGAGTTACATTTTACAGGCTGCTTCTCTGGGTGGCACAATCAGTGCTGCAGCCCACTAGCAGCATTTGATTTATAGGCCCTAGGCACACACAGTGCACTGTACTAGGGACTGACTAGTAAATCAAATCAGCCAACCATGGAAACACCATTCCAAAGCAATAATTTACAAAGGGAGCACTCGCACTTTGGCACTGAACAGCAGTGGAAAAGTGCCCAAAGCATCTAGACCAGCAAAAGGAGTCCAACACACAGCAAAAACACAGGAGGCAAAGGCAAAAACTGCAGGGGAGACCCACGCCAATGGTGCCAAGTCTAACAGAAGTGTTGTTGAGTAGTGAGTGGTAGAATGTCATAGTCTTGATGAGTTGAGTGGCGCAACTATAGCGAAGGAAAGTGTTGTAGAATACAGTGTTATACAGTGGAGTATTGTAGAGAGGAGTGTCATTGAGTGGAGTGTCATACAGTGGAGTAGTGTGAAGTGGCATTGAGTGGAATGCAGTGTTGTAGAGTAGAGTGTTGTACAGTGGAGTAAAGTGTGGTAGAGAGTGGTAGAGAGTGGTAGAGTAGAGTGGCATGAGTGGAGAAGCGAAATAGAGTGGAGTACAGTGGAGTAGTGTCTCATACAGTAGAGTGAGTAAAGTGGCATGAAGTGGCATAGAGGGAGTTGAGTAGAGTAGGGTGTTGTAGAGTGCCATAGATTGGAGTAGGGTGTCATAGGGTGGGTTAGAGTGCAGTAGAGTCCTGTAGAGTGGAGAGGCATAGATTGGAGTAGAGTGTTGTATATTGGAGGGGCATAGAGTGTCGTACAGTGGAGTACAGTGCTGCACAGTTGAATAGAGTGGAGTGGCATAGAGTTGAGTGATGAAGAGTGTCGTGTCATAGTGTCGTAGAGTGTTATGGCATAGAGTGTCATGGCGTAGAGTGATGTGTTGTAGAATGTTGTGGTGTAGAGTGTTGTGGTATAGAGTGGAGTGGTGTAGAGTGAAGTGGCACAGAGTGGAATGCATGTCATAGAGCAGACTAGAGTAGCATAGAGTGGAGTGGTGTGTCATAGAATAGAATGGAGTTGCATGTCATAGAGTGGCATTGCGTAGAGTGTCTTAGAGTGGAGGACGCAGAGTGAAGTGACATAGATAGGAGTGGTATGTTGTAGAGTGAAGTGGTGTGTCATAGAGTAGAGTGGAGTGCCATAGAGTGGTGTGGCATGTCATAGAGTGTTGTGCAGTAGATGGTCATACAGAAGAGTAGAGTGTTCTTGAGTGGAGTGGTTTAGTGTGGAGTGGCGTGTTGTAGAGTAGAGTGGAGTGGCGTAGAGTGGAGTGGCATGTCGTAGAACAGAGTGAAGTGGAGTGTCATAGAGTGGAATGGCCTGTCGTAGAGTGGTGTGTCATGTTGTAGAGTGGAGAGGGGTGTCATGGACTGGACTGGAGTGGCATGTCATAGAGTGTCTTTTGTCATATATAATGTTTTTTTTATTTCATTAGGTATCAGGGTATGTTTTAGATACTTTTGCAAGAGTACCGATGTATTCTGTAAACTTTAAAAAAATATATAGATCAATAAAACTACTTTTGCCTTCCTGTACAGAGTTAGCTAAACTGACTCATTTCTTCCTCTACATTAAAACAAGAGACATAACCTATATTTCAACTTAAAACACAGAACAACGGCTAAAATTGGTCTAAACAATATGGCTGCCTTTTCATTTTGCAAGGGCTTTCATTAACCAATCACATTGTGTTTCGTCATCCCCAGGTACTGCGGTATACCACAAAGGTAACGCGGTATACCACAGCCCAATATATCACAAAGTTTTTGCACCTTATTACTTGAAAACTACTGAACCAATTTACATCAGATAACAAAAAGGCACTTTCCAAGCCATAATCTATATTTCTGCCAAATTTCATGAAAATTCGTCCAGCCATTTGCCCCCACATCTATTTAAAAAGTAATTGGAAAATGCATTGGTGGAGGTAGGCAAGATGGCAAATGAGTAATACCGCTGCTGGCTGGCTCCCTCAGGGCTCCATTGTAATGGAAGGTTGAGGAAAGGAAAAGTTAAAGCTGTGGGGCTAGAGCCGGCGGAATGCACTTGAGCTTCTTTCAGAGTGCCGTGAACAAGACCACCCACTGGGGGTGGATTGCACTGGAATTCCAAACAGCCTTTGTGGTTGAGGATGTGTGACAGCTTGGCGTTGGCGGGCATAGTCAGCGGATTAGAGGAGCCTATATTAGTGCTGAAGTGCGTAGAGAAGTTCCAAGCATCTGAGGCATTTGGAGAATGGTGCAAAAGAACAAAAGAACTGTCCTAGACAAAACAGATACCACTGTCTCAGGATCCCGTGCCGTGTCAGGACTAGTGACAGCGTCTAGCAGGCTAAAGTCGGATCAAGCCAGCGGAGGCCCTAGGGTGAAACGAGGCCCTGGTGCTATTGAGAAAGCTGTAGGAGCATCAAAGGCAATCGGGAAGGATGTCCGCATCCCAGAGGCAGTGGAGACTGTTCAGCGAGAAAACCTGCTGCCGACCATCACTGACGTTTTTCAATTGGCCCAACTGAGTAATCCTTGTCCACCTGCAGCAGCTGGGATCGATGGTAAAAGAGATCAGGGTAAGGAGGGGGACTGGCCTGCTCTCCCTACTGGCAGTAGTAGCTGAAGATTGGGAAATGTCGGGACCGAGAGTGAGGCACAAGAGACTGTATGCAGTGCCATTGATCAGAATGCACAATCAGCGTTTACTTCTTTAAAGCCTGAAGCAAAAGTCTCTTTGGGGAAGCCTGAGAAGAGCTGCAGTGGCACTGAGGGTGCAACTAGTCAAGCTAGTGGTAGTGGGAGACCAGAGGCAATTTTGGTTTTAGCTGGCCCTGACACCCAGAGCCTGGTAGGCTCCCAAAGAAATGAACAACGCATTGAGATGAGGCATGGAGGTACAGGGCTCGCTATACCAGATAAAGATGCTTTGGTCAGGGACAGGTTTGACTGACAGGAGGGAGACACCTCCGAGCCTTATTGGGTCGAAGAGTCTGAGTAATAATGAACTTGGAGGGCAAAGGTTCAGGGATAACCAGAACCCAGATCTCTCCCTGGAGTGAGGGGGGGTTTGTTCCTTCACTGATCAATCAGGGACAACTGACTTGAGCTCCAGATCGAGTGAGGATGAAATCAGTGACTCTCCGTTAGTGGCAAGCAATAGTAGCTTGTCCATGGCGCCGGAGGGCACAATAAAACACAGGAGGTAGCTGAAGCAGCAGAGGAAGCAAGGGAAGCATGGGAATCTTGCTCCAGCTGATAAGAGGAGAGATAAAGAGCCCCAGGTGGCAGCTACACTAAAATGGTATTATTCTGACACACAACTATTAGGCCGAGATGGTGGCCAAGATGGTGTGCATGACATTGTAATTGTCTCAGTAGGCATTATCCCCACAAGCATGGGAGAGGAATCAAGTGAACCCACACCAAAGCTCATTCATGGTACTATTAAAGAACATCAAGCAGAGACTAGGGCCGAGAGACGAAGAGCTAAATTAGCCACTATACATCTTCAAGGAGCAGTAAAAAAGTGACAAAATCCTGTGTGGATATTGGGGACAAACTTAGTTCCATAGAAGAGAGAACAAAGGTGGTGGAAACGGATCTGGGAATCCTTAAGGATCAGGTTTAGACCCAGGAAGGCTAGCTTTCGGATATTTTGTGGGAGATTGAAGATTTTGAGACTCACCAAAGGTGAAACAACCTATGGTTCCTTGGGATAAAGGAGGGGGTTGAAGGCAATGCTATTAGAACCTGCATGCTTGACCTTCTAAAGAGTGCCTTCCCAGAACTTGGGACTTGGAACTGGGAGATGAAAGCACAATGAGCGCACAGATTTCCACTAATATGTAAAAATCAGAACCATCCTGGGGGAGCAAGTGAGAGTTGGCCCAGAGCGGTATTGGTAGACTTTGGGAACTTCCTTCTCAGGCAAATTATCTTTGAGAGGCTCGACCTGATGCTCAGCAGAGCTTTAATGGCTTTTCTTTTTATGTATGTCCAAATTTTGGTCACGCTATGGTTGAACGCAGGTGACTTCTAAGACAGCTGATAAAGCCCTTTCAGGAAGCTGGAGGGGAAGCTTTTTTATTAGGCCCCGCTCGGCTGAACACTATCTTCAAGGGTAAAGTTAGAACATTTACTTCAGAGATTCAGGCTAAGGTATATTTAATCAGACTTGGTCGGCAACCTCAATCATAGTTTTTCTAGAGGTAGTCATTAGCTCTTATTCAGGTGTAGGTGGCTGGGAATCTCATATAAGTGGGTTGGGTGGGGAGTGAGAACCTGTGTTTTTTTTTTGTTGACTCTTCCTAATTCATGAATTCATTGAAGATTGTTTAATAAGATGGGGCTCGACAATATGGCTATTGTTGAGTGTGAAGGTTCCCTTTTGTTTACAGTAGATTTCAGCGGTATCTAATTTGGAGGGCGTGGGCCTTATTCTTCAAGTGTTCCAGGTTTTATGAGTGCATTAGTGGATGATTTATGTTTTGGTAGCTGGGGGGCGGCAGAGGCATATGCGGGAGCCATCATTCAGGTCATGGGTGGCCTGATTGCCTCAAGTGGTCAGAGGGGGGAGGGTAGGGAAAGATCAGGGCAGGGTTTGTGGTTGGGTGGCTCAATGTCTCAGGGGGGTTTGGGTTAAGTCACAGGAGGTATGGTCAAGGGAAAGGAGGGGAATTAGTAGGAGTTACAGTCAATGTTAGAAATAGAGATGACTTGTATCACTAGAAGGTGGATGTGATAGGTCGTGGACTGTTGCAAGAAAGACATTTAGGACAATACAGGGAGTTATTAATGCCTAACAGAGGACCAAGGTTTTGTTGGGGGTGCCCGCCGGCTTGATGAAGTGGAATCAAGATTATGTCTAAGATCTGTATTGCTACTATAAACATATGTAGTCTCGATGATTTGGGGTAAGAGACGAAGGGTGGCCGAGGATTTGAAAGTTCTCAGGGCAGATTTTACTGTTTGCAGGAGATAAACATAGATCGGTCAAATAAAAAAGTGTTGGAGACATTAGGTTTTCGCTGATAGCAAGCACTATGCAGGATACAAAGAGGAAATGGCTCACAATATTAGCACGAAGGAAGGTAGGGAAGTGTATATGTAGTAAGGTAGACAGATATGGGCGATGGGCAATTGCTGAATGTCGATATAGCATGGGGTCTTTTACTTTATGCTCACTGTATGGGGTGATTTTAGATGACCCAGTCATCTTGAATGTTTTGGCACTGGAATTGGCAATATGGCAAGCTCCTTGATCCAGGTTATATGTACTATTTGCCCACCATGGTTCTCTAGCCCAGTTGAATAACTTTTTTTGACACCAGATCTTTTGAAGGGGGCCTAGATAGAATTATTTCCTAGAGTGATGTCTGACCACAATCCTTTGGTAATCGATTTGGCATTGGATGGGATCACCATGAACACCAGCAGCTGGTCTTTTGAAAGAGGCCTTCTGATGGATCCTAGCTATATTGTCCATATGAATATATGGATCCCAGAATTTCTAAATCTTAACAGGGGAAGTGCTCCTTTGGTGGTGGTGTGGGATGCCTTTAAGGGAGGGATACGAGGAGAAACCCTCAAATACAGTTTGAATCGGCAGAAGCAGAGTCAATTTCTTATTAAACAACTATATCAGGATCTCCCAAATGCAGAGGCTCTGCTTGTTACTGCAATAGCTGAAGGGACTAACCCCGGCATAACCCAGCAGCAAATAGCTCTTGCCAAGGCGATGTTTAACGAAATTACGGCTAAGAAAACTGCAGAGAAGGCAGAAGTGCTATCAATAAAATGAACGGGTGGGGCATTTATTAGCAGTACTTACATTATATTAAGGAAATAAGGGATATTAGAGGTGGCTCGGTTTCAGACCCTGAGGGTATTCAGAATGTATTCAGAGAGTATTATGAAAGATTATATCAGGCTCAGCCTCAAGGGGATGATCAGCGGATAGAGTCGGTGGTTGCCTCGATGCCTCTTGAGAGAATCTCTCAAGAAGATCAGGATATGCTGGGGTTATTTTCACTGCCAAGGATCTTCATTCATCTCTGAAAAAAATACCCTCAGGAAAAGCATGTGGGACTGAACAAATCCCATTAGAGTTTTATAAGCTTCTTTGCACAGCTTTAATATCCGATAAGCTGGAACACTTTGTGCAGGTACAGACAGGGGTAAGGGTCCTGATTCCTGGTCTACCGCTAATATCATGGTTTTTCAAAGGAAGGAAAGGTCTCCAGCAATCCAGGTTCATATCATCCTATAACTCTAATAAATAGCGACACATAGGCATATTACAAGATTTAGGCCACTCGGTTGAGTCAAATTATTGCTAAAACAGTATCAACATTGGATCATCCCTGGGAGGAGTACCACCGATAATATCCGTCAAGTAATTTCACTCTTTGACGCAGTCAAGGTTGCAAATGAGCCCATGGCAGTGGCTCTGTTGGATGTCAAAAAAGCATTTGACAGGGCCATGTGGAAGTATTTCTGGGATCTTATGGGGGCACTTGGACTGGGGATATGTTTTATAAAGGCAATACAGGATCTTTACTATAAACTGGTAGCCCAGTTACATATTTTGGGAGGTCAATCTGGGCCAAGTTGTATTGAGAGAGGAACAAGGCAGGGGTGCCCCTGCTCTCCCCTACTATTTGCAATATATATTGATCCCTTCATTTGTAAGTTAGAGGCTAATCCAGCTATAATACCGGTAAGACGCTATGGCTGGGAGAAGAAAATCTTCACCTATGCAGATGATATTGCAGTAGTTGCTGCTGTGTCGGATATCACCCTGAAGATAAAGGAGGAGGAGGCCCCCGAGTTGGGCAAATTTTCGCCTTACTCGCTTAATAGGCAAAAGATAAAGCTGGTGGTGAGCTGGCTCAAACTACTCAGGATTTGTGGGTGTTTGAGCAGGTGGTTTATCTAGGTATAAATATCAGCACAAAATTAGATCAGCTGGTTAAGAATAATATTAGTCCAATACTTGGCAAAGGAAAACAGGACTTTGAGAGATGCAATAATGTTCATTTATCCATTGTGGGTCGGTGTAGTATTGCGAAGAAGCTCTAGACACTCTGACCTGTAGATTCATATGATCATATGGTAAAACTAGGAGGGTGATTAAATACTTGACTCTGCCCAGGGAGGGGAGGGTGGGATCTCCCGAATTTTAAATTCTACCAGTTGGCCTCTGCTCTTCAGTACTTGAGAGCCCTTATAGGAAGCAAGGAAGGAGGGTATGAGTCGATACAGGTGTACCTTCAATTTATGAGTTATTGATAGAACCTTAGGCTAAGGGATGTTTGTTACAGTTAGTAGAACTCAGTTACTACAAGTTAGGTAGGTTCAAAGTGTTGGGGGTGGCTTATAAAAACTATGTGTATTCCGGAAGAAAGTAGGCTTAAGGAGATCAAACTGGTATACTCCAGCGCAGAGGAATCCTTTATTGCCAGAGATATTACAGGATACCTGCCTGATGGGAGAGACAATGTTTTTCAAAACTTGGGGACTTTCCAGGATCAGAGATTGGCATAATTTGAGGAGCTTTGTGCTAAGCTTGATCTGAGTTATAGGGATTTTTTTAAGTATCTGCAAATCTGTTATTTTATGCAAAAGAAAACGTGAGGCTGGTGGGATTCGCAAAGGTGCTACATTTGGACTTGCTGCTATGGGAGGGGAAATCTTCTATTAGTTCGGCATATACCAAGTTGTGTGATGTTCTGTCGGATGATTTAGAGAAGCATAGGGCCACATGTATCATGCATTTTACCGGTCGCAAACGGCCCAATTTGCAGATTTGGGCTGTTTGCGACTGGTAAAATGCATTTTGGTGTATATGAATTCCAATTTGTGATTCGGTAACGTGTTACCAAATTGAAATTTGGAATTGCAAATACATACCTATTCGGTATTAGGAAGGGGCGTGTTTAGGGCATCACTTCCTAATACCGAATCGCAGCGGCATGTAGGAATGTTTTGCGACAGAAATGCGGTGCCAAATATTCGAATTTTACCACCTATTTCAAGTCTATGGACCGCCAAACTCGAAATAAAGTTTTTAGCTCACATGAAAAAAAAACTAAAAATTCACTGATAAAATCAAACGTTAAAGTTATGTCATAGTTAGGCCTTGTAATAATGTAAAAACATTTGTCTTAAAACCAAAAAAAGCACTGAAATAAGCTGGCTACAATTTGCACCCCCACCATGCACTGCCTATGATCTCACCTATTACATCATTTGTGACATGACAGAATTGATGACATCACGGATGGCATCTCAAATGACATTGAGTTTTTTCTAACATAAAGTAGGATATTATTACCAAACCTAATTATAACGTCACTTTTATCTTTGTTTGCTTCTGCAAATTTTTAGGGTTTCTGTTTGACATAAAATAAGATCTGTTTGCGATATCTAACTATAATATTACTTTAGCCTTTGATTTTTTCCAGAGAATTTCTGTTTTTTTTGTCATATTTACCCAACTCCCTCACTAAACATTACTTTTAACAATGCACAATAGAGAATTAATCTCCCCCATTCTGCAGCCAGCAACTAGCCACCCTCCGCCTAAGCCATGAATGACGTGGAGTATGCCACAAGTTAGGCCTTGCACCCACCCCGTGGGCGGCCAACTTCCTGTTGTTGTTGGCCAACTGTCCATGATTGCCCAATACTCCACAGACACCCTCTCCCCACATTTTTCATTTTTCATTTTAATTTTTGTTTTGCTGTACCGCAGTTCTCCCTCTGTACCGCTAAACAAGCAGCAGTACAAGTCCCAGAGAAATTTTCATGGTTCACTTTTTTATGTTTGCACTGTCCCACGGTAACCCATGGTACTTTTACAAGACCACAAGGGGTTCGCTAGGTCTGCGGGACCACACAGAAGGCCTTTCTAGGTCCAATAGCTTGACTTTTTTTGTATTGTCCCAGGGAGAATCCTTCTGGGACCCCCCTACAAGTGTCTAGGGGTCAGGGTACCCCTACCCTGCCCCTTGTACCTTATTTTTTTCTAAATCTCAGGACAAGAGGACACTTCGGTACCAAAGAGGCTGACTGAAAAAAAAGCCCTTTTGCCTATCATAATGCTCTACTTTTTAAAATTTGCAGGACAGCAGGAGTACTTTGGTACTCCTGCTGTTTCAAACTTCTTGATATCACTATATTTTGAAGCATAATTTCTCAAAAACAACTGAACAGATTTACACCAAATGACAAAAAGCACACCTTCTAAGTAAAAATCTATCTTTCTTTCAAATTTGGTGTAATTCTGTTCAGCCATATTTTTTGTATTGATTCTTAAAATACCTATTGGAATTCGCTTGGGGAAAACGTATTTTGGGACCCATCTTTTTCTTGCCCCCTCTTTCTCTTGGCCCTTGCTTAATGGATCACCCCAAAACTTTCCCGGAAGGAGCTGAGGTGGCTGAACTTTTTTTTTCCGAATAATTTGTGAAGATTCGGCAAATGACTCCAAAGTTATTATCAAAACAAAAAATGCTCTTCCTATGGAAACTCTGACCTAACTATAACTACACAGTGTCAACCATAACTATGTAATATACAGACATATAGATATATGTATAAGTTTTAGAATATATACCTGTGTGTATGTATTTCATAGGGGGCAATAACACTGGGGTAGTTATAGTTAGGTTAGACACTCAATAGGATAAGTATTTTTTATTTTCTTAATAACTTCGGCAATGTTATGCAAATCTGCAAGGTCACTTCTTTTGGCTCCTTTATTGAAGTTTTCGCACTGATCAGTCAAGCAAGGGCCAAAAAAAGGAGTCCCAAAATGATGATTTCACATTTTAATTCCCACAGGAAAGTTTACTGTCCAATACAGAAAATGGCTGAATGGAATTACACCAGCAGCAGTCTATCACCTAATTCCCTAATGATCAACTGCAGTTTCGCCACAGAGTTCTAAAGAACAATTAGAGTACTAACATTTTGTATTCAAAAGAACAGTGATACAATTGGATAGTCGGAATCAAGATTCAGGAAGATTAAAAAAAACTGGATTTAAGTGAACGTATATGGGCTCTAATAAGTTAAGGTGTTTCTACATTGAATGACATCAGAGAGTACCGATTTCCTTGGTTGCGCCAGTGCTGGGCCTTTTTCTGCCACCCATTTTTCTTTTTGTAAAAAGCCTTTTTTAATGTGTACACAATTGGTTAAATTACATGCCAGTTACTTGCTTCATAGTTTAGGTGTCATCTATGACATTTTGTCAGTAATCAGCTTCTACTGAGGGCCAATTTCTCCACAAATCTGAGCTTTACACAAAATTAAAGAATTTCTCATACTGGCGAGATGTGCACTTGGACTCCAGTAGTACCTTCTGAGTTTAGGCAGACATCAAATACAGTCACACAGCTACAGAACACCGGAATGCTGTTGACAAAATTCAATGGTCTCACCCTAAATAGACATGCCAGATATATTTGTGACATTATTTGAATTGGCACTATTTACAGTTTTGTGAGGCATATTCACACCTTTCTACATATGAACTGATATATATATATATATGTACATCAGTGTCTTTCACAGTTCCTTATGTTCCTATGTAAACCTTGAATACCCTTTTTTGGTATGGTTGTCACAAGAGCTGAAGAGACCCAGAGCTGTCAAATTGTCAGATTGTTTATGTGTGACATTTCCATGTTTTTGGAACACTCATGTGTAAAATGTTGATGCCTAGTGTTTGACACATTGAGTACCACTTTATCAAGTTTAGAAAAGAGCAGCTATTATTTTAATTAGAATTTGGAATGTATATATATTGTGCAAACAATGCCTAAGAGAATGATAACGCTTTATGTAGGGCAGAAAAAGGTGATAGAACAAAGGCAGTAAAGCAATAAAGAATAATAAACAATTCAATCATATCAATAACAGAGACACCAAGGAATCAACATCATAATAGTGGCTAGCTGTACTAGGCATTCATATCTGACACTTGGTGCCTAGAATCATAGGAATACTAGAATCCTAACAAAGGTTCAAGTGTAACACTTAAAAACATACATCAAGAAAACATTATACTATTCAAAGAAAAAGGAAAAAAGGAATCATGAATATAAAGAGAAAAACATTCAAATATAAAGTACCCATGCATAAGTAAATTCAACTTGTAGAAAATGTATTAACAAAGGATAAATAATTAAATCCAAAACCATATAGTAACATTGGCGCTCAACACGGTACACAAACAACAGAATAAACAATACAGTGTGTAATCAAAAAAGTGGCTGAGGAAGAAACTATACAAAATAGGAAGTTCAGGACAAGACAAAAACAACACAAGGCAAAAAATGCGTCCTCTTAAGTTTGGGCCACTATATGCGTCGACGGCGTTTCGACCATAATGTAATTAAATGGTCATCATCAGGACAGGACAATAATTATAGGAGCGTCCAAAACAATTCAATAAAACATCTAAAACAAGAAAAATATATATTCATGGGTATCAAAGATTAAAATTTGTGGAGTTATGTCACAGCATAGGATGAATCTAAAGTTAGACAGTTTAGAGATGAATTTACAATCAGAAGGGAAAGAAATTAGGGAAGGCCGGTGCCGCCATAAGAAGACCCTCAAACCGTACCGAAATCCAGTGTATACAAGAAAAACAAAAGTGAATATCAGTGCATAGAGGAAAAAGCAGTGACCAACACCTTAGAAAAAAGTAATGAACCATAAATCACCTATTGTCATAGTAGATCCAACCGAAAGTATAACAATCGTATGGAGTCCACAAAATGGTTGACTCAGAAGTGTTTTGCTGTGGATCCAGTAAAAAAAAACAATTTAATTAGTAACCTTGTATGCCTCGATAGATGGACAAAATATAGCGCAGTGGCCCTAAACCATACTCACATCCAGAAGAGAATGTGGTATATCCAGGAGGCATAGTATGCAAAAATTGGAAAGCTCAGTGGATGAAATAAGTGACCGGCCTGCTCCTTCAAAAGTTAGAGGTAACTGTAAAAAGATATGTATAAAATAAATATAACCAGGAAAGATGTTTCCATTTAGTTACTTTAATAGCATAGATAAAAAATGACACATTTTAAAAAATGTGAGATGGTACCACTAAAATTATACTTACAGCCAAACTAATGTATGGCAGAGAGCAGGTACGTATATATATATATACACACACAATCCAGTCATAAAGGATCTGGCAGTTTTCAATATCCGTGCTGGTGGCTACATAATTAAAATCATTTTGACATGGGCACAAAACTAGAAAGGAGAGAAAATAAGAAGTGGAAATTACGAAATTGGACAATTCCCATAGATGATAAGGTAACTAAAGTACGGCCCGGAACCCAGTAATATTACCTTTGTATTGCCAAGGTATAAGTCCAGCACGAACTGATAAGGGCTATGCACAATGGCCAAGTACCATCCGACGGGCTCTACAAAAAAACACCACGTATTACATGCAGACCCCCAAGGGATAGACCAATCGCCGCAAGCTCTATACAGTGAGCAATTTAGGCAATAATCATAACTGCCTCACACGTAAAGCCGATAAAAACTGCAGTGTCTTGTAACCCGAAAGAGGCCTCCACTGATCATCTTACCTCTGTCACTTAAAAAATGTGTACACCCCAGATCACTTCCAAAAGCTTTTCCGGACAGAAACCCAGAGAATAAATAGCATTCGGAAGGCACGAAAATGATTACGTGAAACTCACGAAGCGGCATCGAAAGAGAAAGAGGACCGGAATCACCGGGAGAAATGTGGCAGCCATAATAGAGTGAACATTCACTCAAAGTAGCCACAAGGAAACTAGTAACCATAATGGGGTAAACAGAAATTACGTGGAACCCCCAAAGCAGTATCAAAAGAGAAAGAGGAAAGCAATCACCAAGAAGAATGTGGCGGCCATACTAGAGTGAACAATCACTCAATGTAGCCACAAAGAAAAAAAAGGGGAATTTTGGCGGCCATAATGTGGTGAACAGTCACTTAAAGTGACCGAAAAAGTGATATATAATTATCCTGTATCATTATGGAAAAGGGGAAAAATATATTGACAAACTTGCTATCAAATATATACCAGCATGTAAGTGAGTCTCAAGCATTGTTAGATGAATTGGAACAATGCAGAAAAAAACATGTCCGTACCACCCTTCATGCTTTGATGATGACGGAATATCTCAAAAAGGATACAATACCAGTGTCCCCTCAAGAGAGCTGTGAAGGAAATAACTCATCCAATCCGAAGAGGTTGAGACTCAACTGCTCCTGGGTGAGGCGTACACAAGAATAGGAAGTAAAGACATTGAATTAACATGTACTGGAAACAATGGGTCTGTCAACAGGCAGCTGTAGGGATCAGTGACATAATATCGAGCACAAAAATATTATGTCAAAAATATCGTTGACATTAATATCGTTTTTCTATACTTATAAAGGTAAGTACAAAAATATCAAGTTAAAAATATTGTTTACACTAATATCATTAAAAATAAGACATAAATATAGTTTTTCAGTAAATACACAGTTTAATATATAATGTATATTGCATAAATGTAGGTAACATTTAATATTAAAAATAAATATATACTTTTGTAAACATACACACATAAAAACGTGTGTGTGTTGATATATATATAACAAACTACTAATATTAAATACATATATACTTTTCATTTTTTAAATTTCTTTGTGTCTTTTCTAATTCACTGATATAAAAAGTATATATATATATATATATCCACCAGACAGCTTACAAATCCTCGTAAGCACGAGCCACACCGATCCAGTTTGGTACAAAATATATTTTTATTTCAGGGCAAAAGACGCGTTTTGAGCTATCCAGCTCTTGGTCACATGACCTTAGTTCAAAGTTCAGACTTTTTATACTCTACCATAGAGATAAAGAAAATACTTTACAATTTAATCGTCACCACTAATTAAGTAAGTATTACCAAACAATTTGTATCATTTACATAGTGCTGTATATATAATTCATTTAAATTCAAAAAATTAGAAAGATAATGAAATATGTACATAGTACCAAGACAGCGAAGAAAAGCGGTGGAATATATTATACTGAAATGTACTTTTCAAAAGTTTATACATTGTATTGCTAAGTTAAGTAGTAATGTCTCCGACATCAATTTCGTGACGATTTAACGTTAATAAATGCACTTTTAAATGTCAAGTACCTGTTTGTAAAGCGTGGGCTATATTGATAAAAGATGTTATCAAAGGTCTAGTACCTGTTTCTTGTTTTCGAATTATTGACATCGAAATCAATAGAGGGTATAGTACCCAAATAGAGACAAAATGTGGAATTAATAGTATATACAAAATAACCGTATAAAGTATCTTGTTGCCCCAAATATATCAGGAAATGGAGAGCGTGGTTGTAGAAACAAACACCTAAAACTCCGTGCTCGTAGCTCATAATTCTGGTGAAGATGACACATGAATTCCATCCATCTAATCTATAGGGAGCAATCAAAAATATGAAACAGTTAATCACACATTCGGTCCATTTAAAATACAAGTAACATCATAATATTTACACTATAGCCTACTGCGAGGATGTTTCTACTACATAGTACACTCATCATGTATGGAGACTAAATCAACACACCGCTTCTCAATACTACTGGAAAAATAAAACAATCATATTGTGCACTAGTGAAGGGATACAAAAAGAAAAATATTTAAAAGGGGATGGGAAAGTGACATAATGGTGATTATATATACAAAATTTAAAAAAGGAGAGAATACAGAATATTGTTCTGTTTCAAAGGTACATCGGGAAGCACTATTATTATCAATTTACAGATGCACATGCATCTCTTCATCATTATTCATCCCAAAAGGCACGACACAGCCTGCTTGCAAAATAAATCTGGACTCAGTTCTGCGTAAAGCTTGAATTCTATTACCACCTCTAGGATTTTTGGGGATGGTATCAAGAGCAAAGAATTTCGCTTGTGTCCAATCACCATCGTGTTCTTGGTGAAAATGTTTTGCCGTGCCATAGCTAAAATCTTTATTAGTGATGGCACGCCAATGCTCCAATATTCTTTTCTTGACAGGGAAGGTAGTTGAACCAATATACCACTTGCCACAAGGGCATGTGATGACATACACTACAAAGTCAGTGCTACACTGTATGTTCTTCCTGATGCACCATTTCCTATGGGTTCTCTGTAGTATAACCTCCTTTACATTTTCACTGTGACTGCAAGCCTTACATTTTCCACACTTATGGAAACCCCCATTTTTTCCAGCCATGTCACTTTGCGATGTTCCATGTGACTTCTGACTATTTTATCTTTAATCGAGGGACCTTTTCTATAAGTTATCGCTGGGTATGAACCCAGTTTTTCTTTTAGTAATCTATCTTGTGTTAGAATGTCCCATCTTTTTCTGATTATCTGGCAGAACTGGTTGGACTGAGAATTATAGGTAGTGATAAGTCTTATGGGGGCATCTGTTTCAGTTTGTTTGATCTTGGGTGCTTTGTATAAGGCTTCACTTCTCTCAATTTTGTCTGTTCTCTTTTCGGCCATTTTAAGCATTTTAGGGGATACCCTCTGGCTCTGAATCTGTGTGACATTTCCTTCTTGTTTTTTCTGTATGTTTCTTCGGAACTACAATTTCTCTTAGCTCGAAGGAACTCTCCGAAAGGTATGCTCCACCTGAAATTTGGAGGGTGGCAACTGGCTGAGTGTAGGACTGAGTTGCCTGCTGTACTCTTCCTAAATAAGTCTGTCTCTAGTTTGTTACCTGTCACAGTTAATCTGATATCTAAAAAATCAACAGTTTGTTGGCTGTGTTGCATAGTAAATTTTAGATTTACAGAATTCTCATTGAGTTCTTTCACAAAATCAAGAAGATCTCCCTCTTCGCCTTCCCAAACAAAGAAGACGTCGTCAATGAATCTGAGCCAGATGTTGACCTTGTTGGTCCAATGTTCCAGAGATTCACTCCAGAGCACCTGCTTCTCCCACCAGCCTACCAGAAGATTCGCGTAGCTGGAAGCGAAGCAGGTTCCCATCGAAGTCCCCTGTACTTGTTTATAAAAGGCTCCATTAAATGTGAATACATTCTCCAAGAGACAAATTTCGATCATTTGTAGTAACATCCTAGTATGTGTTAAAAGGTGTATACTTCTGGTCTTCAAAAAATGTTCACATGCTTTTAGTCCATCTCTATGCCTTATACTAGTATATAGACTTTCTACGTCTAAACAAACCAGCCAATATTTTTTGTCCCAATGGATATTCTCAATTTTTTGTAAAAAGTCTTTCGTATCTCTAATGTGTGAGGTAAGGTCTTTGACATAGTCTGTTAGAAAATGGTCCACATAAATGGAAACATTCTCGAGCAGACTATTTTTAGATGACACTATGGGTCGGCCAGGAGGATGTAAAGGGTCTTTATGTACCTTCGGTAGAAGGTAAAAAGTTGGTACAGTTGGTGTGTCATTTCTCAGGAATTTCTGCTCATCCCAATTTAATAGGTTGTCATCCGCCCATCCCTGCAGGAGGTCGAAAAATCTAACCTGTAGTGTAGAAATATAAGATTTGTCAACCTTAGTGTAGCATGTGGTGTTGTTGAGCTGTCTCATTGCTTCGTAAATGTAATTCTTTTTGTCCCATAAAACTATGTTGCCGCCTTTGTCGGACGCTTTTATGATGATACTGTCATCATTTTGAAGACCCTTAATGGCCTCTCTTTGTGCTATAGTGAGATTAGAGCTGCTCATAGGTTTTCTGAGAAGTTGTAAAATATCACGATTAACAAGCTCATGGAAGACATCTATGTTATCTCTGGGAATTTGTGGCCTATATTTAGATTTTGCTCTGAAAGGAGTGACCACAGATCTAGCAGGGTCTAGACCAAGATTTTCAACCACAGTAACTATATTGGGATCAGACAGAGCAATCATCTGTGTATCGTGTGCTTCTTGTTCTTCTCCTAAGCTCACTAGTGTTCTTAGAATGTCAATGTCATTTATCGTGGGGCCTGGGGGAGTGTATTTTCTACCAGTGTTGTTTGATTCTGTTGTCTAGATGTATGAATTTTAAACAGTTTCAATTTCCGTACAAATAAATACATATCAATACGTGTCTGGGTGTAATCCATAGGTAAATCTGGACAAAAAGTTAAACCAAGCTTAAGAACCTGTTCTTCTATGGGATTTAAAGTTCTATTGGTTAGGTTCATTACCGTGAGTTCTTGTCCATCCATTATTTTCCCTTCTGGTTCTGGCCTTTGGTTCCCACGCCAGTATTGCTGTTCTTTGCTCCGCCGGTCTCGCCTCCTTTTGCTGCTGTTTTTCCTCCTCTTCCTTGGTATCTTGTTCTGCCTCTTATTGAGTGTTCGTTTGCCTCCTGCATGAGGCGCAGTTCCTCGGAAAAAGACGAACTTTCTGGCGCAAAAGAGCTACTACTATCCATTGATCCAACATCCGAGCTTAAGCTTGTACCAGATTCCCATCTCTCTCTATCAACAACCCCCAATGCCCGATCCTTGGTGAGATTGGTGCGCAATTTGTCAAATTTCCTGGCGAATGTCAGAATTCTTCCTGACCGATAGTCTCTCTCATCTCTTTCAAATTTTCTTTGCTTTCTTTCAATGATATCTTTCTCAAAATTTACAATGCGATCATTAACTGCAGCCAGGATCTTTTTTACTTCATTTTGATCCGGATCTTTTGCCATATCATCCAGTACTTTTTGTATTTGTTCCACTAGATCTTTGTGTTCATCCCATGCATTTTTTATTAGAATCTGTAGCATCATTCTTGAACACGCGGTGGTATTATCAAGCCATGCTTTCAGAACTTCTTGTTTCGGATTGCTTAGTGTGGGCACGATAAAGATTCTCAGACCTCTTGGTATCCGTTCCACCTCCAGATAATTTTGGAGAGATGTAGCCTCCCACCACCGACTCAGCTCTTTTTTACGCAGTTTCTCTAGCAAATTTCCTTTTTGTTTAATACTTGATGCAGATTGCGGGTGGTCTGTGCCTGTTTCCTCTCTGTTACTCGCATTTGATGTTTTTTTGAAAATCAAACTTGCTGAGGCCTCCCGACCCTTCAAGAACTCCATTGCCCACAATGCACTTCGGTCCACTGACCGCTTCCAAACTGGATCGCGTCTTCCGGGCAACTGCCCTGACGTACCCTGGCAACACACTCGCTCAAGCAGACTCGATCGTTTACCTTCTCAGAGGAAAATATAGACGATTTCCACGGAGTCGTTGATATATGCTTTGGCGAGTAAATAACGCTGCCGGCGGGCGGAGATAATTGATTTCGCATCAAATCCTCGTGAAATGGCGCTAATCTCCTCCCTTCCAAGCGGGTTGGGGCTCGTCTCTGAGCGGGCGCCACCGCTCTCGTAAATCCACCAGACAGCTTACAAATCCTCGTAAGCACGAGCCACACCGATCCAGTTTGGTACAAAATATATTTTTATTTCAGGGCAAAAAGACGTGTTTCGAGCTATCCAGCTCTTGGTCACATGACCTTAGTTCAAAGTTCAGACTTTTTATACTCTACCATAGAGATAAAGAAAATACTTTACAATTTAATCGTCACCACTAATTAAGTAAGTATTACCAAACAATTTGTATCATTTACATAGTGCTGTATATATAATTCATTTAAATTCAAAAAATTAGAAAGATAATGAAATATGTACATAGTACCAAGACAGCGAAGAAAAGCGGTGGACTATATTATACTGAAATGTACTTTTCAAAAGTTTATACATTGTATTGCTAAGTTAAGTAGTAATGTCTCCGACATCAATTTCGTGACGATTTAACGTTAATAAATGCACTTTTAAATGTCAAGTACCTGTTTGTAAAGCGTGGGCTATATTGATAAAAGATGTTATCAAAGGTCTAGTACCTGTTTCTTGTTTTCGAATTATTGACATCGAAATCAATAGAGGGTATAGTACCCAAATAGAGACAAAATGTGGAATTAATAGTATATACAAAATAACCGTATAAAGTATCTTGTTGCCCCAAATATATCAGGAAATGGAGAGCGTGGTTGTAGAAACAAACACCTAAAACTCCGTGCTCGTAGCTCATAATTCTGGTGAAGATGACACATGAATTCCATCCATCTAATCTATAGGGGAGCAATCAAAAATATGAAACAGTTAATCACACATTCGGTCCATTTAAAATACAAGTAACATCATAATATTTACACTATAGCCTACTGCGAGGATGTTTCTACTACATAGTACACTCATCATGTATGGAGACTAAATCAACACACCGCTTCTCAATACTACTGGAAAAATAAAACAATCATATTGTGCACTAGTGAAGGGATACAAAAAGAAAAATATTTAAAAGGGGATGGGAAAGTGACATAATGGTGATTATATATACAAAATTTAAAAAAAGGAGAGAATACAGAATATTGTTCTGTTTCAAAGGTACATCGGGAAGCACTATTATTATCAATTTATATATATATAAAGCGAGAAATCCTGGCCCGTCTATACTCACAACGGGACTACCCAGGTACGGACCACGCCACACAGAGGAATGCGGCAGACTCCAATTACTGGTTTCAGTTGCAGTGATTTATTTCCCGTGAATGAAAACTCCAATATAGCTCAGGCATAGTGCCTGCCACGATGCATTTCGATCGCCAACTGCGATCTTGATCACATATATATATATATATATATATATATATATGCAAACACATCAAACATGAATAAATTAAAACAAATAAAACAAAAAAACATTTACTAAAAATATTATTTAAAAAAAATAAAAAATTAAACACACACATACACACATAAACATTGGCATCTAATAAAGAATGACCCAACTATTGGCTCCATGGTTCCAAGTAGGCCGTAGATAACTTTCAGGAAATCTAAATCCTTAAGAGACCATCTAGTGAAGATCGATTTGGTGACATAACAGCTATCACCCACATGACTCACATGCAAAGAAGGTTTTGTATAATGTACTAAATGTAAAGCATGTAAAAATGGGAAAAACAGACAAAAATTATGACCCCTTTAAAAAACAACATTCAAATTAAGGGCCATTTAACATGTAACACCAGTTTGTGGTTTAAATACTGGAGTGCACATGTGCAAATCAATATGTGGGGAGCGCAACGCTTCCGGTGCACAAACGTATATTACAGCATTTAAGAGCCATTACAAATAAGGATCCCAGTTACCCAGTTGCCCGTCACTTTCATTGAAGTGATCCTACTGGTTTGACATATAGCTGCTTGGCGCATGTCCCAGAGAGAAAAAGAGGGGGAAATAGAGAAAAGGAATTACGCAAACATGAATCCTAGTAATAGAACTAGAGAGTAAAGAACCTCGAGGGTTCAATATGGATGAGGAAATGTACACTTTCCTTGACTAGACCGTCCCCTACCCTCACCAGTCACGAATTTACCCCCCTTATTTTATTTAGTTTTTCTATTTACATGCACCAATTTATCTTACTTTTGATACGATTTGGAAGCATATATGAATGAAATCTTTTTATTGGCACGCATTCTATAATTAGATACCATTCCAACTCATACATATTTGAAGGGGAACTGTTGAACATTCTTTCACCCACTTGGGTTACATGATTGACTAACGGAGAGATCCGATATATTCAGGCACTTGCCGTATATATTATTGAAATATAAGCAATGCTCAGAATGTTATGAGGATGTTCCGTTTATCTGCACTGGCACTTTGTAACTGTCGGATTCAATGCTCCATGTATTTTATTTTTTGGAGTGCATTGTTGTTAAGCTACTATGGTTTCAATTCCTGTTGCTCTGATACACTATTAATTTTATAATGTACTATATAAGAGATGCTATGCAGCATTTGTCTAATGTTACAAGATGGCGTTTGAAGTAGCATCAGAAATGTATTAGTAGGACCTTTGTCAGTTTCCATGAATTTTGTTTTGACAACATGATATATACTAATGTGTAATGGCGCTCCCATGCGATGATCAAGGTTGCAAGTGGCAACCGAAATGCGTTGACTAGTGCTCACCCAGAATAAAAATCTGTGGGATTCATGTTGGAGTGCTGTGCTTGTTTTCTCTTATCTGAAGAACGAGATTCTTTTGATATATGCGAGGAGTTGGTGGACTCCTCACCACAGACGCACCACCGGCGCTTTGGCAGCACGCCAGCATCCGCTTTTTGGAGGACGTATATATATAATTGATATATATATATATATATATATATATATATATATATATATATATATATGTGATCAAGGCCCTCTGAGGTCGAAACGCGTCATGCTGAGTGGTTTTACTGGAGTGAAATAAATATTTAAATCTGCACCTACTTTGTGGTCCGTGCTCCTGTTCCTGCTCTGTTTTGCAAGCCTGAGCCAAGGTTGGAGTTCTTTGGATATATATATATATATATATATATATATATATATATATATATATATATATATATAAAAATATACAATTCAAAAACTAAACAAATGATAATAATACATATATTTAAACAATAATAAAAATATTATAAACTCTGTGAAAAACCAGACATACTATTTGAAATGAAGTCTGTGCAACAGTAGGGAAAGCGTTGGACTCCACAGGGGTAAAATTTACTATTCCCATATTCCCACTCCACTGTTTGCAACAGGAGGGAAAGCATTGGACACCGGTAGGAGTATAATTTACTATTCCCACTACAGTCTGTGCAACAGTTGGAAAAGCGTTGGACTCCAGGAGGGTCAGATTTACTATTCCCACTCCAGTCTGTGCAACAGTAAAGAAAGTATTGGACTCTGGAGGGCTAACATTTACTATTCCCACTCCAGTATTTGTGACAGTAGGGAAAGGTTGAACACCAGCGGTGTAAAATTTATATTCCCACTCCACTCTGTGCAACAGTAGAAAAAGTAGTCTACTTCAAACACATAACGTATCTTAGTAACTCTTTTAATTGACCAAAAATATAAAACCATTAATATTAAAATTATATATATTAATTTAAAACACAATCAAATATTTTAAATAATTTTTTTAAATGTTAATAATGAATTTCAAATTAAAAAATGTGTTATTAATTGATTATTTAATTAAAAAAACACATTATACTTTCCCAAACATGGCAACACGCAATTTAAATATAATTAAAATTAAAATGATAACACAATTAACATATTAGGTAATATATAAAATAATTATTAATAATTTGTTAATTTATCATATTTGCTCATTAATCATAATTGAATATCTTCCCACCCTGTTCCCCTACAAACACAACACAAAATGTAATTATTGAAAAATGTACATATTTATTAATTAATTGAATATTTATAATTAATTGATCATTGATTATTACTTGATTTCCTTCCCAACCTATACCCCTACAAACCCACAACAAAAAAAGCCAAAAAATAATTACACAATTGACCTAATTAATTATCAATTAAATAATATTAAATTAATAATTAATCAATCAATCCTTAATTAACTTCCCACCCTATACACCTACAAACCTAAAAAACACACACCCAAAATATCACTAAACATATGATAATTAAACAATTTGCATAATTAATTATCAATAAACTAATTAGTAATTCATTGAAGATTAATAAATTATTAATTATTCTGTGAATCGGCCCGTTTGCAACTGGAAAAAGTCTTGATGCATGTGCCCCTTAGTTTGTTATCCTTCTCATGTATGTGAGTCGCTGAAAGAGAAACTAAATGACCTTCTGCACAACTAATTATTTTGTAAGTTAATGTTGCTAAGGACTGAGAACCTGTTCCCCATTGTATGTTGAGGTATGATTTTGTTACTGTATTTTCCGTCCACACAATCTCTACCTAATTCTGAATAAGATGAGCGAAGGGAGCACAAAATGGGGAACTGCTTTCATGTCCTTCCAGGTCAAAGAATGGTCCACCTCTTCTGAATTCCTTTGCACTGTTTGGTGCTCTAATGTACCATCCTACCCCACCTCACTCGTGTCTATAAGGAGAACTAATGGAGGAGGCATAAACAAGGGGAGTCCTGTGGATAAACTGGAGGAATTCGGCTACCACTCCAACTCTCCCCAAATCTCGTTTGCCACTGGCACCAGATCATCTAGATTCTACAAGGCCAGGTCACAATGTTCCAAAAGATGCTGTACTAGAGGACCCAATTGAAAATGAGTCCAAGGTAGGATGAAGGTGCACAATACCTGCAGAGGGAGGACAAAAAACAGAAGAAAAAATAGTTTTTCTATCGACCCTGAAGTTGTTGCGTGTCCCAATCCAGTCCCTACATGCCCAGGACTTACCATGTGACCCTGGAAATGAAGCCACTTCCTTCTGGAAACCTACTTCAGGTTGTGCAGTAAAATCTGCATCTTGAATGCGGTAAAGTAATCAATACCAGCTGAGCCTGGAAACATTCAGTGATAAGCTCCAGATCCTGTGCTGGATTCACATGAGGTTTCACGTTGTTGATCAAAAGCCTATGATTTGTCAGAACCTGACAAGTCCTCATCATATGCTCCTGAATTATATTCCTTGATGGTGAATAGACTAACCAATTCCCCAGACAGGGATGTATTAAAATCCCCCTACTATGAAGTACTGCTACAATTAGTGCCAACATGTTCATGAACATTTCTGGAAGAGGATTTTAGGTTCTCAAAACTGTCAATGTTGACCCTCTACACAGAATCTCTGAAATGTTTTATGGGGTGGAAATATAGAGATGTGAAGGCAGACGCCCTTGAAGTCTAAGGCTGTAATCCATTTCCCTGAAGTCTCTTGTGAAAGTATGTGCTGTAATGTCTACATATCGAATTGAGACCTTTTGCAAACATTGGTTCATATTCCTTCCATTGATGATCAACCTGAAATTTCCAGATGAATTCTGCATCAGAAACATGCTGGATTAAAAGCATTGTCCTTCCTGTGATCTCAGTACAGGCAGCATCTGCAATATCTTGAGTCAAAGCTACCTGCTTCATGGCGTCCTGAGAATAGATAATATGAAACTGACCAGATTCTGAAGGGGCCCTTTCAAACTCCAAAGAATATTCTTGCCTTTTTATTCACCAGACCCAAGCATATGAAAGATATTTTGCCATACTGGAGGAAATTTGACAGAGGACCTCCTAGCAGGATTCTGGCACAGTCAGGAAAACCTTTTGGGTTTAGATGGAGGAAGAGGGGCCTTTAACGGGAAAGAGCTGGTTAAATTTCCTCTTTCAGCCTGGTAAATTAGGATCTCTCTGCCATGTTCTTTTGAATTGTCTGACTGAAGGATCTGGCTTGTACTGAGCTAAGTATTCTTATGGTTCTTGAAAGCTTATATTTTTCAAAAAGGACTATTAATCTACTAAAGCTAGTACACTGTTAGATATCTTGATTTTTAAATGTTTGCTCAAAAACACTTCACCTCCCTTTTCATTTCTTTTTTTTATTAAAAAGAAAATGCTAGGATTGAACCTCAAATGCCAGAAAAGGTGTACTATGCTCAGTCCACTGAGCTAAAGGTCTACATAGGCATTTACAGGTATATGAGACTTATCATCTTGTCCTTCGTCTCACTTCATCTTTTTGTACTGTAGAGGGAAGCAGAACCCAATTTAAGTAGCTGGCTGCACAAAAAGATACAACAATCATTTGACCACATCAGACCTATCCCCAGAGGCAGCCACAATATGACAGCAGGCACTATCATAACCATCTTGGGGCTGTATTAGCCGAACCGTATACCCTGGAGTGATAGAGCTGTGTTAAGCAGTTCTGTCATAAAATAGTGCATTTGTGGTATTTATACATTTACTTATGGTAACATGTCAAAAAAGAGATGCCTCTTATCTTGAGTAGCACAGAAGCCCCCCATGCTTAAAGTCCAGAATCAACTCCCCAGGGCATAAGTAAAGAGGGCTTGCTCTCTTTAAAAAGCCTAGTTGAAGTGCTTAGTCATAATTAACCTCAACAGCGTGCCCAGCACCATATAATACTTACCTTGGGCATAATGATATGTACTGGAAAGGTCCCAAGGGAGCCCAGCAGTCCCAGGACCTACTAGCAGCTCCCCAGGCCTGGCAGAATGGCTTCAAGCTATCATGCCAAGTTTACTCATGATCACTGTCTGCGGGAGCAGACAAAGAAAAACAGGAAGTGTGGTGGGTATCCTGAATCTTTATTGCCAGGTAATAGGAGGGCCAATGTAGGAAGATGGAGGGTGGAGTTGTTTTGATTCCCTTAGGCTGAGTCATGTGGTGCCTGGATGAGAGGTGGGACACTTCATATAGTATGTAGTGGTATGAGAAATAAGTTGACGAGGTAATAAACATTTATTTTATTTGTATTTATTTCTTTATGATATTCTTTATGCATCACATGACCTCAATACATGTCACTGTGCTTTACTATCAAAGAAACTGTGAGACTGTGGTATCAGGGAATACATTTAACAAGAGAAAATAAACAATTGAAAAGGTATTATTTGAAAGTATGAAAAAACATAAGAACACACAGAGGGAAATAGGGTAGAGGAGGATAAAGAAGGATCAGTAAGCAGAAGAGGAGGGACAGGAACAAAATGGAGGAATGTCAAACAAAGATTTAAATTATATTTCATCTGTTTAACTTGAGTAAGCAGTTAAGCACTAAGGTGAATGGCAAAACGTTGGGTTTTGAGATTTTTTCAAATGAAACAATGTTCTCCTAGCATCTAAAGGCTTTCTGGAAAGAGTTCCACACAAGTGCCATCTAATACAAAGAGTTAGCTGCCGCTGGGTTAAATTCAAATCAAATTTGGTTTTGAATCATTTTGTTTGTTTGCTTCTCAGGCGTATTACCCTTCCAAAAACATTTCGTGCACAGTGCAGGAAGATTGATTTTTGCTGTCCAGGGACTTTAAATTGGGTGACTTTGAATTCAGAATCTTACCTTTAAGTGTAGTCAATGGATATCTCTTAGATCTGGTGTTATAAGGCTAACCTTCTTAAAGCAACTTATCTGTCTTGTTGTTGAGTGTAGCAGAGCTGTCATGGAAGTGAGACTGCTTTTGAGAGCTCCAACGGCAAGGTTATTTCCATAGTATATTTTGCCAATAACAATGGCTTGAATTACATTGTAGAATGACATTTTTTGTTAGAAGAATCAGTGACATCAACAAGAAATCACAGAGTTGCCTAATCAAAAAAGTCAGTAATCAGAAGATGGTTAGTGAGAGAAGGTAGTTGAGAAAATCCAGATTTCAAGAGAGAAAGTAGAGATTAGAGAAAGATAATCCTATCTCTACTAAAATTGTACTTGGGAAGCAAGAGATCCGAAAGTTGGGTTCAGTGATAACTACTCATTCGTGACACGTTCAAAGCTCTTTGAATTTAATTAATTTCAAGTCAAGCTCCCAAACGAATGCTTCTATATCTACTCTCTGCGTGGTAAGCCTAATTTTGCAATTGGGTTCCACCCATTTTGTATGCACAGGTTTTTTGCTTTTTTGACACCCGGTTTTGGACTTTTTAGTGTGCGTCTCACTACTTATGTCTCACCCATGGTAATCACATGATAAATGGACTGTGCCTTAGGATTGGCCAGGGGAGCCAGTCTTCTAGAACTTTCCACTCTCATTTAAAAAATCTTGCACAAGAGAAAGAAGATTGTTGGAGTTAGATTCTGGACCAGGACTGTGACAGCCTCAACACCATGAAGAGCTGGAAGGCCAAGCCTCCGGATGGACTAGGGACTTTGCCCATAGCTGACCTCAGGACCAGTGGATGTCTCTAGGACAAGTGATTTTGGTTCCCTTACACCCCCTAAGGGCCAGCTGAGGGAAGATTTGGGCTTCTGTGCACCAGTAGGAGAGGAGCACCAGAGACAAAGAAAAGGAGGAAGGCTGGCACAGGGGTCCAGTAAAACTGGCTCTCTGCAGAATGCACTGCCTTGGAGGTGAGGAGGTCTGCTGAAACTCTTACAAGAGGATTCAGTTTGCCACCAGGGGAAAAATTAGCCCAATATCTTTAAAATCAACACATCGGGCCTGAGATATCCACATTTGAAGATTAGTGACCTGTGGCCCCTGAGAGAAGGAACAAGTGGGGCTCAACTGTAGTTTTGGACAATAACGCTGGGCTGAGCCAGTCTCTGAGAATCAGTGCAGGCTCCCTGCTTTAACAATTTGGGGGAGAAGGCATGCATGGGGCCCCTTCCCCCAGTGTTCCAATTGCCCCTAGGGGCCCATCTACCCAGGGGCTGACACAAGGAAACAAGCCTGGGACCCCTCTCTGGGCCCCCTGCAAGAAAGAAGAGGGAGAGCGCTGCTGCACCGCCTCCAAGAAAGAAGAAAGGGGCCCCTCCAGGCCTCCAATCCAGGAAGACTAACAAGGAGCACTGCTGCACCCCCTGCAATACCCCCGTGCCCATATCTAGCTCACCCAATGCATTTTTATAGTGCTAATTTCTTGAAACATACTGAACGGATTAACACCAAATCGAACAAAGTTATTTACCAGAGCAAACCTAGTTTTATGCTAGGTTTGGTGTGTTTTCATTCAGTAGTATTTCTGTAGTAAAGAGTAAATATCTCTATTGGAGCTGAATTGGGAAACACCATTTTATTGTTTTCCCCTTTACTTTCACCCTCCCACTCCTTAACAATTCTGCACCAAATTTGGCGTGCCAAACTGGATTAGTGTTTTGTTTTTGAAACTTTCATGCAGGTTCATCAAACAGTACCAAAGTTATTAGCAAAATAAAAAAATGGATTTTCAATGGAAAATGTGGCCTACCCATACCTACACCCTGTCTACTTCAGTGTGTACAAACATGTCACCAGGACAGTGAGATCGCAATATTGGACCCTATTACACAATCACCTGTTATGTATTTTGTTTGTGTATGTATGGTGGGTAGCCTTTTTGTCCAAAGTACAGCTAACAATTGCCACTGTTTGGAACTAGAATGCTGAGGTTGTGTATAACTTTCATAAATACATTGCTGATTAAGCAATAGACAATGGTGAGGGGCCAGAAGATTTATGGGAGTTTGTGGATGCAGCGTTTACTGCATGAATATTAATTTACCACACATTTGCCACCTTGTTTGCATAATTCCTAGATTTCACAAAAAACACAGTTTCTATATCAAATGGGATAACACAATACTGTGGGAGAATGTGCTGCACAATTTCCTTTTTTGTTGCATAATCCAGATAACCTGACCGCATAATTTGGTTCACCATATCATATAATCCTTGTAGCCCCAACAATCGTAAAGGTCATCAGAGTTGATTGAGGATTTTCATTATGGAGCTCTAATGCTATTCATATTTCAAAGGGAACCTAGAAATGATTTCCATATTTTAGGCTCCATGTGAATTCTGGGTTTTTACACCACTACAGTTTATTTGTGCAAAAAAACACCCAAACATTATATATTTGGGGGTTTATTTTTTTATTTTTTGTCATTTTTTAGTTCAATTTTTTTCCTCTACTCATTTTTTGTTTTCTGTCATTCCTTCATTCAATTCTTTTCCTTTGCTCATTTTCTTTTTCGAATTGCTGTCACATCCATTTCCTTAACATCTCATAGTTTGTTTCTGAATCTTTCCCTTGCTTTCACTCCCTTAGTTTTCACCACTTCTTTTTTCTTTTGATTTCCCCTATTCCTTTATCTTTTACAATGTCTTTGCTCTCTTTCTTTTATCTACCTTTCATTCTCATTTCACTCCAGTCCCTCTAATATTTGTTGTTTTATCCCCCCTCTCTTCCTGTGCCTCACTCTTCATTATTTGCCTCTCCTATTGTATTATTTTCCTTTCCCTGTTATGATTTTTAAGTTAAGTTTGAATCTCTGACCCTCAGCCTTGTATAGTCAAATTCTTCTACACTATTCATGAAGTTGAGGGGCGTTTACAATCATTCCAACTCTTAAAAAATGATGCAATACATAGGGGTCTTTATGGAAACAGGTGGCAAACTGACAGCAGTGGTAGGGCAAGCTTCAATCACAAATGAAAAAGGTACATCAAAGAGTTCAAGTTTCCCTCACATGCATAACAGGTACATTGTGCAGCATTGAAGCGGCAGGTGTCCAAAGCTGTCAAGTGGCCTAATATCATGTGTGACCTTTAACCAGCCCCGGCTCTTCAACCAGTAGCTTTTTGTTGGCTTGTAAGCCAATATTAATCATGGTAAAAACAAAACTTTATGTTCCAGAAGGCAAAGTCCTGTTGATTTAAAAGGTAGGCCTTAATGAAAGCGTCTCATACCATGTGTGTGGGTGTGTGTGTGTGTGTGTGTGTGAAATTGGTGTAGGTCAATTGTGAACTTCAATATATTTTTAGCTCAGCTGAGGACCCCGATATGTTTAAAGAAAGAATTTCTAAGTTAACTCCAGGATTGCAATGTGTCCATTAAAAGGAAATTAAACCTACAAATAGTATGAGGCAGGGGACAAAGGTCAGCATATAGAAAACTCCTCTGTTTAATGGAAATTTCCAGAATGAATGGCGTTTACCTTTTCAAAGAAAGCAGTTCATAGAATGTCTTTTTGGTCAAAATTGGCTTTTGAATGCTTATTTTTTTAAAGTGTAAATGCAGGATTCCAAACAGACTTGCCGAAGACTCGAGAAGAAGTGGCGCCACGAAAAGACACCGGAAAACCACGCAGCCCTAAAGAACGCCAGCCGCAAGCACCACCAACTCATCCGAGCCAGCAAAAGGTCCTCCTTCAAGGAACGCATCGACAACAATGCACACAACAGCAAAGAGCTCTTCAACATCGTGAAGGAGCTTTCCAACCCCAGCTCCAGCTCCAACGACATCCCGCCGTCGCAAGACCTATGTGACTCCCTAGCCACCTTCTTTCACCGCAAGATTGCAGACAGTCAAGACAGCTTCAACACCCAGACCCTCCCCACAGCTGCCAACACTGCAGACTCACCGCCCGCCAGCATCACCAACCACCTGCTCTCCTGGACCCACGTTAACGATGACGACACCATCAAGACCATGAACACCATCCACTCAGGCTCACCATCCGACCCCTGCCCTCACCACATCTACAACAAAGCAAACCGCATCATCGCACCCCAACTTCGGAAGATCATTAACAGCTCCTTCGAGACCGCCACCTTCCCGGAAAGCTGGAAGCACGCCGAGATCAACGCCCTACTCAAGAAACCCACAGCGGACCCAAAGGACCTCAAGAACTTCCGGCCCATCTCCCTTCTTCCATTCCCGGCAAAAGTCATTGAAAAGATCGTCAACAGGCAACTGACCCACTTCCTCGAGGAGAACAACATCCTGGACCCGTCCCAATCCGGATTCCGCAGCAATCACAGCACCGAAACCACCCTCATCACTGCCACAGACGACATCAGGGCCCTACTGGACAACGGCAAAACCGCGGCCCTCATCCTCCTGGACATCTCGGCCGCCTTCGACACCGTCTGCCACCACACCCTGCGCAAACGCCTACACGACGCAGGAATACGTGACAAAGCCCTGGACTGGATCACCTCCTTCCTCACCGACAGAACCCAGAGGGTCCGCCTCCCCCCATTCCGTTCCGAAGCCACCAAGATCATCTGCGGCGTGCCCCAAGGATCATCCCTCAGCCCTACCCTTTTCAACGTCTACATGGCACCGCTCGCCAACATCGTCCACTCGCACAACCTCAACATCGTCTCCTACGCCGACGACACTCAACTGATCCTCTCACTCACCAATAACCCCACCACCGCCAAAACCAACCTTCCATGAAGGAATGAAGGCCGTCGCCAGCTGGATGCAGACCAGCCGCCTGAAACTCAACTCAGACAAGACAGAGGTCCTCATCCTCGGATCCGCGCCCTCCGCCTGGGACGACTCTTGGTGGCCGGCCGCCCTGGGAGCCGCTCCCACACCCACCAACCACGCACGCAACCTGGGGTTCATCCTGGATTCATCGCTCTCAATGACCCAGCAAGTCAACGCCGTCTCCTCCTCATGCTTCAACACCCTCCGCATGCTCCGCAAGATCTACAGATGGATCCCCACCGGAACCAGAAAGATGGTCACACAGGCCCTCATCAGCAGCAGACTGGACTACGGCAATGCCCTCTACGCTGGGACCACGATCAAACTCCAGAAGAGGCTATAACGCATACAAAACGCCTCCGCATGCCTCATCCTCGACATTCCTCGCCACACCCACATCACTGCCCACCTGAAAGACCTGCACTGGCTCCCAGTCAAGAAGAGGATCACCTTCAAGCTCCTCACCCACGCCCACAAAGCACTACACAACACCGGACCAGCATACCTCAACAAGCGTCTCACCTTCTACACCCCGAACCGCCAGCTTCGCTCTGCCGACCATGCCCTCGCCACCGTCCCACGCATCCACAGGACCTCCACCGGCGGCAGATCCATCTCCTACCTCGCTGCCAAGACATGGAACACCCTCCCCACACAGCTGCGACAGACCCAGGACCTGCTGACCTTCAGGAGACTTCTCAAGACCTGGCTGTTCGAGCAGTAGCTGCACCCCCACCCTCCGATCAGTGCCTTGAGACCCTCATGGGTGATTAGCGCGCTCTACAAATAATTGATTGAATTGATTGAATGGTTGCAGGTCTTACTTTCAGAGACAGTTTTGCCTGAGATATTTATTTCAGTGCTTTACTTCAGGTGACATTATTTCATATTTATATCTTTTACATTGTCAAACAATTACTTTGGATGCTTTTAATTTGCTGACCCATCACTACCCGAATCATCATCTATCACTGACCCCTTACAACCCCTAAAAACTATCAATCCCTGCCCCCTTTGTATCCCAAAAATCCACCATCTCTGAACCATAAATAACTCACTACCTCTAACTCCACCCATCCCTGAACCCTAAAAACCCTCACTGCCCTTAAACATCAGCCATCCATGACCCATAAGAACTCCTCATCTCCCTAAACTACTCATCCCTGAACCCTAATAACCCCTTTCTACATCTAAACTCTACCCAGCTCTGAATTCTGAAATCCCTCACCACCCTAAATTCCATCCCATCCCATCCTGAATCCTACAAACTCAACCACCCCAGCTGCTACCCATAATTGAACCTTAAAAACTCTTCATATCAATGAACCCTAAATCCGCTCAATACCCTTACACTCCACCCATCACTGAAACCTAAAAACACCCCACACACCTAAACATCACTCATCCGTGAAGTCTAAAAACCCCTCATCACCCCTACACTCCACACATCTCTGAACCCTAAAAACCCTTTTGTATGCCGAACTCCATTTATTCCTGACCCCTAAAAAACCCTCATCACCATAAACATTACCAATCCCGGAACCCAAAAGCCCCACAGCAGTACTGACCTCTTTCCAAGTTCAATGTAATTTTGGATTTTTTCTTAATATTATCTTTCGTTTAAACTGTTTCCTTTAATTTTCGATTTTTTTGTATTACCTCAAAATAGTTTTTCCTTAAAATTGATTTTCCATGACTTGGTTTCCTCCGTTGTGGGGGGAATGCAAATGATAGGTACAGGGAAAGTGAAACAAACTGATGTTGGCACAGAACCATAAAATACACACTCTTTACAAATGGGCTACTAGTCCACTGGCTAACGACCAACTTCCTCAAGCTAAACTCGCAAAAAACCGAATTTCTTTTAATCTCCCCCCCTAAAAACTCTCTGGAGATAAAGGAATGGACCAAGATGATCACTGCTCTGAATTGCACGCCGACTCTGGTGGACTCCACCAAATCGCTTGGAATTACACTGGATAAGAACCTCAACATGCAAACACACATCAACCTGTTGGCTAAAACTGCCCGCTTTCACCTCAGCTATCTCAGAAAAATGAAACCATTCATCGAGAACCCTGACCTCAATACTGCAGTTCAGGCTTTAGTCATCTCGAGGTTGGAGTACGGATGTACTACCTTCTCGGGGCTTCCCAAAATCTCAACAGCATCTGAGGGTGCGCCTTGTCCTTTGCACTCACATTGTAATAAAGATGCTGGTGCAAGGGTAAAAAAGCTATCGAGCGGTGTACTGATTGTGGCCCACATATTCACTGACCATCTACAAAGAACACAAGAAAATGCTTTTCAATCAACTTAATTAGCCACAGACACCATGCATACATTTGCCTAATGAAGGGCCTGTGAAAAATTGACGATGACAGGTAATAGATTTTCCTTTGAGCTGTTCTTTGAACTATTGATAACTACCATACACGGCTCAAATGCTAGTGAACTACGTGGAAAGGCCTCACAGATTGAAAAAATTGCTTCACCATAGCTTAAAAGCACGAACTCGGACATATGTTAAAGGTCTGTAGAATGTGTAATACGTATTTCATCCCTCTGCATTGAAAACACTTAGCTCACAGTGATTACTTAGGCCTGAGGTGGATTTATTACTAGGAGTCTATTGCAAGTTTCAGAGACTAGATGCAAGGTCGTGGATGCAATGGTTTCACTGTACACTGGGTTTTCTTGCAGTGGCAGTAAAGAGTCAAGTAAAATATAATCAAGTTCCCCAGCTATAGATCACACAATATTACTCATTCATTCTTTAACACACGTAAACTATTTTAATATTTATCTAGTTTTTCTCCACATCATATTACTCCTTGGGGAATGCATCTTGCAAAGGCGTACATTTTTACATTCAATAAACAACAATTTGCTTTGCTGGTTTATGGGCAATTGTAGTGCGACTCTCCTGCTTTGCTCAGGTGGTGTTGACAAGTTTTGGCGCCCACACTTTTTCATTGTAATATTTGGCCTGCCTTTACCAAAGATGTGCATGTTTGACATCAAGAGCTGAACTTACCTCAAAGAAATATCATGATAATTATGGAGAACGGTATACAATTAATGCAGTACATATGCAGTATTTACTTTCCTCAGACACCACGTCCACATTTATCAAAATTTGATGCAGTGCAAAGCAGCAAGACAGCATGCTGCACTGAGGTGCTTCAAATGGAGACGGAAGGCATGCACCATTTCTATCAAGATATGGGGCATTCCTGCTCTCTCCTTGCACAGTCACACTTGTGGCTGCAATGCGCCAATGCAGGTAACATTGCACCATGGTCAAGGGTGCCTGCGTTGCCGTCAGAATTGTTTTTGTGCAGGAAGGGTCACTTTACTGCACAAAAAGAATCCGAAGAGGTGTTTTCATTGTCTTAAGTGTGCTGCAGAAAGCAGCACATTTAGAAAAAGGAAACAACGAGTAGGGATGAAGCTATTTCTCCTCGTTGTACCTTCATCAGGAAGGTGTACAATATTGATGCATTCCCAGGTTGGCCGGTCTTGGTAGATTTGGGAATGCGCCAAAATACATGGGTGGATGAGTGGGAACACCTACGCACCAACCATGTATTGCCGTCCTGGCACAGGTATTGCAAGGCAGTGACTTACGCTGCCTTGCGTTCCTCCAGATTTACCAAGCCATGTAAGTCCTCGCAAGCTTGGTAAATCTGACTTAAGGATTACGTTGCCCTTGCCTCACCTTGAATCTGATAAATAAAGCCCATATTTCTGTTGTCAAGAGAGAGTAACAGTATTTTACTATTTCATTAATTTCTGATATTTGTGAAGCCGAAATTAGCTTCAAGGAGTAATGTATTACTGTATATTGGAATTTTCATACAGACAAGGTGTGGGCCAAATTCAAATTTTGTCTTCAAAGTTCTCTTAAATTTAAAAAACAAACAAACACACACTTCCCACTAAGACAAGAATTTTCACAATTTTTATGCCCTCAATTAAAAATATATTTTTTTATTTTTATGGCCAACCTATTTATTTTGAATCGTTTTATTGTAGTCTAGACGTGTCATAGTTCACTGCAGTTGCAACGATTGCTGAGACTAAAAGAAAAGCTCAAAATATTATTAAGGGGAAAAAGTGTGAATTCACACACCATGAAATGTCAGTATGGCGACTCGAACTGATTTGTCTACATTTACTTAATCAGAGAGTTTTTAGGGTGGAAGTTCGCTTCATGAAGTTCATGGACTTCTGAATGATAGGCTGAGTAGACGCAACTTGCGTTGAACCTGTGTCAACTGTGTCAGGATCTGATCTCTGTAGTGGATACTTTAGTCTACAAAGCCACCAGACCGACCTGCATTTTAATAGACAACATGAATATTGTGGTTCAAATGTAGGCATGGAGCGCGACTTGGGATACAACTTTAGCTATGCTTTCATTTGAAATCTTCAACAGCATTAAATCAGCTCGGGGAGCCCATCATCACCAGTTTTGCCTGCCTTGCCTGCCACTCTAGGGGGGGGACCAGGACTACAGGTCCCAGGCACCTTTGCGACCCTTGCGGCGGCCGCCGATGCCAGTATGCGCCAGGAGGCGCATTAAATCAGCTCAGGGCTCCTACAGCCCAGGAGTCCGTCATTGCCACTTTCGGCCTGCCTTGCCTGCTGCTCCAGGGGGGGACAAGGACTACAGGTCCCACGCACCTTTGCGACCCTTGCGGCCGTCGACGATGCCAGCACGCGCCAGGAGGCGCATTAAATCAGCTTGGGGCTCCCGCAGCGCAGGAGCCCGTCAGCACCAGTTTCGCCTGCCTTGCCTGCCGCTCCAGGGCGGGACCAGGACTACAGGTCCCAGGCACATTTGCAACCCTTGCGGTCGACGCCAGCACGTGCCAGGAGGCGCATTTAACCAGCTCGGGGCTCACGCAGTGCCGGAGCCCGTCATCACCAGTTTCGCCTGCCTTGCCTTGGACTACAGGGGCTCAGAGGCTCGAGGTGAGTGTTTGCCTATAATAACTGGATTGGCAACAGTCTGACCAAACATCCATGATGAGTAAACGCTTTGGTTTACAACCCGCGCGTCCTGCTACTACTATTGATAGCATGCTTGAAAGGGTGGTCAGCATTGTGTTGAGCGAGATAGAGCTAACAGAGCGTTGATTGTCCCTGGGAAATGAGGCTCTACAGACCGGCCCTGCACTCGGAGGGTTTTCAGTTGATCCAGTACTCTGCGACCTTTGTGACCCCCCACATCAGCCAGTTGGCCCTAATAACACGCAGTTTCTTAGTGGGAACATTCATTGTACCCAAGGGTACGATACGCCCGAGACACAGCGAACCATGGGTACTCCAACAACTGTATCAGCATTGGATTCAAAACGCAAAAGGAAGCTTGGGAAGCCTGTCTGCACTAAAAGGAAACAGCCCCCCCCACTCCTCTTCATCCCGTAGCTGTTTGTCCTCCTGGATGCAATCATCATCTAGTGTCAGTATTTCGGAGCCAGCGCCGAGTGGGAAGTCTAGCAATTCTATTTGTACTCAGACTGAAGTGGCACTCGCTGCAACATACTTTGGGGACACTTTCATTAATACCGTATGTTCACGGATTAGTGATATGATAGATACAAAATTTACATACCTATGAAAGTGCCTAGATCATTTGGGCACTGTTATGAACAAACTTAGCCAATGGGGAGAGAAAATCCAAACTAATGTTGCCCCCGGGGGTGGGGGTCTATCCCCTCATTCAATGTTTCACCTAACATCAATCCACCCCCTATTGTTACGTGCCTGCCCACCGACCCCTTAGTTGTAACTTCTTGTAAAACATGTTCTCAACTAAGGCAGTGTCTCCTCCCTAAGGCTAACACAGCGTCAAGACCTCTTTTCGTTAACAACGGCGCATTGACCGTGGCTGGGTCCGACCCAATTGCGCCCCCTGTTTCTACAACTGAATCTATTACTAGACTGGTTGGTGACCGATCAAATATGGGCAGACCGAGCAGTAATACACCTGATACCCCTAGTAGGAATCATCTTAGGCCTAACATAGATGTACTGGGATTGCCGCTGGCAGCCTGCCCCTACGTTCTGGTGTTGACAGGGGTACCAACTCTTAAGAAGGAACAGAGGGAAACTTGGGATCAATTGTGCAATAAATGTCCGGACTGGTTATCTAAGAATAAGAGGTTCAATGTGTTACATACGAATGAGATAATTATGGTACGAAGAGTGGGGTGGGTAGGTGATTCACCTAAAAACATAGAAGGGGATTGTATTGTTATAAATTTTCGCAGACCATCTATGGTAAGATCTTTGTTGAGAAGCCAGGAGATTATAACCACCAACCCATCAAAAAGTTGGTCTCTACCATTGGGCTACTTCTATAAAACAACTTCTGGATGCCCTTTAAATGAGCCTGTACCCTTGGCTGCCCAAAATAGATTTTTAGCACTGTCCGATTTTGATACTCAGGACTGACTATCGCTGCCCCCTGAGACTAATGGTGCCGATTATATACTTACGCTCCCCCCACATATAACTGAGATACATGATCACGCTGTTATAATTAAGGCTCCCGATAACCTAGATCTGAATATACTTAGCTGGAACGTTGCTGGTCTACAGTCAAAAATACATCTAGCAGATTGGCTGAAACTAGTTAGACAGCAGGACATCCTTATGTTCCAAGAAACCTGGGCTACCAAAGAAATATATATTGAAGGATTTGAATGTTTTAATATTGCAGCCCCAATCCCCAAATTTGGTCAACCGTCTGGTGGCCTTTCGATTTGGGTGAACATTGCAGCAGGAGGTAGCGCTATTATTTTACCCACACAAAGTGATAAATGTCAAGCCTTATTATACATAAGGGGGGTATCAATTTATCTACTTAATTTTTACAATAATGACTTTCACAGTACACCTAATACTAATTTTATCAGCCTATTTGATTTTGTCAACACCCTAAAGCACAGTAATGGTTCAGACAAAATAGCTGGCATTTGTCTGCGGGCTTAATTATAATTTTAATGCCAAGCTCCCCAGTGAAGAAACTGCTGTTACAAGGTCTAGCAGCAGAGGACAAATTTGCCACAGGGGTGAGGAGCTAATGGATCATCTGCGAAACCATGATTTGAGCAATGTTATGGATATTGCTGCTGTAACTAATAACAATAACTCACCAGATCCAACATTTAGAGGAAGGGGTTGCGCCACCACTAGTGACTATGTTTTTATTTCCTCCGCCCTTGAGGACTATTTATTGAAAGCTGAAGTTGTTCCCACATACCACGGCGACCACAACCTGATTAAAGTAGTGTTGAGGCTGTCCCCAAGGACAACATATAAAATTGAATCTGGCACCAGGAATTTGGTACCCTCTACAGATAACTTAAGATTGGTTTGGCAAGGGGTTAACAGTGCTGATTTGTTTCACACGGTGGTAAGAGATAACTTGAGACTAATCGACTCCTGTTTGTCAGCACATGATCCCAATCCTGAGATAATTAGCGCATTTACCAAATTCTGTGAGGCTATAAAATCTGTGCTATTAAAACCCACTGCTGCTACACAGCATGGACCCAGATGGTTCAATAGTGAGTGCTCAGTGATTAATAGACAGCTACACAAGGCTCTCTCAACCAACCCAAGGTGGTACCTGCTAATTTAGTCACTTAGACAGAAGTATAAGCTAGCCATCTCCTATAGGGAGGAAGAGCTATTAAACGAACGATGGGATGCCCTTGCTAGTGCGACTGCCTCAAAGAATGGAAAAACTTTTTGGGCGGCTGTCAAAGACATGAGATCAGTGGGACAACCACTTGCTTCGATCAGTTGTAACATAACTAGCGAGGCCTGGGAGGCTCACTTTTCTATGATATATACAGCTTCAATATATCACGAAGATCTGTTTGAGCACCGAGCCCTTACCGGCATACCAATATCCCTACCTGAAGTCGAGGAAGCTATACCACAGAGCCTGGGCAACGAAGCCCTAGGACCTGATGGGTTACCTATTGATCTTATTAAGCATAAACAGGATATCTGGGCCTCGCTTTGTTAAATGTTTTTAATAATTTAACTAACGCCCGTTACCAAGTACTTGGTCAACTAGTATTATTGTCCCGATTTTTAAAAAAGGTGATCGCTCCCAACCTAGCTGTTACAGACCAATTTCCCTGATTGATAACACTTTGAAAATCTTAGGGAGGGTTTTATATAACAAGATTAAAACATGGACGATGATCATTTTATTTTACAACCATGTCAACTAGGGTTCAGGAGTAAAGTAGGCACTATTGAACAATGCCTAAATCTTAATCTAATAATCGGGAAATATACTATTGCACAACACTCACCAATATACTTGGCTTTTATGGACCTTACCTCTGCTTTTGATTATGTTAATCGGTCACGATTATGGTCCATTTTTATTAGAATGTGGATTAGACAAGGTTTTGGTACACTTTTTAGCATACCTGCATAAGGACTTGAAAGCCCGGGTCAGGATCAACACCGGTGGAGAGGTCTCCATGACATTAAAGTTTGTAGAGGGGTCAGGCAGGGTTGCGTTCTGGCCCCTCTACTTTTTATCATATATATTAACAATCTACACAAATTACTGATAGCGCTTACTAATTATGTCCCCAGAGTTAATGGTAATATACTTCCCGTCCTATTATACGCTGACGTTGCGGTATTAAAGGGACGTACACCTAACGCCCTACGCATCTTAGTGCGGGGTTTTGTTGATTTTATGGCCAGCTTAGACCTATGCACTAATTTTAAAAACTCTTTTATACTGGCTTGCAGGCCAAGGAAGAGCCTTTTAAACTCTATCTCTGTGGGTAATCAATGTTTACAATGCACTAGCACTTTTCCATATTTAGGGTTGGTTTTTGCTGCTAATGGTTCTTGGCTCGATCATATGGTGTACTGTAGGAACAAGTTTTCTAAAGCTATTAATTCAGTTCTTCGTCTCCCCCAACCAAGGAGAACGGGGGCTATCATAGCCATTTTAAAAACATTTACATTTTAGTGTATTCCTACGGCAACTTACGGTGCAGAGGTATGGGGTTCTAAAAGAGTTGTAGTATTCAGTGTGAGGAAAATAGGTTTTGTCGGAAACTTTTGGGTGCCCCTATCTCTACGTCCTAATATGTTTGCCATAGCGAATTAAAATTACACTATATTGAAGACTATATAAAGGGCTGCCCTGCTTTATTTTGGCTAGCCATTTGGAAAAACCCAGCGGCATCTCTTACAAGAGAGATTATAGGAGATTGCCTTAAGTGTGAAAGGGGAATGGATATTCCCTGGCTACCCGAGGTGAGATCAAGCCTAAACAGGGTTAACCTCGAACAGATTTTCCTATGCCCAAATCAGATAAATATTGTAAGTAAAAAAGATCTTCGGACAGCATTATATATGTATTATAGTAAGGAAAGACTCGACAGGGAGTCTAGGAAACCAACCGAAGTCACTTTCATGTCTATTGAAAACACATATTATCAGCCGACTAGTTATCTCGCAAAATCTATAGGCCGCTGGGAGAGGGGACTCCTTTTACGCCTATGGGCTGGCACATTGACATTTTTACTTTGTTTTCCTCTTGGTTTTCAGGCCAATTTAGATTCCTTGCCATGTCCGTTGTCATGTAGTTCCTATAAAACCTATATAGGATCTGCACGTTTAGACAACATACACTGCGGGTTTGGTGTCTAGACTGATTCCAGACACCCCCACTGGATATGTTGGCCTGTGTACCAGCTAGCTCACAGTGCCACTAGAAACTCCTCTTGCCAGGGAGAGAATAGTTCTTGGCAACTATCGAACATGACAACCCTGATCCCTCAGGACCGTGGAAGCAGTGTACTACTTTTCGCTCAGTCACTCGTGCTCACTTAGTCCCAGAGAGATACACAGAATAAACGGTAGGGACGTTTTTCAATAAGTATTTATTGAACAGTCGTTATTCTAGTGTAAAATAGGTGTGCTGAAACAACCATTAGACAGTAACAGATATAAATGATTAGAAGCACTAGGAAAGTAAAAGGATGGTAGATTTCTACCATTTTGCTATAACCATGTATACAGGCTAGTATATAAAATACATGACAATAAAATGCGTACTCCTACGATGCGACCCTAACTAGATGTACCTGAATGTACCTAGCATGTATGTAGGTGTTAAGCCAAGAATCCCTCTAGGATAAAGTCAACCCCATTACCTGAAGTGAGAGACTGTGGGACCCCGTCTTGGTCTTGAGTTGGACACCCCGCAAGGGATGTTAGATCACTGCGAGCTGGAGCATTTTCATGCAGGAACCTCAGCGTCTCGCGTCAGTGTGTGTCGGCAGGGAAATCCTGATCACCTCTCCGAGTCTCAGCAAGATGTGATGTTTATATACCCAAAGGTCTCCCCGGGGGTTCTACCTTGCTGTGCCACTTGTCGGACTTAGGATGACATCGGGAATTAACTTTATACATATTTATTATACAGGAGATGGTAGTCCTGCTGAGTTTCCTAGAATCCTCATGCATAATGTATGAGGCTTTTGCCAGGGAAAATCCAGCATTCTGTGTGCAGTGTCGTATCTAGGCAAAAGGTCAGTCCCTAAGAAACGTTATGTATGTAATGTAGGGAAGAATATAGGTGAAGGGTTAGGATGTTACCTGGGCCTATATTGGGGGACCTATATGGAATATAACACAGTGTGACGGCCAGAGTGGGCAAACTATATTAAATTTTTTTTTTTTGTTGCTAGTTTTATATAAATTATGCCAAATGGTTATTATTACCGTATTTTAAAAAGAATCCACCCGTTCACCTTGAAGCTGCATATAGGAATATCCTCAATTTGGAAGACGATGAGCTGGTTTTTCTAGTCGGCACTTTCTTGAAACCGCTGTGCGTGCCCGCAACACGATGTGCACTTTATGAATAATGTTTTATTGAATCTGTTTTTATATTGTTATTATGATTATCAAGAACTTGTGTATTACATGTGTCACCTTGATGCCGCATATAGGAATGTCCTCAACTTAGAAGACGATGAACTGGCTCCCCGAGTTGGCACTTCGTGAAATTGTTGTGTGTGCCTGCAATATGATGTGCACTTTATGATTAATGTTTTATCGAATCTGTTTTTATATTGTTATCATGATTTTGTGTATTTTATGTGCTGTTATGTGAATTGCTCTTTTATGGATATTTTTTTTATCCAAATAAAGTAAATGAATTGAATTGAATTGGTATTATATTTTGGGGTTTTTGCACTTTGTACATTCTGTCTTGACTTCACTTGACTTGCCCTCTCTTATGTTTATAACTTTGTCAGTTAAGTGATGAGCGGTATTGGACCACATGTATTTTGCGCTCACAAAGCTTGTGATTCACAAATGTGTAAGCTTTGAAACTACAAAATACCTTTGTGCAATGTACAAAAGAAATCTAGTGAGTCTGAAAATTCTTTCTGATACCTCGAGTGACTTTTCAAATATCACCGTTTCTAAATCTCAAATATTAGGGGGCATGAAAGAGACATGTTCCTATTACCCGAGAGTCTCAAAGAAATGCTTCAATGGTTTATCAAATTGCAGTCACAGACCACAGATTATTGGGCCATTTTACCCTTTGGGAATGATAATAGTGTATATTGGTAACTGACCATGGTGGGTAGTAGGGCACACATATATTGCCTCTGAACACCCCACAAACAAACAGTGCGGAAGCAACCCACAATTGTCCAGATAATGGGGAGGCAGAGTACAGGGAAAGATGCTACAGAGCATCCAGACTCACCCCTTCCAGAAGCAAATCACAGATATGAAGAACCAGAGGCCCACTCAAGTACATCTGTTACATTCTTGTGGGGTTTAGGTGTAGCCTTTATTTGTATATATGTGTTATGTTGATGTTTGATTGGAGTTCTATGTTGTAAGACCTGCAGCAGTTCTGGAATGTTGGTCACTCTGATCTGTTGACCAGTGAACTTGTTGGCATGAGGTCTGGTTGTACTGTGCTGCCCACCAAATAAACACTTACATTTCTACCTCGAATATCTATGAATTTATACTAAACAAGTTGCGACGAGCTTCAGGGATACTTATCTGCTACAGCTACATTTCAGGAGACAGCACTGGTTTTGTACTGTCTCCTTTGGAGTCTGCGCCAGTTTAGCTGTAGTTATTTTCAGGAAGCTTAGCTGGAAGCAAGGGAGTAGACAGAAAATTAAAATACCCCTCACTTTGATCCATCTCTTGAACGCCGTCAGGTGAGCAAAGCGAGTAAACTCTACCCACTCTAGATGAGGTCCCTTAAACCAGCCTTCTGTCCATCTATTTCTCCATTCTTTAAGCCTGTCATGCATCCATATATCCATCTTTTCATGTTTCCACCCATACATCCATCTTTTCAGCATTTCATCCATCTACCCTCTCAGCATTATAGTCTCACGTCCATCCTTCTACTCACACTTCCAACCATTCCTCCATACTTTTACCCATTCATCCATCCATTTGTTTTCATCCATCCACCAATTCACCCTCATTTTATCAATCCACCAAATCATCCATTCACCCTTCCATCTAGCCGTATATTCATCCATCCACCCATTCATCCAACCTTTCATCATTACAGACACTTTCTTTCACCCACCCATGTAAATCTTGATTTCCCCTTCCATTCATCAGTCCTTTTACCCTTGCATTCATCCTTTCATTCGCAGTTCCTTCCTTATTTTTATGTCCTTCCTTTTGCTCTTCCTTCCAAACCTCTCTCCCACTCTCTCATTCATTCCCTCTCTTTTTCTTTTAATTTCTTTGCTGTGGTTAACTCCTGATCACTGTGTTGTTTGTCGTTTTCCGTTACTTTCGATTTTTAACAGCTTTTGTCTGCAAAGCTGCAGCCAGGACATGGTCATAAATAACTATAATTGTCAACAACACCCCCACACCCTCTCCCCCCCCCCCCGCCCCTGCCCCTCCAGCCCTCCCCGCTTAAGCTGTGAAAGCAGGGGATTCATGATGCTACTGGCTGGAAGTATTATTCTCCGCCGAAAACATTTAGTTCGACTGTTTAAAATATTTTCCCTCCTTTTTTAGTTCACTTTATGTTGTTCAGTCTCCTTGCATTTTTGATTTTAACTTACAGTTTACTGGCATCGCGAGCCCCGGAATCCTCTGCACATGCAGGAACACTCACACATGCTTGTACTGGGGCGCACTGGCTGAATCCTCTCCATTTTCCGCACATTAAGGATCAGCAGGTGTGCTATCAGGGGTGTGTCCTTGACATTTATGATGCAGGTTTCCTCATGGGCATCTGTATATGCGGGTTGCCTGACAGTGTACGTTGTTCTTCCTGGATTTTGTTTCTGCCGTACCACTCGAGCATACTGTGTGCAAGCTCTGCACTGTTTTCCAGATATTGGAGTAATTGTAAAATTTAGAGTTTAAAATGTACCATACAGTTTGACCCACCTTCCATGTTTCTGCAAACCAAAGGTGAGCCTCTGACCCCATGGATACAATGAAAGGAGGAATTCATTACATATTTAAAAGCTGTAGATGGGGAAAGAATGCCAGCAGAAAGAAAAAGAAAACATTTTACATTTAGGTTCAGAGGGGCAGGTAGTTTTTAGAACACTGCCGCAAGTTACGGCCACGAGGGACAAGGCGATATTAATATGAATGATGAAGTCTTGTTGAGGATGGAACAGCCCTTTAACCCTTTGGTCAGTGTGAAACTCAACAGATTCAAGTTTTATACTCTGGCCCAGGAGTAAGGGGAATCGTTTGCTGATTTTCTTACAGGATTGAGAGCTTTATCTATGGCTTGTAACTTTAGACCTATTACTGACGAGATGATCAGAGATCAAATTATTGTACATGTTATGAGCAAGAAAATCCAACAACAATTGTGGGTCGTGGGTGACCCAAATTTTCAAGATGTTATTACTGCTGCTTAAGCCCATGAACAGTCAGAAAAGTGGACGTTATCTTTCAGTAAGGATAGTAAAGCAAATGTGGAGGATGTGTGTAGTGTGAGTAGTGGAATTTCTAGAATGGGAGCACAAAATATTTTAAAAAGAGGAAACAAGTCATTCCATTGTCTTAGGTGTGGCAGCACTAGTCATGTTGCCTCCTCTCCTCAGTGTCCAGCTATGGGAAAGGTATGCAAGAAGTGCAGTAGTTTGAGGCACTTTACCCATATGTGTACGGACTTTAGAAGAAGTAACCTTGCTGCTAATGTAAATGTGTTGTGTGTAATGGAAGTTATGGATCAAAAATGTATCTGTGAGCATGGTGGAGAATGTGAAAGCAATATAGGTATAGTGTTGTCTATAAAAGAAATGAATGGAAGACAGCATGTTATGAAACCTCCTAAATGTATCACTAGAATTTTGAACAAAGATTTAGAACTTATGGCGGATTCAGGTTCCCAATGGACAATAGTTTCGAAAGATTATTTTCTACAACAATTTGAAGATCTGTTAGAGCTAGACTCTAAAAGAATCATATATAATTGCTGAAAGTTTTGATGGCTCCAAAATAGACTGTGTGAGGAATCAAGACCTGTTTGCAGTGCCCCCCCACTTTTTGCCCCATTTGAGACTCCTGGATGCTGGTTTTCTGACTATGAGAGTGCCCTGCGCTCTGCTAGGCAGGCCCAGGGCCAGTGTTATGTTTGAGCACACACATATAGGGTACACTTACAATTAGCATGACCTACCTTATAAGTCCCTAGTAGATAACAGGGCAGGGGGATTGAAACTACCTATAAGACGCTAGCATATAATAGGGCTTGAACGTTTAGAGGCCAGCAGCCTTTTTTGCACTTGCATGCATGCTCTGCAGCACTGTTTTTAAAATCTAAATTTACTGCAAACTCAACTTTGGTGCTTTGGGCATTTTTACATAGGTCTCCCGTAGGTGTCCTAATGGTGAAGAGTCATGTAACTATAAGCAGGGTCCTTATAAAAGCTGTTTTATAAAACCTGGTGAGGGAAATCTGCCAATTTTATTTTTTCCCCTTTGTAGATACTTAGCCCATAAGCTAACACTACAATATTTTATGCATACAAAATTATTGCTAGGAAGGGAATACATATCATTCAAAGACTTAAAAGAATAGTATGGATAAATCCAACAGAATCCCACTGTTGAATTTATCATAGCTTGTACAGAAATGCGTTATAAGTCTTTCTTTTCTGTAAGCCAAAATCCATCCTTCCTGCAGTCTTCCCTGATTGGTCAGCTCTAACAGGATTAGCCAGGCCGCCTTGATTAGGTGATAAGTAACGTGGCTTAGCAGAGCTTATCTGATGGAGGGAATTCTGCAGCTGCAAAAGAATTCCCGAGCAGGGGGATGGGCCATGAAAGCATGAGCTTCAAACAAGACCAGGACAGGCAAGAGTGCCAGCCAGGCCCACCGCCTCTTCTTGCCAGATGGCAAGAGTAGGAGTGGAATTTGCAGATGTGAGGAGGAGGAGTTTACGGAAATGAGCAACACTGTGAATTGTTTAGCTAGCTCTTACTGCTCTGCTGAGATTTCAGCCATGATGGATTTTGGAGGAATAGTGCTTTCTGGGACAAGAAGATGCCACACTTTGGAGGAAGTGGTCATACGCCTGGGTGGCACCCTGCATCCTATTGGTCAGGGGTGCCCCCCTCTTGATGCTCAGAAGCTGAGAATAAATATGTGAGAGGTGCATAGCCTCTCAGATCTGCTGCCTGAAACTTCAAGGAGAAGAAGGACTGCCATGCTGGAATCTGAATCTGCACCCAAAGGTCTACAATCTGAAGCACTGTGCCTGCTGCACAATCTGGTACTACAGCCCTGGGGACTGTACGTTGATTAAGGAGTGGACTCCCTGCAGCTACATGTTAATAGAGCCCACCTGCATCATCTCCACCACAAGTCCCCATCCTGGAGTACGTCCAGTGGACTTTTAAGGATTTGGCCAGGTGCATTGTGGGAATTGCAGTCCAGACATCCAAGAGACTATCTAGGAGATTCCAGACCATTTGAATGGTGTTTTGGACACTTGCTAACTACATGGAAACTGGCAGGAGGAAGATCCTGAAGTTTAGAGAAGCTTGGAGGAATTTGGGGAAGTTTTTGGAGCAAGCTTCATAGAAACCTGTGCGAGGCCACGCAAAGCCGTGCAACGCCTCTCAAAGCCTCGCCGCACAGCTCAAAGCATCTCAGATCCGACACCAGACAACACGAGGCCACGTGAAGCCACACAACGCCTTGCAAAGCCTCGCCGCACAGCTTCTCAGATCCGAAGGCGGATGAAGTGATACCTTGCAAAGCAATGCCACGCTGGATTTAAGGTAGTTGTTCAGTGGGACCTGCATGGTTCCTGTATCAGGCCTGCGCTCCATCGTGGGCAGCCTCAAACTTTGACTTTGTCCAGGTCAAGTGTGAGCAGATATCTCAGAGTGGTGCTATATGTTTATAAGCACTAAAAAGTGTTTATTCTTTAAAGATTCATATGTCCGGTTCCCTACATTGGATTTTTTGTCGTTTTGGTGTCATTTTAAAGATAGAAGTATTTCCTATTATTATAAATTCGTGTGGGATTTTTATTGTGTGTTGTGTCTTACTTATTTAATGTATTGGTGTTTTTAAATGCTTTACATACCTGTCTCCTAAGTTAGGCCTGACTGCTCAGTGACAGCTACCAAGGGTTGAGCAAGGGACTAATTTATTGAGACCTTTACTGGACCATATACTGGGTTGGTGGCTTATTGCCAGTGGTAGGTGCATACCCACCACTACTAATAACCCACCTTCCAGCAGACATCATCTGGTATCAAGATGTTGATATTTAGTTCAAAGGGAAAACAGCCCAAATTAGCTCAATGTGGCAGGGAAAGGCGTTAATGTACTAGGATGGAAAGACCAATGGAAGCTTGGTATAACAAAACTCTAGGAGTAAGGAACCTGTACTATTGGTTGCGGATACTATCAACAAGGAATGGGTGGTTAGTCGATTTCCAGAAGTGTTCACTAACAACTTGGCCAAATTGAAAGATTTTGCCCACAAAATTAAGGTAAAAGAAAATGTTGTACCAGTAAAACAAAAGCTTAGAGTGCTACCCATCAATGTGAGAGAAGAATTGAAAGCCATCTTGGAGAGTATAGTTGACGATGGGATAATTGAAGAAGTTGATTCATCCGAGTGCGCCTCTCTCATAGTTTTAGCACGGAATGCGGATAACGTTTTGAGAATGTGTGTAGATTTGAGAGTACTTAATTGAAACCTGGTTGTGGACTGCCATGCCCTGCCCAACATTAACCCCTTCGGTGCTCATGACGGAATGGTTCCGTCATGAGCACCGGTGCTCCTGTGCTCATGACGGAACCATTCCGTCACGAGGACAGGGGCACGAAATCCCTCTGCTGCAGACAGCAGAGGGATTTCCTTTTATTGGCCTCAGGAGGTTGGGGAAGAGCTTCCCAACCTCCCGAGGCCAATTTGCATTGCCATTGCAATGCCGATCGTGCGCATGGCGCGCTGTCGTCATTGCAATGAAAATGAAACTGAAACTTAGTTTCAGTTTTATTGTTTCGGTGCTCGTGGGGCTATCTCAGCCCCCGAGCACCGAAACAGATGGGATAGGTATCGTTGGAAAGGGGAGAATCTCCCCTTTCCAATGGTACCCCTCTCTAGTGGATCCCTGCTTGGGGATTGCCCCAGGGGGGCGATCCCCAAGCAGGGATCCACCCACTAGGCACCAGGGAGGGGGGAGCAGCCCCTTGGGCAAGGGCCTTTGCTCCCCCCATATGTTTTGGCCTAATTCAATCTTTCTGCCCCCCCCTGGGGGGCAGAAAGCCCACTAGACCCAGGGAATTTGTTTACTATGTAAATTTGGGGTGGGGGCTGCCAAATATGGGCATGCCAATGCCCCAACCCCCTCCTGCACAATTAGAGTCTTTCTGCCCCCTGTGGGGGACAGATGGGGGCAGTAGCCCCCAATCTGCCCCCCTGGGGGGGCAGAAAGCCCACTAGGCGCCAGGTTTTTTTTTACATTTAATTTAGGGGTGGGGGCTGCCCAAGATGGGTATGCCAATGCCCCCACCCCTCCCCCCACAAAAGTCCAGTCTTTCTGCCCCCCCGGGGGGCAGAAAGCCCACTAGAAACCAGGGATTTATTTTATTATGTAAATTAGGGGTGGGGGCTGCCCAATATGGGCACGCCAAAGCCCCCAACCCCCTCCTGCACAATAACAGTCTTTCTCCCCCCCCAGGGGGGGCAGAAAGCCCACTAGACGCCAGGGTTTTTTTTAACGATTAATTTAGGGGTGGGGGTTGCCAAAGATGGGCATTACAATGCCCCCACCCCTCCCCTCACAAAATTCCAGTCTTTCTGCCCCCCGTGGGGGCAGAAAGGACCCTAGACACCAGGGATTCATTTTTTAATAGGCCTGGGGTGGGGGCTGCCCAGAATGGGCATGCAAATGCCCCCACCCTACCCCCCCAAAGAAAACTAAAGACTAGCTGCCCCTCCAGGAGGAAGATGGGGCAATAGCCCCATATCTACCCCCAGGGTGGGGCAGAAAGCCCACTAAGCGCCAGGGATTTTATTTTTATATAGGTAGGGGTGGGGGTTGCCCAGAATGGGCATGTCAAGGCCCCCACCCCCCCAAAAAATGATACAGTCTTTCTGCCCCTACTGGGAGGCAGATGGGGCAATAGCCCCTTATCTGCCCCCCCGGGGTGGGACAGAAAGCTCACTAGCCACCAGGGTTTTTCCCCCCAAATTTCGGGGTTGGGGTTGCCCAGAATGGGCATGCCAATGCCCCCACCCCCCAAAAAAAGATGCCACAGCCTTTCTGCCCCCCCAGGAGGCAGATGGGGGCAGTAGCCCCTGATCTGCCCCCCGGGGGGGCAGAAAGTCCACTAGGCGTCAGCGATTATGCTGGCATTTATATTAGTAGGGGTGGGGGCTTCCCAGAATGGGCATCCCAATGCCCCCATCCCCCCAAAAGAATAGTCACAGTCTTTCTGCCCCCCTTGTGGGCATATCGGGCAATAGCCCTCGATTTCCCCCCTCCCCAGGGCGGTAGAAAGCCCATTAGGCACTGAATTTTCTTCAGGATGTGCCTACGTGTGTATTTTGGGCCCTAGCGCAGCCGGCACATAGGGAAACCTAGCAAACCTGTACATTTTTGAAAACTAGACACCAAGGGTAATCCTGGATGGGGTGACTTATGTGCCTCTCACCAGGTTCTGTTACCCAGAATCCCTTGCAAACCTCAAAATTTGTCAAAAAACCCACATTTTCCTCACATTTTTGTGGTGGAAAGTTCTGGAATCTGCGTGGATCCACAAAATTCTACCCACTCCGCGTTTCCCAAAGTCTTCTGAGAAAAATGGTACCTCACTTGTGTGGGTAGGCCTAGTGCCCGTGACAGGAAACGGCCCAAAACGCAATGTGGACACACCACATTTTCTAAGTGGAAACTGACCCTTTTTTTGCAGAGTGCCTAGCTCTAGATTTTGAACCCTAGCTCTGCCGGCACCTAGGGAAACCCAGCAGACCTATACAATTTTGAAAACTAGACACCCAGGGGAATCCAGGATGGGGTGACTTGTCTGGCTCTCACCAGGTTCTGTTACCCAGAATCCCTTGCAAACCTCAAAACATGTATAAAAAAACACATTTTCCTCACATTTCTGTGGTGGAAAGATCTGGAATCTGTGTGGATTCACAAAATTCTACTCACCCCGCATTCCCCAAAGTCTTCCGAGAAAAATGGTACCTCACTTGTGTGGGTGGGTCAAGTACCCGTGACAGGCAAAGGCCCAAAACCTAGTGAGGCGACATCAAAATTACCTATCACAAACCAACTTGGTTTTCAAGGGGGGTCCCATGAGTTTTTGGCCCCGGGCCCGGCGGCCATCTAGGGAAACCTACCAAACCCTCACATTTCTGAATACTAGACACCTGGGGGATTCCAGGGAGGTATGGCTTGCTTGGATCCCCCAACGTTTTCTTACCCAGAATCCCCTGCAAACCTCAAATTTAGCTGAAAAAAATCACTTTTTCCACACATTTTTGTGTGAGAAAGTTGTGGCATCACCGGGCTGACACAAATTTCCTACCACCCAGCGTTCCCCCAGGTCTCCCAATCAAAATGGTGCCTCACTCGTGTGGGAAGCCCAAGTACCCGCGACAGGCAAGGGCCCAAAACATATTGAGGCGACATCAAAATTGCCTATCACAAAACGACCTGGTTTTGCAATGGGGGTCACCTAGGTTTTTGGCCCCGTGCTCGGCGGTCAGCTAGGGAAACCTACCAAACCCACACATTTCTGAAAACTAGACACCCGGGGGATTATAGGGAGGTATGGCTTGCGTGGATCTCCCAACGTTTTCATATCCAGAATCCCCTGCAAACCTCAAATTTAGCTGAAAAAATCACTTTTTCCACACATTTTTGAGTGGGAAAGTTGTGGCATCACTAGGCTGACACAAATTTCCTACCACCCAGCATTCCCCCAGGTCTCCCGATAGAAATGGTGCCTCACTCGTGTGGGAGTCCCAAGTACCCGCGACAGGCAAGGGCCCAAAACGTATTGAGGCGTCATCAAAATTGCCTAGCACAAAACGACCTGGTTTTGCAAGGGGGGTCACCTAGGTTTTTGGCCCCGTGCTCGGCGGCCAGCTAGGGAAACCTACCAAACCCACACATTTCTGAAAACTAGACACCCGGGGGATTCCAGGGAGGTATGGCTTGCATCGATCCCCCAACATTTGCTTACCCAGAATCCCCTGCAAATCTCAAATTTAGCTGAAAAAAATCACTTTTTCCACAGTTTTTTGTGTGGGAAAGTTGTGGCATCACCGGGCTGACACAAATTTCCTACCACCCAGCGTTCCCCCAGGTCTCCTGATAAAAATGGTGCCTCACTCGTGTGGGAGGCCCAAGTACCCACGACAGGCAAGGGCCCAAAACGTATTGAGGCGACATCAAAATTGCCTATCACAAAACGACCTGGTTTTGCAAGGGGGGTCACCTGGGTTTTTGGCCCCATGCTCGGCGGCCAGCTAGGGAAACCTATCAAACCCATACATTTCTGAAAACTAGACACCCAGGGGATTCCAGGGAGGTATGGCTTGCATGGATCCCCCAACATTTTCTTACCCAGAATCCCCTGCAAACCTCAAATTTAGCTGAAAAAATCATTTTTTCCACAGCTTTTTGTGTGGGAAAGTTGGGGCATCACCAGGCTGACACAAATTTCCTACCACCCAGCATTCCCCCAGGTCTCCCAATTAAAAATGGTGCCTCACTCGTGTGGGAGGCCCAAGTACCCACGACAGGCAATGGCCCAAAACGTATTGAGGCGACATCAAAATTAGATTAGCATGTGAATGCTATCCACTGGTCATCACACTGGTGGTCGAGTTTGTTTACCACTCCATCCAATCCAGTTAAATCAGCCCACAACTTGGGAGTGATCATCAATTCGAGTTTATCAGTAGCGGCTGGCATGGCTAGCAGGTGGCCGGACGGGCATTGGGGGGACGCGTGGGGAGAGGGTTCGCGCGGGGAGGGGGATCATAATTTTTAAAAAAACTACCTTTCCGCCGTATCCCGCGTCTTCACTGCTCCTGCTCTCCTGCTTTCCTGCCTCTGACAGGAACAGGAAGCAGGCAGCCAGGCTCCCTCCCCTAAGCCAATCACAATGCTGCAAGCAACGTTGTGATTGGTCGGGTCGGCGCCCAGCCAGGGGCTAATGAAGTGGCCATGTTCTCCATGCCGGCTGCAATGCAGCCTGCATGGAGAAGGGCAGAGTGCGCATGACTGGTTTGGCCGGCCCGAAAGAGCCGACCAAACAGTCTTTGCACATGCAGGAGTGGGCAAACCATTTCTCCCCTGCCCTACTCAAAGAGCAGAGCCGCCCCGCCCGGCTGCAATGCACAAAGCAAACATGTTATGTTATGTTATATTAAGAGGTTTTATAGAGCACGTAGCTGCACAAGGGCTTCCCAGCGCTAGGAGACCGATACAATGCAGAAGTTAGAGAAGGATTAGTGATACTGATGGAACAGCCAGGTTTTAATCAATTTTCGGAAGGTTGCTTCTGTTTCCAGAAGTCTAGATTCACGTGGGAGAGAATTCCACAGCTTGGGTGCCAGATGCGCAAAGGATCTACCTCCCCATCTGGCTCTCCTAATTCTGGTGGTTTTTAGTAGACGTTCAGAGCAGGATCTGAGGCTTCTGTTTGGGACATACTAAAAGTTATTACCATATTATGTTTTGGCTTTCTTGCACTGTGATAAAGCAGTGGGACGACGCTCCTCCACCCTAGTGGAGGAGCCGCCCCTGGAGTTTATCTTTCAGAAATCCTATTTCGAGACTTACATCCACCGCCTGAAATTACTAAGTAAAATCACTCTCTTTCTACCTTTTGAATCTCTAAAGTTGTTAGTACAGTCTTTAATTTTAAGTATTCTGGACTATTGAAACTCTTTATAAACTGATCTTCACCACCACACTGATTCATCCATTATAACTCATACAAAATGCCACAGCTCGACTGATTTACAGTGCGCCTAAGTTAGTTTGATTCTCACAACTACTCCTTTCCCTACGCTGGCTACCAGTTTCTAAATGTAATATTTTCAAAGCACTCTGCATATGTCATAAGACCTAGGGGCATATTTTCAAGAAAATGGCGCAGCGCAGTGCCACAAGTAATTTTGCTGTGCCAAGCTGCGTCATCTTCTAAGTACAGGAATGTGCTGTATTTACAATACAGCACATTCCTGTACTCACGCTGGTGCAAAAAATGCAGCGTAGTGTCAGCACAGGAACCCTTGCACCATGGTGCTAGGGTGCCTGCATTGCGGGGATGATTGTTGTTGTGCAGAAAGGGACACCTTTCTGCAAAAAAACAATTATCAATGGAGTTTTGCTCCTTCTATATTTTCTGCAGAATACAGCACAGATAGAAAGAGCAAAAAACGAGTAGAAATAAAAGTATTTCTCTATTTGCGCCACTCTAATGCCTCTCCTGGGGAGGCGTTCGTTTTTGGCACTGCCTCAGATTTACAGATCCCAGTAAATCTGGAGCAGTGTCAAAAAGCAATGGGTTTTGCATTGGAATGCCCACAGCAACACCCATTGCATGCCCTTTGCCACAGAAAACTGCGTCGAGGAGGACCATATTTACAAGGCGGCGTTAAGTCACGCAAAGTGGCTTAGTGCCGCCTTGTAAATATGGAGCAGGGCACAGCGCCCCCGGAACGTCACAAAAAGTGACTCTATGGTGGCGCAATGCCCTTGTAAATATGCTCTCTTGTTTCCAACACACTCTAATACCTGCATGACTATATTTATTGCTTTTCAAAAACCTCTGTGCAGTCTCAAAACTTTTCACTCTGTTACTTATTTTCCCTCATTTAAAAAATCCTGGACAAGCATTTTCTATAGTTACAACCTCCTTGTGGAATTATTGAAAACTGATCTTTTTCTTCCGTCTTGATTTCTTTCTTTGTGTTCAAAGCCCTCCGAGCACCAGGACACCTTTCGGGTAATATTTCGCTTTAAAAATAAATTAACATAGCATAACAACACTCAAATCCAAGATTGATACTGCCATTATTGACATTAAACTGCTACGAGGCAATCTTTGGAAATGAACCGATACGGTCAAACAAATGGAAATAAATATGTCACAACTTCAATCATGCACTAAAGAAATCAAAAATGCATTTCAGGACCTCACAGAATCTATACAGTTCCTGGACGGCAAGGTGGAAAATGCTGAGATATGACCTATATGCAATGCCATCAGGGTTACTGGTCTCCCTGAGGCAAAGGCCAGGACATGCTTCACTACCTTGAAAGATGGCTGAACATAGAAGTAGTGCCCCAGAGGCTTACCATATTTGATGCCCCGGATTGAGCCCACATGGTTCCCACAAGAAAAGCTTCACCGGACTCACTTGCCAGCAGCAGCGGTCCTTGCAGGTAAGCGAGGTGGGTTGGTGGGGGGGTATGTCGACAGAGGATGGAATAGGATTTATTTATTTATTTAATTTTCCCTATTCCATCGTCTGTCGACTTCCCCCCTCCCCGCCCTACCATCCCCTCTGCGCTTACTTGCACAGACCGCCGCTGCTTGCCAGACTGATGACAGTTCAATTGCTGCACTACCAAGATCGAGACATCATCCTACCCAACTCTACACTATCATGGTAGAAAACATCGAGGTCTATATTTATCCAGAAAATACAACAGCAGTCCAACACAATGAGAGCATCATTTGGGGTGGCGAAAAACAAAGCACCTGAGAGAAATAATTATTAACTTCTTTCCATTCCAGACATAAGACTATGGTAGAAGATATGGCACTGTTTTTAAAAGACCTAATGAAGCATGAGACTGGGCTGACCAACACAGAGGCAGTGGGAACGTGAGAGAGCTCACATTCTCCCCCCGACTAAAACTCAAGAGATGAAAAAGAACATCACTTCCCACAGACAGTGGTGGCTGGCATGACCCGTGGGTGGCTGGGCGGGCGCAGGAGAAGGGTGGGGAGGCGTGGGGGGCACTGGGTTGTGCATTGCAAAAAATATATATATACACTTACCTTGCCGCCGGGTTTTGCGTCTCTGCTAATGCTCTCCTCATGGCTGTGGGATTCGAGGAACAGGAAGCCAGGAAGAACAGCCAGGCTCACCTGACCAATCACAACGCTGCGATGCAGCGTTGTGATTGGTAAGCACCCAGGCTCCCCTGACCAATCATTCGATGCTCAACCAGGGAATGGGGGCCTGGGCATGTTCTCCATGCAGGCTGTAGTGCAGCTGTCGTGTAGTTCCTATATATAACCTATACAGAATCTGCACGTTCGGATAACATGAACTGTGGGCTTGGTGGCAGACTGACTCTGAACACCCCCACCGAAAATGTTAGCCTGTTTGCATTAGCTAACTCACAGTGCCACTAGTGTCTCCTCTTATCGGGAAGAGAATAGTTTCTGGCAACCTTAGAACATGCCAACCCTGATCCCTCAGGATCGTGGAAACAATATACTACTTTTCGCTCAGTCACTCGTGCTCACTTATTCGATCTCAGAGAGTTACACAGAAGAAGCAGTCGGGCGTGTTATAATAAGTATTTATTGTACAGTTGTTCTTCTAGTGTAACATAGATGTGCTGCAATAATTGTGAGACAGTAGCAGATATATATAATCAGCAGTATAGTGAATACAAATGGATAGTACAGTTCTACATTTTGCAATAATCATAAATGCATACATGGATATAAAATGCATGATAAAAGAAAGCGCCTACTCCTACGATGCCTATCTAGATGTACCTAAGTGTACCTAGCATGTGGGTAGGTGTGAAGGCAAGAATCCCTCTAGAATTTGGTCGAACCCCATTACCTGAAGTGAGAGAGTGTGGGACCCCGTTCTGGTGTCGAGTTGGACACCCCGCAAGGGATGTGTTAGACCACTGTCAGCTGGAGCGTCTGCATGCAGGAGCCTCAGCGTCTCTGGTCAGTGTGTCGGCCTGGAAGTAAAGGTTCCCTCGAACTAACACTAGCAAGATGTGTGGTATTTATGCAGAAAGTATCTAGGGTTCCTTTGTCCCTTGTTTCTTGTGTTAGTCATTGTTGGGTTTAAGGATGACGTATGGGATGAACCTTGTACGTAGATATTATGCAGGTGGTGTAGCCCCAGCCTGCTTTCCCAGAACCCTTATGAATATTCATTCATACTGTGTGAGTCTATTGATGAAGTTATAGGACACTATTGTTCAGGGAGATACCCTCCTTCTGTGCCCAGGACTAGAACTAGGTAAAGGTTCAATCCTAAAAGGTCGATTACTGTGTCGTATAGGGGAAGAAATGTAGGTGAAGGTGTAAGATATTACCCGGGACTATATTAGGGTACCTATATGAAACATAACACAGCCTGCATGGAGAACAGGGAAAGAGCGCATGACTGTTTTGGGAGGCCCGAGAGGGACGATCAAACAGTCATTGCGCACTTAGGAGTGCGCAAACCACTCCTCCCATGCCCTGCTCCAAGAGCAGAGCATCCCTGCCCACCCACCGGCCCGCAAAGGAAACATAAAATGATAATAACTCAAAGTTATTATCATTTTATATTTCCTTTACTTTGCACTGCTCAAAAGCAGTGGAGTGACGCTCCTCCGCCATAGCGGAGGAGCCACCACTGCCCACAGACATAATTGATCCACCAGGAGCAAAACTGAAGCAGAAAGAGAAGTTACAATGACAATGGATAGTGCTTACCTCCTAGGGAGCTGCAAATCAATGACTATACCAAACCAAACGAGATGAGAAAGCACTTTGAATACTTACACCGAGACAAGCTAATGATAATGCAAAAGAACTGAACTGAACAGGCTTAAGGAATATATAAAGAAAGAGGACAATACTGGAACATTTATCTCTAAGACTAAGCAGTAAAAGACTCAAAGATGGCAAGCTTCAGTTCAGCGGACAATAGCTGGATGGCGGAGGCACTGTGAAACTAAGAGTGCGATGGTCAGTCTCCCCTCCTCACATCGTTCTCCTCAATGGACGAGAGCTGGTTATATATAAAGGTTTGCTTGCTGTGTGGGGTATAGTTGCAATGCTGGCTTGGTGTGTGGGGGTAGGGGAAATGTTTCAAGAGGTAGAGGTCATGAATTCATAATGTTCTTTTCTAAGGGTCTGGATGATGTGATGACTAGGTGACACACCACTTCTTTGACACAGCTCATTGTACACAAACTAATAGCATGGAATTTAGGGGCATGGGTACTAGCACTAAGATCATTAAGGTCCAGGCCTTCCTGAAGTATTGGGGTACAAACCTAGCAGTCCTGCAAGAAATGTGTCTTATCCGACAGGAAGCAATCAAGGTACAACACAAGTGGAAAGGACAGATGTTTGTGATAATGTCCTCATCCAATGCCAGAGGAGCCCTAGTTTGGGTTAGACATGGACTCCCTTCAAACCCTCAGACAAATATATTGACAAAGAAGGGTAGATATGTACTAATTAGAGGACCACTGGATGGGAGGGACATAATAATAGGTAATTTATACTCCCCGAACCCTAACCAAACATACTTTCGGGCAGCTCCCCAGAATATTAGTTCAATGCCTGAAAATTCTCTGAGGCAGTAATTTTAATTATGTTCTAAATGTAGAACTATACTGCTCAGACTCACTGATACCGTGCACACAGGTGATGAGATCCTTTCAGATCCTAAATGCCTGGATAACACAATAGAGACTGGTTGATGTATGGAGACAGTCGAACCTAAGGGTACAATACTTTTCATTTTACTCTCCTGTATATGACTTGCACATCAAACCAGACAGGGTTCTGTGTTCCGGAGACATACAAGATAAGATTGTGCACTCTGAATACCTAGGGAGAATGATCGCAGATGACAACTCGCTAATACTGAACATGATATGGGGAGCCCTGCACAGAACTAGTACCAGCTGGAAGCTTCAGAGCACAATATTGGAGTATCGTACCTTCAGAGAAGTGTTAAGGGACATTGTTTGAAACTACTTCCATGAAAACAAAGCCATAACCTCAGATAGACTAGTGGAGTGGGAGGCCTTCAAGAAGGTCATCAGTGGGCATTGCATCATCACAGTGGTGGGAGCAAAAGGAATACTTAACAAGGAACTGAATACACTAGACACATCAATTAGAGACTTCAAGGACAAAGGGATGAGGGACGCAGAGAGGCAGAGGCATTTGCTGAGAAATATGCAACAGTTATAAAAGTGTAGATGCCATAACTACAGGGTATATGTAGAAAACACCTATTCTGAGGGAGACAAAGCGTGACAAATTTTAGTATGGTTGTCCAGACCAGATTTCAGGGGCTCTCCAATTACTGAGCCGAAAGATGAACAAAGGAACTCATTTTTGTATGCAAAAAGAGATAAATGAAGCCTTTCTGACCATTATAGAATAATTGACACCACAGGGCAGACTCTCTTATACCTTGACAGTGACACTAAATAGATTACCCCAGGACCACTGAGATGTACTGAACTATCCCATTACAGAGACAGAGATAAAAACGGTCATGTGTGACATGGCATCCCGGAAAAGACCATGATCTAATGTATTACCCATACAATTCTACCAAACATCTCTGGCTTATGGCCCCCTGCACCTACTACAAATATACATGACCTCTCTAAAAGGAGGATGTACTCCCAACTTCACGAAGGAGGAAATGATACTCTCTTTTTCAAAGAGCAGATGGGACCCCATGGACAGATTATTTTACTTTATCTATGCTTAATACATACTATAAGATCCTCAGTAAAATCCTAGCCAAAAGGCTATACCACCTGTTACTAGTGTTGGTGTATCCAGTGCAAAACAGCTTCATATTTGGTCGAAACATTACTATATTATATGTGTAAGAGTATTGGAGGAAGTTCCCCATTACCTATAAACCAATACGTTATTGATTGATCTTGAAAAAGCCTTCAGTTCTCTCAAATGGAGATAAATATGGAAAGTACTATGATTCATATGGCTGGGACACCAAATGTTCTGCTGGGTTATCTTTATATGCATACACCTATAAGTATGTGACAGTTAGTGTTTGAAGTATTTGAGGTATGCTGGCTACACACTGAGTGCGTCCCCTGTCCCCATTGTTATTTACACTAGCGATGGAACCCTTAGCTGAAATAACACGATCAAAGGGAGACACACTGGACATCCCATTGGGACATGGCATACACACAATATCACAGTACTTGGATGACCTGCTGCTGAATCTTACATAATGGCAACATGGGCCTAGATACAACCACCCAAATCTTGTTGAACTTTAGGCAAATGTCAGGGTTCCAAGTAAACTGGGTTAAGATTTGTGTGTTTCCAGTCAGACCTGATATAATGAGTCCTCACTGCACTGAGGGATCGAGAAATAAGTTGGAAACTATCTTTGTTCCAATACCTGCTGTTGTACTATTTTTCATTCTGCCAGTCTGAGGTCCCAGGTCATACTTTAGGGAGTTGGAAATGTTACTATGTCCCCAGATTTGCAGTTCAAAAAGACCCAGGGTCACTTTATGCCAAATGAGAATACCAAGAGTGGATGGAGGTATGCGACAGCCAGATGTCAAATGATATTATCTGGCAACACAACTGCAGTGGATCGCCAGATGAAACAGAAGAAACAGGTGCACAAATTAAAGAAAGGCCACTAACCTACGTCTTAATGGGCTAGGAAACACCTGGTAAAAAATGCCTCAGACTACGTGATGCTTCCATGAAGAGCTGAAAAAGAACTCTCATAAAGACACAAACTACCCAAAATAAGAGTCTGCCTTTTCTCTGCTTGGGCTTCCCAGACTCAGGGGATTCTACATGGCTGTGCAAATGAGGCCTCGGTTGGATACATGACTAATGACGTCTGGAAACTGTTGTGACTAAGGGACCTTTAGATGTCCCCAAGACTTTATTGAAAGTAGTGGGCTCACAAAAGGTCAATTCCTACAATATGGGATGGTAAGAAACTCATCCCAGGACAAATGAGGAGAGAACGACAAAGAGCCACCAATATATGAAGTATAACAATTGCTATATTCAACAATTGCTATATTCAATGGACCTTGGAAAAAGACTAATAACTTGGTTCTAAGGAGCACTCACTAATATGACAAAACGTACCTAAATGAGATAAAACAACATGGGAGGCAGACTTAGGCAAAGAACTGGAAGGCTCAGAATGGGGCCACATTCTAAGCTATACACATATGGTGTCAGGAAATGCCCATTTTAAACATACACTATAACATTTTCAGCATAGAACTGCTTTCATTCTCAGGGAACTCAATAAAATATACTACACAACCCCTCAACAGATGCACACAACCTAATACATGCTTTTTTTCATGTGGATTGGAGCTGCCCAGAGTGAGGTCAGCACTGGGGAGAGTCCGAAGGACAACTGGCAGCCATCAAAAGAAGTTCAGGGCTACGCACAACAGAAGAGTGCTTAATGGCCAATTTCTGTGCCCAAAACAAAAAAAGTGGCAACAGATCTAATGGCTCTCCAAATAGAACAAGGTCACTGGCCATGTCCTGAAAATATGCGATATGCACACTCATGATGATAGGACTTATTGAGGATCATTGACAATCCCGTATCCAGCAATCACACTAAACAGGGTGCAATCTTCACTATGGACCAGTTGGCACAACTCCTTGTCCCCAAGGGGCCCTCTTAACGTTTGCGAATGTGTTACCACCCCAACTCGGGAGTCAGTAATTTTTCAATGTTTTCATTCGCAAAACATTGATACATATAACAAATCGTTATACAGAAGGGAGGCCCAAATCACGCCCCTTCCAAATTTTGGTAGCATGTTATTGTTTCCTAATAGTCATTTCACTCTGCATCACATTTTGCAAGAATAAGCCTTGATCGTGGCCATAAAATTAAAGCAAGAGGTAACTTAGAGAGCATTTGACTAGACTCTGTAAACAGGACCATCAGAGCTGCCAAGTTTTCACATTACTTATGCGTGACATTTCCATTGTTTCTGTGTACTTATGAGTGACATTCTACTACCTAATGTGCAACACTTCGAGTGAGACAATGCAACAATGGAATCCATTTAAAGAGATTAATATCAGAATTTAGTGCCTTTAGAGATATGAGGAGGCCTGAACAGGTCTTGAAACTGCTGAAAGTACTCCTAAAAAGCAAGTTAACTAACTGCTTAGCTGAGAAATGCTGTGTAAGAAATTATGTTAATGGTTGACTGGGGTGTGAGCTCTGGTCAAGCAGCAACCACAATTCTTGTCAGGGTACGGCACAAGCAAACCCAAAATTAACCTGTGCTGGTAGCTTGGCACATAGCAGTCAGGCTTAACTTAGAGGCAATGTGTAAAGTATTGTGCAACACTTTAAACAGTGAAAACACCACACATAAAGATTCCATACCGGGTTAGAAACATGGAGCTGAATTTAATAAATAAAATAGGACCAAAATAACAAAAATCCATAGAACCGGAGTTATGATTTTTTTAAAGAATAAAGAGTCAAATAACGCCTCAAAGCATAAAGCACCAACCGTGGCTGCACTGGACCAAGTCGAAGTCAAAAGTGCAGGCTGACCGTGATGGAGCACAGGTCGGATACAGTCACTAGGTGTTTAAGCCTACTGAAGATTACCTTCTCAAGTTCATGCCAAGAGTCCCGTTCATGTATTAGAGGGCAGCGAGGGGCAGGGAGAGCATTGTGGAAGGCTGACAGCAAAGCGCGAAGAGCCAGCTGGCGTCATGGGTGGGTGTTGCTGGAGCTTCGCGGTGTCGGTACCCGCAAGTGGTCGATGCTGCAGAATGAAGAGTCAGTCTGACAGACCTTAGCACTGATTTGCGGTGTGAGCGGCAAGGTCTCGCTGCGAATAGGCCTGTTTGCTGACCTCAAGAGCCCAAAAGCTTGATTTCAGTGCCTGTGAACCACACTAATGGCCCGGGACCTGAGAGGCACTACTTGGAGATCAGGAACTTGCTGCAGCTAGGTCCAGGGGCTGATGCAGGATGTTGGGGAGCATTTTATGTCCCCGAGGCTAAGATCAGAAGGCCAGCAAACTAGCCCGTGGAGTTACTCTGAGGTCCTGGGTTCAAGATAAAGTTGCAGGTCCAGTTCTCCTTCCCCAGACAAAAAGGCAGAAGGCAGCAGGTCAGCACAGCAGGGCAGCAGTTGCTTAGAGCAGCAGTCCAGCATAGTGGCAGTCCTTGTAGTTGCCCAACAGTCCTTCTTGACAAAGTATCCACAGGTCCAGAAGTGTACCGAAGAGTTGGTGTCTGACATCCAGTATTTAGACCCAGTTGGGCCTTTGAAGTGGGTGTGAAGCTTTTAGAGTTTTCCCTTTGAAGTCCCCAGGCATTCTCTTTTCTCTGTCCTGGTTCCAGACTAACTACAGAGGGTATGCAGCCCTTTGTGTGGAGGCAGGACACAGCCTATTCAAGTATAAGTGGGGCTGTGCCCAGCTTCTCCCTCCCATCCTGCCAGTGATGGCCCATCCAGGCATGCCTAACTCCCTATTGTGTGTGACTGTCTAGGAGGAATACACAGAGCTCAAGTGTCAGCTACGCCCAGTCATGTGTCCCAGGTACAGGCTGCAGGTGCTAAATGGCTAAAGCAGGAAAATACCAACTTTCTAAAAGTGGCATTTTCAGAATCACAGTTTAAAATTTAACTTCACCATAAGTTAGGATTTTAAATTGTTATTCCAGAGACACCAAACATGAACTGGTTACCTATTCCCATTTGGAAATTACACTTATAAAAACTAGTATGGTAACTCCAATGTTATCCTATGGGAGAGGTAGGCCTTGCAGTAGTGAAAACGAAATTTAGAGTTTTTCACTACCAGGACATGTAAAACTTAAAAGCACATGTCCAACTTTTAGATATATTGCACCCTACCCTCTGGGCTGTCCAGCTTCTAACCCAGGGGTGACTTATATGTATTAAAAAGGAAGCTTTGGGCCTTGCAAAAGGATTATGTGGCCAGGTTCAGGCTTGAGACATGTTTAATGGGCTCCTTAAGTGGGCAACACAATCAGTGCTGCACACCCATTAGTAGCCATTAATTTACAGGCCATGGGCACATGTAGTGCCACTTTACTAGGGACTTAAAAGTAAATTAAATATGCCAATTGGGTATAATTCAATGTTACCATGTTCAGATGAGAGAGCACAAGTACTTCAGCACTGGTTACCAGTGGTAAAGCACACAGAGCCCTAAGGCCAGCAAAAATGAGGTCAGAAGAAAATGGAGGAGAAAGGCAAAAAGTTTGGGGGAAGATCACCCTAAGGTTGACAGGTCTAACATGTTGCAACCCTCGTTTCCCAACACATAAATAAGCTTTAGTTTGTTTTAAGGTGAAATATAACATCAGACCATTCTTTAGACTATCAGATGAGGCAAAGAGTGGAGCATGGTACCACCCTCTTAAAAGTACACTGCCTACACTGTATGGTATTTCTGAGTGGCTGGAGAGGGGTGCAAGCTGCTCAAGCTAGGTTCAAGTGATGGGCAAGCCACAAAATGAATAAAGAGAAGGTGCTGAGCCTATGTCTGTGGCAGCTCTTGGACCCTAAGAATCAGTCCAGACCCTCTTTCGTTTTCCATGACCTTCACTTTACAGATTACTAAGAACTAAAATGTTGAAATGTAGAAACTGTAAGAGCTGCATTAGCTATTAATAGGCTTAACCAATAAAGCACATTAGGTCATCTCACAAATCTGTGCCAGCAGGGCCTGGCCACCTATACAAGCCTCCTGTCCCTGAGATTAATCTAGTACCAGTCTCCTTGCAGTGGCAAGTTTTGCTTTCCCCCCAGCAATATGTGATTCATTGGCCTGTATAAGTCAGGTTGCCATGAACTGCTGATCAGCGAGTCCTCCAACCAGCCTATCTGTGCCGCACATCACTGCTGCTCTCTTCAGACTTGGTTAAGATACAGAAGTAACAAGCCTGAGGGATTTTATAATTTTGCACCCTCAGGGACCACCCTCACTGCCCTTTTGCCAGTCCGTGCCCCTAAAATCATGATCTTCTCTTGAGTCAAAGTTCACTTTCAGCAAGTAAGACTCCCCCAGAGTGTGGTCCAGAGTTGGATGTGTTGGCTGGGACCCTAGGCGCACACGTTTCTCACAACACTGGAGCCTGGGTTCACATGGCAACAGTTGTGATCATGACTTAGGGAAATGAGGGGCAAAAAAGCTGGTATTGTCTTCCCGATGACCCCATGATGATCAATGGCCACCAGGAGGAAAGGACAGGAGCACTAGCACCTGTGAAAGTGCTGGTCACATCACACCCTGTTTGGGTGGGGCACAGCAAAAGGCAAAAACAAATGACAAGGGATTGCCCAATCAGCAAGTGCTGGAAAAGGACATAGAAAGACTTAATATCTATGCATGTGAGCCGACCTGTTTGTTTATGTTGTGGTTGGATCCACGTGAGATCAGTGACTGCTGGGTCAGAGACCGCAGCTTCAGCTACTTAAGTAAACAACTTAAGCCATGTCCAGGCCAATCTTTACCATAAAGCAAACACAAGGAAATGACGGACAGAGCACTTTTCAGACACTCACCCCAGTCACTATTAGATCTGGATTGAATCTATCATTGTTCTTTAGCTCACTTCGCCAATCCAGTTCAGACCCAGCCATATGCAAATCAGCCTTGACCCTGTTCCTCATAGGAACATTCCAGCCCGAACCTCCAAGTCAGTCTTCCATAGACTGGAAATAAGCATCCTGGGACAGGTTTCAGGGTAACACCCCTCATCAGCCAGGCTAGCTTGAATCCAGTGGCAAAGTGAGCAAGGGACCCAAGTCTAGGCATACCCTGCCAACTTAGGGCGAACAAAGCAAACACAAGGAGATGATGGATGGAGTGCTGAAACTTTTCAGACACTGAATCCATCATCGTTCTTTAGCTCACTTCGCCACCCCAGTTCAGACCCAGCCATATGCAATCAGTCCATGAGGAACAGGGTAAAAACTGAGAGCTGACAAGTCACCTCTCAACCTGGGCCCCGCTCAGTAACAGTTGCTTTAGGCAGTGAACACAGCAATGAAGAGCACTGTTTCCAGGCTGCTGGGTCAAGTTTAAGCTTGAGTCAGAGGGATTCCCAGATGAACCACCCTGGGTGTCTCTGGCTCATTGCCTCCTAGTCCGTCTTCCTGTCCCATTCCTTACATCATGAGCAATTCACCTGCAACACTGAAACTGATTACCTAGCAAAAGTTAAAAAACTTCCCCCAATATGGCGCCGGATTACCCGGCATGCATAAAGGGAGAAGTACGTCATGTGAACATCCTGAGAATACCATAGCTAAAAATAAAGAGAAGAAACAATAACCAAATGCATGAAATGGGAGGGAGGGATGGTCTCAGGAATGGGACAGGAAGATCTGGACTAGGTGTAATGAAGATTACCGGTAAGCAACCGGGCATTTTATTCCCACCCCTTATCTGCCAAATGCTCGTGTAGGAGCAGTGATGAATATTGCTTCTTTCAGGAAGAGGAAGCAACGGACTGTGGGCTTTTGAACCCAGGGCAGCCCATGCCCCAGACACCACAAGTGCATTATTGCTGAAATGGACATACTGCGCATGACCCACTGTGAGCCTGTTTCCGCCCCAGCTGAGCCATTGCAACAAAGGGAGGTAAGGTGTAGGACAGGCACTTTGCCTCATAAAAAAATATATATCCGGCAGCTTCCTTCTTGCACATACAGAGGAGCTTCTAGAATGCATGACTAATGCATTTTAGTGTGGTGATGAGGAAACCAGCATTAAAATGTGTTAGTCTAACCCGGTGATACCCAAAGTATGACTCGGGGACCATATGCATCCCTCCTGACCTTGTCATAGAGTCCCCTGGTCAACAGCAGCATCGCTCTGCTGTTACTCAATGCAGCACTAACATTCATTATGATGTTAAATAAATAAGCATGCGTTTATATAAAGGTACATTGAAATTAAAGAAAGAAAATAGCTAGGGTGTCCAGCACCGCTTAACTTTAGGGAAACCATTTTTACAGACGTCTTGCTGCAAATGAATAAAAATATGATAAACTCTCTTTAACATTCAAAAAGTGTAGTTCATTAACATGCAGAACCGTTTCACCTTAGTATATCAGAATATGTCAGTGCATTGAGAATTACTTTGTAAAAGTGATAGTTTTGAAACATGAATTTAGAAACATTCACGCTTCCACTCTGACAGCAATGCCAATAGTGAACTAAGAGGCAAGTCGGTTGTTATGTGCACCCTCTGGGAGGCCTAGGCTGCTGTAATACATGAGCAACAGTATAGTTTATTAAATCAAACACCGGAGAATGTTTTGAACAGCACACATCCTTAAGTCACGCATTTCGTGGTCCTTTTATATGTGAGAATGATGAAAAATGAGGGAAAGTGAAACAAAGCAATTGCCTTGGATCACACAGTTTGGTCAAGTCAGAAACCAAGCGTGATCCCAGTTTTCTGGCTTCACATTGAGAAATTCAGTCACTAGATGTACATGCTTCGCTTTCCCAACACCTCCTTCCTCCCACTCCCCCCTCCTCCCCCACGACCACCACCCTGCTGCAATCAATGAGGCCCTTGGTCGCACCACGAACCAAACGTTTTAACTCCTGGAAAAATGTTTGCGAGTACCCATGGTCTAACCCGTGATATTTGGCAGGGTTAGACCTTCACATGGAGGTTTTCCCTCATGTACGAAGTTGCACCTTTTACGCAGTTTAAAGAAGTGTATTGATTTCTAGTGCTGTCATGGTCAGTAGCGGTCCGTGGTAGGAGTGCCGGCCAGGCGGTGACGCGGGGGAGGGGCAGGGTGGGGTGCGATGAAGTGCGCGCTACGAAATTCGTTTTATTTATTTAAATGTTTACTTACCTGTATTCTGCACTAATCCGTCTCAATTTCACCTACTACCATTTATAGTAGATCCACTAAAGAAAAAATAGGTCAAATGGGATGAAACAATTTCCTTACATAATTGTCACTAAAAGTTTAGGAACTGAAATCTGTATCGTAATGCATTATAATATTCCTCGTTTCTAAAGCTAAACAATATAACTTCACAAATATTTTTAAATGGGCTAGTTCTTAAACATTGATGACTGAGCATTCACAGCTGTTTTGGTGCTGAAAAGTTACTGAGCAGTTTGCATTTTTTTCATAAAATATTAATCATAAATCTCTCATTACATAGCTTCCTTTCATGTTTTATTGGAAGGCATGCATATTACATGATAAGGTATAGAGAAACCGAAAACACAATTTCCATTTTCCACAATACACATCTACCATGAACTCTAATGTTTTCACAATGAACCATAAAGAATTCAATATATTTAATAAATATTTCCGTATACAGCAGAACGTTATCCATGTATATAATATATAATTTAGTGCTGTAGCGGATGCTCGGAAAAGTATTTTGTGCACAAGAAATGTGCTTCGTTGTCTAAAGGAAAATGTTTAGCGGGAGTTACATTTAACGAGCTGCAAAAATGAAACAAAATGCATTTATTGCAGTGCATTGCTAAATAGTTACGGAAGAGCAGTAAAGATGCATAGAAAATTCCAGTAACAAAAACTAAAACTCCTCCGTGCTGGACAAATGCAGGACAAATGTGAAACTTCCTGGGTTAATTAATGAAATACAATCTGATGCATAGCTCTGGGAAAGGGTAATCACATTAAGATTGCTGAACTAGTGCAGACTTCAACTAAGTTTTACAATTAGGGGTGTTTTACCAGAACCCTCTGGCAGGATGGGTCCATTTTAAGCTTTTTTCCATCTGCAGGGAAAACCATATAAGGAGATATACTACTTTCATATCACAATCAAACTTGAAGAGCCCGGATGCTACATTTTACCACCCAACGTAGGAGGAAGGAGTCCTGAGAATTCTGAGATACAGTCACTCCAGTTAGTGACTTCCACAGCTAATCTGAAGAAATCTAACAAGCACACCAAACGCCAAATCACTTTTGCAAATTGTAGACTCTACCAAACGGTCTCAGCTAAATTTACCATAGACTTCTCCTGATTGATAATTCCACCAGCGCAAGGAAGTTGACAGAGGATTGACTGGGTTAGGAATACGTCGACCATGGCTCTACAAATTTTATTTAACATTACTCTACATTAGAACTGGTCATCAGACTACCAATGTATCAGAAGTAGGAGTAGTACATTCATACACGGGTCTTACTCTGTGGCCATGTATAAAAAGAGTTTTTCATTTGAAAGAATACATTTTTTTTTATTTAATATTTATAAATGTGAATTTAATTATATTATTTTGGAAAAAAATATTTAATATATGGTTTACGTTTTTAATGGGAAGGAAGGAGAAGTTTATAGGGGTAGTACAGATTTTTAGGTTTCATGGATGGTTAGTCTTTAGGGTAGTAAGGGGTTTTAGGGCTGAGGGATGTGTAGTATACAAGGGTAGTAAGTTGTTTTTAGGGTTAAGGGATGGGTAATGTAAAATTAATTAATGAAAAAACCAAAGGTTAAAGCTTAGTTATAGTTAGGAAAACTAATTTTCCCTACAGAAACCAAGTTTAAACTATACAACTTTAACATTTCTAAAATCATACTTATAACTTTCATTTCCAATTTATCCACCACCTTCAAATTATTATAAGTAGCGGAACTCGTTACACGCTTGCCAACCAGACAACACTTAATATAACTCGCCTCTCTACCATGCACTGTGTTGTGACAAATAATGTCATTTGAGAAGTTATAAGTGTGGTTATTAATGCTATGATTTCACATGCTGTAAATGATGTAGTATGCAAGGGTATAAACACTGCATGGAAAAGGCATGAGTTATAGGTAAAGTATTGTGGCGAGTAGGGGGACAACTGTGTTCGGAGGTGCGCAACTTATAATAATGTGAAGGTCCTGAGTAAATTATTAATTGAAGTTAGAATTATAACTTTACAATTTTTAATGTTTGTGCATTTTAAGTTGGGTTTGTATTGAAAGAATACATAAGGTATTTAAAATGATAAATTATCCATAACCTTTGTTTTTTCATTGTATGTTAATGGTTTTTATATTTTTAATAAAAAATATGTTTCAAATCACTGTGTTGAGTGTCATTGATTGGAGTGTCGTAAAGTGGAGTGTAGTATAGTACAGTGAAGGAGAGTGTCGTAGAGTCTGTGTCGTAGAGTGGGGTATTGTAGAGTGGAATAGAATGGAGTCGAGTAGAATAAAGTGAAGTAGCATACAGTGGAGTGGCGTGGTGTGTTGTACCGTGGAGTGTAGTATCGTGGAGTGGACTGGCGTGTAGTGCAGTGCAGTGGCTTGTCGAACAGTACAGCTGAGTGTTGTACTGTGGAGTGTCGTTTACTGGAGTGTCCTGAAATGGAATGTGGTGTAGTGTCACTGAGGAGAGTGTTGTAGAGAGGCATAGAGTGTAGCAGAGTGTTGTAGACTGTAGTGGCATAGAGTGGAGTTCAGTAGAGCAGAGTGTCATATAGTTCTGTGTTGTCAAGTGTAATGTCATGCAGAAGAGTGGCACAGAGTCTCATACAGTGTAGTGTTGTACAGTGGAGTATAATTATTTGTGAGAACACAGTGCATGGTAGAGTGGTGAGTTATAGTTAGGGTTGTCTGGTTAGCAGGCTGAAAAGAGTGTGTAACAAGGTGCCCTACATATAATAATTTGAAAGTGGTGGATAAATTGTAAATGAAAGTTATAACAATAAATTTACAATTTATTAAGTTTGTGTAGTTTAAACTTGGTTTGTACAGGGAAAATCTGTTTTCCTAACTATAGCTAAGCTTTAACCTTTTAAATTTTCATTGAATTTCAATGTTTTTTACAAAATGTTTACTAAAAATGTGTTTTAAATCTTTTACTGTTGCAAGTAGAGAGTTGTTATGTGGAGTGGTGTACAGTACAGTGGAGGAGAGTGTTCCAAAGTCTATTGTCATAGACTGGAGTATTGTAGATTGGATTTGAGTAGAGTAGAATAGAGTGTAGTAGCGTATAGTACAGTGTAGTAAAATATTACATAGTGTAGTGGCATGGTGTCTCATATAGTGGAGTCAAGTATTGTAGACTAGAGCAGCGAGTTGTACAGTGGAATGGCTTGTCAAACAGTAGAGTAGGGTGTTGTAGATGTAGAGTGGAGGGGCACAGAGTGGGCATAGAGTGGAGCACAGATTGGAGTAGAGTGTCATAGATTGGCATAGAGTGTAGGACAGTGTTTTAAATTGGAGTTGCATACAGTGGAGTAAAGTGTCGGACAATGGAGAGGCATAGAGTGGCATAAAGTGTAGTAGAGAAGAGTATAGTGGAGTGGAGTGCACTGAAGTGGATAAGTGTAGAGTGGATTAAGTGTCACAGAGTGGAGTGGTGTGTCATAGACTATAGAGGTGTGGAGTGCAGTAGAGTGGAGAGGCGTAGCATATAGCCTAGTAATGTGTCATATATTGGGGTACTGTGGTGTGCAGCAGAGTGGAGTGGCGTGTCGTACTGTATTGGAAAGTGATTTGGACTACAGTTGATTAGAGTGGCATACAGTCTAATTGATTTTTGTACAGTGGACTGGTATACAGTACAGTGTCATAGAGTGTGGTACAGTGGATTGGTATACAGTGGTATGGAGTACAATGGCACTGAGTGGCGTAGAGTGTAGGGGCATACAGTGGAGTAGTGGCTACTTAGGTGTGTGGCACAAGAAGTGCTGCAGGCACTCTAGTAGTATTTAATTTATAGGCCCTGGGCATATGGTATACCACTCTACAAGGGACTTACAAGTTAATTAAATATGCCAAATAGGTATATACCAATCACCTCATGTTTAGGAGAGTGAGCACAAACACTTTAGCATTGGTTAGCGGTGGTAAAGTACAGAGAGTCCTAAAGCCAACAAAAACAAATTCAGCAAAAAGGGGAGGAGGTAGGCAAAATGTCTGGGGGTGACCCTCCAGAAAGGGCCAATATCAACAATTAGTTTATAGGCTTCCATTAGCATTTGGCCATAAATGGGTCTTTCAGTTGTTCATGTAGTAATTCTGAAACTTTACATATGTAGTCTAGTTTATGTTTTTTGCTTTCTTGCTACTTTTAGGAAGTATTGTGCTATCAGATATCACTAAGTTGAAAAACCTTGTAACTTAAAAAATACTTACACTACTTACCAGTTGTAACCAAAAGAATCATCTACGCACCCTAATATCTAATGCTGCCAAATTTCAGCAAAATCCGACTAGCCGTTTTTGCTATAAGCAAATACAAAAGTCTATGTAAAATGCATTGGATTTCAGGCCCATTTTGGGACCACCTTTTTTCAATGAATCATCTTGACCAAAAGTCACAAAATTTTACGTCCGCTGACAATGAAGCAGGTGCAATGGGTCTGCAAAGCTTTGCAAAGTTATTAAGGAACAAAAACCCCTGTCTCTGACTATATATATATGTGTATATATTACCTACTAGGTAATTATAGTTAGGACCTAGTTTCCATAAGAAAAGCGTTTTTTGATGTGCCAATATCTTTGGCGCCGTTTGACGATGAATCATCGCGAAATTTTCAAAACTAATGGGGCGCTCCGGTCAGCTCCTGTCTTGAAAGTTTCGGGGAGATTCGTCAAGCGGGGGGCGAGAAAAAAGGGGGGTCCCAAAACGCGTTTTCTCCATGTTAATTTCCATAGGAACCTTTGTCGCGGCTACAGCCCGAATTGCTGAACGGAATTACACCAAATTTGGCAGAGAGGTAGCTCTTGGTCCAGAGTGCACTCTTTGCTTTAAATGGTGTAATCCGTTCAGTAGTTCCTGAGAAATTTAAAAATAAAAAATATCTATATCAGTTGACCGAGGAGGATTCGTGCACCCTCCCGAACACAAGCTTCATTCTGATTGGCTGCCAAGACAAATCAAGAAGTGTTGAAAGCCATCCAAGAAAACAGTAAAAAAAAAAGATAAAAAACAAGAAAAGGGGGCAGGGTAGAAACACCCTGACCCCCTAGGCCTGCTCAGGGATGGCCCAAAAAAAGCATTTTCTTTTTATGTTTTTGGCCGGAGTCGCGCTGGGTGTACGAATCCGGTAGAAAATGTTTTAAAAAATGAAGCGCGGGCTTCGTTTTCCTTAAGCCCCCGGGTGGGCCAGATCCCGGGGGCAATCATAATTAATGTAGCAGGGGCCCGCGAGGCCCCCGCAGCCCCGGGGACCTCCACCTCCCCGGGGATTTGCTGATAATGTGCGGGGGCACGCGGCCCCCGCAGTACCGGGGACCGCCACCTCCCTGCGGCTTTGCTGATAATGTGCGGAGGCAAGCAGCCCCCCGCAGCCCCAGGGACAGCCACCTCCTCGGGGCATTTGGTATTATGGGGGGGCTCGTGGGTCCCCGAAGCCCCAGGGACCGCCACCTCCCCGGGGCTTACATTTCAATAAATAAGTGTGGGTGGGCTCCTGCCCACCCACACTGCCCTGGGGACCACCACCCCTGGGCACTAATTAAGATAATGCGGGGGTCCGTTGCGGACTGCCAGCCCCAGCTATTTTCACGAAGTGAGGGGGACGCACGGCCCCCCTCCTGGAGCCCTAGATGGCCCTGGGGACCGCCATCCTTCAGGGCCAGCTCCAGAAATGTCCCGGGGTGCCCACCCCAGGATCATTGCAGTTTGCGATGCTCCCGCCCTGTCATTCCAAACTATGCTTCGCTTCATGGAAGTGAGAGCAAAAAACCTGCTCTCGCTTCCATGAAGCGAAGCAAATTGCTTCTGGACAAGGGGAGCTGCATGTCAGCAGCTCCTCTTGTCCAAAAGCAATGCTGGCTCCCGCAGGAGGAGGAGAGCCGGCAGGGACCGCGGGGGCATTGGGGCTCCCCCTGCGGTCCCCAACGTCAGGCCAGGCCTTGGGGGATGGGGTCCCCGCTGCCATAATTGGCCTCAGGAGGGGGCCACGCGCCCCCCTCCAAAATAAAAAAATAAAAAAGGCTAACCAGGCCCTGGGGGATGGGGTCCCCAGGGCCATAATTGGCCTCAGGAGGGGGGCCACGCGGCCCCCCTCCAAAAAATAAAATAAAAAAAGAAAGGCTGACCAGGTCCCGGGGGATGGGGTCTACTGGGCCATAATTGGCCTCAGGAGGGGGGCACACAGCCCCCCTTCTAAAAAAATAAAAATAAAAGGAGAAGCCGGCATCTCGCCGGACGCCCCGCCCCCTCCCTGCACCACTCTGCAAACTCGCCTCCTGGTGCGTTCTAAGTTGGGGATTAAGTCCCCTTGAATCCTGAGGGTCCCTGGGGGCCAACTAGCCCACCAGATACCTCCAGTAAGCCCCACACAGTGGGATTGCTGAGAGGGGGTCCGAGGCCACACCCCTTTTTACACCACTCTGCAAACGCACCTCTTGGCACACTGCTGGTGGGGCGAAGAGGTCCTCTTTTGTCCTGAGGACCTCTGGACTAAAGTGGACTTCATCCCCCGAACAGCAGTGCGCCAGAAGGCGCGTTTGCAGAGTGGTGTAAAAAGGGGGCATGGCCTCGGACCACTCTCAGCAATCCAGCTGTGTGTGGCTTACTAGAGATAACAGGAGGGATAGTTGACCCCCAGGGACCCTCAGGCAATGGGAATTCATCCCCCAACCAAGGGCGCACCAGGAGGCGTGTTTGCAGAGTGGTGGAGAAAGGGGGCATGCCCTGTGTTCACGTCTCAGCACTCCCAAAATCTGGGGCTTACTGGAGGTGTCAGGTAGGCTAGTTGGCCTCTAAGGACCCCCAGCATCGAAGGTGACTTTAATCCCCATCCAAGAGTGCGCTGGGGAGCGCGTTTGCAGACTGGTGGGCAAAGGGGGCGTGACCTGCTTTGAAAACTTACCAATGCTTCTGTGTGGGACTTACTGGAGGTAATAGGAGGGGTAGTTAGCCCCCAAGGACGTCCTTGGGGGCCAACTACCCCTCTTGTTACCTCCAGTAAGTGCCACACAGTGATATTGCTAAGAGGTCTTTGCAGGCCATGCCCCCCTTTCTCCACCACTCTGCAAACGCGCCTCCTGGCACACTACGGGTTTGGAAATAAAGTCCACTTTACTCCTGAGGGACTTTGGGGGCCAAAAAGCCCTCCTGGTACCTCCTGTAAGTCCTACGCAGCGGAATTCCTGAGCGCTGGTCGGAGGCCTAGCCCCTTTTCTGCACCACTCTGCAAACGCAACTACTACGTTATAGTTAGAAATTAGCATTTAAAAAGCCTTAGAAATTCACTGAAAAAACCATAGGTTTCAGGGACGTTATAGTTAGTAATTAGCATTTAAAAACCTTAGAAATTCACTGAAAAATCCACAGGTTTCAGGGACGTTATAGTTAGTTGGACATAGGGGCGTGGCTTACGCGCTCAACAAGATGGCGGGCGTTTGCTGAGCTCCGCCGTTTCAAGGAGCTCCTGAGGAAGATTACGTCCGCCTTGTGACCTCGTTTTGCATCCTTTTGCCTGGAAAGGCCTCCTGTTGCATGGCGGCACACTCTGTTGACGAGGGGTGAGTTCGCAACTCACTTTTTGGATGTTTCTCATCGTATCTCCGTTTGTCTGATGAGCGCGGCTGCCATTTTGTATGCGCGGCGGCCACATTGCTGGGAAACTTCCTTTCTGTGTGAATTACTGGTGGTGAGTTGTGTCACTCCATTATGGCAATGAACATTTCTGTGCCTCCCCAAGCTCCTGTCATGTCTAGCTGAGGAAACAATATTGGACAATGACTAAACCTTACCGTCTGGTGAGGCAAATGTACTATTGTGTGGTACCTGTGATTAAAGGCTTTTGAAGGTATTTTCCTCATAGTTATAAGTGTTTGAGGCAGCTTTTAAGGAGCACCATCATCCCATTCTTCTTTATGCCTTTATTGTGTACCAATTGCACTATACCCTTGCGGATGGAGCCATTGCCTCATTAATACACTGCCTTCTATGCCACTCTCCTGGCATTATTGAAGCAGATTAAGCCTGGCCCTTCATAATTGCCTCATGTTCGAGAGGATGTAAACAGATTTCTATGCACTGTGAGTCTGCTACTCTTCACTACTTTGGAATCTGGACCTCCATTGAGTCATTCATCATTACTAGATTTGAAGCACTTTCATATTCTTGCTGAACTTTATTTCTTTGAGCATATATATTTATGGGAAGGATCTCTCCTTATAAAACACTTCCCCACCGACAAGTTCCCTTCATCAAGATGGCTAGTGAAACGCTCTCTCTGGCAAAGACATCCTCTTCCGGCACCAAACCGAAAAGAGCCAAAAATGTTCCTCCATCTCCGGTCCAGTCAACTTCTAATCCGGTTCTGGACTTCATTCTAGATGAACTACGTGCATTGAAACCTTTTATGAATGCCACCAACGAAAAGCTTCAACTGATTGAGGATCGATGGATCAACATGGAAGGTAAAATGTCTGAAATGGAACAGCGTATAAGCAACCTTCAAGATGTGGCAATTAAAGTACCCTTATTGGAGCAAGAAATTCACAAGCTTAAACTCCATTCAGAGGACTTAGAAAACCGCAATAGAAGGAACAATCTTTGGCTGTATGGACTGCCTGAAAATGTTGAGGGTCCAGATCTCCTTTCTTTTTTAAAGAAATTTCTGTCGGACCTTCTCAAACTTCAATCTTCGACTCCTCTCAACATTCAGCGTGCTCATCGCCATGGTCGTCCTCAAACTCACTCCAACAAACCACGCAGTATTATTATGCTTTTCCTAGAATTTACTGACCTGATGCATGTATCAAAAGTTGCCAGAGAAAAACGCCATCTTGCCGGTCAGGCAATAACATCTTCATCTCACAGGATCTCTGCAATGCTACTAATGCCAGGCACAAAGAATTCCTAGCTCTACATCCACAATTAAGATCTATGACCATTCGTTACGGCATTCTGCATCCTTGTCTTTGCAAGATCACTCATGAAGGTGTCTCCCGATCGTTCGAGGATCCATCTCAACTAAGGCAGTTTTTGCATTCTATAACCAGATTACCTATGGACACAAATGCTCAATGTTCTTAAATTATTGATTCTGTTAATGCCTCACAACTTGTCATCTCTTGTTACGGTTTTTTGTTCGTTATATTTTCATTATGACTTCTGTGGCCTGAATATTTTATAATATTTCTATTCTTTTATATCCTTATCTTCCTCAACTCCACCTTCTCCCATTGTTGTTCTTGTTCTTCAGCGCTAACATGTCCGATTCCTTTTATCTTCTCTTTTCATCTCAGATCTGGCTCTTTGTCCTTGATCTGTCATTGTTTTTCTTCCCATTTTCCACCTCCTTTCCATGTTTCCTCTTTATGTATATTCCCTCTCTTTATCCCCCTCTCCACCTGTTACCCTTCCCCTTTTTTACTATTTCTATGAACGACCACGTTAATTGTTCCTTTATGTATTTATTAATTTTAGTGTGCTACCTAATTTTTATGACCTGTGTCTTCTGTCTTCTTTGTTGTTTTTTGCAGTTCGTCCTCATTGTGATTATTCCCCTATTCCTTAAACATTATTATGTTTAATGTCGTATCGTGGAACGTCCGTGGTCTGGGGCATCCTGTCAAGCGTCAAAAGGTACTTTCTCATTTATCAAAACTTAATTGTCAGATTGCTTTTTTGCAGGAAACCCACTGTAATGATGCTGAATCTCTTAAACTCAAACGTCAATGGGTGGGTCAAGTTGTTTTCTCTCCAGCTGTTAACCGTAAAGGTGATACCAAAGGGGATGATGGACGGAGCACTTGAGCTAATCAAACACTCACCCTCAGTCAACTGATCTGGGTTTAATCCATCATCATTCTTTAGCTCACTCCACCACCCCAGTTCAGACATGGCCATATGCAAATCAGTCTGACCCTGTGCCTCATGGGAACAGTCCAGCCCAAACTGCCAAGCCATGTCTTCCCTGGACCAGAAACAAGCATCCTGGGACCGGTTTCTGGCTATTCAGCCGTCATCAGCCAGGCTAGCTTGAATCCAGTGGCAAAGTGAGCAAGGGACCCACGTCTGGGCATACCCTGCCAACTTAGGTAGAACAAAGCGATACCAAAGGGGATGATGGATGGAGCGCTTGAGCTAATCAAACACTCACCCCCAGTCAACTGATCTGGGTTTAATCCATCATCATTCTTTAGCTCACTCCACCACCCCAGTTCAGACATGGCCATATGCAAATCAGTCTGACCCTGTGCCTCATGGGAACAGTCCCCTTTGGTATCGCTTTGTTCGCCCTAAGTTGGCAGGGTATGCCCAGACGTGGGTCCCTTGCTCACTTTGCCACTGGATTCAAGATAGCCTGGCTGATGAGGCTTTTGAACCCGAAACCGGTCCCAGGATGCTTGTTTCCGGTCCAGGGAAGACATGGCTTGGCAGTTCGGGCTGGACTGTTCCCATGAGGCACAGGGTCAGACTGATTTGCATATGGCCATGTCTGAACTGGGGTGGTGGAGTGAGCTAAAGAATGATGATGGATTAAACCCAGATCAGTTGACTGGGGGTGAGTGTTTGATTTGCTCTAGCGCTCCGTCCATCATCCCCTTTGGTATCGCTTTGTTTGCCCTAAGTTGGCAGGGTATGCCCAGACGTGGGTCCCTTGCTCACTTTGCCACTGGATTCAAGATAGCCTGGCTGATGAGGGTTTTGAACCCGAAACCGGTCCCAGGATGCTTGTTTCCGGTCCAGGGAAGACATGGCTTGGCAGTTCGGGCTGGACTGTTCCCATGAGGCACAGGGTCAGACTGATTTGCATATGGCCATGTCTGAACTGGGGTGGTAGAGTGAGCTAAAGAATGATGATGGATTAAACCCAGATCAGTTGACTGGGGGTGAGTGTTTGATTTGCTCTAGCGCTCCGTCCATCATCCCCTTTGGTATCGCTTTGTTCGCCCTAAGTTGGCAGGGTATGCCCAGACGTGGGTCCCTTGCTCACTTTGCCACTGGATTCAAGATAGCCTGGCTGATGGGGATTGAACCCGAAACCGGTCCCAGGATGCTTGTTTCCGGTCCAGGGAAGACATGGCTTGGCAGTTCGGGCTGGACTGTTCCCATGAGGCACACGGTCAGACTGATTTGCATATGGCCATGTCTGAACTGGGGTGGTGGAGTGAGCTAAAGAATGATGATGGATTAAACCCAGATCAGTTGACTGGGGGTGAGTGTTTGATTTGCTCTAGCGCTCCGTCCATCATCCCCTTTGGTATCGCTTTGTTAACCGTAAAGGTGGCGTTGCCATCCTTTGTCATAAATCTTGAAATTACAAATTGTATCAACTGAAACGGATATGAGTGGACGTTGGGTGATACTTCATGCCACGTTCATAATAAACGTGTCACCTTTTTTTAATATTTATGGACCGGTTAAACCTGACCCAGATTTTTGGCACAATATTAAACTAAAACTATCCTCAGTTACTAATCCCAATATTATTGTTGCTGAAAACTTTAATAATTGGCTTGATCCCTTTTCTGACAGAAAATCAGATTGTAAATTTAAACCTGATAAATCCCATAAAGCATTTCAATCTGCTATTCCTTTCCGTCCACTCTACGATGCATGGAGAACTAGTAACCCTGATTGTTATGAATTCACGCTCTTTTCTAATGTTCATGATACTATGTCTCGCATTGATTATGTATTGATTTCCAAAACGTTGTTACCCTCGCTCCAATCTTCTGAGATTGGTTCTATCTTTATCTCCGACCACGCCCCGGTCACAGTCTCTCTTGATTTATCCCTTGCCATTCCCAAACAAAATAGATGGAGATTTAACAACTCTTTATTAGCTGATCAAACTTTTATTTTAAATGCTACTTCTTTTATACAGGAGTTTTTTCAATTTAATAAACCAAATGACACCTCTATTCATATTAATTGGGATGCATTCAAAGCCTCGTTTAGGGCTTCTACCATCTCCTACACTGCTAGAAAGAAAAAGTTATTAAACTCTCAATGCATCTCTTCCCTCAACCATATTAAAACTCTTGAACATTCTTATTACACTTCCAAATCCCCTGTCCACCTCCGAGATCTAATTAAGGCTAAATCTGACCTAAATAAATTGGCCACAACCGACGCTTGTAACATTTCACTTAAGATAAAATCCAAATATCATGGGGGACAAAACAAAGCGGATATTATGTTGGCTAATTATTTACAAGTCAAATCAGAAAAGAAAGCCATTGGCCCTATTCGTAATATCCCTACCAACACTTTAGTACACTCTGACTCAGATATTGTTAAGGGATTTCAATCCTATTACCACTCATTATATACGGAAGACACCCATCCCATTACAACAGATACACAGTCATTGTTTGATGGTCTCCCATCTCCCGCCTCTATTCCAGATGCCTCAGCTCTTTTGGAAAAAGATATAGCTCTTCAGGAAATCTTAGATGCAATTAAATCCTTAAAAAGAGCTAGGGCCCCTGGTCCTGTCGGCTTTTCTATTGAACTTATTTCTTCTTTTTGATCTATTTTTGCACCACACTTACTTGAGCTTTTTCCTCCTTTATATTACACTCTAAACCTGAAGGCTCCTTTCTCGACGCTCTTATTGTCATTCTTCCTAAACCCGACAAAGATCTCTCCCTGTGTCAAAATTATCGCCCAATCTCTTTAATCAACTATGATTGCAAAATGTTTGCAAAAATTCTCGCCTCCAGATTGGAAGGGGGTATCCCCCTCCTTATTAAACCTGATCAATCTGGTTTTATTAAAGGTAGACTCCCCTCAGATAATGCTAGAATGTTTTCTAATATTCTCATGCTGGGGAAAAATTACTCTGACCCTTTAGCTGCATTATCTCTTGACGCTGAAAACGCTTTTGATCGCATAAATTGGCAATTCATCTTTAAAACTCTTCAATGGTTCGTTTTCAGCCCCAAATTTATTTCATTTATCAAATTATTATATTCCGATCCCCGTGCATGTGTATCTGTTAATGGTCTTTTGTCTTTGTATTTTAACTTACACAGAGGTACACGACAGGGTTGTCCCCTATCTCCTCTTTTATTTCTTTTATGTCTTGAACTCTTTCTTGAGCGCATTCGCCACAACCCCTTTATAACTGGTTTTCTCCATAATTCTCATGAAATTAAATTATCTGGTTATGTAGATGATATCTTAATTTACCTTTCGAAACCCTTAACCTCCTTACCTCCTTTTTTACAGGAGATTGACTTATATTCTAAAATATCTAGACACAAATTACATTTCTCTAAAACTGAAGTTTTACCCTTAAATCCTTTATGTTACCAATTCATGTTCTCTGACACCTACTTTAAATGGTGTCATTCAAAAATTAAATACCTTGGGGTATGGTTTTTCCCTACCATCCCCCAAACTCTTACCCATAAGTTTACTGCTTTAAAACTTAAAATTCAAAACTTACTCTCCTCATGGTCCCCACTACTTTTGTCCTGGTGGGGCAGGTTGGACACCATTAAAATGATGATTGTTCCACTTATTCTATTTCTGCTATCTATGTTACCTTTTAAAATTCATAATTACTATTTCAATCAAATTAATTCCATATCTACTAAATTTCTCTGGAACAATAAACCTGCCCGTATTGCTTTAACTAAATTAATTAAACCAAAGAATGAAGGGGTGTAAGATTTCCTAATTTTAAGTTATACCACTCTGCTTTTCTAATCAGACAAATATTTGCACTAGATGGACACCACCATGATGTTCCGACACCTAGTTGGATTAAGTTTGAACATTCTTTATTACATGATTTTTCTCTTTATGACATTTGTTTCATGTCCAATTGCACTTTCATATCCAAATACCCTATTTTAAAATACTCCCAACACTTGCAACATTCGCTGTTTATGGATGGATCTATCTTTCCCCAAGCCTTTCTTGCCTCTTCTATTTGGTACCATAGATTTATTAAGTTTCACCACAAATCATTTTACTTCAAACACTGGAAAGAGAAGAATATTATGTATGTCCACCAACTTGTATCTCATAACTCTGTTTTGCCTTTTAATGTATTACAAGACCACTATGACCTACCCACCTCCTATTCATCTCAATACTCTCAACTATCACAGCCACTTCAATCATTTCTTTCATCTAAAAACTTTCCTATTAACGATACTCCATTTATTCCCTTTATCTCCCCTACACAACATCTCTTCTGACTCTAATCCCAAAGCTTCTTCTATATATAAACTTATATCTACTCCTATTTCTGAAAGACCAAAATCCCATATTGAACTAGCTGGGGTACTTGACCTGTCCACCACCCTTTCCCCTCCAAAATGGGACAAACTATGGCACAACATTTTCTCCACCTCTAGAGCGGCTAACATCACTCAATCTTTATTTTTTCTTTATAATAGAGCTGTTAGGACACCAGTATTTCTACACAAAAATAACCCATCTTCCTCCCCCCTTTGCTGGTCATGCCTTTCCACCAATAGTACACTACCACATTTGATTTATTATTGTCCCAATGTCCAAAAAATTTGGAGATCCATCTGGGCTAAATGTTCCAAAATGTTTCATCTCTATATCATCTATATTCCCTTATCATTTCAAAATATATTTCTTGGATCCATGTCTGTTGATTCTCAAGATACAGTGCTTAAGCTGAAGTTGTTTGATCTTTTTCTTGCACTTGCATTTAAAGTTATTTTTACTTGTTGGAAAGACAATTCCAAAATATGTATATTAACATAGTGGAATCTTATTTCCTTTCCTCTTTTCTTTTTTTCTTTTGTTCCCTCTTTTCTTTCTTTCTCCCTCTTTCTCTTTTCTTATTACCATTCTAAAAATTATTTGGATACACTATTGATTTTTAAGGTATCCTAATCTTATCCATCTTTCAGTTGATACAAAAGGTTGTATTTTATACTCTTTTTTATCTATATTCTGTATTATCGCTTCCTTTCATTGTATATTTTATTATGTTCCGTCATCCCTTATGTTGTCTATGTTTCAGATACCTGTTTATTATTCAATAAAAATTATTTTTAGAAAAAATAGTTAGTTGGACATTTCACTCATATAAAACCAGAGAAATTCATCCGTTATTGTTAGTTGAGCTAACTATAACTCGCGCCCCCACAATGCACTGCTGATGACGTCACATATTACATCACTCATAACATGGTCAGTGATATCACTGATGACATCACTGATGACATCATCCACTTAATATCTGACGCACCTCCTCACACCCTAATATAACCGTTCATACACCCACTCTAAAATACAGACTACCATTCTCGAAACCATAGACACACCAATACCCGTTAGTACATACCAACTCACTGATTCATAGGTCTACACACATCCACTCACTCACCGATACAGTCACTCATACACGCAGTCACTCATCAATACAGCCTCTGATATATGTACTCATACACCCATACAGACACTCACATACTGCCACTCACCCAAAGAGTTATCAAAAACCTAGTCAGTCACCCAAAGAATTAATTAAACTGCCATTTACTCACTTATACAGTTATACATACACCACGTCACTTATTCATACAGATACGTACTGTCTTCAACAATTACTGACATAAGCACACACTTATCCATGCAGCCACTGTCACAATCACTCACTGTCACATATACTCACTTATATACTCCAACACTCACAAATACTGCCTTTCACATATGTAGTTTCTTACACATATACCACTAACACATCCATTCACTCACCAACACAGCTATACATACACTCACTCACCCATACACTCCCTAACACACGCACTCATAAACGCATATACCCAGTGAATCACCCACTCACACATCCATGCAGGGAGTCACACACCCCCCCACCCACACAGACACTCAGGCACCCATACAGGTTCTCAGACAACCAATCATTCTTCAATATACCTTGGCATATATAGATATAACATTCTTGAAATTTTTAGAAACACTCAGTCACTGGATGATGTCATGAGTGATGTCATTTGAGATGTCATCAGTGATGTCACTGAGCATGTCATGAGTGATGTAATATGTGACGTCATCAGCAGTGCATTGCGGGGGCGTGAGTTATAGTTAGCTCTACTAACTATAACAGCCGAATTTCTCTGGTTTTATATGAGTGAAATGTCCAACTAACTATAACGTCCCTGAAACCTATGGTTTTTTCAGTGAATTTCTAAGGTTTTTAAATGCTAATTTCTAACTATAACATCCGTAAAACCTATGGTTTTTTCAGTGAATATATATACCATTAGGTAGTTATAGTTAGGACCATGTTGCCATTGTAAAAGCGTTCTTTGGCGCTGTTTGATGAATCTTCATAAAGAATTTTAAAAACGTGTCACAGTGAGTCTTGTTGTGCATGGAATGTTTTGGGGTGATCTGTCATGCAGGTGCCAAGGAAAAGGGGGAGGGTCAGAAAAATTGTGTGTTTCCCATGTTAATTCCCATAGACTCTTTAGAAACGGCTGCAGCCCGAACCGCTGAACGAAATTACACCAAATTTGGCAAAAAGTAACTTTTGGTCCGCAGATTGTGCTTTTTTTTATTTGGTGTAAATCCATTCAGTAGTTTTTGAGATATTAAAGGAAATTCAAATTTGTATATCTACGATCACGAAGTCTTCACGAATAACGAAAAGCTCGTGCAGAGATCTGCAGAGCTCTGATTGGCTGCCAACACTTACACCAGTAAATATTGGCAGCCATCTTGGGACTCCGCTAATTTGTTACAAATTTGCATCTGAAATTAAAAAAAAAAACTAGCGCGGTCTCCCGCACTTGTTTATACTAAAGTCCCTGGCTGAGCTAGGTCCCGGCGGCATGCACACATATTATAAAAGAAAGGAAGAGGTACATGGGGCCCCCATCCTAGGGATTTTTTATTGTTGTGGGGGGCTGATCGGACCCCTGGGCTCTTGGGACCACCACCTAACCAGGGTTTAGATTTTAAAATAAATGCTTGGGGGGTCTCACTGACCCCCCCAGGTCCCGGGGACCACCACCTCCCAGGGCTTATGTTAATATGGTGCGGGGGCGAGGAGACCCCCTCGCACCCCGTGAACCACCCACCTCCCCAGGGATTTCTTGTTTTTATAAGAAGGAGGGATTCCGCGCTTAAGTGAATGGCTGTGTAAGTGGCTGTATGGGTGAGTGAGTGGGTGTGTGAGTGGCTCTATTGATCAGTGAGTGAGTGTGTGTGTTTGTATGGGTGTGTGAGTGGGTGTATGAATGGTTGTGTGGGTGAGTGAGTGGATGTGGGAGTGGTTCTGTGGATGACATCATCAGTGATGTCGTTTGAGATGTCATGAGTGATGTCATGAGTGATGTCACTGGCCATGTCATGAGTGATGTAACATGTGAGGTCATAAGCAGTGCATTGCAGAGGCGTAAGGTATAGTTAGCACAGTTAACAATAACTGCTGAATTTCAATGGTTTTATATGACTGAATTCTGGGCCTAACTATAATGTCCCTGTAACCTTCGGTTTTTTTCAGTGAATTTCTAAGGTTTATTCTATTTCCTAACCATAACATCCCTATAACCTTTGTTTTTTCAGTGAATTTCTGGTTTTCCTTACAGTAAGTGAGATGCCTATCACAATGCACGGTGAGGGGGTTGGGCGCAGGGCCTGGCTTGGCATTGTGCTACCCCTTCCAAGCTTGCTGCTCCTTGCCCCCTTGCCATCCATTGTCCAAGTCAATGCCCCTGCTCCCTCATTACAGGCCTGTGTGGCCATTGTTCTGCCACTGCCCTTCCAGCCTGCCCTCAACAGTTAGCTTGCTGCCCCATCCACCTCCTCTCTACCCTCTGTTGTCTGAGTCCATGCACCAGCCCCCTCCCTCCTGCCCTGCATGGTCTGATGTACTGCCACTGCCCTCCCTTTAGTTTGATGTCCCTGCCTACTCCTCATTTCCTCTATTGCCCAATTCTATGCCTCATCACTGCCCTCCTGCCTAGCCTCTGTGCTTAGCTTTCTGCCCCTAATCCCCTTTCTCATGCCCTCAGATGTCTGTGTGCATGCCCCTGCTCCCACCTTTTTGCCCACCACGTTCCATGGACCTGCCACAAACCCTTCCTTCTACTGTGAGTGTTCTGTTGAGGTGCCACTGCCCATCCCACCTGCTTATCATGGTCAGGTGGCTGCCACCTGTCCCTGCCACCTCTACCCTGTCTATCTGAGTTCCATGCCCTTATCCCCTCCTACCTGTTCTTCATGGTCCATTTGCCTGCCACTTCCTTCTGCCCTCCATACTCTGTTGTGTTGCAACTGCTCCTCCTGTCTGCGTGGTCTGTTGTGAAGCCCCATCCCATGCCCTCTCTTGTCTGTTGCCCTCCATCGTGTGTTGTGCTTCCAGTGACCATCCTGCCTTCCCTCAATTGTCAGCTTGCTGCTCCTGCCCTGCCCCCTTGCCCTCTGCCCTCGGTTTTCCATGTGCAGACTCCTATCCCTTCCCTCCTGCCTTGTCTGGTCCGTTGTCGTGCCCCTGCCCTCTCCTTACTGCCCTTCATAGGATGTTATGCTGCAACAGTCCCTCCTGTCTGTCCGTTATGGTCAGCTTGCTGCCCTTGCCTCTTTCCCTTCTGCTCTCTGTTGTCCATGTGCATGCCCTGTCCCATCCCTATTGCTTTCCATGGTCTGCTGTGCTATACTGCCACCTCGCTGTGTGGTGTATTGTGCTGCTGCAACTCCTGGGTATGCCCAGACGTGGGTCCCTTGCTCACTTTGCCACTGGATTCAAGCTAGCCTGGCTGATGACGGCTGAATGGCCAGAAACCGGTCCCAGGATGCTTGTTTCCGGTCCAGGGAAGACATGGCTTGGCAGTTCGGGCTGGACTGTTCCCATGAGGCACAGGGTCAGACTGATTTGCATATGGCCATGTCTGAACTGGGGTGGTGGAGTGAGCTAAAGAATGATGATGGATTAAACCCAGATCAGTTGACTGGGGGTGAGTGTTTGATTTGCTCAGGCGCTCCGTCCATCATCCCCTTTGGTATCGCTTTGTTCGCCCTAAGTTGGCAGGGTATGCCCAGACGTGGGTCCCTTGCTCACTTTGCCACTGGATTCAAGCTAGCCTGGCTGATGACGGCTGAATGGCCAGAAACCGGTCCCAGGATGCTTGTTTCCGGTCCAGGGAAGACATGGCTTGGCAGTTCGGGCTGGACTGTTCCCATGAGGCACAGGGTCAGACTGATTTGCATATGGCCATGTCTGAACTGGGGTGGTGGAGTGAGCTAAAGAATGATGATGGATTAAACCCAGATCAGTTGACTGGGGGTTAGTGTTTGATTTGCTCAGGCGCTCTGTCCATCATCCCCTTTGGTATCGCTTTGTTCGCCCTAAGTTGGCAGGGTATGCCCAGACATGGGTCCCTTGCTCACTTTGCCACTGGATTCAAGCTAGCCTGGCTGATGACGGCTGAATGGCCAGAAACCGGTCCCAGGATGCTTGTTTCCGGTCCAGGGAAGACATGGCTTGGCAGTTCGGGCTGGACTGTTCCCATGAGGCACAGGGTCAGACTGATTTGCATATGGCCATGTCTGAACTGGGGGTGTGGAGTGAGCTAAAGAATGATGATGGATTAAACCCAGATCAGTTGACTGGGGGTGAGTGTTTGATTTGCTCAGGCGCTCCGTCCATCATCCCCTTTGGTATCGCTTTGTTCGCCCTAAGTTGGCAGGGTATGCCCAGACGTGGGTCCCTTGCTCACTTTGCCACTGGATTCAAGCTAGCCTGGCTGATGACGGCTGAATGGCCAGAAACCGGTCCCAGGATGCTTGTTTCCGGTCCAGGGAAGACATGGCTTGGCAGTTCGGGCTGGACTGTTCCCATGAGGCACAGGGTCAGACTGATTTGCATATGGCCATGTCTGAACTGGGGTGGTGGAGTGAGCTAAAGAATGATGATGGATTAAACCCAGATCAGTTGACTGGGGGTGAGTGTTTGATTTGCTCAGGCGCTCCGTCCATCATCCCCTTTGGTATCGCTTTGTTCGCCCTAAGTTGGCAGGGTATGCCCAGACGTGGGTCCCTTGCTCACTTTGCCACTGGATTCAAGCTAGCCTGTCTGATGACGGCTGAATGGCCAGAAACCGGTCCCAGGATGCTTGTTTCCGGTCCAGGGAAGACATGGCTTGGCAGTTCGGGCTGGACTGTTCCCATGAGGCACAGGGTCAGACTGATTTGCATATGGCCATGTCTGAACTGGGGTGGTGGAGTGAGCTAAAGAATGATGATGGATTAAACCCAGATCAGTTGACTGGGGGTGAGTGTTTGATTTGCTCAGGCGCTCCGTCCATCATCCCCTTTGGTATCGCTTTGTTCGCCCTAAGTTGGCAGGGTATGCCCAGACGTGGGTCCCTTGCTCACTTTGTCACTGGATTCAAGCTAGCCTAGCTGATGACGGCTGAATGGCCAGAAACCGGTCCCAGGATGCTTGTTTCCGGTCCAGGGAAGACATGGCTTGGCAGTTCGGGCTGGACTGTTCCCATGAGGCACAGGGTCAGACTGATTTGCATATGGCCATGTCTGAACTGGGGTGGTGGAGTGAGCTAAAGAATGATGATGGATTAAACCCAGATCAGTTGACTGGGGGTGAGTGTTTGATTTGCTCAGGCGCTCCATCCATCATCCCCTTTGGTATTGCTTTGTTCGCTGCAACTCCTGACAGCTGCCCTGTAAGGTCAGTTTGGTGCCCCTGCCCATCTCCCTCCTGCCATCTGTTATCCGAGTTCATGTCCCTTCTCCATTCCTCCTGCGCTCTGTGATTCAATGTACCATAATTCCCAACATTTTGAACTTGGTCAGAGGGAGATTTTGAAGAAAAATCCTGGGGAATTGATTTTTCTCATTGACTTACATTGAAAAAGAGATTTTAGGCAGGGGACAGAAAACATTAAGCCCTTTTGGGCTTAAAAACATCGGGAGTCTTTGTTCCAGAATCGGGTCTGTTGACATCTATGGTTGTACTACCATTGCCTCTTACTTCTGCCCTCAATGGTCTGTTATATTGCCACAGCCTCTCTTGCCTGTCCTGCATGGTTTTTTGTTGCCCCTATCTCTTTCCCTTGCCCTACATGGTCTATAGTGCTGCCACTGCCCCTGCCGCCTGCCCAGCGTGGTCAACTTGTTGCCTCTTCACCCTTCTCCCTGCCCTCAATTAATTGAGTCCGTGCCCCTGAACTCTGCCTCCCAACAGTATTCTATTTTTTTTTTGAAAATCTTTTTTATTATTAACAGTGCTCATAAGACCATACAATACCATTCCATGTAAAATTAGCACATTGGGGAGCAGTGCAGACATCATCTGAGAATTACACGTCAGGGAGACACAAGTGTCGATCATCAATACAAATTGACTACTCCTCCAAGGCGGCACCCGCTTCTCTATATTTACGCCAAGGCGCCCATATTTTCTTCCATTTTCCCGTGCACACTCTGCTTTTGTATACCGTTTCTTCCACTCTTTGGCACCAGTCGAGGTCCCGCTGCCAGTCCTCCCATAGAGGGGGCGCCCACATCCCAACAGTATTCTAATGAACAACTATATTTTGAACACTCTATATTTATTACAAAAGTGTGGCACACCTGACGTCTTCTTGATGTTATCAAAACTGTAATACCAAAAGCATTTAATTTAGAAATTATAAAAATGAGAGGGTCTTATCACCATACAAATTATGGTTAGTGCTCTAAAAAAAACTAAAATGAGGACATGTTTTCTGACTTCTCAAATAGCGACAAAACATTTTTTAATTATTTGCTATCTTCATGGTGGGCAGTAAACTCCACTCAGCCGGTGAAATTTGTGGAGTTTTGCCTACTGAGCACTCTGCTTGGAATGCGGAGTTCGGCAAAACTCCACCAACCGCCGCGTAGCAGAATTTACTGGTGCCCACACCTATCAGAGGCATCTCACATGACCTTAATATGGCCATAGTTGTGGCCTCCACCCCGCGCATGCGCCGGTGTATTGTAGTCGGGGCGATGGTCACATTAAGGTCAGGTGGAGCACTACCTTTTTTTGAGGTTCTCCTTTATGCCTAAAATTAGATCATTATTGAACTGAAAGTGAAAGTGAAAGGGCACGTCGCACGTGCAGACTGAGCGGAGCGACAGGGATTGCATTTGTGGATGTGAGAGAGCATGCAGGGAACCAGGCCAGCTGTAATAGAACTACAGCAATCAAGGAGAGCGGCTGGTAAAATGAAATGTGCAGTTATTTCTTTCCTATTTTGTTTTGGTGCGCCTTTTGCTGAATCAACATAAGGCCTTTTTCATGCACATTAACACGTTGCCATATTTCCGAAGTACTTGTATGGTTTTTCGAATTTGTGTGAACTCTTTGCTTTCGTAAGACCTATAGATTTCAGCCCCAGCCTCGATCTATATGTGTTGAGCTTTGTTGCCTGCGTTATCTACGTGAATGGTATGGTGTAACCTTTAACAAAGACACAACAAATCAAACGTGTGCTTTAATTTTGAAAGCTGCGTATTAGTCGTTTTTTGACGACTGACGTGACCTATGACAGGTTAAATTATGCATGATATAAATAAGACAAAATGCGCTCCAGTGTAGACAAAAAATCCAGCATGTATTTTAAAACAGGTGTTAGTGTAGGCTTCCATGCGCTGTGGTTTATTTTTTTTGTTTGGAATTTTGTCCAGATAAAATTGAGCGGCTGTCTGGGTGCAGTTGGTACTGGGACCGGTTTCGGGCTAACAGCCCTCATCAGCCAGGCTAGCTTGAATCCAGTGGCAAAGTGAGCAAGGGACCCACGTCTGGGCATACCCTGCCAACTTAGGGCGAACAAAGCAAACACAAGGAGATGATGGACGGAGTGCTGAAACTTTTCAGACACTCACCCCCAGTCACAGATCTGGGTTGAATCCATCATCATTCTTTAGCTCACTTCGCCACCCCAGTTCCTGGCCTGGCAGTTCGGGCTGGGCTGTTCCCATTGGGTGCAGGGTCAAGACTGATTTGCATATGGCTGGGTCCAAACTGGAATGGCATGGTGAGCAAAAAAACGATGGATTTAGGCCCAGATCTCTGTACTGGGGTGAATGTATGACAATGTTCTGAATTCTGTCCAACAATTGTTCTTTTTGCATTTGTCACCCCGAGTGGGACGGGTATGCCCAGGCTTGGGTCCCGTGCTCTCCATGCCACTGGAGTCAAGCTATCCTGGCTGATGAGGGCTGAAAGCCCGAAACCGGTCCTAGGATGCTTGTTTCCAGTCCAGTGAGGACCTGGCCTGGCAGTTCGGGCTGGACTGTTCCCATTGGGCGCAGGGTCAAGACTGATTTGCATATGGCTGGGTCCAAACTGGAATGGCATGGTGAGCAAAAAAACTATGGATTCAGGCCCAGATCTCTGTACTGGGGTGAATGCATGACAATGTTCTGCGTTCTGTCCATCAATTGTTCTTTTTGCATTTGTCACCCCGAGTGGGACGGGTATGCCCAGACATGGGTCCCATGCTCTCCGTGCCACTGGAGTCAAGCTACCCTGGCTGATGAGGGCTGAAAGCCCGAAACCGGTCCTAGGATGCTTGTTTCCAGTCCAGGGAGGACCTGGCTTGGCAGTTCGGGCTGGACTGTTCCCATTGGGTGCAGGGTCAAGACTGATTTGCATATGGCTGGGTCCAAACTGGAATGGCATGGTGAGCCAAAAATCGATGGATTTAGGCCAGATCTCTGTACTGGGGTGAATGTATGACAATGTTCTGCATTCTGTCCATCAATTGTTCTTTTTGTTATTGCAGCTGAGGTCTGATGAGAATGATTGGCTTAGTAAGAAATATCCCAAGCAGAAATATGAGGGTGAGTTTAAATATGCCCTCTGTGTTTTAACAAGCACGAAGGCATGATGCCATGCAAACAGGGTCGGAACTCTGCCTGCGAGTGAAACTCTGCGGAATCTCGATGAGTTTATGGTAACTCCCCGGAATTCCGTGGAGTGAAACTCCACGAGCTTTGCCCAGGCCTAATTTTTTTATCCAGTTGATCACTTGATTATATGTTACACTTATGGGAGAGGATGTGGCATTACAGCCAGAGGTACAGACTTTTGAACTAGGGAACGAGGTTTGAGTTTCAGCGTCAGCTTGACATCCTGTAATTCTGGGCAAATCACTTAATCTCCACATGCCTAAAACCAAACTGAATGTGTCCTTGTGTAATGTAACTGTAAAGCACTCCAATACCTTCGTGTCAAGTCTGCGCTATATAAAACTGCACAAGAATAAAACAATGAAGTGTTTTGCACACTGCTGTCATTGGGCTATTCTTGGGCTACATTTGGATGATATTTGTGCTACATTTGGGCTCTTTTTTCTCCGGTGGTCATCTTGAGAGACTTATTTGTTATGAAGTACCCTAATTTCCTCATTTACTGCAGTATCCTCAGTAGAAAATGCTTGCAGTTTTCCACTTCGATTCCATCAAGATGGCGTTCAGATGTGCCACACTTTTGGCATAAATTCAGAATGTTAGCACTCTAGTTGCTCATTAGAACACTTTAATAAAGCTGCTGATCACCATGGAGTTAACTGGCAGTCTGCTGCTGGTTTTGAAAGTGCATGTTTCAGTCTGCATGTCAGAATGTCTTAATGAAATAAGAGAGGAAGATATTTGAGAACTCAATTAAATTGTGTTCTAATCTTTCTTTCTACAGCACTAACCATAATTTCTATGACAAAATGAACCCCCTCCTTTTGTTCGTTTCTAAATTAAATGTATTACGTTTTATCAGTTTGAATCAATTAAGATGGCTTCAGGTGTGCCATATGTTTGTCATAAGTAAGACTGTTAGCACTCAAGTTGTTCTTTAGAACACTCTGGGAGGCTGCAGGAGAATAAAAGGCAATCAAATGACAGTCTGCTCCTGCTGGAAGTACATATTTTACTGAGAATGTAAGACTTCATTTTTGTATGGCTGTGAAAGATAGTGTGAATTTGCAGATAATATGCTCTCATTTTAGCTTCTGGGGCACCTTCCATAGCCTCTATAGGAAAATCATGAGAATACAGTTTTCTCTCAAACATGATTCATGAAATCCCAGCAGAAGGCTTTTCCACAGGGTAAAATCACCTTAGAACACACCACAATTCCTAAAATGAGCATGGTACCATCAACAAATGATTTATATTGTAACTAGAATCTGTTATGACCCTTTATATGTTCTCCTTTTTGTGACCCTCAAAACCTGCCATTCACTACAGTGCATTTCAATGGGGTGCTATCATGTATATTGGTCCCAAGATGACTGCCAACACTTCCTGGTTGAAATGTTGGCAGCCAATCAGATCCCACCATGTGATTTGTGCACAGGCTCCATCCAGATATGCAAATTAGGTTTTCCTTTAATACCTGAACAAATTTACACCAAATAACAAAAGCATGATCTCCGGAACAAAATCTACCTTTCTGACAAATTTAGTGTAATTCCGTCCAGCGGTTCGGGCTGCAGGCATGTCTAAAGACTCAACAGGAGTTAAAATGGGAAACACACCTTTTTTGGTCCTCCTTTTTCTCACCCCCCACTTGATGGATCACCCTGAAACCTTCCATTTTCAACAAGACCCAACATCACACTTTTATTGGTAAATTTCAAGGAGAATTATCAAACAGCGGCAAAGAGATAGGCAAGTTAAAAAAAGCTTTTCCTATGGAAACATGGTCCTAACTATAACTACCTACTGGCAACCGCCAGTAGGTAACATATATATATATATATATATATATATATATATATACACACACATATACATATACATACACACACACACATATCAGCAAATTATCCCCGTATTCCAATACAGAGAAGGAAGCAGCACACAATGATGGTACGGTGAATGATTTATTTCACCACAAAAATCACCATCCTTGTAGTTCCAGGAAAAGATGCAGGCGCGTTTCGGCATTTCCGTCTTCAGCTGCACCATCGAGTCCCAGTGTGTAAACACTCAATTTAAATCCGCAAGTGCTTGTCCATCGACAGTATTCATTTAAGATATCTAGAGCATTCACGCTCACAAGGTTACAACTCTAAGCATGACGGCATTGTTTCTCTGCATACATTGATGACTGCATTTTGTTTACGGTAGTCCTGTTTTGTAAAGTACTTCATAATTTTTTAGCTTGTCCTTACAGTAAAGTACATGTAAACATTTAATAAATATTCCAGGATATATCCCTTACATTTTGGCATGCTTCATAAACAAAGAAAGTGGCATATATTCTAGGAACAAAGGTTCCTGAACAGAGAAAATTATTAAGGAATAATAATAATACATCAATGGTATTTTAAGGAACTCATAAACATGACTTAAAAAAGCAGATCGAGGTTTCCAAAGTGCCTTCGTAGATTGTATATGTATGTGAAGTACTAACAATCATAGATAGGAATGAAAACATATTTGTGACTGATCTATCATTCTCAATATATTAAAAAAATTAATATATACGAAGTACATAACGTGTTGTAAAGTACAATTTATAATATATATATATATATATATATATATATATTATCTACTGGCGGTCGCCAGTAGATAGTTATAGTTAGGACCTAGTTTCCGTAGGAAACTCGTTTTTTGTTTTCTCAATATCTTTGGCGCCGGTTGACGAATCTTCGCGAAATTTTCAAAAATCGTAGCCCGCTCCGGTCAGCTCCTGTCTTGCAAGTTTTGGGGTGATTTGGCAAGTGGGGGCTGAGAAAAAAGGGGGGTCCCAAAACGTGTTTTCTCCATGTTAATTCCCATAGGAAACTTTAGACACAGCTACAGCCCGAACTGCTTAATGGAATTACACCAAATTTGGCAAAAAGGTAGCCCTTGGTTCATAAAGAGACCATTTTTTTAAATGGTGTAAATCCGTTCAGTAGTTCCTGAGAAATTAAAAAAATAGAGGTCGGAAAATCAATTTCCCATAGGAAACTTTAAATCCGTTCAATAGTTGCTGAGAAAATCAAAAAATAAAAGTTTCGATATCTATGGCCGCGGTGGATCCGCGCACCCTCCCAATCATGAGCTTTATTCTAATTGGCTGTCAACACTCCAAACCAGGAAGTGTTGGCAGCCATCTTGTGCCTCGGTAACCGAGGCACAAGAAAACAGGGAAACAAACGCAAAAACAAGAAAAGGGGGCAGGGTAGAAACACCCTGACCCCTAGGCCTGCTCAGGGGGTCCCACAAGGACCCCCAGGGCCTAAAAAGCATTTTTTTAAAAAAGAAAATAGGCCGAATTCGCACTGGGTGCGCGAATCCAGCCGGAAATTTTTTAAAAACAAAGTGCGGGCTCCCGCGCTTCGTTTAATTAGCCCACAAGGTACCTCCAGTAAGCGCCACAGAGCTGCATTGCAGAGAGGTGTAAAAAGGGGCGTGGCCTGGACCACCTCTCTGCAACGCAGCTCTGTAGCGCTTACTGGAGGTACCTAGTGGGATAGTTGGACCCCAGGGACCCTCACGATTCAAGGGGACTTAATCTCCCAACTTAAAATGGCCACAGGGCGTGTTTGCACACATGTCACCTCAGGCCCCCTCTCCCTTCACCACTGTGCAAACGCGCCCCGTGGCGCGTTTTAAGAGGTAGTTTTAATCCCCCTGCCCTATTATGTACTAGGGCCTTACAGAGGAGGTCATGCTAATCACAGGGGTACCCCAACACATAGTGTTCCCTAGTGTATGTAGGTGTTTTCACTGTATTCTAAGTGTCTTTTAGCATAGCACTGGCTCTAGGCCTAGTTACTCAGAGTCAGTTACCACCAGTACCCGTCTGAAAAAGTTGTGGGCACAGGATGATTTTGCAACAAGGCCTCTTTCTGCTCCTCTGTTGGTTCTTTCTGCACATGTCTTGCTTCTTCCTGCACTTTTCTTCGTCTTTGTGCACCTCTGTTGCTTCTTTCTGCATTTCTTTTGCTTCTTTCTGTGTGTTTTTCTTCTTTCTTCACATGTCCTACCTCTGTAGGCATAGTTAGAAACTAGCATTTAAAAACCTTTGAAATTCACTTAAAAACCATAGTTTTCAGGCACGTTATAGTTAGAAATTAGCATTTAAAAACCTTTGAAATTCACTGAAAAAACCATAGGTTTCAGACACGTTATAGTTAGAAATTAGCATTTAAAAACGTTTCAAATTCACTGAAAAACCATAGGTTTCAGGCACGTTATAGTTAGAAATTAGCATTTAAAAAACCTTTGAAATTCACTGAAAAAACCATAGGTTTTAGGGAAAGTTATAGTTAGTTGGACATTTCACTCGTACAAAACCAGTGAAATTCCCCCGTTATAGTTAGTTCAGCTAACTATAACTCGCGCCCCCACAATGCACTGCTGATGACGTCACATATTACATCACTCATGACATGGTCAGTGACATCACTGATGACATCATGGATGACATCTCAAATGACATCACTGATGACATCATCCAGTGACTGTGTGTTTCTGTAAAGTTTAAATATATTTAATATATATAGGGAAAGGCGTATTGAAGAATGAGTGGGTGTATAAGTGTCTGAATGGATGATTTAGTAGGTGCGTGACTGAGTCTATAAGTGAGTGATTAAACGTATCTTAGTGAATGCATGGGTTACTGACTAAACTGTGTGAATGTCTGTATCCGTCTGTCTGTTGGTGTGTAAGCGGCTGCATGGGTTTGTGAGTAGCTACATAAGTGTCTATATGAGTTATTGATTGGTTGTCTGAGTATTTGTATGGGTGCCTGAGTGTTTGTGTGGGTGGGGTGTGTGTGACTCTGTGCATAGATGTGTGAGTGGGTGATTCACTGGGTGCATGGTTTCAAGAGTGCATCTGTGATGGACTGTATGGGTGGGTGAGTGTGTGTATGGGTGTGTTAGTGAGTGAATGTATATCTCAGTGGTACATGTGTGAGTAACTACATATGTGAATGGCAGTATATATGTGTGTTAGAGTATTTAAATGGCTATAAGTGAGAGTGTGTGATTGTGAGAGTGGCTGTATGGATGAGTGTGTGCTTGTATCAGTGATTGTATAGGAGCGTAAGAATGTGCTAGTATTTGTATGAGTAAGTGAGCTGGTGTGTGTATAACTGTATAGGTGAGTAAATGGGAGTGTGATTAATTATTTGCATGACTGACTAGGTGTGTGAGTACCTCTATGGATGAGTGGCGGTGTGTGAGTGTCTATATAGGTGTATGAGTGCATATGATAGTCCTGTACTGAGTGACCGTAAGTATGAGTGACTGTACGGGTGAGTGAGTGGATGTGTGTGTAGACCTAAGAATCAGTGACTGGGTATGTAGTTATTGGTGTTGGAGTGTCTATGGTTTTGAGAATGGCAGTCTGTAATTTAGAGTGGGTGTATCAAAAGTTATATTAGGGTGTGAGAAGATGCATGAAATTATCACATGGTTGATGTCATCAGTGATGTCATCAGTGATGTCATTTGAGATGTCATCAGTGATGTCATCAGTGATGTCACTGACCATGTCATGAGTGATGTAATATGTGACGTCATCAGCAGTGCATTGCGGGGGCGCGAGTTATAGTTAGCTGAACTAACTATAACTGGGGAATTTCACTGGTTTTGTACGAGTGAAATGTCCAACTAACTATAACTTTCCCTAAAACCTATGGTTTTTTCAGTGAATATATATATATATATGCTGAAGATTTCGCCAAACAAACTCCATTTACCAGGAAAAGACGAATGCGGACCCGTTGATCAGTGCAAAGGATTTTATTAAACACCCTGCACCACCGCCATGATGCGTTTCGGCCTTCCAAAGGCCTTGATCACATGACACGCATGAGGAGTGCCTCCAACTATTTAAAGTGTAAGTGCCATAACAGGTGACATACATAATCATAGATATAGAAGAGTCTTTCAGAAAGCACCATGAAAACACAGTTAATTATACTGATGTTGTTCTCACATATGTAAAAGCAATAACTTTGTTAAATATTCACCTTTCTTTGAATATCTAAAAGTCAGCAAAGCAGTTAAAAAAAATGTTTTTGTGTTTTTTCTAAAAGCTAAGAAAAAGAGTAATAAGTAACACTAAAATGTATCACTAAAATGTGTCCGGTACAATTCCCAGCATGTACACATTCTCAAAAAACGTTCCACATTGAATAATAGTGTATCCAACTCCATATACCCTTGTCGGACCCAATCGTTTGTTAATAAAAACACTTGTTGGTCCTGTTGCTGATACATAAAGTGCCAGTTCTAAACAATTCTGCCCAAGTGGGCCATGGATCTAATTCCATATCATAATGGAAAAAAAAGTGCGAGTGCTTAAAAAAAGTGCCACCATGATGAACCATAATAGGTTTATACTGTGCAAAGTGCAAAACTTTATCGGAGACTAAAAGAAAATTTGTGGAGGCAGAGCAGTTAAAAGTTAGTTATAGTACAAACATGAAGCTGAACAATTATAGGCAGGTAAAGAAGTCCTCACTGGAGTTGAGGCCCTGTGGCATCTTGGTATCCAACTCCAGAATAAACCTGGTTTCCAATTGGCGAAGAATAGCTTCCCGGTTGCCGCCCCGTCTCAGGGGTAGGACAGTATCCACCACAAAATAACTCAGATGTTCCAAATTGTTGCAGTGGAACTCCTTAAAATGTCTGGCAACCGGGTAAGAAGCATCGTTATTGGTGATCGCCCTAATGTGCTGTAGTATCCTCTTGTGACCTGCAGTTTTGTACTTCCTACGTACTGCAGGCCACACGAACACTCCAGCACATACACTGCGTACTCAGTCTTACAAGTGAGTAACTTGGTGATGGGTATTGGATATAATTTGAAAGGGGTTTTATAGGTGGTTCTGTTGGTGCCATACTTACATGCTCTGCAAGATGTACACCTAACAAACCCCCTTCTAGAATTTAACCAGGTTTTGGTCTTTGTCACCTCGGGACTGCTCCTGACTAACATGTTGCTCATGGAGCGAGCCTTTCTAAAGGTAATACTTGGAGACTTGGGAAGGTGCTCCTCAAGTACTGAATCATTGCGAACTAACACCCAATTCTTGTTCATAATTCTGCGTAACGATTGATGCTGATGATTGTACGTCAAGATCAATCTTGTAGGTTGGTCAGGCCGATCAATACTGGTGGTCGCTGAGCTCACTTTATTAACTAATGCAACTGATCTTGGGATCACAAGAGTTTTATTAATTGCATTGTTGATTGTGTTCGTGGAATAGCCCCTAGCCAGGAACCTATTCTTACTCTCTATTTGAGCCTGTTCACAGTCACTATCAGTGCTGCAAATCCACCTGATTAGCAGCATTTCCCCGAAGGGAATGCTGTGACTAAGATGTCTTGGGTGGTGGCAAGTTGAATGGAGCACCGTGTTGCCCGCTGTGGGCTTCCTATGCAACCTGGTCTCTAGTTTATCTTCAACTACGAACACCTCAACATCTAAAAAGCACACAGAATCCTTACTTAAATGAGCAGTAAATTGTAAATTCAGATTGTTATTGTTGATCTGTTTAATGAAATGGAGCGCAAGTTCCTCCGTGCCTCTTCAGATCAAAAACAGATAATCGATGTATCTATACCAATGCGATACATGATTAGCTAAGATCTCCCCATGCTGTGTTTTAAGGACCTGTTCCTCCCACAGCCCCATATGGAGGCAGGCATAGCTGGGAGAGAAACAGGCCCCCCATCGCTACACCTCTAACTTGTTGGAATATCTGATTTTGAAAGAGGAAATAGTTGTTCTCCAAGCATGCCATAATCATGGACAAAAGCATCTTGTTGTGACGATACAGATACATAGGTCTGGTGCTCAAATAGTATTCCACCGCTTTAATTCCATCCTGGTGGTGGATACTTGTATACAAGGACGTGACGTCTAGTGTAATCAATATACATTCAGAGTTCCACATGACATCACTGATCTTTCTTAAAAAGTCACCTGTATCCTGTATCCTGAATGAAAAATGGTAGATTTTTAACGTGCTCCTGAAGGAAATAATCCACATAGCGTGAGGTGTTCTCCATTAAACTGTTGCGGGCCGATATAATCAGCCTACCTGGTGGTGTGATTGAGTCCTTACGAATTTTGGGTATAAGGTAGATCACGGGAATGACAGGATGGTCGTTTTTTAGGAACTTGAATTCATCCGTACTCACAAGGCCAGCGCTTTTCCATGCCAGGAGTTTAGCATATTAACTGTTCCATGAACTTTTAACAATTTGGATGTTACTTCTCCTATAGCAAGCCCTATCATTCAGCTGTTTGAGGGCTTGATCCATGTACAATTGGCGTGGCCATAAAACAACATTGCTGCCTTTATCTGATTGCCGTACAATGATATTCTCATTGGCTTGCAACTTTTTCATTAGATGAAAATAGCGGTTGTTTTGATGAGTGTATTTATGATGAGCATGGGTGGTAGATTTATATAGTTTCTTAAGTTTCACTGTCACCTGTTCATTATAAGTGTCCAAGTTGTCATGTAACATTATTGGGAGGAAGGTAGACTTAGGTTTAAAATAAGTGCGCACAGGCCCACTAATATTAGGCGAATCACGACTCTCATTTGATCCAGCACAATTATTTTCATCTTGAAGTTGTTGGAGATTGTGCAGGAGTTCAACATCCCCCGCTGTTAATGAGGACGGACTTTGAGTTGTAGGTGGCAATTCAGCAACCTGAGGTTTGTTTTGTTTACCTTGCATCAGATGGTATTTCCGCAATTATAATTTTCGTACAAACTTGAATACATCAATGCGGGTTTGCGCATAATTGAAGTTACTCTCAGGGCTGTATGATAAACCCAATGCCAAGATCTGCCTTTCTGCCTCACTCAAAGTCATGTTAGACAAATTAATGACAGTCTGTGAATCATTGCTGCCGTCTAAAGCACCTGTTTACGCCTCCACCTGTTGTTGGCAGGTCTTTTGTTGCTCTGCTTTTCATTGGCGGCTGCGCTGGCGTCGTTCCCAGCGCATTTGGTTCCGGTTTTGGTGTTGCTGATATTTTGTACACGAGGGCGTAGAGTCTGCCGCCTGTCTTGACGTAGACAGTCCACTTCCTGTGCTAGGGAGAGCTTTGAAAACCCCAGCCTTGTGCCGGACCGTGCCTGCTCGTTATCCGAACCGCTTTCAAGCGCGGAACTCAGGTCAGACGTTGAGGCAGACATTTGTGCAACAGCGCTGGTACTGGCTTGTATGGTAAGGGAGTGTCCTTCTTTTTGTGAGACTTGAACAGAATCGTATCTCTTTAAGAAAGTGAATACTTGGCCATTTTGGTAATCCAACTTATCCCGTTGGAACTTGAACGCCTTGCGTTTCTTGATCACCTCCTCCTCCCTTTGTAGTCATGCCAGCATTTCCTCACGGTATTTATTGATTGTGCCAATTTAAATGGGCTGTTCAAATCCAAAACAGACACACGGATAAATGCCGATGCTTGTCCTGGGCACACTCCTTCACCAGACTCTCAGAGAGTCCCTACCTTTGCGAGTCACTTGGCGGTGCTCCTGTCTTTCGACACGGGCTCCGTCGTCCTCGCAACCAGTGGAAACTTTTCCTCTGTCCGGGGGCTGCCGTGGCTACTCCTTACTAGAGAACTAATCTTCTTCCGGTCCACGCCAGAAAGAACTGCTTCCTGCCACACGGCCGAAATTTGAAGGAGGGATCCGCAGTTACCGATGAAGCAATCTCGGTATAACTAATGCTGAAGATTTCGCCAAACAAACTCCATTTACCAGGAAAAGACGAATGCGAACCCGTTGATCAGTGCAAAGGATTTTATTAAACGCCCTGCACCACCGCCATGATGCGTTTCGGCCTTCCAAAGGCCTTGATCACATGACGAGCATGAGGAGTGCCTCCAACTATTTAAAGTGCGAGTGCAATAACACGTGACAAACATAATCATAGATATGGAAGAGTCTTTCAAAAAGCACCATGAAAACACAGTTGATTATACTGATGTTGTTCTCACATATGTAAAAGCAATAACTTTGTTAAATATTCACCTTTCTTTGAATATCTAAAAGTCAGCAAAGCAGTTAAAAAAAAGTTTTGTGTGTTTTTTCTAAAAGCTAAGAAAAAGAGTAATAAGTAACACTAAAATGTATCACTAAAATGTGGCCGGTACAATTCCCAGCATGTACACATTCTCAAAAAAACGTTCCACATTGAATAATAGTGTATCCAACTCCATATACCCTTGTCGGACCCAATCGTTTGTTAATAAAGACACTTGTTGGTCCTATTGCTGATACATAAAGTGCTAGTGCTCAGCAGTTCGGCCTGTAGCCTGTTCCAAAATTTCCTATGGAAATTAACATGGAGAAAACGCGCTTTGGGACCCCACTTTTTTCTCGGCCCCCGCTTGACGAATCACCCGAAACGTTCAAGACAGGAGCTGACTGGAGCACCCCATTAGTTTTGAAAATTTCGCAAAGATTCGTCAAACGGCGCCAAAGATATTGGCAAATCAAAAAACGCTTTTTCTATGGAAACTATGGCGACCGCCAGTAGGATATATATATATATATATATATATATATATATATATATATATATATATATATATATATATATATATATATATATATATATATGTACTCAAAGGCCACTAATTGCTGCCGAACACTTCACAAAACGGGTGCACCCAGTTTGTGAAGTGTTCGGCAGCAGTTAGTGGCCATTGGAGTACATGTTTAATATGGACTGCCTGAACCGCCTTCGCCTGAAAGCATAACAAACCAGCCAAACACCAAGTTATTCATTACCAAATGAGGAGCAAAAGGTTACTCAACCGATGCCAGCAGGTTTGTTGTGTGTAGAATGGAAATATCGGCAAAACGAGGGTAATTGAATTTTAATTTGCAAAGACATGACGACTTCTCAAAATGTGTTGTGCTCCTAAATTACTAGAATGAAAATACTTACCAGAAGACTGACTTTTACGAGTAAGGAGATTTGTGCATGCTGATGAAATAAGGTTGAAATATCGAACTGTCTATTTGTGCTTACAAAAGCAGCTATCCAATAACAAACAACCAGGATGTATTTAAAAACTCGGTCATGTGCTTTCAATTGATGTAACCAACATTGAAAAAGTGAGTATGCTGAAACGCGTCTGTTGGCTTCAATAAATCAAAAAAGAAAGACCTGTGAGTTCTCCTATCTTTGTTTAAAAAAGAGATATATATATGTATATCATCATAGAAGTTGCCCCCAGGCGAAGTGCACTCATCAAAACAGGCAAATGTATTCAAAGAGACCAGCTCTGGTAAGTCGCACAAAAATAGCAGTGTGATGCCTGAGGCGTTTTCTAAACTCTTTCCTTTCTCAAAGGCAGCATGTCTCACGCACAGCAAACATTGTCCACCAATGCATTCCCTCCTTTTCAAGCCTCATTACTCTCAGGTGAGCTAAAGCCAGTGCTGTGAATACTGGGATTGGTAGTCCAGTATTACCCATGTGGGTTGCCATGTTATGTTATGTTATGTTATGTTATGTTATTTTAATCTTATAAGGCGCACAGCTACCCAAGGGTTTCCCGGCGCTGCCTGATAGGAACAAAAGAAAAAGAAAGTGCTCTACATATTGAACAACCAGGTTTTTAAACACTTACGAAAATTCTCGTGAATAGTTTCAGTCCGAAGTGACGTAGGGAGGGAGTTCCATAAAGAGTGACCTAGACAAGAGAAGGACCGGCCGCCCATACGCGACAATCTGGTCCTAGGCACCGTAATTTTGCCTGAGTGGCGGAACGTAAGAGACGTGGTGGAAGGTAAGGATGAACTAAAGCATTTAAGTATTGGGGTGCCTTACCAACTTTGATTTTGAACATATAGCTCAGGGCTTTGAATTTAATATAATTCTCAACCCTGAGCCAATGTAGATCCCTAAGAGAACCTGAGATGGAAACTGTTTTAGGAACCTTACAAAGTAGCCTAGCCGCCGCATTCTGCACCATCTGCAGTTTACGTAACACATCCTTATTGGCTTCTAGATACAAAATGTTTCCGTAGTCCAGTCTAGAAGTGACAAGAGCCTGGACCACGGTACATTGCGTAGACAAAGGCACCATGAATGTTCGTGCCCAAAATGATGTTAAAAAAATGCAAGCTTCTCATAGAGATTGCATGGGGAAAAAGTGTTTTGGGACCCCTCTTTTTATCAGCCCCTGCTGGTAGTCCAGAATTACCCATGTGGGTTGCCATGAATGTTCGTGCCCAAAATGATTTCTCCTGCCAGTACAGCTCACACAGGAGTTGCCCCATTCACTGGTGCCTTGTTGAGCCACTAAACGTATCCCAAATAAACCAACTGAGGCCCACTAGGATTCCGTGGTGGTGCACTTCACGCCCGGGATGGCCGTATTAATATCATCAAAGAAGTTGCCCCCAGGCAAAGGGCACTCATCAAAACAGGCAAATTTATTCAAAGAGAGCAGCTCTGGGAAGTCGCACAAAAATAGCAGCGTGATGCCTGACGCGTTTCGGAAACTCTTTGCTTTCTCAAAGGCAGCACGTCTCACGCACAGCAAACACTGTCCACCAATTGCATTCCCTCCTTTTCAAGCCTCATTACTCTCAGGTGAGCGAAAGCCAGTGCTGTGAATTCTGGGATTGGTAGTCCAGTATTACCCATGTGGGTTGCCATGAATGTTCGTGCCCAAAATGATGTTAAAAAAATGCAAGCTTCTCATAGAGATTGCATGGGGAAAAAGTGTTTTGGGACCTCTCTTTTTATCAGCCCCTGCTTGACAAATCCTCCCAAAACTTTCCAGACAGCAGGTAAAGTAACTAGTACACTAGTTTTGAAACTTTAGGGAAGATTTGTCAAATGGCACCAAAGTTATTAGCTAAGCAAAAAATGCATTGCCTATAGAAAAATGTATCCTAACTATGACTACCTACTATATATAATCAGTCCAAGCACTATGTGGCTCAAACCAAGACAGGGATTCTACAAGTGCTCCTCATGCAGGGCATGTAAATTTGGTGAAAATACATCACACTATGAAACGCCTTTTAGTGCCAACAAAATAGCTATTAAAGGTAACTTTAACTGCCGTACTCAATACGCAGTGTATGTGCTGACATGTACCTGTGGCTTGAGATACGTGGGGAGTACCAAGCTACAGGTACATGTGAGAATTTTACAGCACTTACGGGCCATTGTGAACAATGATGCCACCTACCCCGTGGCGCGTCACTTTAAAATTGAACATGGTAATGACCTCAACTGTCTTAAATATTATGTAGTGGATGCTGTCCCCAATCTCCGCTGAGGGGGTAACAGAGAACGGCTGTTGAGACAGTTGGAGTCACGTTTTATACTTGAGTTTGACTGCAAGGCACCGACAGGGCTGAACAACACAGAGGATCTTCACAATTTTCTGTGAAACTGCTATGATCATGTAAGGATGGCAGCAGCTTAATATGCAGCCCTCACAACCCCATAACCTTCCATAGTAAGGCTCCACTGGGGATTAGTAATAACAGATAATGAGTAAAGGAGCAGACCAGTATAAAATAATACAGCGAGCATCTGCCTGATTGTCCCAGCAACATACACATGACCTTTTAGCCTTTATGACTCAAATAGGATCAGGTCATGATATGCCCACATAATGAATAGTATACTGAATTTTAGCCTGCCGCCCATAGAGAACAAGTAATATACTTTTTTTTTAATTAAACAGAAAAAACCCTTATAAAAATGTTGAACAGATGTGAAGTTTTGTTGTAGTAATAGATAAGAATTAGTAGATGTACTGTTATGCACTTCGCACTTTATAGCAAGTTTTGCACTAATAAGGAACTCAGGGACGCACTTAAGCACTTTATTATGATGGTTAGATTCGATTTGTACATCAGAAGGCGGAAATGACTTTGATCATTTAGAATTCAAAACAATATTCCTGTGCCATACTTACATTAAATGTCAAGTATATAAATACAATGAGTTATAAGTAGGCGATTGTGTACGGTAAAAACAATGCATTCATGCAGAGAAGAAATTACTGTAACATTTCCCCACAATATAAAACACAAAGTTGAGAGAATCAATAGAATGAGTAGGCTTCAATGGCCACCATACATAAATATGAGAGCCTCACTATCAGATTGTGTGTATATATTACTTCTTATATTTATTCTCTAGAGTATTTATTCAGGCATTAATGTATTTATTGATTTTAACGATTTTAAAAATTGTTTAAAATGTAAATTTATTGTAGATGCAAACGCATTTGAATTCTTCCATGCATTACCGGATGGTAATGATATTGTGAAGTACAACGCCATAGATGACAAATCGAGTCTTTTCACACTGTTTATTCATATCACGTGACACAAAGGGGTTGTACAAATAAGCTTACCGTAAAGCGTTTCGTTATGTGATCAAGGTCACTTGGTGACCGAAACGCGTCATGACATGAGGAATCTGTGAGCAGAATAAAGAAATCGCACTACAACAAGAGGAGTTTGTGCTTTCTTTCCTTACCAGAATGGAAGTGGAAAGGTCCGCTGTTTGAACCGGATATATATATATATATATTTCTATGTTTATATTTAGTGAATATTGCATTATTGCTGTTCTTGAGTTGTACCTTAATGATCTATGATGAATTTTGAGTGATGCCTTTGTGAAGCCTTCTTTAGCATCCCCACGTAGAATGAGCGTTTTGGAACGTCAGAGGAATACTCTTTTAATAATAGTCTGGAATATTGCACATAATCTATTTATCAGGTCTGATAAATGATTTATAATTAAGCACAGTGCACTTTGTAAACATTATGCACCTTAAACATTGTGCAATCTGGCACTATGCGCTTTATGGATGGTTAGCACCTCATATATTATAGAACTCTATATTCTTATGAATTGCATTGTACCTGATGATATTTTGGAAGATCTGGAACTGTAAAATGCATTATCAATCATGCACTGTGCACTTTATGAGTATTATGCACTTTATATGTTGGATTCCTATTATTATGCACTATGCACTATACAGTACCTTTATGAGCAATAGAATTTTGTATTAAATAATTTTAATACATAAGGGACTTTGCAAAATGGTTATTTGAATATAGAATTACAGCCTAAATGGATTATTTTATGCATTTCATGACTAAATACTTGAATAAGAGGATTGTGTATTCGGAGAAATACCTTGTGTTAATATATGAATCATGAATTTGTGATATAATTGCAATCTGGAAATGGTTTGAAGGTACTTCTATGTTAATTCATGATTAAGCCCTATGATTAAGAGATTATACACTTTTTATAACAATGATGCATGTTAGGATGAGAATTTTTTTAAGTTAATGAGTGTAACTGTAAAGTTGACAAATTTGCTTCTATTGTAGAAGGACAAGTTATGAAATTTAAAATGTAAAATGTATACTTATTGTATAAAATGAAGTATTTTAAATTCTTAATAATCATGTTAGGATATTGAATTTGAGATCTGAATAGAATTTTGAGGTGCTTGGATTTGAATGCGCATTGAAAAAACATGGAGGATACAGATTGCTGATACAGAATGTCTGAAATTGTCGCTCTAGTGTTTAAGTGTCACTCAGGTGGAAAAAGGACAAGTAATAAAATACAATGCACCGCAATGTCTGTAAGACCCACTTGAAGGTATCAGCCGAAATGCGTCAGTTGTTTAATTCTTAATTGTTTTTGTGCCCAAAAATATTTGGTGTTCACATAATAAAATCTTAATTTGCACAATATCTCCTGGACGCAGAGAATTTACGCTGTGCCGCTGTTTTGGTGGTTTGGGAGGAGAATGCCATAAAAGAGTATATGTATATATAAAACCTACTGGCGGTCATCGCTAGTAGGTAGCTATAGATAGGACCTAATTTCTATTGGAAAAGCATTTTTTGTGAGGCCAATAACTTTCGTGCGTGTGACAAATCTTCATGAAATTTTCAAAACTAGTTTGCCACTCACTTCAGTAGAAGTTTAAAATGTTTTAGGGTGATTCGTCATGCGGGGGCCTAGAAAAAGTGATGTTCAAAAACGCATTTTCCCCATTTAATTTCTCATAGGGATTATGAACATGACTACAGCCTGAACCGCTGAACGGAATTACACCAAATTTGGCAGAAAGCTAGATCTTGGTCCAAAAGATCTCTTTTTGTAATTTGCTGTAAATCTTTCAGTAGTTTTGGAATTATTAAAAAAGATTTATGTATGTGTAAGGATGCGGAGGGTCCTCAGATCCGACAGATCTCATGCTGAGATCTAATTGGCTGCTGTTGCTTCAACCAGGAAGTGGTGGCAGCCATATTGAGATTCAGGACTTGGCCTGAGTCCCAAGATAAACACAAAAAAATACACAAAGGTGCAGGGTAGGAATACACTGACCCCCTCCTTCTGGTAGTGAGGTCCCACAAAGACCCTGCATGAAGCCAAAACCTTTTTTTTAAATTGCATCAAATTGACAGAGGCTTTGCAGCACAATTCTAAAAAAAACAGGCACGGTCTATTGCCCTTTTCTTTTTTAGCCTCCTCAGGTCCTGGGGGGCATTGGTTTTATTATTATGGGGGAGGGGGGTGCACATGTACCCCCTGCCCAAGCTGATTACTGCCCAGGGACACCATTCACCAGGGCCTGGCCGATTCTGAAAATGGGGAGCAGGGCATTGCTGCACCCCTCCCCAGGCTGCATTCAGCCATAAGGACCCCATCCCCCTCGGCCCAGCCATGTTTCCAATGGGGAGGGGGGCTGCTCCACCCCCCTCCTGGAGCCATGAATGGCCCTGGGTACTCCTTCCCCAAGGCTGGTTTCTGCTATATTCCGGTGTGCCCACCCCAGGACAGAGCAGTTTCCCTGCCTGCACTGGAGCGGGCAGGGAAACCTGTGTTTGCTCTCACTTGGGGGGAGCAATTTCAAAGCTCCCACCAAGCAAGAGCAAACACAAAGTCTGCTCCCAGCTGGCGGGAGCTTTAAAAATGCTCCCGCCGTCTGGGAGTGGACTGCAGATCTATTTCCCTGCCCACAGTGATGCAGGCAGGGAAACAGATTTGAATATTGTCCCATCTGCAGTGAGCAGCACTTTTTAGGTGCTCCCTGAGGCCAGGAGCAATGCTCTGCTAAATGTGGGGATATGGCTGGGGGCATTGGGGATTCCCCCATGCCCTCCAAGTAGGATATGGTGGGTGCCTTGGGTGGGCACCAGGCACCCACCCTTAAATGTCAGGGCACCTAGGTTTGGGGTCCAAAGGGCCAAAATCAGTCCAAGGAGGGGGCTGCATGGCCCCATACCAACTTTAGACATTGGCTGCACCCTGGGGGATGGGGTCCCTGGGGCCAGAATCAGCCTAGGGACGGGGGCTGCACCCCCCTCTCCCTTTAGAATATGGTTGGACCCCGGGAGATGGGGTCCCTGAGGCTGAACTCAGCCTAAGGAGGGGGGCTGCGTGCCCCCTCCCCCATAAATATAATGGTGGGCCCTGGGGAATGGGTTCACGGGGCCAAAAGCAACTCAGAGAGAGTAACCTCATGCCCCCTTCACCTAAAAAATGCATTGGGCCCTACAGGATAGGATCCTTGGGGCTAAAAGCAGCCTGCAGAGGGGGACCGTGGGTTGGCTGCCATCAGGGGGGTTGGCCACAGTGCCTGCCCATGGCGGTTGGATTAACGTATGGTAATTAGATATTACTTTACATTTTAAAAAAAATAGAAATTATCAGCAAAAACAAAAGGTTACAAGGACATTATAGTTAGGAAATAGCATAAAAAATGTTAGAAATTCACACAAAAATACAAAAGTTACAAGGATATTATAATTAGAAGTAGAATTAAAAAAAGCTTAAAAATTCTTTACAAAACCAAAGGTTACAGGAAAGTTATACTTGCGCCCTCACCATGCACTGCTAATTATTCCACATACTACATCAGTAATGAAATCTTCTATGACATCATTGATAATATCAGTGCAACATTTGCTGTAAAATTATTGATGAGACGACTGTGCATGGTGGTGGCGCAAGTTATAGTTACCATAAGGCACGAGGCATAGTTAATTGAGATAAGTCTAACTGTTTAATTTCTATGGTTTTGTGTGTGTAAAATCTGAACCTAACTCTAACGTTCCTTTGGAGTTTTAGTGAATATATATACAGTACTCTGAAATCTACTCGGACCCGCATTTTTATGGTTATCTTTTACTTGCAGTATCATTCGCAATTTTAGAACATCATCTTTCAACAAATTAGATCCCTTATCAACTGCATAAACTGTTTACGTTATATGACATGAGTACTGTATAGGAGATCTGCCTAACATGTAAGATCATTTGAATATATTATTTGAGCAACGTTACTATGTTTACAGCATTTAGCACTTTAGGATCGAGGATTGTATATATGGATTAGTTCTTCATGCCTAACTGATACAGCACTCCAGGATATGAGTATTGTATCGGAGATCTGCATTGTGCATAAGACCAATTTAGTATACCAACTGAGTTACTTTAATTGTTTACATCACACAGCACTTTAAGATCAGAGTACTGTACTTAGGGGTCGATTATGTATATGAAACTCACTAATTGTGTGCATTTAATGGACGATGGAGATTATCTAATACAGAGCATCTATAGCCAGGAGAAGTGTTTAGAGCTAATGCCTCCATCAATGTTTTGTCCGGTCCCACTGTGAACGCTTAGCCCCAGTTCTTTAATTGAACCTGAGCAGCCATGTAACTAACGGCATCGGAGGCTGCAGAAGACGTTGGTCAAATTCAGGGGGGATTGCGGCATCTCAGGCGATCAGACTCCGGTGACTGGCAGCTACCTTCAGTGTCCCAAGATGGGGGATGCTGGGACTTGCAGTTTCTACGGGCCATCGGGTCTCCACCAATGGGGGGGATGCAGTTTGCATTCAAAAGAGGAACTGTGAAAAGGCACCAGTGTTAATCGTTTGGCATCTGAGGAAGGCATAAAGCTGAAACGCGTCATGCCAAGGATTCAATAAACCTACCTGTCTACAGACCGTTGCTGTTCCCTGTTGTTTCTTAGCGAGCCAATTTTGTTTAATATTATATATTTGCCCAAAACCCCATCCCACTTCTCAAGAAACGGGCTCTGACACAGCTCGGGATCAATATTCAAAGCAAAGCAGTTTACTGTCACATTGTGACCAGTCAGTAACGCATTTCGTCCATGCTGGAGTCCAACTAGCCCACCATGTACCTCCAAAAGCGCCACAGAGCTGTGTTGCAGAGAGGTGTAAAAGGGGCGTGGCCTCTGTACACCTCTCTGCAACGCAGCCCCTGGTGCATACTGGAGGTTCCTGGTGGGCTAGTTAACCTCAGGGACCCCCAGTATTCAAGGGGAATTTGTTCCCCATCTGCAAACGCGCCAGGGCGCGTTTGCAGAGTGCTGCAAGGAGGGGGCGTGGCCTCTGGCGCGATGCCGGTCTTTTTTTTTTTTTAAGAAGGGGGGCTGTGTGGCCCCCCTTCTTTTTCTAATTTATTGGCCCTGGGGACCCCATCCCCCAGGGCCTGCCCCCTCTTTTAAAAAAAATAAATAAAAAAAATTTGGAAGGGGGCCGCGTGGCCCCCCTCCCAAGGCCTTAATCGGCCCCGGGGACCCCATCCCCCTGGGCATGGCCTTCTTTTTAAAAAAAAAATAACTTATGGAGGGGGGCTGCATTGCCCCCCTCCTGGGCCACTTGTATCCCCCCACGGTCCTGCCGGCTCCCCGCGTCCTGCGGGAGCCGGCATTGCTTTTCCACATGGGGAGCTGCTAAGATGCAGCTCCCCGTGTGGAAAAGCATTTGTCTTTGGTTTTGGAAGAGAGAGCAGGTTTCCTGCTCTCTCTTCCAAAACAAAGCAGTTTGCTATGACAGGACGGGAGCCGCGAGGCTCCCGCCCTGCCATAGCAAACTACAGTGTCCAGGGGCTAGGCACCCCGGGACACTGCAGGAGCCGGCCCTGGGGGGTGGCGGTCCCCAGGGCCATCAAGGGCTCCAGGAGGGGGGCCGTGCGGCCCCCCTCCCACCATCTTGAAAGCCCCGGGGAGGTGGTGGTCCCCGGGGCTCTGGGGGTCCGTAACGGACCCCCATATTTAAATCTTTAGTGCCCTGGGGAGGTGGCGGTCCCCGGGGCGTGTGGGGGGCTGGAGCCCCCCCACACAGGTACTTAGAAAATAAAAAAAAGAAGCCCCGGGGGGTGGCGGTCCCCAGGGCTGCGGGAGGGCCGAGAGCCCTCCCGCACCATTTGTTTTTAAAGCCCCAGGGGGTGGCGGTCCCCGGGGCTTGGGGGTGCCTTATAGGTCCCCCATTCATTAATTTCATAACCCTCCACATGCCCCCGGGACTTGGCCCACCCGGGGACCAATTAACAACGAAGCGCGGGAGAACGCGCTTTGTTTGTTTTTTTTCGGCGGGATCCGCGAACCCTAAGCGCATCCCGCCGATTAAAAAAAAAAAAATGCTGTTTTCTGCGCAGACCTAGGGGGTCAGGGTGTTTCTACCCTGCCCCCTTTGTGCGTTTTGCGCACTTGTTTCTGTGCCTCGGTTCTACCGAGGCATTAAATTGGCTGCCAACACTTCCTGGTTTGGAGTGTTGACAGCCACTTGACAGCCAATTAGCATGCAGCTCGTGATCGGGACGGTGCGCGCAGGGTGCGCGATTCCGACGCAGCCATAGATATATATGTGATTTTCCTTTTGATTTTCTCAGGAACTACTGAACGGATTTACACCATTTAACAAAACGGGTTCTTTCTGAACCAAGAACTACCTCTTTGCCAAATTTGGTGTAATTCCGTTCAGCAGTTCGGGCTTTAGCCGTGGCTAAAGTTTCCTATGGGAAAATGAATGGGGAAAACACGTTTTGGGACCCCCCTTTTTTCTCAGCCCCCACTTGACGAATCACCCCGAGACTTTCAGGATAGGAGCGGACCGGAGCAAGCCACAAAGTTTGAAAATTTCGCGAAGATTCGTCAACCGACGCAAGAGTTATTTCAAATAGAATGTTGCGGATTTCCTATGGAAAATAGGTCATAGGTGATGTCATCAGTGATGTCACTGACCATGTCATGAGTGATGTAATATGTGATGTCATCATTGCGGGGTGCAAGTTATAGTTAGCTGAACTAACTATAATGGCTGAATTTCTCTTAGTTTTCTCTGGTTTTGTACGAGTGAAATGTCCAACTAACTTTAATGTCCCTGAAACCTGTGGTTTTTTCAGTGAATTTCTAAGGTTTTTTAATTGCTAATTTCTAACTATAACATCCCTGAAACCTATGGTTTTTTCAGTGAATTTCAAAGTTTTTTTAAATGCTAATTTCTAACTATAACGTCCCTGAAACCTATGGTTTTTTCAGTGAATTTCAAAGGTTTTTTAAATGCTAATTTCTAAATATAACGTCCCTGAAACCTATGGTTTTTTCAGTGAATTTCAAAGGTTTTTTAAATGCTAATTTCTAAGTATAATGTCCCAAAAATACTTTTTCTTAGTTGTTTAATTGTTATAAAAATAATGTTATGTTATCTCTTTTCTAAAATATAAATATAATTTTTTTTTTTAAAGTGGATTTGCGTACCAATCGTGTACCTGTCTCGGTGGGTGCGCGAATCCAAGAATTTTGCCGCCATATTGGTTAAGTCGTGTAGTATGCGTGTTTGGTACGCGCAGGGTGCGCGAATCTCGGCCCCCGTAACGTCACGTACGTAGTTCCGGGGGTCGCGCCGGGTGCGCGAATCCATCGCAAATCTTTAAGTTTTAAAAGTATATGTATTTAAGTTTAATATGTATATTATAGCAAGAGATTATTTAATCTAATTATAAAAATCATATATTTGTAATTGTAATAAAGATATATTATTGTTAAATATATTTTTCGGGAATTGCGTCGGGTGGGCGCTGGTAGCGCGCCGGGTGAGCGAATCCCATGTGACTTCAAAAGAAATAATTTCATTTGTTAAGAACCTTTTGATTCTAGAAGTTACAGCACCCCACCCAAATTTCTCATTCCTCCAACAACATTGCCAGGAGACACACCTTTTGTGTTTAGTGCTCTTCTTGCATTTTTTTGGTGTTTTTTTTTTTTTTTAAACCAGAAGAATGGCATCTTGAAATCCACCAGATGACATCCTGGGTGAAGAAGATGACTTGGAGGAACCAAGAAAAACAAGAAAGGAGAGCATCGTCTGGGCCTTCTTTACCTTTCCTCCTGGAGAAAAGAAGGTCAACGCGAGGAAGGTGACTTGCACTATTTGCAAACACATATTATCTCAGGGCTCCGAGAAAAAATACTTGTGCGGTACTTCGTCGATGTTGAAGCACCTCCAAACCATGGACCCTTGTCGGCTAGCACGAGAAGGACATCGACGAGAGCTGGAACAACAAGTCCAGCAAGGTGACCACGATGCAGGACCTAGCCCCTCAGCTGGTTCCTCAACTTCAAGCAGAGGACCTGATATTAGGTCAGAGTTTGCTGGTCTAGAACAAAGATGCATTAAGTGCAAGAAACTTATTTGCTATGGTGAGCAGTCTGTTGACGCAATTGCTTTTGCTGCAAGAAGCCACCATTGTTAATTTTTTTTTTGCAATTATTTTTTAATTGCAAAAGGTTAGAGAAAAGTTTTCTCCGTTTTTTCTGTTTGTCCATTTTTTTTTTAAAACACACAAAAAATACAAAAAAGAGTTAAAAAAACAAAAAATATATAAAACAAAAAAGAAGCAAAAAAATGGTTCTTGTTAGAACCGCCTATTTGGTTAAAAAAGACAAATGTGTATGTGTTGTATGAAGGAGTACATGGGTAATGCTTTGGTGATGATTGGAAAACAAACGGGGCCCCTAAAAATAGGATAAATATATTTGGAAGTTTGTCATTTCTCTTTATATCTACAATGACAATTAGGCAAGTCAGTAATTGTCATTTTCCTGTTTATACAGTTGTTGCTAAGTCAGAGATTTGATCATCTCACAGCTATTGTCAATTCAGACGTTGAGGACTATATATATTCATGAGGTACGCGAAGTCCAGTGTTACTTGATTTTCCATAACATAACATCATAGGAATACGTAGCTAACTTGATAGTCTCTAGATTAAGTTCCCTTTTAACTCTGTACTCCTGCTCACTGCTTAATATAATTGAGTACGAAGGTCTTTTATTATTCTTTTTTGGGTTATTTGAGGGTTACTTTGCACATCACTGTATTAGTGTTATTTCTATTTGTATTTTTATTTCCATACTTCTTTTCTGTGGTGGTGGTACTTTATCTAGATACACCAGATACTGTTGCAATATGAAACACCATTGTTTTTAAGTTTTTTGAATATTAGGGATCCTGTTAGTTTAGCAGTGCTTCATAACAAGCAGACATTTTTACTCTAGATTGTAATGTTGTCTATTCTTCATTTAGTTTATACTGTGACGGAGTTCCTGAGGAAGGCAAAGCCGAAACGCGTTGTGTGTCAAACAACCGCCAGTCTCTATGCTTTATGTCTTTTTATTAAGGATTTGAATTGCCCCATATGTCTAGTCAAACTATATGTTGACTTATGTATATATCAAAAATTTGTATGAAAATATGACAACATGATGCTAGAAATATTTGAATTGTCTAGAGATTATTGACAGAAAATTATAACTGGAAAATAACAGATGATTTTTTTTAACTTTATATAAAATTACAAAATATAAAAAAACAGAAAGAAGAGATGAACGAAAGCATAATAAAGAAATCAAGTTCAATTTACGCTTGGTCACATGGTACCTTTTTGCTTGGATAAATAAATGTTGTTATTCATTGGTCTAGAGTGATTGTGTCTGCTGCATGTGAAATTTATCAAACCCTGGTTTTCTTTTCCACTAATGCTGTGGTGATTGCATGAGTGCATGGGTAGTGCCCGGGTGATTGGAGGAGTGCATGAGTTTTACATGGGTGATTGCATGGGTGCAGGAGTACTGCCTGGATACATGGGTGATTGCAGAAGTGCCTGAGTGCATGTATGACTGCATGGATAGTACCTGGGTGATTGCAGGAGGCACAGGGTCAAGACTGATTTGCATATAGCTATGTCTGAACTGGGGTGGCAAAGTGAGCTAAAGAATGATGATGGATTCAACCCAGATCTGTGACAGAGGGTGAGTGTTTGAAAAGTTTCAGCACTCCGTCCATCATCTCCTTGTGTTTGCTTTGTTCGCCCTAAGTTGGCAGGGTATGCCCAGAACGTGGGTCCCTTGCTCGCTTTGCAACTGGATTCAAGCTAGGCTGGCTGATGAGGGCTGTTAGCCTGAAACCGGTCCCAGGATGCTTGGTTCCGGTCCAGGGAAGACATGGCTTGGCAGTTCGGTTTGGACTGTTCCCATGAGGCTCAGGGTCAAGACTGATTTGCATATAGCTATGTCTGAACTGGGGTGGCAAAGTGAGCTAAAGAATGATGATGGATTCAACCCAGATCTGTGATTGGGGGTGAGTGTTTGAAAAGTTTCAGCACTCCGTCCATCATCTCCTTGTGTTTGCTTTGTTTGCCCTAAGTTGGCAGGGTATGCCCAGACGTGGGTCCCTTGCTCACTTTGCCACTGGATTCAAGCTAGCCTGGCTGATGAGGGCTGTTAGCCTGAAACCGGTCCCAGGATGCTTGGTTCCGGTCCAGGGAAGACATGGCTTGGCAGTTCGGTCTGGACTGTTCCCATGAGGCACAGGGTCAAAACTGATTTGCATATAGCTATGTCTGAACTGGGGTGGCAAAGTGAGCGAAAGAATGATGATGGATTCAACCCAGATCTGTGACTGGGGGTGAGTGTTTGAAAAGTTTCAGCACTCCGTCCATCATCTCCTTGTGTTTGCTTTGTTCGCCCTAAGTTGGCAGGGTATGCCCAGACGTGGGTCCCTTGATCACTTTGCCACTGGATTCAAGCTAGCCTGGCTGATGAGGGCTGTTAGCCTGAAACCGGTCCCAGGATGCTTGGTGCCGGTCCAGGGAAGACATGGCTAGGCAGTTCGGTCTGGACTGTTCCCATGAGGCACAGGGTCAAGACTGATTTGCATATAGCTATGTCTGAACTGGGGTGGCAAAGTGAGCAAAAGAATGATGATGGATTCAACCCAGATCTGTGACTGGGGGTGAGTGTTTGAAAAGTTTCAGCACTCCGTCCATCATCTCCTTGTGTTTGGATTGCATGAATGCAGCAGTAATGTCTGGGTGAATAGAGGAGTGCATGGGTAGTGCCTGAGTGATTAGACGAGTGCATAGGTAGTGTCTGGGTGATTTTATAAGTGCATGGGTAGTGGCTGGGAGATTGAAGGAGGGCAAGGGTAGTGCCTGGATGAGTGAAAAAGTGGAAAGGTAATGCTGGGTTATTCCATGAGTGTATAGGTAGTGCCTGGGTGATTGCATGACTGCAGGGGTAGTGCCTGAGTGATTGAAGGAGTGCATGGGTAGTACCTGGGTGATTGCATGAGTGCAGGGGTAATGTCTCAGTGATCAAAGAAGTGCATGGGTAATGCCTGGGTGCACGCAAGAGTGCATGGGTAATGCCTGGGTGCATGCAAGAGTGCATGGGTAATGCATGGGTGCATGTAGGACTGCATGGGTAGTTCTTGGGTGATTGGAGGAGTGCATGAGTTTTACCTGGGTGTTTGCATGAGTGCAGGAGTACTGCCTGAATGATTGGAAGACTGCATGGGTAGTGCTTGGGTGATTGCATGAGTGCATAGGTAGTGCCTGGGTGATTGCATGACTGCAGGGGTAGTGTCTGAGTGATTGAAGGAGTGCATGGGTGGTACCTGGGTGATTGCATGAATGTAGGGGTAATGTTTGGGTGAATAGAGGAGTGCATGGGTAGTGCCTGAGTGATTAGACGAGTGCATAGGTAGTGTCTGGGCGATTTTATAAGTGCATGGGTAGTGGCTGGGTGATTGAAGGAGGGCAAGGGTAGTGCTTGGATGAGTGAAAGAGTGGAAATGTAGTGCTGGGTTATTCCATGAGTGCATAGGTAGTGCCTGGGTGATTGCATGACTGCAGGGGTAGTGCCTGAGTGATTGAAGGAGTGCATGGGTAGTACCTGGGTGATTGCATGAATGCAGGAGTAATGCAGGGGTGAATGGAAGAGTGCATGGGTACTGCCTGAGTGATTAGATGAGTGCATAGGTAGTGTCTGGGTGATTGCATGTGTGCAAGAGTAATGTCTGGGTCATTGCATGACTGTAGTGGTAGTGCCTGGGTGATTAGAAAAGTATATAAGTAGTGCCTGGGTGATTTTTGAGGTGCATGGGTACTGGCTGGATGATTTGAGGAGTGCATGGATAGTGCCTGGGTAATTGCAGCAGTGCAAGAGTAGTGCCTGAGATATTTTAGGAGTGCATGCATAGTGCCTGGATGATTCCATGAGTGCAGGAGTAATGTCTGGGTGATTGGAGGAGTGCATGGGTACTGCCTGAGTGATCGAAAGAGTGCATAGGCAATGCCTGGGTTATTGCATAAGTACATGGGTAATGCCTGGGTGATTGCATGAGTGCATGGGAACTGCCTGAGTGATTGGAGGAGTGCATGGGTACTGCCTGGACGATTGAAGGAATGAATGGGTAATACCTGGGTGATTGGATGAGTGCAATAGTAATGTCTGGGTGATTGGAGGAATGCATGGGTACTGCCTGAGTGATTGAAAAAGTGCAAGGGTAGTGCCTGGGTGATTGCATAAGTGCAGGGGTAATGTTTGGGTGATTGGAGGAGTGCATGGGTACTGCCTCAGTGATTGAAGGAGTGCATCAGTAATGCCTGAGTGATTGAAGAAGTGCGTGGGTAATGCCTGGGTTATTGCATGAGTGCAAGGGTAGTGCATGGCTGATTGGAGGAGTGCATAGGTACTGCTTGAGTGATTAAAGGAGTGCATAGGTAATGCCTGGGTGATTGCATGAGTGCAGGGGTAATGTCTGGGTTATTGGAGGAGTGCATGGGTACTGCCTGAGTGTTTGAAGGATTACATACGTAATGCCTGGGTGATTCCATAAGTGCACGGATACAGGCTAGGTGATTGGAGAAGTGCATGGATAGTGCATGGGTGATGGCAGGAGTGTGGGAATAGTGCCTAACTGTATAGATGAGTGCATGGGTAGTGTTTGAAAAAATGGATGAGTGCAGTAAAAGCGACTGTAAACATTAGTTCATATTATCATGCTTATTACATTACTTCATCTGACCTTTTTATTAAAGAAGATACAAAACTCAGTGAAACTATTTTACAGCAGTTTTGTTGTAAACTGAATTTAAAATCTTTTCAAACTTCAGTATTACTTTCTGTAAATAAAAAGAAGAAAAACTGTTATTGCATATAATATTATACTTTTAACAACACAACATAATTTTAGAACTACATAACATATTCACTTTCCCTTTTTTGCTGTTCTCAGAGTCTATTGAATTTCACCATACACAGTGATTTCAATGTAGATCATCATATAACAGCGAGGAAAAAAATACAATCAATGAAATTATAAAAAAAAAAAATCTGCATTGAAAATATTTACAAGTTCAACTATCTGTTTACCTATCTACAGTTTCTAAATTACATTCTTCATCTACTTTAATTCATTTCTTTCTTTGAAGAACACTTTGTAAAATATACACTCTCATTTACATCACGTATAATATAAAGATCAAATATATAAACTACTTCTTTCAAACACAATTCTGCAAATGTAATAAGAATTAGCACAAACAATAATCCAAACAGTAATTGTTCACATCTTCCCATTAGGCCGAATAATGTTTCCAAATCCATTTGCATTTAAATATCCAAAATAAACTCATTAATTTGTGTTCACATCTTCCCAATAGGCCGAATGATGTTTTCAAAACTTTGGCATCAAAAATATCAGATATGAATTTGGTAATTCGTAAGGCAACCTACATTTGAATTTCAAATGGTCATCATTGCAATGTGTCCATCATTTATTGCACTTTAAATACACAGTATAGTGTTCAGATGTTGTAGTAGGTCCATCATGGAAAATAATAGCCACTGCTTTAAAAGTTCATCCAGAAATTGATACTTGACGTGCCACAAACTTTTTAATTTTGGTTTCCAGTTTTCTTCCATCTGCTCTACAACGTTGTAGCATTAAAATTACATATTGTCCAAATCTTTCTATAAATAATGTTGACAACATTTCTGATTTACAATGAGAACATTTCATATCTTGATTAGCTGTTTTTACTAATTTGTTAAAAGACACTGTTTCGCAATCTGGTATCGTCAAATATATGAATCGTTCAGCGTCTATTTCAGTGGTAGAAGAAAATGAACACTCTTCACATTTGTGATCCCATCTGTAACTTAGTACAAACAAATTTTCAATTTCTATTCCTTCAACTTCCAATACTGCAAGCATAAACATAAGAAATTCTTGTGCATCGTGTTGTACATTCAATGTAAATTTCAATGACCCAGTACATATATCCAAAAAGATGGCGAATGCCAGAAGCAGTATGGATTTTTGTTTTATCAGTTATCAACTTTTAAAAAATATAATGTAGTAAAGAACAGAATCTTTTTTCTCGATTTTCCATAATTTCATGATGAAGATGCTCAAGATAAAACACAACATTCACAATTACATTAGCATAGCAGTTGATACCTATTTTCTAACTGATATCCTACAATATCATCAACTGTGTCCATTTTCATTTTTTTCTTTGCAGTTTTATCATTCTCTTGAATTCTTTTCTTTTTCTGAATCTCAGTGAAATATTTGTCATATTTCCGTTTTGGACACACTATACGTTTCTCATATACGGGATATTCACCAAACTTAGGAGCATAAAGTCTTCATAACCGATTGTACACTCTTACACAATTTAAATCAGCACTAATCTTTTTCTCATCAAAATCAATCAAATACAAACCACATAATGTCCTTACTCGAGACAATGCAACATATGCCATGCCTTCTTTGAACACTGTACTTCCAATATTTATCAAAGCAGTGTCTACACTTAAACCTTGAGATTTATGAATGGTTACAGCATATGCTAAAGAAAGAGGAAACTGTTTTCTACGAACATACAAGTCTTTTACAAGCAAAAAACGAACAGTACAACGTCCAATCTGTTTCACCTCTTCAATCTGATCAAATTTAATCTTCAAAAATTCAATTCCATCTCTATTCTGAAAATTTACAAAATCAACAGTTTTTCCCATTGCTCCATTTACTAAACCTTCTTCTACATTCAAATTTCGCCGTAAAATTACCCGACAGTTCACACATACATATAAAGTCTTTTCTAAACCTGCAGTCTTAGACACCGACTTTTCCAAAGAATTCAATTTTGACTGTAATTTCTCTGAGAGAAGAATAGTAACTCCTTCGTGCTCCATTTTATTGATAGCTTCCATTTTCAGTATTGGTTGTTTTTCCAATTTCAAAAGTTCTTGATTGAATGTAGAACACTCTTCCAGTGTAGGCATTAGGCAAACTATAGACTTATTTTCTCCAATTTTTAGGCATATTATTTCAGGTGCTATGTTTTCATTTGGAAACAAGTTCATTAAAAGTCGACTTTATAAAGCTTCTTTTCCATCTTTTGTTAAAACACCAATTCTTATCTCTTGAAGAATGTTTCCATAATATTCATCACTTGCTTGTCGCATATTCTTAATAAATTCTTTATATTCAAAATAAGACCAAATGTTGACATTTCCAATACTTCCCAAAGATTTCTTAGTGTCTTCATGAAGAAGTGTTTTAAAAACAGGTTGTCCTTTTACAGGAGTAAGTTGTAGTAGGTCGCCAAATAGAATTACATGTTTTCCTCAAAATAGAACATCATAATCTGTTTTTAAAATCTGTTGCATTCTTAAATGTACAAAGGCAAGCATTAAGTTTCAGACCATACTCACCTCATCAATGATTAGAAGTTTCATTTTCTTGAGTACGCTTGAAACTTCATAACAAGCTTCTCCAGATAACTTGTGATATTCCAACTTATTCTCATGTTCAACTGGTAGCATGAGTAATCGATGTAACGTAATCCCTTTAATGTTGTGTGCTGCTAACCCAGTTGGAGCGGTTACAACACAAGATAAATGTGATTCAGTGGTTTTATGTAGATAACTGGTCAAAACTTTAATTAAGAAACTTTTTCCTGTTCCAGCTTGCCCACTGATATACATTTGAATAGGTTGAAATGATGTGCATTGGCATTCTTTTTTTTCAGGCAGTAAACCATGCTGTATCTGTTGTGTCACTTGCTGATATATTTCTTTTTGTTCAATATTCAGTTTTTCTTCTAGGTTTCCCAACTCAATAATATCCTGTTGTGCTTGTTGCATTGCAGTTTCTACTTCATTCATGGCTACTGCTGCTTCATTTTCAAGAATTGGTTGACCTAGTGGATCTTGACTTAGTGGAGCAGAACTTTGACTATCTTGAGAACTGTCTCTAGCTATTTCAGCTGCAATAGTAGTTTCTTGTTCAATCCCTTCATTTAACATTTGTAGATAAGTTGGAAAAATTGTGCATTGAATGCTATCTTTACATGCATTAAAAGAATCTTCGTAGCACTCAAAATCTCCAAGTAATTCCATTTCACTACGCCAAGGCTTGAAGAGTTGCAGAAGTGCTAAATAGAAAAATTCCCTTTTATCTGGAGTTTCACAACTCTGGGGCCGATTCCGATCTCGGCCGGTAGGGCTCCGAATTGGATTCGGAGCCCTGTTTCCCGACCGATTCGTACGTGCGTCTGGGCGAGCGAGTACGATGCGAAATCTCCGACCGACTCGTTCGCGAGACCCAACCGCACCGACCGACTCGTTCGCGAAAGCCGACCGCTCCGACCGACTCCGCACGGACGCGCCTCGCACCGCGCAATGGAGACGTTCCCCGGCCGGGTAAGTACGATGCGCGCCTCGAGCAGTCCGACCGACTCGCGCCGTCCGGCTCAAAAGAGCAGTCGGAGCCGCACTTTGGGGGTCCGTGTCGGACCCCCCTGTAGGCCTAGCCATGCGAGTCGCACACAGGGGGGACCCATGGGTCCCCCCTACCTGTGCGTGTATGGCGTGACCCGCTTCGACGTGTACCCACTGTAAGGGGCGCCCTTGTTCGCCTCGCACCCATTGAGTCAATGGGAGCCCGCGTACGCGTTGTACGACCGGCTCCCATTGACTTCAATGGGAGTCCGACCGAATCGAGTCCGATAGCATACGAACGCATCGTACTCGTTCGGTCGGACTGCTAGGGTCCGATTCGGTCGGAAATCTCTCCGGGTCCGGCTCGGTCGGAGAGATTTCCAGCCCGAATCGGAATCGGCCCCTGAGTTTCCTGTGGTTAATAAGATTTCCTTTGGCATGTTTTACCAAACATCCATCACATCCAATTGCTGCATATTTTTCTTCATTTATATTTTCTGTAATATTTCTCTTAAAACTGTAATTTTGCAGTACTTCATAGAGACATATGTTTTCCAGATGGGGATTCCTTTTGGGATAGTACATATCCAACATATTTGTTTTAACAATATCTGTACTTTCCGGTTCATCCAATGCTAAGTATTCAATTTCTTCTAGAGATTTCAATACTCGTTTTCGTGTTTCAGCAAGACCTAGGCTTACCCAAATGATTCCTCTTGACTTTGAGTATAAACTTGCAGAGGTCAACCGATCCGAACATTCGTAAGATCCAATTTCTCGATGGGAAAGCATCTTCAAACTAAAGCTGTACAACTTGTTACTAAGAGTCTTCTCTTGTGAAATTTCTTGCCACATTTCTTTCAACTCCGTCTTTTCAGATTTTGTTATATATGACATAACATACCGAGCAACAGCAATTGAATTATCTGCAACATACTGGATATCCATATTTGCATTCCACATTGTCAAAATCACTGGATTGTAGTCATTAATATACTTTGATTCTTCAGTTCTTTTTATGTTGTATGTATTCTTTGGAGATTTTCGAGTGATAGTATGCCTTACTGCTGACATGAAACTATTGACTCTTCCTTTTGAAATTACTGGACGTGGGAATGCAAAACAACATTTTGTATAAAATTTTCCCTTTGACGTGTATTTTTGTAGACAATATTTTCCACATAGATGACTTTGAAACCGTAAAACTTGTTGTCTTAAGCTATTTTCTCCTCCTTTTTTGGAATAGCACAGGTAACATAGTCTTCAATAAAAGACAAAACAGTTTCATCAGAATCGGTTCCAAATTTAGGTGCATCCTTGATCCATAATAGCATGTGTATATGAGGAGCACCTCTGGCTTGGTACTCCTTTCTCCAAAAGAAATCAATAACTTCTCCAAGAGGTGGATTATTTTTATTGCAGATAAAAGACATCATAGCTTTAAACCTATGATTAAAATATCTGCACACATTTACAGGATCCAAGGAACACAGTTCTCCAGCTGTCTTCAATTCAATGTTTTTAATATTTGAATTTGCTTCTCGTAGAAATTCAAGTAAATCGTCCCACGCGTATTCAGCACAGCTAAGCTAAACAAACCACATAGGGGTTCCTAAGTTTCTTAACATACATTTAAGTTCTCCGTGACGACGATACCAATACTCATTAGTACCACGTTGACACGCCATCAAATTAATTAACTGAGATTCTAAATGATCGTCTCTTTATTGAACTTTGTCCAAGAAATCCTTTGCAGAAACATGTGTGAGATGAACTCTCGTTTTTAATATGTGGTTCACTGTATATGAAAGTCCAAACAAGTCACTTTCAAACAGAAGATGAAATAAATATGGAATACACTGTCGAAATCTTGGATCTTCTGAGTATAATCTTGTTGTATGATATTCTGAAGCTGGAATCTGTACATATAGTCCACCTTTTCCAATGGGGAAGAGCTGTGGAAAACAACGAGCTTCTAAATTTTTTTCCCATACACTCATGGGAGTTCCTTTTGCTTTCTTCATTTGGAATAATTCAATAGTGTTTCCCATAACTTCTTTTGAATGTAGAGGATGTATACTGTAATGTTCATAAATATCTTAACTTCTGGAGTTGTCCACTTTTTCTATTTGCCCACTTGAAATTTCTCTATCATCTTCTAAAGATAATTCTTGTGCTTCATCATATACATTTTTATAATAAATATATATATATTTTTTTTTTGTCCTCATTAGCCTTGATTACCAATCAATGGTATAGCTTACTCCAGGGCCTCCCTTTGATTTGCACCAGCCAGAGAACTATGTTCAACTGAGAGGGAAAACATGGCGGCCGCTTTAGACGCGGTCGCGGAGGCCCCCGAGGTTTGAGGAGATAATGCGGTGTTATACGATGTGGATAAGGAGGTAAACGGGGAGGATATCAAATGCGATATCAAATGCGAAACGGATACGATACGGGCACAAAATAAATACCGCGGACACCTTTAATTACATTAAGCAGAAACGGAGTAGTGGTGTAAGGAAGCAGCCTTACCTCAAGCGAGCGAGTATAATTCCCAGCTGTTACGGGACTGCAGGGCACGGCCTGCTGGCAGTGTGAGACCTGGCAGCAAAGAAGCACGGTAGCCGCCTGGATGTGTTGAGGCCCGTAGGGGCGTCGGATCGGGGGTTGGGACCCGGGATTCGGGACTCCTGCTGGTCACGCGCGGCAAGAGAGGTAGGGAAAGGAAGGAGGGCGGAGGCACTGATCCCCATCCAGGGCAGTCTAGGCAGAGGCAGAACAGGAGCAATAGAGAGCTCCGCTGTACAAGAAGATTGTGCTGGGGTATTGAAGCCTTTGGTAAATAAGAAGGGGAAGGCATGCTGGATTCTGAGTACTAACAACACGGCAGAATACACAGTTTCACGGAGTAGCAGAGCTGGATCAGAACTAGGTCAGTGGTACACTGTAGTGAAAATCATTAGTAAATATCAGTTAACAAAAGTGGAGGAAGCTAAATGTGAGGAAGAAGAAGGAGGTCGAGTTCAGACACAAACTCAGACACAAATTAGGAAAACTGGAAAACCGATACTTAGTCAGATATCTAGTCCTCTACCTACTCTGTTGGTAAAACATCAAAAAGGTAAAGTGGCATCGAGAAATTTGAAAAAAGTGGGGGAGGGCCAGGTCCCGGAAAGGGGCACGTACCAGAACAGGTATCAGCTGAGAAATCGGATAAATCCTATGAAAAAAATACCAAGTAGAAACCGAGAAGATGATACGGCAACTTGTACAATTTGTACTACAGAGGCTGTAGGGGTTGAAGGTGATTCTGTCTTAAAACAACACAGTGTAAAAGAAAGTGATTGGGAGATTCCCAGGAGAAGGAAGCAAAGAGGCAAAAAAGAAGGGATACCGATAACAAGTTTAAAAATTACCCGTCTCTAAGGACTTTTTTTAAAGTAGTCCCGAAAACCTTGGTTTTAAAAAATCCAGCACAATCTGATACATTGTATAATCAGGGAGGAAATAAAGAAATAGTTAGCCCCAATAGGTATCAGATACTGGCAAGTCTCCCAGACCCTCAGGAAGAAGTGGCAGAGCTGGAGCCCAGCCCATCATTGGTCGAAGAAAGAGAATATTCCCCTCTTAGGAGTATGGAGCCTAATACTCCACTTTTAGCCGAGATGCAGCAAGAGGTAGTGGAGGGGGTAAAGGAAGCCTCGATATTAACCTCGGACGGGCGAGTGGAGGTAAATCAGTCTCAGAATACCATTTCCCAACCGCAAGTTGAATCACAGTCTCAATCTGTGATTGATTTAATCAGGGTGTTAACAACGGAAGTGAGGAGCAGGTTTGAAGTCTCTGAAGTAAATCAAAAGGAGATCAGATCAGCATGCGACAGCCTAGAGAGAAAAATGGATGACCTTGCTAGTAGGACCACCCAGTTGGAGTCTTCAGTAAAAGAACTTACGCTTCAAACTGAAGTTAATACTAAGGAGATAAAGATATTAAAGGGAAATGAGACGATCTGGAAAGATAAAATGGAATCATTAGAAAATAATATGAGAAGAAACAATCTCCAGTTTCTAAAAATTCCAGAAGGTTCAGAGGGAGAAGACCTTAAGGCTTTTGTTGCAAGACTTATAAAATCAAGTATACAGATTGAGTTTACGATAAATGAATTGATGGAAGATATTCAGAGGGCCCATAGAGATCCTTTTAAGGCATCCCGGGGTAAAACTAAACCAAGGAAAATTCTTGTTAATTTTAAAACTTATAAGATCAAGGAAGAAATACTAATAAAGGCCTTAAAACAGAAAAGTCTAACAATGGACGGAATGACTTTTGAAATCAGATCTGACATATCTCAAATAACAGCGAATAAGCAGTGGGAATTCGGAAATATGATTGAGCCATACAAAAAAATGGGGCGACTGCCCAGTTGAGGTTTCCGGCTAGTCTTCGGGTGATGCACAATAACAAACTGTATAATTTTAGAAGGATAGAGGATGCAGCTGAATTTTTGAAGTCGCTAGAGCCAGGGCGGAGCTAGGGTTTTCCTCCAGAGATACCAGGTATTTAATAGTAAGCTTTTGAGTATCACTTGAACCCCTTTGGCGAGGCTTGTTGGTATTGTTTCGTTTTTCCTTCCTTTTTCTCTCAGAACTGCTATGGCGTAATAGTAGAAAGATTATTATTGGTTCTTTCCTTTCTCCTTTTCTATTAATATTTTATATTATTGGTTTCCTCAAGCAAGGGGGCCCCCTAAGGCTTAGGCCAACATGAAGCTAGAGGAGGGTATTACAAGGGTGGGAGGGAGGGGAGGGGAGTCACAGATAGGTTTTAGTACACGGGTGAGGGAGCAGTGGGTAAAAAAGAAAAAAAAACTAGTCCTCATTGGAAAAGATATAATCAAGCCTTAATAAAAAAGTTAATGTTTCTAAATAATATAAAATGACAGTCAGCCAGTTAAATCAGATAGAATTTATCTCATGGAATGTTAATGGGCTTAGAATGAAATACAGAAGGGAGAAGTTGCTGCAATATTTGAAAGATGCCCCGGCCCAGATCATAATTTTACAAGAGACCCATTTAACAAGTGAAGAGATGAAAGTGGTCCTCAAATCAAGGAACTGGATACAAAAAGCGGTATTCACTGATCAGCAGCTTACTATTAGAGGGGTAGCAATTTTAGTGAAAACAAATCCTCAGATAGTAATAGAGCGTAGTAAAGTAGATAGGGCAGGTAGATGGGCGATAGCCAAGGTCAGATGTTATGATCAGGCATATACAGTGGTTGGCTATTATGGCCCAAATTTAGATGACCCTATTCCCTTCGGTAACTTGCTAACAGAACTTTTGGATTTCCCCGACCCTGTTATTTTGGCAGGTGATTTTAATATAGTCTTGGATATTAACCTGGATCGTTCAACCAAAAGTAGGGCATTGATAAACAATAAAACACGATCCTTGATTAAAAATTCAATGAAGGTTAGAGGATGGTGTGATATTTGGAGAGAGAGGAAGGGACCCCTTAAGAGCTATACTTTTAATAACAAAAAATATGGGCATCAATCTAGAATTGATTTATTTTTGATCAGTCGTATTATAAAAGAACGAGTTGGAAGTGTGAGTCATCTGGGATCACACATGTCAGATTACTCAGCCATTACTTTGTCTCTGATACCCTCAAAGAAAGTAGCGCAGAAGAGATGGCAAATGGATCGTACTATACTATTCGATGATGATATAGTAAGGAAACTTAGATTGGAAACCAAAGAGTTTTTGAGGACAATTTGGATACAGCAGCAATTGGCATAGTGTGGGATGCTTATAAAGCCTTTCTAAGGGGGAAAATAATATCTATTCAATCTCATAAGAATAAACAAAGAAGGGAAGAGATAGCTAATATAGAGAGAAAGATCTGGCTTTTAGAACAGCAGTTGTCAAATAAAGAGATTGTACAAGAACCTCTTCAACTTTCTATTCAGACTCTAAAAAATGACCTCGCAGGCGTATTGGAAGGTAGACTACAAGAAAGGTGGCAAGCAAGTAAACTAGCCCATTTTAATTATGGAGAAGGATGTGGCAAATTGCTTGCGTGGAAGACAAAAAAGACCAGGTAAAATCCTTCATAAAAGAGTTAAAGCAAAAGGGTTCAGGAAATATAATTGAGACAAGGGAGGGTATCGAGGAGGCTTTTCTCAACCATTTTGGAGAAGTATACATGGAGGATTTAAATACAAGAGAGGGGATGTGGAAGAATGGCTGGGACAGGATACTCCAAGGAAGATTTCCGATGCCCAAAGGGTAGATATCGATAGCTCAATAACAGTAGAGGAAATAAGGAAATCTATTAGAGCAGGAAATCAAATAAAGCAGCGGGCCCTGATGGTCTCCCTATCGAGATTTATAAAAATTAGAGGACTGTTTAACATCTGTAATGGTTAAACTATTCTTAGCCATTTTTGAAAATGGTAGTGAGATTCCATCGTCCTGGGATGAGGCCATAGTGACACTGATATTAAAACCCGACAAACCACCAAATTCCTGTGACTCCTATAGGCCTATCTCGCTACTCAATTCAGATTATAAAATCTTCTCAAAAATTTTGGCGGATAGGCTTAGCGGAGTGGTAGGGCACCTACTGCATGAAGATCAGAAAGGGTTTGTGCGAGGCAGGGGAATTAATGACCTCACATTCAGTTTAATTGGGGCCATAAATATAGCCACCACATATAAATTACCATTGGCAGTGATAACAGTTGACGCGACTAAAGCTTTTGATAGGGTTAATTGGTCCTATTTGCAGAAGATCTTAAAATTATCTAATCTCGGTGAGAATTTCTGTACTGCGATAGATTTATTATATAGAAACCCCATAGCTAGAATTGTAGTGAATGGGAGCCTGTCAAAACCATTTAAAATCTTTAGGGGAACTAGGCAAGGGTGCCCCTTATCTCCCCTCTTATTCAATTTATATATTGAGCCCTTAGCAGAAAAGATAAGGAATCATGAGAGTATCCCCTCTTTTAAGTTTCGAGGGTGGGAGAAAAGAGCAGGATTATATGCTGATGATTTGGTAGTGTACTCCTCAGAAGCCGATTCCTCCCTTCCGATGGTCTATGAGTTAGCATCGCAGTTTGGGGCCATCTCAGGATATGAGATAAATGAAAACAAAACGGTGGTAATGACCTGGAATATTGATTCTCAGCTAGAGTGTATTCAGGAGGAGATGAGATACCTGGGCATCAAGATAGTACCAAAAGTAGAGCTAATCCCGGAAGCCAACTTTGATAAAGTAAACAAAGAAGTGGGAAAATTGTTGTTAAGCTGGGCACATCTTCCATTGACATTATATGGGAGAATAAACCTGATTAAAATGTCCATCCTGCCCAAATACACTTTTTTGTTTCAGAATATTCCGTTGGCGTTCAAGGAAATTTGGCTTAATAAGGCTCAATCTAAAATCACTAGTTTTATTTGGTCATCAAAAGGGGTCCGTATTTCAAGGAAAAAGTTGAGGAGGAAATATGATAAAGGAGGGATACGATTGCCAGACTTGTCGTATTATGCATGGGTATTTCTCTTAAAATCTGGGAAAATGCTCTTTAGCTTTCTGGATTCTACGGATCTAGGAAATATGTTTAAAGCAATGCTGCAAGATGTGGAAGGGGGTAAATATAGTTTCATTCACAAATATGGGGACCCGCGCTTCTTTAAAAGGGTGAGACTTAAAATTCTGCAGTCCTTTGCGGAAACATGGTACAAAATCAGGAGAGAATTAAAACTGAGTTATTATAGTGGAATGGCTCCTATTTGGAACTCCCCGGTTCACCAGAGTGGTCCAAAGATAGTCTGGCTCTTCCTTTGAAAAATGTTAATATAATACGCTGGGGTCATCTGATAGTGGATGGAACATTGATCTCATGGGAGAAATGCCAAGAATTGACCAACAATCAGCTTTCAAGATTTAAATACTTTCAAATAAAAAGCTGGCTCCATTCCATCGGGGACGGTGCTGGATTATCTAATGAGCTGGAATCAAAGATGGCGATGAATATCCCCCGGAAAAAAGAGGTGGCAAATTGGTATTGGCTCTTATTGGAATTGGCAGATGGAGATTTCAATTTACCTTCATTACTCTGGGAGAAGATCTTGCCGGGAGAGCAGCATGAAGATTTGTGGCAAGTATCTTGTAACCTTTTATATTCCACGGTTCGTGCTGCAAATTTAAGGCGGAACCACCTTTTCTGTCTCCACAGAGTTTACTGGTCTCCGTATAAACTGGCTAAAATGGGGAAAGGCCCCACTCCGAGATGCCCAAAGTGTGGTAAGGAAAGAGGAGACGACATTCACATGTTCCTGGAGTGTCCTGTTCTCCAGGAGTTTTGGAAGGATGTGAGTAGTACAATATCTTCTATACTTGGAGACCCACTCCAGGTAAGCAAAATTCTTGTTTTTTTTGGGATGATGGAGTACGGCGAAGCTATGATGAATAACATTAAAAAATTGATTTTTTATTTGATACTTTTGGCTCGCAGAGAAATCTGTAAAAATTGGGTCAAATATACCCCCAACAAAAATAGAATGGTTAATGGCAATAAAGTACACCAATCAGTTGGACAGGTCAATTAAGAGAAAGTGAAATGATTTCTGGCTTCCGTACGAGAACTGGGTGAAACATTGTAGTTAATATAGTCCAATGATTAGGCCTCTATACTATATTGCTGGAATACTCCTTTGGTGACTTCGCAGCAGTTTAGCTGAAAAGAAGTTTTCCTATGGTTGGAGGTTAACAAGCATTGTATAGAGTGACCCATCCTCGATGTTGAATAAATATTGTTTTGTACAAGATATAATGTAGCCTTTTGAAGTTTTGCGACATCTACTAACTCTTGACATATTTTCCGACTCCTTGTTGGTACACCATTAACTAGAATAACTACAAGTTCACTTTCCTCTCTCTCCACACCAACAGTTTCAATATTTTTCTTTAAATCTAAAGGTAAATACACAACTCTTCCTTTTAAACCTCTTTGTAAACATGTTGGAGGCAGCTTACCTGTTTTAGGCTCCATATGAACCTTAGCCTGAAACGGGTACACAGATTGAATAAGAATGGACTCATCTACCAGTTCCGGAGGAATAGCTACCAACTATAGGTTGTTATGTACAGCTCTAGCTGGCATTTTGTTCTCTTCTAATTTGTTGTAACAATATTTACAAATACGTTGATCACTACCCAACTCAAAACGACCTTCCAACAACAAATAAGCACCAAATTGCTCCCACTTATCATTGTTTTCCTTTTCACTTTTTAGATACACATCAACATTCCTAGTTTGACTTCTAAAGTGAGTACGTCGACAACAAATACAAACATAGTTTGTTTTTCACAAGTAACTACTTTAAACTTTGTAATTTCTTCTGCAAACTTCTCAGTAGTACTATCTTCCACCTCTTCTTCAACACCTACACTGATCAAACTTTCACTTTCTCTACACTCCTCTTCAGGACCAAAGAAACGAAACTGTATATAATCAGAAACTTTTTTTACATCCAATACTGAACCATACAAAAGAGCAGTGTTTATTTCACTTCAAGATAATGCAGGACTTTTTACATAGTATAATCTTCTTACTAACTTCCGCATTTCTGAGTGATGTACTGCTAACATTCTTAAATGATGAAAAGTACTTTGACACACTTTTCTAGAAAGACAAGCCAGAGAATGACCCTGCAAGCTAGTATATTTTCTCACTTTACAAGGATCTAGTCCTTGCAATATCTTAATCTTCTGTTTAACACTTTTATTACCATAATCTCGTAAGAAATTTCGTAATATATCAATAGATTCCTGTCGTATACTACAAATACTACTACAATCCCACTTATACACTGGAGCTTGTGTACGTCTCCCTTGAACTTCTTCAGCTATTACTTCTTCCACATTTCTAGGAACCATCTTTTCTTTTTCAATTGGACAACCGTTTTTAACCTAATAACAACAACCCCTGGTATCAACTGCATGAACTATTGTAATTTGTTGAAAATAGCTTCCTTCATTAAAAAAGGTTCAGTACTAGAAGTGCGCTTCTATTCACCCGGAAATGTTTTGCAAAAGTTAGTTCTATTAACCAGTCCTTTTCTTTTACTTTTCTCCTTCATAAAGTGCATTGTTTTATTCAATGTTTTCATTCTCTTCAATACTAATATAAACAATTTTCTTTTCCATTCAAAAGCCTTTTCAACTACACTTTCAATCTGTTTTTTCTTCTTGTAAAATGCAGATCTTCTTTTATTTTTTTGCAATCTTTCAATAAATGTTGTAGTACTCTACTTTTATACATTCTCTTCCTAATGTCTTTATATTCTTTCATCCTTTTTTCAACATGGATCGTTTTCCTATAACCTGATTTGGCATTAATTTCTCCTTTTTTCTTTTCCTTCTGATTGATTGTAGTACTTTTCTTTCTCTTTTCCCCATTTTGAAAATCGACTAAATTTTTTAAAAGACTTTTGACAAATTCTTTCGTTTTCTAACAGAAGACTTTTTCTTCAACGTCACATGTTGTACTTCATCTACTTTCTGCTTTTCTCTATCCTTTAAACAGTTCTGTTTTCTTTGTTGTCTTTTCTTTTGAACTTTTCTTGTCATACTGAATATTTCTTAATAATTATGGAGAATTTGTAAAAAAAAAAAAAAGTTTATTATCTTTCTAAAAAATATTTAATATTATTAAAATCTATCTATAAATAAAGAAATACATTGAGTATGCCCAGGTGAATAGATACGTGCAACAGTAGGACCTGGATGATTCTACAACTGCAAGGGTAGCACATAACTAGTGCCTGGGTGAATGCATGACTAAAGGGGTAATATCTGGAGGATTAATGGAGTAAATAGCAAATCAGTGGGTGATTTTATAACTGCATGAGCACTGCTTGGGTGATTGCAGGAGCACTGAGGGAATGCCTGAGTGATTGGAGGGGTGCAAAGGTAGTGCCTGGGTGAATTTATAAGTGCATGAGTACTGCCTGAGTGATTACATAAGTACAAGGGTAGTACCTGCATGATTGAAGGAGTACAAGGGTAGTACTTGAGAGATTATATACGTTCATGGATAGTGGCTGGGTTATTGAAAGAGTGCATAGGTAATACCTGGGTGGTTTCATGAGTGCAGGGATAATAACCTGGGTAATTGCAGCAGTGCATATGTAGTGCCTGGATCATTTGAAGACTGCATAGGTAGTACTTGGGTGTTTTTATAACTGCATGAGTGTTGGGCCTAGAAAAATACAAAGCAGCACACTATTACATGACTCAACCATAAGCCTCTCCATATTGTTAAAAGCATGCATACATACGTCTCTACCTTTTCAAATCATCATCATATCTAAAAGAAATATGTAATCAATATTTCTGAAATATAGTGAAACCTAGAAACTGAGACATGTAATAGATCTGCCTGAGTGATTGCATAACTCCATGCATAGTGCTTCGATGATTGTATGATTGCAAATGTAGTTGCTAGGTAATTGCAAGAGAAGATGGATAGTGACTGGCTAATTCATCAGTGCATACATACAGGTTGAGTGCATGGATAAGTGTATTAATAGCACCTGAAGTCATAGATGAGTCATGGAGTAGTGCCTAGGTGAATAGATAACTGCAACAGAAGGACCTGGATGATTCTATGACTGCAAGGGTAGTGTGTGGGTTTTTACATGACTGCATAGGTAGACACTGCATGATTCTATGACTGCAAAGGTACTACATAAGTAGTGCCTCAGTGATTCCATGACTACAGGGGTAATATCTGGGGGATTACTGGAGTACATAGCAAGTGAGTGAGTGATTTTATAACTGCATGAGTACTGCTTTAGTGATTGCAAGAGTAATGAGGTAGTGCCTGAGTGAATAAAGGAGTGCAAAGGTAGTGCCTGGGTAATTTCATAATATCATGACTACTGGCTGAGTGATTACATAAGTACAAGGGTAGTGTCTACGTGATTGAAGGAGTGCAACGTTAGTGCCTGACTGATTATATAAGTGCATATATAGTGGCTACATGATTCAAAGAGTGCATGGGTAATACCTTGGTTGAGTGCATAGCTAGTGCCTGGGTGATTGTGTGAGTGCAGGGGTAATGTCTGGGTGATTGCATCAGTGCATATGTACTGCCTGGATCATTGAAAGACTGCATGGGTAGTACTAGGGTGTTTTATAACTGCATGAGTGTTGGGCCTAGCCAAATATAAAACAGCAGACTATTACATGACTCAACCATAAGTCTCTCAATATCGTTAAAATCATGCATACATATGTCTCTACCTTTTCAAATCATCATCATATCTAAAAGAAATATATATACAATATTTCTGGAATATAGTGAAACCTAGAAACTGAGACATGTAATAGATCTGCCTGAGTGATTGCAAAACTCCATGGATAGTACTTGGATGATTGTATGACTCCAAAGGTAGTCGCTGGGTAATTGCAGGAGAAGATGGATAGTGACTGGCTAATTACATGAGTGCACACATAAAGGTTCAGTGCATGGATAAGTGTATAAATAGCACCTGAAGGCATAGATGACTCACTAAGGAGTGCCTAGAGGTGAATAGATGAGTGCAACAGTAGGGCCTGGGTGATTCTATGACTGCAAGAGTAGTGCCTGGGTTGTTACATGAGTGCATAGGTAGAGACTGCATGATTCTATAACTGTAGGGGTAGTACATAACTAGTGCCTGGGTGATTGCATGATTGCAGGGGAAATATCTGGGGGATTACTGGAGTACATAGGAAGTGAGTGGGTGATTTTGTAAGTCCATGAGTACTGCCTGGGTGATTACAGAAGTACTAAGGTACTGCCTGAGTGATTAAAGGAGAGCAAAGGTAGTGCCTGGGTGATTTTATAAGTGCATGAGTATTGCCTGAGTGATTACATAAGTACAAGAGTAGTGCCTCCGTGATTGAAAGAGTGCAAGGATAGTGCTTGGGTGATTGAGGCACTGTATAGCTAATGCATTGGTGATTGCATGAGTACAGAAGTAACCTCTGCAGGATTAAAGGAGTACATAGGTAACGCCTGGGTGACTGCATGACTACAGGAGTAATATCTGGTGATTTACATGACTACGTACAAAGTGACTGAGTGATTTTATAACTGCATGGGTACTTCTTGGGTGATTTCAGGACTACTGAGGTAACGCCTGACTCAATAAATGAGTGCAAAGGTAGTGCCTGGGTGATTTCATAACACCATTAATACTGGCTGAGTGATTACATAAGTACAAGGTTACTGCCTCTGTGATTGGAAGAGTACAACGTTAGTGCCCTGAGTGATTATATAAGTGCATGAGTAGTGGCTACATGATTCAAAGAGTGCATGGGAAATACCTTAGTGATTGCATGAGTGCATAGGTAGTGCCTGGATGTTTGCATGAGTGCAGGAGTAATGCCTGAGTGATTACAGCACTGCATATGTAGTGACTGGATCATTGGAAGACTACATGGGTAGTACTTGGGTGTTTTTATAACTATATGAGTGTTAGGCCTAGCCAAATATAAAACAGCAGACTATTACATGACTCAACTATAAGTCTCTCCATATTGTTAAAAGCATGCATACATATGTCTCTACATTTTCAAATCATCATCATATCTAAAAGAAATATGTATATAATATTTCTGAAATATAGTGAAACTTACAACTGAAACATGTAATAGATCTGCCTGAGTGATTGCATAACTTCATGGGTAGTGCTTGGGTGATTGTATGCGTGCAAGGGTAGTCACTGGGTAATTGGAGGAGAAGATAGATAGTGACTCGGTAATTGCAGGAGAAGATAGATAGTGACTGGCTAATTGCATGAGTGCACACATAAACATTGAGTGCATGGATAAGTGTATGAATAGCACCTAAAGGTACAGATGACTCATTGAGTAGTGCCTAGGTGAATAGATGAGTGCAACAGTAGGACCTAGATGATTCTACAACTGCAAGGGTAGTGCCTGGGTTATTACATGAGTGCATAGGTACATCCTGCATGATTGCATGACTGTAGGAATAGTACATAAGTAGTGCCTGGGTGATTGATTGACTGCAGGGGTAATATCTACAGAATTACTGGAGTACATAGGAAGTGAGTGGGTGATTTTATAAGTCCATGAGTACTGCCTGGATGGTTACAGAAGTACTAAGGTACTGCCTGAGTGATTACAGGAGTGCAAAGGTAGTGCCTGGGTGATTTTATAAGTGCATGAGTATTGCCTGAGTCTTTACATAAGTACAAGAGTAGTGCCTCCGTGATTGAAAGAGTACAAGGATAGTGCCTGGGTATTTGAAGCACTGTATAGCTAATGCATTGGTGATTGCATGAGTACAGATGTAATGTCTGGGGGATTAAAGGAGTTTATAGGTAACGCCTGGGTGACTGCATGACCACAGGAGTAATATCTGGTGATTTACATGACTACATAGAAAGTGACTGGGTGATTTTATAAGAGCATGGGTACTTCTTGGGTGATTTCAGAACTACTGAGAAAATGCCTGAGTGAATAAATGAGTGTAAAGGTAGTGTCTGGGTAATTTCATAATACCATGACTACTGGCTGAGTGATTACATAAGTACAAGGCTAGTGCCTCTGTGATTGAAAGAGTACAACTTTAGTGCCTGAGTGATTATATAAGTGCATGAGCAGTGGCTGCATGATTCAAAGAGTGCATGGGTAATACCTTGGTGATTGCATAAGTGCATAGCTAGTGCCTGGGTGATTGCATGAGTGCAGGGGTAATGCCTGTGTGATTGCATCAGTGCATATGTACTTCCTGGATCATTGGAAGACTGCATGGGTAGTACTAGGGTGTTTTATAACTGCATGAGTGTTGGGCCTAGCCAAATATAAAACAGCAGACTATTACATGACTCAACTATAAGTCTCTCCATATTGTTAAAAACTTGCATACATATGTCTCTACGTTTTCAAATCATCATCATATCTAAAAGAAATATGTATACAATATTTCTAAAATATAGTGACACTTTCAACTGAAACATGTAATAGATCTGCCTGAGTGATTGCATAACTTCATGGGTAGAGCTTGGGTGATTGTATGCGTGCAAGGATAGTCACTGGGTAATTATAGGAGAAGATAGATAGTGACTGGCTAATTGCATGAGTGCACACATAAACATTGAATGCATAGATAAGTCTATGAATAGCACCTAAAGCTACAGATGACTCATTGAGTAGTGCCTAGGTGAATAGATGAGTGCAACAGTAGGACCTAGATGATTCTACAACTGCAAGGGTAGTGCCTGGGTTATTACATGAGTGCATAGGTACAGCCTGCATGATTGCATGACTACAGGAGTAGTACATAACTAGTGCCTGGGTGATTGCATGACTGCAGGGGTAATATCTGGGGCATTACTGGAGTACATAGCAAGTGAGTGGGTGATTTTATAAGTGCATGCATACTGGCTAAGTAATTGGAGGAGTGCATAGATCCTGAAAAGGTAATTGGAGGAGTGCAAGGGTATTGCCTGGGTGATTGAACCAGTGTATAGCTAATGCATTGGTGATTGCATGAGTTCAAAGGTAATATCTGGGGTACTGCAGGAGTACATAGAAAGTGCCTGGGTAATTTTATAAGTGCATCAGTACTGCCTGGGTGATTAGAGTAATACTGTGGTAGTGCCTCAGTGATTCCAAAAGTGTAAAAGTAGTGCCTGGGTGATTTTATAAGTGCATAGGCACTGGCTAAGTGATTGGAGGAGTGCATAGATCCTTACAGGGTGATTGGAGGAGTGCAAGGGTAGTGCTTGCGTGATTAAACCAGTGTATAGCTAATGCATTGATGATCCCATGATTGCAGGAGTTATGTCTGGGGGATTAGAGGAGTACATAGAAAGTGCCTGGGTGATTTTATAAGTGCATGTGTACTACCTGAGTGATTGGAGTAGTACTGCTGTACTACCTGAGAGATTGGAGGAGTGCAACATCCTGAGTAGTAGCAGAATACTGAAACTGCAGCACAAAAGTCAGGTCTATGACATGGTGTACACTTTTGTATTGCAGCTTCAAAATTCTGTAACTACTCAGGGTGTTGGGCGTACTCAAAATAAAGCATAAAAGCTAAACATGAGTCTGTTATAAATCTCACCATATTCCTGAAACTATACATGCATATATGTCTACCTTTTGAAATCATCATCATATATAACAGAAATAAACAAGTAGACTGAACTTTACATTTCAAAGACACACCTACATTTCTGCAGTGTATTTTAAGTGTACCTTTCCCCAGACTCATAGAAAGTAGCCTAATCAGTAATCCCTTCTGCTAACATGTCTTAAAACTCACTTTTGTGCTGAAGCTTCACCATTATACAAATATTGGGCCTAGTCAAACATAAAGCAGCAACCTATCACATGTCTCTACCATAACTCTAACCATATTCCTAAAAGCATGCATGCTTCTATCTATACCTATTGCCAAAAGCATTACACATATTAGAATACATGTGCAAGTAGAAACATAACAACACTCACGAGACCATAAAGGCCTTAAAACTTGACAGACTACACTTAACATTTCAAACACACCTAGATTTATGTGGCAAATTTCAAGTGAACTTTTACACAGACTCTTATAAAGTACCATAATCAATAATTCCTCTCCCAACATATTTAAACATCACTTTTCTACTACTACTACTTTACTATTCTAGTAGTATTCTGAGTTCTCGCCCTCGCATAACGGCAGCACCCGCCCTTGGAGTTCAGCGGTCTTGGTGGGACTATGGAGCTGTACTACATTGTAACCGCTTGAACCGTTGCTGTCTTGACTACCCTGCTGACCAAGGAAGGTTGTGGGCTATCTAAGCCTAAGGACGCCGATCCATCTGATCGACACCTGCAGTTTCATCTCGGATGACATCCAGCGGCTGGCGAGGGGTGTACCTGGTACATTAACAACGAATCGCCCCTATTGAGGGGCCAACATGGACTGCTCACGAGAGATTGCCAACAGCGTGAGTCACGCATTGCGCTGGCATCTGAATCGACCCATCAGGAGTTGCATGAACTTAATCCGCCATACAGGCTTGATGAGAGACTTAATTGATCGCAGTACCAGCGTGGGTGCGGAGACACGCTGTAGCCGGGGAATATCCATTAAAGTGATGCAGCCATTCCATTGGCTGAGAATTAACCAATTAGAACTTGGGACATCAAATATAAGCTAATGGGATACCAGGTACCATATTTTAGCAGTTCAAACACTGAAGAAGGCATCACGCCGAAATGCATCTGGAGAACTGCTTTTAATAAATATTTGCTTGAACCCCGCAAGTGCTTCGTATCCTTTGGATGGAGCTCTGATATTCCCCGCGAGTGCTTCGTATCCTTTGGATGGAGCTCTGATATATATATATATATAATATATATATATATATATATATATATATATATATATATATATATATATATATATATATATATATATATATATATATATATATATATATATATATATATATATATATATATCAAAGCTCCGGTTCCAAAAGAAACACATACATTGCCGAGGTGGACTTTAGAGCTGGAATTTAATTGGCAATTGCACCGCCATCAAGGAATCAGGGCACCGACGCCGACCTTTGTCGACAGGAATCATGCCTGTGGAAGCTAGGGCTATCTGACCTGCTCCCACGCTGAGTGCAGTGAGACCCTGTGGCAAGGCGAGGGGTCCTCGGAGAAGATGCACTCCACGGCGCAAAGGTGGTATGGCTGGTATGATTGACAGGGCACTAAAAGAGGACGCAATTGTGCCGCCAAAAGGAGAAATATTTTTTTCACGGACTTCGAATCCCAGAATACATCAGGGAAGAAAAATGCTGGGTCCGAGTCCTCTTTCAGTGTTTGTGTGCCATATCCAATGGGACTCACCTGTTATAAACCATCATGATAGGTTGTGCCGCTTTTCAAACACAAGCAGATGAAGGCAGAATGCCGAAACGCGTCCTTGTGAATAAAGCATCTTTAACTTGGGCCCCGTGAGTGCGGTGTGTTTCTTTTGGAACCGGAGCTTTGATATTTGTATGTACCCACCTCCATACTAACCGCACCCGTCTGCAAGAGTGCATACATTGCTGAGGTGGACTTTGGAGCTGGAATTTAATTGGCAATTGCACCGCCATCAAGGAATCAGGGCACCGACGCCGACCTTTGTCGACAGGAATCATGCCTGTGGAAGCTAGGGCTATCTGACCTGCTCCCGCGCTGAGTGCAGTGAGACCCTGTGGCAAGGCGAGGGGTCCTCGGAGAAGATGCACTCCACGGCGCAAAGGTGGTATGGCTGGTATGATTGACAGGGCACTAAAAGAGGACGCAATTGTGCCGCCAAAGGAGAAATATTTTTTTCACGGACTTCGAATCCCAGAATACATCAGGGAAGAAAAATGCTGGGTCCGAGTCCTCTTTCAGTGTTTGTGTGCCATATCCAATGGGACTCACCTGTTATAAACCATCATGATAGGTTGTGCCGCTTTTCAAACACAAGCAGATGAAGGCAGAATGCCGAAACGCGTCCTTGTGAATAAAGCATCTTTAACTTGGGCCCCGTGAGTGCGGTGTGTTTCTTTTGGAACCGGAGCTTTGATATTTGTATGGACCCACCTCCATACTAACCGCACCCGTCTGCAAGAGTGCATACATTGCCGAGGTGGACTTTGGAGCTGGAATATATATATATATATATATTTCTTTTGTTTTCTCCCTCGACAAAAATCGCCGCCTCCAGATTGCGAGCCACGTCGTACCGTCGGACCCCCAGGGAGTAGGTCCGTAAAATCAATGGATTACTCCTTGCAAAACCAGGAATGACGACGCCATGTGTGGTGCTTCAAATCTTTTTATTCGGCCCCAGTCTAACACGTTTCGGAGCTCTGTGCTCCTTGCTCACCGACAAAAGAATTTAGGAAAGTGACCATTTTTGAATGTGCTCTTTGCGTGTCACGTGGAACTACAAACCCATAAAAAGTGAAGACAGACCTGTAGTTTTTAAATGGTTCCCCATATTTTAGCATAGTTACATGCCGAATTCCAAAATACATCGTGTATTTCTTTGCAAAATGTATAAAAGTTTTAGATACATTTCAACTTTACAAAACCTTTTATAAAATTTATATTTATATTATATACACAATTTGTAGAGTGATACCTCATTTGAAAACTTGAAATTATTCAAATTTCAATTTTTTCAAATCATATATATATATATATTATTTCGTTCTGGCCTGGCCTATTTTAGGAACACAAAAGAAAAGGTGAAAACTACCAAGAAAAGATAAACAGACTATTTCAGTACTTGGAGCTTCAATAGGTATAGCGAATAGTGTTACCTAAGAGATCTTACATATCAATTGTATAATTACATGTATATGAATTGTGAGTAACACAATATAAGAACTGTAGTTTATTCTTGTTAATTATTTTTCTCAATAGGTATTGTCATGTTTTGAATGATATTCCTGTCGGTTAAAAAAGATCTCACACAGCCTGACAGAGAGGAGTTACGTGGGACACTACCAGAAACTTCAAGGCAGTCTCTCTTCTTTCTCTCCCAGAGCCCCTTCCCCCAGGTGGATACTTTACAATTAGAAGTACAAGAAGGGTAATGAGAGTATTCATTTGGGGATGCTGGTAAACGTTCTTCTGCTCCTGTGGAATTATTGAGACCAGGTTAGTGTTCTGACAGTGGCATAGAGTGTAGTTGTGTACAGTGGAATATCTGACAGTGAAGTGGCATGGAGAGGAGTGGGGTAGATTGTAGCGGTGTACAATGCAGTGGTGTAGAGTGGAATAGCGTACAGTGGAGTGGTGTAAAGTGAAGTGGCATTGAGTGGAGTGAGGTACAGTTTAGTGGTGTTGAATAGAATTGCATACCATGTAGTGGAGTAGAATGCAGTGTCATAGAGTGCAATAGCATAGAGTGTAGTGTCGTACAGTGAGACTGCATGCAGTGGAATAGCCCAGAGTTGAGTGCCATATAGTGGAGGGGCATACACTACAGTGTCATAGAATGGAGTGGCGTAGAGAGTGTACTAGAATACAGTGAAGTGATTTAGAGTGTAGTGGCATGGAGTGTGGTAGCATGGAGTGGCCTACAGTGAGTTAGAGTGGATTGGTGTACAGTGGATTAGCATAGAGTGGATTGGCATGTAGTCTAGTGACAAAAAGGGAAGTAGCGTAGAGTGTAATAGCATAGGGTGGAGTGTCATAGAGTGGAGCAGTGTAAAGTGGAGTGTGGTACTTAAAAAAGACAAAGCGTGAAAGTGTTTGAAAGGATGTAGATGTAATTTGCCAGGAATATAGATTATGAGGTGAAAATGCAAATGTTTCATAGTAGGTGTATATAGTGTAAGTAGTATTAAAGTTATAAGTATTAAAATACTTTGCAATACATTGTGCCACACCGTATACCATGGTAACTTTGTGGTATACCCCGGTACATGCCAATAAGAAGGCAATATCTGACTGGCTGATCGCAGTCTTTACAAAACATGAATAAGGCGGCCGGCACACTTTCTCTATAATCTGGGTAAGGGCCATATATATAGGTAAATTTTAGGCTGAATTTGTGATCCCTGCCTATTACCACCCTATAAAAGTGATAATAGTTAGAGAAATGTAATTATAACTTCCTATATATTTTTCCAGCAATTTAGGGAGAACTGTGCTTCTTAAAAAAACATTTTAAGTAGGGGGTAATTTTGAGCTATTACCACGGTTTTCCAAAGACTTTTTATGATGATTTAAATATGTTAAAAATTTAAAATACACTGTAGTACACCATTTTAGCAAAATATAGTGTAGTACAGTGTATTTTGAATATTTTAATATATTTATTTTTTTAATGTTTTTTAAAACACTGTGGTACGCTCAAGCCAGTACTGCAGTGCTCTATACATTTTTTTTAAATATATAGAAACATACACATATTTTTCCCCTACTTATTATCACTTTAATAAAGTGGAAATAGATAAGGGAAAAATATCAAACCTAATGGTTACCTATATCTAAGGGCGAAACCAGAACACAGACAAAGTGTATCTAAAAAAACATGACTTCCTTTACATTTTGTAAAGGAAGTCATTAGCCAATCACATATTGACATATCATCGCTATGTGCTGCAGTAATTCTGTGAAATACTGTGAAATTCTGCAAAATATCACAAACGTACCACCACAACAGAGTAAGGTAAAATGCCTTGAAACTTACAAAATAATTACCCTACTTACCTGTATTACCCAAAAGGGTAATCTGCACACCGTAATATGTAATCCTGCTAATTTGTATGGAAATCTGTGTGCATACAAAGTCTATGGAAAAATGCATTGGTGCACAAATGCTTTTGGGACCCTGCTTTTGTCTTTGCTCTCCCTTGACCAATAACCACAAAACTTTCCATACTCTGTCAATGTAAAAAAAGGAAAACGAAGCTTGGATTATGTCATCAGTGATGTCATCAATTATGTAATTTGAGATGTCAATAGTGATGTAATAAATTATGTCATAGAACATGTCATGAGTGATGTCATATGTGTCATATAGGTAGCTCTTGCACTTTCTCTGTCCCCTCCAGGGGAAACCACAAACCCTGGGTACCTTTAGAATCGCCAGTATAGTGGGAAAAAAGACACAATTTTGGCGTGGATACCTTATGTGGAAAACAAGTTATGATGACTTCTTTGTACTCACCACCCGCAAATGCGATTCCTGAATCAGTTGGTCATTCTTATACAATGCTGCCATGTTCCAAAAGTCCTCCACATGACGATATACTGCTCCTGCCTGTAGCTCATGCACAATCAGCAGATATTTTTTCTAGCTGTATCACCGGAATTTCATTTCATAACTTTTGGCATTCTCTTCCTCTTAGGCTGCCCACTGTTGTTCCTTTGTGCGAGCGGCAGCACCTGTGCTTGAAAGAGCTTTGGTTTGTGCCGTAAGATTTCTTTTGCAAGGACATCCAGTTCTGGTTTGTTGAACCTTATTTGTCATAGCCTGGATTCCATTGTTTTGTTGAGGTGCGAATGACCTGCTCTATGAAGTTATCTAAATTCCTGGATCTCTTGTTGACAGTGTAGAGCCCACTTGTGTCTGCTGCAGATGCATATGTAAGGTTCGGTATGGTTTGACCACAGCCTGACTGCCAATTCTGGTGCTCATGCCAATCAAGTAGTGGAAATCACATTAGAAGCAATGTTGGTGATTTGGCTTTTGTTTTGCTTTTATCAATGTATGCAACGATTACTTTCCCATTTGGTGGAACTGTTACTGGCCCAGCTTGCATTAAATCAGCCACTTTGTGCCAAACTTAAGCCAGTAAGATTGCTCTGTAGGTCAAACCCTTGCACTAACATCTGTGACCTGTCACAAAAGCCTGATTATGAGTTTGGCAGTCCATCGGACCGCTGAATCCATGGTGGAGGTGCTTTGGCGGTCGGGGACTGCCACACCAGTGGTTCGACTACCGTATTACAACTACGGCGGTCAGACCTCCAGGGGACCACCACAACTGCCAGGGAACAGTGTTCCCTATTGGTGGTGCGGCATTTAGAGGTGCGCAGGAATCTGGTGGTGTGGCTGCAGCACCGCTAAGCATATTACGAGTTTTCCTCACTGCCAGGATTTCATGGTGGTATTCACACCATTAAATTTTGGAAGTAAGGAAACAAAGGTGGCCCTACAGGGCCCCTGTTGCCTCTTGGCCCTTGGTGCATGCGGGGGCACATGGTGTGCCCCCCTGTGTGCATGCACCCCCTTTCCTGCACAGCATGGACTTAACAGTCCATGCCGGGAAGGAAAGGGCTTTGGCATTCCCATTGAGATGCCTTTTTCAAAGGCGCTGCCATTGGAATGCAAAAGGACCATCCGTCAGACAACAAGAAAACTCGTAATCTGGCGGGCGGCTGGCAGTCGAGTTTGGTGGTGCGGGCGGTGGCATGCCGCCCAGCTCCCGCACCGCCAAACTCATAATCAGGCCCATAGTATTCCCGAAGTCAGAGCAGCTGACTTTGCGAAAGTAAATTCTCAATGCAGAAAAATGTATTGTGATTTGCAATTGACATTATGAAAGGCAATGAAAACATAATGAACAATCATGATTCACAATGTATAGGTGAAGCTAAGGGGCATTACTCTCCCCTTGTGAATGGAAAGGGAATGCACAACTGGACTGGAATATTTTTTTGTGTTTTCAAACCCATGAAATAGTTAGATCTTGCCATGGGCTGCTAAAAACCATTCGCTTGTGCAGGTGGCGGACATCTGAATGTACAAACAATGGCGACACAAACCACTGCATATGCGCCCCAATTTTCAATCCACAATGTGCTAATTTCTGTGGCATTGTGAACCCTGTACCTTCAGGCATCACGGTTCACAATGTAGGCATATTGAAATGCTGGGTGGAGGATTCCTGCCCGTGTAATTGTAATTGTATTTGTAATTGAATTTATATAGCGCTTATTACCCTTGACGGGCGTTGATGTGCTTTTCAGCGAGTAGCGTGCTACTCTGGAACCCAAAAAGGATTAGTGAATTAGTATAGTGAAATATGAATTAGTTTGAGCGGTGGACATGTGAGTCTGTTAGTTCGATTGAAAAGAATAATAGAGGGATAGAAGAGGGAAGAGTCTAGAAAGTGTTTATTGGGAGATCATAGTAATAGAAGGAGGTTTAAGATGAGTAAAGGGGATAGAGAGTTAATTTGAGAGGTGGACATATGAGTATGTTAGTTAGATTGGAAGGAGAGAAGAGAGAAGGGCTTAAAAAGCTTTCTTTTGGAGATCATAGTAGTAGGAGGAAGTTTGGGATGAGTAAAAAAGAGATGGAGGGGGAAGAGTCTCTAGAAGTGGATTTTGGGAAAAACAAGGTCTCAGGTGAGTTGAAGGAGGTATACATACTGGAAGGGGTTAGAAAGGGTTGCTTGGGAGATCTGAATAGTAAAAAGATGTTTGTGGTGATGCAAGGAGGGATAGAGGAGGGAAGAGTCTAGAAAGGGTTATTTTGGAGATCATAGTAGTAGAGTGAGGTTTGGGATGAGTCAGAGAGTGGAGGTAGAGGATATATCGAGAGAGGCATAGGGTGAGATATAGGATAGTGCATTGGAGATGCTCAATAATTTTATTTATTTATTTGTATTTTATTTTTACAGTAGGATTAAAGTAATACATATATAGATACATAAGTACATTGAAGGTATATATGTATAAGGGAGATAATGTATCAGGATTTAGGTTGCATTTAATAAACTCAAACTTTTAAGTGTTGCTGTAATTTTAGCTAAATGTTTTTTTCATATATTTCAATAATTCAATGGCAAAGCAATTGTAGATACATAGTTATAAGATTTACATATTGTGATAGATAGATAAATGGAGAACCATAAGCATCTAATCAAATAACTTATATGCAAACTATGCAGTGACCTATATACATGTTAAGCATAGAATACTATAACCATATGTAATATGTACATTTGTTAAGAAGGCCTAAAGAATATCTATATATTTATAAACATAATTATTATACATAGTTATACAAAGGAATACACAGATTTAGATACATATAAATAATCAGATTAAATGATTATGTACATTTACGTTTGAATATGGTGGTCTGGTTATGTAGGGAAGAGCCAGCTTTTGAGTAGTCTTCTGAAGAGAAGATTGTTTTCTGTGTATCTTATATTTGGGGCAATGTGTTCCATAGTTTGGCGACTTTAACAGAGAAGGATGTGCCACCTATGTTTTTTGATTGTATGCTGGTATTTTGAGGCGAGGTGCCAATCTGGAGCAGAGGTTCCTTTGTTGAATGTATTTGGTGATTTTACTTGTGATGAAGGGCGGTCCTTTTCCATGTATTGCTTTGTGGGTGTTACAAAGCAGCTTGAATGTGCATCTTCTGGCAACCTAGGCTGTAACCAATGTAGGGCCATCAAGACAGGGGAGATGTGGGCTTGTGGCTTTAAATGTAGGAGTAGTCTGGCAGCATGGTTCTGATTCCGTTGTCTTTTCATAGTTGATAAAAATGATCTGTGGTAGAGGCCATTGACATAATCAAGTTTAGACAGTAGAAGAGAGATATTAGCCTGGACCTTGTGTGGAAATCCCAGGTGGGGTAAGAAGCTTTGCAGAGTTATCTTAGTAATGAAGCTTGATCTTGCTAATTTGTCCACTTGGACATTCATTAATAGCTTGGAGTCCATGGCAAGTCCAAGGTTTCTTACTTCCTTAGACACTTTAGGAGGTGTTCTCAGATCATCTGGCCAGGTAGCGAGTGGGTCATAATTTTTCCAATCGCCACATGTGAGTATTTCAGTGTCGAAAGCATTCAATTTGAGATGGCTCCATGTCATCAACTGATCGATGGCTCCGAGGCCACCGAACATTTGTGATTTTCCAATGTCTTTGGGGCTTTCCAATTTAAGGAGTATTTGTGTGTCATCTGCATAGTTATAGCATGTGAGGTGAAATTCATTGATCATTGCTGATAATGACTTCATGTAGGTGTTGAAAAGCATGGGTGAAATGTTAGCACCTTGAGGTACCCCTGCTTTAGCGAAGTACGGTTTGGATGTAAAAGGGGGTGAATGGATGACATTTGTTCTGTTTCAAAGGTAGGATGTGATCCAGTCAAAAACAGTCCCCTCTATGCCAGCTTCGTGCAGTCTTTGTATTAGAGTGTCATGGTCAACTGTGTCAAAGGCAGCTGACCGGTCCAGGAGAAGTATTGCAGCAACCCTGTTCCAGTCTACTGTGTTTTTAAGGTCATCCTAGATAGCGATGAGAGCAGATTCTGTGCCTCTTCCTGGACAGAATCCTGTTTGGTAGTCTGAAAGTATGGAGTTAATCTTCAATGAATTGTGACATCTTGGTGAATGCAGCTCTTTCTATCAGTTTGCCCAGGAAAGGTCCATTTGTGATTGGTGTGTAGTTGTCAGGGTCGAGCGGGTTCAGGTTTGTTTTCTTTAATAATGGGTGTATGTATGCCTTTTTAGGTCTTCTGGAAAAATTCCTGTAGTTAAGGAATTATTAATGATTCTTCTTACTGGTGTGCCAGCAGAGGTAGTTAGAAGAATGTTCTTAAAGGTTTGTGGTAGACACGGTTCAGAAGGGCTGCCGGCAGGCCTGCTTGCTTTGACCAGATCCATAAATTCACTTTGTGATATTTGTTTGAAAGATTGCAGAGGCTGAGTTAGCCTACTCTTAGAGGTGTTTACATCCCAGAATGTATTAGTTTCCGCACAATCACAATCAAATTCCTGTCTCAGAAAAATTCATGATTCAAGTTTTTGAGGAAAGACCCTTTGCAGTGAGGGCATGCACATCCCTCACCTCACAAAGGGTGTGACTGGTCACAATATAATGCAATGATTGCACTGCAACCAGCCTCTTTTGTGTACGTGGCACATGGTGTGATCATCAGGGAACAAGTTAGTGTCCTGGCAGATCAAAATCAACTGGCCATCTACAGCACTATTAAATTGAGTAATAGTGACACCTGTTATTTGCAGCTATTAGAAACAGTTGACACGATATGAAGCGTTATAAATAGACAAGCTATTTCTTTTAATCATCAAAAGTCTAAAAGAGGCCCTTCTAGGAGCACTAATACATGACCTCAGAACACTCCCATTCAGTCTACCTTTCAACAATACATTCTTCCAACTACCCATTCAGGCTACTGCTCGCATCTGATCCTTCAAGGCATGCACTCGGTGACCTGCAACCACTCGCGCAAGGACAGAGCACTGAGGGGCATATTTACGTTCCCTGGCGCATCCCTGCATATCAGCAGGGATGCGCCAGGGAAAATGCGTCACGCAAGTTTACCCTTGCGCCACGTCCGATGCGCCGCATTTACAATGCGGCGCATTGTGGCGCAAGGATAAGCAGATGCGTGACGCATCTGCCGGCGGAAGGTTGGCGCAGTGCTGAAGTTGTGTCGCAAGCGCGACGCAACTCCAGCACTGTTCCAACCTTCCCTATCCCTAACATGGTGCGTCAATCCTTACGCCTGCTTGAAGCAGGCGTAAGGATTTGACGCACCAGCGTCGGAAAAAGTGACTGCGTGAAATCTTGTAGATTTCACTGCGTCACTCTTCGGGCGTTCCTGCGCCGGAACGCCCCCCCCCTGCGCCGGTACGCCCACATGAAACCTGACGCAGGTTTCATGTGGCGCAGGGGTTTACTACGTGACGCATCTCCCTAGATGCGTCACGTTGTAAATATAGCGCAACGTGGCGCATGGTTTGCGTCGCCGCTGCGACACATGCGTGACGCAACGGCGGCGCAAAAGTGGCGCAAGGGGCTTGTAAATATGCCCCTGAGTGACGAAAGTTGTTGTATAGAGGAGCTTTACAAATACTCATTAACATAATATAACATCACATATAAGTGTTAGAATCTGTCTACCTCCTTTGCAGCATTCATTACCTTTATTTCCACTACAGGCGGATGTCTGTTACTTTTACTTGAATGCCTCTTTGCAAGCCTGGTGCATGCTTACTGAAGTCTCATTGCTACGTAACAACACTAAACAATCAACCAAGCCATACATGTCATGCATTAATGCATGGCCTACTTAGCAATGCCTAAAGATATGGATAATAACACACTTGTGCTGATTTGCTTCCTGACATCCCCCTAAATGAAAGTTATTTCACTTGCATTAGACTATGAAAAGGGCCTGGGATGAGCACCCCTTCGAACAACTCCTTTAGGGCATCCGTGGTTTCCAAAAGATGCACAGGAAGTGCCCTAAAGGAGCACATTGTAGTTAGGAGTGATGGAAGACCACGCCCTTTCTATAGGTAATAAAGCCAGTAATTCACTTCCCCTGAAATGTACAAATTTATAATATACTGTAGGTTTAATGATGAGAAGTATAGCCAGGATATACCTTTTTGTTACAGCTACAATAAATCATACATTGACAATCTTCTGGAAACATAAGAATTGTCTTTATTTCATATAAAGAGTATGCAATCTCCCCATTCACTAATGCCCAGTGAAGCAACATGTAGTAAATATTGTTGAATAGCAACAGCTGTACCACTGACATGGACCCATCTGGGTTAGACCAGCGCATTCCAGCCCTCTAGTAAAAGAACTGCTTTCTGAAAGAAATAAGCTTTTTTTTAAATGTATGCTCATGGAACCAGAGGGAATGACTACAGTTATTTGTCTGCATTTAACAAGCCAGCCTTGCTCGGAGCAGTCCCTAAAGGTGTTCCACCGAAATGAAAGTGTGCAATTGCAAGATCCATCATAGCTCTAGTCTCGGCACAGACACGCGCATAATAGAGCCCCAGGGTAAAAGGAAATAGAATTCAGGAGAGCCAGCGCTGCAAGAAATAAACATTAATTCCATCAAAGAAAATTTGTAAGGTAGCAAATTTAAAGTAAGAGGAAAATGAAAGAGTTCTACAGGCAATAAAATAAAATCGATATCACTTTTATTACATGATGCAGGCACCATTGATGCTGACCAATCAAAGTAGCCTTGGAAAAGAGGAAGCTAAAGCTGGCAGTTTGCCTGTGTAGTTGAAGCACAGCTATGTTTTTAATTGATCAGAAAAGTGACTTGTTGTCAATAACATAAATCTCACCAGTGAGAACATCTTTCAATGTGTCTTGACACAGAACCGCTTCTGATATTCGAAACTGAACAAGACGAAACCTATAGGAGTGATTGGGGTTGGAATAGAACATAAACATTTAATGCAAGGACAATAATTGACAAAACGAGTAAGTCTAGCGGATAACATTTTGTGAAAACCATTATTGTGAAGAATTGATGTCACAAGCAAGAGAATGACGTAGGGACAGCTGTCAATACTGTGAATGAGTTTAGAATGTTGAAGGCAAGACCTCTGTGAACTCACTGTTTCTGAATCTTGAGTACACTGGTCGACTGACTAGATTTATGTTCTTGCCAACTATTAAGAGAAACTGCTTGGATAATAAGACACTGTTCTGGCCCAATATCACTCACCAATCAGAAAAGACCATACTGCAGTGTTTCAAGATCACACAGCATTGTCGCAAGAATATACAGCATCTGCCCAATATGGCACAAGTGGACCAAGATCATACCATGTGCGGGGCTCTGTGCACTCTTGGGCATATGCTCTACACTGTTGGGACAATGCTGTGTGATCATTGTGGATGCCAGCCGTGTGGGACTTGGCGCTATCCCAACTCGTGTGAACTTGACAAAGAAATGCCAGATGACATTGCTGCACAAGCCAGCCCAAGCCTCAGTGTACCAGAAGCAGCATACTCTGGAAAAGAAACACTGGCCATGGTATCGGCTTGCCAACATTTTCACTTGTTTGTGTCTTTTATGTATCCTGCCTTTTTTTGTGCTATCAATGCTTAGAGGACTTTTCAGTGCGAGTTTCACATTAGAAGTAGCTATACTCCTTACATCACATTTAATGTGAATTAAGTGAAAATTAGAGTGATTCGTCTCCAAACAATTCTGAGAATATCTGTCACTCATGATTTGCAGTGTTATTTTTCATAGTGTCAGGTTTGTCAAGGAAGCAAAAGTGCCAAACTGAACTGGAAGTTGGGAACAGACAGCACTAGGCAGTTCTTTGTGTTCACAGTGAAACTGCGATTATATTTATATATTTGTAGAACTCTTTTGAGTTTGAATGACTGCTACATGGAAATATTTGCTAGCAGTGGGCTACAACATTTACGTTTATTTTAACGAATATTATAATCATATATATTAAAATTCTTATGCACCAAAGTTTCGTGATTACCCATTGTAGTCTTTTGAAAAACTGTATCAGCTAAGGCAGCAGAGTGATTCAATTGTCAAAACATGTTCAGCTGACACCCACGCATCCCAGAAAGGAAAGACCATTTTTATCTCATTTTCATATTTAAATTGAAATTAAATACTATATTTAAAAAGTGTCTCTATCGTGCATTTTCTGAGCGACAGCCTGAGGCACTAGAGTGAACCTGCAAGATGGTGTTTGCAATTGTGAGTTGTCTTTAAGATCCCGACTGACAAAGTTATTTTTAGAATCCCAGTACCCATGCTCCTCAGTGAACAGTAAACTATAGAGAGGGGTACAGTTCCTCAAATTAGGTTAATACTGTACCTGCAACGGTGCAGGAAGGGGGATCCAACCTGTAAAAAAAGAATGAGGGAGACAGCCATAAATGACTCTGTTACTTACCGGTAATCTTCATTACTCTGAGTCATAGTCTTCCTCGTCACAGTCACAAAGGAGCACCCTGTGTTCCAGGCACAGCATTCACCCATAAACAAAAAGATCCTCACCCAATAGGGTGGCCTGGCAGGAAGTACCTGCCACCTGACCTATAAGGGTGGGGCCAACACAGGAAACATCCTGAAATACACAAGCAGAAACCAAAGAAAAGAAAACAGTTTGCTCGTCCCCCCACCACCAAGGGCGGGTGGGAGGGAACATGACTGCGACGAGGAAGACTATGACTCGGAGTAATGAAGATTACCGGTAAGTAACCGAGTCATTACCATCCTCCTCCGTCTTCCTCGTCACAGTCACAAAGGAGCGTATACCCAAGCGCCAGACGAACAAAAGAAACAGACACCAAGGATGACAAATAAAAATGTAATGCAGACAACAACACACAATCAGTGGACAGCCGCAAGGACAGCGGAACCAAAAGTCCCAGAAAAGACCTCCCCCATCCGCAACCTATAATGGGAGACGAAGGTGTGAGGGGACGACCAAGTCGCCGCAGCACAAAGATCCCTCAAGGAGGCCCCCTTAAAAGAAGCCCAGGAGGAATACATACCCCGGGTGGAATGACCCTGAACGACCGGGGGAAGAGAGACCCCCGAATGCCGGTAGGCCAAGGAGACAGTGGATCGTACCCAACGGGAAAGAGTGGCCGTAGTAGAGCGATGACCCTGCCGGGCAACCCCAAAGGTGACAAACAAAAAATCCACCTGGCGAATGGAGGCCGTACGCTCCAGGTAGATCACCAGAGCCCTGGTCAAATCAATGGAATGGAGCCGGATCTCCTCCTCCGTAGAGGGGTCAGGATAAAAGGCAGGAAGAACAATATCCTGGGACAAATGAAAAGCCGGGTCAGGACGAAGGACCACCTTGTCAGGGAAGAAACGCAAGAAGGGAGGATGGCAAAGCAAAGTGCCAAGCTCCCCCAAACGGCGTCCAGAGGTAATGGCCACCAGAAAACAAACCTTCAGGGTGAGAAACTCCAGGGACACAGAAGGCAGAGGTTCAAACGGGGAAAGCTGCAAAGCATGAAGAACCAAAGGAAGATCCCAGGGGGGAACAGGAGAAACAACGACAGGCCGTCGAAGAAAGAAACTGAGCAGAAGGTGAGAAGCCAAGGACTCAAAGGAGACGAGAGAGGCCCCCCAGATAGCCTTAATGGTGGACCACTGGCTGCGGAGAGTAGAGACCGACAGCCCAAGCAAAAAGCCATCCAGGAGGAACTCAAGCACAGACCCCCCTCACAGGAATCAGGGAGAAACCCCCGCGAAGAACACCAAGCAGAGAAATTCTTCCAGTGACGCTCGTAGACCTTAAGGGTACTGCCCTTCCGAGAATTCTGAATAGACAGGGCCACCGCAGAGGAACAACCCAAAGACACTAGCCTTCGCCTTTCAACTTCCAAACCCCCAACGCCAACTGGCCGAGAGCCTGGCGAGACAGGTGAGGAAGCGGAGTGGAGAAGGGGACAGGGGAACCTCCACGGAGGAGCAACCGCCAAACGAAGAAGGAGGGGATACCAGGGCTGGCGAGGCCAAAGGGGACCACCAACAGCACCACCACCCTTTCTGACCTGATCTTGGCCAAAACCCTGCTGAGAAGGGGAAAGGGAGGGAAAGCATAGAGAAGACCCTGAGGCAAAGGAAATCTCAGGGCATCCACCCCCCACGCCTCCTCGCAAGGAAGAAGGGCGCAAAACCAAGGCAGAAGAGCATCCTGAGGGGATGCAAAGAGATCCAACCAGGGCCGTCCGAACCTCCCCGACAGCACCCGAAAGACCAGAGGGGACAGGGACAGAGAAACCGAAGAAGGCGACTCAACTGATCCGCACGCCCATTATCCCTCCCCGGTAGATAGATAGCCGTCAGACCCAGCAGATTGGCCTCCGCCCACGACCCAATCTGATCCGCCAGGAGAGCCAGAAGAGGAGAGCGCGTGCCCCCCAAATGATTCAAGTAGGCACGGGCCACCTGATTGTCCGTCCGGACCTGAACCCACATGTTCCTCAGGCGAGGGGCAAAGCGCAGCAGCGCCTTGAACACAGCAGCCAGTTCTTTCCAATAGGAGGATGTTAAATTCAAATGAATATAAAAAAAATATGTATTTTAAAAATTGTAGTTTAATTGAAGAGTTCCAGCATAGCACAGCTTGTCAGGTAAAGAGCTCCAGGGATCTGGCCTAGAATACAAAATGCTTAACATACCAAAACAATCCAAAGCTAACAGAGTGTTCTGAAAGCATTTAAAGACATAGGATAAAGAATATAAAGAGAATGTAACACATCCCTCCCCTTAACAATTTAAACATAATCCTTCATTCTAGTGGGAGGTCTGATACTCCTGCAACCAGTTTTAATTCTGGAAGCAATAGAGTCAGGCTCCTTGGAGATGTTGGGTTCACAAAGAATGGAGCGATCAGGAGGGAAACGGCATTTAGCAACTCTTCTAACATTCCAAATTCTTCCATCTTCTGTCATTACACTATTGAAGTTAACTTTAACAAATCTAATGGGAGGTCCAAATTTGGAGGACCCTTTGACGTTGAACCGTGGTTTGCGTACTCTTACCCAGTCACCAACCACGAATGAAGGTTCCTTCACTTTCATTTTTGTGTCATAAAATTCTTTCATTTTTTCTTGTTTTTGTTGAACCTTAAACAATACTTGTTTCAAATCACCACCAACAAGATCTTTTGAGATTTAATTTTTTATCCACCAGGGACACAGCTTAGAAGCTGGTTCTCTTCCTCTAAGGAGACGGAAAGGGCTCAGGTTAGTCGTAGAATGTGGAGTAATGCGATACGCCCACAATTTCTCCCTTAGGACAATTTTCCACTCCCTGCCTGACTTCCTGGCTGTCTCAACCCCATCTTTAAGCACACGGTTGAACCTCTCAACCTGTCCATTTCCCTGGGGTTCGTAAAGGTCTGTGGTATGATGCTTAATGTTATGCAAATTTAAAAAACTTTCCATTTCATGAGACTTAAGTTGTACTCCATTATCGGTCACAAGAACCTCTGAAAAACCTTCCCTAGCAAAGATTTCCCTGAAAAACTCAATTATGGCTGAAGTGGTGGCATGATGAACAAACTTAACTTCTGGCCATTTAGAATGATAATCAATGATTACCAATGCAAAGCGAGAGTCTTGAGGCAATGAGTGAAAAGGCCCAGAAACATCAAAAGCAACCTTTTGCCAAGAGCATTCCGGCCACGGCACGGGTTTAAGAGGAGCAGGGAAAGCTCTCAGCATCTTATCATTCTCCCCTCCCTTTTTGATTGAGGAACTGCACCCCTCTTTATAATTTAGAAATAGACAAAGACACTAATTGCATTCAGTCAGGATTCTACAACTTCCTTTGTACTGAGGAAGACTTGAGACCCCATGGGATTTTGTGTGTGGGGTCTAAACATCGACATTTGTAGAGTCTACCCATATCATAGATTGTTGTACTACTTAAATCTGAATACCAGTAGTAGAAGTAGAAATATCTTTATTCGATTTTATAAAACCATAAAAGGACATCAAATAGTACAGGCATGAAAAATAATATCAAGTCACCAGTTCTGAAAGTAATATTGATAGCACTCAGGCACATGAATTGTTCCACATACATTTTGATTGGGAGTTCCCCCATCTCCTGAAAAAAAGTGCACAATGCAGGGTAGCTTGCCAAAGTTTATGCCACAGTGGACATCAACATTGTATCATTTTCAGTAAAATAAACTCAATAAAGTGTCATGTACAATGATTTCCTCAGGCCCGTTGCTAAAAACAATTTCATTACAAGATTAATTTAAAACAACCAATTGTTAAAACCTCATAAAAACTTCCTGCCATTAAAAACTATTAAAATCTGTCAAAAATATTGCACAGTGGTAAGCAGAAGATAGATTCAAAGACATTTCAGTGCATCATACTCAGTTCAATGGCTATTGGATAATTTTAACATCCTGGTTCTTAGTCTCCAAGCATATAGCGAAAATCTGGACACAGTGAAAGTTAGCCACTCAGTGCAGTTACTTTTTAATATCCTAATAATATGATTTAAACGATTTGCAGCTAGAATTCAGCATATCGGAATTAACCAAGCTTTCTAATCTGAGTGCACTTAGGACAGAGGAACAAAAAATGTTCTATGGTTTCATGTTCATCCATATATGAGGGCCAGATGGGCAAGATGTTAACACCCTTACATTTGCTACACAATTAATTGACCAGCAAAATGCTGTACCTAAACTTCAAATATAAGGATTTTGCAAATGGAGATTCTATATAGTTCAGAAATTCCTCTGGGTGCATGATATCTTTCAAATACAGGAACCTCCTTGTTATTTCCCCAGTAGATCCTTTGTTTAGCCATATTTCGCTAACATAGAGCCAGTATCTCTTTTTAAGGACGGGCAGAATTTGTTTTTGTATACTGCAAGGGTTAGTCCAAAGCTCACTCATGCCTAGTCTATGGAACCAACACTTGATGAAATTGAGGCACAGTATGCTCCCTCTAGTATCTTATGTTAACACATCAAGTAATAATTTGCTCATGCGAAGTGGTGTATTATTTGACTAGACTCTAATCCAATATGCAAGGGGCCTAAAAGCAATCACATGTGCTAAATTTTTTAGACCCAGGTCCAAACGCATAGGAGTCAGGGAGCCATTTCGAGGAGGTTTCAGAACTGATCTCATAAAGGAATTTTCGATATTTCCAATGTCCCCTACATTATTCTTGCCCCATAACTCTGCACCATACAATGCAGCTCCAATGCCCTTAGATTGATACACTTGAATTACTGGGGCCACTGGTCTATAAATTGACTTTCTCTGTTTTTTGTCTAAACCAGAACTTACATGTTGGAGTGAGAGCTGGCTTTTTGCAATTTGAGGGGCCCATGATAATGAATTAATCAGTCTGACCCCCAGCTAGTCGAATTGCTTCACGTGCTCTAGTGAAGTGGAGCCCAGCTTTATCACACTCCTAAAGGACTTATGTGGGTTAAATACCATGAATTTAGTTTTCATGGTATTGATTTCTAGCCCAAATTCCCCACAGGCCGCTGCAAATCAATCCATTAGATTTTGAAGCCCCATTGGGGTCCTGGAAATAAGTAGGGTATCATCAGCAAAAAGCAGCGATGCCACTACTTGACCAGCAAGCTTAGGGCAATCACCTCTGCAGTCGGTCAGTGATTCTATCAGTCCATCCATTGATGCAGAGGCTGAACAAAGTAGGCGCAAGTACACATCCTTGACGCACTCCTCTGTTCACCCTGATCTGATCAGTCAACCTGCCCTGCCTTCCGCATCTGTCTTGAGCGTAGTTATCCCTGCGGAGTCTTACGATTATCTGCAGTAAGTTGCTTGGGACCCCCCATTTTGTTCAGGGTTGCCCAAAGTTTCTCTTGGGGAATTAGATCAAATGCGGCATGCAGGTCCACAAACACAGCATAAACATGTTCCCTTTTGATTGTCACATATTTCCATAAAAATATTAAAAAGAGGGACAGTTGGCCTGCAATACTTGTATTTTCTCTGAAATCTGTCTGCATGGATGAGAATATATTCCCTTCTCTTATCTAGTCTAAAAGCCTCTCCAGCAGATGCCTGCAAAATAATTTCTGTGCAATATCAGTCAGGCTGATGGGCCTATAATTCACCGGGTTACTTTTGTCCCCTTTTTTGTTAATATAGGTACTACTTCTGCACCTAACCAAGAATCTGGTATATCTGCTCCCTTTAGGATGGGATTTAAGCTATGGTTTAGAATCACGCCCCAGATTTCAGGTTCCGAATGATAAAGATCACCAGGAATTCTATCGAGACCTGGTGCTTTGCCGCATTGTAGTGTGGCAAATGCCCTCTGAGTTACTTCTATGGTAAAAATAATTTGATCTGTTTCCAGTTCTGTATCAGTTAAAAAAACTAGTGGGTGTCTCAATGGTCCCTCAACCAGTGTCCATTGGCCCTGCATATAACAAACTAAAATGATCAATCTAGGTCTGTGGCTGTATGTAGAAGTCTTCCTCTGCAATTTAATTTTTGGATCCTTTGGCTATCAAATGACAAAACTGTTTGCTATTTTTGCCTTGCGCTGCAACAAGTAGGTCTCTCCAAAATCCTTCATACCACTTCCTTTTTGCTCTGCTTTGGACAGTATTATAAAGTTTCCTTTTTATGGCTACCATACTCCTTGAAACAGTTTTAATAGCCCACATCAATTCTTTTCTAGCTATCTTGCAACACTTATCATCCACTCATTTTTGGTATTGCCCATTAACTTGCCCCTACATTTCGTATAAAAAACTTTTTAATCTGGCCCAATAAACTCATAAATATGTCCAACATGGGTTGCACCCCTGATCTATAAGTACTCTGGTCCATCAGTGAGTGAGATACAATATTGTAAATTTGTGCCGGAGTGTCAACGCTCCTTTCATTCGTGGGCCACTTGACCCTCCTTCTATCATTGCAATCAATGATTGGCTTTAACAAGCTCCCTTCAGAGAGGGGCTGAGAGGTAATAAATTCATCAGACAGTTCTTATGTGAGGGCATTGTGGTCACTATCAGATCTCTCAATGACCCACATGTCCACTAGCTTGCGCCAGAGCAGTACGTCAAGTAGAATATAGTCAATCCTCGTTTTACAATTAGCTCTTTTGTACGTGTAACTTGGATATTTGTTGGAGATGGAGCATCCGTTACTAGCCCTCAACTCATATTTAAGGGAGAGAGAAGCAACTTTAAATGCTGCCCTCACATTTTTACCAGGCCCTGCTTGTCTCAGGCACTGGATGCCAAATTCAGCATCTTCTTCATCTGTAACATTCAAAAATGCCTCAAGGGATTCGAAATTAACGTTCAGATCCCCTGCAAGAACTATGTTGTGAAAGGCTCCTTCTCTTTCCAGGAACCCATCTAGAACCCATATAGTAGGGGAGTCATGATGCTGGGAGGGAAATCTATTTTAGATGTTAAGCAAGAGCATTGATCTCCTATTAGTAGTACCTTTAATATGCAGGGCTAACAGATTACTATAATTGATATCATACTTTTTAATATTAACACACAAATTTGTTTTAACCCAAATAATAAGTCCCCCAGCAGGACGACCCTTGGGTGTCAGTACTGCTTCAACACTGTAATTGGTGAAACCCATTCTAAACAATTTATCAATGGCCCATGTCTCCTGAAAGAGCCATATGTCATAGCTATCGGCAAACTTCCCCCACTCCTCACATATTACCTTAGACCTAAGGCCTGCCAAGTTCCATGACAATAGCCTCAGTTTCTTGGCAGGCTTTAAGAATACTGGGGATGGTCTTTCCCCTTCCTTGACCAAATTAGTCATGATGAGTGGTACTGTGAACATCGGTACAAGGGATTGCCCTCCCACATCACTAATCACACTGCCCCCAGTAGGTTGTACTGAATCAATAAGTGTTCAAAAATAGTGGCCTTCCTTCATCAAACTGGTCGGGGTGCAGTCCTTGCACCTGTCAAATATGATCTGCCTCAATCTCTGTCTGCCCCTTCTGTGTTTAGTTATGGGTATTACACAGTGAACTCCCACTCTTAGGATCAGGTACTAGAGCCTTACATGGAGGAGAATGTTTAAACTGGATCATAGACAGTACTACTTAAATCTGAATAGTAGTATTATCCAGTGACGGAAGTTCATTAAAAAAAAGTATGGGAACTGTAATGCTGCATGCAATGGGGGCAGGGTGAGTGAGAGTGGGGTGTGGTCAAAGGCATGGCTAAAAAACTAAATATTCTGTAACTTTTTTGGGTCTTTCACCTTAAGGTAACTGCATATAAAATAAGGCACAACTTAAATGAAAATTACATGCAAGTTATGTTAATCAGTGGGAAAAGCACTATCATACATTGTGAAACCTTTATTAGTCATTCACTGCACCAGAGAGCCACAGAATTGAATCCTGGTTGGTGCAGTGGAGAACAGTGACTTCTGTATGTTTAGTGCTACGAGGTCCCAGTTTGTGAGAGAAAGCACTGTGAACTTGTGAGTCATTCTTTTAAACTTGTATTACACACAGTATAAGATAGGCTGCTACAAAATATGCAAAACAATTTAAGATAAAAAAAAGGGCTTCCAAAATAAAGATTTTAGTATTACCGAGACTGTATGTAGTGCACATTTTCTTTGTAACTGTCTTTTAAAAGCACACACTTCACAGCTTAGGTGTTACCTCCCTTACGATACCTCTCAAAAAGAATAAATGTGTGTCATCAGGAAGTTTTAAGTGACTCCACCAATTAAAGTCAATACCAGCTTCCAAAAACCCTTTACATTTTCAGATTGACCAGTTGTGTTCATTTAAATTTCTTTCAGGGAAGCTGGTACCCTGGCAAAAAGGCTTGTTTAGCTCTCTTTCCCTCCTTTGGTTTCACAGCACCTGAGGCTCACTGTCTTACACTTCAGCTGAAGCATTTGAACTCTCAGAATAACCCTCTACAAAAAGTAGAGGGACTGTTTTTTTAAACATTAAAAAAGTATGGTCACATCGTGCTCCTCAGATCCTGCCCACTTCGACCACTGCTAATATCGGCTTTATATTAATGATTGTTCTTTTTTTGGGGGTGGGGGGACCTCTCCCTTTGTACAGACTGTAATTATTGCTCACACCAGCTGTTATATATTGTTTGGCTCCCTTTTTTGCACTTTGCACTGTCCCGTCGCTTGGAATATCTATATTATTTTTATTACTGTATTTAAATGGAGCAATCTGGATAAAGTTGATATTTAAATGATCCATGTTGTGCATTTATTGAAATGCTTTAAACCACACTGAGAGCATAGATACTTATGTCAAAGTGATTTCTAGAGGAACACTGTTTTTTGGATGACTCTTTTAGAGATGGGCAGACCAAACGCAGTTTGGACATAAAATACATTTCATGTTTTCCAGCAGAAAAGTTACCATGACAAGAAGAAAAGCATAACAGAAGAAATAAATGTTTTATCTATTGAAGTGGATTGGTCACCAGGAAGTTAGGGAACTCTTCAATTATTGTTCCATTCTAGACCATTATTTCTTCAACGTAAACTAATGGATTTTGTTATCATAGATTTTAATACATTTATCATTCATTTAACATAGGTCAGATGTTAGTGAGTGATTGGATTACCACATTTAAAACTGCAGAGGTTTATAATATATGATATAGTCCATAGCAGTATTATAGCACTCTACCGTTTTAGATGGCTGGCTGCTTCAGTCAGTTGAATGGGCCTCCTTTTCTAGTTTGTACTTCTGTTGCTAGTAGAAAGGCTGATATCAAGTTTTTTGTTGTTAGCACTTTTCACTAATATTGTTATTTTGTGTAGGATGACACAAAGAGGTATTGTTGTTGATATTGCCCTTGCATTTTTTTCAAAGGTAGTTACAGTGCAAATATTTGCTATGTTTGCACTGTGACTTCTTTTCTGACTTTCCATACCTTCATACATTATGAAATGGGCTTTTGCAAATCACTTACTGGCCCATGCATCAAGCAAAATACCCCTCGCTAAATTTGCGAATCGTTAAAATAGGCCGTTAGCGAGCGCAAAACAACATATTCCAATGCATCAGCCCAATAGCGAAAAAACTACACAATCGCAAAAAAAGCCCCCGGTAATTTACCGAATCGCAAATTAGCGATTCGAAAATAGCGAAATCATCAATTGCGCGTGCCAATAGCGATTAGCAAATAAAGAATCGCAAAGGAATGCATCAAAATTCGCAAATACCGAATTTCATCTAAATCGCTGTTTAGCATGAGCAGAATAAGGGGAATCTCAACCAGGAGGTAAAGTTGATGAAACACAAATAAAAAAAATAAAAAAAAAATATCACAGGTGTAAACTATCTGAAACCCTTCAAAAATGCCACTGGAGACCCCGTAAGTTTTTCAAAATGGCAGCCCTCTACGTGCTTGCAAGGAGGATGAGAATAAATGCAGCAGCACAGCGCAGAAGGAGAATCGAGGAGAGGGTTTTCAGAGTGCGCATTACATTGCTGGGCCAAAATGACGAGGAAGTATATGACAAGTACCGTCTGAATCGTGCCATGATAATGCGCCTAATTGCTGACCTGGAACCACTACTGCAGCACCAGACCCGTAGGACAAATGCCATTCCTGCGCACGTCCAGGTCCTATGCAGCCTGCACCTACTGGCGTTCGGAAGTTTCCAGGGGGTCGTAGCGGTAGCCGGAGGCGTCTCACAAAGCGCACTTTCACGCTTCTTCCGTAAATTCATTGATGCCATGCTGACAATGATACATACCCACATCACCTTCCCCACAACCCCACAGCAGTTAAACCAGACCAAACTGGAGTTCTACCAGGTGGCACAATTCCCCCATGTCATAGGATGCATTGACTGCACGCATGTCCCCATCTGTCCCCCCTCAGCCAACGAGTATATCTTCCGTAACAGGGAGTCCTATCACTCGATCAACGTCCAGGTCATGTGCAATGCCAAACACATAATTACGGACATAGTGGCACAATTTCCAGGGAGCACACACGACTCATATATATTCCGGCACAGTGGCATCCACAGGCGTCTGCTCAACGGTGAATTTGGAGAGGGACACCTACTTGGTACCTACATATACCTATTTGTTACATCATTATCCCATATGTAATTGCATTACTGCGGCTAACCCTTTGCTTCCCACCCTGTAGGTGACAGCGCATACGCCTTGCGGGAATATATCCTGACCCCCTACCTCAAACCAGCAACACCACAGGAACAGCGCCACAACGCGGCACATATTAGCACAAGAAATGTGGTCGAGAGAACATTCGGGATCCTGAAAAGTCACTTTCGGATCCTACATAAGACTGGTGGTGCATCGCAATACAACCCCGAGACCTGCTGCAGGATTGTAGCAGTATGTGCCATGCTGCACAACATTGCAACCAGAAGAGGATTCCCATTGAGATGGACGGAAATGACAACGATCGGGATGACCAACCACCCGCACAACACCGACAGTCACACGTGCCAAACACAGCTGAAGGTCAGAGGAGGCGGACATACATCACACAACATCACTTCTGAGCCTGGTAAGAATGAGCCATCACACAATATCTTTGAATGCTAATGTTTTATTCACATAAGCACAGGTCAAAGTAAATATTCATGTTTAGGAAACATGACGGTGATTGCATTGGTTGATGAAATGAAATCTAATCGTTAACAGCACGGGAGTGCAATCACAATATTAAAGTGGAACATGGTTACACCACCATGGACAAAGAGGCAGAAATGCATGTCTAGCGCCTCTTGCCACGTACCCCCAGCCTCCTATTGCATGGCTCCTCGACATCACCCTGATGTGTGCCTGTGGCTGTTGAGCTGCGCGAACTGCGCCTCCTGCTAGTGGTCTCCGGCACGGACACGCTACTCATGCTCGATACCTCCTCACTACCCTCCTCCCCTTCCAAGTTGCTGGCACTCACTGTCCCAGACTGTAGATGTTCCACAGCAGTGGTCACTTGACCTAAGGCCTTAGCAACATCCCCGCAGAAATGTCCTAGGTCAATCTGCAGTGACACGGAGCAGCGTGACAAGACAGCAGTGCTGTTCCAGAGCTTGGTGGTGGCCCTAGTATTCGCAGAAAGACGAAGCAAGCCCTGCTGATGCCTCCTGCGCTTAGTGCGTTGTCCTGCTATAACGGCACGGGTGAGCTCCTGTAGGCTCTTGTTTATTTCCTGATTCCCCTCTGCAACAACTGTCGTTAGGTGACGCACACAGTCTGACATCGTGCTCATGTTTTTGGCCAGCTTGGAGATCTGCAGGTTGATTGTGCCCATATGTCTCCCCTGCAGGCGCTGAACACGTAGCATCTGCGACTCAACCCCAGCATAGACATTCGGAGCCTGTCCTGATTCTGTCGCAATACTGCTCCTGGACCTGCGCCGTTGTCTGACTCGGCCACGTGCTGGTGTTGGAGCTGCTGAAGGGAAACGTGTCTGGCTGGGGACTGTTGTGGGTGCTGTGGTCGGCTCAGTTTCCATTTCCTGCAGTGCGGGTACATGTGCCCTGCATTTTGGTGGTGGTGGTGGTGGTGGTGGTGGTGTGGATTGAGGGTCCAGCGGAGTCTCTCCATCCGTCTCTGCCGGTGTCTCCGAAATCATGAGGCGCTCACTGTCATCTGAGTCCACCGGAGATGCATCTGTGTGTGAAACAGTGCATTGTTATTTTAGTTTGTTCCTCTATCTGTTTATCGTTTAGCCTATTTTACACATTATAAATCACAGATTTAAACACACTGTCGGACATGTACTGCTGGTGTCTTTACTTGCGCATTGGCGATTATCCATGCACACTTGGCTAACATGACTACAACTCCCATGATGCTATTCGTATGTGAGGGTATATGTGTAATGGACTTCTTCCTGCACACTGTGATTTGCCTGGGGGGATGTGCATGGGTATACAATATGCAGCGTATTAGCGCAGGCATGCTTCTTACCTTGTTGTGTGGTTGCTGTGGCGGAAGTGTCCATTTGGGTGACTCCCACAACTGCCTCAGGCTCAATCGTCCCCTCAACGAGGTCCTCCAGGGCTGTGTTGGCAGGTACTTTGGATGGTCCCCCTCCTGTGCCAGCTGCTTCCTTCACCCTTTCTGCTATGCGCTCCTTGGCACGTTTCCTGAGGTCGTACCACCTTTTCTTCAGGTCGTCAATGCTGCGGTGTGTGACTCCCACAGCATTTACCTTCTCCTTAATGCGCAGCCATATTTTGCGCTTCTCAGCTTCTGGCACCTTCAGGGACAACTTGCCAAACAGTTTGTCATGGCTGCTGCTCACTCCCTCTATCAGGTGTTCCAGTTCCCTCTTTGAGAACTTTCTCTTCCTCTTCCTGGGCGTGGCAGTTGTCTTTGCAGCATTTTTGTCCATCCTGGCTAGGTGTAGTGTAGCTGGAATGTGAGGGTGAAGTCTCTCAGCTCATCTTCAGTCCTCTGCCTCCTCCTCTGAGCTCCTCAGGGCACTGAATGAAGCATGGGCTGGATGACTTCCTGGTTGTGATGTCATCAGCCTGCTTCTGGCGCAACCCGTTTTTAGCGAAATCGCTATTACCGATTTCGCTAATACCGATTTCGGTATTAGCTAATTTGTCTTTTTGCGATTCGCAATCGTGCATTCGGTCTTTTAGCGATTTGTAGCGAATCGCTAAATATTACCGAATCTGTACATGCATCCCGATAGGCGAATCATTATTTGCGATTCCTTATTTTTCGCTAATAAGGAATCGCTTTGCCGAATTTTGATGCATGTGCCCCTTAAATCTTTATATTCGTTAAATTTGAAAAGTAATTTTATTTTTGTTTGTTTTGTTAACCAAGACTTTTTTTTATGTTTGTGTACTTTATGAGCTAGTTTGAGGTGCCCTGTTTAAGATATTTTCTAATATAATTTTATTTATTTATAATATTTATAGAAGTTTCAAAATATACATTAAAAATCTTAAATTTTCTAACATATTTGAATATTTATTATGTTTTAATATTGTTTAGGGTACATTTATGTCATCTGGGTGTAGTGAACGTGGCCTCCCAAAATTATGTTCTTGCCCCAATGATTGTTAGATAAATGTGAGAATAGTAAATTTGACCTCCACCAATATATGCTCTTTCCCCAGATTAAAGTTAGAAGATTGAATCTGCCCCGTTGATGCACTTTCCCAATTTTTTGTTAGATTAGAGTCAGAATAGTAAATTTGACACCCCACTTATATGCTGTTCCCCCAAAAATTAGTTAGATCAGAGATAGAATAGTAAATCTGACTCCCAGTATCCTGTCTATGCACTTTCACAGTATTTGTTAGATTGAAGTAGAACAGTAAATCTGACTCCCGAGATATACACTTTCACCAATGTTTGTTAGATTGGACATATAATAGTGATACTGACTTCCAAAATATATGCTTTTTTTCCAGTGTTTGTTAGATTGGAGTTAGAACAGTAAGTCCAACTCAACAGTCCCCCCATGTTTGCAATTTTCCAATAATGTTAGATCAGAGTTTGAATAATAAACCTGACCTCCTCCCCCATTGTATGCACTTTCCCCAACATTTGTTAGACTAGGGTGAGAATAGTAAATGTGACCCCCATCATCTATTCACTTTATCTGTTTGTTAGATTAGAGTCAGAATATTAAACCTGACCCTCATTCTCTGCACTTTTTGCAATGTTTCGTTGGATTGAAGTTATAATAGTATATGTGATTCCCAGAAATATATACATTTTTCCAAATGTTTGTAATATTGAAGCTCAAATAGTTGGTTATACACCAAGCCTCCTTTAATGCATGTACTTTTCACAATGTTTGATGGACTGGAGTTAGAATCATACTTTGACCCTGGTTTTACATTAAGACATATGTTTTATTTATTTAATGTATGTCTTAATTTAATTGTAAACTGTATTTATATGTTTACATGTATTTTAAAGTTACATGCATTTGTATGATTTTTTTTAAATTACTAAATTAATCTTAACTTTTTAAATTATGTGTATTGTATATATGTGCTACATATTTTGAAAAATTTATTACATTTTTTGTAGAGTTAAAAGTTTGTAAAGTCGATATTTGGGTTATTGAAATTTTTTCCACAATATTTTTGTATTGCCATATTTTGTAGGTCACTAGTCTGTCCCACAAGCCTTAAGTTATGGGGGCACACATCCTCATGGCTGGATCCTTTGGAAAAATAATTGGGTTGGTCTCGGTCTGTACCACTTTCTCTTCCTCTTCTTCACCTTCCAGATTCAATCATGGGTTTGTTGAGCGCGACTACTCACCCGTAGGGGTCTCAAGGCGCTGACTTCCTCCTTTTTGGGTTTCAGTCTAGGTTTGATATTTAGTGCTTTTGCTTCTGTGAACCTCTCCTCAGTGTCCTTTCCTCAATTGTCTCTTGGCAGCATGCATTTATTCTTTCATTCCACCTGTCACTGCTCTGCTATGTCCATCTCCTGTCTGTGGTTATGGTGATGCCCCTTCTATCGGCACCGGAAGTGATTTAATGGGGTCGGCTATCCGACTTTCAGGTGTGTCAGACCCAGAAGCAAATCCCTGAGTTAGGAAGACTACATTAGGGAGACGAGTGGGTGGCCATAAAGGAAGTACATATTTTTCTAAGCAAACATATTTGCTACTTATGCTTAGAGTAGTTCCTGAATCTATTTTCTACACATTGACCATTGAGCACAAATCTTTTAGTAATATGAACTCAGACAAACTTTGATTTCTCCATTACATAATAGAAAAGCATCAACACAGCTTAAAAGGAATTGCATTGTTTTTTTTACCATTGCAAAGTTTCTGTACAGTGTATCATGATTCACAGGCTGCACTCTGTTTGCTAGGCAGGAACAGAGATGCTCTCCTTTAAACTTCAATGGTGTGTGAGTCTTCTGCTGCAGAGGGGTTCAAAGCTATACCTAGAGTATAGGCTCTGCCTGGCGTGAGTCTTCATGACTGCAAAACCTGCACTACACAAAACATAGAGGTGGAAGCAAAACAAGCTACATTTATCTGAGTGCCAGAGGACTCTCAAGACTTGCAGTGTGGGCACCCATGTAAGATTTATTGAGCATTCTTTGCCAGGCAATTCTGAAACCTAGTTGCTGCTGTCAAAATCATTTTGCAAGGCTATAGGAATTCATCACATTTTCTTTACAAGTTATCAAGGACCTTGTTCTCAGAGAAGCAGTCTGAATCAACATTTAAACCCAAGGATTTCAACTTTGATGTGCTATTTAGTATTTGAGTCTTCCTTTAAAATATTATGAACTCTATACACTCTAGTTATCCTTCATAGTATTTCAAACTCAATTGCATCTATACTCAAATGAGCTACAGAACCTCTGTATTTGCTTACTTTTTTAACACCTGAGCTTCTGGGCCTTGCCCCCCCGCCCTCCCTCCCTCCTTTGGTACTGAGCCTTTTTTGGATATTTGGTGTAGTGGGTAGTTTGCGCTTCAGGCTCCATAAATGTTTTCCACATAAGGGAATCACACAAAATTTGCATCCTTCTTTTCCAACATCCTGGGGATTCTAAAAGTACCCAGGGTTTGTGAAGTCCCCTGAGAGGACCAAGAAAATAGGCAAAATATAGCAGGATTATGAGTGCTCCAGATAAAAGTGTATGTTTTTTTCCTGGACTCTTTGCTGGAATAAAGTCACTATCTTCCTAGCTTTCAGAAACATGCAAAGCTGAATCCCAAAACCAAATTTTGTACCACAGTTTTGGCATTTTTCAAAGAGGTAGCCCATTTTTCCTCGTTTTTGTGCTCTGAATCTACTTCTAGTATGTGGTGGATACCAGTGTGAAACCCATGAGTAATCCAGGAGAGCTATAGATTTCTGAAAAGTAGCAAATTCAGCAAGGGTTCATATGTGTAGATCCCTCAAGTTTTTCCCAAGGAAAATAATTGTTGAAATAAAGATATATTGAAATGAGTAGGCAAAATGATCATTTGTGACAACATTTTCATCTGTAACTTTTAGTCAAAATGGCCGATTTACAAAACCAATGTGCCATTAAGTTTGCTTGACCCTTCTGGGTGCAGGGATATATGGGGTTGGTAGGTTCTCCAAGAACTCAAGGTACCCAGAGTCAACAACTGAGCTGCACCGTACAATGGCTTTTCATTGAATACCAAGTATAGACTAATTGAGATAGTAAAATAGGTAGAGTGATAAATGGGTATCAAGGAAACTTATGTATTTCTGAACTAGGCACAAGATGTGGAGTTTAGGAGCAGTGGTTATTTGTGCAACTCTGAAATTGTGGGAAGCCATACTAGCGTATGATTTAGAGGGTATTTTTCAAAACTTCTTTTTATTGACTGGCTTACATTAAAAAGGCACAAATGCAGAGAAATCTAATTGGCAATAACACATTTTCTACTATTGCATGTTCCCAAGCATCTGCCAATAAAAATTGTATGTCACTTGTGTGGGTAGGCTTGGTGTCTATGACAGGAAAAGGGCCACAACACAACATGGCGTATCACATTTTTCCCCTGAAAACTGACCCTTTTTTCCTAATGTGGGTAGCTCTAGATTTTGGACCCTAGCTCAGTCTACACCTAGAAAAACCTAAAAAACCTGCACATTTCTGAAAACTAGACACCAAGAGGTATCCAGTGTGTGGTGACTTGCATGGCTTCCACCAGTTTTGGTACTCAGAATCTCTTGTAAACCTCAAACTTTAACTAAAAAAAACACATTTTCCTCTTATTTCCATGATGTAAAGTTCTGAAATCTGCAAGGAGCCACAAATTTCCTTTCACCCAGCATTTCCAAAACTCTCCCAATAAAAATGATACCTCAATTGTGTGCTAGGCCTAGTGCCCATGACAGGAAAAGCCCAAAACACAATGTGGATGCATCACATTTTTCCACTCAAAATGGACCCGGTTATTGCAAAGTAGGTAGCTGTAGATTTTAGACCCTAGCTCATCTGGCACTTATGGAAACCTAGCAAACCTGTAATTTTTTTTAACCTAGGGGTATCTAGGGTGAGCTGACTTGCATGGCTCTCACTAGGTTTTATTACCCAGAATCCTCTGCAAACCTCAAACTTTGACTAAAAGACACAAGTTCCTGTCATTTGCGTTATTGAAAGTTCTGGAGTCTGCGGGAAGCCAAACACTTCTGTCCACCTGGAATTTCCCCAAGTCTCCTGATATAAATTGTACCTTACTTTCCACTGAATACTGACCCTTTTTAGGTTGAGCCTACAGCGCGCATGCGCTGTCTGCTAGACCTTCTGTAATTACTTATACCACGTTATTCCTGCCTGCTGCTTGCCATAGGTCCCCCAAAGTGCCCCTCTTAATTGCTGCATCCTGACATGTTCTGGCAGCTGATAGCTCATTTCCGTTCAAGGCAAAGGAGCACCGGCTAATTACAGTCTCCTTACTGTTTCATTCCTTATCTGTTTTTTTGGAGAACTTTTTTTTTTCTTGCTGATTTCTCCCCGTCGCTGCTTGTTATTATTAGCCTGACCGAGATCAAACGCCAGAAGGTGCCTGTTAGTTATTGCCAGAAGTGCCGAAATGTACGTTTTTAAGTGGCTCTTTAACTCAGGACAGTATTCCTAATTAATCCCACTCCATATGTTTAATCACCCTCTATTATATCTGCGTTTTAATCTTGCAGTGACGCAGGGAAATAGGACTAAAGTCTCTGCCATATTTCAACTGCCATCGCAGTTTGAAATTCGAAGCTGCATTTACTTTACTCTAGGACCCTCTTCCCTGCTGGGAGACAACACACATGCCTTATAGTTTCTATTTGTAAACCACACAACTGGTTTTGAAAATATTTTCGTAACGGGCAGTGAATATATATATATATATATATATATATATATATTTCATACAGATATTCTGCATATTTGAAGTTACAGATCATTATTTTTAGAAGAACTATGCTTTGAATCAAAAAGTAAAGAAAAGGACTCCTGGCAAGGTGTGTATTTCATGCATTGCTTTTGGATATACTTAACCATGCTGCACTCTAACATCCTGAGGCATGCTCGGACTGTAAAATAGCGTGTCACCTCTAGACAAAGGCTGACTTTAACCTGCTTGGCAGGTTTTTCGACTGCCTAACATTTCCCGCCCGCCTTTTCCTGGTGATAAATATCACTCAGCTGTATCATTTTACACAAATAGTGTGTATAACAACAGAAAGGACATGGCTGCACAAACACAATCCTGAAGGGGAAAGCGACCAGCATGTGTGGAAGGTACACGCTTAGGCTTAAAGGTCACGGGCTCAGTTAAATATAGAATTGTATAAATGAACTTTCTTAAAAAGCATTTATTGAACATAGTGAGTGTACTGGGGCTATTTTTAAAGATACGATGCACAAAACATTGACTTTATCTGTGTTTACAGCAAATAAATATAGTAGTTATGCTAGATATTAAACATCACATGATACAAACATAAGTATTTGAAATGCACTAAAATGTAGTCACACACATTTGTAGATATATATTTTTTAAACTGAAAGGAATGCAAACTTCACGTGACAACAAAATAAATCCCAGTTGTTTCAAACTGAAAAAAGTTTTGTTGCGAGTCGTCTTGTTAAAGCCAATTAAATTAAGATAAATGTCATCAAAAAAACAAAAGCCTAGCTTGCAATGTGTCCAAAAGGCATATTTAACTAATGGAGCATATCCTCTACGGCATTCAGTTTCAGGTGGTGCTCATCAACACACAATTCCAGGTCCTGGATCTTCACCCCCTGAGCCTCCACTTGGTTTGTGAGGACGCTCCCCTGTCACTGTTCCTCTGTGCAGCCATTAAAAAATGTGATCTGCTGCGGGCATGTTTAAGTTCTGACAACAAAGCACTTCCTCCTGTTCTGAGCCTGCAAGCTGTGGCATGACCAGGAAATAGCCGAGTACAGAAGAGTTGTGCGTTTCATTGGGAGATACAGAATAAAACTTCATTGACCTACATAGTCTTTACATTTGCATAACTAACATTGAGCCTGCGCTTTCCGTTACTTCCTCCCCCTACCCGGCCTCTCTTGCACCCTGCATGTCGCTTCCGCCCTTGATTTTATTTTTCCTTAAAGAGCACGTTTCACGAGCACTGTATTAACTCTCACCCTTCCTGCTCAAGCCGCCTCCCAAGGACCTACCTGAGACAAAGCGAAAGTAAGTGGCATCACGTCAGTTACATGCTTCTGAATTAACGGAGCTCCTCTCTGTTACAATCACGCTAAATAACCAGTGCACGCTGTCACTGAAGCGTAAAAGGCCATTTATTAGGACAGGCTGTAACCATAACTTTATTAAATAACATTTACATAACAATAAACATAACGAAACTCCCCCCCAACTTCATTGTCACTCACTCCATTCTTTCGCCTTGCACCCCATATCTCTTCACCTTCCATTCCATCCCCTTTCCGTTCTCCATCCATTCCTTCATTTGTCTCCTGACATCCTCCTTTGCCTCACCTGCCCTCGCACTCGTGCATCCCGCACCCCCGTCCTTCACTCTTCCCCCCCGAGAGGTGGGTGGGCCCGTCCAGGACTCCCCCCACCCCTCCAAAGTACTGCCTTTTTCCCGAACAACCTGTCCTAAACTGGCATGCTCCAATCAACCCGATATTCTAATTCCCAAAACTTCTGTAGGGTGGCCGGGTGGTCCAACTTTACTCCTGACCCTCCTGCTGGTGCTGGGAAACAGGAAGAGGAAGCCACTTCCTCTCCCTGAAACCCTTATAACCCCCTCAATCCCCACCCCTTCCCCTCCAGCCATGTCCTGTTCCGGCGCGATTCCCCCGAGGGAAGACTAGACTGCGTCCTGCTTCCCCGGGGGCCGCCATCGCGCTAAATAACCAGTCCACGCTGTCACTGAAGCGTAAAAGGCCATTTATTAGGACAGACTGTAACCATAACTTTATTAAATAACATTTACATAACAATAAACATAATGAAACTCCCCCCCCAACTTCATTGTCACTCACTCCATTCTTTCGCCTTGCACCCCATATCTCTTCACCTTCCATTCCATCCCCTTTCCGTTCTCCATCCATTCCTTCATTTGTCTCCTGACATCCTCCTTTGCCTCGCCTGCCCTCGCACTCGTGCATCCTGCACCCCCGTCCTTCACTCTTCCCCACCGAGAGGTGGGTGGGCCCGTCCAAGACTCCCCCCATCCCTCCAAAGTACTGCCAACCAGGGAACCCCCTTTAGGGCGGTTACCTGCCCCATTCTTTCCTGTCGTGCACCTTTTGCCCTCACACTCTGCGGCACCATATGGACTCGTTCCAAAGCTTGCTGATGGTATCCCTCATTTCCATCATATAATAAGCGTTACCCATTCTCAAAAGGGGCACCCCATCATCCCTGAATAACAGCGGCTCCTCCAACCGGATCCCAGTGTGCGCAATCACTTTAATGCCTTTTGCCTCGCAGAAAACTCTCATCGCCCTGTTCAATTTTCGACTGGCTTTTTCCGCCACCGCAGGTTTGACTGCTCCCCTCCAGACTTTCCTTGGCACAAATTCTGTCCAAACCAGGCATGTCCCTGCCATTCTTTGCAGCATGACCTCCAAGTCCCGTTGCATCAAGTGCATGATTGCCAGGCCTGACAATCGCACCAAATCGTTCTCTCCCAGGTGTAAAACCAACAAATCCGGGCATCCTTTCTGCGAAACCATCTTTGTTAGCCAAGGCAATAAGGCCCCCCATCGCATTCGTCTTTTTCCCCACCAGTGTACCTCATGATGGCTGCTCCGCAGCCCCAGGTTACGGCCGTATACCTGTTGGTCCGCATATTGCGCCGCCCAGTGCACGAAAGAGTGCCCAGCAATCCAGGTGACCGTCTTGGTCCGCGGGCCCTTCACGCAACCTATGACAAGAAAAAAATGTTAGTGTCCGGTCTTCTTACTTCCACACCCCCTCTCCCGTCCCCCCTTTTCCAAGGTATCCCTGCCCCTCATTTCCGCAAATATCGCTCACAACACCGCGACCTCCACCTCCCAATCTGTCGAATCCTGTCCCATGACCACCCCAGCCGCGCCGCTGCCGTCGCCGCCCCAATGCGGAAAGAGTGTGTCCCAAACCCCCTCGGATCCCGCCCCATCTGTCTCAATGCCATTCGCAGCACCGCCAATAACTGTGCCGCCGTCACCTTGCCGCCTGATGCATGACAGAATATTCCCCCCCTTCAGATTACCCCTCCCATGCACGAAGGCCTCCCACTCTTTTACCGGGCACACTCCCTGACACCCACTCTCACTCAACCATATCCACTTGCCCCGGCACGCCTGGTCCGTCTTAGAGTGTCCCAACCAGATCCCCAACCGTCCTTCGTCCAACCGCACATCGCCATACTGTCTTTCCTCACAGCCTTTCATCCCCAAGAGCTCTGATACCCTGAATGCTCCAAAAAACATCCACACCATAATCAAACGAAACAACGCTACCTCATTCGAGTCATAGCAACAACTTGGCAACATGGCCAAAACACCCTCTAGTACTTCGAACGTGATTGCTTCCCGAGGCACCCCCGTGGCCCCCGCACCGTGCTCCCATCCCCAACCCTTCAACATCCTACTTATAATCTCATCCTTCGCCGGGTCAAACCCCCTATACAATTTGCTGTAGAACGAAACCCCTGCAAGCTTCCCTGCTATTGTAGTTTGTGACGACCCCCTTTCAATACAATTCAAAACAAAACGAATCACTCCCTGCTCCATTTCCTGAACGGACATTTCCCATCTCGCGCTGGTCCAGCCCATAAAGGCTCCAAACTCTGACCAAGCCAATCTGTAACTTCGCTGTGTCGTCTAAGCTATCGACTTCTCTACTAGGCTGCATACTCTCATTCCCCCCAGGCCCAGATGCCGTCCGGCAGCTGCGTCTTGTGGACCTCTGCTCCAGGCGCCATCCGCCGGAAACGGCTCCACTGCGAACGAGACAACGCATCCGCTATGTCATTACTCGCTCCTGGCACGTGTTTTGCCCGAAAAATCACATTCAACCTCAGACACTGCAGCATAAAGGTCCTCAACAGCCGCAACACCCTCAAGTCCCGCGCCCTCTGCTTATTGACCAGCTCGACCACCGTCATGTTATCCACATGGAACAACACTGACCGGTTCCTGAACTCCGCGCCCCACACCGCCAGTGCCACCAACAATGGAAAGAACTCCAGAAACGCTATGCTCCTCCCCTGCCTCCGCCAGTGAGCTGGCCTTTCCTCCGCGCACCACCTTCCGTCCTAGAAAACACCAAAGCCTGCCACCCCCGCTGCGTCTGAAAATGTTTTCACTTGCCAAATTGTTCTGTCCTCCACGAAGTCCAGTGAAACCCCATTGAAATCAGTCAAGAATGTCTGCCATACTCTCAGGTCAGCTCGCACCCCCATTGAAATCCATACTCTGTGGTATGGGAGCACTGCCCCAGACATGGCCATGCCTAGGCGCCTGCAAAAGGTCCTTCCCGCTCTCACTACCCGGCAAGCAAAGTTCAGCAGCCCCAACAGTTGTTGCACCGTCCTCAAGTCAATCTTCTTTTCCCCCAGTACTCAATAGGCATGCCTGTATGTCCCCCACTTTCTCAGCCGGCAACCGAGCTGTCCACTGGACCGAATCCACCTCTATGCCCAGAAATGTCAGCTGACAGCTGGGCCCAGCTGTCTTCTCTGGCGCCAATGGGACCCCAAAGTGCCGTACCATGTCCTGAAAACGAGCCAGCGCCTGTCCGCAATCCCCCGACCCTCCCTGACCGATGAAAAGGAAGTCGTCAAGGTAATGTGACACTCCTTGATGGCCACTGATCTTCTTAAATGTCCATTGCAGGAATGTACTGAACATTTCAAATAGGGCGCATGAAATCGCACAGCCCATGGGGAGGACTTTGTCCACAAAAATGGCCCCCCCAAACTGCATCCCTAGCAACGAGAAGTCCGCCGGATGTATGGGCAGCAAACAGAAAGCCGACTTTACATCACATTTTGCCATTTCCGCTCCCTGCCCACACCTCTGTACCAGGCGGACCGCGTCATCTACCGAGGCATACAGCACCCTCGAGTCCTCCTCCGCAATGAAGTCATTCACTGACCTCCCTTCCGGCCACGACAGGTGATGTATCATCCTGTACTCACCTGTCTCCTTCTTGGGAACCACTCCTAGCGGTGAGATGATCAGATCCTCTACCGGCCAGTCGACAAACGGGCCCGCTATCCTGCCTTCTTCCACCTCCTTCTTCAATTTTGCTGCTACCACCCCTGGCAATTCCTTGGCCGATTTCAAATTGTCTGCCCATCTCCGTTCCCTAGGCCCCTGGTATCCCACCCGAAACCCCTTAGTAAACCCCCAGTGCAGCTTCAACGCTGCCTCCCTGTTGGGGTAAATCGAGAGCCACGGGCCCATGGCCTCAATTCTAACTGGGGTAGGCGCCCTTTGATCCAGCCTGCCCACGCCCTTTCATGGCTCTCCACTGCTCCAAGGGCGTAGCCAATGTGAAGCATTGGGTGAGCGCATGTCTGCCTCCGCACTTGGAGCACTCGTGCTTAAATTTGCACGGGTATCTCAAGCAGTATCCCTTGTTGTAGTTCCAACAAGCTCCTGTGGTACTGCCTCCTGGTCTTGGGTGCCCCCCGCATTGCTTGCATTGCCCTGTCCGCTACCCGCCCCAACCTGAGCGGGACGCGTCGGAAATGTCCGGTACGTCACTGGTAACCTGCTTGCAGTGTGCGTGGATGCGGACGACTGCGTGGATGACATCCACAATTCTTGGTCCACTTCCCCCCATGGCGTGTCCGGGTTTACACTAATCCTGGCCCGAAACTTCTCGTCGTAGCTCAGCCACGCGAAACCCCCAAAATGCATCTGCGCTTTCCTAATGATATCCATATATTTCAGTAGCGCTATGGCCCTGTCCTGATGCTTTTCGCAATAAATGCTAGCATATATCAAAAATGCCGATGTCCAATTTTCCATTTTCACCGGTACTCTGGGCCTCCTTGTAAGCTCCCACTCCTCCTCCTTTGAACCCTCTTTAGCTTGAATCTCCCTATGGAGGAGCATAAAGACATCAACATATTCGTGTCTCCAAATTCTGCCCCTTGTTTTTTGCGATAAATGGGATCCCAAGGGCATCGCCAACCCCATGTACGGCAGTTTCTTGTGATGTTTGTCCTCCCATTTTTCGTCTTTTCCGTCCAAGCCCTCCATTTTGTCTGTCTGGACACTGGCCACCGTCACCTTTTTGGCCCCCGCATCACCTTTCCCTTCTGCTGGCTCCTTCCCTCCGTGAGCCAGCCCCTTCAGCTCCCGCACTGACCCTTCCCCCACACCCACTGACAGGCAGGTTTTCTTCCTACCCCCTTTTGGTCCGCCGTCCCAAGCGGCCCACCACCTGCCCTCACCTGACAAGGTGGTCTGCGCCTCCCCTTCTTTTCCTTTGGTCCCGCTCTTCTTCTGGTTATCCATCTTCGCTTTGGCCCGTGCCGCCACCGGTGCCTGCAACATATCAACACATTTCGTTGCCTTCTCTCCCCCCCCCCCGGAATTCTGGCCAACCGTTCCTCTTTCTCTCTTAACTCTCCTTCTTCCAGCTCATCGCTTTCATCCTCATAATCTAACACCAACTCCGCTTCCGTTTCCTCGGGCATCCATAACACCTCTCGCACTGCTCTTTTCACTCCTTTCCCACTCCTGGGACACACACTGCCACATTCCTCCGCCCTCACCGCCGTTGCCCGCTCCCTCGTTGGAGGGAAGGCTGCCGCAGACCCCCCTGCTGCTTACGGCCGGCGCCTCGGGCCGTCTTGCACCCCACCGGATCCCCTTTATTGCCAGCTGCCTCCAGCTGATCCCCCCCCCCAGGCTGCTCCAACCTGAGAGGGTCCCAGCGCCAACGGGCCTCGTAGCCATCTTGGCCGTTCCTACCCCCGTCTGGGGGGCCCTGCTCTCCTCCACCCACACGCCCCCTTTTGGGGCGCCTGCTTCCAGCCTCTCTGCCCACGCTTCTTCCTCCGATGTGGGGGTGGGGGGCCCCTCCGCCCCATCCACCCCCCCCTCGCCTCCCTGGCTGCGCACATCTCTGCCCACTTGGCCTCTGACTCCTGTATAATGTGCCTCTGGTCCCTTATTTTTTCTTCTAGGGACATGCTATCCCATCTGCGCCCCCACTCTGAGGAGGGGTGCCCCTTGGGGTCTCCCTCTGCCCCTCCCACTCCCATGCCCTTCCGCTTTGGTCCGCGTCATTCCTACCCATGCCTCATCAAGGGCCCCTGGGCGCAGTAGGGCCGTTCTACCCGCCCGCCCGAGGACGCGTAATGCCTCCCAGACTGCCTCAGCCTCTGCCACCGCCATTCCCACTCCCGCCGAACCCGCACTTCTCGCCGGCCGGTGAAAATTAAGCCCGCGCCCTCCCTACCTAACCTACACTGCCTGCACTAATCCCTACTGCTCCCTCTCCTGCTCCGCTCGCTAACCTCTCCGCTCACTGGTTATAATCTCCTCCAACTTTACTCCTGACCCTCCCGCTGGCACTGGGAAACAGGAAGAGGAAGCCACTTCCTCTCCCTGAAACCCTTATACCCCCCTCAATCCCCACCCCTTCCCCTCCAGCCATGTCCTGTTCCGGCGCGAATCCCCCGGGGGAAGACTAGACTGCGTCCTGCTTCCCCCGGGGGCCGCCATTAAGCTTTTTAATTTGTAACACATTCGGTTGTGTGATGCAGCCTTGTCCGATGCTGCCTGTAGCTGTGCTGTAGATGTGTCTTGCAATCAGGCGTAATGGGTTCATAATAAAAGTGTACGCTTAGAGAACGAAACAATGGCATGAGGAGTCCACCAGTGCACCTGTTTATGATGAGGGAGAAAAGGGCAGCCGTGAGCAACAGATATTTTGCAGCTTGCACATACAAGCTACAGCAAACCAAAGGCATATAGTTTAAAATGCATGAACTCACAACAGAGGTAAAAGACTACCAGCTGCAATCAAAAACAAGCATTTGCAATGCAATAGGGCTCACATTACTGAAAGTTTAAGCTATTGGCGTTACAAATAATAATGCAACGTCAATAGCTCAAACTTTCAGTAATGCGAGACCTATTGCATTGCAATTGCTTGTTTTCAAATGTGGGTAGCTATATATTTTGGACCCTAGCTCAGCCAGGACTTAGGGAAATCTTGCAAACCTGTACATTTTAAGAAACTAGACACCTGAGGGTGTCCAGAGTGGGTTGACTTACATGGCTCTCACCAGGTTTTGTTACCCAGAATCCCTTGCAAACCTCAAACTTTGACTAAAAATCACATTTTCCTCACATTTCTGTGATGGAAAATTCTGGAATCCATGGGTGGCCACAAACTTTCATCCACCCGGCATTTCTCCAAGTCTCCTGATAAAAATGGTACATCACTTGTGTGGGAAGACCTAGTGCCCGGGACAGGAAACAGCCCAAAACACAACATGGACGCATTGCATTTTTCCACTGAAAACTAGCCCTCTTTTTCTAATGAGGGTAGCTGCAGTTTTAGGACCCTAGCTCAGCCAGCACCTAGGGAAACCTAGCAAACCTAGAAGTATCCAGGATGGGCTGACTTGCGTGACTCTCTCCAGGATTTTCTACCCAGAATCCCTTGCAAACCTCAAACTATGACTAAAAAACACCTTTTCCTCAAAATTCTGTGATGCAATCTTATAGAAACTGTGGATAGCGAAAAAAGTCTGTCCACTCGGCATTACCCAGTGGCGGCTCACCGAGGAGTGGTGCGGGTGGTGGTGCAGGGCGGGGCAGGGTGGGGGGTAGTGGACTGGGACTTACGACGGACAGAACTCCCTCTGAGTTCTGTCCGTCGTATGTCCGAGTTCACTACCCTCCCACCCTGCCCCTCCCCCACCGCCCCGCACCACTCCCTAGGCGAGCCGCCACTGGCATTACCCCAAGTCTCCCGATAACTGCACCTCACTTGTGTACATTTTTAGAAACTAGACACTTAGGGGTTTCCCGGGTGGGCTGACTTGCATGGCACTCACCAGGTTTGGTTACCCAGAATCCCATGCCAACCTCAAACTTTGACTAAAAAACACATTTTCCTTACATTTCTGTGGTGGAAAGTTCTGGAATCTGTGGGAGTCGCAAACTTTCATCCACCCGGCATTCCCCAAGTCTCCTGATAAAAATGGTACACTATCTAGGGAAGGGGTGACTTGAATGGATCTCAGCAGGTTATTTTACCCAGACCCCCTTGCAAACCTCAAACTTTGACTACAAAAACACATTTTACTGTAATTTCTGTGATGGAAAGTTCTGGAATCTGCTTGAAGCAGCAAACTTCCATCCCTTCAGCATTCCCCCAAGTCTCTCAATAAAAATGGTACCTAACTTGTGTGGGTAGGCCTAGTGTCTGCAACAGGAAAAGGCCCAAAACACAGCATGGGCGATAGCATTTTTCCCATGAAAAATGGCTCGTTCTTCCAAGGTGGGTAGCTGTAGAATTTGGACCCTAGCTCAGCCGGAACCTAGGGCAACCTAGCAAACCTGTACATTTTTTAAAACTGCACCTCACTTGTGTACATTTTTAGAAACTAGACACTTAGGGGTTTCCCGGGTGGGCTGACTTGCACGGCTCTCACCAGGTTTGGTTACCCAGAATCCCATGCCAACCTCAAACTTTGACTAAAAAACACATTTTCCTTACATTTCTGTGGTGGAAAGTTCTGGAATCTGTGGGGGGTCGCAAACTTTCATCCACCCGGCATTCCCCCAAGTCTCCTGATAAAAATGGTACACTATCTAGGGAAGGGGTGACTTGAATGGATCTCAGCAGGTTATTTTACCCAGACCCCCTTGCAAACCTCAAACTTTGACTACAAAAACACATTTTACTGTAATTTCTGTGATGGAAAGTTCTGGAATCTGCTTGAAGCCGCAAACTTCCATCCCTTCAGCATTCCCCCAAGTCTCTCAATAAAAATGGTACCTAACTTGTGTGGGTAGGCCTAGTGTCTGCAACAGGAAAAGGCCCAAAACACAGCATGGGCGATAGCATTTTTCCGCTGAAAAATTGCTCTTTCTTCCAAGGTGGGTAGCTGTAGAATTTGGACCCTAGCTCAGCCGGAACCTAGGGCAATCTAGCAAACCTGTACATTTTTTAAAACTAGACACCCAGGGGTATCTAAGCTGGGCTGGCTTGTGTGGTTCTCACCAGGTGTTTTCACCCAGAAACCCTTTCAAACCTCAAATTGACAAAAAACACATTTTCCTCACATTTCTGTTATGGCAAGTTCTGGTATCTGTGGGGAGCCACAAACTTCCATCCACCTGGAATTCCCCCAAATCTCTCAATAAAAATGGAATGTGTGTAGGCCTAGTGCCTGTGACAGGAAATGGCCCAAAGCGCAACATGGACGCTTCACATTTTTCCACTGAAAACTGCCCCTCTTTGTCTAATGTGGTTAGGGAAACATAGCAAACCTAGGCGTATCCAGGGTGGACTTACTTGCGTGGCTCTCACCAGTTTTTTCTAACCAGAATACCTTGCAAACCTCAAACGTTGACTAAAACACTAATTTTCTTCATTTTTCTATGATGGAAAGTTCGTAAATCTGTGAGGAGGCCACAAACATCCATCCACCCAACATTTCCCCAAGTCTCCTGATAAAAATGGTACCTCACTTGTGTGGGTAGGCCTTGTGTCCGGGACAGGAAAAAGCCCAAAACACAACATGGCAGTATTGCATTTTTCCATGGAAAACTGACCCTTTTTTTTAAATGTGGGGAGCTGTAGATTTTGGACCCTAGCTCAGCAAGCACTTAGAGAAACCTAGCAAACGTGTACATTTGTTAAAACTATACACCTGGGGTATCCACCAGGGTGGGCTGACTTGTGTGGTTCTCACCAGGTTTTTTCACCCAGAATCCCTTCCAAACCTCAAACTTTGACTAAAAAATAAATTTTCCTCACATTTTTGTAATGGAAATTTCTGCAATCTGCTTGACACCACAAGCTTCCATCCACCCCACATACCCCTAAGTTTCTCAATATAAATGGTACCTAACTTGTGTGGGTAGGCCTAGTGTCTGCAACAGAAAACGGCCCAAAACAGAACATGGAATAGCCTTTTTCAACTGAAAACAGACCCTTTTTTCCATGATGTGTAGCTGTATATTTTGGAACCTAGCTCAGCCCGCACCTAGGGAAACCTAGCAAACCGTTACATTTTTGAAAACTAAGCACCTAGGGGTATCTGGGGGGGGGCTGACTTGTGTGGCTGAAACCAGGTTTTTCTACATAGAATCCCTTGCAAACCTCAAACTTTGACTGAAAAGCACATTTTTCCTCACATTTCTGTGATGTGAAGTTTCACCCACATTGCATTTCCTCAAGTCTCCCGATAAAAATTGTACCTCACTTGCATGGGTAGGTCTAGAGCCTGAGACAGACAACAGCCCAAAACACAACATGGACACATCATATTTCATGACTCAAACCCTAATTTTCTAATGTCGGTAGCTGTACTTCTAGGACCCTAGCTCAGCCGGCATCTAGGGAAACCTAGCAAACTTATAAATGTTTTACACCTAGACACCGAAGGGCATCCAGGGTGGATGCCTTGTGTGGCTCTTACCAGTTTCCTTTTACCCCGAATCCCTTGCTAACCTCAAACTTTGACTAAAAAACACATTTTCCTCTCATTTTTGGGAAGGAAAGTTCTAGAATTCGTGAGAAGCCATAAACTTCCATCCGCCCCACATTTCCTCAAGTCTCTCGCTGCAAATGGCACCTCACTTGTGTGGGTAGGCCTAGTACCCATGACAGTAAACAGCCCAAAACACAACACAGGCGCATCACATTTTTTCATTGAAAATTGACCCATTTTGCCAAAGTGGGTAGCTGTAGGTTTTGGACCCTAGCTCAGCCGGCATCCAGGGAAACCTAGCAAACATGTACATTTAAAAATAATAAAACACCTATCGCCTACGATGCTGTGCGACCTGAGGCGCTCTACACATTCCATGAGTGCTCCCGCTGCACGGGAAACAAAGTCTGTATAGCTTGGAACTGGGGGGTGAACCAAAGCCTAGCAGGACACCACCGCTGATATGGTGCGCCTGGAGGTTCTCTCTCAGAAGACCAGCATGGGCAAAATGAAAGCTATACCCCAGACCAAGGCTAGCGACTCTATGCTGGATGGGTATATTAGGAAAGCCGTAGGGGCTCTAATCAAGGAGACTGAATGTGTGTAACGCCGTCTTTCAGCCGCAACTGGTACTGCAGCTTTGGTTAACTATGATCCAGTCATTCCTAGTGTGCACACTGCCAACCCATCTACGGGCTAAGCTTTAGCAGTTACAATTCCATGAAGTCCATAGAGCAGAAGCCACACAGCACACTTCAAGCATAGAGAAATCCATTGATGAGGGTCCCCCGACCAAAAGGAAAAGGCATAATGGGCCTAAAGGAAAGCGATCTAGACCTGGTCCTGGTGCTAAGCCAGAGGAAGTGGTTGGTCATTGTCTATCTAGGAACTCCATTAGATCTATCCAAGACATTGTGACCATTGCACATAACAATCTGCTTGAGACCATCAAGGAAATGTTGCATGAGATAATCTTGCCTGTAAATAAGCGTCTAGACTCTATTGAAAAAATTATGTACAGTATAAGTTCTGAAAGGGGTAATAATGGGAAACCTCTGCATCTAATACCCAGCTAGTATTGTGCTTCTGTGCCCCTTTTAGCTCCAAAACCTGTGGCAGGTTGTAGTACAACTTCAGCATCCACCAATATTGTGATACCCTATATCTGCCTCTGATTTCTCTCATATGACATCCATGCAAATGGGAGAGCACTCACAGACCCAGATATTGGGCCCAGTAAATAAGGTGAAACCGACTCAATGTGACCCTGTAACAATTAATCGACTCCCAGCCTGCTGACCCTACGTAGCAGTAATGGTTAACGTGCCACCATTGAACCCAGGTCAGAATAAATTCTCTGAATCCTTAAAGAATAAAGTTGTCTATTGGCTCGAGAAGAATCATGTTTTTCCATCTAACTGATCACAACAAATATTGATGACTTAAAGAGTGGGGTGGGTAGGGCCTTTATGGAAGACCTTTTAAAGAGGATTGCATTATTATTATTATTAGTTTACAGCATCCAGACCTCGCAGGAGAAATCCTAGCAAGGTCCATGCCTATTTCCCCATTCTCCAGGAATATTGGACTACTCCCATTGGTGTTTTCTCTATAGACACTTAAGGGATAGCAATAGGACCCAATGATAAAATGACTAGCCACCAGGTGGACAGAGAGGTTTACCAGATTCTTCCCCCACTAGCTACATTTAACAGGTTCCAAGCATTGGCTTCATTACATCACAACAAATGACTCAAACAACGTATGGTGGGGTAAAGGTATGACATAAGAGTGGGAGCTAAACCTAACAAAATGGAGCCAGTGCCGGGCTATTAGAACTTAAAACAAACTGTATAAATGACCTGGAGTATATTACTGGAGTAAAGAATCTATGGCCTAGTCCAGCCATAGATGCCGATCCCTATAGTACCAATGTCCCATCCTGTGCCAAATGTCAAACGGTTAGCACTAATAATGGATCAGAGGATTGCTATCTATTTCCTACATGGAACATATCGGGGCTGCAGAACCAGGTGGGTGAGATAGAATGGTCTATTTTTACTATTGGGCTGAATATTATATGCCTCCAAGAAACTTGCTGTGTGACTCCATTTCATGTCGAGTGGTACTCTTGCCATTTTTTGGGTGCCATTCCATCCTCTAAGGGAAGGGCAAAAGGAGGCTTACAAGTCCTCAATTCTAATAACCTCCCTGTCATGGTTAAACAATCCTCATCAGTTGGACCGCATACCCAGATGCTGTGGCTGACTAATAAAAGGGGACCTGATGTGGTACTGGTCAATTTTTATAACAATGTTTTCAACTCTACTCGTAGCACTGTGGTTCATACCTTAGATGCTGCTCTGGAATCTTTTATAAGTCCAATTAATTCCGATTTTATTGTAATTTGGGCAGGGGATTTTAATATTTAGTGTTGCCTTTTACCTGCATCGCAGGTTTGTGGATATTCAAATTGGGATGGAGATGATCTGTTGCATTTTTGTCATAATGATTATGGCGATACGTTGAATTCACTTATTTTTAAATATGATCTCCTTATGCTAGAGAGCAAAAGTCGTTGGAATATGGTACGGATCCCCTCTTTTACTGGTAGAGCTGCATGCACTGTAATTGACCATGTGCTGGTGTCTACGGCCAATAGTAACAAATTAGGTACCCATCTATACAGAGCAATCATAACTCAATCGTAATACCTTTTTCGTTTTGGGGCCACAAAGGAGTAGATCCATTAACATCTACCAACATCATTCCGGTCAGGCCAAATGGGGTATGAATTAAATGGGCATGAGTTGAACCTACCCGTTTTTAGAAGAACTCATTAGGTGTAACCGAACAGAGATTAGCTATTGCCAGGGGGAGGTGGTAATCCAGGAACATATGCTAAATAGTTTTAGAAGCATTCTCAGATGTGCTAATATCCTCCTGACAAGAAGCCCCAGACATGCACCTGTTAAACGAGGGGGATGGTTTAATACACTATGCACTCGGCCCGCTAAACAATTGAGAGAGGCTTTACATCGCTCGCCTAGAGATACCGTGATAATTAACACCCTCCGCAACATTTATAAGCAGGTACTTGCAGAGATGAAAAGGTTACTACAAGAAGAGGCATGGTCCAATATGAGACGAGCTGCCAAGATAAGGGATAGCAAGTTGTTTGGGATACAATTAACGCCCCTTTTCTGAAATCTGATAAGACCCCAGAGCTTAATTATTTTGTAGCCTGTGATGCATGCGTGAAACATTTTTCACAATTTGTTAATGACATTTTAAAAGTGGGCAGAGAAATGGGGACTGAACAAAACTGCAGTTGGCCTCCAACCCCACTTAAAATGTCTATTGATGAAGTAATTTGCTCTCTAAATTCAAGTGCTAGTGGAAGGGCCCCTGGACTTGATGGGGTCCTGGTAGATGTTTTTTTTCTTGTAAATGATTTTTATTGATTTTGACAAAGTAACATCATTAGCATCTGCATGACGATACAATCCAGCATTGACATTGCAAAATGACAGTGATTTGAATGTCGTAGGTGGGGTTTCAGGGAAAACTCACCTAGGAAGCAAGAAAGTCCACCTTGTTGGCTGTGCCGCTGCATTGTTCTGCAGCGTAGTACGTTTACAAACGGTCAAGTAGATCAGGAGAACCAAAGGGGAATCCGCCATTGTTCCACAGAGCAATTTCTCCATTAAGTCGTATATGTAAACAAAGTAAAATAACCTGAAAAGGAAAAAGAAAAATCGATCTCATTGTGTAAATGCCAGTCTGCGTGTGCCTGTCGGTGTGGTATATCAGTGGACAACATACATGTAGCTGCATGGGTGTGGTGGACCGTTAATGGTGAATGTGCCTTGGGGGGGGGGAGAGAAAGAGAAAAGCGGAGGGAGAGATGAGCAAGGGACAAGGAGAAGGGTGTGGAGGGTCAGGACGCCCAATGGCCGAGGGCATGTATACTCATGGGTCGGTGTAGGTCCCATGAACCTAAGGAAGCCAAGGGTCCTATGCCAATGAGCGGGTCTAAGAGGGAGGGCGTGCTGTGGATAATTTAGCCTCAATCACTGTCAGGTAATCCTGCCATTGAGTAGGAGTTAGTCGTGAGGGTGCTGTCGCTCGCGCTGCGGTCGCCAGTTGGTTCATGTGTTCCAACATAGCGCCCTGCGGAGATCAAGCAGCCACGCGTACATATTGGGACCCAGTGGCGCCTTCCACATCATGGCTATCTTACATTTGGCGAGGCCCAGGGCAAGATCTAAAAATGTATTCAGGCCTTTACGAGATGCACTGCGTTTCGTGACGCCCAACAGGAAGTGAATAGGCTCCGCCTCTACCTGGATGTCTTCCATCTCCGTGAGTGTAGTGGCCACTTCGGTCCAGAATGTTTGGATACCGGTGCAGGTCCATACCATGTGTGTGAATGTGGCTCCCGGGTCCCGACACCTAGGGCATATGTCAGCGGTAGCGGGGTACATGCGTGCCAACCTATGGGGTGTGAGATATGTGTGGTGGAAGTAATTAAATTGAGTATACTTCAGTCCGGCGTTGGTCGAGATAGTTTTTGGGTGATTAAGGCATTGCAGCCACTGCTTATCAGAGAGGGTGGTGGACAGCTCAGTATCCCAATACCAGTGGAGTGTTGACTTGGAGTCCGGAGACCCTCGCGTGCATATTTAAGAGGTCCATAATCAACTGCAGTGTCTCAGTCCAGCCGCGTAGGTAGATTAACGTCTGCGTATAGCGACACTATGTGCCACCGGCGATCGACATATAGGCCCCAGTCAGTGACCCGTCATCGCAGTTGGCACGCCAATGGCTCCATGGCCAAGGCAAAGAGAATCGGTGACAGGGACAACCTTGGCGTGTACCCCGCGCTATCGAGAAAGGCGGGGAGAAGGAGCGACCCGTCTTCACTCTAGCTCGAGTACAGCAGTCGTATCCACCTTATGAAGTTGGGGCCGATGCCGAACCCTGTCAGGACCGCTATGAGATAATCCCAGCTCAAAGTGTTGAATGTCTTCTCAATATCTAAGGATGCGATCCAAGACTTCCCCGCCTCATCCTGTGCCCATTCCAGCAGTGTAAACAGGCGGCACAGATTCAAGCCAGTGTTCCACCCCGGTATGAAGTCATTCTGGTCTTCATGGACCAACAGGGGACCTGCAGCGATTAACCTATTCGCTAGTAATTTCCCGAGGATCTTGTAATCGACGTTCAACATCGATAAAGGGCAATATGAGGCCATTTGGAGAGGGTCACGGCCTGCCTTCGGCAGGATCACTAGCGTCGCCTCCCTCAAAGTGGGTGGCAGCGCGCCCATCTCAAAGGCTTCGATTTACATATTGGCTAACCTAGGCGCTAGTTGTGCGGAGAAGGTGGAATAAAACTCTGATGGCCAGCCGTCCGTCCCCGGTGTCTTACCAGTCGCCAGCTGTCCAATTGCGTCCGTGATCTCATCTACCGCAATAGGGTCCTCTAGGGAATTGTAGTGGGCTGGCGTAATCTGAGGGAGTTGTATCTCCGTGAGGAAGCCCTGAATAGAAGTAGGGTCATGCATGGCTGCGGCCGCATACAACGCTGTGTAATATTCATAGAATGATTGATTAATGGCTTCCTGTGTGTTCACTAGAGTCCCGGCAGAGGTATATATGGCGGTGATGGGGGGTTGGGAAGTATCGGATCGCAGTAGCCATGCGAGCAGCTTGCCTGCCTTGTCGCCCTCCTTGTGTCTGCGTGCCAGATATGTCTTGTGGTCTGATGCGCAGAGGTCATCCATTGCGCTCTTGTATGCCAAGCGGGCCTGGGCTAGGGAAGGGCCAACCTGGGGGTCAGTGGGAATGCGCTGCTTGCAGCTCTGTATTTCTGACTCATGAGTGTGGAGCGCAGTGGTCAATGTCTTTCGGGCGCCGTATGTGGTTTTGATGGCGGGTCCATGAAGAACAGGCTTAAAGGCATCCCATTCCACTACTGCTGACGAAGCAGTGCCTGCATTCGCCCAAAAATCTGATTCAATGGAGTCCAGAAGGGCAGCCCGGTAGGATGAGTCAGCGAGCGCGGCACTCGGTAGTCGCCAGGTCGAAATCACAGGTCGCCTCATGCCCCAGGACAGACTCAATTGTAGCGGGGCATGATCAGAAAGTGCACGCACCAAATAGTCAACCTGCAGTATACTGTGGAGGGCATTGTCCGAGCAGAATACAATATCTATCCGTGTATATAAGTTGTGTAGTGCCGAGTAGTGCGAATAAGTGCTCGTCTGGGGATGCATTCTACGCCATACGTCATGCACCTGCATGTTGGACACCCACTCTGACATATGTTGTGCTAGCTTAATAGATTGTGCTCCCGGGAGGGGGGGCGGGAGCGGTCCAAATCAAAATCTTGTACCCCATTAAAGTCACCACCCCAGTACATGGGGGCCGTGGGATCTGTAAGTAAGGATGGCGTGAGTGTTTGTAGGAAGGTGGACTGGCCCGAGTTCGGAGCATACAGGGACACCAATGCCAATGGGGACCCATTCAGGAGGCCTTCCATGGTGACAAAGCGGCTCTGTGTATCTACTCTGGAGTGTGTGATCTGCAGTGGGGTCCCTGGTGCAACCCAAATAAGCGCGCCTCAGGCATACCCCGAATACGTAGTGCCCAGTATTGTGCCCCTCCAGCGTTTACGGATTGATGCAAGTGTTTGTGTGGTGAGATGTGTCTCTTGTAACAGCGCAAACGTGATCCCATGACTGCATAAATACTGATATACTTGGTGGCGTTTAGCACATCCCGCCAATCCCCTCACATTCCAGGTCAATAAAACATAGTCTCCAGCCGCCATTTGCCTAGTTGTGTAAAGAAAATCCGGTGTAAAACAGGCCACAAGCTTCCAGTCCCCACCCCCCCTGCGGCCCACCCCCTCATATAGCAGTAACAAAAAATAACCAATCCACATTCCCCACTGGATGCAGGCAGACAAAGAGATTTATTTTATTTTATTTTATTTGTAAAGCGCGACATTCATCCGGATGGATATCACGGCGCTGAAGGAGAGCCCTTTCGGGTGAGAAATCCAGTGTGGTGGGGAGTTCTGTAGCTAATCAAGCTTTGGGGAACAAATGCGTTTTCAGCTTTTTTCTAAATAGTAGGTGGCAATCAGTAAGTCGAAGTTCGGATGGAAGTTCTTTCCAAAGTTTTGCCGCCAGATGTGAGAAGGAACGACCCCCTATTCTGGACTTTTTAGTGCGTTTGGTGGTTGCCCTGGCCTGGTGGCACGATCGCAGATTCCGGTTGGGAAGATAGAACTTGACTCTGCCTTGGAGAATTTTAGGTCCTGCATGATGCAGGACTTTATGTGCATGACACAGTAGTTTAAACATGGCTCTTTGTCTCATTGGGAGCCAATGTAGAGTCTTCATGCATTCCGAGGCTGAGCTATACTTCTTCTCATTGCATACTGCTTTAGCAGCCGCATTCTGGACTAACTGAAGTCGAGAGAAGAGGTATTCCGCCATGCCAACAAAAAGAGCGTTCCCATAATCCAGCCTGCTAATATGCAGTGCTTGGACCAGAGTCTTTCTGCACTCTAGCGGAATCCACTGGAATGTTCTCTTTAGCATTTTTAGGATAGCGAAACTTTTCCCGCAGAGTGCATGAACATGATTCTGCATGGTGAGTGTATTATCCACGAGAATTCCCAGGTTTTTTGCCACCTGTTTGGGGGCCGGGGGTTTAACCAGGGTAGAGGGCCACCAAGTTGTGTTCCAGACTTGATGAGCACCCCCAAACAATAAGATTTCAGACTTGTCTGCATTCAGTTTTAGACAGTGGTCAGACATCCATGCTGCCATTTCTGTAAGACAGCTAGTAAGTCTGGTCCTAGTGTCGTCTTGTCCGTCTAGAGTAACCATCAGTTGGGTATCATCTGCGTAGGAGCATATATTGATGCCCCATTTTCCACATATTTTTGCCAAAGAGGACCCATAAATATTGAAAAGAGTGGGGCTCAATTATGCACCCTGTGGAACGCCATGTTTGATGGGAGATGGAGTGGAAGAGAAAGTACCCAGTTGTATAGTTTGCGTTTGATTGGTCAGAAATGAATGGAGCCATTGCAGGGCTTTGGAATGTATGCCCTTGGTGGATAGTGTTTTCAGCAGGAGATTGTGTGAGACAGTGTCGAACGCTGCCGACAGATCTAATAAGATCAGGGCAGCGGCTTTGCCCTGATCAACCACACATCTGATGTTATCAAGTACTGCTAAAAGTGTTGTCTCAGTACTATTGTTAGTTCTGAAGCCCGTCTGGGAAATATCCAGAAGTTCATTGGCTTCAAGAGAGTGAGTCAACTGCCTATTCACTAGTTTCTCCATCACTTTGGATAGGTAGGGTAGTTGGATATGGGACGGTAGTTGGCTGGGTTATGGACATCGGTACCCGCTTTTTAGCAAAGGAACTACCGTAGCATTCTTTCAGATCTCAGGAAATACTGCCGTGCATAATGACTGATTAAGGACTTGGGTGACATGGGGGCAGATGATTGAGGCAATCCGAGAGAAGATATAATGGGGGCAGGGGTCTAGTGGGCATCCTGATTTAACTTCCATCATGGTTTTTTCCACCTCTTGTTCTGTGAATGGGATGAAACTGTCAAAGTGGACTGGTGCATCTGGATTAGGTTTGGAAAAATTCCTGTTTTAAGTCGTCAGGTGGCTGCTTTACATGAAAGGAGGCATAGATCCCCTCAATCTTGTCCACAAAGAACCTACTGATCGCCTCGCAGCCCTCAAGAGACGGAGTCAGGGTTTGCGACATACTGGCTGGGTTGCAAAGCTCTTTAACTATTTTATATAGTTCTTTAGATGAGCCGCTATTCATGGCCACACGATTAGAGAAATAGGTCTTTTTTGCATTCTTTATTGTAGTATTGTAACTTTTCATTTCAACCTTATACGACTGTCTGTCTATGTCTGTTTTAGACATCCTCCACTTATGCTCAAGGATTTTACATTTTCTTTTCAGTATCTTGAGATCCGTAGAGTACCATTTTTCCGATTTGGTTCTGGCCTGATGCTTATTTCCTATTTGGGTGGCACAGAGATCAAGGGTATTCAGAAATTTATCATGAAGATTGTCTGCACTCATCCATCCTATTATTGGTTCGGGGTCATCATGGTCCCTAGAGTTAGAATGCCGCTCAAATTTATCCGGGGTGACCTGCCTCCAATCCCTCTTAACTCCTGCTGTCGGAATTTGGGGATGGTAAGATTTCTTCGGGAGACTAAGGGTGAAGGAGATCAGAGAGTGGTCTGTCCACAGTAAAGGTCTAATTTCTTTTATGTCAATAGACTCTATGTTGGAGAAAACAAGGTCCAAGGTGTGTCCAGCAATATGGGTGGGTTCACCTATCCATTGTTTTAGCTGCAGGATCTCCATATCACTGCTGAGGTGCTTAGTTGCACAGTCGTTTATGTTCTCGTAGTGAACATTAAAATCGCCTATTACTAGGTAACTCTGCTGGGTGCTAAAGTCTGCCTTATAGTCAGGAGGGTTGTAGATGATCGCACCTCCAAATAGGGTGTAAGAGCCCTTCTGTATTGCAAACGCTAAAATCTCATGTTTCCCTAGCCGAGTCACAGGCTCATGGAGGCAGGAATAGCAATCCTTAAAAAGTATGGCTACGCCCCTTCCTCTCCTGGCCACTCTATCCTGTTTCAAGATTTTGTAACCCATAGGCAGGGCAGTGGCAATATCAGGAGTATTATTGGAATCTAGCCATGTTTCTGTAATAAATGCGAAGTCGGGCTGTATTTTCTTCAATAGATCCCAAATTTCTATTGAGTGCTTTGGCACTGATCTAGCGTTGAGGTAGATGCATTTTATATGGGGCTCATTGTCAATGGGGATTTCAAGTGCCAAACTACGAGATGTGTTGCTACACCAATTACAATTTAAACAAGAAAAAGGACCCTGTGTGATCCCTGGCGAGGCTTGGACACATTGAGTAGAAATGCGGGGGAAACAATCAGCAATATCTAGCAGTTTCTCCCTGGAATACCTGTGCTTGTAGTTCGAACATATAATGGGAGATACAGGGGGTCTGGCCCCTGGCCCCGGCCGGACGCGGACGGGAGCAGACGGGCTTGCCTTTGGCGCGCGGGTGGCGTGCCCGCAGCGCACGTCCGCTGCACGGCCGCGCTGAGGCCCTGTTTTTATGGTTGCCGCCGTCGCACATGAGCGACTAGACCGCCGACCTTAGTTCCTGCTGCTTCCGGCCGCTTCCGGCCCTCAGCGGCTCCTTGGTCGCGGATACCGCCTTCCCCAAACCCCCAAAAATGACTAATAGCAGTCAGGTAAGCTAGTGCAATTCAGATTCAAAATCACAGTTCAATAATCAATATTTGTTAAAATGTTTAAAATAGGTAGGTTTAAAAATTCTAAAATAACCAGAAATAGTGCAAACAGTACAATATGGGCGGCGAGGCAAAAGGGGATGATAAACACAGGGCGAGATTTAACCAATTCAAGAGATTTAGTTTTAAAGAAACTGCTACGAAATGAGAGCGCTATGCGCCACTCACTCAATCAGGCAATCCTTTCATCGAGATCAACATATTAATAGAGAGTTCCCAACTTCCCACCCCACGCCTGCTTGCCAACGCGCAATGGGCCATTCGCACTAAAATGTGGGTCAAATAAGCAACAAAATATAACAAAAAACAAATAAGAACCAATAGAGTGCTATATCAGCTACTTATCGCTCGTTGGGGAGAGTGTAGCAGAACTGGTGGACAGTGTCTTTGCCGCCTCCCATGACTCAGCCTGGCACCCAGCGTACGTGTGCAGACCGTCCAGTCTCTGCAGCAGAGGGCATCATAGAGTCTGGAGCGTTCAGCCTAGTGCGTCTGCAGTTTGTGGGGTGAGGGCCGGGCCGCCCCCCCATAACGCCTCAAGCTGCGAGGCTGTGATGGGCAGTGTCTGATCCATGGTTGTGTCGGAGTCTGAGTCCAGTCTTGGAGAGGATGCGGGGGTGCCTATGTGCTCCGCTGTTTTGATGGCTTGTGCTCATTCCTAGGCCTGGGCGGTAAATTCCGTTCCGCTCGCGGAATTTGGGTAATTTCGCGTTCCGCGGAGATCGCGGAATTACCAAAAATTCCGCTTTCAAAATGTGTGTTCGCGAGATATTTCTCCCCGAGCGCGCAAACAGCGTTCGCGAACAGGAAAAAAGCATTGCGAACGGGCGGAACAAGCAATTCCGCGTGTTTGCGGAACTTTTGCATGCTCACAGAGATTTTTTACCGTTTTGCGGAGCTTTGCGTAGCGCGACTACGCAAATTCCGCCCACCCCTACTCATTCCTGGGCCGACTGTGCCTTCGTTGGGCGACATATCCGACCTCTGCCGCGGCCCCTACATGGCTTTACTAGTGTCCAGGACTGGGGAGAATCCGCTGATAGTGTGGGGGGCCCGTGTGCAAGGCCCTGCTGGTTGATCCAGGTCCACGTCTCCTTGGGTGTATTACAGAAGACTGTGCTCTCCTTATGGCGAATGCGTAGATGTGCCGGGTATTGGAGGGAGTATTAGATGTCATGGTCCCTCAGGCATTTCTTGACCTCCAGGTAGGAGGAACGACGGCGCTGCACTGAAAGAGTATAGTCCGGATAAATGTGGACCGTGGCGTTGTCGACTTGCCAAGGGCCCCTGGCGTGAGTGACTTGCAGTATGTGATCCCTGTCACGGTAATTGAAGAGTCTCGCCACCACCGGTCTGGGGAAGGCACCCGGGTGAGGGGGGCCCCCCGGCACCCTGTGCACCCACTCAATGGAAAAGAACTTTGATATCTTACCCTGCAGAATGTCTTGGGAGAACCATTCCTATAGGTAGAGTTCCATGTTGGGGCCCTCTGCTCGTTCGGGGAGGCCCACGATACGCACATTATTCAGGCGTGAGCGCCCTTCCTGGTCCTCCATGCGTGCCCTCAGGAAGTCTACCTCCTGTTGGAGGGATTGCAGTTGGGTGGTCGCCGCAGTCACCGTGGGGCACAATGACGTCAATGTAGATTCAGACTCTTCCACTCGGCCCTTCAGCTTCTTGTGGTCCTCCCGTAAGTACCCCATATCGATGCTCAGTGAGTCAATCTTCGTGCCCAGGGTAGTTTTGATGTCAAGTATTGCCGCCAGCAGCTCATCAAATCGGTGCGAATGATCATTGCGGTCTCCCAGGGCAGAGGGCCCCGGATGGTCCGCAATCCTCATGACCGGGGGCGCCGACTCCTCTTCCAGGTGTTGTGCCTGGGACTTCCCCACTCTAGGCTTGCCCATCACACCGTCCGCAGGGGGCAAGGGGCCAGATGATAGTCCGAGTGTCTCCACAGAGGGTCGAAACAAATTCACTAAGGTTTAGGAGCGGCACACTTAGGGGGTGCAGATAGGTTGGGGGTACGCGGCGTACTAGTCGTAGGGTGTCTCACGATGCAGGCCACCACAACATCCGCAGTAGCAGAAAGTCTTCAGGGGGCCCCTCCCCCGTTCAATGCCAACAGTAGGCCCAGACCCACGAGGCCCGAGTTCAGGCAAGTGTGCAAGCCTTTCCCCCCTGACTCCTCGTTTCCACCATGTGCAGGCTTCAAGCTTGTCCCAGGATTCTGCCGCATTGACTCCCCCGCAATCCTCAATGGGGTGTGGGTGGCCAGCACAGTGTTGGGGTACGTGTGGTCCAGGTGGGGCACCCCCGTTTGCCCTCGGAAGCATGGAAACCTAGGCCCGGGCCGACCTGCCCAGCGCAGAAATGAGGAAGGGCCGGGGTCCTAATTGTGCACTCACCGTCTCAAGGGGGGATCACAGTGGCTCAGCGGGCTCTCATCGCCGCAGGGGCTCCCTCGTCTCAGGGCAGGCTGCTGTGGGCGCAGGCCGCATGATCGAGCATACCTGCACCACAGAATGGTGTCCCCAGCACCATAGCTTGCTTCTGGATGGGGGCCACGTGTGTTCTAGTTTGGGCCCGGTGCTTTAGCGGCGGGATCACGAATAGCTGGAGACCCCGTCCGCTGTTGTATGTCGTGATGCGCACGCAGGCCGAGTGGGCAGCGGCCTGCGCCGAGTCGTCACGTCTCCGTCCGGGGTTGCTGGGCCTCGGAGGCACCGGAGCGTGCAGGATTCGGGCCTCGCAGCGGCCCCGTGCAACGTCCGACAACTCCGGAACAGATGGGAAACGGTGCGGGAAGCCTTCCGTCACTGTTCCCTTGAAGGATAATTGGCCAGGCGATGGAGGGTCAGGATTCTGCCGGGGGGTGCAGAGCAGAGCTCAAAGCTTTGAGACCACTCTAGCCACCATCTTGGCCACACCCCCGTCCCGGTAGATGTTTTTAAGGCATCCAAAGAACTATGGGGGCCTATGGGCGCTATGGGGGCCTATTTTAACTAGGGTATTCAATAAGCCCGGGTGGAGTTGGCGGAGTGCCACTACGTGGAGTTCCACAGAGTTGGAAAAAAACTCTGTGGGACTCTGCTCCGCTCCACTCCTCTCTGCTCCCCTCCACTCTCCATAATTTAAAAAAAATAAAAAAATCACTTACGTGCTGTGGCGTCTTCCGGCTGCCCTCCTCCTCACCGTGGTCTCTCTCTCCTCCTCGTCTTCGCCGTCCTCGTCCACGCAAACCCTAAATGCTAACACCCCATTTCCCTCCTGGGCTCTTCTGTAAAACTGATGAGCAGGGTTTTATCACAGAGGCTGGAGGAATGGGCTCTGGAGTATTCTATTCTTTCCCCAGCATAATATGGGTTCAGGAGGGTCCTGGGGACAACGGAACAATCCATGATTTTAGACCTGTTAATAGGGAAATATACCATGGCTAAGACAGGGTCTTTGTATCTCTGCTTTGTAGATCTCAGCAGAGTGTTCGACCTAGTTAATAATTCGATCATATGGTCAACCCTGACTAGCCTAGGCGCTCCCATGGTGATTATTTGCCTACTTGCGTGGCTCTTACCAAGTTTTTTACTGAAAATTCCATGCAAACCTCAAAGTTAGATTAAACAAAACACATTTTCCTCAGATTTCTGTGACAGGAAATGGCCCAAAACGCAACATGGACGCATCACATTTTTCCACTGCAAACTGACTCTTTTTAGGTCGAGCCTAGGCAGCACTTGTCCTGCCTCTTTGAGACATGTTGTATATACTTTGTGGGCTTAGAGCCAGACCATTGCTTTTCATTTGTTCCTCTCAGTGTCCTTTAAAAATACTTGTTTCCAAGTGGTTAATCTTTCCTATCTGTTCCTCCTTTTCGTTGGTTGTTCACTCCCAAGGGGCAGTGCCACAGTACTTGTTATCTTCCACTTGTCCCATTGTTGCATCTGTTTAGGGACTACTTTTCCCTTTCTCTGAGAGCATTTGACATGGACGATCTGTGTTTTCAGTTGCTTTGAGTCCAATTTTTGTTTATGCAAACAGGGTGGTTATTCTTGTTATCTCCCCACATCTGCCGCACCCTCCTCCCCCGCGTGCCTGCAGAGGTATTTATTTTTAAATATATTCCATAAATCACTTAATCTGAGCCCTTCCTCCCACTGTGCCAATCCCCTCCTGACCCTGACCTTGCTTTTCCCATTTTCTTAGTAAGCACTTGTGTTTCCAATCATCACCGTGATAAACACTCCTTCGTATAGAAGATTGGCAAAATCATTGCAAACTGATGCCATCTTAACTTTATCCTAGTGCTTGCTCCGAGCGCTGCCTTTTTTTAGAAGCAAAACTTCTATAATGGCTTTGTCACAGGCACTTCAGATCTGAGCACTGCTTTGCCCTCTCGCAATAGGGAGATGCCTGCTGCTCACCGCCCCTTTAACTCCATCTGGTGTCCTCCCAGCCTGCTCTTCTGATTGGCTGGTGTCTGTGCCTTTAAATACTGGCTACAGCGCTCTGCTCGCTTTCCACGCAGTTCATTTAATTTACAGCCAAGTGATCCGGCCAGAGTTGCACTGAGCAGGAATGATTCTTTGGTGAGTGATGGGGTGTTTGATTGCTGCTCCTGCTCACCGCCCTGGTCACGAGAAGCAGTTTTGTTGCCTTCCCACAACTGCGCTCCCTGGCCATGCTGTGGACAAGCCTCACCACCGCTGCTACCTTCGCTGACTCTTTCAGCTTGTGAAGAGCAGGATTATGGCTGAGCGTCTTTCAATTCATTATCGTACATATATCACTACACAATCTAAGAGAAATACATTTTTAATTTAAGCAGCAGGTACAATGCATGCATTAAGCCAGTTAACTAGCACACCAGGATACGTGAGTTAACAAAGATCATCTTATGTCAACCAGAAAAACATAAGGCCGCAAATACCAATGAGGCATCCAAGACACCAACTAAGTACAGTCCGGAGGGAGCGCAAAGTGCCCCTCAGCAGGCCCCACACAGCCCACCTTCCCTTAGTCCACAAGCAGCACAGTCTTCAGGAGACCAGCAGTAGCAGGATCTTACGCTGCATTACCGAGTATCCTGCAAAGCCAGGACATCGTTTCCACTGTACGTTTTAACAGCAAGTGCTGCTCAACAGTACAGACCAGCACAGAACGCTAACAAGTATTCACAGTCAGCCACAGTGCAGAAGCACATTTCACATGTAAGCCGCAGCACAGACCACATCTCCCATCCCACAAAAGATGGCACTGCTCTGCCATGTCTCTCAGATGCCAGCACTTCCTCGCCACGTCTGTCTACAAACCAGACAGCAGCACTGTCTCGGCATGTCTCCCAGTGCATCACACAGCAGCACTGCTTCCCCATGTTACCAAGTACCCTAGACACAGCACAGCACTCCCGCAGAAGTCCTTTATGGCAACAACGAATTGTACCACATGCCACAGTGCCAGGTTTGTAAAGCTCACTGAATAGCTCTATTCCTGTATGTAAATTGTCCACTTAAAGATTATCCCCCACATGCATCAAACCAAAAACCGGTCACAAACGGGCAGATTCGCAGAATCTGCCCCTTAGCGACCGGTATTTTTGTATTTTTGTATTTGGGATGCATCATCTCAAATGCAAAAATCGCAATTTAAGCAATCGCAAATTTGCAATTACTTAATTTGCGATCCCTCAAATGCAATGCATGATGATATTTAAAATTCCGATTTCGCTATTAGGGGACGCTAATTATAGTCAAATGAAACTTGATGGTAATTAGCGAAACCTTTGAAAAATGCTCTAAAGTGCATTTTTCAAAGTTCAAGGTTGCACACACACATGCCCTTGGGGCATGTTTGTGCGTAACATGGGTTCACTTAGCAATTTCAGGGGTGCTACAAGGTGTCATCTTGGCACCCTAGCACCCTTGAAATTGCATGCGCAATTTGCGAGTACCTATTGGGTACTTGCAAATTGCGCATGCAATTCCCATTCATTCCTATGGGCCTTTAGGCCCATAGGAATGAATGGGAAGCAATTCCTTAATTAAGGAATTTGTAGGAATCGCTAATTTATTTGCGATTCCTACATGTATAGCCAATAGCGAATCTTTAATTGCGATTCCTTAAAAATCGCAATTAAGAATTCGCTATTGGCCATTTTGATGCAGGTGGGGGTATATCCTTTGTGAAAGAGTGGCTGGACAAGTTCCCATACAATCTTTCCTGTTACTCCTAGCGTGGGAGGGAAACCTACAGGGTTTAAAGTGGAGTCCTTCCTTGTCAAGCTGTACACATAGCCAGTAAAGGTCTCACACAGAATGTACAACTTGATGCCATAGAGAGCTCTTACGCTCGCAAGTACTGCTTGAACAGCAGTCACCCTTTGTAAAGGATCAAGAACTCATCGATGGCTATATTATTTTCAGGAGTCTAAATCTCTGGAAACCTGGCAGACACATGTTCCACGATAGGCTGAATTTTGAAGAACCTGTCATGGTGTGGATGGTCCTGCACAATGCAGCAGAATTGTCATTGAAATGCAACATGCGCTGCAAAGGCAAAAAACGATCTCTGCTTATGTACCGTATGAAGATGAGGGTTACCAAAACCGTGTGAGTAGACCAGTAGAACTGCAAGGTTGGTTTCTGCACTAACTCTATTTTGAGCGTAAGGCCCAAAAACATCTTTAACTCCTCATGCAAAGTGGGAGTCCACTGGTGTACCCTAGAATGAGGCCCTAGAGTGCCTCCATGCTCCCTCAAAAATTGTTTGACACGCAAATTTGTTTTCAGCAGCAATTTGCTCAAAGAAGTCAACATCCAAATAGAGATGGACATTATCAATTGGCAAAAAATTGGGCTTATCGACTGTACGTCCAGCATCGCCAGTGAAAGGTGGAATTTGGGGCTGAAATAAATCAGGGGACTGCCAAGAGAGCACTCCGTCTGTGCTTACCGCCACACATGCCTGCTCTCTGAGTTGATCATCGTGCCTCACAGAATCGCTGGACAATGAGTCGTCAGATGGAACTCCGCCAACTGAAAAATAAATTCCAGATTCTGCTCCATTTTTCTCTCCCTCAGATGCTGTGTCAGTATCTGCTTTCTCTGATCCTGCCTCAATGCTTTCCTCTATACCCCGAGATAGGGCCTGGGCAGCAGCTGAGACACCATCTCTGCTACAGGCTAAAATCATCCTTCCAAAACACTGACCTATGTAGAAAGCAGAATTGTTGTTCTAAAACAGCTGGTGGGTGTGTGCGTGTGAGATGTGTGCAAAAGTAATTAAAGACAAAGTTTACTTACCTTATCTTCTTTCCTGAATCTGCAGGTTCTCCAAAGGCACAAAAAAAGAAAAAAAAGACACAGCATTACTTTCCCCTGCCATGTACCCAATTCTACAGCATACTTTTCTCATGGTTTATGCAAAACATTATTGTTGGGGGATATGCTGGGCCACAGCCAGTATAAAAGTAATCTCCCAAAGCTACAAATCTACCTTTGATCTCCAGAAGCACATATTCACATAAGCACCAAGGTAATTGAGATTATATATAAGAGCACCAAATTATCAGATCGGATTGACTAGATTATGCAGCATAATGCAGCCTTTTTTTAATAGTATTACTTCATTATTTTCTTGATTTGAAAATATGATAATATTGTCTGGCTTAACATTTCACTTCATTAGTACCAGTTTAGCAATCAAATGCAGAAATAAGCAATTGAAAGATGACCAGTCAACCTTTGTGCAGTCCCTTTCACTGCGTAAACACATATATACTGCATATGCCACATACATCTACCATCTGCTGCATAATCTACAGATGGTAGACTTATGTGGCATATGCAGTGTATGTCTATTTTTTTTAGAAAAGTGTGTTTTCTCCTGGGGGGCAGAAAATTCACTGAAAAAACCGAGGGTTGCAGGGACGTTAAAGTACGGCTGAGATTTCACTCATACAAAACCAGTGAAATTCAGCAGTTATAATTACCTGAGGTAACTATAACTTATGCCCCCACAATGCACTGCTTATGACCTCACATATTACATCCCTCAGCACATGGTCAGTGACATCACTGATGACATCTCAAATTACATCACTGATTACATCATCAAACGAGTGTAAGTGTTTTCAAGAGTTTATGGGTGTTAAATACATATACTAACCTACTATAAAAGTTAAATTAGTATACTAGGTGCACTACTACTGAGTGATACTACTTCGAACATATATTATGTGAGTAACTGTCTGACGTGTGTATCCTTGTGTTTATGGGTGTATAAGTGGCAGTATGGGCGTATAAGTGCGTGTGTGAGTAGCTGCGTGGGTGAATGATATGCTGTGTGAGTGGTAGTATTGGTGAGTGAGTGGGTGTGTCAGTGGCTGTATGAGTGAGTGAGTGGTGGTGTGAGTGGCTCTGTGGGTAGGTAAGTGGGTGTGTAATGACTATATGGGTGAGTGAGTGGGTGTCTGAATGGATGTATGAGTGAGTGACTTGGTGTGTAAGTGGCTGTGTGGGTTAGTGAGTGGCTGTTTGAGTGGGTGTTTGGTTAAGTAAGTTAGTGTGTAAGTGGCTGTATTGGAGAGTGTGTGTGAATGGCTGTATGGGCGAGTGAGCTGATGTGTTAGTGCTTGTATGGATGTGTAAATGGGTATGTAGGTGATTGTGTGGGTGTGTGAGTGAGTTTGTGAGTGTTTGAATGGGTGAGTGAGTGGCTGTATTGAGAGGCTGTATGGGTGAGTGAGTGGGTGTATGAGTAATGGTACAGGTAAATAGGTGGGTGTGTCAATAGCTGTATGGGTGAGTGTGTGGCTATGTGAGTGGCTGTACAGGTGAGTGACTGGTTGTATGAATGGCTGTATGGGTGAGTGAATGGTTGTGTGAGTGGCTGCATGAGTGAGTGAGTGGGTGTGTGACTACCTCTATGGAAGAGTAAGTGGGTATATGAATACTGGTATCGGTCTGTGAATGGATATGAGTGGTTGTGTGGGTGTGTCAGTAGGCGTACAAGAGGTTCTATGGGGGTGTGAGTGGTTCTGTGGAGGATGTCATCAGTGATGTCATTTGAGATGTCATCAGTGATGTCACTGACCATGTCATGAGTGATGTAATATGTGAGGTCATAAGCAGTACATTGCGGGGGCATAAGTTATAGTTAACTGAGGTAACTATAACTGCTGAATTTCATTGATTTTGTACAAGTAAAATCTCAACCTAACTATAAAGTCCCTCTAACTTTTGCTTTTTTCAGTGAATTTCTAAGGTTTTTCGAAATCTATTTCCTAACTATAATGTCCCTGCAACATTTGATTTTTTAATGAATTTCTATGTTTTTTATTTAGTAGTCACATTTTTAGAGTGGTGGAAAAAAAGGGGCAGTACCTTCCTCCTGCTCTCAGGAATCCCACTGTAAGGGACTTACTGGAGGTAACAGGAGGGCTTCTTGGCCACCAAGGTCCCTCAGCAGCCAAGGGGACTTCATCCCCCAAGCGGTAGTGCACTAGGTGGTGCGTTTGAAAAGTGGTGCAGAAAGGGGGCATGGTCTCCAATGTCATTACAGCAATCATGCTCTGTGGGACTTACTAGAGGTAACAGGAGGGGTAGTTGGCCCCCAAGGACCCTCTGGTACTAAGGGAACTTCATTCCCAAACCAGCATTGCACCAGGAGGCGCGTTTGCAGAGTGGTGGAGAAAGAGTGTGTGGCCTCCGAAGTCCTCTCAGCAATAAGGCTGTGTGGGACTTACTGGAGGTAACAGGAGCGCTTGTTGGTCCCCAAGGATCCTCAGCATCCAAGGGGACTTCATTTCCCAACCAGCAGTGCGCCAGGAGGCATGTTTGCAGAGTGATGGAGAAAGGGGGTGTGGCCTACATAGACCATTCAGTGATCCCAATATGTAGGACTTAGTGGAGGTAACAGGAGGGCTTGTTGGCACTCAAGGACCCTTTGGACCCAAGGGGGCTTCATCCCCCAACCAACAGTGCACCAGGACGTGCATTTGCAGAGTGGTGAAGAAAGGGGGCGGGCCTCAGTGACTTGCTGGTCTTTTATTTATTTATTTTTATTTATTTGGGGAGGGGGCCGCATGGGCCCCCTTTCCTGGGCCAAATTTGGGCTCAGGGACCCCATCCCCCGGGGCCAAGCCTATTTTGAAAACAGGAGGGGGGCCCTTGCGGCCCTCCTCCCCAGGCTGATTTCAGCCCCTCGGATCCCGACACAGACACTGTTGCACCCATTCACAAATTCATACAAAGAATCTTACACCCACACTTATATCCATACAGAGGCTTTCACAACCATTCACATACCCATGCAGGCCTGCTCACACCCACTCTTACACCTACAGAGGCACTGTTACACCCATTCAGAAACCCATACAAAGACACTCACACCTGCACCTACATCTATATAGACACTTTTACACCCATTCACAAACCCACACAGACACTCTCACACCCACTCTTACATCTGTGCACACAGTGTTACACCCATTCAAAAGCCCATACAGAGACTCTCACACCCACACTTACACTACACTGTTACACCCATTTACAAACCCATACAGAGACTCTCACACCCACTCTTACATCTATTCAGACACTGTTACACCCATTCACAAACCCATACAGAGACTCTTACATCCACACTTACATCCATAAAGAGACTTTCATACCCACACTTACATCGATATAGAAAGTTTTACACCCGCTCACTTGTGTCTTTTGCTTTCTCGCCCTATGTGCGTCGGGTATGCCCAGACGTGGGTCCCGGGTTCACTGTGCCAATGGAATCAAGCTATCCTGGCTGATGAGGGGTGAAACCCCGAAACCGGTCCTAGGATGCTTGTTTCCGGTCCAGGGAGGACCTGGCTTGGCAGTTCGGGCTGGACTGTTCCCATGAGGCACAGGGTCAAGACTGATTTGCATATGGCCAGGTCTAAACTGGGGTGTCATGGTGAGCAAAAGAATGATGGATTTAACCCAGATCTTTTGTCTGGGGGTGAATGTTTTGATTTGTTCTGCATTCCGTCCATCAATTGTGTGTCTTTTGCTTTGTCGCCCTATGTGTGCCGGGTATGCCCAGACGTGGGTCCCGGGCTCACTGTGCCACTGGAATCAAGCTATCCTGGCTGATGAGGGGTGAAACCCCGAAACCGGTCCTAGGATGCTTGTTTCCGGTCCAGGTAGGACCTGGCTTGGCAGTTCGGGCTGGACTGTTCCCATGAGGCACAGGGTCAAGACTGATTTGCATATGGCCAGGTCTAAACTGGGGTGGCATGGTGTGCAAAAGAATGATGGATTTAAACCAGATCTTTTGACTGGGGGTGAATGTTTTGATTTGTTCTGCATTCCGTCCATCAATTGTGTGTCTTTTGCTTTCTCGCCCTATGTGTGCCGGGTATGCCCAGACGTGGGTCCCGGGCTCACTGTGCCACTGGAATCAAGCTATCCTGGCTGATGAGGGGTGAAACCCCGAAACTGGTCCTAGGATGCTTGTTTCCGGTCCAGGTAGGACCTGGCTTGGCAGTTCGGGCTGGACTGTTCCCATGAGGCACAGGGTCAAGACTGATTTGCATACGGCCAGGTCTAAACTGGGATGGCATGGTGAGCAAAAGAATGATGGATTTAACCCAGATCTTTTGACTGGGGGTGAATGTTTTGATTTGTTCTGCATTCCGTCCATCAATTGTGTGTCTTTTGCTTTCTCGCCCTATGTGCGCCGGGTATGCCCAGACGTGGGTCCCGGGCTCACTGTGCCACTGGAATCAAGCTATCCTGGCTGATGAGGGGTGAAACCCCAAAACCGGTCCTAGGATGCTTGTTTCCGGTCCAGGGAGGACCTGGCTTGGCAGTTCGGGCTGGACTGTTCCCATGAGGCACAGGGTCAAGACTGATTTGCATATGGCCAGGTCTAAACTGGGGTGGCATGGTGAGCAAAAGAATGATGGATTTAACCCAGATCTTTTGACTGGGGGTGAATGTTTTGATTTGTTCTGCATTCTGTCCATCAATTGTGTGTCTTTCACATACCCATACAGACACTGTCAAAACAATTCACATATCTTGCAGACACTGTTACACCCATTCACAAACCCATACAGAGACTCTCACGCGCACACTCACATCCATACAGAGACTTTCATACCCAGTCAAATACCCATACAAACTCTCTCACACCCACTCTTACACCTATGCAGACACTGTTACACCCTTTCAAAAACCGACTCAGATAGTCTTACATCCACACTTATATCCATACAGAGACTCTCATATCCACTCATATACTGATACAGACCCACTCACATCCACTGTTATACCCATGCAGACACTGTCACACTTATTCACAAACCGATACAGAGACTTTTACATCTACAAATACACCTATATAAACACTTTTTCAGCCACTCACATACCCATACAGATAGTGTTACACTCATTCAAATATTGTACATACACTGTTACACCCATTAAAAAATGTATACAGACACTCTCACACCCAGAGTTACACCTACATAGACACTTTCATAGCCACTCAGATACTGATGTACAGAGTCTCACACCTAGTGGTATACTCATACAGTCACTGTTACAACAAGTAAGATATGCATTGAAACACTTATGCACCTAAAATCATACCCATTTAGTCTTGTATACTCACTGTGGGATCCATTCACAACTGTCTACTAGAAATGTTAAATGTGCTGTTTTGAATTGAATGTGTGCTTTAGATTTACGGATCGGTAATGGAACTGCTGATTCAAGAAGTTTTGGGAAAAAAAGGAGTTACAGTTAAAAATAACAACTGTTCGGGGCATAGGCTGGCTCTTAGAAGAGACGCTGTGTTCATTGTGTGTACATGAATGACTAGCTATACGAGCGGATGCAGAGTTTCAAGCTGCTAAGAAACACTCTGCTGCCTTCGTCCATGAAGTGAGCACCATCTCGCCAGTATATTCCATGCATGTTGACGCGCAGGTTATTATTGTAGACATGGGCTCTGAGAAATGCTAAAACAGTTTTATTAACATGTTTCCTGGTTTTCTCTATCTGTAGACAAAATTGAGATGACCACTTCCATTTTTGCCTCTGGCATATGTTAGAAAACACCAAGACAGCGTAAGGGAAAAGTTGCATTCATTGTTGAAAGGTATTCTTCATTAGGATTTCCAGTCCTACCCCACACAGTATGCCCAGGCCATTGCCACCACAGTGCACAATTATGAGGTCTGGATGTTGGGAATCCACAATGCTTTCAACCAATCGATTTCTCTGATTTTTTACGAGTGAAATGTCAGCCTAACTATATTATCACTGTAACCTCTGTTTTGTCAGTGAATTTCTAAGGTTTTTTTAATTCTATTTCCTAACTATAACATCCCTGTAACCTTTCGTTTCTTCAGTGAATTTCTACGGCTTTTTAAATACTATTTTCTAAATATAATTCCCCTTTAACCCTCTCTGGTCAAACCAATTAATAACCACATTAGGCAAGCCCAGGTCTCTGTCAATCCCACTCTTTTTAGCAAACTCTCTTGCACAGAACAAAAAGCTATGACCTACAATCCAAACTCCAACCATTTTGAAGGATGGAGCAGTAGCACAATGGAGAAGGCTGACGAAGGCTGCAGCTGAATGAGGCAGTTTTGAAGTGAAAGGCGGTTGAAAATGGAGGGTAGTAGTAATTATTTGAAAGAATACATTTTATCGGTGACCTAAATATGTTGGGGCATAAGGCTACATAGTGATTTTGTGGGATAAGTACATATATTTTGGATGGGCTTTTGAAAAAGTAGAAAAACTGTTGCTGTTTGGGATATGTGTAGAAACAGAAATTTCATACGTTAAAGCAGGACAAATTTAAATTTCTGGAAAACAGTACACAACACTGGCTGCTATCTTTCATGAAGGACTTCATATAACTTCAGAACACTACACTGTGTACTTAAAAACAATAAGTGGATGGACGGAATTCAACGATAGTAAGCTCACATTTTTAAAAACTGCCTTTCAAACTTCCAAATTTGTACGTTTCTCTCTTTAAAAAATTCTAAGAAGGATTACTGTTGAAAATGTGTTATGTAGTGTTTGTTCCTCATTTCTGTTTAAGGCATCATTCGGCCTACTAGGGGTGATGTCCTGTTAACAGTGTCCAAAATTCAAATAATATTTATATGTATTTCGTGTGATGGTTTACTTACAAGGTGATAACATTTTATGTTTTTCTGATATATTTCTGTAGATAAGGTCAATAGCATAGCAAAACAAGGGATTCATTAGCTGTAGTGATTGCAAGGCATAGTGCGTCTTAATGTAGAGCCATACCATTAAATTCTGGGTTTTTTTCTACAATCAAAATGATTGTTATTTTCCCCCTCTGTTCAAAGATAAAGCGTCATGCATTACAGTGTTAACAGTGTACAAGTATGAAAGCTAAGAACAGTAAAAAAGGGAAAATTAGATCTGTAAATTAAATGCATATTCACTTTACAATATTTTTGATGTTTGATACTTTATGACTAACATGTAGAATTATATTGCAGAACTATAATCTTTGGTACCTTTATTCAACACAGAAAGAAATTACTTATATTATTTATGGTTTTTCTCTTTTTCTACAGATACATGGAACCATTTATATGAGCAATTTAGATGACTAATATGCAGCCCAGTGACATACTAATACAAACAGTAATACACCAATGCATACAGTCATGCATTTACTAACACATTCAATCACTTATACACCCCAATACTCCCTGAAACATACACTGACACACCCACAGACTCGGTAGTACCCAATATATTGAGTAAGGAAATAAAAAGAGAAATACAGCATTTTTTAAATTGGGTGATAATGTTCTATTTTTTATGTTTAAAATTTTAAAAGCTTATTGTACCCCCAAAAACATGGTACCAAACTGTTTTTAAACCACTTGCATTAAAAATGTACTATTTATCAAGCTCCATAATACAGCAAAGCAATTTACATGTTAAAATCCAAATGATAAAGTTAACAAGGATGTTGTGTTGATTCCAACTGGCATATGATGGCATTAGCAATGAGTTACCATATGCCCCAAATTTGGAGAGACAGTTGCCAGTGTTATCGTCGCTGATGTCAAAGGTGATGACACACTTGCAAAAGAACTAGAGGAACGGGCAGCAGTTTCCTTCTCTCTAAGCATCCTGTCGTAGGCTCTTTGATGAATGGTCTTTAAGTGCTTCCACATGGAAGATGTGTCATGACTGTATTTCTTGCTGGTCCCAATTTAAAGTTCTTTTCCACAGATATTGCACATCACCATTTCTGCAGTGCCTTTTTTCTCGTCAGATGGTATGGGGAAGAAACGCCAAACCTTGCTTTCTTTCCTCCATGGTGCTGCTTGTGCATCTTTGTCCTTCTCTTGTAGAAGAAGAGGATCTTCAGCAGAAGCAGATGTTGATGCTGTAGCCATTGTGGCAGAACACACTAGTAGAACACACAAAAATAAGCAAATTGTGCTATATAAGTCCTCCTTTGTGTGTCCTCCATTACAAATGCAAGGTTTTCGGGAACGGTTCAATTCCAAGGAACGTGCTCCATATGTGCCAAAAGAAGCAGGTGGGTCCGCTACGCTAACACGTAGCTCTGCGATACCGAACCCAGATTCGCGGTGCCATGAAATAGGAATTAAATTGAGTTATAGTTAAAAATAAATATATTGCTGTACATTGTGCACCTGTAATATGTCTACCCTACTGACTAAATCTGAAATAGTGTTGTATATAAAAAGAATTTAATTTTATACATTTTTGGTGAATCTGTGGTTGCAGCTCCGCGGTTCCATTGCGATCCCATGAACGGAGTAGAAAACCATCGAGTTCTGGCTGGTTTGTGTGTCTTACGGGAATGGTGGAAGTACCATGGAACTAAAAATAAAAAATGTAAATAATACATTAACAAATTTTCAATAACAAAAAAATTACCAATAGTTTTTATTCCAAAAAACACTTTGGGAATGTATTTTAAAATATTTTTAAAATCTTTCAATTTAAAAATAAATACCCCAAAAAATCAAACAAAAAAAATTCTGAAATGATAGTATGTATTTTTACAATTCAGCAATAACAGCATAAGTATTTAAAAAAAAACACAGTTGTAAAAAAAAACCTTCACAAATATTGAAGGATTCTTGAAACAACTAACATAGTACATTGAAAAAATCATAAAATATTTTTTTAAAGTTTGTCGAAAAAAGTTATACTGAGAAAATTTTAAATTAAAAAACCTTAGAAATTCACTTAAAAAAACAAAGGTTAAAGGGGAATTATATTTAGAAAATAGAATTTAAAAAGCCGTAGAAATTCACTGAAGAAACGAAAGGTTACAGGGATGTTATAGTTAGGAAATAGAATTAAAAAATACGTAGAAATTCACTGAAAAAACAGAGGTTACAGTGATATTATAGTTAGGCTGACATTTCACTCGTAAAAAATCAGAGAAATTCAGCAGGTATAGTTACCTGAGCTAACTATTACTTATGCCCCCACAATGCACTTCTTATGACCTCACATATTACATCACTCATGAAATGGTCAGTGACATCACTGGTGACATCTGAAATGACATCACTGATGAAATCTGAAATGACATCACTGATGACATCTCAAATGCCATCACTGATGACATCATCCACAGAACCACTCACACACCCACTTACACCCCCATACAACATCTCATACACCCACTCTCACATAACCACTGGCATACCCATTCACTGACTCATTAACTCTCACACCTACTCACTGATCCATACAGCCACTCACACATCAACTCACCCATACAGCCACCAATGCAACCACTAACTCACATATCCAGCCAGTCATGCACCTAATCAGTGACCAATACAACCACTCACACATCCAGGTATACAGACATACTGACACTTAAATACCCACTCATATACCCATACAGCCACTCACAGCCTGAACCAGTCACCCATAAAGTTACTCAATTCAATTCAATCTATATTCGATTTTAAAAAAAATCATAAAAGATACAAATTCCAATATTTTGCACGTCAGGCAGAGGTATGACAGGTATATGGTACGATAAAAATGGCCAAGGCCCGCTCATGATGTAGTAAAGTTGTTATCTAATATCTATTTCAGATTTTGTTGGAATCTGTCTATAAAAAATATCAAAGATAACAATAAAATACAATCAATATATAAAACAGTGCAAATTGTGTTAAAAGAAAAGAGCAAAAACAGCAGCATGAAATGTATAAAGTGCGAATGCTCTGGTTGTTTCCTCCTTTTCCAGTTAGTCACTTCTTCTCAGTACAAATGGCCATACGCCTCTTCTATCTAGGGTAATAAAGTGCATGAGCAGTTATATAGAGAACAAAAATAATACAGTGCTAAAGCATCGGCCATATACCTGGTCTAGTTAAAAACGGTAGGTAAAGTGCATAATCAATCATATGTTTAGTAAGGTGCTGGAGCGTCTGCCATCAGCCATGTACCTAATCTATTTGAAGGCAGTAAGGTGCATAGTCAATCATATGCTTAATAAAGTGCTAGTGCGTCTGCCACACTGTCAATGTGAAGCACAAAATGTGCGTTAATATAAACAATGGATTTTATATCAGTATGCGGTTCTAAAATCAATGATTAAAATAGTCGATTGCGATTTAAAGTTTCAGTCCGCTTCTCTTATGTATTAAATTTATAGCAAATAAATATCTGCTAAGACTAAAAACAATTTTCTGCAATGTATCTGTTTTTAAAATGCGCAATGCTCCTAAGTGTAGCCTGAGTCCCATATTGATGCAAATTGGTTTGATCCATTTTTTCTGTGGAATTATATATGCTGGACAAAAGAATAATATGTGCGGATCGTTTTCCACAGCATTTAATCTGAATAAGGGGCAGGTAACCTCCATGTTGTTAGGATTGTTACTCATCCACTTGGATGTATTACATCTGATCTGTAATACATCAAATCGAAACTTCATATATAAAGACTTTGCTAATTGGGGTTGTATTTCTTCCATGTAACCCTCAAACAAAGGAGCCGGTTTTATAGTTAGGAACTGTGTGGTTAATCTTCCCACATTAGGGTTGTGGTGTATACTGTCCTGAATGTACTCCCAGTATGAATTTTTCAGAATTCTTTTTGAATGAGATGTCAGTGATTGGGGGTGATCCCAGTAACTATTTAAACTTAGCTTATAAAACCAACTACGCACATGCCGGAGCCATGGAAGTGTTACATTGTGATCAAGAAGTATTATCTCAGTTAGCCCAGCTTTGTAGTGTTTAAGCTCTTGTGTGGTCCACAACCGAACCAAAAGTAACAAAGGTCTTAATGTGGCCTGGGGCTCGATTCGCCTAAGTTTTAAGTCTTGAACAATGGGGATCATAGGTGTACATGCTGGGAGCTGTAAAAGCATCCTTATAAATGTATTCTCTTCTACAGTGAGTGTATTTTGGTTATTGATGCACCAGAGTTCTGCGCCGTAGAGAGTTGCTGTTTGCGCCCTACACTTGTAAACTTCTAGGGCCGGCGATACTGCTTTGGATGTACTTTTTTGATGTTTCTTTGCGATTGCCATAGAGTTCTGAACCAAGATTGACTTACACTTAAGCATATGTGGCTTCCATGACAATTTGGTATCAAGGGTGATGCCCAGATAGTTGAAGCTCAGCACATACTCCAGTTTTTGCTTTCCAACTATAATGTTTTTTTAATGATTTATGCAGGTTTAGGGCCATATATTTTGTTTTGTTTGTGTTAATTTCTAGGCCTTTTCCCAGGCAGAAAGCAACAAAGCAGTCCAAAAGGTTTTGCAGACCATTGGGTGTTTGTGATAATAATATCGTATCATCAGTTACTCGTATACCTACTCATTCACTCATACAGTCACTCACACAGACACTGACACACCAATACTGTTACTCACACACCCATTCACTTACATATACATATACAAACACATAGACTCACTCACATATACAGTCACTGAGACAAGCACATACTCTACCCTACAACCTCTCTCACATTCACTTTCTCACCCAAACAAACACTCACACACCCATTCACTAACCCATACAGCCACTCACATACCCATACATCCATTTACATACCCACCCAGTCAATTACCAATACAGACACTTATATACCTGCTTAGTCACCCACTCAGGCACTCATGCACCCTCTAATTCAACATTTACAGCCACTGACACACCCGCACTCTCACCCATACAGCCATTCATTCACCCTCTCATTTTCTATTACAGCCACTTACACATCCACTCACTCACCCATAGAGATACTCACACATCCACTAACTTACTCATACACCCATTGGCTCACTCACTCTCTCACCATTGGAAACACACACCCACTCACTCATGTATACAGTCTTTCACATACCCACTCACTCTTCTATACACCGCTTACACACCTACTCCCTCACCCATACAGGCAGTCTCACAGCCGCTTACCTTAGTATATATGTTTAACACTCAGTAACTTTTAGAAAACACTCACAACCACTGCTTGATGTCATGAGAGATGTCATTTGAGATGTCATCAGTGATTTCATTAGAGATGTCATCAGCGATGTCACTGACCATGTCATGAGTGATGTCATATGTGAGGTTATAAGCAGTACATTGCTGGGACATCAGTTATAGTTAGCTGAAGTAAATATAGCTGAAGAATTCCTCTGGTTTTCTATGAGTGAAATGTCAGCCTAACTATAACATCCCTGTAACCTTTGATGTTTTCAGTGAAAAAAAATAAATATATATGTGTGTGTATATGTATACATATGTGTGGGTGTATCTATGCATGTATATATATTATCTACTGGCGGTCGCCAGTAGATAGTTATAGTTACAACCTATTATCCATAGGAAATCCGTGACATTCTATTTGAAATAACTCTCTTGCCGGTTGACGTATCTTCGCAAAATTTTCAAACTTTGTGGCCCGCTCCGGTCCGCTCCTACCCTGAAAGTCTCGGGGGGATTCGTCAAGCGGGGGCCGAGAAAAAAGGGGGGTCCCAAAACGCGTTTTCCCCATGCAATTTTCCATAGGAAACTTTAGACACGGCTACAGCCCGAACTGCTGAACGGAATTACACCAAATTTGGCAAAGAGGTAGTTCTTGGTTCAGAAAGAACCCTTTTTGTTAAATGGTGAAAATCCGTTCAGTAGTTGCTGAGAAAAATCAAAAGTAAAAAGATAGTGATATCTATGGCCGAGTAGGGTCCGCGTACCCTCCCGATCACGAGCTGCATGTTAATTGGCTGTCAGCTGGCTGTCAACATTCCGATTCAGGAAATGTTGGCAGCCATTTTGTCCCTCGGTAGAACCGAGGGACAGAAACAAGTGCGCAAAGCGCACAAAGGGGGCAGGGTAGAAACACCCTGACCCCTAGGTTTGCTCAGGGGTCCCACAAGGACCCCTGGGCAAAAAAATAAAAAAAATTTTAAAAATCGGCAGGATGCGCTCAGGGTGCGCGAATCCTGCCGAAAAATAAAAATCGAAGCGCGGTCTCTTGCGCTTCGATTGTATTTGCCCCCGGGTGGCCCAAGTCCCGGGGGCATGGTGGGGGGTTAATTTTATGTGTGGGGGCCTCAAAGGGCCCCCAAGCCCCGGGGACCGCCACCCCCGGAGCTTTTTTGAAAATGTTGCGGGAGGGCTCTGAGCCCTCCCGCAGCCCCGGGACCGCCACCTCCCCGGGGCTTTTTTTACATTGAACAACCTGTGTGGGGGATCCAGCCCCCCACACGCCCCGAGGACCACCACCTCCCCGGGGCACTAACAAATTAAAATGGGGGTCCGTTTTGGACCCCCGAAGCCCGGGGACCACCCCCTCCCCGGGGCTGTGCTGATGTAGGGAGGGGGCCGCGCGGCCCCCTCCTGGAGCCTGTGGTGGCCCTGGGGACCGCCACCCCCAGAGCCGGCTCCTGCAGTGTCCCGGGGTGCCTACCCCCGGGACACTGCTGTTTGCAATGACAGGACGGGAGCCTCGCGGCTCCCGTCCTGTCATTGCAAACTGCTTGGATATTGGAAGAGAGAGCAGGAAACCTGCTCTCTCTTCCAATATCCAAAGCCGACTGCTTTCCACATGGGGAGCAGCATGTTAGCTGCTCCCCATGTGTAAAGCAATGCCGGCTCCCGTAGGACACGGGAGCCGGCGGGACTGTGGGGGGCTTGGGGACCCCCACAGTCCCCAACGAGAGGCCAGGCCCCGGGGGATGGGGTCCCCGGGGCAAGTAGTGGCCCGGGAGGGGGGCCACGCGGCCCCCCTCCCCAAAGTTTTCAAAAATTAAAAATAAATAAATAAAAGGGTATGGCCGGCCCCGGGGATGGGGTCCCCGGGGCCTTAAAATGGCCAGAGGAAGGGAGCCACGCAGCCCCCCTCAAAATAATAAAAATAAATATAGAGGCCATGCCCCGGGGATGGGGTCCCCGGGGCCAATACAGGCCCAGGGAAGGGAGGCCACGCGGCCCCCTTCCCGTTTTTTTATTTTGTAATTTTGAAAAGGGGTAAGGCCCTGGGGGATGGGGTCCCCAGGGCCCAAAAACAGAAAAAGGAAGGGGGCCACACAGCCCCCTTCAGAGGACCAAATTATTATTTTTTTTAAACGATCGGGCCCGCAGGCCCGCCCCTTCCTTCACCACTCTGCAAATGCGCCCCTGGCGCGTTTGCAGAGGAGGAACGATCCCCTTGAATACTGGGGGTCCCTGAGGGCCAACTAGCCCACCAGGAACCTCCAGTATGCGCCAGAGGCTGCCTTGCAGAGAGGTGTACAGAGGCCACGCCCCTTTTACACCTCTCTGCAACGCAGCTCTGTGGCGCTTTTGGAGGTATATGGTGGGCTAGTTGGACTCCGGGGACCCTCAGGATTCAAGGGGACTTAATCCCCCAACTTAAAACGCGCCACGGGGCGCGTTTGCACAGTGGTGAAGGGAGGGGGCGGGGCTTCAGGTGACGTGTGTGCAAACAGGCCCCGTGGCGCGTTTTAAGATGGGGAATTAAATCCCCTTCAATCCTGAGGGTCCCTGGAGGCCAACTAGCCCAACAGGTACATCCAGAAAGCGCCACAGAGCTGCGTTGCAGAGAGGTGTAAAAAGGGGTGTGGCCTCTCTACACGTCTCTGCAACGCAGCCCCCTGGCGCATATTGGAGGTTCCTGGTGGGCTAGTTGGCCCCTAGGGACACTCAGGATTCAAGGGGACTTAATTCCCCAACTTAAAACGCGCCACGGGGCGCGTTTGCACAGATGTCACCTCAGGCCCCGCCCCCTCCCTTCACCATTGTGCAAATATACTTCTAAAATCATCCGAAATACGAATTCCGATTTACTCACCTGTTATAAGGAGAGACCTCAGTGCTGCATCTTTCAGCCCAGTACTGGTCCTGAAAAGTAATTTTAACCGTACTTACCAGTAACTTGAATTTCCTTCCATAGGATATCATTGCCTGCTTTTTGCTGAAAAAGTTTCTAAGTGTTGATTTTTGAAACATACAAATATTCCTCTAAAATCAGCCGAAATACGAATTCCGATTTACTCACCTGTTATAAGGAGAGACCTCAGTGCTGTATCTTTCAGCCCAGTACTGGTCCTGAAAAGTAATTTTAACCGTACTTACCAGTAACTTGAATTTCCTTCCATAGGCTAACATTGACTGGTTTCACTTGGAAATTCTTCTAAGTGTGGAGTTTTGGAACTTTAAAATATTCCTCTAAAATCAGCCGAAATACGAATTCCGATTTACTCACCTGTTATCAGGAGAGACCTCAGTGCTGCATCTTTCAGCCCAGTACTGATCCTCAAAAGTAATTTTAACCGTACTTACCAGTAACTTGAATTTCCTTCCATAGGATATCATTGCCTGCTTTTTGCTGAAAAAGTTTCTAAGTGTTGATTTTTGAAACATACAAATATTCCTCTAAAATCAGCCGAAATCCGAATTCTGATTTACTCACCTGTTATCAGGAGAGACCTCAGTGCTGCATCTTTCAGCCCAGTACTGGTCCTGAAAAGTAATTTTAACCGTACTTACCGGTAACTTGAATTTCCTTCATAGGCTAACATTGACTGGTTTCATTTGGAAATTCTTCTAAGTGTGGAGTTTTGGAACTTTATAATATTCCTCTAAAATCAACCAAAGTACGAATCCAATTTACTCACCTGTTATCAGGAGAGAACCCAGTGCTGCATCTTTTAGCCCAGCACTGACCCTGAAAAGTAATTTTAACCGTACTTACCAGTAACTTGAATTTCCTTCCATAGGCTAACATTGACTGGTTTCACTTGGAAATTCTTCTAAGTGTGGAGTTTTGGAACTTTAAAATATTCCTCTAAAATCAGCCGAAATACGAATTCCGATTTACTCACCTGTTATCAGGAGAGACCTCAGTGCTGCATCTTTCAGCCCAGTACTGATCCTCAAAAGTAATTTTAACCGTACTTACCAGTAACTTGAATTTCCTTCCATAGGATATCATTGCCTGCTTTTTGCTGAAAAAGTTTCTAAGTGTTGATTTTTTAAATATACAAATATTCCTCTAAAATCAGCCGAAATCCGAATTCTGATTTACTCACCTGTTATCAGGAGAGACCTCAGTGCTGCATCTTTCAGCCCAGTACTGGTCCTGAAAAGTAATTTTAACCGTACTTACCGGTAACTTGAATTTCCTTCATAGGCTAACATTGACTGGTTTCACTTGGAAATTCTTCTAAGTGTGGAGTTTTGGAACTTTATAATATTCCTCTAAAATCAACCAAAGTACGAATTCCAATTTACTCACCTGTTATCAGGAGAGAACCCAGTGCTGCATCTTTTAGCCCAGCACTGACCCTGAAAAGTAATTTTAACCGTACTTACCAGTAACTTGAATTTCCTTCCATAGGCTAACATTGACTGGTTTCACTTGGAAATTCTTCTAAGTGTGGAGTTTTGGAACTTTAAAATATTCCTCTAAAATCAGCCGAAATACGAATTCCGATTTACTCACCTGTTATCAGGAGAGACCTCAGTGCTGCATCTTTCAGCCCAGTACTGATCCTCAAAAGTAATTTTAACCGTACTTACCAGTAACTTGAATTTCCTTCCATAGGATATCATTGCCTGCTTTTTGCTGAAAAAGTTTCTGTGTTGATTTTTGAAACATACAAATATTCCTCTAAAATCAGCCGAAATCCGAATTCTGATTTACTCACCTGTTATCAGGAGAGACCTCAGTGCTGCATCTTTCAGCCCAGTACTGGTCCTGAAAAGTAATTTTAACCGTACTTACCGGTAACTTGAATTTCCTTCATAGGCTAACATTGACTGGTTTCACTTGGAAATTCTTCTAAGTGTGGAGTTTTGGAACTTTATAATATTACTCTAAAATCAACCAAAGTACGAATTCCAATTTACTCACCTGTTATCAGGAGAGAACCCAGTGCTGCATCTTTTAGCCCAGCACTGACCCTGAAAAGTAATTTTAACCGTACTTACCAGTAACTTATATTTTCTTCCATAGGAATCCATTGTCTGCTTTTCAGCAGAAAAGTTTCAAAGTGTCGATTTTCACAAACTACAAATATTCCTAAAAAATCGCCTGTATGACTTAAACGCATTCTTTCAACTGTTTACAGGAGATGCACCAGTGCTGGATCCAGGATCCAACACTGAGTAAGAAAAAGTAACGATAACAGTTTTCACCTTCTAAGTGAATTTCCTTCCATAGGATAACATTGGTGATTCTATGAGAAAAAGTTTCTAAGTGTCAACTTTTAAAGTACAATAATATTCCTTAAAAATCACGACTGTAACCAAAACGCTTTTACTCAACTGTTTACAGGAGATGTGCCAGGACTGAATCTAGGATCCAGTCCTGTGGTTAGAAAAGTAATCCATAAAGTAACTAATTGCATTTAACTAGAAATTCACATTGAGCTGAATGTTGCATTGTGTTTGAAAATGTGTTGCCCATTGCAACAACTGTAACTACTGTACTTAAAAGTCTATTGCCTATGTGCAAAGTATTTAAACTAAAGTAATTCATTCTGAGAAAGTATTTTTTGTAATGTAATGTATAATGTAATTACAATGTAATTTAAAAAATAAAATATGTAAAAAAACATTGTTTCTAAAAATGTAGTAAATTAGTATTAAAAAAATTTATATAACAATTAATACATTTAAAAATTGTCATTTACAAAACCTTTGAAATTCACTGAAAAAACCGTAGGTTTCAGACATGTTATAGTTACAAATTAGCATTTAAAAAACCTTTGAAATTCACTGAAAAAACCATAGGTTTCAGGGACGTTATAGTTACAAATTAGCATTTAAAAAACCTTTGAAATTCACTGAAAAAACCATAGGTTTTAGGGACAGTTATAGTTAGTTGGACATTGCACTCGTACAAAACCCGTGAAATTCCCCCGTTATAGTTAGTCCAGCTAACTATAACTCGTGCCCCCGCAATGCACTGCTGATGACGTCACATATTACATCACTCATGACATGGTCAGTGACATCACTGATGACATCACTGATGACATCTCAAATGACATCACTGATGACATCACTGGTGACATCATCCATGTGATAATTTCATGCATCTTCTCACACCCTAATATAACCTTTGATACACCCACTCTAAATTACAGACTGCCATTCGCAAAACCATAGACACTCCAACACCAATAACTACATACCCACTCACTGATTCTTAGGTCTACGCACACATCAACTCACTCACCCGTACAGTCACTCATACTTACGGTCACTCAGTACAGGACTATCATATGCACTCATACTCCTATATAGACACTCAAACACCGCCACTCATCCATAGAGGTACTCACACACCTAGTCAGTCATGCAAATAATTAAACACACTACCATTTACTCACCTATACAGTTATACACATACCAGCTCACTTACTCATACAAATACTAGCACATTCTTAAGCTCTTATACAATCACTGATACAAGCACACACTCATCCATACAGCCACTATCACAATCACTCACTCTACGCTTATAGCTATTTATATACTCCAACACACATATATACTGCCTTTCACATATGTAGTTACTCACACATGTACCACTGGGACATACATTCACTCACTAACACACTCTTACACACACTTACCCACCCATACAGTCTATCACAGATGCACTCTTGAAACCATCCACCCAGTGAATCACCCACTCACACATTTATGCACAGAGTCGCACACACCCCTCCCACACAAACACTCAGGCACCCATACAGATACTCACACAAGCATTCATTAACTCATATAGACACTCATGTAGCTATTCACAAACACATGCAGCCACTTACACAGCAACAGACAGACGGATACAGACATTCACCCAGTTTAGTCACTAACCCATGCATTCAGTAAGATACGTTAAATCACTCACTTATACAGTCAGTCACGCACCTACTAAATCATCCATACAGACACTTACACACCCACTCATTCTTCAATACGTCTTTTCCTATATATATTAAAAATATTTAAACTTTACAGAAACACACAGTCACTGGATGATGTCAACAGTGATGTCATTTGAGATGTCATCAGTGATGTCATCAGTGATGTCACTGACCATGTCATGAGTGATGTAATATGTGACGTCATCAGCAGTGCATTGCGGGGGCACGAGTTATAGTTAGCTGGACTAACTATAACGGGGGAATTTCACGGGTTTTGTACGAGTGCAATGTCCAACTAACTATAACTGTCCCTAAAACCTATGGTTTTTTCAGTGAATATATATATATATATATATATATATATATATATATATATATATATATATATACACAGCTCGTCCTGCTGATACTGACTGTTAAAGTCCAAACAAAGAAAAAGCTGACACTCCAGGGATTAACACCAATCGTGTTTATTGTTCTGGCTGACGCGTTTCGACCACCACGGTCTTTGTCAAAGCCACTATAGTGAATTACACCAAATTCCCTTCAAAACTGTGAACCAAACCCCTTCCACAATTGACAAAGTGAAAAGACTGGGCTAATGTTCTGAATAACATTATTTCCAGAGGATTGGTAAAATATTATTAAACATAATTTTCAACATACAACATTATCATAATATGTCAAACAACAAAATAATAAAATAATATTTCTAATTGGTTTGGAATATCAATCGATTTATAAATTCCATACCATATTTAATCACAATTAAACTATAACCCGCACCCCAGCAATGCACTGCTTATTACCTCACATATTACATCACTCATGACATGGTCAGTGAGATCACTGATGACATCTCAAATGACATCACTGATGACATCATCCAGTGACTGTGAGTGTTTTTAAAAAGTTTATGTGTTAAATATATATTCCAAGGTGTATTGATAAATCATTGGGTGTATGAGTGCCTGTATGGATGATTCAGTGGGTGATTGACTGACTGTATAAGTGAATGATTAGGTGTCTCAGCGAATGTATGGGTGAGTGACTAGGTTGTAAGAATGTGTGTATGAGTCTGTCAGTTGGTGTCTAATTGGCTGTATGGGTTGGTGAGTGATTATGTGAGTGGCTGTATGGGTGATTGATTGGTTGTCTGAGTACCTGTATGGGTGTCTGATTGTCTGTGTGGGTGGGTGAGAGGGCATGTGACTGCCTGCATGGATGAGTGAGTGAGTGAATCAGTGGCTCTATGGGTTAATAAGTGCATAAGTGAGGGTCTGTATAGGTGACTGAGTGTGTGTATGGATGTGTTGGTGAGTAAATGGATGTGTGAGTAACTGCATATGTGAAAGGCAGTATAGGTGAGTGTTGGAGTATATGAGTGACTGTGTGAGTGAGGGATTGTGATAGTGACTGTATGGGTGAGTGTGTGCTTGTGTTAGTGTCTGTATAGGTATATCTATATTGCTGAATAAGTGGATGTGTGATTAAATTTATGGGTGAGTGAGTAGGTGTATGTATCAAAAATAAGGGACGGGGAGCTATATTTAAACAGGTCCTGCACACTAGCTCCCAAAGGGGACAGTATATCAAATGGGTGTGCAGTTCCTAACTGGACGTGTGGGAAACGGGAGGTCTTTCTTCGTGATGCCCTCACACATCCCTGGGGATGTCATGCTTCATCATTGGGCCTTGCTCCTCGTCGGGCCGGCGCTGCAATGCCCGACGGGCTCCCATAAACGGGGCTCTTTGTCGGAGATCTTTTGAAGAAGCCGTTGGGTGCATGCGGGTGTGAGGGCATGGGTAGTGCACAGGTGAGTGAAGTAAAATAGGTCAGGAGCAGTCCTACTCAGAATTGGTTTTAATATTAAGGTAGCTCGAGCCTCATTAAAAGGTGTGTGAGCCCTAAGCGGATGTAATGTTCCTAAAGGGCTATCAAGGTGTAGTGGGTCAACATGTTTCATGCCCCATTTGCCCCTAACGGGTCAACTGGCACTTCATCAGGACCAAAAGAAACTAAAGTGTGAGTGGTGCACTACCGTCTGGGTTTATAATTATTGATTAGTTTTCCAGACACGGTAGGGGGTAACCTAGTAGGCTAGTACTGGGGTATTGTAGACTCCTAGTGCTGTAGCCTAAGGCTGACGGGCGAGGCAGAGCACGTCGTTGCTATAAGGATCGGGAGGCAGACGACTAGCGTGGATCCTACCCATTGCTCCTGGCCCCGGAGCCTTAGGCTACAGCACTAGGGGTCTACAATACCCCAGTACTAGCCTACTAGGTTACCCCCTGATGAAGTGCCAGTTGACCCGTTAGGGGCAAATGGGGCACGAAACATGTTGACCCACTACACCTTGATAGCCCTTTAGGAACATTACATCCGCTTAGGGCTCCCACACCTTTTAATGAGGCTCGAGCTACCTTAATATTAAAACCAATTCTGAGTAGGACTGCTCCTGACCTATTTTACTTCACTCACCTGTGCACTACCCATGCCCTCACACCCGCATGCACCCAACGGCTTCTTCAAAAGATCTCCGACAAAGAGCCCCATTTACGGGAGCCCGTCGGGCATTCCAGCGCCGGCCCGACGAGGAGCAAGGCCCAATGATGAAGCATGACATCCCCAGGGATGTGTGAGGGCATCACGAAGAAAGACCTCCCGTTTCCCACACATCCAGTTAGGAACTGCACACCCTTTTGATATACTGAGTAGGTGTATGAGCAGCTGACTGTGTGTGAGTAGCTGTATGGGTATATGAGTGGATATGTCAGTGGCTGTATTAGCGAGTTAGAGGGTGTATGAGTGGCTGTATGGGTGGGTGAGTGGATGTGTGTATAGACCTATGAATCATTGAGTGGGGGTGTAAGTACTAGTATGGGTATCAATGGTTTTGACAATGGTAGTGTGGAAGTTGGAGTGGGTGTATTAATGGTTATATTGGGGTATGAGGGCATGCATCAGAGATTCTATGGATGATGTCATCAGTGATGTCATTTGAGATGTCATCAGTGATGTCACTGACCATGTCATGAGTGACGTAATATGTGAGGTCATAAGCAGTGCATTGCAGGTGCATGAGTTATAGTTAGCACAGCTAACTATCACTGCTGATTGTCTCTGGTTTTGTACAAGTGGAATGTCAGCCTAACTATAACGTCCCTGTAACCTTTGTTTTTTTCAGTGAAGTTCTAAGGATTTTTCAATTCTATTTCCTAACTATAATGTCCCTGTAACCTTTGTTTTTATCAGTGAATTTCAAAGGTATTTTTAATTTTATTTCCTAACTGTAACCGGTAAACTTTGAGAGTGGGTGTATGAGTGGGTGTATAGGACGGTGACTGGATGTGTGAGTGGCTGTATGTGTCTGTGAGTGAGTGTGTAATGTCTGGGTAATTACGTAAGTGCATGAGTAGTGCCTGGATGATTGTATGAGTGCATAGGTAGTGCCTGTGGGATTCTATGAGTGTAATTACCAAGGACACACTGCGAACACAGCCTGTTTTTGACAAAGTGTAAAACACATATATAGACATATTTTACATAAAGTTTCAGTGTAGCTATTTAGTAAGATACTAATTTAACTTCCCTCTTTGTATTTATTTGTTGAAATAACTATATAAAAATGCGTTTTCCTTCTTCACAGAAACAGTGGAGGTCGCTATGACGTCAGTAGTCACGAATACAAATGACAAAGTGTAAAACAGATATATAGACATATTTTACAGAAAGTTTGAGTCTAGCTGTTTAGTAACATAATGGTTTAACTTTATTTTAACAACACATTTGAAAAAAAAACAACAGTTTCAAAAATTGACTTTCAACATCAGAACTCACGAATAGAACATACCTACCAAACAAACACATTTTATTGGTTTACACAGTTTTACAGATACATTGGTGAAGTGTAGCATATGTGAGAAGACATTATCTTGGGGCACAGCAAACAAATATTCATGTGGAACAACAAGTATGTTGTACCACTTGAAAACATACCACAAGAAGTAACTTAAAATTCCACAGAGCAAAAAAAGGAGATGGATCATCAGCCTCCAGACCTTCAGCCCCAGCTCCTGACAACAAAGGTCCAGCTTGAGTGGAGAGAATATTCAGTGAAATGTCACCAGAACTAAAGCGTCTTGCTGCCTTCTGCATGAACTGTAACACTATCGTAACAACTGGGAAGCAGTCTGTGGATCTAATTTTCCAGAATATGAAAAACCATAGTTGTTCATTTTTATTCTTCTTTTATTGCAGTAGTTCAAGCACTGTAAAAATATAAACAAAGAAAAATGTATTAGAATTTCATTTTGAACATTAGGCAACCAAAACAAGTTACAATGGTGAAGTGGAAAAGAGACTTCTTAGATGCAACTTAAGGCTGCTGGTATTATAATCCCTCTATTTTGTTTTATCTGTAGTAACAGAATGTAGTCCTTTAATGTTTTATAAATCCATTTCCTTCAGTTAAAAACAGTCTTTTATTTCTAACAATATGCTGTAGACAATACCCCTAATAGGATGAATAATGTCTCAGAACCTCTTAAATCATATACATTTCAAAACGCACATTTTGTTGTCCTAAATTGTCCTAAGAACTCCAGTTCTAGAAATAGCAGATATAAGTGTGTTAGCTTTTTACATAGTCTTGATTTGAATGACATCTCTGTCATTGCACTCTGTCCACCCTGTTTGACATCTTTAATGTATTGTGCAGTGTGTAAAGGCTATAGTAACTCTTTCATGAACTATGGGGGTCATTAGGATGGCGGGCGGAAGCACATCCACGGTGCTGGCGAGGGCGGAAAATGCTCTTTTCCGCACTCCAGCAGCGGTCCTCCCGCCCGCCATATTACGATGGGCAAACATAGCCCATTTCCCATCCGCTGCGTAGCCAGGAGAACCGCCAGATTTTTGCGCCCGCCACCGCGGCGGAGTGAGCCAATAGGGACTCACCGCCGTGCGGAATGACGTTCCGTCCGCCGTACAAATCACGATGCCGCAAACAGCCCATCACACCGCAGCGGAGAATCCACCAACCCAGAGACGGCGGAAACACGACAGCGGAGCGCGAAACCAGACTCACGGTCCCCTCTACCTGGTCCGGACTGCAATGGATCCAGCACTTCAAGCCATTCCGGTGCTGTACCTCCTCCACTACCAGCAAATAATGGACCGTCGCGGACAACGCCGCAGGTACGCAATGACACAACTCCGCACACAACCACAACACACAACTCCTGTGCTGATATACGGTTCCTGTCCACATCGGACACTCTGGTGGGGACAGGAACACCTCCCCAAGTGTACCCACACATGTCCCACCTGTCAGGAAATCACCCCTCCGCATCCGGGTCACCAATCAACCGCGAAATCACTGCAATGTCCCGGTCACGTCACCGCAGCGGTGAAGACGTGGGAAAACATGCGCAAAATGTAGTAGGCAGGGCCGGCGCCAGGCATGGGCAGTCCACAAAGATTCACAGGGCTCCACTTCCACCTTTCCCACACTACGCTTCCCACACCCATTTGGGGCACATGCTGTGTGCTCCCCCTGTGCCCCCCCTGCACAATTCATCTCCCAGGTGTAGCCAGACCTTGCACCTCACACACCAAAGGACCAGGGCGCCTGTCTTGGAAGGCGGGGGTGAAGAGGAACACCCTGCACAGAAGCTCAGGGGCTGGACAACCCTCCTCCTCACACCTATCTCCCACTCATGTGAAGCAAACTGAGTCTAACTATAAAATGAAGACTCACACTGCATAAGAACATCCACTGAACTGTCCACACTGCCTGTCAAGTCACTCACAAACACCCCACTCTGACACACAGCCACATACACACACCATAGGCCAGCAGCAATGTAGGACAATCAATGGGCCAGCCAAAAGTGAAGTGGACAGTGCTGGAAAACCATGGAGCAAGACACATAGCATCTGTACATCACATGCAAGAGAAGGAACATATCACAACACCCTTAGGTCATCAAATCAGACATGGGTGGCACAGTGAGTGAAATTAAACCAAACTGACCTCTGTTCAACAACTCAGGGACACATCAAGGCAAGCCATGCATAGTCACAGGAATGATAGGAAGTGTCTGAAGTCATACAGTGAGCAGCCATACATCTGTCTCAACTGACTTGACATGTGCACATCATCAGTACAACACACATGGCCCATTGTCACACTCCTTGACTGTGAAACACAACTAGGACCTTCACACATACCCATTCTCTACCCACCCCATACCTGCAGCACTCAACACCTGTGAGAAGCACACTTAAAGGCCAAAATGTTGTCCTGTGAGTGCAATGACAATCAAACACACTCCCTGTGGTGCACCCACAAACATCACACTAACACACAGGGATGCCTGAACCAATGCAAACACCAAAACAATAGCCAAACACAAAGCTCACAAACAACATACACAGAGGTACAACAAGCCCACACTTGTGCAGGAAAACAGTGGAAAGGCAATGTGACCCTAGACAGAACAGGAATACACAACATTGTCACTCAGGACCAATGCACAGACACCATACCTCAACACAAACAAGAGGTGTATCATCAAAAATCTACCATGAACACCAACTGGGATCAATGGGACAATCAGCTAACACAGACACAGACACCTCACCACCCATGAAGTGGACAAGGTGCCATATTGTACCAGAAGCATGCACATGCACAACCCTGAAAAGTGACAGGTCAAAAATAGGAGGACTAACCACCAATGTGCACTGAAAACAAGCCCAGCAACAAGAATCCCCTTGCTGCATGTGACAGACACACAAGTAATGCACACCACACCTGCAACACACATCTGAATGTATCACACAGCTAAAACAACCACTCACACACAACGTCATGCAAATAGAATATCACACACACATAGCATCAGTCAGTACAAAGAGCCAACACAGGCCAAACACTGCATACATCCACAACAAAAACACAACAGATGCACAGACCAATCCATCACAATGCAAACTCAGCTGCACATCAGGAGGATGCACAACAAGCAAGTACAAGGCAACATACACTGACAACACTGCATTCACACCAAGCAGTGTGTGCACAACAACCAAAACAGTAGCACACACATCTGAGTGCCACACCATGAACTCCCACAGCACAAACATAACATCACACTCAGGAAGTGTAGCACTACCTCAGCAAACACACATACAGCTTAGCCATCACCCACAGATGCACAACTCAGGGACATCCAGGTGCAAACAACATGACCAGAGGACTGTGCTGCCCAAACATCTGCACTGCACATGAGCAACCATGACAGCAAACAAGTACAAGGAAATAACACATAACTAATTTGCACACTGTCCTGATTAGCACATTGGTCCTGGACACAGATCACCCTCACACAGCATAGTGTCACATTATGAAGTGGTGGGGAGGCTCACACACTGGCAAGCCATGGGGTGGAAGACATGAGACTGAAGTGGTGTGTACTGCAGTAGTGGACAGGTGAGCAGTGTACAGTACACAAACACATAGAGGAGTCACTCACAATGTGTAGGCATCAGAAGCACATATGGGGGATGGCATGACTCCACATACCACATACCATACTGGAGCCAAAAATGGGTCAAGTGATAGCAATGCATGAGAAAACTCACAAATATTGTCAGTGTGGCTGAGCAGTTCTGTACAGTGTGCACAAACAGTAACAAGACACATGGCTGATCAACAAAACACAACACAGACTTGCCTGTCACACACTCTGCATACACACAACTGGCAGCAACAACAAGTAGGTGTCTCCCAGGAGTGCAAGGACACAACAACACACTGCACACTGCCCAACCTACAACTCCCACATGTGCCCACAATCTGAAACACATGGAAGAGTATTGAAACAAACAGGCACTCAGCTTCTGTGTCATACATGTGTGCAGTTGGCATTGCAGGGGCACACACACATCAACACTGACAACCAAACCACCCCTACACACTTCATGACCACAAAAGTGCATACATCCAAATGTACCCATGTGACTAGGAAGACAGGCCATCACAAGATGACCATACATCAACACTGCTGCTCACACATCAAAAAAGATCACACAGATATGAAGGACACTGGCCAGCCCGCAAGTAATCCTGTGGATAGAATACACCTCTGTTCTGGAGTTGCATCATAACATGACATGTGGACAATTTAGCAAACCTGACCATATGATGAGTAAGATAATCGTAGATCATCACAAACACCCATCATTGCACCCTCAAACCTCAGAAGAAAGAAGAACTAAAGTGCCCCTCACCACTGCCAAACCCAGAAAAAGTAAAAAAAGCAATTGGCAATGTGAAGGTGGCATACGGAGCATTTGTCACATGCAACCATGCACATACCGAAAACACTTACATTTAGCAAGGACACTGACAAAGCAGACAACAGGAGTAACTGTCTTTATTACGTATCACCAAGATAGGCATCAAAAGTAGATAACAGCAAGGCCAGTGGCCAGTCCATGGTTCAAAGTAGGTACATGTGTGCATGAGAACCTGCACAGGGAATGGGCATCCAAAGTTACAAACAGCAAGGCCAGTGGCCAGTCCATAGTTCAAAGGAGGGACATGTGAACATGAGAACCTGCACAGGGAATGGGCATCCAAAGTCACAAACAGCAAGGCCAGTGGCCAGTCCATAGTTCAAAGTAGGGACATGTGAACATGAGAACCTGCACAGGGAATGGGCATCCAAAGTCCCAAACAGCAAGGCCAGTGGCCAGTCCATAGTTCACAGGAGGGACATGTGAACATGAGAACCTGCACAGGGAATGGGCACCCAAAGTTACAAACAGCAAGGCCAGTGGCCAGTCCATAGTTCAAAGGAGGGACATGTGAACATGAGAACCTGCACAGGGAATGGGCATCCAAAGTTACAAACAGCAAGGCCAGTGGCCAGTCCATAGTTCAAAGGAGGGACATGTGAACATGAGAACCTGCACATGGAATGGGCATCCAAAGTTACAAACAGCAAGGCCAGTGGCCAGTCCATAGTTCAAAGGAGGGACATGTGAACATGAGAACCTGCACAGGGAATGGGCATCCAAAGTTACAAACAGCAAGGCCAGTGGCCAGTCCATAGTTCAAAGGAGGGACATGTGAACATGAGAACCTGCACAGGGAATGTGTGACACCGTACACTGGCATGGAAATCACCACAGCTCTGAGGATACAGATGGGCAGTCCAGGCACTGCTGTGGGAGAGATGGCTTTGGGAGGGGGACTTTGCCTCAGACTTGGCTGTCAGTAGAACTGGGAAGTGGCTGATTGTCGGAGACCGTTGGCGGACCAGACCTGGGAGAGGGAGGAGCAGCTGAGGTAGAGGCATCAGTGGCTTTGTGAGCCAGAGGGCTGCTTGGACCGGGTGGCATGGTGGCACGGGGAGGCGGAGAAATGCTGCTGTGAGACACAGTGTGTGAGGGAGAATGTGGAGGGCTGCCTTTCCACTTCTTGGGGATTCGATACTGATAAATTGTCTTGGTAGGAGTGTGAAGTGGGGTGGGCACAACATCCTCACTCCCCACCAAAGGTGCTTCAGGTGCAGGTGTTGGCCCTCCCTCTGGTGAACTGCTGGGTCTGGTGGTACGCTTGGCCTGGCCTTGCCTTTTCCCCTCCATCCCCTGTTGACCAGGTGAACCCCCCACAGTGCCCTCCTGTCCCAGCTTTACAGGGGTGTGGGTGGGAATTGAGGTTGTGGGTGAACCTGCCTCAGAGGTCCGTTTCTGCGGAATCTTTGCAGGCACCAGCTTCACAGCAGGCACGGCAACTTTTTGCCTGTCTGTGGGAGCAGGTTTTGGGACGGAAGTGTCCTTGAATTGGACTGATTTGGATGCATGTGAGCCTGAGGCCTGCTTCTTGGCTTGATGCCCCTGACTGTCACCCGAAGGGCTTTTGGCTTTGCGTTCCTGTGTGACTTCTTTTTTTGGGGGGGTGGTGTCTGCGCTCTGGCCTGCTTGGAGTGCTGCTGTGTTATGCTTCGTGTGGAGTACTTTGAGCCTGAGGGCTGTGGTGTGTGGTCACGCTCGTTTGATGTGGCCACTGGCAGGGTGGTTGCCGAAGGGACAGGAGCTGGACCCTGAGCCTGTGCCAGCTGAATGGCTGCCGTCACTGTGGAGGACAAAGACTGGACAGTCCTGTGTAGCCCACCCACATCAGAATGAATGCCCTCCATGAGGGCAACTACCTGTGCCAACTTCTTGACATGATCAAGGAAGGCATTCAGTAAAGTAGTCTGACCCACACACAGCTGGCGCAAAAGCTCCACCGCCTCAACACTGAGGGCAGCAGGGGAGACAGGGGCAGGGGCAGCGGTGCCTGGGGGGAAGGACACTCTACCCTTCTGACTGCTGCGGGCACAGGCAGCACTAGTGGAACTAGCCGGGAGGGTGGGCACTGGACGATGTGTGGTGGAAGAAGAGGCAGATTTCCCACTCCCTGTGTCCGCCAACATTGAGGAGTCACCGCTGGCGTCAGATGACGTTGAGGTTGGTGTTTCCGGGCGTGATTCTTCAAGGGCACTCCGGTCCCCCTCAGAGGCGCTAGTCACATCAGTGTCAGTGAGCCCATGTGTTGCCGTCGAGCAAGATGCCTCATCCCCGTTATCTGTACCCTGTCCTTCTGTGCCCTCTGTAGATGCGGCCAGAGACGTAGGTTCAGTTTAGTGCCATACTCACAAACATCATATGCAACGAAAGCAAACAACTCGAACATGATACCCCCATGTAGCACACCACCCTGTGCGGTCTGCATGTGCAAGCCTCATGCAAAAGTCAGAAGATGCATGGAAACATGCATAGTTGGCATCAATGACCCATGTGACGTGCAAACTGCCAAATAGCTGTCCTGTGCCTCCCAGTTACCTGACATCCAGATTCCTGTAAGCATACCTACGTGCCTGTTGGTGAGATAGATGTACATCTCAACATGTTGTTACAGTCACATATGGAGTCACTTTAAGGGGACAACACAGATACTGACTCCAGGATGTCATCATACCATGGCCATGAGCTACTGATGTCCACCATGTTGTGCTTTGAAGCGCAACGACCCTTGCTGTCGGCAGATGTGTTGTTCTCACAATTCCAAAGTCAGACACTGCACACATCGACGTAAGCACACTCAGATGAGGAACACAGCTGTTCACTCCACGGTGATGTCTATGACACCCGTAAAGCAGCAGATGGCATGAGGCCACATCTTATCTTGCAATGTCACGAGCCATTAATTTGAACACATGAAAAAGTACATGTAGCAAAAATGCATGTCAGCTGCACTCAACACAGAGGCCACTTACTAGCCATTGCATCACTCTGGAAACATCACAGAGCTCAACACTGGCGCAGGGTTGGGATACATGCAGTCACTCACACCCAAAGTCACCCTTCGCAGAATACTCACCCCCAACTTGCTGCTGATGGGCCCTCAAACGTCCATCCAGCTCTGGCTGTGTCACAGCCAAGATGCGGGCCATTAGTGGTGTCATGCTCCTGCACAACAAACTTCCAGTCCGAGGGAGTAGCCCCAGCATCATCTCTGCCACGTTTTTGCTCATCCGGCAGATGTCATCCCACCTCTTGTGACAGTGTGTGTGCCGTCGGTTGCAGACACCCAGAGCCCGCACCTTGCGTGCAATGGCCCTCCATAAGGCCTTACGCTGGCGGACTTTGAGCTGCAGGCATGGGAGACAAGAAGAGGCAGTTTCAGGGACACTGGGCCATGTTCCACTGTGTCTCAGGACAGGTGCATGCAAACACTTAGCACAGCTGTACAGAAAGCTTGATCAGAGGCCATACAACATGACACATAGTACATTTGCATCAGATAATCGGATTGAAATGCATTTAGGTATGAGGGTGGACACAGGACCTGGCCATCTCACACACATGCAGAATGGCAGCACACAAAGCAATGTGAAGAAGGCCCTCATCTGTGATGCAGCATGTGAGGGAGCAAGACATACATCATGTTGCAAATGATGTTTTGGGGAAGACTCACTGTGTCCAACACTACCCACCCCTCAATGTCCTTGGCCTGTGAGTGGCTCACTGTATCGTGGATGTCACATCTAGGGACATGATCTTACATCCTCACACCCTTCTCACAAGGTCTGTCTTGTACAATCATCAGGCCTAAGATAGCTCATTGAGAAACAGGGCGGCAGACAACACATATATCTCACTCTGTCCATTTACTGATGGGTCCGTGTCAAATTGGGCAGTATCTGTGCAGGCCAGGGGGACTCACACTGAGGTTAAACCTGGCCCATCTGAACAATCACATGCATGTACAATATGAGAGGTCAAACAGTGCCTACACATGCAAGTCAGTACACATTATGAAATCAATGGAAGGAGGATGTTTCAGAAGTACATCACTCTGATGTGTCATATGCGATTTTCCACCAAGAGTGTCACCCTCAGGCATTTCGATCTTGTGCATAATGCTCACATATCCATGGTGACGATATGAAAAGTGTACACACATCCTTCAGTACCCTCTGGACGAAACACATTTGTGATGTCCCAAATGAGCATGTGAAGAGCGAATGGACTCTGACATCGATTAGCACAGGCAATGTTTGTTCTGACTTCCACTTTCCAAACCAGCAGTGTCACTGTATGGCTGCAAATACACTGCATGTCCCTCCCATCCTACTATGCAGCCATGGATCTGTGGTAATAAGGCTACACACCCCATTGCCATGAAGTCAGCATGCCAGGCAGTGTATCACACAAACTTGCACTCACAGGCACATACTACTGCAGAGCAACATCACGTGAGCACTGTTTGCACTCTCCAAATTTCACTCTGAGACACTTACCATTACATCAGGAGCACCATATAGCCTCCCGTAGTGTGTAAGCACCTCGTCCACCAGGACCTCCAGCTCCTCTGTGGTGAAGGGACAGGCCCTGATGCTCTCAGTTCTTGCCATCACTGGGTCCAGGAGACAGGAACAGCAGCAGTTGGGGATGAAGAATGGCAGGCAGCAGTGTCTGGATGCTGTGGAAATGTGTGGCTCTCTCATACACATATATAGCCCCCTGAGGTTGTTTCAATGGTACTCAGCTGCTGCAATTGGTGTTCCAGGTCAGCTATTTTTCAAATGCAACCAATAACCGGCCCAGCGGTAGCGGAGCACGCCTACCGCGATTTTCAAAAGTGCATTCCACTAGCGCGATTGCAGTTCCCATTGGCTGAATGGGCATGGGCAATGGCGGTGTCACACCGCGGGGCCCTGGCGGTCGCTACCGCAATCGTGCATCTTACAATTGTATCCAATGACCGGCCCCGCGGTAGCGGAGCACGCCTACCGCGATTTTCAAAAGTGCATTCCACTAGTGCGATTGCGGTTCCCATTGGCTGAATGGGCATGGGCAATGGCAGTGTCACACCGCGGGGCCCATGGGGTCGCTACCGCAATCATGCATCTTACAATTGTATCCAATGACCGGCCCCGCAGTAGCGGAGCACGCCTACCGCGATTTTCAAAAGTGCATTCCACTAGCGCGATTGCGGTTCCCATTGGCTGAATGGGCATGGGCAATGGCAGTGTCACACCGCGGGGCCCATGGGGTCGCTACCGCAATCATGCATCTTACAATTGTATCCAATGACCGGCCCCGCAGTAGCGGAGCACGCCTACCGCGATTTTCAAAAGTGCATTCCACTAGCGCGATTGCGGTTCCCATTGGCTGAATGGGCATGGGCAATGGCGGTGTCACACCGCGGGGCCCAGGCGGTCGCTACCGCGATTTGGCATCTTTACATTGGTGCCAATGACCGTGATTGCGGTGGCAGTGCACGCTTAGGGCACCTATGGACACATTATGCTGTAGCGATGGGAATGGGCAGTTCTCATTATTGAACATTCCACACTTACGAGTCATGCCACTTGGGGTCAAGTTGTCTCTGCATGTGACTTGTGCTGTAAGCTGGTGTGTCAGACCAGTCATCGTTGGCGCTGTGTCAGTCAAAATGTCAGATGTTGGACACATCTCATGGGTGAATTGAATTGACAAGTGTCCCCTTTTATCTCATGTAGGAGGCGACCAAATGTGCACCGGCCATTCACCTTGCTGGCGGACATGGAGGATGTGGACATCATCTGTAAGTTCCGGTTGGATTGGCAAAACCTCCAAGACCTATGTGCCCAGTTGGAGCCCCATCTGAGTCCTCGCAGGACATATCCAACTGCTGTGTCACCAACATGTAAGGTGATGGCGGCCCTGCATTTCTTCGCAACTGGTTCGTTCCAGTACACGGTGGCCAGCGCAGGTGGGATGTCGCAGGCAATGTTCAGCATGGTGCTTCGGGATGTCCTGTCCGCTATGATGGTATACAAGGACACTTACATCCATTTTCCACGGAGACAGGAATTGCCAGCTGTGAAGGCTGATTTCTATGACGTTGCCCACATCCCTAATGTAGTTGGTGCCATTCGCGGCACCCATGTTGGCCTGGTTCCGCCACAGGCACGGGAGCACATCTACAGGAATAGGAAGCATTCCCATTCCATTAATGTGCAGGTTGTATGCCAGGCAGATATGATCATCTCACATGTCTGTGCCAGATTCCCTGGCTCAGCCCACGACTCCTACATCCTGCGTAACAGCATCGTACCACAGATGATGGCAAATCTGCATCCTGACCATGCGTGGCTTGTAGGTAAGTTAGCTGAGTATTGTGCTGTATGTGTGACATGCTGTCCGCAGCTACAGTCATTTTACTAAATTGTTCTGTGTATCTGGCACCTAGGTGACTCTGCATATCCCAACCGGCCCTGGTTGCTGAGCCCACTGCGGAATCCCCGGACCCCGGGTGAAGTCCGCTACAAGGAGGCCCATGGGAGGACACGTCGTGTGGTGGAGCGGACTTTTGGGCTTCTCAAGTCTCGATTTCAGTGCCTGGACAGGACCGGAGGTGCACTGATGTACTCTCCCCAAAAGGTGTGTCAGATCGTGGTAGCATGCTGCATGCTCCACAACCTTGCCCTGTGCAAAGAGATCCCCCTGATCCTGGATGATGATGAGCAGCAGATACCCCCGCCTGCAAACCCACACATGTCCTGTGACGAGGATAGTGGAGAGGAGGAAGGAGTCGACCTGCGTCAACAGCTCATCAACCGCTACTTCCCTTGAAGGTGAGTGACATTGTACAACGGTGCCATTGTATGCTGTTTTTGTAGTTGTAGGAAATGCCTAAGGGAACTATGTGACAGCTGCCTGTTGGCTCTGTGCTGAGGGCTGATGTTTCTGGGACAGGGTAGTTATGCACAGCTACATGATGTCTATGTCGATATCGTTGCTCATTGTAATGTGTGCAGGTTTGAGTATCTTGATGACAAGTGTTGTGTAATGGGTGTGATGCCATCAACTGACAAGTGAATGTTGTTCTCTTGTGTTTTCCTAGGTCCCTTCAGCCTCTCAATGACTCGCAACAATCAGTGCACCTGGTACATTGTAATCTGAGTCAAGATTGTATATCCTGTGATAAACATGGAGGTGACACGAAAACATAGGTGTGCAAAGAGTGTTTATTTACAATAAGTACATGTGACAGGGAAGTGATTATTTGTAAATAGGTGGTAAGTGAATCAATGAGTTGTCAGTGATGGTAGACGAGACAATAGAGTAGTCACCACATTGATGTGGTGACACAGTCCAACAGACGCCTGCCATCAACATGGCAGTGTGGGTAGGGATAGTCAACAAAGTCAATGGCAAGGTGAAGAGAGGTGCCATCATGGCTGGCTCTTTGACTGGCGTTTGGCTGGTGCTTTGCCACGTGATCCTCCCTTGTTTTTCCTCGGATGGCCCCTTGGGCGTTTGGCAGGGGGGGCCTCTGCTGCGGGATCAGAGGTGTCTGAGGACACATCCTGTTCCAGCTCACACGTCTCTGTGGCCGCAGGTGAGGAGGTGGGACTGTCATCCTGCGGGCCACTGGAGGGAGGTTGAGCTGTCCTTTGACCCGCAGGCCTGTCCCTCAGGACACCCACAAGCTGGCCCAAGAGGTCCACGATTTGGCCCATGCGCGTGTTTATGGACCTCAGCAGCAGGTGGAGCTCACGTGATTCTTCCAGAGCCTGGACCATGTGTCCCTGAGCTTGTTTGTATGCCCCAAGGACTCTGGCGATGTTGGCCAGAGCTTCGGTCCCAGTGTCCTGTTGATTTTGTCGCCCAGTTGCCCTCCCACCTGCCCTGCTGTCCCGGACCTGTGGCATCACCACTCAATGCACCCGCTGATTCTCCCTGCCCTCCTCAGTTTGTGGGGTGGTGTGGGTATCCTCTGAGGCAGGGACAGTGTTGCAGGCAGCACTGGTGGTGGTGGTGGAGGCCGCACAGGTCGTTATAGCAGTGGTCAGCGCAGTTGTTGCTGAGGTGGTGGTGGTGAGGACAGTGGGGGCCTGGGACCTGCTGCGCCCTGGCAGGCCAGATGGGCCAGCTTCTGTGTCCGCATCCGAGGAATTTAGGGAGTCTGCATCCGGGCGTCCATGTTCCGGGGGGGAGACTGGCTCTGCAGGTTGTGTTGTCATCTGCAGCAGTCAATTCTTGGTCACCTGTAGGACAGAGATGAAATGGTCATTGAAGTGCACCCCACAAGCTTGGTGTTAGATGTTTGGATGTTACATGTTATACACCACACAGTTTACATTGAGATCACTTTGTATGGCTGCACGGTACTGAGCATCATGACATGATGTGTAGGTACCTACATTACTTGTCCATGGTGTGACATGTCAATAGATACCATGCTCCACGTACAGATTGTGTGATTACAAGGACATGTCGTCATCTAACGACTAGCAGCACAACAACTTTTTGTGAAGCATCTTTGTTGTTTGCTCTGCATGGAAGACCTTCATTTTGGGCATGTACTAGCCATTGTTGTCTCATGCATCCCTCTGTCATATCATGTTCTTTGCTTTATTGTTGAAAATGAGCATGCTTGTTTTGTTTTCATATGGGCCTTGATGCTCTGCCACCATGGCACTTACACATAGCATTCACTGCTGTGCATGATTGTGCCCTGAATTATTTCAACATGTGATATGGTGAGTAAAACTTTAATTTCTGTGACAGTTACATACGCTAAGCTGTCTGCACACTGGAAGTGGCTATTGGATCTATGCCAAGTTGGGTGGGATGTGAGGGTTGGTGTGGTCATATGGCTCCATGCTTTTTGAGAGGAATGGCAGGGTGCATGCACTGTCTACCTACCTGTTCTGTGACACAGTTGAGGGGAATTGCTTACACATGTTTCTGGGTGTGGGGGAGTGCTCCATCTTGCTGAGCTGTGGGACAAGGGGGCCTGGTGGGAGTTGTAGTGCTGGCTTTCCACCCACAAACACCCCTCCATGTTAAGATGGCTACCTACCTGTTAGGTGGAGGTGATCAATGCAATGGCTGCGACATGCTTCTGGGGGTGGGGGAGTGCTCCATCTTGCTGAGCTGTGGGACAAGGGGGCCTGGTGGGAGTTGTAGTGCTTGCTTTCCACCCACATACACCCCTCCCTGTTAAGATAGCTACCTACCTGTTAGGTGGAGGTGATCAATGGAATGGCTGCCACATGCTTCTGGGTGTGGGGGAGTGCTCCATCTTGCTGTGCTGTGGGACAAGGGCGCCTGGTGGGATTTTTAGTGCTGGCTTTCCACCCACAAACACCCCTCCCTGATAAGATGGCTACCTACCTGTTAGGTGGAGGTGATCAATGCAATGGCTGCCACATGCCTCTGGGAGTGGGGAGTGCTCCATCTTGCTGTGCTGTGGGACAAGGGGGCCTGGTGGGATTTGTAGTGCTGGCTTTCCACCCACAAACACCCCTCCCTGTTAAGATGGCTACCTACCTGTTAGGTGGAGGTGATCAATGCAATGGCTGCCACATGCTTCTGGGTGTGGGGGAGTGCTCCATCTTGCTGTGCTGTGGGACAAGGGGGCCTGGTGGGAGTTGTAGTGCTGGCTTTACAACCACAAACACCCCTCCCTGTTAAGATGGCTACCTACCTGTTAGGTGGAGGTGATCAATGCAATGGCTGCCACATGCTTCTGGGTGTGGGGGAGTGTTCCATCTTGCTGTGCTGTGGGACAAGGGGGCCTGGTGGGATTTGTAGTGCTGGCTTTCCACCCACAAACACCCCTCCCTGTTAAGATGGCTATCTACCTGTGAGGTGGAGGTGATCAAAGCAATGTCTGCCACTTGCTTCTGGGTGGGGTGGGGTGGGTGCTCCATCCTGGTGTGCTTTGGGACAAGGGCGCCTGGTGGGAGTTGTAGTGCAGGCTTCCCAAACACAACCACCCCATCCCTGTTAAGATGGGTACCTACCTGTTAGTTTAATGAGGGGAATGCAATGTCTGCCACTTGCTTCTGGGTGGGGTGGGAGGAGTGCTCCATCCTGGTGTGCTTTGGGACAAGGGGGCCTGGTGGGAGCTGTAGTGCAGGCTTCACAAACACAACCATCCCCTCCCTGTTAAGATGGCTACCTACCTGTTAGTTTAACGACGGGAATGCTATGTCTGCCACTTGCTTCTGGGTGGGGTGGGGGGAGTGCTCCATCCTGGTGTGCTTTTGGGCAGGGGACCTGGTGGGAGTTGTAGTGCAGGCTTCACAAACACAACCCCCCTCCCTGTTAAGATGGCTACCTACCTGTTAGTTTGATGAGGGGAATGCAATGTCTGCCACTTGCTTCTGGGTGGGGTGGGGGAGTGCTCCATCCTGGTGTGCTTTGGGACAGGGGGCCTGGTGGGAGTTGTAGTGCAGGCTTCACAAACACAACCACCCCCTCCCTATTAAGATGGCTACCTACCTGTTAGTTTGATGAGGGGAATGCAATGTCTGCCACTTGCTTCTGGGTGGGGTGGGGGGAGTGCTCCATCCTGGTGTGCTTTGGGACAAGGGGGCCTGGTGGGAGTTGTAGTGCTGGCTGCCTGTACCCATGCAACCCTGGGAATGTTGCTAGCTACCTTTGGGGTGATTCAGAGGGAGTGAATGTTAGATCTGTGAGACATGTGTTGGGGAGTATGTGGTGCACATGGATGCATTTGTACCTAGGAGGTGTAGCTTTGTGGTTGTGCAAGACAGTACTTAGCAGTGTGATGGTGGACATTTGTTGTTACTTACCAGCCTCCACTCCCCCGGGTATTCCTGTGAGACTCTCTGGATGCAATATGGCAAGCACCTTCTCCCATGTGGTGAATGTTCTTGGTGGAATGGGAGGGCCACCGCCAGTCCTCTGAGCCAGCTCACGGTTCTTGTTGGTCCTCTCTATCACCTTTTTCTTTTTTTTAAATAATTCTTTTTATTAACATTCATCGACATAGAACAAGCAGTACAGAGGGAGTAGTATCTTTACAATCAACAGAGACAATACGCCACAATTTTGATACTTTACATTACAAAGTAGGCTACGGGGTAACTGGATCATCCCGACCAATGCTACGTGGGGGTGTGCAGATATCCCCTCGATAGGAGTTCCACAGGCTCCAAACTCGGGACCATTTCTGGGGGCAGCCCCGGGCTACATATACGTCTTTTTCCCTATACATACACCAGTCGAGATCCATTTCCCAGGCCTGCACCGAGGGGGGTTGAGCTGCTCCCCACAGCTGCGCAATGTTCCTCTTTGCCAGCATTAATCCCAATGTAACCCACTGCTTGTGGTAGCTATTCAGATCAGTAGGCTCCCATACGTTCAACAGGCATCTACGCGCTTCAGGGTGGATGATTAGTGCGAGTACCTCACTTAGAACATTGTGTATTTTCTGCCAGTAAGATCGTACATGTTCACATTCCCAGATTATGTGCATGAAGGTGCCTTCTTCGCCACATCCCCGTCTACACTCTCCGCCCCCTGCTCTACCCATTTGCACCAAGCGAGGCCCTGTTATATACACCCTATGGAGAATCTTGAGCTGCACTAATCTGAGTCTCGCTGAGATCGCCACCACCCTCGGGGAGGATACCGCCTCCTGCCATTCTTCGTCGTCTAGCTCAATGCCATCTTTCACCCATTTCTCCCGCAGGGGATGGAGGGGGTCCGTCATGTTATTGATCAGTTTCTTATACGTTAACAATATGGTCTTTTCCGGCAGATGGCCATCTAGCAACCGATCTTCCAGCGGAGAGGATTCAGGGGGGGATGCGCCTTTAGGGAGATGTGTTTGTATCGCGTGGCGGACCTGCGTGTATCGGAAGCACTCTGAGTCTGCTAGTTCATGTTGCTGTTGTAGAGAGGCAAAAGCCTTCACTTCGCCATTCTCCCACAGGTCTTTAATTCGTGAGATCCCGATGAGTTCCCACCTATCGAATCCTTTAGACTTCCATAGATTGCCCAATTGCTCAGAGTCCCATAGGGGGGTTGCCAGCGTGAGTTTTTGTCCCCAACCTAGGGCTTTAGTGACAGCATGCCATACGTGGACTGAGTGGCCTGTAGGGCCTGTCAAGCGATATCGGTTAGGTTTGGAGTAAAGGGCCCTGTTATAGTTCCCTCCCGGTAAGAGCCATCTGTCCATGCCATACCCTGGATCGTCAGGGCGGCCATAGGTACCATGATTAATGGCCGCCAAATGCGCCGCCCAGTAGTATTTTTTAACGTCTGGGAGGCTGATTCCCCCATCATACCACTGCAGCGTGAGTTTACTGAGGGCGATGCGGGGTTTTCCATCCCACAACAGGTCCCTCTGAAGGCCTTCAATTTCTTTAAAGTACGCCATTGGGACAAGGTCTAACGAGTTTTGCAAGGCATACAAAAACCGGGGTAATGACATCATCTTAAAAAGGGCCGCCTTGCCCAACAGCGAAAGGGGAAGTGCCTTCCAACATGCTATATCGCGCTTAAGCCTCTGTATTGGCGGAAGAAGATTGTGTTTAAAGCGGAGCGTTGAATCCAAGGAGATAAAAATTCCCAGGTATTTGAAACCCGTTAAGCTAATTTGGATTGGGCAATTTCGTAGCGGAAGCGGGGGGTCCCCCCGGAGGACGTACAAGAGGGACTTAGTCCAGTTGACCGAGAACCCGGAGTATCTGCCAAATATTGCCAGGATATCTAAGACTGCCACCAAAGATTTCCTGGGAGAGGCCAGGTATAAGAGGATGTCGTCTGCGTATAATGAAATACGGTCTTCCCACTCAGGGGACCAACGCAGACCCCGTATTACTGGGTTCCTTCGAATCCATGCTGCCAACGGTTCCAGGGCCAGAGCAAACAGGAGGGGGGAAGGGGACATCCCTGTCGGGTACCTCGGCTCAGAGTGAAAGCAGCCGACTTCTTATTGTTGACCACGACTTGCGCCATGGGCTCCAAGTATAGGAGTCGCACCCACTGGATGAAACCTGGTCCAAACCCCATCTTGACAAGCACTGCTAAGAGATACGGCCACTCGATAGTATCGAATGCCATGGTGGCATCTAGCGACACTATTATGGCTGGTTCTTGAATCGTGGCTGCTCTCCCGATAACCCCGTGAACTCTGCGCAAGTTCGACGCCGTGTTACGGTGCGGTATAAAGCCGGACTGGTCGGGGTGTACCAGCCCCCCAATCACTCCGGCCAAGCGGGCAGCAAGGAGCTTGGCTAGAATCTTGGGTTCCGCATTCAGCAGGGAGATCGGTCTGTAAGAGGCACAGTCCGTCTTGGGTTTAGCCTCCTTGTGTATGGTAACTATAGTGGCAACCCTCTGGTCCACCGGTAGCACCCCCCCCTCCCTGCTCTCCTCAAACATGGCCTTCAAGTATGGGGCCAGCTTGTCCGGTCTGAGTTTGTACAGCTCAATGGGGATCCCATTGGGGCCAAGATCCTTCCCAGAGCGCAGTGACCTGATGGCCTGTGCTATTTCGTCCGGAGTCAGAGCGCTATCTAAAAAGTCACGGTCTTCCCCAGATAGTGCGGGGAGCGCTATGTCTTGCAATAATTCGCGAGAGTCTTCCTCAGTATAGGGTGCAGTGGTCTTGTATACCATACTGAAGTGACTGGCAAACTGATTAACGATTTCTTGCGGGTCTATTATGGGAGATTCACCCTCTGTCATGAGTTCCGGGACCAGTCTACTTGCCCACTCCTTTTTATCGAGCCAAGCAATTAACTTTCCTGCTTTATCTCCCAGGTCATAGATTCTTCCCAGTTTTTCCCTCCCCAAACTTTTGGCCCTGTCAGTCGCCAGTGCTCTATAGTCCTGCTGTTTGAGACGAAGTATATGTAGTTTCTCCGGTGTGATTTCAGCTTCCAGTTCCCTCTCTAGCCGATAGATCTCAGCCTCTGCTTCCGAGATTTCTTTCTGTCTATCTTTCTTCCTCCCAGCTATTAGCGACAAGGCTTGTCCCCGTATCACCGTCTTAAAAGCCTCCCAGAGGGTCTGCGAAGAGTCCACCGTACCCTCATTGTCTTGAAAATAGCTGTCTATGGCTTTGAGAAGGTCTTTACGGATTGCGGGGTCACGGAGATACCACGGGTTGATGGGGGCAACCGTCCCCACTTTTGTCCGGCTAAGAACAATGTGCACCCACATCGGGGAGTGATTGGAAATGCCCCTTGCTAGATGCCTAATTTCATGGATGTAAGCACTTTGCGAAGAGGGGACCAGTATGTAGTCTATGCGGGAGAGGCTACGGTGGACTCCAGAGTGGAAGGTGTGCTGAATTTTCCCGGGGTTATATGTTCGCCACCCATCGACTAACCCCAAGGCTTCAAGAAAGTCTGGTAACCATCGAGATGAAGGTCCTATTTCACGAGGGGGGTGACGGTCCAGTTCACCCGAGACCACTGAGTTGAAGTCGCCACCTATTACTAATAGACCCTCTGGGAGCGTGAGCAAGGCGGCACTCAGATCTTTAAACGTGGTACCTTGCAGGCCCGGTGGTATGTAAACTGACATGAGGGTCACACTGTACCCCTCCCACATACCTGTGACCCCTATATACCTGCCCCGGTCGTCTGCCCATGTGGAGCCCACGGCGAGGGGGAAGGAGTTTCTCATCATAATGCCTACACCCCGTGAGCCGGTCGTGAAGCCCGTAGGCGCCACCATTTTGTATCCCCATCTATGTAGCACCCTACAGGAGTTCCCCACCAAGTGCGTTTCCTGTAACATGATAACGTCAGGGGCCACCCTTTTAATATATTGTAGGACAACACTACGTTTGATCTTATCTCCCAGCCCGTTAACGTTCCAGCTCAGTATTTTGACACTTTTATCCCAGTGCGCACTCATTGCGGCTAAAGTAAATCTGCGCTACCTCTGCATCAATACCAACTAGTCTTGTCGATGATAGAACTAAAACAGCAAACAACTGCAACCCCCAAACCCAACCACCCCCCACCCTGCTCCCCTGCACTCTGGGCGTAGAACTGCCCATTGAAAACTTGCAGAGTGCCTGTCGCCCAACAAGTGTACTAAATGAAGAAGAGTATGGGGTACGACATCCCGCCCCCCTGCCCCCCAAAGAATTCAACTGTGTAATACCCAAGGAAAGTCATACCCTACAGGTCCATGTTGTAATCAATGTAGAGACATTCTCTAAAGTCCCGTGCGTTCACCGGACCCAGGAGCTCCCCTTATATAGGTGGAGATTCAGCAGAGACGACAGTGGATCCGTCACCATTCCATGCCCTCCTCATCCCCTCTGCTGGGCGTCTGGCATATCGCTCTTGTCGTGGAAGGTAGGGCCATGCTCTGCTCGGCTCTCAAGCCATTCGGAGGCTGTTTCTGGCTGCTTGAAGAACCAAGCCCGTCCCCCTGCCTCAACTCGAAGCCTGGCCGGGAAGAGCATTGCATACTTATACCCTCTTTCTCGGAGTTTCTTTTTGACCATCAGAAATGATCTCCTCTGTCTCTGCACCATCCGTGTAAAGTCTGGAAAAAAGGTTATTTCGGCGTTTTCATAACGTAGAGAGGGGCCCACTCTGGCATTCTGGAGGATCACGTCTCTGTCTCTAAAATTCAGCACTCGTGCTAGCAGTGGACGTGGGGGAGCCCCCGGCCTCGGATGACCCCCTGGGACTCTGTGTGCTCTCTCCACCACAAAGAATTTGCTGAGGCCCTTAGGTTGTAGGTGCTTCAGGATAAGTTCTTCCACAAAGAGGTCCGGCGCCTGCCTCTCCGCCCCCTCCGGCACCCCCAGTATACGGATGTTGTTCCTCCGAAGGCGCCCCTCATAATCGTCCAGCTTATGCTCAGCAAACTTATGGAAGGTTTGTAGGTCATGGATATTTTCTTGGAGTTGCGTGACGTCGTCCACTAAACTCGCCGTGGTGATCTCCACCTGTTTGACCTTTTCGCTGATTTTGGTGAGGTCAGCCCGAATAAGGTTCACTTCAATCGAGGTTGTGTCCATCTTGTGCTCCAGCGAGGTCTTGACCCCAGTTATTGCCTCCATGACATCTTTCAGTGTGAGCTCCTGGCTCTCTCCTCCTGGTTCGCCCACGGACTTGCTTCTGGTATGTATATCCTGCAGTGCGTCTTTTGGGAAGGCATACCGGTCTAATTTGTTTGTTTGGACAGTTTTAGGGCCCCTCGCACCCACTCCCTTGGCCTTCTCCATGTTTGCCTCTCGGCGGGCTGAGGCCGCGATGATGCACTCTCCTCGTCTCTCTTCACTCTTAGCGTGTGGCTCAGGTTGAGTACCAGCCGGCACCCACCTACAGTGTGGGCGTGGACCCAGTTGAGGAAGGAAGCAGGAGGAAAATGTACGTGCGCTGTCCCCCAGGGTCGCTCTCTCCGGGTCGGCGGGCAGTTTCAAGCAGTCAATGAGAGCTCCACTGAGCCGATCCACGCAGGTATCTACCGTGGGGTGCCAGGATACTACAGCCCTCCACCTCGAGAGGCCCACCACCAGGGCCACCTGCCAAGGCCTCAGCCGCCCTCCGATATTTCCCAGGGCCTCCCAGTCTCCACCCACGCATGGGCCGCCTCACCAGAAGGGAGTGGAAGTCCCGCACCGGCTCCTTAGCCGCTCCGATGCGGATGGATGCCAAGAGGTCACGGAGCGTGAGGGGGAGGGGAGGCCCGAAAAGACTCCAACGCTGCCCCCCAACTGCTCCTCACCTCCCTTAGGGTCGAGCCGGAGGACCAGAACCAAAACTGGCAGCTCACGGGTCCCCGCGCCTCCTCCGCCGTCCGGCGCCGATGGAGTTCGTCCCAAGGGGCCGATGTGAGCGCTGCAGGTCCGCCGGGAGCTTCAAATTGCGGCGGCGCCGCTGCCGAGTGGGCCGACCGGGAACCCCGGTCTTGCGCCGGATTGTGCCCGCCTCTCCCCGTCGATCTCCGGCCACAGCAGGCACTCCAGGTCCCGGCTCGGGCAGCAAAACAGGCCAGAAACATCCGGGAGCCGCTGCCCCGGTTACAAGCGTCCCCGGGACACAGCAGCACGCAGGCGGGGTTCCGCTTACTCTCCGGTCGGTATTTCTTGGTCTTGGGTGTCGGATAAATAGCCGGATTGTCGTGGGGAGGACAGTTAGGACGGAGCTATCGGCATATGCGGCCATCTCGCTAAGCAGCGTAGCCACGCCCCCTTTCACCTTTTTCTTGAGGTCATGGGACCGCTTCACGATCTCATTCTTGGTGCGTGGGACAGTCCCTACTGCATTGACCTTGCGGACTATCCTTTCCCACATTAGTGTTTTGGTGGCTAATGGTGTCTGTTGGACCATGCTTCCAAACAATTGTGGTTCTACTCTGATTACCTCATCTACCATGACTGACAACTCATTGTCAGTGAATTTGGGCATTTTCTTCTGTGCCATGGTGTGTGGTGTGCAAAGGGGTTGAAAGTGCAGGTGTGAGAGTGGTGGTGGTGATGTAAGTGGTGTGTGTGTGTGTGTTGTGTTGTTGTGCTGGTGAGTTGTGTGGTGGTTTGCCTCTCCTTTGTGCTGTTGGGTTGGTTCCTTCAGTGGTGGTGTATTGCAAAGGATTGTGGTCAGGGAAGGGGCTGGTTTTATACTCAGCTATGTGGGTGTGTCAAAATGGTGTATTGATGTCAGGTGTGTTGTGTGGGTTGACCTGGGATTTGTGGTTTTTTAACTTGCCATGGGGATGTGTCATTGGGGTGTATTAGGTTTTTTTGGGGGCTGAGCCAAGTTGCTGGGTACGCTTGGAGGGCATGTTGTGTATTTTTTTTGGTCGGCCGCTATGTTTTTTCCGGAGCGGCCGCGGCGGTGGGTATACGACCGCCCTTCCGCCGGCTCTCCCATTCATCACTGGTTGCAATCGCGGCGGTCGGAAACAGCGGATCGTTCCGCTGTCACCTCAATGGTATCCTAATTCCACATATGGTCAATCCGCTGGCCATGCGGCGGTTTGGGCTTTTTCCGCCGCGAATCCGACCGCCGCGGACGGATTTTCACATGCTCCGCACACTACCGGCGGTCTTTCCTGGCATCGTCCCGCCGCGGTCGGATTTTTCTGGTGGTTGATCCTAATCAGACCGCCAGTTTTCCCGCGGTACATGCGGACGGTTGATTCCCGCTACCATGGCGGTCCGGGTGCTTTTCCGCCCGCCATCGTAATTTTTTCCCCTTTGCTATCCAACACTTTCCCTACTGTTGCACTCATTGGAGTGGAAATAGTAAATTGTTCCCCTCCGCTATCCAACAATTTCCCTACTGTTGCACTCACTGGAGTGGGAATAGTAAATTATTCCCCTCCGCTATCCAACACTTTCCCTACTGTTGCACTCGCTGGAATGGAAATAGTAATTTATTCACCTCCGCTATCCAAAACTTTCCCTACTGTTGCACTTAATGTAGTGTAAAATGTAGATTTAAAAACTAATAAATATTTTAATAGTTTAGCGGCCTATTAGGATGGCGGGCGGACTTTAGTCCGCCCGCCACCCTAGCGGTAACGGGACCGGCCGCCAGACATGCGGCAGTCCTGCCACCCTAATTATGATGCGACTGCCACAGCGGCGGTTGCATCTGGCGATTTAACATTGCGGCGGGTGCTGCTGGCTGCAGCACCCGCCGCAATGGTAAAATGCCATGTTGTGCATTTCCATGCACAACGTGGCAGGCACTGTGCAGTGCCTGCCACCTTGTGCATGGACATGCGTACCCCCCAAGTGCACCCCCCTACCCCCCCAGCCCCCGGGGGCCCACAACGGGCCCCCAAAGCAAATCCCCGCCAGCCTTTCCATGGCGGCATCGCCGCCATGGACAGGCCTTCAAAACCTCACATCCTAATATGGATGGCGGTGCCTGCTAGGCACTGCCTCCATATTTGGGCCCCTGCTCTGCCCGGCCTGCAATTGTAACAATTGCCGACCGGCGGAAAAGCGGCAGACGCACTTTGCGTCAGCCGCGATACCCACCGCCATCGTAATATGGCGGTGGGTAATTCACGTTACGATGGCATAACGGTCGCCATCGCCGGCCCAGCGGTGGCGATCGTTACGCCATCGTAATGACCCCCTTAATTTATAATATATATATATATATTATTTTTTATGTTACAGGTGTATGTATATATATATATATATATATGTTTTTATAATTTTTAATATATTTCTAACATTTTATAATTTATTAAAATAATTATATATTAATTATTATTAAGTAAATATATATATTACATTTTATATGTGTCTGTTAATTTATTTTTACATTACATTTATTACATATAATTGTTAACATTTTCTAATAATTCTTAATATTTTTTTAAGTTATATGTATTATTTAATTTATTTTATATTACTTTTTATACATTTTTAAAAAACGATATTTTTAACTTCGATATTTTTAACAGCTATATTTTTTTCTCGATATTTTAGTACTTACCATTATGTAGATAGGATGTCGATATTTTTGACATCGATATTTATGTCCCGATATTTTGGGAACACGATATTTTGTCCTTCGATATTTTGTCAGTGATCCTACATTTTCAAAGGCCACAGCTTTACAATCTGATAACGTCATATAGAGGAATCATTCCGAATTGATTTCAGTGCTACAGGTGAATTCACGTTGTTCACAATTGTTGTTCCATTTGTAACTGAAACCAAATAATTAATTGATATTCACATCCTCTTCCTCCAATAGTTCTAGCATTACCATTAAAAATTCTTGAGCATCCTGGTGATTATTTTGGGACAACACTACTAATCCAGTACAGTACTCTACTTTTTAAACCTTTCTGCAGCTCTCTTGGTGTTAGCTTGCCTGTCTTTTTCTCCATTCAGGCTATAGCCTGAAATGGATGTATACTTTGGATAAGAATTGACTCATAAGCATGTAAATCTTTCTAGTGGTTCTGGGATAGGAACCAGTATTGACTTGTTATGCACAGCTCTAGCTGGCATTTTATTATCCTCTAATTTATTGTAACAGTAGTTACATATAACTTACTCTTTTTCACTTTTTAAATACAAGTCAACAGTCTGTGTTTCAATATTGTAGTGAGTGTGTTGTCAACATATACAAACATACTCTGGTTTTTCAGAGCACGCTGAGTTACATTTTGTAATCTCTTCTTCAAAGTTATCAACTATAATACCTGTGTCCTGTTCTGCAACTCCTCCTGTTATCAACCCTTCATTTTCTGTAGAGTCCTGTTCTGGACAAAAGAAATTAAACTGCACATCATCACAAACCTTTTCTACCTCTGCCACAATACCATACAAAAGTGCTCTATTCATTTCTCCTAAACTTAAGCAGGAATTTTGACAAAGTACAACCGCCTAACTAAACTTCGCATTGTTGAGAGGTGTACAGCTTACATCCTGAAATGATGAAAGGTGCTTTGCCACACTATCTTTGATAAACAAGGTACTGAGTTTCCCTCCAAATTTATATGCTTTAAAGGACCCAATCCTTGCAAAGTTCTTATTCTGTGGTTTAAACTTCACCTTGGAAATATATGTACAAATGTTCTTAGTATATTAATGGATTGCTGTCAAATACTACAAACACTACTATGATACCATTTGTATACAGGCCCTGACTACGCCTTCCCTGTACCTCTTCTGCAATAACTTGTTCTACATTTCTAGACACCATCACCTCTTTCACTAAAGGAGTGCCATTCTTCATTTCGTAACATTGTCCTCTTTCATCAATAGCATAAACTAATGTGTTATCCTGCAGATAGCTTTTTTCATTAAAGAAAGGCTCTGTACTAGAAGTATGTATCCATTTTCCACTTAAAACTGTACAAAAGTTACTTCTATTGCCTAATCTTATCTTCTGGTTTTGTCTCCTCATGTACAACATTATTTCTCAAGAGTCTTCATTCTATTTATAATCAAAATGAAAATCTTCCTCTTCAAAGCAAAGGCCTTACTTATCAACTACTCCCTCAACGTTATCTTTCTGTTTCAGTGACTCTCTCCTTCTTCTATAGTTCTTCATATTTCTCAATACATTTACAACCACTCTACTTCAAAACATCTTAGCTTTGATTTTCTTAAACTGCTTCTGTCTCCTGGTTAAGGTGTGTCCATCTTAGTTATATTCTTTCATGTTCTATTAACATAGATTTTGTCCACTCTTATTGTTTCTCATAGTTTGGTTTTTATTTACATTATTTTCAATTCTTTGCAGGTGTCCAGATATATTTTTAAGAAATGACTTTCTCCTCTTACCAGTAGTTCTTTTTTCACCACTTTTCTGCATTTTTCCTCTTTTGAGTGTCAGTTCTGCAGAGATACTGTAGTTGCTTTTGTTGCTTTTTCCTCCGAACATTTGTAGGCATTCTAACTGCCTGTAGCTATGTATATATTGTTCTATAAAAGAAAATGAGTATATTTTAATTTTTACTGTAGCCAACATACCAAAGACTTTAACTACTGACTTACATATAATATAAGAACAGTTTTTATGTTATGTTGCAGTTTCAAATATACAGATGAACCTAGCTATATAACTACATGCACTTAATTCAATATACCAAACCTAAAGCAAAATACAAAACTTTATTTATTAGTTACCTTTTAACATTTTACCACCCTCTCCTACAACACAGCTGCATCATATCTCATTTCTCAGTTATACATGGTGAAAGACCAATGTATCCCTTCCTTAGTAAATGTTAAAATGTAAATGAACCAGTGTAGAAGTACATACAATGTTTCAACACTGTAAATTCGAACACACATCATAAGGCCTCTTTGTGTGCCTCTCTACCACTTGGCCACTGGTGTATTTAGCATCTCAGTACTTTTCTACTGAAATGTATCACATTTAAATTTTGGGAAACAATGCATATACAAATCTGCACATTAATCTCTATCAGAGCCTATAGCTCACTAATTTTTCCAAGTACATGCAAAGAGTGTGTGACAGGTTGCATATATAATTCACCAGATGGTTCTAAAACATTACATATTCCTCACTAAAACTTGTAAATACATGTGTTTGTGGTTGAATACATCAGCACTCCCTGGATGATTGAATGAGTGCATCGGTAGTGCTCAGCTGATTCTCTGAGGATAGAGGTACTGCCTGAATGATTCCCTGAGTATATGAGAACTCCATCGGTTGTTCCATTTCTACATAGTTACTGCCTGTATGTTTGCATGAGTATCTCACTACTATCTGGGTGTTTTTGAATGAGTGCATGAGTAGTTCCTGAATGATTATATATGTGCATGAACAATGCCTCAATAATTCAATACATGCATAGATAGTGATTGGATAATTTAATGACTGCACTCTAGTGCCTTGATAATTTCAGACATGCATGCATAGTATATAGGTGATTTATAGAGTCCATGGGTAGTGCATACGTTATTTTTTAAGTGCATACATAGCACTTAGCAGATTGGATGAGTGCATGAGTAGTGTTTCAGTGACTGGATGAGTACTTGGCTGCTGCTGATGTGTTTTGGTTGAGTGAACAGGTAGTACCTGGGTGTTGAGATAAGAACATGGTTAGTGCTTAGTTATTGAATTAGTGCATCAGTAGTGCCTGGCTGATTAGAGTGCATGACTAGTGTCTGAAAGACTGAATAAGTCCAATGTTAAAGTTTGACTGATTGCATGAAAGCAGGTGTACTTCTAGGGTGATTGTATTAGTGCAACAGTATTGCCTCAGTAATGTAATGAGTGCATAGGTATTGGATGGGTGATAGGTTCACTGCAATGTTACTGCCTACGTAATTGGATGAATGCATGAGTTGTTCCTTAGTATTTAGATGAGTGCATGCGTTATAAATGGGTATTTGGATGAGTACATGGGTTGTGCGTGGGTGTTTGAATGAGTGCATAGGTACAGCCTTGGCGATTGTATAAGAGGATGGCTAGTGCCTGGGTGATTGGATGAATGCATGGGTAGTGTCTGCATAGTTCAATGACTACATAATTTGTGCATGCATGATTTCAAGTGTATATATGTAGTGCCAGGGTAATTGAATAAGTGTGTAGACAGTGCTTGAGTGATTCGATGAATGCCTTAGTAGTGACTGACTTATTGGATGAGTGCCCAATTAGTGCCTGGCTTACTGTGAAAGTACCTCCATTGTTGTTAGATACATAACAGTGGTGACTATATCTATGACTCATTGTTTAAGTCGTCCTGTCACTATGAAACAACTAACCCTGGGCGTAGTTCGCGTAGTCGCGCTACGTGAAGCTACGCGAAGACGTCGGAGCGCTACGCGAGCTACGCGTAGCCTCGCGAGCATGCGTAGCTGCTTGGCGCGCCCGTTCGCGATGCGTTTTTCTTGCTCGGGAACGCGATGTTCGTGTTCGGGACGCTGTTTGCGTGCTCGGGG